>OX376198.1:8647412-11161598 GCA_947363905.1 Lithophane semibrunnea
GGGGGTGTGAAAAAATGTAATTATGCCCTCGGTGGGTCATTAACAATAGTTAGAACGCTCATGGTACTCGCAGCGAGCGAGGCGAGTTATTGCAGTGTGAATTGCACTTTACACAAAATTTTAAAACCTTTTTTCTAAATCCGTTTCGCGACAATAATTATTATTATGATGCAGAATTCTTTGCTGAAAATAAAGGATGTTTATTATAACCGTGATTTAAATAAGTATTTTTCATTGTGGGACTTTCCTGACATCGAGTTTATAAAATAATCCAAAGCTTGACCAAGTAATAAATTATCAGTCTTTATAACATTTGCAAGATAAGCTACTTGAATTTTAAGACCAAGCCATTGTACGTAATTTGCGAATTTACGACACAATCGAGATTTGAGTAATTGTAACATAAACAAAGCTGGCAACAATTCGAGATAATCAGGCTCATGATTTGCCATTAAATGCAAGGACGGTAACTCCCAAGTCCCTTTGTCGAATTATTGACGCCATAAAACTGAAGCTCTAGTGATAGCCAGCAGAGCGCCTTATTCTTGGCAAATAATCGAACGACGGCTAACAACCAGATAGTCTGTTGGAAGACAAAAGAATATTTTCTAGCCTATTATCTAAATTATAGACGGGCGAGAAGAAGGAAGACAATGCTGGCTCCTACTCGCCTCAGTCTTATTTTAATTGCGCCGTCCCAAGAGCTATATTGCGTTTTATGAACGGAATAACAGCTGAAGGCATCGTGTTATTGTCCTAAGCTCCTTTCGGTACGACAAGCATAAAATGTTTACTAATTAAGTGTAAACTATTGAGTTGGCTAGTTGCACTATGTAGGTTTATCTACAAAGGTGGGGCGGCGATGTGGGTGCATGCACGTGGCGCCGACGTGGCCCTTTGTACAAAGAAATCCAGTGGGCCTGACGCCGGCAACAAAGTGGTTTCATACATACGGACGTACGCGCACCAAGCAACAGAGAAAATTGAATTACAGCTACACAATGTGTGCAAGATGTTTGTTTTGAAATCATATTATTATGTTCCAAAATAAATGAGAAACGATGTTCCAAATATGGATCTCGACATAATACACCCCTTTGCAAAAAAAACGGGCGGTTTTAATTTTTGTGCATATTGGTAATCATTTAGTTGTAAAGAGGTTTTAATAGCCAAACTATGTTACTGGCACTTAATAAAGAGTCTGGGTATGAAAAAAAGTTAATTCCAAATTCGAAACTTTTGTTTAAAAACAATAAAAATCCCGTTTTCCATTTGTGACTTTTACTAACATTTTGCAGGTTTGCGCTTAGAAGGTTATCCTGGCAACTAAAACTAACTACTCGTTATTTTTAGTAGAATAATTTATGTTTGTCGCATAATCTAGCCTTATTGTGACTTAAAAGTGATATCTTTATGTCGATTGTAATGGCAGAAAAAGCAATAAGAGCTAGTAAAATTGTAGCGCTGCTGGAAGAGGGGTGTAGCCAAAAAACTATATTCTTATGGATTATAACAAATTACTAGTCATTTATGCTAATGACATAGTAAAAATATTTATATTATCCATACAAAAGCCAATGACTGTAAAGGTGCCCGTTTTTTTTGCAAAGGGGTGTATTATTTTAATACCTTTGTACAGACGATGACGACCTTCTGATTTACCTAAATGTCACATAACACAATACCTACCTGATAATATTTAAATAACCAACATATTACAGAAATACATTTTCGCTTTGTGTCAATAAAGCAGCATTCTTTTCACCAACATATTTTTGCCGTTTATACCAATACAGGAAAAGCTGATAAACGTATCAACGGATTAATATGAAATATTGCCGAAAACCAACATAAGTGAGGGGAAATATTGGCCGTTAGCTTCCTTCGGGGAAATCCGAGCACCCGTTATGCAACAGCGACGAATTATTATATCCAATGTGCCTTTTATTCATATGATTTTTATGATAATGCGTAACAAATAACAATATGATGCTCTTTGTGGATTGCACAAGCACGAAAAGATGTAACATTTCTGCTTACAATAATATGAATCATCTATCATAGATTTCGAGATTGCTTGTTGGCCGACCGACTCCTTAGAGATCTAAATGTCATTGTTTTTATTACCAGTAGACCTCCACGTTGTGAATGTTATCATCAAAAGGAACAGTCTACCACAAGTCAGTGGTAAAACATTGACATCGAGCAGGCATATTAAAAAAAAAAAAACTGGTAGGATTAACCCATATTAGGAAATGTCTTAAAACCAAAAAATCATCAATAAATACAAAATAATCAAATTCAATAGAATTAAAATAATAATGTCAGGGTTTTCAGTTTTTTTTTTTTTTCTAATGTATTTCAGTGTTTTTATCTCATGAAGCGACTCGCGCTTTAATTGTGGTTACCAAGTGTAAGTGAAAAATTCGTTTACTCTATTTTCACCCAAGCAGAGCTCGGTCGCCCAGGTACTAAATCTAAAACACCGAAAGAGGTTATTTAAAGTAGGTACTTACAACCACAAACATTTTGGAGAGCGTTGGCGTCATGGTTAGGTTTTAATGAAATATTCCGAAGTTATGCTCCAGATATCCTATAAACATCGCCACTTTTAACATTAAATCTAAAAGCTTATTAATAATGTTGTATACAAACTTAGTTTTCGATATTTAACAAGTTGTAAATTAAAATCAAGAGCGAAGATTGTGGAGATTCAAGTTTGGTACCTAGATACTTATTTCTTGATGAGCATTTTTGTGACCTAAGAAGTGTACTTTAATTTCACTTTATCTTATTGTTATGGAATCAATCTGCCCAGCGTTTTCCCAAGTATGTTGGGGTCAGCTTCCAGTCTAACCGGATGCAGCTGAATACCAGTATTTAACATGGAGCGACTGCCTATCTGACCTCCACAACCCAGTAACTGGGTAATACGATACCCCTTGGTAAGACTGGTTGTCAGACTTTCGGGCTTCTGACAACCCGTAACGACTGTCAAAGATCCTCGAATGACAGCCGGGACCAATTAACGTGCTTTCCGAGGCACGGAGGAGTCTCGGTATGTATGGATGGTAACCCATCCACAGATCAACCCCGGCAAGCGGAGCTTAACCTGATGGATCGACCCTTGCGGCTGTTATTACTTAGCCACGAGCTCCTCTTTATCTTATTGTTATGGATAGTGTGCATAAAAAAATAATGAGCTATTCCATACATTTAGGTCGAATAGATATTGAAGTTTTGTATGGGACAGTGTATTACTTTTTAGTGTATTACTTCATATCTGTTCTGTGGATGGTGCCATGGAAAAAGTGGTTCAGTTTCATGGTCTATACAGCACGCTTAAATGCGACCCACATTTCTGAAACACACTGTATTGTATTATATTTTTTTTAAATATTTATTTATAACGTTCAGACAACAATATGGTCCAATTTGTTAGTAAAATACCTTATCACTAGTGTTAGTAGTACACAAAAACATGGACAAGAAAAACTGATGATTGCGGCAAAATGTGCAGAGAACGATAAAGCAAGGAATATGCTACCTGACCATTCTCCCCACATAGTGCCTCAGAAAAGGGGAGTAAGGGCTCTCCACCACTGTTTTCAGGATGCTATTGTCACTGACCCGCGTTCTACGCATCAGTGATGCGACTTTTTTGCGAATCACTGCATGCAATCCGTCGGTTCGGTACTGAGCAAACATCTCCGATGCACTACAGAAACGGGGCAGTTTCAACCAAATAGCCTTGCAACATTTTATTTTCATACAACCAGTATCAATTATAAAGTCTTAATCGTATTCAAGGCACTAGGTTCTCTCAATTTAATTGCTCCAGTTACAACTGAAGTTATTCTCTACAAAACCAATTACTCAAAGGATTTGATTTCAAATAATCTGATATCTACTGATATCTGTATTACAATTTCTAGACACAAGTATGGATCACCTATCTTATTTTGTTCTCGTCCTACATACATTATCCACGATTCTCCTCCATTTACACAATTTCTATAAACGATTGAATGTGTGTCATCTTGTCTTTAAGACGCACAATAGTGCATAAGTAATGAAAGCCAACCCTCATCGGCTGGTACCCTAGTAACCCATTTTAGATGTCTTAAGAGCGCGTCACATAACACAAGACTGACGCGTGCGCCTTGTGCCGTGTCTTGAAAGGAACTGAGATAGATATTCATCACGGTTTTTGTTCCGTACTGTATTCTGTTTTTAAAAAATGACATGATATTCGATATCACACACAATGTCAAGAGTAGGTCCTACAATTTGAGATGATAAATATTGAATGAAACTATTTGATAATAATTGTTTTAAAATTTTAATTTACCCACAAAAACTGATTTTTGTTTCGCTTGAATCTTTTGCTGCCACCTTCAATGTTTTGTTTGTGTACGTTGATTGTTGTTGTCTTCTTTTAACATTGGTGCATGCCATACTAGCTCTACTCACGAATGTCATCATTATTATATAGTTAAAATATTTCTCATTAAGTGAAATTTGTAGTAAATTTCTTTTGAGTAAATAAAGATTCTTTAACCACAAATAGGCAAAGGTTCAAAGCAATAGTAAGTTCAGTTGCTTTTCTACAAAATGTCAACAGGTGTTATATTTCATTTTTCCGAGTAAAATAATGTTTGTATATCTGACAAATAAACTCTAACGGGTTTTGTATAAGAAAATTTTCTATGTATTTCCCATGCATGAAAAACTGAAATATTCATAAACAGTTACTAAACTAGTTATTATAGAAACAGATAAATAATAACATGTATTTAGCAGGCCATATATAAAACACCAATATCCTTTCAATTAATTTATAAATAGCTCCAAATTATTCCAAATGCACCTATACTTAAAAGACGTATCCTGCGGTCCCGGTTTCAAACACGGCCACCCTGTCACCTCCCTTGGGTGTCGTAAGAAGCTAAGGGGTTATCCCACGGAAATGGGTAGCGGTATTTACCTAGAGTAATAACATGAAATTGTGATCACTAAGCCGCCTGCTAAGTGTGATGATTATGGAAATTTTGCTCTACAGTGGCTGTAGAGCGAGACTAAGTCCTTCAATAGTAAAATTCACTACAAGTTTGCCCACGCTTTTAAAGCTACGTTATATAATAACCAGTTTGTTTGTAACAAAAAATGAATTTCAATAAACATTTCAAAAGCCAGTTTATCGAAGGTATATGCAAAACAAACGTAAGTAACATCGTCAGCTGCCTGACAGCTCCAGTTTGCATCTTTGGCAAAACAGTGCCACTGCAACGATACCGTCAACTCGCCAACTGCCAGACTAGCAGATAACAGCATGCCAAGCACAAAAGAAACTGCCAGATAAAAATGAAACGACATAAAACATTCCAGATAACTGCACTCCTAATATTTTCTGCTTTTTAATTTGCTACAGTGTCGTCTCACGTTCGTTCGCTTTTGTATTCCATTTTCAATTAAAAATATTCTTTTAGAAACTTAAAATTTCTGATTTTTTTATAAAAATCAAGTTTTATAAAGTTGTGCTATCGACGTTAAATCAATTAGAAATTAATTGAATGTACTGTATTTAGAGCCCTTTCTAGAGTAATTATTGTGTAATTAGAATGTTAATTTGGAGTAGGTTAGACATTGACGTCAGTAAGAATAATTGTATCTAATCATTTATTGAATTCTGTCAGGCACATCACCCTTTCATTATGAAATAATCAAACTATAATTTAATTAGATACGAATTAATTACAGTCTAGTTAATGGATCGAGCTTCAAGAAACCTTTAACCATTTATGTCTACTTATGGTAATAGTAGGTACTGAAAAACTACTTTATTATACGCAACAGTTGTACTTCAGAGGCAGACAAACTGATGTACCTATACCCGCGTAGGTACTTGATGTAGATCCGTAGTAACGCACGGTGAAAATAAGCTGCGAATTTTCACACCCTCGCTTCTAATGGTCTGGTTAGCAATACAGTCAGCAGAAAAATCCCCCGCAAAGACAAGAAAAAAAAAGAAATTTAAAAAGTATTTTTTTTTCTAAAAAAACACGTTTCATGTAAAAGAGAAAAATTCGAAGTAATTTCTTCTAAGGTTTCTTAGGTAGATTTACATTACACTTCTCAGTTCCTCGTAAATAACGCAGAAAACGAGTGTTTGTATAAATACGGGCCATCAATATAAAATCCAATCAGCGAGGTAAACATTTTTTCCGACGGTACGATCTAATTTCGCGAGCCGCCACCTCCGTCGCCTCTCCACAATCCACAAAGTAGCGAAAGTGGCGCAAAGTGCGCCTCGCAGACAATCCGACCCACCCATTGTTGTCTTTGATTTAGCCACCGCACTGCACCTAACCCACTACGTACTGCAGACGCAAAATAACAATCACATACACACTACCTCATACTACCTACATTACGAAGCTGCCTTAAAATAAAGAGATCCCTTCGTCCGTTCATAATCATCCAGCCGAACAAAATTAATAAAAAAACCAAATTCCAAATGGTCCAAAAAATCACTCGAGATTAAACGACAAAAACGCCGGGACATTTTCATTTCATCACGTCGTTCATATTAACTTAGAGAGCTACCTAAATATGCACGCAATTTTCATCCATTCCATTCCTAATGACTTTCACTGACACGGCGCAAAACCCCTCATTTTACACTTTGACGCGTTCACTTACGCCTAGTCCTGTCGCGATGACATTTTCCAATGGAAGCTAAAATAAAACGAGAGCGAAAATGACAGTTTTGTTCTTTTCAAATAAAGTCTAAATTCGAATGGAGGCGACCGTCAAGCAGGGTGACTTTTGTCTATTCTGGGTCTTCAAGGATAAAGTATAATTTGTGTCGGAAGTAATACAGCGCAAGTCTACTCCGCTATTATGAAAACGGCACCGTGTTGTTTTCGCATTACAGTAGTAAACCGCTTGGCAACTTGAGATAGTTGTGGTTGGTTTAGTTTGGTAGTTTTCGCTGTCGGATCGTTTTGTCTATCGGTAATATGAGACTCGGTTCGCACCTCTGAACAACAGAGCCTTACCTTTTTTCACACTTTATGGAAATACGTCTCTATAGAGTCAGCATGTGTGCCCGCGGTGTTAAGTTACGCATTACACGTGTTGGCACAGCGGTACAATGGGGAAACGAAAACGTTGTTAATTAATATTTGATGAATAGGTAAGTTACAATAGACGTAGATATATTTAGTAACCTATTCCGCTTAACTATTCCTCAAAAGTCATAAAAAACCCTGTAAGAAATCGACACGTGTTTGACCTCTCACCGAGGCATCCTCAGGATGACGATTGACCAGTCACGAACTGGAACACGTGTTGCCACACCGAGCGTTCGCCGTAGTGAAGCTAGTGTATCCGGGTTTTCGCAAAGTCACGCTTGAATCAATTAACTATTTTGAATAGGTAAGTAACAAAGCTATGCTTGTTCAAAATTTGTCAGAGAGAACACCGATGTTACATCAACTACTAAAATATTTTCAAACTTTCGCTAGTAGTTTATGAAGTCTATCGGCAACTTAGATTTCCCCAACATAATTCCCATAAAATAATAATGAAGCTAGTCAGGAATACCTAACACTGACCAATATTCGACGCGAGACCGTTGCGTGCCAAGCATTCCCCGTCCAAGTATGAAATATGGAGTTGGAGAGACACCGGCTTATGTGACTACCTAGCCGCTATTATGAGGAAATTCTAAAACTAGTTGCCATAATATAGTGGAAGAACTTGATACACGAGCTTCTGCAACTATTTTATTTTACACTGAAAATTGTTTCACGTTAGCTGAAATAACAGCGTTAAATGTTCGAAAATTCGCGTTTAAAACCAGAGACGATTTTCGCTACGCTTAATTTATTTCAACGTCAAAAACATATTATATCTATTTTAGAACATTAAATTACACAACTCGTTCTAAACGAGACCACTAGATTTTAGGAGGATTACGCAGGAGGCTAATTCAAAATTGTAATATGGAGTGATGGCCCAATTTCGTCCCCATTTTACGGCAAGGGTGGTTGGTAAAAAGCAGTATCGCCCGAGGTGATGCCTGTCATGTGGGAGACATTCCCCTTTCCCGGGTTTCTCTACTTGTTCAACATGCTTTCACACTTTCGGGCATCCGAAACGGCAGGGGAAAAAGTCGGCCTATGAGAAAAGTTTATGAATTCAACAAATGTTTGCTGTACTGAGAAAATATTTCATTTGGAGTCGTTGGTGTTGTATTATTGTTGTATCTACACAACAATGACGGATTTGGAGTGTAACCTTTTATTATTCAACACGGATTTTACCAGAGAACTTGTTTTTGAATGGTATTATAATGATGTAACCCTGTATACTCTCTTTCGATCAAATAAAATAGACGGTAAGCCGAAAGTCTGACAACCAGTCTTACCAAGGGGTATCATATTACCCAGTTACTGGGTTGTGGAGGTCAGATAGGCAGTCGCTCCATGTAAAATACTGATATTCAGCTGCATCCGGTTAGACTGGAAGCCGACCCCAACATAGTTGGAAAAGGCTAGGCCGATGATGATGAAAATAGACAGTAAAACAGTTCATTGTAAAACTTTGGACACAAAATAACTGTTTCATATACCTACAAACTGAAAATACGTGTAGTCTTGGGGACAAAAACTTGTTGTTCAGAAAACAAAAAAAAAACTAGTTTTTTTGCGTATGAAAATAAAGAAATAATTTATTCTTCCTTTATGTAAAATTGTTACAAAAATAAGGTTGATGTGAGCCAAATATTTTTTGCTACGCTCTTGAGAAATCAGACAAGATATACAGTCATGTGCACACAGTGTGAAATAAGGTTTTGTTCGGAAAAAATGTTTTGATAATGCACTGTGAATATTACTATTTATTTCATGGTAATGTTGTGTGAAGTTAACAATTTTTAATTTTGAATTATAAATATTTTTCTTTCTTTGTTATTGTATGAGCTTTAGATTTTGCAAACGTGTTTCGTTTAAGGTAAAAAATTTGCTCTTGACATGAGGCGATTTCATTTTGAATTTCATTCAGTATTTGGGTATTAGGTTGTTTCAAGGAAAAATCGAATAGAAAAACACAGGTTTAGGTACATTAAGAGCAGTTAATTATTTTTTTACACAAAAATCTTACTATAAATATTTAGCAAACAACTTAAAAAAAAAATACTTTGTATAATTTCAAGAAAATTGTTTGAACTTCAATAATGTAAGTATTAATCCGGCAAACAATTTACAAGGTAGACATTGTTACAATGCAAACAAAATTGTGTACGGAGCCGATTAATTAATCAAATTGAATTTCTTTGTTATTCAAATACTAACCTAGCTAGTCATTCCTTGTGGTAACATAAATTTAGATGATTGTTAACAAATTCTGTGTAATTAATTAAAGTTGTACATATGTTTTAAGTATTATGGACGTAACCTAAATTGGGCAGCTCTATTCTGTAATCGTTGAACCGAGGCAATTAGTGTTATTTGTCAAATTAGTTACTTAGAATATATATTTTTGGGAATGTATTTTACCCCCTTGCCTAACATAGTCCGGGGAGTTTATCAAGTAGGAAGATATAGTTAGTTTTATAAAACGAAAATATTTGATTGGTTGATGATACTTGTGAGCTAACGAAAACATGAAATGAACGCATTCAAAGCAATTTAAAAAACCACACCACACAGTATATTATACAAGTAGCAGTATTATATCTTCATAGAACGATAGACGCGCTTCGAAATCTCAGTGTATATCAGCACGGACGCGGAATTTTTATCTACCGAGTAGCCGTA
Source organism: Lithophane semibrunnea (assembly GCA_947363905.1). NCBI lineage: Eukaryota > Metazoa > Arthropoda > Insecta > Lepidoptera > Noctuidae > Lithophane > Lithophane semibrunnea. The sequence continues at coordinate 8,657,237 of OX376198.1, forward strand.
AGTGATTATTTCAAGGTCGCTGCCGAGATATCATACTGTTACTTTATTATACTATGACCATCACAAGGATTAATGTTCTAGATAGTGTCACTGAATGTTACATTATGTCTGGCGCTAACCAACTACAATAGAGATGTACCTATCGAAGCTGATGGCAATGTAGACAATTAACTTACGGTGCAGTAGTCCATTGACTGTAATATGTAGGTAAGTATATTAACTTGTCGGAAAGTCTTATATTTTATTTTATAAGTTTTACGGAGGCCTTAATGTATTAAGGCATCATAGGATAGTTCCGCTAAGCAGCCGACAACCTCCATAGTTGTGATTAACATGAAAAAAAGTAATATATTCAGAAAATCTTATTGAATAGGTAATCCAAATACAAAACAATGTATTTTCAGCGGGAAAATGTCCCATAAACCATAAATAGTGCGTGCTTCAAAACAAAACAACAACGAAATAGAATAGGTCCAAGAATTCAAGTAATCCTATTAATCATCTTTGAAATTCAATACATTGACACGTTACCGAGCGCAGAGAGTGGGGTCGGCCGTTATCGACATTCCCTGGATTTTATGATGTTTCAGTTTCTATAGGCAGGCATGGGAGGTAGGATAGTTGGAATATCACTTAGCTATTCGGATATGCAGATCGGCAATCGGTATGCCGTCTCCAACGCTATTGGTTTGTACACACCGCAGTTTGTTAGCGTTCAAGATACGTTGTTTGTGTAGCTTGGTGCTTGAATTATTCATTATCAACAGTATTGTAACACAATTCGGATTAATACTATTACCGATAAAATGTCAGAAAGCCTCCTTGTTAGGCCACCTCTATAATTCACACCCTCTCTTGGGAGTGTTGATTTTTTAAAGATAACTTACCTACTAGCAAATTAGTGTTACAATATTTATATTCCTCGTAAACCCCCTAAGCTAGATAATTAGGCTTATGCCCTAACCGTCGGGCTACTTCTGCGTATATTTAAAGGTTCTGTTTGAGTTACTTAGAGGCAGACAGGCGCGACGCGACTCAGGTAGAACAATTTCCATGAAGTTTTCATAGAAATTGTTCCACCAGTCGCACGCGCCGTCGCTTCGTGCCTGTCTGCCGTCCAATTATCGAAATCATTCTGTATAGTGCGTGATGGCAAATATGGGCCCGAATGACAGCGATAAGGATTAGGTACATGATCGAGCAACAATGGACCATTTAAGGAGTTTCCCAGAAGAAAACTCATGTTCAGTAGACATGATATACTGACAAATAATTTATCGAACTTCAAGTAACCTTGCAGTGAACTCGACTGAATTCAAGTTAAACGCCAAACATTAATGTTTCACTGATGTTAATTATTTCAATTATTCTAGTAAATTAATTTACTTAGTCTGTATGTGATGTAGACGTTATTGTAATTCATCTGGTTACAACTGATAACTGATCGTCTTTATTAAACATTGATTATTTAGAAATAATAAAATTAGAATTTAGATTATATTATTTTTAAATACATAAAATTAGAATTTAGATTATATTATTTTTAAATACATACAATTAGAATTTAGATTAAATTATTTTTAAATACATAAAATTAGAATTTAGATTAAATTATTTTTAAATACCTCTAACAATGTGACTTTTTCAATTTATATCGTATTTCGTACTCACCTACTGCGTTTATTTTGGACACTACTGATATCGGTGAAGGAAAAAATCGTGAGGACACCAGGACTTCAATTTCGTAACACATTTTCAATCACAATCCGAAGGATATTGAAGTAAATTGCTAATCCATTGCTTCATATGTTTGAAAAAATCTACGTAGTTGAACCGTCAAGATAGGCTTGCAGAAAAATATCGATATATCGAAATATCGATATTTTTTGTTCGATATATCGATATTTTCAGGCGATATTTATTATTTCGATATATCGATGTATCGATGTAAAATATCAAGTATCGAAAATGTATCATAAAATCGATATTTTTTGTTCGATATATCGATATTTTCAGGCGATATTTATTATTTCGATATATCGATGTATCGATGTAAAATATCAAGTATCGAAAATGTATCAAAACGATGTATTTTCAATAGCAACACCGTTGTCACCGCTGACTAAAACCGCTGGAATTCAGAGCCGTAAAAATTATTAGTAGGTACTTTTTTTCCTAGTTTGGTATTTAAATGATTAAGTATAAAACTTTAATTTTTTTTTTTTTTTATGTTACCCTATACTGTCCCACGGCTGAGCAAAGGCCTCCCCCAAATCCAAACTTGAACTTTAGTTAAGTAAAATTTTTTTTTGAAAATTTCACCGATATATTCATATATCGATATTTTTTTTTCGATATATCGAAATCGATATTGATATTTTTTTTAAATATCGATACTTTTTTACACTTCTTGCATCCCTACGTCAAGATGAAAAGCATTGCCAATGTAATTGTGATTATCCTGCTGGACTTATTATTTATTTATTTTATAAGGCACCAAGTCCCAATATACCAATTATTATTACAAACTCATTAAATTAAGTACATTACCATTCATTGAAACATTCAAATACAATCTTAAAACAAATAAAAGATAAGTTGGTACATTACAATTCATTGGATCATTCAAATACATTATGGTTCAAATTAAAATTAAAATTCCATACTATCACACAATACATTACATTAAAACTGTTTTCTTTTTATCGTCTGTTGGCACTCCGATGGTTGATGGTTGGTATATAATAATCTTCTATTTACAAAATTTTCATTGCGAGAACTTATGATAAAAATCAAAATCCATTCCTCCATGGATGTTTTTTTAAGGGAGTTAGTGGAGGAAAAATCTAATATAATAATATGCAGTTCAAAGGAAATACCGACGAGGAATAGTAATACTTTCGAGTACTTTATGGATTTAAGCGTCACATTTTTAAGGCGACAAAACGTGACCGGCATCTGTGAGAGTCCATTGTTCGGTTTTAACCAGTAGACCAGAATTTTATAAGTTTTTTTTCTTCTATATAAAAGCGAATTCACTTATTTGAGTTACTGCTACGTAATAAATTCAGGGTGGGGAGCTAATAAAAGAAGATAACAATGAAAGAAGCCTTCCGTTTGTTGATTAAGTGACTTGTGAACCAAATGGGTGACTGCTCACTTATAGATAGATCGAAGTAAAGATTTCTCATGAAATTTTGGACGTAAAATTTCGTTGAACGACCTGCAATTACTTTTAGAAGTTGTGAATTTAAGTGCATCAATAAAAACAAATTGTATCGCACTTTAAGATCATAAAAAGAAAGAAGAATCCCATTTAATCGAGATACTAAAAGGGTCTTATAACTGTAGAGGTACAGACTGAGCCATGTTTAATTCTAGTATAAAATTAATTGTTAAGATCGATCTGTGTCTGAAACTGGGTAACTAGAGAGCACTGGGCTAGAATCGTACATAATTTATCCCTTTTAATCCTATTGTCCTTTAATTAAATTAGGTTTTTGCCTCCTTGATTTACAGACACGATTAACAATCCTAATTTAGGCTTTGCTATTCATTTTTATAAAAGCATAGATTTTTTACACAGACCTACACATTTGAATAAACATTTATTCTGAAGCCCTTACAAAGAACCGCCACTTATGAAACGGCGCTCTAAATCTCAACACAATGGTAATTTATAATTGGCAACTATTATTAAAATATCTTGGTACCTACTAGAAGGATTGGCTCTTAAATAATAATTCGTTTCATAATCATATTCACCACCGATACTTACATAATAGTAGGCATATTACACCACTAAATTTAGACACAGTCTTACGCAAACCTTATCTAGTCCTTTCTGATAATATACGCATGATGAAAAATATAAACACGAACTTACTCTACAGTAAAAATGATAACCTTTCTATAATATTGTAAAAGGATTTATCACAATCAATTCTGAACTTTAACCCTATAATGCCAGCATTACTTTTCAATAAACATTCCGTCTACATTGGATCCCGTTCCATGAATTGGTATTTAAAACGAGATAGGTTCTTGCCAACGGCGCAGCAGTGATCCGTCGGCAATCGGTAGCTAATCTTTGTTTAATTTCAATTAATGCTCTCCATCTCCGCTCGCTGCAGTGTCCACAGGGTTATTTTTAGTTTCTTTTTCCCTTTTGTTAGCCTGCATGAGGTGCGAGTTTTAAAATTGATGTAGGGTTATATTATTATTGGAAGTAAAACATTTTCAGTATTTTGGGATTAAATGTAGGTAACGTCATTATTGCAACCCGTAACGTCGACTGCTGAATAATTTACGAATAGTAAAGAGCTATAATTGCCAAATTTTATCATACGGATTGGTCCGCCATTTTGATTACGTGCGTGATGGATCAATTTGTATGGTTGCAAATAAGGAAAGATGGCACGCGTTATCGATCCAAAAAAATATCGCCGAAAACAATAACCAATCTTCAGTGAAATATAGATCAATACTGATGATAACCATACTTAATCCATACTAATATGATAATTCGAAAGTAACTCTGTCTGTCTATCCGTCTGTCTGTATGTTACCTTTTCACGCCTAAACCACTGAACGGATTTCGATAAAATTTGGCAATGAGATAGATGGCATCCCGGTGAAGGATATATGCTACTTTTTATCGACATACCACGTGGGCGAAGCCGCGGGCATCGGCTAGTAATATTATAAATTCGAAAGTAACTCTGTCTGTCTGTATGTTACCTTTTCACGTCTAAACCGAACAGTGGTTTCTGACAAAATTTGGCAAGGAGATAGATGGCATCCTGGGAAAGGACATAGGGTACTTTTTATCGCCATACCACGCGGGCAAAGCCGCGAACGGAAGCCAGTAAAATATGTTTCTGTCTGTCCTTAAATGACGCCTCAAAATCATCATTATAGGCTATCTATCTAACGAACAAAATATTTTATATAGGCTTAGGATTCTCTTATTGGCCCTCCCGTGCGTTCCATTACAACCAACATTACTCTAAAAAACTACGTAGTGTACCTATTATCAGCCTTTTTATAAAAACCTCTTTATATTTAAATTCTTAAACTAACTGTATTAAGTTATAATTTCTATTAAATTAAAACTCAGTAACTAATTAACTAGTACTAACAAGATTTTTCTGAACAAATTGCTAACGCTGCAGAGGAGGAATGAAACGTAATTGACACTTTGACAGAAGACAAGTTTTGTTTTGTTTGAGAGGATTGAGAGAGAATACAATGAAAAGTAATTAGATCTTGAAGATCTCTTCAAGATTGATTCTTGTACAAATTGAGCACAGTAAATATTATTATTTACCAATTATTTTAAGGTAGACAAGAATACATTTTTAACCGACTGCAAAAAGGAGAATCAATTCGTCTGTATGTTTTTTGTTTGTGTGTTTGTTACGCGATTACTCTGCCAATGTTGAATTGATTTTAATGATTATTTTGTTTGTTAGGTCATGCTTCACAGGTGGTCCCATATTTTTATTAACTTTGCTTGCATATTTTTTGAGTTAGTTTCAATATTACGTATTTTTCGCACTTAGTCTATATGGACGATGTTTTAAGTTGCTCCGACACTGTTATTTACATAGTTTTCTTAGCTTGAAGTCACATAAACGTGTATCAGAATACAATAAAATAAGACTAAGATATATAAATAAAATATGTATGTTTAGAAAACAGACAAAATTATGAAAGCGTTAATAAGGTTTATTCATCGGTGGTTCACAGTAAGTACACTCAAATTCAAGGCAAACAAAAATTGGAATCCTTTGTACAGGGTGGGGTGTAAACAAAACGTAGACTTAATTGAGATAATGTAAACAAAGAATCGACGCAAGAGCAATATGCATCCGTACTTTTTATCTATAAATGGTTTCCTTTCGTTTTGTTAAGTGATTTCCGGATGAGTATGGACAATCATACATTAACGAAATTGTTTATTGATTAAAATGGCATTCACTGAATGGTGTTGACAAGTTTTGCGCCTTTGTAGCTTGTGAATTTATCCGAATTCATGAAAATATACGAATCTTTTTTTAAAATTTAATTTATGATGTAAGTGCAAAGGGACATTAATTTTAATCTCGTGCAGAATTGTACCATTGTCTGTTCATAAATGAAAAGTAATAACGCGCCTACATTTTAAATTCTTGTTAACAACGAATTTCAACCAGAGACGTAACACTCCTAATGTTTTTCTACTTATTTGTAGGTGGTAATATCATAGAGAACCAAAGTTGCTGGCCATATTAGCCGTAGAACCGATAGCCGTTGGGGTAGACGTGTTCTTGAGTGGAATCAAAAAAAGTAAGGTAGGACGCCCTCAGGCTAGCTGCAGCGACGATTTTCGCAGGATGGCTGGTAGCAGCTGGATGAGAGTTGAAGAGAATCGAGCTGAATGGCGTGCAATTGGAGAGGCCTATGTCCAGCAGTGGACTGCTATAGGCTAATGATGATGATGAATATCATAGAGGTAAATAAAGACTCATGTTTAAAATCCTTACGAAGATTATAAATGCGAAAGTGACTCTGTCTGTCTGTCGGTCTGTCTGTCTGTCTGTCGCGCTTTCACGCCAAAACTACTGAACCGATTTCAATGAAATTTGGTACACAGATAGTCTAGAGCCTGAGAAAGGACTACTTTTTATCGACATACCACGCGGGCGAAGCCGCGGGCGGAAGCTAGTACCGTATAAAACCTATTTAACCACAAAACATTACCTCCAGTAATTCCCACACGAAAAATTCGACCTGGAGCTCCATTCCCGGTGCAGGGTACCAACACACGTGTAACTACAGCACTTACTATACTAAATTACACCCTGTAGCGAGACGGCACGCAATCATCGCACACCAGTCTGTTTAAGCTCATTAGCCCGATATCGCCCAGGATCGGACTTTCAAACGGTCTATTAGAAGTTTTCTTATTAGAAGTTCCCCTATTACGACTTGTCTAGATGTAGAAATTCCCGATCGATAAAAATCAAAGAGAAAATTCGAGTTCTTCGGTATGTATGAAGTTTTTATGGCACACTTTTGCTCGATGTGTAGAGTAATGATAATGAATTCAGAGACATATTGAGCTTGTGTTAAGCCATATCTTGGACAGGATAAGTATAAAGTTTTTAAAAACTTATGTTATTTTCTCAGACTTTAGTAAACCAGGACTTGAGTGCGGGAAAGTCCAAAAGGTGGTAACAGGCAACTGAAGGAACACGGGTGGGTTTTAGTCAGTCAAAGTCTGACAAGCCCTCCCGCTCCGTCCAGAGCGGGAGAAGTCATTCCCAAACACAAAAAAAAATAGGACTTGAGTCCTGGTTAAAAGAAAGCAAACATGTTTTTATTACACTGTTTAACAGTGCAATAAAACACATGTTTATTTTTCTTTGCACTTAATAAACTAGATTGGAAATTATGTGGTATTGCACTTAATAAACTGAACTCTACTATTAATTTAAATCTATTTGAATATTAAATTAATAACTGAAATATCTATTACGATATTCAACGAAATAATAACACAACTGAGTATGTAAAGTAATTAATTCCAAATCAGTTTATCACCCATGGCTTATGTTCTAAATCAAATTGATTCAACTTAGGCACACTTCGTTGATGGATGTGACATAGCCTAAGTATATTCCAGTCTAACAAGGTCAAGTCTAGATGCTATATTCTCAGATTAGTTACACTACGACTGAAGTAAACGAACCTTCACAGCGACGACTTTGAGGGTACATTGTATAGCTTTATAGCACCTACAGTACTTGAGTTTTAAAGTCTCCTGATAATAAACTTTAAACAAAATTTTGTTTAAATTTCAAAGTAGATACGCGACGTTTATGCATTTTGTTTTAACGATCACTAAAAATTTGTGATCCGTGAAATAGAAGGCGCTGAAATGATCGCCCGTTAATGACAAAATGTGCCTATTTTTGCAATATTCAGGAATTAATACTGAATCGGTCTTTCTTGCCACGTCAACGTCTCGCGGTCTAGACCGCTAATTAAAATCAAACAACGAGTATAATTATGTTGGTAGTCGGTGAGACTTTAGTCAATTTTAAGTTTAGTTTATTGCAAGAAGCCCTCAACCAGTAAATTTAGTTGGTGATCTTTAATTATTTTCGTCGGTTCATCTTAGGTTTGCATGGACTAAAACCATGAAAATTGCCCCATTTAAACCGCATGTATGTGTAAAAACACTATATTAGATTACTGTTGTTTGTTTATTTTCCTGATTCAAACACTGCAAACTTTCACAAGTTATATGAGAAAAGATAAAAGCGTCTTTACTCGTATTTTTTTACTCTACGTGAAATTCTCTCTTTCCAAACTAAAGTGGGTCAGGTAAATGTAAAGTGGAAGCTATTCTTTCAAGGTCCCTAAGGATAAAGTTCTAGACGGGTTCAAGGAAGAAAATCTAAGCACACATATGTATGTACGGTTTCTTTGATAATGTAAACGGGTAATTTTATTATTATCTTTCTTGTTTAACGCTTATAAATACCCTGCAGAGTGATATGGGTTTTTTTTTTAAATATGTAGTTTAAAATAATTATGAATTTAGTAGTAATGTTATGTAGGTACTACTTTAGAATTTGAATTGACTTTTCGAAAACGATGATCTTATGAACGCACCATGCGATTGTTAAAAATAATGTAAGATAGGAGATTAAAGCAGCTGGGTCCAGTATTATAAAGATGGACGTAGAGATTAGTCCTTAAGAACATCAACATAAAGATCATAGGTAACAAAACTAATCCTATTACTACAGATAAGAATCTTATTCGCGATGTTCATCAAGGGCTAACACTCATAATCTACGTGGATACAGGCACATGTATCGTTAATGTTGGAGGGTAGGGTTCAGCGAACATATTAAATCGTTAAGTGTTTTGATAAACACAGACACGGGGGGTAGCGATGATGCGATTCGCAGTTGGGAATTTGGTAAATCATCCTCGATGGGGAAGCACGTACTCTCTGATTTGAATTGTGAGGTACCCTTATCTAGGTATGAAACTGGATTATAGTTAGGTTTTGTTAAATAGTTTTTATGGCCCGTAAAATAAGGTTGTGTTTGTAAACTGTGATTAAAGTTCGATTTATGGAGGGTATGAATATTATAATTTAGATATTTCATTTTGTATCGCATAGATTGTGGGAATTTGTAAATTATCATCAAAACATATTTGGAATATACTTCAAAATACTGTGCATTCATGTTTAATTGATTATCATTGAACTTTAACAAAACATTTAAATGTAAATAGAAGAAGTGTCAAAATTGTGGCAAAGGAAAACGGCACACTACCTTTTCACCCGTGAAAAGACTTCGGATAGGCCAACAAAAAATATTCAATCGCAATATTCATGACTCCTCGATTGTATTCGTGATTTGAATGCAAATTGAAGGAATCTCATTTGAACTGAAAATTATATTGAAGTTGTTTCGCAAACACCGGAGCGGCAGGTAATTTAATTAAATGTGTGAACACTGATTACAGGAAGCAGTTTACATAAAATTAGGCGGTTTTAATGAGCATTTCGATATTCTAATGACGAATCTAAAGTGTCGTTGCAACAGACGGGAGGTCCCGAATGTACGGCTTCGCGCCCGAATTAGCTATCAGGCCGGGCGACGACAAAGAGCTGAGGGCTTATCTGGCGGATTTAGATGAACTGAACCCTTGGCGACTATACAAAATAATAGCCGGCTCGATAGCGTCATTGTTTGAGCATGAAATTAAAATTGAACGGGGTTCACACGTGCGCGCGGCTGAGATAAGGGGTTGTACCGGCCTGCAATCGATTCGCGACTACTGTTTGCCCTGTACGTTGATTTACTTAAGGGGTTTGCTCTTTTCTTTATTTGATCTAACAACTACTCTTAAGCTTTTGTTCGGTATATTATTGAAGCATTGTTTACTTAGTTCGGATTTACCAATGAGTAGGTAAACTGAGGGCTACTTGTATGGACTGAGTACTGCTTCTCGTTTATATACCTTCTACATCAGTTGGTACCGGTAGGTATATTCAATAAACATTTGTCTAACGCTTATTACAATCCAAAAGTAATTAAGGGTAACCTAAGGGTAACTTGAATCCTTTTTAATCATGGCCGGTATTCCCCTATTTTTTTTTTCTTGGTGAAACCTGTACCTATCTATACTTAATGCATTGTTAGCGTAAGATAACAATTTGAATTCCTAATTAGACCTATTCCAAATCTTTATATTTTGCTAGCCGTAAAGTGCACCTTTCCAGCGAAAGGTTTAAACAACTTTTTTCGAAACTGCTTCCGTTTGTATTGTCAGTTATTTACCATACCTACCAATGAACTTACGAACTTTACAGACTTCATGACACTACAAGTTTAGCCTTTATACGAATATTTCCCAACCAAACACAAATTACATCAGCTCTGTATTCATACACTGCAATCATAACAATAATAATCCAGCCAACATGCAACTGTGTGCATATCAAATCAATTTACAAACAATGCGCCGTGTTGTCTGGTATAACGTGTCTATCCCAAAATTAGATCTATTAGGGGGATTTGGCTGTCTAGCTAAACACATTATGATACATATATTCGATTATTTACCTATTATCGTAGTCGTGAGGTCGATGTTGGTGCAATTTAATTTATCGATGCAAGCGGGTATTGTGTGCCTTGCAACTGTGAGCTACACTAGCCGTTTCTGCTGAGTTTCTGCCAGTATTTGTGTTCCCCTTCGGATATGAGATAGTGCTGATGATTTAATTAATTGAATATTGGTGTCAATAACGGGTTTTGGATTTTGGAGCCTGTGTTTTGGGATTGAATTGTTCGGCTAGTTAGAAACCTCACACATGAAAATGATGTCTAGGATCGTCATATTTGGAAACTCCAATTCGAAAGTGCTCAAAACGAGACGTGAAAATACGAACGTGGAATTTGAAAAAGCTCTATCACAAGTGAGCTCAGACTGATTGCTAACCCATCGCTTACCGCGTCGGAATCTAAAATCCATTTTGCTTCACTTCCTCTTATTGTGAACAGACGAAAAACTACCTACCCTGTGTTTTTCTATGCAAACTAGTTCCAAGTTCCTTAATACTTAACGTTGGTTTGCAGGCTCAGCATGCGGTTAACAGCACGAAGCTGCAAGGGGTGGTTCATAATGAAGCCGCTTACATCATCCCCAGTTAATAATTTTATTTTCCTTAGAGGTAGATAATCCATTTCCATTTACACGTGTTCAAGTATTTAATAATTAAAACCGTTTATGTAAAAACACACCTACTTCTTTCCAAGATACGGTTGAAAATTGAATGTCGAGGAGACTTTAAGGAAAAAAATAAAATTAAAAGGGTAAAACCGAACACAAATCATGAACTGTTTATGCAAATCCTTTCTCGGAGCAACAGGATTACACTGGAGCATCTGTGTCTACACTCGCTAATGAGATTAGTCACACCAAGTAGAGCTGAACTGCGCCGCTTAACGGTAGAGGTTAAAATTATGTTCAGTGTGTTCAGGTAGTTGGAAAGGAGGAAGATTTAGTATGGGAGTCTTTAAGAAAATGTGTTGTTTGAGTAAAAATTGTTATAAACAGATTTGATTAAATGGCTACTGTGATTGGGATCAGTAATGCTAGCCGAGGTGTAGAATCTATTCCCATAATATTTTTATTTAAAGACCATATTGATCTCGCATTTGAAATATGTTTTTGGGATTGCTTGTTATGGATAAGTATACTGTGCTTTGAATAATTAAAATGATATGTAAGATTGACTGCAAACTCTCAGATAAAAATGTAATCAAATCTTTTTGTGTTCCAGTAAGTGAATGTCAGTAACTTTAATTTTATTTTATTAATTTAATTAATAAAATATTTGGGGGATATATAATGGATTTGGGGGAGGCCTTTGCTCAGCAGTGGGACAGTAAAGGATAACTATAAAAAAATAAAAAAAAATGCTGTAATCTTTACAAAAACAAACAAAAGTGTTGACAAGCTTTCATATCTACTTAAAGAATATCGATAAAACTTTCCAAAAAAATCTAATGTTCATTCTATATTGTTAGTATACACGTTACAAACAGCGAATTGTATTGGAAATGCATCAAAATAATGAAAGTGAGCGGCCCTTGGGGTAATAGTTGCTAAGCACGGAAAACTTCTTCGGAGTTACCCCTTGATAATCATCGATACATATGTATAGAGGCACCTGCACGCAGTTAACGAAGATTTGCTTGTGTCTGTACACTAAGTAAAAGTGTTCGTGACAATGATAATGTAACTAAATAGGTACATTTTCTTTTTTAATGAGTAATGAAAAAAGACTTACTGATTACAGTTTCATTTAGTGTGGTTTTATATTCCAGGTTGTTAGTATATCAAATTGTGTTTGGTTGTGATTCGAATAAACGAACAATTGAAGTTGGTAGTCAATTTGATATAGAATTAATTTCGATTACTTTGCTTTTACTTATCTAGTACTCTAAAAGTTAACTGAAGGAAAATATTTATTTGTTAATAGTCCATTGTATCGTAACTCCATAATGGTGGTGGCTTTAGTTGCACACAAATTAAGGAACATTCACGGGATACTTACAATATTATTGAAACAACTGACCTGAGTACTTTATTAATTAATAGTGGGTTGCGGTAACTGACACTTTGGTAAGTAACAGTTTTGTTACTTCTTGACTTGATTTATATTTTATAGTTACTGCACTATTTATGCTAACAACTTAGAATTCTGGTTTCTTTACGACCCGTTAGACAGGTAGTTTACTCTAGACTGTTCTTATTTACAATCACAATCATGGATTAAATTCAATAAAACATAAAACAAGTTTATTTACACCGCCTATATAAAGTTCAAGTGCCCTATCTCTATTCCGTCCACACCAGCCATCTTGAATGTGATTCTATGTACACTGTGTGCCCAAAACACTGCACTATTTATGTCTATGGCTCGCATGTAAACAGTCCATAACCACAGACAACGCAGCGCCACTATGAAAACTATCCCATTTCGGGGATTTTATTAAAACAAATAAATTGTACGAGGGGAACCAAAGATGATAATGTATGATATGTAAATTGAATGGACCGACGAAAAACTACCTCCTTAAAGAACTACGAGATTCTTATCTGTATACTTTATTATTTTTGCTTGAGTTCGTTTTCTTATTTTCTAGTAAAATTGAGTAGGTCCAATATGGGTATTTATGTATCACGTTAGAGGAAGTCGACGTCGTTATTGTTATATTCAAAGGAAGTTTGGTTTATTGGGGTTCATGTGCGTGTCCTTGATACCCTTCGAACCAGAGTACCTTGATCATAGAGCGAAAAAGAAGATAAGACCAAACGTCATTTAAGCTCGGAGAAATATAGCTCTTATTGAAGTCAAAGTAACATGTTTATTGAATTTAAATAGACTTTAACAGTTTTTAATGATTTTATAACAAGAGTCCGTTAAAACTTGAGACAAACCGAAAACAAAAAAAAATACATTAGGTACACAAATAGTAAGAGAATAAAAACGACCAAACTTAGAGACAGACTAAAGGAGGTAAGTCCATAGCCGTTCGCTTACCTAGGTTAATGTGATGCCGAGTCAATATCATAATTACCAAGTCCGACCAAATTCTCCGAAAACATAGACGAAAACCCATCAAAATTCATGCAATAACATCCCAGACCTATCGCAGCAATGGCTGAACAATGCAATAAAACGGTAACGGTTGATACAGTAGCACGTGGAGCGCAGTCATTAGTCACACGCTATTTAGCAGTTAACGCTAGCTCACGCAGTTTTATCAATGCGACATTTATATTGTGTTAATCGTGTTTGGATATCCAACCCCGCGGTAGGGGTAGACAGTGTTGCAAGCAGAACATGGATCTTCCAAAATTGTAGAACTGTCTAAAAAGGTGGGCTGTCGCGTTTTCGCAGTTTATTTAATGCGACATTAATTGTGTTTGGATATCGAACTTCTCGGTAGGAGTAGACAGTGTTGGCAGCTGCAGAACATGAGTCTTCCAAAATAGTAGCAAGTTCAAACTATGCAGAACAGTGGGCTGCCTGGCGCGAATTCTCGCAGATATATCGATGCGACATTTATATTGTGTTAATCGTGAAATGAAATGAAATGAAATGAAATGAAATTGTTTATTCTGTAAATAGGATATCGCAATCACTTTTACACGTCATATTATTAAAAAAATAAAATAAGCTAGATGAGGTCGGCGTTTCCTATCTGACTACTCTGAGAAGAAAGGCCGAAACAAACTCAGAGGTCGCAGTCTCTTTTAGGTCCAGACATAATCTTGGTCAAGCCATATGAGGACCATGTAGATTAATGTCTGAAATGGTCTTTTGAGGAAAGAACCACACAGATTTGAGTGGACCTGTCCAGTCAGTGCAAGCATTTGTCAGTAACCGAGGAGCTCAACTCAGAGCTGAAGGAGCTCAACGACTCGACGAACAATACCAAAAAAAGGACATTTGGGTAGGCCGCAGAAAGTACTCAAAACTGCCAGACCATCATTAAAACAGGGAAAGAGGAGCAAAAAATAAAAAATGATCCACATAGTCCTCACATTCACAATAATCAAAACAAAATAATACTTTACAAAGTAATAATGTCATGTTGTATAAAGAATAATCAACAATGTCAATTTGTAGGTATATAAAACTGGTATAATTTAATGATTTTAGATACTAATTAAAGTTAAAATGTCAAGTTCTAGGGTTTTTTCAAGGCTTAGCAGAGCGAGCAGCTCAATCCCATGCATTTCTGTCTTCTAAATAATCCGAAATTTTATAGTACCCTTTTTTACGTGTTTTGATTATCGAACCCCGAGGGGTAGGATAGTGTTGCCAGCAGAACATGGATCTTCCAAAACAGTAGCAAGTTCGAACTAGCAGAACGAGGGGCTGTCAGAATTGGTCGGAGTTTATCAATGCGACATTAAGCACCGCGATAGGGCTAGGATGGATTTGCCAGTTAGAGAAATTCAAATAGGTCCTCCAAAATTGTAATTCTGCAGATTTATTATTATGTATCCTGGATAAAAATTTATTTAAATTTCCAAAGTACAACAAAAGCGGCTGTATTTCCAAATTACCGAAACAAAATAATTGTAAGATTTCTAAAAACATCAAATAATTAGTTACAAAATTATAATAAAGATCAGAAGATATTGTCAGAAAAAGAGGTGTTATACAGTTTTATTTCAAAGTGAGATGAAGGACAAGATTTTTTTGTTCAAAGAGGAATGAAAGTTATCATCTGAATTATTTACTTTACTTCTAATTTCTAAGAAACGAAATAATAATTTGCCTAATTATTATGCCAATGTTTATGCTGTTAATGCTGTAGGCACACATAATCTGAGAATGTCACAGTTTATTTCGAACTTGCCCATAAATATCTGGCAACATTGGTTCAAGCGGAACTATTGTGGATAAACGGATGGATGGCGTGGCGTTGATAGCTAGTGTTGCAATAATTTATCGGAAACTTTTTACTGTTTGGGGTAAAAGTCATCAGAACAACGTCATGTTAATATTATTATGAGGAGGAAAGTTTTAGTTGCCCGATTTGAATTTGTTTTGAAAGTCATTTAAAATTGGCATTTTCTATTTGTTTAATTTCCAGATAGTCTAGCTCAAGTGTTTAGTTTAATTAGGCTGATTGATCGATAGTTCATATTTGAGAAGATTCATATAAGTACATGATTGGTAGAACAGGTAAATTATATCTCAGTACATGTCCAGAAGTGGAAAAAACAGTTATAATTAGTAAAAAAAATGGAAATCTGTCAAATATACCGGATAACCGAAACAATCTCTTAGTCTATATACGCCAACTACAAACTATCTATCACAATCCATTACGATCGAACATTTTCCCACTAAGGCAAGTGACACACATAAATCTGGAGGTTTTCACTGCACAACTCCGGGTCGCGTTAAGTACACACAATATGAGCGGCCGAGCCATATTTAATCGTTATCAAGCGAACGCGCAGACCTCGTATTCATCGCTGGATGATTTACTCACGGCTTATCCTACCTCAGTAACTGACTTATGGAGTATGAGCATTCGATGAGCTCGGTGTGTTTACAACTTTTTATTGAATAGTGCAGTAGTTAGGTAGATTATAATTTAATAGAATTATTTAAATACTGCTTCAGTCAAAAAGGTTTCCAGAAGTAAGATCGTTGTTAAGAACAAGATATTCGGAATTCTTTCAGAGGCTAAAAACATTTATTAGTCGCCAGTAGACACAAAGTCAAAGTCAAATAATTTATTTCAAGTAGGCACCTGTGAACGTCAAAAACAAAGAAATAGAACTGATTCTAGTTGCCCCTTTCAAAAGGTAGTTTTCATATGGAAGAGAATGGGCAAAAACTCCACCGTTACTCTTTTAAAACACAGATTAGTGGATGTCTAGACCTTCGTAGAATAACTACACTATTCAAAATCAAATGTCATTTATTCAAACTAGGCTGAGAATCAGCACTTTTCGAACGTCAAAATTACATAAGACAGTCCCCCACCCTTCACCACTTCCTAGTGCTTTAGCTGGGAAGAAGAAGTGGCGCAACAAACTCCCCAGCAGCACAGCTGTCTGTTCAGTTAGAAAAATTTGATTCTATACAAAAGTTTGAAAAATCATTTACATTACGCAACATAAAACATAAATCTAATTATTAGCCATATGTCAGCTAGCACATGCCAATAGACGAACCAAAAAAAAAGAGAATAATAAAAAAAACGAGAACTATATGTACTCAAGCAGAAATAAGTAGTAAATGTAAACATAAATTAACTAGATAAAAGCCCCCAGGCACAAAGGGCGTGCTTTACACATTTTGTTTTCTTGGCATTGAGAACTAGGTTATTTGTCGTAAACCAATCCGTTACCATTGAGAGTGCACTGTTTACATCGTCAAAATCTTGCCCATTCCTGTCTACTTTAAAAATAAGAGAGGTATCATCTGCAAATAGTACAACTTCACAGACACCCTTTAATAGAATGGTAAGTCATTGCTATACACTAAAAACAAGAATGGACCCAGTATGGAGCCTTGAGGTACACCTAACTGAACTGGTAGCTCAGAAGATTTCACACCATTAACATCTACACGTTGGATCCTATTCTGTAAATAAGACTTTATAACGTTCAGAGCTTCGTTTTGCACACCGTAATGACGTAGTTTACGCAAAAGCGTGTGATGGTGCACGCAATCAAAGGCTTTCGAGAGATCACAGAAAACCCCAATAGCATTTTGCGAGTTCTCCCATGCGTTAAATATGTGTTTCAGCAGAGCAACACCCGCATCTGTAGTCGAACGACCTTTAGTAAAGCCAAATTGTTCATTATGAAGGAGGCTATTTAAATTAAAATGTCTTAGTAACTGCTTGAGAATTAACTTTTCAAATATTTTGCTAAATTCAGGTAGGAAAATGACGTTGGCAATTTCAGACCTATTTCTAAGGTCTGAAATTGGCAACGTCATTTTTACTACCTGACTTAAATAATGGTATGACTTTACTACCCTTCATGAGGTCAGGAAAATTTCCTAGATCAAAACATCTAATAAAGGTAACAGCAAGATAGGGGGCTACAATGTCTATTATATTACTTAAAAGTTAAATGGAGATGCCCCAGTAATCACCAGTGTTTTTAGACTTGAGTGTGTTAAAAACATTAACTACATCACGAGGCGTTACATGTTCGAAGCTAAATAAGCGACTACTTTTAGACACACTACCGTGCAAAAAGTTCTCAGCTTGCTTTTATGTTGCTTCAGGAGTTAAATACACAAAGTACTTAGCCATAGTCGTACCAACGTAAAATAAGAATATGATTTCAGAATTCACACTGGATTAAATATGCTAGTAAAACAAGAAATAAAGTCTTCTGCGTAAACTTCCAGGACCTTGCAATCAAAATAACCCTGAACCCAAAACAGCTGACAGTCACCCATTCCTACCGCCACCGCCTCTGACGTCACACGTCACGATCTCCCATCGCCCCTAACTAAATCGCTCGGCCGGACCGCAGCATTATCTTTGATAAGTGGACTGTCAAAATTTAATCTACATACCTACAATGTGAAGCCACGAATGTGCACCGAACCATACGAATACGAAATGATTTTGCGCATAGGATTTGTTTTATTTTCAGAGACAGGGGTGCGCTCAGCCGCGGCGTCGATAATGGAACCTACCCATTGTTGGTGTGCTGAAAAGCGCCAACTGCCGTATGGACATCAAGCGATTAGAGCTCTTATTGTCTTTGTGAAAACGTGTGAACGTTTTAGTGTAACCTTTTGTGATGAAAAAAGTTTTTAAATGTAGTTTTTCGCACATCGATTTGTAATTAAAAATCAATGTTCATTTATTTACACTCTCAATCCCAGCAATAAAAGCGTACAATTTCAGGGAAAAACATGACCCGGATTCGTATAATCGCATCACAATATTCAGGTGTACAAAATACAAACTGAGAATAAAACTGGTTATTGTAACAGCCACTGACGCACCGCGAAATAATTCCATTGATGCAAATCCACTTCAGAAATCAAGTAAGCCTGCTTTAAATCAACGCAGTACGTCACCCCATGCATCGCGCGCCAGCTATGCAAAAAGCTGCTCCCGGCATTGATTCCGATGATGTCCGCGGTCGCAGACAGGGTCATTATCATTATCGCGGCGCGCGGAATCCATTAATCACGTTGGTATTCCTGAACCGTGCCTCATCACCCTCCTCCCCTCTCTTGCAACAGCCCCGCAGTATCCCAAGTACCTGGACGCACTCGTGCATTCACCCTTCTCTTATCAGTTTTGATGTAGACGACAGGACGGAACTCTAGATACGAAGGGAAATGACGTTGATTTTTTCAGATTTTTGTTGCTATTGCCCCTGTATTTCCTGAGGGTGTACATTTTTTTTGCAATCTGATAAGTGTCATGACTTTAATGGAGTTTTTATTTCATTTTTATGTCTTTTAATATAATTCATACAATGCGTGGCTCGAAATTAAATTACCCAAATTAAATCAACATGAATTTTGTTTAAGCCATAATCTTGTAAAATAAATATTTTATCAGCGAATGCATACATTAATAATTCAAGAAGATCTTAAAATTAATCTAAATATCCATTACAAACATTTACCAAAATTGGCAACTCCATCCATATTTTATATCTCGTAGACATCAAACTACATAAATTTTATTAGAACTTGTTGGGAAGATTATTAATTTTGGGGGGATCTGGTCCCCGAGGCGACGTCTGCGAGGCTCTAGAACCCCAAGTACCCCCCTGTACTATTTGCTATCTGTCTATTCCACTAATGCGTAGTAACAGAGCATTGCTATTCCGCATACAATGCCGTTCATTCGATTCGCGATGAGCCAGTTATTAAATCAGATGGATAAACAGACACCTGTGTTCCTAGATGGATTTGCATACACACACACATTGACGTCATCACGTCATTTGCATAATTACAATGGGACATGAAAACGTATTCGTGATTTGTCACAAAAATGCATCAACAATGATTACTGTCGCGCTATGAGGATGTATTCCGATGTTTTTCCATTTACCTATTAATTTTCTGACGGGACGCTTGGGGTGGAACCGCCAATTACTTAGAACCTTAATTTGTGGTATTATAAATTCCATTTCTACTATTTATGTTCTTTGTTTGTGATTATTGTAATTGGAATTTATTTTTTTGTATCTACAATTTATGAATCACGCCTTTTATAGGCGCTATTATACATAGGTACCATAACATTTTATTGAAATTCATTTAAAGAACACTTGATTCGAAGAATAATTCACACCTGCTCTTAAAAAAAAGTACTTAGGCACTAAACTTTTTTCATTTAAAAACCAAGACTATTACGAAGATGAATAACTGGCGAAGGCCAGCATAATGACAGTGCGATGATGAAAATGAGTTTGCAATGTTAGTCGTAATTGACTACGACGCGAGGTATTCACAAAGGGAATCAAGCTTAAGGATTGAGTGCGACTGAATCCAGCATATTTCTGTGATGTAGATATGGAGCAGATTTTTGTGTGTGAGTGTGTGTCTACCTACCACTATAGTTATGAATGATGATTATTTGAAGTCATAACGAATATGTGACCTTTTTTAGACTAAGAGATAATATATCTTAGATTGTCGGTCCCGTATCACAGTCATATTCCCCAAAAGCCCAACATTCTGAAAATTGGTCCAGGAATGTTTTATAATATTATCACCCATCTCAACCTTAGATTAGCCAGTAATTTAGAAGTATTAACCACTGGTGTGTGGTAGATTACGGCCCGCTCCCTCTCATAGAGAGGAGGCCTGTGTCCCAGCAGTGGGAACATTATAGGCTGATTATGCAACCAGCAGTGGTTTTGTGGGTGAGTTCAGAATAGCAGTAATTCCATATTATATCAAACCACATCTAGTCTATCATCAATAGCGATCTGTCTATTACTGAAAATAGTTATTGGGTTTGGCCGTTAGTTAAGTAAACGCTATCTCATGCACGTCAGCAGTGAGGTCACTGTCACTAAGGTCAACCGTCAGTTCACCACGAGTGGCGGGAAACAGTTGAACATGAGGCGATGCCTGCACGAGAGGCTTGGTGTGGTGATGAGCCAGTATAGTGATATATCTAGCTTAAGGGCGTACCCTACCTCTAATTGTTTGACATGATCCTCCGTTATGCCGAAAATACTGCAGCATTAATTTTGCAATAAATATATGTTAAAGTTGAGGATTGATGCTAGGTCCTATATTTGACAAAAACACGATTACATAAAATTTTCTCGATAGAAAAGAAATCCAAAGTTTAAACAGAACTATAAACCTCTGGTATTCAAAAAATACTTCAAATTAGATAATGAAACTTTGCATAATAACTGAAATATCTATAAAGCAGGTCTTATATATATTTTTTTAATTGTCTTTATTTTCACCGTAAAAAGCAATTACCTACACTTTTAAGTGGTATGGTGCGAGTGAGATAAACTCTGAGGTAGGGTACAGCCTTAAATACCTGTGTACACTATCAACTTAGGGGTTTATTCATAAACGATGATTAAAGTTAAGTGACGTTCAAACGTCAAATATGTATGGTTAAACAGTCGCTAATCATTACTTAACTTTAATCATCGTTTATGAATAAACCCCTATATAAATATATCTTTGACTATTGGCACCTGGAGCGCAAAACTACGGGAGATGATCTTCAAAAGCAGAAGATAAATCTATCAGTCTACGCTTACAGGACTGCAGCCGGGTTGTTGAGTAAATTATAGAGGGAGCGAAAACCAAAAAGGATAAGGCTAAGTAGTGAAGCTAAGTTAGAAAAGTAGAGCTTAACCAAACTTTTCAGGTTAAGTTTTGGAAAGTTTTCAAGATCGACAAAAGTTGTAGTAAGTAAACAAAGTCTGTAAAATAGTAATGACTAACTCTAAACATTTACTGATAATTTATTAGATTCTAGAGTTACTTGCTCGTTCTGAAAAGTCTTGGATTAAATAAGATTCCTACACATTGGTAGTAGTCCTATGTGTAAATAGGTAAGTAGAAGATAGAAAATCGAGTTCGTTGAATTTTTTATGAGGACTTTTAACTATTGGAAGGATTTTGATGCAATTTACACCATAATCTAGCTATAGGATTTTCATAAAACATTGATATTTGACCAAGGACCCCCAGCTAGATGGACCGACGAACTTAAGAAAGTGTCTGGGACAGACTGGATGTGGAAGGCGGAGGACAGGGTGTTGTGGCACAGCTTGGGAGAGGCCTATGTCCAGCAGTGGACTGCTGTGATCCTACCAGGGTTGCGAGAAAGTCCGAACGGGATACCGACCCTTGGCAACAGGCAACTGAAGGGAACACGGGTGGGTTTTAGTCAGTAAAAGTCTGACACGCCCTCCCGCTCCGCTCAGGGAGGAAGAAGTAATTTTGAAGTGGCTAGTCATGGATAAACCGCTGCTCTTCAAAAAACAATTTAATATCTTCAAAGACAATCTATTGGTAGGTACACCATAGACCACAATAATACGCCCGTATATTAGCCAGTAATAGCTAAAGACGTCGTAATTGAGTCCAACCAATCTGATATCGCCATAGCATTAGAGTGATTTACACGTTTATAATACTATTGGCTAGTGTTGGGCGTTGATTAGTTCCATACTACTGTGACAATTTGTGGTTACAATCTTCTATACATATAATAAAGTCGTAAACGGTCCGTGTCTGTACATTAAAGATTTTTGCAAAAAAAGTACTGGAAGCCGCGAGAAATAAGTAAAAGAAAATAAAAAATCATTTTTTTGACATTTTTGTCTGTTTGTTTGTTCGTTTGTGAGCGCATCACGTAAAAGCCACTCATTGCATTCCAAATTGAATTACTGAACAATAAGAAGCTTTATAGTGAGTAACATTTAGTCCTTATTTCATCAAAATCGACCAACAGAATCAAAAGATATAAAGTCGGAATTACACCCGGGCGACGCCGGGCACGAACAGCTAGTACCTAATAATAATTTGGTTTGAAACGTATCTATAAATACCTTTATCTATACAGGGTCAAATTAATTAGCTAGCGAAACTTCTTTTTATTTCTTTTATTCGTTTTAATTATCTTAAGGGGTCATTATACTCACTATGGGACCAAACCTGAAATCGCGAAAAAAAATCAGCTGTTCCCCATTTTGACGAGCTATGCGAACATAAATGTAGGGAACAGCTGATTTATTTTTCGCGATTTCACTGTTGGTCCCATATCATCATCTGCCTAGCCTTTTCCCAACTATGTTGGGGTCAGCTTCCAGTCTAACCAAATGCAGCTGAATAACAGTATTTTACATGGAGCGACAGACTGCCTACCTGAACTCCACAACCCAGTTACTGGGTAATAATACGATACCCCTTAGTAAGACTGGTTGTCAGACTTCAGTCAGGCTTCTTACTACCAGCAACGACTGTCAAAGATCTACAAATGGCAGCCAGCACCGACGGTTTAACGTGCTTTCCGAGGCACGGCGAGAGGTCTCGATAGTAATGAATGGTCACCCATCCACAGACTGACCTCGGCAAGTGTAGCTTAAACCTTCAATCGACCCATGCTACTGTTATTATTTAGCTACACTAGAATCTCCTTTTACGAATATGTTATTAAGTTTGTGCGAATATATTTAAAAAATAATACTTACAATAGAAAATTACTAGAAACTCTAATCCATGTAGATTTTAGATGAATTAGAATAGTTATTCAATTAACTTTATTTATTAGGTCCATTATGTTATATTTATTCACAACTATTATTCTCAGAGGTACTCAATTTAATGCGTAGGTACCTTTTTTTTTTTTTTGAGGGTGGGAAATCATCCAATGACTTCTCCCGCTCTGGGTGGAGCGGAAGGGCGTGTCAGACTTTTACTGACTAAAACCCACCCGTGTTCCTTCAGTTGCCTGTTGCCAAGGTCCCGGTATCCCTTTCGGACTAACCCGCAACCCTGGCAGGCATCGGTCCTAGCGGACCCCGCCAATTGTGCTGACATCTCTTTGAGGCGCGCGTGGAACACGACGCACCATCGACCCGGGCCTGGTCCTGAACGGACGGCGAGCTACCCATTGCTCGCCGTCCGCAAGCCCGCGCCTATGGTGGCCGGGAATCCGCCTGGGATTCCCGACGCCCAGGGCGTCTCCAGCGGCGGCGGTGGTTAGGGGCGTGAGGGCGCAAACTTTGCCTCTCCCTCACGCGTTCCGCCTCCTCCTTCGCGAGCATTACTGCTTCGCAGAAGGAGGTGACTGCTTCCCATGCCCTCTCGCTCCGTACCATGGCCTGGACCAGAGCCGGTCGCGAGAGGTCACCGCCGCCAATCGCCTCCAAGAGGACACGGCGGGGCTCCGCCCATGCGGGGCAGACCTCCACCGTATGCTCCACCGTGTCCTCCGGGCGATCCACACAGTGGTGACACCCGGGCGTTTCCTCCCGCCTTATACGAAACAGGAACCTCCCGAAGCAACCGTGTCCGGTGAGGACCTGTGTCAGGCGGAAGGTGAGGACGCCGTGGTGCCTCTCTAGCCACTCCTCAAAGAGGGGACTTATCGCCGCAATTGTGGCGTGCCCAATGCGTAGGTACCTAACTTTTAATTTGACTGACGAAAGTTTGTCGACGAATGTTTAAAATAATTAGGTAGGTACTAAGGTATGGTCTGAAAGTTAGAAAAGGTAAACAATAATTCTATGAAATATATAGTTAAAAAGTTACAAGTGATTACGAACAAGCTTTTGAATACAGATTGAGACAGAACATAAAACGGGCCTTATACACCAAATCGGCCCGCAATAATAACTTCATAGTAATGTAGTTGGTTATTGCAGCAGTACCTAATTTGCTACTAGTTTTGTAGTCAAGCAAAAGTAAGTAATCATGCAAGAATATTATATAATACAAGCGACCCACTCTTGCTTCGCATGGTTTAACGACTTGTCAAAATATCGTCATTTCTTAGTTTTACGTAACTTTAATATGATCGTATTATGAACTTAAACCTTCCGGAATAAATTTCCTAAACTATGGTGAAAACCTCATCAAAATCTGTTGCGTGATTTAGAAGAACAACGCGGGCATACAAACACGAAAAGCGACTTTAATTTATAATATGTGTAGATGGTGCACAACATAACATGCAAACAAACCTATGTGAACATCATTATGCAGCTGAATACCGAGATAAAAAGAGGGGTGTTATAAATTTAACGTGTCTATCTGTGTGTCTGTCTGCGCCATCGTAGCTGCCATCGTAGCTGAACCGATTTTGATTTTTTTGGTTTTGTTTGAAAGGTGACTTGATCGAGAGAGTTCAACGGTATAAAAAAAAATCGTTAAAAGATGCTTTGTTTTTGTCGGGGGTTTTTTTTTTTTTAAATTAGCTTGTACCTGGAGCGATTGCCTTCACAACCCACTTACTGGGTAATACGATACCCCTAACAAACAAACCTATGTAAGTATGTTAAATTAATGTAATTTTTTTATACAAAAACTAATTTTATAAAAACTCATTTCTAACAATGACTCGACAGTTATTTATATTCGATTAAAAAAAACTAGCTAACTACACATTTAGAAGTTTAATAACGACTTTCAATTGGAATTTTAAAATAATTTCATTCATAAACTGCCCCTTTGGGAGTCTGACAACTCGGTTTCATTTTAACCCTTTGCTTTACCTACCCGTATGCGACTTAATTAAAAATTCAGTACCCGTACTAATATGGCTTATGACAAAATTCAATAGCGGTATGAACGCAAACCTTAGGGAGTTGTCATAACCATCAAGTTGTTGATACTAAGTGGCTGGTACTTGAATGAATGAGTGGAAAGTGTAATAAAGAGACTACTTTTTAAGAATGAGTCATCATTTCGTAAGTTGTGGTGGTGTATGGTGTTTTTAATAGAAACATCTTTTTTGTCTGTTTTTGTCCTCTTTATGAAGGAGCTTTGGAAGGATCTATTTACCACTAAGTATACCTTTTTGTGTCGTCAAGCAACACTTATTCCGATGCGAAAGACGTTGGCTACCAGTGAAATTGCAGGTATAAGGTACATGGGACATTTCAGCTTTGTGTCTTACCACTTTACCTTTTTGTGCCGCCAAGCAAAACAGTTGTATTCCGATGCGAAAGACGTTGGCTACCAGTGAAATTGCAGGTATAAGGTACATGGGACATTTCAGCTTTGTGTCTTACCACTTTACCTTTTTGTGCCGCCAAGCAAAACAGTTGTATTCCGATGCGAAAGACGTTGGCTACCAGTGAAATTGCAGGTATAAGGTACATGGGACATTTCAGCTTTGTGTCTTACCACTTTACCTTTTTGTGCCGCCAAGCAAAACAGTTGTATTCCGATGCGAAAGACGTTGGCTACCAGTGAAATTGCAGGTATAAGGTACATGGGACATTTCAGCTTTGTGTCTTACCACTTTACCTTTTTGTGCCGCCAAGCAAAACAGTTGTATTCCGATGCGAAAGACGTTGGCTACCAGTGAAATTGCAGGTATAAGGTAGGTACATGGGACATTTCAGCTTTGTGTCTTACCACTTTACCTTTTTGTGCCGCCAAGCAACACTGTTGTATTCCGATGCGAAAGACGTTGGCTACCAGTGAAATTGCAGGTATAAGGTACATGGGACATTTCAGTTGTGTCGCTAGGTATCGCATCAGTTAGGCTTCATTGACATACGCTTAGCTCCAGGGAGGAGATAAGCGTAGGTCACACAATTAAATGATTAAAAAAATATAAAAAGGATAGCTAGGTTAATTTAAGATTAAGGACGGCTTCCCACGACTCAGGCCACCAGGCACCGATATAGGACAGGCAGGTAGGCTGACAGGCAGGCCGGCAGGCAGGTAAGGCGGGCAGGCGGGTAGGTAGACTGGCAGGTTCACAGGACCGTGGAGAAGGGGCACAGGTATGGTGGAGAGACAGGGCTGTGGCGTCACGCGTCGAGCAGGTATGTTGCCCTGTAGGATGGAGGAAGTAAGATGGAGTAGAGGGCAGAGTACTGCGTCAGCGTCGTACACTGTGTACACTGTGTTCGCTGTGTTCTAACGATGGAGGCCTCTCTCAACGTCTAGGCGTCGCGCAGCTTGACCTATGAGGCCTTTATTGTTCGATACGTGGCGTCTCTCCGCTACGCGGTTAAAACCACACGGTGACAACTTACTGTCACTAGAGCTGGTTGCTTATTTGCCATCCAGTTATATAAAAACATAAATATCGATATTCAAAAAGAGCTAACATTTCAGGATTCTATTCGACTTAAATATTTATCATTATTTCTCTCCATCAAAACATTCACAAACATTATCTTAAGTAAGAAATGACTTGGCAAAAAGTTTCCGAGTTCCGAAGTAGGTACTTGTTTGGTAATAAGCAGTGTTGTCGGACCACAGATAGCACAAAGGTCTTGGATTGGATTTTGAGATAGGATAAAAGTGTAATTACGTTATTCCGAGAAAAAATCTCATTTGCAGCCAAGGACTGGATGGAGCACGAAAACGGAGATAGGCACATTGGTACGCGGTATCTAATAAGCACAAAAATTGGCGAAGTGTGAGTGAACAATTTTACGACAATAGGAACGCCTTTACTTATCTTTTACAGATTATTTACAGGCACATTGAAAGCTAAGTAGTTACTCCTGTTCATGCAGCATTGATTCTGATTTATGTATGAATTACACACAGATATGACTACTTGAAGCATTAGCCCAAATACAACTTCAAATTGGTAATTTTCCTACCAAATAAGGGCAGCGATTATGTGCCTTTACATTTTAGTGGTAATTATTGTTTATTCTAAGGCCACAGATACACGTTTGTCTGAAAGGGCGAAGTCTGATACCATCTTTAGGGGTGTATTATGTCGATCGCTCACCGAGGGGGAATCGATACTGGCATGAATATTTGAACGCATTATGTGCTGTCCATACTTTTGTCGCGCGCCGGACCATCGGCTAATTGAAATAGTTTTGTTTATCAACGACCCCTCGTAATGATCGTGATTGAAATATTTTTAGAATACCGTTGTCGTGACTTGAATGTATCCGGGTAATTATTTTTACATTCTTTATGTTCTAATTGAACTCTGTGCATTGTATATTTTCAACCCCTTTGGAACGTAAATCAAAATTATTTATACAAGAAAATAATAGGCTCCAAAAATAAAATTGGTGGAAAAATTAAGAGCCTTTCAAAACTTGTGAAGTTGTGGGCATCCGGTGAGGGAATAGTCAATTTAAATAAAATTATCTTGCCTCTCGTGGTACTTTATTTTGATAGATGACAAAAAGGCTTATAGGCACCTTATTGAAAGCGCTAAAAATGGGGGCAAAGTAGAAAATATGATCCCGGAAAATGAGGCCTGATCTAAAGGCGTAAAACGTTTTTAAGTGCAATTAGCTCATAATTCAATTGCAACAGAAACCAATTATTATCGCCATCTGCAAACGACGTTAGAGTAATATTTTAGCCTACTTTTAATATTTTTAACTCATATATCCAGGGTTCACAAACAAAAGAAGAGACTCGCGTCGTTTACGCACGCGGCGGTAAATTACGTAACAATTCGAATGGAAAATGAAATGCCTGCTTCCGAACCATTAAGCAATTTGAATTTAACACTCGTCCCTTCATTTTCCTATTACCGCAGAAATTGCGCGATTTACTCGCACAAGCCCTTAGAAGTGGTGTAACAACTGAACGCGAAACCTATTAAGACCGTTGCAAGTATTACTTGCAGAAATATTACTTGCGCAATTTCTTTTTAGAGCGTAGTTTTTTGTGCGGAAAAATCCGTTTTCTCTCACGTGTTTTATTTATTTATTTATTTATTTATTTAAGGAAAAACAAACAGTAGCACAATAAGAAATAGTCATAAAATCATAAGCATTACATTATAAACAATTATGCTACCCACTACGTTCTCCACAGATTACAATTTAAAGTATTTAAACTAGCAAGTAACACAGACACCTTACCAGTACCTACAACTGACATTATTCTAGAAATCATATCTGGATTTTTTATTTTATACTGCACCCAAATAAAAGAGACAAAATTATGGAACTTGAAACCACTGAAATAATATTTTTAGAGTACTTAAGAGAAAAATTATAAACTATTATAATATTACGTTACTTACATCAATTTTATTTGTTGATGGCAACCCAAATTAAACCTTCCAAACACTTTGACAATGTCATAATTCGGACAAGTCCTTTGTGTGCGTACATTATTAAACATTGCGTCATTAACATTATACAATACTTTGCTGATCCTGTAGAGTTGCTTGGATTTGCTTCTTAAATACATTTTTATTAAGAAAAAGAATGTCGATTAAATTAAACTCATTGTTATAAGTCTCAACCAAACGATGAAGTGGTGAGCGCGTGCCAGCGTTGGATTTACAGAGGCTTGTAGCAAATAGACGCCGAGTGCGTACCTCACGTACATGAACTGTTCGAGGAACCAGGTAACATAAACTCCTAACTAAGTCAGGACAATCAAAATTATTGCGGCACACATTAAACAGAGTCATAACTTCCAGAAGTTTACGTCTTGATTTTAAAGTCAAAAGATCATACTTTTTAAGAAGCAATTGGTATGAGATTTTATTCCGATAACATCTAAAATTCATTGCACGAAGATATTTACGTTGTACCAGTTCTAGTTGTTCACTATATTTTACGTAAAAAGGGTTCCAAATAGGTACAGCAAACTCCAACTGTGGCCTAACTATTGATTTATATAAGTGCAAAAAGGTGGAAGGTCGACGAAAATCCCTGGAAGATCTCATGACAAAACCAAACATTTGGTAGGCCTTGGTAACAATTTTTTCTATATGAGTATCCAGATGGAGCTTCGAATCTAGCAGAACACCAAGATCGCGGAGAAAACCTACTTTACTTATTGGCGTATTGGCAAGTCGATAAATAAATTCAGTAATATTTTTCTTTTTGGTAAATGTTATTACATGACACTTTGGAAGACTGAGGTAAAGTTTATTGGAAGAGCAGTAATTAGAGAAACGGTCTAAATCCTGCTGGAAGCTAAAACAATCGACTTTATCAGAAATAATTTTATAGACCTTTAAATCGTCCGCATAGAGAAGAAATTTTGAATTTTGGAAACAATCTTTTATATCATTAATATACAAAATAAATAATAAAGGGCCTAAAATAGAACCCTGTGGTACACCGGAGGTGACCCGAAAAGAGCCAGATTCAAAGCCATTAACAACCACCTTTTGTGTCCTGTTAGTTATGTAAGATATAAACCACCGTAAAAGGTCCCCTCTTGATACTTACACACCTTTCACCACTCCTCATGCACACTCCCACACACTCACTCTCACTGTACACTTAGCAATGCTTAGATGGTGCTAGCATTTCACTACTCACTTTGTATGTTTGTTTCTGCTGCATATTGTATGGTTATTAAATTGTAAATCCGTAATTGGCTGTAAGACTAGTTTATATATTCTAAGTTATTATCTCAAAGAGCTGTGGATTTTGTAATAATAAATAAATAAATAAATAAATTCCATTGTAAGCAATTTTATTAAGTAGTAGTGTGTGGTCAAGTTTATCGAAAGCTTTCTGAAAATCCGTGTACACCGCATCAACTTGCTGTCTATTATCGAGACTATCAAACAGTTGGGACGTGAAAATGAGGAGATTGCTAATGCAAGATCTGTCTTTCACAAAGCCATGCTGTTCTTTTATTAAAACACTGCGAATAGCAGGATATAATTTATTATGTACCAGTCTCTCAAACAGCTTAGAAAAAGCAGATAGTATGGAGATAGGTCGATAGGTCGCCACGTCATGCTTGGAACCACTCTTATGAATTGGTACAATATTTGCATGTTTCCAAACTTCAGGGAAAATACCACATGACAAACATTTATTAAATAATATAAGTAAAGGATAGCATAATGTATCACACGTGTTTTTCAGAAAAACCGAGGGAATCCCATCAGGACCAGGACCCTTGGTTGAATCGAGTGATTTTAATTCTTTATGTATTTCATCAAGGGACAGTTGCAGCTTGCATAGGAAGACATCGTGGTCAGCAGTGCAGGGTGGTGGGTCCCAAGAGTTATAGTCAAATGTTGAGGGCTCATATGCAGACTGGAAGAATGTAGCAAACAAGTTGCAAGTAGTAATAGGGTCATTGGATGAAATTTGATTGTGATGAACCGTGGATGGGATTTTATTTGATGTTTTACGGCTAGCAACGTATGTCCAAAATGTCTTAGTATTGGTAGCCACACTGTCTTCAATTGCATTAATATATTTATTATAGCAAAGGTCAGCTATTTTTTTAAACTTTTTCCTGTTACTCGAGAATACCTCATAGTCACATAAATTCCCATACTTCTTCCACCTAACCCAGGCTTGAGTTTTCTTTTTGTAGGTATGTATGAGAGATTTGGAAAACCAATTGGGGAAATTAACATTTTTTGGTCGACATGTGGGTGTGTGTGATTGTATAATCTCGTAAAGTTTATCATAATATGTAGAAACAGATTCATTAGGTGTTAAGTTATCCAATAAGGCATCCCAATCCACGTCACTTATATCAGTATTTATTTTATTGTAGTTAGCTTTGTGATAATTTAGTTTGTTAATGGCAGTGCATTTAGGAATATATGTGGAGTGAGAGAAAGAGACGTGAACATAGAAGGCAGGATGATATGTATCTATAGGTAAAAGGGGGACATCAGGAAGGAATGAGACTGCATGAGTATTACAAAAAAATAAGTCTAAGATGCGTCCGCTACAATTAAAAAAGTGGTTATATTGCTTCATAGCATGTTGTGAACAGAAATTTGATAAAAAACGAGTTATGTTTGTCAGTTTGTTATTCGCAGCATATTCCATGTATGATAACTTATTTACCCAAGCAAGCGAGGGTAAATTAAAGTCCCCTGCTAAAATAATCTTTTCCACGGAAGAGTCATCACACAACACTGACAGAGAATTAAGAAGAGTTAAGTATGTATCATCAACAGCGTTAGGGGGTATGTAAGTAGCACAAATTATATGATATTTATTGCTTTTCGCGGGAACCTTTACTATCACATGCTCGGGCAAGGTTAATGGGGGCAAAAATGAAATATAGGAGGGATTTAGTTCTTTAGATACGGCTACAAGGACACCACCGCCATCCTTTTTGTTTGAGAGTAAACGGTTACGATCGCATCTAAACACCAAATAGCGTTGATCAATAAATTCATTATCAGATATGTCCAGCGTCAACCAGGTCTCGGTCAAGATAATGACGTCATATGCATGCGCCATAATATTTAAATAAAGGGTATTTAGTTTAGTCCTGATTCCTCGACAGTTTTGATAATAAATAGATATTTTACTTTCATTAGACATTTTTAAAAGTTGGGGGTACAAGAAGATAAACCAACGGTAAAAAAATATTCACTACGAAACTCATAAATATACTTAGAACATTCGAGTCGCACAAAACTGTAATGTCATACACAAATGTAAGGGTATAGCAAAAAAAACCAAAAACACAATAACATACACTTAGAGACCCATATGTATACATAAAACCTACCAGCGCTGGAAGCTCACACGGTACGTTCTCGGTAAATAACATTAAAAAGTAGATATAATGGAAAAAGTAACAAATTATAAAAATCTTAAGCAACAATTTATGGATTGTTTTCCGGACTTGAGTGTAAGACGCATAAATTATAACGTCGTACATTAAAACTAATGAGGTAAGGTGACATTGAAAAAAGTTAATTGTACTCCTAAGCACACAAATGCTTGCAAAAAAATATGACCAATAAACATTTGACCAGGTATTATTGTTATACGGGACAGATACAATTAAGATAAGGAAATATTGAAAATAGTGCAATTTAATAATAAACAAAATAGGCACGTAGCCGTTTGCAAAAAAACATGACAAACATACATCTAAACAGATGTTATTTTTATACGGGTACATTAAGTAATAAAGTGACCGTTTAGTAATAAATACCAACAGCGTCTTAGGATGAAATATTAGACCTAATCCTATTACAAATGTCGTCTTCAGATCGGATCGCAATCGTAGGTGCGTCATCATTCTCCTTGACCAGCACAGTGGCATTACGCACCCAAACATACTTAAATTTGCTTGTTTTGGCAGCGTCGCGGCATTTGCGAAATAACTCCTTATTACGAAGCGTCAGGTGTTCGTTCATATAGATACGACATTGAGTTCCAGCGAGTCCTATACGATCCGATGTAATACCTTTAGATAGCCGATAAGCGCTGAGCACGTTATCACGGAGTAGCCGGGAAATGAACTTCACAATAATGTTTTTCGGACGCAAATTTTGCGTGTGTGCGTGTGGAACACGGTGAATCGCTACTATGTCTTTTTGTGTAATAGGTATGTTAATAGCTTGCGCAATTGATCCCAAAATAACCACTAGATTTTCACCACGTTTTTCCGGCAAGTTACCAATTTCAATGTTGCACTGCCTAGCCTGTTGTTCTAGGTGATCTATTTTATTAATCAGTGCAAATAAGGGCTCGGACGCAGAGGTAACGATCTTCGACTCCATCTCCTTTGTACGTTTTACGGTATCAATAATGTTCGCGGAGTTGAATTCCACCGATGACTTCAACTCATCGACAACCTTCGATAATTCAAGATGTTTTGTGTTTAGAGTTGATATATCTTGTTTTGTATTGGAAAAATCGGATCTTAATTCTTTCAACTCGGATTGAATTTGAGTGGAGGTAGTTGCTAAATTATCAAATTCATGTTGAATCGTCAAATTCGTGTTATTTAAATTAAGATGTAAAAGTATGCTCTTTTTACAGATACGCGCGGAATGTTGAAGTCTACTAAATATTTTTTCTACGTGTTTAAGTAGCGCAAACACACTGAGTCACATTTATCCTGATTTTCAGTCGAATCATTTTTACTTCCAAAAACGTTTGGCAAATCGTTTGCGTCAAAGAGAAATGAAGTGATCGATGTGGAATAAATCAACAGTGAACAAATTAAATACGTGTGGAGAGCAATAGAGCTGTGGATGTGAGCCAATCCGGTGCTTTTTATCGGAACTTCTTCGAGGAAATGAAAAAAAGCGTAAAAGAAATCAACGATATAATGCGCCGAACCGTTCCCGCTTGAATACGCTCAACGCAGATGTTATATTTCACTCTTTGATTCTATTTTCAAAACGTGAGGGTGCGAGAGTTTAATTTAATATATTCATTCACTCTTTCTTATTTAAAAATCGAAACACATTCTGCTATCCATTCAATCTGTATGGATCAGTGTCAATCCATCTTTGTTTGATAAGTTTGTAGTTTTTATAAATTGTTTAATAGTTTGAAACTTTTCAAAAACCTGTTCTTTATTCATGTGTCCTAAAGTTTTAGTAAAAATATTTTTGTTTTCATGTTTAGGTAGGTATTTTAATTTATTTAGAAAGAGTTTTTGTAAAATTCCCAAATAGGTTAGGATGAATATTATGTGACGCTACTTGAACTACGTGCTTGGTAACGTAAGTAGTGATAAAACGGCGCCAAGTGGAAGGCACTTATTGGAGTCGCGGTGGAGTCTAGTCGGATTAGTATTCTACGTCCGGACTAGAAGGGGTGGCGAGATCAACTTGCGTTTTTTAATCAAACACATCGCTATCCGTCAATGGGACGCGCCACTGACTAAAACAAAGCGATAAATTAAGGCAGGAAACGGGAGGCGAACGCTCGCCGCTCGTATTGAAAGATTTACTTCCTCTGTTTAATTGCAATAACGGCTAGGCACGTTGGTATCGTATTTTTCTTTTTACACTCCGCCTCTTATTGCCTTCGGGCCGTTAAATAAATTTATGACGCCCGACAAAGTTCAGCCCACCTCGGCAGCCTCACCGGCCTGAAATTAGGTGGAAATGTGAAACAGAAATAAAAAGCCGGGTCTCAGGTGCGTTGTTCTCGGCGGCCGGCTAGTGGGATTAGCTCTTGACTCGCGGTTAAATGGCTCGCCCGCTCATAAAAGTTTCTTAACGCTCATAGTTTTGGGCTACCTTCCTGTTGACTAAAATTTCCCTCTCTAAAAAGTTTGCCGGCCGCTAGTTTCGTTTCGCATTACGTGAGCCTATCTGCTTTGGGATTTTATTATTGTGCGAGTTTAGACGCGCTGGACACGAAACTTTGTTATTTACGTAGAGTGAGTGCGCTCTCGTCACTTTAGTACTCGAGTGCTAAAACTTCGTACCAAAAAAATAAAATCGGAAAATTCAAATACATCGTAGTATAATAAACAAAAAGTGAAATTCGGAAACTCACATTAGCGCCCGGCTCCTTTAAAACCTCCGATGTAATCTGAAACAAGGAACAAACACGCCTAAATAACAATAAAATTGTAATAAAAACTTTGTGCACGCAACCGAAATTGTGGAAAATTGACCAAATTATTATTTACGGTTGGAAATTAAAACGAGGCATTATAGAAGATTACTTTCCCCCTCTTTAGAACAACTCGCGTTTGTACTGAACGAACGTGACTAACGTGTTGTCTTTCTATATTTGAGAACCCCCAATTACCGGAATTTCTTTGTTTTCTAACGTATTCGATTTTCACCCTTGTAGCTTTTATATTGAGTTCATATTCCATATTTAGTTCGCAATGATTCTGATTTATTGTTCATAAAATATTCAAATGTTTTGCTTGCATAACCACAATTTCTAAACAAAGATTTGGAAATGTAAAACTCAAAGTTTACGCTGTAAATTCAAAACTGATGATCATTATTTTCAAAGAGCAGGTGTTTTCTGTTCAAAGAACCGCATCAAAAGATAATTTCTAACCGCTATTACTACGTACCTTATAATATTTGGTTTGTGGCCACGACGTAAAACGGTTCACGGTAAAACTCGCCAGATAACATTATCGAACCTATATTCATATAAACGGATATAAAAGAGCAACACCACTGTTCATTTCCCAATTTAATGGTGCTCATGAAAAATAATCACACAATAAACTACAAACGATCAATTCAAGGTATATCGCGGAACCTCAGAAACTATTAACGGAGCTTGACCGTAACTGCAAACTATTTTTAATAGCATTTATGACAAACTATAATAAACCCCACAAACCAGGCTTAAGTATAAGAATGAAGTAAACTTTTTGCTATAATCATCTAGTTATAAAAATTCTAAAACGTAATGTCCCGCGAACACGTATGGAATGAAGCAAAGGAATCATAAACAGCACTGGAGTGGGGTAAAGTGGGCGTTTAACATCTAATAAAAATAATGTATTCAGTGTAACAATGTTAGTGCACAAAATACCCCAACTTATCATAAATGACGATGGATGGGGTAACGTCCCGTCGACGAAGAGTATCGTAGCCTGTTTTCCCCTGGTGCCTTGCATCCATTCTCGCATCGATGGGTCGGTACGTATATTGATAGGGGGAATGACGAGCCTGAGGAAAACAGGTGAAATTCTATAGGTTATTAAACTTTGTTCCTAATGCTCCCCGTTGAGAGACTAACAATAAACAAATGGGTAAAGTATTAGTGGGATAATAATAATGTGTTCTTTTATTGTTCCATTATATATAATATAATAATAATAATAAAATAGTTTATTTGTACACAAAACCAAATAGTACAAGATAGAGTCTTATAATTAGGATGTACAACATTGACACAGTTTAAAGTCGAAACATCTGACTTCTAAACTAGGCAAGAAGCCTGTATCTTAGAAGCCGAAGTTCCCCAAGATTTCAGTGACATACAACAAATAAATATAGATCGTCGTACAAGTACTTCTATTATGAAAAATTTACCTAACAACTAGCTTAATCAACTAAAAAGTAATAAGAAATTATGTTTATACAGTATATTTCAAGACATTACTTTGAATAAATTTTCTGTTTCATCATATGATCATATGATTTATTATAATGACACTCTAAATTTCCAGAATCTAGAAAATGGCACTCTAGATTTTCCTCATATTTGAAATTTTATTTGCTTTCATATAAATTACAACAAAAAATAATGCCTAATTAAAGACATTAGGTAATCACATTTACTACTGGCACCAATGTCGTATACATTGAAATCCCAAAAATTACAGCGCTTTATCATTTCCAAGTGCTTCATACAACCTTATTTTTTGCCATTCGACAGAGAATTTTAAGCTAAAAGTCTTCCTCCAGCCTGTCACATACCAACCATAGTACGTCAAAAAAATGCCAGCACGTACAAACCTTCGGTCGTCGAATTTCGCTGCAGAATTACCTAATTCGTCGCCGGGTAGGGTTGAAATTAACATTTTGTTGTGGCATTTTATTCTCGTGTAGAAAGTTGGAGTGTTCGGACGTCCGGAACTTTTGCTAATGTCGGAATAATGTTGGCGGGTACAGTCGGCCCTTGGTAATGGAACGGCAAAGTTTTTATTTATATTGTATTGTACTTTGGTTTATATGGTGCGGTACAAGGTATAGTGGCAGCTCTATTAAAGTTTCCCTCGGGAGTCATCAGCGTTGAAGGAATTAATGTGCACGGGGTTCGTTTGGAAATGTATTGACCCTTTCGGACATTGAGTATTCTAGTTGGCAGGTGCCGTGTAGTTTCGGACAAAGGATTTCTAACATAATGTAAAAAATATGGACAGTTTTATATTAAATAACTCATGCGGACAAACTAACTATTCGTAAAAACTGAAAAACTACGAGTAGCTAGAAATAACACAAATAAAATTACGAACATTTCTCTCTGAAACATATAACAGAATAACATAATAAAACCTATTTACAGCTCTGTTATGTGATTTCACAAACTGGTTTTATCTGAAGAGATGGCAGATATGAGAATATAGCAAGAATCCTGAACATTCGTTAAGTGAGTTGTCCCGTGTCGGCGGCGTGTCGCGGACGTGGCCAAACAAAATGTAATTTTCCCCCGAAGCGCCCTCTTACGTGACCCGAGAAAGATATAACGGTTTTATTAAATTATTTCTGCTTTTATAAGTAACTGTTACGGACGTTTAGAAAAAATAACGACTCCAAAGGCTAAAGAGATTATGGCAACGGCTAACAATTTACCTAATGTTGGCAACACCTGCTGTGGTCCGAGATTTTAAAAGCACTTTATGTTGAGTTCACAGTGTAAATTAATTTGTTTAAGGGCACGTCGGGTATTTAATGAAGATAATTCCGGGTAATATCGCTATCACATACTCCCTTATGATAACGTGTTTTAAGGCCTTTTCGTGGCTATGAGTAAAATTTATTTCCGAGGTTGGGTTTTTTACGTTTTAATTGAATCTTTTTTTGCTTTAATTGAAACCTTTTTCAGGTAGGATTTTAAGGTTTCGTATTATTTGTGTGTAATGCGTTTTTCTTATTTGAAAATACTAAATTCTAGCTCTCGCACCTGGTGAGTTTCCTGAAAGGTAATGCGAAATTGCTTCTACTTATTTGAGAGTTTCTATAACTGAGATCCTTAAGATCCTTAATTGATATCTATAGAACCATACCTCCGACCCAGCCAAAGCAGGGAAGGCAGAAATAAAACTCAATTTTGACACTTAACTGCAACCAAACACATAGTCATAAAATATCCACTTATCAATTTTCCTTCATTCTTCTCCATTCTTTAAAGTCCTTTCACAACAACACAATACGGAGACAGCAGGTGTGTGGGCTTAGCATCAAATCTTCCTAGATCGGTACAACAGCGGAAACACACGAACTCCTTATCAAACTTCCGACGTTATGAAATAAACGTCCGATTTTATTTATGTCCGGAAGAGGGCGCGATGTGAGATTCCGCATCCGATTGTGACACCCCAATGTAACAGATATTTGGCCCAAAACTGCGCAAAACTGCGCTAAATTATCATTTGGCCGCGATTTGTTTTACTCATGCCCCATTGCGCGCACCTCGTTCGCTCGCTTTGATTCAATTAAGACCCTTTGTACATCGCTGTGAGAGTTCCACAACTTTGAGCAACGTTTTTTGTAATATAACACAGTGTGGCTAACGTCAAACAATGGGAATTAACACTCGATTGAACTTTTTACCCAATAAAATAAAATTGAGCCTTGTTTTAGTTGTTTTGCAGTGTATCGATTACAACCGATGCGTAAACCTGTCGCTATTTTTATGAAAAAACAATCATGTAGCATCAACTAAAATCCAGTGATACCTACATGAAAGAACCTGTTGTCTGTACTCGTATTTTAGTTTTAGTAGTTATATAAAAGTTTATATATTCACTTATATAACTACTAATACTAAAATACGAGTACAGACAACAGGTTTTTTACTTAGAAAGAATCCCAAGTACCGTGTTTAGGGTTCCGTAGTCAACAAGGAACCCTTATAGTTTCGCCATGTCCGTCTGTTTATTTGTTGAACTTTATCTTGATGCGATAAATCAAATAAAAAAAAAAACAAAATTACGTTAATCTGAGACATTTTTAACCAGTTACAAGCTAGTCTATTACAATTTAATAAACAAAACCTGGCACACAAAAATGAGTAAAGATCAAAAAAGTAAAAACACGACACACTATGAAACTTAATTTAACACGAACTTGAAACGGCCATTCTTATGCAACAACACCTACAAGAAAATAAAAACAACAAATAATGGACTAACAACAGAACGATTACCTTTATTACTCACTTTACGATCCGTTAATGTTGAAAAGACTAGACAGTACTAAAGAATTTTCTGGACTTACAAAAGATGGATAACTTAAGTAAGCGAAAGAACATCAAGTTTCACTTTAATACGAAAAGCTTTGCAGTTATCAACTCGGTAAATAACTCAATCTCTTTCTTGTTTATTATCTTCGTAATTGTTAGATTCAAGCATGTTATTTATTGTCCCATAATAATAATAATAATTTGTGGTAACCGGCGAACTTTAATTTTTTTTATTTATAAATGTTTTTTTTTAATGTTTTTATAAAAATATTTAAAAATGTAATTATATAAGAAACTAAATAAATAAACGAAATAATAATTTCCTCTCTTTAGAGCCCACCGGCAGCCTGGACCCTGATACTGATGCCGGTTACTATTTATTAATGATTTTTTATGGTTTTTATAAAAATATTGAAAAATGTATTTAAAATGAACTAAAGAATAAACTTGATACACCTATTAACAACACTCAGCTTCAATTTTCACTTACTTTCAATCAATCACTATTTTTACAACATTTTCTGGCATGAGAGATGTAAAAAAGTACTACAGCAAACTGATCGATCTTTTTTTTACTGAAAAATCTTTTACGTCACAGAAGATGTTTTGGGATTTTATAAATGGATAGAAAATTAAAATTGCGTACCCAATATTTGTATTAAAGAAAATTCTTGGAAAAACAGATCCGCTGACATCAGTATCGTTTAAAATCATTCTTACGGATTAACTAAGAATGAATTAAATTCGTTCCTTTTAATCTATGGCGTAATTTTCATCAACGCAATTTGCCGACAAGCCCGAGCTTGCCCGGAAAGGCTTGGGATCTCTTAAACGGCTGTGTCTTGGACCGTAGCTCTTCCTACAGCCAGCCCGCTCCCACAATCAGAGCTTATGCATAAATTTGAATTTTCAATTAAGAATACTTTGAAGAAAATTTTATTAGACATAAAGTGAAACCTTTGGTCTCTTAAAACGAAATAGGTATTATAGAATAAAGCTTGCATAGAAATTCAGAAACATCAAAATATTTCCTTGAAAATTAAGATAGGTAGTATAGTATCCTAAAGAATACAGTCAAGTTATTGGTTCGAAGAATCATGCGAAAAAACACTGCATGTCTTCTTGCAAAAAGCCATTAAACCCATTTCCGGAGCAACATCAAGCTTATAAAAAATCATACGTCATAATATCTGTGCCAAATTGTTAGAACATCCGGTGCATTAAGACGTTTTCACTTTCTATTTATATTTGTACATTTGTGAAAAAGCTTTTGAAAGTCCATTCCACTCCCTTCACTGTGCAATCCATGGCTGCACCCTAAAACGTCTGAAAGGCGTTCGCGAGATATCTTAAATGAGTTTCGTTATCTTTAGAGAAAGAAAACGGGATTAATAGTTAACAGAGAGCCCCGAAGGCGCTAAACATTCACTTGAACGTTTTATAGTACCTACCTATATCGTTACAAGTAACTTTTATTTTTTGTTCTCCTCTATGTTTACATTAACATTATTTATCATCATTCAGTTTGGCATCTCCAGTATTTACATAATTACGATCAGTAATGCAGGTGGTAGTAATGAAATCATGGGAATAATTACATTAATTTTAAATAAATACGATGTCAATTGCATGAAATGGTCATCCTTTGCCGGGCAGGCAGTTTTAAAACAGCAAACGTATTGTGGTCGCAATAATAGTGATGCGAAATTCAACATTCATGACAGGGAGCGGTCAACGGTGGCGAATAACTCCGACCATCGAGGCTTTATGCAAAAGGACCTAAGTCTATAAAGCGACCATAAAGGGTCCGCGTACAAAGAATGCAAAGTGAGCTTCGCCGTAAACTGAGCTAACCTCTCCGCGGTGTCCTTTACGATAGATTTATATTCATGACACTATCTCCAACGCGTAAAATTTCGGGCAATGGCGATCCAGAAGCAGGCATATGTAATTTTGTTTGAATAAGTAAAGAGGGGTAAGGAACTAAGGACAAAGGCTATTTGATCTTTTCTGTCTCCGCACGAATACGAATAAATAAAATGGCCTGCGGACTGGTTTATGTGATATTTCATAAATGGATTTTCAAGGATAGTGTGTTATGGGATTATTGATTCCCCCTAGACACTGTCTACGTCTGAAGTACGTCGGTACATTATCTCGGCGGTCTCAGGAGATAACCTAATATATCTTGCATTCGGATAAGTTCACCTATATGGGCATATTTTACTGATAACTAAAGTTACCTACATTATATAAGGGAAAGTATACACGTTACAATAAATCAAGAGATTTTCACAAAACTTTAGCTATTAAGTATTGTTGACTTCATTTAAGTTTGAAACAAGATAAACGGTTGTTTACGAAGCTTTATCTGAAAATTTCCTTCTTAACCTCCTTTGGTTTTTCAGTTTGACTAACGAGCTATGTGGTTTAATCTTGTAACACCAACAATTTAAACCTTTTATTCATAAAACGGATATTTTCAAAAAGCAATTCCGTCCGTTTTTACAAGTAGTTAGAGTTGGTTCATACCTACTCTTGCAAGCGCATGGGACCTCCTAAACCAACAAGCAGTTAATCAACGTCAACGACTACATAACGTTTTATTGCCCAGACATCTGTGAAAAAAGGAAAACAATACGAAACGACGTAAACGTTGAGACTGGATTTAATTCGGACAGTGTTTTCATAAATATTTATATGCCTGTACGGGCTGAAAATATGTTTAAGAATCTACAATAGCTTCCCGCTCCGGGCGTCGTGTGACAGCTACTCCGAAACATACGGAGCTCCGGAAAAAAAAAAAATATACGTACACACACGGAGCACTTAAAATAAAACCTTACAACGAACTGTAAGCAGCGGTTTATCCTGATGTAATATTTTCCCATTTCGTACTTCAGCTTTGTACTCGCTGTTTACAGCCAGATATATTTTAAGTGTGTTTACTTTCATCTCTTGGATTATTTTAGGCTCTTTTAGACTACAAAGGAGTACTATTTCGAAGAACAACGTTTAAAAGAGTTACCGTACTATTTGTCATATTTAATTCCAAGATTTTATTACAGCGAAATATTGAAGGGGAGTGGCAGTAAAGTGAGCAAGCCATAAAACAGATTTAATTAGAGATGCAACGCTAATCTCCATTCCCGTCGACCCGGCCAGGAGACGGAAAATTGTATGGCAACAAAAAATGTTAATTCATGTCGCAGATAATAAAATTTTACTGTTGATGGAGAACTGGGATGAAATTAGATACTTCAGTAAACATACCTACGTAACTGCTACATATTTAAGAGGTCTATTAGTGGCTTCTTTCAAAATTTTAATGAGAAAACTCGGTATAAAAAGTCGTAAAAACAGCTATAGAAAG
The DNA here is from genome assembly GCA_947363905.1 of Lithophane semibrunnea. Lineage (NCBI taxonomy): Eukaryota > Metazoa > Arthropoda > Insecta > Lepidoptera > Noctuidae > Lithophane > Lithophane semibrunnea. The sequence goes on from OX376198.1 coordinate 8,699,964, forward strand.
AGTTTCGTTTTTCTCTTTTGTAATCTGATGTAATCTGTTGAGTTAATGAATTTTCTTACAGTTTATGTGCATGGTTTTAATGCTAAGATTACTTTTATTTCCTACTTTTATAATCAGCTTGGTTTGATCTAGTGGAAATCCACTTACCTACCTTTTTCAGCTTTTATTTGTGGTCGAACACTTTTCCAAAGAAAGCTTTTTCCCACACATTGATAAAAACATTATTAGAAAATTATCCTTTATCTAAACACACAGTTCCCTTGAAACTGTTAATTACCAAATCATAATATGTAGTTAGGTACGATTCAATTAGCTATCGTTTAGCATTATCCTATTAACCGCTGGATTAAATTTTGTTATTCACAACAACAGCGAAAATGAGAGCTGACCACAATTTGCGCGGTGCAAATGAAAATCTTCACCAAATTGGTTAACCATTAATTTGGAAAACATTATTCTAGAACGACACAGTATTTGGAATCGGGATTTCGTATCCCGATATTAATTTCGGTGTTTATTTTACACTGGAATATAAACAATTCGAATAATCTACATTAAATAGCCTTAAAGGTCAGGGTTGTTTAACCTGAAAGATTATTTTTTATAACAAATAGATAAAGCATAGTAAATTGAGTAATAAAATTGTTTTTCGACTAAAAAATTGTCAGACTTTAATACTAAAATTTACGATCTCCGTTTTCACCTGAAACTAGTCGTTAAATTCAGCATTTAACTGCAGGTTTATGTTCGCAATTTTGACAAAACACAATAAAGTTTAACCTTAGGTAGGTACCGAATATCATGTTGAATGGTCTAGAAAATCTGAAAACACAACTACTAAAGTTCGTCAGTAAAAATTACTTTTTCTCAAACATGCTTGGAAATTCGAGCATTATTTTGACAACCATCTTCGAGATAAATCAAAATTGCTGTACTGGTCAAAAACAAGTGACGATGCGGCCGGCAATGTTACTATGAAAATCCATGTAGATCGTGTTTAGCGGCCAAAAAATTAATACGAAAACTCTTAACTGTCGTGTATTTAAAAAATGAAACGAACTTTTTACTTGGACTCCCGGCAAACAAGGGTAACTAATCAAAGATTTTATTCCATTTGGCTGGCAAATAGCGTTGTTTATAATAAAGAAGAAACAAATGAACATAATTGGCCCGTGTAAAATTACAGTTGTTCTTCATTGATTCTGTAATTGTTTGTATTTCACACTTTAGCAAAAAACAAACTGGCATAATACTTATAAGAACACGTCCGTAGTAAAACTACATCCGAATATTAATTCACCAACAAAATTCCATTACTAATTATAATTCTAGAACTAATTACATAACACCTTAATGAACACAAGGTCTAAGTAACATTGAGGCATCCTTTGTATTAATATAAGCGACATAACAATATACATACATTTCGTACATTCCCTTCATTATAGGTGTGTGTAAATGTTGAAGCTCATAATTAGAGTAAAAGCGTCGCGACGCAGTGCCGGTGTGGGGCAGGCACCTCAAAGAACACTTACAATAGGTAATGTACTTAACGCGGTAGTGCCTAGTATCGTCATTACTTTGAGCCGTCATGGAGAATAAGGGTGGTGTGGAGTCGCTAATTGTGCTTTGGGTTAAAATTTTTGGTGGTGAGAGAGGGTTTTGGGCTTATTTTGTCGATGTTTTTTGTATGGCAGATAATGTTTCATTCCAAATACAAAAATTGCAGGTGAATTGTAACCGGTCTTGTTGTCATTGTTGTGTATTTTCAAGAGTAGAAACTTTTGTCTCCGGAAGTACAAAATGTGTCTCTTCTACTAAGTACCAAATCCGTGAGTAAAAAGACATGATTAAACATTTCCAAAAAAAAACTCTACCAAAAAATCTGTAGGTAACCCAAAATTCGCAACATCAATATCGTCTCCACGCATCGAAACGGGAGCGCCCCTGGCAAGATAAAGTACATTTAGATAAATGGAAGAGAGGCACAACCTTCAGCCGGGTGGGCACTCGGGCTAAACGACAGTCTTAATTTTGCCAAAGTAATAATTAAGAGTGAAGGCTCGTGGGGGCCAACAAACTCGTACCGAGAAAACAGGCGCTAAATTTTTAAACAAGCCTTAAGTACAAAGTCCGATACGTTCAAAGTTAATTATATTAATATATAAAATGTTAACGACGTTAGAAGGCGTAGTTTTAGCGGGTTTGATGTTCTACTGTTTCTACTTTAAGGAGTTAGAACGTTAATGCACATTTTATGCTTTGGCCGAAAGAAAATGGAGGAAATCGTGTGAGATCGAATTAAGTAATAAGTAAGTTTAAAAAAAGATTAACCAATAATAGTCACTCTTTATCCCTCAACTATCGATTGGCCTTTAGAAAGCAATATCAATTAAAATTCTATTGTGTCTCGTTAATGACAGTTGGAAGTATAATAGGGAAGCATTTAAGCACTTTATAGTTTTTACTTTTTCACGAGTATCTGGTAGATAAAAGCCAATAAGAATTTGAAAAAGTGTTATATATATTTTACCGTGAGCTGAAAATGTTCACGTATAATGAAAAAAACTGCGTACAGGAAAAAAAATTGTAAATTGAATAAAAAATATCGGTAAAAGCTTACTCCATTGTTTAAAATATAAAATGGTTGTTTTGTAGCATTCTGCAATTGGAGTTTACGCTATTGATGATTTTATTTTAAATTAAAAAGGATTCAGGTACCTAGGTAATTGACTTGTTTTTCTTTCCTTTTTTAAATATCTTTTTATTTTACAATTAAATACGGCATAATAGTCGATTTGCACGAATTTAATATTATTTTTTCTTGACACATATTTTATTGGATTGTAATAATAGCTATGGTGTAAACACTATTATCTTTTATTTCGATAAAATAATAATAATTTCAAATCGTGATGATCGTGATGATAGTGAGCCATCATCCTTGACGCGGGTCAAGTGCGGGGGTCTCGGCGATTGCAAAGAGGTTGTGTGGCCTGATAAAGTTGCCCAGTCAATGTTTCTATTTCTGATATATAGTATGTACCTAGTTACCTCAATTAAAGTTAAATAATTGATAAGGTACAATGGGGTTGGCTTTTGACAAAGACAAAAACCAAAAATAAAGTACAGGCTAGTGAATGTAACAATACTGTAAAAGAATGTAATATTCGAATTGTTGGTTCTTGGGTACGCCAGTTTCCTCACATTGATATCACGGTTTCTATTTCACCTCAGTAGAAGAAAACGTGGAGTCATTATCAATTTTTAAACAAGCATAAACGTAGCATAACTTCCTCATTATTCAGACAAAATATCTGTATAAAAGTAGAGAATTCAATAGAAGTTGAGGGACAGTCCTTCACTCCAGGTGAAATAAATTGGTCCACCGTCCCATCTAACTTAATTACTAATTCATTGCAGACTGAAACTTTTGCGAAACAACTGTTCCCGTTAAAATATTTCCACCTACTTCCATCGAAAGTTATGGAACCTCTATTTAGGGACCTAGTTATAAACTGCTTAATTTTGAGTTCAGCTTTTTAGTGTCTGGCTTAGGCTTGTAATTTTGCAGGATTACTCGTATTTTAGCGAGGCAATTACCTCCTTGTTTACTGTTGTTTTATGCTTCCTACTTTATGTCTGTGAAGAAATAAATTTTTCCACCTTTTTCATGTCATTATGAGTCTCGGGAAAAATAGCAAAAAGTATAACCATTCCTGAATCAATCGAAATGTAGGTGCAACCTTCGGGAATACAGGCGTTATGTGTGATACGTCATCAAATAGTTTTTAAGTTGAAGATGTGTAGTCAATGTACTTTAAAAAATGTCCCACTATTAATATTATTTCTAATGTTGCGAACATTTTTATTCCAAAACTACAACACTAAAACATTAATAAAATGCAATCGCATAAACAGGAAAAAGTGTAAACATTCCTGAATCTCTCGAAATGTGGTTGCAATCTTCGGGAATACAGGCGTTATGTGTGATACGTCATCAAATAGTTTTTAAGTTGAAGATGTGTAGTCAATGTACTTTAAAAAATGTCCCACTATTAATATTATTTCTAATGTTGCGAACATTTTTATTCCAAAACTACAACACTAAAACATTAATAAAATGTAATCGCATACATGAATAATTTAAATAACAAGATTCAAGTAAATAAATCATAATAAAAACAACACCCACGGGGACTTAAGAAATAAGTTATCATTTCTTAAGCGGACGACTCGGTATCACAGCTTGAATTAAACAGTTAATTTCTTCTGTAATTTTTTGCTTCAAGTCCATTCTAATTAAGTTAGTGATTATAGATACGGGTGCTCGTATTCTCGTAGATACTAAGGGGGAAGGAGAAATGCAAAAACTCCGGGACTCAGAACATAATCATTTTACTTTACACTTGAACTAACTCGCTCTGTGCTTGTTGAATTTCAAAGGGGTCCTATTAATTTTCTAATGAGTTCAGGTAAGATTTAATTCGAAGAATTTATTAGAGAATTTTGTTTAGAATTTATATGAAAGAGTTTTTATGTTTTACATTTATTTTGATTAGGTGTCTACTGTTCGTTTGAAAGGTTTTTGATATTAATAAAGCATCACTTTTGCGGTTTGAAAAAAACAGAAAACATTATTGTATGGCACTGGAACGCTAAAATTGTAGCGCTACACTAATGCACTTTATATCAATTAACGAGGTAACTTTTGTGTTGCGGTCAGCCCTAATGTGTTTGGTCCTAAGAGACCCTAAATACCTCAGTTTATGGCTATGGGTACATGTAACTTTCCAAAATAATTATCAGGGTGTAAAAATTAACACTTCTTACCATTTAATCCATTATCTTAATAATAGTATTTATATATTTTCTTATATCACAATTATGCATAATCTCATGATGCACTTATTTATTCACGTATGTAATTAATTTCACGTATTCATCACATTAATATTTATAAGATTAGAGCTATTATATCGTAGTATTATTTTTTGTGAATACAAGAAAACTCATCTATTTCTTTCGACTAAGTTTAATTAATTTATATCTGTCAGTTTGATAAAAAATACTGACTTAGTAGGTAAGTACATTATTTCAATTAATCAATTTACTCATGGTCATAAACGAAAACCTAGACCAATAACAAAAACCATGTCTTATTCATGTTGGTATTAATGACTAATGATCAATTTATGCTGATCAAAGAATATACAGTATTATAACTAACAAAGGGCGTTCCCGTTAACTTGCAATAGTATACGTCCTTAAATGCTAAAAAAAATATTACGACTCAATTTTGTTTTTTTTTATGTATTGAAATATTCACGGATTTTTGGTCCTTCGTCCCGCAATAGTTTAACGTCTTTAGTTAAGGGTTAAAAATATTGGTTTATATGTTACTGTTATACGGCAGTAGGTCTGACAGACCCCTCCGCCGTAGGACATCCATGAGGATAATCCACCACCAAAAAAAAGGTCATTGTGAAGGAGTAAAGCCTAGGTATTGACGTTTAGCAAAAATTGATATTATTGTGGTCAATAATGATGGCATATACCTGCTGTAGAGCCAGCTATGACTACACCCAAACTTCAAGCAGAAATATTGTACAAAATAATACAAATAGTTAGTAACGTTTTCTGAAAATACACTAGGTATAGTCATAATCAACCTGCTTATCAGAAATCAACACAGATTGCATCGAGACGAAATTAATAACGAATAAAACAATCGAAATATTGTATTTGAATAGGTTTAATCAGGCGTTGGATATGACCAAATGAACCGCGGTTTGGACTGCGTTTATTAAATAAGTTTGCTTTGTACCAATCCCAATGAATAATTACTGTTCATACGGTTAGATTTACTTTATTTATTGTATGAACTCTGTTTATAATGTCAAAATGTTACCGTGGAAATTAATACGTGGGTTTTAATTTACTCGTTAAAATTATTCGTATAATTGATTTCACACAATTAGAAAGGGTATAATAATATACCTGAATTCTTGCAAAAAAGTATGGATAAATTACGCGTATTTCTCAAGAATAGTCATAGAGTTATCTTGTACTGTATTATATTTTTGTCAGTTTTCATCATATAGTCATCTTGTACTGTATTATATTTTTGACAGTTTTCAGGATGTTCAATCAATTTCGATTGAACATCTAAATTAAACTAGCTAAGCATAAAATACCGACAAAACAGAGGGAGAGATCACAATGTACGCAGGTTTATTTTGAGACCAACAAGACGTTTCCAGAGGAAATATTGTCACATCCCAGCTTATTTATAAATTACTGAACCCCAAAAGTCCTTTCTACTTGATTAAATAATAGGACTCTTTGATCCAAAAATGAATCTGCCCAAATCACGATACTGGAGCCAACGGAGCGGACCGACTCAAATGGGCATTGCGTGTATCGAAGGACTTCCAATAAGGGACGGCGATGCCATCCAATACGATGCGAGTATATTAATCTACTACTAATGTGGTGTTCCTTGCCCCCTGGCAGCAACCGGCGACCGAACTAAACTCAGTTATATTGATGACGTCACTTTGTCTCCGTCGACTGGCCATTCCGTCTGTGTAAGTTTAACGTGTTGTTGCGAATGGATGCGACCTTTTCAAATGGTTAGGACTTCGGTCGTTTAATTCTACGGAAATTCGAATGTAATTTGGAGTGGGGATAATTCACATGGTTTAATTTGTATAGTCTGAGTGGTTTGTTTGGGACTCCATCCGATCTTCCAAATAGTTTTGGGGTAAAGTATTTAAAACCCTTTCCTCTGCATGTATGTGCTCACATCCTGAATACTTTAGTCAAAACCACAAATGATGTTTATCTGTCCTTACATTATGCACGGAACGCGAACACAGTAGACCCTAATCTGCCGAAGAAAACCATAAACTTTTTGTGCAAGTTGACATTTTTTCTTCAACAATCCGTCTGAAAAGTTCCTTAAGAAGCAAGCGTCTGTGAGTTAATAAACTTTTTAATACTTAATTACGACCCTCTCTCATACTTGGGGACGTATATCTTGGAAAGGATCTATAAGGAAAACAGTAACAATACTGACACAATGCAATATTCGTCATACCAGTACCAATTGGCCCAGTATAGCCTACAGTGACAATTTCCCTAATGGAATTACCCAGGTTCCTACGTAACGAAGGTATTTCAGTCAACTGTCCCGATTTTCCGAAAATCTCGATCACTATTGACGGAGCACTCGAAAACTGTTCATCAATTTTGGAGTACGGAATTCAAATTAAGACCTTGATACACTATCCGATTCATGCACCTCTTTAATGGGGAGTCCCACTGACCATAGAATATGAATAAATGGAGTGCGCATACCTTTTATATTAGTATGCAGTGTAGCGGTTTGATGAAAACATGAAGGTTTGTGGTGGCCTAAAACACTTAGGCCCACTTGTCCCACTACAAAATAAATCACCTAGTACATTCAACGCTAAACAAATTTAAAACATCGTTTTATTGTGATATCTATTTCTGTCCGTAGTTAGAAGATTAGACATTATATGCAAGCTGCAATCAGTGATTTGTAGTGCAAGCGGGTCCTAGGCTATTAAAGTCTGACTGAACCTAGGCTATTGACTCCCGTACAAACTTAAACCGCAGTCCTTTTTATTGCGGTATTACGCAAGTCGCCAGATGTAACACAATAGAGGATTGAACCCTCCATTTCTTCCTTCTCCATGAATTTGCTGGTAACTATACCAATCCAGTCCCCATTAAAGAGGTGCATGTGTGCGTAACTAATTTGGTACAGTCAGCGTATCAGGCTGAATGCCACGTGTGTCTGGCTCATAATGTTGTTGTAGTGGTAGAAAAAAACATCCGTGTTAGAAAATTTGGGGTGTAGAGAGTAGAGTTTGTAATTTATTCGCTTGAAAACGAATGCTTCTGTTTGTTTAAAATGGACGGGGTTTAAATAGCCTGAGCAGGAATGAAGAAAATTAATGAAACTGCTTTATTTATTGTCTATATGGGTCTATATTAAATATTACTAAAGTATATCTTTTAAAATATTTATCGGACTGAGATCATTACAGGTGCTATGGCATTCAACAGTTGCTGTTTCCATTAAAAGTTTAAAAATAACGTACCGAAATGGTCAATATGAGAATACGATCAAACTTCAAACTAACCACGGATAAAAAGAAAACTACTACGCAGAAAGGAAATGAATTGTTCCGCAAAATGGTCAAAATAAAAACGCCAAAAAAAAAAATCGATCTAACTACGGATTAAAATAGAACTCCTACGCACAAAGGCTACATTCAAATTGTTCCACTTCGCTTGGATTAACCTCAAAGCGGCATACGTTTCCATAACGCCGCGAAAAGCTTTTTATCTGAGTGCAAAGCCGTCGATAATGATGGCCACAACTAGAGCTGCCACACTTTCATTAAGTTTTCTAGTCCACAAACGTCGTATTAAATCCGATGCCCCAAAGCCGTGTGCGAAAAGTACGGAAGATAATTTGCCAACAAGTGATAGGGACAGAGCTACCGTACATCCCCGCACTTGATCCTATTTATCATGCACGGGACTTATTAAAGCGACCAACACGCGCGTTGTTGTTCAACAGTAAAACTTTAAAGTAGATACAAAAGGGTAGGAGTCGTCAATTTTGTAACCGAAGAACAAAATTAAAGAGTTTTACAAACAATTATTAATATAAGTAATATTATAGGTAACATATTTATTACGGATAGCGTTTTTGTTTCGAAACCCTATTAGAGAAATAACGCTATCGACTAAAAACAAATTTATAAATACCAAAAACAACTTCTAACATAGTAAACGCAAACAGACCTGTAAAAAAATATTTGCACACATGCAATAATTACATTACGCTAGCACACAGTGCGTGCAAACATTATTTTTTCTCCAAATAGAACCGAGTAACAAACAATGCGGTGCGACTCGATGCCCTCCAACGTCCAACAGATTGGCGTTTCATTCATATGTAGATTGCAACAAAAAATCCAATAAACAAGACACAGGGTACTCACATCTCCCCTAGCATCATTATTGAAAAGAATGTTAACAGTGCACCCGGCTTATCCCGGGGTCGTTTTACCAAAAGAGTTAGACTAACGAATGGTCGCCCTACATGACATGAGTGAGTCTCTCGTTACGATTGACACTTCAATTCGGATTAAATTCAGTCAGGAATTTAAATCGGCGATAGTGTTTGTGCGGCAGATTGTTGAACGAGATACGAATTCAGACTGATTACTTACCTGTGACTTAGATACGGAGTGGGGTAGATTTTCGAGTATAAAGGGCTGTTACTCACTCAAGCGTTAAGTACTATTATTAAATGTTGCTAGGTTACTTTGGTGAAAGGTATCTTGTTACAGAAGGTTTAACGCTTAATCAAGTCAAACTTTACCTTCAACGTACCGTACTTTGACCTTACTTCTTTAAAAATATCAAAAGGCACCAAGACTGAAAACAGCAAAAATCTAGAGGAAAACGGTTTTCAATTTAAAAAATTGATTGCTTTCAAAAAGCACTGCAGCCATACCTGCGCATAGGCGACAAAAACTCATATAGTGGTATTCCAAGTATTCACATATTAGCCGATGGCCAGCTACAATTTTTCCACTTCCATGCCGCTTAGCACAACTTCAGAGAGGATTCATATTGCCGCAGCGGATGCGTTTGTTTTGTTCAAATTTATTTTATCAAGTAAACGTTGGTATTCCGCTCAGTGGGCCGAACTTAATATGCAGTAATGCGGCAAAGTAGTACCCTCTGCACCTACCACTGCCGAGTTTGATGCCGACTAATGAGTGAAGTTATTCGCTTAATTATTTTTGTGCAGATTTTAAACGGTTTGTTAACCTTTAAATGCGTGCTTTCGTCTGCGGAAGCGTTAATTTATTTGCAGATACAAGAATTTATATTGGAGGGGTTTGTTTTTCTGAATGTAATCAGCTTTAGTTGCATACTTGTGCAAACAGCAGCGGAAGAGATGGAACAACAAACTTTGATGATCTTGCACTTCAACTACAACACTCATTAAGCAAGCTTGCGGTCTGGTTAACAAACTTCTGCTGGCTATGTTTCAAAGAAATACTACACGGCATATTAAAAACTGTAAAGACACGTCACACATCGTCCAACTTCCTTTATTTCAAATATCTCTCTCAAAAAGTGAAAACAAAATTAAAATATCGTCAGCAGGAAATCGAGCTTTCTAAATTGATCGCAAAATAATCGATTCCTTTCAACGGCATGGCGGCACCCTCAACCCTTCCACCGCAACATCCATTCCATTTAGTTTTTTGAAAAACCACGTTAAGAAAAAAATGAATCGCGAAATGAAAGGGCAATAATAACAAAGTGCAGTACAAATTGCAGAATCACGCGTCGCGTACCATTTCACTCTCCGAGCAGTGATTTATCGCATTTTCATTAGTGTCGCATCCAAAATGACATAGTTATGAATCGCCAGTTCAATCAACTCGGTTTCAATAACAATTTTTCATCCTCGACACACTAATTAAGTGCTTTTCATAAATATTCTGGTAAAATCACGATGAATTCCAAACAGTTTTGAGCTCTACGTTCTTTAAGCCAAGTTTGAAATTTCTTTGGTACAAAGTTTGTAATGGCAGACTTGAAAGCGACATCCTTAGTAACAAGTGTAAAATATTTTCCCCAATCGTTGTACCTGGAGCCCCCTAGGGATATTTCAAGGGTGAATAAGCTCGCATAATGGCAAAGGGTACAATATTTTAAATTTCAATCGCTGCGAGCGGTCCGGTTGCTCCCCGGGCGGCGTAGAACAAAGATTTCACCCGGTGACTTCTGCTAAGTGTTATAATAACTTATTATATCAGGAAATCGTTTGAAATATCAGCGCTGTAATAGAAATGTCTTTTTCCACGAAATGTGTTGCGTGTGTTCCTTTACATATCGTTATTTACTTTTGAACTTTATTTAGAAACAAATCTTGTTGATATTTATTTGAATTTAAAATAATGAAATAGGGCTGCTAGGAGAATTCTTTACGATGATTGCTGATTTTCTTCCCAGGGATGAAATAAAATTTACATGTTTTCGATCCTCTTAACCTCATTTTAGTTTACCTCCTTTGTTTAGTTATGTACCTATTTATCTGGATTTCTAATTAACGTAAACATACAAAAGGAATTCTATAAATAGGTACTCTTATTTTCTACCTTATTTTAGTAGGTACAACCCATTTTATCAGCTTGTTTGTGCCTCGGGCTTTTCTGCTAATGTTATGTTATGAACAAACAAGGTATTTTAATAAAACATGTTGGTATATTTTCCAAAATATACTGATACCTACCAAAAATTTATTAACACAGCAAAAATAAATAAAATACGTAAGCAACCTTTCGCCAATTTATAATACTAGAGTTCCAAATCGCTTGTAAAAGGTGACTAATAAATATTAACTGCGACAAACGCAAGCAATCCATCCGTGTTTCTCTCTCATTCCGAACTCCCCCAGTCCGTTTTTTCAGCGAGATTAATTTTCCGAATCGTTATCAGCGCCTTACGATTGCCGACGCATTTGTTACACTACAGTTCACCTTTTCAGTGAAATTGCAAATTTTATGCGGAGCGCAGATAAAGTACCTATAATCATTATTATAACTCATAAATTTGATTGAAATTCGGTCACATTCCGAACGAGCGCTTATCGCGTGGTTGCAGTCGACTTGAAAAATACCTCGCCCCTAAATTCATGATTTGAGAGACGTTGAGTCAACGCTTCCGATCGATTTGCGTTTAGTGCTACAATGAACGTGTTTAATATCGACATTAGCATAACAAATTTGGAAAACGCGACGGTTTTTCAAGATTGAGAAACCGGATTTTGGTAGTTATGGAATTTATCATACTTTCATGTAGCAACAAATGTTAATAATGTGCGAAAGTGTCCTGACTATCTGATAATTCACAAGCATATGCCTAATTCATTACAAATATAACGATAAAGTTAGGAAAAGTGTATTGAGTAAAAAAATGCTGTAATGATTGGTGTAAGAAATTTAAATAAATAAAATTATATGAATTTTGCGAACCTAAAAATAATGTACCTAAGGACCAAAAAGTGTCGTAGAATTTATTGGTCTTTGTTAATTCAGTCATAGTGCTTTTTCATATAGTTCCATTTAAGTTTAACGTATCTTTGTTACAGTTATCTTAAATTAAAGAGAATGGAGAGTAGGTAGGTACTTCACTTAAATAAAGCTGCAATTTTAATAAGGTCTCTTTTGATCTAGGTATCGCTATAAATACTTTTCTAAGTGTTTACGACTAGGATTTATGAAGAATTTAATTTAATCTAAGTAAATCTTTAAGATAAATTAAATTAAAAATATAAATTAATTGAAGACTTATTTTACTTAAAGTGGGTGTTACTCTAGTACCTAAGTAGGTACTTAGGTAAGAGTACCTTACCTAAGTACCTACTTAGGTACTAGGGTAAAGCGGAGGCTTTACTTAAATGCCTCATTTCTTTTTGTTTCAGTTTATACAGAATAGTTGCTAATTTATTTTTTATTTAGTAATCAATATATCCCTCAAAGCTACTTCGACGGCCTTTTTATACTATTAGTTTTATTCATCTCTGCTAAATATGAAAGGTTTTATCGCCAACATTGTTCGTCTTGGGGTTCGAACTCACGACCTATACTATCGTCAATCTAATTTCAAATGCTTTTAATTATTGCACATGTCAAACCTCGTTTCGTCTGTCACAAAACATTTTTACACATACAGCAACAAAGTCCTGTCCCTCTAATGTTATCACATAAAAGATCTCTTTATCAATTAGAAATCTCTATTATATTTGCAGATATCTTAAAGAGAGTGAAGGGTGCGGGAATTGCCTGAAGGGTTGGAGGGCGTCGGTGATACCTTTAATGTACCCTCGGAACAATAGATGAATAAGACTTCCTGGTAAACTAAGAACCCATGTAATTTCGCAACGTTTCCATTGCACAGCTTCTAAGTATATTGTGCTTTGTAGAAGTGGACATCCTCTATCAATCAATCTATCTAACGCATGCATCGCAACTGCATCATGTGGTAATGCGAATTCAATTACCTATAAATCTCCCCGATTCATACACAGATATGTCAAACACATCTCAATTAGCAGTTGAATCAATATAACATTTGCATGCAAATACATTTTGATAGGAACCTACGTGCAACTGAAATGAGAGGCCGATTAAAAATTCACCCTTCATAACTTACTTTACCGACAGCTTTGATAATTAGGCGGCTTTAAGCGCTTTCGCATATTAAGTATACGTATAGGTGTTTGTATTTGTGAAGCGATATAGCGGCTCGTTGATTAGGCAGGCTGGGGGATGATAATGATCGATTTTTGATTTAGGAAGTGCTGTTGATGGATTAAAAGGAAGCTCGAAATGTGGTTTCAATGTCGTGTGCAAAATACTGTTGTAGGTTCTAATTTTGCTCTATATTACTTTTTCTTGAAAGAAAATGAGAAGGGACATAGGTAATTTTCATAAGCACAAGATAAATATAGGCTACCTGAGTTTCAAGAGCCAATTTATACGATGGCCAGGTTCTATGCAAACGGGCCAAATCAATAAAATTTTATTTTAAAGCTTGTATATGTAGTATTAGTATACTGTTGGGGCTATATACTAATATTATAAAGCTGAAGAGTTTGTTTGTTTGTTTGAACGCGCTAATCTCAGGAACTACTGGTTGGAATTGAAAAAATCTTTTTGCGTTGGATAGTCCATTTATTGAGAAAAGCTATAGGCTATATAACATCACGCTACGACCAATAGGAGCGGAGCATAAATGAAATATGTTGCAAAAACGGGAAAAATTATTCCTTTTTGAGAGCATCCGTTGCGTGCGCTACGTAAACGGTTTATGTCACGTAAATATCATGTATGATGGAATTGTTCCTCTTTAAAAGTAAAAAAAAAAGTCCGCGACAGCATGTCTATTTTTTTAAGATTGACTCACTATAACCTTTTTTATGGTAATCATTAATGCATGATTTGCGAAGGAGTTTTATCAAAATAATATTAATTCTTATTCAAATAAATAGTTTTAACATTAAGGGTATTTATGTAGCAGTAAAATACTTTTTAATTCATTCGAATCGGACTTTTAATTTCGAAGTTATCACGAGTATGAAAATGCAATACGCGAACCGTTCGACGTCGGCGTCGCCCCGCCGCGACGTTCCCTACTCTAGAGAAGAGAGGAGAGGATGGGCACATGGGTAGATCATGACCTGGAATAGGACATAAGATAAGTTTTATCCCTATATTCCCACGGGATCGAGACCTACGCGGTTGAAACCGCGGGGCACAGCTAGTCTTTAAATAGAATAAAATAGAGATATCGTACCCTAAATCAACATTAAAAACAAAATAAGCTGCCCAAACAAATAAAAGCTTCAAAACAGATCAATCAAACTTTTACAAAACAATTTTTTTATCAAAGCCTATCCAATTAAAGAAATTCTATAGTAACATTCAAATCTGCTTTCAAAAGCTCTCAAAATTCTTACAAAACAAACACGACTGCAACTCCGACAAAATATTAACAAACAAAATAAATCGTGTTTAGTGAAACAAAGCACTTTTGATTCACCCTGGAAGATCTCGTTAGACTCTTAATGAATCTATTGAGGGCTTGTCGACCGAACCGGACGAAAGAACGGAGCGGGGGTTGAAGTTGCGCTAATAATTTGTGTTAGGCTTAGTTTACACGTACCACTGTTGAGAGACACGACAGCGACCTTTTATAGTCACTGTCGCAGCAATCGACGACTTTACAAGCAAAGTTTTGTCTGAGTGCAGTCACACGGACGACTGCACTGAACAACCGCAGGAGCGCAGGACGCGCGATCTTCTGCCAGCGGATTTTCATCGGTTTGACGCACGAATGAGTTGCGTTCAATTCGGGACTGTGACAATTTTGTGTGTGTTCAAATCGAAGGCAGTGAGTCGTACTACGTGTGTGTGTAAGGTCGCGATTCCATACTAATTTGTGACTCTCTACATACAGCGACATTTTTGCTGTCCAGCGTCTCAGGAAAGTGATAAGTGTGAATTAAGCCTTAGAGTCTCAACGGCAGTGTCGCGACACTGCGCTAAACTGTCGAGACTCGAGCCATTGAGCCGTAGAGAAGCCTAATGCCATTTGCTCTTGCTCCAACTTGAACATAGATATAAATGGTGTGCAATAAATTGTTTTTGTTAACTACACTGCACTGAAATGCTTCGGGGACGGATGGTTTTTGAATATAGACAAAATATTTTTTATAAATATTGATTCTTTTTATTAAAATGAAACTATAGGAATCATTCAAATCACCCAAAGTCAAAACCAGGACACAAGAAGTAAAACAAGAAAAAGAAAATAGATTAGGATAAGCTTCCACCTAGATAATAATATCTGTGAATGAAGCTGGAAGCTTAATGATGATGGATCAGTAATAATGTTGATGAGCTGCAACTACGGTAACATTTCTATGAATTACAATTATTTTGCACCGCTTACTTGCCATTGCATTTATCTTAGCGTAATTACTTGTAGAATTCCCATCATTGATTACTTACTCATATACATGACCCAGATGGCCGATGGGGCCGAAAGGTTCTGGAATGGCGACCACGTATCGGAAGACGTAGCATTGGAAGCTTCCCCCCCACAAGGTGGACCGATGACATGGGGGCCTACTACTATATTACTTCAGTGTAGGAAAGAGATGAAGCTCTATAGGATAATTGCTAATTTAGGATGATAAGGGCAGGCGAATTATAATTGCAATGCTTGTAAAAGGCTGCTAAGTCATAAGTACTAATATAACATAACACCAACAGTGTACACTTAGTTCGCAATAAACGTTTTGACTTTGACTTTGACGTATAGCTCCATCTCTTTCCCCCACGAAGTAAGATTAAAATAATACTGCTGTAAGCGGTGCTGGTAGGCCCCATGTCAAGGCCGCGGGATTCCGCTGGGTGCAAGAAGCACAGAACCAGTCGAAATGGCAGTGCTTGGGAGAGGCCTTTGTCCAGCAGTGGACGTCTTTCGGCTGAAATGATGATCCGAGACCTGATTCTACAAGCTGCTATCATAATGATGATCATGATGACCTTTTATTTTATTTTAGATACTACCATCTGGCCTTTACAGCCCCAAGGGAAATCATGTTTAGGAAGTGTTATGTTATTAGTGGACATCCTCATCCTAACTTAATCCCTAAATCGCCTCGTACGAGACCCACGGGAAGATACAGGGCTGTCTAATTTTAGCTTGTTTATCAAACATTGCTATCTAGCTTAAGATAAAGTTTATTTTTCTGTTTAGAATAAATTATTATACAAAAAGCTAATTTTCAAGACCCGTGCCATGGACGGCTCACTCCAAAACAACGCATTTACATTTTACAATCAAGCCTTTTTGATAATCATCTCAATTACGACCGCACCAAAATTTCTTTGTATAATTACGAGCGATGAGGCGGAGAATATAAAAAAATATAACCCTTTATTTGGATTAGCATTTCCATCTTTAAATCCGTAGACAGAATTAGATAAAAGGCACTGTTCGTACTGAGATTTCACGTAAAAGCTGGAGCTAAAAGTCCATCGCGTATTTCATTAGGAACTACAATATTTTCTTATGAACACTCCACGGTGTAATCTTATTAGGGCGCGAATTATATTTAGGTTGAGAGCGGGCGGTGTCGCGCGGTGTCGGCGGTGTCGGGGCCTCGGTGTAAACTAATTGCATTTAGAGCGATAGAGCTCTGAGAGACGGAGCAAGCGATGCTAATGGACGGTATATTAATTAATACGGGCGTCTCGTCAAATTTCAACTTAGAGGGGTATCTATTCCGTTAACAGTGAGGTTAATGTTTTGGAGTATATGTTTTGTTTTGTTTCGATGCTATAATGAATAAAGCAATTAGATAGTCTACCAATCTGATGGAATGAGATGGAAAAGTTTCCAAAAATTAAAAGTAAGAACTTGTTTATGTATTATAAATAGTGATTCTATTTATATACAGGGTGTTAGGGTAAACACCGTTATCCTTGCAACCAGTGGTTAGATTTCATTTATAGAACGTAACATCAATGGAAAATTACAACTTTCTTTTTATTTTTTTTAAATCTACCTTTTACCACAAGAGACGCAAGTTCGTTGCCCTATGCGCTAGGGCAACGAACTTGCGTCTCAACACGGGCGGGGGGTACGGGATGTGACCTGACCGTCAGCGAGCGCGATCCCTCCCTTAGTCAGTCAGCTGTTTCGCTAGCAAGCACGGTGTCAAATAGAAACTTTTTAAAATCTTTTAATGAAAATTACGTTTTTTTTTGTTGTGTTCGGTCATTTATTTTTATATTTCAGTCAACTACCCATGGTTTGAATGACAAGAGTGTTTACCCTTACATCCTGTATATTTATATTTATTTATTTATTTTTATATATACTTTATTGTACACCACAAAAATATATAACAAAAGTAAAAAAACAAACACTACAAAATATACAATGGGCGGCCTTATCGCTTTCCGCGATCTCTTCCCGGCAACCTTGGAATTGACAGTGATTTGCCTGGACATAAAATGGGGCTGTCGTAGGTGCAGATAATCAGTATACAATATACTAAAATAGATACACATATACATACATATAAATCATAGATACATACATAGGAAATAAATAAATAAGCGACGAAAAATAAATGAAGACTTTATATAATTACACAGTTCCTTAACGAGTCTTTTAAACTCTATTAACGACTGCGCGCGTTTTATTTGAACTGGCAAATGAAATGAAACTATAGGTATCATTCAAATCACCCAAAGTCAAAACTAGCACAAAAGAAGTAGAAAATAAAAGAAAATAGGTTAGGATAAGCTTCCGCCTAAATAATATTAAGTGTGAATAAAACTGGAAGTTTAATGATGATGGACAACTACAGTAACATTTCTATTAATTACAATTATTTTGCACCATTAAAAGTACGAACTTATTTAGGTATTCATATAGAGTGTAGTTTAGTGCATTCAAGGGCACTAAATGGAACGCACTAGAAGTTTTATTGTTATAACGCGTACGGGCGCTATTATCAAAAAGGAAAGTAACGAAAATAAGCAAGACTAAGCCACAGGCTTAAGCCCCGTAAGTAACCAAGTGGAAAAGGTTTGATGTTATAGAACGTTACATTAACTTTATCCGCCACAAATCCTCCTACAGTAAAAAAAACATTATAACAAAATCATAACTCTTAACACGTCTCTCAATTCAAACGCCAGCATCACATTTATCATCAGTAAGGTATAAAGACAAAGGGGCAGTACAGCGACAATTGAATACTGTTATTGCCTCAACAGATGGTCCATAAAAGTCGGAATGTCGAAACTTGGCAGATAGAAGTGAGACAACAACCCGCCACCGTGCCATCCAAATGGCGTTTAAATAAAAGAAATGACAGTCGCTTGGCAAAGGCACCAGCTGACGGCGCCGGAGTCACAAACGGCGCCACTTTGATAATTGTTCCCTGTAATTATTTGAAACACTTATAGCGTGTTCAGTGCCGACTTTCACAGAATTACAGCTTGGAATACTTTGTTTTTAGTTTGTTTCACAGTTATTGTTTGTTACATAACTATGTATTTCTGATGAGGATATGTGACATATTTTTTAATGTAAATGTTTAAGTGAAATTGTATTAATTATATTATTTGTGTCACAGAAAGTAAGTAAATCGTCATAACACGTTATCTAGCGTACCTAAGTACCTATGTCCTTGCCTCAATAAATCAAAGATACCTTAATTGTTTACATTTATTGAAAGTATAACGAAATCTAGACGTTTTCATTTAAATTTATCTTTATTTCAAGCTTTATTTTAGTAAGTCTAGACAGTCTCTCAGATAACGAAATTTTATGTATTCATGCACAATGTCTTTTAGTTATTGGAAACAAATATAAAGCGGCTGGCTGGGTGTTTCTTTCAATGATATCAAATGCTCCTTAATTTTCATAATAAACCTGCGTTATTTTTCAATTCAATGAGCAAAAAAATAAAGAAAAACACGAAGCATAGAAAAGAAAAGAAAGAAAGAAAAATGCGTTTATTGGCATAAGCAGAAGAAAAACCTCGGATCATAGACTATTTACCAAAAAATCTGCAAAAGCATGGCGTACAAAGATGGCTTTGCTTCAAAGAACGACTCAAGGAGGATTCTGCACTTAGTGAAAATATTCGAATCCGGTCATCGGGAAAGTTCCGCGGGAAGCTTGAGCACTCGATCGATGCACCTGAAGAACTCGAGAGTTCTCCAACGAATTTCGTCATAATTTCGTACCACTTCACCTAAGAGTATGGATAAGATAGGATTTACACTCTGCGTTTTTAGTTTGTTTGTGGCTGAGTGATGTATGCTTTTTAGGGTCCCTTACCCTTACCCGGTTCCGAACCCTATTACTAAACCTCTGCTTTCCGTTTGTGATCGTTCGTCTGTATTTATTTAAACTTCTCCTACACAATAAGATACAAAGGCGGTCTGAATGATGTTCAGCGGGCAGTATCTCATGAGCCGTAATAGGTAGACTGTTGACATTTTTACAGATTGTGTATTTCTATGGCGGCTTTATAAATAATTAATAAAAATTAAATAAAGTTAATAATTAAAGGGGGTCTCCATACAAGAAACGTGTTTGTTTTCTAAAATAGTTTTAACATTTTATTATTGCTTAGAAACTCGGTAGGTAATCTGTGATGGTGGCCACCACGATTTATCTCTGGTGTAGCAGAGATAAAAATAACAAACGGACCTTTGCGTAAAACATTTACCTTGTAACCACAAAACCGTGAAACACCTTTTAATGACGTTTATGTATGGAGTTTGACATAAAACTGACATTAAACACGCGTTGAAAAAGTGTCTTAGTTTTTGTGGTAAGGCCCTTAACTTTTAATACTTGAGTACGTACCTACCTCCCTATGGTATATTTGTTTGATATCCAAATTATTACTGCGACACACGCTCTCTATAGCTTATTCATGCTCTAAGCACTGAACCGTGCGTTGAGTTAAACAAAGTTTGACGTCTGTTCCAGTCGACACTGCCGCCATTATTGTAGATAACTAGCACATAAAGTATGGAACGAAGCGAATAAAGATAAAACTCGTACGTGGTTGAAGGGTTTAATAAGTGAACGACAGTTCGTACGCGTTTATCAAGCGGAATTTTCATTAGATCTGTTTCTAAGAACGTGTAGCGTAATGTGGAATATGTATTTGAATAGACGAGAGCAGACTAATGATGGCAATCGGGATTATTATTTGCTATGAAATTCATATTACGTTCGTTATGAATAACTAGCTTTTTCTCGCGGCTTCTCCTGAGTGTAGGCCGAAAATTATAACACGGGAACGTACTACTACCGGGTATTAAAAAAAAACTTATGCGGTCGGGGGAACCCCGTCAAGAACGAAGATCCTTCTCACGAGTGATTTAAAACAAAAAAAAAAAATAGCCGCCATCCTGGATCTACATTTTAACCTCACTATTGACTTTAGCACCCTCGAAAACTATGAAAACGACACACATGACGAAAAATTAGAAAATTTTGGCAGCCGCCATTTTGGATTTACATTTTAACGTCAGTATTGGCTTTAGCATCCTCGAAAACCACGAACACTATGACCAAACCCATGACGAAAAATGTGAAAATTTTCGTAGCCGCCATTTTGGATTTTCATTTCGATCAAATTCACACTTTCTGTCTCTCGGTTATGGTCTATCGATGTGTCATTTTACTCCAAATCCGTTCCGCTGTTAAGGCATGAAAAGGTGACTGACAGACAGACTTACTTTTGCATTTATAATATTAGTACGGATGAAATTCATATTGCGATCGTTATAAATTATTATTATTATCTACGTGACTGTTGAATGACGATAAAATTATAATCTTATTACGGATCATAAATCATTACCTACCAGATAAGGTTCTGTTCTTTGAAATAAAACAAAAAGATTAGTATTTCTTGAGTCGAAATGATTTGAACGTGCAATTCGTGTGATCTGCGTTCGTGTTTTTTTGCATACTATTACAACTAGATTACAAGACATTTACCTAATTAAATTTGAACTAGCGACATAAATTACATACTTCTAATATTAAACAACAAATAATACCTACTATCGTACAAAACTACCCCTTTTTGTTAAACCCAAAAATTAATTAAAACTACGACAACAACCCTAGATAATCGCAATCCAAAAACAATTAACGAATTCTAAAACTAACATAAGTTAATTACACATTAGGGACACGCCCCAGTTTCACCTCCAAGAATTTAATATAGTTTCAAATTGGCAAAATAATAAACCGGTACGTCAGTTGCAGGAAATGCAATCACGTCAGTTATAGGGACGTAATTAAATATGAGCCTCGTTGCGATGGCAGTTACGCGGCGCCATTGTGGATTTTGACGTTGCGATTGCCCGCGATTTGTTGCGTATGCCGTGAGATATGCGAAATAAATCGTCCCGTGAGTAACCGCGGGAATTATGAGAGATGAATAAAAGTTAATTATCAGAATAGCGTTGTGGATTTGTTTTAGGTTTCAGAGCAAAACATTGGGCAAATACAGTGTCTTGGTATCGAATCGTCAACTTATTTTTGTACAGTATAGACAGTGTGTAACAATAACCCTGTCTGATCCGTGAGGCAGTTGTTAAGAATCATACTGTGAGAGTCTATTTAAATATATGGTTTTTTTTTGGAAAAAAAAAAAAAAAAAATCGCCGCATTTTTTTTCAATCGGGAATTTTACCGGTTTATTACATGGGGCGCGGGCAGCAGTCGTCTAGCGGGTGTCTACAAGTCATAACATAATTATGACCTCTGCAGAAAATTCCCTAATTTATAATGAAATTGGGGTAATTTTGGTCCTAAAAATGTGAATTTCAAATTGCAATAACTTTTTTATTTTGAATAAAAAAATGATCTTATTTTTTTCTGGTAATTTTATTGCAGTACCTATGTGCCCCTTTCGGATCAGACATTTGTTTTTGTTACATGGTATATAGACGTTGCGATCACCCACAATCTTTTGCGTTCAACGTGAGTCTGTTGTGTGTTCGCGTAGGTAGGCAGGTACTTAGATGTCGTAGAAATATATCAGCCAATGGGTCCTGTACGAATTATAAAAGTACCTAACATCAAAAGGACTGTTTATACAGTTTTACTCATAATAATGTTGTTACAAGAAAAGCTTGTAACATTCGTAGCGGCAATCAAAAGCCAGAATTTACCTCGTTTGCTCCCGTAACAACAATAATATAATACACTTTAATTGTCCGGAAATAGCGGGCGTGCAAAACTTGTTTAATTTCAACGTCTCATAGCAAAGTGAAGTTAATAAATAGCGCAAAAGTTGCGATATGCCTTCACTGGTGTTATCGTTCAGTGCAGCCTGTTTCTTTTGTAATAGCACTTGGGTATAATTGATAGTTATACAACATTATTTTTTGTTTATGCTAAACCCGAAAAGGGGTCATTGTACTCATCATTTTGAACAACTTTTTGTATGGGAACAAACTTGAAATTGCGAAAAAAAAATCAGCTGTTAAATCGACAAAATGTAGGGAACAGCAGATTCTTTTTTCGCGATTTAAGTAATATGTTGTATATATAATGGTATACTATGGTCTGGTATAATGGGTAGGTCCGATAGGCAGTCGCTCCATGTAAAATACTGTTATTCATTTGCATCCGGTTAGACTGGAAGGCGACCCCAAGTATTAATTGCTTAATACATTTTAAAAGTTCGTCTGTTCGACAACGTCAGTATCGCAATTAATGTTTTTAAACTGTCGAAATGCAAAGCATTGCTATTGTAAGTATGTTACACTCTAACCCCGCAGTATCGTTACTTATCGATTATTTGAAAATTAGACTAAATTATAGAAAACAAAGGCGCATCGCTCTTAATGAATTAATGAATCCACTCGAGATCTCCAATTCGAGACACTCTGTTTTAAAAGTTCAATAAACGTCTCGTATTAAAAACTTCATCAAAATCGATGTTTATCCGACAGCATTTTTTTACTAGCTACTCTACAATTACGAACTCTTAGTAAAGCTAGAGCTCTCAATGCCTCTTACCGTGCCTTCGAAGCTCTTTGCTCAAAACTACGAAAAATTATTAAAAAATAAAAACACTGACTCGACTCTCAGGATCAAGGGAAGCTTGCTTAAACGACTTCCATGGACTTTTCGTTTATATTTATTTTTACTTTCTGTATTTTGAACTTTTCAATGACTGTTTAAGCTCTTCAATTTTTTTTACTGACTGTTAAATTAAGATGGGAAAGCGTTATCTCTATTTTATTTTGTGTTCATATTATAATAACAATCTGTAACGCAAACCACTGCAACTGGGCCTATCTAACTACTAACAGTAATGATCGCGCCGTATGGAACACTTGGCAGCCGAATTAATGATCATAAAGCTACTTTCCTCGTGGTAACGACACATTATTATTATATTAAATTGAATATAAACAAGGTTTCAAACTCTAAATCAAAAACTCCCACTCAAAGATTCCCCTATCCAAACAGACATCGGCTACATAAAATAAAACTTTACGAACATAAAGCGGAGAAACGGAGCGTTCTTTAAAAAGCCAATAACAATATGAGTTTAACAAACTGCAACATAAGGGTAGTTTAAAATCGATAAAGCCTTTTCCGCACCATCTATTCGCACGTAGAAGGCTATACGCTGGAACCCCCGTCGACTGGCTTTGTGTCTTAATAACTGGTACCGTCACAAAGGAACCCTCAAAAGGAATTGATAGAAAATTAGTTTCAGCTGTAATTTAATTGTAATGAATGTTCTAAGTAAAGGGAGCTAGAGTTGCTAATCATATATCTAGTCTTCACAGCTTGTAAGTACAGGCCAGTACGGTGCATAGAAATTATTAAGCTTGTGAGTGGATAATTATGTATCAATAGTGACACCTATTTCTTTGAAGTTTTTAAAACCTATTTGATGATGAACGCGGAAAAAGTTTTGCAAATAAAGAATAACTGTTTTAATGAATAAGTGAATATACTCATAGGAATATTAAATCGATCTTTATCGATTATTTAATTAATGGGCAAGCCTGCATGCTCGCATTATAATAAAAGTGCCGTGGACTTTCTAAAACGGTTCTCTAATAAGGTTTAATACGTTGAGTAGGTACCTATTATCCAAGAAATTGCTGATATAAATGTCACAGACATTCGGTATGAAAAATATGGTGATTCTCGGTGAGCCTCGACAAAAATAGATAAATAAAAGAGATTACAGAATATATTGTTATCAAGTTACCGAAACTGACTAGGCACTTGACATTTAAGGTGCTCCAGTAATGTGAATACGAAAGAAAAGTTCAAATAAATGGTGTACATAAAAATAGGAACTCGGTACAGGTCAAATATGGGCTGATAAAACAAAATCTCAAAGCCTTATTTACTCGTTGTGCTTAAACATACAAAGCCTAAGGCATAAACCAACACAATTAGATTATGCATTAAGCCCAATTTTATACAAAAAATTTCAACAAGGATTTCCGTGAGAAGTTTTTCTCTCCTTTATTATCTTGTATGTTAATACACTGGCATAAAGCGAGAATTTTCTTTTCACGGTGAACACAAACGTGTAAAAAGAAACCAGCATAAGCCGAATAACTGTTATTAAGAGAGGCAAACAACTTTTTTACGAGAAATAAATGTTATAGCGAAATGTGTACCCGTACTCCACTGAAGAAAACGCCTTGAGGAACGGAGAAAAGAGCTTCCTGTGTGTATCGTAAAGCGGCCAAAATTATCTATTTACGGATCTTCTCGAGGTAGACACTTTCGTCAACATTATCATACTCGTTTTTTAGCACTATCCTATCCTTAAAGTGTACCTTGTGAAAGCTGTCTAGGATTTTTTCGCCAGTTTGTGGCAAACTTTTTCGTTTAATATTTATTGTTATTAAAACTCAGCAGTGATAGCCTAGTGGTGTAACCGTCAGACTGCCAATTCATAGGTTGGGACCTATGAATTGGCAGTCTGACGGTTACACCCCAACCGCGCACCTCTGACTTTTCGGATTAATATGCGTATTTTATAATTAGTACTTGCTTCGAAAACGGTGAAATAAAACATCGTGAGGAAACCGGCCTGAGAGAATTTCTCGACAGCATGTGAAGCCAAGTTAGAGGCCCATGGGCGGCTTTAAAACTCTGA
This sequence comes from Lithophane semibrunnea, assembly GCA_947363905.1. Taxonomy (NCBI): domain Eukaryota; kingdom Metazoa; phylum Arthropoda; class Insecta; order Lepidoptera; family Noctuidae; genus Lithophane; species Lithophane semibrunnea. The sequence goes on from OX376198.1 coordinate 8,725,306, forward strand.
CACCAGGTCAGTCACTAACCACAGGAAATGAAGAGTAAATTAAAATTGATAGTTTATTGATTCAAGCGTGACTTTGCGGAAATCCATTATAAAATACAATAGACGTAGATATATTTAGTAACCTATTCCGCTTTACTATTATTCAAGAGTCATATTTGAATAGTATGTAGGTAATAGCTAACTGACTTCCCAGCTTGTGTGCTTGAACTTAGACTAATCGCTAATTAATTATAGCTTAAAGTAATTTATACTAGTTTGCTAAGCTAAAGTACAGCTTGATCGAATTAGTTTTCATGGAGTCGTTTCCCACGGATACGACGTATTTTACTGTTCACTGTTCCTGTTTCTAGAGAGTTTTTCAAGTCAAGACAGATTTTTGTTCATTGATAACCGTTCCACAATTCCATCATTTCTCTGTTTCTTTCTATTGACAATAAGGCTAACATTGTCTTAACAAATTTATAAGTAAATCAAACTCACACTAATCCCGCAAATCGCGTAGGTACACCAATCAGTGCCAAATCACTGTCAAGTTTAAAGACAGAAATTATAATCAAGTTTATGACGACTTCAAGTACCAAGTTGTCCCATGACTGTCACCCAAAAGTTGTATAGTTAGTAACCCTTTGTAACCCTCTGTAACGCTTTGTTGCAAGCGAGTGTTTCAGGCTTGGAACGATAAACCCTCTTCAAGTTCCCTCGTATAAGGAAATTAATCTACGCCCTTAATAAAATTATAAACGCTTAATAAAACGCGAAGTGTGACCGTCCGAGTTTTGGAAATAAAAGGAGAATGCCAGGGTCTGCCACACGACTCGGCCACAGCCGACAAAGATGAACTATATTTCATAAAAAAGGAAAATAAATATAGAATTTGATAATATAATTAGTTTTCTAATTGAACCACGACAAAAAAAAGTATTAAAGTTTTTAAAGTTGACCACTTGATACTTCTGATTACTAAATGATTAATTAAAATAATGACTTTTAGCACATTATCCTCAGTTTCAACAGCCAAGGTCCAGAAACACAGCAATAAACAACACAAAACTCAAAAAATACGAAAATACTTCGTTGCTCGTGTTATCACGCGAGAGAAGTGAAAGTTTTGCAAACATTGACAAATGCCAGTTAAAGTTTTACATCAAGTGCTGCCAGCACTATATTTACATTATTAGGAAATAAACTATTCTAAACGATATAAAATAATCGAATTCAAAAATATTTTCAATTATTAGTAAAATATAATACCTATACGTATTCAAAAATATAACTAAACGCTATTTATTAATATTTACGAGTTGCGATTTATGTAAGTAATAAATTCACTTACGTATCTTCATATTGATATTATTTTAATCGATTTGCAAGTGCAATTTCATATCGATATTATTTTATTTTGGTATTGGTAACATTTCTAATTGAAAATGTAGCTCACAGAGCACTATATAATGATGTAGCTATGAAATGTGTTGTTAAATTGAATAACTATTTAAAATAACTTCTCAACGGTGTGCTTCCACAGATTTTATGTATAATTCTTCCTATTTTTTAATATGAATTATCATTATTATAGAAAGGCTGTCGGACACTACATACAATTCGAGCCGTTTCTTGGCATTGTCTTTTCTGAGTGCAATAAATTATGGTGGAGACAAAATGTTGAGGAAGGAATTTTAATATCACTTCTAAAGTGATTGTTATATTTCATATTCTTTATTTTCGTGTGGTTAGTCACTATCCTAGTGTCACAGTTTTTATGGGCCTCTGACTTGGCTACACATTATTGTCTATTGTTGTCTATATTGTCGAGAAATATAATTATTCTCTCAATATATATTTCATTACGAAAGAGACCTTTTTTCGGCGACTGTGCTCTTAATCTAACTATTTTAGGCATAACGTAAACACAGATTGTCTTTTTATGGAACACTCTTTTTTTGATATGCTTTTCTATTTTTTATGAACCTACTAGTATCCGTCCGCGGCTTCGCCCGCGTTGTATGTCGATAAAAGATCTGCTTGCCAAATTTTACCGAAATCCGTTCAGTGGTTTAGGCGTGAAAAGGTAACATACAAACAGACAGACAGACAGACAGAGTTACTTTCGAATTTATAATATTAGTATGGATTATCATCCCAACTATGTGGGGGTCGGTTTCTAGTCTAACCGGATGCAGCTGAATACCACTCTATTTTACATAGAGCGACTACCTATCTGACTTCCACAGCCCAGTAACTGGGTAATATGGTACCCCTTGGTAAGACTGGTTGACAGACTTTCGGGCTTCTGACGACCCGTAACGACTGTCAAAGATCTACGAATAACAGCAGGGACCAACGGCTCACGTGCTTTCCGAGGCATGGAGAAGTCTCGGTATAAAGATGGTCAGCCATACACGCACCAACCCCGGCAAGCTTAACCTGATGGATTGACCCGTGCAGCTGTTATTAATTAAACACGAGCTAGCACTAATACGAGGTAAGTCTAAAAAAAACAAACGACATTCTTTTATATAAATAAATAAAGAAAACAAGTGACAATCTTACAAACATCAAGACTGTTCGTTCTACTCATTGAAACAGAACTAGGTATGTACATTCACGTTCACACAGTAGGCTAAGCTATTAGTCCGATACGTATGTACATTTCAAATTACTAAGGCGTCCTCCCCAGTCGTAAAGCTGTGCTCGCTAATAACTTGAACTGCATTAATAATTATAGCCACTGGCACAATCTGGAAAGCAGTTGTTACACTTTACAACAGTTCTGTAATTAGTTTTCATTACCTGTATCGATTACTGGTTCACTCGCCATCTGAAACAATCGATATTGTAAGAATTAGATTGGTTGTTTTAAGGAGTTAGTTTTTTTTTTTCTGTCTATGTTCATATGACTAAGGCAAAAGTAACATTTATTGTTAGAACTAGCAGCGCCCCGCGGTTTCGCCCGCATAAGTCTCAATCTCGTGGGAATATCAAGATAAAAAGTCCATTGTGTTAATCTAGGTTATTAACTATCCCAAATCAGTTCAGCCGTTTTTGCGTGATTGAGTAACAATCATCCAAACATACAGACTATCACATTTATCCATACTAATATTATAAATCCGAAAGTAAGTCTGTCTGTCGGTCTGTCTGTCTGTCTGTATGTTATCTTTTCACGCCTAAACCACTGAACGGATTTCGATAAAATTTGGCAAGGAGATAGATGGAATCCCGAGGAAGGACATAAGCTACTTTTTATCGACATACCACGCGGGCGGAAGCTAGTAATATTATATAGTAGGATGAGAGAATTACAATACACACAGATCTGCACGGTTGGTAATCACAGTATGTTGTTTCGCTAAGCACACGCAAAGACGCAACTGATTTACCTTTAAAGTAAAAATAACTTTGTTTGACACGACAGCCACGGGAATAGTGACCGTGGACCAAGTAGTTAAGTACCTATTTTGTAAGAAACACCTAGTGATGATATCGTCATACTGGCTGAATCGCTGCATGACTTGCAGCCTAAAGTCTTTGCAGCCTAAAGTGGGTCTTGCCTGTTATGACTTACGGAGAAGAAACGTGGACACTCACTCACTATAGAACGGGCTATGCTTGGAATCTCTCTAAGGGATAAAATCCGAAACGAGGTGATCCGGCACACAACCAAAGATGTAGAAATAGCTTACAGCAGCTCAAGGTGCAGTGGCAATGGCATATTACCCATGGAACCGATGACCGTTGGGGTAGACGAGTTCTTGAGTGAAGACCGCGAATTAGCAAACGTAAGGTAGGACGCCCTCAGGGTAGGTGGAGCGACGATCTTCGCAGAGTGGCAGGTAGGAGCTCGATGAGAGTTGCCGAGAATTGAGCTGGATGGCGTGCAATTGGAGAGGCCTTTTTCCAGCAGTGGACGTCTGTAGGCTGATGATTATGATAATGATGAAATAGTAAAACTTTTCCTTTGTTTTAAATTAGGTAAAATAATCTTGACATTACTGAAAAGCTAAGTTCAATCTTTAAGGAATGTAGAAATAAATAAAATATAATATTGATGTAATCAAGATACAAAAACAAGTTATATCATAGTATTCGTGTATTCTAAGAAAAATGTTATTGTATTAGATCTAATAAAACCTAATATTTATTAACCAAACTCTTTCTTGTACGCTTCAACATAATAATAATATCGAAATAAGTCATAAACTTAATCCCAGTAAAAGAAAAAGCTCTCATAATATTTGAAACATTATTACCGTTCACTAATGAATTAATAGATAAATAATCATTAACATTGGACAGACTTTGTGTGTACCTGTCCGATAAATCGTCGCACCCTATAGGTTGCTTTGTTTGACAAATGGTAATATAAATGGCATGTCAAATGTAACCATTCTCGTGTCAGATGACTATCAGAAAATTGCTCACTTTTTGTGGCGGCGAGGCGACGCGGAAGCGCCCTCTGTCGTGACTGTAATGAAACCACAGTGCACACAATATGAGCTTACGACCACAATCAATATGCTCGTAATCCGATACCTGACATTCAATTTGTGAAGTGATATTCAATTCAACGATAAGTTTGTTACAATTTACATACCCGACGTATTTACGAGAGATTCTTCGGGATTCCAATTAAAATTTATTTTGCTTTACATCGTTGGAAAATGAAATGGTGTGTTCTGCAAAATGATAAATTAAGCGGTTTCCCCTTATCTAGAGTCAGCGAAGATAATAAACGACATACAAATGTAACGACGTGTAAGAAGTTGCTGATAAGTAATTTATGAGTATTTTAGATGTTACGTATGCAGATTTTGAATTTAAATCATTGTTTTAGAGAATTTATTCTTCATACAAAGAGTCATCACTAATATTTCCTTTCCTTCCATTTATTATTTTTTCTATTGGATCCGTTTATATAAAGCGCAGGCCACACTTCGGTTCATAGTTCGCGGTGTGAACCGAAGTATGCAAACACGCGGTAGCTACAGGAGCGAAGCTAAACGAACTTAGCTTCATTACCAGTGTGGCCTGCGCTTATAGGATAAGTTTTGCAGTGCATGATTTAATTTCTGAAACCCTCTAAAAACAGCAACAAAACAAACATAATAATTATTTACTGTTTAGTTCGGGATCCCACTCAGCCCCATTGAGCGGCTTCCACAAAATTTATCAAGGCAAAAACATGGCCAGCCACCGGTAATGTTTTCAACCGTTATCGGCATTTGCATTGAATTAACACAAAATAACCGTTTAACAAAAACAATCCGGCGAATATTAATACGGCTTTAAATCATATGGTAGTGAGTGCTTCTGCAATTAATTGCGTGAAATAACGTTATCGGTGGACGGGCACATTATACCGCTAAATGTTTGTAAGCATGTACCACATAAATAACGGACACTAAGCTGATTAGCATACCCGAGTCGACATTCACCGAATTACCCTAAAATCTGTTAACAAATGGTAGCTTTGCATAATTGAATAAGTGAAACGCAAACTCGGGCATATGTAGTACGAACGAATGCTCACAGGTTTTTTTTTAAACAAATTACAACGACCCGTGAAAATGTTATGTTTTCTATTTGATTGGCAAATAACGACAAATTCAAAAAAATATTTATGCTTCCTCATGTTTGTCTAACTGGACGGGCTTTGAATTTTTTATAGAATTCAAATGTGGAGTAAACATTTTCAGTTATTGATTAAAATCACTGCCTAAATAAATGTTATGAACTGGAAAATATTCAACATAACGAGTTCGTGAAAAAATACAAATTTAAAAAGAGTTAAAAAAAAATCGTGTATTTTTTACGTTTTTTTTTTAATTATTTTTATAAACGAGTATGAAAAATAATCAAAATAAACAAACATTCCATTACTCTTAATGCTCATATTTTATTGCAACCGTGCTATTTAAATCATACTTAGGTAGGTATATTATTTTATTATCGGTCTGAACTCCAATCAAAACTAAAAATCAAAACTTGATGGTCCGGTCCTGGTTGTAAGATACCTACATGTACATGTATGTATAAGATCTGCGTAGCAATCACATTCTGTACGTTTCGGCATCTGTTAGTGCTACGGCGCTACGCCGTAGTCAGGGCTACGTGGATTGCGGTGTGTTGAGTTCCGTTTACGTTCCCGCCGCCCGGGACCCCGCAATTAGATCCCGCCCATTGTTTCTCGAAGCACTTTCTGTTAGCAATTCCAGTTTCAATTCGAAGGCTGCGCATTCCCTTTGGCGTCGGCCATGCTATGGTTACGTCTGCGGAATAATAGAAGATATTAACTCGACTTTCGATTCTTGGGAAATGCTGATCTATTGAATTGGAGGTATTTAATTGTTACGACGTGCAAAGTTTCGTGCTTAATTACTTATTCACGCCTTGTTTTCATTGTGACGCGAATTGAACAGGACTTTACATTTATAAATTGTTCGATAACTCTTGATTAAATAATAAGTCTTATTTTAGGCTTGTTTATTAAAAAAGTATCAAAGTTACTTACTTTTTACTTAACTTATAGTCAGGTTCTTATAAAATGATTTTGTTTTGAAGCAAATTAATTTTACTTTAATTCTTTCATGTAAAATCTTATCTACGCTAATCCAACTAGCGTTTATTAATATTTCTTTATACGCAGACTGTCTGGCGAAGTTCGAGTGAATAAATTATGACAACAGATAAGTCAGGAAAGTTGCTATAACTTCACTGCAGCTACTCGACGTATGCGGAAAACTATACTACTGAGTAGGCTTCAGGAAAGGGATAATATTGAAGGGAACTATTCATATTTACTTTTGTAAATCGCCTTCATTGGGCAAAATCAAGAGACAGTTGCATTTTGTTTGATTTGAACAACTTAAAAGTCGTATCAAAAACCGGAATGATGATTCAACAATCAAAGTTACCACCAAAAACTTATTTTCAAACAATCAAAATAGGTATAATTTATTTTTTAGGGTGCCGTTCCCAAAAGGTAAAACTGGACCCTATTACTAAGACTCCGCTGTCTGTCTGTCCGTCTGTCACCAGGCTGTATCTCATGAACCGTGATAGTTAAACAGTTGAAATTGCCAAATACTAAAAAACAGAATAAAAAATATATATAAGGGGGCTCCTATCAACAAACGTGATTTGTTTGCCGTTTTTATAGATAATGGTACGGAACCCTTAGTGCTCGAGTCCGACTCGCACTTAGTCGGTTTTTTAATAATTCTGTCCTCATGTCGCAGACTTATTTTTGAAAGGTACCCCATTACGAACGAATGAGGATTAGTGTAGAATCAGTGTTGTCTTTCTTATCAATGGATATTTTAAGTAATAAGAGATACAGGTAGAAATTCATTTCTACCATAATAAGCCAGTTTATTCCCCGTCCATTACCAGTTCAGAACACGACAGCAAATAAAACACTACACATTTTCATGCGACCAAAACTATTGTGAACGACGACCACGTACTCCGCACGCGGTATGCGGCACCACTCGTTACAAACTCATTTCAGTAAAGTTGGTGCCTGCGTCATGCACAATCATATTTACATATAAGAACCGCTCGCCGGACTGACGTAAAATATAAATAATGAAATTTTACCGACAGCGAATGTCCCGCTTTTAATATTTTTTAATGCAAATTAGTATGGGCTTGTAACTAAACGGTTAGTTGTGTTGATCGTCCTTTTGGGCTGTGTTTTGGTGTAAATAGCGGTAGTAGGAAGTATGGTCACCACCTGGAAAAATGTTTCAGGAAACGAAAATGCAAAACATTTACTTCAAATAAACCATTTACAGTGAATTATGAATAATTTTCAAAATGTCCATAGTCCGAAAAAAACTTGCAAAAATAGAATGAACCATATACAGCCACATTTAAAAAAAAGGAATGCGTTTAACTACTGTTTCACCTGCTGATATCCGACAGTTTATATATCAAACCATTTTTATCTTCAAGTATGAAGATAAAAATGGTTTGATATATAAACTGCGCAGCTAGTAAGCTGCGCCACGCGGTTGCACCCGTGTAAGTCTCGATCCCGTGGGAATATCGGGATAAAAAGTATCCTATGACCTATTCCAGGTCTACCCATATGCCAAATTTCATCTAAATCCGTTCAGCTGTTTTACCGTGAAAGCGTAACAAACAAACAAACATACTTTCGCATTTATAATATTAATAATATAAGTTAGGATAATTCTTACTTATCGTCTGAAAATTAAACGTTCATGACCGTACCAACGCATTAGTGTAATCTAAATTATGAATTTGTTTGTACAATGTAATAAGCAAATAAAATTTCTAAAACAATAAAGCGTTTCTCATAAAACAATAATGTATTACCGTAATGATATCGTCGAAAACAAAGCCGTCAAGCCATTTAAACTACCTAGACCCATTGAATTGCAAATGTGGAGAAATAAAACGATGTTTGGCGTTTTCTGTTTTACTCATTTTCCAAGTTTCAGAACTTGCATGTAATTGCTTAATTCCAGTGCGGTACGATAAAGTTCCTCCGTGGTACCAACAACCTATACAATATTTATAGTTTGGGAGCCAGGCTAAGTGTTGACTGGCAATTATTGGTACTTTGTAATTCAGGGTATAATGTGTGGAATTATTGCATTTGTTGACGTGAATTATGGGTAATCGTTATACATACTCGTTTGTTGTTTTGCAGTGTTATAGATTAATCATTTTTGATTATTTTGATGGCACTTTCTATTTTTTAAATAAATAATGAATAGTGGTTATAGATATCAATGCCATTTTTACACAGCTAGTAAAATGACACAATAGTAAGATTAGACAGAGTAGATACAATATTAATTTTCGGTCTTAACACTGAAATTAAATGTATTTAGTATATTTCCTCCATCAAATTCTTCAAGCTAATTAAATAGGTATTCCGAATTCTCGAAAATAATATTCCAGCAACTTAAAACATGCCAAGGTCTAGGTTCCATACTAAATTGGTGTAGTAAACGAAAACTTAATTGATGCTCAAGAATTTTAAGAACCTCTGCTTCGTGTTTAAGGAATTCAATTCATTCAAACAATTTCTAAACTAAAATAATAAGCGGGTTCGATATAAAATTTTGGGTTTGAATACAATTCTAGAACATTTTGTTCTGCCGCAACTAAACTGAAGTGGTAATAATATTTCGTGATGAATCACAAAACTAGTTTTGAACATTTTAATTTCAAATCAGTCCTACTATCCTGTAATTAACAAAGTAACAGAATTATCTATAATAAAGATAGGGTTTTAAATCAAAATGATGCTCAATTTCTTATTTTCAAAGAATATGAAATAGAACAGCTGAAGACGAACACGATCCCACAAGTTTTCAAAATAAAACTTAAAATATTTTTATTCAATTAAGAGTTTGAAATCGCCAGAAGTAACTTGAAATTTTCACTTTAAAATTAATCCATGAGAAAGGAATTACTCATAAGCAGGAGTTCCGACATTCTGAAGCGTGCGGCAAAAGCATTCACCGTTTTTTTTATGAGATGTTAGTATACATTAAATAATATTTACCAAAAGTGCAAAGTGATTAAGAAAGAATTTAAAAAACAATATTTAATACCTACATTTTGTATCGGTTAGTTTGAACATTTTGTTACTATAAATAAAAATATTTTTAAACTACAACACTAAAAGGTTCTTTTGGCGTGTGGCCAAAATCTGAACTAACGCCACCATCTTGTTTTGGCAATATAATTTCTGTGACAATTTCTCAAATGATTACCCTGTCAATGTTATTCAGGTACCAAAAAACCCTTGTGGCACTTTACCTCAACATGATTTCAACTATCACTGTCCATGTTCCTAGACTACTGTTGCTAATAGCACGCGAACCTACTTCTACGAAGAACGGCGACAAGTCTGTTGAAAGCCGACCTTATCCACACTTTTACAATTTTTGTAAAAAACCTGCCCACCTTGTTACCTACGTATTTAATTTTCTAATTGTTACGCCAGGGGGAGCTAATAACGCAGTGGTATTTTTCTGATTATTATCGCACATTGAAGTATTGCTTTAGGGGCTATATGGCTGATGAAAGCTCTGGGAAATACTCATTCTACCTACAATGTAGGGAAATAAGCGTATTGGGTGTATAATCAAGTAGTTTTGATAACACAGTTGCATTGTGTTTGTAGGTAAGGTTTTGTTGCAGCTATTGTTGTTGCGATGCGATAACGTCTAGGTTTTTCCTGTAATTCGAAGAAAGTACCTACCCATATAAAATTACAATTTTTTTATTGTATACAGTCATACAAATCTTGATTAATAATAATCATTATAATCATCATCATTTCTTCTGTTTCCTAATGGCTAAAAAACAACAAATTCAACAACATTAATTCTGTCAATTCAACAATATTAATTCTGTCAATTCAACAATATTCATTGCGTTATTGACGTTGGCGAGTAGATGACTTTTTCAAATATATGAAGGAATGGATTAAGAATTTCCTTTAAATTCCTTCGGATTGTGATAAAAAGTGTATTACAAAAAAATGTGTTTGGTGCAATGGCTGTGCTGGGTGTCTTACAGTCGAGAGTGAATAGGTTACTTTAACGCAAGCAAGCTCCAAGAAGAGGAAGAGAGCAAGAGCAGTGGTGGCCCAGTGGTAACAGCCCCGACTTTCGAATTGTAGGTCGTGGATTCGAACACAGGTAGGCGCTTTACTTTGTAAATAATTTCATCACCACTGCTCTCAAAACGGTGAAGGAAAACATGGAGAGGAAACCGGCATGTCTTAGAACCAAAAAAGACATGTGACATCTACCAACCCGCACTTGGCCGCATGGTAGATTATAGCCCACTGCCTCCCACTAGACGACCTGTGTCCCAGCAGTAGGAACAATATAGGCTGATTATGAAAAGCAAGCACCATTGTCGACTTCACCATGGATTAGTATTCGGTGAGCTAGTGGGCAAATTATGGTACGTAAGGCTTTCGGTACTATTTTAATTAAATCCCAAAAAAATATTCTGAGAAGATTTGTAATGAGAACTTAGCAACAATTATGCTTAATTTAAAACTAATTTGGATAAATGTTATGGTCTACAACTCCTCAGTGCTGAGTGAGGGCTCCTATGTTCCATCTTATTCTGCCCTCCTAACTCAGTCAACGCAAAGTATTGATTCGAGATAATCACGCGTAAAGTTTTTTTTCTTAATTTAGTGTTCAGTGTCGCAGTTTTAGAAAATCTTCATCTTGAATAATGTTAATCGATAGTAGCTATTATTCCCTTGAAATGAGTGTTTAATATGTGGTTATAACCTTGATAATTTAGTTTTAATTTAACAAATAATCATTATGGCTAGTGCAACACAACTATTTAATTAACTAACCGTATGCATGAGCGCCGTATGTCACATAATTATGGTTTTGATGCTCAGACCAACAAAAAAAGGAAGACGTAGCACTACGAACATCAAAAGTGAAGCCACCTTTTTATCTATGTGTGTGTAAAAAGGGTTGCCATTTGTTAAAGTTTTTCCCTATAATTTGGGGAATAATATTGTATGGGTAGGATAATATTGTACGAGTAAGATATTGTTGAGTATGGTTTATTATAACTCAATTGTTAAGAAGAACTTCCATTCCGAAACAAAAACAAAACATTTGTACATCGCTATGTCGTATAGCTAATATCCATTTACTTTTAGATTCAGTATGACTTGGAAATCTGAAATATAAATACATATAAAAAGAAAACAGAAATATAATTACTCGAAATAAGAAATCATAATTTAAATCGGTTTAATCGAATGGGAAAATTTGAAATCACATTATGGCAACCCTCCGACGTAATGTCACTGCTTTCATTCATTCATTAATTGTGGTTTTTTGTTCCAAGTAACCTAAAATTCATAGTTAATTAAATTAAAAAACGATGTTATTTCAAGTACGTACAAGTGAAAAGTGATTCCGTAAGACTTTTTATGTGATTTGCTATTGTTTTTACAAGTTTTTACTACACAGGAAGGCATAATTATATTTTTTTTATTGATGTTAACTAGACGACGACTCGTGATGTACTAGGAGCGATGAGCATGGTTTTAGTGTAGGTGTGTGCGTGAGCCTGTGTGTTTACTTGCAGGAGCATGGTTTTGTGGCTTCACTTTTGATGTACGGCGCGCTCTGTCTTCCTTTTTTTGTTGGTCTGAGTTTTGATGTCTTTGAGATCAAATTTTACTAACCATAAGAGCGGTAACAATGTTAGGATGAATGTTTAGGAAATTATAAAATGGTAAATGCGAAAGTAACTCTGTCTGGCTGTCTGTCGCGCATTCACGCCAAAACTACTGAACCGATTTAAATGAAATTTGGTAGACAGATAGTCTAGAGCCTGAGAAAGGACATAAGCTACTTTTTATCGACATACCACGCGGGCGAAGTCGCGGGTGGAAGCTAATAAGTTATGAAATTACTTGTATTAAAAGACCTGTGGTACTAGTTCATACATAAGTACTTCAGTTTCACAAAAAAAATAAGCAGGCAGAACAAATGTTTTTAAATTACAAACACCGAAAATAAGGTAGGTAGCTAAAGATTGCTAATACCACCAACAAAATTTAGAATTAAATGACAGATTTTTTAAAATTAAATTAATTATCAGCATTATTATTTTAAATAACATACCTACTAGTTACTAATGCTAAATATGCAGATAATTTGCTTTTTATTTGATAACATTTCGATTTTGATTTATAATTTATATGGGCAATAACAGACATCAAACAGCGACAATCGCTTTCTGTGTGTACTTTTCACTTGCAACCGTCCTGTCAGTATTTTTGTATTCAGCGCCATCTATGGCGGGGTAATGTTACTACGTACTAGCCATGAAGCCCATCGACACAATAGAGCTTTAGCACAGTAGCGCTAAGACGCGGGAAAAGTGTGAACTTGTACAAACACTGCAACGCCACAAAACCTAGATGGCGCTGTTCGACAAAAGCGAAAAAGCATTTTCACGATGTTATTGATTGTTCCTTTGATGCTTGTTTCCAAGTTTAATACAAATGATAAGAGTAAAAGCTTATTTCCTAATGGAACTGACGGCAAAATGAGAGAAAAGGACATTTTCTTTGGTGCAAACAATATTATTTGCTGACTATTTCCTGATATAATATCTAATATTGTGAGGGATAACATAAATTTTTGGTAAGACAGATTATTCTTACAAATGAAGACTTGGCACTTTAATAATTTTGTTTTGTATTTTTTTACGACTCTTGATTAAGTACATTTATAAGATTCAAGACAAGAAACCTTATAGGTACAAAATCCAATGATGTGGACACCTAATATGTTACTTGAGAAGTATAATATATTTTATTGAAATCAATAGTTGAAACCATGTCCCAAAATAAGACAATCAAGTAGGTATCTACCTAATTAAGTGCAAATACTTACTAATACTTACTCTAACCTGGCGTATCGACAATATTACCTATTACCAACTTGTAATATTTGAATATGTAGTCAACATTAGGAGGTCATCATGATCAATAGGTATACAGTTAGTCGGTTAAATAAAGTGACCTTTTTCATTAAAAGCCGCGTGGGTATACAAACAGCTGTTAGGTTGTCAACTTTGTTAATCCTCTTCAAAGCAGTAGTTTAACGATTCTTCGATGTTAGTTCCTATGGGCCGTGCAAAGACACAATACCTATCAAAATAGTTAAGAATATTAGTTATTTATATTGTTAGTACTTGTAATTTACAGACTAGTAGTACTAATAGATATCAACCTCAATGTCGAACAAATCCGATTTCTTCCCCAATTTTAAGATAACAACCGGCTGTTACTCAAATTACTTGTATAAATTTGGAAAAATGGAAAGCGGAATTCTAGGTTCACCTGATCAAGAAGCAGTTGCACCATTGTTAAATTATTGCCTAAGGACTGACTCCTTCAAAGCCTAGATTACAATTAGCATCTACGAAAAAGGTCCAATAACCCAAAAAATTTACTAAAACGAAGTAACACGATGCTCATATATCCTCTACGTCTACACAAGACAATGCCGTCACCAAGAATTCAAGCAAACATGCCATTACTTAACAGCAGGCGGAAAGGCACAATAAGGTGACCCAGTTTCGTGAAGAAAAACGGACGTACACAACATTTGCACTTTTTGTCGCCTCCAAGTTACAACACTATGCTTCGTGTGGATTGCTATACAGATAGCATCCAACTATGTCGCATAACTATGTTTTATACAATCCTGAAATATGTTGTAAATAGTTGTTCTTGTTTACATTATAAAGGAAATTTACATAAAGTAGATGTGTAACTAATGGCAAACGCACGCGCACAAAATTGTACTACAGGTAGCTTCAAAGTATTACCCAAGCTAGCTTCCGAAAAACAGGAATATTTTGTAAAAATTTTGGCGAATTACAGCTGTAATAAATAAATACGTAACACTCATCGCACTGTTAACTCTACTGTCATTGGTACAATGTATTCAATTCACATTCATTCAGACTTGGAGAGAACAGCCGTAGGGCATAACGCACATACAGTCATATGGAGCCATGTGTAATGACCGCAGTGCAGGAATCGAATTCACGGCTTTGAGCACATTATGACTATAATACTTTATACTAATTTGATATAGCAAGCCTGTCACGTATAAAGTTTTTCAGAAAGGTATGAAAAGATGACAGTTGTTTGAACTTTAACGAAGCAAAAGTAACATGTGCGGATCGTAGCGTGGCGTGAGGAGTTTATGTATGTGTAAAATCTAGTGGTTGATATCCACAAATGCACACCATTTTATATAATTTCAAGCTATATTAGCTCTATTGTACTTGAAATCCTAACATTATTATAAAACAAAGTCCCCCGCCGCGTCTGTCTGTCGTCCTGTTCGCGATAAACTCAAAAACTACTGCATACCGATTTTTATGCTGTTGTCACCAATGGATTGAATAGTTCTCGAGGAAGGTTTTAGTATATAATAACCGACATCCACGCGGGCGAAGCCGCAGGCATCATCTAATAATATAAAAAATGCCATCAATACCTACAGCAACAATATTTTTAATTGATATGATAAGATAAGTATAGTGCATAACTCAAAAGGTTTACATACCAGACTCCCCTGATACCATCGTATCCGGTTTCCAATAGGAAGAAGGGACAACATAAACTTCAGTATGATACATACAGCAGCATTATTTATGGCTCTTTATTAATTATAATTAACATAATACTCACCGTGTTTGCTTCATTGCCAGTGCGAGAGGAGATGTAAATATTTTGAGTAATTTAAATAACGCAAAACCTAAAACTAGTATGTTTCGAGAGTATCACCAATTTTAATATCGAAATTATTAAACTAAGTAGTAGGTATTATAAATAAATAGCAACGTGCCCATTTTCACTGAAAAAAATAAATAATGACCTTTAACGGTTTATAGCTTCATTTTCTGTCATTTATGGATACAATTTTTGATAGGGATTTCAACATGTTTTGTTGTGAATGTTTCGCCAGCGCAAGTTACGTGCACAGTTATGCTTTCACGCTAAAATGAATTTGGATGAAATTTGGCACAGGGGTCTACCCCTGTCCTTCTCCGAAAAGGACATACTTTTTATCCCGATAGTCTCACGGGATCGAGACTTATGTAGTTGAAACCGCAGCGTACAGCTAATATACTTATATTTTTGACAAGATTTTGAGCTTCGCTGAGAGGAGATTTCGGCTTGAATTTGAACGTTTTCAAGTAGATACCAATATAGGCCTTCTGCAGTTGGACAATTACAGATACACAAAGCTATCCAAGCTATCCCAATTATTTATTTCAAGCTAGGTTTCGTGTCCTCCTTGCACAATTTCCAACGTTACCGTTCAACATCCATTGATTGAGTACAGACACTTGGACAGACGGTTTCTATTCAAGCAGAGCAGTAGGTATTGAAGTGTGTCTAACGGGAGACCAATATGTATAGGTATTGGAAGCTTTAGAAACTATAGAGCTGGAGGTTTCTGTATTTCCTATGAAATACTTACTTCATATACGTCTTACGAGTAAACTAGGAAATTACAGCAGTACGTCGATTCTATAAAATTCAAATAACAACTCGCATCTTACATCGCTATTCACTCTCACTTCGAATTTTGAATCGGGTTCGAATGCGAATTAAGCGACAAAGTGACGGGGGAATTACCTTACTTAATGCCACTTCTTACGTCATCTCATACTTTATCTGTCGAAATCTCACGGTCAATTTAGTTCAACTAGCTGACACGCTCGCAAGTGTAGCCCTAGTGTATCAACCGAGTTTTAAGAATGCCGATCAAGAAACTCACAGCGGATTCAGATTCGAAGTTTAGAAAATAGAAGATCTTACAGAATCACACCCCAGGTTCGAGTATAGTTTATGCCGCTTTATGGGCACTAACGTGGCTACTTGCGTTGGACCACTTTTAACCCTTATGCCCTAAGCAATAGGCTTCAAAAGTGGTCGACCACCTGTGTTCGCGATGGTACCTACCTTTCTCGACCTTGAACAAAATTTACGATTCCTGATAAAAACAGTTAAGTACCCCATTTTGCTTAAAATATTGATGATATTTATTACACCCACTGGTATCACCAGTATACTGAATTCAAAAAAGATTCGTTTTGTCCAGTTCACAGTCTGTTATAGTTCGTTATGATTTGATTCTGAATGATTAATAAGTGAATTTGAAGTCCAACAGATGACTTCAAATTCACTTATTAATCATTCAGAATCAAATGAGACCGGACAAAACGAATGAGGTCATAAAATATAATATTAAAGTTAGTCTCCCATCACTTTTTGATTTATTTTGCCAATGGCAAAGGTCAATAGAAATGTCCATTTTATGTCTCTACTGTCGAATAATGCAACAAAGGAGCCAGCTGACCCGGTTTAGCAAACTTATCAAATATTTATAGTTGAATGTATAAGAAATCGGTCAAGGCCGAAGTCCTATGCTCAATATTCCACCCCCAGGGTTATAAGGATCATGTAAAAAGATGCTAAATTCCAGAGACGTTCCAGACGTTCTTCTTATAATTTTGTATAAAACATTTTTTTCTCGCAGCCGTAGTTTAGTATGAATAGAATATTTTTTAATACTTGTCATTCATTATGGTATTCTAAACCGACTTCTAAACCGAGTCGGTATTTTTTTTGTTTAAAAGTTTTTGTAATCTAGTATTTAATTCACGGAATTATGAATTTATGATAATTGAATAAGGTAGGTAAAGAGGAGGGCTAGTAAGTAGGGCTGGAGGGTGACCGTTCTGGAGTTTCAAAGGCGTTCATAAGATCTTTCAAGCAATCACTAAGGTTTAAAATAAAACTAGCATATTTCCCCAAGTTTGAGATTGGGCTCAAGAAGCATCATTACCAGCACTTGGTACTTAAAAGTTAACAGTCATCAGCTCTTCACTAGCCAACAAGCAACGACCATAAACTCTCACAGAACGCCTCAATTTTCCCATAGACATTTATTTCAAAATCAGCACAGCCGTTTGTAAATCGAACGGATCGGTCATATTTCATGCGGCCGGCTATGCGGGTGGACGTCGCCGTGAATTATGACGTCAGCAGCCGACCGCGCAGGATGTGACCTGCGACACGTCATTGCATTGGTATTGGGAGCCCTTGTTTCCGATGGTCCAATAAATCTGTGACGTTGTCATTTTGTTATGGTCAAGTACATCAGTGTATTTTGGTGGTATAAGCTGTTATATTGACTTGTGAATAGAATATATAATTACTATTAAAACTAATAGCTTTCGGGAAAAACTACCATCACTATACTTAGGGCGTTTGTGCACTACAAGGAATTTTACTGTCCGGCAGTCCGATTTTTTACGGTCCGATGTTGATAGCACCTTTATTTCGAAGCAGTAAGGTCGGTTTTTCGAACTTCAAGTAATTCAGCTGCGTTCACATTTTTACTGCCGGACAGTAAAATTCCTTGTAGTGCACAAACGCCCTTAGTAAGATTTTTTTTTAATTCAGAAAATGAAATTTATTTGACGTCAATTTTTCCTCCTGCCTACAACATCCGGCGAAAAACCACTATTAACCAAAGAATATACACATAATCACAACCAATCGCACGCTAAACAGGCATTTACTCCTTCCATTTTACCGACGAAACCAAACTCAAGCTTCATCATAATAAAAAAGAGTGACAGAGTCATAATAGCGGCAGTAAAAAGGTAATCATGTTCTAGGCTGAGCTATCATGAGGCCAATGAATCTCGTAATCCATATGGAGTGGAGGACATTTTCGTGTGCCCTAACGAAGACAGATTAAGCCCACCTGTCCCGGCGAGTAGACCAGGATTAACGACTGATGAGATATTAGCTTTGGGTAATCTGAATCTACTACTAGTAGTGAGATAAATATGGTAAATCATGTGATTGTATTTTTAATAAGCTAGACATAGACTAGCGGGTAATTATCATTGCGGCGCTGATTTGCTGGACTTGTTCTTCTACTTATAGTTATTTCTCCTGACAAAGTTTATTCTGTTAATGTATGTATGTAATTATGAATGTACTATATATTAAATATTTACAAGGCAGATGTGAGTGGAAACGCAGAGAGGAACCCCTCTCTGCGTACCCTAGGAAGACATACAGGCTGTAAGGGTAAACAGTCTTGTCATTCAAACCATGGGTAGTTGACTTAAATATAAAAATAAATGACCGAACACAACAAAAAAAAACGTCATTTTCATTATAAGATTTTTAAAAGTTTCTATCCGACACCGTGCTCTCTAGTGAAACAGCTGACTGACTGAGGGAGGGGTCGCGCTCGCGGCTGGTTAGTTCACATCCCGTGCTCCCCGCCCGTGTTGAGACGCAAGTTCGTTGCCCTAGCGCATAGGATAACGAACTTGCGTCTCTTGTGGTAAAATGTAGAATTTAAAAAAAGAAAAAAAATGTTGTAATTTTCCATTGATTTTACGTTCTATAAATGAAACCAAACCACTGGTTGCAAGGATAACGGTGTTTACCCTAACACCCTGTATAGTGACCTTATTGGTGATGTTCTTCAGAAAGGTCAGGTGCGTAGTACTCTCAACCGGCGCGCCGGTTATATGCCCTAGTGTGAGTTTCTTTTAACTATCTCGACTTTACGCATCGACCGCGTTCGGCGCTCCGATTGGCGCTTCACTAGTGAAGGGCCAATCACAAGGTTATCATAACCCTCCTTTTTTTTTCGCCGTAGTCTGGTAAAAAGAAACTCACACTAGGGCCCTGAGGCCCTAGTGTGAGTTTCTTTCGTTTACGTTCATACATCTGAATGTATGAACGTAAACGAGGCAAAAGGAGTATGTAAGGATCGTACCAGGTGGCGTTCTGTAGTTTCTGTTTTCCCATGGGAAGAAGGCGTGAGTTTATGTGTCAGTATGCATTACTATTCATTCTTTTTCGAGTTATCTATCCCGTGTGTTACACCTGCCATGTTTGGTCTCTGTATCACCACTGGTAAAAAATCCCTCAGGCATTAAGTCCGCCTTTGTACAGTTTTTTTTTTACTTGTGCATAAAGTTTTAATAAATAAATTAGTGAAAATATTAAACGATTTGTGAAGTTACACAGCGATAGCCACTGTCAAGTTTAAACATAATTTTGTATCGCATCCAAGCTTCTCCTAATCTCCATAGCTATTTTGGATAATTATGAATTGTTAGCTAAGTCGTAACAAAAGCTGTAACCTTTTTGAGTACTTGCGACCCGCTCCTGCTTCGCACTTGCCAAAACATTGAGATTTCTTAGTTATATGTAACTTTAATACTAATGTATTATGCACATAAACCTTCCGGAATAAATTCTCTAAACGATAGTGAAAACCTCATCAAAATCTGTTGCGTGATAGAGAAAAAAAACGCAGTCAAACACGGAAAGCGACTTTAATTTATAATTTTATAGATTTAGATTACCGTCTTTACACAGAGAAACGAACAGTTACGTACAGTCCTTCTTATCCATAGTGTAGCCTGTACCTACTTACCTAAAACTAAAGTAGAGCAGAAAGGCAGTCGATTCGTGTAAAATATTGATATTCAGCCGCATCTGGTTCGGCGGGAAGTCGATCCTAACATATTTGCAAATTGTTTTCATTTATTTCAGATTGAAATATCTATATTTAAAAGGCTATAAAGATGCAGTTACCACAATATTGCCTAATAAACACCCCATCAGATGCAAAGTAAAAAATCTTGTAAAAACTTTGAAAGCTTTCACTTGCCAACACACACCTGTCGGTCCATTCCATATCCCGTACTCTACCAATTCCTGTTATAACTTCACACCATTCCCGACCAATTTTCGTAAATTTACACAAAAAGATGCTTCTTGTGGGTCCCGGAGGAGATGTGAAACAAATTCGTGAGAAAAGTTTTTTTCGTACAACCCCGTGCATAAAGAGTGGGTATGAAAACGAAATCCATGGGAATATTGAGTGGGCCCTTAGTACAAAAGGTGAACTGTTGAATACTTTATGCTATATCTGCAAACCTAAGTAGGTACTTATATTCTATTAGTATTATGATTATGACACATAAAGTTACTGCGCAGCGATTCGCCTCATTTTCTGAGCCGCCATTAAGTTCGTTTCAGTTCCAAAATTTATCTTAACTAGTGTTTATCTTCTTTTTAATTTAGTTTCTAATACTTAAATCTATTGTTGTCTTCTTTTTAAATGTTTGATGTAAATTGATGGCCTGAAACACAGGTTTTCATAATTCATAAACCTAGATCAGCCAAGTCTACATTACAGCTAGAATTAAATTTTCCTCTATTGTAATTAATGTTAATCATAATTTTACTTTATTTGAATAAATTTTAATTAATGAGAAGTGTTCAGTGTTATTTGGCAAAATTTTCAAAAATGTTTTAGGCAGAAAATGCGTTAGAAATTATTTACCTATGTTTTTTTATGTATAAGGAAACCACAAAGGGATTGGGTGAGAAATTTCACTTTATCAAAAGCTCAAAAACACCGAAAAACGTTTCACACGACAAAGCAATAATTTTGAAAGTGCAAAAACCAAAAGTTTCAAAACGACATTAAAATCACACGTTTAGATTTTCCATTCAATTAAAAATATTGAGAGTACAAAGGTCGGGTAGTCTCCGAAAAAAAAAACTGTTGCCGCTAGAACGGTTATGGAAACCATATAGCTATTTCGAACCCTTGACCAATTTTTAGCCCGTTAGCCTCAAACTCAAACAAAAATGCAGTGCTCACAGCGCGAACCGAGGAAATTCTCGATTGTTTGTTGTTTCAAAAAATGCTGTTAGGAAGTTACGAACTTTGAAAACTGTGAATTTATGTCTTATTTTTATGGCTTTTTGGAACGAATGTTATGATTATGATTGAGCAGTTGGGTTATTTGAATAAGAACTGAGTGAGGTTTTGGAAATGCTGTTGACTGTTGACGTAGCCTAGTTATGATCAACACTCACTCAAAAAATCAATCTGCCTAGCCTTTTCCCAACTATGTTGGGGACGGTTTCAAGTCTAACCGGATGCGGAATACCTGTATTTTACATGGAGCGACTGCCCATCTGACCTCCACAACCCAGTAACTGTGTAATACGATACCCCTTGGTAAGACTGGTTGTCAGACTTTCGGGCTTCTGACCACCCGTAACGATTTTTTAAAGATCCACGAATGACAGCCGGACCCAACGGTTTAACGTGCTTGCCGAGGCACGGAGCAGTTTCGGTATGTAAAGATGGTCACCCATCCAACTCTAGCAAGCGTAACTTAACCTGATCGATCGACCCGTGCGGCTGTTATTACTTAGCCACGAGCTTCTCCATGATCAACACTCACTATTCTGAAAAATAAGATCAGTAATTTCAATTCGCAAGGCATATCCGTTGTGTGATAATCAAAATGACGAGCGCTTATTATATTTTTAGCCTACACCTAGTACCTACCTGTACCTACTAGCCTACTCTTGTAGTTAACAATCAACGATTGTAGGCTATATTCGAATGTTGTAGGAATCGCGTTCTTGTCCAGGAATTTCATCTAAATAA
Source organism: Lithophane semibrunnea (assembly GCA_947363905.1). NCBI lineage: Eukaryota > Metazoa > Arthropoda > Insecta > Lepidoptera > Noctuidae > Lithophane > Lithophane semibrunnea. Next base: position 8,747,397 of record OX376198.1, read on the forward strand.
AATTTATAGGTTTTCTCCGAATCGTACGTATAGGTAAGTAAACGCTGTGCTTAACATCGTCCAACTATTCGCAAATATTAAACACAATAACTCTTTCATAACAATTCGTTTGATCCTTTGAGCATCAAAAGCCGATATATTTTATATAACGTTAACATTTTACAAGGTACACGCTCACGTAAATCGAGTACACGTTTGACATGACGGGTAACGATAAATAACGATATATAAAAAAAACCTTTAACAATAGACCGTCGTCATTTGAAATCGTTCAATTTCGTCTAACAAGCTATGTAGGTACTCTCGCTCACAGTCGACTTAATTATAATGCTCTACAAAGAACAAGGTACAGTCGAAATCAAATGTCGTCAGCAAAGGCTTAATCCATTAAACAGTTGACAGAAACAAAATGAAATAATAATTTGTCGTTGGATTCGACGTGCGGGAATATCGAGGTTTGTGTGTAGGTATGTTCGCGTGTCATCAATCACATCCTTCAGGCGGCAGGATCTACTGTGGCAGTACATTAGCTCCTTAATTAAAGCTGTGAACAGCTGGCGCTGCGCCGTCCGCGTCATACATTTCAATTAATTCTTGTCACCAAACAAATTTGGTTGACGACTATTTAATTATTAATCAAAGTTACATTGACAAATTGTTTTTGCACCATATTGAATTTATTGATAAATAATACAATTTTGTTTCGTAGCGATACACCCATTACTATTAATTAATTCGATGCATATCTAGTTAAAATAGTGAAACAACAAAATCAATTATATTATTTACTAGTCATACTGCTGTTCTTCCCTGAAATAAACTGTTAGCAAAATATCTATTACGCTACTAATTAATGACCTAATTAATATCGGGAACTCATTCCCCATATTAATATTAGTTATTCTAATAAATATACCCGATTCTCATTATACTGTTTACTGACTATATAACATACCTAGATAATAATTATAACGAGAAAATAAAATAAATACAAAATTGAGGTGTTGGATACATGTACCCACGAAATAACAAAGAATTTTCGTTAGGTTATGTGATAAAGGAACCTGGTCATATTTTTTTCAAAGCTAACGTGCCGTAAGCCTATAACAGCCACATTCCGTTCACCACCCAACATCCTTAACCTACGATTATCCCTTCCTTGAAAAACAGCCCAGTAAACCCTGCATCTCTTCTTCCAATAAAAAGTATATTAAAAAATCACGACTGCCGGTGGCAGTCGTCAAAGTGACAGGCCCTCCAGTCACTATAAGCCACTAATCGGCTTGTCACCCGCAGGTCGAGGACATTGACTTTCAGATCACGTACTTGCAATCTGCATGCCATGACATTGTCAGGGGGACATAAAAAAATACATTTTTTACTGTCCCACACCGTCTGACTAAGCTTCGCGCGCTCAAATCGTAAGCTTTCCATTTTTGGGTAAAAGGTTTTTTTTTCGTTAAGTTTATAGGAAAATCGGTTATGTTTGCTGATTTGATTGAAAACTGCTTAGTACAATGCGCATTGTTTATTTTAGACAAGATATTTGATTTGACACTAATTTAGATTGATATTTGAAATACTGACATTTACATCACACTACATAGCAAACAGCGTTCATATTAGTTCGCTTGGTTAGGTATATTCAATGCCCAATCAGGCGCAAATCCCAGGTCCCATTAACCCTAACGAAAACGAACATAGTCTTCGGTATGTCAGCAAAACGTTTCGGGGCCCGCGTCATAAAGCCTAAACTGGAAGCAGAGTAACGTCATGTCACCGTATGAGTACACGTGACATGCGGCTCCGAGGGTAATTATCGCGACATATCCTCACGATATTAAAGCCAACATAAATTTGACATGACTTAAAATTAATCTCGAGACGTGATGCCAAGCCCAATGACGGCTTGCGCTTCGGTAAATTTAATAAAGAGCTACCACTGAAGCCTAGCCGTGCTACCAAGATTGATGTGCCGAAAAAATATAACGCGAGTGGGGAAATTATAACAGATGCCAACTCTTCAGTTATATTAAAAGTTTCACATTAAACAACAAGGTCTTTAAGGTTGAAAGGTAATGAAAGAAGTTAGATCTGACATGAGCTGATGAACAATGTAATTTCAGAACTCAAGATATATATTTTAGTTGTATATTTTGACAGTGATTAACGTCCCGTTATCTTTATGAACTGGGAAGTCTCCGTGGAAATTATTACTGTGAAAAATTTTAGTCATAGCACTGGAATGAAGAAGGTGCCACTGAAGGTCGCCATTAGGTGAAAATATGCCTTTTAATAAAACCGTGTCCAGCCACTTTATTAAATAGCTACCAGGTGTATATCATGCCTTTAGGACTGAAATTAATTAGCCTAGATATTGCAGACGTAACGAATACGACCGTTTAAAAAGGCGGATCGTTTTTCAGGTTCTTGGTATTCGATGACCGATAGCTATCTTTACTTTTACTTTAAACTTCTATCAGATTTCCATAAGAGAATAATTAAATAAAAATCTATTTTAGCAAAATCTAAAAATAGACCACCGCCTTTTTGTCTATAGAAATTGAAGCCCTGAAGAGAATTGTGACGAAATGAGGACGAAATCTCCAAAATTCGCAAACTAATTGTTTGATTATACCATTCAAATTAAACCATTACTCTTCCCAGGTAAACAGAACTATTTTAGATATAATCAACCCGTAATTTAGTTCCTACCTATGTAGCTGTTTGTCACTGTCGGGGGCGACCTTTACCCTTTATCAAACATTGGTAGGTAGTTGGAACTTTTTGAAATACCAATTCCGTGCACCGTGTATTTTTGGTTACACCGTGTCTGATTTACAACAACCGTTACTTGTGAGTGACGTTGACAAATGACGTCACACGCCGGTCACGGGCCGTGTGTTTTGCGTCACTTGGCTGCATTCAGAGGCGTCCGTGACGTCACACTGTATCTTCCCTGGCTTGTTTATAGCCGGCCAGTATGTTTGAGTTATGGCGTGTTTGTCTCACTCGCGTGACATCATGGAAGATGAATTTATGAGCAAGAAGAATGCGGGGTGCGGAATATTTTATGTGTTTGAGTGGCGGCTGGCGGGTGATAAGAGTTTTTGGGACGATTTGGGCGCGACCGTGACGCGTTATGAGTACTTTACACACATGATATGATGTGTGATCAAATTCGGACGTTTCCAAATCGGTACGGATGGGTCGTGGGTGCTACACCTACATACATTTCAGATAAAGTGGTGAGGTATGTATGTGGGCAGAGTCCCATTCAGTGGTAGTTCTTTTTTTAGCCAAATGGAATCACTTGGCTATAAATCTTATGATAATAACACTAGTGCAAAAATCATTCATGCCTTCTATCTCTCTCAGCATACTCAAATAAGGCTCAAATACAGATTCAAATCGAGAATCCGTTTACATAATAAACAATGACTAAAGCAGTGCCTTGCATAGGTACGTGCTTTGTAATATGAATAGAAACTATAGGTACATTTACATACATATACATTGTACATACGTGTTCTTGTTAGCGTGGTTTGAATACCTGGTCCAATATAATATAGATAGGTATCTAAGTTTATAGGTACGTAATTACGTATATCGCAATATATTCAATGTCCCATAGGACGATAGTATTTATGTAAATGTGCCTATCTCTGAGTTTATTGTCCTAACTATATATTGTAGATACTGAAAGTCTATACAGTTTGAGTATAGTCAAAGTCAAAGTCAAATAATTTATTTCAAGTAGGCACATTAAAGGCACTTTTGAACGTCAAATACATAGAAATAGAACTGATTCTAGTTGCCCCTTCCAAAAGGTAGTTTTCGTATGGAGAAGAATGGGCAAGAAACTCCACCGTTACACTTTTAATAAAAATGTTTTACAATATTTGGTATACATCAATTATACAGGATGTAAGGGTAAACACTCTTGTCATTCAAACCATGGGTAGTTGACTTAAATATAAAAATAAATGACCGAACACAACGAAAAAAAAACGTTATTTTCATTAAAAGATTTCAAAAAGTTTCTATCTGATACCGTGCTTGCTAGCGAAACAACTGACTGACTAAGAGAGGGATCGCGCTCGCAGCCGGTCAGGTCACATCCCATAACCCCCGCCCGTGTTGAGACGCAAGTTCGTTGCCCTAGCGCATAGGGCAACGAACTTGCGTCTCTTGTGGTAAAATTTAGATCTAAAAAATTTTTAAAAAAACGTTGTAATTTTCCATTGATTTTACGTTCTATAAATGAAACCAAACCACTGGTTGCAAGGATAACGGTGTTTACCCTAACACCCTGTATAATTACATGTGAAGACGATGCACCGAAAATACTATTACAATAGGTAAAAAGAATTAAAAATTAAAAATGGAGCAATGACAAATAAATAAATTAAGTATGTGATAGATACATGGTGCTCACATATTTACAAACATTAAAGTATACGATATCACAATATTCCTACAAACTTGCAAGTAATACTAATAGGACAGTGTGTGAGATTAATTATCATAAAATGTAAAAAAATCGATGATATAAAAATAATAAATTTTACAACTAGATTAGCAACAAAGTTTGATTTTGTCCAGCCTCGAATTTGTCCTATGGAGCAAGACCAGCATGTTTCCAAGCATTCTTATCTTGGATATAATCCTCTAATTTGTAATATGCTTGTTTACAAAGTGTACTTTTAATATGAGTTTTAAATTTTCTTTCATTTAATTGCAATATATCACTAGGTATTTTATTATAGCATTTAACGCAGTACCCCATAAAAGATGTTTGTACTTTAGCTAAAGTCTTTGCAAATCACGAGCACGTGTGATGTGACTTTTATGAAGACAGGCATAAAGTTTAAATTACAATTAATAATTTTCGCGTTCGGGAAATACATTTTAAGATTTTAGGGAATTGTTCTTTAGGTAGGTACAGTTACCCCATAATAGAAATTATTTGGTTTCGATAATTTTTGTATTCTGCCCTGAAATAGCAATAAATATCAATCAAAATAAACCATACAATATTTAAGCCCATTAATATTTAAGTTAACAAAATAATGCTTAACGAAGTTAATTTACACGCCGCCAATTAAAAGTGACATAATTTTAAAGTACACAAAATAATAACAACAAATATTTACGACATTATGCTTTTCATGATCATTTAAAATATTTTTTACCTGGAATCATCAATTAAATTATTCCTTTCATTTGAAATCTCCCTCGTACACACGGCTACACATCAAGCTATACATTTCCAGTATAAGCTGACCTAGCATTGTACGGAAATCCTATACAATGCGAGATCAGTATAAACTGGCAATGTATAGCTTGATGTGTAGCCGTGTATACCTATTTGTCGATTTTTAACACGTAAAGATTATAAACATTGATTTTAATAAAAAGGCCACCTGTCGAGTTTAAAAATCTGAAGACAATTTTCAGACAGGTCTTCGAAAAATACTTTGGAAATTACCGATTTTTATAAACAGTACATTCTATACAAAGAAAGAATATGATGAAAATACAAAAATGGAGCAAAGATACAATATTAGCGACTCTTGACACGGTTTTTGGTTGGTACATAAAATACATAAATCTCAATATTTTGTATTGAGATTTATTTATTATACGTTCCTAAGTTGAATATTAAATGTATTACATATACATAAAAAAACTATCGGAATAAATTCCCAAAATAACAGTGAAAATCGCTTCGAAATCCGCTGCGTAGTTTATGAGAACAACGCGATCACACGCACAGACACGAAGCGACTTAAATTTTTAATAATTATCGAATGGAAAACATACTTGGATTTATCATAACTACCATCACCATTACAAATAGACCATTATGAAAAAACCTAAGAAAAGACATGAAAACCAATCACAAATCCTACAAGACAAGCGCGCTAAGACACTGCTTCATTAATTTAAACCAATTAAATCAGTCCACAGACAAAGACAACGCATGGCCGCGCGAGTCTCATCAACTTACATTAACACGTCGAACTTTTAATGATGATAAATCATGTTTAAACACGTATTCAGAATCGTATTCCTCTCGTGAAATGAGAAGTCTCGTCTTAGGCGGATAATTACGGCCGTCATTAATAACGAACAGGCGAAGGATGAGAAGCGGTATTAATAAGACGTCAGGCGTGACATTAATGTCATAACTCGATGTATTAAGGATTGTAATTACGCGACGTGTGTAGGGTTAAAAATTTTGTGTCATTGTTTTCGGAGGTGTAGGTCTGTCAGTCAGAACCATGTCAGAACAGAGTATTTATTCGGTGTAGCATAGAATTTTAGAAGATTTCCTTTATTTAGTTTAAGACACCAAAAAAAGAGTGGAGCTACGAGTATATAATTTAGGAGAAATAAATACTTGTATTGGACATATACAAACATATATAATTTAGGACAATAGAGGAAAACTCTTGCCTAATAAACGCAGAAATTATAAATACTGGTTTAAATCATCAAAATGTTACAAAACGTTCTTCTTTACTATCCTCTCACCCATCACATTGTAGTAATTTAAATAATAATAATAATAGTCTAAAAATAGTCCATCAGAATATACAGGGTGTGATAGGTAAGGAATTAGAATTGGAGCTGTTCATGAACTGTAGTTTTATTGATATCTTATGTGTAACTGAACATTGGTTAAAAGTCCACCAGTTCATGTTCAGCTTTAACAACCACCAGGTTGCCAGCTCATTCAGCAGAGTTAATATGATACGCGGTGGGTCTCTAATAATTGTTCGTAACAATATGAAATTTAAAGAACGTAAGGATATTGTGAGCCTCTCTGTTGAGCGAGTTATTGAAATAGCTTGCATTGAGCTTGAGCAGTTCATTGTAATAAGCGTGTACAGGCCCCCATGTGCTTCATATGATATTTTTGAGAAATCTATGGAAGAAGTATTATTAAAGACTTGTAGCAGTAATAAAACGGTTGTTGTCTGTGGAGACTTCAACATCAATATATTAGAAAAATCTGCTACAGTAAATAAATTTATAACTCTATTAAAGTCGTATAACTTGTACAATACATTCTCTGAGCCGACTAGAATAACTGCCACTAGTGCTACCTGTATTGACAATATTTTTACAAACTTAAGACCTTCTAGCCATTTAATTATAAATGAGTTGGACTCTGATCACTGTGGCCAGTTAGTCACTTTCCCTCTGAAAATAGTCAGAGCTCAAAGAAAACTTGTGAGTTTTGTTCCTGTAAATAAAAGTCGCTTAGAACAATTTAAAAATAATTTAATGGAAAAACTACCCGGTTTGCCTTATCACAATGACCCGAATCAAGATTATACCGCACTATTTAACCTCATCAATTATGAGTTTGGGAAGGTTTTCACTTCAAAAACATTGCCTGTTTGTGACCGCGTTATATTTAGTGATTGGGCAACACCAGGAATTTACAAAAGTAGGCAAAGGTTATTTGAATTATATCATGAAAAAACATATAACCATGATGAAACTTTTAAAGAATTTGTTAAGAAATATTCTAAAACTTTTAAAAGAGCCTGTTCCTCAGCAAAAGCCATACACATTAAAAATAAAATAAAATCTTCTGGAAATAAAATTAAAACAACCTGGAATATTATTAATTCTGAAACGGGAAGAACGACAGTACGGAATCGTGACTTCCATCTAAAAATCAATGATGTAGATATTAAGGCAGACGTGGAGGTGGCAACTGAGTTTGAAAATTTCTTCACTAATATTCCAATTTTAACAACCAAAACTCTGTCATCGTCGTCCTCGACTTCTGCTTATTCAATAATAAAAGAATGTTTACCAGAATGTGACAAACTTTTTGAATTCACAATTGCTACTGCTAAAGACATTATAGAATCTTTTAAAGAACTCGATGTAAAAAAAACTGCTGACCTTTGGGGATTATCAGTACATACCATGTCCTCAATAATTGATGTTATTTCACCCTTTTTGGCAATTGTTTTTAACTCTTGTATTGCATCTGGTGTATTTCCTGATCTGATGAAACTTAGCAAAGTGATCCCACTGTTCAAGTCTGGCAGCACAACTGATCCCACGAATTTTCGGCCTATTTCGATTTTACCTACGTTAAGCAAAATCTTTGAAAAATTAATTTTTAAACAGATGTTAGGACATTTCAATGCATATAATTTACTCCATTTAAAACAGTTTGGTTTTACAAAGGGTCGTTCAACTACAGATGCGGGCGTGGAATTACTGAAGAGCATTTTCGAGGCCTGGGAGGAGTCGCAGGATGCTCTTGGCATTTTCTGCGACTTGTCCAAGGCTTTCGATTGCGTCCATCATGATACTCTCATCAGGAAACTGTACCACTATGGTATGAGGGACAAGGCTCTCGACCTTCTGACTTCTTATCTGAACAACAGAATTCAGAGGGTCGATGTTAATGGCAAGAGATCTGCAGGATCTTCGGTCACCATGGGCGTTCCGCAGGGTTCAATTCTAGGTCCTTTCTTATTTCTCATTTATATTAATGACTTGCCTTACCACATAAGGGATAATCATAAGATCGTATTATTCGCAGATGACACATCCCTCATTTTTAAAATCAAACGCCAGTTAGTCAATTTTGAACAAGTTAACGATGCACTCTCTAAAGTTGTGCATTGGTTTAATGTAAATAATCTCCTCTTGAATGAAAAAAAGACTAAACTCATTAAATTTTCAACGCCAAATGTCAGGCAGCTATCTACCAATGTTAAAGTTAATGGAATAGAGTTGGACCCCGTTGAATCGACAGTTTTTCTTGGAATAACCATTGACGGTAAATTACAATGGGGCCCACACATAGAAAAATTGTCAGGTAGGCTTAGTTCGGCCGCCTATGCCGTTAAAAAAATTAGACAGATAACTGACGTAGATACAGCCAGAATTGTTTATTTTAGTTATTTTCATAGTCTTCTGTCTTATGGGATTCTTCTCTGGGGAGCCTGTGCGGACATTAATGCTATCTTTGTTTTACAGAAAAGGGCTGTTCGAGCCATTTACAACCTAGGTCCAAGAGATTCCCTTCGAGAAAAATTCAAAGAAATAGATATTTTGACTGTAGCCTCACAATATATATTTGAAAACCTATTGTATGTACACAAAAACATATCAAAGTTTAAGAAAATGTCCGATATTCATAGTTTAAATACCAGGAATAAACACAATCTTGCTGTACATCGCACTCGTCTCCACAGAGTAGGCAACTCGTTCATGGGTCAATGTATACGCTTTTATAACAAACTTCCCATTGACATTCGAAACTTACCCATTAAACGATTTAAAAGCTGTATTAAAACCAAACTTTGTAAAAAAGGGTACTATAAAATCACAGATTATTTAGAAGACAAAAATGCATGGGATTGAGCTGCTCGCTCTGCTAAGCATTGTGACATTTTGAATATTATGGAAAACCATAAAAATATACCTACCAGTTTTATATACAAATTCATTATTGAATATTATATATAAAATGACATGATGATTACTTATAAGTATTGTTTTATTGTGAATGTGAGGACTATGTGGATATTTATTTTTCGTTCTGTTAGTTTTAGCGAAGGTCTGGCAATTTGAGAACTTTATGCGACCTACCCAAACGTCCTTTCTTTGGTATTGTTCGTCGAGTCGTTGAGCTCCTTTAGTTCTGAGTTGAGCTCCACTATTACTGACAAATGCTTGCACTGACTGGACAGGTCCACTCAAATCTGTGTGGTTCTTTCCTCAAAAGACCATTTCAGACTCTTATCTACATGGTCCTCATATGGCCTGACCAAGATTATGTCTGGACTTTAAAGGAGACGGTGACCTCTGAGTTTGTTTCGGCCTTTCTTCTCAGAGTAGTCAGATAGGAAACGCCGACCTCATCTAGCTTATTTTTACAACTTTTTAATATGACGTGTAAAAGTGATTCCAATATCCTATTTACAGAATAAACAATTTCATTTCATTTCATTTCATTGAATTAAACAAATTCGTTTCAGATGTTTTTTCTGTCGGTTATAACAAAAAAGAGTTAAAACAACTTGCAATAAAGATTTGTGAACAATTTTTAGAAGTATTATTAGTTGAATCGGTTATTTTGGTCGGTTATTTTCTCATAAAAATACAAACATGCAGCCTATGGTGCTCATGCAAGCTTAGTTCACAAGTAATTGCTATGAAACAGGTAATAAAAATAATCGCCAGGGTTTGGTAACCAGGTCGCGTTTTTTGTTTAAATTATAACAATAATGAAACAAAATGCGTTCAACAGAAACTCTCAATTATTAAAATGCGTAGTATCCTCAATATCTATGGCAATTTATTCTTAATTTAAATTCTAATCCTAGGCAAAATATCCAGGTTGATAAAGATAAACCCCAAGTTATGCTTCCATTCTCAGACCGTACCCAAACTAATTAACTCGGGCGTTAAATTTCCGAACTAATTAGTACAGGTATAAGCCCACTGTTAATAAAAACGCCTTTCAAATTCATTCACTACGAAATTAGAACAGCCTTGTCGGAAATTGAAACGATTCTCATTAGCTTGGTAGAGTCAATGGAATATTTAGTTTAAAACAAACAAGCCATACAAAACCTTGACCCATTTCAATATGCATATATAGCTTAAGTAAGTACGAGATTAAGGAAGAGATATTGCGTTTGACGTCAACAAACTTTTATGATACGCGCCTACGCGCTTTCGTAGCCAACTGTGCGTAGCATGGCTACGTGATGAGCTTCGTAGCACAGCGTGTTCTACATTCATGTAGGCACCACTTATGTGTTTAATGGAATTTACTACCTAGAATGATTTCTGGTACCGTTATAGAGTTTAAGTGCATCCACACTTTCTGCAAGTGTTAGTGGGCAACAACGGATAATAAAAAGTTATTAAATAAACTTACTAAAAGTTATAGAAAGTTACTTAATGTTAACATGTTGAAAATATTTCTCAACAAAAAGTAACTTCAGTGCGCATGCATCTTTACAAAAACATTAATATCACATTCTATATTCTCGTTTAGTCGTATATTGTGGTTATTTACATACCAGAAGACATTGAAATTCATATTACTTACGGTATGCGTAAAAAGCTTGTCAATATTTGCTAAAAGTAGGTATGCGAGATACACCATCTTCTAAGGCTGTATTTACGTTCCAAGGTTAGCAGTGAGAAAACATATACCTCTTCAATATACAAACAAAATTGAGAACGCACACGATCGTAGGTAAAAATATGTCAGCAACAACATTTTGTGAAGTTTGGTGTGACTGTCGATTTAATGAGATATAACCATGATAGATGGGATCTGAGGCCTTGACATATGAGGAACTTCAAGGACGATCAGTACACGACATCATATCATATTATTGGTTTTGATTTTTATATGATATACGTTATCGAAAGTATTTTATGAAAACTATAAATAACATAATATAGTGAATTTATAATGCATGTTTATGTATCAATCTGCCTAGCCTTTTCCCAACTATATTGAGGTCGGCTTCCAGTCTAACCGGACACAGCTGAATACCAGTATTTTACACGGAGCGACTGCCTATCTGACCTCCACAACCCAGTAACTTGGTAATACGATACCCCTTGGTAAGACTGGTTGTCAGACTTTCGGGCTTCTGACGACCCGTAACGTCTGTCAAAGATCCACGAATGACAGCCGGGACCAACGGCTTAACGAGAATTCCGAGGCACGGAGAAGTCTCGTTATGTAAAGATGGTCACCCATCCACGGACCCACCCCGGCAAGCGTAGCTTAACCTGACGGATCGACCCGTGCGGCTGTTATTACTTAGCCACGAGCTCCTGCATGTTTATGTATATATAGATAAAAAGCAAAAAATTATAGCCAAGGATAAAATTGAGAGGATTGTTCATTTAAAGCAATGTTTCATGTTTTCTGGGAAGAGTGCCTGATGTCTGAAATACAGATATTTTATTGTTTATCTAGATTATACTACAAAGATGTTCTAGTATATGTTTTGAATTGAGCTCTGTGAAAGTAACATTGTCTCGAAGATTATTAACCCTTTCGGTAAATTAGCAAAATGGGCAAAAAACCTAAATTTCAAGATCAGAAAAATAAGTAAAAAATGGAATTGAAAAACGGAATTAAGCATGAACGAAAAAAATAAGGATTAAACTTTAGAATCGTTTATAGTTTACAATACGTGTTAACTGTACAGAATAAGTCTGAATGAGTGGACAGATTCCGTACACAGCCGTTGAATAGGTTACGTCGGTTTGAGGTCAGTACTAGGGCGACCTGACAGCGTCAGACACAAGCGGGTACACCTTCGTATAATTGCATTGTGGTTTCCACTTGTAACGTACAACTTGAGCTATAGAAACTATGGGATACCACGGACGTATCGTATCGCAAATTAGCGTGGGATAGTCGATGTTGGACATTGTTTTGTTTAGTTATTCTTGGAAAAAGATATTTTTATTATGATGGTTGTACGTATGGACGTATCAAATCGGCCTTTTAATAACTTCTGCCGGTCTCCTCCGTTAGAAACCGGAAATATACATAATCTCCCAATTTAGCAGACCCGTAGGTGATCATAAATCATATATCGGTCAAAAACAACACGACAGTGATCAGTATTGTTAATATTACACAAAAGAAGGCTCTTGACATGAAAGCTTAATCAACAAACTCAGGTACGCAGGGGGACCTATAGTCTGATTGTCATGACATTGATCAGATCTAATAATCAAATACAAAAAATCTTTCGTATAACACATAACTGTATACAAACATGACTAGGTAGTGAACAAATTACATATAATCTCACTAGAGCACCGGTGATCTATAAAACTAGCATCCAGTTGACGAGAGGTCATAATCGCAATGCATTTATTTCGCGCCCGGGCATAATGTTCGCTGCCATAAGGGTGGCGTCAGATCTCTGCGATCTTGAATAAATTAGGATTCTGTTTTCTTGGCAGAAGAATTTTTGTTTTGTTGCGTTTGATGTATTGAAATACACGGTAGGGGATAAATGTAGCACTAAAATATAAAGATTTAATTTTATTATTGTTCCAGTCACTTACGATTTAACGGGCGGCATCCCTTATCGTCACAGTATTATTAGTACAATCATTCTACCTACAGTCATAAATTTGGGCAGATCAGAAACGATGTCTTATGAAAACCACCCGCTAATATAGTGAATCAATGCTCTCAGCTGTATAAATACCAATTTATTCGACCTTAGCAACAGACCCGAAAACCATGGAATAAAATACACGTCATTGGAAAAGGCTAAATATCGAAAGCGTATGTAGTTATATCAGTATTCCCGCCGAGCAAATAGCAGTTTATATTTTTGTTTACTTTAGCAACGGCTACTCAATTCGAATATTTAATTGAATATTGATGTAAAATAAATGTTGCAACACAATGGGTTCCATATGCCCTGATTTTGCGTTCTAACGCCGGGACAAATATTTGTATGGCCTACAGTTTGTTCCAATTTTGCATATTTGCGCTTTTGATTTGTCTGCATTTATTATGGTCATCATAACTTGAGGCTTTCTAATGATACCTAACTAAGCATTAGATACACACAAAAGGTAAAAGGCTTGTTTCCTAGATTGGGGTAGGAAGGAACTACAATACGTCACGTGCTAAGTTCTAATTAGCTTTGCCCTCGTATTATTATAAACCTGGTCAAAAACATTAAAACATTTCTAGTTTAACGATCTAAATCGGTTGAAACATGATCCATAGTTCAATTAACGACCATTACCGTTAATTAAACATCAAAGACAACATTGAAACGATTAGAATGTCTGAACAATTAATCAATCTAGGCCAAGATCACTGGAGCGAAGGTCACCAATAATACTACTGGTGCAACGAGTGGGGGCTCAAGCTGACACCCTCTCAATCTCCCGTACAATTCTTAACCATCGGACTTTAATTGTCATGTTGCAGAAGGTTGCAAAAGGAAGGCCCATGAATTAAATGTTTTTAGGTAGTTTAAAAGATAAGTAGTAAGTATAGAATAAAAAATAATATTATTTCTTATTGCTACAGGATTAGCGAGACTTTGTCAATCACAAGAGAGAAGACAAGAGCGTTACAGAAAACAAAAGCGCATCGTGCACCTAAAACACAAAGAAAATCATATCACCCTAGAAATCACCAGATTCAATGTGAGCATGCCTTAACGCACCTTTACAAAACCTCCTTTCAAGAGAGCCAGCCACTCGCACCTCAACATAGCACTAGTAACATGTTTGTTTGTACGTTTCACACGTAGCAACGTGTCGGGACAAGTACTGTTCGCGCTTTCAAGTACTAAAGGATCGCTTTTTACTGCGTTCGACTGTTTGACGCGAATGCACTGGGTGCAGAGTGACGGGAACAAACAAGATTACTGTATCAATGTGTTTTATTGTTTGTTTGTTTGGTTAGAAAATATTGCGAAGGAAGTTTTAAGAATAAGGATGGCTGGGCAGGAGACAGGCCAAAGAAAATATGGATGGATTTTGTGGAGATGTGGCTAGGACGTCTTTAAGTGTCATCTTTAACAAAGAAATGCTTGAATCTCTGATTTTTAAGTGAAAGTTTGAGAAGACGAAGCCTTATTGTTGTTCGACAGAAGTAAAAATTACACTTTTTAGGTCTTACCTATTGTACATCATTCTACACGTGCAGCCTGTGGGCCGACTATACTCAAAAGTCTTACAGTGAACTCGGAGTCCAATTTAATAATGCGTTGATAGGGCTGCGGCGATTCTGTAGTGCATCAGGGATGTTTGCTGAACGTCGCGTAGACTGCTTTTACGCTACGATGCGTAAAAGGTGCGTAGAGTACGTGGCAGCGCCAACAGCATCCTTAGCATGATTGCTAGTGGGCTGGACTGTGGTTACGTCAATCATTCATGTCATGGAATGGCGCAGTAGTGATTGTTGAGTTTCGTTTCTTTTATATGTTTTGTTGTGGGTAGTTTAAAGTATAAGTAACACTAGTCTATATGAAAATTGTAACTAACAAAATGGACTCCATGGTCTGAAATAAAAGTAATTTAATTCAATTTAATTTGGAACCAAATGTAATGCTGTTCTGTATATATGCAATTGTAATTTGCTATGCACCCCAAAGTTTTAGTACCTTGCTCGCTAGCTAATATTCAATTCACCTCACCCAATTAACAACTTTCCTTTTGCTGAAGGTGTATTGTCTAAAATCAACGTCATTTTCATAAAGTTATACCTATCCTCACCGCAGCTTATTCTATGTATTATCAGCATCATTATTATTATAAACAGATTGGTATATTACTGGCAGGAGACGCTTCTGCTCATGTTCTTACTATGATTTACAAAATCACTTAGAAAAAGGTCTTATTAAGCACCACACAAAGGTTTGACAAAACAGAGCTCTGATATTTTTACTGTAGATAACAGGCTGAAATAGGACATAACAACGCATTTTAAGCCGTACTACCTGTTTTCATAATAAAGCATCCCAAGATTTTTTTTCTAAAAAGCAAAATGGGCACTTATGAAACGTCAGAAACACGGTGCACGGTTCCAATTGGTCGTTTCCTATGGAGAAGAGCCGGCAAGAAACTCCATGGTTATTCTTTTTAAAGATAATTGGCTTTTACAATATTTTTGAATTACAGTGTTTAGTTAGTTAGTTAATTAGTTATGGGAGGACGGTGTAGGCCTTTCAAAAAGTTTCAGGTAAAAAAAGTCTACAATCCACTAATCCTACAACGTTCTCACATTCACAAGGTAGAAAAGAATCTATATAAGATAAATGTGAAATTAACATTTTATACCTAAAATTCAATTTCAACTATTTATTAGTCTTTTGCCGACATGTTAATTATTCAGATTTGTTACAGTTGTAATGGCAATCATGTCATTTGGTTTAAATAGGTTTTTATTTGTAGTAGAATCTTACACAATTATGCCGTTAATGAGGTACCAGGGAAGCCACATGTGCAGAAGGAATTATTGCCAAACTTCCTTGTCTTCAACGTAGTCTTTAATCTTTTAATATGCTTTTTTGATAAGGACACGTTTGATGTGGGTTTTGAACATCTTACCATCGCAAAGTTTTGTAACCGACTGTGGCAACTTATTATAAAAGCGGATACTGTTTATAAGAAACGACTTACTAGTTTTAGCTAATCTAAATTTGGGTATCACAATTTCATGCCTACTACTACTTATATTATGGAAGTTGCGTCTTTTTTTGAAGAGTCCTAAGTTTTTGCGAACATACAAAATACTTTCTAAGATGTATAGAGAAGGCAGAGTGATTTCTAAGGGACTCACGGGGACTCATTTTATAGATCGCGCGAACTGCCCTCTTTTGCAAAATGAAAATTGAATCTACGTCAGCTGCCGATCCCCACAGCAGAACGCCATAAGACATAATACTGTGGAAATAAGCAAAGTATACTAACCTAGCTGTGACTATATCAGACAACTGCCTTATTTTTCTTACTGTATATGCAGCTGAACTTAATCTGCCTGAAAGAGCTCTAATGTGGGTGCCCCATTGCAATTTCGAATCTAGAGTAATTCCTAGAAATACAGTTTCCGTAATAGCATCTAATTTCTTGCCATCAAGTTTTAAATTTAGTCCTACTTGAGGATCATTAGGTAATGAGAACTTAAGACATTTAGTTTTGTTCGCATTAAGTAAAAGATTATTAGCTGCGAACCATTTCGAAAGAACTGCCAGGCTATGCCAGGTTGACAAGTAAGACATCCGCATCTTTCCATAAAAATAATATAAGTATTTACCTTATTTTATAATATATGTAGTACCTTATTTAAAAAATAAGAGAAGTGTCATCTGCGAATAGAATTATATCCGATAAGTTAGCCATCATGTGAGGAAGGTCATTAATATAAACTAGAAATAGGGAAGAGCCAAAAATCGAACCTTGAGGCACGCCCAACTTAACAAGAGACCCCGAGGACGTCGCCCATTAACATTTACCTTTTGCTGCCTGTTTGATAGATAGGAATGAACAAGATTAACAGCTTGTCCACGAATTCCGTAGTGGTGTAATTTACAGATCAGTGTATTGTGGATGCAGTCAAACGCTTTTGAGAGGTCACAGAAAATGCCAATTGCATCCCGGGACTGCTCCCAGGATTCCAAAATGTGACTGATGAGTTTCACTCCTGCGTCAGTCGTCGACCTACCTTTCATGAAACCAAACTGATGATTATGTAAAATCCCATTTGAATTAAAATGTGCCAAGCACTTTTAAAAAACTAGTTTATTTAATATACAGATTTTTATCAAAATAAATATAGCTGCGTCCAGTGGTTTCATCCGCGTAAGTCTTGATCCCATGGGAATATTAGGATAAAAGTATCCTTGTCCTTGTCCAGGTTATGGTTTACCCATGTACCAAATTTTCTCTAAATCTGTTTAGCTGTTTTAGCGTGAAAGCGTAACAAACAATCCCACTTTTGCATTTATAATATTACTAGCTTCCGCCCGCGACTTCACCCACGTGGTCTGTCGATAAAAAGTATGCCCTATGCCCTTCCCCAGGATGCCATCTATCTCCTTGCCAAATTTAGTCGAAATCCGTTCAGTGGTTTAGGCGTGAAAAGGTAACATACAGACAGACAGACCTAGATAGACAGACAGACAGACAGAGTTACTTTCGAATTTATAATATTAGTATAATATCTAAACTATTATAGATAGATAGTTAGGATTGTAAGAGTGAATTTTGAGCGAGGTCACCGGAAAATTCTATATTACTTTGGGCATTTCGAACGCGTGGCCGCACGAGTGCGAGCGATTTCATGAGCGGAGCGGGCGCCAGCAGCCTGTGAAATTACACTCCACTTGCACACGCTCAAAGCACCCGATAAAACACTGACACTGAACTAAAATTTCGCTAAATTGAAAACCCTCGCGTTTAGCATCGAGCTTTTAGTGTGAAGCATTCATTGAACTTGCCATGTTATTTCGTATTCTGTTAAAGGTATTTTTCAATTAAAAGCTTGATGGTTATTTGAAATGTGTTATCCGATCATTTTTGTTTAATTTGTCTGGGTAAAATTATATAGTTGTCAAGGGAATTATTAGTTATGCCAGAGTAAACTTGGGCAGATTTGATTTAAAATTAAATAATAGTTTTTGTAAGTGTATTTCTTTTTATATATTTTAGTACGAAGCACAAAAGGCAATTAACTAAACATATCGATGCTCACTGTGCTCAACTTTTCACAATAGATACACTTTAACTTACTCAAAACAGTAACTAGACAGTAGAATTTAACACTGCAACTTGTTAAGAAATTATGATGACGTAACATTTCACGTGAAATTCCTGAAATTCATCATCAGATACATGCACAGTTCACCGAAATGAGTACTGAAACGTAGCTAATTATAATAAAGTAGGAGCGCTCGGACCACCGAGCGCTCCTACTTTATTATAGTTAGCAAAAGCCTAACCATAGGCTTTTGCTATTTATCGAACACAATTTCAAACTCCGAACTGATTTTGAGAACTCCATAATAGAAAAGCTGATGAAAATGTATGGAATAAAATTGTATCCGCGCTTGCACAGTGCAAAGTGAAAAGCATCATTGAAATTGGATCATTTTTTTCACCAATCAACTTATTTATTCATTAAAGTATTTATCAGGATTTCGTCTCAAAGATAACTACTGACCTAGACAAGGCTCATGCCTAAAACCAGCTCAAAAAAGCTTCTTCACCTGAACACAATCAATCCCTGTTTGCCCGAAGTCTGGATCTGTGCCTGGTTAGTGACAACAATACCGGGCGAGCCAACCTGTATTAATTATATGGCACTAAAACATAACCACTGATATGTGAATGTAAGTACTAGATATTTCCGTCTACCCCTTTAGGGAAA
Organism: Lithophane semibrunnea; assembly: GCA_947363905.1. Classification (NCBI taxonomy): domain Eukaryota; kingdom Metazoa; phylum Arthropoda; class Insecta; order Lepidoptera; family Noctuidae; genus Lithophane; species Lithophane semibrunnea. The sequence continues at coordinate 8,766,334 of OX376198.1, forward strand.
CAAGCCCAATGTTATGTTAATAATCTATTCATTAAGAAAGTCCTTAAGCCATAAAGAGCTAGAATAAAAAAGCAGTTAAAATAAAACCTGTGTAATAGTGGAAAACCGTCGGTAAAAACGGTCTGTCGGTAATAGTACCTACGTCTGACAAGTCCCTCCGCCCCGGCGCACAGTAACGAGTTTAGTAATTTTCTTTCATTCAACATTATTGCAACACCTACGAACATGAAAGGCGTGTACGATTCCCGTCTACTAGTAGGATAACCATGTGGCGTGAATAAGAAAAGACGGGGATTAAATGGGCCTAGAGAAGGGTGAAATGTGGCTAATTACCACTGCTGAACCCTTTAGAGATTTCAGGCATTACGTAAGTGGAAAGAAGATTTAAAAAAAAATCTAAATAACGTTCCCCGCATTACCTACTAGGATTTTCTCTTGTATGATACAAGTCACAAACACAAATAAAAGTCATGCATCTCAAAATCAGCATGGGGCAGCAGTTTCTTTTCTCTATAAAGCTATTTGTTTTAAGCATTGATACCAAATTCAAAGTCATCATAAAGAAGGTACGAATATAAATAATTTTATTCAATAAAGTACCTACGCATTCCGTCAAGATAAAGGAGTACGTGGTGTCCATAGCGTGGCGCGCCGCCCTTGCGCGCCCAAGCGTTCCGTGAGCCACTAATTACTGCGTACCACGGTTCCTTCCGCATTTTTCATACAGATCACGGACCTACTCAACTCGCCGATATCGATTCGGAAGTTCACCCCGGGAATTACTTGAGGTTCCGTCTAAGAATCGGCGGAATGCAGTCCTGGGAATGCCCCTTTGTCCTCTACGAAAAGGTTCGCAATTATGTACGTAACTAAACAGTAGTGATGCGAATATATTTTTCTTTTATAATGCCGTTTTTCTTTAGGCGGTGATGTTCGTGTAGAATATTTAAAAGTTTCGATATGAAAAGTAAAGGTGAATACTATCAAGTATATCATTATAAGACATATTTTCAACGTGCGGAGAGAGTTCATTTTCAAATCGATCTATGTTTTGTCTGCAGCCTATGATATAGCAGCAGCTATAATGAGGGAGTAAGTTGATGGTCGTGTTGTCTCAAAGTATGAATGTCAAAGTATGTATTTAACGATCGAATTAATACCAAAGTATTTACAAAACTTTTTGTAAACACCGTATTCATGGTGCCACTTTTATTAAGTAGGTAAAGACAATTCACAGAAAACATGATTAAAAAACCTTTCAAAGAGAGTCTTGTGTTCAAAATCTTAAGAACCCATCTTTTCAACTTGACATCTTTCAACTAAAGCTAAGCCGACTCCAACATAGTTGGGAAAAGGCTATGCAGATGATGATCTTTCAACTACAAAATATTAAAATAGCAAAGTTAAGGTCTTCTAATAATAAATTAGTGTTTTATCTCGGAGAATCACTTCTTGGCAGTTGTTGTCAAAGTGGAATGAAATTAAAAGCCTTATAAAAGTAAAGTTCTCAATGGAAATTTGTAGAAAGAAACGACTACGCTTTTATCCAAAGCAAGCTGTCGCTCGGCTATAATTGGAAAAAGAAGACAGGAATCAGAATTAAAACTATAAGAATTACATGGGTACGATGTTCTATGATTTTTACTTCATCAGCAGCCTTATTCCACCCACTGCTGAGTTTAGACCTCCTCCCTTTTGTTGGTACAAAAGGGAGGAGGCTGGGTGCTTCCCCGGTTCGTGTGAGTCTCATCCAGCATTGCTATTCTGTAACCATCTCACCGTGAAAACTTAGATGAAGTGAGTGGAGTGAGCTGTCAGTGTCATCGATACCTACTGGTGCTAAGGCAGTGAGAGTTCACTCCTAGCTCACTTGACCTAAGATTTCACGATGAGATTTTTACAGAATAGCACAACTGCTCTTCCCCGCGATCTTCTGTAAGTCGTTCACCCATATGGCTGTTGGGCTGCCAACGCTCCTTCTATTTTTACCCAACTACGGCGAGGCAAAAAGGAGGGTTATGATTTTATGTATGTACATCTGTTCCCTCATAACTTCTAAACTACTCGTCATAATTTGACAAATGAAGTCAGTATCGTTGAAAACGTCTTGATCGTCCGTTATTTATAGGCTATGTGACGTCACATTAAATTGAATATAAAAAAAATTATGAGTGATGCCATGTTGGGTTTCAAATTATAACACCTAAAACGACTTTTTTGTCGTAGTTGGGTTTTAGTTTTTATAACTTTTATTGTTTAATTAGGTATATCTTTGCAAATACTAAATCGAATTGCTATTTTGGTAGCAACCGTAGCAACGCAGTGGTAAATTAATCCTTGTAGGATTTTTGATAACAGGTTTCTTTCTATTTACCATGTGTACAGTCACGAGCAATAATTTATGTATACACTAAGCAACTTTTAAAAGTGATTTTCTCCTACTGTATTGATTGTAACTTTATGATATTACGAATATAGTATTTTGGAACCCCTATTATTAGGAAAAAATTATCATCTCAAAGTTACAATTTTAATTCCACGAGAAAATCGTTATTGAATTTTGCTGAGTGTATACATATTTTTGCTCGTGACTGTACACATGGTTACTATTTTAGCTAAGCTTAATGCAAAAATAATAGCATTATAATTTTCCTGAGTCGCTTAAAAATGTGTGTAAGTGCCATGCCTACTTCACATATACGACTAACCTACACTTTATGGAACACCTGCATTGGAGAAGATGGAGTTATATTGACTAAATTCAATTACCTACTTCTCAATTCTCTACAGTAAATTACAAGTTTCCATGTTAACTCAATAAAAACTAAATTGAATACTCCTTTGGGCCCTTTCATACAAAAAGCTAATTTATTTAAATGTACCAATTTAACGATTACAAAGCTGAACATTGTTGAAAAGTTGCTTAGAAAATTGAAACGCCGACATACTCGTTTGTGGTTCAAACAAAATCGATAAAGAAAATTAGGACCGAAAAGTTTAATAAAGACGTAATTTATTTCGCAAGGAAATTCCGTTGAAATACAATAAGGACCTATTATGAGAACAGATCAAATTGTTTTATTGTGTTAATGAAACTAAAACTGGGGGATTGTTTCCTTGATTGTAACCAATATCAAAGTCAATAATATTTCCAATTACCTACTATTCCCACCAATTTTTTGATCTATTCCCTGACAAAGGCACTAATATTATTAGGTAAATACAAGACATGTCAAATAACTACATAGCTACGGGTTAAACTAAAAGAACACAGACATTCTTTTCAAACCTGATCAGCGAGATAAAGAAAACAGCATATTTTATGCACAAAAAATCATAAATAACAGTAAAACAGTGTCGCACTTCACACATATTTGAAAATAGCTAGTTCAGTGGTTGTGAGGCTGCGCGCGGCTCACCGTCTCGTCCCCAACACGCGTGTCACGAGTCGTTGTTTTCTTTTTTGCTCTTCAACTTCTCGGGTGCGTATCAACGGGCTGGAGTGGCGGCGGGTGTAAATTGAAACACTTGCAAATTTACCCCATACATTATTCATATCCCAAACACCCTCACAGCGAGCGACTCTGACAGTTACAGTTAACGCAAACTTCACAAAACTGAAGGCAAAATAAACCATACCGTGTCACGCTTACGTGACCTTGAATTTGAACGCAATGCTTCAGCATATTGAATTTAGGCCCCTCTCAATAGAGTCTATTGTTAAATAAATGATAGGGGTACGAATAATTGTCTGTGGTTCCGCGACGCAAATCACACCCTATTCTAGCAGCTTCGTGGCACATAAGTAAAGTGGGTCAACCATTATACGTCTAACAAATGGGTACCCGCCTTAAGTCGGGCTGTGCAATAAGGAGTCGGTTCAGAAACCCACAACCTGCATTATTCTGACCCTAATAAATTTGCCGAGTCAAACGGGCATTGTCAGACAAATGAGTTTGAAGACGCACAGTAAAGATACTTCAGACATAATATACTGAAAGGCAAACAAACGCGAATATAGCACAACTATATTACCTTCATCTTTTCTCACTATGAGCACGTAGGGTATTTGAATGCGAGAATAAAATACGCTTTTCTACGGCGAAGTATGTGAGAATGTCATCGATTTCGTATCCCGTACAGTGTAAGCAGAACTTAAAGCGATATGAATACGAGCACATCCTAACTATAGGCATTGATAGAACTTTAAACCATTTCAATACTAACTAGAAGACTTTGAGCAGTCAAGAGTGTAATAAATAGTATTAGGTAACCCCGTAAATATGTTTGCTAGATATTCACACCTCACCAAACAGTGAATGACTTAGCTACATACAGCAAACGTTGTCTAAACTCAACCAATAACATTGATTTACGTGTTCGTGGGCGAACACAAACACCGAAACACTGAAACATGATTTAGGACAGCAAATAAAAAATATCCGAGCAAAGCCTATACCTACAAGCGTAATGTTAATTTACAAAACACATTTTCCTTGGAGAGCTAAACGTAATTTCTTTCTCACCAAGGCGTTTCCTGAAATAAATTACAAGTGTAAAATTCACAACAACAAAAGGCTCGCGGCTCGCAACATCCGGACGACCCTTCTAAACTTAGCAGCCTGATTACGGATTTCCGAGCAAAAAAAAAATAAAGGGAGAAATAATACGCAACCATGTAAAAATCCAAGTGTTTTCAAACAAACTCTTGTGTTGTTAATGTTAAAAATGAACGAAAATTTGAACCAATTTGGTAAAACATCACGTTTTTCTACTCGATATCGATGTTCACGACGGAACACTTTCGTCTTATCAGTACGTTTACGTGGAAGTTAACGTAGTCGATGATAGCAGGGTCTGGGGTGTAATGTTTGACGTAGAGATGGAACCGAGGGTCCTTTGGAGGAGACTGGTTAAGTGTGTCACCACCGGACCTGATCGGAGTTGGCGCTGGTGGTGGTGGCAGCTGGCGAGACGCAGACGGTGTCATTGGAGGTGTAAACGGACCTCGACCTTCATGCCGCCCCGGTGGTCGATATTTTTTCCACAAAAACGGCTCCTTATGCATCTTCCCGTGATGTGTCCCCAGATGTCTTCTTTCCTCTTTTTTCGGCGGCGCCGGAATAGTCAGTTCATACATTTCTGCCAACGATAAGTACCAATAGTCGGCCCCGTCTCCTATTATCGGAAACAACCTCTTATTCGAGAAAGCCGGTCGGTGTTTTCTTACAAACTCATCATATTTCCGCTTCAATCTTTTCATGTATTCGGTGTAGTGGATAGATTTTAGGAGTTTTTCGAATTCGGATAATTGTGATGTTGCGGGTTCTGAATATACACCGGCACAGACGTAGGTTCTAAGTAAATGATGGAGTTTGAAGACGACGAATGCTAGCCATTGGCGGGCTTCCTCTTCTAAAATCCTGAGGTCATCTGCTCGACTTCTGATGCCGAATTCTACAGCTTCGGCCGCTCGTCTTTCTCCGCGTTCTTTCACAGCAGCCAACCAGCGGCGATACGTACGGTAGCAGAATTTCGTGCGCCTTGAAAAATGTCCTCGCCATAGTGCCTGCAAAGAAATCAAAGATTGAGGTTTGCATATCCTAGATATAGCTATCGTTAATATGCGAATTCTAAACAACAGCATAATATGGTATACCTCTATGCTCGTCGCAGCTTTGGCGTAATGTTTAGCATGTTTAGCACGCACTCCTCTTCTCAGCGCAGCTCTAAGGGCTTTCCTTGCCATATGGACCCTGAACGCGCACTGTATGGTGGTTGCGTTTTCCGACAACCACGCCACATGCTTCCGGATCAGCCATCCTCGAGTGATACGGATCATAATCATCACAGCCTTGAATCTCTCATGGCGACGATTTTCTGCTTTGTCTGTTACTTCTTGCAACTCCGCGTAAAACTCAATTGCGGACGACAATAACCGGTTCACTGAGGCCATTTTGATTAATTAATTAAATCTTTTCTAATAAATTATTGCATTTCGTAGATTTCGTAGTGTTTTCGTTGGACTACATGAGCTGTCAAATGTGACTCAAGTTACCATTTTTTTTTGAAGGCTGAATTTTTTAAAGCCAGCTTCTTCAAAACGGATCAAAGAGTTATATTTGTTCCAAATAATTATATTTTTTATTATTTATTTAACCATTTATGTAGACACACTTAATATAAATAGACAAGGAGAAAATAACAGAAAAAAACGTACAAAGGTGATGCTTATTTCTAAAGAAATCTCTTCCAGCACACCTGCCATAGGAAAGTAGATAAGAGATGTAGATACCGTGTGTAAAATTCGAGAAAAAGTAAAATACATAAAATCAAAAACAATTTACTTAATAAAATAAAACAAAAAAAAAGATAATACACTTAGATACATAAATTCATAATTACTATTATAAATTCATTTTTTTTTTGTATGAATTCTAATTACTTCATTTTAACTCTAACTTTAATATACATTTTATCATTACCAGCTTTCAGTAAACAATGTAACAAACTTCTCTCTAAGTGTGTTTGCTCATTTGGTAAAATAATAAAAAGAAAGGTGTCATATGAGAAAAATTAAAAAAACTTGACTAGTTAAAAAAAACCTGACAAATTTTAATAACAGAACAGCAAAAATTTGCGAATTCTTTTATAATTTTAATAATATGAACCTCCTAAGTTATTCAGTCGTAGCTTCCTACCTGGTCCCCCTTATTTCCGTGCTCACTTAATCATAATGACACTTTTGGTGCCTTTCAAGCCACCGTAATAAGTTCAGATATTTTTTTTATTTGAGCCCTTAAATGAGGCGGTGTCTCGGTTGCCCATTTCGTTATGTTCCCCCCGAGCGACGATACGAGTTGTTTAGAGAGTACTCCTCTCCCCCTCGACCCTTAGTACCGGCACCCAGGCCGTGTGAGACATCATGAATAATTCAACAATCAAATTGGCAAGGTGTGTACGCCTGTTTATTTATTTTCACCCAAAATTTAGTGGTAATTTTCATACCTAGGTGTGTTCCCTGAATTGAGTTACCCGACGGCGACTAAATTAATTTTGACAATGAGTTTTATACTACGCTATATTTTGGTGGAAGTCTATTGGTTTATGAAATTCTTACAAATTGAATTGGAAACAGAAACATCTTTAATATAATCTCTATTTTTTTTGCAGAAATCTTCAGTTTAGAAATATGTTTTAGTGTTCCAGTCTCCTTTGGGAGAAAAGCTTTGATAGAAAAGAGGGAAACATGTTTACATAAATAATTTCCAGAATTACAGGTAAGTACTTTGGTCCTGCTTAGGGCGTAAAACCATCAAAGTAGGTAAATCTGCCCTGTTTAACCCATTTCGTACGGAAACCATTCCACCTGAAAATTGCAAAAGAAGCCTCGTCTTTACAACTTGTTGTTTTATTTTGTGTAGCTTTCAAAATAAACAGGGCAGGTTTTTGTTTTTAAGTCGTTAACGTCTCTTTTAAAATCAAGGCTCGAGGGAGGAAGGTACTTTAATAATTAATAATATACCCGCGGTGAAGCTTCTCGACCGAGGAAATAATGACGCCGGTGAATTTTTAAACATTTTTAACATTTAACTGGAGATAGCTATCAGACAGGTCAAGTGATATGAAAATTCAGTGACAAATTGCGATGAGTTTTCGTTGATACAAGAGTGCATAAATGAGACAATATAAACAACGTAATGTGAGAAACGTAGAATGTAATCTATTACATTCGACGTTACTTGTGATCCTGTGAAAGCTACAATGAGAGACGGAAGGAGTAATGAGCTATCTTTTCCTTAGTATGATAATTATATTACAAGGATATATCTAATCTAATCTAACTAATATTATAAACGCGAAAGTTTGTAAGTATGGATGGATGGATAGATGGATGTTTGTTACTCTTTCATGTAAAAACGGCTGAATGAATTTGGATGACACTTGGCAAACATATAGTTTATAACCTGGATTAACACATAGGATCCTTTTAACCCGATATTCCCACGGGATCCAGACTTACACGGGTGAAACCGCGGGGCGCAGTATTGAAAACAGATCGACGCGCAATGTCCTAATGAAAACTTGTTACTGCCCATAATAATCACCTGCATCACCGGTAAACTGGTTGATGTCGTGAGTGTTTATAGCAAGTTGTTGTCAGACAAAGTTCAATTCTGTCATATCCCTGGACTTTAAACCAACCCTTCTTCTAAAGGAAACTAAACAATGATGTCTGTGCGGCAGAATCCTCGCATGAGGATTTACATGAACAAAATTGGGGGAGTTGACCTACTACAATTTGTTTTTTATTTATTATGGAGGTCGTTTATCTTTAAGCGGGAAAGTTTTATTGTGGGTGATTAAAATATTCCCGAGTCAAATAGAATACTTTAAAAAAAGAAAACGGGTAAGTGCGTTTCGAACCACGCACAAAAAATTGTTTTCATTTTATTTTTCGACCATTTTGTCGGCGTGATTTATAATATGTATACCCATAACAATTTACAGCTTTCTAATACCAACAGTCTTTGAGCTAAGCCGTGGACAGACGGACAGACAGACGGACATGGTGAATTTAGGTATAAGGGTTGTTGACTACAGAATCCTAAAAAGGCACGGTTCCTCCAGGAATCCTCATGGGGGTGGAACCGCGGTGCGTGGGGCTGTAGTATTCAATTTTGCCTACAGCAAATGCTAATTTTGTTCACAATTTAGGTACATTAATCATCTTCAAAAACATTAAAAATTCAGAAGTACACAGCGCAATATAAAACTATTACCTACTTACAATTTAAAATAATACACAAATCCTTTCGTAGAGGCTCGTTCTGTGCTAAACAACACAGGCACCATTTATCATTAATTCATTACCCCATAGAGGCTATTAAAACACTATTAGAGCCTTACTTACCAACACATTTAGTGGCCGTACACGCTTTATAGCCAACATTAAAAACAAATTAAAAGGTTCCGATATCGTTGACAATCAATACTCGATTGGTGATATTAGTTACAGTTGCTATCAATACTGGAGCAATATCTAGCAAACCTTTTGTTTTTGTTGACTTTTTTTTCGAACAAATAAATGAACACAAACCTTTTTTCCTTAGCTTTTTTCTACACAAATTAACGAAATTAATATGTTTTAATAAAATACAATAGACGCTGATATATTTAGTAACCTATTCCGCTTGACTATTCTTCAAGAGTCATAAAAACCCCGTTTCACTCTGTGTCCAGCGCTCGGTGTGGTAACACGTCGCGTTCTGGTTTGCAATTGGTCAATCGTCATCCTGAAGATGCCCCGTTGAGAGGTGAAACACGTGTCGATTTCTTACGGGGTTTTTATGACTCTTGAAGAATAGTCAAGCGGAATAGGTTACTAAATATATCAGCGTCTATTGTATTTTATAATGGATTTCCGCAAAGTCACGCCTGAATCAATTAACTACTTTTTAATATATTATATTTTATGTCCTCAATTGTGCACGCCAGGTCTGAAAAGGTTATTAACTGTTTCATGTTACTTTAGTCATATCTAGGGTCCCATGAAACAGTTAATTCCAGTTACTTAAAAAAAAATGTTCCCTTTTAAACGAATTAACGACTCGTTCGGTATCAATATCCATAATGAAACAATATTCATATTGGCAGCGGCTTTAATTTTTGCCTGTAATTACGACTGTCACCAAAATGCTACCATAATTAAATTGGAAACATGAAATTACGTTTACGCTCCATATTAAACTAGTGATGAAGATATTTAAAAACACAATTGGGTTACACATACTTTATTTTCATCATTTTTTTTATTATCATCATAGCTAATGTCTGGGCTATGCCTGCCAGTATTTTTTTTTTCTTTCCAAGGAGAATGTATTCTCATTATTTATTGAACACCCCTCGTATACATTATTCATGATGTTTATATTAAAGACAAGTTTTACAATATTAACAGAACTCACTATAATACACTAAGTACTAAATAACTCTTCTTCTTTTCGACTAACCTGGTGTCAGAGTTTTAAAGACACCCAAGGGCCTATGACTTGGCTTCACATACTGTCGAGAAATATCTCTCTGGATTTTTTCCTTCACCGTTTTTGAAGCAAGTGATAATTATTAGCAGACTAGCTGTTGCCCGCGACTTCATTTGCGATCTAGGATGAAAAGTAGCCTATGTCCTTCACGGCCAGGTCATAGTTTATCCATGTGCCAAATTTCATCCAAATCCGTTCACCCGTTTTAGCATGACAGCGTAACAAACAAACAAACTCACTTTCGCATTTATAATATTAGTTAGGATGATGATAATACAACATCTAAATAACTGTGATGTTTTACCAATTAATTTGATTTGACCTTGCAAAATGCGATTACAGTATATCTAATCAAGCATAGCCTTGTACTTGTATAGGTAACAATAATATAGTGTAATGTAAAGCTACGGTTGCCAAGAAGAGCGTTGGCGCCACATGGCGTCCACAATTTAGCAGTGAATGACGTCACTTACACATTGGCTACGGCATGCCTGATATTTCTCGACGGCATGTGAAGCCAAGTCAGAACTCTAACACCAGGTTAGTCACTAACCAAACGAAAAGAAAATCATCATCTACTAGCCTTTTCCCAAGTATGTTGGGGACGGCTTCTAGTCCAACCGGTTTCAGCTTAATACCTGTATTTTTACATGAAGCGGACCAACCCAGTAACTTAGAGATGGCAGCACAATTGACAACAAGCAACAGGCACCTGAAGGAACACGGGTGGGTAAGTTGTAGTCAGTAAAAGTCTGACACGCCCTAGTAATTTGATGACTACCCAACCTCAAAAATAATAAAACAGTAACTTGATAATTTTTGATCTTGTATATTTCGTGCTAATTATACGCAACGATGAAGTGCCATAGTCACGCTTCAATATCTTTGCTATAAACGTCTGACTGCCCAATTTCTGTTAAAAGGTAAAATTCAACCATTCGGCAAACAAAAAAATGTTGTTTCAAACATTTTCTCAACCCCAATCAACAACTCAAGAGACTCGAAATTCCTTTGAAAGGGTTTCCAAAAATTTCGATAAGCTTCTGGGCGATTTGCTGAAAGGCATTTGAGCACACCGTCGTAGATATGTAATATTGTAGTTACATATAGGACCATAGTACGTACGCAGTAGTATACTCAATTGGTCCGTACAATCACTGATGCCCTTTGATTAAATTCCCGATTCGAACGCTGATTACAACGTATTACAGACGCTTTGTAATTTGTTATTTTCACATACAAAGTGAATTGAAGTAAATTACAATTAATTGTGTCTCGTGAGGTGGAAAGGCCTTTTTTGTGGTGAATGTTTTGGATATTCTAGTACCGGACATTTTTTTTTAAGTGATAATTTTATGGTTATGCTGTTTTGTGCCTTTAAAACGATCTATGGTTTCCGATGGAAATAGATAGAAAGAAAGAAATGTTAACGTTTATTTGGACACAGTTCGCGAAACACAAAATAAAAAGTGAAAATTCAACCGTAATGCCAGCCGTAATACTGTCTGACGCTGGTTTTCTAATGAACCTGTAGGGACAAGTGACGGGAACAATCATAGGGCTAATATAGTGTACGGTCAGCCTCAAAAAGATGTATACATCGACAATAATTTATTTAATTGTCTTTGTTCCCACAAAACGTATTACGCATTGGGTTCTAAATTGTAGCTACACATTGATACCGTGTTATGGCATATAAAGTTGACATCTTCTTGAGGCCAACTTTAGATTCAAACTCGAAGTAGGTATATCAAATTCCGGGTAAATTCACGGCATCAAATATGAACGTATCGAAACTTCTGCAGATAATTGGATCTAACCAAACTAAATTAAAATTGTTGTAACATTATTATGTAAAGTCAAGGAAATTAATTTTATTGTTTAGCAAATTGGCTACCAACTTAAATTGTCCGTATATTCAAATCACAACTGACATTCTTTGACAGTTGTAAGAAATGGCTATAATACGGCAAAAAAAAAACCAGCGCTGGACGCAAAGTGACTTCTTCGTAAAGTCACTTTGCGTCCAGCGCTCGGTGTGGTAACACGTCGCTGGTTTGCAATTGGTCAATCGTCATCCTGAAGATACCTCGTTGAGAGGTGAAACACGTGTCGATTTCTTACAGGGTTTTTATGACTCTTGAAGAATAGTCAAGCGGAATAGGTTACTAAATATATCTGCGTCTATTGTATTTTATAATGGATTTCCGCAAAGTCACGCCTGAATCAATTAACTATAATACGGCAAATTGACGTAGGCTGTCCATATCCTCAACCATTAATTGCTCGGCTCTGCCCTTCTTGTAAGTATTTTACGACATTTTTAGTCCCCAAAAGGCGTAACTATCCAAGGCTAGTTTAAAAGTACATCGTATTAGCTACCCTTTATACAAACAACGGATGACCTAATCCGAACCCAAGTAACAGTATTACAGACTGTCCGATGGTAAAGGTTTCACTTCAATCGGATAAGCCACTATAGGGTTACCGTGTAACGTACAAATATCACTTTTCTCTTTACAGATATTTTCCGATCAAAAACTATATTTATAATCCAGTTTTTGAACACTGAACGAAACTGAACCGTCACGCTCGGGTCGGTGACACTGAATCGGGTAGAAGTCGGAGTCAAACTCAAACTAAAACTTAAAGCATTTATTTCACTTAAACCATTTACAGGCACTTTTGAACTGTCAAGGAATCGGTCAGTCAGAAATATGAAGCTAGTTGCCCATTCCAAATGATGAATGAATGAATGATGTAACCAATTACAAAATTGGTTACATCATTAATATTGAAATTATACATGTGAGAACAATGTAGAAAGCACGTTAAAAGCGTCCGTAATAAAAAGATTTAAAAAAAAACATTCAAAAATTAAAATAAGCCATGACAGTCAAGAGATGACCAGTCACAAATGAAGGCGCCCATTCACGATCATGACGCATGGATCAGCATCATTCAGCTCAACCATTTTGAAGGGAGCTGAATGATCCGACACACGCGCCACCATCAGCGACTCATCTGAGTGAGCATGACATACGCACAGCCGCCAGGGCACATTCAAGTCAATGAAAGACATATTACCCGGTAAATGGTAACTCTATTGTACATAGTACTCACACCTGTGCTATGCAATTATATACAAAGGAGATTGAGTTTATACAATGCAAAGATAGTCTTACAATCTTCAGCAGCTCCGACAGTAATTTTCAAATGTTAATTAATTAAATAATTGTGGTTGTGGAGCAGGACTAGCCTTAAGCCAAGCATTTTTATTAGTGATGTAATCCCCCAACTTATAATATATGCCTGAACAGTGTGCGTTTTATACAAGATTTGAATTTTTTCTCATTCAGTTGAAGTAGTTTTGAAGTGTAAAAACCACATGTCACTAAGGAAGTAAAATTTTTAAACAAATTACATAATAATGATAAATTAATACAGCGAAACGCATGCAACTAAACGCATTCACAAATTGTAATACTACGTAGAGCACTAAAACGTTTTGCTAATTACAGTAGCACTGGTGCAATGCAGTGTTTCAAGTAATTTTCAGTAATATCCTTAAGACAATGCGAGCAGAGTTAGCCCGCCACTCCACTATCTAGCAAGTAAGATAGTCTGAATTAGTCTTAAATCTACGTGATCATATTACAGTAACTGCACATACGTTAGTTTACGTACAAAGCACAAATGAAGCAAGTTTTAGACGGATGTTCGTTGCGTGATACTTATCGCGGAAAGCTTTGTAATTAGAGTTTTAAAAGGCATGAGGCGGGAATTATAAGGAAAGATTTTTAGTTTCGTGTTTATTTGAGTTTTATACAGTGTTACTTCTTAGTTGACTACCAGAAAAACTTAGGTACCGGTGTGGCATGCCTCTTAATCCGATCATTTTGGAAAAATATCAAATAAAAAATATTTTGGATCGAAGTTCCTTCATATTCATATTCACTTATTTATTGTTTGTCAGAAGTGAAAAGACAGTTCTTATGATTAGCATTATTGTATCACTTTATCATACAATATTTATTATGGGGTAATATACGTAAATATTGTAATTTACGTATATTATGTATGTCATTATTATTAGCTATTGGCTATGTTAAATATAATTATCCTTATCACCACGTTATGCTCTGCACTTGCACTTGGCGAATGAGAGCTAGACCGAAAAAAAGTGTAACATTTTGACACTTTAGTTACGTAACAAAAGTGTCTTCATGACACTTTTGTGCAAAAGCGAAAGGGTCTTCGTTCCAACCGTCCGACAAAACCTCTCAACTGTTTTTTTTACATCCTTAATGCTTTAAAAATAGACGTGATATTTGATCAACGACTTAAAAAATCATAGAAAAAACCCACGTCACATTACACTACCGAATATTATTGTTCCCATCATATTATAACTAACAGTCAACACTATTCAATTCATTTACATTACACACATGAATAATGAACTGTCAAATTCAATTCACTATGCGTTAAACCATTTCTATTTCACACTAACATCAACTATTTACGCTAATATAATATTCCACGCAAACAAATCCGGGTATAAATGCAAATTTAGTAAAAAGGGCTGGCATTAAATACAGACTTACACGTGGTTGTAGTATGTACTACACGCTACACGTGTACTGAATAATCCAATTTCCATAGGGTTTCACTTTGCACTGCGGTGAAAACATAACAGCACTAGGTACCCTATGAATATGGCACACTGAATTTGAGAAACAGGCTGTAATCCAGTTAATAATCCTACTTAATCCTATCCTAACTAATATTATAAATGCGAAAATGAGTTTGTTTGTTGGTTTATTTGTTTGTTTGGTTGTTACGCTTTCACGCTAAAACGCCTGAACGGATTTTGATGAAATCTGGCGCATGGGTAGACCACGACCTGGATTAGGACATAGGATACTTTTTATCTCGGGAGTATGTTCCTGTGGGATTTTTCCAGCATACACGCAAGTGAAGCCGCTGGCAAAAACCAGTTTAAAAATAAACTGTGCAATTACACCTCCATTTTCCTCCCCTTTCAACCTAAACTTAGCAATACTAAATGACAATATAAGCCAATTGAAAAAACTGAGACCTAAGATAGCGTAGTGGGACATAGTACAGCATTTTTATAATGTGATTTAGAAGCCTATAGGGGATTCATTTGGAACCTACACCTACGCAGTTTAGCTAGAAATATAGGATCCGTTTGCGTAGGTGCCGTATATCAGGTAAATTGACCTTATTTGTTTCTATTTTGGTAATAATTGACAACGTTTAGAAATTAATTTCACCTGTAACTATGAACAGATTGAGTCATTTATTAAAGTAATATTATTAAACCTATTTTCGAAGCTAGAAGTGTAGAGAACTAGGCATCGTCAGCGTTCACGTTGTTCTTATGAATTTATTTATTTCAAATTGGATATTAAGCAATAAGTTTAACAAATACATATTATTTTGTTATAAGACTGTTTAATACACAAGGAATTATTACGTCTTTATCAGTCAGTGAAATAAAAGTAGACTAGTTAATAACAAAACTTTGCCATTCAGAATGATTCAACTAAACCTATCTTTGGCGAATAACATCAAGGCCTTTACTTAATCTGCAGCAACCACCATAGACATCACATATCATACCCATAACTAATGGTAATCCATGCTAACACCATGTTAATCGGATTAAAGGAAACGTGAAGGTTACCGAAGCAGATGGCATTAAATCAGTGCTGGTTATGTTGTGCCCGTATGTGTACCACATAATGCCGTGCTAAAGGACCAACCTACATTGTTTGCTAGTACATAAGCCGTTTATGAATTTGTGTGGAGGATTGGTCATCTGTGGCAGTACAAACTTGCTTTTACTATCCAACTAATATGATAAATCTAAAAGTGTGCGTGTTTATTTATTGCACAATCACGCAAAAACGAGTGAATGGATTTGGATGAAATTTGGCACAAGGATAGATCATAACCTGGATTAGGACATAGACACGTTTTATCCCGGTTGTACGTCCCTTAGTAGTGAGATAGTTTATAACCTTGATTACTTAGGGTACTTTTTATCCCAGAGTACGTACCCGTGAGATAATGTTCGACCTCCACGCGGGGGAAGCCGCGGGAGTATGCTATGTAGGTAATAATGTTCCATCGAAGTTGTCAAGATAGCTTGTGTGACTTTGGAAGATGATTGGTTGTAACATGCTTATCTGAGAGTCAAAGCGTAAGTATGACAATAAATCTTCATCGTACATAGCTCTATAAAACTCCGTATTAATGAATCGCTATATAGCACAATAGCACCGGCTCTATGTAAAGAAAATAAATTAACAGAGACTTCACTGTAAAAAATCGACCATCAAACAAAAGCATAGAAGAATATATCAATCGTAATAAAAGTCTGAATGTATGCATGTTGCGTTCTCTGTCCACCTAATGACAGACAGCGCCACCTGGCATTGAACTGCATAAAATACGTCGTTATGGCTGCCTCGCGATAGTTTTTTTTTAAACTGTTCCTGTGCCTTTATTCCTTAGGATGTCAGGTAATTCCACCTTTAAAAGTAAAAACGGAACCATTATAAGATCACTCTATTGTTTTTTTTTTTTGTAGGAATTCTTTTTTTATATAGCTGGGTTGGTTATTAAATGTAAATACCGTATCTATATTATTTTTAACTTTTCAACAGAACTTAACAAGTTAAAAATAAAAGCTTGTAAATATTTCAATATTGAAAGCAAAATACGCTCGTTTCAGACGAATTTAAAAATCAACGAAACTTTTTCAGGTAAATGTGTGATAACTAACAAAATAATATTTCGATTCGTGTACAATTTATCTATCCTATCAGAGACACACTTTTGCACTATAATATCTCCCGCGTACACACGGCTACACATCAAGCTATACATTTCCAGTTTATGCTGATCCCACATAGTATAGGATTTACTTACAATGCGAGGTCAGCCTATACTGGAAATGTATAGGCTGATGTGTAGCCGTGTGTACAAGGCTGGTCTCCGCTTAGATTGGTCGCCATGGCCGAAATTCGGTCTGGAGGATTATTATTATTTAACTAAAGTGTAAATTGAAATTAATTTTAACATAAAATACAAACTGTGACCCGCAACATCAAATATTATATTTATAAAAAATCACGTATTTATTTTCAATCGTTTCATGTACATATTTGGTTAGTAAATGTCGCGCATTTATTAAATAAAAAAAGCCAAATTTTTATAAATATTATTTCGATGTAAAAAATTCACTACAGAGTTCATTCGTCCTCGTATCCTCGAATACCTGTAGGTACATTACCAAAGCGAAAATTAAATTAAGTATCTTTTTTTTTTGTGCAAAAAAAATACAATAAATCTGGTTGTCCTCGTAACAGTTATTCATATTATGAGAGTTGAATAGAAACTTCCACATTCTTCTTGGTTCTGTGCCTTTGACCGGGTCACCCCTGAAGTTAGCGAACGTGAGCCATATTGCAAAACGCCTCCATGAAAAAAGACCTAAAACTTTGCCCTCTGAACTTAACGGACGTTACGGATATCCCTTTTTTATTTTATAGTGATTAAAATGTAAAGTTACCTAGTAGTTACGCTTTATGTGTACCCAAATTTTTTTTAAGTTCATCCAACTGAAATAAAATTCTTTGGCAGAAACTTTGTAATTATCTACTGGCGTAAAACGGAAGTTTCAACATTTCTTATAAACTTAGCGTAAAGTAGTTTATATGCGCATATTTTTAGTTTTAGTTACTAAGTGTAATGTAAAGTTTTTTATTCGTATTTGCTAATGGAAGCACCATTAACCTCGTTCATTATTTATTAGCATGCCATAAACTAATCTAATTTATATAAAACATGAATGCTATGCTCATGCTTCTAGTAAATGACGAGAACTTCACTATTGAGTACACAAAAGTAACTTGTTTGTAAAAAAAAACTAATATCACAAAACGATAAATAATACAACAATAACACGGCACATTTTTATCGAGGGTTTGTATTGTGTTTTTCATTACAGCGAATAAAAGCTGATTCTTACGAGTCAAAGGGGCGGTAGCCTTGATAATATAATAAAATAGGAGAATATAGTGGAAGCCGATATCTGAAGATACCGTTATAAATAGCTAAGGCACACCTCGGTAACAAGGTCCATTTATGCAGAGTGATGTAATAAACCGTATCTAGTATATTGAATTGAATTTGCAAGTGAGGGCGGTTTATGAGGTGGCGCTCGTATCCAACAGGATGCCGACGCATAAAAATGCCATAATTTTGTATGCAACAGATATGAGCTCGGCTTTACGACTTCAACACTGCTCTGATGTTACTTACGACGTGCAAAATGAGAGGTGCATTAGCGCACAGTAAAATTTTTATGACTCTTATATGCGTAAATAACACAAAAAGTAGCTAGATACTATGGTAGATACCCTAAAAGATAACAAAGAGTCGACGCATCACTCTGAGGTTAGAGATAATCCAATTTTGAGGGCGTTCTTCCATTAAATAAATCCAAATTCGGAAACTTTTAAAGGTGCTAATAAAATTCTATAGCGTTGGAAAGTTGACACCGCTCCGTACTCCTGACATCATAACTGGGTTAGAGAAAAATGAAAACTTTCGCAATATGGTCCTGGGTAAAGTTCGCATGCACGAGAGTTGAGTAATAACAGTTCCCAGATAATATATTTGCAAATTTGCTAGTGAAACTCGCTACTTGCTTCACCTTGCCTCAATTTTAAGCTTTGAAGTTAGATTAGAAGAGTTTTTGTATGACATACACCACGCTGATACTTTGTTAAACACGTGTGGGCTACGAGGCAACATTTTAGAAGGAAAATAAACTTCCTCTACACTTTCATAAAATTCTTACGGATTTTTTTATTTCACACAATATTTTTTATTGTAATATCTTCTCGCGATTGTTAAAAGTTTCAATTATAATATTAGTAAATAAACTCTTTCGTCATTCTCCCCTAACAAAATCATTTAGTACAACTCAATTCAATCTGCCTAGCCTTTTCCCAACTATGTTGGGGTTGGCTTCCAGTCTAACCGGATGCAGCTGAATACCAGTATTTTACATGGAGCGACTGCCTATCAGACCTCCACAACCCAGTAACTGGTTAATACGATACCCCTTGGTTAGACTGGTTGTCAGACTTAAGTGCTTCTGACGACTCGTAACGACTGTCAAAGATCTACCAATGACAGCCGGAACCAACGGCTTAACGTGCTTTCCGAGGCACGGAGGAGTCTCGATATGTGAAAATGGTCACCCATCCACGGACCAACCCCGGCAAGCGTAGCTTAACCTGATGGATCGACCCGAGCGGCTGTTATTACTTAGCCACGAGCTCCTCTCACGAGCTCCTCTCAAAATAAATCAACTCAAAGTCCCACACGAATCTAAAGCTTACACTCCAATCAAAACAAACCCAGCTAATAGAATCGTAATCACAACACAATATAAATTAAGTCAACACCAGTTCAGATAGTGGAACATTTGTACGTACAATAAGTAGCAACAGTCACGCACATATAGAATTAATACAATTTAACTTGAGAGAATGAAAACCGCTAGAGGAACGGTTTCGTCCCGACCGACTAACTCGAGCGCTAACGTTGGATTTACTACTAAAGTTTTACTTAGTGCTTATTTCATGTACCGCAAAACCTATGTGCCGCTATGTACAGATCTTGGTAAAGGATGGTTTACATTGCGACATTTTAGAAGAAGAGTAGCTAATGCCCCTATAGGACACGTAGCATGACCACCATTGAAACGGGTTTTGTCGACGGAAGGATAGCAAGGCAACCATAACAAATATATATAACAGAATTATAATCATTAGAATAACTAATAACATCTGTCTAAGGGTGAATTTCACCAACCTTTTATACCGAGTATAAGTCTTATCCTGCGAATAAATTTTGAATTTTTAACAGTTTTTCCATACAAAAACTGTCAGACGACAATTTTATTCCACGGATAAAAGATATCTGACTTTGATGAAATCAGCCCTTAGTTATGTAAATTTTGTTCCATTAAATGACTTTTATGAAATCATGACATTTGAGAATAAATCTAACGATATAATAATATGGTTATAATTCTGTTATGGTCGCGAATCATATTTTGATCAAGAGACAACCTGATACAGACCTACAAACCGGAAAAAACGTAAGAAAATTTGAATTTCGCGGTCTACCTTTGCGGATCAACCTTAAAGAAATTTGATTGGTTTAATGAAACTAGTTAAGTAATGCTTGAGTCTTGGGTAAGGGTCTGTAATACCGACTGCCCTTAAAATTTTCAATGTACTTATCTATCATCTCGGCGAACTATAGCACCAAACCTGTGACCAAACATAAACAACCGAAGCAGCTCTCAGTTAGTAGCATTCAAGTTTAGAGAAATCACAGTTAGTTGAAAACTCAATAGTTATGTAACTACTTACAACAAATACTCCTAAACTCTCCCAGGATAATGCCGGTTACATATTTGGAACAGTTACTTGGAATATGGAAACAGAATTATTCTGTAGAGATGAGTCTTGCACTTCCAGAGTTCCTCATTCATTGCGCGAACGTAGCAACTTAGTTGTTACACTACTCTAGTTGTAACACTTTTCTAGTTGTTACACTATTCTAGTTGTAACATACAATGAAACTGTGATGTTTCTCTCCTGTAAAGCAAGACCATTTACGTGCTGTACTCGAAAACTAGCTAGAAACTAAAGTACCACAAATATAACGGAACTAAAACACATACAAACTGTTTTGAAATATGACTGTATTGTAATCTGTTCTTTATCGACATTATTTAAAGGACGAAAATTCAATTACGCAATCGTGAACTTAACGCCATATACACATAGGTCTCAGTTTCATAATAATCTGCTAGGCTTTTACCAACTATGTTGGGGTCGGCTTCCAGTCTAACCGGATGCAGCTGAATACCAGTATTTTACATGGAGCGACTGCCTCTCTGACCTCCACAAACCTGGAACTGGGTAATACGATACCCCATGGTAAGACTGATTGTCAGACTTTCGGGCTTCTGACGACCCGTAACGACTGTCAAAGATCTACGTATGACAGCCGGGACCAACGGCTTAACGTGCTTTCCGAGGCACGGAGGATATTATGTAAATGCTCGATATTACGTAAAGATGGTCACCCATCCACGGACCAACCCCGGCAAGCGTAGCTTAACCTGATGGATCGACCCGTGCGGCTGTTATTACTTAGCCACGAGCTCCTCAGTCTCAGTTTCATGTAGCAGTTAAAGTCTCAATAACTCCTTAATCTAAACTCAGCTTTAGAGACGGCATATACAGTAAGAGTTATCGCTTTAATGTTCCCTTTGATACGATAGCTGACGTTTGACGTCATCAAAGCTTTCCGTTAGGTCTAGAGTGCTAATATGCTATAAGGACTAATAGTACCCAATTCACTGGAGCGAACACTCGTGTTTGAGCACCGATATGGACCGAACAGGGCTTATCTACGAGAACCTACGTAATGTTCTTGGAATAAGTCACTTCAGTTTTGGTATGGATGTGAGTTTGAAGTATTCCCTCCGATACTATCAAGCGTGTTGTCATCTGGCGAGGTTAACGACAATCTCTGCAGGACGGCTAAGTTCAGCAGCATACATACGCAGTGATACCATGAGGCTAGTTTATTTTGGTTACTTTCATAGTATAGTTATGAGACGGGCTGCAGAAGTGCAGATACTAAATGAGCCATCAGAGCATATATGGCCTCCGCAAGCGAAATTCTCTAAGGGAACTGTAAAGATATTAACATCATCACGGTACCTTGAAAATATATCTATAAAAACATCATGTAATGAAAAACTAAATCCTTTTATTAAAAGAGGTGAAAGACTAGAAATAGGGACTAATTAGTTCACCCAGGTTTCAAACTGGCTAAAGTAGACTCATTCTTCATTCTCATTCTTCTTGTACTGTTTAAAATAACATAACATAACATAACATCATGCCTATAAGCCCCGAAAGGATGAAATAATTTGATTTTTAACCAGAGCATAATGAAAAAAAAAACCGACTTCCAAAAAAAATACAAAAAAAAGTGAAAAATAACTTTAATTTCGAAAGTCGATGTCTTTGCTTTTCAATTTTCGTTGTATGCCACCTGCTTCCGTGTAAGTTTTTTTTCAATTATTTTGTTTTTTTGAAAGTCGGTTATTATTTTTTGTATTTTTTTTTTATTTTTCACTTTTTAGTTGTGGTACCTATCCCACACAAATTAGAATACAGAATATAACAGTGACGGAGTCAAGATGTCGTCTGCATAGACTACTCTGAAGCATGAACTACCAAACAAAAAAAATCATTGAAATCGATTCATGATTGGCGAAGATATCGCGTAAAAAAACAAAAAACATACAGACGAATTGAGAACCTCCTGTTTTTTGATGAAGTCGGTTAAAAATCAGACAGTATATTCATTTCAACAGAAACCAAAAAATAAGAGAAAAGAAAATAAGCCGCTTCTAAACTTCTTCGCCCTTTGTATATTAAAAAAAAAACTCCAAAGCTAAAGCTATCCATTACCTAATTATGATAAACAAATCCTCGTCAAGTTTACTTAGTTCAAACAGGCATAACGGATGAGTGTGCCTTTTTGATCCGTACCATAAAGCGAAAGAACTTCCCGAGTATTTTATCAAGGCAAATAGGCCGAGTCAAAGGAATTTAAATGGCTTATTTAATTGATCATTTTCTTTGTTAGAGAACCTGAAGGCATTTGGATTTGGGGTTCAAGGTAATAAAGGTACGTTCTTAGATTTTTTTTTTTTTTTTTTTTTTTTTTTTTTTTAATCCTTGCCCCACTAAGAATTTCTTCCTGTAGATTGAGTTTTGGATAGTTCGAATTTTCTAACTAAGTAAGATCAAAGTTTATAGAGCGGCAAATGAATTATTATGAGAGGTTGCAGATTCCATTGTTTACCTTGGAAAGATAGTTTTTCATTTTTATATTTTTTTTATTTCTAATAAAACGTGACTAAGCTAGATTTAGATACCACCAAGTCGATTCGTTAATAGATTCAAAACAAGCCTTTATTATAATGTTTGTTAAAACAGTTCTACTTACAAAATAAAACCGGCCAATTGTGAGTCGGACTCGCACATGGAGGGTTCGCTATCGTATTAAGATCGAGCAAAAAACGCCGAAAAAAGCACGTGTCTTGTATATTATAGGACATAGAATATTATTAGGTTTTTATTTTATACAGCGGTAATGGAAAAACACAATCTGTGAAAATTTCAACTATCTACCTATTACGGTTCATGAGATACATACAGCCCGACGGACAGACTGACAACAGAGGCTTAGTAATAGGGTTCCGTTTGGCACCCTTCGGTCACGGAGCCCTAATTATAAGCAATTGCCTAAACTCATGACGACCCATTGTTTATGCTTTATTTGTTTAAAAATGCCCACTCTAATATTTGTGGCACTTTTATTAAGCAGAAATAACCAGCAATGGTTACGTTACTTACCGTGAAAAAGAATAAAGCGTCTTTGTCAGTCTGGCGTGCCAGCGGGTAGTTTTCCCGGTAATTGTGGAATAACAGTAATTGTAGGAAATGAAAACTTTCCCAAAGGAAACACAACTTGTAAGTGTAGAAAATAAGGCAAGAATCACGAAGAAACCCACGAAATAAGGAGATCGGATATTTTTTTAGGAAATTATTGTGTTGTATTGATAAAAAGGATGTTTATATGAAGGTTCTCCGCCTGTAGTGCGGGATTCGATGCATCATTCTATTTTTTTGCGGTTGAATGTGATTCTTCCTACATGGCCACTAGGAATTTATAATATACTAGCTGATGCCCGCGGCTTCGTCCGCGTGAATGTCGATTATATACTAAAACCTTCCTCGAGAACCACTCTCTCCATTATTGACAACAGCATGAAAATCGGTGCAGTAATTTTTGAGTTTATCGCGAACAGACAGACGCGGCGGAGGACTTTGTTTTATAATATGTAGTGACCGTATTTCGGCCATGGCGGCCAATCTCAACGTAGACTAGACTTCGGCGCGGGAGATATTATAGTGCACAAGTTTGTGCTCAAACACAGGTGCACTCTATCTTTCACAGGTGGACTGTCAGAGCCAGATGGGACGGCAATCCGACACGACCGGAGAGAGATCAGGCGTTGGATCAGCGGCATAACGTGCTTCCCGAGCTACGGGGGTATCACACCACCAACTAATACGACCAGCGCCTATAATTAGGCCAATAATAGTATGTAAAAAAAACGTGGCAATGCCGCCAGTCTCTTTGGTACATTACCAGCCAAAAATGATGCGGAGGAATTTTTCGACGCCATATTTTAGTCAATTGTTTATTTGTATAGTTAGTTTTAATCAGTAATTTAATTGAGTAATTATAAAGTAAATATGTAGTCGTAACGAAAGGTCAAAACGGACTTCTTAGATTGTCGCGATACACTCGCGACAATCTAAGAAGTCCGTTTTGACCTTTCGTTCTCGTACTTGTAACATAACGATGTCGATATGCCTTGAGAATCAGTTTTAAGAAATGTAGATATTTCGGCGATTACAAACTCTCTAAGTATGTTTAATCGATATGTCTCGAGAATCAGTATTTAAGAAACAATTTTTTTTTTTCATCGCTACACAAATGATTTTTATAGCTGTCAAAACGGACTTCTTAGATTGTCGCGAGTCTAGTATATTTTTTCAGCTTATGTAAAATATTCTTGACCAATTAACAATATACGTAATATTGTTAATCTTTATGGATATTAAAACAGAGTTTAAAAAGCATCCCTTCGGAAATACGAAGGTGCATGCAAGTTGGTAGGAACTGCAGATTAATAGGTAAACTCCTTGTCTGACTTTCCTAAATACTTATTTGTGCAATAATTACTGATGAAACAGAACAGCTGCACGTCAAAAATGCAAAAAACTCGCACCAAACAAAAGCCAACCAACAGTGGAACAAAATAAACAGTAAACAAAAATAAAACTACAGAATTTCATTACGGAAAAAATCGTGTTCGGGTGCGTTACTACAAAACCGAATATTTAGTGTTCTGTTCAGCGCTTGTCAATATAGAATTTTAATTTATTTCACACAACACAAAACGCGCGCGATTCACACGTTTCCCAATAAACGCAAAGCTTATTTCACTCACGCCTGACTTTGAAGCATCCTTCGATTGGAAACTGAAAAATATTGCCGATATTTTCCCACTGAAGAATTTTCGGTTCTATTCAAAAGTATGTGGAACGGAGAAACGGGAGGAAATGAATTTTATTTAGCTTAGTCGAGCGTACCTCGCTATTACATTTTGTAATAAGTTTAGTCACATGACAGCAATAGTGGTCATAGGATTCACAAAAAATAATATATTGATATCATGTTTGGCTTGCTGATTCATATAGATTTTACCATGAATGATCATTGATGACCATTTTGATGACTACGTAAACACACGGGGTATGCACAAAGTAATACATTTACTAGGAACTAGCTTCAGCCTGCGAGTTCGTCCGCGTGAAATTTTTTGTTCCCCTAACCCACTCCGTCGCATCGCATCGCTCGCCCGCGTTATCATTTCGTTTCCGCTTACCGTTCTTTCTAACTTTTTTCTTTTTGCTCAGCTCCTAAGGGTCCTAGCGTGATGTTAAATAGCCTATAGCCTTCTTCAAGAGTTGGACTATCAATTGCAAAATCAGTTCTATTTCTTTGTTTTTTTTTGACGTTCAAAAGTGCCTATTTGAAATAAATTATTTGACTTTGACAAAAATTCAACTGGTAGTTCCAAAAATTAGCGCGTTCAAACAAACAAACAAAAACTTATTTATTCAGCTTTATTATTAGTATAGATAAACATTAAAATCTCTTCTTCTACCAGGACAGGGTTAATCCTTAATTGATAAAGAAACCCCGTTTTTCTAACCATTTTAAACCATGACGACAAACTCAGTCCATTCAGCTTTCAAAACCATCCTGATTAAATAAAAAGAGTATAATTTTAAAACATTCAATACATCATCTCTGTCATAACTCCCCGGTAGCGAACCACATAATTCTTAAAACCCCTTTCTATCCTAACTAGACCATCTGAATAAAAACACGCCGTTTAATTGCAAGCAAATCGTATCGTATATTTCCAGTAAAGAGTTGTAATGTTTGCCTAGGTAAGGACCGTATGAATGGCCCGCCTTTTTGATGCAAATTTAATGAGGCAGCCTAGGGAAGGCTTTTTAGAGCGACTGACCATTACACGAGACAAGGGCCGACAGACTGAGTACACCGTCCGACAGTACGCTTCTATCGTTTGCGATCTCGGAACGATATTTTAAGAGCTTTAGAAAACAGTTGGTTTGAAATAGGAACAGTTTTTGTATAGTTTATGATTTTATGATTGGCAATTGGCATACAAATTGGCAATTGTTTTGATTAAATAAACAATATTACTAAATAAAATTATGATTAATTAATTATCGCTCCTGTGTTGTACTAAAATAATGATTATTTTTATTGCAATCCTAACTATCCTAACTAATATTATAAATGCGAAAGTAAGTTTGTTTATTTGTTTGTTACGCTTTCACGTTTACTTTAACGGCTGAACGGAGTTTTGGCACAGGAGTAGAACATGACCTAGAATAGGACATAGGATACTTTTTATCCCGATATTCCCACGGGATCGAGACTTACGCGTGTGAAACCGCGGGGCGCAGCTAGTTATTAATATCGTTACATTGAATATTTAGTTTTAAGTATAAAAATACAACAGACAGACATGTTGCGCTGACCCCAAAAAATTTGGAATGATGATGATGACCTTCTAAATGCTGGTTTTACAACTAACTACAAAACGATTACAACACTACAACACCTAATCCAGTGTTCATATTGCAACTCCATATTTCAGAGTACACTCGTTGGGCGGCTGGACTAAGGGCTTGATTCAGAAAGCGGTACTCCTGGACACGGCTCGCATTGTTAGGAGGTTCCTCTCTCTGGAGCCCTGACCGCCGGTAGCTTTGACCCTGTTCCCGATACCGGTGGGCTACTATTTTTATATTTTTAAATGTTTTTATATATTTTTTTATTCTAATATTTAAAAATATAATTTATGTGTATAGAAAATGAAATAAAAATTAATTAAGTAAAACAGCGAAACATATGGCAGCTATTTGCGACTCGTTGCTGTTTCAATACTCGATTCCAACTAAATAGGTAGGTACGTACTTAATTCAAGTTAAAGCCATAGCTGCATTTCATAGTATTATATATTTTACAAAACGTAGTACTTACACACGGCTACACATCAAGCTATACATTTCCAGTATAAGCTGACCTCGCATTGCGCATTGTACGGAAATCCTATAGAATGCAAGATCAGCATAAACTTGGAATGTACAGCTTGATGTGTAGTGTGTACCTACCAGACTGCACACAAACTTCAATAATCTCAGTACATTACTGTAGAATCGTGTTGCTGATTATATTACTACACTGGCTCATCACCACACCAAGCCTCTGTGCAGGCACCACCTCACGTTCAACTGTTTCCCGCCACTCGTGGTGAACTGACACCTGACATTAGTGACAGCGACCTCACTGCTGACGTGCATGAGATAGTGTTTACATATCTATTAAATAGATACACTACATTTACGAATTTACGATAGATACATAAACACGAATTACTCACATGTACCGAACCAATTTATTCTAAGTCACTGTGTCAACTGTGAAATTAATTAAATACACGATTGCGTAAGTCAAAGAGCTGCAGTCGTATTCAGAACCAGGTATTTAAGACATTTGGAGCGGCCCTAACCAGGTCCTTTTACCATTCACAGATGAATGTTAAAACATTTTCAAACTTAACTTGTTCGTTAAAAACATGCAAACGTTCCTTTAACGGTATACAAGGAGAAAATGAGAGCTATTTTATGCGATCAAAAGCGACGTCTACGTAATAAGGTTGTTACTAACTACTATTAGTAGGTTGTATAAAACGAACGGTTAATTGGAGTAGGGAATAAGAAAACGAGTACAAGACGCATTTATGCTGCGGGTTGTTCAGTTATAATTATGTTAGTTTCTTTTTTTTTTGTTAATTACTGGGAATGGTGAAGAAATTAAGAGGTGTGGATAATGATAAAAATAATTGCATTCATTATAAATAATTATTTTTAGTCATAATTTTAAAGAACATAATAATAATTTTAAATGAGGAATTGTTTTATTATTTTATTTTATGAGTTTATGAATGGTAAGTATGTCGGACTTTCTAAGGACAAACTACAACCAACTGTCATTTTCATTACATATGGAGTTTACACCGGAAAATCACGGAAGGAAGTCGTTTTCTTCGATTTTTGCCAACACTCTTGCGGTTTATAAAGCAGTACAAAGCCAGCAAGTGCTGCATTTTCTAAGAAAATCATAATGAGAAACGCTCTCACTTATTTAAAAACATACAAACGATATTTTACAAACTATTTTACACAATGTTGTGATACAGCAAAAACAAGGCAACATATCCTTAGAACGATAAAAGTTTTACCCCCTGTTTCTCTCATTCATATCGCAGCAAAAAATTAAACATAGCTGAAAACGGGAACTACCGCAGTGCCTTAAAATTCCTTTAGGAATTCAAGCCTCACGAAGCATCCTGCGCACGTATTCTGCATCTTTTTGCGTCGTCGTGACGTATTCATACGCCAAGTGGTATGGGGTTTTGCAAAATCCGCGTCGCATAAACGCTCGAGCGACGCGACGTCGCGAAGACGCCGGCGCAACCGAACCGTGGCTAACAAGCCACACTCGTCATACAAAGACAAGTTTTACAGAATAACCTGTTTGCCTTTCAACGTAATAGTGGTATTCGTGAATGGAAACTTTAGATCGCTGGCTCCGGGAAATAGGCGCTTGATACTGCCTTTGTTGGTAGAGCAGATAATTTCATCTACTCTCTGCCTATTCCAATTAGCTTTCATGTAAGCATCGTTTAGCGAAATGGAGTTCTGTTTATTACCTGAATCTGAGCACAAAGGTCTTCTTAGCGTATCTACGTACCTTTTCAGGTAAGTACCTAATTTAATCGTGAAAATAATAGTTTTACATTTACCTTTCAAGATGATAACATGATATTCAGGAGTATAGACAGCTTCTAATTAAAAGTTTAAAAAAGGCAAGTTTATTTCGTTCTATCATTTTTTGGAAGAAAATATGAATATGAATATGCAAAAAGATTCAATGAAAATGATGATACATTTGTATACACAGTCTCAACCAGTGACTTTAAGTGTTTTTAAGTAGGTAGGTACGTCCAGCGCATCTTGGGAGCCTTCATACCCTCGTATAACTACCATACCATTTTCCGCTATGAAAAACGAGTAACACCAAACATTTCCACTCGTTCGTATACCAAAAGGCAGCAAAACTAAATCCGGCTAACATTTTATAAGCCGCTCTAAAGTGATTAACAAAATAACCATTTGAGAGTACATCAAATTCATTACATCGCTGTACGGACTACGGAACGAATGCAATGGCGTAAAAAGTGCGACTAAAAAAAGGCAGGTACACACTGTCCTTCACATTTCCTCTCCGGTCTATGGGTATACGTACTCATTGTTCATTCACTATACGCCTCCAGACGATGGGTTGCTGTAAAACAACGGGAGCGAATTCTCTTTTAATTACGAGCCTCGGACGTTGCATAGCGCTATGCTTAGAATACTCTTTTGATAACCACTCTTAACAACTCCACAATCAATTATGAATCTTATTCTTAGAACTACAAGGTCTAATTTTATAAGAAACAAAACGCTAGTGTTGTATGAGTAGGATTGTATGATTTCATTCTTTTCTGGATTTTTTTAAATGGCGAATCGCTTTTTGGTTTATTTTTGTGACTGAATTCAAATAAATTTTATTTAGCTTACTGTGTGTTGCATTGCGGTTTTAAAGCTGCATGGAATTACCTGAAACAATCACAGTAAATGGATCAAATAACATTTATTGGAAACAAACATGTACAATGATTTAAATAATTAGACAATCGATAAATAATTTTAATGTCGTAAAGTAAACAAACGAAAAAGAAATGCGTCAACCACAAGGGGTCTGTGCGAAGGGGTCTGTCCGAGACTAATTAGGTACGGGGGATAAGAGGTTTGGCAGCAGATACTAACGTATCTACCTACTTAAGGCGCTTAGTCCCGTTTAGTACCGTAACACGGTCACTTTAAAAAGCCTACTCCTCATTAACGGCTTGGTTAAAAGATCTGAAAAAAATATATGTTTGCCAGAGATTCATGTACAACATTTTGTATTGAGCAATTTTTCGTATGACTAATACTTTTGCCTTAAAAAATATTTAATAAAATGCAATTATTGGCTAATATTTCCCTACTACTTCTAAACGGCTTTGATGTTTGGAAGGTGGTTCAGAGGTGCTCTGCGCGGGCGCGCGCGGCAGTCGCGCGTAAGCATTGAGACAGGACGGCTGTGTCGCTGCTCCGCGCCGGCTATTGACCGACTACGTACGTTTGTGTATGTTAGTGCAAATAATCACGAACAAATTACGTGTGCGTGTCTAGACTAGCTCGCTGCAGAGAGTCTTGTTCGCGTGGATGCTTTATTAGTGCTGCGGTTTCTACGTACATACTGTTTTTTTTATATGGTTTTTATGTAGGTCATCATCTGCCTAGCCTTTTCCCAACTATGGTATGGTCCATACTAGGTAGGTAGGGTAGGTAGGTACGGTAGGTAGGGTAGGGTAGTTAGGGTAGGTAGGGTAGGTAGGGGTAGATAAGTAGGGTAGGTAAGTAGGGTAGGTAGGTAGGGTAAGTAGGGTGGGTAGGGTAGGTAGGGTAGGTAGGTAGGTAGGGTAGGTAGGGTAGGTAGGTAGGATAGGTAGGATAGGTAGGTAAGTAGGGTGGGTAGGTAGGTAGGGTAGGCGACCGACCAACCGACCGACCGATGGACCGACAGACCGACCGAACGACCGACCGACAGACCGACCGACCGACCGACCGACCGACTGATAGACAACGAAGCTTTAGTAATAGGGTCCCGTTTTACCCTTTGGGTACGGAACCCTAAAAACAGTGCATTAATGATAAGATAAAATTACTACGCAGTTGAAAGAAAAGACAAAGTATTTATTTTATTATGTAAAATCGAGTAGGTACCAGGGCCAAGCCACCTTTAGACACCAGTGCCAAAAACCAGGGCTCGAAATACTTTCAAGTGTTTTCTTTCTGCATTGAAAATAGATCTGTAAAGTCATACAAATAAGGAGTACAATCGCGTATGCAAAAAAGGTTACGTCCAACTTCCAACCAAGACTTGGTGGAAGAAAAATACTTGCATAGAACATTGATCCTCAACTCTATAGAAATAAAGATTACAATAGCGTTTACAAAAAAAAAACTTCTAAACCTAAACGTAAAAAAATACTTTCATAGGAAATTGTTCCGTGCAACCTTACCAATAAGGATCATGATCGCATTTGTGAAAGAGTAACGTGAGTCTCATTGATTAAATATCTTTGATGCGTTGCGCGTTGAAGTAAAAAGTTCGTTCCATTTTCAAATAACACAACACAACAGATAATTCCCCTAAGACGAGACACTGACCGCATCGACACTTGTTTTTGACCAGTACAGCTTGATTTATCTCGAAGAAGTTTATCAAAATAATGCTAGAATTTCCAAGCATGTTTGAGAAAAGATTTTATTTAAATTTCGATTTGTTTTGCAAATAGAGCTGTTTATGGAGCAGTTTGAAGATTGATAACGAATAATCGGTGGAGTACTTTGAGAATAATTCAAGATACCTATGGAGTAGAATGGGAATAAAATAATAAGTATTTTTTAATAATACAAATTCCTTGGAGTAACTTGGGAAGTAATGTATGAGATGTTTATCTTTTTAGATCAAAAGAATGGGGTACTTTGGGAATAACCCGTTTAAAATAAATAAGAAACAAATGAACATATTGGCGCGTGAAACATTATCCTTGTTCGTCATTAATTCTGGAAATTATAATTAATTTACTTAGTTTGAAATTCCGCGCATTGTGAGATTGAGAAAAGTTCTATACAAGACTTGGCCGCAACCAGGCATTGATGGACTCACGTATGTGTGCCTCGGTTTTGCCTCGGCCCACATTTTCACGATCGTCCATCAATAGCCCAGTTGCAGGCCGCGACAGTAATGTACGCAAGAAAGAATACTTGCATAGAACATTGATTCGTAACGTAATATAAATAAGGAGCAGAATTGCGTCTACAAAAAAAAAACTTCCAAACCTTTAAAGTAAAAATACTTGCACAGAACATTGATCCGTAACTTCATATAAATAAGGAGCAGAATCGCGTCGAGAGTCGACGGAGCAAAATACTTTGAAGTCTTGCGAGTATTTTGGGTCGGCACTTGGTCGGCGTAGGTACCTACTTACAAGTAAAAACCTGGTGTAAAAAACCTGGTCGCGTAAATACGCACCTTCCCTAAAAGAATAAACAAGTTAACATATTGGCGCGTGAAAAATTATCATGGTCCGACATTGATTCTGGAATTTATAATTTACTCTGTTTGAATTTCTGCGCATATTTAAGAAAAGTACTATTTAAGTCTTGGCCGCAACCAAGCATTGATGAACTCACTTATGTGTGCCTCGGTCCACATTTTCACGATCGTCCATCAATGCGTCAGTTACAGGCTGCGACGGTAACAGTGTACTATTGTAATCATCTGGTGAGCGATTGTTTATTCATTCTTTCATATTTGAAGTTAAATAATTACGAATTGTTCTAGAAAATCTAGATCACATTATGTCGAAAGTATGTAATAACATCAACGTGTGCGGTCGGGGGACCCCCGTCA
This sequence comes from Lithophane semibrunnea, assembly GCA_947363905.1. Classification (NCBI taxonomy): domain Eukaryota; kingdom Metazoa; phylum Arthropoda; class Insecta; order Lepidoptera; family Noctuidae; genus Lithophane; species Lithophane semibrunnea. The sequence continues at coordinate 8,799,333 of OX376198.1, forward strand.
GGAACGAAGTTCCTTCTCACGTACGATTTAAAACAAAACAAAATTTTCCCAGCCGCCATCCCGGATTTACATTTTAATGTCACTATCGGCATAGACACCATAAACAATTTTTTTTTTTCATTTTGGTTTACCATTTTGTCGGCGTAATTTATTTGTATACCCATACCAAATTACAGTTTTCCAGTACTAAGAGTCTCTGAGCTAATCCGCGGACAGACAGACGGACCGATATGGCGAAACTATAAGGGTTCCTTGTTGACTACGGAACCCCAAAAACTGAAAAGTAAAAAGCACCATTGCGAAAAACTGGCTCTTTCCGCACAATTTGGCTGCCGGGAAAACGCTCTTTTCGAGCACATGCATTGTAAATATATTTTTAACCGACTTATTCAAAAAGGAGGAGGTTCTCAATTCAATTTTTCACTTTTTTATTGTTTTTTGTGAAGTCGGTTGTTTTTTTTTTTTGTAAAAAGTTTTCTTCCACATATATGCTAAAAATAATGTCCTGTTCAAAACATAAAAAATACGTATACGCACAAACATAAGTATCGATCTATACAAATATCAGCCTTGCATCTACCATTAATGAGGCACAAGAAGCGCCCCTGCATATTCTTTGATCAACATTTTAGTTTAGCGCGCCACCGCGCGTGTCTAGAGTAGGGACTTAAGCTCCGCCCACATGCGCAAGGTCAGTCAGGAAACTATGGCCCTTAAGTTGGATTACCTGTTTGACCGGCCATAAATCCAGACTCCGGGCTACGATTGAGCAGATGGAAAAACCCAATTGAAGAAAGAGAAATAAATAGAAAGAAAGAGAAGGAAAGAGAAAGAAAGAGAGAGAAAGAAAAAGAAATAAAGACAAAGAAAGAGAAACAGAAAGAAAAAAAGAAGGAAATAAATCTGCTGTATACGTGATTTTACTCTTTGATTTTAATAAGTCATTCATCAAACATATTTATCAACAAAACATCACGCGTTTATTCCCCGAAGGGTGAGACAGAGATGTACCTATAGTACACCCACATTTCGCCAATTATGTTTTAAGTTCCATGTATTAAATTACATGTCTGGATTACCTGTTTGACCGGCCATAAATCCAGACTCCGGGCTACCACTCAGAAATTTCAGATGGAAAAACCCAATTGAAGAAAGAGAAAGAAAAAGAAAGAAAGAGAAAGAAAGAGAAGGAGAAAGAGAAAGAGAAAGCGGAAGAGAAAGAGAAAGAGAAAGAGACAGAGAAAGAGAAAGAGAAAGAGAAAGAGAAAGAGAAAGAGAAAGAGAAAGAGAAAGAAATAAATAAATAAATCATGTATTTGCTGGTAATTTAGGAAAGAGAAAGAAAAAAACAAAGAGAAACAAAGAGAAAGAAAGAAAGAAGGAAATAAATCTGCTGTATACGTGATTTTACTCTATGTTTTAATAAGTCATTCATCAAACATATTTATCAATAAAACATCACGCGTTTATTCCCCGAAGGGTGAGACAGAGATGTACCTATAGTACACCCACATTTCGCCAGTTATGTTTTAAGTTCCATGTATTATATTACATGTCTGGATTACCTGTTTGACCGGCCATAAATCCAGACTCCGGGCTACCACTCAGAAATTTCAGATGGAAAAACCCAATTGAAGAAAGAGAAAGAAAGAGAAAGAAAGAGAAAGAAAGAGAAAGAAAGAGAAAGAAAGAAAAAGAAAGAGAAAGAAAGAGAGAGAAAGAAAGAGAAAGAAAGAAAGAGAAAGAGGAAGTAAAAGAGAAATAGAAAGAGAAAGAGAAAGAGAAAAAGAAAGAGAAAGAGAAAGAGAAAGAGAAAGAGAAAGAGAAAGAGAAAGAGAAAGAGAAAGAGAAAGAGAAAGAGAAAGAGAAAGAGAAAGAGAAAGAGAAAGAGAAAGAGAAAGAGAAAGAGAAAGAGAAAGAGAAAGAAAGAAATAAATAAATCATTTATTTGCTGGTAATGTAGGAAAGAGAAAGAAAGAGAAAGAAAGTTATATTTCACTTTTTCACTTTTTTATTGTTTTTTGTGAAGTGGGTTGTTTTTTTTTTTTTTTGTAAAAAGTTTTCTTCCACATATATGCTAAAAATAATGTCCTGTTCAAAACATAAAATATACGTATACGCACAAACATAAGTATCGATCTATACAAATATCAGCGTTGCATCTACCATTAATGAGGCACAAGAATCGTAGGCAAAAATGGCGACCTACGTGCGCATGTCTGCGTCCCTGCATATTCTTTGATCAACATTTGAGTGTAGCGCGCCACCGCGCATAGAGTAGGGACTTAAGCTCCGCCCACATGCGCAAGGTCAGTCAGGAAACTATGGCCCTTAACAAAATGATTCTTATGCTGCTGTAAGTTTACATGGTAATCCTTAAATGAATTACACATTTTAAGATTTATGAGTCTTTTTTTTGGGATTAAATTAACTGACAAAACTTCACTTATGTAACGGTTATTTTATAAGTTTCACTATTATTAAGTACTAATTTAACTTTACCTGTATTATTTTAACTTTACATGTATTATTTAAACTTTTTACACTTATTATAATGTTGCACTAAAAAAAAACAAAAATCAAGTTAATGTTTTCTGTTTTTATATAAATAAGAAAAAGCAAAAACCAAGTTACCTAGCAAAAATTAAAAATACCCAGCTAATATTGACATTATGCTTTTATATCGATAATAGAACAGAATAAAGTACCTACTTCGACTTATGTATTGATACGTTATTGTTCCGGGCGAACTAATTGAATGAAACAGGCACTAGGCGCTGCTAAGCTGAATTATGAACTACGGGCACCAATTATAATCCGTTATTGTGCCTTAAGGACTAATGAGTCCTTAAGGCACAATAACGGATTATAACGGAGGTAACGTCCTACGTTTTAAAAAGGATAATAAGTTCAGTACACACATACTACAGAACCACATCAAGAGTTAAGTCTTTACATTAGAAAAGTACAAATTAGTAGACGATCTATTTATTTATTAGATCTCGTTGTCTTGCCTTGTTTATCTAGTGGTCGCAAGCACGATTGCTCAGCAGAAGGCCCTAGGGTCGATCCCGGGACGAGCATAGTATTTGGGTTTTTCCATTAATAATGTCTCAGTCGTAGTACAAGCCCGGAGTTGGATTTGATTGGGTTTTAACGGGAATGGTTACCCCCTGTCACTTAGAACATAATCCGAAAAACGTTGTTGACGCATATTTTCCCCCAATTTGTTATTTTTCATGTATTTTTGTTTTCTTAGCGTCGTGTTTGCCGCAAATAAACGTATTTTCTTTCTTCTTTTGGTGTAAGTACTACACCACTCTGCACACCCCTTCCAGGAACACAAGCGTCATATACCTAGTGCTAAAAATCAAACAAACGCCAAACATTATCGCTCCACAACTCAAATCCCATGTAAAACAGTCCACAGCAGATTGAAAATCAGCTTAGCTTCCCGCACAAGGCGGCTAGGAGTTTGGAGCGAACGCAAATTTAATCACCGGCTCGCTGGCAGTTGTGACAACCGACCACCTTGTTTCATTAGTTGTTTTAACCCCCATTATTAAGAGGTTACAACTATTTTAACCGAGTAGCTGCGTCATCGTTTCGTTAGGTACAAAGCTTTGTTCGTTGGGAGTTTATGGAAATTGATTATTAGACGAATAAAGAATAATTGTTAAGAGCGTTTATTCTGAAAGTGGGCAACGTCGCAAATAGATGTCAAATAGTTCGCTGTTTTGATTAATTTGGCAATATTACTGTACGAAAATATAAAATATGGCTAACTAGCTATCTAAAATATTGATGATGAAATGCAATAAATAATACATAACACCAAATATTTAGTTTTAGTTGTAAAAACAGGATTTGGAAACTTTCCAAATGCATTTTTTACACCTAAAACCGGTTACAACTTAAATTCAGTGTTATAATTGCAATTCATTATTAATATTCTAGTAAGTTAGATAGCCAAAATAATCAAAACAGGTCAATATTTGGCAGCTATTGGCGACGTTGCCAACTTTTAGAATCAACGCTCTTAATGGAAATAGTAGAGTGTTAGACATTGAATAAAATCTGTCTTTTTAAAAGGAGAAGGGAAAACGAGCACCTTCCCGAAGATGTGTTGCCAGCCTTTATATAATGCCAGACATCATCATCACTTTTACTTGAAGTCTTACATACCAATGATGTCTTTCATAATCTTGGAAGTTTGTAACTTCCGAAGGTCGTTCGGAAATACAAAATATTACATACATAGATGCTTACCATTGCTTTGAAATTACCATTAAAAGCAATTTCACTTTAGGTAATTAGGCCCTAATTATTATAAGCCCTTGCTTCGCACGGGCACAATCCACTAATGTGATGACATGTCAAAACATCGAAATTTTGATTTTTCGTGTATCATACCTACACATCAACCTCCCGTAATAAATTCTCTAAACGATGCTGAATGCTGAGCCACATCTAAATCCATTGTTTTGTTTAGAAGAACACAAATAGACACGAAAAGCGACTTTGTTTTCAATTCAATTAAATTAAATTCATGTTTGTTGATTCATGATGTTTTACAAAGAAATGTTAGTCCATGCTATATTCCCGAAAAGGCATACAAAATTGTTGTAGTAATAATTTAGATGTGATGCATTAATAAAAATTTTATACTATAGATTTTAAACACAGTCACTATCTACATACCTATCGAACCGCACGTGTCGGTCCTTCCGCAGCATCTGAAATACGGAGGAAGTACAATTTCTTCCTCAATTCCAGTTCATATCCGCTTTTGAGCTGACACAAGGCTCCGTACTTATTCTATCGACATTGTCGTTCCGTACAAAGAAATTCAAGACAAAGGAATAAATAAGTAGATATTATTGATACACGGGACTTAAACAACACTGCCGAAATGTGGGTGTATTATAGGTACACCTCTGCCTAACCCTTCTGGGATTACAGGAGTGATATTATGTTATATACACAACACACACACACACAAACACATACATGATAACACACACACATGAATTATAATGTTATATGAACATGATATCTGTAAAGTTACTTAGAAGAGTATTTAACACACAAAATATTTTATAACAATGAAAACACAGTAGTTGGGATAACGTTCCCATACACGCACAATTCACAATGAAATATAGTTTTTTTTTTTTTATTGGAAAAAGTAACAGTCTCAGCAATGCAGTGCAATGGAAGACGAACTACTTTATAAACGTTACACGTCAAAAATGTATGGTTACTCAGTCGCTAATCTCATGACTTAACTAAAAGCAACGTTTATAAATAAACCCCAGTATCTCGCGGGTGCAAGATTGAATTATAATTTAGTGCTCATTTATATACACGAGCGGCACGCGTGAGCACTTAGTTATAAAGAAATATTTTCTTTTCAGTTTTATAATCCTTAATAATGTATCTAAACTATTATCTGAAGCCTCTACGCTCAGCTGCGGACCATACCGGACCCCTTTTTAAAAATAGAATTTTACTTTTGTCTTTAGAGAATTACTTTCACACGGTACTAAAACAATTAAAAACTTACATTATAAGCTAATTTCTAAACACACCTTAGGTACACTCAGATTCCGGTCAGTATTACCGCGCCGACCACACTCCGGGATTAATTTAATTATTTTCGGGTGGTCTCCTAACTCGATCCAAGTGTTCCGCAGGCGATGTGACCACTACCGACGACCACTTGGGGATATACACTAGGAAAACTATCTTGGTTACTAGCTTTACTAATTTTGTGTGTGCCGACCTATTATTTGCAAGCCCTCAGGAAAAAATAGACATACCTTTTACAAAAATACAACAAGACCTACTAACTAAATACCTTAGCAGTCCTAATCACTGTTGTTGTTTGTTGAGCTTTGACAGGTTTTTCATTACAATTCAGGGTATTTGTGGAGAGTTAAGGATTTCGAACATTCAAACTCCACACAGGGTCAATAACACATAATTTAATTATTTGACAAATTCATCCATTCATCATCATCATCATCATCAGCCTACAGCAGTCCACTGCTGGACATAGGCCTCTCCTATTGCACGCCATTCAGCTCGATTCTCGGCAGTTCTCATCCAGCTGCTACCAGCCACCCTGCGAAGATCGTCGCTCCACCTAGCCCGAGGGCGTCCTACCTTACGTTTGCCGATTCGCGGTCCCCACTTAAAAACACGTCTACCGCAACGGTCATCGGTTCTACGGCTAGTATGGCTACTTCAGCTTGCTCTGTGGGCTATGTCAACAACTTTGGTTCTCTGCCGAATAACCTTATTCCGGATTCTATCTCTCAGAGATTCATCCATTGTTCAAGTTAAATTACTAGTGGTAATGAAGTTTTTTGATATCGTGCGTGTTTAAACTTTTGAGGCTGCTGTGGTGCTTACCCCCGCGGTGGAATGTTGGGTTAGGGCGCTATAATTAAGATATTTGTATTGTGTTTTTAATGTAATTGCATGATAAAGTATAGTAGGTATAAAATTGCACTTAATTTTATTGTATGCACACAAGCAAGAAACTTGCATCGTACAAATGGAGCTTTATTAGGTAATAGAAAATCCTCTATGTTTATTTTTTTAATCATGATTTAACAAACTTCAACCAGATATTTAACAAACACCAAATGACATAGCTATTTCACAACAGCATAAATAATGGATTTTATAGGATCCCTTTTAAAATATCGGTCATCATTTTTAATTGGTTTAGGATTGTACGGGATTGGGGTATAATTGGACAAGCTGTCAGTCTACCTGAATTAATGAGATTCAGGTGATACTAACACAATCGTAAGATATAGCTAGGTATGTATAACGCATTGATTATAATAAATTAGATAAAGCAAGCTGATGAGAGGAAGGTCAGGCGCGTAGTACCCGCAACTGGCGTGCGTGTATGAACGTAAACGAGTCAAAAGGAGTATGTAAGGATCGTAGCAGGTGGCGTTCTGTAGATTCTGCCGACTCCCTTCCGGGAAGAAGGCGTGAGTTTATGTTTGAGTGTGTGTATAATAATTTATGTCGAATAATAATATGACATAATGATCATTAATTAGTTGCAAATTAATGCATGATCTAAAAAGATGTTGACTTTGCGAATGTTCACCGTAAGGCCAAGTAGTAGTTTTCTTAAAAATGTTCATATTTGGCCATTAAATGTAACGTTATCGAAAAATACCGTAACTATTTTTTTGATTCTCTTTAGTATCAATGAATCAAACATACTTTTAAGAAAAGTACAGAGCCTCAACACGCATTTATAGCACTATGAAATTGATGGGTAAATCCATCTCGTGTAGTTGATTTTGAGACTTAAAGAACACTATTTTTTGTAATCAAGACTTGAATGATTTGAAGAAAACATTTAATCTATTCCTAACATATGTGGCAGTGGGCAGGGCACATTGCTCACTGAAAGGATCTGGAGCGGCGACCGCGTACTGAAAGACGTAGCGTTGGAAGGCGCCCCACACGGTGGACCGATGACCTGGTGAAGGCCGCAGGAAACCGCAGGATGCGAGAAGCGCAGAACCGGCCTATGTCCAGAAGTGGACTTCTTTCGGCTGAAATGATAATGATTCCTATCGCACTACTAAGTACCGATGTAGACAAAGGACACAGTAATAAGGTGTAGGTACATTATGTTCGCTACAACAAGTACTCAAATATTTCACGGGTTTCATACCAGATGAAAGGATAAATTCTCGATAAAAACGCTTGAACCGTGAAAATTCAAGGTTTCCGTTGCTAATTAGGTTGTAAGAGAAATACCCAACAGCAGGTGGGACATTTAAAACAACCATGCTTCGATTGGCTCATCCAATTACCGGCGTACATAATTTTAAAGGGTACGGTACACGCATTTTCTGTACAAAGGTAGGTACTTCATGTACTTGCGTAATTTGGGAATTTTCCTGCATGCCCCAATTAGCAAACGACACGAGCGAACCGAATTTCAATTTTCTGTTATCCTAGGCGATTATTGTTTTAATCAAAATTAATCAATTAGTTTTGAATCAACAAGTAGATTAGTTTTCAATCTGTTCCAAAAACTACTGTATACGGGCAAGCATTTTGGAGAGTTTTACAGAACGACACCATTGTCTATATCTTTATTATATTTACATAATTTATTATAAATTAAAGTCGCTTTTCGCGTCTGTCTGTGTGACCGCGTTGTGGTAAACTACGCAACGGATTTCAATGTGAATTTCACCTTACCTCATTTAGAATATTAATGCTGGATGATTTATATAAATTAACTCAACTTACATTTAATAAAGAAAACATCATCGGACCGGAGTATCTGCTTATTGATAAGAACGCATTGTTAAAGGCTATTTCGATTTCCTCTTTGATTTGAACCTAATAAAAGCGTCACACAAATCGTTCCTTATCGTTAATCAAATACCGTAATATATTTTACCATACCATTGACATGTCAGAGCGTAAACCATAAATAATTCTCTATCGTAAGCTTTAGAGAACACGCCAACGAACCTGTTGAGTGTAGTGAGATGTTATTCTTGCTTCGTTGCTAAAGATGCTCTGTACTATTGTCCTGTGCGAGGTATGAATGCGATACAATGCGGAGATTTGTATAATGGTAGCTATTTCTTCAAAGAGGTTTCTGTCTCGTCTTGCCTTGTCAAATGACACAGGTCTAAATTCGTCTTTGCTTCTTCGAATTGACATGTTATTTCCGACAAAGTTTTTCTCAACTTCATGGTCTCAAAGCCAATGAAAACCAAAGGCGAGCTAAGAATTGGATGAGCATTGGAGCAAAAGTCCTATAGCCCTACATTATGTGTGAAATAAAGCTTAATCTTTATATAATAAAAGCCATAATCTTTTCACGTTCAACGTAAATGTAAACACGTAATATGCAAGCTATCACGTCATTTCGAATAGCATCTGTCGGCTACATAGGACGCTGGATGAGCTACGCTGCAACACATTAGACGTAAGCCAAGCACTAACGACTTCATTTATTTCCTCTTGTCAGGTCTGAACGCCTGGTAACTTCCCATCGGTAAAGTCGCTGCATGATATCATTTATCATTTTTAAGCATCAGCTTGGAATGAAGAGTGATAAACTGTTAGCTAGTCCTTGGAGTTATTTTGTTTAGTATTCAACGATGTTTTAATATGACATACCTTATGTTTTTACGCTTATGGGCTATTTCGATTATAATTATTGAGCTGTTTTCATAATTTAGATCTATAACAGTTGTGGATGACTTAACTTTTATTGGAATTCTGATGTCAACATCGAAGCTGAAAATCCATAATTTAATCCTACAGGCATGCGACCACGTACAACAGCGTCAAACACGTATTTGATTTTAAATAGCATCTGTGCCTGAGTTTGCTGCAACATTGCATCGGAATAGCCGGACGGCACCATGGAGTCCCCGATCTCGTTTCAGATAGCTCCATCAATCTTCTGCAACAGTGTATCGGCTTCCTATTTTAAAAACGAAACGCGAACGAGTTTTGTTAAACCTTTATCGTTTGTGGAAAGCGCTTACGTATCGCCTTCAGTCCGGGTAATGTCGAATCCTTCGCAATTCGATTCGTGGCCGTATAAAAAGATACCATTCAAACGATTCAATCACTTTTACAAAAGTTTCACCGCTGGAATTCAATTGAAAAGTAATTCGTTTCATTTTTTTTCTAATCGCTTTTGAGTGTGAAACTATTTGTGTTTTCGTTTAAAAAATGATTCATTTGTGTTTGTTTGCGCGCATTACGCTGGAAATCGTTTCAGTTAAATATCAATTCGAAACCCAGAGCTCGTTATGAGCAACAATTTTTCTTTGTTTCGAAAAAAAGTTGGTTCGCATCTCCACCAATTCCATTAGCAGTTGTTGTAGAAAGTTTATCAAGCTTTACATTCATTTCGAGTTGGTCCTTATTCGTCCGGGGAGTTTTAAAAGCGTGCCGATTCGCTTCGAAAGTAAATAAATACAAAAGGACTATTTGAAAACGTTTCTAATAACGAATAACTCAATCTGGTCCGGGCGGTTCGCTGAGCCACTCAATCAAGCGGATTGAACCGTAGGGTCGTAAGAGCGAATACGTACCACTTGTAACGAATGTATTGTGCTCTTAGTGCTAAAATAAAAAGAACATCAGCAATACTTCCTCCACTGTACCGCAGGAATTGCTCTGATGAAAGAGTAGTGCGGTTCTAATAGCAATAGCCTTTTTTCCTTTCGTTGTAAACCCGACGTGAGCGCATTTATAAGAAAAATTCGAATGGTCGGAACGAAACCAATATTGTGATACAGTTTTTAATTAATGTTATGTTTTCTGCTACGTGAATGTGCAGTTCCAATACGATTTAACAGTGATGAGGATATTTTACCTTAATGAGAATATGTGGCACTCGTTATCGGAAATTATTTTAAAATTATGCACATTACAATTTTTCATTTAAAAATTACATTATCACTTTGCTCGACACGCAAACAGGGACAGTTCTTTTTTCTATCTTTATGATGTTTTTCTCTGTGACGTAGAATATTTTATAATACGTAGAATATTATTTATATAAATAATATTCTACGTATTATAAAATATTCTCCTTTATTAATAAGTACAATATTCTACGTATTATAATAATAATATTATTTATTATTAGGGCCTTACTCCGCTCTCCTTGGCGAAAGAGAACTGGCGCAAACCTACAGTACCTACTTGATACTAACGATCGTAAGGAAGTATGGCAAGGCAAAGAGCTACACGGACGCTTTAACTACTTCTACGCTACTAAACAAAGGTCGGTTTCATTGATTTTGTAAAGGTAGCTTTATTTGTTTTTACTTTAGATTACACAGGTATTTTGTAATCTGATCGGGAAAGTGTTTACAATGGAAGTTCTTGTTTTACTTGACAATCTATTTCTAGAGATATTGTAAATGATTTTTTGTTGTTGTTAATTTTCATCGTAGAATTTAGGTGAAAAACAGTTATGATTTTGCACGTCTTGTGTAATAAGAGTCGGTAATAAGGCCGATCTTACACACCGTGGCGTACTAAACACCATGATCTAAAAAACGCTAACCCCAAAGATTCCAGGTATAATAAACTAAAACACCACATTTTATTCGTCATTTCGCAGTTATGTTCGGTGAAGTATATATCGGTAAAAAGGGGTAACTGTTAGTGACACGCGCCACGCAACTGATGTCATTATCCTACATAAACAAACACTAAAGACCATGGTAAGAGATCTAGATATAGAAAACAATGTAAATCGCTTTATCATCTCCATAACAACGCGATTTCAATGTGCGTCGTGACGCATACCAGAGTGTCGGTAATACGGGCGATCTGTTAGTGACACGCCGCGCGGCACTAATGTGGTTATCTGATCGTGATGCCAGTTGTTTACGTATGTGACCGTCCTGCAGTCCCGTCCGATGCGAATGATTAACGCGTGTGATATGTGCCGTGGAAAACATTCGAGGTGCACGATGTATGGGTAGATTGATGCCGGTTCAGGCTAAATTCGACATTACCTACTCGAAAACGGGACTACTGTAAAGTGTTTCGTTTGAGGATGTTGTTAAATGTAGCTCGAAAACTCGAGTTGCTTTAAAGCTGTTACGGTTAATCCAGGAACAGAACGGATAGACAGAAAGACACACGAGTGATCCTATAAGGGTTTCTTTTTAACATTCGGAGGTACAGAACCCTAAAACTTACTTAATTTCTAATTAAGTAAGATATTAGAGGAAGATAAACTCACCAAGCGGCTGCATGAACGTACATGTAGGGTTTGTAGCGGGTGGCGTTCTGTAGTGTCTGCCTACCCCCATGGGAAGAAGGCGTGAGTTTATGTATGTATAAACTATCCATTACCGAATTTATTAGGTCGAAAACCTACATGTATGTATATCTTCTCTAATATGCACGACATTCAAAATAAGTATAACCTACATAAAGGAACAGAAATTATAAATAAAATCATACAATTTTCAATAAACAGCCCTTTTCCACGTCAAACACACGGAAAATGAAAGCTTCGACGATGAAAAAGACTGGCTGATACATTTACTTCCTCATGTATACACTTTATGCAGTTTCGCAGCAATCAATAATAATGAGGGTTAATAAAAACCCTGATTGGATAGGAGCGGTGCAGCCAGACAATCGGATTAAACACGTGAACAAAATGGATATACGTGGTAAAATTTGTACGTATATCGCCGCTGTTGTTCCGATGTTTAACTAACGAGTAGTTTCAGTATTTATTGTTGAGGATTAGTGTTTCTTTTTGTTAGATTTTTTTTAAATCCTTCTATAAATCACATAATATTACAAAGGACATTTTGCCTTCTATTTTTATTCACTTTGTAGAATAGTATTTATATAATATATAAATAATATTGTCGTTTATTTATTTTCTTTCTTATTTATTTACATTTTTAAATATTTTTATAAAATCATAAAAAAAACATTTAAAAATATATAAAATAGTAGCCAATCGGCATCAGGATCAGGGTCCAAACTGCCGGTGGTCAGGGCTCTAGAGAGAGGAACCTCCTCACTATGCGTGCCGTGTCCAGGAGTACTGCTTTCTGAATCAAGCCCTTGACCCAGCCGTGCAATGAGAGCCTCCTGAGATGTTGGTCGAGGCTCTTCGCTATTAGGCCATTGACCGTAACAATTATCGGTACAATGATTGCAGAGTCCACGTCCGACATGTCGACAACCTCGTGTGGTAAATCAAGATACTTGATTTTTTTATCTTTCTCAGCTTTCACGAGATTCTCGTCATGGGGACAGAGATATCAACAATCATTGCACGGCGCTCTCGTCGATCTATCACCAATATATCAGGCTTATTGGCTACAATAGTCCTGTCAGTGATGATAGATCGATCCCAGTACAATGTGGCGTGACCATTTTCGAGAACTGGGTCGGGCACATACCTGTAGTATGGTACTTCATACTCCACAAGGTTGTACTGCAAGGCAAGTTGCTGGTGGATAATCCTAGCTACTAGATTGTGTCTGTGCAAGTACTCGCCATTAGCAAGACGAGAACAACCGGAAACAATATGTTGGATCGATTCACCGGAACGGTACGGTTGACAATGTACTTCCGGTAATTATTCGTCATGATGACTTCGTCCATAATCCCACAGACAAAACTTTCGGTTTCCCCGAAGAGGTCACCGAAACGTAGCCAGGATACAGACGCCCGAAAGTCTACTTCAGGCCCATGGAGGGCTCGGATAAAGCGTCCGTGTAGCTCTTTGCCTTGCCATACTTCCTTACGATCGTTAGTATCAAGTAGGTACTGTAGGTTTGCGCCAGTTCTCTTTCGCCAAAGAGAGTGGAGTAAGGCCCTAATAATAAATAATATTATTATCTTTATTTCACTTTTCACACATATAAATTATATTTTTAAATATTAGAATAAAAAAATATATAAAGCATTTAAAAATATAAAAAATAGTAGCCCACCGGTATCGGGAACAGGGTCCAAGCTACCGGCGGTCAGGGCTCCAGAGAGAGGAACCTCCTAACAATGCGAGCCGTGTCCAGGAGTACAGCTTAATAATATTATTATTATAATACGTAGAATATTGTACTTATTAATAAAGGAGAATATTTTATAATACGTAGAATATTATTTATATAAATAATATAAGGATTATCCACCAGCAACTTGCCTTGCAGTACAACCTTGTGGAGTATGAAGTACCATACTACCTGTAGTATGGTACTTCATACTCCACAAGGTGCCCGACCCAGTTCTCGAAAATGGTCACGCCACATTGTACTGGGATCGATCTATCATCACTGACAGGACTACTGTAGCCAATAAGCCTGATATTGTGGTGATAGATCGACGAGAGCGCCGTGCAATGATTGTTGATATCTCTGTCCCTCATGACGAGAATCTCGTGAAAGCTGAGAAAGATAAAAAAATCAAGTATTTTGATTTACCACACGAGGTTGTCGATATGTCGGACGTGGACTCTGCAATCATTGTACCGATAATCGTTACAGTAAATGGCCTAACAGCGAAGAGCCTCGACCAACATCTCAGGAGGCTCTCATTGCACGGCTGGGTCAAGGGCTTGATTCAGAAAGCAGTACTCCTGGACACGGCACGCATAGTGAGGAGGTTCCTCTCTCTAGAGCCCTGACCACCGGCAGTTTGGACCCTGATCCTGATGCCGATTGGCTACTATTTTATATATTTTTAAATGTTTTTTTTATGATTTTATAAAAATATTTAAAAATGTAAATAAATAAGAAAGAAAATAAATAAACGACAATATTATTTATATATTATATAAATACTATTCTACAAAGTGAATAAAAATAGAAGGCAAAATGTCCTTTGTAATATTATGTGATTTATAGAAGGATTTAAAAAAAATCTAACAAAAAGAAACACTAATCCTCAACAATAAATACTGAAACTACTCGTTAGTTAAACATCGGAACAACAGCGGCGATATACGTACAAATTTTACCACGTATATCCATTTTGTTCACGTGTTTAATCCGATTGTCTGGCTGCACCGCTCCTATCCAATCAGGGTTTTTATTAACCCTCATTATTATTGATTGCTGCGAAACTGCATAAAGTGTATACATGAGGAAGTAAATGTATCAGCCAGTCTTTTTCATCGTCGAAGCTTTCATTTTCCGTGTGTTTGACGTGGAAAAGGGCTGTTTATTGAAAATTGTATGATTTTATTTATAATTTCTGTTCCTTTATGTAGGTTATACTTATTTTGAATGTCGTGCATATTAGAGAAGATATACATACATGTAGGTTTTCGACCTAATAAATTCGGTAATGGATAGTTTATACATACATAAACTCACGCCTTCTTCCCATGGGGGTAGGCAGAAACTACAGAACGGCACCCGCTACAAACCCTACATGTACACACGGCTACACATCAAGCTATACATTTCCAGTATAAGCTGACCTCGCATTGTACGGAAATCCTATACAATGCGAGATCAGCATAAACTGGAAATGTATAGCTTGATGTGTAGCCGTGTGTACGTTCATGCAGCCGCTTGGTGAGTTTATCTTCCTCTAATATCTTACTTAATTAGAAATTAAGTAAGTTTTAGGGTTCTGTACCTCCGAATGTTAAAATAAAACCCTTATAGGATCACTCGTGTGTCTGTCTGTCTATCCGTTCTGTTCCTGGATTAACCGTCACAGCTTTAAAGCAACTCGAGTTTTCGAGCTACATTTAACAACATCCTCAAACGAAACACTTTACAGTAATCCCGTTTTCGAGTAGGTAATGTCGAATTTAGCCTGAACCGGCATCAATCTACCCATACATCTTGCACCTCGAGTGTTTTCCACGGCACATATCACACGCGTTAATCATTCGCATCGGACGGGACTGCAGGACGGTCACATACGTAAACAACTGGCATCACGATCAGATAACCACATTAGTGCCGCGCGGCGTGTCACTACCAGATCGCCCGTATTACCGACACTCTGGTATGCGTCACGACGCACATTGAAATCGCGTTGTTATGGAGATGATAAAGCGATTTACATTGTTTTCTATATCTAGATCTCTTACCATGGTCTTTAGTATTTGTTTAGGTAGGATAATGATATCAGTTGCGTGACGCGTGTCACTAACAGTTACCCCTTTTTACCGATATATACTTCACCGAACATAACTGCGAAATGACGAATAAAATGTGGTGTTTTAGTTTATTATACCTGGAATCTTTGGGGTTAGCGTTTTTTAGATCATGGTGTTTAGTACGCCACGGTGTGTAAGATCGGCCTTATTACCGACTCTTATTACACAAGACGTGCAAAATCATAACTGTTTTTCACCTAAATTCTACGATGAAAATTAACAACAGCAAAAAATCATTTACAATATCTCTAGAAATAGATTGTCAAGTAAAACAAGAACTTCCATTGTAAACACTTTCCCGATCAGATTACAAAATACCTGTGTAATCTAAAGTAAAAACAAATAAAGCTACCTTTACAAAATCAATGAAACCGACCTTTGTTTAGTAGAAAACGAATTAACGAGAGCGGTGTGACACAAACAAATGGAACATGTGTTACAGGTACTTTGTTACTGTAGTCATTACCGTTGATGAACCAACATACACCTCCCATAATGTACTGTGCTACTGCTATCTATTTTTTAATTTGGATAGAAACGGATTTGTATACTTTTTGGTGGAGTTCGGTGCGTTTATTGACCTTCTGAAAGATCTATGGCGGAATTTTCACCTTTATGAACAGGCTTATCTCACTGGTAAACGTATTAATTTCTGTTGTTGTGATTGGTTGAAAGAAAAATAACAACAGCCAATCAAACCATTCTATGACATTGGACAAGAAACGAATCCGATCTTTTGAACTCGAGTTTGATCCGGTAATGTTCTAAATCCGGATCTAGTGGAACCCCTCATACACAAAGTAATACGGCTGCCTCGAACCAAAAAAATCAGATTCGGATCGCCACTGCGCAAACGCTCTTATACATATATTCTCACAAAATGTCGGGGAAACTTCGCCTATGGCGTGATGTCTATTTTCAAAAACAAGTAATACTATATCGACTAATTAGTGCGATTAAACTTTGTTAAACATATTATTTAAATAATAAAGTAGTCAGAGTGATATCATCGTGTTGTGTGAGGGATTACTTATTTTAACTTCCTGGAATCGACACATTTTTTTATTCCAATACTAATTACTCTCCGTATGAGGCGAGGGTTTTATTTCTCAGTTAAACTTAACTATTAACAAAAATACATAACGTAATGTTATTAATAATAATTATCTTTGATAGTAGGTAAATAAAAGCTTTCCAAGTTATCGACGTCTAATTCCACAAAAATTTAGTCATTTAAATGTCCCTAAATAAACATTTATTTTTTACTTTATGAATATTTAGAGACTCTTTAATTATGTATCAAGTACTCCCAAACGTTTATTAGCTTCACCTTTGATGAAAATTTATCTCAAATTAAATCCAGTCTCTTCAATTCACTTCTGGGTAAAAATTTTATGGAAAGACTTTTCTTGGCTTAAGTCTGTAAGTTGAAGTTAAACTAGGAATATTCTATTAAAGGAGTCAAGCTTGTTCTTCGAAGTTCAGAAAGTAGGCTTGTCTATTCTAATATTATTATCTCTCAAGAAAAATATAAATTTCAAACTTGGAAAATGGAGGCATTTTCTTTCTTTCGAAGCATTTTCGAAGTTGCGTTTTCATAATCGATTCCTAACTAAGCACTTGATTGTGGTGAGACAGCAATCCATTAATTAGCAGAATGAGATCAGCTTCGTGTAATTAATTACTCAAATAAGATAATGATCAGTGAGCATCAGTTTCTGATAATCCTATAGAACACCATTAATATGAAATAATGTCTGGAAGTAATACTTAGTAGATATAAGATATCCGCATAAGTGAACGTTAACCTCTAACCTTAACATCCACGTTGTTATAGAAATAAGTCAGAATAATAGAGATCTAGGCTAGTATCAAGAAATTACTCTCAACCTCCGCCTCACTGTAAGCGGTTGCGACCGCTCCGCGTTTAGTGTGGCGCGTACCATCCACACCAATCCGAAACTGCCATCTTTTCATAAGGTATCATACTTTGAAATATTTTCATTTATCGTTTCATACTAATGAATGTAGGTAAGAAGGTACCCTTGAATAGAAACAGGTCGTGCCAAACCAACACTTTATGATAAAAATCGAACACCTTTTTAAAGATACAAAAATAAAAAGATTTCAAACATCTTAAAGATTTAGAAAAGACAAAAATTTAGAAAAGGAGGTGTTTAAATATTTAATAATTCCATCCAAAAAGAGAACCCCAACTCAAACTAAAATAAATAAAAGAAGTTTATTAATACCAGCCTTAAGTCCTAAACTCTTACTTTTCGGCTTAAATCAACTAAGTCCACGTCCTCGCGTCTCCATCATTTATCATTAAAGTTAATTACGTTGAACGGCTCAGTCCATTCAACTAATTAGTCTCCTCCAAAAAAATCGAGGATAATTGCTAAGAGTGATTGCTAGGATTTTCTTTCTTGGAAGGACACTGGCTGATAAATTACATACCTTTGCTTCGGCCGGTGTTCTATATTCTTTGTTTGTGGACGTGATAAAGAAATATAGGTGGCGTTAGTGTTGTTTTTCCTTATTATAATTTGAGGTAATATTGCGTGACATTATTTTTAGCTAATGAAAAAGAAGAAGAAGAGTACTTAGGTGTGTGGTATATTTAATTAGGAGGAAATGTTATCATGTTTATAATGTTCATCTGCCAACCCGCACTACAGCGCGTGGTGGAGGCCTAGCTGTCTCTCAGCAGTGGGAACATAACTTTAAGCTGATTATGCTCTGCCTGGGTTGCGGTAAAGTTCGAAAGGGATACCGGTACCCTTGGCAACAGGCAACTAGAGGACTACGGGTGGGTTTTAGTCAGTAAAAGTCTGACACGCTCGCTCCGCTCAGAGCGGGAGAAGTCATTTGATGATTTTCCGATCTATGCATCAACATGTCTCGTTTTTAAGTATGCATAACAACCATGAACTAGTATATTAAAAACCAGATTATTATATTTTCTTACTGTCTCTGTGAAGCAAATAACAGTACTATTTATGAAGTATTTGTATATAAGCTTTGAAATAAAAATAGGTTTAATTTTTTCTTTTCCTAAGAAAACTATAGGTCTGTTTCTACGAAACTAAAATAAAGGCATCTATAACAAAATAAATAACAACATGTAGGTAAAAAGATTTTTCTCAATCAAACATTTCTTTTATTAGGTCAAATATTATGTTCGAAATAAATCTACAATCATGAACAGTAAAATGAAAACATTTTAGTATTTTTCCAATAAACAGAGCATTTTCATGAATCGTGAAAAATATAGGAAAGATGTCAATATTAAATTAATAGTTACGTTTTATTTCGCAAGTCTGCGAGTTTTTATGGTCTAGGCTATAACAATGGCTATTTGCTTTTATGGCCTACACTGGCCGCGATTATTGACATAAGATTGTAGCAGGCCACACAGAAAGCAGTTTGGTCAAGGGGTGAGGTAGCGGGTTGGGGGAGGGTTGGATATTGTCAGAGATCTAACCATTTTCACGTATTTTCATCATTAAAAGATATTATCTCAAAACCCTTTCCGCTCCACCTGTAACTTAGTAAGGCGTCATATAAAGACCAGTGAAAATAATACAGATATTACCTTCTACTTATTAAAGAGAAATAGGTAAGAGTTTCCTTCGTGAAAATAAAATATTCATTTAATAATTAGATAGGTACCGATCGATAATTGTTTAAAGAAAACCAATTACAGATAATGTCCTTTGTCAAGGCCTTAATCTCTATTATAAGTCGAAAGTTATCGAATATAAACCACTTATACTGCGTTCGGGATTTAGTCTCCAAACATGTAAACAAAATCAGACGTGTATTTTTTTGGAAAAACAATTTAAATACCTACTTTTAAGGTTAACTTTGCGCTTTCACTTAACTTCAAAAATTCAATACTATCTCATTCTGAAATCAACTTTATTTACAATAGCTTAAAAGTTGTTTGCTTATGTGGAAATAACATCAAGTGTTATTCATCAAGGAAACAAGGATTTGATTAATAAAGGAAAGTATAGTCAACCTTATAACTGCTTTATTAACCTAGGTTGAATGTCACTTGCATGTCATAAAACGACAAGGTATATATTTGCCTATACAGGGTGTTAGTGTAAACACCGTTATCCTTGAAACCAGTGGTTTGGTTTCATTTATAGAACGTAAAATCAATGGAAATAAACAACTTAAAAAAAAAAAGAAAATCGACATTTTTCCACAAGAATATTTCATCCTACACGCAAGAGCAACGAACTTGCGTTTCAACACGGCGGCCGGCGGTTGGCGTGGACGGGCGGGGCGCGTGGTACGTTACATGACCGGCGGTCAGCTGTTTCGCAGCTCTCTCGAACGCGTATCCATGAGTATCGGGACAGTGACGGATATTTACTTTTTAAAATCTTTTAATGAAAATAAGGTTTTTTTTTTGTTGTTACTGGGTCTTTTTTTTATATTTAAGTCAACCATGGTTTGAGTGACAACGGTGTTTACCCTTGCATACTGTATATCAGTTATACAGCATGTACTAGAAATGTGTAGGGTCCAGACCATCAAACTGAACCACTTTCCCCATGGGACCAGCATCGTTATCGCGAAAAAATTATCATCTGTTCCTTATAAAAATTCAATACCTATTTGACCCAAATGTATGGGACGGTTGATTATTTTCTGATACAAGTTGTGTAGTTTCAACATAGTGAAATTTGAATTTAATGGGAATTGTTGCCAAAACTGGTAAAACAATTACGAAGATGACTATACCTTGTATATACTTAGAAAGACTTCTAAACATGTCTGTATGGATTGAGGAGCCATGTCTCATATTTAAACGCGGATACTGCCAATATTTATTAGTAAATTATCGGAATTTGTAGCCCCGATCCTGGAATTTGTAGTAAAACCCTTAAAAAGTTACAGGGCATTTAAGGTGGCTCTTCAATTCAGACGTCTGGAATGTTTATTTTATTAATATCTTTTGAAATACTGAATGTGTAAGATGTTGGAGTACGCCAATATTTAGTAGAAATGTCTACTAAATATTGATGCTATTGTTATCCGATTTGATGAACTACTTTAGTAGCTACGTACATAATTTATTTAGACCGTCTGGATTGAGGAGCCATCTTAGAACTCGAAAACTAGCCGACAGATCTTTTTGAAAATTTAATAGGACTTTTGCGTAACCAGCTTCTAATTCAGCTTATGTGATTATGAAGTCGTCAGGATTCAACATAGCTAACCACATAACTTTACATACATAATATAATAATATGCGGGCAGTCCGCTTCAGGGATGTGTAAATACAATCCGGAGTTTGCATTCTAAACATCACGTAATTATTCAATTGTACAGGAACGAACTGAACGTCACCTTTGACTTAGTTTTTTGGTTCTCAATGATAAAAATAAATACAATGTTGCATTAAGTTTATCCAATCTATTTGTATCTCTCATTTTATTCCACAATAAAATGAGAGCGTAATCAGCTGTGGAAGTGCCTTAACTCCTTAATCATTGCGTTGCGCAGTATGACATCATAACTACTGCGAATGCCTTTTTGTTTTTTTTGTATAAATCCCTCTAAGGCAATAATTTATTATTGAAGAACCTGCTTGGGTAGATGACCCAAACAGCAAAGGAACCAGACAGCGAAGCGACCAAGCAAATCGCCTCTTCAAGATAAAATCATTACTTTCAATTTTCGCTAACATAATTATTACTGGCTGCGTCCTGAACGCGCGGCGCGGCGGCGCCCTAGGCCCGCGCGTTGCGCCGCGGTCACCATAGTGTCTACAAGTGTCAACAAAATGACATATTTCTATTGACTTTCATTTTATTTGTGTTTTATAGCAGTGTAAAGATTTAGTTTTATAAGATAATTTAAGATTAGTGTTTTTTTACCTATGTTGAACGCTAACAGTAGCGTCGCCGGAATTAGTGCCAGTCAACCTGCTACATCGCTCGAAGCCCAGGTGAGATGTCCCCACTGCTCCCAGCCACGCTTCTTTAAAGGCGAACGGGGGCTGCGCATACACTATGGCAAGGTTCACAAACCTCATAGTGTACCTCTGTGCCCCCCAGCCACAACTTCAACACTTTCGGACCAAACACTTTGGAAAACCCTTTCAAAATTAAAAAATTCTACTCCTGTTCTAAAGAGAGTTCCCCGGGGCGCGAGGCGGTCTGTTGCTCTAAGTTTGACGCGATGTCTCCGCCTTGCGACCCAGGAGAATTCCTACAGCGCCTGGGAGCAACTACTTACCTTCCCATACAGGATTCTGCATGTCCAAAAAAATTTGGCAACTAAAAAAACATTGACAAACCAAATTAAAGACAACTGCAACAATTCGACTCTTATTTTAGATCCAAAATTACCCGATTTCAGTAACCTCTCACGAAGAGGCCTATGTTCGCATGTGGAATCCAAATTGAGTGAAGGTGATATCAGGGGAGCGGCCAGGCTACTTTTCAGCAGCGATGTGGTGGCGCCCTACTCTCCAGAAACACTTTCAGCCCTCGAGAGCAAACATCCGGCGCCTGCGGATGGTCTCACCTTCCCCGACCCCCCCGTCCTTCCCGATTCAACTCCTTTTAATGTTACTGCCCCTCAGCTAATTGCAGCCGTGAGCTCCTTTCGAAGTGGCTCCGCCGGTGGCCTCGACGGCCTGACTCCCCAGCACTTAAAAGACCTACTGAGCTCAGGCGCCGGGGATTGTGGTGAGTCGCTTTTGAAGGAGCTTGCGGCTCTAATTAACCTGATGCTCAACGGCGGTGTGAATGATGCCGTCGTCGATGTCTTGTACGGTGCCAACCTATGTGCCCTGCGCAAGAAGGACGGCGGCATCCGTCCCATCGCCGTTGGGTGCACCTACAGGCGAACGGCAGCCAAAATATGCTGCAAACTGTATGGCGAAATCCTGACCAACAAGTTCCAGCCCCTACAGCTTGGCTTTGGATCCAAAGGGGGCTGTGAGGCTGCCGTACACGCCCTTTCAAGCTTTTTAAATGCCAGTAAAGGTGAGGTCATCCTCAAGGTTGACGTTAAGAACGCCTTCAACTCCGTTAACAGGGACACTTTGTTGGCCGAAGTAAAAAAGGAGTTACCAGAAATTTACGGTTTTATGTGGCAGTGCTACAGGCACCCTTCAAAATTATTATATAAAGACAACGTTTTGGAATCGGCAGTCGGATGCCAACAAGGTGATCCTCTCGGGCCAGTTATTTTCAGCTTGGCTATCCATCCTATAATACAACAACTAAATTCAAAATTTAATGTGTGGTATTTAGACGATGGTACACTAGGAGGTGACGTGGACACCGTTCTAAAAGATCTACAATTCCTAAAGCAGCAGTTCCAATCCATCGGCCTTGACCTAAACAACTCCAAATGTGAAATTTACCTTTGTGACGCCACCGACAGACAATCGACCATACAGAAATTTAATTCAATAGCCCCGAATATCAAAGTTTTGGAAAAAAGTTCACTGCACCTCCTAGGTTCCCCAATCCTAGAAGATAGTTTTTCACCATTTGTCGAGGCAAAAATTGAACATTTTAACGATATTTCGGACAGACTCTCTAAAATTAATCTACATTCGGCATTCACCCTTATCAGACATTGCTGTTTCGGTCCAAATTTTATGTATTTTCTCCGCTCTTCCTCTTTATGGAAGCAGTCCAACCTTTTAGACAAAATCGATCATATTATTCGAAACACTTTAACATCCATTTTAAATGTGGCACTGGACGACCGCGCGTGGCTTCAAGCCACACTACCCATTCGTTTTGGTGGGCTCGGCGTCCGCAAAATTTCCAGTGTAAGCCTACCGGCGTTCCTGTCCTCGGTCCACAGCACCGAAAAGTTAACCGCAAGAATTTTAGCCTCTTCTCAGGTTGACTCTGAAGTGCCGTGTTTGACCGATGCAGTGAATGCCTGGAAAGTGGCTTGCCCGGACACGGTTCAGCCCGAGAACCCGTCTTCCCAGAGACAGTGGGATGAGCCGCTCTGCAGGTTGGTACGGAATAAACTTATTAATACGTCCACCAATACTGCTGAGCGTGCCCGCCTACTGGCTGTAGGTGAATGGGAGTCGGGCCTCTGGCTTCAGGCGCTACCGTCACCCAACATAGGTACTATGCTGGGTGACACCACATTCCGGCTCGCTACATGTTTGCGTCTGGGCGCTCCTTGCGGTGCTCCACATCGTTGTCAATGCGGTGAAGGAGTCGACTGCCTCGGACACCACGGCCTATCCTGCAGCAAGAGCGCTGGTCGGATGGCACGGCACGCCAGCATTAATGACATTATCCGTCGGGCTCTTGTCACCGCCGGGGTGCCAGCTGTGTTAGAACCCAACGGCTTGGCACGCGACGATGGGAAGAGGCCAGACGGAATGACCATAATGCCCTGGAAGTTGGGTAGACCTTTGGTGTGGGACGCAACCTGTGTCGACACCCTCGCGCCATCCCATCTTCCTAGCACGGCGGGCTGTGCTGGGACAGCTGCTTCAGGAGCAGAAAACCTCAAACGGCGCAAATATAACAACCTTATTGGGAGCTATATGTTTGAGCCGTTTGGGGTTGAAACACTAGGGCCGTGGGGTCCGAATGCTCATCGAGTATTTCGGGACATCGCTAAGCGATTGGTCGACTCTTCACGTGACCAGAGGGCTGGCCTATTTTTAGCCCAAAGAATCAGCATTGCCATTCAACGTGGCAATGCTGCCAGCCTTTTGGGCACCTTTCCCATTGACAGCGATGCGGACGAATTTTTTGATGCTCAATGAGCCCCTCCCCTTTATTTTTTCTTTTTAATTTGTTATATATGTAATTGTTTTTTAGTTAATTTAGTATAATAAATGTAATGTAATTTAAATGTAAAAAAAAAAAAAAAAAAAAAAAAAAAAAAAAAAAAAAAAAAAAAAATTGTACAGGTAATGGATACGTTCTATAGTAAATTACAGCCAGGAACGTAATTTATGTATGTTTGTAATTAAACTATATTGTTATATGCGGATGAAATGCGTGTCTGTTTAAAATTTTGGCATTTTACTTCGATACTTACAAAAAGAAAACTTTTAAAATGGGTCAAATAACTTTAACACCCTATTTTGTTAATTGTTTTAACATCCTCTTACTCTTCTATAAAACAATGAGAAAGACATTTCACATTACAGGACAGAATCTTTTTTCATTAAAAAATAACTACTGTCAAGAAATACTGAAACCTCACACTTAATTTGAAGCGCAAGACCTCAGGGGGTTTAAAACAGTCATTTTGGCAGAATCATAATAGGAAAATATTATGAATCATCGTAAAATGTCACTAACTGACAATTCATATGAACTGCGTGCGATTCATGTTACGAAATAATTCATCTGTTTGACTGTTTTCTATGGAGACTCGTAAAATAGTCCACTTATTATGAATTGCTTTTGTGTCAAATTAGAGGAATTTCTAATGACAAATGGAAATTCAGGAAATGAAATTCTTTTAGAGGAATTGCTAATGTGGCCGTTTTTTAGGCCCTCAGTAGCCTGGTCGGTCTTACTCGTAGATCATCTTCAATACATCGTAAGCAAGCGTGATGATCAATGCACTTACTTAATAAGAACAAGTAAACCTTTAATCACACAATCAAGGTCTTAATTTAATCACTCAACACGCTAATCTAAAAAAATGCAGCAATTTAATCAAGTAAAATGTCCCGCGCAGATTTCAGTAAATCTTATTCCGGGAAACACTATTCTGCACACCAATGAAATGACTTTCGCTCCCGTATCTCGCACTTACTTTCCTTAAGACACCAATCCTTGGTCATAGAACGAAATGAAAATTAATGGCAGTCGTGAGTATTTTTTCATGTCGGTTTGAGTACACACCATTAGTTCCGTTTTTGGCGGTGAACCCTCATTTATTATGTAACTTGGTCGGTAAAATGTTATACGCAAAAATGCAGATGGTATGGCGAAACGAGCTTATTTCCGACGCTAAGTAAATTAAGCATTTCTTTCACACATCTCTCTGTAAGGTAAGCTTTGATGTTCCAGCTACGATAATATATTGAAGTAGTTCATTGAAATGAAAGAGGAAAGTCTTTCCTCACCTAACGTGTTCCATGAAATTGTTGAATAAGCTTTTAGAAATAATAAGGTTATTCCCTAGTTGCATGAAAAAAAAAATATTAAAAAATAATTTTAAAAATGGCTTATTTCCAATATTATGTATCATCCCAGTAAGTCCCAAGGGTGTTCGGAATTTTTCGTGATTTTTCTCGATTCCACCTAATTGGATTGATGGAGCGGCCCTCACAAGTCTGTCAGCCGAAGATAATGAACGGCTTGGCGGAATGAACTTTGTCAAGTTGGCCAACTATTATTCGTAAAAGGGCAATAACCGACATTTTCGTCGTCATAAAACACAGGCTATAAATGAATTATAGATATTTTAAAGCAAGCAAGGAACCATCATCGTAAGGCTTAGTGTACCTATTTGTAGTTCCAAATTCAATAATATACTCTGACGCAGTACTTTGAAATTGACAAAAGTGGGTAGTTATGGTGAATGTTAAAACGATTTAGCTTACGGATGTTCGTAGGTAAATAAGGTCGTTACCCGATGTAGTGTTCCGTATCTTGACAGTGATTGGATGAAATTAGAGGATCGTAAACATACGTGATCTGGAGCGTTGTTTGCACATCCTCTCTCTTGAATAGGCCGGTCCGTGGAGCCCTTTCAGCGGTTGATGAAACACAAACTGTGTCACTAGGTACTGCCGAAATTTCGGATGGTGTTTGTAGTCGCAAACGAACTGCCTTGTGTGCCGGTAATGGGGTTTCTGAACATGTCTAAGTGAGTTTGTATCTACCCTAGCGTACGCCTACTTCGGGCAGATTAAAGATAACCAATTCCAAGTTGAAAGCATTAGTACGTAATACCTCTTTTGTATGGATACTGTATCGAATAAAAGCTTTTAGGTTTAATACTAAATAAAGTTATATTGAAAGACCATTCTATGATAACATCAATTTTATAGAATAATATTTTCGGTAAAATGGAATAGAAAAAAGAAAAGATTTTAAAAGTTAAATATCTACATACATACATAATACATAATCAGCCTACAATGTTCCCACTGCTGGGACACAGGCCTCCTCTCTATGAGAGGGAGTGGGCCGTAATCCACCACGCGGGCCCAGTGCGGGTTGGTAGATGTCACATGTCTTCGAATTTTTGGTTCTAGGACATGCCGGTTTCCTCACGATGTTTTCCTTCACCGTTTTGAGAGCAGTGGCGATGAAATAATTTACACAAATTAAAGCGCCTCTCAGGGTTCGAACCTACGACCTACAACTCGTAAGTCGTGGTCGTTACCACTGGGCCACCACTGCTCTCTTAAATATCTAACTAAAGAAAATTCATTTGTGTACAAAATGCAGCATCCAATACTCAATTAGCTAAACAACTAATCGACAAGTTTAAACACGAAATCACAACACATTCGATCAAGTGTTTGAGAAGAGCCGTCATCTGAATAGTGGCGCAATTTCATTTATCATAATTCACCTCTAGTAAGGGAACTAGGTAACGTGGGGCACTTCCGAAGCACATGATTTGCATAATAACCGAACTAAGTGTACCATATCTTAGTTCAGGTCGAATCTAAACCATAAATTCGGCATAATAAGGGTTATTTTACATAAGCCGAGTGAACTGAATTGCTCTACGTCCGATCAATTCCCACACATGGATTCAAAGACATTTGAACATATTAGGGGAATGTTAATAGGTAATAGTTGCTCTAGAACTACGATATAGGGATTAGTATAGATTTTGATTTGCGTTTAGAGTGTTTCGTTGAATAGTTTAACAAGCTTTATGGAGTTTGGCGTAAGGGGCTTGGACGTAACTGGCCGACGCTGATAATACATACCTACGATTGATAAATAAACGTACGGCAGCTGAATACCATGAATTGTAGTCTTTCAGTTATGAGTACGTTTATGGTTGTGTGTGATAGAATTGTGGATATTTCATGATCGATATATTGAGATAAAGCGAAAATGTAGACAACCTCTATCGTTGGGATTTTTTCCATTTTCATTCCTTTTTCAAATTTATAAACTACGCATTTATAACTGGAAATAGATTCACATAACGACAATCCGGATTGACGCTCTATAATATGAGTCACGCTCCTCACCATTGTGGGAACCAGTTAAGAAAAAGGAGGGAGACTTAAATCCACTAATAATAAAAGAAACTCGAAAACATTCGCAAGTGAGAACAAGTCCTTAGATCAACAACTTAGCACATCGTTTGTCACTACTAACTAAGCTGATTTCATATTCACTTTACATTCACGGCAACCCTACTTACAAAAAATGCAAGGCCGATAGTGAAGCCGATAGGCAAATACCCACCCCAAATCATGACCTAATATCGGGCAATTTATCACCGACAGACCTTTGTGCCTCTGCCATCAATCTTGAGCTTCCTCCGCACTCAACACTCCAACTAATTATTGTCGATCGTGTCACGACAGTTTGCTTGCGGATTTCAGCATTTTTTCAACACCCAACTGATGTTTGACGTACGATTTTGAGATAAATTAATGATCTCTCAAACGAATAATTAAGCAATTTCGGAGGGTTCCAAAATGTAAACAGTAGCAATCCGTCTAGCAGCGATGGTTCTTAATAGACGAATGCCCGGGTACAGATCACTTGAAGGAAAGGGGAGGGAAATGAAACCATCCATTACAGGCAAGACGGACAACTCGAAGGCAGATGGTAACGGTAGTCGAGGAGATTTCCCTCAGCACTGGGAAATGAGCGAAACGACTGCTCCCGTGTGTTAATAATGAAACAATACGCACATACGTTACGTCCATACTAAACAGCATTACAATACCCGTTCATTTGTTTCCTCCATGACAGCTACTTTGCTACTCTACATAACGCTAATGCCACAATATTTCACAAAGACAACATCTGATAAGAACATAGTAATTTTCACGTGTTGCTCGACTAAACGAACTCCTTTTTCACCGCAAAGGAAAAATATACAGGTAGATTTATTTACGTACACGAAGTAACATAGGAACATTAAGTTAATAAAGCATAAAAATATTTTACAGCGACTCATGGAGTGGCATCCACACGCGAGTAGGGAAGAAGGGCCATTTGCTTTATTACATTTACATCATACGCCCGTTAAAGCAGCCAACTGTACAAAATGTTGCATAAAATTCCTTTCTCGTGTCGCGATTGATCTTTTACTTCCTTTCAAATAATGTTTTCTTTGGGTACAGTCACGTTGACTCATGTTCACAAACATTTTTTATATGTTCGCGTGCCTCTAAATTTGGGCATCTTGAATGTGTGCCCAAAATTATTGAAATAGCTCTTTAACGTTACTTGGGTGGTCTGACGAAATACATGTTTTATTATGCGTGAATAGGTTAAAGCTCAAAATATGAGGAAAACCTTTTGCTTAAGGAAATGGTCAGCTTAACAGAATTTCTGGGAAAACATTTCCCTTTTTTGTGATGATTTACTTAAGTCCTACTAAAATACTATTTTGATATAAAGTGTCAAATTTGTTGTTTCAATTAGGTAATGTTTAAAAAAAATGCGTTAACTTCGATCGGCAAACGTAGCATTGCTTTTTATTCGACAAAATTAGAAAAAAAAACTGCCTCTGACGATAGGCACGTACACACGGCTACACATCAAGCTATACATTTCCAGTTTAAGCTGATCTCGCATTGTATTTGGTGGTTTTTCGTACACACGTGTACATAATAATGGTTTCCTTTATTTCTGTCCCCGATCATACATTTTCATTATGACGACCAAGTTCACATGCGTATGCTTGATGTATAAGTAATAACAAGTCCGCCATGGAAGAATGTTATACAATACGACCGATTCAATGAAGAAATATCGTTAATCTGTTCTTTTTACGATAAAAAATTATGACTAAGAAGTTAAATACTAGAACCTAATAGTTTCAACTGAGAACATTATTTTTTGTTTGCCTCATAATATGAGAGTATCTAATTATAAAAGTATATCAACGAATTAAAAAAAAAAACTAACGACTGCAAAAGAACCCTCAAATTGCATTTTGTTTACAAACCAACGCTGTACAGTTGTAACGCAAAAAGAAGAAAGTTTCGCAGCACATATAGAAACGGACGTAATATACGAGAATACGAAGCGATTGTGTTTGGTTAAGCGAACGGCCGCAGGACGTGCCGCTACGCAACACCGAACGTGCGTTGCGGCTGGATTTTCAAAAGCAATCCGTGGAACAGACCAACGTGTGCAAACAGGCAGCTGACATTGGCTTTGGGCGCTGATGTTTACCAAAAACTAGTGTGAACGTGAATGCAACTATTCTCAGTCTCCAATACACTGGCAGCACTTACAGGCGCAAATAAAAATTGAAAAATCCACGCTCGCAAATCCCCGGAGGGTCGCGACTCTCACGTTCCTCACGCAACGCTCCCTCATCCCACAAAGAGCTTGAACACCGACATTATTTATTTAATTATTTATTTATTAAAGCTCAACGACAAACTCTCGAAAATATTCCGCTGCGTTACGGTTACGACTGTGTGGTAAATAATCTATGATGTCATAATATTCAGGTCGTGTATAAATAAGTATGTTCTGTACGCTTTTATACTTATTTTACTGCTTAGCGTGTACCAAAATTACGATTGAGACGCCAGAAAATGCTGTTATGGGATTCCGTGTTTCAGAGGAATATTAAATATGTAGGTAGATTGTGTTTAGGCGATGTTCTTAAATTACTTCTGAAAATATGTAATCATTTTCAACACAACTTTGCGACTAGAATTCTGGTTTATCTAGGTAATTAGGAGTTTGGTGATTTCAAGTATTATGCTTAGATACATGTCTAAAATTTGATATAAATTCACAGGCAAGCATAATTTGTTTCGAATATTAGCTACATAGGTATATTAGTTAATTATTAATTTGGTTATTATATTACATTTAGATAAACAGCTGGATGATTATTTCATTACTCATCTAGTTATCCTTTCAAAAGAAAAACAACTAAGTCATTGAAACAAATTGAAAATTGTTTGATATTATTTACCGTAGTTTTTCTCATACATTTATTTCCGTCCCAATGTCTTCAAACATTCGAAAATTACGTTACTTACGTTATCTGCACATCCACAAATCTTATCAAAGGGTTGGAAGTTTAAACTGTTTCCGTCACCATAGCAACAACCCTCACAATTTCCTAATAGCATAACAAATCACTTTTAATTTTGTTTACTACCGCCTTGAGAATGACTCGGCTATAACTTGATTCAAAATATGCCTATTAAGAACGAGAAGTAGATAATATATAAAATATTATAAACAAATGACTGTGGACATCTTCTCCCACTTCGCCCAGCCCCAGAAACATTTAACAATAATTCCTTTATGCAGTTAAACTACTACACAATCACAATGCAGTAACTGAACAGACAGCTGTGCTGTTAGGGAGTTTGTTGCGCCACTTCTTCTTACCAGCTAAAGCACTAGGAAGCAGTGAAGAGAGGTGTTTTAGGGGACTGTCTTATGTAATTTTGTCATTCAAAAATGGCTGAAGTTTGAATAAATGACTTTTTTTTAATGACTTAAGTCGATTTTAAATTCTCGATCAATAAAATTAAAATAATTTTAGAACAGAATTACTTAAGTCCTACATATTAATCGATCGTTTGAACAAGCCCTGTTGGGTCTAGTAATTTGTGTGTGAGTGGGCTTGATTTTCTATTAAATAGGTATAAAACAAAGCAATAGTTTAATTAATATTAATCGCAGTTCATTTTCAGTACCAACTTATAATATTCGGTATCGGTTTAGATTTTATTCTCATAAAAAAACACAAACAGTTCACTTAAAATATTAGATACTTATACATATACGAATAAATAGGTAATGCAGTTACATGGTAACACTAGGTTTTGACTTCGTACGCGTAAAATTTATTTTTCCCCCCACCTCCGCGTCGCATCGCATCGCCCGCTCGCGCTATTACCTACTTCATTTATGGTTAGCGTTCGTTTTGACTTTTTTCTTTTTTCCCGGCTCTAGCGTGATGTTAAATAGCTTATAAACCTTCCTCAAGAATTGGGCTATCAAATGCAAAAAGACTTTTTCAAATCCAACTGGTAGTTTTAGAGATTAGAGAGTTCAAATAAACAAAAGATTATTTATTTATTATTTATTAGTATAGTATATAGGTATATAGATAAGGACTCCGTGAGTCGATAAAAAGAAAAAAGATTATTTAAAAGTGGGCGTCTAAAGATTTTAAATTATAATAAAAGGTTATTATTTAAAAGATAGTGTAAACATTTTTTTTTACCCGACTGCCCCAAATGGAGGATAATGTTTTTCGAGTGTATATATATATATGTCTATTTCTTAGGCACGCTCTGTAGCTTAAACGGCTTGATGGATTTTGAACATACAAGGTGTTACTTTTTTTTTGTATGTGCAAGCGGGGACAAACCATTAACCTGAAAATATGGTGTAACTTTTGTTTGTCATAATGCAATAATTCCTTACAAAAAAAAAGTTCAATGCTTGTTTTTCTCTTTTCAGTTACCTACATAATATGTTTTTGCAGTCGAGTATTTTATTTTTTAAATATTTTATTTTTATTTTTATAAACATTTATTTTTTTTGTTCTATGTAGGTATATTTTTCCAACATACTAGTGGGCCCTGTTAATAGGGTTCAAATAGATTCGATGCATCTTGCGTTAACAATAATTTAACTGTCATTAGGCTAGTAAATTACTGCATGATGTATTAGCTACGGTATAAATATTATCTTAATGAGATGGACAATTTGCAGCATTAGCATAATGATAATGAGCTATAGATTTGTCAACTATGATTGATATACGCAATTGACGGATAACGTAATAAAAAGTAAATCGGTTTTACAATATAAATAATACATACTTTTGTTTGCTTATTTTGTCTTAAAATAACGGGTTAGTGACAACTCGGCCCGAGTCAACTCAACCCGAATAATAATACCGGATATTTTTTACTCCCAATTACGGTGAGTTGTATGGTCAGGCATAAAATCGATATTTTAAAATAAGTCATTACGAATTGTTTCCCGAATATTTTAGTTTTTTATTTGCATAAAAAGCAGCAAACATAACTCTGCAACGCCTATTTGAATTACGATACCTATATGTATAAGAAGCCTAAGTTCATTAGTTTTTTTAAATTGTCTGGACTAAAAAGGACAAGCGTTCCTTTGCTAAGACAATGCCACACGTCGGATCTGATGAAAATAGAAAAGTATGTCCTATTACATTTATTCATAAAAATAAATAAATAAAATCTATCAATAAATTAAAAATCTTCAATATTTTAAGAGGTCTTTTAATGTAACTGTACACACCACTTTTTTAGCCGTTTTGACGACGTAGTATCTGGTATTATTATTCGGGTTGGGTTGACGCGGGCCGAGCTATCACTGACCCAAAAAAACTGGAGCAGTGAACTACACAACATATATAACATCACAACATCACGCTTATGTTCCCCGACGGGTTGGGCAGAGGTGTATCTTTAACACACCTACATTTCACCACTTATATTATTAAGTCCTATGTAATACGGAGCCAGCCTACTGCTATCAACCAGGCACAAATCCAGACTCCGGGCTGAAATAACCTAAATAAACATTAAAATATGACTGATATAAATATTGCACGTATACAGATAACGTGTTCTTCTTCTATCTGGAACTAAAACAATAGCAAAGTGCCAAAATTATATTTCCAGAAATGTATGTTCATGAACAGCCGCGCACAATGTCTTGAAAGTAATGGCATTATAAATACTAGCAACAATACTAGGCACAGATAACCAAACAGTATTACCCCTATATTTAACCGCCTGCGACGATATATTTTATCACGGTACACAGTTGGTAAAATACCATTTCTACTACCTTCAACTTAGGCCGTTCATCAGTTTAATGTTCCCACATCCTCTGTGTATCAATTCCAAAGTCCTCATTTGCGTCCACCATAAGTTTTGTTTTGCTTCGCACATATTCTAGTTCACTGCATGCGATATTAAGACAAATGGCTAAGTAAACAGGAACTATATTTGCAGAGCTTACAGACTTACTTACTGACCTGTTTATGTTAGCCTCTATATCCTTTCTTACACGTACTACGTTCTTGTTCTTCGTAGTATACGGCTTGCTTACAGAGGCTACTTTATTTTTGTTCTAAGTAAAAGAAAATCAGGAAATAGTTTGTCCCATGAGCCTTTAGAAGCCCGTAATTTACTTTATGTGATGTCCCATATTATATCCAAAGTCTGTAGGTAATTGTATTACCGGAATAAAAGGACGACGCGATGCGACGCGACGTTCGAAATGAAAATTCTATGTGAACATTGTTGTATTCTTTAATTTTTTCATTACTTACTAAAAACCTACCTATTAGAAATTTACTATAACAACACTTCTATGAAAAGTTTAATTCCAATCAATAACTGAAGCAAAGCAAACAGTGCAAACTTAAACAAACTTTCGTGTTGAGCTTTACGTTATAAAATAACATCACACCAATATTTCGCCGTTATCTATAACGTAAATACTGCCCGTGATACTGCGCGCGCGATCGCTCGATAGATAAAGAATCAGGTCGGCGACCTCCTTGCTTTCCGCCATTTTACCAAGCGGATACAATGAGCTGCGGCTTTTGTATAATTCCGAAACTTGTTCTTTGGTAAAACCAGCTGTTTCTGCGAACGGTGTATTTGTACCGCCGGGGTTGACTGAATTGACGCGCACACCATGACGACCCAACTCCACAGCGACACACTTCGTAAATTGGTCCAGAGCCGCTTTTGATACGCAGTACGGCAGGTAATCCACGTCCTTGATCGGTCGTAAGGCCGCCACGCTCGATACGTTCACAATGTTTCCCTTTATCTTGATGAGATGCGGCGCCGCTAAACTTGTCAGGTGGTAAACTGCACGCAAATTAGTTGCCATAGCACGGTCAAGTAACTCTACACCTTCTAATATGCTTCCTCGGACTCCAACTCCAGCGTTGTTCACAAGCACATCAATACGACCAAATGTGTCTATTGTCTGTGCGACGATATTCTTTACGTCGTCGTCAAGCGACAACTCTGCCTTGATAACCAGAGGTTTAATACTTTTTGTATCTTCACATTGTTTCGCAACTTTGTTCAAAGATTCTTCATTTCTTCCAACTAACACAACTTTGGCAGACTGCTTGGCGTACAATAGGGCGGCAGCTGCTCCAATGCCGGAACTCGCGCCGGTGATCACGATAACTTTGTTGTCGAAGTCCATCGTCGCCCGCGCCGCGATTGCAACTAACGGGTTTACATTTTTATCTGTCCGTTTTAAGCAGCAACTTAGATAAACAACTTGACCTTCGACATTCCATAGCTAATTGATCTTTAATAGAAAGGGACGTAACCCAAATCTTCCTAACTTTTGTACTTAAGTATTATGACTAACTACTACCATTTCCAAAAACAACTTATTACCTACTTTCTAATTGCCTATATTTTAACCGCCGCCGCCCTTATTAAATTTCCAAGTGCATGCAAAATCATAATACCTGCTATAACTCGTAATCAGAACATTAACTAGTGGTTATAACGTTAATCTAAGCATGTAGTACGCTCGACTTGGCAAAGCGAGAATGGGACTACGGCCCGTGAGCAGCACGTAATAAAATTTTGCGGTTATATGGACGCGTCATATTCTGGGGACAAAGTGAATGTTTTTTTACGAAATATTTCAGCAATGACAGAGCGGGCCGGGGCCGCCACGGGGAGACGTGTGCATTACACAAGCCGTCGCGCGTACCACGAATATTTCTGTACGTTACCCTGTCATTTCATTATTGTCAGTGGACTCACGGGAAAATGTGTTAGTAGAATTATTTACAACGCTCTTTTTAAAAAAATGTTTCGGATGTTTTAAAATAGTATAACATATTAATACTTTCCTTAATCAAAATTATAATTTATTAATATAAAAATCTATCTCATTAACATATCGAGAAGGCTTGCTGAGTAATACAGACATCAAAATATGGGTTTTAAACAACGCAGGATTCGGTTAATCCATTCATCCTGACTCGCCTCTCGTATCGAGGGCAAACTACGTAATGTTGGTTCCGAGGCATGCCATTTACATGAATGATTATTCGGGCGAATAGATGTTCGCGTGCGATTCTGGCCCCTGATATTAGCGAATGTGAGGTGGTTTTTCTATGACAGATTTCTGAGACCATTCCGGAGTTTGTCTGTGCACGCCGCGTGGAAAGCATTGTCCGGACCCGTTAGCCTATGTTAACACGACGCTTCCCCAGTTGGTAGACAAACGGTAAACATGAATCGAATTTCTTCAAATATTATATTTTTTTAGTCGAAATTCTCTTTTTGTAGTTTTGGTTTTGGTTCGTGCCGATATATCGGCTCATAGGATAAATGTTTAATGTTTTCAAGAATTCTGTTCTGCCTTTTTAGGTAGGTATTTGACTTAAAATAATTTACGTACAAGACAAAATCGGGACACTGATAAACATGACATGAAGACGTAGGATTTTTCTAAAGGTCCATTTTCGAAACATAATTTTAACTTTGACGTGCTTACTTTCATGTTAGTTTCAGATGAAAATAGAATTTGTGACAAAAAGGAGAAACTCGAAGAAAACGAGTAAGTTTTTACTTTATCAACGATTTTGGCCCCAGGCTGTCAGTGAAATCCAAAAATATTAACTACCTAAAATGATAAGGTACGTATCACAGAGCCCTCTTCAACAGTCTTAATATTAACCCTTGCAAAGGAGTTAATAAGGCACCTGTCCTACCTCTGACGAGGAAGCAACTAGCTAACAACGATTTTCTCGCTAAAGAAACGTACAAAAGATTGGGTTCCGTGTAAGTAAAAGAGATACAAATATTAATAGTTGATTACTGACGGTTCATACCGCCGGCTAGTACGACTCGCGCTTGGTGCAAATGTATACCAGCGAGTATAATAGCTCGTCGTCGTCGTGCACTCGGCGGCTCGTTGCTCCTCTTTTAGTTGCTAGCTCTACTCACTTCTCGTTAATCGCCAGCGGTGGAACAAGTAAAATAGCTCCAAGAAACGCAACAGAAACACACAATCATTTGAAATGATAATTAAACAGCAAGCCATACAACAAATTATTATCATAAGTTCCTACATATCAATTCACTTTCACATCACATACCAACCACAAAATAAATCCGCACGAATTTACAAACGATTTGTAAAGCTTTCATGCATCGCCAAATGAGTTTCTAACCTGTAATTAATGCAAAATGTAATGCGGCATTACAGGAGGTCAGCCGCCTCACTAATTAGTACTGATTACTTGTTAATCTGCCGCAGAATGTTAACATAGCCCGGTAATGTTAACTTTGCCGGCAAAAATTACGCTCAAATGTGTTGCTCAAAGGAAAAATGTGGGAGAATAATGGGCTGAATATTAACTTTTGTACGATTGTGGTGAGAGTAGTTTCAACGCTTGTTTTGTGGGTTTTTAATGATTAAGTTTTCAGGTGTTTCGTTTAGTTTATTTTGTTTGTTTTTGGGAACTTCAGGTCAATTAGCTCTTGAACGTGATTTAACGTTCAAGAGCTATTAGTGTCATCATTGTGAAGGAATATTGACACTTACAGCTCTTGATCACGATTCTGAGGTGTTGATCGCGTTCAGTTTCACTGGGCCTTCGCCCTTACGCGGCAAAAAAATATCTTATTTAAAGTTTACAATTTTACTAAAAGACTTTTAGATGTTCAACGAGTCATTTGACACAGGAATGCTGATGTTTTATAACAATAACCTGCGATAACATTTTACGGGTTAGACAAGATAGAGAAATGATGTTTGAAGTAACCCTTACTCCACGGGCACCGGGAGCCAAGACGTTGCGCAGTGGGTGGCGACATCCGTAAGTTGGGCTCTTATCATAAATCTTCGTGGGCCTGCAATGGATCACTCTAACCACCCCCACCTCGCCCCTCATCATTTATACTTTATTATTGGAGGCTTACGTATCTGAAACCCTTTGAAACATTCAAATATGATCGCCTTGAAGAATTCGTAATTGTATCCATCGATTTGAGCCGCAAAAAGTGTCGAGTAAGAAAAAGGTTTTGTGTAGCACGATCATGAAATCCAATCAATCGAACTTGAAATAATAAATTGACATCTGAGATTCAATAAAAAAGCTACCTAGCTACTATTTGTAGTAACCATATCATACCAATTTGACGAAGATTATTATGTCAATTTAAATTCACAACCAGTAATATAATTTTCGACGAAATTGAGTTGTCATCAACTAACGAATATTGTCACGCAACAACTAATCATGTACAGTAAAATTAAATTGTCATTTTACGGGAAATATCAAACTGAAACTGAAACGGGCGACAGGAAACCAAAGTTTCACACCAGCGCAGTACCCGATGAATTTATGAATTAATTAAACGTCAATAACTAAAGCTGTCAATATTCAAATTCGTGTGGCATACAACCTAAATATACCAGCGAAAAGGCCACGACATGAAGTTAGAGTTCTCGTTCCATTGCGCTTTACAATATTTCTTCGGTGCCATTTGACTGACAGCGGACTGCAATGTACTGTGAAATGAAACTGGAAACCTCGTATTTCGTTGAGGGGTCTCTGGATATGAAACTATATTATGTGGTTCATTTCAGAACTGAGTTCGACGTGTACTAGAATAACCTACATCCATAAACTGGGTTAGTCCATTGTTGGTTTTGTTATTAAAGTTAGACAGCAGTTCGTTAACTAAAATAACTGGAAACAGTACCTACAACACAACATCATTGCACGGCTGTTCATGCATTACAAGAAACTCTTTTAATTACCTTCTGCCAAGCAAACAGGCGGTATAGCTACGACATTCCAGTCATACAATCTAATAGGTAGGTAATTTTACCTAAATAGATACTCTATGTACTGTACCTACAGGCTATCTGCAAAAGGGAACCTTACATCATCCATTCTCGCATAAAAAATAATCTGGTTGCATTCGACCACTCAAGCGAATTTAGAATCAGTTTCAAAATTGTAAAACAGTTGTTTGTTGTAAAATAAAAGAATTTTGTGATAGGCGCGTAAAAGTGAAACCCTCTTGAACTATATAGCTAAAATTCAGTATTGCATATTATTTAGCGCCAACCCCGTATTCGTCCCGGTAACTACCTAGTAATTTCGCACGTATAAACAAAATCCATCATGCTGTTGAAGAATCAACATCGACATAAGCCAATACGATTCTGAAGTATTCAGCGCTAGACCGCATCGCTTAGCGCTTTTTTACGCGGAAATCGTAGACGCAGATACTCGGTTCAAGGAAATCAATCAGCGAACCATTGGCCACGGCTCAAAGTGGATGCGGTTGATGTTAAGC
This sequence comes from Lithophane semibrunnea, assembly GCA_947363905.1. NCBI lineage: Eukaryota > Metazoa > Arthropoda > Insecta > Lepidoptera > Noctuidae > Lithophane > Lithophane semibrunnea. Next base: position 8,838,557 of record OX376198.1, read on the forward strand.
GCTTAACTCATTATTTGGCTGCGGAACAACAAGATCGATGTGCCAAAAATACTCCAGTACAAGGTTTAAGCCTGGGTCGCGTTCCCGGGGATTAATGTTATGAACCGATGTTTTGGTAGAGAATTTTTCAGTGATGTTTTTACGATCATGAGCGAATTGATGGCTGATGTAATTTCAGTGTGGGCACGAATATTTTCACTTGGCCAACGAAAAAGTTGATCGTTGTCAAAATGACCATTTCATAGTTAGAACAGAATAGGCGTCCTTATTCTTCTTAAGTTCCCTAATAATAATATCATTACTGATTGTATTTCGATCACTTTAGATGTAATGGAACGATGGAACGCATTAGTAAATAAATTGTTTTATTTTTGAATAACATGTTCACCCAAAAGCCTAACCCATGTACAAAATGTAATTTATTAGTGTCAAATCGAAAATAAAAATAAACGATTGCTCCTAATACTATTCGAATAAAATTCTCAGCCACATCACTGGCAGACGTTTCCACTCACGTTATAAACGTGAAATGCGGAAAATTTTCAAGAAAATTTCATCGCATTTAGAGCATTCAGAAGCTTTTCGCTTATTTTCATAGATCCATCGTACGGTCACAAGCATAAATACTTACGATTGAACTTTGAGAAAAGACCTATTTCATAATGTTATGTGTACAGGGTGAGAATTACACAGAGAGTCATAGAGCCTTCCGTGCTTGGCATAGATAAGGCTAATAGACCAACCGATTTCCAAACGTCGAGATCCGAAGACATACGAAGGTTTTCGATATTGCAAAACGAATTATGGAACCTGCACCTGGCAAAGCGCAGTGACGACAGGTGGAATAAGGCTGAAAGACGAAGTGTCGGTCGTCCGGAAATGGGCGGACGATGTTGTTACCATCGCGGGTAGAACCTAGACTGGCACAGGAGCGTGGGAACAACACAAGAAAAGAGATGTCTATTCCCAGTAATGCTTGACATCGGGCTGTAGATGATGATGATGACGATGATGTTTTTCAGAATACTATGTTCGTTTCACTATAACATTTCTATCTATACCTTAGGAGAAAATTGCCTTTGAATCTTTAAGGTCTCGTGTAACGTATTATGATCGTGACTGTACACAGTAGGAATGGTTTATTGAATACGCACTTGAAAAAAATTGATAAGACGATGATGAATTTCCCGAGGTCTCGAATACGCTGAAAACTGGAAATGGGTCAGGAATAGTATGCAGAGTTAGCAAATATTGCACAATGTTTGGACATCAGAGTGCGCTTTTATCGGACTCCCGATGCAAAGGCTCTGAGTAAATAGGTAATATTTTAGTGTGATTTTATTTTACTGTTTATTAACAATTCAGAGTATACTTTGCGATTTAAGTATGTTTTAATTTTAGATACATCAATATTTTAACATAACATCATACCTTTTTTTTTGTAATCCCCGAAAGGTTTGAGCAGAGGTGTACCATATTTCGCCAGTTACGTTTAAATCTAATGTAATGGCGAGACTATTTATTTATTTAAACTTTTCGCACTAAAAAATGCCTGAGGCATTCTCTACCAGACAACCAAGGGTGGTGAAGAGATTAGATGGCAGGTGCTCTAATTGAGAGGAACAAAGAGAAAAAATATATAATATATCGTATTGCATTATAGATAAAACAGGTTTACAGTACATAAATAAGCTATAAAGTTATGGTACATATACTAACACATATATTTACTATAATAAATACTATATATATATACAAAACATACAAATACTACTATACTATTGGTGTCAACCAGGCACAAATCCAGACATCCAGAATATATTTTTGTGGAAAGCGGAAAATATTTTTTGTGGAAAGCAGGGTGTTGAAAAGCGTACCTACGTCCAGCCGTGGAGTGCACATACAAATTGGCAACCAGTATAAATCTCCAAAAACAACGTGGCCGAGCAAGGTATCGTGTACTCGAACAATATGTGAATACACTATTTTGTGAATTTCCACGTAAAGCTTTTTGCAGTCTTTGACATATTTACTACGCTTTTCGGACATTAAAAGCGCTTCAGCTTTTAGTCCAAGAATATTATTAAAAGCTTTTCAGTTGAAATTTTCATTAACTTATAAATTCCACTGCTCTCAAAATTTAATAAACGGTGTCCCTATATTTTTTTTACTTTTATCACTTTGATCAATAAAAAACCGGCCAAGTGCGACTCTGACTCGCACACAAACCATATTAAGATCGGGCAAAAAACGCCGAGAAAAACACGTTTCTTGTACCCGTAATTTCATTTTTAAGGGTTTTTCCGTACCCAAAGGGTAAAACGGGACCCTATTACTAAGGCTCCGCTGTCTGTCTGTCTGTCCGTCGTTCACCAGGCTGTATCTCAGAAATATTGGGTAAACCAATATTTCTTAACCGCATTTTAAATGAAGACGTAGTCTATTCTGAGTTGTGAAGCAGCATACAGTTTAATAATAATTAAATAATGATGAAATAAATATCTTATACACATGGTAGAACATTTTATACATACGTGGCTATATGTATAATAACATCATAGCACGCTCGCCATCCATCAGGCCCTCAAGGCCTATGACAAGAAGGCTTACTTTCCTCATGAATATTTATCACCCTGTGTATTCCCCAAACCAAGTGGCTTGAAAAAAAAACATTATGTTTGCCTTTAAAGCCAATTCACTTGAAAATTCAACCTGTACTTAGAAACGCTTTGAAGATGTAAATACGAACGTAGTTAAAAAGAAATTTTTAGCTAAGCGATCAAGGGTCTAATTTGTGATATTTATGTTGCATATTCGTAGGTAAATACGCTTATGTAAATTATTTGAGCTAAATTTTGTGTCGCATGTATAACTTACTAGCTGGACTCCGCGGTTTCACCCGCATAAGTCTCGATTCCGTAGGAATATCGGGATAAAAATAATCTCCTATGTGTTAATCCAGGTCATAAACTATACTCGGGGACTTCAACGCCAAGAATGTAGCTTGGGGTTCCCGGTATACGGACACACGGGGCAGGATGGTGGAGGACTGGGCTCTGGAGACAGGCCTGGTCGTCCTAAACCGGGGTTCTGTCCCCACGTGTGTGCGGATGCGGGGTGAGTCGGTGGTGGACATCTCGTTCGCCAGCCCCGCTCTGTCACCGCGTGTCACTGACTGGCGCGTCATGGAGGGGGTGGAGACGTATTCCGACCACCGGTATATCCGGTTTGAAGTCTCCGCCCAGTCCTCGAGCGCGCCGGTCCGACAGGCCCCGAGTGGTCCGCGGTGGGCGCTGAAGCAGCTGGACCGGGAGCTCCTCCTGGAAGCTTCGATCGTGCAGGCCTGGGTGTCATCACCGGACAGGCCTGCCGACATCAACGACGAGGCGGAGTGGTTCCAGGAGGCCATGTCCAATATTTGTGACGTGGCAATGCCCCGGACCCAGCCCGGACGTGCTTCGCGCCAGGTGAGCTGGTGGTCGCAGCAGCTGACGGCTTTGCGCCATGCGTGTGTTGCTGCGCGACACCAGTACACCAGGCACCGCAGGCTCCGTATCCGCCCTCCGGATACGGAAGCCATTGAGGCGGAGCTGTATGAGGGGTACAGAGCGGCGAAGACCGCCCTCCAGGCGGAGATCCTGCGGGCCAGGGCAGTGGACCGCGAGGAGATGCTGGAGACTCTGAACAGAGATCCGTGGGGACGCCCATACAAGATGGTGCGGGAGTAACTCCGCCCATGGGCTCCCCCGCTGATGCAGAGTCTCCGGCCTCAGCTTGTGGAGGACGTGGTGAGCGCTCTGTTCCCTTCGAGAGGGAAACATACCTCCCCGCTCATGGCTCCGCCTACTGCGGTGCTTGATGCGGACCACAACACCGACGAAGACGACGATGCTCCGGAGGTGACCGAGGTAGAAATGAGAGTGGCGGTGCGAAGGCTGAATGCCAAAAACACCGCCCCAGGACCTGACGGCCTAACTGGGAAGGCCTGGGTCCTGGCCATGGAGGCTCTCGGGCCTCGACTAAGGGGTCTCCTAAGCGCATGCATGGAGAGGGGCCAGTTTCCACTTCGTTGGAAGACGGGGAATCTGGTCCTCATAAAGAAGCCGGGGCGCCCTGCGGACTCTCCGTCCGCTTATCGGCCCATCGTGCTGCTCGACGAGGTGGGCAAGCTCTTTGAAAGAGTAATTGCAAACCGCCTCGTCGGGCGGCTGGTGCGGGTGGGGCCGGACTTGGCGGAGAGCCAGTTTGGTTTCCGCAGAGGGCGCTCTACGGTGGACGCCATCATGCGCGTACGGGCCCTCACGACGGGGGACGCTGTGGCCCGGGGTGGGGTCGTCTTGGCGGTGTCTCTAGACATCGCCAACGCCTTCAACACCCTGCCCTGGAGTTGCATAAGGGAGGCACTCCGGTACCACCGGATGCCGACCTACCTCTGTCGTGTGGTCGAGGCCTATCTGACGGACAGGGCCGTCATCTACCCCGGTCACCAGGGAGTGTGGAACCGGCGAGAGATGTCGTGCGGTGTCCCACAGGGATCGGTCCTGGGGCCGCATCTGTGGGACATCGGTTACGACTGGGTGCTGCGCGCCGACCTCCCCAGTGGCGTCAGTGTAGTTTGCTACGCTGACGACACGCTGGTCCTGGCACAGGGGAGGTCGCACCAGGCGGCGGCCGAACTAGCGACACGCGGGGTTGCGACAATCGTCGATAGAATCCGGCAGCTGGGACTCGAGGTGGCCTTGCACAAGTCCGAGGTCATGTGTTTTCATGGCCCTCGGAACGCGCCACCGTCGGGTTCCCAAATTACGGTAGGAGGGGTTCACATCGGCGTCGAGTCGACGATGAAGTACCTAGGACTCGTTCCGACAGCCGGTGGAACTTCGTTGAGCATTTCCGACGTTTGGCTCCCAGCCTGGACCGGGCTGGAGCTGCCTTGGGGCATCTCCTGCCCAATCTGGGGGGTCCAAACGCCTCCTGCCGGAGGCTCTACGCGGGGGTCGTGCGGTCCATGGCCCTTTACGGGGCACCGGTGTGGGCGCGTTCCCTTAGGCTGCGGCCAGCCCGCCGGTTGAACGCGTCCCAAAGGGTCATGGCCATTCGGCTGGCCCGGGGATACCACACGGTCTCCCGTGAGGCGGCGAGCCTCCTTGCCGGATTACCGCCATGGGATCTGGAGGCGAAAGTCCTCGCGCACATATGGGAGTGGCGCGAGGAGATGAAGTGCCGGGGCATAACTCCGCTGCCGCAAGAAATCGCGGCACAGCGGACAGAGCTCCGGCAGGATCTCATGGCGGCTTGGAGAGTGCGATTGTCGCAACCCAGTGCTGGGCACGCCACAATTGCGGCGATAAGTCCCCTCTTTGAGGAGTGGCTAGAGAGGCGCCACGGCGTCCTGACCTTCCGCCTGACACAGGTCCTCACCGGACACGGTTGCTTCGGGAGGTTCCTGTTTCGTATAAGGCGGGAGGAAACGCCCGGGTGTCACCACTGTGTGGATCGCCCGGAGGACACGGTGGAGCATACGGTGGAGGTCTGCCCCGCTTGGGCGGAGCCCCGCCGTGTCCTCTTGGAGGCGATTGGCGGCGGTGACCTCTCGCGTCCGGCTCTGGTCCAGGCCATGGTACGGAGCGAGAGGGCATGGGAAGCAGTCACCTCCTTCTGCGAAGCAGTAATGCTCGCGAAGGAGGAGGCGGAACGCGTGAGGGAGAGGCAAAGTTTGCGCCCTCACGCCCCTAACCGCCGCCGCCGCTGGAGACGCCCTGGGCGTCGGGAATCCCAGGCGGATTCACGGCCACCATAGGCGCGGGCTTGCGGACGGCGAGCAATAAATAAATAAATAATAAATAAATAAATCTTTATTTACCAAAACAGTATACACAATTTTTTACATTTTTAGGAACATGGCTAAGTGGGCCAGAGCAAAACGACTCTGACTTCTAAACTAGGGATAACCTGTTTCTTAGAAGTCAGTATGCCTTCGAAATTATGTGCGCATAAGCCAATAAAATTATAATATTACCTGGATATGACACAAGGTATACAAATAAATAAAAAGTAATTATAACAGAGCAATGTAAGCCAATCCAGGGCGAAAGATTATTGATAAAAAAAAAAAAACATAAAAAAGGAGAATTAAAAAAAGAAAGATGTTTTTTAATTGGTTTTGAGTGATAGGTGTGTGTGTGTGTGTGTGTGTGAGTGTGTGTGTGTGTATGTGTGTGAGAGAGTATGGGTGGTATGTGTTTGTATATAAGAATGAGTGTGAGCGAAATATTTATTAACTTATGGGTGTTTATACTTGTTCATATGGAATTTAGGTTGGAATAGCTTCCCATCAGAAGATTCTCTGTCTTGGGATAATCGAGTTTTAAAAGATGTTCTTGTAAGGCGGATTTACAGTGATATGTAGTTGAATGAAAAATTTTTAATACTTTGTTCAACTGGTTGTAAATTTTCGAACTGTTGATATAGTAGTGTCGTTTAGCGAAAGATGTTTTACACGGTTGCAGGGTAAAGACTGTGTGTTTGACTCTGCCAGTTGGCTCTGATAGTGGGCGCGTAGAGTGCTTACGGAGCACGGTCAGGAGAATATACAACTTTCTTACTGTCAGTACTTTTGATTCCGCATATAACTGTACTCTTGGATATCTCAGTGGTCGACAGAGAAGAACCTTCAGTACAGCTCTTTGCGCTCGTTCCAGTCGTAAGAAGACGTTTTCAGTGGCTCCACCCCAGGCTGGAATACAGTACGCTAAGATTGATTGGCATAATGCAAAGTACACAGCTTTTAGTGTATCCGCGTCAGCAGAATTACGCAATTTTTTAAAAACATATGTCAGTTTGCGAACTCTACTCACAAGTGTGTCGATGTGTTTATGCCAATTCAGATGTTGATCGATATGTACGCCCAGATATTTAACGGTTGGTGACTTGGCGACGGTGGGGCAGTCACAGAAAGGCGAGGACGCGCACGAGTGAGCTTTCAGAGTATAAGATGCTGGTGGACAAAAACTTGATCTAATGGCGAACGGAATGTAAAACGTTTTACTTACGTTCACCGTTAGTAAGTTACTGCTAAGCCACTCCATAACGCGCGTCAGCGCCTTCTCTGCGTTATGATAACATTGGGCCCAGTCTTTTCCGTCAACTAAAAGGGAGGTGTCATCTGCATAAGAGATTATTTTACAGCTATGGATCGGTAACTGACATAGCTCGTTGATATATATCAGGAAAAGAGTGGGGCCCAGAATGCTACCCTGTGGTACACCGTACGTTATTGGACGCACATCACTATCATTCTGCCCGACTCTAACAATTTGCGTACGACATCTCAAGTAGTCTCGAAACATTTCCAACACTACACCCCGGATTCCTATACCCTCCATTTTTTTCAGTAATTCAGGCGCAGAGACGGTGTCAAAAAAAAAAAAAAAAAAAAAAAAAATGCATTTATTTAAGTAAGTTTTTACATGTAAGTTGCCGGGGCTTCCCAGAAAGTAATCGAATGATACTTGTGTTGGGAAAGCCTCGCTCTCAAAAGCCTTAGATAAGTCAATAAAGATACCTAGACATTTATGTTTGTTATCAAGGGTCTTTACAGCGTGCTCGGTCAATGCTAGAACGGCATCTTCGGTACTCATTCCTTTACGAAAACCAAATTGGTTGGGTGATAAAAAACTATTAACGTTGAGAAAGGAGAGGAGACTTTTGTTTAAGATTCGTTCTAGTATCTTTGACATGGCGGAGAGGACCGAGATAGGTCTGTAATTGTTAACATCGTCTCTGCGTCCCGATTTATGAATAGGGTGAACCACTGCTCGTTTAAAGACTGCTGGGAATACACCTGATGAAATGGCCAGATTACAAACATGCGTAATGATGGGAACCAGCAATGGGTAGCTCGCCGTCCGATCAGGACCAGGCCCGGGTCGATGGCGCGTCGTGTTCCACGCGCGCCTCAAAGAGATGTCAGCACAATTGGCGGGGTCCGCTAGGACCGATGCCTGCCAGGGTTGCGGGTTAGTCCGAAAGGGATACCGGGACCTTGGCAACAGGCAACTGAAGGAACACGGGTGGGTTTTAGTCAGTAAAAGTGTGACACGCCCTTCCGCTCCACCCAGAGCGGGAGAAGTCATTGGATGATTTCCCACCCTCAAAAAAAAAAAAAAAATAGGTCATAAACTATCTGTTTGCCAAATTTCATCCAAATCCATTCAGCCGTTTTTGCGTGATTGAGTAACAAACATCCAAACACACAATATTTCACATTTATAATATTAGTAGGATTATGTCTGTCGTCAAACGACAGACTATGGGTAGGTAAGTAACATTCTTTCTACAACAAAAAGAACACAGACATGAGTTTCACATGTCTGACGTCTGAATATAGAAGAACAAATTCGATATTGAATAAGAGATGTCAGTTTCTCTAGAACTTTCAATTTGAAAATCTAGCGTCCTAACAACAAGCACAGCCTCGAGATATAACATAATTGAAACGCCCACAAATAATACGTGAAAGTAATTGATAATTATTATAAAAGTTTTGCGTAACTTTTAGACAACGAAGAAGTTTGACTTCTTAAAAGCCTTCAATAGGCTACCCAAAAAATTCTTTGCCAAAACGGCTTTGTTACGGGATCTGTCTTTGTTTTGGCCAACTTCTTTGATCAATCATGACAAATTGTATTTTGTTATAAGAGCAGCCCGTCACGAAGTTTGACAGTTCTCGGCTAAAAGTTTTCTTTTGTGGAAATAAACGAGTACGAATTAGATCTTGATGTTAAATCAATCAATGTTGGTAAAAACTTCAATGTCGATATGTAATTGTGTACTCGTAGATAGGTGCGTCAACATCACCATGTCGATTGGAATTAAGGAGAAAAACTTCCTTAATTGAAAATGATTTCAGGAGACATAATTCTTATTACCACAAAACCGTGTTTATCAGTTGTCCACCCTAAACACTTTTTAAACATGACATTTCTGTATGGATTTTGACATAAAACTGACATTAGACACGCGTTGAACAAGTGTCTAAGTTATTGTGGTAAGGCCCTAGAGGTGTACCAAAAAGTTTCTTAATTTAAGAACTGATCCGCATGATTAATTTATTGATTGAACAAAGTATTGGGCAACTCTTCAATTAACCAACTTCTTCTTCCTTATCAGCTAGCTACATGAGTAGAGACCTATAACCGATGCCGTATGCCGAGTGAAATAACATTAGCATCTTCATAGTGGATTTTTAGCAAATGGAATATTTGGTGGAAGAAAAAAAGTCTTTTACTCGAATTGCCGACAGAAATACCTTATCAGTAATGAAATAACATTATCTTCCTTCCATTGCCTTTTCAAATTAAAAGAAAGTTACTGAAAAAACATTGTCCCTATTTCATTCCCAGACATTTAGGCACAATATGGAACGGTATAATTTTGACGCATAACTTCACCCGAACAAACTGTTACGATAAAAGATAAAAGATAAAAGAAGTGCGATAAAAAAGGCAAAAGGCCAGTGCTACGAGCATCCCATCGCCGTCAAAAGTTCTTCAATATATCGTGTCAGTAATATCATAATATCTGTTCTGTCCTCCTTCAAGTTTCACAATATTTTACCCTGGTTCCATAAATACTTTGGAGGCGCACAAAAATATGGAGAGCAATAAAACCGTCAAGTCAGGTCATCAGAACGGAAAGCCGAAGGCGTTTTGTCGCCAGATGTGGCACTGAATCAATGAAAAAGTGTTTTCTTCCGTGGTTGACATCGGCGATATATCTTGATGCGCCGACCGGGTCCCGAGTCGCGAGGTGAGGGAAACTACGCAACTGTAATAATGGCCGCTGTTATGTTTGCTGACGGGACAAACTCTGAGCGAGCACCTGCTTGCGCTGACACGCGAAATATGTTTATTCACGATAAATATATATCGCGGATTTATCCTTGTACTGTTTAATAAAAATGTCGCCTTTTGACGCGAATATGAAAACAGTAAATATGGGAATGTCAAAATAAGACGCCTCATTTTAATACCTGTCTTTTGTGCAATACTATTGCGTAAATATATTATCGTCTCTGACAGCTCTGTAAACAAAGAAAACAATCTAAATCTCAACAATACTAGCAGGTCTTAATCCAAATTTACGGAAACGGGTCGCTTCCTATAGGCCGTGTTTATCCGTACACAGTATTTTAAAGAGGCAAGCCGATGGGGAGAACAATGAGTTCGGAACAGTTTTCATGTCGGAAGTGGCATTACACTGAACATTAGCTTGGGCGATAAGGCGCCAACACAAATTGGTCCGAGCACGCGAACACTGCGAGCGCATTAGAAGAAAGCGCGGTCTTAGGAATTGGGGAACTCGGCGGTTGTGACAGCCCGTACGAGCCCCAGCAGCGCCTCGGAAATAGGTCTAGGTTTTATGAGCTAAACGACCGTAAAATATCCTCATAATGGACGGTTGGGATTATTTAGGACACTGTTTATGTGTTGGATTACGACGTTTATGAACCTTACACAAGTTCTTGTAAAATATGTCTACTGGGTGTCATTTCCTAGATTGGATTCGGTTATTCAGCAACTTAATCTTAAACGAGCAGCTTGTTACAAACGTTGATCGTAAACTGGTTGGAAATCTTGTTTAACGCGAGTCTATTTTACGTTAATTAACTATCTGCATGTGCACGCCATTTTGAAAACATCATCAGTCATGATAAAAATAATAAATATAAGTTTGCAAAACATATTCAAAACGCTTTTCCACTCACAAGTAACCTTCAGGCTTTTACTTCAAACATCAAAAAGTACACTCGTGCACCAAAGTAATAAGTCACATGTAAATTTCGCAGATACAGCTTTGTACAGGAAGCTGTTATTCAGCGCCCTCTGCTGGATCGGCAATAAATTAACAACGGGCAGGATAAATCCATTGAGCAGTTCGATCTACGATGGCAACTGCACTGAGACTGCATTTGAATAATGTACGCTAGAATGTATTACCCCATAATTTACCGTCTTTGTACATTTCCCTCTAAGTTTTATCAAGACTCAGGTATAAATTATGTAGAAATCCCCTTTAGTTCGCTATAGCAAGATATATTTCTATTTGATGATGCTGTGAATTGTATTGATGGCTCAACGTTACCCTTGAGTTGTAAAAATCATGTTATCGAAATGGACCACGTTAGGGTTGATACGTAATAAAAACGGACTTAACACTAAATAAGCGCTATAACAATTTTCACCCCTGCACATTATTTTTGTGCGATTTTCACTGACACGGACATAAATTCTATTAATTTGTGCACGTGATTTAAGTCGCGAAATCCTTTCGTATTTAGGTACTATTTTTCTTTTTTTGGTGCTAATTATCATTTATTCGAGTTATCTTTACTTATCTTTATGGAACGAAGTTCTTTATCGCAATTTCGGAAGTCGGTGTCTTTGCTTTTCAATTTTCGTTTTTTGCCACGACTTCCTTCTTTATTTTTCACTTTTTAGTTGTGGTTCCTACCCCACACAAATTCGTATACCGTTATCTCCTATTTAAATAACAGTGACGGAGTCAACTAAGATAATAATATCGTCTACATACGCAAAGTTGAAAAAATACGTAATTATTGAAGCTAACTCAAAAACTACGCAAGCAAAATTAATAAAATTTATATGGGACCACCTCTGAAGCATGACCTACCAAACAAAAAAAGAATCATCAAAATCGATTCATAATTGGCGGAGAAATCGCGTATCAGAAAGGCGTAAAAAAAAAAAAAAACATACTGACGAATTGAGAACCTCCTCCTTTTTGAAGAAGTCGGTTTAAAAGTGTAACATCTTGAGCGTCACGACCCTTTCTTTTTTTTTTCGTTTAATTACTCTCAAACGTTGTTGATTTATTTCATTGTGCCTGTTATTTACTATACATTCAGAAAAGGAACTTCATTCCAACCGGGTGTCCCATGATACCTCTCGACTTTTTAATGTGCAAGTGTTTCTGTGGCAATACACCAATTTTTCCTTCTTTCTTTATGTATGTAGGAATATGACATCTGTATAAAACCAGATATCTAGAGAACGGGCGACAACGGACCCGTTAACATTTATGTAAGTTCCCTTGAGTAATTCGAGTCCAAAGCGCCTCGGGCTCATTCCCATCCCGCTATCTGTAAGCAATCAAACAAACGGTAGGTAATGACGTTAGAACTTACGGAGATTCCCTTACATCTGCTGACATCAATATTACGTCACCACAGCTATCAGAGACGCAGATAAAGCTTTGTTCGGGGGAAACGTAATAATCGGTATTTATGAGCCATCATATGACCTATATTATGATGGAGCGTAACGAAGCACCTACGTTTTGTTTTATGAGACATTTATTTTCATGCGGTGAAATCAACGGTTTTATGTTCGTTCAGGACTAAAGATCGACTAATAATAATGGTTTAATGTGTTTATTTATTAATAATATCACTAGCTTCACCCCGCGACTTCGGCTGATAAACTCTTATGGTCATAAAAATTCCGACACATTGTAAGTTACTCACAGGAGTTCTTATGAAACATCGGAATTGAAGTGAACTATACTCCATTTGAAATAAGATTAGACGTTTAAATAAACCTTTTTTACAGTCCGTTCAAATTATTTTGACTTCTATTGCGTTGGTAGCATGAAAAAAGCTGCAGTAAACAGTTGGTATTGTAACCACTTTTTTTCTTTTAATGCCATCCTTATGCCTACGGTATAGAAGTCAAAATCGAATTGAACGGACTGTAAAAAAGTTTTATTTAAATGTCTAATCTTATTTCAAATGGAGTATGGTCAACTATAAAATACATAATGGCATTCGGCTACTGTTTAGCTTTCGTCATTGAACAAATTTTCTCCATCGAATCCGTACTTCCAGTGATTACCTCCTACATCGAAACTTACAAACATACAAACATACAAAATTTGACCTCTTTATAATATTAGTGTAGATATATTTTAACCATAAGTCATATATTCTACCATTACATCTATAAAAAACTCTCATTAAATCTATCATTTACACTGTCGTTAATGTCATAAACAACTTTAATTACAATAAAAACTTTCTTTATTCGCAAAGTTCTTTATACGATACAATGAACCGAACTGAGTCTTATCCATATTTTTCATAAGTACGTGGTAACTTGGTAAAAATTCCCCTCATGGTATTCAATTTTAGCAAGTAGATATTAGTTAGGAAGTTTTATCTATCGTCCTCGAAACAAAAGTACTCAGTACTTGAGATTACTTTGTTCCCTTTTGTTCTTCTTACTTTGTACTCGTTGATGACTTCACACATTATGACAATCATAATGTGAGAAGTTCGGGATTCGTTAGTTAATTCAAGGTTTCGTGACAAACTGTTAAAAGGAATATCCTACTAATATTATAAATGTGAATGTTTGTGTGTTTGTGTGTCTGTGTGTGGATGTTTGTTACTCAATCAGGCAAAAACGGCTGAATGGATTTGCATGAAATTTGGCACACAGATAGTTTATAACCTGGATTAATACATAGGATACTTTTTATCCCGATATTCACACGGGATCAGGACTTATGCGGGTGAAACCGCGGGGCGCTGCTAGTAAGTTATAAAGGAGAATTTCCCAGTTATAACGTCAGATAAAATTACCTGTCATACAATGTTATGTCCACCTACGAACACCCTTGTTATCATATCTCATGGGGATTTGCGCCAGGTTATTGCCTACCGAAATTACCAAGCTAATGTTTGCTTGATTCTGGATCAGATCTCACAGTAATTAATGCAAATAACATACCTATACACACAAACATTTGGTTTAAATTATCGAGACAAAATTCCGTCCCTATTTGAACGTGTATATTACCCAGCAAAATAGAGAAGACCTACTCCACACGCGGGTTTCGTAAAAAGTGAAAAAAGGAATTCTGCCAAAAAGATAGCAGAGACTTTCGTTATGCTAATTGGTCGTTTGAAAATTGGCCATGACTGGTGCGATTTCATATATTCGATTTTTACCGGTCTACTCAATGAAAGCATAATTATGAGCTGTCATCTTAACTACCCCAAAAAATACACCGAACATGCTCCAACCCGACAGCAATTATCAGCCAATGGGATCCGGGTCCTAACAATTTATCCGCATAATTAACACGCACACATTGCCAAAAAAAACTCATTAACGCCATACAAGCTAAAACGGCGTGGATGATAATATAGTGATGGGACGTGTCACGCTGAAATGTGAGTGAGTGGGACAATCGAACGTCATTAGGCCAATAGGTCGGCTATGTCACGCGCGGAATGACGATCGATCGACAAATATTTTCATTATTGGACCTTCCCTCGTGTGTCATGTCACTAAATGCTGTAATTACCTTTACGTTTAGGGATGTCGGATCTTTATTCTAATTTATTGTGCTACTATTGCTTATCGACACGTTTAGGATATAAAGTTCTATTCTACAGAGTTAAATTTAAAGAAGTTTATTCTACACTTTATCGCTGGAGTTAATAAGCGTTATTGTAAAAAAAAACTTATTACAATAACACTTGCTGGTTTTGCAAAAATATCTCTATGATTAGTATTGATAGCGTCCCATTTTTAAGTGGATGCCATACATATATAGTCCTCCAGACCGTATTTCGGCCATGGCTGCCATCTCAACGGAAACTGACTTCGGCGCGGGAGATATTATAGTGCACAAGGGTGTGAACAAACACAGGTGCACTTTCTCTTCCCTCACTCTCATAGTCCGATGACATACACATGGGTAAAGAAGGTCTAATTAACTTCAAAATATTATCAGTAGTTATTGTCTCAAATTAGGCTATACTTCCCTCAGATGTGAGATTATCGAAAGGATGATTACCAACATCGACTAACCTGCAACAGATTTACAACCATGGTACGTTCGCTACGCTTCACAATCTACTTGCGAAGCGGTAATTATGGAAATATTGATTGTGTGTTATATCAGTATACGGGAACCCAATGTCCAGTAGTGGACGTTAACGGGCCAGTATGAAATATAATGCCTCGGTGAACTATTCCTTTGTGGAGCAGGCTGCACTATCAGTATAAATGGTTTTTAACGAAAATTGCTTTTAAGATTAATGGCCTCTAAGTAAATAGCAATATTTAGGGTATTCATGCGCAGATTTTCCATTATGAAATGAATCTTTTTTTACCAATGGTAGTTGAAGCTATCACTAGTTATCTAGTAGGTACTGGAATTACTCGTTGTTCAAAGTCGATTTACAAAGATAACTCCTCCGTGTACTAAAACTAGGATTAGTTATTAACTTTTTTTAATTAATAGGTTTCAACATTGACATTTATTTCCATTACCTATAAACTACATAAATAATAATATGCAACTAACTTTTACAGTAGCCTGTACTACATTATATAATTAACTGGATACATACCTACCTATACAAAAACAAAAAGGACTCGTAGGACTGAATTCTTTTTACGCTGATGTCGGCCGCGTACGTCGCCGTCGGTCGCGCGTGCTTATAGGTATATGTAACATTGTGTTCTATACAGGGTGTTAGTGTAAACACCGTTATCCTTGAAACCAGTGATTTGGTTTCATTTATAAAACGTAAAATCAATGGAAAAATACAACTTTTTTTTTTTAAAGAATATCTACATTTTTCCACAAGAACATTTCACCCTACACGCAAGGGCAACGACTGGCCGCGGCCGGCGGTTGGTGGGGGCGGGCGGGGCGTGCGGGACGTTACATGACCGGCCGTCAGCTGTTTCGCAGTCTCTCGAACGCGTATCCATGAGTATCGGGACAGTGACGGATATTTACTTTTTAAAATCTTTTAATGAAAATAAGGTTTTTTTTTTGTTGTTACTGGGTCATTTATTTTTATATTTAAGTCAACTACCCATGGTTTGAGTGACAACGGTGTTTACCCTTGCATACTGTATAGCAACATATTGCGACGCTGAGGTCCGAGGTGCATACTATGTTGCTACGTGTACGCGACCGACATCAGCGTAAGCGGAATTCAGGCCTTAGGCGTCAAGACTATCCAGTTATTAACAATGTTACTAATAATAATGAGCTTTGTCGATATTTACTCATTAATAATTCACATAGACACGCTTTTAGACTAAACATCATACCTGCATAATATTATGCGGCTTTGTGTGTAGATAATGTATTACTTTACACTGCAAACAATGGTGCTGGTCCAATAAATACAAACGTAGATTGCAATTTGTGAACTTTAATAACCAATTTTACAAATGGCTCAATCTCTGATTGAAAATGTACAAGTGTATGTACAGTATAGGCCGCAATATCATAAATTCAGTTAAAAAGTAACATAGAAAAAAATCACGTGATTTTTTTTTTATTTATGGGGGCCACGTTTTTTTCTTGAAAAACTTTAGGCATTTTCCATTTTTTGAAGATCTTTTCCAACAATAGATTTTTTCTTTTATCTAACAATAGTTTTTTTTTTAACAATATTTTTTATTACTTGATTTTTTTTTAATTCTTTTGGGGTTATAATATATATATTTTTGAAATGTGCTCATTAAGCCCTTTCATTTGATACCCAACATGGTACGATTAAACCATTTTTTTTTTTAAGTTCCTCACTTTATTTCCTCTAGAGGGCGCCATTTTTATTGTGTATTGTATTTAATGTGATCTAACGATACCTCATTTCTCAAATTGTGATAAGTGGTTTGGAAGATAGGAGGGAACAGATGAACATACATACATACATACATACATACATACCGGTCAAAATCATAACCCTCCTTTTTTCTTCGTAGTCGGGTAAAAAGAACCTATTTATATCATGGAAAATTAGTCGCAAAAGAAATTGGCGACCAACTTAAGTTGTTCGTATATTCAAATCGGTCATTCTTTGACAGTTGGAATGTAATGAAATGGCTAGGTATAAAATGGCAAATTGAACATTAATTGAAATGATAATTCATTTTATTTACCTGATATGTACATAAAGGTGCCGCCGTGGTGACTTTTTACAGAACTATAGAATATCATGTTCACCCAGATCATAATTAACGTCTTTTTACGCGTAAATACAAAGACCCCTTTAGATCGAAATCCCAGTAAAAAAAATAAACAGCGCTAATACATCCCCAGCGCCCTACACATTGACCACTGGACTGTCCCGACGACTATATTTCATCTTTTCAGCGTTTATCGCACTCCACGCGCGAAGAAGCGCGGACAATTGAGTAACTCTTGTACATATACAAATAAAAGTGTTTAGAAGGGTGCCGAGGGTGATGTAGTTGATAAGATACCCGGGAAATATATTTTATTTTGCTAAAAAAAGAATTGCGAATGTGATGTTGCGTGAAAAGGTTTTGGTTCTATTGTCGCAAATATTAAAAAAAAAAGTATTTGGAAAATAGGTTTAAGAGAAATTCTTGTGTGTACTTTGCAGAATGTTTTAAAATAACCTAGCAACTGAAACTATAAGTATTTCACGATTACATAATGATGTACCATATGTCAAGAGTGAATTCGACTGTTTCCTCGCGAATATAGGGTCTTCTTTTTTTATTTTCGTACTAATCTAATATGGATTACTTTTCATCTAATAACAACTACTTAGAACATTATTTCAAGAAACGAACAACCATTGTCAAAATGACAAAAACAGACATTAAAACTTCATTGTTACACAAACAAAAACCTTTAATGAAACCGTTTTCCTCACGAGTTGGCGACACATGTCATCATGGCTTCAAAGGAAACGGGGAAATTCCGTCTGGAAACATTTACAAAGAACATTTTGGTTATTACTTAATTCGTGTAGCTACCTTCTGAAAAACGTAAACGTAACATAAACGTACTTTTTTATTATGAGAGCGACGGTACCTCGGTTTTCTACATAGTTACCTCCCGTGTGCGGCACTCAATGATATACATGAATGGAGTGTCCGGTGGTAGGTCTTTTCATCGTTTATCGTATAGCACGGCTGAGGGAGCGAGCACAATCGGCGGGGCCTGAATACCTCGCCAGGTAAATGTCGAGCTTTTGTAAATACGCGCCCGCTCCTGAGCTAAATTCTTTATCTTAACAACTATCTGGGCGCGGCTCCGTAGGCTTATGTTACGTTATGATAGCCTAAATAGCACCTAAAATTAAATTGAACCCATTCAGAGTATTCTCTAAGAGCAAAGATTATCGTTAGAGATAAAGGGCCAGGCTATCGAGGTCCATAAAAAGGCTAATCTAATGTGGGCCATGGGAGCTGATGCTCGGGATATATAATACCTGTAAATAACAACCACTTATTTTGAGGGTGAGATATTATAGTGCAATAAAATCAAGTTACTGGAAAGAAAAAATATCCAATATCAATCAAAATGTTACTGGAGCTTACGCGATACGATTAAGATAGAGAGGGCTTCATTTTTATTCCGCAATATTTTAAGGAATGCCATATCGACAAATTGAAACAAACCTTTATACAGTCCGTTCAACCGATTTTGACTTCTATACCGTAGGCATAAGGATGGCATTAAAAGCAAAAAAGGTTACACAATACCAACTGTCTACTGCAGCTGCCATTTGTCATGCGACCAACGCAATAGAAGTCAAAATCGGTTGAACGGACCGTAAAAAAGGTTTATTTAAACGTCTAATCTTATTTCAAATGGAGTATAGTTCACTTCAATTCCGATGTTTCATAAGAACTCCTGTAAGTAACTTACAATGTGTCGGAATTTTTATGACCATAAGTTTAGTTTCCAAGACAAGTAGGTAAATAATTAAAACAACTATGTTATTGTGTAATGTCAGTTGCTTCTAGGTTTATTTCCCAGGTCGAGCAATGTAATTCGGGTTTACCGTTACGGAAATTTCCATTCAAATTGTGCTCCGGATAGAGTGTCCTACATTTATCTACCTTCTAAACATTGGCTAAGTAAAATCCTACACCGAATCTTGACTAATATTATAAAATATGCGAAAGTGAGTTTATTTGTTTGTTTGTGTGGCTGAACAGATTTGTGGGTTTGGCACATGGGTAGACCATGATCTGGATTAGGACATGGTGTACTTTTTATCCCGATATTACCGTGGAATCGAGACTTGCGACTTGCAGGTGAAACCTGCAAGTCGCAAGAATATTTATATTTGTACTAGCTGCGCCCCGAGCGCAGCTAGTACAAATATAAATATTTTTAATGGTAAATAAATGATTGTTTACCAAGCAAGGGACACCAACGACATATTTACAAAATCACGAATCTTCAATACTTTGTAAATGCATAACCTACACATGCACAACATTCTTATTGAAAGGTGAACAATTATTCGATAAATTTTTAAATTATTAAAATATTAGTCATCATCATCATCTGCCTAGCCTTTTCCCAACTATGTTGGGGTCGGCTTCCAGTCTAACCGGATGCAGCTGAATACCAGTATTTTACATGGAGCGACTGCCTATCTGACCTCCACAACCCAGTAACTGGGTAATACGATACCCCTTGGTTAGACTGGTTGTCAGACTTTCGTGCTTCTGACGACTCGTAACGACTGTCAAAGATCCACAAATGACACCCGGACCAACGGCTTACCGTCCTTTCCGAGGCACGGAGGAGTCTCGATATGTGAAAATGGTCACCCATCCACGGACCAACCCCGGCAAGCGTAGCTTAACCTGATGGATCGACCCGAGCGGCTGTTATTACTTAGCCACGAGCCACTATTAAAATATTAGTATTATGATTAATTTGATACTTTTTTTGATCAGATCACGAAGTAAAGCATTTAGCTCGTGGATTGGATAATAAAAAGCCGTCTTCATCTTGCTTTTCAACGACATCAAAAAGGAATCGGGATAGGAATAAAATGTTAACCCTACAACTCTCAGCTCTAAAATTTTCGGAATAAAAATTCCGAATAAAAATTCATACGTAGTAGGTAAGTGACCAACGGCGGCAACAGCTCTTGAGTACATTTTTAGCAGGTGGCTTGGCCGCATCGATATGCTAATGCCTCCGTTGCGGCATGACGTAACATGATATTCGTTCTACCTGCGACGAGCAATTTGCAAGCGAAATGCCGAGGAGCGCACTCTATAGAGTTTTATCTACTCTTTAGTATGCTGGTGTTAGCTTTCGAATATTAGTGTTATAGAGTATAGTGGCATAAACCGAGTGTAGTGTTACTAAATATCATGTTCACCAAGATTCTACGAAGATAGAGTTATCTACGGCGCCTTGAAAGCTGAGTATGACTCAGAGCAAAGATAAACCTTGGATATTTCGAGTTTCAAGTTCTAAATTTATATGACCCAGCTGTGGATAGCAAAGGCCGTCTTGAATACTATTGATTATTTAGTATTCAAAATTAGGACTAACAATAAAACCAGACAACAATACTATAAACCTAAACTAGACGAGCCTGCGCCAAACAAGCCATAAACATAAAATAATAAAAGCAGAAACCCTTCTCAAAATAAACGTGACTTGAATTTTAATTGTTTATTAGTTCCTTTAAGAAAACGGACAAAAAATCACCACTGTTCTTATATTCAGAAAAATGTTTGCACACATAGAGCCCCGCGCAAGGCGGGGCAGTAGTAAATCATTTTAATAATTGATCCCGCTTGAAATATTCATGAAGTTCCAACTGAAGGTGTACCGAGAGGAAAACGGATGAAAAATGTTTCGGCCCACGCTAATATTTCACAACAACTGACCGTTTTTCTAGCGGACCCAGAAACAATGTTTTATCTCGTTATGCACAGATGTGAGATGTGCTCCACTTACATGGATATGTGTCACTTTAATTGAATATCCACCTACTAACTTTTGTCAACCTTATTATTGTTTTGACAAAGGATAATCTTGAAATTAATTTTGTAGAATATGAATAAAGTTTTCAGTTAACAACGATATCGGAATTATTATTATAATTATTGCGATTGTTTACGAAACAGTGAATTCCTGATTTGGAAATAAGTTTTTGGTGTGACAAATTAAAGCTGTCGAGTAAAACTTGTGGCAAGTAATACACTGACGATGAGTATAGTGCTTTTGATAGATACTATCCCAATCAAACTTCAATGAAAAAACCGGAATCGCTAATAAACCAAACTTCATAACGGAAATGGAAGCAAAAAACGAAAAGGGCCCATCGTGTCCCATTTCCCGCGTTACCAAATGGAACTTCGCAATCCGAGTTGACATAGATATCGTCCCATCCATTTTCAAATTCTCAAGTTGCAATAAAACAGGAAGTGGGTTCAAAAACAACGTCTCGGTTTCAGTCTCTAAGGAAATTCGGTAAGGAAATTCTGACGGCGGCTAGGGTCGGCACAGCGTACGTGTCGCTGAATAAAATGCTGAAACATTAAGTCAGGTCACTGGGGCATAAACCTACTTAGAGCCACACGCCGAAGTGCTTCAGCGATAGCCTCGCTTGATTGCGTTTTGACCCTCTCCGATCGACTTAAGTGACGCGAAAGGCGTCAAAGATCAACATCGTCAATACTTAACTATCAACCCTGAAACATGGGTGACTTATACTTTTTCTTTTTAGTTTTTCTATATTCAAAAATAGGATAAGATTTATCTTTGTATGTTTATGTGTGTATACAGGTTCAAATCAAATTAGCTATCGGAACTCTGCCAAATGATGGGCATCGTTGTTTTTATCTACGATCGCTGGTGGTATAGTTACTTGAAGCATCCGTTTTTTGTTTTATCTTGTTTAGATATACCCAATACCATCACGCCTGTGGAGTTTTGCTTAATAATTTAATTTGACTCTGTATGTCAAATACCGTGTCACACATTATTGTCTGTAATCCTATTTGGTACACAAAGCTTAGGTAACGTCTATGTTGGGAACGCTATAATGAACCTGAATTATACTCGTGGCTTCGGGCGGAACTCGCGCTGTCTGTAATACCTGTATGTAGCCTATCGTTGTTTATGTTACATCCCTGTATAGACTTCATTAATCTCAGGTTAAATCATTAGGCTTCTAATGATGTACAAATAATGGTTGTGAGTATACCTGAATTAGACTTCAATGTTGTTGTCGGGTTGATTTCAATTCAAGAGCTCTCGGCGTGTTTAAACTAATGAATTTGGACTCTATTTGAGTTCGAAACTTGTCGGAAAATCCCGAAAAAAGACACGTGAACTAAACAGACCAGGAAACTCTGTGAAAAATCTAAAAAAAAATCGAAACAGCAATTTGGTGTTGATTTCTAATTGTTTATTTAAAAATCAATATTCAATTTAAACAGACTATAGACGCACCATATCTCATCCCCTGCATATCCTAGCATCATAAGCAGGAAATAAATTCACGTCTGAAAATGACGTGAATGAATAATTAATTTACGATTTGAATAACAATGGGCAAATTGCTTGTCTACGTGACGGAAAGAGAGGGAGCTACGGAGAGGGTTCCGATACTCCAAGCAACCTGCATAAGTCAGACTGTTTGAGTAGCCTTCATTAAAAATGTCTAATATAAATATACCTTTTAAGGTGCAAAATACTTCAACATGGCCTGTTACTACTGGGATTTGCCTTTGCCAATTTTAAAACGATTATTTTGAATATTCTTCATTATAAAAGAGAATTAGAAAAGTCATAAGAGTTCATGATGTATTGATTTTTTTATTTTATTTAACCATTTATGCACACACAGACATGATGATATCTTTGGGAATGAAAATTCGTCATGGGTAAAATCAAAACTGCATTTTTAATTTTACTTTGAAAGCTCATGACTCTGTAAGCTGAGGAGCTCGTGGCTATGTAATAACAGCCGCTCGGGTCGATCCATCAGGTTAAGCTACGCTTGCCAGGGTTGGTCCGTGGATGGGTGACCATTTTCACATATCGAGACTCCTCCGTGCCTCGGAAAGCACGTTAAGCCGTTGGTCCCGGCTGTCATTTGTGGATCTTTGACAGTCGTTACGAGTCGTCAGAAGCACGAAAGTCTGACAACCAGTCTAACCAAGGGGTATCGTATTACCCAGTTACTGGGTTGTGGAGGTCAGATAGGCAGTCCCTATATGTATAATACTGTTATTCAGCTGCATCCGGTTAGACTGGATGCCGACCCCAACATAGTTGGGAAAAGGCTAGGCAGATGATGACTTTGAAAGCTCATGACCCCTTGGACCATTTTCCTATATTACTTGTAGTTTCATATTTTACTCTGCAATCCTATTTCCAGAAATTCACCCAGTAACGGTCGGTACCTACTTAGTTACAAAATGGAAGAATTCAGAAAAAAAAAAAGAAATTCTTTATTTATTTTAACCGTTTTTACAAGCACACAAAAGCAATCAAGATTCTACTTCCAAAGTAGGTTAGCAGTTCTAAAACAGTTTTTCCTGCCATGTAAAGTACCTAATCTAGGAACAAAAAGCAAAAAAATACTGCGAATCAGCTGCCTATCTTCGCGTGCAAGTTGCTAGAGGCAGTGGAAGAAAATGTATTACTGCAGTGTTCGTGGACGATAACCTGACAGGCCGTCACTATGTACCTAGCGCTGCAGTCTTTGAGCCTAGAACATTTCAAATAGGCCGAACAATCGTGGCTCGTTTGGCCTAGTTATGGAAATTGACGAATTTTGCTTTAGGGTAAGTACGGTCCTGCCAGGGTTGCGGGTTAGTCCGAAAGGGATACCGGGACCTTGGCAACAGGTAACTGAAGGAACACGGGTGGGTTTTAGTCAGCAAAAGTCTGACACGCCCTTCCGCTCCGCCCAGAGCGGGAGAAGTCATTGGATGATTTCCCACCCACAAAAAAAAAAGGGTAAGTACGGTAACTATTCTGATTTTCCGATTTAGTTTTATGGTTATCTTTGGATTCTCAAAAACTTTTAGTTACTGCTTTTATTGTAACCAAATATCTTTTCCTTTGTATGTATTCAATTAGTTTAAAAAATTAGTTTGTGAGTTGCATGATTATTGTGTACTATTTATTTCCTAACTAGCTGATGCTCGCGACTTCGTACGCGATCCATGATTAAACGTACCCTATGTCCTTCTCCAGGTCCCAGGCTACCTATCTGCTAAATTTCATCCAAATTCGTTCAGCCGTTTTAGCGTAAAATCGTAACAAACAAAAGAACCAACCAAACTCACTTTCGCATTTATAATATTTAAATGCGGTTAGGAAAGTTAGGAAGTTAGTATTAGGATTTATGTTATAGGTTTTTTTTTATTATTTTTTTTTACTCATTTTTAGTTTTTGTTTATTGGTGGTAACTTCTAAATGGCCTTCAATTTCATATTATTTCAGGAAAACTATAAGTTAGCTGTTAGTTTCCCGAATAGAATAAAACAAAAGAAGATTAAACGACTGGTTTGTTTCTCTACCCAAATATAAATACTATAACATAGACAAAGAATCAATAAAGGAATTTACTATTGCAATGCGATGGAGCATTAAATATTAGATGCTCACGCATTACGTAAAGGCGCAGGTGTCACCGGAGCTCGTGTTATGTTTGTATTGCTAATGGCGACCCCGCGCTTGCTAGGAAATGAGCGATCCCTACGTAAGGCGCGTTTAACTTGAATATTGTATTAGTGCCACGTTTTAGTGCGCGGTTTTATTTTATTTTATCATGCTGAAGCTAAATGGACGGGTTGTGGCATACTTCAGTGGAAAGTCACTGAAAGGGTTCATAAATGGCTGTGTATGGAAAAGCTTAGGAATATTTTATCGTATGTTGGTGGTAAAAACTAGTAGTATGTTAAGAATAATAGACGCAGACAAATTAAAACAATCTAGAGATCTTTCAGAAAATGTTAACCAAATAAATCCTGCCAATTTTGTTTAGAAAACACAGTGTTTAAATTTAAAAAAGGTAGCAATTTTCTTTTTTTTTTCATGCAACAATAATAATTAACTGTTTTCTCATTTTAAGATTTTGACACAACAATAGGTACTCGCGATACCCAAAAAAAAAAACTATCCAGTAACTCACCCAATACAAACGCAGCTCAAGCGCCATCACAATGGCTCTAGCGGTTTCGTTGACAAAGTTTACAAAGCTTTGTTCGGTACCTCCCTACGTAATAAGTATATAGCTTATATTTGACATGTCACCGCTAATGGAAGAAAGTATATTTGGGCTTACTTGACATCATGACCCAATTCGTTTTTGATAACAAACTCTCGTAATCATTACGTTTGTAAGATTGATGCCTTAGGTGTAAGTAATACCCTGCCAGGGTTGCGGGTTAGTTCGAAAGGGATACCGGGACCTTGGCAACAGGCAACTGAAGTAAGTGGGTTTTAGCTCCGCCCAGAGCGGGAGAAGTCATTGGATGATTTCCAACCCACAAAAAAAAAAAAAAAAAAAGGGTAAGTAATACCCCGACCGTTTTAATTTGTGTTTTTAACTAATGTAAGCATTGTATTTGAAGTATAATAAATTGGAAGGTATTTAATTTCTTTTTATTTTGAACGTAGTGTTGGTTATTGATACGCCAACTTAAATAGTGGTCGAAGACAACGTAAGCGGTAAGCGTACTTTAAAGACGTCTACTATAAAAAATACGTTCATTCATCAACAAATCAACCACATATTAGTACATTTCTAACTATACATCAAGGTTGTCCAGAAGAGTCGCAGAAAGTAACAAGGCCGCTTGTATGTTTTGTGGTGTTAAATTTATTTTTTTGCTATGTATTTTCTGCCGTACAATAAAGTACTTATACAGAAATATTTAAATCATCATCTGCCTAGCCTTTTCCCAACTATGTTGGGGTCGGCTTCCAGTCTAACCGGATGCAGCTGAATACCAGTATTTTACATGGAGCGACTGCCTATCTGACCTCCACAACCCAGTAACTGGGTAATACGATACCCCTTGGTTAGACTGGTTGTCAGATTTTCGTGCTTCTGACGACTCGTAACGACTGTCAAAGATCCACAAATGACAGCCGGGACCAACGGCTTAACGTGCTTTCCGAGGCACGGAGGAGTCTCGATATGTGAAAATGGTCACCCATCCACGGACCAACCCCGGCAAGCGTAGCTTAACCTGATGGATCGACCCGTGCGGCTGTTATTACTTAGCCACGAGCTCCTCATAAATATTTAAATATCTATTATAATTTTTTATTTCGCTTTGTATATAACTTGAGTGTTAGATTGTATATAAAAACATATTTTATGATGAATAAACAATACATAAATAAATATACACAACACGTAGTTCAGTATTCTAAACTTTTAAACGCCATGTTTTATTATGCTTCCATCAATGATTTCTTCGCCGTATTAGGAAAAGAACTGCATCGATGTTGAGCAGGCGCCGTGGTAGCGCCAACACTGCTCTCAGCACCTTAATGTACAAAATCGATACCTAGCAGTTTTACTGTGTACTGGGCAACTGTACACCTGCACAGAAATAGGAAATAGACTTGAGTAATTATAGTGTAACTTGTTTTATTTACTAACAAATTACTTACTAGTAACCCTTACCTACATGGCCACCTAAGTAAAGAAATAATTGACTATGTCTCAAATAAAGATAAATTAATTTAAACCTTTTCGTTTTGTTCGTTCTCAATAATATCACTTATTTTGCATTATTTTATAAATCACGTTCACACGTATCTATGCCATGTTTCAAACATTCACCAAGGGCATTGACACTGTATAGAAGAAAATAAAATAGGTACCTACCTAATAAAAAACGTGGTTAAGTCGCTATTGAATTTATAGGTCACATTTACCTAAGGAGGTCGCCAAGTTTTGTTAACATGTGAAAACCTCTCAAATTTTCTCAAGAAAATCTCGGGATGGAATTCACGTGTTTATGTTTAGGCACCTGTATTTTTCTGTCAAACTCAACTGAAAGGGGAAACCAAACAAAATAGCTCGCATAGAAAAAAATACGTATTCCAGTCCCATCGTCAACAAAAAGCATAAACTTTAACACTCCCTTAAATTCTATCGGCGAAAAAGTCCCAAAACTCTATAAACTTGAGTTATGACTGCTTGGAGGATTTACGTCGAAGAGATTGACTTTATTCGTTAGCCCATTCCAGTAAGAGCGGCTATTAAAGAGGTATTCTACACAAAATTGTGTTATCAGCGCGGGGAGGGGGAGATAACGCGCGGAAATAGGCCCGTCCACTTATCGTACGCCACCCTACTGAGACCAAATTAATTCTGCCATTATGTCATAAAAACAGTAATTAAGAATTTTATATGGGAATAAGGAAGTCACCTAAAAAGATAATTTCTTTAACACGTCTTTCAAACCAACATGTGAAATTCGGCGAAAAAGAAAAGTAAGTAGGTACCTACGTCTCAGAAAAGCGGATTCAAAATAGGCTCTTTATTAACAATCCTCAAGTAGTGGATTTAATTAGATATATAAATGGAAAATAAAAATTGCGGTTTCCGTACATAGAAACGGTTTACATTCGGAGCGCAAACTCGTCGCCCAGTTTCTAAATAGGCTTATATAATAATCATACATTTCGTAAATAGACTCTGATTCGGTATAATATGATTTTATTTATGTTGCCAGGGTTGGTCTGTGGATGGGTGAACATCCTTGCATACCGAGATTCCTTCGTACCCCGGAAAGCATGTTAAACCGTTGGTCTGGCTATCATGCGTGGAACTTTGCCAGTCAGTTATAGGTTGTCAGAAGCCCGAAAGTCTGACAACCAGTCTTACCAAGGGGTAACTGACAGTATTACCCAGTCTGTTACTGGGTTGTGGGTCAGATAGGCAGTCCCTACATGTATAATACTGTTATTCAGCTGCATCCAGTTAGACTGGATGCCGACCCCAACATAGTTGGGAAAAAGCTAACCAGATTGATATGTAATGTGTGGAAAAATATCTCGCACCAAACGTGACGCCCCAGTTCAATAATGTTCAAACCTTTAAAACGCGTGCTATTATCCTCCGCCAACGTTTCGCAGATAGTCATGGAGCGGCACTAAATTACGTAAATCCCGATCCCGTATACAGAGCAAGTGAACCGACGAAGTGACACGGAATTGAGCACGCACTATATCAAAGTAAAGTACACTATTTTTATATGTAAATTCTATAAAAAGGGATTCGACGAACGTAAAAACTTGGGAGTTGGAAGGAGCGATAGCCAGAGCTGGAGAGCAATCATAGAAGGCCCTTGCGCAGTAAATCATGCAATAAATTATCGGGCATGAAATATTCAAAACGCCTCAACATACGGCAGGGTGTGAAGAACAATGGGAAATTTTCGCCTTGCCGCGGTCCGTAGGGATGGAATAAAACCTGTAACTATGGTAGCACTTAATGCTAATTTATGTTATAAGCTTTATAGCAACTATGGGGTTACGGAACCTTGCTGTTTTAATTGCTGATAATAATATTGTAGTAGTAGCAATATTATTATACTTTTATACTACACGTATTGGTATCGATTATTTTTGTCGAATCCTTGTGTTGAAGTATACCTTCCATTTAGAATATTTGGAGCCTATGTCTAGCAATTTTGTCGATACATCGTCAACCTTTGGAATGTCTCGTGTGCCTGGAATGTCACCAGCACCCTTACATAAACATAGCGTAGCTATAGACATACGGTATGGAACGCCTAATGGCTGGGCGACACGACGCACAGTGGGCCCATACTGAAAATTAGTGGACTTAGGCAACAAAGTTACCATATCGATGCGATTTTTTTTTATATGACGTGTTATAATATTCCTGACAACTTTTATTCTTATAAAATTTCTTCTAAACTTGATAGTTTGTCTTGAAAAAAATTTATTAGATTTTTTTGTATGGAGCGAATCACGTTTAATTTTTTTTTTCTTCAATTGTACTAATATGTTGGGTGTGTGGCGTGAGTATATGATAGCTAGGGTCATTCTCTATCCACGAAAAAAAAATTAGTGCCGGCCATCTGCGGCAGCGCGAGTAATCATTCGGTAAAAAAATAATAATTTGGAAGAATTATTTTGTCATTTAAAATAAATTCAAAGCATATTTTTTGTCTCATTTGGCTGTTTTCACCTTCTTTTTAGTTAAATAAATAGTTTTAATAGCGCAGCCGTACTTAGAACTAGTAATCTGGTAGAGATTTAGTTATTATTGCATGTTATCGGTACAAATGAGTCATCAATCACAATGCAGGTGCTCTGCATTGTGATTGATGACTCATTTGTTTGTTCGCGCATAACTAATGAGTCATCGAAAAATGCTCGTCTCTGATTGGCTGTGTTATTTTTTAACTGCACGTTATCTATTGTTGAATAAATATATCGTAATGTTTCAGGTTATACTAATTTTGTTAATGATAGGTGAAATAATTTAAATTTGTACGGGCAAGTCGTTGATAATTATCTACATAATCAACTGTATGTATATTATTATAGTATAAGTTATCGTACGTATGATCAATATGAAACTGTGAAGTAATTGTAGCCCTGAAAAGGGCTGTTTGTCATATTCCTAACCCTGATGGGCTTTTGTGGGAATAATTTAGAGCCGGATCACATTATTTCTTGCTCCAGAAGTGCTAGTGGGTCCGGCAAATTTTCGGACTCTGCTATGAGGCATTCTTCTTCCTCCATAATGCACATAAGCCATAATTTCACTGTCACAGGGATGTGACAGTGAAATTATGGCTCAGTAGTCTGTAACAACTGAGTTGCTTCAGGCAACAACTCATTATGAACCTGTTTCATTATTTTAGGCCTTATGTAGGATATATGGGGATCAGAGCTTATTAGAAGTCCATGGAGGATGTCTTCGTTTGTTGCTATTCTCCCCGTTTTCCGAGTGTGCCTCTCCCTGACGTTTCTGAAGTCCTTATTACGGGCTTCCGAAGCTTCTTCAGATAAGGTACCTAAAACGAATAAGTACATACATTTTAATTTCAAAACGCAATCGAGTCAAATAATACATCAAACTATATTTATTTTTTACTTACCGATTGGCGAAACACCAGTGGTTACAGATGTCTGCACCGTGCATTAGAAGTTTATGTACACTAACTGGCATGTAGTACCACGAATAGTGTTGCACGTACACATCAGCTGTTTCTCTACAGTATCTTCTAAATTTTTCACAGTCAATGTTTTTGCCTGATGATATGGCTTGTAGAATAACGGAAAATCTGAAAATCAGATTTTCGTCAATTCCCGTTATTCTGGAAGATCTTTTGTAATCTTGGAAAAAGCGCCTCGCTGTATTCCCGTCGTTTGTAGTTCCAAAACCCTAAAATGGGAAAACAATACTGTAATATACAATACATAGAGATATAATTCACAAACAACATAAAGAGAGCGAAAATTAAATACATACCTGTTTGACTATATCAATCAGCATTCCAGTTTGCTCACGAAACTCTTGCTGTGTGGTATTTTTGTTAGCCTTATGATCGCCGCGAGCAGTCCATCGTTGAAAATCCAGATTATAAGATATATGGAGAAGACATTCCATACACCGAATCTTCATATGCAGTGAAGAAATTCCTTGTTTGTAAATTTCTTCACGAAGTGGTTTAGAAGTCAAAGCGTCTAAATTATTCATCTCACTCGGTTTTGCCAAGCAAATGGGACACGTTGCATATGATGGTACTCCAGCAATAATATTGGCCACTTTTCTATCAATCATGGTCATATGCAATTCATGTGATACAATAATATTTCCACACTGTGTAGATATTCGTTCATCAATTTGTTTTTTCATCTCAGACTCTTCAGACTTTATAAAGTCAGCTGTCTCCGAAGTGAAAGTGAACTTCACTGGTCGACAGTACAGAGTTGAGCAAGGTGTGGGGTTCTCCCAAACTAGATTTTCATTCCCAGATGATGGCCTAGTAGACACTAGCCGAAGAGGGACGATGCTTATCATGACTACTGATGAATCATCGAACTCTGTAGCTGTGTTTGACGTTTTCTGTTTATAGTTACTCTGCGACGAAGAACCATCAAGTCCCCATTTCCAGGTCAACTTGAGTTCTTCATTTTGAGACCTATCAACAGTATTTATATCAAGTAATATCCTCTCCACAGTGTGGTCCAATAGCGCTTGCAATTTAATGTGAGCTCCGTTTTCGGTAATCTCCATACTCTCTTGTGGTGGGTAACATCTTTTCTTGGCATTTACAAGCTTTGGATAAGATGGAAAGGCAGCACAGTTTTCTTCTTTCAGAAATTGTCGAAGAGCTAAGTACTTCCATTTCGAGAGCGCAACTGATGTATAAAGAGCTAAACACTTATCTTCAGAGACAGTACTTAAGCTCTGTTTTTTGAATAGTCTCTCTTCTACTTCGGATAGCGCATCTGGATTACTGGAAAGGTATTCGACCACTTTTGCCAGATTCGTTTTGCCGTTGTCTTTCAATTTTGTTATGTACCAGTGCTGCAACTCTTCCTCGGAATTTTCTTCTACTATGGAAGTAGAACATCTTTTCTTTTGCTTATTACTTAACTCTTCGAACGGTTTTCTGTGCTCCTTTTCTGTAGATGTTCCCGCTTCCGCAGTACATACTGCAAGAGTAGGAACATGGCAATCTATATCCACAAGCTCAGATAAGGCTGCGTCCGAAAAGCCCATCACACTTCTCAGATCAACACTGTCACACACAAACAGGCCAGTTGATGTTTTTTTCCAACCACTTGCGATTAATTACACAATTCATAAAAGTTTTTTGATTTCTACTTGACTCTATCCACTTTTTATTTAAATTTACACAAAAAAGTCGACAGAACTCCTTGATTCGGTTCTTGTCTTCTTCAGAAACTTCGGTAGTCAAGACAGAAATGATACTTTCATACAGCAACATATGATTTTTCAGATCACCGCCACTTCTTAATTTCACAAAAAGATCTAGGTTGGTACAAAATCCAGCCATAATTCTAATGTAAATATACAAGTATTTCACTGTGTTCACAAACAAGCGACAAGAGCGAAACTAGATGGACTTAATGAATGTCTTTATATTTATAGTTAGTGTTAATTACTCAAGTAGTGGACATAACAGTGAGTGAAAATTATTCAGCCAATCAGAGACGAGCATTTTTCGATGACTCATTAGTTATGCGCTTAGCCGAGTGCACAAACAAATGAGTCATGAATCACAATGCAGGTGCTACCGATAACATGCAATAATAACTAAATCTCTACCAGAATTACTAGTTATAATTACGTATGCGCTATTAAAACTATTTATTTAACTAAAAAGAAGGTGAAAACAGCCAAATGAGACAAAAAATATGCTTTGAATTTATTTTAAATGACAAAAAAATTCTTCCAAATCATTTTTTTTTTACCGAATGATTACTCGCGCTGCCGCAGATGGCCGACGCTGATTTTTTTTTCATGGATAGAGAATGATCCTAGCTATCATATACTCACGCCACACACTCAACATATTAGTACAATTGAAGAAAAAAAATTAAGCGTGATTCGCTCCATACAAAAAAATCTAATTAATTTTTTTCAAGACAAACTATCAACTTTAGAAGAAATTTTATAAGAATAAAAGTTGTCAGGAATAATATAACACGTCATATAAAAAAAAATCGCATCGATATAGGAACTTTGTTGCCTAAGTCCACTAATTTTCAGTATGTGCCCACTGTGCGACGCCGCGACCGCGATTTATTAAAACATTTACAACAAATAAAATATACGGTCACAACCACACGGTAGTCCAAATAATATAAATAACGTAGTAAAATGATTAAATACTTCATGCTTCAGGGACTGTAACTAATATACTCCAAATAATATACCGTATTTAGTACCCACATTTCGCACTAATAAAATTAAACGTAGCGTAGCGTCTGATACCGCAGTAGGGCTTCGGCGCAGCCCTATTCGCATGCAGTTTCGATGGCGGTCCTCCAGCCGTGTTAATTCTCAGTTATTCGATGATCGCCCCACTGAACTCACTGAACTTTAATTAACTATTACGTTCAGCATTTCCAATTTTAACGCCACCTCGTATCTTTAAAAATATCATTTTTAAACCCAATACAATTCTGTTTCACATTTCTGAATGGAAGTTATTTTGAAAGGGATCGTTGAGTGTTTGAGTCTTTTTTGTTAAGCTTATTTGGGTATTTTTTTATACAGTGGTATTTATAATTTTATAGACCAAGTGTTAAAATGTATGGCTTTTAACCCGTGTAGATATAGAATTTGGTTTGACTACTCAATAGGAAGTAAAGGAGTTAGGTTACAGGAAAAAAAAAATACTTCCAGGTAGAATTGTACCGGAATGGAAAAATGAATTACAAAACACACCTATCCCGTTCCTAGTTAATAGGATTAGCAGTGGGTATCTACTTCACATACTGCCACTATACCTATGTATCTTATTTTAGGAAAATATTCTTTTTTGCTCCCAGAAAAACATCCATTTACATTATGTATTGAGTAAAACCCCAAATAACAATAATAATAATTACGAATCTCGAAAGCCAAGAACACAATTTGCACAAAAGCGCTTCTCTCAGCAACTAAAGTTAAACATATTTCGGGGCAGTAAAACTATCTCATGCAAGTTTCTAACCAGTCTTAGGTACATGGAATCGCCACTACCATTTATCCAATATTAATACTCGGAGTTTTCAATCGCTACTGAAATAGATGCCGGCCGAACTGCATCTAAGTCGAGCTATCAGAAATTTTGGAACACTATCAGCCAATTTATCTAAAAGACTATTCGTGCTGCAGAATTTGTGGACTGGGTGTGGAAATACTGCTACTAATCGTAGTCGGATATCAAATTCAAATTGCTAGACTCTGCTAAAAGATCTAATAAAAAGTTTTAAGGTTCTAAAAATACTTAGGTTTGCATAAAACAGTAATTGCGCGTAACAATCCTTACTTACTAATATTATAAATGCGAAAGTAAGTCTGTCTGTCGGTCTGTCTGTCTGTCGCGCTTTCACGCCAAAACGACTGAACCAATTTAAATTAAATTTGGTACACAGATAGTCTAGAGCCTGAAAAAGGACATAGGCTACTTTTTATCGACATACCACGCGGGCGAAGCCGCGGGTGGCAGTTAGTAATAGATAAACTGGAATATACACTAAAGTATTAGACTCTTTTTATTCATCATCGTCATTCAATATTTCAGCCAAAAGACGTCCACTGCTGGACATAGGCCTCCCAAGAACCGACACTTCGATCGGATCATCTTTTTTCATTATAAACGTACTAGCTGCGCCGCGCGGTTTCACCCGCGTAAGTCTCGATCCCGTGGAAATATAGGGATAAAAAGTATATGTTAATCCAGGTTATAAACTATCTGTTTGCCAAATTTCATCCAAATCCATTCAGCCGTTTTTACGTGAAAGAGTAACAAACATCCATCCATCCATCCATACTTACAAACTTTCGCGTTTATAATATTAGTTTAGAAGTTTAGATTTCGAAGTTTAGATAAATAGGTATACGTAAGCAGGGCACATCGAGTTTTCAAAAAAATGGACTTGATGGTGTACACACGGCTACGCATTGTACGGAAATCCTCAATCAATGCGAAAACAGCTTATACTGGAAATGTATAGCTTGATATGTATCCGTGTGTACATACCTGTGTGATAGTCAAAAGTCGCTTTCTGAAGCCCAGTAGGTAGTACATTTATTACGGCGCCAGCGGTGTAGTTCAGATCGTCAAGGGTGCAGGTGAACGGATTTTTGGGACACTAGCAGATGGGGCATAGTCTGTTTAGGAGTACCCCACTTCACTGGATGAATCGATACCTACGCGCAATAGATTCAGTGCTTTCCAAATTTAAACTGCCAAAATGTCAAAGCACATTGTTCCCACATACATCCCACATAGTTCCATAAAAAACTCTAGTAAAATGTAAAAGAGATTCAGTAATAATTCTCGCAGAGAGTTCCATACTAATAGCAGGTTGAGGTCGTTGAGTCGATCACTCGCGTTCCGTACAGCAAATAAATTGAATTCTAATTTTCAATTTCAATAACAATGCCGTGCGAAGATTCAAGCGTTAACATAAGCGGCGCTCGAAGAGATTTCTTAAATATATTGTGTACTAGCGTTCCCTTCGGCTTCGTTCGTGAGTTTTCGTCAATTTTAAATGTGGAAAGAACAATATACGTGAAGGTATGCGTAGATTTATTTGAAGGGATCTTGTCTTGGTGTTACTTTGCTTTTCTGAAAGTGGACTTTGATTAATTTATCGGTACAACACGTTTGAATTATGTGTATTAACTTTATAGGTATATGTAGGTTTAACCAAAAAATATTTGTTATCATCAGACTATAGTAAGTACGAATAACTATCCCCTGCTGAACATAGGCCTATTAGATTGCATGCCTCAGTTCTCAACTAAACTTTATGCTTTCATGCATTTCGTAGAATAAATATACCAGGCATAATCTGCAAAGCGTCACAAAGTCTATGGACAAGAAGTGGTGACAAGACATCGAAAATAAAAAATAAAATATTTAAAAGAAACTATTTTTTCAGGAAAATGTATAATGATTACGATAATCATTATACATATCCTGGGATACTTAGAAGCGCACAAACATTCATTACATTTGAACAAATAATACAGTTAAGGATATGTATTAAACATAATCCGATGTAGCGAGTAAGTCAACTAATGAAGGAACTAGTTTATCTAATTAACAACTCAGTAACGTTTATAATACAGTAACGAAGATAAGCATTAACTCAAATGACATTTCTCGAGGGACTTTCATTTAGGGAAAGATGATATTGTTTTAATACAAAATCCGAAGTCCCAATCGTCCACACATGTTTTAAATTCGAAAGTAACTCTGTCTATCTGTATGTTACCTTTTCACGCCTAAACCACTGAACGGATTTCGACGAAAATTGGCAAGGAGATGGGCATCCTGGGGCCTTCCCTTCGTCAAAAAGTAACCTATGTAAAGACATAGGCTACTTGCAAAGTATTGCATATGCAAAGTATTCTTTGCCTAAACTGGAATCAAATATAGTCAGTATAGCCTGGGGCATTTACCAGTCAACCAGTCTTACCAAGGGGTATTGTATTACCCAGTAACTGGGTTGTGAAGGTCAAATAGGTAGTCGCTCCATGTAAAATACTGGTATTCAGCTGCATCCGCTTAGACTGGAAGGAGAAAAGGCTAGGCAGATGATGATGAGCACGGAACTTCCACCGGATTTTAGGCTAACTTTGCATTTACATAAAACAATGTTTTTTTTTTTTTCATTTAACGTGTAAGGACAGGGACAGGAGGGTATGTTGAAATGCGCGAAAAGTTCACTGTACGTGATTTAAAAAAAAAACATAGATTCTAAATTTTACTTGGTAGAGAAAAAAATAACAGACATGTTTGTATGGAGTATACCTATCTCGAAGAGAGAAGTTATTACAATTAGGTCAGTAAATAAAACATTTTTTTTTTCATTCATTTATATCACACGGAAAATTAATTCTGAAAAAATTTACCTTGTTTTTGTTTGTGTTGTTTTATACATTTTTTACATATTGTAAACAATATTTTCCTGGTAACTAGTTTGACTCAATTATTACTCATAAAAACGCGTTTTCGTTTTTTACCTTGGTCCTGGAAAATGTTACTTTTTTATATTTGTAGAGCTAAGTTGAAAAATACGAGTAAAAAAAAAATCGCTACGTACAACATTATTTTTTGTTTATGCTAAACCCGAAAAGGGGTCATTGTACTTATCATTTTGAACAACTTTTTCTATGGGACCAACCTTGAAATCGTGAAAAAGAAATCAGCTGTTCCATACATTTGAGTTCACTTAAATCGACAAAATATATGGAACAGCAGATTTTGTTTTCGCATAATGTTGTAGATGGGCAGGGTTCAAACTTAAATTCCCCAGCCTAGCAGGTAAATTTGTTTCGGAGGATAACAAACTAAAAAAGTTCATCGTAATCTCATAGGCCGTTAACTGCCAAATTGAACAAAATGTTATTTTTCAACAAAAACATTCAATACCATATCTGCGAATACCATTCAGTGAGCGGTAATCCAACTACACAATTCATTAATAAAACTCGTTCAAACAAATTCACAGAAACTGATAAAAAATACCCGTTGCTAGTTTTATTTTTCGCTCTAAAGTTTTGAGCTACCGTATAATTTGTTTAGAGTCTAAACAAACTATACAGCTTGTATCAGAACTATGCGGTCATATCTAAGAGTGTAAGTACAGACCGTCAAACTGACAAACTTCGTCCATGGGTCCAACCTAATAATCGCGAAAAAATAATGAGCCGTCACATACATTTGGGTCGTGTAGGTATCGAAGTTTTTTGCATGGGACCGTTGATAATTTTTCGCAACTGGGCCTATTTGGCACAGCCGCGAGGCACACTTCTTTCTTTATTAATCTCCTAGGTTACCTACAGGTTGAAATTGTTTCTTTCTTTATTTTTTTTACATGTAGTTACTTTATGTTGTGTGCTAAATAAATGTATTTTCTTTCTTTCTTTCTTCTTCTTCGGTACCGATGTTGGTCCCACTGATAAAGTTGTTCAGTTTGATGGTCGTTAAATATAAACACATGACATTAACATTGCACACACATTTTGTTAATGTGTGTGCAATGTTTGTTAATGAAACTACACATTTTGTTAATGAAACTACATAAGTGAAACTGAACATTCTGTTTCTTTCACTAAGAGATGAGTTACAGCCATCCAAGTAAGTGTTAATCGTTCGCATAAAACTAGTTAAAATGCTTTTTTTTTAATGTTTTTTCAGCGTGAAAAACATTTTTTGTGGTTTTAAACTCTTTAGAACTTCGCAGAAAATCATATTGAATGTACCTATTTACTAAGTTAAATAAAGACGTTAATTACCTAGCTACCTAAAGAAGTCTCCCAAATGTTTCTGCAGACTACTAATTAAACCTACTTTTAGTAAAAGATGGTAATAAACAAGAGCAAACAAAAGGAACGAAAACTTGAATACATCAAAGTTTTAATAACATTGTTACAACATGTTTTATTACATTACTTCTAGAACAAAACTTGATGGCTTGCGAAGTTTGCAACTTAAAATTTTCATTAACATAACACTCGACAACTACAAATTGTAATAAGAAGCACTTGACAGAGAAATAACTACTAACAGCCCTTTATTTTAAACAACAGATTCGTACAAACCAAACAGTTTTCATTAAAATTGTTTCTTCTAATTTCGTAAGTTTGTCATTCTCGCGAGTTTTGGGCTGCCATTTATAGAACATTGGCTGTCGGGGTGTGTAGGCCGGGGTGTGCGGGGGTGACGGGGTGTGCGGCGGTTCAGCGAGGCAATAAGTGCCCCCTTCTATTTCACCGGCACTTTAACTCGGGTGCACTGATTTGATAACGCCGTTTGTTTCAAGTGCCACTCGCGAATGCCATCATTTTCAAGATCGTTTTTTTTTGAGAATCTAAACTGCCAGTGACTTTTTAAATTGAAAGCCCTTTAATTAATGACATGGAAGGTACATTTTTTTTTTCATTCTATTTGTTTGGGAGAAGTTAACAGTTAACATCAAGTTAGTTAACATCCTTAATCAAGTACTCTTATGTATCATCATCATTTCAACCGAAAAACGTCTGCTGCTGGACACATGCCTCCCCCAAGCATCGCCACTTTGACCGGACCTCCCACAAGGGGAACCGATGACCTAGTGAAGCCCGCAGGGTCTCGCTGGATGTGAGAAGCACAATATGTATATTAGCTCTGAAATAGGAAGACTCTTTAATGGGTAATGAAGTACCTATCGCGTATAGTAAGACTTCGCAGAATTAAACACGTTTAGGTACTTAATCTACTTACCAATGATCTTTAAAATAATTTTATGCACTTGAATACCTAAGTATGGGTGAAAACCGAAGTTTGGATTTTAAAAAATATAAGGTACCTTCACTTTTCTTTGATTATTACTTAGTCTTCCTAGAAGCCTGCTCGAAGTCACCCTATGATAATAGACCCGACCCGATGCGACTTGGAGTAGGTAACTGGATCTGCGAGTAGGTATAGATCTGGAAACACACACTTTTAAGTTCTCGATAAACATAAACTTTGCGCTTGACATTTTCCCACAAGATCATAAAAACGAATTTGAGCCCAAATAATAGAAAACAAGATAATTTCACTGACATCAAAGGGAAAAGTTCAAATTAGTTCGTAATTTTATTCACCAAACTTCCTTCAAAGGTTTTCAGAATACCTGATAATAACAAAATACATTATTTTTTAACCTGTTTACTGAATTATTAAAAGCAGAATTATGGTGAAGTATTTTTTACATTCATCGATCGTAACTTCAAGCATTTTCAAGTAATCTGTGGAAACGTTGTGGATGGAAATGTATAATTTACCCAAACATCATACCATATTTTATTGTAACACATAATGTACAATTGTTTGTTTTCCCAAATAAATAAATAAATAAAATAAAAAATATCGCTCAACCTAGGGGTGCACGAACATAGACGTCATATTCGGGTCGGCATGATCGGACACCACTGGGTTGCGAAATCGAATATTATTGTATATATAGTTTGGGAAACGCCGCCGCTCGGATCAGCTCGAATTATGCCAAGCCGACCCGAACATGATTAAGCAAAGGTAGATGCCGAATGAAATTTGTGAATCAGCATGAGCCGAATAAAAGCCGAATATGTTTTGTAAATTCTTCGGGTTGGCTTTGTTTTTCAAAGAAATATACTGCCGAATCGAATGTGCCAATCAAAACATGTGTGTAGCACACCTTAGTTCCCTAAAGCTCGTTCAATGAAATCTGCATGCGTACCAAATCTCCCGGATCGTATATGGTCATGGATATGACATATTCAAATCATAACACCTCCCATGACGTTGACGGCAGATTTACTATTCAGCAACTGATCAGGTTTCCAGGGAGCAAATAATAAGTAATTCATCCACAGCTTACAGTAGAAGCGCTCGTTACTCGCTTAGAATCAGTGGATCTTAACTAGTTATGCAAATTTTACATTGAATGAATCAAGCAGCATCATACACAAATTGAAGCGATGAAGCTCTTCATTATTCGACCTCGCTTTCAATGTGAAGTTGACCATAGGTACCTCTTGACTCAATTAAATCTATAAAATTAGTTGGCAGTTACTCCGTTTAAAATACTTATTGATTTCTCTGCGACTGATAGACCTGACTGAAAGCTGATTAAAGTTTTTGCACTGACCCCAAATGACATTGGACAGGGGCTGGCGGTAGACGGAAAGTAGATAAGAAAAGAAAGAAAGAGGAAATTTGGCTGTTGCCACAGAAAGACGTGCATATAAAAAAGATTATATAGCTCAAATAAGTGATACTTAGTTCCTAAAACAAAGCAAATCTATAATTACGAGAACAAGGGGGCTAAAAACAGTCACTTTGGCAGAATCATATTAGGAAAATATTATGAATCATCAGAAAATGTCACAAACTAATAATATGATCTGCGTGCGATTCATATTACGAAATAATTCATATGTTGACATGACAGTTTCTATGGAGATTCGTAAAATGGCCCACACATTATGAATTGCTTTTGAGTTAAATTAGAGGAATTGCTAATGACAGCTGGAAATTCAGGAAATGAATTGCTTTTAGAGGAATTGCTAATGTGGCCGCGATCATCTCAATAACATTTCAGGTTAATTCCAAAATCTCTCTTAAATAACATAGCAACGGATACAGGTACAAAATAAAGTCATCCACCAATTTAAGGAAACGGCATATTATTTCAGGCATGATGTTTAACGTTTGACCAATTACATTAACGGGACAGTGGAGCACGCTCGGAAGGGAACCGGTACAAATTGAAACGTAACTGCCACCAACGTCGGATGGACTCGCATCGCAAGCTCTTCAATTTTATAGCTCTGCATTTTGTTTGAAGATCTCTCCGATTCTCCGATTGTATTGCTGACCTACATTTTTTCTAGTTTCGATGAAAAATGCCAATACTTTTAATCGACGACCCGGAAAATGTATGTATTGTCGATATTTTTTTCAATTAACTTTTACACCGTAGTTGATGGCTTTAAAATGTACTATGTGATAAGCGTAGCTATAGCTGGTATTTAATGCAATGTAATTATTTTTGTTACAATTTACTGGTTATTGAAATATTTTGCATATGCATGAAGTGCAATAGGATTTGCTTGTGAATAGTAAAACGTATATCATATAAAACTAGGAATTCCTATATCAGCTACACATTTAATAAATATAGATCATACATATTTATAGTAGAGGAGCTCGTGGCTTAGTAATAACAGCCGCACCTGTCGATCCGTCAGGTTAAGCTACGCTTACCGGGGTTGGTCCGTGGATGGGTGACCATCTTTACATATCGAGGCTCCTCCGTGTCTCGGACAGCACGTTAAGCCGTTGGTCCCGACTGTCATTCGTGGATCTCTGACAGTCGTTACGGTTTGTCAGAAGCCCGAAAGTCTGATAACCAGTCTTACCAAGAGGTATCGTATTACCCAGTTACTGGGTTGTGGAGGTCAGATAGGCAGTCGCTCCATGTAAATTAATGGTATTCAGCTGCATCCGGTTGAACTGGAAACCGACCCCAACATAGTTGGGAAAAGGCTAGGCAGATTGATTGACATATTTATAGTAGAAATTCATATGTCATGGTGTTCATCCACTCTATCACCAGGCGTTACCCAGATTTGTGTATATACCATATTTGTTTCAGCCTCGCGAGGTTTTGCCTAAATTACTTTTAAGTTATGATGTTAAAACGTAGACTGAGAGCTTAGCAATACTGACTTTTACCTTACAGATAAAAAAACACCATTACTTTTCTGGTACCAAAATTCGATCATCTAGGTACTATTATTACTATATAAGGTGACTGGTAATTAGTTAAACTTGTGACTTTACTCATCACTATGAACAACTTTCACTACCAGAAATCGCCTACATTTATGTTCGCATAACTACTCAAAATGTACGGAACAGCAGATTTTTTTTTCGCGATTACCTGTTTGGCCCCCCTTATAAAAGTGGTTCATAATAATGAGTACCACCCCTTACATATGCCCATGAATTAAATTTCACGTACTGATTTTCCGGGATGCAGTATTGCTTTACTTTGTTTGTACGCGGTACTGTTGGAAAAATAAATTGTAGATACCCACTTTAACCGACAAAATATTTAAAAATAATAATAAATAATTAATATATTACACATCAATTTGTTTTTTACTAAAACTACGTAAGGTCGGTGTTTTCTAGCCGACTACTCTAAGAAGTAGATAGTAGTATCACTCATAATTGCTGGAATGTGATAATAAAGTATTAATCGTTATTATTGCCCTAAATCGAATATTGAATTATCAAAACCAAACAATAAAACAATACAAAACATAGACACGCTAACATTTCACGCACATAACACGTACCTATTTATAAAATAAGGAACAATATCCTTTGTAACGATATTGTCGTTTTGTCGCATGCGACTAATTGTCGGGCAGCGATCACTACGCCCCGCCATTCAAAATGTATCGGCCCACCATCGGCCCTTTTTGTTTTGTTAATACACGTGCATTTGTACCAGTCCTGACTCCTGACCCAATTAGACTATTATGATATTTGATTTGGGTTTTTGTGATCACTAATCCGCACTATTTTGATCGGGTGTAGACACACCTCAACAATCTGAAACCGGCAGTTATCAATTTAAAAGTAAGTTGGGTTGGTTTTGATCATTGATATTGGCGATGGTATGTGCGCAATATGAATGTTACATGAAGCTGTAAA
Source organism: Lithophane semibrunnea (assembly GCA_947363905.1). Taxonomy (NCBI): domain Eukaryota; kingdom Metazoa; phylum Arthropoda; class Insecta; order Lepidoptera; family Noctuidae; genus Lithophane; species Lithophane semibrunnea. Next base: position 8,881,357 of record OX376198.1, read on the forward strand.
ATAACCATATCTTTATTCCCCATTCCTGTTATAAAACGTAGGTTAAGTGTATGTATAACGAACTCTTAATTTATACGAGGGTTTAAAGTGAATTTTTAAGTAAAGTTTTATCTGCCCGGTCACTAAGTTACCCCTACACCTAAATGCCGTAAGTGGGTCGACCCGGATGAGGTTTACATGGAAATATTTATAAGGCTTAAACACAAAAAGTGGTCTTTCAAATACTTGTGAGTCGTAAGTATGTATGCCGTCCCTCTTTCAAGGGCTAAGAATGAAAGTGACAGCATGAGCTTTGTAAATATTATAATTAAAAGGGATAAACCTCGTTTACGGGAAAGTTTTAAAGCCTTCGTCTGCGAATGAAGTTATAAGCCTTATTGAGTTGGTAATATGTGTGCAGAGAATCCTTTTTGAATTTATCTTGCGACGAAACTCGATGGCCTACATCCTGCGTCGGGGCGTGTTTTCATTTCGGATTTACTCTAAGTTGGCGCCAAATCCGAGCAGCTGCGCTATTCCTACAGGATATTTTCTTTTCCTTCTCCGACATGCGATCTTGAGGACTGGCTTTTGTGATTTAAAAAGATTTTCGCAGGCAAAACCGCTTAGCATTACTTGGATGTGCGGCACATCGCCTATGAGCGATATTTATTGTATTCTCGATACATGCTGCGCATATTTAGAGGGCTTCGAGCATTGCAACGCAGGTGGGCGTGCCGATATGAATGCGAAGACGTGTATATGAGAACACACAAAAGAAATATGAAGCTAGGAATGACGGTATGTTGTTGCATTTTAAATATGAGTAACATTTAAGATTTCTATTCTACCCCAAGTTATATGGATGTCAGCCTTTCTGGGGTAGCTGAGTAATTATTGTCATTAGCAGACATTAATCACTACTACACAAAAAGCTTATTTTAAATAGCTGATTAGCTATGTTTAACCTAAAACCAAAAAGCTTCTTACTACAACATTTATTAGCATGACCAGTTTTTGATGTGTAACATCTTTCCTCTCGCTTTCCTGCAATCTGTGGGAGTGATTTCGTGAAAAGGGACGGAAGTGTGTAACAGGAAGTCGCGGAAGCGCGCGCTATTTAATAGTGCGTGTAGTGCTAGAGTGGCCGTCAGGTGAGATGTCAGATGCGACAACTGTAAGCCTCCCTCGTTTTTTTTATTCTTATTAGGTATGAAGAAAGATATTAGCTAAAAAGAAAATGCAAATTTAAGGCCTATATTTTACACACCAACCTAGTGTAGCTGTTAATTAAAGAACCGTTGACCTCTCAAACTAACTTAATTGTAACTTGCTAAGAAGATTCATCTTAACTTGCAAAACTCCAAGTTTGTAATAAAAACAATGTATATTAGTTATTTCGTACAGGACTAAAAAGAGGCATTTCTGTTTATAGGGTTACCTAAAACGGAAGTGACGTAACCCCGTGTTTCAGGAAGGACCAAGATCTACAGTAGTTACAGGCTGAAATCCATATAATTTAAAAAATCACGCTTCTTTGCTAGTTAGTAGTATCCTCCAACATGTTCTCCGTGTGTGGAAAATGAACATACTCTTTTCGTATAAACATGCTAATTGTTTGCTTCTAGGTAACATCATTATCAGCCTATAATATTCCGACTGCTGGGACACAAGACTCCTCTCTCTGAGAACGACTGTAATCTAGCACGCGGACCCAGTGTGGGTTGGTAAATGTCTTCAAATTTTTGGCTGTAGGACATGCCGGTATCTTTACGATGTTTACCTTCACCGTTTTGAGAGCAGTGGTGATGAAATTATTTACACCAAGTAAATCAACTGGCTGGACTCGAACCCATGACTCGTAGGTCGGGGTCACCATTGCTCTCTGATCTAGGTAGTATCTGCTCGAAATTAGCATGTTTTTATGCTACTAGGTAGAATGTGTATTCTATCTAGCAGGCTTTATATTCTATACATAATAATATTATAAATTAAAGTCGCTTTTCGTGTTTTTCTATATGTCCGCGTTGTTCTTCTAAACCACGCAGCCGCTTTTGATGAGGTTTTCACCATCGTGTATAATACGTTATTATTAAAGTTACATATATTTAAGAAGACTCGTTGTTTTGTCAAGTCGTAAAAACCATGCGAAGCAGGAGCGGGTAGATCGCTGCAATGATCGCGACAGAATATCGCTATGATCATCTCTTATGGCAATCAATATGGTGATAATTGCATATCGTTGACTAAAAGCAAAACAATGGTACATATTTACCAAAACATTGAGAATTCTGGATTGAAAACATCAAAGTTCAGTAGGTGTACTTTTTGTAGAATTTTCCGATTCCCTTATGTTTGATTTCGTTCTTTCTGTGTGAGCCTAAAAGACGTATTCCTATAATGTAGGCTTCGTTGTGAATCTTTACAGGCGCCTTCTGACAGTATCTTGAATAAAAATCTTATATCATGATTACATTTGCGTATTGGGTATTTCGAACAAAGTTGGGTAAAACCAAACCTACTGTTTCCACATGAATGAGTAAAACGTTTATATAATGACACAATTCCGAATTTTTCAATGCCGCACGTAAAGATGTAATTTATAAACGTTTATTTTAATGGCGTGGGCTTTGTCAAGTCCTCTTATTATACGTAACTTTAATAAGGTAGGTTAGTCAGTTACATAATTTATAGGTAGCTGCTTACAGAACTTCCCACGATGGTTGATCTTCACAGACCATCCAGGCATTTCCTCCTTTCCGTACCAGATGTCAATCTAGTTGACATTTGACCCAGTAATGGGCTATAGGTATTATGACGTATCCAGAATGGTTGAAAGTGCTTATACCTGACTGATGACATAAAAACAAAAATACTTGTACATGCTTTTTCTAATTTGTCAAATAGATAAAGCATAAACAGAATAACATGTTTCTAGGACGTAATCTAATAGGTTGACTGGTAGAAAATGCCTATGGCATTAAATCCGCCTCTGTACATTTGTGTGCTTAAAGTATTAAATAAGTTAATAAATTAATTAATAATAACGTCAGTTTTATCAGGAACCTAGAATACAGAGAGTAGTAGGTAGATACAACAAAAAAGAAATCATAACAGAAATGTAAATGCAAACATTTGAAATGTTAATTCACACTTACCCTTATAAATAAACTCGCACATCGTCTCGCGGGCGGCTGTCAGCAGTATCCACAGTAAAGAATCCACAGAAATCAAATACTTTAACTACACTGAGACATTTCACATACTACATCAAAAATCTCACGGTATGTTTACGGTATTTCTTGAATGTATTTACATTCTTGACGTAAATATTAGGGGGTGGTAGCACTCGCGTGTGCAGCGTGTGCGACGCACGGTGCACGCGTGTGTCAGTGGGCAGTGTTGTTGAGACGTTCGTGTTGTATCGTGGTGTGTGCGGCAGGAGTGACGACACGAGGGTGCCGGCGACGTGGCGCGGCGGCGGCGGCGCGGGTGCGACTGACTCGGGGCGGGGGAGCACGCGACTCGTCGTCAGACTGCGCGCCGCCCGCCCAGGCCGAGACGCCGATACAAAATTAATACTTGTTTTCCTAAAAGCGATTTCGATTTGTCGACCCCCGAATTGAGAAAGTTAGGCGGATCTTGTTAACGATAAAGGGTTCGCTAATCAACACCACGTTTTCACATCAATGTTCGTTACTTTAATAGAGTCGTTAAAGCAACTCGCGAACTTGACTTCCAGTTAATAAGCTTCAATGTGTTTTTGAATATGAAAAAGTTCGTAACCAACTTTTAGTTCAATCGAAATACCTCAATTACATGTATAAATAAGATTCCATTATTAATGAAAAAGTTTTCGAATCTTAAGCACGTTACCACGTAAAGCTGAATATAAAGCTTCTTTATTCTTCGTCTTTAGCCTACTCACGAATATTTTTCTTTCAAGTCATTACTGAAAACGTAAATATATTGACTTATTATTTATGAAAATATTTTGTTACGTACAAAAAAATATTTTTAGTACATTTATATTTCATCTGAAACAACAGCACCGATACGTTACATAAAATCATGAGCGCCAATCTAAGCTTCGGGAAATATTTGAAATTTAAACATTTCTAAGCTGAAAAGAGGATTATGGGTAGTTAAGGGCACGGTCGAATGTGTGACGACGGAGTCCCGAGCACTGAGTTCAGAGAAGACAAATATTGTGACAAAAGCCTAACATACACGGGGAAGTTTTGAAGGCGGACAGTGTAGTGCAAACAAACCGAAAGGGATTCGTCCCTGCACCGAGTGGACCGTGTACCGTGTACCGTGCCTCCGTTATTTTGTCTCTAACTTTGTTCACCGTAGTTTTGAAGCACGAGCTCGTTCTGTTTTGTAAAAGATACGATAATAACATGTCTGGTACATGTCCGAGTTTTGTTGACGTGAAAGCTATTTAAATTAGGCCCTCCAGTAGTGAATGTTGTGCTCTTTGTGTATTGTTACTGGTAATGGCTTTGAAAGGCTTGCATGCGGTTTAATGGATACTTCGTCGGTCGATCTGTGTGCCGTGATTTAGTTATGGTGGCTTTCATTATTGATCTTGCCTGCTCTGTAGAAAAAAAGGCTTTTGATTTACAATAAAAAGGACATAACCAGTTGAATTTTGCCTTTAAAATCCGACTGGTTGAACAATAACAGTACATGACAGTTGTCTTAAGGTACAATTCCGTAGCCGACCGTAGGCGGTAGCGGCAGACGTGTCGTCACGACACGACTAGTTTCTATGTGTTTCTATGAAACCGACATGTCGCTTGCTAGGTAGAAATACATAGAAACCAGTCGAGTCGTGGCGACACATTGGCGTCGCCTGCGACACGTCGCATGCTGCTGCTGTCTGCGGTCGGCTACGGAATGTTACCTTTATTGTTTTACGTCATCTTTTGTCCCTTCATTTTCATATACTTTTGGGATTTTTTCCAAGTTAATCATATGTGACGGGCGGTATTTCTTGTACGCTGAAAAAAATCTCTTAGGTAGATATAGGAAAATTCAAGCACAAAAGATGACTGTATTTTCCTCTAAGAGCGTAAAAGAGTTGTTACTTAAATTTCACGAGGATCAATCGAAGCAAAAATAACACGATGGCTACACGACGCCCGCGGCGGTGTCCCGATGTCTCTTTTTATCTAAATGGCGTAAATGTTCCTTTAATTCTTTATTGTTATTGGAAGAGGAGAAACGTGTTGTTTGTCTGTGTTACTTTAAATAACTTTTCGTTTTTAAACATGGTTGATGTAAGGGACATTTTTTAGGTTTTTAATGTTTTTAATTTAACCCAAAATCTGACGATGTCTTTCGTAATATCGAAACTTCAAAAGGTCGTTTTGCTATGCAATGAAGGGAAATCATTGCATTAGCAATAAGGGATCATTTGTGATCGCAATGTTAATTGTTTGCGGTATTTTTTAAAAGTAAGTAATATTTTTGATCAGGAATTTTATTATCTGTAAGAAAATTGTCGTCGATCGCCGTCGGTTAACCCAAAAGAATTACTTATTAGTAAATGTTAAAAATCTTCAAATTATAAGTTTTGATATATGTCACATCATCACCATTTATATAGGAACTAGTGACCCGCCCTTGCTTGGCACGGGTGCAATCACCGGTGGCGAAATGTCAAAACATTGATATTTCTGTGCTATACATAACTAAGTTTAATATTCATTTATACATAAACCTTCAGGAATAAAGTCTCTAGGTGGTTAAAACCGCATTAAAATGCATTGAGAACGAAGCGGTCACTGAGACAATCACGAAAAACGACTTTATTTATTACTATTTATGGAATTCCTACATTCCAAACCTGCACTACAATTGCGTAACACACTATCAAACACAATCCGAGAGTTTTGAACTATATTTCTAATCCATTACTTCATAGGTTTGAAAATGCATCTGCTCAACAATGTAAATAACGCAATGAACGTGGGTGAACTGTCAGAATGAAACCAATTGTGATGAATTGTCAGTTTATATGTGTGTTACGCCATTACCCCGCGGGCTTTAGCGGAGCAACCCAACTAGATTATTTTCCCGGAACCTAGACTTAAATTACAAAGTTTAATAACAATAATTGGATAGGTAAGCTTTTGACTACTTTAGTCTATTTTAAGCCAACACAAAAAGGTAACCTTTTACGATGATTGTCGATACATAAAAAATATATTTATGTTTTCTACATAAATAGGTAACGTTTGACGTACAACATACATCAATCGTTTCTCTCTAACCTAGTACATTATGGTTAAAGAAACCGTTTCTATTAACATGAAGACATTTTATTATTGCTCTTGGCACTACATGGATAATAAATTATGTATTCTACGAGATAAGCATCAGTTCGCTTCTCTACCTAGTCAAAGCTCAAAGAAAGTACTACTTTTCAATTCAACGTATTTCTACTTTGCCTTTTTCTGTAAAAGAAAAACTAAGTTTTAGACTAGCATAATTGTGGGACCTACCGACCTAAGAAACTTTCGCTGAATAGATTACTCTATTCAACGAGGACGAGTCCTCTTGTCTTGGATTTCTGTTGTTTTTCTTTTACAGACGGTTTGTACAATGACATTTAAAACTGTATTCTTTTGTTTATCGGATTTATTTTAATCTTTGGACATATTAGAGTTTATTTATAAACGTTGCTTATAGTTAAGTAATGATTAACGACTGCTACTTAAAGCAATGTTTATAAATAAAGGGGACTATTTACGTAAGCAAAGTTCGTAGCAGTTCGTAGCAGCTACGGCTACGAAAATGTAACGGTAGAAAAAAATCGCAGACATAATTAATTTTACAAAGGTGTTATTAGAAAATAACTCGGTAATATAGTACATATTTATCCTATTTAATATCGTGATAATAAATAGGACAAATAGTTAGATAGATATGAGTTTTGTAAAACCAAAAAAAGATTAATAAAATGTTATTATTAATACAATACCGAATTGATGAAAATATTGTTTATTACAATCCTTATTAAATAATTCCGTTGTACGGAAATAATAATCAGGATGATTATGATGGACAGCACTCATGAGTAAATAATTAACCCCTTATTTGTCCCTATGTATTGATATAGGTACATACGCCTCTTTAGAAACCACATCTTCAACATATTCCTTAATCCAACTCACAAAACGCCAAAACCGAAACCCTATATAATAAATTCCATCTAAAGTAATGTTAGTACATCTGTCGGTATTGAAAATGAGGTGTACGGAGCCGGGCATTTCATCAAACAGGCCAGTTGACCCGGTTCGCCCGAGCGAAGCCGCGCCGCGATATAATGTGGTCACAGCTGGCGGCCTTACCCCGCATACAATTGGATTTTTAACTGTGGACCTCATCGGACAGTAGAATTGTCTTTATTCGGTTAGAGCAATAATAGAACGAAAGGGGTAACTGTGTCGGTGAAGTTCACCTAGACAGGATAGGTTTTTTTTTTGTAGACGAGGGGTAGTATTATGAAGTATTAATGCCATCATTATTCCACTGCGAAAATAGAATGGTGCTAGCGGCCTTGTCTAGCTCCGTCTCTCTCTCTCTCACACACTGGAAAAAATGGTGGCAAATTACTTCATAATACGGCACCTGAAATCTACATCGAGTCATTCTATTGATTGATGTCATATTTATCTAGGCTACATCCATGCGATAACTTACACTTACAAGAAAGGATAATTAAATATTATAATAAGAATAATACAAACAGATTCAATAAAACATTTGGATAAGATCCGTATCTCTCCAAATAAGAAATCTAAACAGTTTTACCTGGCACTATTTCCGCTGAACCTGCTAGAAAACACTGGAATACAGGCGAGTTTCGTTTATTCGCATTGTGTAATAGAAAACGTAAACAATAGTATGTAATAGTGCGGTCCTTTCGGTGTGCGAGCGAGCGGAAGGCTGACCCAATCGGTCCGCGTCAGCTCAATATGACGGCAGCAATAATGCGGTCGTACCGCCTTCCTACACGATTAAATTTTCAACATTTCCTCACGCAACACCATAAAAAACCCACAAGCCTTGAACGCGCATCGTACATACCTACCTAACTTTTTTTTAAATCCCAAACATTTCACCCATTTATCAGACAACCCACATATCATACGGACTCATACCGTTTACATAAAGAGACGCTTTTGTTGGCAAAGCTCATACAATTGAAACAAATGCACGTTTCAACCGACCAACTTGACAATTTGTACCTATAAAAACCCGTTGAGTGGGTTAATGTAGTAAATCTATTGTCACCTAGTAAATAAATTAAATGAAAAGAATTTTGTGAAGGTCGTGTTATATTGTTTTAAATGTAAACCTGGATAGTTTGCGCTTGATAGAATGTTCCAAATCGTTTTACATCTACGTCTAAATGTTAGGTCTCCACCGTTCCATGTTAATGTACCTACCTATCTTACCTACTTCTCTTTTAGACGTTTTAGTCAAACTGACGTTTGAGTGAGGTCCTGAAATTGCCTAGCGTTCCTTTCTCTTATAGAATTTAAGATGAGAGAGTTGAAGCGTACTCGTGTGCGATATGACGCGTTGACGCGGAGGTGGCGGCACGACGGGCTGGCGGGATGGCGTCACGAGTACAATTGGCAGGGCATTAGCATAACGAGGCGGTCCCGGCCCGCTCCTAATGAATGGTCTTGCAATTGAAACAATAGTGGATTAGCGCCAACTCCCTTATCTGCTTATGTAAATCAGGGCTGTGGCCGGATCGCTTTGCTACAGCTGATTCTCCGAGATCCTGAAGTGGTACTGAATGTTTATCGATGTTTGTTTGATTTGGAATAATTAGGACTAGGATATACTGACATTGTGCCAGCTTGTAGCTTTCCCTTTTGTGTACTGCATAACTAAGTATAGGGGTGACCCTTTCTTTGTTGACTTTGAAGAGACAGTTTGAAACTCTTCGTTAAATTCGAATATTTTGGCAGTGAGAATGTCATTTACATAATTATAATTTCAAAATCTGGTATTTTTTTTATATAATCAGCCCGTTATGTGTAACTGAGAATTATACTTTAAAACTGTGCCATAAAAAAGTTGAACAACATCACTATAAACCTCGCCAATAATATTGTTAATAACTTCATTAAAAACTTCAATTCCCCGTAACATGCCATGCCATGTAAGCTGTATTAGCGTCAGTGTTTGCAGCTGTTGTGACACGTATTAGCATGTACGCGTGTAAACGATCGTACACACGTCCATACGAGTGAGCAGTATATCACCTCGTATCACCGTACGATACGTATGTTCATACGATATGTATGTTCATAAGATATGATATGTTACATCCGCAACTTGTTACAGCTCGCACGCAACTGCTGTAAAAAAGGCAATGTTGATACAAAGTGACGTTAACGATTTGTGTTGTCATCGTCTAGTATTTTATTGAAAACTTTTTTTTTTCTGTACTTATTCTTGTAAAAGGAAATGTATATCAAAGTCTAAGCCTAATCCTTTTCCTGCTTTTAACACGCCAAATCTATGAATTGTCGGTGAGAAACATCCGATTTGGTCTATTATTACGTTAGTAGGTACAATAATAATGTTCTGATTTTCTACCTAGACATCCTCCTACCTAATTAATGCCGTTTCAGCGCACCCAATTAAGAAGTAAGTTATCAGTAAACCTTCAAAGGACGGTACCGCCATAAATATACACCAAAACACAGAGTTCATTATCTACGTCAGCTGGACCGTCAAACAAATTTTAATATCAGCACAGCACGAAACATGAGGGCCGTACCAATTCACAAAACGTTCGCTTGTTAGTAATTTCCGGCTCCGCTAATTTACTGCGTCGCTTTCGACAACGAAGCCAAGCCGTAAGCTTTAAAACGGTGTCATTAAAACATAGGAGCGTCTTTCTCGTTTGTTTATGGTAATCGAGTGGGCAAGTTGCGAGGCTTTGATTCCGAAGCTGACCCGTGCCCGACACGCCCCAGTTTACTTTACCACATTAACGATGCGACCTTTCACAAAATTCGACGGTTCCTTAGTTTTAACGAACTTTAGTTTTGCCTTTCAAAGCTACCTTAGTACACACTACGTCCCTATTTTCTACCTCCAGGAAAATTGCCTGCACCTCAAAGCTGCACCAACGTAGTTATCGCATCACTTGATCTCGTTAATATAGAGCCAACGCTTTTCTTCAGCTTTTTGGTCCTAAATATTTTTGGCTTTAAACGTTCAGTCGGGAGCCAAGCCTACGTTAGTGAAATAAGGAAATGTAAATATAAAATGAAATGTAAGAGTTGAGGCAGAAATTCAAAGAGATGTGTATTAAAATAAAACAATTCTTGAGCCTGCAATAATGCTAACAATGATTAAGATTGCGCTGGCAGCACCTCCTCCGCTGAACAGTTTGAACCCTCTCCAAGTTTTAAACGAATTTCATTGCGCGAAATAAAAGCATACGGCCGTCTGAGCGAGTGGGTATGCTATATTTCTGACGTCACGACACTCGATAATGCCGCCCGTATTTTATTATTCCTGAAACATTTTTCTGTTGCGGATGTTCGCGCGAAAATTTATGACGGCTGCCGAGTGTCCGAAAGTAATCCATTAGCTTCGAAAACAACAGAATGATCGAACTTTGTAATGCTTTACAACTACCATTCGAGAGTTCCCAGTACCCACGTCACTGATAGGCAAAGTATGAAGTTTTCCAATTTATCGCTGATCTCAAGTTTCCAGTGGAAGGTCAATCCCCGATGGATACTTACTGGAAACGTTATTCGCTAGGTAATATACATCTGATCAAAGGGGAGGCTCGCCCGCTGTACCCTTAGGCGTAAATCTTGCCTTTACGGCCTCACCTGTCGATGGAATAATTTACTGCCGGCTTAAAACTTCCTCCCAAAAGGAAATCCCAAACACTTCTCAAGAAATAACTGAATAAGAAATTGTCGATTGTACGCACGACGCGGCGCGACGCGGTGCGGCCCCGCCCCTGTCTGACAGCGAGGAAATTCAAACTTAAACCTCCTCTAATAGAATAAATAAAATTCCGAACACTTTCCCGCGATAACAGATTTAACGTGAAGATTTATGTGAAAATGTACTTGTTGATTTATCCCTAAAATCACACGCCTAGACGCTGAAAACACAATCTGCCCAAACGAATTTACTAATTTACAGCGAGTTACGCGCTTTATAAGTAGTACCACGGGGCACTAAATATCTGTATGCGGTTATATTTTATGTTGTAGCGTGAGGTGGACCGTTGGCATCCCGATATCGATGGATATAAGCAATTTGCAAGTAAAATGCGAATGTCGGATGCACGGGCGGCATCGGCAGCGGCGTTGAACATCTATTTTTTTATTATTTTCATAGAATTTCATACATGAATATTGCACAACTACGCTTATGTTACAGCTATTGTGAGAAAAATATTAGGAAAGTGTAATGGAAGGATAAGATGTGTTTATAGCTCTCAGAACGTTTGGAAAACACATTCTTCCATTCCAAAAAGTGCGTGGTAAGGTTTATTTGGCAATAAATGCAAATTGATTCGAGTAGGGAGTTAACAGTTTGGCAAATTGTATAACAAACTGTGTTGGCGGGTGTACAACACAGATAATTCAATGTGAGCGACGTTAGTTACGATGGCTCTAAGAATGGGTGGTGTTCAGTTTAGTAGATTATCTTGGCTGGAGGCTGATGGCCGCGTGCAGCAGTGTGTATAGGCACCAGTCCAACTGGCACAGACCACACTTAGCTGGCGAACAATCCATTAGTATGTCGGATTTGCTACCGCCGAGATTTATATCCTAAGTTACAGGCTATACTGAAACTTTTTTTGTTCGACTAATGTTTAGACTTTTAGCTATTAGTTATTCTCGGTAGCTATATTGTAGCCTAAAAACGCAATAACGGAGTTTTCTGTTCTCTAGCCGTCGGTTTGGAAAGATTTTCTTAAGTATGGGAGTGGGCGCGGGGCGCTAAGGCAAACATTTTATATAACAAAAGTTTTAAAGAATATATAAATAATAGGCTATGTTTAGTATTTTTATAAAATACATATTTTACATTCTTTAAACATGTTTCTCAATTACGTAGATAATTAAAAATAATTTTGTTGTGTTTTTACGGTTTTGCCCCGTGGCTTGTCCAACACCGGTAATACTAATATTATGGAACTTAACAATAGAACTCATCAAATTCATCGGTTTCACAACCTATACCTGTATAGGTATAGGTTGTGAAACCGATGAATTCTTCATGGGCGCATTCTTACCTTTAAGACATTGCACCCATGTATGGCTCCTTTGCGTATATTTGAAATAAAATAATAATAAATGTACTAGGTAGTACCCGGTTAGAATTCGTTTGGGGCAAAACTGTACGGGGTAATACTGTACGGTTTTGCCCCAAACGCATTTTAGAGAAAGAAAGACAAAAGTATGGCGCCTTCATAATTGTACTTATATTCATTACTTTAATGCATGCTTACCTAATCTTTGCTAGAAAACAATATTCACTTACCTTGCTATACGAATATAACGAAACACTTATGCATTTGTTTATTCCTAGGATCATTCATTTACCATAAAAACATTTTTCTTATTTATTATCTGGAGCGTGCAGCAACGCCAATGAATGTTTGTTGACAAACTAATCAGAATTGAAACATGTAAGAGACTAAACTACCTTGTCCCGGTTTTACCCACAAACCTGGTTTTGCACTAATCTGCCCTACTAGGCAGAAGTTTTCGAAAAGTATTTCCCTATTAATTTTTCTTTCTAGCGTTATTTTATCAAAACCACATTTTCTAGAAAAATATTTGCTGATTTATATTAGTTCTTATCTAAAAGCTACATTTCACAATGTTGTATTGAGCAAGTTATGAACAAGAAAAAAAAAACATTTATAATAATTATAGACATTTGAATTTACAAACAAATTACAGTCATGGGTCAAGCCTACCACAATGTGGGTCCCAGAAAACGTCCAGCAACACCGAGGTAGACCCAAAAGAAGATAGCGGGACAAGCTTGATCTCTACAGACAAGATTGGTCTACACTAGCTCAAGACAGAGAGGAGTAGTATCTAAGCTTAGCTCCTTATTAATATTATGTAGCTACACGCGCAATGTTATTAAACAAGAGCATTTTTCAATAACCATCATAAAAATGTAGGGTGAACCAACGCTTTGGTAGTGTGAAGGCAAGATATTCATAACAATAGTGCGTGCGGTGCGGGCGATGGTGGCCGCCTGGCACGCGAGCCTCGCAGCCTCGCCACAGAATAGATAGCTCTAGAAGATCGGCTCCATACAAGGTGCGCTCACACAGATGTGCGCTACCGCAGTCGCGAAGGCGCAAAGCGATACCGGTAGAACAATTTCCGTGAAGTTTTCATAGAAATAGTTCCCCGTACCAGAGTCGCGATTACGCTTGAACTAGCTGTACATACCTACGCAGAAGCTTGTCTATGTGTGCGTGCTTTTTCTCTCGTTTTATGAAGCCGGCCTTCTGTACCTATCTATTCTATGTTCACAGCCTCGCTTTTGCAAACATGTTCTTACTTAAAACACATCCACTGTGAGATAATGTAATTATTTCTCTTGTCTGCCGCCACTCTGCGACTATCCCGCATTTTTACCGTAGGTACTAATTAACATTCGCGGTTCAGTTTACCAAAGCTTATCGCGGAAATTTCGTTCCACGCGTTTTGACGCGGAATTAATTTGGTCAAACACATTTAGATTACGGCCATGTTTAACATACAATTTGATACCGCAATCCGATGCTGATGTGTATTGCTGGTAAATTTCCTTTTGTTAATACCGAACTCTATGAATTCGATGCTTCATGAATTATTTCAAAATAATATTAATTTATTTTTAAATTTTTGCATGCACATTTAATTACGCGACACTAATTAATAATGGTATCTTAGCGAACCTCACTGAAACCCACAAATAAAACGACAGTAATTAAAATAAATCAACTACATAAATAAGGGAACAGGGGTGGATCTGTGCAAGACATCTGGCACACTTTAATTTGTTTTGTACCATTGTTATGCGAAATTAATATTCCAATTTATTCCATTTCTGTATCGAGGAGTGTAAATCAATATTTGGTGGCAGTCGCGTTCCTCTGACGGCGCCACGTCTTAAGCACCCCAGCAGATAGGCGCCGAGATAATTGGAATGCTACGCCCCGGTAATTAGATGAATTGTGTGACGATTTATTTACTTCACCGAATTACTGGTAAACGGTTAATATGTTTGATTTCGGCACCTGTGATGGATCTGAATTTAGAAGTCTCTAAGAATTTTACTATGATGGTCTGAATGTCTCATTCAATTTATTCAGAATTCGTAAGGTTACACTTCATATTATGAAACAAAGTCTTTCGCCGCGTCTGCCTGTCTGTCTGTTCGCGTTCAAAATCAAAATCAAAATCAAAATATTTTATTTCACATAAACCTACATGGGCACTTATGAAACGTCAGAAGCTAGGTGCACGGTTCCAATTGGTCGTTTCCTATGGAGAAGAGCCGGCAAGAAACTCCATGGTTACTCTTTTAAAAATAATTGGCTTTTACAATACTTTCAAATTACAGTGTTGGTAGGCATGGGGGGACAATGTAGGCCTTTCAACAAGTAAGTACCAGGTACTTAACAAAAATAGAAGATGTTCAATAAATCTACAGTCCAATAAGCCTACAATGTTCTCACATTCACAAAATAGAAAATAATCTATCTAAAAGACTAATGATAATAAAATTAGAATTCATATAAAAATAAAAACCTATTTAAACCAATTGACGTGATTGCTATTACAACTGTAACAAATTGAATAATTATAATCCTGTCCACAAAAGCCACTAAGAGTTGAAATTAATTGGAGGTATATAATGTCAAATACAATGATTATACGTTAAACTCAAAAACTACTGCACGGATTTTCATGCTGTTTTCAACAATGGATAGAGTGGTTCTCGAGGACGATTTTAGTATATAATAACCGACATCCATCCAGTGTCCAGTGTAAAATAAACTTGGAAAACTTTTTCATATCATCAAATTGCAGTTAGATTCCGCACTGATATTGTTGTTTATATTATCACACTTTTTTTTTTGTCGGTGCACCTTGTGTTACACAACAACACTATGTTACTACTACGATAAAAGGTTCTAGACTCTGAAAACTAACAATCATGGCCGAACTCCACAGACATGCTACAACATAACTATTTTAATTTACAAACAAACCACAAAATGTCGGACATTTTACTGCCGTTTCTATACACGCATTAGTAAAATTACTAACTAAATAAAGTAAGTATAACGAAACAGATAATAATATAGTTATGAAGGGTGTATAGTTATGAAGTTTTAAGCATGTCAGCACTCATAACTTAACGCTTATTTATTATACAACACTCACGTAGAAATAACAAATTGTATGAAAAAGTAGGATTGCGTGCTATCCTCGATTTAAAAGTAACATTATCAAAATATGTACGCTGTTTTAATTTTTGTATCAAAATACATGAGTTTGTGTGTTTGAATTAATAAAATATGTGTAGTCGGAATAAAAAGCGTTGCCCTCATAAAAGTTGAAACACGGCACGCATGTAATCCCATAACGACTTGGAACGTATAGGGTCTAGTAAGTACCCACTGTTTCACATGTCGCCAATGATAGAATTTCGACAACTTTATTGGCAAATGTTTTTGACAACTTTATTTATAACAAAATCTCTTTGGCATTTTGAATCATCTCTTATCAATTACCTACTAGCTGATGCTGTGGATGTCGGTTATTATCTCATCCATTGGTGTACTATACTAAAACCTTCCTCGAGAACCACTCTATCCATTGGTGAAAACAACATGAAAATCGGTGCTGTAGTTTTTGAGTTTATCGCGAACAGGACGACAGACAGACGCGGCGGAGGACTTTGTTGTATAATATGTAAGGATAGGATATCTCGCAACACCTCTAGCATAGCCGCGTAGAGATTTTTCAATCATTTTAGTGAAATCAAAGAGTATCTACGTAATAGCAACTGATATATTATCTAACCAAGCATTCAAGTAGAAATAAAACATAATCAATTCTTAAATTCATTCACTGACAGACAACGCACAGCCTACACCTTGGGTCTAGAAGCATAAAATTTTGCGCAAGAGTTCCTTTTATAACAAAAGTGTATACTAAGGAGGGATTTTTGAAACTTCATCCTCTAAAGGGGTTGTTAAATAGGCGATGAAAGTTTGTATCGAAGTTTGCCATTTTTGCCGATGAGAATCCCATCGGGCACATGACTTTTAAAGTTTAATTTTCCAATACAATACAAACAAAAGATTCCTTTTTTTATGTTAGCCTATACTGTCCCGCTGCTGAGCAAAGGCTTCCCCCAAATCCTTCCAAACATCCTTTGCTAGGGCCACCTCAATCCAAAAAATCCAAAGATTCCTTTATATTTTATTTTTTCCCTTTGTACGTAATGTTAGAATTAGATTGTATATTTTATCTAAAATTGTAAATTAAACTCTACACGTTGAATGTCAACAAAAGATTTCAGTATTTAATATTGACTAGCGCAGCTTGTGGTTTCAAGAACGGTGTAGGCCACACTGTAATTCAGAAGGGGTAGGGTGATATTTACTTTCTGTTCCCAAATGACCGTATTAAGTTTCAAAATGGAAGGGGACGATAGTATCAATATTCAGGATGGAAAATGAATCAATATCTCTATAGAAATAAGTTATTTCTTAGCTTCGAGATACAAATAAAACCCTAAAATTATCTATGATTATAGTAATCATTTAACGCACACAACACATATATGTGACCTTTAATGCTTACTTCACTACACATATTTTCTATAGGTAAAATAATTAATAATAAAGTCAAATCAGTCAAATGTAATGGAGGTGCCATTACATTTGACTGATTTGACTTAAATATAACTCGCGAAATGGTAGGTACTATACGTGCACCTCTGCCTAATCCCTCGGGCAAAACAAGCGTGATGTTGTGTTATATTAGAAAAATGTCAGTCATATGGACACCGGGATTTCTTAATATGATAATAATCTATATGTGCATGCCGACTGTTTCTCCAACCAATAATTCTTACGGAATTCTTCGGAACTACAAGATCCGACATTTATACCGCCTAAAAATGTACAATACTACCTCATTTTAATATTCAATGAGGTTCTTTACTGCGACACTCCAGCGCAAGATAAAAGAAGTCACTGGCGACCTTTCCGCCGACATTCTTGAGGGAGATAGTTAATTAAATAAATGGTCTGAGACGATACCCCTCATCATTCTCTCCTGCGCCCTACATAAGGCCGTATTGTTGTGTAACTTCAGGCTTTTATTGGGTTTTTACACTACCTTTGTATTTATTTGTTCTGAAGAAAGGCGATGGTAAATAAGGGCGGTACACATGCTTTCGGTGTAAGGTTTAAAAGGCTCAACAATAGATGTGGGTGAGTTGACAGTCTACTTTTGTATGTTTGTCGCCTTAATGTAAAAGCTGATTAGGAGAAACTTGTTACTTCAGTTATCTATTGCTTCTTAGACGTGATTGAGATACTCGTGAGATTGGAATTTCTTGGTAAAGTTACTTCTCAGTTTGTTTGCAATGCTGCGAGTGAATCTTAACCGTGATGGGCTTGTAGATACACTTATCAAAACAAAGCCTGATGGCGTAATTAACAATTATGTTTAACTCTTGAAGAAATCTTTATTATTCTTAAATATGTATTAGCCACATAAACATTGCAAGATTTGCGATTAAGTATTTGACAAAAAATGATCAAGGTAAACCATTGTTTACCTTGATCAGTACCAGTCAGATCAGTCAATAGTCATTCTAATTTAAGTTATTAACTATTCAAATTATTAAGTAGACGCTAATATTTTAGATGGCTATTTTAATTGACAGTAATTACTTTGACTAAATTACAATAGTAGGTAGAACTACTCCCCTGATGAGAATGGTTTTTAACCGCCTTCTTCAAAAAGAAGGAGGTTCTCAATTTTTTTTTGTGTGTTTGTTACGCGATATATCCACCAATTATGAATCGAATTTGATGATTCTTTTTTTGTTGAGTTGGTGGCAAAAAACGAAAATTGAAAAGCAAAGACACCGACTTCCGAAATTAAACTTATTTTTTTACTTTTTTAGTGTTTTTTTTGGAAGTCGGTTGTTTTTTTTTGTTGTAAAAAGTTTTTTCGAGTGTTATGTGGGTATATGCAAGTCACAAGGTAAGTAACACACGTACCTACTACATTTAGATTTAAATAAATGCAACAATAAATAGCGTGATTGTAATCTATTTTATATATAAACCAATTACTTAGTAGTTGGTACATAAATTATAAGGCCTTCGAACAACGATCACATTGAAAAATGCCATAATTACTGGCCATAGCTGTGTCATTAATTTTCCATACTTAATTAATCTGTTATATTTCTACGATACACTTGGACTAAGTACTTGGCCCTGAAAATTTAGTGACATGTGTCTTCAGCCGACAAGCAGGATTTTTCAGTTGTTACACCTGAGGCTCGACTGGCTGTTCACAATGGTGTGCTGGTGCCTACGCTTATGTATGGAAGTGAATGTTGGGTGTGGCAAAAGAGGAAAGAAAATAGATTAAATGCTGTAGAAATATGTTCCTTGCGAATCATGTGTGGTGTAACTGTCTTCTTCTTATCATGGGGTTAGTGGAGTTTTAAAGCCTCCCAAGGACCTACTGACTTGGCTTCACATGCCGTCGAAAAATATTTATCTGGCATGCCGGTTTCCTGACGATGTTTTCCTTCACCGTTTTGGTTTTTTTAAAGAGTATGCTTAGGTGATTTGGTCGTGTTGAGAGGATGAATGAAAGGCCACTAACAAGAAGTATTTACAAGTGAGTTAGGTTTTAAATGAACACGTACATAATATGTACGTGTTAATTAAAAACCTAATGGCAACAATAGCGCAGAATATAACATTGCATAAAGCGTTATTATTTCACTAAAACTACTATGCATAAAATTAACCAACAGAACGATATTTAATACAACCACTGGCGCACGTGTAATTACATTAATTAAATGATATAAAATACGGGCCTCGTTAATAACTCCACTATCTACGTTTCTCTATAAATTGAGGGAACTCCCAACGGGCGCCCATTTGCCAGAGAAAAATGGCTTCGCAATAAAACACGATAGAATGAGTCATTATTTTTCCAGATAATCCACTACGATTACACTTTAGTATTGATCAAATTTTGATAAAGCTTCAAGGAAGATATTTGGACCTATAGTTTTTATTTCTGCCGAGAAAGCCGGGAAAGTTCGAAATTTTTGGACTGTATTAAAGTTTTGAAATATGTACTTTTCATTGTGTTTACACATTGTACGTTTAGTTGTGCTGATACAATTCATATTTATTTTGGCCAAAAACTCCTACATTAACCAGACCATCCATCCCTTAGAAAAGGAAATCACTCTGTCTTTTTAAGATTTTTTGGAGTATAATATTTAAGACCTGGGCCCTAAGTATTCGGCGGATGCTCCGATTGAACTCGGCTTTTGAACCAGAGCTGAAAAACTGCCTGAGTTCGATCCAATTTGTATCGAAACCGGCCGAGGACTACAAGAACTTATGTACCTACCAACAAAAAGGATTTCTATGCTAAAAGTTACATTTTGCAGTACCAGAACATAGAATTCACTCATTCAAACACTAATCATACAGGACAATACTAGAACACAAACGAACTATTCAATATACATCTGGATACATCTACCTATTTGTTTAGGAAGTCCTTTTATGAAATCGGAACTCCGGAAATGTCAATTCAGGGCCGAACCGAAACGGAGATTAATAAATGTGAGACGAATGATAAGATAATACGGCAGGCTTGGTATGTTTTTCTTATTTGTTAAATGAAATTTATGGACATTAATAAAAATATATATACTGAACTGGATAAACTTTTTATATGAAATTAACTAACGAAATATTAAAATAGAAATATACTATCTTAACCTAACTAAAACTATTAACAAACGAAAATATAGCGTCGAACAATTCGCCGCATCGCTGTCAACTGGCATTGCCACGTTTAATGGCAATGCTTAGCCTCTGGCCAAGGTAAAAGCCAGCCCTTGAGTCACGGGAAATGTCAACTAGCCGTTTGGAGATTTCGTTGAACAGACCAACATAGGAATATTACAAAAACATTTCAGTATTTCTTTCTAGCTAGCGGCAAGATATATACTGAGGTTGACATTTGCGGCCAAGTTGCTGCAAAGTGGACACCTGCAACATCCCAACGGACTTACCGATGCATTGCCAAAGTTAAAATGACTTATTAAAATAATATATTGTTTGTTGTACACCAGATTGTAAATATTACAAAAAGAAAAAGTTATACACTACAAAATATACAAGCCTTATGTGCCTGTAATTTCAACTATATCCCATTCAACTTGGAATAGAACAATGCTGTTTTATTTGTTTATAAATATATATTTTATTGTATACCAGATTATACATTACAAAAAGAAAAATTTATACACTACAAAATATACAATGGGCGGCCTTATCGCTTACTACTATCTCTTCCAGGCAACCTTGGCATGGATAGTGATTTCCTGGACATAGAACACATTGACATCTTCTGTTTTCTGCTGCAGAAAGAAGTACATATTTTCCTTCAAGGACCAGGTTTGTGAGTCCTTTAATTTTACATACATTTTTGTACACACCTTGTGAAGAACAAAACTGTTAAAAGTTTGTACAGACAAACGCTGTGACCGTGCCGCAACCACACTGCATCCACACCGCAATCACGCCGGACCGTTGCATGTCGTGTGCACATGACAGCCAACGGACGAATAGAAAATAATTTAGATATATATAGCGGCGAATGGAATGACAATTGAAACAATGAAAAATACTAACAATGAAATAAAATAACACTCTCAAAATGTTTAAAATCTTTTCGAAATGGTTTTGTTGGTTTTCACACTTGTTTGTTTACTGGTAGTAGTACTATTTGATTTTCACTACATTAATGTGTTGAATAGATTAATTCGAATCAATTTTTGATGTAGGTAATTCATGTCACCGTAGTCCGTAGGTGTGTTTCTTGCAATAATTAAAACGATCAAGCCTAATTTAAAGTGTGGAATTGATGAGAAATACACTGTAGTGTACACCTTATTTTCATTATGAATACCTATTGTATGTTCAAATAGCAAATAAATGGTTCTAAGCGCCACGCCAGCCAAAGGTGTAAGCCTGCGGTCGCGGCTGCGGGTTTTATGAACAATTACGCATAGCAACGTCGCTCTGTGCCGCAATTTTACTATTAGCCTGTGTAATGTGACACGTGCCTTTATGTTGCACTCAGTGCTCACCAGTGCTTTGCCTTCAATAAATAGATCAATCAATCTGCCTAGCCTTTTCCCAACTATGTTGGGGTCGGCTTCCATTCCAACCGGATGCAGCTGACTACCCCAGTATTTTACATGGAGCGACTGCCCATCTGACCTCCACAACCCAGTAACTGGGTAATACGATGCCCCTTGGTAAGACTTTCGGGCTTCTGACGACCCGTAATGACTGTCAAAGATCCACGAATGACAGCCGGGACCAACCTTCATATTATAAGAAACAACCTACCTACAATTAGTCTATCTGAAATAGGGTTGGGTTGGGAAGAGTAGGTAGGTATGCATACTTATATAATGTCGTCACACAAAGACGCGTGACATAATGAATACAGGTCTAGGACACCTAGCTTTATAGTTAAGAAATCTAGGTATAGCGTAGGTCATAAGTGAGGTGTAACCACTAGCCTTTCGAACACAAGATGGAAGGAGTGAAAAGATATTTATGATTAAGAAAACGTCTTTTTAGAAGCAAAGACCGGAGTCGTCGTAAAAACTCTACATCAAAATGAATCTCATCTAATCAGGGAGCGACCGAAAGATAATGAATTTAAATATGGGCGAGGTGTCACAAAAAGTCCTAATAGATATTAATTGAGCTCTTAAAGCAACGAGCATACTGAATAGATCGGCAATTAGGCGGTATTCATCTTGAGCCTGCTCACGGAAAGGAAAAAGTAATTATAAGAAATGACGATGACGTCTTGCGGACAACTCTAGAAATACGGGTTCGAATTCGGTGTTGAGATGGGAATCTGTCTCAATAGTAAGCGATGTTGGTGCTCAATCACACTCAAGGTAAAGAAACTATGGTTTATTAATTGGGCTTCCATTTAGAGGTTGTTGGAGAGCTCTCCAGAAAATTCAAAAATGTAGGTATTAACAAAATTTTAATCGATAAAATAATTTAAGTTCAGGGCTATTGTGTAGCTACCTGTCATCACAGTAAGCAACCAATTGTTAACACGTCTATAGCTTTTTATACTTATATGGTTGCCTTTGTGCAATCTGGAGGATTTTGTAATTGAATGTTATCACAGAAAATCTAAATGAGCATTGACATAAAGGTTAAAGTCACTCTGCCGTATCTATCTCAAAATTTTGCATTGTTAATTAAGCTAAATGTTTTATTTCCTAAACGGGCTTTTTTACCAAATATACACAAGAGACAAAAGTAGTTACAAGTTGGAATGTGACTATCATAACTTTACATCGTCATAACAAAATATCAGATCCAACTTTTTACTTAAATGAACAGCCTTTACCTACATCACTTGTACACGACACTTTACTAAGCAAACTTGAGTTCTTTTATCAAAACCCGTTACTGCAGAAATTAATGAGTGCAAAGCCTGCAGCGCTGCACTGAATATACATTAAAATTCCCATCGGAACACGTAATAAGGATGCGAGACGACCAGCCACGTCCGACGGCGTTAAAAGAAATCATAATTAATCGTTCTATTCCCCGCCCGCTCGTCTTAATAGAGAGCTTTCCACCGCTTTCCATGTTTTCTCAGCGACGTAATAAATTAATCTCCATTCGCAGTTTTCCTCTAAGGAAGGCAACAAACAAAACAATGGACTGGGTAGTAACTTTCCAGCTAGTGGGCGCACTTCGAGCTCCGTGCGTGCGCGAACACAATATGGTGGAGCTATACAAAGGATAATAACGGCATTTTATGGAATAGTTGGGATTATTAATATTGCTCTATTTGATTGGATGGTATATAGATTTATAAGTTAAAACGCTCAGTTATTTTCATGGTAGAATCGATCGTGCAAATAAATAAAGGACCTCCCAACCATGTTGGAGTCGGCTTCCAGTCTAACCGGATGCAGCTGCGTACAAGTATTTTACATGGTGCGACTTCCTATCTGACCTCCACAACCCAGTAACTGGGTAATACGATACCCCTTGGTAAGACTGGTTGTCAGACTTTCGGGCTTCTGACGACCCGTAACGACTGTCTAAGATCCACGAATGACAGCTGGGACCAACGGCTTAACGTGCTTTTCGAGGCACGGAGAAGTCTTGGAATGTAAAGATGGCCACCCATCCACGGACCATCCCCGACAAGCGTAGCTTAACCTGAATCGACCCGTGCGGCTGTTATTACTTAGCCATGAGCTCCTCCTCCTCGAATAAAGGAATGTGCTATATTTAATATTGATTTAAATGTTTTTTTTTAACACCCTTCAGATAAGGGAAGGAGTGGAGGGAGGCCTTTGCCAAGGAGTGGAAAAAAAGAAATGGTTGTTTTCACTTGGACTGATTCACAAGCCTGATTTATTTAAATCATTAGCTGGTATTTATTGACGGCCTAATTGTCGGCCATGCTACATGTAGTGAAGGCTTTATTGTTGCACTTAGTTCTATTCGTAATAAGTGCCCCTACATGAAATTCACATAAAAAATACACATGCAAGAATATTGCTAGTACTAGCTAACCCAAGCAGGTAAATAGAACCCCTCACCTATCGGCATTAAGGAGTTTATTTCCTCACAAAACAAAATGGTATAACTGGGAAGTACCTTTCTTTTACTTGGGATTAGTTACTCTCACAATACGCATGTTAGTAGGTTGGTTAAGTAAAGTTTTTTTTCCTTTTATGTAAGTTTCCCTTACCTTATTATTGCGTACACTGACGTTTTTCCTCAGAGAAATTGCATACTAGGCTGCTTGTTGAGTCATTCGCACTATGGTAAATAATCATTGTAAGAATGAATAGTTTTGCTCTGTTCGAACAGTTTCTGATAAAAATGTAAACAAATGGATCAAAATACCTACTTTTGGATGCCAATTTGTAGTGCCACTTACAAATAGAGTTATTTGATTTGATAATTTGAATTTTAAATCACCATAAAGATGTTTTTCTTTTGACAATTGAGGTTGATCAATTTTAACCTCAATTTTTATCGATGATTTATCAATTACTATTTGAAAATGCTATTCAAAACAATAATTGATGGAAACAATGGTAAGACATAAAGTTGAAACCTTCCAAATACAGATAATGTGTTCATAATTCCCTTTTATCTGAAACTTTTAGAACAGAACATAGAAATGTTTGCATAGAAATCGTGAGTGCATTTACAGACACACGCTGAGACACAAATAAAATTTTGTCTCGTGTGGGCATCAAACATACGAATCTACACGAAGTACTAAAGCCCAATGCTCTGCTCCTACGGTAACCCTGCAGTTCCACCGTGTTGTATAAACATTTACTAATAAGTAAATACTTTAATTAATTTATGTTTATTATTTATTTTATAATTGGCTATGGACTCACCTTTATTACACGCGAGTTAAGGGGGAGTAGTTTGACAGCAAAAAATCATATTTCACCCGCGCAACCCTTACCTACCCCTCTCATTAAACACGACGAAAACAAAACACAATGCCTTCCCGCCAGCAGAAACTTTTCGTCTGGCGTTTATAGAATTCGAATTTCAATCTTCTGTAGTTTATTTTGCTTATACGATACGCTAAGCTTGAATTCAGAACTATAGATCATGTTCATGTTTTGGAACTAGAAACTCAATGTTGACGTGAAAAAATTCAAATTTAAATGTTACCAAATTTTATTTAGGACCTTGTACAATTTGTACCTAATGACGTCTTTGTGGAAAACTGTGTTACCAAGTAATAAATATAATGCTATATCGTGGATTTCTCTCTTTGGAGG
Organism: Lithophane semibrunnea; assembly: GCA_947363905.1. Taxonomy (NCBI): domain Eukaryota; kingdom Metazoa; phylum Arthropoda; class Insecta; order Lepidoptera; family Noctuidae; genus Lithophane; species Lithophane semibrunnea. Next base: position 8,906,539 of record OX376198.1, read on the forward strand.
ATCGTGCAAATAGATACCCAAGTAAAAAATAATATTCGTATAATGAATTTTGCACTGTATTGTGCAACGAATATGGCATGTGTCATGAAAACCTTTCCTGCGCCAAACGCGAACAATCCCCTTCGAAAATATTTGAAACATGTGAAAAAGAGGCCGGGTTCTGTACAAAAGAAATAAATGTAGGATTGTCGGATTCACCACTAAAAGAATTGACATCTATTCATCTATGTAAATGGGAGCCAAAGTACCAAAGGGACTAATTATAACAAGGGCCCGAGGTACGCGCTCAGTACCTGCGCTGTGTTTTGGGCGCGCGCCCGGCGCATTTTGGACGCTCGTCAAACGCAACAAGATATCCACATTTTGTTGTAACTTTTGAACCGTGTTTCTTTTAAGTTTATTACTAATGCGGAGAAAATGACAAGGAAAAATAGTGAAAAAGGAACTCGCATCCAAGCGTCAAGGACACGGTTAGGCTTCGTTTACGGAGACGCGAGGAGTCACGCGTGGCTTTGGGCGGCGCGGCTCGCACTGAATTCAAACATATAGCGTTGTATGAGTGCGTTTACGGAGACGCGATTTTACACGCGTTTGTTTGAAATGGAGCGTTTTTTGCGGCGGAGCCCGCGAATGGCATAGCCGCGTCACACGCGGCGTTTCAACACGGCGGCGCACGCAGCAGCAATGCCCGCGACATACCTTCTCCCAGTCTTATTTGTAAATCGCACAACGGAGATGCAAGTTGAGAGTGGCAAGTTGCGACATGTGCAGGCCTAACGGCGCCCGGCATGGGCGCTCGCTTAGACTGCAGCGCTTGATATAATTCGTTACATAGGAATTCATACAATTTTATTGAGCGCCCGAAACGCAGCGTACAAAATGCGCGTCTCGGGCGCTTGTTATAACTAGTCCCTTAGTAGAAAGTTTAGTATGGTCCCTCTTTGTAACTGTTGAAATTGTAGCTTTGAAAACATGCCAAGTTGCTTTAGGCCTCATTTACGGAGACGCGGGGCGTGGCACGTCGCGTGCAGTGTGGCGTCACGCGGCGCGTCTGACGTTTTTTCTGTTTACGGTGCGGCGGCGCGTGTAGCGGCAGTTATCATCCCACGCGTTAACATAAACATATGGCAATATACGTCTTGATTGTCGCTGCTTTTTTTTGGGGTTATAATATATATTTTTGAAATGTGCTAATTAAAACCTTTCATTTGATACCCAACATGGTATGATTAAAAAATATTTTTTGTTGTTCATGATATGTCACCTAGAGGGCGCAATTTTCAATCTAATGTGTCTTCATATAGCCTTTGACCAGCGGACGATCAAGAAGCTTCCAACGATACCTCATTTGTCAAATTGTGATGAGTCTTTGAGAAGATAATTTGTGGGAACAGACATAGATAAATACATAGAAACCGGTCAAAATTATAACCCTCCTTTTTGCTTCGCCGTAGTCAGGTAAAAACTAAAACCCAACTACGACAAAAAAGTCCACTAAAGAGATATAAACAAGACATCACGGACAGACAAATTAAAAATCCGGAGTCATACGGAATCTGTTCGAATTCGTTCGTTATACCAATAACCGAAGAATAAAGGTATTATTCTAAACAAGTTTTATTTAGGGGCGGTCAGTCGCTCCAATTGTTCGTCTAAGGGTCACCTTACAAGAAGTTTGTCAAAAAAAGTGGGAGTAAACGAATTTGGATCCTGAGTAAATCGCAATAAGATTTAATCTCCAGTGCGAACTTTCAAATGAACGTAGAATGGGCTCGTTGGCTATGTTGTAAATTTTCTCCGCAAGAAAATTCACCGCAATACAGAGCAATGGCGCTAGTTTTACCTACTTCTTTCTATACTCCGTTCTACTATACCAGTCAAAAATCTGTCAAATAAAATGTATGTCATCTTGAGTTTTCAAATATCAACATTGAATTTATATGTTTATTTAGACTCGGTATTTATTTATTTATCAATCAATAACACTTGTAATATTCGTTTTGGAAGTGGTTTTAGTGTTTTTTTCATGTTTTCTATGTCTCAGTTTCTTTTGTGGAATGTGATAAATTACGAAAATATTATTTACGAAAATAAATAATATCTCAGTGCAACTAAAAATTTGAGCGTAGTCCTCTCGTCTCAACAGAGCAACGCCGACTGATTTGTGAAACAAAAATATGCTTGAAGTTCCCGTAATGTGCGACGGAAGATGGCTTCTTCCACGAACTAAGAACGTCGTAAGTCCTACAAGCTTTGATTCGTAATAAAACCAAAAATAAAAGGAATAAAAAAAAAAGCCTACACAATTTTTTTTGCCTTGTTTTAATACATATAATCATCTAATTTTTATCATAATAGGCATTAGCATTTTAAGTACAAATCGAAAATACGTGAAAATTAGAGGTAACTTCGTGATATTTTTTTATCGAGAAAATTTTAATATTTTGTGTTTCTGTTCCACAAAAAGTTTGGAAATATCATGTAGTTACTCATACTATTTTTATTTTACACCTAAGTCTTATCAATTTCATGAAAAATCAAATTGAAGACAGGCAATTTTGCTTACTACCCGCCCTTAATAACGTCACCGTTAAAATGTATTTACAATAAACCGTTGGTGTTAAAAATAAACCTTATGAAATTCTCCTTAATTTTCCTGTTTAAATAATTTAACAAAGTATTTATTACACAAACGAAAAATACGCACTGATAAATGATTTACTTAAATAAATGTAAGTGATTAAATACTAGGTATATATTTACCCCTCTAAGCGACCGGGTGGCACACTTGAAACGATTTTCCATCATTGAAACTCACTTTATTTCTATTTTTTTTTTCGGATTTATACCTACACACATTTGTCTATCTTGTGTTGAGGAGCTCGTGGCTAAGTAATAACAGCCGCGCGGATCGATCCATAGGGTAAGCTACGCTTGCCGCAGTTGGTCCGTGGATGGGTGACCATCTTTACATACCGAGACTCCTCCGTGCCTCGGAAAGCACGACAAGCCGTTGGTCCCGGCTGTCGTTTGTGGATCTTTGACAGTCGTTACGGGTCGTCAGAAGCCCGAAAGTCTGACAACCAGTCTTACCAAGGGGTATTCGTATTACCCAGTAACTGGGTTGTGGAGGTCAGATAGGCAGTCGCTCGATGTAAAATACTGGTATTCAGCTGCATCCGGTTAGACTGGAAGCCGACCCCAACATAGTTGGGAAAAGGCTAGGCAGATGTTGATGACATTTGTCTATCTTTACGCAACTAAGAAATAATACATGAATAAAAGTCAATTGCCGCGCGTTAGTCTCGAAACTCGAGAATGGATCGAACGATTTGAAAATTCGATGTTTGTTTGTTTTTAGAAAATTAAGAAAAACACAAGAGTACAGTAAAAAAATGAAAAATCCGATACGAGAAATTTGAAACATGGTACAAAGTTATTTAATTGTATTTACATTACAAATACCTATTTGTATAGTCTAAGTCTGGGTGTTTGAGGATGGGTGATGAGCGTCACCAACGAATCCCATAAATATAGAATTAAAGAAGTGAATGAAAATTCGTAACTTTAAAAAGTCACCGGTGTTTTAAAATATTAGTCCATTTGCCGCACTTTGACAAATCTTTAGTCACCTCATATGAAACCATATAAAAATATGGCTCTTACTACAAAAACTTAAAAACTTGTTCAACGAGTGTCTAATGTCAATCTTATGTCAAAGTCCATACTTACATCAGTATCGTGTTTAAAAAGTATTTAGGGTAACAACTGTTAAACACTGTTTTGTGGTTATAAGGTATATAATAGGTTTAATTGTTTTCCAATTTGTCAATCTAAGTCAATTTTCCATGTTATGCCATTTCATACAACTGTCAAATAATGACAGTAACAGTTGTGATTCGAATACACGGACAATTTAAGGTGGTAGGCAATTTGATAAACAACGTGAGTTCCTACTGACGTATTCTTTTTCGAAACAACAAGACCTACATCAGAATACATAAAAACTAGGCACATATAAATCATAACATAAAAAAATAAGGAAGACCGTCACCTAAATTGGACACCAGCCTGTGCGGGTGTAATTAATCAAAGAAAATGTACTGCAAACAAAACTACTCGCGAACACGCAAAAACTTATTTCGCTAGGGAAGTAAAACTAACACTTGGTTATACATCGTAAAGCTCGTTTTTGGAAGAAGGAAAATAGCCGAGTTTTTATTTCCACAAAGAAGAATGTTCCGCACATCTTGGAAACTACCTGCTGTAAAAATTCAGGAGAATAATTTCTTAGCACTAAAATTCTTCTCATAATTCCTAGTAAAATACTCACAAATATCAACCAATCAACCAACTACCACCACCACCGGCGGCGGCGGCTGTCAACCGGTTGACCATATCAACCCATTGCCTCTGTTAAAGGTTGATCATCATCCTCATCATCATTTCAGCTGAAAGACGTCCACTGCTTGACATAGGCCTCTCTCAAGCACCGCCAATTCGATCGGTTGATATGGTCAACCGGTTGACAGCCGCCGCCGCCGCGCCGGTGGTGGTGGTGGTCGGTTGGTTGGTTGGTTTGTTGGTTAGTTTGTTGGTATTTGTGAGTATTTTATTACAATTCTGATAATTAGTTATATAACCTCTTTTTGCCTAGACAAACTGAACTTTGTAACAAACAAACTCACTTTCGCATTTATAATATTAGTTAGGATTTATACAAATAAACTAGCTGGTGCCCGCGACTTCGTCTGCGGACCAGGATGAAAAGTAGCCTATGTCCTTCTCCAAGTCATGGTCTACCCATGTGCCAAATTTCATCCAAATCCATTCAGCCGTTTTAGCGTGATGGCGTGACCAAGGGAAATAGGGATTCATTTTTATATACATACTAGCTGTGCCCCGCGGTTTCACCCGCGTAGATCTCGATCCCGTGGGAATGTAGGGATAAAACAAATCCTATGTACTATTCCAGGTCATGGTCTACCCGTGTGCCCATCCTCTCCTCTCTAGAGTAGGGAACATCACGGAGGCGCGGCGCCGGCGTCGAACGGTTCGCGTATTGCATTTTTATACTCGTAATAACTTCGAAATTAAACGTCCGATTCGACCCTTGGTGTTAAAACTATTTATTTGAATAAGAATTAATATTAAGTTGATAAAACCCCTTCGCAAATGTAATGCAATAATTTCGAACAAAGGAGATTGTTCTGCATCCATACATCTTTCGCCCTAACAACCAACAGTAAATGATAATAATTTTGCGTGTTCTAAATTACAAGTATAAGCCCATGAAGACAAAGTTTAATGACGGACAACTCGCAGGAAGAATTTATTTGAATAGAAAACGAACATTTTGAGGTTATATTTAGTAAGAAACAATCCTTTCAATAGGTGACTACTTAGAACTACATGCTAGTAAATGCCTGTCACTAATGTTATTTCTATTGCCCATAGTGAAGCTAAGAGATTATTTAAAACATTTAAGTACTTAAGTACTTACCTATCTTGTTTGGTGTTAAATAAAGTAAAAGTAGCATTTTACTTATTTGGTAAATCTTCTAGTTTTGATATTAAAATACATAGGTAGGTCGGTACTGACATATTTATTTAACTTCAATGTAAACGACTTTGTCCTAACGTTTTTTTAGATGTCATTTATTTATACTTTGCCTTTGGTAGGAATTCATCTTACCTAGATTGCATAGCACTTTGTAGCCATCGCGCCAGAGTGTAAGATTGAATTCAAATAAAAACACACATTTTCTCGTTATAGATTTTATTATTGACCATCATCTTCTACATTGGTAATTAAAATATTATCTAAAAATTGTGCAGGTGGGACGACGTTATTTTGATGTCTTGCGAAACTCAAGTACCAAATAATGGTATAACATAACATCACGCCGGTAGACCCCGAACGGTTAGGCAGAGGTGGACATAGGTACACCTCTGCCTAACCCTAGTACGTAGTACATCCACATTTCACCTATTGCCATCAACCGAGCACAAATCCAACCTCGGGCTGCTACTGAGAAAGGCAGCATCGCTAAGAATATGTATTCTCTGTCAAATTAATGCCACAATTGGCACATCTCAACTGAATACTTCTTGTTTGAGTAGGTCTTCATGAAGATGGTGCAGAATAATGTCTGGCAGCATGATCTGCTCTTTGCCAGCAAGAGTCAAGGTCATCTTCAAACACCACGGAACCCAGCAGAGCCACAATTAATACAATATCCACATTCCATTTCGTCTGCAAAGTCCGTTGCGAAATCCGTTATTAATTCCAGGTGTCGTTTGAGCAGATCACAAAGTCCGTTTATCATAGCCAGGTAACACTTGTTGAAAGCAACGAGTCCGTAAAAACGGATGCGTATGACATCCGTGAGCAGGTGGTCAACTCAAGTAATCTCGCTCTCGATGCGTGTGAAATGAAAGATTGGGCATCACTAATTGAGATTGTCATGTCAAATCTAATTGTCAAAGATGGCAGCATTTTTGATTTTAAGTCGTAAATCGTTTCATCTCTTTTAATTGTTCATTATAAAACGCAGAATGTCCGTGTCTGTCTGTTATTCGCAAATTGTTTATGAAATTATATTTTTATTTATTATATACGTCAGATGTTTGTTGGTCCTAGGGCCATTTCCGGCAATGTCCTTTGATTACCATAAAAAAGGTTATAGTGAGTCAATCTTAAAAGATAGACATATGCTGTCGCGGACTTTTTTTTAGAACTTTGAAAGAGGAACAATTTTTTTAGAATTGCGTAACTTTAACCGTTTACGCAGCGCACGCAACGGAAGCTCTCAAAAAGGATTTTTTTTTTTCCGTTTTTGCAACATTTTTCATTTATGCTCCGCTCTTATTGGTCGTAGCGTGGTATTATATACCTTCCTCGATAAATGGACTATCTAACACAAATAATATAGAGATATAAAGAATTTTTCAATTCCAACCAGTAGTTCCTGAGATTAGCGCATTCAAACAAACAAACAAACTCTTCAGCTTTATAATATTACTAGCTGTGCCCCGCGGTTTCTCCCGCGTAGGTCTCGAACCCGTGGGAATATAGGGATAAAACTTATCTTATGTCCTATTCCAGGTCATTATCTACCCGTGTGCCCATCCTCTCCTCTCTTCTCTAGAGTATGGAAAACCGCGGCGCGGGTGGGCTATTTATTTGAATATAAAAATTAATATTATTTTGATAAAACTCCTTCGCAAATAATGCATTAATTTCGAACAAATTTCATTACCATAAAAACGGGTTGTCACTGACCCATAATTGCTACTTTATCAAACAAAAGAACGCATGCAGGTGCAGTACCAAACCGAGTGAACGATCTACTTTTCTCTGGTTCGACACGGGAGCTGACGGACTAAGAACGTCCTAGTTCGGTAAGGACCTGTGAACTAAACTGCGCGAACTATTATGCGCAAGACTTACACGGAACTTAAACATAACCGGAGAAATGTGGGTGTACTATAAGTAGGCCTAACTCTTCGGGGATTGCTTGCGTGATGTTCGTTTAACTTTCTTCCTCGGCTTTACTTCAGTTCACACCGACGAAACGAAAACAGAAGTAGAAGTATGAATAGACGCGGAGGTGTTATGTTTAGTGATAACACAAGCAAACTGTCTTTATCAAACAATGACGGAGCGAAAGAAAAACAGTTAAATATCATAATTGAACTTTACCATAAAGTTTGTCTTAGGTTGTCTCGTTACAACTGAACTATAACATAAACAACAAAACGGAAACCTAATATATCTACCGAGTGCCTTTCGAAAGGCGTATCTACATCCTATACTTAAACTGTTGGTTGTTGCTAGGCTCGATAGTAGCGTTGTGAAACAAATACTGGGCCTCGCACTGACTTACCAAGAATTTATGATAACTGTCCACTGTTGGGTAATAACAAACGTGGAATAGGTGGTTTTATTTAGATAAAACTGCCGAAAAGACTGACCTGCATTAGCACAGCAAGTATGTGGAAAAGAGAGGTACGTTTTTGCCCCATTGCAAGACAAAGACGTACCTCTACGTGACCATTACGTTGTTCCTCCGAGACTAGGCGCTGTAGTTATTACTCCCACTACACTGGGAAACAGTTTCAACTGATAAATAAATACTCTTGCTCTTACTTGAGCTGTGGTTGATCCAGCATCTCAAATTAACTTTTACCCATTCTGAAATTCAGCGCCTCCCATTGGAAACTAATCGATAATGGCTATAGAGACCACTTAGTATTGCCTGATTACGCAAAAAAAAACAAGTATTCTGACTTTTATTTTTATTTTTTTATTGTCTTTGTGTGTCTTACAGCTATCAACACAGAGGTAATTGACGACAAATCATTTAAAACCCTCCACAATGTAAACAATAAATATATAATGTAGAAATTAAAGTGCCCGACATTCTGAGGTAATATAGTTGCTTTACAACGCCCACCCTAATTAAGTAATGTTTGTAACAACATACTAAAATTAAACAGACTAATTAAAATTACCGGAATCAAGCATTCAAACTATTACCCACCTAAGTAGACATCGACATAATTTGTGTCTGTCTCTTGTAATCATAAAGTAGTAATCAATTCTATTCCATGTACAAAATAACGATGCAGTCAACACCTAGCCAAAAAGTGACGTATTCAACTATGTATATCCGCAATAGGTATACAATTTTATATATTTGTAATACAACTTTCCAATTTTTTTTAATTTGTATTATTACTAATATGTAGTTAGGGAATTGTCTGTCACCGTACATTCGACGACAACAGACATTCATAATTTAATCATTATTATGTTGTGAAATACAAATATTGAATAAGTCCTTTAGATTTATAGAACATCGGAAAAACAAGTCCTATACATCCTGGCTAGTCCCTAATTATTGAAATAGATTTATGTATCTTCATAAATGACCTCATCTCAGTTTTAAAACATTATTTATTTAAGACGTGTAAAAGTGTTCTTTGAGACCAATGAACTAAAATAAATAAAAAAAGCAATAAGGTATCTTGGCGTCTTTAGCGATCATTCTTCGACAAGATACAAGACTACAGATAGACAGTAATGAATAGGTAACAGCTACATAAACAGCTACATGTTGAGCAAAATGCATTTGAATGTATGACATTTTCTAGCCCCATCCATCAGTGAACGTCCAATCCAACGTCCTTCATGCCTGAGCATGGGCCTTCTCTCTTCGTTAACTTAAATAATAAAGTACCTAATTTGACGGCTGAATTTTCAAGTGCAAAAAAATTTAAAGTGACCGTGTCTCATGCTCACATGATCTTATGCTACCACGAAAGTTCGTTGGTTCGTTGGTCGAAAAATATAAGGTGTATTTTAGAATGACTTAAAATTATGTGTTATTTCAAAATACATGGTATGGCTTTTACACGAAACAGGTACCAGACTATTTACAGTCTAAATTCCGAAAGAAACCAATGCGTCAGATTTTAATAGGTGGAATTCTGAGCCGCATGCCTTCTCGGTTCGACCAGACCTTGATCGCGGGCAACCACTGACCTTTTGGTGAACACTCGACTCGAACGTGTGATACTTGTCGTAGATTCATAATAATTAGAGCAAGTGTATGCAGAGGTATTGAATTACTTATTGAGATTGAATATGGCAGTGATTATACCTCGTCATGGTCGACCGGAACGTTTAGAAAACGTGAATTTAGAAAATTACGTTAACATAAGTTTTGAAGCAGTATTTTTATGTGTTTTAGGTGGGTTTCCAGAAACAAATATTTAAATCAACCGAATAAGAGTACGACTATGAACTGTACCACAACGACCATAGAAGTGTGAGGTAAATGATAAGCTGATTCTTACTCACTGGGAAAAATGGAAGAAAAACATTACTACTATGCATCGAAGAAGGAGAGGAGAAAAAAACCGGAAAAAAACCAAGCAGGTATTTTAACAACAAAAACCTATAATATCATGGTCTTTGTCATAAATTAAGTAAAGAAGAATCCAGATTTATCAACACAGTAAATCCTGGGAGCGGGCGGTCGTCGATAGACATTAAATCATCAACATTGCATCTCGTACTTAAGTCATCCGAAGGCAATTTAGTCGAGTAGCCAGTGCAAGTTATATCACAGCCTTCACGACTAGTTTCAATCTGAGCCCACTAGGATTAATACTTGTTTAATATACACTTACTTCAGTATTTATCGAACGAGTCTTCAAATGCATCGATCCTACTTACTAGTTGGTACCTAAGTAAATAACTTCGTTCATAAAATGTTTTACGTAGGTACTTTTTCTGTTTAGGAAATCAAACACTAAATATAAATTCAAATATTTGAACACTTGTTTGAAGATTTTGCAAAACGGGATGGTAAAGAGAGAAATATGAGCTGAAACAGCATATATGCCCAAATAGCCGTATGAATGATATCTCAAAGCAATGCAGAAATGAGTCCTTTTTAGATTGGTATACTATGTGCTAGCTAACATATAATGGCTAATGATTTAATTTATGTTTTGTGTTGCGTAATGTAAATTATTTTGCATACTATTGTATAGGCTACATTTTTCTAACATAACAGACAGCTGTGCTGTTGGGGAGTTTGTTGCGCCACTTCTTCTTCCCAGCTAAAGCAGTAGGAAATGGTGAAGGGCAGGCGTTTTGGGGGACTGTCTTATGTAATTTTGACAATCGAAAAGTGCTGATTCATAGTTTGAATAAATGACTTTTGATTTTGATTTAGGAACAATTTTTCCTCACACAAAACTACAATTGGTTAACTAACCATTTGCTTTTAAGTACAAGGACCACGTTACGATTTAGTAAGAAAGTAGAACATTTGCAAACAAACTCAACGAACAGTGTAAATTACGTAAATTACACAGTCTTACAATTTAAATCCACATCGTCACCACCTAAGGCTAGACTAGAATACATAAACACTGCCTTATACTCGTACTGGTCCAGTTACATAAGTTCCAAGTCATAACTTAAGGCACACAGACAAGGTCGCTATTCACGTGCTCGTACAGGAAGTGTTACTTTACTTGCAAAAGAAAGGTAACACAGGTTTTAAGAAATATGTAACCGCTGAAACAGGATTCCCATTGCAATTCATATAATTATAGTATTGCATACTGCGGGCTTAAAACAGTCACTTTGGCAGAATCATAATAGGAAAATATTATGAATCATCGGAAAATGACACAAACTGACAATTCATAATATGATCTGCGTGCGATTCATATTAATAATTCACTAATTCAAATGTTTGACAGTTTTCTATGGAGATTCGTAAAATGGTCCACACATTATGAATTGCTTTTGTATCAAATTAGAGGAATTGCTAATGAATGGAAATTCAGGAAATGAACTGCTTTTAGAGGAATTCCTAATGTGGCTGTTTTAAGCCCCCGTTTGTATGTTGATAGTTTGCTAGTAGAGATTATTTCTTTCCAATAGTTCTGACATTTAAAGCGAAATGTTATAATTTATTAGGCTAGAAGTTGCCGTCGATTCCGTGAAACAATAGATCACTAGGAGGATCCTTTCTACGTGACTCTCTGTCCTACACCAACGTTACGAATAGATTAGTACGTCAGTAACCACCGATAACGTGACATTAAGGTACGTCAGCTGTCGTAAAGAGAGTAGGTACATATGTGGTGGATAAAGGCATACATACTGGCGCGACTTGTCGCGCGACGCGAATTTTAACAAAACAATTTCTGAGAAAACTTCACGGCGAACAATGCGGTGGCGTCGCGTCGCGCGACGAATCGCGCCAGTATGTAAGAGCCTTCAAGAAAACTCCTCAGGACCTTTCAGCATTCACTAGTCACGCATTATAATAATCTGTTTTCAGGTAGCCACATCCAATCTATCCCAGCACTTTTTATAGCGCCGCGCCGGTCAATCTGATTGGCTAATCTACCGAAATAGAACCCCATTAAATATTAAAATTGTTATTTGAGAACTTAACAATGATATTTAGTTTTAATTGATATCACGAATTTATAACAAGTTCATTAATTACTGAGCCCAAGTATGGTAAAAAAGAAATAGTAAAATAAAAATAGGTACGTACATTTTATTCCAACAGGCTATAAAATATTGACCACTTTTCACCGTTTTTAACTTCGTGCAACATCGTGCTACGATTAACAAAATATATCTACGCTTGACATTATTATCTTGTCAATTGTATGTATCACAGCTTGAATTGAGATTCAAGCTTTTACTACCATAGCAGCTTATTACCTTGTTCATTTGGTCATATGAACTAGTCAACAAGGTTCATAGCGGGGCCAGGGTGACGAACCACAGCAGGCTCGACGTCCCACGACATGATCTCATTAATGAATCTAAATTGCCATGCACCCAGGCATGGGTGTTGGGTTGCATCAGTGATTTAAAGATCTGAGAGCCTACTAGCTTTGGAGTAGGCAACTTCAGCAACTTTTCCGTTTGACTAGCGAGTTCAGAGTCTGTGGTATAGTCCTCAATAATTTATCATAATATTTATTTATTTATTTATTGACACACCAACGACTTATTCACGAAATCATTACATTATATATATTGTGTTTCGACAGTTTTGCGGTGAATTCGTCACTTATAGGTGTGCACAGCACTTGTATAATTAATAATAAAAAACTAAAATGGAATTATAAATATGATAATAGCAAAACAAAATTAAAATTTGTAAAATTTACATTTAATTCAGAATGTCACGTAGTTAAATTAAAATACAAAAAACATCAATTACTATAGAAAAACAAATAGAAATTAAAACTATAAAAATAACAAATAAATTAGCACATTACATTAATTACAATTAAAATTAAAAGAATAGAAGATTAAGTTAAAAAATTTTTTCAAAAATTAAATTAAATTGGACATTTTATAGCTTGGATGGAGTCACACAAATACACAAATTAACATTTTGTAATATAAATAACAAACAAGTCGATCAAGAACTGAGGACGTATCATCTGAATTCATTCAGACTGTTCGAAAATAATGTCCAAGTTGTTAGTACGCGTGCTCAGCTTATTGCAGCTAGACAGAAACCGGTAAAAAGGAGCTGAACAACCAAGATTAGTTCTAGTTTTAGGCATTTGGAATGTTTCTGCTTTAAAATTGGATCTGTATGAGGTGCGGCGGGGCACATCTAGACTGATCTCCGAAACCAACTCCGATACATTCGCCAAATTATGAAGGGTCTTATAAAGGAAAGTTAAATCTGAGCAACTTCTTCGTTGCTCCAAGGAGCTCATTTTGATATCAAGAAGATAATATTATGATGAATGATGATTTTACACACGGTGTCTACATCTCTTATCTACTTTCCTATCGCAGGTGAGCTGGAAGAGATTTCTTTAGAAATAAGCATCACCTTTGTACGTGTTTTCTGTTCTTTTCTTCTTGTCTGTTTAATAAATATATAAATTTAAAAAAAAAAAGTTTTTATTTCTGTAACTTTGTACAAACAATTTACACTAATACTTTCAAAACTGGTTCAGGTCATGGTCTCCTATCCCTACTCTGAAAAAACACCAAAACAACTCAAAATTTTAATCCATTTATTGAACTAACTAGTCCCTGTTGCTAAAATAAAACAAAAACGGCTTCTTACCTTAGCGTTCCGCAATATAAAATAAATCAGGGCAGTATGTAGTTTTTCAACACACTAGTGATTCTATTACTGATATAATATATTTATATTGTATAGATTTCTATACGATCAATTATGCCGATAGTCTTATGCATTATTTTATCTTCAATCAATGTTCATTGCGAGTTATGAATGGCTTGCCTACTTCACATTGTTCTTATATAACACAAAGAGTTCATAGGGGCCTATAAACTTTATAGCTTCACGCTCGCTTTCATCAATGGTGTGAGCAGAACGCAATTAATTTGAACATACCACAAACTATGATCTAACATACATTGAATTGCCCGTGATTGGTGTTGCAAAAAGAGGTGCAGTATAAGAAAGAACATAGTAACCAACTACTATTTATCGAAACAAAGCCGAAGCGATAAAATATCTACATAAATCAAGATAATAATAGGCCGCTAATACCGTAAACATACTTTTTATGCAGAAACGCTGAGTCACCAACTACAAAATTAGCGCCGCCAATTCATGATCTAAAAAACCACGTCCTTGACAGGTCACTTTACGTAAATCTCATAGCTATTCAGGTTGAATGTAATAAGCGTTACAATTCAAATTGTGTGCCTAATTCTAACGAATTAAACATATCAACAAAGCACATTAAAAAAGAATATTATTCATATTAACCAACGCGACAGACTTACGTAAACTGGCTGTGGGAACTGTAATAGATTAGTGTGGACTAATGTTAAGCAGAACAAAAGAATTAAGTACCGAGTTATCATAAGAAGGCTTGGAGGAAATTGCGAAAGTAATGTTGCAATTAGTACATGTGTTATGTTATCGTCGTCTTGTATCGCTGGTGTGAATCTGACGTGTTATCGTTCATCGATGATTGCAGAGGTTGCATTTACACGGTCTATGTGCTAATCTCCGAAATATGCATCTTATGTTCTTTGATTTTTTTTCTTGCACTTTATCTCTTAGCTTTGACATTATGTTTGCCATTTTTAATACTAATAGGTACCTACTTCTGGTAGACCACCCAAAATATTTTTAATTCTATAAGTGTCCTGGTTGCGGAATTCAGGATTATTCCCTCCTCAATTATCACATTATTCACAAAAATTAAGAATTTATTAAACACTTTTTCGAATGTTAAAATGCATTCAATTTAATCACATTTATTAATTACCAACTTAATTACTATTAAAGCATAATTGGGTCGACCACAGGTGTGTATTACATGACAGCTATACGACTACCGGATACGCTAATTGTCACGGATCGACAATTTCATCTGCAACTTCAAATTCCAAATATATTTCGACGTTTCAAACTGTACGTTCTGCAATGTAATATTCATTTTGACGATACTAGCCAAAAGTTATTTCCTAAACACTAAAACATGCAACGATGTATACAAATATTCAAAAAGCTTGGTTTAAAATCACCGGCCTACTCGTTGACATTTACACAGGGCCGATCCCATTCCGATGGACGCCACCTGCTCTCTTCACCTTAACTTCACTTCCCTGAT
This sequence comes from Lithophane semibrunnea, assembly GCA_947363905.1. NCBI lineage: Eukaryota > Metazoa > Arthropoda > Insecta > Lepidoptera > Noctuidae > Lithophane > Lithophane semibrunnea. Next base: position 8,921,713 of record OX376198.1, read on the forward strand.
GTATACCGTACATCCGAGCCTGGCTCGAGCTTGTATGAATAAGATTTTCGCGGTCGAGCCCGCGAGCCCTTCCAATACACGTCAAGGCCTCTACTCGCCGTATATAATAAGTTCACCGGCCCGCAACGACACACTTTGTTACTTTCTCGCGAGCAGTGCACATTTTGAACCGTCAAAATGTACAGGCTCATTATATCAGCCTTTGTGATCGCAGCCGCGACGTGCCAGCAGCAGGAGGGTGGCAGACGAGTCCCCAAATATGCGGGTGACCCGAAGACAGCAGCCATCGTGCAGGAAGCGCGATACCTCAGCGGAAACGGAGCTTTCGGTGCCGCCTATCAACAGGAAGATGGAATTAACTTCAAAGAGGAAACTGACGCTGATGGCAACAGGAGAGGTAGCTACTCCTACATCGACCCCAGCGGCCAGAGGAAAACAGTGAACTACGTCGCGGGCAAGAACGGCTTCCAGGCCAGCGGTGACCATATTCCGACCGCGCCTCAAGCCGCCGCGCCCACTCCCGGATACACCCCGGACCCACGTTACAACTCACCGGATTACAAATCTCAACAATACAGTGCTCCCCAACAATACGTGCAGCCTGAGCCGGCCCGCAACTACGGCGGCAAACCTAATGAGGATGACGGTCAGTACCACCCGGAGTTATACGAACAGAACTACGAGGCTCCCCAGCAGCAGTATCAACCTCAGCAGCAGTACCAAACTCAGGCGCAGTACCAGCCGGCGCCTCAGCCTCAGTATCAGCCGCAGCCGCAGTACCAGGCGGAGCCGCAGTACCAGTCCAACAACATCTACCCAGGCACGCAGCAGGCGCAATACAGCGGCCTGCCGTCGTCTCAGCAGCAGTACTCGCAGCCCGCTCAGTACTCGCAGCCCCAGCAGGCTCGCCAGCAGTACTACGAGCCCACGACGCAGCAGCCCACCCGCTTCTTCCCTCCCGGCAAATTCAGTCTGAACAGAGCACCCGACGGTTACACCTACTCCTTCCACAAAGTATAAACCTAATTTATAAAGAGGGCTCCGGCGATTTGTAAAGGCCGAAACACGTAAAAAGCACGCATCAATTAGCAACACGCCGAGTCATCGAGGGGCGGCTGTGTGCGTACTCCGCTCAAAAGCATTTCTTAATTGTTGTTTGCTGTGATATTGTGAGTTAATGGACAGGATACATGTGTGGTTCGTTTTTGTTGCTAAGGAAGGTTTGTGGGCCGAACGCGCGTCAGTTGACGATAACTGAACTTTGTAAATAAACTTAGACTTACACAAGAAAAACTGTTTTTCATTTACAAATAGATGTTCACAAACATTTTGTTGTCCGTACCCTAATTAACATACTTGCTTATTTATCAAAGTATCAACCGAATCCCTTGTTACAACAGAATCAAAATCATTATGAAGTTATGTTAATGCCTTTGCTTTTATTGCTTGAATCTCACTCGATGCAATAAAAATAAACCCAAGTAAGATAAAAAACCAGAACCCCGACTTCCTAGTACGCGGCTTTAAGGCAGGGTGTGGGCAGCGTCCGCATTCTACTGTACTTGCACAAACTACCTCAAGCCGCAGCCAACTAGATCACCTTACTGCGAACACAAGGATATTTCGCTACCAAACCGGTCTGGCCCTGCCACGCCTTCCTTTCCATTTGCCGACTTGATTATTAGTTCAAACACCGACAGTTCAATAATATACAAAGGCCTATAGGTACTTGTAAATGCAACATTTACTTCATAGCCGAAACAAGACCATTGAGAAAAACATTTGATCAACCAAATTAAACGTCTTAATAGTCATATGAAATTAAAATTGATACTGATTATTGTTTACGGACTGACCTTAAACGTTTTTTATATATACATAGACATAAGTATACGTAGGTACTCATATTTCTTTGAAACCTCCACAAGCACTGTTAATATTGCTTATGAAATACAATCAAAATTCCGAAACTGTAAGTTATCAATTATTGAATCTACATTGACCTAACAATTTGTACTAGTGTAATATTGGACGAATAATTGCATTGTTTTATATCCGATCCAACCACAATAGAACAGTGATGCAATCGCATGTTATTCGAAAACAATTTCGACGCCATTTCGTTGTCGAAAACACAATTGACGATCAATTTGTAAAATTGACCGCGGTGGCCACATTGTCTTAAATCACGAGATTGTTAAAATAACATTTATCATTGAATTCAGTGTTGCTAAAACATAAATAATGTCTTTGTTGACTTGATTTATTAAATTTGAAAAGCTTGCAAATTCCTAATAGCACTGATGACAATAAATAATGTCAACTTTGATTTCTTCTAAATAAATTTGTATTTAGAAGAAATCTCAAATACATACATAAACTCACGCCTCCTTCCCATTGGGTTAGGTAGAAACTACAGAACGCTCCTATATATTTCTTTTGCGTCGTTCACGTCCGTACATCATACACTCACGCCGGTACTACGCGCCTGTCCTTCCTGAAGAACTGAAATCTCAAATGTACCCTTCAAAACCATCTTAGAAAGAATTCAATACAAGAATGTACCTACATAGTGACGCATACTCTTAAGAAAGAAATAAAGTATGTAAGGTCAATCAAATCAAATTAACAGCAATGCTATTATTTTAAAAGATAAATTGCTAAACTAGAGTACGCAACAAACTCTATTTAAAATGTGCGAACATTTTACAATAATGAATTACGTTAAATGGCGTGAAGTTAAGAGTCATGCAGTATTTAAATGAAGCAACATCATAGAATAAACTGTGTTTATTGTAATAAATTATGTTTTATTTATTTATTACGCCTGACAATAACTATCTTTATTTTTTTGAAATGACATGAAAGCTTTTTTAATTACGATGCCTCTGTGGTTTTGTGACAGTCACAAAAGTATAGCCTTCATTTGTCATGACATTTTCATTCTTAGTCTTGAAATATTTTTTTAAATATATTTTTTGAGTTTTTGACTAAGTATTATTATTTCTAGAGTTGTATGTATACAGGGTGGCCGGAACATTGACGTCCAAACAAAAATTCGGTCCCTCGTGCCGTGGGGTATCCAAATCACCCCCATGTATGTTCCGCGATTTTTTTTGAATTTTTGACTTAGGAACGAGAGAAAGGTCAAATTTTTTTTTTTCTATTTCCTACTTTAGAGAATTTTCCACCGCGCTGTCTTTGAAGGCCAATTTTAGCCAACGTAGCCACATTAAGTACTATTTTTTTATTTGATTATGAAAACTGAGTCTGGCGCATTCTTGAAGCCTTCTTAGGAACCATGAAGTCACCTGTTTAGATTTTTAATTTGAAGTTGAAAATTTAAGTCATAATTCACCGAACATAAATCTATCAATTTATGTTCGAAAACTTGAAAACTAAGAAAAATCGCGGAACATACATGGGGTGATTCCCACGACAAGAGGGACCAAATTTTTTTTTTGGACCTCAACTTTCCTGCCACCCTTAATAGCTTCAACAGATATCTTTGACGGTTAAGTATGAACAAATAAATATTGTTACTAGGCTATAGTATTAATAACAGCTATTGCACTAAAGGTGGCTAAAACTGCCTCGATCTTCGAGTGGTTTTGAGGTTCCAATGAAATAATAAATTAAGCAATATGCTAGGAATTTACAAAAACAAAAACAGGTACGAAGTCACGGTCAATACCTAATATTATTTCTTATTGCAAAGAAAAAAAAAGATTTTAGAATATAATCACTTGGTAAAGTAATTGCTACGTATCGTGAACACGTTTCATGGTTGCCCAAGATACAATGTTACTCCTAAAACTGCATGCAATTTAGAATTAAAGATTTTCACCATGATAACTACTTCAAGGAATTATACTGCATCAAATTGCATGCTTTTAACACGGAAACCCAAAAGATAGGTAAGGTATATCATAATTTGTCTATTGACTAACCGAATGTGCAAAGTATAGATAGATACTTCCTGTACTTTTTATTGCCTCATCCTCTGCACTTACAAACGTTGAAAAACTGGAGCATTCTATTAGTAAACACAGCATTGCTAAATATTATCGATAATATCAATCTTTTTTACTACAAGAGCAGGACAAAGCACTACTACAAAATCATTTCGGGAAAGTCATACATCTAGTATTGACTTTGATTATAGGTCATTTTCAGTCCTTGCTTCTACAGTTAAGTAAAGTTAAGTTCATAAAATAATTCTTCTGAACAATCAAACAATTAAAATAACTATAATACAATTTAACAAGCTCTACACAGTTTAATACTAAGACAACCTTTATAATCCTCGACTTTATTTCTGCAGTCCGAGAAAAAATATCGAGACGAAACTACAAGATAACGAAGAACTCTTAGCTTTAACATAACTTCAGCAAACTTGTACAATTTAATTACAATGGGAAATGGAAATCTAAATGCACCTGGTAAGAAATAAAATGCAAAGTCAATCTAGAGTCGCCGTAAAAAGCGGAAAGTGGGCCAATCTATAAACTCATTTATTTCAACGGTAACTGGCATAAATGGGACATCAAATGCAGTCGCTTTTTAACTCAGTTCTATTTTGTAAATAAAATGAAGTGCTCTGGTTAACATAGATTGCTAATTAGAAAATGAGCAAATATTTTTCAACGTTATTTTGCGGCATTTTCTCTCTAGATTTGATTACCTTATTAAAAACGTGAAAACGTGTTCTTATTTCTAGGAGATTTTTTTTAAATTACAAACCCCTACCACCTAAATGAACATTTAATTTAAAATCCATATTTTAGTACTATCGACTTAATATCACGAAAAATTTTCTTTCAACTATTACAGATTTTTCCTTTGCTGCAAAACTTGACTAGACCGCAGTTTTAAAAATGCGATAAAAATTATTAAATATTTTATCGAACTTGTTAACCAGAGCAAGTTTTATATGAAACTAAAATGAAGTGTGCGATTTTTTGCTTAACATAAGTTAGAACTTAGCGATAACATTTTAACTGAAAGCAGTTTCAACCGTGCTAAGTGAGCTGTCGAAGAAAAGTTTAATCTATGAGCAGTAAAGCGCCGGTCGAGTTTCATAACACTTTACCAATTAAGATTTTCTAAAGCAATTATTTTAAAGAATTTTATATAAATAAAGACTATATTTTAAAGAGCATTTAATTTTGTTGAAATATAAAGTAATTGTCACTGAAACAAAGGCATAATTTTAAAAGAAAGAAACCCATTTACGCCCTTGCCATTTGCCAAAAAACATTAATCCAGGGTGGTCTGCAAACATAGCGACACATTCTCGTCTATACAAATCTTCGAATGAATCAGTCTTTGTCGCAGCCTCCGTAACAATCTGAGGCAGGATATACCGAAGGAAGGAAAAATCACGACTGACTGAATCCGCAGTTCACTTTGTATGCATTGTGCATCCCTTTCGATGCATTCGAGTGCAGATCACGACGGCCCGACGTACACACTCCGCACCAATACGACAAACACTCCCCAATTGGCAACTCTCGCCTCGTGATTTTGTTTTACCCCGTTCGTATTGAATTTAGGAACGAAATTGATATTTTTTTTTACGAATGCGTCTGTTTACTCATTTTTACGGGGTATTGAACTGTTAAGAACATTTCGTCTTCAGTTCTTATTGTGTTTGGAGAGAATTCGTGATCTCATTTTTTTCTGTTTTGCTACGCCTACGCAGTTGGTTTCATTTGATTAAAACTCACACTGCAGTATCAGTAGGTAAGAAATAAATAGTGGAATGTACGATTAACTTAAACGTAGACCTACCTACCTACTTATCACAAACGTGGCGGCAGCAAGCGAGTCATATTGTGAATTACTTAATGCTTCAATTGGATTGTGACACATTTTGTAGGATATAAGACAGAAGAGACATGACACATTCCAAGACCAAGAAATACGCCTCAGTTGGTAAGAATTCGCTCCGCTTACTGACATTTCATTGCCCACTCCCCAAGTACAGTCACGATACCTCTTAGAGCAATATCCCAAAAATCAAATTATAGCTAGCTACATTGCAATAAAGATAGCTACTATCGTAAAACGTAAGACCGCAAAACAAGAAGATAACCAGAAGACCTATTTATCCTCACGCAGAGATACCATTTTAAGCTTCATCTTGACAGACCAAGAGAAAGTTAAAAAAAACTAGTTTGCAAGAATAATACTTACTAGTGAGACGAATTAAAAACTTGTTTAATAAAAACAAAACACATTCGAAAAAATTGCGCAATCTAAGTATCGCAAACATAATTCAAGAACGCTTTCTACACCGGCATCGTAACAACTAGTGATACGCCAAATACTAAATTCCCTTTTATTAGCAGAGGACCTTCTCTGTCTCTTTATACAATGGTAATAAGACGACGGTATCGTGTATCCAGGTCCATGCAAGTACCCAGCGCCGGACACCGGTTCCCTCGGGACCATGCCCCGGGTAAGGAGCGGTTTTCCACGGGAATAATAATGCAGAAGCTTCTGCTAGACAAGATCGATAAAATGTTATTCCTTTTATGTAACGTTGTATTAACTGTTTTGTTGGATGGATGATAGGCGATTAGCCTTAGCTCTAGGTGTAGGCGAGGTCAATCTATAGAAAGAAAGAAAACATATAAAGAATATGTATGAATCTATAGAAGTGTCGTCAAGAATCATTACTATGGTTGATGATAATGATGGAGTAGTTTTAAGCATAATGACTTCAAGTCTTAAATAAATAGCAATATTATCATCTGTCAAATCATGAAAATATCAGAAGTTTATGGCCATAACATGAAATCATATTCAATAAAAAAAATTTCTACCTATGTCTTTCATTAGCTTAATCATACTTCCCCTACAGACAGATCCTGTAGATAGATGTAAAAAAATATGATATGGTAGATTGAAAAAAATACACCTACTAACTAACTACTACTAACATGCTGCGAATGAAATGTGAATGAGCATGACTATCATAGCAAGTACACAGGCTGGTATAATTCATTCATCCCTCACTTCAGTAACTGAACAAGTCCACCTCCGAAGCCAACTCATTACAGCGCCGTCATTCAACCAAAATGATCGATCACTATCACGTTAACTACCGATCCCCCATAATTTAGCAATTAGTACTATAGTACCCAGAACTTTAGTACAGCGGTCTTCAACAACGAATCGTACCTACGTCTAAACTTAGCCCAAAGTAATCTTCCTAGGAAAATAAACGGGTCTTGTCCAATCGAAAACTTAATCTAAAACGTTCAGAGATAGTAGAAATTTACGATATTATCTGGCCCCGAGTATTATTTTATTGAGAAAATTATATCGTAAGTTAAACCATACGTAATCTCTCTGTCTTCCCTTTTCTGTCTCCAGAGAATTATTATTCCCCTGGTGGACTCTGCTTTCCTTATTTGCTCCTTCCACTTCGTTCGGTCTAACGCTTCATCTTCGCCACTGCAATTTATGAAAACTATTTATATAAATATTATTCCTTAATATCGCTCTGAAGTATTAAGAAAGAATATTTTTATCAAAACACACTTAATATATATTTACATCTGAGATACGAGAATCAAGCAAATAAACTTAACATTTCTCATAACATTTAAAGAAAACACGACACTCAGGTAAACTAACGTAGTAGGAAAATCAAAGGAATTTATGATTCTATATTTGCTTCATGAAATGGCCTTGAATACAAATCAAATACGAAGAAACAGCTCTCGTCCAATCGCTACACAAAGTTGGATAATTTTAAAATTCGAAATAAAAGGAACCTCAACATATTTTTTATTCTAGAATCGAACAGAGTAAAGACTGTTGGGTGCACATTATTGGAGCGAGCACAGTTGGGAATCGTTTAGCAGTCGTTAAGTGGAGGTCAGGTTTAGTGCCCGTAAACGCTTGGGCTGTAAAAGGGAGCCTTTCCGTCAGAACATAACTGTCTAACTTCATTACTGACGCAATACTCGACGAGGAGGTTTACGCTCTTCTAAATTGATCTGAAAACATCAAAGCTTATGTTGTTTAATTCATAACCCGAGTAAATTTTAAAGAAATTGAAACGGAGAGCTCGGGTTGTTTATTTTTAGAGGAAGGTTTAATAAATCTTGTATTTCATACAAGAAACATTGTTTTTTTTTATTTATTTTAAGTTTTTTAATAAAGTTCGTTTACAGCATACAGTTATTACTCGTTAGTTTATTAAAACGAAAATTTTACTATGGCCCATAATAATAATTACCGATAGCCACCTGGCATCTCCATCATGCAGATAGTCATCGCTAAGCAAACTCCGCTATTACAGGCTACAGGCGGTCAGTAAAACGTTTTTATCGAGGGGCGTTTGTGTGCGACTCACGGCCCGGATATAAATCCGAACGGGACGTGCCTCACCACACGAAAAATTAACTCCGACCAATGTCCCGTTTTTATAGCGGGCCAATAATGCAGTTTAGTGTTCATTCCTCTTTGAACGTGCGAACACTTGTATTATTCCGACTAACTTCAATGAGTTCGTAACTCTTTGGGTTTTTTTTCTATACTGTTTTATGACTATTATTCTCTTACAACTTTCCAATAGAGCGGTTTTATAGAAGGCTTTTACAGCAGTGTTTTTTTGTTCAGCAGTGCGTTGATATAGAACAGTTTTTTCTATGAACACCTCTGTTACCTCAGTATACTGAACTGATTGCTTGAAAGTGCGGAAAAGTGTGATTAATTGAGTGTTTATAGTCAATTGCTTCAACTAGATGGACACTAGAAAAAAATAGAAGTTTATTATGAAATCAACACGGAATTATACGGTTTCCGAGTCAGTAGGAATCATACGTATACGTTATTCTCACGGCCTAAGGTGAGCCTAGAAGCAATTTCAGTTCTGTTTACTGAGCTCAGACCGTGAGATAATGTTTGTATGTGAGTTAGGCAAATGCTAACAATCGGAATCCTTGCATATCTAACCTCGCTACCAGACATGGTTTTCTATACATTTCCGAGAACAAATGAATAATAGAGGTAATCATAAGTATGCTTATTGTGTGCCATTGTATACCTCACTTACTTTAAATCTCCGTAGACCAATTGAAATTCGTGACATTAACTTTCATTTTGTTATTCATAAATCATGACTAATTATAATGAAGAGATGATATTATCTCGTCTCTTTCTTTAGATATTTTGCCCATAAAATAAACTAAAAAGACTGAATAGAACATAGCCTATATTCTACAGTATCATTCTTCAGACTAAAATGTATGTCTTCAGACAACTGACATGACTGTATTCTAAATACTCAAAATCTATTCAGTCCCAAACTTTCGTATTACCCATGTAAATATATTTTAATAAAAAGACCGCAAGCCTATGGCATCTCCGGTATTCAACAGAATGACTTATGACAAATTTAATTAGTACCGAAGAATGGTAAGCGCCTCTTCGTTTCATGTGCCTTCGTATGCTTCGCTCGCTTCATTAATCTGGATGCCTATTTATGTAATTATTCTATTCTTATAATTATAATAAAAACAGCCTGTAATTATATTACTGCAGGGCAAGTCAAGACCGCATTTCAGAGAGAAGGAACGAGTATTGTTACCACGTCCAATTTTCCACACTCTTTTCCTTCATCTAAAGTCAGATTTATGTTTATGATAAACTAAAAGATATAAAAAATATTTTGAATAATATTAAAATCATTTGTGCCAGGTTTTAAATTAGCAGCCTGGTTCTGAAAACCGATGAGCTTCAATATTATAATCAAGTATTTTCGGTCGCACTGTGGGATTATGAGAAAATCATGTCAATGATATTCAATTTTGTTTCCATGTATTTACTTATTGTGATTGTATTATATCTATTGTCAGCTAAGAGATTTTGATTTAACTCATATCTGTCTTAAAATTATTTGATTGATATCTGTCAAGGTCTATTATACATGGTACACACTAATTCCATGGCCAAAGTACTGGTTTGACAATAACATTATTGACACTAAGGAATTCATTTCCTGAAGATTTTCAATGGAGGAATGTTCCTACTGATAACCGTTGACAGAGAATAGCTACTGATAACGGTATTTGGTATGTCAATGCAAAAATATATCAAGACAAGACCGATTTTCGAATAGGGGTTACTCGAAAAACAAAAAAGAACTGTCGATCAACATGACATAAGAACAGCCTATAAGCTCAACTTATTGTACCACGGTCCGTATAGCCGGCAGGTAAACGGGGATACAGCCGCGATCCCTAACACATCCGGTGCCGGGTAACAGGGAAATTAGCGCGCCGTCAGGACATTCTGACGGCTCGCGAACCGGATCCGATGTTTTGTTATGTTTCCTTTTTAACAGTGAAAATGTTTATGGTTACGTTAATGTGTTGTTCAACTGTTTGTTTTATGGGCTGTGACTTGTACACTGCTACAAAGGTCTTTTGGCGCTCGAATGACGTTGACACAGGGTGCTGTTGTAAACATTTGTGCAAATTGTTTTCTGAAATGTATTGAAAAAACAAGATGGCGGTATTAGTACCAATTTTAGCCACGCGCCAAAATAACCTTGTAGCGCTATTAACGACTTGAGATGCTTTTAAGTGCTACAGATGTTCAATTATCACAGCCAAACCTTTGGGGCGGTTAGTGGGGTAATTCAGCCAACCTGGCCCTCAAATACCTACACATGAATGTATCCCTAATTTACCTTGCAGTTATATAATAATATGGAGAAATCAGAAAATCTGGAGTGTCGATGCATGGGGCGTTATGATTCGCACAAAAACCAGCCGATTTAGATACTCGTTTTACGTCTATGACCTTGCTGAGAAGTAAACTGAGATGACCACTAAATAATTAAACAGCAAGCCTAGACACAACTTTTAAAAGAAAGAAGCGTTATAACCAGTACAAAGACAGTAATTACCAGTTCCAACCCAGCTGGTTAGCAACAAGTCTAATCTATATCATATTTATTTATTCCACTAATTAAGTCTAAGCTGTAATTTACAAGAAGTTATGTAAAGTCAAGTTCGCGCCAATCCTTGGAATTATCGGTTGAGTCAATAGAATTCACCTTCCCTGAGAGAACTTGTCTGCAAGCAATTAATTTTAAATACCTGCCTTCTGTATGTGTAGACAGTAATAGTTTTTTAAGAAAATATTTTTAGTGTATTATTAACGAACGATTTTTACGCCTGTAATTCCCGAAGATGTACGATGAGGTGTGTACGGTTCGCCAGTTAAGTATGCTATATGGAATTGTATTTTTGGACTGTTTGTCATTAGAGCTACTGATAGGCGTCTAAACGAGTAACAAATCAAAACCAAGAAATAAACGATTTTTCATGTTACAAGAATTTTCCTTTCCAAAACCAATTCTGTTCCACAACCAGTGGTGGTTGTAACCGCAAAAAGTAAATACAACACCCCATTATGACCCAAGCCTTGAGTAGCTGCTACATAACTAAGTTCACTTTATATTTAACACTAGCCGTCCCGACATACGTTGTCCTGTCCTTTCAATAATTCATACAAAATTCCCATCAAAAATGCACTTTACATTTTCCGGATTTTTTTAATTTTCTAGGGATTTTTTTTCAAATTTGACTTTCCGTAAAAACCTGATTCGGATAATTACGAACATTTTAAAATAAAAAATAGCTAAATCGGTCCAGCCGTTCTCAAGTGATGTGCTTACCAACAAACAGCATTTCATTTTTATTATATAGATTACGCAGTACCTACTACAAGTCAGTGCACGTACACATTGGTTCAAATAAAGTGCACCGTTTGTTTACTCGGGAAGATTATTTCCTTGCGCACACAGTAGGTAATAGGTAATACGGGCTGGTATCCGCAACTCCATGCGCACACAGTATCGTCTTACACGACACACGTAGTTTGAACCCCAGTGGAATTACCTACTTGTTCCGTTTTCATTTTACTTTCTGGTGTGACGCAGTGCGCTAGTGGATGTCCAACTGAAACTGCACTTGGCTTTGAGACTAGACCTTTGGTCTAAAAACAAAATAAAATTCTTAGATGAACGATTAAAAACCGAAGGCGTTCACATTACCAGGTCATCATCTGCCTAGCCGTTTTCCAGATGATAATGATGACCTTGGTATAATTATATAAATTCAGGGCCAAAAAATAGTTTTATTTATCATAATGTAACGTAAGTAAAGCAAAATTTCCATAAATTCATAAAAATTAAGGCACTATAATATCCTTAATCTCTTAAAAGTGCTCTCGTTTCCAAGCTCGATTCTATCAAAGCTCTCCATAATCCATTTACCTACGAACACCAATAAGTATCTTAGAAATAGATATCGCTAAGGAACGGTCGACGTGTAACTGGCAGTAAGCCAGCCACCGTAAGAACATCGGAGAGTGGCTGCGTGGCTAGCACAACGGGGGTGCCATATGTGATATCATTGAGTTGCCCCACAAGCGCGCTGGTCGGATTCCCACACTATTTTGTTTGCACCGACGTCTCACTGCACCTTCTGTTTACTACTTTAATTGCTTTAGCCATTAATCCCCGTCGTTTGGGCCACGTTCAGGCACGGAATGTAGGTAATACGCGATAACATGGAAAATATAACGACAATAAATCATTGGCCCGGTCATAAGCGCTTCGTTAAGCGTAGGTAAAGCGGGTTTTCGTAATTTTAAAGGGGAAACTTACCGTGTTGGGTTAAACTAACAAGTCATTACATGTTTGGTGTAAAATAACGTTCACAAATGCTTCCGCCTGTTCATGTTTTCAGTCAAGAACTGAAAGGAATTTAAGGCAAATCACAGACCTTTAATCCCCTTTTAAAAACTTTCTGGTAAAGTCACTATGCATAATATCAATCTCGCGCCAGTGAGCGATGGCACAAAGAATCAAACTGACCTAGATTTGGACTAAGATTATGGAAATTATGAAGTGCAACAACTACTTATCATAGCTCTCAACAGAGCAGAAAGTATTGCAGATAGATGACAGCCTTTAGACGACGGACCAAGCGTATTATTATTTTCCTTCAATAATTGCACTTCTTAAATGCTACACGTTATTACTCTAAATGTCAACAATAAACGAGCGAAAAGAAAGAATATTTTTATATTGCTACATCGTAGATCATTATTGTCTCCCTTTCATGTAATTTTCCGTTTCCTCTTTCAAGCATATCCCGACCTGACGAGGCCGTCTTTACTCCATGGTTACAACGATTTTTACAAAATTATGATGATGGATGAAGGAATTCTAGAATTCCTCCACCTTTCTTATACTTTGTGTAGTGTATGTTGGGTAGTCAGGCATAAACAGCATTCCCTTAGTCCGTCCCTGTTGACATGGTCAGCTGTCGCATTCACAGAGTGTTTTTGCACCTTCAGACATACCCCTGCTTGCCTCTTCGCTACCCCTGCTTGCCCTGGCTTGCCCCACGCGTCGCTAAATTGTTTTCTTGCGGCATTTCGGTATTGCACCATTTGCGCTAACGACTATTGGAACGCTTGAAATGCGGCTGTGTTACAAACGAGATTTTTAACGTGAAAATGGTTGTTCACTGCTTTTAAATTAAGATTTTTCACTTTCTTACTACATCTCTGAGTGCTGCAATTAGAGGATTTAAAAACTTCCAAAGTAATAAGTATAAAAGTAAAAACAAGAAAGGATTTTAGATGGAAGGATGCGAAATAATATCCTCTAACTCTACAGGGATAATAACGATATTCTCCAAGTACCAGTCCATTTGTCACGATGATGTCTGTTTTGTTATTATTATTTCAAGGAAATACCAAGATAAGAAGACGATGATGAGAGAAAACCACGGCTATAGCGATCAGCCAAAAACTTAAATAACCGGTACTAAAAAAAAAAAAAGTTTCTAAGTGGTTTTACGAATTAGCAGTTCCTCTTATTATATTGGACAACGCAATGAGACGACTAACCAACATAAATAACCTTATCACACTGACACAGAATAAGAAAAAGACAGTCTTTATAACTAGAACACCATTTCAGAAACGACCTCTCGTTTACGCGATCCATAGAAATATTTTCGTAGCGCCACCACGCGGTGCAATTAAAGTTTTTGCGCTCCACGAGGAAGTGCATCCGCGGCACGTCCTGGAGTTATGAGGCGCTCGTGACTCCGAACCGCACTGTACAGCCAAACAAAGAGGTCGGTATAGAATTAGAACAGTCTTTAAACAATTGTGCTGAGTAGCCAAGTCTTTGACATCACTCTTTAAGTCAAATGTCTTCACACCTTCACTGACCGGTGAAATAAATATAGTATACCGCGATTGGGTAACTATTGTGTCTACATAGCTAAGTTTAATCAAAAATAATATTGTCAGAGTAGTGGAAAGATAAACATTTTTGCTTGTGTACCTACTAAAATCTTTGGTTTACTGTACCATCGCTGCTCCGTACACCGCCACCTATCTCGAAACACGCCGTTTACTTCCTAAAAACTCATTTCATATTTGGAGTTATTACCCACTGTACATAAAGGCCAATCAATTCTCTGTCGCTCTCTATTAAACCTGACACCGACTGAATAGGTTCCGATAAGCTCGTGGCTAAGTAATAACAGCCGTACGGGTCGATCCATCAGGTTAAGCTGCGCTTGCCGGGGTTGGTCCGTGGATGGGTGACCATCTTTACATACCGAGACTCCTCCGTGCCTCGAAAAGCACGTTAAGCCGTTGGTCCCGGCTGTCATCTGTGGATCTTGGACAGTCGTTACATGTCGTCAGAAGCTCGAAAGTCTGACAACCAGTCTGACCAAGGGGTATCGTATTACCCAGTTACTGGGTTGTGGAGGTCAGATAGGCAGTCGCTCCATATAAAATACTGGTATTCAGTTGCATCCGGTTAGAGTGGAAGCCGACCCCAACATAGTTGGGAAAAGGCTAGGCAGATGACCGACTGAGTAGGTTCCTATTCCCCGCGTTCTACAACTCCAACATTTTGATTAGATTTGTCTTTGCCTAAGAAATTCCCGTCCTAAACACCTATTCTCTTTCGTGTATTTTTTCCATTCCACCTTTCCGAGTATTATCCACTTTAATCATTGGTATTATAACGTGTATAGTGTCATTATTGATCCCAACAATTCCAAGCAAAATCAAATCTCTAACGTTCATAAAAATAAGCAATAACTTTGTTTAATTATTACACTTGAACGAGACTTGGCGAGGAAGCAATAAAATGTTATAAATTCGGCTGAGTAAATAATATGAAGGAAAAGAGGAAGATGTCAAATATAATAAAAAGCGCTTTATTTCACGAACCTATAAGTACTGTCGAATAAAAAGCGGACGAATCTAGGCAAAGAGAGAGGTTTTTTATTGAAGAAACTTAAATTGAACTAGGGAGGGGACATCCCGTCATCGGTCTCGTTTATTTGGCCAGCATTTAAGACCCCAGACGTAAGAATTTTTCATAAGTGTCTAGCTAATTAGTGTCGGCACAAATCTTCAAACTCGAAACTTTTAATGACGACGAATGAAAGTTTACACGCTCCTTAAGTTCTACCACTCGGCGCACGAATTTTCTTAGCCTCATTAAGAAGTTGCTGTTCAATTTTAAGCAAAGTTGTTGCCATTATTGATAACGATATGTATGTTCGTTAAAAATTACACTGTGCCACATCCCATTATAGTAGACAATATTATTCGTGTATGTTGGAGGATTTCCTCCTACTTGCCGTGTATCTAATAACATGGGGTAATGGAGTCATATCAACATCTAAAATAAAAACAGATTTAGATCTCTTTGGCAGAGCTGATGCTTTCGCGCGCTCTGTGAAAATGGGTTTTATGTGATGGAGATTATTTTGGTCTTGTATATAAATTAGAAATATATTCATGGAAAAAACCTATTGGTCAAAAATAAACAAAGTGAATGAAGTATGGATGCCCACCGTCCGCACATAATCGTCTCGTCCTTGATCATTCTTGTCCTTTTACTCGACTCACTTTTTTTACCACCCCTACACATTGGCAATCCCGATGCGACTTTTAATTTCCCGATTCCCGTAAGCTTTTAATTCTCCAATCTCAAAAATATACTCTAAAAACAGCAGATCAAAGATAAGACCATCTCATCTCACTGTATCATCTCAGATTACAGTTCTATCACTACCCACACTCGTGTAAAAGGGGCAATAACGTGTGAAAATATCCCGCGGCACCTCGTGTCAATATCGCGCGATCAAATTCCATTAAGGCGTGCGATCTTCAAGAACTCTATAAAAGCCAGCGGAATAGCCTCCCATCTCAACTGACTCTCTGCCACTGGAGAACTGCTAATAGAAGCGAATAACTATATGTTTTGCAGTTTACAAGGTGGTTTTTACATCAACATTATGCTTTTACGCTTAGAACTCTAGTAGGTATGTTTTCTAATTTACTAAGGTGGATTTATATTAAACTTGAAGTAAATTAAACGTCCTAGGATTTAAATCCAATTCACTTTCCATACGTGTAAAGGACACGGTTTCGTTAATAGTAGGATTCCATGTTGTAACACTGAAATAAATGCTGTCAGGTAAATACGAACGTTACTCGTCCTCAGCGAACAATGTGAAAATTTCCTATAGTTAAATCGCATCTATGTCTTGTCTCCTGAACAAAATTGTACCGTTATTTAACGTAATCAAAATCGATCATAAATATTTCTTTAATTTTAATTAACTTTTGTTTGACAACGTAACGTAAATTACGGTATCAAGCGACTATTTACGGAGTGTACAAATAATGTGATTTCCCGTGAAATATATCCTCCGGCAGCAATTTATCAATCCATTAAGCTTTATTGAAGCGCGACTCGAATTACACGTAATTGATAACATTTTGTTACTACAGACTATTCAGTGCTGCACAATCACATACTGATTTTATTCCTTGGGGTGGTCGAAATTTAAATACAGGCTGGCAAATTCCGATAGTTATTTTTTAATCAGTCATAAAATAAAATTACATCACTAAATAAAAATCTCTCGAAAACAAATTCGGGACTCAATATAAAATATATCGTACGTCAGGAAGAAGAAATATAATTTATGCGCTATCAACCTCATTCAAGTAAATCATACAACATATATTCGGTATGAAAACGCGAAAATAACCCGTAAAAAAATGTATAAACTTTTCCACATTCCGCGTCATATCTCACAATATAACGACAATGTGTTTACGGCCCATAAATTTTCTAATAAACCGTAAAATTTCATTGTTTTATTTGTCTCTTTTTGACACTAGGCAGAATAAAATATAGAAACGTGACGTCGTCCCAGATACATAGTTTAATAAGCATTATTCGACAGAGGAGCACCTGCTACTTTGCGGAAAATTACATCACTAAAACTTGTAAAGCAAAGTTGTGGCAACGATGACGTAATAAGGTCCTAGATGGCACGCAAATTGAACGTTAAAGTTTCTGCGGTGCGGCAATAGAAAACGTCAGGCAACTCGCAGAAAGGCTATTAATTATGAGAAAGGAAATTGAAACCCCAGTGGAAATGGAAAAGTAATAAAATGCAACAGCGATTGCAAGATGAGTGCTAGTGCCGCCTGCTTGCGCCGCCCGAGCCCGGTTCAAACTGGGGCAATCTCTCCGCTCTGCCTTTACATTTTATATCATATACTTAGTTAGCCATCATTTAACTGGGAGCCGCCTGTGGTTTTGTCTGTCTATGCAACTAATAATGTATGCATGTAAAACGGAACTTCCAGCAATATAAAACCAGTGTTTTCGTTTTCGGCTTAAGCTCTGTCGTTTAAGAGGACGACTAATTTCAACATTTTAACAAATTCATCTATTAAACTCAAACCATTTAGTTATTTCAATGAAATTACAGGCACTTTTGAATTATCAAAAATCGGTCAATTAGACAAATGAAGCTAGTTACTAATTCCAACACAATTTGTATAAAACCCTGAGGTGGTTGACACTCAAGAACTATTCAAACAAATATTTACGGTAAACAATAGACGCGTAAATACAAAATACACAATAAAAAATTAAACCACGCGGCAGGTGCGAATAGTAGCGAGACAAAAACAGAGCTCGATTTATGTATTGTCTACCGTTATAGCTATCAGTGATTCGGTTTAGAATTTTTGCAAACAATGGCGTACAAAACAAATGGACAACGGCATAGACGATGCGTCGGCGAAATGTTCAATGGGAGCATGGAAGCCATTTATTCGTACGTACGATGGCGTTTCATTAGCAATTTGTTATCGTCTACCTTCACAGCGGGTCTCTTGCGGCTACTGCCCTGTGAACTACGATCTGTGCTTCTATACTTTACCTACTGAGGTACGTATGTAGGTAAGGTGTGTTATATTTTGTTAAAGGGATGGGCGGCTAGAAGTATCTTGATTGCTGTGATTTCTAATCCATTTTCTTAGAGTGACACATTTCATTAAGCGGCTATTCGATCAATATGTAAACTATAAATTAAAAGAAGGACCAAAATTGAGATCAAGGACAGTGACGAAAATAAGCAATAAATATTATGCACACAATATCCATACATAACAGGGAATATAACGCTGACCTTGTTATAAACTATTGATATCTGATTTTCCGAACAGATAGTTCTGTTTATTTCGTATATAGTATTATTTCGGAAAGAAAGCTTAAAAGATCCAACGAACCGATATTGAGGCTGAACCTATGTAGATCCCTTAATTTCGAGCATGACAAATAAGCGCTAAATTTCCCAGTTCGTGGCCCAATTTATCGCATATTTCATTACCAAGCAAAAAATAGATACCTTTGGTACGAAAAAGAATATTTGTAAAAATGTTATTTTTACGAGCGTGATCCAGGGTGTAGCAGAAACACACATTATGTACGGTATAAACGATTCAGTGATGTAGCAAATACGAAAAACGTTACGTGAAATATTATTGTAACGTTACTGGGATGGGTTGGCTTTGATTCTGAAAGAGACGTCAGACATGACATTTATAACTTTGCACCGCTGTTATCGAAGTACCCAATTATTGATGATATTATATACTTAGCCAGCTGTTGCCCGCGACTTCGTCTGCTATCCAGGATTTAAAGAGCCTATGTCCTTCTCCGTGTGCCTTTCATCAAATTAAAAAAAGTGTTACAAACAAACAAACTCACTTTCGCATTTATAATATTATTTAAATATGTGTATTATAGTTAAGATAGTAATGATTAGGATACTAGCGATCCGCCCCTACTTCGGACGGTTTTTATGATTTGACAAAATATCGAGAATTCTTTATTACATTTAGTTCGTTTAATATTAATGCATTATACACATAAATCTTCTGGGATAAATTATCTAAATTATGGTGAAAACCGCATCAACATCGACACCAACACGAAAAGTGTCTTTAATTTATAATATAGATCTCTAATCGTATGGCTTTTTACGCCATAATAGACAAATCTATTTTAAAACCACACTAGAGTAGGTAACGTATCAGATTCATTCTGCGATACAATGGAGCGATTATTGAAAAGGAACGAAAAGCGTAAGCAAATCGCAAAGTCCTTCAAAGATAATGGCGTCAAACGCATAATCCTCACAAGAGCTTTATATTTGTAATATAAAGCTCTTGTGAGGATTACGTAAAAGCGTTGTTAAAATTACATCACGTTTCATATTAAATTACAGAACAGAACAGAATCGGGTAACAAAGCGACAAGACCGCTCCCGAAGGATGAGCCGACAATTTTCTAGGTCAACACTGCATTTTATTATTTGCTTATTTTATTAAAATGTTCGTCAAGATAGTAAATGTTTTAGAAACGTCCTTGTGAAGTTGTCTGTTTCAGTTTTCATGACTTGGTTGGGTGCAAACTCGGGTTTCTCGTTATATTTCTGAAATATTGATACTGCGTTATTAAATAGGTATTGGGTTTTCAGACTAAGTTGTTCGTCTACTAAATCATAATCTTAAACATGATGGCCACCAATTTGATGGTTATTGCCTGCTATTAAGCCCGAGATCCATAAACGTTACTTGCCACGTAGGTACTAAGGTTAAGCGTCATTCCTGTCACTGTCGCACAACTGTAAAACTAGAAGTGAAAAATAGAGACATGTCTAAGCCAGAGCACGACCAAAGTAACGTTTATAAATCACGGTCTTAGAGGTCGTTGGCATTTTATCTAAAAAATACTTTTCTTTACTGTCTTGTAGATGTTGTGATGACGAGAAGACTACAACAAGAAATAGCAATTAAATTCAACTCTTACAAAACGCATGCCGAATGCTAGAATCGATGCAAGATCGGTACTTGTGCATAAATCGTTATCCGTGTATCCAACATCAATGTTCATATTTTGAAATTTTTACGGACACTTCGCATAAAGGTTCAATTAGCTCCCGGAACCATTTAATCCGGATTTGCTTACCAACCAAAGGGACATCGCAAACGTTTATTTTGGGATTTACAGCTCAAGTGTTGCTTTACGCCAAAGCTTTAGTAACAATGACACGTTCGATATATTTTGTTAAAAATGTCGCTGAATTTTTGGTATTGGAAAACGTTGAAGAGTGACGAAAGCGCTTTTTTAAATTACGTTTATGTAGTGTGGTCAGCTATATAAAATGTTTTATTTTAGTTGTCACATTCCAAAATATTAAATTACATGCCCAGAACTTTCAAGTACTGTACGAGAATATCCCATTACGTGGTGATATCGTGTTCACAAACATTGGTATCGTATATGATGTATGTTGACTTATGCTCGGTTCCTATAAACAAAAACGAATCGTTTTGCTTACGAATGGTAGCATTTTTTATTGCCAAACTGGGAAAATAAATAAATTCGTAAGCTAATTTTACCTGTGATATCTACTTCTATATGGGAGGGTCTACTATACAAAGCTATGAGGTTTTTGCTTCATCATTGGTAAAGATACAAGAGTCTTAATTTTAACCCATAACGGTCCGTTAATTATAGGAATCGGCCATTAAAAGAGCATGGCAGATGAGAGTATGTCATGTCTCACTGATGGTGGCTCGTGTGTTGGATCATTCGGTTCCCTACAAAATGGTTAAGCTGGATGGTGCTGATCCATGAGTCATGTTTGTGAACGGGCGCCGTCAGTTGAGACTGGATATCTCTTATTTGCCAGAGCTTATTTTTAATCTTATATTTTGAA
This sequence comes from Lithophane semibrunnea, assembly GCA_947363905.1. Classification (NCBI taxonomy): domain Eukaryota; kingdom Metazoa; phylum Arthropoda; class Insecta; order Lepidoptera; family Noctuidae; genus Lithophane; species Lithophane semibrunnea. The sequence goes on from OX376198.1 coordinate 8,942,886, forward strand.
TTGCTTTCGATTATTTTTTGTTTTTTTACATTGTTTTCACATATAGAAGCAACAAGAATACTGTACCCAGGATTTTGTTATATCTATATCCATATTTAAAAGAGTGTTCTTGGAGTTTCTTGCCCGTTCTTCTCCATAGAGATCAACGTTTTGGAATGGAGAACTAGCTTCAACTTTCTGACTAACTGACCGACTCTTTGACAATTCAAAAGTGCCTATATATGTGTTTAATTGAAATAAATACTTTGAGTTAGAGTTTATAGATTGGTTTTGACCAGAAGCTACGTAATAATATAAGGAAGGATCAAGACACCTCGAGATCTCAGTTACCAGCAATCCATTTGATAGAACAGACAGCATTAATACTGATGTGTGAAATAGCATGTCCATCTCATCTCCTCGAGTAGTTCTTAGCCATCTTTTACGACACTCTCGTGAAGAGAGATCTCAAGTTGTTTAAATTATTTATAAATACTCCGGCGTCACACCTGAACCGGTAATAAATCCAAATATATAAAATACATCCAAAGCCCAATGTTCTCTTAATAAATTACATTTATTTGAACAGAAGCATTTATAAAACACTAATACCAAAGTAAACATTTCACTCATAAATATATCTGGAATCCGAGATAATTGACTAGCTACGTATTACTTTAATTTATAACCCCTTAAAATAAGTTTTATCCCTCGGAGAACGAGTACGCCGCAGTCCAATTTAAAGCTTTAACTTTAAGTTAAACTTCGCCATATCTTCCGCGGCCCCAGATTTAGATTATGGGGTAATTGAAGTAGCTTATATCGTGTCCTCTTTTGTACCAACAAGCTTTTATATTTGTTCCGTAAGGAGTTTTTGTGTCGTTATTTTGTTTTATTGCTGCTTCTGTGGGTTAATAAGTGGTACATTTGTCTTTTGGTACATGGTATTAGACGAACTTTCTGTTTGGAAGTTATATAGAATTGTGCGTCATGAACGTATATAATGATATAAATTATAGAGGCTCGTATGCAAAAAGTAAGTACATAAGACATTCCTTGAATTCGTGATTCGTCCTGTTTTTGCCATCGAACCCTCGGTCCTGTTCTTGCCATTGAATCATAGATCAATTCAAAAATCTATTTTTTATTTATTTTCACGGATATTATTGTATAATAATTATTATAATTATTTATTTTCAAAGCTTAGGACTCCGATATACCTAGTCAAGTACCTAAGTTGCGAAGATCAGCATCGCTCCGGATTAAATTCGGATTTTAAGGCAACCACACAATATGAACAACCTAACCTTTAATATTATTCACCACTGCTATAAAAATATTCCACACTCTTAGAAAATTAAAGTAAATCTGTAAATGAAACACCTTCGAGCACCACTTATCTGATGAGCCACACTTGCCACTCTTACCGAATCTGACCCAAATAAAACAGCGCACTATCTACGGTGACGTCGCCGCGGGTTTGTTGGCGAGCAAAGAATTTAGTGCTGCCCCCTGTCGGACGCAACCCCGCAACGACTCCGCATCGCCCTCAACCCTCGCCAAAAGACTGGATTTATTCGGGGAAGTTATTGTACCTAATCTTGGATGTAATTGAAAGGTGGATGGACAATATCTTTTGTAGTCAAACTATAAACTATAATTTCAGGGCTTTTAATTTATGCCTCAGTAAGTAGTGAGTACATTTTTGACAGCTGATTAACTATGATTTCATTTGTTTCATGAGAAACAATGAAGATGAACTTATATAATCATTGACAGAAAAAAACAACAAACCAAATATTTATTCCCGAAAATTATCCCCAAAAAAATTAATAAGCACCTGACTTCAAAGCTTTACATTTTTCATGAAAAAAACGCGTGCGCGGATTTCTGAAGCTTGTTCTATTCCAAACATGGCGGTACATGTTTACAACGCCCGAGTGCGAACATTTAACAGCGTCGCTTGCCCGTAGAACGTGTGACAACATAACTTTTTGTTCACTTTTGTTGGAACACACCTGAAAAACGACAAAAAAACGACCAGCGTCCGCAGCCAGTAATTCACTGCCGTCATGACATGCAAACCCCAGTACTACTCGTAGCTGAGTAATCACATTTCATGTTATCCTTTTGTTGCTTCGGTTAGGCCCACAACGCTGTGATTTCACCGGTATTTTAGACGAAATAAAAGTCTGTCGCAACCGAGACATTGTGATAACGCCGACATTTTGACAAGATTTTTTTTTTATCGTAATTTTCTTTTTTCGTACCTCCTTACATATTTTATACCTAAAGCCCTATTGATAAAATGCTATAACGTATTAGAATTTCCAATATAGTAGTAAGTAGGTACCTATCTACCTAGCTCAAGAAAATGTTCGGATTTTATTTTCCGAAATTAATTGAATTAGCAGCAGCAGCGAGTTACTCAATAAACTGGGATGCAATTTGCGGATATAGGTATTCAGAGAACATTCCTGATAGGACACAAACTCTTGGATTATCGCCAGTGGTCTGACGTGGATTTGTTACACGAGTAGAAAATTCAGTGTTCGGCCTTAAGACTTGTTTTTTGGGAACACAGAGCCACGGAGTCTCCTTATCTACAATTATTTACGTTCAGAATAGAGGAAGCACGTAACCGTAAGTGATCGTAAATACCACTCTATTAGAGACAGTTTAATGTTATAGATATGTTTATATAACTGCTGCCATTACAGTATTAGGTACCTAGTTAAGTGGTTCGGTTTGGTATTACTTACTACCAAGGAATTTAAAGGTGATTAATTATGAACGAGTTCCAATCATTTACGTAACACTTCCTCATTAAATAATTATGCCTAGAACTACCTAAATGTTTATAAGTTGCGTGTGTTAGATACTAAAATGCAAATGAGCGACTCCATAGTTTCCGGTGCGCACTATTCGGCATAGAGAGGGGCGCACCTACATCGGGAAACTGTCGGATTACGCGCTCCTGCCTCAAACGAAAACTTTTATCCTTCACTGTTTTTATATTCCCCAACTTGTGCCTACATTACAGTCCTACTTGAAAAATTAAGCAAGTTCCCGTGTTATTTACGATGTCTTGTATATTCTCTGTCCCTGCATACGGAATAAGCTGGCTTTTTGAAGACATTTAATGACGTATTTAACGGCCCCTTGCTCTTCAGACTTACGGCCCAGACGACATCAACATTTAATCGAGTCTGGGAAACGGCCAGCCTACCCCACGTGTATGTTTTCTTTTCTTTTATAAAATAAAATTGACATAATACTTTATAACATTTATGAGAAAAACGTTATTACGCAGGCAACATTATTTTGGATAGTTAAAAAATAAAATCCTTATAAACTCAAAGGCACTTTTCTGCTTGACGTGAATGTAAAAGAACGTAATTTCTGCTGTAAAAGGGGTTAAAAAGACTTTATAATACATGGAAGGGTCATTACACGGCTGTTGAGTTCACAGCACACGTGCAAAAACAACCTCAAAATGTTCGTATGAAACGTAGGTACGTGTTTAGTACCTTTAGGGGTGTGAGAGCCACTCAGCCCAGGGCTGCGCCGCACCGCGTTTCTTGAGATACTTAATTTCCTTAGATAGGAGGTACCTTTAATTACATTTTATAATGTTTCGGCAGTACACAAGATCTTGCACCTCTTTTAACTTAGGGTTTGAATTTGCTTTATGAAAGCTATTAGGTATATTTATACAAGACACATCATAGAATGTTGTAGAGTACCAATCAATTACTACTTCATTTTTTTATGAATATGATTATTTATTTCATGCAAACCTATCCAGCTGAAATCGATTAACCTGTCGTATGCAATAATTAGAGAAACAATTAAAAAGCCATTGTGTGTCGCGTGGATTCACGTAGATCCACATAGAGTCAAAGATACTGAATGTACTAGAAAACAAAATCCATGAGCCTTCAAAGCAAGAGTGAACAGGCTTCTTCTGGGAATCCTCGTTCCATTGTAGTTAATCCTCATCTATCGCTTTCTATCAGGCGAGATCGCTGGATGAGGAGAAGGCCCATCCCGTTAAACAGCATGACTAACCAGCACATAAAAACGTCCACGTCTCACGTTACTTGACATAATTCAAACAAATATTCACTCGACTATTCCTACGCACCAAATAGGTCAACTAGCTTCCAAACTAATGGTCACAATGCAAAACAATGGTATTACTGGCATGTCCAATTATTCCCCGACACGTTCGCTCTACGCATAGTTAAAATATTGAAGGACTGGGCCCAATCCGTCTGTGTCCACAACCCCTGCTCTCCGACTAGGATTAATGGGTAACGTAATTAAAGTAGTTACCAGCAGGTGTGCCTATTGCTCGCATTGAGCTTAATGCGTCTGTAAACGGTGTGGCTGGAAAAGTATTCATTTGTAAACAAAGCGAGTGAATACATTGGTAAGGAAATGTTTTAAGAAAGTTTAAAATTATAAGTGAAATGTTTTCATGCTGTTAAATGTTAAGCCTACTAATTCTAGACACTACACATTATAGGTATTTAGTTATGAAGTATTTATATAAGTAAACGTTTTGTTATTTAAACTTTTGAATAACAAAATTAAATGTCCGCAATAATATGAATCAGATGTTTTTCAAATAATGTCAAAACCGGTAAACCCAATTTTACCTACCTATGCTGAATTATGATAACAAGACGATAAACATTTGTGTAATCGTGCCTACTAATTAACCATTTGGTATTGACTATCAGACATCAGTGCAGTAAGTAGGTAGCATCGAGGTTCAAAACACGCAGTGTCATACTCTTAAGACAGTCTTTATCGGCCGTGGAAAGTCCCACATTTCCACAACCGGTGAAAGATATGATATGTAAAACCCAATAATTGGATCAGATTCCAATCGCCTCCAGATTAATATTGATATCCAGATTAGGAAATAAAATCGCTTTTAACAAAGTTAAGGAAGGTGAGGATGATTATAATGATAAATATCAAAAATATCCAAAATTTACGTTACAAAGGGGTACAAACAAATACGTTTTTGATGTTAACATATCTTGAATGTGATGTACAGATTAGATTGGCTACTGTAATTTTAATTCAATTATCAAAACATAATCATGGCCCCTTATCAAATAATACATATTTAATCGAGCAGACATTACTGATTAATGTATCACTGCACAGCCATCATGACATGTTTTGTCCAATCTAAAATACAAAAAACGCGGAATAAAATAAACGTTTTCCGACATTCATAGCCCTGGTAACGAATTCCAAGGAAATTATTTCAAACTAGCTCACCCGACAGACGTTATCCTGTCAAAAATTCAATATGATATGGTCGAGTTCTTACAAATATCCCATAGAAAAAAGCAGCCAGTTTTACCATAATTTACAAATTTTTCGGCCATCTTTTCCAATTTTTCTTTCTGTGCAAACCTAATTCGGACTATTACGAATATTTTATGATAAAAAATGCAAAATCTGTCCAGCCGTTCTCAAGTAATGCGCTTATCAACGAACAGCATTTTTTTATATTATAGACTACTTACCTCGAACGAAAATTATCAACGCATCAAAATTAAATGCAAGTTAAGTGATGCGATTGGATGTTAATAATTTATTCAACAAATCACAGCAGTTTAAATGTGCTTGACGATTTGATACCTAATTTTTGTCAAGATTTTCGTTCCAGAAACTCGGTGATAATCTCAGAAAAAAAAGTCATACCTATACAATAGTATACCTAAAAGACATCCTACGAAACGAAGCATGTAAGTATTTCTTGAATATCCCGTAGTGCAAGTTTTACCCTGGGAAGCAAATACGAGAGAAAAACCTAGTGAAGACATAACTCGTTGCACAGTGTCCATTGAAGTTGTACAAGTAAATAAAGCGGGAAAGATTAGCGCAGGGAATTTATTAGGCAATTATTTAGCTTCCTGGCTAAAACAAGTGAACAAAAATGGTGGCCGCTCTAAACAAATACTTAGCTATAATTCAAGTTAACGCTTGAATAGATATCGTACCTACGTCCTACCTGGAATATTTACGTAGGCTAGTTTTTGCACTTTCTAGGAATATGCCAGCCTGTATTTCTATAGGTGTTTTTTCATTCGTTTTCTCAGATATAATAAAGAGAATTACTGAAATACTAGGCGGTTTTAGACATCATTATTTTTACACACTGCTTCACTGAAAACCGCAAAAAGCATGTCTGTATTCAAAGGACACAGTACCTACACATTAAAATATTTTGTTCAAAACGAGTTCTATTTTGTTGACGTAAGCTACCGTGAACTTTGTCTATGGCAACGGGATACATACGCCCACTTACAAAAGTTTTAATTACAATTAACAGCTGTATACAAGTTTTTCGATAAACCGAATTAAAAAACATTTGTTGAGGAATTAGTTGGAAATATAGTCTCATATTAAGGATTAAATCCACTTCTGTAAGCGTTTACAGGATAGAAATAAGGGCCGAGGGTTTGGCCGAGATTCATTTTGATTACGAACTGGATTAAGGCTTAAGATCCGTGGGACAGGACACACGATGACACGGGCGCCCGTTTAATCTACTACGATTAAGCACATGACCTCACTCAAAGGGAAATTGATAGACTTTTAGTAATTATTGGAAGCCGTGAGTCGTCGGCTAGCAGTGAGACGAACTTGCGGGAAAATTGATTTCCACATTTATCTTTAAAAATATCCGCAGCTTTGGGGCAAAGAAACTTAGTTCTGAATTGTTCATGTCATTGCATAGATCATTTAACAAAAGCAGATCTCATTACTTTTTTAATCTTGGGTACAGGCTAAGCTGTTGTCTAAGTTGAAATCTACATTGGTACAGGTATTATGTGTCGTAAGAGGAAATCGTTACCTTAATAGATTTCTAACAATTCTAAGACATGCAATTTGAATTTCCCGCCTCTGACAAACGATGTAGGAAAACGTCGTAAGGAAACACGTTTAATATTCTAAGCATGCTTAATGCGTTGCGAACAACTGCTGAAAGTACCACCTGTCACATGAAGGAACAACAACTTTAAGTTCTTGTGTTATCGATTCCCTGGCACACGCCGATGCTAATGAAGTTAAAAACGACAATCTGTTGAAGCTACCTATTGAGTTTGATTGGTTATTTTTATTGAGACGGCAAAGATTGAAAATCCATTAACGAGAGAGAGATAGACAAAATTGATTTTTTTAAAACACCAAAAATCTACTAATTTCTGACTGACACTACGAGTACTATCGGCGCTATCCAAAATGGCCGACGCTCCCAGTCCCCATAATAAGAAAATATATAATAACATATGTATACACTGAGCAGTAAATTTAGTCAACAGCTATAAAACACTCGCGAGCCAAAGACACCGAGTGGAACACATCCCAGTGGACGAATTTACCGTCGAGGGGTGTAAACTACCCTACACTCAATGAAAATGCAGCGTGAACATGTCCAGCTAAAATATATAAACACAGCCATATAAGCTGCTGGGAATGTAGTATTCTTTCGATTTTATAGACACATTTTCTTGTTGAAATGGGAATCGGAGAAAGACTTGATATCGGTCAACTAGAAAATGAGTGTCACCAGGCCAAAGACTTGTCGAATTTTATATTCTGATGCTATCGGAATGAGGGGAACTGAGTGCCAGCTTTTATTTTTGCCTTAAATAAAGGGTGTGCGGAAATGCTTACGTTACGGTAATGGTATGATTTTATTTATGTTAATGATATGATACTAATAGGTAAATATCCCATTACGTAATAGTCACTAAAGTAATTATCATCCTATTATTATAATAACTTTAATTTCGTAAATCGAAAAGTTACTCGTATTTTTCACTTAGTAATTTAATTTTTTTTGGTTTCTTGATTCAGTTGGTCCTATAGTATTATTTTGACTAGTAATTATTTACGGGCAAAGAATAGGTCCAAACGTTTAACCGGTGGAACTTAAATTACTTCAGAAGCACCATAAAAATCGTGAATCTTCATGGGTACAGTTAAAGTTTTCCTTCTTTTGTTCCGGACCTCCCAACCAAGTAAAAAGTCCCACTTTTGTAACAAAACCAACAATAGTGGTCCAGTATTTCGCCGTAGATTTGTCGTTGGAGTCGAAAATTTAGTGCAACCTCTTTTAAACTTGACCTGTTACCGGGAATAATGACATCGATAGAGTAGCTTATAGTAGGAAACAAATTGATGCAGTAATTTTTACTTTCTTTTTCCAACGTCAGATATCTTATAGGCGTCGAATAAAATTGACGTCAGAAAAAAAATATTCCTCGGATAAAGATATCTAGCGTTGGAAAAATCGGCCCTTAGTTAATCAAATAATATTTTAATTTTAAAGTTTTTTTATTTAGTTTTTTTATAAGTATTATTTAACTTTACCCAAAAAATAATTTGACAAACTGTTATTTAGTTATAGTTGAGTTGTTAGTATGAGATGTACTCCTTTTGTCCTGATTACATCGAAAAAATAATTATTTAAAAAATAATGCGAAGTTGAATAGGATAACCGTAAATTGTAGATAAATATCCCCGTGACAAGTTGTTACGTTTAAAAATATTTTAATTGAATCATTTTTTTCCTGTACTATTGGTATCACTATTCAAACCTAACGAATCCCAGAAATGAAACCAACTCATCAATACAAAAAAATATTGCAATAAAGCAGTCTCCCCAGCTCTCGAGAGGAAGTGTCGGGTGGTACGTCCTTCGCTAGGGCGGATTACACGCCGCCCGCCCGCCGCAGCCCGCGCCCGCCCTCGCGCCGCTTTGTATTATCTCCTACAAGATTTTTCCTTTGTAAAAACACCCAGTATAACTTCGCCTTTTTAAAATTCCTGCACTTCCGTGCATCCGTTAATTTTACGCGATAACATTAGCTAGAGGAAAAACAAAACAAAGTATTGCCCCTAACTTTAAAGATTGCTTTGAACGCTACACTACTTTTGCTATTCTGGGCAACTATTTAAGGGTCTTGAGCTCAATTTTTAAGGCTGTACCCTACCTCTTTCCTCCCTTTACTGTTGTTGTTAGTATTTGACATCTATTATTTAATTAAATATATTGACCTCTATTTAATTGTTTTTCCTTTATCACATCACATCTAATCTTGAATTATAATAAATCTTGCTAATAAATTGTTGTTTTTTTTTGGTTTTAATTGATTGCTTTTTTATTTTTGTATTTACTTCTTGATGTCTGAAAGAAACAAATATCAGTAAGTCTTCCATGCCATCATGGAAGACTTACTGATATTCGTTTGTTCATATTTGTACGCTTAGCGGCAAAACAGAGAATCTAAGACGTACATTGTAACATCTCACACACTGTGTAACTACCTATGTTTACAAATGAAAAAATAAAAATAAAATAAAATACCTCAGATTTTATCTCGCTCTCACCATATTACTCGCGACCTGAGTGAGAGCGAGACGTAGTGGGACGCTAGCGGCTCTCGAGGCTCGAAAAGTTTAGGTAATTGCTTTTTAATGTGAAAATAATGGTAATAAAAAAAATAAAAAACATAATTCAGACCTGCTTTATACATAATTCAGTTATTATGCAAAGTTTTATGATCTAATTTGAAGTATTTTTTGAATACCAGCGGTTTATACTTCTGTTTAGAGGTAACTTTGGAATTATTTTCTATTGAGAAAATTTTATGTAATCGTGTTTTCGCAAAATATAGGACCTAGCATCACTCCTCAACTTTAACATAATATTTATTTCAAAATTAATGCTCCATGCCGGAGGATCATGCTAAGCAATTTCAGGTAGGGTACGCCCTTAAGTTCTGTTTTAATGTAACTTATCGAGTGTGCTACTTTCTCATACTAAATAATGTAAAAATTATGCTTGATATAGGTGAGCGGAGTGGCTAAGTAATAACAGCCGCACAGGTCGACCCATCAGGTAAAGCTACGCTTGCCGGGGTTGGTTCGTAGATGGGTGACCATTTTCACATACCGAGACTCCCCCGTGCTTCGGAAAGCATGTTAAGCCGTTGGTCCCGGCTGCGGCTGTCATTTGTGGATCTTTGACAGTCGTTACGGGTCGTCAAAACCCCAAAAGTCTGACAACCAGTCTTACCAAGGGGTACCTATTGTATTACCTAGTTACTGGGTTATGGAGGTCAAATAAGCAGTGGCTCCATGTAAAATACTGGTATTCAGCTGCATCCGGTTAGTCTAAAAGCTGACCCCAATATAGTTGGGAAAAGGCTAGGCAGATTGATAGGTGAGATTTTGATCGATTTGCTCGTTGTACATTACATCGCTTAGGTGTACACATGACAAACATCACTCAACTGTACCAATAAACCGCCAATGTTATGACCAGAACATGATAGCTTCCCATGTTATGGAAATGGTGGTTACAGAAGGCCCAAATCCAATAAAAATCATTTTAAACGTTGGAACTTTTGAAGTACTTTGCACGATAAGATTTCCAGGAGTTCCTACGAGTATCATGAAACAGTAGAATAAGCTGACGATGTAATATGCAATGCAACTACAACAACAATTTTACAACCATCCAACAACAACAAAACTTCAGGAAGCTTATTACAAAAATCTATAAATCACACGTTCCGAAGCAAACTTCAGCGAATACAAAGTTACGAATAGAAACGGAACTTTCCCCCTATTCACTTGTAAAGGACTGCAAAGTAAGAACTCAGTTACTAGTTCAGTATAGGTGTTGCAGTTAGCATAAGCCACTGAGAAGACTTCCCGCCTCGCAAGTCAACCCTCCCTTCAGCGGTGCCTTAGATTAGATGCCTCCTGACCTACTTCCAAGTTCACACTTACACTTCTCATTTCTATTCCCATGATTATTCGTGCGAAAAACTGCAACTTTTAGAAAAACATTGGTAGCCTGATATTGGGTTGTGACACATTTCGTCCGTTTAGAAAAAACATATTCATTTTCTGTTTTATCATCTAGGATTTAATTAAATGTAAGATAATTAACAGATATTGTCGCAAAAAAAAAATACAATAGACGTAAATATATTTAGTAACCTATTCTGCTTAACTATTCTTCAAGAGTCATAAAGTTTTGTATTTTATAATGGATTTCCGCAAAGTCACGCCTGAATCAATCTAGATATCGTCGCATTTTTCCAGTTCTAAATGGCATTCTTAGGTCACCAACTATGACTTACACAGACTCACTGCAGCGCTACACTAATACAATTATGGAATATAATGAGCTGCAGCAGAGGCTGCCTCCGCCCTACGAGTTAAAACTTTAATCCTATCTGTATTCACAGGCCGGGAACTCCGACTACACCGCAACACTCTAATGAACACTCTTTGATTTCTATCTCTTTGTGAGCACATGCACAATCCGCAGCCAGGCTTACATTGAATAAGTTCTTGATTTCCTTTAATTGAAATTACCAACACACTTGTTTTTGTCCTATTTAGTGATTATTCAGCAGTAAAAACATGATAGTATCAGCAAAATAACGTTTTTTCCACAGACTACATAATATAATACGTTTAAATGTTTAATTATATTGGTATCTAGATCTAATCAACATACGCATGTTTTCATAACGACATTTAATTAGGTAAACCACCTGTTTTGGTAACGTCAGAAAAATAATAATTTTAATAGAAGAACAGTGCACTTGGTTACAAGTAGGTAAAGCGCGAGTCGCTCGGTGAGATAAAATTACTGTATCATACAACTATATTCGACACACTTGCATAATATGAAAAATAAATAGGTATAATTTCTTAAACATAGTATTTTGTAACAAATATTTGTGACACATGGGTCAGATGGGTTCGCAGATTTTTGAAGTAAAAAGAAAAATCATGGAACTCGCGTCATCGTCACACTTGAAGAAATGAATGAATGGCTTCATGTACACGACGCCGGAGCCGCACCGGACGGCGCGGCGGCGCCAGACTGCAAAATGAAAAAGTTCATAATATCTCTAAAATCTACACAGCGCCGAGGCGCGGCTGCGGCGCCGATATTCATTCGTATACACAAACATGCGGTTCGGCACCGGTGCGGCTCCGGCATCGTGTACAGGAAGCCTAATAATAAAACAAAAAATAAACTAATTATTTATAGAACAATGAATACCTAATGGTATAATAATTTGTGGTAAAATAATTTGTTGAGAAACAATAATTTGATGAAATATAATGTAGTATTTATTTGTCATTGTTCATATATAATTCACAATTTTTTTTAAAGAATGAATGTTTTTTTTATATAAAAAAAATCGCACATTTCTCACCAATATAAAGTTTTCTGTGGCGTACTTTACGTAGGATATCATACGAACCGTCGACGACGTTGGCTATCGTTATTAAGCTTTCACTTGCTTTCTTTTTGCTTTTTTTGGAATAGATGTTATATTATTAGATTATACACTAGCTTCTTCCCGCGACTTCAATTGTTCCCCCGTCCCACCCCATCGCATCGCATTGCCTGCCCGGGCATTCTGACTTTTTTGTTTTTGGAATTAGGCTATCAAATGCAATTATTTTTTTCAAAGCCGGCTGGTATTTCGACATTAGCGCGTTCAAACAAACAGAAATATTAAAAATATAATAAACTAGAGTATAGATAGAGTATTATTTATTTTTTAATTATGGTACAATGAGCATTGGAAGTGAAGTGAAAAGATTACAAAGAAGATTTACATTTTGCTTTTATTTTGTTGACTGTACTAAGACAAACATACTGAATCTTAGCCCGATGTATCGTTGATTATCAGCACAGATTTAGATTGGACGAAATGAGCAAGAAGATAAGCTGATAAGGTAGTAATTATACTATAAATAATGCTTCCCCTTATGGTAATAGTAAAAAATGAAACTGTTTCTCGCTGTGTGCTTGGCTTTAGCCGTAGCTGTATCTGCAGTGGAGATCGGTACTCCTGAACCCAACAGCCCGGTCTTTGGTTATCACACTCGGTTTGGTATTCCTGAGGCTACAAGAATCAAGAAGTTGGAAGAAGCTGCTGTAGAAGATGCACGTATCAGCGGTCAAAGAATCGTCGGTGGAACCGTAACCGACATATCTGCCACTCCATACCAGGTAATATTTGGTTCTGATTTTTTTCTTTTTTAATGGTTCAATCACTTAGTACTGTTTCGTTTCTGAGTTTGCATGCATAAACAGAACTAAACTTTGCGATAACTACATCGAGCAGTGTTACCAGGTACACGGTAATTACCGTAGATGCACGGTATTTTTTACCATTACACGGTCTATGGTAATGATTCCCTACCGTGTAATTTTCTACGATAATTTTAAATATTATTAACTACAGTGTAATGTATCTAACTGCAATTTAATAAAAACGAAAGCCAATACGTAAATATTAAGCAAATAAATATTAAAAAAAAAATGAAACGCAGTTTTAGTTTTTGTCGCTTTGCATACTACGCCGCCGCGTGGGGGAATTCCCAAAAATATTGAACACGGGTAATCTTAACTAGTGAATCCATAAATCGCAGAACCGGTGCGCCATTAGTTGCGCCAGTGAATTTAAGAAATTGTAAATATTTTATCGTTACCCCACTCAAATGCTGCTTGTGAAAGGATATTTAGCCAAGTCAACGATATTATAACTAAGAAGAGAAATAAATTAATAACGAAAACCATAAAGGGCAACCGGCATTCGCGGGCATTCTTGCGCAACAATCTATTTACCGACATGGAAACAACTGTGTTGATTTTGTACCTATTATGAATATGTTGTCAAAAATGACTACAGCTTTATACGATCAAGAAGTTCTTGTTTTAGATGTAGCCCAGTCAACGGGGCATATGTAACCCGAAAAATTCTCCCGTCTATGAAATTGCGCATGTGATGAAGTTAAGTAATACAGAGTACAGATAAACAATAATCCAACAAATTTTGTTTCGAGAACTTACTTTTTTTTACATAAACATGAAAATCGCTTTTAACTCTGTGAATATTTCCTCTGACTGAACTACTTTCTGTATACCGATTTCAGAGATACCCCAAATTTAACTTTTAACATTTTGCACTATAATTTCTACGGAAAAATTGCTCTGCTAATTATTATTTTATAATATGGTTTTATGTCCATAAATACATAGCTTTGTTTAGTTATCCAAAAGATTTTCCTTTTTAAACATTTTTTTTTTTTATTTTTGCTTAACTACGTAATGTGAAAAATTACTCCGTCAATTTTTATACCTTTGTTAGTCTTATTATTTTGTATTTAAACAGATTTATCAATAATCCAAAAACGAACGTTTTCGAACGTTCATATAATATATATTTTAGGATATGCTCGCTGATTTATGCTAGAGCGTAAGGTTGACCGACACTTGACAGCTCGGAGCTGCACTGCCACCCTTTTGGTGTAGGCGAGTTTGGTGGCTACCGTCATTACAAATATTTTTTTTATCTTAAGGTTACACCAGTCGATCATTCTTCCATACAAACGAAGTATGGTGATTACTCGTCTGTTTGATGAAGTACGTTCAAAACTAAAAATTATATTGAATTATATAAATTTTGTCGTTGTTGGGTTTTAGTTTTATAACTTTTATTTTTATTTAAATTTTTTTGGGGTTATAATATATGTTTTTTTAAATGTGCTTATTAAGCCCTTTCCATATATAACCAACATGGTCTCATAAAATAAAAATAAAATGTTTATTACTTTGTCCTCTAGAGGGCGCCATATTCAATTTAATATGGCAGTCATGTAGCTTATAACCAGCGGACGATCAAGACGTTTTCAAAGATACCTCATTTGCCAAATTGTGATAAGTAGTTTAGAAGATATGAGGGAACACATGAATAATTGAACATACACACATACCGGTCAAAATCAAACCCTCCTTTTTGCTTCGCCGTAGTCGGGTAATAAATAAATGGCGAAATGTGGGTGCATTATAGGTATACCCTTGCCTTTCGCTAAGGGAATACAGGGGTGATGTCTAGTGAACTACTATTGTTTCTCACGCTTTCGAGTTGATGCATATTTTTTAAATTATTTTAAAACAAAAACATTTATATTTTTTTAGTTTAACCCTATGATTTAATAGTACTACTTAGGGCAAATCATTTTGCCGCGAGAAAACAACCATTAAAATTTCAGCGTGTATATTGGATTCATTAAAACGAATAACATGAGTTTAAACTCGAGGGGTTTACTAGTAGCCACTGAAGAATTCCACTATCCATCTCTTGGCTCCATCACCAGACCCTCGGTACCAAGCCCAAACTCGAGGGGTTTACTAGTAGCCACTGAGAAAAAAACCAGCTATTCCCAATATTTTGACGAGCTATGCGAACATAAATTATGTATTCGCGATTTCAGGGTTGGCCCCAAGTGAAAGTTGTTCATAATGATGAATACAATGACCCCTTAAGAGACCAAGAAAGAAAAAGTACCAAACATTGCTGCGAAAAAAAACGCACTAGCCAAGCAGTAGATAACCCTTTTGTTTTTTGGATACGCCCGTATTTTTTTTTATCTTCCGAAAAAGTAGACTTTTATTTATAGGTCTTAAGGTTCCGCTAGGCGGCCATTCTTCCATACATTTCTAAACGCCGTTGTACGTTGTAAAAATATTAAGATACAATTTATTTGTTATAACGGTGGCCACAAACTCACCTAAATACACTAAGTAAAAAAAATAAAAAGGTACAAAAATTGACGGAGTAATTTTTCACATTACGTAGTTTAGCAAAAATCAAAAAAATATGAATGTTTAAAAATGAAAATTTTTAGATAACTAAATACCGTAAATGATAACTAAAATTACTAAAAACCATATAAAAAAAATACAATTACCAGACCAGTTTCTCAGGAGAAATTATAGTGTCAGATCTCTCAAATCGGAAAATATTTACTTACCTTCTAACTCATAAATACGTACTTATACAGTAAGTATGTCAGTCTGAGGAAATATTCACAGAGATAAATTACATAAGTGATTTTCATGTTTAAGTAAAAATACCTCATATGTAATCAACCAACCTAACCTAACATCAACTAAAAAAAATACGTTGTGTAAAAATACGTAATGTAAAAAATTACTCCGTCAATTTTTATACCTATAATAGTCACATGATTTTATATTAAAAAAGATTTATCAATTATCCAACAAATTTTGGAACGTTCATATATTTTTTAGGATATGTGTGCTAATTAATGCTAGAGCGTAAGAGTTGATCTTCACTCGGAGCTGCGTTGCCACGCACTTTTAGTGTATGTAGGTGAGTTTGGTGGCCATCGTTATTAAAATTTTTTTTATCTTACTTTACATTATTTACAACGTGCAACAGCATTCAGAAATGTATGGAAGAATGGCCGCCTAGCGTAACCTTAAGGCCTATAAATAAAGGTCTACTTTTTCGGAAGATAAAAAAATTACGGGCGTATCCAAAAAACAAAAGCGTTATCTACTACTTGGCTAGTGCGTTTTATTCAGAGCAGTGCGCGGTACTATATAAGGTGTATCTTTTCATACACGAAATCTCTTAAGGGGTTATTGTATTCATCATTATGAACAACTTTCACTATGGGACAAAACTTGTTTTTTTTTTTTTGTGCCTGGGTTATCATCAAATGACTTCTCCCGCTCTGGGAGGAGCGGAACGGCGTATCAGACTTTTACTGACTAAAACCCACCCGTGTTCCTTCAGTTGCCTGTTACCAAGATCCCGGTATCCCTTACGCACTTTCCCGCAACCCTGGCAGGCATCGGTCCTAGCGGACCCCGCCAATTGTGCTGACATCTGTTCGAGGCGCGTGGAACACGACACGCCATCGACCCGGGCCTGGTCCTTATCAGACGACGAGCTACCCATTGCTCGCCGTCCGCAAGCCCGCGCCTATGGTGGCCGGGAATCCGCCAGGGATTCCCGACGCATAGGGCGTCTCCAGCGCCGGCGGTTACGGGCGTGAGGGCGCAAAAAACAATTCAGCTGTTCCCTACGTTTATGTTCGTCTAGCTCGTCAAAATATTGGGAATAGCTGATTTTTTCCTCAGTGGCTACTAATAAACCCCTCGAGTTTGGGCTCATATGATTCGTTTTCACACCAGATCTAATTGATTGGGTCCAATAGATTGGTCTTGGTACCGAGGGTCTGGTGATGGAGCCAAGAGATGAATAGTGGAATTCTTCAGTGGCTACTAGTAAACCCCTTGAGTTTAGGCTCATGTGATGAGTCCAATATATTTCACTTAGTGTCAACGGTCTTATGATGGAGCCAGGAGGTGGATAGTAGAATTATTCTGTGGCTACGAGTAAACCCCTCGAGTTTTGGCTCATTTGATTCGTGTTCACTTGTTCAATACTTGGTAATGAGGGTCTGATGATGGAGCCAGGTGGTGGATAGTAGAACTCTCCAGTGGCTTCTAGTAAACCCCTCGAGTTTGAGGTCAAATGATAACTAAATCGTGAATGACAAAAGCATGGTTTTAGAATTTTTAAAATTGCATTTTTTATTTAAATTAAAAAAGTAAATGTGATTATGAAATACTAAGTTGTTTTTTATGTTGACAGACTGTAAGCCATCAACATGCAATAATGATAGTCATAAGTAATATTATAACATAACATCACCCCTGTATTCCCTTAGCGAAAGGCAAGGGTATACCTATAATGCACCCACATTTCGCCATTTATTTATTACGCGACTACGGCGAAGCAAAAAGAAGGGTTTGATTTTGACCGGTATGTGTGTATGTTCAATTATTCATGTGTTCCCATCATATCTTCTAAACTGCTTATCACAATTTGGCAAATGAGGTATCTTTGAAAACGTCTTGATCGTCCGCTGGTTATAAGCTATATGACTGCCATATTAAATTGAATATGGCGCCCTCTAGAGGACAAAGTAATAAACATTTTATTTTTATTTTATGAAACCATGTTGGTTATATATGGAAAGGGCCTAATAAGCACATTTAAAAAAATATATATTATAAACCCCAAAAAAAATTAAATAAAAATAAAAGTTATAAAACTAAAACCCAACAACGACAAAATTTATATAATTTAATATAATTTTTAGTTTTGAACGTACTTCGTCAAACAGACGAGTAATCACCATACTTCGTTTGTATGGAAGAATGATCGACTGGTGTAACCTTAAGATAAAAAAAATATTTGTAATGACGGTAGCCACCAAACTCGCCTACACCAAAAGGGTGGCAGTGCAGCTCCACTAATAAAGGTATAAAAAATTGACGGAGTAATTTTTCACATTACGTAGTTAAGCAAAAATAAAAAAAAAAATGTTTAAAAAGGAAAATCTTGTGGATAACTAAACAAAGCTATGTATTTATGGACATAAAACCATATTATAAAATAATAATTAGCAGAGCAATTTTTCCGTAGAAATTATAGTGCAAAATGTTAAATGTTAAATTTGGGGTATCTCTGAAAACGGTATACAGAAAGTAGTTCAGTCAGAGGAAATATTCACAGAGAGTTAAAAGCGATTTTCATGTTTATGTAAAAAAAAGTAAGTTCTCGGAACAAAATTTGTTGGATTATTGTTTATCTGTACTCTGTATTACCTAACTTCATCACAATCATGCGCAATTTCATAGACGGGAGAATTTTCATACAACAATTTCCTCGTTGATTGGACTAATGAAAGAAAGTGGTAAATTATAATTTTGAATACAAATATTGAATATTCATGGTCCTTTTTTTTGCTTTTTACACGATAATTTGCACGGTATTTTTCAAATATGTCTACAGTTTTTTGAGTCCGAAACACGGTATTTTTAATCCATCAACACGGTAGTTTTTTTTTCATCTTGTAACACTGACATCGAGCAACATATTATTATACATTTAGCCTAGAGACAGGTCACAGGTCCACGTCTGACATATTCACAAAAATGTACCTAAACTCTTTCAATAATCAATATCTGCTACTTAAGTAACAACATAATTAACATATTTTTTTATCTACTTTATCCAGGCTGGTCTCATCATCACAGTTTTGTTTATCTTCAAATCGGTATGCGGCGCGTCCCTCATCTCTCCCACCCGCTTAGTGACCGCGGCTCACTGTTACCGTGATGGTATTCTTACGGCTACCTCCTTCACTGTTGTCCTCGGCTCCAATACTTTATTCTTCGGCGGTACCAGGGTCTCCACCACCGACATCGTCATCCACCCCAACTGGACCATTAATACCGCTGCAAATGACATCGCTGTCCTTCGGATCAACGCTGTTAGTTACAGCAGTAAGTATTTTTTATTGAATTGTCCGGTTTAGAAACATAAGGAAGAGTACACATAGAGGATCCCACAGATATTTCTATGACTGTCCCACCTTTTAACTGAGTGACATAATTATATGAACGAAGGTTAAATGATTATTTTTACTTTATTTCTAAAACCTAATTTAAGCTACGGCTTTTCTTTTTTTAAATGTCTTATTTGTTCTAGACGTGATCCAGCCTATCGCTCTTCCCAGCGGCAGCGAGCTCTCCAATAACTTCGTCGGCGCGAGTGCACTCGCTTCCGGATTCGGCGTTACTGAAGACGGTAAGTGATCTTATGGTTGTAATTGACCAAATATTATATAAAGACCTTTTACCTTTTTCTCGATTTTATTAATAATTCACAATATTTTTTTGATTGATTACTAGCTAGACCTTTGAAAATAATTTATAGCAAAACCTGTAAAATTCCTAAAAGATGAAAGGGTCGTCTCTTCATGTACTTCTATGAAAACTACGTATTGATGTCGTAAATATAAGGAAAAGGAAAAAGGCGCTGGTTCTGGTAGAAAACAAAAGTATAATGTGTCAATCAAAACAAGGAAAAATAGACTAAGGTATAAAAGTAACATAGACAAAGATATAAAAGTAAATTATCATAAAAAAGGCTTGCACATTCTCCCCTTTTTTTATTAAATGGGCTGCTTAATCAGTTTTCGAAGGGGTCTTCTGAACGTGCCAGCTCCAGAGGCCACATCGGCCACCCGCACTACTCCATCTCTGCCGGGAAACAATTTCACGACCCGGCCTTTGGGCCATGAACCACGCGGTAAATTTGAGTCCCAAATTACGACCACGTCTCCTACAGCAATTGAGGGTGCGGTGCCTCCAACCTCTTCTGGGTGACAACGAAGGCAGGTATTCTCGGACCCACCGCTGCCAGAAATGATCGGCTAGTTTGAGTGCCCTCCGCCAATGGCTTCTGCTCGAGAGGTCCGAGTCCTGAAGCGTGGCTGAGATGGGACGCCCTGGTGATCCGTTTAGAAGAAAGTGAGCTGGCGTTAGAGCTTCTTCGGCATCGGCATCGAATGAAATCGTCGTTAATGGCCGCGAATTTACCAAGGCTTCAGCTTCAGCCGACAGGGTCCTGAGTACCTCATCAGAAGGATTCCGCTCATGTAGAGACACTTTCAGCGCTCCCTTGACACTTCGGACAAGGCGCTCCCAAGCTCCACCCATAAATGGTGCTGAGGGAGGGATGAAACGCCAGTTTATGGACTCGTTGGCAGCGTAATCTTGAACTGCATCACCGTACAACTCTCGCAGTTCTCGGCTGGCCCCAACAAAGGCAGTGCCATTGTCGGACCAAATCTCCACAGGGGTTCCACGGAGCGAAAGGAAGCGGCGTAGGCACATGATCGCCGAGTCAGTCGATAAGCTATGCACCACATCCAGATGTACGGCGCGGACGACCGAGCATGTAAATAGGGCCACGTAGCGCTTCTGCTTGCTTCTGCCAACCGTGACATGAATGGGTCCAAAATAATCTAGACCGGTGAATGAGAAGGCCCTTTTATGATGAGCTAGGCGAGCTTCTGGCAGATTTCCCATAGGTGGTTGAAACGGTCTAGCACGAGCCACAAATCGGACAGCGTTTCTGAGTCCAATAATCCAGTAATGTTGATGAAGCTCGTTCATTACCAAATCTAGGTGTGAATGCGCGGCTTTCTGGTGATACTTGTGGATCAAAAGACGAACCTCAGGGTGTTTTCCATGCAGAATGAGCGGACGCTTAGTGTTGTCTGTAACGGCTGAGGCAGCAACAATGCGGCTTGCCATTCGCAACTGATTGTCATCATCTATAAATGGCGACAGCTTGAACAGGCGGCTATTGCGAGGCAACGGTTGTTGGTTCTTAATCCGCAAGAAATCTTCTTTAAAAGAATCGAGCTGAGACTGGCGTAAGATGTGGGTTTCGGCCAGGCGTAAATCTTTTGCTGTTGTTCTCTTTGCTAGGTTGAGATTATTTGGAGAGGATGTGCAAGAGGGAATAAATGAGCATAAACTTCCTTCAAGAAGAGTTAAATTGGCGTCAACGCCTCGTCTTTGCAGACTACGCATACGCATTAATGAAATGAATTGATGCGCTTTTGCTGTTGCTCGCACCATTCTCAGCCAGGAGCTGAAACGCAGCGGATCCGCGGAGATTGGCGCGGGCAGGTCAGTATCAGTGATGAGATGAACATGATGTTTGAATTCTTCACGGCCTAGTCCACTGACATCGATCACGGGTTCAGTGGGCCAGTCCGAGGAGAGCAGAAAATCCAGCGAGATTCTGGAGTTAACTGTAATCGTTTGACCCGAGTTGCATCATCTGCCACGTTTGAATCACTCGGAATCCAACGCCACTCACCGATGTCCGTGAACTCCAGTATCTCACCTACTCTATGAGAAACAAATGGCTTAAGAGTGCGAGCGTCACTGCGAAGCCAACCTAAGGTCGTCATTGAGTCACACCAGAAAACGCGTCTCGTCGGTTTGAGTCGGTGGGCTTCGCATATAGACGTAGCAAGACGTGCAGCCATCAGAGCACCTTGGAGCTCTAAACGGGGAATTGAGACAGGCTTAAGGGGTGACACGCGAGCTTTGCTACAGATAAGCGAGAGTCTAACGTCACCGTTAGCGTACAGAAAACGCCAATAAGCGACAGCGGCAAAGGCGGACTCACTGACGTCCGAAAACACATGAAGTTCACAGCTGGCTAGCTCGAAATCACCTAAGTTATAACGACGCGGAATTCGTAAACTAGAAACCGAGGATAAATCCTGAAACCAGGACCTCCACGCAGTGGTGTCACCTTGAGAGAGATTCTCATCCCACTCCAAACCCTTACGCCAAGCATTTTGAAACAAGATGCGGCCTCGAACGACGATTGGAGCAATGATTCCAAGAGGATCATAGACTCGCATTACATGGCTAACACCTCTCGCTTGGTGAGCTTCTGTGGCAACACACCCTTATGGACTCCCGTGTTAAAACCAATTACATCACGGGCGGGTTGCCAGATAAGGCCAAGCGTGCGTACATGCGTAGCCAAATGACCTAAATCTACGTCTTTCGCCATGGGTGGCTTTAACAAGGATTCTTTGGGTAGCAACGAGAGCGCCATGAGATCGTTTGAGGTCCATCCTCGCATCTCAAAGCCAGCATGAGAATGTACTTTATAGATGTCCGCAGCCAGTTCGGCCGCTTCATGAACGTTATCTAAACTAGTGATACAGTCATTCATGTAGTGATCGTGTATAATCACTCGAGCTGCATCGGGGTATGTATCCTGCCACTCTAATGCATTTTTGTTTTTATATGTATTGCAGTAAAGGGACTAGATGCAGCTCTGAAAATCATGGATAACATACGGTATGTATGTATGGGCTCATTCGGGTTGTCGCGCCACAGAAATCTTTGAGCGTCTCTGTTTTTAGCAATTATTTTAATTTGAGGGAACATTTCACGAATATCAGCAGTCTGGACCAGTTAATAACATCGAATTTAATGACACGCCGTGGGACTTGGCGCCTGGGTCGTGTACCGTTCTCAACTTGTTAGGCTTATTTACGTTAATTACGCCAAAGTGAGGGAGGTACCACAACGGAGACCCCAAGATAGGAGGAGCTAAAGACGGTTCAGCATATCCTTTTGACAGCATATCATGGATATTCCGCCGGTAGCGTTCAGCATAGTCAGGATCTCTCACCATCTTTTTTTCTAAACTAAGGAACCTAGAAAGAGCTAACTTGTAACTGTCTGGAAAATCCAGCTTATCAGTCTTCCACAGCAAGCCTACTTCAAAGCGGCCACTGAGAAGACGGCGCGCGGTGCGCTCGAGAACTTGTACGGCGCGTTCGTCGTCGGCACTACGAGCTACCTGTTTAGAGATGCCGATTGAATCAATTTTAACCTGTGCCCTAATAAGAGTTTCCAGAATCAAACGATCGTTCGCTACATCAGGTTCGCTAACCATGGCGTGGTTGACAACGTCGACCAGTTTAGTTTTGCTGCAACCGAAACCGTATAAAACCCAGCCTAAAGCAGTTAAAATAGCTACAGCTCGGGCGAGCGTAAGTGGTCCGGCTGATTTAACAGGCGGATTACTTCCACACAGTTTCGAACACGGCTGGAAAAAATTACGAGGTCTTTGTTATCGCAGCTTACCTTAGGCAGCGCACGTATCACAGACACTTCATGCATCACGACGAGCTCGGGGCGGCCGTAGTACGCGTCGAGCGCAGCGAGAACCACGCTGGGGGCGCGCGCCGCCGCCAGCAGGCCCGCCACTGCGTCGCGAGCCGCTCCGCGCAGGGCGCACGATGGCCTAGTTAAATTATCCGTTGCTGAAAACCTTTGACCTGTATTTTCATACGCACGTTTTAAAGTTAGCCAATCTAAATAGGACTTGCCGTCGAACGTAGGCAATTCTGTCTTCGAAGTTGTTTGCTTGTTAGCTTTATTAATTAATATACCGAGCGAGTTGATTAAGCGGGTCACTCCTCCGTCTTCAGTACGCTTCTGGTTGAGAGCTTGTGTCACAGCGTCTTGGCCGTGGGACGCTCTCATACCCGGTGTCCCACTCTGGGTTGGGTCGTCGTACCTGAAAGGTGGGTTGGCACTTAAAAAATCTCGTTCATCGGGATTATCGGGATTAGGCACTACATTTTGCACCCAATCTTGAACACTAGCACGGCTGCGCATGCTGTGGCTGCCGTGCTGGCTGGCTTCCGCCTCTATTGCGGCGAGCTCAGCTTGTAGTCGGAGCTTAGCGACCTGTCGCTCTCGCTCTAGAGCTTGGCGCTCTCGCTCTACAGCTTGGCGCTCTGAATCAGCCTCTAAATCAGCCAGGTGGCGCGCGTGCTGCGCTTGTGCTGCCAGCTGACGCGCCACGATGGTGGCGGAAGAGCGCGATGTGGCAGCACTGGCCGGGCGGGAAGGCGCCGGAGCGGCGGCGTGAGGGGGCAGGTCCGCGCTCTGCTGCGCGGGCCGGGCAGTCTCCCTCTCCGCAACTTGGGTGCCGTCTCCTGCACACAGCGCGTCCACTTTTTTACCTTTAGAACGTGTTTCTACCATTTTCCAAAGATAGGACCAAATATTGATGTCGTAAATATAAGGAAAAAGGCGCTGGTTCTGGTAGAAAACAAAAGTATAATGTTTCAATGTCAAAACAAGGAAAAATAGACAAAGATATAAAAGTAACATAGACAAGGATATAAAAGTAAATTATCATAAAAAAGGCTTGCACACTACGCTTTGATATTGATGGTGATACAGTGTTGTTTGTAACAAGTTCAAAAGGTTTACCCTAATTTCTAAGGTGGTAGCATCAGTGCCAACCAACAGCTGAGCTCCGTCACTCTGCCCGTCATCACGAATGCTGAATGCGCTGCCGTGTATGGCACATGGGTGCACGACACCACCATTTGCACCAGCGGCGCCGGCGGCAGGGGCACCTGTTACAATGACTCTGGCGGCCCTCTCGTCGTGACCAGCAATGGCAATAAGATCTTGGTAAGGATTAGCTCAAACCCAAATATTGCATTATTCTATCCGTTAACGTTGTTACATTCAAAAAATGACAGTTACATTCAATACCAAACAGACACGCTAAAAAGATACCAATAAGGTTACATTTTATGAGTATTTATTTTATAACATTTCCGTACATTGCTTACAGGTCGGTGTGACTTCATTCGGTAACTCGAACAATTGTGCCGGTGGCTTACCCGCTGCTTTCGCCAGAGTCACTTCATACGTCAGCTGGCTCCAGTCCGTATAATCTCCTTCTACAATCTTAAAGAGAAAATGCAAAAAATAAATATTTTTTCTATTACATCTTCTATTACAAACGTTATTTTTATTTCCTAGTTTTCAACTCAAATGTTACCTGTTACCCCGAAAAATACAATATTTTATTATGATGAACGTATGTTAAATTTTAAACCAA
Organism: Lithophane semibrunnea; assembly: GCA_947363905.1. NCBI lineage: Eukaryota > Metazoa > Arthropoda > Insecta > Lepidoptera > Noctuidae > Lithophane > Lithophane semibrunnea. The sequence continues at coordinate 8,968,094 of OX376198.1, forward strand.
ATACGTAGATTAACACAGCGTCATATATTATTTTGGTTTTTATATTCAATCTCTTCATAAGTAGGTACACGCAAAATCCGATAGCCAGGCTTATATTGAACAAGTTCTTGATTTCTCGAAAAATAAAATCAAAATGTTTATTTTCTCCACTATAGGTATATATTGAAAAACAAGTTTATACAGTACAATTACACGTTTACAATAGACATGATGGTGTCAATACCACTAGCCTGTACTAGCAATACCTGTGGTCTTGGTCTGGGCACTAACTTCCGAGACAATTTAAGGAATATTACTTTATTAATCCGACAATCAAGTGACAATTTACATGATAACTGTATGTGCATGGTAAATGTGAATACTTATTTGGAGTATGTGAGCGTAAAGTTGTGTAGTGCGTAATAAATACTTAGACTTATATGGTATAAGTAGGGTATAGGTATAAGCTGTGTCATCTGCAAAGGTGATGATCTCGGAACCCCGCAATTTTAGAGATCATCAATGTACTACAAAAATAACGTGGGACCAAGGATGCTGCCCTGTAGTATCCCATATGTGATGAAATGATTGTCACTGTAATATGACTAACCTTACCTTTGCATGCAATTTGTGAGGCGAGTCTCTTAATCAAACTTCGGCGATGCTATTACTTTAGCTTCTACAAAAGGAGTGGGGCAGACACAGTGTCAAAACCTTTTACCAAGTTCGGAAAGATTATTTACTTTTGTTTATCATCCACATACGAGGGTTAGGTGAAAAGTTCTCGACCTAACAATAAAAGACAGCGATTTTCAGTTAAAAATGATTTTCTTTTTTCAACATAATCTCCCTTGACTTCTACGCACTTGGTCGAGCGCTTCTCCAACATCACTATTACGGTGTATCACGGAAGTGTGTGTGGGGGTGTGTAGTGGTGTATATACCACATATCTTGTCATTTATGATTCTAGTATGCTTTAAATTCACTACCAAAATAGCAGCTTTACAATTTACAACCTAAAAGGTGACATAACCTCCTTATTTTCTAAAGCTGACATTCCACAGTACCTTTTGCCCTTGCGTCATTTATGATCTGATGTCGTTCGTGATCATTACGCAAAGGTATTTTTTTTTTCCGTTTGAGGTAAGATAAAGCATGGAAACCTATGACTGATAGCCTAGACAATTACGCCGCTCACAATTAGGCCGAATGCAACGTTACATTGAATTATTTTATAGCTGTGTGGTTTGCGCCTCACTCGACGCAGGAGGACTCAATTCAAGGACTCACTATTTTCCAAGGTTCATAATCATGAAAATGATTATGATACTCATAATGAAAACGATACATACCTACTAATAATCAAGATTTTGTGATAGTAAATATTTACGCAACTTTTTCAGGCCTAGGCACAGTACAGCTTCCGCTCTCCTTAAAGTGACTGGCGACGTTAGAGAAGCGATGGAGGATACCAAGGTTACCGTTTTGGTATTAATTGATTTCTCCAATGCCTTTAACGCCGTTAGCCACGATATTCTCCTTTCTATATTCTCTCATCTTATGGTTTCGTCCGAGGCTCTGGAATGGTTCTCTTCTTATCTTCGGGGACATCAGCAGTCGGTTCGCGTTGATGATAGCTCTTCGAGTTGGCGCGAACTGGATGCTGGTGTTCCACAAGGCGGTATTCTTTCTCCATTGGTATTTTCCATCTTCATTAATTTTATAACTCACTGTCTTCGATGTTCGTATCATCTTTATGCCGATGATCTTCAATTATATACAGCTGGGCGGGTTGAAGGTTTGTCAGACGCTATAGCAGATGTGAACCGAGATTTAGATGCCATCAAAAAGTGGTCTGATAGTTTTGGGGTGTCAGTAAACCCCTCAAAGTGTCAGGCCATTGTAATTGGGCGCTCACGCAGTAGGGTGACGCTTAGCTCTCTTCCTCCTCTAATTTTCAATGGTACCGTCATCCCCATTACCCCTACTGTGAAGGCTCTCGGTTTGCATCTGGACTCGAAACTTAGCTGGCAACGCCAGGTCTCTAGTGTTAGTCAAAGGGTCAGCGGTACTCTGCGATCCCTGTATCGTCTGAGGAACTTTTTGCCCGCTAAGACGAAAACTATGCTTGTGCAGACTTTAATTTTCCCCGTCATCGACTACGGTGACGTGTACTACGTTGACTTGAATGCAGTTTTGCTGGTTAAGCTTGACCGACTACTCAACAACTGTATCAGGTTCATATTCAACCTTAGGAAATATGACCACGTATCGAGCTTAGGTCTGAGCTCAAATGGATGTCCATTCGCCAAAGAAGAAGTTTGCGTGCTTTGACAAAGCTTTACTCCGTTCTCAACTCTCCTACTCCTCCTTCTTATCTTGTGTCTCACTTCCAATTCTGTGTTTATCACACACTAAGACTCTGCGTTCTTCTAACAATCTTCTCCTACTCTGTCCTTCTCATACTGTGATAAACGAAACTAAAAGTAGAATACCTACAGCGCGAACGCGCGACTGCGCGAGACAAGCGCGACCGACGCGCGGTCGTTGCCCCTCGCGCTACAGCTGATAACTACCTACTCCTAAGTCAACGAAAGATAATTTGTTATTCCAATTTTCCCTTTTACGGGCTTATGACCGCCATAAATACTTTTTTACCTACAACTTACTGAACACGAAACTGAAAAACAAGTTTATTATCCTACAAAAAAATAATTTTCTGAATTACTTCGATAATGAAGTATTTAAAAAAATGGAATCAACTTATTTACAATGATTTTAAATATCTAACCTACTTTTAAATTTTTGCTATTTACAAAGGTACTTACACTTCCCAGTAACGTACTCAGACCAACAAAAAAGGAAAGACAGAGCACGCCGTACAGCAAAAGTGAAGCCACCTTTTTATCTATGTGTGTGTAAAAAGGGTTGTCAGTTGTTAAAGTTTTTCCCTATAACTTGGGGAATAATATTTTGGGTAGGCTAATATTGTACGAGTAAGATATTGTTGAGTATGGTATTGTATCTCAATTGTTAGGAAGAATTCCGAAACAAAAACTTTTTTTTTACATCGCAAAATAAAATATAAAACAATTAAGTACAAAGTGCATTTAGGAGATCACCTTTTATGCAAGAATTGCTTGTGTTAGGAGACTCTGCTCTTTCACTTAGAATTATCCATTAATTATCAATTGAGTGTTAAAAGAATATATATATATATGTATATATATAGGTTAGTAAATTAGCTACTATCCATTTATTTTTATTTTCAGTATTACTTGGAAATCTAAAATATTAAATGCATAAAAAAACAGACATATAATTACTCGAAGTAAAAAATATCGAATGGGGAAATTTGAAATCACATTATGGCAACCCTCGCTCTTTAAATGTCACTGTTTTCGTTCGTTCATTCGTTCAGGTGTTTTTTTCCAAGTAACCTAGAATTCATAGTTATCTAAATTAAAAATGATGTTATTTGAAGCATGTACTTACAAGTGAAAAGTGATTCCGTGAGATTTTTTCTGTGATTTACTATGGTTTTTACACGTTTTCACTACACAGGAAGGCATAATTATATTTGTTTTGGTGATGTTAACTAGACGACGATTCGTGACGTACTAGGAGCGATGAGCAAAGTTTTAGTGTAGGTGTGTGCGTGAGCCTGTGTGTTTACTTGCAGGAGCATGGTTTTGTGGCTTCACTTTTGATGTACGGTGTGATCCGTCTTTCCTTTTTTGTTGGTCTGAGGTAACGTAGTAATTGTTCGAAGTGCAAGCCACTGCGTTCCATACACTACACAATCAAGCACGTTTTATTTGATTGTTTTTCAATAGTGTCTCTGTCACGTCTAACGATATTAAAAGTCCATGCCCAAGAACTGCCCATGATCAAGTAGCCGCTGTTTCGCCGCTACCATCGTCCAGGCCTGTGGGACTTGGGAGTTCAGAACACCGCGAAGACGGAGCGACTCCAAGTGTTGTGGCTCCGCGTAAAGTCGCTGGGCAGCGTGGGAGTTATAACGAGCCCTAGCGTACAGTTGTGCCATTGCGACGTACTCCAAATTTGAATAATTATAATGCCGATCCATTTTTGTAAATCACGTTTCGAATCGCAGAATGTACGTACGACTATTGCCGCGGGACAAGACAACTGACCAGCAGGCGTAGCATGAGCACCGTTTTGTCGACGGAAGAGTAGACAAAAATGACGTTTCCTATAGACAGTAGACAGAACGAGACGGCAGCAAAATAGAAAGAGTCAACTGCACTTTTTACGAAATTCACTCTTTTACATAATTCGACTCAGAATACTTTGTTTTAGGATTTATCGGTTGTCAGTTTGATTTTGACAGTAAGGATAGAAAACTTTCTTCCGAAATAGTCTACATATAAAAAGACCTAGACAAAGATCGTTTGAAATGAAAGACAAAATGGCAGATTGTAGAAAGATTTCTACGGTGGATGTCAAAAATGAAGAAACGAACTGTCATTTTGTATAGAAAAAGCTATGTCTATTCTTCGTAGGGATAGAAAGCGCCATGCTACGCGTGCTGGCCCGGTCAACTATGTATAGGTGACCTTGGACTCAACGAGGGGCCTAAAAAGTGACAAGGACAGCGAGTGATTTTGTTGCCGACTCTTTCTAACAGACATGTCATGCACTTTAATGTTACCATGTAAAATAAAGTGAAATATCGATGTGCTATAAAAGCGTTTTCTTCATTAACGTAGCTTTTAAATAGCAATTTAATGATTTTCCATTCATTTCATTAAATTTGACAGCTAATATTAGCTTCATTTAGAAAAATAATATATGATTAAAATCAGTTTTTACGTGATGGCAACTTTTACAATTATCACTTCAAATTTCAAAATGAAGTACATTTTTTCAACTTTATTATTATTAAAACTTAATTAATTTTCTGCTTTCAACTGCTGATAAAAAGTGTTTTTTGCCGGTTTGTTTGTTAGGTCTGTGCGAAATTAACGCTTTTTGTGTTGAGAATTCAATAATTACGAAATTAAGACTCTTGCCTGAAATTGACGCTTTTGTTGTGAATTCTTTTCAAATGGTGTGTTAATTTGTTTTTTCTTGTCGTTTTCCCAGTATTTCGTGTGATTTTCGGTTCAAAGTGCGTCGAGTTAAGTATTCTCCTCCACCTTCATCGAGACTGCGTGTACGGGATACCAAAAATGTGCACAATGCATCAGACCACAATTTTCAGCACTGGTCTTACATCGTTTTCCAAAACTAGGACATTCCAACGTACAGCGGTATGTATATAATCTAAAGTATAGTACCAATTTCAATCAGTATTATCATTCTGTTTTTGATAAAAAAATTCAATCTTAAAAATCAGGTTGGTAGCATGGGCAAAGTTTTGTCTGAACTCTCCCACCACATGAACAACAGCTGTCAAGTAGAGATGACCATTGCTGAAACTGGAAACAGTCAACATCCCTGGAACCTCAAGATCATCTGAGTTAATCAACTCATCAGATGTAAGTTCTCTTTTTTATTATGAAGTACAAAGAAAATACTTTATTTGAATTAAAATCTAGCTGAGCGTTAGTATTAGTATTAGTTATTTACTCCCTGAAAACTTTAGTCAGTCCGGTCAACTTAGAATGCGCTTATGTCTCAACAGTTGTCCACACATAATATTAGTGAATACGTTGTTAGACAAAATATTTTTTTTTTTCACTTTTACGTTAATCCTGTTGTTCCTTTGGAACCAAGCAGTGTGTTTGTACCAGTAGCAGGTCCATCAAGAATAATTCAACCATTGGCTGAAAATATTAATGTGTTAAACACAACTAATGAGTCTGCACGGCATTTAAAACCAGCTGCAATGTCTTTGAAGCAACCCCAAAGTGAAAAAGAAAGAAAATTGTATACAAGGATGATAAGAAATATGAAGAAAGTCAGTAGACTTCAAAAAACTATTAAACACCTGAAAAATGTGTCATTTGTCAATGTTTTATGCAAAGACAGCACAGTCAATGATATTTTGCAATCAAAAGTGTCATCAACCTTTTCACTATTACTGCAAGGGGAATTACAAAACTTCAAAAGAAAAGGAAAAGCCCGTAGATGGAACACAGAAGCAAAAATAACAGCTCTAAGGCTCTGCAGGCTACTGAGGCTGACTGCCCAGGGTATGTATGCTGGTCGATCGTTTATAATTGTGTCGTCAGCAATGAAGGCTCTTTCAATGCATCTTTGCATTCTGATTGTGATAAATTGATATTGTATTTTTTTTTTTTTTTTCAGGAGAATTATCATGTGATCTACAGCAGACATAATTACAAAGATGGATGAATTATTTGATAGTGTACACCAGACCTTCGAAGGGGGAAACGAATGTCTACAAATTTAAAGGACAGTACAGACCATATTAAGCTTTTTAAAGAAATGAAGCAATTTTTTAGAAATTTAACTTTTTTGGGGTGCAAAAGTTCTCCCCCGCCCAAGGAAGGTTGGGTCTGGAGTTTGAATGGGCTGGAGAGACTGTGGATAACCCTTAAAGTAAAACAAAATCAATTAAAAGCTTATCCACAAGGAGAATCCAGCAGGACCCATTAGAAAATCTTTTTGGCTGCATTCGCAGTAACTGTGGAGCTAACACAAACCCTACTACTGGGCAGTTTGTAGCTGGGTTAAAAACTGCTGTCCTGAGTAATTTGTCACACATTGGGTCAGGAAATTGTGAGGTTGACGAAAATGACGTCATCCTGACAAATTTCAAAACTCTTTTGACTCCAGTTACAGACGTAGGCACACCTGATACTGCCACACTAGAATATAATATATCAGAACATGAAATAGAGAAAAGTATAGAAGAAACTACTGGCGAAATGCAGGCTTGTGCGTATGTCTGTGGATTTATTGTAAAAAATAATCCAAACAATAGTTGTGAAAATTGTACAGAAATGTTTGTCTCACTTATACAAGAGGAAGTCCACAATTTTATGGAATTTAAAGCATATGAAGGATTCAACAATTCCCTCACATATGCTTCAAAAGATTTAATAACATGTGTTGAAAAAAGTGCTACCATAATAAATAAATTCCTAGAAAAAGAGGCGTATAAAAAGAAATTAAAAATATCTATTATAGAATTATTAAAAGAATCTATTAAATGGGATTTCCTCAATAAATGTGAAGAACACAAACAAGATAATATTGCTTATGTAATAAATAGTGTCTTCCATATTTGCATTTAAAGTGTTTTGTATAGTAAAAAATCGACAGCTCGCACAAGATTCAAATATGGCTGCTCTAAAGAGAAAAATGGATATTCTTCAACACAAATAATTAAAACAGTGGTTTTAATTATTTGTGTTGAAGAATATCCATTTTTTGAAATAGAGAAAAGTATAGAAGAAACTACTGGCGAAATGCAGGCTTGTGCGTATGTCTGTGGATTTATTGTAAAATATAATCCAAACAATAGTTGTGAAAATTGTACAGAAATGTTTGTCTCACTTATACAAGAGGAAGTCCACAATTTTATAGAATTTAAAGCATATGAAGGATTCAACAATTCCCTCACATATGCTTCAAAAGATTTAATAACATGTGTTGAAAAAAGTGCTACCATAATAAATAAATTCCTAGAAAAAGAGGCGTATAAAAAGAAATTAAAAATATCTATTATAGAATTATTAAAAGAATCTATTAAATGGGATTTCCTCAATAAATGTGAAGAACACAAACAAGATAATATTGCTTATGTAATAAATAGTGTCTTCCATATTTGCATTTAAAGTGTTTTGTATAGTAAAAAATCGACAGCTCGCACAAGATTCAAATATGGCTGCTCTAAAGAGAAAAATGGATATTCTTCAACACAAATAATTAAAACAGTGGTTTTAATTATTTGTTTTGAAGAATATCCTATTCTTTTAACGCACAGTAAGTCTGTTTGATATCGGTAATTTTGTATGTAAATTGCACCTCAGTTAGGTGCCATCTACATACAAAATTACCGATTTTAAACAGACTTACCGTGCGTTTGCACTGGCGATACATTCACAACAAAACATGTTGAATTCTCTAGTTCTCTAGTTTTTTCAAATTACTGATAAATCTTTTTGTAAAAGTTGTATTCATTTTGATTACTCATGAGTGTCTGTGTCTAGTGTCTTTACTGATTATTCTGTTACAGAAATTGATTTACTATACCTGTAAAAAGGTATTATTGAAATATAATGGTAAACTGGCAGAATAAAAAAAAATCTGTTTATGATATTTATTTTTGTAACAGAATAATCAGTAAAGACAGTAGACACTCATGACTTCATGAGTAATACAAATTAAAATAAATTTTGCAATAAGATTTACTAGTAATAAAAAAAAAAAAACATATTTTCTAATGACAGTTGTGTTTGTAATAAAACCGTCTTTCCATTCATATATTTTCTTATTGACACAGAAAACCGTTTCTCCTAAAGAAATTCAAAAGCTATCGCCCAAAAGAATTTTTTTTTTTAAAAGTAAATTGGACAAGGTAGTCTCCAGTTCTATATTTAATATTAAATATAATCAATTATTGAAATATAGTATTACTGGTACTGCCGTTGGTCCCACACAGTTAGACTGCAAATTTGAACTGGTTCTGTTTAGTGATAAATTGATAATATCCAGACCTAGCTATCAAGAACATTTCAAATTCACAGGCTATATGTGTCGGTAAACAAACTAACAAACTAACAAACTAATTAACATTTGAAAATACTGTTGGAGCTGCTGAAGACCACCTTTGCATTGTATAAACTAAATCTCCTTTGTATTATTTAATTGCATAGCACAAGTATGAGTGCTTACTATGTTTTTTGAATTGTTTTTTCTTTTTATGTTATAATTTTGGACGCTTTAACGTCCTTTCTACATTGTTATCACAATATGTATAATTTCGACATGAATGATGTAACCAATTTTTGTATCAATTTTTTATTTAAAAGAGTTTCCGTGGAATTTCTTGCCCATTCTTTTCCTTAATACCTCTACGCTTTGGATGGGCACCTAGCTTCATATTTCTGACTGAACGACACCTTGACAATTATTTTTCAAAAATGCATGTAAATGGTTTTATTGAAATAAATGATTTGAATTTGAATTTGAGTTTGAGTTTGAAATAACTTAAACTTATATATACATATATTTATTTATAGGTATGGTACGGCAATCCGTACCATACCTATAAATAAATATATGTATTATATAAGTTACCTATTACTACTTCCAAGACTCGAAATTCCCGCCTAATTTGGGATCGTCAAGTTTTTTGTGGGCTACCACTAGATGGCGTCATTCCTTTCTCATATTTTTTGTATGAACTTGTTATTCTTCTCTTGAGTATTAATGTTCTGTGCAACTGACTGAGCGAGCCGGAGCCGGCGCGGGGCGGGGGTGCGTGGGCGCTCGCCGCGTGCTTGCGGACTAGATTATGCCGTATCACTACGCGCTATAGCTAACTTTGCTCTGAACATTTACAAATCGCTCTTCGCTTTGTCGGCACCGCGCAGCCGCGCATGGCGGTTCGAGTAGTAGTAGGTACGTAATGCCTAGTGAACTACTATTGTTTCTCACGCTTTCGAGTTGATGCATACTTTTTAAATTATTTTAAAACAAAAACATAAATATTTTTTAAGTTTAACTCTATGATTCAATAGTACTACTTAGGGCAAATCGTTTTGTCGCGGGAAAACAACCATTAAAATTGCAGCGTGTATATATATAATAGTATTCATTATAGTAAATATATGTGTAAGTATATTATGTATCATAAGTTTATAGCTTATTTATGAACTGTAAACCTGCTTTATCTATAATGCAATACGATTTTTTTTTTCTCTTTGTTCCTCTCAATTAGAGCACCTGCCATCTAATCTCTTCACCACAATTGGTTGACTGGTAGAGAATGCCTCAGGCATTAAGTCCGCCTTTGTACCTTTTTTAGTGCGAAAAGTTTAAATAAATAAATAAACTTTTCCCATAACTATCTACCTACATTACGTAGTTTGATCGATCATCTAATCACAATCTTATGACGTTTAATTCAACTAATAATTTGATGAAATATAATTTATAGTGTTTATTTGTCATTGTTCTTTAGTTAGACTAGTCAGTGACTTTTTTCATAATAGCGTCTATACATGCTAAAAAAAATATTACCATTAAAGAAAAAAAGTTTTTTTTTTGTTTTTGTATGATAAAATATTCACAAAAAATATTAAATTATTACGGAAAATAAACTCTCTGTACACGCCCACTTGTCACACTTGTTTTTCTACGTTGAAATACAAGTGTGCGTGTACAGAGTGTTTCTTTTACGTTTAAATTTAATCGGATTGTGAACGTTTAATTCAACAAATAATTTGATGAAATATAATTTATAGTGTTTATTTGTCATTGTTCTTTACAAAGTTTATTTAGTAAACAAAGGCTTAAAAAAGAATGAAGGTTTTTTTTTTATATTTAAGCTTTCACTTGGTTTCTTTTTGCTTTTTTTGGAATAGATATTATTATACACTAGCTTCTTCCCGCGACTTCGTCCGCGTGAAATTTATTGTTCCCCCGTCCCACCCCATCGCATCGCATTGCCCGCCCGGGCTATTAATTCGTTGTCGCTTAGCGTTCTTTCTGACTTTTTTGTTTTTTGTTCGGCTCCTGAGAGTCGTAGCGTGATGTTAAATAGCGTACCTATAACCTTCCTCAAGAATTAGGCTATCAAATGCATTTTTCTTTTCAAAGCCGGCTGTTATTTTGACATTAGCGCGTTCAAGCATACAGAAAATATATAAGCATATAAAAAATAAACTCAGCAGCTTTATTATTAGTATAGAAAGACTATTATGAATTTTTTAATCATGGTACAATGAGCATTGGAAGTGAAGTGAAAAGATTTACATTTTGCTTTTATTTTGTTGACTGTACTAAGCGAACATACTGAATCTTAGCCCGATGTATTGTTGATTATCAGCACAGATTTAGATTGGACGAAATGACGAATAAGATAAGTTGATAAGGTAGTAATTATACTATAAATAATGCTTCCCCTTATGGTAATAGTCACTGGCTGGCTAGTCCGAATCAAAAATGAAACTGTTTCTCGGAGTGAGCTTGGCTTTGGCCGTAGCTGTATCTGCAGTGGAGATCGGTACTCCTGAACCCAACAGCCCGGTCTTTGGTTATCACACTCGGTTTGGTATTCCTGAGGCTAAAAGGATCAAGAAGTTGGAAGAAGCTGCTGAAGAAGATGCACGTATCAGCGGTCAAAGAATTGTCGGTGGTTCCGTAACCGACGTATCTGCCATTCCATACCAGGTAATATTTTGTTCTGATTTGTTTCTTTTTTACTGGTCCAGTGACAACTTTAAAGAAGATAGTACCCTCACGTTAGTAATATTTCGTTTCGCAGTTTGCGTGCATTACATGCATAAACAGAACTAAACTTGGCGAAAACTACATCGAGCAACATATTATTATACATTTAGTTTAGAGACAGGTCACAGTTGCACGTCTGACATATTCTCAAAAATGTACATAAACTGTTTCAATATTCATAATATATCTGCTATTTAGGAAACACCCGTTATAACAACATTTAACATATTTTTTTATCTACTTTATCCAGGCTGGTCTCGTCATCACAGTTTTGTTTATCTTCCAATCTGTGTGCGGCGCGTCCCTCATCTGTCCCACCCGCTTAGTGACCGCTGCTCACTGTAACGGTGATGGTATTCTCACGGCTAGCTCCTTCACTGCTGTCCTCGGCTCCAACACTTTATTCTCCGGTGGTACCCGGGTCTCCACCACCGACATCGTCATCCACCCCAAGTGGACCCCTACTACCGCTGCAAATGACATCGCTGTCCTTCGCATCAACGCTGTTACCTACAGCAGTAAGTATTTTTAATTGAATTGTCTAATAGAATTATTTCACCTCATCTCACCTCAGTTATCTAAGTCTATCGGTCAAATATATACATTGGGTAACTTATAATAAATTAACTAAAAAATATACAATCTAACACTAAACAATTTTCTAACTAATATTAAATAAAACTAACTGTACAAATAAACAACTAATATCTAAAATATGGCGTCGAAAAATTCCTCCCCATCGCTGTCGGCTGGTAGTGTACCCAAGAGACTGGCGGCATTGCCACGTTGAATGGCAATGCTTAGCCTCTGACCAAGGTAAAAGCCAGCCCTTGGGTCACGGGAAGTGTCAAACAGCCGTTTCGAGATTTCATTAAATAAACTATGAGCACTTGGACCCCACGGCCCTAGGGTTTCAACCCCAAACGGCTCGAAAATATAATTGCCTATAAGGCTATTATACTTTCGCCGCTTGAGGTTTTCCGCAGCCGCAGCGGCGGCGCCAGCACAGCACGCCGAGCCAGGAAGATGAGATGGCGCAAGAGTATCGACACACGTTGCGTCCCACATTAAAGGCCTACCCATCTTCCATGGAAATAAGGACATGCCGTCCGGTCTTTTGCCATCGTCGCGTGCCAAGCCATTGGGTTCTAATACAGCTGGAACGCCGACGGTGACAAGAGCTCGTCGGATGATGTCATTAATGTTAGCGTGACGTGCTAAGCGACCCGCACTTCGGCTGCAAGACAGGCCGTGGTGTCCGAGGCTGTTGACAACTTCGCCACAGTGACAGCGATGAGGAGAACAACATGGAGCTCCTAGTCGCAGGGAAGCAGCGATGTTACCAAAAATATAATTTAAAAAAAAAAAAAAAAAAAAAAAAAAAAAAATTGAATTGTCCGGTTTAGAAACATAAGGAAGAGTACACATAGAATATCCCACAGATATTTCTATGACTGTACCACCTTTTAACTAAGTGACATAGTTATATGAACGAAGGTTGAATGATTATTTTTACTTGATTTTTAAAACCTAATTTAAGCTATGGTTTTTCTTTTTTTTAATTTGTTGTTTGTTCTAGACGTGATCCAGCCTATCGCTCTTCCCAGCGGCAGCGAGCTCTCCAATAACTTCGTAGGCGCTCTCGCTCTCGCTTCCGGATTCGGCCTCACTGTTGACGGTAAGTGATCTTATGGTTGTAATTGACCAAATATTATATAAACACCTTTTGCCTTTTTCTCTATTTTTACCGACTTCAAAAAAGGAGGAGGTACTACGTTCGGAAGACTATTTTTTTTTTTTTTTTTATGTATGTTCACCGATTACTTCGCCGTTCGTGAACCGATTTAAAAAAATATTTTTTAGTTCGAAAGGGTATACTCCCGAGATGGTCCCATATAAATTTTATTAAGTTTGCTTGCGTAGTTTTTGAGCTAGCTTCAATATTCCTTATTTTTCCCATAGTCTATGTAGACGATATAATTATTAGACTCCTTCACTGTTATTTACATAGCAGGTAGTAACTTGTGTGGGGTAGGTACCACCACTAAAAAGTGAAAAATAAAAACTTTTTACAAAAAAAAACAACCGACTTCAAAAAAACCACTAAAAAAGTGAAAAATAACTTTAAAAAGCAAAGACACCGACTTCCGAAATTAAAGTTAATTTTCACTTTTTTAGTGGTTTTTTTGAAGTCGGTTGTTTTTTTTTGTAAAAAGTTTTTATACCTATTAATAATGCACATTATTTTTTAGATTGATGTCTAGCTAGATCTTTGAAAATAATCTGAAAGCAAAACCTGTAAAATTCCTAAAAGATGAAAGGGTCGTGTCTTCATGTAATTCTATGAAAATGCTTTGATATTGATGGTGATACAGTGTTGTTTGTAACAAGTTCAAAAGGTTTACCCTAATTTCTAAGGTGGTAGCATCAGTGCCAACCAACAGCTGAGCTCCGTCACTCTGCCCGTCATCACGAATGCTGAATGCGCTGCCGTGTATGGCCCGTGGGTGCACGACACCAACATTTGCACCAGCGGCGCCGGCGGCGGGGGCACCTGTAGCGGTGACTCTGGCGGCCCTCTCGTCGTGACCAGCAATGGCAATCAGATCTTGGTAAGGAAGCTCTAACCCAAATTTTCCATTTTTCTATCCGTTAACGTTGTTACAGTTACATTCAATACCAAACATAAACACTGAAAAGATAAAATTTTATGAGTATTTGTTTTATTACATTTCCGTACTTTGCTTGCAGGTCGGTGTAACTTCATTTGGTGCCGCGGACGGTTGTGCCATTGGCTTACCCGCTGCTTTCGCCAGAGTACCTTCATATGTCAACTGGCTCCAGTCCGTATAATCCTTCTACAATCTTAAACAGAAAATGCAAAAATAAATATTTTTTCTATTGACAAACGTTATTTTTATTTCCTAGTTTGCAACTCAAATGTTACCTGTTACCCCGGAAAATACAATATTTTATTATGATGAACTTAGGTTAAATTTTAAAACGAATACGTTAATTAACACATTGGTTGGTTTACTTAAACCTAGAAAGCAATTCCTGCGCAATTCGCATTTAACATGGTGACAAGTGGGCGTGTACAAAGAGTTTATTTTCCGTAATAATTTAATATTTTTTGTGAATATTTTACTATACAAAAACAAAAAAAAAACTTTTTTTTTAATGGTCATATTTTTTTTAGCATGTATACACGCTATACTATTGCAGGTTAACGGGAACGCCCTTTATTAGTTAACATATTGTATATAGCATAATTACCACCTTATCATCTAGTTAATTACTTCCAATCTTAATCTGTTTTGACAGATCGGTATGATTCAGTATGAGTATTTGACTTATCAAAATAATCTTATCAAAAGTACCTATCCTTCAAACATTTGCTCCAAGTTCAAGACCATGTTAAATGCGAATTGCGCAGGAATTGCTTTCTAGGTTTAAGTAAACCAACCAATGTGTTAATTAACGTATTCGTTTTAAAATTTAACCTAAGTTCATCATAATAAAATATTGTATTTTTCGGGGTAACAGGTAACATTTGAGTTGCAAACTAGGAAATAAAAATAACGTTTGTCAATAGAAAAAATATTTATTTTTGCATTTTCTGTTTAAGATTGTAGAAGGAGATTATACGGACTGGAGCCAGTTGACATATGCAGGTACTCTGGCGAAAGCAGCGGGTAAGCCAATGGCACAACCGTCCGCGGCACCAAATGAAGTTACACCGACCTGCAAGCAAAGTACGGAAATGTAATAAAACAAATACTCATAAAATTTTACCTTATTTGTATCTTTTCAATCAATCAAATCAAATCAAATCAATTTATTTGTGAAACATAGGTATTAACATTTTAGTTTGATCTTAAGAACTAGATAGTGCGCTATGTTTTGTCAATTTTGACATACAAATATTTATAGAAAAAATATGCATGCATGCGTAGTTATGAACTTTAAATATGAAATTAATAACATATTGGAATTGAATAGAATAATTAGTTTACATTAAATTACAATACTTGAAATCGTCTTTGGTATTAAATTATTATCATTTAAAAAGTCTTCAATTTTATAGTAACATTTGTCAATTAGTAATAATGTGAGAGCTTTTTTAAATTTTACTAGAGGCATATTTTTGATATTGTCAGGTATTTTATTGTAAATTTTTGGTACAATGCCAAAAAAACTCTTTTGCATTAAAGATGTCTTGCATTTTATATTATATAACTGTGACAAATATTGAGAACGTATTGGCATTCTTTTTATGTCAGACATTTTTGCGAACAAGTGGGGGTTGCTTTTTATAAATACTGCAGATTCTAAAATATACAATGCTGGTAGTGTTAGTATTTTCAATGATTTGAAGGATGGTACACAGCTATCAGTAGTCTTTAATCCACACATAGATCTTATACAGCGTTTTTGCATCTTAAATATAAGTTCCCTGTCAGTTGATTGTCCCCAAAAAATGATTCCGTACCGTAGCACTGAAACGACTAGTCCATGATAAGCTGTCAGTAACGTGCTAATATTTACTTTTTTGGATAATTGATAGAGTGCGTATGCAGATTTACTCAGTCTGTTACATAGGTGTTCTATTTGTGGTTTCCATGTTAATTTATTGTCTACCATTATACCTAAGAACTTAGCAGTATTTACTGTTTCTATTTTGTAATTTTTATAAGTCAAATTTATAGTGGGATTTGCCCGACGTTGATGGAATTGCATGATTTTAGTTTTGTCTAAATTTATTACTAGATTGTTACAATTAAGCCATTCTATTATTTTTGTCAGTGAGTCATTAATCTCGTTTTCATAATTATTGGGATTTGTGCATTCTATTATAGCTGTACTATCATCGGCAAAGAGAACCATTTTTTGTTGTATCATCTTTGGGAGGTCGTTGATATATATTAAGAACAATAACGGTCCAAGCACGCTACCCTGGGGTACGCCATACCTTAGGAGTCTTGGTTTCGATAAGAAAGTGGTTTCTATTTTAGTTTTAGGACATAGTCTAATAATTTCAGTACACTGATATCTATTGCTTAGGTATGATTCTAGGAGGTCGAGGATATTACCTCTTATACCATAAGCATGTAATTTCTGTATAAGTAGTGTATGATCTACGTAGTCAAAGGCTTTACTCATGTCAGTGAAGATAGCACAAACAGGATTCTTATTATCAACACATGACATGACAGTGGAAAGTAAATCATATAGAGCCATATTTAT
Organism: Lithophane semibrunnea; assembly: GCA_947363905.1. Lineage (NCBI taxonomy): Eukaryota > Metazoa > Arthropoda > Insecta > Lepidoptera > Noctuidae > Lithophane > Lithophane semibrunnea. Next base: position 8,984,715 of record OX376198.1, read on the forward strand.
TCCACATTTCTTTCGAAATCCTTTTTGCTCCACACAAAATAAATTAAATTTCTCAAAATAAGTGTAAAGCGAATTATAAATAACTTTTTCAAAAATTTTAGAAAATATAGGAATCTTAGCGATTGGTCTATAGTTTTTTGCATCAGTTTTGTCATTTTGTTTAAATAATGGCTTAATTATTACTTTTTTTAGGCTATTTGGAAAAATACCGTCATTTATACAAATATTGACAATATGTGCCAATGGAGGCGATATGATCTCTTTCACATATTTTATTACTTTGGTAGACACACCATCATAACCAACAGTATTCGTATTTTTTAAGTCATCGATAATTCTATTTATGTCAAATGCTGAAACGGGAGTCATAAATAATGATTGTGATATCAAATTTTGAAACTTAGAATTAGGCGGATATTTGTCAGTTTGAACGTTATTTTCAATTGCGTCAATAAAATAGTTATTTAATTCATTAGCAATGTCATTAGGGCTAGAAAATGATAAATTGTCTCTATTTATGCACATTATTTGTTCTTGCGGCAAACATGTTTTTGAATTATTAATAATTTTCCAGGCAGCTTTGGATTTATTTTGGGAGGTATTAATATAGTGATTATTTTGAGCTTTCTGGGTTAGTTTTATGATTTTTCTATAGAGGGTAGAGTATTTTTTTAGCACTAGTTTATTATGCGATGTCGGGTTGTGTCTATACCCCCAAAGTAACTTCCTTTGCTTTTGACTGCATAATTTTATCCCACGGGATATCCATTTAGTTTTCTTATTACTTTTTAGGGTGACTATTTTTTGTGGAAAACATAGATTATATAATAATAGAAAATCTTCCATAAAACTATCGTAACATTGATTTGCATCATTGGCATTATAAACATGTTTAAAAGATAAACATTTTAAGTGGGATTTAAATTTATATAAATTGTCAGTAGAAATTTCCTGCTTGTATATTTTCCAAAACTTAAGTTTACAAGTTCTCTTTGTGGGGACTTTGAGTATTTGTGCCGTGTGGTCTGACAGAACTAAGTCAGTGTTTATGTTTGGTATTGAATGTAACTGTAACAACGTTAACGGATAGAAAAATGGAAAATTTGGGTTAGAGCTTCCTTACCAAGATCTGATTGCCATTGCTGGTCACGACGAGAGGGCCGCCAGAGTCACCGCTACAGGTGCCCCTGCCGCCGGCGCCGCTGGTGCAAATGTTGGTGTCGTGCACCCACGGGCCATACACGGCAGCGCATTCAGCATTCGTGATGACGGGCAGAGTGACGGAGCTCAGCTGTTGGTTGGCACTGATGCTACCACCTTAGAAATTAAGGTAAACCTTTTGAACTTGTTACAAACAACACTGTATCACCATCAATATCAAAGCGTTTTCATAGAATTACATGAAGAGACGACCCTTTCATCTTTTAGGAATTTTACAGGTTTTGCTTTCACATTATTTTCAAAGATCTAGCTAGTCATCAATCTAAAAAATAATGTGCATTATTAATAAGTATAAAAACTTTTTACAAAAAAAAACAACCGACTTCAAAAAAACCACAAAAAAAGTGAAAATTAACTTTAATTTCGGAAGTCGGTGTCTTTGCTTTTTATTAAAGTTATTTTTTGTTCCCACACAAGTTACTACCTGCTATGTAAATAACAGTGAAGGAGTCTAATAATTATATCGTCTACATAGACTATGGGAAAAATACGTAATATTGAAGCTAGCTCAAAAACTACGCAAGCAAACTTAATAAAATTTATATGGGACCATCTCGGGAGTATACCCTTTCGAACTAAAAAAGATTTTTTTAAATCGGTTCACGAACGGCGAAGTAATCGGTGAACATATATAAAAAAAAAAAAAAAAAAACGTTCTTCCGAACGTAGTACCTCCTCCTTTTTTGAAGTCGGTAAAAATAGAGAAAAAGGCAAAAGGTGGTTATATAATATTTGGTCAATTACAACCATAAGATCACTTACCGTCAACAGTGAGGCCGAATCCAGAAGCGAGAGCGAGAGCGCCGACGAAGTTATCGGAGAGCTCGCTGCCGCTGGGAAGAGCGATAGGCTGGATCACGTCTAGAACAAACAAGAAATTAAAAAAAAAAAAAACCATAGCTTAAATTAGGTTTTAAAAATCAAGTAAAAATAATCATTCAACCTTCGTTCATATAATTATGTCACTTAGTTAAAAGGTGGTACAGTCATAGAAATATCTGTGGGATATTCTATATGTACTCTTCCTTATGTTTCTAAACCGGACAATTCAATTAAAAATACTTACTGCTGTAAGTAACAGCGTTGATGCGAAGGACAGCGATGTCATTTGCAGCGGTAGTAGGGGTCCAGTTGGGGTGGATGACGATGTCGGTGGTGGAGACCCTGGTACCACCGGAGAATAAAGTGTTGAAGCCGAGGACAGCAGTGAAGGAGCTAGCCGTGAGAATACCATCACCGTTACAGTGAGCAGCGGTCACTAAGCGGGTGGGAGAGATGAGGGACGCGCCGCACACGGATTGGAAGATAAACAAAACTGTGATGACGAGACCAGCCTGGATAAAGTAGATAAAAAAATATGTTAATTATGTTGTTATAACGGGTGTTTCCTAAATAGCAGATATATTATGAATATTGAAACAGTTTATGTACATTTTTGAGAATATGTCAGACGTGCAACTGTGACCTGTCTCTAAACTAAATGTATAATAATATGTTGCTCGATGTAGTTTTCGCCAAGTTTAGTTCTGTTTATGCATGTAATGCACGCAAACTGCGAAACGAAATATTACTACGTGAGGGTACTATCTTCTTTAAAGTTGTCACTGAACCATTAAAAAAGAAACAAATCAGAACAAAATATTACCTGGTATGGAGTGGTAGATACGTCGGTTACGGAACCACCGACAATTCTTTGACCGCTGATACGTGCATCTTCTTCAGCAGCTTCTTCCAACTTCTTGATCCTTTTAGCCTCAGGAATACCAAACCGAGTGTGATAACCAAAGACCGGGCTGTTGGGTTCAGGAGTACCGATTTCCACTGCAGATACAGCTACGGCCAAAGCCAAGCTCACTCCGAGAAACAGTTTCATTTTTGATTCGGACTAGCCAGCCAGTGACTATTACCATAAGGGGAAGCATTATTTATAGTATAATTACTACCTTATCAACTTATCTTATTCGTCATTTCGTCCAATCTAAATCTGTGCTGATAATCAACAATACATCGGGCTAAGATTCAGTATGTTCGCTTAGTACAGTCAACAAAATAAAAGCAAAATGTAAATCTTTTCACTTCACTTCCAATGCTCATTGTACCATGATTAAAAAATTCATAATACTCTTTCTATACTAATAATAAAGCTTCTGAGTTTATTTTTTATATGCTTATATATTTTCTGTATGCTTGAACGCGCTAATGTCAAAATAACAGCCGGCTTTGAAAAAAAAAAATGCATTTGATAGCCTAATTCTTGAGGAAGGTTATAGGTACGCTATTTAACATCACGCTACGACTCTCAGGAGCCGAACAAAAAACAAAAAAGTCAGAAAGAACGCTAAGCGACAACGAATTAATAGCCCGGGCGGGCAATGCGATGCGATGGGGTGGGACGGGGGACGGGGGAACAATAAATTTCACGCGGACGAAGTCGCGGGAAGAAGCTAGTGTATAATAATATCTATTCCAAAAAAAGCAAAAAGAAACCAAGTGAAAGCTTAAATATAAAAAAAAAACCTTCATTCTTTTTTAAGCCTTTGTTTACTAAATAAACTTTGTAAAGAACAATGACAAATAAACACTATAAATTATATTTCATCAAATTATTTGTTGAATTAAACGTTCACAATCCGATTAAATTTAAACGTAAAAGAAACACTCTGTACACGCACACTTGTATTTCAACGTAGAAAAACAAGTGTGACAAGTGGGCGTGTACAGAGTTTATTTTCCGTAATAATTTAATATTTTTTGTGAATATTTTATTATACAAAAACAAAAAAAAAACTTTTTTTCTTTAATGGTAATATTTTTTTTAGCATGTATAGACGCTATTATGAAAAAAGTCACTGACTAGTCTGATTTGTATAACAAATGAAACTGTTTCTCGGAGTGTGCTTGGCTTTGGCCGTAGCTGTATCTGCAGTGGAGATCGGTATTCCTGAACCCGACAGCCCGGTCTTTGGCTGCTAAGATAAAAAAATTGAAAGAAGCTTCAGTAGAAGATGCGGGTTTCAACGGTCAAAGAATCGTCGGTGGATCCGTATCAGACATATCCGCCACTCCATACCAGATAATACTTTGTTTCGATTTCATTATATTTCTTCTTCTTTATTCCATTTCTTCCTTAATTCAAAACTAACAAAAAAATAAGCCAATACCTACACGTAGAGCGTATTTACATGCATTTTGGTCTGGAGTGTGTGTCTGAACTAAACGGGCACATTCATTTAACTTTTGTAAAGTTTACTACTATCGATTTCATCATATAAAAAAGAGTATCGGTCATTTTGTTATCACCTATGATAGCAACTTATTTATCATCTATTTTGTCTAGGCTTTTTTTTACGGTGGGAAATCATCCGATGACTTCTCCCGCTCTGGGCGGAGCGGAAGGGCGTGTCAGACTTTTACTGACTAAAACCCACCCGTGTTCCTTAAGTTGCCTGTTGCCAAGGTCCCGGTATCCCTTTCGGACTTTCCCGCAACCCTGGATTTTGTCTAGGCTGGTCTCGTCATTCAAGTTATGATTATCTTCCAATCTGTGTGCGGCGCTTTGATCATCTCTCACAACCGCGTTGTGACCGCTGCTCACTGCAACCATGACGGTGTAATCACGGCTAACTCCTTCACTGTAGTACTCGGCTCCAACACTTTATTCTGCGGTGGTACCCGCACCACAACCAGAGATGTCGTTATGCACCCCAACTGGACTCCTTCCACCGCTGCTAATGATATTGCTATCCTTCGCATCAACTCTGTTTCGTTTAACAGTAAGTGTTCATTAATTACTGTTCTTGATACATCGAGATGATCAAGAATGTATTCCATATTCTTTGTTTGTTTCTAGACGTGATCCAGGCTATCGCCCTTCCCAGCGGCAACGAGCTCTCCAACAACTTTAAAGGCGCGAACGCTCTCGCCTCCGGATACGGTCTCACTTCCGACGGTAAGTTTACATACACATAAATATTACCCCGTGGTCAATAATTCTTTAATGTTATTTTTTTTTCGATAGCTTACTAGTCCTTTAGAAATGTTCTAAAGGCAACCCTTGGAAATACTCCTGAATGGATACTTTCTTCATGTAACACTATGAAAACTAAGCCTCGATATTTGCGATGACCCCGGTCTCACGAGGAAGTCATGACGGGCTATAACACAGAAATCATTATGATTTTTTCGTGATAACGTTTGGGATTACTTAAGTGGATCCTTTCGCTGCTTGACGCATTTATCTGATGTAACAGTTCAATATCCCTTATTCCTCAGGTGGTAGCATCGGTTCCAGCCAACGTCTGAGCTCCGTGACTCTGCCCATCATCACGAATGCCCAATGTGCTGCCGTATACGGCCCATGGGAACAGCAACATTTGCACCAGCGGTGCCGGCGGCAGAGGCACCTGCAGCGGTGACTCCGGCGGTCCTCTCGTTGTCACCAGCAACAACAGGAGGATCTTGGTAAGGAAAACCCGAATGTTGTTACAAAAAGTGCCAAACATGAACCCTGAAAAGGTTTAAATAAGGTTCAATTTATAAATGGATCTTATTACATTTCCGAACTTTGCTTACAGGTCGGCGTGACTTCATTCGGTGCCGCGGACGGTTATGCCATTGGTTTACCCGCTGCTTTTGCCAGAGTCACTTCATACGTCAGCTGGCTCCATTCCCAATAATGTCCTTTTACACTCAAAATGCTCAAAATAAATTATTTTTCTATCGTCTATCAACATGCGTTAATCAAACTCAAACTCAAACTCAATGCATTTATTTCAATTAAACCATTTACAGGCACTTTTGAATTGTCAAGGAGTCGGTCAGTCAGAAATATGAAGCTAGTTGCCCGTTCCAAAGCGTAGTAGGTACCTATGGAGAAGAACGGGCAAGAAACTCGACGGACACTCTTTTAAATCAAAATATTGTTACAAAATATTGGTTACATCATTCATGTTGAAATTATACATGTGAGAACAATGTAGAAAGCACGTTAAAAGCGTCCGCAATTATAACATAAAAACAAATCAAAAATTAAAATAAGCCATGGCAGCTAAGAGATGACCAGTCACAACTGACGGCGCCCGTTCACGAACATGACGCATGGATCAGCACCATTCAGCTCAACCATTTTGAAGGGAGCTAAATGATCCAACACACGCGCCACCATCAGCGAGATATTTGAGTGAGCATGACATTCCCAGCCGCCACATTCAAGTTAATTAAAGACAAATTACCCGGTAAATGGCTCTATAATACATAGTACTCACACCTGTGCGATGCAATTATATAATACAAAGGAAATTGAGTTTATACAATGCAAAGATGGTCTTACAATCTTCAGCAGCTCCAACATTATTTTCGAATGTTAATGTTGGTCACGGATGTATATGTACCTATCACAGAAGTGTGTGTGTGGGGGTGTATATACTTTCACATATCTTCTCATTCACGATTCTCGTATGTTTTAAATTCACCACCAAAATAACAGCTTTACAACCTAAAAGGTGACATAACCTTCTTATTTTCTATAGCTGACATTCCGCAGTACCATTTGTCCTTGCGTCGTTCATGATCTGATGTCGTTCGTGATCATTACGCAAAGGTATTTTTTTTCCGTTTGAGTTAAAATAAGGCATAAGAACTTATGACGGATAGGCCAGACATGCGTTCCGCCGCTCACAATTAGCCCGAATGGAACGTTGCATTCGATTTCATAGCTGAGTGGTTTGCGCCACACTCGACGCAGGAGGACTCAATTCAAGGACTCAGAATTTCCCAAGATTCATAATAATATTCTTAGTTACACGGCAATTTTTCCTAGATGTGTTCTCCAGGTTGTCGGTCATGCGACTCATATTAATGCTTACCTACCCCCACCCAGAACCAGAACATCGTATATGAAACTCGTAAGATGAACTTTCTTAGCCAAAATAATGAAAACGATACTATAAAGACTTTGTGATAATAAATATTTACGCAGTAAGTACGATTGCCAATCGATCAATCGAATTGGTTGGAGAAACCCAGGAAAAACCAAATTTTGTTTCGCGTTGTCACACGTACTGAATGAATGAATGAATGAATGAAATGCACCGACCCCAGCGTGGCTTAACCAGACTCGATAAATCGAATGAACCCCAGGATTTGCACTAGACATCCTTGAGTAAACAATGGACTAGTGGAGAGACGGGCAATATTTATCTAGGGATGAGCATCTTTTTACGACGTCGCCGCCAGTTGACTTCGTTCGATCTTCACCGTTGAATCCATTGACGGAGATATTATGCTTCGTTCTCGGCTCTTTTCTAACACCTTGCTTGTGCTACAATTTGGTGTTTTCTGTATCTTCGTCTGAGCTCTCGCTGCTGTCCGTTTCAGTTTCTTGTATATCTCGCTAGCTGCTTTCCTGATCTTGTTTCAGTCTTCCACCGCGTCCATCCAGAAGTCGATTTCCTTGTGAAGCGCGCCATGTCCTGTTTTAGGTTGTCGTTCCATGTGTAAATCGGTCGGCCTACTTTCTTGGATTTGGCCCTGTACTTTATTGCTGCATGTAATAGGTCTGGTTTGCTGCATCTGTGAACATGTGCGAGATAGCACATCCTGTGATTCTTGATGCGTTTGGTTACTATCTTTCCGTCTAATATTTCAAGCATTTTCTTTAGTCTTGGTTTTTTCCTAGCGTGACTAATCTTCGTCCAGTACCCTTTTCATCGTAAATATGTGTTCGTCTGTAGATCTATTGTTTAAAAAGGCTGCTTGATAATTGCTTAATTCTTTTATTATTTCGTCAAATTTTTTTTTTAGTACGTAGGACGCGTAAATTCTGTAACCCGTATTGCAAATTGATATTCGGCGATAATCGTTTGTATCTTTATGGTAAGCTTTTTTCGGAATTGGTACCTGCATTGTTTCTAGCCACGTGTAGGGTGCTTCGTTCCGTGTCCAGGCTTTGTTCATATGATTGGTGACGGCTTCTTGTAATATTTGTGGCATCGCTTTGTGTAGCTCGATTACCACTTGGTCTGTTCCTGGGACTGTCCCGTTACGCATGCCGTTAATGATTCCCATGACGTCATCCACAGTGGGTCCTTCATTTTTTGTGTCGGTTAACGGTTTTGTTATGTTAACCGTCGGTATAGGTAGGCCTTCGGAGTTTTTTTAGAATTTGCTCCCATTTGGACATTGGTATGTACGCGTTTCTCTTCTGGCGTTTTGTTTCTAACTTGTTTCTCCTGTAAAATAAATAAAGTACCTGCATACGTTTTGAAGGGTGCTTCTTCCCTAGTCCGGCAAAGAAGGGTCTGCATTCTTTTTTCCTGATGATGATGTTTAACTTTTTGAAGTATTTCTTGGCATTTTTTAACGCGATTATGTCTATTCGGTTTATCAGGTTGTCTACTTTGTAAGAATTTTGCCTTTTGGAGGTTAGCAAGCGCTATACGATGCTCCCTAGAGTGACTCGGCTGAAAAGTCAAAGTTTCCTGGGCTGCCTCTTTTAATACTACCGTTATGATGCTCCATGGTATGTCGCTGCCTTTATCAGTTGACTTGATGCCTACATATGTTTTTTTGATATGCACGCTTGGTATTTCTCTTTGGTGGATTTGATGTTGAGAGCGGCCGGCATAGTGGCATTGTTTGTGGTTGAAATCGTTGGTCTCAATTGTTGTCTGTTTCTTTTATGTATTGTGTTTGGTGTTTTCCGCTTTATTTAAAATACGACTTGTTTGTAGCTGTCCCCAGATTATTTTATGGGCCGAGGTATCCCTACCGGACCATTCGGCTTTAATGAAATTTAAGAGTTTTCCTGTTGCGTGCGGTGTAATAATTTGGTCCAATTGAAATTTCTGCGTGCCTTTTGACAATGTGATCTTGCATGATCTTAGTGTATCTAGTCTACCAATGTGGGCGTTGAATTAGCCTAAGATTATTAGAGTACATTTCCTTGGTTTTTGTCTAATCAAATTTAGTAGACCTGTGAATGATCTTGTTGCTTTAGAGATACAGCTGTTGATGTGCGAGTTAATTATATACACAGGAGCAGATTTGTTGCTTCCCCTACCAACTTTAAGAGTGATTGCCATCGCGTCGGTATCCTTCTTAATGTTCAGTATTTCAATTAGGGCATCCTTTCTGATTACAATTGCAAGACCCCTATGTGCTTTACCTGCGGTTCCAGATAGATGTCATCTGTAGTGGGTGGAGTTGTATGTTCCTAAGTTCATCCCTGTTTTTGGAAGGCAGCCTATGTGGCTACCCCTATTTGAAAGTTCCGCATCTATTTTGGTCGGTTTTGAGGCCCCGCGGACGTTCCAAGTTGCAATTCGTAGTTCAGGGCAAGTGTATCGAGTTACGGAAGAACGGGGGGTTTCTGAGTATTGTGTATCCAGTGTCGTCCGCGACTTCCCCTGATGTCGGTGTATGTAATGTTATTGGTACTAGTACACACTGTGTTAATGAGCTAGCTAATTGGGGGCTGTTCTGGAATCGGAGTTTTATGAGCTGCCCTTGTTCGGTTCTTCTGTTAAATTTGGTGGGCTATCGCTCTAAACAGGCAGTTACCATCTTTTTGCATGGGCACTATAATTGCCATTGTAAAACTTTTGTTTGGAATTACTAACGGCGTTATTACACTGATGGCGTCACACGTGCAGTTCGTTTCAAGGAATTCAAAAATTTGGTACCGTTGCGCTTTGCCCGGAGTTTTATGAGCTTGCCTCTTTTGTTTGTCCGTAGAAATGAATCTTGTTAAGCAATTAAGTTTCCGGGTTAAGATTTTGTTTTTTCTTGAATAGGCCGCTTGCTTGCGTGCTACACCCTAAATGTTTCTGCGCACATGGGCGTAATAAAACTTGATTAATGGCTGCCAGAAGATGTATTTGTTGACCGAGCGACTTTTTTGTAACGCTAAAGAAATAGTTAATTTGTTTAGGGTCGTTTCTGGAAATTAAGCTTACTGTTATAATCGTCAGCATGCAAGAGGCTAAAACACTAGTTTTTTATGGGAAAATATTTACTTTTACGAAATCGAAAGCGATAACGTTATTTTTGTTAGAATGTTGTTGTATATTAAATATTTAATACTTATTACACATATGATATGCACTTTATTAGTGATCTTATGAAATTAGCTTAGAAAATACGAGTTGAATGTGCGACCAATTTTGTATCGGGAAGCAACGTCCTGAAAAATGAGGAAAGGTCTTCCCAGATTAGCTTGGGTCCGTTGAATGCCGTAGATTACTTGCCTGAGATCAGGAATGTGCCTACTTATATTTACCATGCATACAATGATCTTATAAAATTGGCTTAGAAAGTAAGAGTTGTTTATACGTCCGGCATCAAACGCCCGCTGCGAATGGCGCTCGCGGTGTTGTCCAACAATCTATCAGTTAAAATACCAATGTTGCAGAGGGAAGTAAAGCCCTGACAGATATGGAAAGATCTCACCAGATTAGTTTGAGACCCTTGTAGTTGCGTGCCCTGGATCGATCGCTTGAGATCAGGAACTCACGTAAACATGCATTTACTTTAGCACTATTTTAATGAATTTATTTATTAGACGACAACTAATGACCCAGCAGTATCAAAATAAAATAAAAGAAAACACTGTCCGCTTCCGTCGACAAGCGAGCGCAAGACGCAGAACCATGTGCGTACCCAAGCGTATCGTACTCCGACGACCAAACACCGAATCTCTCTTTCGCGTTGTCACACGTACTGAATACAGAAATATAAGAAACAACAAACAAACGAAATTTAACTAAGCAAGTTCAACTTGACCGATAAGTCGGCCAAGCATGATTCGTTTATCCAACTTTTATAAGTATAAATAGTTAGTTTAGTAGTAATTCATATCTGATAATTCCTACGAATACTGACCGATTTTATCAATAAAATATAGGTAGGATTACATTCGTTTCGTGATAAGATTTAAAACAATTATATAAGTTGATACATTTTACTGCTAATTTAAGTTTTGCTTTCATAATGAGACTGTTTATTGGAATTGTATGCTTGGCTTTGACAGTAGCTGCTTCTGTAGCGGAAATAACACCTAAATTCAGTCCTGTCTACGACTATCACAGACGTGTTGGTATACCTGAAGCCCGAAAAATACGAAATTTAGAAGCTATCAAAATCGTCGGAGGACACGTAAATGATGTCTCCGAAACTCCTTATCTGGTATGTCTTTTAGTGTTCTATTTATTTTGTTTGTTTCATTTTTATGTGTGAAGTTGTTTGCAATTTATATACTTTACAAAATTGAGTACAAAAACTATTGATGTGTCTTTTCTCTTGCTTTCTTGCAAATCTTTCCTCTCGCTGTCCTGCAAATCTTTCTTCTCACTTTCCTGCAATATGTGGGAGTGGTTTCGTGAAAAGCGACGGAAGTGTGTAACATGAAGCCGGGGAAGTGCGTGCTATTTGATTTGACCAATGAGCGCGCGCGGTGCTAGAGTTGGCGGTCAGAAACGACCCTGACGAGACGCCCCTTTAATGTTGCTTATTACCAAGGTGAGATGTCAGATGTTACACATCATTTATGCGACTACTGTAAGGCTGCTCACTCGTTTTTGTTTTTAAATTATATGACATCTATGTCTTTATTCAGTTCGCTTAAGTAAACAATTTGAATTTGCTCGTTATTCTTGCTAATATCCTAATATTATCCCATATTTCCATACATCTTAAGGTCTCTTAGTAACGCTGTTTACAAAAAAACAATTTAATCGCTTTTAACTAGAGCGTCAGCAGTCTGTAGATAGCTATCTACAGACTGCTGAATGTTCCTTGATTCGCTAAATTAACTGCCACAGAAAGTATTGAAGTTAACATCTATAATTATGCATGATATCTTTCAGGCTGGAATCGTAGTCCAAATTCTATAATTCTTCCAATCAGTTTGTGGAGGTACCCTAATTTCATCTACCCGTCTGTTAACTGCTGCTCACTGCCAAAACGATGGTGTCTTCAACGCTCAATTCTTCACCGTCGTCCTGGGGTCAAACACTTTATTCAGTGGTGGACTGCGCATTGTAACAGATAATGTCGCGGTTCATCGTAATTGGGATGTCTCGAACATTGCTAATGATATCGCTGTCATACGTGTCAGTGCGGTCACTTTTACCGGTAAGGATCATGAAATTCTAATAATTGATTTGAAAATTCATAACCCATTTTTCCTGAAACCAAGTCGCAATTTAAACGTAATTGACTTTATGTTTAGTGTTAACACTAATATCATTTTCAACTTGTCTATTTACATTTTCGTTCATTTCGATTGCTTACGATTAGTAAATATTTTCCAGAATCCATCCAGCCCATCAGTCTCCCGCAAGGCAGCGAGATCAACAACGACTATGTTGGTTGGTCAGGCGTCGCTTCTGGATTCGGCCTTACTAGCACTGGTATATAAAATGACGTTCGATAGAGTCCCATATTTTCCCTTGCTATTGCAAGTCTAGTATACTCATGCGCACTAATAAGGAATTTTCTCGTGGAATAACTATTGCAACTTTGAAAAGATGCATCTATCGACTATAAGGGGAAGAAAAAAAAAATTGAGCCTATATTAATTTGTCTATCTCGATTGGATTGGGTTACTTCCCAATTGCTCCAAAATTTGTATGGTGAGCAAAATAAAACAATGGCTTCATCATGGTATTATTATTTATTATCACACTTTTCTACATATTGTTATATGTATAACTGATGATATAATGTTCTTAAATTGCAGGTGGCAACATCCCCAACAACCAGCCAATCAGCTCTGTGACTTTGCCAGTCATCTCCAACAACGAGTGCAACCAGGTGTTCATGGGTTTCGTGCGAAACACTAACATCTGCACCAGTGGTGCTGGTGGCAAAGGAACCTGCAGCGGTGACTCCGGTGGACCTCTCGTCGTACACACAGGAAGCAGAAGAATTGTGGTAAATAATGTCCAATGGCTATTGTAACATACCAATTCAAAAGGGTCCGTCATTGATTGAAAATCATTCAATCACCCGAATTCTGATTTTGTGGTTAAATTCTAAAGTTGTTATATTATATAGAGAGAAAAGTGAGAACTAACTAATACGAGCAGCTTTGATTTTGCCATATTTTTATTTTGTTACAGATTGGTGTGACTTAATTCAGTTCAAGTTTCGGTTGCGAGGCTGGTCTACCTTCCGCCTACAGCAGGGTTACCTCCTACATCAACTGGATCCAATCTCAATAATTTGACATAATACTTATTTATACTTTGTCCGCTGAACATTTTCGATTTGTATTTTTATGACGCATATTCAAGTTAACTTGTGTGTTACTTTACAGACCCACAATAACTTATTTAAAACTCTCGATCAATTTATGGATTGTATTTCATCTAAGACTATAACTTCTATACTCAAAAACCAAAAAAGGGCGACTAATCTGATTAAATAGCGAATTATTTAGAGAATAAAATTTAAGGATTTGGAAAGAAGAAAATCTTTCACTCCTTCCCTTACTAGACAGGAGAAAGTTATGTTTTAACTCAACTCAACATTTCTGCCGAAACTCTGGACTAGATTTTCCATGTACTTTACGATACGTTAACTGATTAAACTATCAAAAAGTACAGTTTGTTTTCCTATAATGAATATATACTGTCTATCATTTTAAATCACCTACACCTAGACGACTTTACAACAATGCTAATCATAAACCGGGAGTTCGAATCAAACTTGAGCGGTCTAGATTTAGGCGATCATAAGAAATTCAACACATAAGCACAAGCCTATTAACCTACTAGAGTAAATCTGTAATGAAGCATACACATACACATAACAGTGTTACCGTTTGTATTTACACGTGCTACTGAGAGCAACTCCAAGTCTGTCGGCGTACATTATAAATGGCTCTAAAAGCGGTCGCCGCAGCGCCTGCACTTAGTGAAACGAGGTAGTACCGTACGTGCCCCAATTAGCCAATATTCCTCTAATAGTTTATATGAAGCATTAGGAATAATACGGCGGTCGTCCACATCCATTTAATCTTCAAGATCTAATGGGAGTTGTTCCTGCGTCTTAGCTTTTAGATGATATAGTGCTGGCTAGTAAATGTGGTTCTTAATCAGTCCGGTACCAATACACTAGAACCTGTTGGTTGTGAGAACTCCTAGCTCGCTTACTACGAAATCAGTTTTAGAATTATTACATTACCAACTGTCATTTACTCAATTTTACTTCGACTATTTATTAGGTCGCTCACTTCCTGTAGTAGTGTAGATAACACTTTTTATCCGTTTTGATAGCCTGACTACTGCGTACTGAGTACTGCGTACAGTAGGTACCCACTGAAAAATAAACAAGTGAAATCTTGAAAGTGCTTGTCTGACCAAAGATAGTTGAAATGTTATAATTATATAATATTTTCCATCTTACACATATGATAAAATAAACATTGAAGCTTTTGAAGCTTTTGAAGACAAAAATATCGTGAGTATTGTGGTAACTCCCGTTGTACTCAGAACTTAGTTAGTAAGTTCATATCATGTATAACGCATAACCATTTACCAGTGGCGAAGGGTGATTTTTAGGGGGTGGGAACCCGGAGCAAAAAAAAAAAAAAAAAAAAAAAAAAAGAAAACTATACTGACGATTGAGAACCTCCTCCTTTTTGAAGAAGTCGGTTAATAATACTTGTTATGATGTCACTTCGGACCTTTCTTGTGGCCGCGAAAACCTACTTCTTGTTTGTTTACCTAACAAAGGAACGGTATCAATAAACCGTTTCATTAAATTCCTATTTTGATTTACTTTTCTCAAACTTATTTATAAACTCACATTCAAAAAGCCCGCTTTCACAAACCACGCACACACACAGTTCAACAAGTGATTACGCTCCTAATAGCGCAACGCCATCTAACGAAAATATCAGAAAAGCAATGCATTTTGTCAGTACAAGAACGAGATATCTCCATTCAAAAAATTCACAAATAATTAAACAGAGGGCGCGTTTAACGAGAAATTTTTAGGGAGTGGCATTTTACAATTCAGAGTTTTCGCTCACGGCCACTAGAGGGAATTGGCCGCGCGGGTGTAGAGCTTCAAACGAATTAGCGAAAAATCCTCAGATTATGAATGTAAAAACCCCTTTATTACATAAACTACTAGAATCTGAGAAAAGTAAACAAGGGAAACAATACAATTTATTTTATTTACAACTGCCAGTCAGCTATTCATATTTATCGTAAAGGGAAACATTAGAATGTTTGAAAAAACTATCACGTCGTTTGTAATTTATACTTATATCTGAGCGAGCACGGCCTAATTATGTGTTTCTTATTTTCAAAACTTAACCTTGGAAAGCATGTTTCCTCACAAAGAAAATAATCCTAAACAACAATGTATAGGCTACCACTAAGCTACCAGACGGGCCGCACGCGGGCCAAAAGACATTGTAGTTAATTAGAAAGTCCTTGACGAATTATTGCCGCCATCCTAATCCTACTGATAGTACTAATAACTTTTCAAATCTATTAAGAAATTTCAACTTATTAACTATCTACCTACTTACCCCAAATACATAATTACAACGTACACTTTCACTAAAGTCAAAACACTTTAATCACTGTTTTATACCAACAAACTAATACTACTACTACGATTCTCGAACTGATAAACTAATGTATTCAATAAATAATACGAACAAAATGCAAATTAACTGCAAGTGTAAACA
This sequence comes from Lithophane semibrunnea, assembly GCA_947363905.1. Lineage (NCBI taxonomy): Eukaryota > Metazoa > Arthropoda > Insecta > Lepidoptera > Noctuidae > Lithophane > Lithophane semibrunnea. The sequence goes on from OX376198.1 coordinate 9,000,640, forward strand.
AATTATAATGCGATTACGTCAAACAGCAACCACACCACACAATAGCGTCCTGTCCGAACTCCGAGCCGAACGCATTACGAAATTCAACGAAAACTACCGAACCGATATCGCGGCATCTCGTTCACGCGATCGCTTTAGGTACAATAACTCGTATTTGACCGGCTTGCTCGAAGCGTATAAAACCGGGGTGTCACGTGACCGAAGTGACGTCATGACGCCTTGATTTTTGAAGGAGCGATAAGCCAGCCGCGCCGCCGAGTTATTTTAGAGAATTTTTTTTTGCTGTTTGGAGACAACAAAGACAAAACATTGAATGTAGGCGTTTTGTATAGTTTTAATTATATGGTGTATTAAATACCTATAGTGTGATTACTTAAAAGGCATTTTAAACACTACTGACTGTGTCATTTTTCAATGACGATAGAGTGGTTTTGTTTCGAATTCCAGAAGGGAAGCCGATAGGAATCGAGTTGTACGGTAGCTGCGGCCCTGCCATTTACCTACATCTAGACACGCGGCCGCGTGTCAAGCCAAGTTCAAGAAAAATACTGGCGACGCAACAGCCTTGTGTTATATTACACGACCCATTTGGCGCTACTTTTCACCCCTCAATAACTCAAAATCTGTTTAACATATACACATTATTTAGCTAGAACCCCAAATTTTATAAATACAGCTCAAACGGTTGTTGAGATATCAACGTCCAAAAATCGTCATTTTTATCACTGACTGACATACCTACCTATAGATCAAAAACCTAACCCACTTCCAGATGACCTAGAAAAACAGTATTTTTTTACGATAAAAAAAAAAGAAATCGATTTTTAACACCTAGCGCCTTTCGAAATTATAATAGCAAAAATATTTTCTTTTGTAGGAGAATAGGTTCCATTATGAAAGGTCGCTTTATCGTTTTGTATATAGGTACCAGATTATTTTATATAATAACTTAGACAACCAATAATTAATAATAATTGTTAATCATTGGCTGTTAAAGTTGTCCGCGAGGCGGGCAACTGGAGTGCGGCGAGGTCACGGGGATTTAAGGGTTTAGAAATATAGTCATAGTCCGTATCTTAAGGTGACATTTAGGCTTCGTGTACATGATGTCGGAGCCGCACCGTTCTCTGTGTTCTTTATTGTAAGGCCAACATATCTTACTCCTCTAAAATCTTGGCTTGCTGATAAAAACTAGCCAAGTAAAATTTTCAGCTTGAATTCATCCTAAGTGCTTTGTGTAAATAATTCGACTATTCAATGAAGTTATATTTTTAATTAGCAAACATTGTTATAACAGAAAAAACAATAAATTTTGTTTTAAATTTATTTTAGAATGTTGTATGTTCTTTATAAATTTCAGGATTATCTATAGAACTTGGCACCCATTTAGATCTCAATTCTTTTGTCGGCGAAGTCGATAACCACACTTTGAATTTGGCTCCCATTTCACATATATGTTTTTGATTGGATTTTATTTACTCTGAGTGATTGACTCTGACGCAATAACCTACACAAGTACGCACTCTATATTATCAAACATTTCACCTACGCCTGAGATAACATAATTCATAATCCACCTTTATGCAGCGTAGATAAAACCAATTAATCACTGATAATTCATTAATTACTGTTTATCGTATTAAGAGGACCAATTTTCGATTTAAAAACAAGGTGTTGCTGTGGCGAATCCATTTTAGGAAAAACAGTGTATCAATATGAAGATAGTGTTCGGGCTGATTTTATTTTGTGTGGCAGTTGCAAGGGCTGCCGAAGAGACAAACTCCCTTCAAAATGGCGTATATGACTTCCATCGTAGATTTGGAATACCTGAAGCGTTCAGGATTAGAAAACAAGAAAGTGAATCTTCTGAAGCCCAGGGCAGAATTATTGGCGGATCCACTACGACTATATTGTCAGTGCCATACCAGGTAAATTGATTCTATTTACTTAAACTTATGTGTATACACGTGCTGTAACTAACTACAGTTTTCTTTAACTAGCTAGCTAACTTCATATAAAGCTTGATTGTGTAAAAAATTGATAAATAATAAATTATTACAGGGAATTAATTATTATTATAACAGGGACAATTTCATGGTTCCAAATATACCATGAATATGCACAACTTAGCGGTTTTAGGCACTTAATTAAAATTATTTATAAACATTAGTAGTAAAACTACTCTCGTTTTTTTCAGGCAGGACTTATTCTAAGAGTATTGATATTCACATCAGTTTGTGGAGGTACCTTAATCTCTGACTCCAGGGTACTTACAGCGGCTCACTGCATCAACGATGGCAACAACATCGCTCAATCCATACAAGTCATCCTAGGATCAAACTTCCTCTTCTCTGGAGGCACCAGACTCGACACAAACAACGTCGTGCTGTTCCCAGGTTACAACCCCTGGATCGCTGCTAATGATATCGCTGTCGTCCGTATTTCCAGGGTTAACTTTTCGTGTAAGTTGCTGTTTTAATTACTTTCTGAATGTATACAGGGCGTAAGGGACAGCCCTCCGCAAAATAACAGGGGGCATTCAGCTCCTTATTTTGAATCATATTCCACCGGAAATTTTCTCAGGTAAGTTTTCATTTTTATAATCGTTTTTTCAATTATTATTCCTTTATTTCAATGTAAAATTACATTCTCTGTCCGCAGCACTCCATTTATGTAAATAAAACAGCTAAAATAAAAAAACCAGCAATGGATGTTAAAATTCTCGAGCGCGCCCTCCCCGACACGGAGAGTGCGGCTACGTGGGTTTTGACACGGTAACGATACATTGCGCGTGAGGTAATAATACCAATCAGGTTTGTTGGATTCCCATAACGTTCCTGAAATAATTTCTTGTACCGGTCGTCTTAGTATGATATGCTGAATTCATCCCATCAGTCTGCGGAGGGCTGCCCCTTACACCCTGTATTTAACTATCTTCTTTAAAAGAGACGAAGAAGAAGAAAGAAGACTCAAGAAGTCGAGTTTATCCGACATGTTGATTTTACATTTGTTTTCAAAATTAGTCAGATAGGTAACACCAGCTAGCTGTTGAAGAAATTACGAGGATCCTTTAAGAGATAAGTCGAAATTAATTTAGTCAAACATATTTGACTTTAACAATCAAGACAAAATTATCGCATCTTTTATTGTGCTTATACACTGAAAAATCTTTCAGCTATATCTGAATTGTTATTCTGCTTAATTTATCAAAAGAGAATCAACAGCCCATTCCGATAAGTAAATATTATTTGTATTTATTTTCCAGTGACAATTCAACCAATTAACTTGCCATCGGGAAGCGAACTCAACTCGAATTACGCTGGAACCAACGCTCTTGCCTCCGGCTATGGAATAACTAGAGACGGTTTGTGTTTTATCTATCTTATTATTATCTTTTCATTTTGAACCTTCCTATCAATATTGACATGCATTCAGTGCCCTTAAAAAAAACTTCCGTTATTCATACGTTAATAGTTATTGTTTCTTTACAATTTGGTCTCAGCCCTTTTTTTTTTTTTTGAGGTTGGGAAATCATCCAATGACTTCTCCCGCTCTGGGCGGAGCGGAAGGGTGTGTCAGACTCTTACTGACTAAAACCCACCCGTGTTCCTTCAGTTGCCTGTTGCCAAGGTCCCGGTATCCCTTTCGGACTAACCCGCAACCTTGGCAGGATTGGTCTCAGCCCTGGTTTCTAGAACGAAAATCAACACAAAAATGAGCTAACAAATCGTCAAGCTCGCGTAACCTGCCGTGATTGGTTGAATGAATTACAAACAGCCAATCACATCAATTGACTTGACTTCGTTTTGGAAAGAATAGATCTATGAGACCAGCGACTTTTCTCTTCTTTTCTAATCATAATCATAATAATAGTAATATATATTACCTAATTGTATGTTATTTGTTCCGTATGGGCCAATTCCAGGTGATAGCGTCAGCTTGACACAAACGATAAATTCAGTGAACTTGCAAGTGCTCACCAACGCAGTGTGCTCGAATACCTACAGTGTCATCCAAAGCCACCACCTTTGTACCAACGGCTCTGGAAGAGGCATCTGCGGTGGAGACACCGGTGGGCCACTCGTCGCCACTGTCAATAATAGGAGGATCTTGGTATGTATTGCAAATCTATGGTTATATTCATTGGACGTGGGCGTATCGTAACAGCTAAGTATTGCCAAGCCAGGCTTCGCACATTGGGATACAATTCCGTTCAATGTAAACTAGAGTAGCCACCGCGAACAAAATTTTTGCGCAACATTTTGTTGTCCGGGACTACAAACGTCTCAGTCTAATATCTTGTATACGCATAAACCGCGGTCGTCACATTTTACATCCGCGGGGACACATCTTTTGTTTGTAATAGCTTCTCTAGTTTATATTGAACCACAATGGCTTCGCAAGCGCATTATGCTCAGGCCAAATTGTTCGTAAAAATACTGCTAGCATATATAGTATATGAATTAATTTAGTTAGGGATAATGGCTAAGCTAAGTATGCTTGTAATGTTCGTATTGATCAATTCTGCAATGAGTGTGATTCGACCTCACGACCTCTCACTCGTCAGTCCTGCGGGTACGCCTTCACCGGTGCCCCAGTGAAACAAACAATTAAAAAATAATTGCCACTAATTTTTACCCTTTGGGTACGGAACCCTAAAAAAGGAAAATAGGTACGTTTTTTTTATTTATAAAAGCATAAAACAGGTGCTTCACCATTTTTTCTATAGAAAAAACGCAAAGGTATCCTTCCTTCCAGCTCCTTCCTTCCTTCCTTTTCAGCCTATAAATAAATCTTTGTTGCGAAACACCCGCTCTGACGGAAAAAAGTGCTATTTTTATGCAAAGGCGTACAGAATCTAGCTTAGGTTCTAACTTTAGACTGACACCTACTAAGAATTAAAATCGTTTATATTCTTTATAGATCGGTGTAGGCTCCTTCACGGCCAATTCTGGATGCCAAGCTGGACTACCCTCGGGATTCACAAGAGTCACTTCGTTCGTTTCTTGGATTCATTCCCAATAATGAAACTGATCGCATCGCTGTGGAGAACCTTAATATTATTATTCCAACATTCTACAGCACATAACTCTCAAGTGCCTTTTAGTAAATAATAGCATTAAAGGCATTGTCTGCAATTGACTGATTTTCATTGATCCATTTTAACCCATGTGTCTAGGTAAATCAGCATTCAAAAAGTTATTAAAGAAACAAAAAACCAAAATAAAACCGTAATAAATAAAAAAACCTTAACAAGATATGATGTCGTTTAGCAAATCACTCTCCCTCGCAACAAATACATCAATATCCGAAAAACAGGCGAATAGCTCGCCTGTTTGAAAAATGAATGAAGTTATCAATCCTGAGGAGGGAATAATTGAGAGTGGGTACAATCGAGATATGATTGATCTAACACCTCACGGGCCCATCAAATCGCTCTTCAAAGGGTAAATCTATATTTAAGTGGGCGAACTTCCCACTTGTAATTACATTTTTATGTTGTCGAAGACCCGCGCTTCGTGCTAATGCCTCTTACAAATGCGAATATAATAGAGTTGCTGCGGTTTGGACGCGAGATCTCTTTCAGGGTCCGCGCCCTTTCAGTGTACCTATACGTTCTACAGGAATATTAGATAGATAACAAGATAGCGAATTTATTTTGTAAGGAGTATTTTTGGTAAGTCAAGAGTGGAGAATGAGTTATATCAAGTTTGTGTGGATTAGATAGAGTTAAGTATGTGTTTGACGAATTGTAGCATATAGTTCTCAGTAGGCGCTCAGAAATCAGTTAATTATATTTCGTTGAGCTCAACACACCAAAACTTACATTTACATGGGTGTGTATCATATCTTGTCAACTTGTTACACGAACACACTGAGCTGTACACGCTAAACTAAGTAAAAGCTTGTATTAAAGCCTACTAAAACCAGGGTAAGCAGGTTACAAGTAAACACTACCTAAGTAATAGACCATAATTCCTCTTAATCCGACAGTGGAGTTTTTTTCTAACAATTTATAGGGTTGGCAAGTAACCTACGTATAGCTGTACAAGGATATTTTGGCACCCGAATGGCATTGAGAGGGCGTTGGTTGGTGGTAAACATTCGCTAAAAGAACCTTTCTTGCACACACCGAAGACTATGTGGGTCATTATTTGAGTAATTTATATGGCCTACCCAAATGTACTTTGAGTACGAGTTGAGCTGCACGTTTACTGACAAATGCGTGCACTGACTGAACAGGTCTATTCAATCTGGCTGGTTCTTTCCTCAAATGACCATTACAGGCACCAATCTACATGGTATTCACATGATCTGACCTAGATTATGTCTGGTCTTTAAAAGGGACTGCTACCTCTGAGTTTGTTTCATGCCTTTCTTCTCAGAGTAGTCAGATAGGAAACGCCGACCTCACCTAGTTTAAAAAAATAGGATTGACGTGTAAAAGTGTTTGTACAAAGCTACGCACAGAAATAAAATTATTTATCATAATTTTGCTCCAAGGTATTCCTGCACCTGAAGAAGGTGAAATATAATTGTTATCAAAATGATAAACAATGCCATAATTTGCGATTACAAGTTACAATATTACAGCAATGGGTACCTACCCATTCTAGTAGGTCTGTCTGACGTCCTGTTCGCGATAAACTCAAAAACTACTGCACCGATTTTCATGCTGTTTTCACCATTGTATAGAGTGGTTCTCGAGGAAGGAGGTTTTAGTATATAATAACGCGCGAATCCGCGGGCATCAGCTAGTATAAGAATAATAATCTATTGTTTGGTTTTCGTCCTTAAGTCAAAGAGTAAGTTTATCTTAATCAATTATCTTCCTAATCCTGTTCCACATCTACATAAACTTCTGCAAGTCAAATATAAGTGAGATTAAGGTGGTGGTAACCCTGAATGAAACCGTACGACAGTGTCTGGCCGGTGGCGACATACCAATGTTTCGCACACACAACACAACTAACATGCATTTATTTTATTTCAATTTCATTATTTAAACTGCAATTTGATTGGTTAATATTATTGTTTCCCCTCAGCTTCAGCAATCAATCAGCATTGTAAAGTCATTAAGATTCAGGATGCAATCGTTTACTTTTTATTCGAATTAATAAAGTGGTATTTTAGGGAAGAACTTTATTTATTGGCAAATAAAGTAAAATATGACCTGTCTATGCTAAAGTCAATAACACTTATCTATTACTTACACATTTGCATATAACGATTGAATGCAAATGTGAGAACAGTCGCTTTCGGAATGTATGCAAATAGCACAGACTACAAATAAATTATTGCTATCTGAATGGTGTCAATTACCTATCACGGATATTATTTTTTGGGACTTTGTCCTATGATACATACTGGCAATGTTTTTAGAATTGTAGGGAATGTAAATGTGTGCTGTGCCTACCCCTTCAGGGAATACAAGCATGGTGATGAAGTTCTTAGCTGCAGTATTCTGTTTTGTTCGGTAAGTTCAATTAATATAATTGAAAATAGAAGTGTCGCTCCAGGGAATATTGAAAACATTGTGTGAAATGGGAACTCTGGTAACATTTGCTAGTAAAATTCCAAATATTCTCAATATTCCTGGCAACGGGATATCACTAGAAGGAACTCACAATAGGATAATAGTAATTTCTCTAGATATCTAAAACTATTTTCCCCTCTTATCAATATTATTATATTGTGAAAGTGTGTTCTATTTAATTTGAATCTTTGACTCTTCATTTATAACGTGCAAAAAAAAAAAATAATTGCCTTTAAAAGCGAGAAAAAGAGTTTTAAAATCTTGCAATTACATAGATCGTAATCATAAAAACGTTGCAGTTGTGTTCGTATCTAATTCCTTGTTTAAGTGTGTTTAGCATCAAAAATATTCTTATTAGAGGCCCCTCGTTGTATATGTATGTAAATAGGGACACAATGCCAACAGTCCCCACACTGGTCAGTAGGGTCGGTGACCGCGAAGTACCTGTCAGAGTCAACTTTCTCTAAAGCCGTAGCCAGACTTTCGAACTTGAGATACCACATAACCGCTTGCTCATCAAATGAACATCGAGTATTTATTTTATTTATTTAAACTTTTCGCACTCAAAAAAAAGGTACAATGTCTGTCAAAACTTAATGCCTCAGGCATTCTCTACCAGTCAACCAAGGGTGGTGAAGAGATTAGATGACAGGTACTCTGACAGAAAGGAACAAAGAGAAAAATATATATATATATATATACAGTATGTTAACTAACAAAGGGCGTTCCCGTTAACCTGCAATAGTATAGCGTGTACACATGCAAAAAAAAATATTACCATAAAAAAATAAAAAAAAATTTATTTTTGCTTAGTAAAATATTCACAAAAAATATTAAATTGTTACGGAAAATAAACACTGTACACGCCCACATATCACACTTGTGTTTCTACGTTGAAATACAAGTGTGCGTGTACAGAGTGTTTCTTTTACGTTTTAATTTAATCGTTTTGTGAACATTTCAAGACATAAAATAAAAATTTTTTTTTTTTTTTTTTTGAGTGGTAATATTTTTTTTAGCCTGTATACACGCTATACTATTGCAGATTAACGGGAACGCCCTTTGTTACTTAACATACTGTATATGATAATGCATCCTTATATACAGTATGCAAGGGTAAACACCGTTGTCACTCAAACCATGGGTAGTTGACTTAAATATAAAAAAAAATGACCCAGTAACAACAAAAAAAACCTTATTTTCATTAAAAGATTTTTAAAAGTAAATATCCGTCACTGTCCCGATTCTCATGGATACGCGTTTGAAAGAGCTGCGAAACAGCTGACGGCCGGTCATGTAACGTCCCGCGCGCCCCGCCCGCCCCCGCCAACCGGCCGCGGCCGGTCGTTGCCCTTGCGTGAAGGGTGAAATATTCTTGTGGAAAAATGTAGATTTTCTTTAAATAAATAAAGTTGTATTTTTCCATTGATTTTGCATTCTATAAATGAAACCAAACCACTGGTATCAAGGATAACGGTGTTTACACTAACACCCTGTATTATTTAAAAAAAGTCCTCCGCCGCGTCTGTCTGTTCGCGATAAACTCAAAAACTTCTGCACCGATGTTCATGCTGTTTTCCCCAATGGATAGAGTGGTTCTCGAGGAAGGTTTTAGTATAGTATAATAAACGACATCCACGCGGGCGAAGCCGCGGACATCAGCTAGTTATGAATAAAACAGGTTGTCAGTACATAAATAAGCTATAAACTTCAAAAGCATGTTAAATTCGTTGTATAGATGGGGCTTAAGGCTTAAGTACCTAATACATTTGTATATTATAGGATCTTTGACATTTAATCCAGGATAGCATGAACCAATCAAACAGACATAATTTCGTGAGACATTAGTGTAGAGAACAATACACATACGTATACGTTGCCATGTTCTAATGTGTGTCCGTTTATGAGGCAGCTGTGAACAATAGCATTGTTTGTGATGCAACATCGTAAGGTCGCGCTTGGCCGCCCACAATAGTTTCCAGTCTACCGACCCCCAAACATATAAATAAGCACGATAATGAACACACACATTAATGTAATAGACAATTATTTGAAAGTTACTGTACAAACAAAGGTCAAGTTAGGCAAAACTATGTTATGAGAAAATTAAACAGTGATGTTCATCATTATGTCATTCAACTTGCTTATAAAAACAATTAACTTAGTACAATATTATTGATAGTCCCCAATAATAAATCATTCTGATAATTTATCACAATGTGTAAACATTACTTTATCGTAAGAATGCATATAAATCTGCATTTAATTGTGTACAGCAGTTCACAATCCGACACCGCTGCAGGCGCACGCTCTCACAAAAATATGTAAATCGAGGTCATGATCAATGACTTGTGTGTAGTCACAGAATATTTCTGTTTCTTACGAAACCATCGTGTCGTCAGCGCTATGGTTACCTCATAACATCTACCTATTATTAGATAGCTACGTAAGCCGGCTTCATTTACGCCCTAGTAACCAACAAACTGTGCGGCAACTCGAACGCGTCCGCATCGAAAATGACAAAACACACAATTTTCGTTTTCTATTTCATCGCGACCATATTCGCTACGGACAGTTACAAAATCCTCGGTATCTTCCCGTCGCTGGATCGCAACAACTACCTCACTTACCGCGGACTGTTTCGGGAATTGGCGAATCGCGACCATGAGGTGACTCTCATCAGTCATTTCCAAATGCAAGATGCACCGGCTTCGTACAAAGATATATTATTGAGTGACAGTTTGCACCAAGTGTATAAAGGGTTATCTTATGAATCAGTGATAGTGAATGAAGTGTCGCGAGTGCCGTTCGAGACTTTAGTGGCGACTAAAGCAGGCAACGACGACTGCAAGACTCTAATGAACAACCACCAAGTGCTGCACTTAATAAGCACGCGGCCTCGCTACGACGTAATACTAGTCGAGTCATACAACAGTGACTGCGGCCTGGCACTGGCCGCAAACCTCAGTGCTCCTTACATTGCCTTCAACCCGCAGCCTCTACAAGCGTGGCAGTATAACAGATTGGGTATTCATTACAATTCTGCGTATGTAAGTCAATCTGGCCTGCCCTACGGAAAGGAACCTTGGTATTTTGAGCGGCTAAAGAGTTACGTGCTGTATCATCTTACGAACTGGGTATATTACGTGGGTTCACAAGTAACGGACCATGTGTACCTGTACAAGTATCTGGGCGATGCGCTGCCATCTCTAGAAAGCATTGCATCGAACGCTAGCCTAGTGTTTGTAAACACGCATCAGTCCGTGTACAGCGGTGTTGCCAGACCTGATAATGTAATTGATATCGGTGGTATTCATGTGAGACCGCCGAAAATTATTCCGACGGTGAGTAATTTTGACAATTTCTATGTGAATAGACGCTAGCTTTGTTTTATCAAGTTTATTTAATACTCTAAATAAGGTGATAGCTTAATGAGTATCACGTTTGCATTGGGTGTGCCACACCGCTGAGCATATTGGAAGCAGTAAATTAAGGATGATTGAATATGCAGATAACAACAACATAAAGGCTCCCGCAGATAAGCGCGACGCGACTCTAGTAAAACAATGTCTATAAAAACTTCATGAATAATTTTCTACCAGAATCGCGTCACACCATCGCATCACACCTGCGTCTGCGGGATCCTTTACGTTAATTATCATTTAATCCATTGCTCTACTTGCAACCACGTGTGGCATATTTATGAATTCTTCGAATTAATGATTGAATTAATTAGCACGAGAAGTATTACCTAGCTGCTGACAAAATCGATATTTTTGTTTAGTGATCTCAGACGACGGCGTTCGATTGGGTAGTGATCGAAACGTTGCGTGGCGTCATGACGTGAGCCTCTTGCCAACCTACTCAAAATGCGAAACGCAAACGTATTCCCATTGAAAGCGTGTGTAGTGGTATGTAACCCACACATGCAGACGAACTTGTAAACTCAAGTGCCTGTGACGTCACACGACTCACACGTCCCTTAGTTCGAACTCAGGGTTCGGTATTCGGTCACTAGCCGTCAACAAAGTAGGACAAGTTCACTAACTACCAATCGCATCACTTGTGCGTCAAATTATAATCATCATAATCTTACTTATTGTACCGTGTTTAGTTATAGTACCTTTATTAAACTCAGTGTGAACTAACCAATGAACATTGAATTTAATTACACTATAGAACCCGTAATCACATCACAACAAAAGTTCTATACGTGCACCAAACTTGTTATCAATAAAAACATTAATTATTTCAACACTAATTTACATAATAGGTACCCTATATTATGAAGTATTTTCTGTTTAGAACGTGACGGCAAAAAGTCTGTAAATACTAATTTCGAATTAACGTAAAAAAAACCTTAACAGGATACGTGTTAAGGTTTTTTTTACCACCAATAGCACAAAATGCTTGCACAATCAACTCATCTTTCAATGTTATCACTTTACAGGAAATAGAGAGATTTATAAACGAGGCCGAACACGGCGTTATATACGTGAACCTCGGTTCCACGGTTAAGGACTCCACGCTTGCCGGTGATAAATTAAACGAACTGTTATCAACGTTCGGTAAATTGCCTCTGAGGGTCCTCTGGAAATGGGACGGTGGCAATCTGCAACTGCCGAGAAACGTTATGACTATGAGATGGTTCCCACAATACGATATTTTGAGTAAGTATACGCACACTGTGTTTAGTAATAAGGGAGACTGTTTGTAGGCTTAGCAGCTCAGCTCTTAGTATATTGCATGAATGATAAGTAAGTATTAACAGGTACAGACGCCAGCAGGTCAAGCTACCCGAAACTGTCAGATTTTCCTAATCAACCTTGAACCTTAATGCTTTAGCGATAAAGTTGAAAATCTATTAAAGAAATTTGACAGATTGTAGTAGCTTGATGTGCTGGCGTCTGTACATAGAAACATATAATAGTTTCTTTTTATAGGGCCTTTTTTTGTAGGCTTGTGGCTAAGTAGTAACAGCCGTAACGATTAATCGATCAGGTTAAGCTATGCTTGCCACGGTTGGTCGGTGGATGGAGACCATCTTTACATACCAAGACCCGTCCGTGCCTCGGAAAGCACGTAAAGCCGTTGGTCCCTACTGTCATTTGTAGATCTTTGACAGTCGTTACAGGTCGTCAGAAGCTCGAAAGTCTGGCATCAAGTCTTACCAAGGGGTATCGTGTTACCCAGTAACTGGGTTGTGGAGGTCAGATAGGTAGTCTCTTCATGTAAAACACTGGTATTCAGCTGAATCCGGTTAGACTGAAAGCCGACCCCAAAATAGTTGGAAAAGGCTAGTTAGCTGATGATTTAATTTTTTTTTAAGGAAAAATCCATCCATCTAATTTTGGCCAACCTAAATCAATAGGATTATAAAAATTTATTAATCATGTTCAAAACGGACTGTCACGCAGATAATCTTCATGAATATTCTTTTGTCACAAACATGATTACACAGTATGATATTCAATAATAGAGGAATTTCCGGTGAATCTATTGAATGTAATAGTATTTTTTAAATTTTAAGATATGGATCTCTTGTCTCAATGACAATTAAAATATTAAATATCTCATCATCATCTCATCTACAAACTTTAAGGTTAATTAAAACAGGAGCCACAAGGCTACCGAAAAATATATCACAGTTTACCATATTATTATAACTGTAGAATTATAGACAGAATACAAGAATCCTAATTATAACATTATAAATGCGAAAATGAGTTTATTTGTCTGTTACGCTTTCACGCTGAAACGACTGAGCGGATTTGGATGAAATTTGGCACATGGGTAGACCCAGAGAAGGACATAGGCTACTTTTCATCGTGGAACGCAGAGGAAGTCGCGGCAACAGCTAGTAGCAAATAATTCTGAATTCTTGAACTGATTCCCCAAAATATCACCTAACTTACAACATCTTTTCTCTACGTTTCAGAACATGACAACGTAAAGGCCTTCGTGTCTCACGCAGGCATCCTCAGCACCATCGAAGCAGTGGACGCTGGTGTTCCAGTCGTGGCCATCCCTCTCTTTGGAGACCAGTACGGCAACGCAGCAGCCCTGCAAGACGCTGGCGTGGCCACCATCGTCAACTACCAAGATCTGAAGAAGGAATATTTGTTAGATGCCATCAATGATGTTCTGGACCCTGTGTTAGTAGACATGCATTTAATTTTACAATACTGATGCAATAGATTTTTCTTTTTCGTGTCGTTAGTGAGATAGATGATGGAAAAAAAACAGAGAAAAGCTTCAACATTCGTACACGTATTCTGTTAAATAGTTTACACTTGTAACTTCCAATGTCAACGAGAGATCTGAAACTAAACACATATCTGTGGTTGAACTAACCAAAATTGTTAAGATAACATATTACATTTGAAAGTAGATCAAGTTCGAAAAGCATACTGCTTAGGAGACACTTGGTAGATAATGATGACGTATTTACGTCAGTAATCCATCATCAACCAATAGAGTCGTGAGTTCAAAAATTATCAGTTATAGGAAAAAACAAACCTCTCTAGATTTAGCCGTGCTCGAACTGGTCTTAGTTGAGTTGAGTCCGTGTTTTTTTGTTTCATAGTTATTCGTCAGCTCTGTTGAGGTCCTTGAGGCCTTGCCATTGAATATTCTGTAACTGCCCTGCGATAGACCAGTTATCTACAAAAAAATCGGTTCGTGAATTGATCCCGCACTAAGATTTACTGTCACCTACACAGCTGGTGTCGTTTCGTCATCGATCGGGCACAGTTCCAAATTCGCATTTATAATGGATAATTATTATTTAAGGAAAAATAAATTTAGTCTTCGCCCGGCTTCGGATTCAAACTAAACAGCGTAGTGTTGTCTTCAACGGAGTCAAGATTTAAACACAGAATACAGATTCCTATGTACTACCGACCAGTAAACTACTAAGGGCTGGAACTAAAACACTAGTGTTGCCTATATTTATTTGCCTAGTATTTAGCTTCGCACAGATAACAGAACCTAATAATGTAATTTTTCAAGCATTTACTAATTCACGTTTTCCATCACAACATTTAAGAGGGAACGATTTTAATCTATCAATAAAGCAAAAAAAAAAACACAATTAGCAAAACAAACAATCTGTTTCTCGATTAACCAGGATTAAAGTTAGCATTTTGGCAATAGCTTAATGGACTTAACATGAAGTCTGCCACAAGGTTATGATGACTGAAAAAATAAACCGATACATTAATTTTTATCTTATCTTATTGTGATTACAGATGGCAGCAACGTGCGAAACTTGTTTCAAGATTATGGCATGACCGACCAATGTCACCTTCAGAATCTGCTATCTATTGGACAGAATACGTGGCTCGTTACCAGGGGGCACCAAATCTTCAACCAGCAGCGCCTAAAGTACCTCTGTACCAACAGCTTCAGCTTGACGTTCTAGCATTTATTGGACTGGTCCTGTACATCCTGAGCTATGTGGTGTACAAGATTCTGTCTGTTCTCTGCTGCTGCTGTTGTCAAAATGACGCACAATCAGAGTTCGTTGAAGAAGAAAGAAGATCATCCAAAAGAGTGAAGTTTGAATGAAAAGTTTTGCATAATTTTATTTGTGGAATCCTGCTGCATATCACCATGACTTCATATAAAATATTATGAAGTCATGGTGATATGCAGCAGGAAAAAAATTCTTATCTTAACGCTTGACTGGTAATTTAGGACTTTTAATTTCGTTATTTATTATTTGTTAAATAAAATAACCAACTTGTTTTTTTTAAACTTGTTTTTTTTTATCCAACCCATTTTAACACTTTGACAGCCGATAACGACCCTAGGTCATGACGCTCAGTTTTTCTCAGTGGAAAACCGCGTCATATGAATTCTTTCGGCGTGTAACTACGTTTTTTATCTACACACTCATAAGCAATTAATTTACGTAACGTGGGTGCAAGGACTCAAGGAATGCGTCGAGGCTGCCGTGTCTGTTTAAGAGTTTTTATTTTTATTGAAAATGCGTACTATTGTTTTGATTTTTTAAATAAAAAATTATACCTTGTTTTATTTTTTTATGATAAAATTAATTTAGTTATTTTAAAAAGTAGCAAATGCACTTCTTTTTTAGATATTACATTATAGAATTTACAACAATGCTGTAAATGGTCAGCGTACAGGGGAATGCGCGTTTATAATGCTTCGCTGTCAAAGTGTTAATTAAGTAAGCGTGATGATCAATGCTCGTGCCTTCTCTTTATGAGAAGATGCCTTTGCTCTGCAATAGGACAATAATAGGCTGGTATTTTTATTATTTTATAATAATAATTTATTATTTATTTACCCACCATCGAATATACCACCCCTTTTATTTATTTTTTTGGTTGGGAAATTACCAAATAACTTCTCCCGCTCTGGGCGGAGCGAAAGGGCGTGTCAGACTCTTACTGACTAAAACCCACCCGTGTTCCTTCAGTTGCCTGTATGTTGCCAGAAGCCACGGTATCCCCTTCGGACTTTCCCGCGACCTCGGCAAGCATCGGCCCTAGCGGACCCCATCTGTTGTGCTGACAACTCATTGAGGCGCGCGTGGAACACAACGCGCCGCACAGTGGACGGGAAAACAAGGTTCCCTTTCATAGGATTTTTGAAAAATAAAATATTTTATTTGATAGTTTCAAGTATACAGTTTTGTCGAGTACATTAAAACATTGAATAAATTAAAAGTGACGGGTTTTTTTTTCAAATCTATACCATAAAAAACGACTTTGTATATTTCAAATGTATGAAAAAGGAATTAGTTTTCCTCATAACTTTTTTCTGTCTTGGATTATAAAGCTGAAAGTTTTAGGTATTGTTGCCGAACTCATAACAAAGCTACCCAACCTTTGACCTTGACCCCGAACTTCCCCGTTCAAAAGATATGAATGAATTAAAAATGCATATTTGGACGATGTTTTAACACTTTGTAATGTACCTCAAAAATAAGTTTTATTTTACTTTTTATACCCAGTGTTGATCCCTGATAGACAACATACCTATGTGACTATGGATCTTGACGAAAAACGTCCTTATTCATAACATATGAATAAATTAATAATTGAATTTACACAACAAATAATGCGATATGAATGAATGAAATATACGTAACTAACATAAAGTCTTAAGATCTAAGGGTTTCTCGTAAATATTTGTAAAATATTTAGATTTTACATCTTGGTTATATTAGCATGCAGTACATATTTAGTAATTAGCAAAAACATAACAATAGTAATAGTAATTTCAAATATGATATCAATATATCAATATGAGTTGAATTGTATGTGTATGACATCAATGATTCAGGAGAAGAACAAATCACAATTAAATTAGTCAATGTCACAGTCAGACAGGTTGCCTATATCTACAAAGTCTATATTTTCTTTATTATCTGAACTAGAAGGTAAAAACAATAACATTTTGGCGTCATCTGATAAAGGTTTAGCACAAAGTTGCCTTATCTTAGGTCTGAAACTAGACAGATATGGGTCTGAAGATATCAGCAAATTATGGATAATATCTTCATTTGTTGCAATTCTGCTAGTTTTCTGCGAGTGGAAGGTTCTAAATTTTTTTAAATCTTTATTGAGAGCTTCCGATGCCCTTTCAGAAAGTTTACCGATTGGAATAAAATTATTGTACTCAATTATGTCGGCACCATGCATGAGTGATTTATACAAACTTGAGGGCATATAATACTATGCATAGAGCCTAACATATGTATGAGTTGTTGTAGCACAATATTGCCGGAACTTTTCCACGTCTACAAACTCTCCACATGAGATTACCTGAAGAATCACTCCAAATCTTCTAATGAGTTCTTTATCAACACCCATGATCTGCGCAATCACTTCGGGATTAGCAAAAAATCTTCTGGCAGTATTTCCATCATTGGTAGTTCCTGCACCTCGTTTAACTACATCCACAAGCAGCCCCATTTCATCCCGAAATCGTTCTTGAATATATTTTTTTTGTTGGCCAATTGTAATTTTAAATCATCTCCTTTAGCTTACCATTTCTTGAAGTCGAGGCGGTAAGCAATGTGCAAGATGCATTTCATGCATCTAATACGTGCATGAAGGGAAGACATACCAAACTTAAACATGTCGACAGAATGGCTTATCTGTGTTACCATGTTGATATTATTCATCTCTTTCGGTGTCGCTTTGCAGATATCGCATGTCGCTGTGGAGGTATCTGATAGATGTGAGGTTATCTTGCCATCGCTCATGGTCATATCTAGCTTGTGTCTCACATTTGCACCTTCAATAACAATTGGCCGTAGAGCATCAATTTCTGTTTCAATTGACGCCATTTATTCTTTAATATTCAAATCATTTTCTTTTGCGAATTTGAAATAAATTGGCGACAATAAAAAGTTGAAGACGGTTTGGGATTTTCGCATATCACTTCATCAGTATCATCTTTCACCATTTTCAACGGAACAAATGAACACATGAAGATGTTGGAATCATCACCTTCCATTTTTTGTTTGTAGTTACTGTGTCCAGATGCACCGTCAAATCCCCATTTACTGACTAGAGTCAAATTACTGCCAGTAACTTCAGTTGCCAGAGTTTTGAACAGTCTCTTGACCGTAATGTCTAAAACTGACTGTAGTTTAATTTTGGTTTCAGTATCGGTTATCACCATGTCTTCTTTTTCTACGTAGCACTTTTTCTTCTCATTCTGTAAAACATCATATGATGGAAAAATATCACATCCCATGTCTTTTGTTGTCTGCCTCAGTGTAATATATTGCCATTTTGACAACTTTAGTGATGTTGACATGCCAAGTGCCTTATCAGCAGGTAAAATTCATTTCGTTGAATTCAGACAGGCTCGAAGCATCGATGCATCCTTTGGATGTTTAATTAAATGCTTCACTAATTCTGCAAAGGCCCTTAGATTTTCATTTTCACCAGCTTTCATTACAAGAGCATAAGCTAGTGTATCAAAATCATTTTTAGCTAGAAGATCTTCAGTTCGTCTTCTTTTTTGAAGTGGACTTAGGTCAGCAAATTCTTTCCGAGGAGTAATTGTAGTGGTTGACGTCGACACAGACACAGTACGGGGTACAGCTAACTCTGTTGATGTACTAGGTGCTGTTACTGTAGAAACACTTGTTGAGGCATCTTCATATGTCATCTCAATGCACGATGGATCTTCAGTTCTAAATTGACCAATGTTTACTTGGAGAAAGTCTGGCCATTTAACTTCTGAGTCTAAACAATTTGCAAACTTTTTAAAAAAATTATCTGTTGTCATGAGCTGATTTCCATTTTCGCTTAAGGTTACTCGTATACAGGGTGTTAGGGTGAACACCGTTATCCTTGCAACCAGTGGTTTGGTTTCTTTACAGAACGTAAAATCAATGGAAAATTACAACTTTTTTTTTCTTTTTTTTAAATCTTCATTTTACCACTAGAGACGCAAGTTCGTTGCCGTATGTGCTAGGGCAACGAACTTGCGTCTCAGCACGGGCAGGGGGTGCGGGATGTGACCTGACCGACCGCGAGCGCGACCTCTCCCTCAGTCAGTCAGCTGTTTCGCTAGAGAGCACGGCGTCGGATAGAAACTTTTTAAAATATTTTAATGAAAATAACGTTTTTTTTTTTGTGTTCGGTCATTTATTTTTATATATAAGTCAACTACCCATGGTTTGAATGACAAGAGTGTTTACCCTTACAGCCTGTATGTAGCACAAAATGATTTAAGCTTTGTATTTTCCTCTTCAGATAGAGAAATGTTCACGGAAGTTAACACTTTTTGTAACAACATGTCCACTTTAAAAGAATTTTGCTTCATTAATACAAATATATCGAGATTTGATGTAATTCCCTCCATAGTGAGCAACTCAAACAATAAATTAGTGCAAGTAGAACGTTAGGGTACGAATCAGTAATGATAAGTGAAATTAAGTAAAGGTGCTCTCAGCATTTATACTGCTTCCATTTAGAATAGAACTCTAATCCATTTCCGGAAATGATTGTCTAATTAAGTGCACTTAAGTACCTACACAATTATGTTCCCACTATTTGACATACAAGGAATCTAATTACCCTAATTAGCAAAACCTGAACTCTAATTCATTAACCGGAATCATTGTTTGATCTTTCATGACATACAGTCATCTACCTAGAATAACAACAAAATTCGCAGAAAAATGGTAAGTGCACGCAGTGTGTTGTTGTTAAGTATGTTCCCATTATTTGATTATTTGATAAACAATGGATTTTTATCACCCTTATTACCAAAACCGAAATTTTTGGTCACACCTGCGCAATAACAATGGGAATTGAGGTGGTGACTATTGTTAAGTGAGGCAGTCTAATTTGACAAACATATAGGTAGGTAATTCAGGAATTATTAGTAACTGAATACAATGTTGCGACAGCCATTTTTACCATGACCAAATCAAAAACATAAATTTTAAATTAATTCATACGTTTTGAATAAGGACGTTTTTCGTCAAGATCCATAGTCACATAGGTATGTTGTCTATCAGGGATCAATACTGGGTAAAAAAAAAAAAAACTTTTTTTTGAGGAACATTATATAGTCCTCCAGACCGTATTTTCGGCCACGGCGGCCAATCTCAACGGAGACTAGCCTTCGGCGCGGGAGATATTATAGTGCACAAGTGTTTGCGCAGACACAAGTGCACTCTCTCTTCCCTCACTCTCATAGTCCGATGGGACGGCAATCCGACACGACCGGAGAGAGATCAGGCGTAGGACCAACGGCTTAACGTGCTTTCCGAGGCACGGGGGTATCACACCGCCAACTTCCAAACTCCGGGCTGTTACTACGAAATTCCTAATGGAAAAATCCAATAACACTTTGCCCGACCCGGGAATCGAACCCAGGACCCCACGCTCTGCAGTCGCGCTTGCGACCACGAGACCAACGGGGCAGTTACATTACCGAGTGCATATAGGACATTACCGAATGCATATTTGGACGATGTTATGCATTTTTAATTCATTCATATCTTTTGAACGGGGAAGTTCGGGGTCAAGGTCAAAGGTCGGGTGGCTTTGTTATGGGCTAGGCAACAATACCT
This sequence comes from Lithophane semibrunnea, assembly GCA_947363905.1. Taxonomy (NCBI): domain Eukaryota; kingdom Metazoa; phylum Arthropoda; class Insecta; order Lepidoptera; family Noctuidae; genus Lithophane; species Lithophane semibrunnea. The sequence goes on from OX376198.1 coordinate 9,021,252, forward strand.
AAAAGTTTCAGCTTTACAATCCAAGACAGAAAAAAGTTATGAGGAAAACGAATTCCATTTTCATACATTTTAAATATACAAAGTCGTTTTTTATGGTATAGATTCGAAAAAAAAACCCGTCACTATTAATTTATTCAATGTTTTAATGTACTCGACAAAACTGTATACTTGAAACTATCAAATAAAATATTTTATTTTTCAAAAATCCTATGAAAGGGAACCTTATTTTCCCGTCCACTGTGCGCCGTCGACCCGGATCGAATACCACCCCTGCAGTTGTATTTTTGTTCTGTCTTATCAATAATATCTAAGTTCCGGATATTCAGTAAAATGTAATTCTACTTGTTGATTCTAGGAAGCATTTAAACCGATAACCTTGTAATTAATTAAACTAATGGGAACTAGTTTTAACAATTATCTATTCTATGACATCAGATAACAAGCCCAAATGTCATCAACGTAGAATCACTATTGATAACACTTCATCCTTTCCAAATAGAGTGGGAGTCTTATCTGTATTTAAAAACCGACTGCGGCTTGTTAATACTTCAGTAGGCCAAACGTACCAGCACCAATGAACACACTGTCGCTAAAACCTCACGATTAATTAGCGTCTTGTCTTGATAATAATAAAATGAAGTTATATAATATACTAGTCCTGTTCATCAGTGTTCTCTTCAACCAAGTGCTAACGCTTAACATATTAGGAGTGTTCCCTTACCAAGGCAAAAGCCATTTTTTCGTATTCGCACCATATCTTCGGGAGTTAGCGAGCAGAGGTCACAATTTGACAGTGATATCGTACTTTCCTCAGGAAATACCAATTAAAAACTATCATGATATAAATTTGGGTGGAAAAATAAAACTATTAGAAGATACTTTTCCAATAGATAGTTCGTATAGGAACGTATTACAAATTGGTAAGTTCTTAGCTGATTCGGGAAGAAAAAACTGTATAAGTTTGCTAGAAAATGAGAAAGTGCAAAATCTGTGGAAATCTAAAGCAAAATTCGATTTAGTGCTTGTGGAACGGTTTAACAGTGATTGTGCGATGGGGCTTGCCCACGTACTGGGAGCACCAATAGTTGGGCTGACGTCCCACGTGCTGATGCCCTGGCACTACGAGGATAATGGGATTCAATACAACCCAGCATATGTGCCTCTCCTATTGTTAGAAGGTGGTACAAAGCCCACATTATATCAACGAATCGAAAGGACCATTTTGCATAATTTCTTTGTTTATTTATATGAATTCACTGGAAGGAGATACGATCAAAACACTCTAGCACAACATTTTGACAATATACCGCCATTGAAAGAATTGGCTCGAAGTGTTAAATGTACGTTGCTGTACACAAATTACGTGCTGTCTGGCCCTGGTCTGTACCCACCTAATGTGCATGGAGTGGGTGGATACCATGTTGCCAAACCAAAAGAACTGCCTAAGGTAAGCCTAAGTGACTTGACTCTTTATTTCCCATGTAGCTATTAAAATCAATCTCGTCCAGTACTTATGTAAATTTTGTCGTAAGCGTCATTAGATCTCAAATTCTCACACCACAATATCAGTTATAATAATATTTTTTATTATAATACTTATTTATACACAAACTGCAAGGAAAACGTTGCCGAACAGTGGGACTGGTTGGAGGCATGTATTATAAGTATTATAATAACAAATATTATTTTAACTGAAATTGTGGTGTGAGAATTTGGGATCTAATGACGCTCACGACAAAAAGTAAATAAGTACTGGACGAGATTGATTTGAACCCACACGCGTGGTCGCGCCGATAGAGTACACCTTCTTGTTTTCCGAACAAATAAATGACATAATTATACTGACGATGACGTGACGATTGAATATTCTTTCGAACGATTATTTTGGTTAGGACGCGGGGTATGGCACTAACTAAAGTCGATTACAAAACTGTTGCCCTTAATCCAACACATATACCTAATTTATCACTGGGCGAGGGCGTATGATTTCATAATAGATATGCGTACCTACGATAAGCATTATTTCTCGAGTAAACGATCAACTATATTTTTTTCCAGGATTTAAAAAAAATCATAGAAGAATCAGAACATGGTGTAATTTACATAAGTTTTGGATCGATGTTACGAGCCAGCTCAACGCCCAAAGATAAATTGGAAGCCATCATAGGAGCTGTATCACAGTTACCGCAGAGGATCATTTGGAAGTGGGAGGAGAAGACTTTGCCAGGGAACCCGAAAAATATATATATATCAAACTGGCTGCCTCAAAACGATATATTAGGTACCTATAGTTTTATTACTTACGTGCCTGTATCTATATATCAAAGCCAAGGACGCCCATATTAGCCTATTTAAGATTTAAAAAAACGAAAACAGAAATATAACATAAACCAAAGTACGACACTAAAGGAAAAATAACCTTGGATACAGTTGTCATAAAGAACTGGATACCATTTAAATAATATTACGCAGGCTGGCTGGTTTGATGCAGGACACATTCAAGGCTGAAGACAGTATTCGGCTCTCGTTTATGTAAAAAACATTACACTGTAAAAAGTAGGACGTTATATTGACCTAACTATGCAATAGGTAAAATACGTCAAAGTTCTGCCCGTCTTAGGCCCAGGGGGCCAAGTCTACTAATTTACAAACGTGTCAGTGGTCTCACAATGATGAGTTTTTGACAGATATTCCATAAAAAATCTGTCAAAAACTGATCATTGTGAGACCACTGACACGTTTGTAAATTAGTAGACTTGGCCCCCTGTTTGGATCATTCCTTATTCCGATTCCGATGCAGCCTGTGCATGTACGCTTTAGGATCTTAACACGAGACTTTCACTAAGATATTCTTTGCGAATTATTCGTCACCTGTGAGCGTAATTTATCGACGTTTCGTTGAATGTGTTCCTCGTTTAACCATTCATACTGTTTATTCAGACTAAATAAAAAGCCAAGACGAGCGCTGTCAACAGTGACGTGAGCCCGATTTCGTAAACATGTGTGCTCTTAGTGAGGCGTAGTTTGATTGTAAATGTGTGCGTGTTAGCGTATATGCGAAGAGCATCTGGTGTAGTTTTGGCATGCTTCACTATATTGTTCGCAGCGCTCTCTCTTGGTTTTTAATTTGGTCTGAGACAGTATAGTACTCGTAAATAAATTCACTGCAGAAGCTATCATCTCTTCACCATTTAACCTTTTCCCAGTTATATTGAGGTCTGCTAATTCACTGCTATTTTTACATTGCTGTTCCATTGCGATTTCCCCTCAGGATAGATTGTAATAAGATATCTCGTTACTCGGCGCCAAAGGGAAAACCCTTTCACCAAAACACTATCGTAACTATGAAGAAAAAATGTAGGCTCAAAGTTTTCGATTTCGATCTAAAAAAATAAGTTTAGATAACGATATAATGATATACAGTGGGTTAGGTTAAACGAGGAACATTCAGGGAGTGTAGTACATTTTGATCGCGTAGGTATTGCACTTTGTAGGAACAGATTAGTTTTTTTATATTTCAGAGTTGGTTCCATACTAAAAGTTGCATTTTTTTTTGTATTTTCGTACTTATTAAGTGCGAGTGTGAGATTTACGTCAGTGCGGTTTTTCGGCATCCGCAACTTTAATAGTAACTACATAGTAATCTGCTCAAGCGTGTCCAAAGAGTTTCATCAGCAAATTCTGCTAGACCAGCCAGGCTTAATAATCTTATTTGTATGTTACTGCTAAACCCGAAGTACTGTTACACCTAGGTTAAGCCGGCTACAACCAGATGCAGCTGGTTGGAGGTTGTTTAAATAACTTAGGCGTGGTAAACAATATGATATTAGCTAAACTTATTATAATTCTTATCAAGTTATCTGGATTCAAGATTCTCTTTGCAGACATTAATCATAAAAATTAAATGTCTACAAGATAAAACCGCCGACAATATAATTATATAAGTGGGTGTTAATCTATTAAAATTGCGATTGCTTGCGTGTTAGTTATAATGCAGCAAGGCATCAACGCATTCATAAATAAATGATATCTTATTACATAGGAACTCTTTCAAGTAAATCTTTTATTTTGTACCTTGGACCCTAGCTTTTATAAGATCTAACAATTTTGTGGATTTAATGCAGAAATATAACAGTCACGAAAGATGATGAATATGAAACCAAAGATGAGTAACTCTCTCAGAGCTAACACTTGCTGTTAATGAAATTTTATCTAAAAAAACAGCTTTTCAGGCAATTTGCTTTAGTTCAGTAGTGGATGTCGACGACCCCGTTCTTAATTTAAATTATATAGAATAACTTGGTTTTACTCATAATTTCAGCGCATCCGAATGTTCTGGCGTTTTATTCTCATTGTGGCATGCTGGGTTCCACGGAGGCGATTCATCATGGAGTACCCATGATTGGCATGCCAATCTTCGGGGACCAGCCAGGAAATGCTGCAGCCGTTGAAGAGAGCGGGTTAGGCGTTCAGATCTACTTCAGAGAATTGACTTCGGAACTATTGTTGGAGAAAATCAAAACTGTTCTAAATCCTGAGTGAGTTCGAAATATCTTTATTGTATATTACACAAACTTTTTTTGTACACCACATACTTAAAATTATATTAGGTACCTACTTACTTAACATTTTAATGAAAAAATAAAAAGATAATTTCCTTGTAATAACTTTAAACTTACCATGCCATAAAATACTTCCAGCAAAAAGAGTATTTGATGGTATACTAGTTTTATTTGACGATCATAATTTATACTCATCAAGTGTCAATTGTATTTCAGGTTCAGGAGGAAGGTAAAGGATCTGTCCAGAGTATGGCACGACCGTCCGCAATCAGCCATGGACAGTGCAGTTTACTGGACTGAGTTCACAGCTCGAACTAGCAACTACACCTTCCGGACTCCGGCGAGCGCAGTGCCCCTGTACCAATACAGATCATGGGATGTCATAGCGGTGTTAGGAAGCATCATATTTGCAATCCTGTACTCTCTGAAAATTATAATCTGTTTGCTTATGAAGAGCAAACAACCGCAAGTCCAACGTAAAATGAAAACTAAATAAGTCTCTCTAAATTATTTTTAATTAATTTTGTATTAATTTTTATAAATAATAATATTCAGTATTTGCTAAGGTGTGAGTTTATGTATGTTTTTCGGTGATCTAAAAATAGTTAATGTTAGAGCTACATGGGTAGGTATCCCCAAACAAAAGTGTTGGATGTTTGAACGTAAATTGTTTTATTTAAAGTGCCTTATTAACATATTGTATCAAAAATAGTTTTATGTTTGACTCACCTACTCCATTTTTTTTAAGTCATGCAATCCTAGCCGAAAGCGAGTTATTAAAGACCCAAGCTCTAGCCGGGCAATAATATTGTACTGAATTTCGTTATGACCCGCCTGGTGCATAATGTGATTTGAATATGGAACGTCAACTAAATAATTCATATGAAAACTTTAACCATTTGCGATGATCTGTGGCGGTAACGGCGGCATGTAATCGTAACAGCTAATCGGTTGCTGTGGCGCGTACCCCGCGCGGCCCCGCCACCATAGACTAAAGTCTGTATTGTGCTCCCGCGTTAGAATATTTGATGTGGGCGTCATATTTACGATATTATTTATAGTATTTTTGATGAAATTACATGAGCAGAATATAAATTAGTGTATGAAACTGCACATAACTAGGTATTCACCGGTTATTTAACAGTTTCATAAACTACTAATCTGACAATCGAATCGCTTTTTATTACCGCGCAGTATGTGCGAAAAGTAGAGTATTCTCCTCGGGGATAAAGGTGTCTTCGTCTTGGGTGAGCTTGAGCCCTTGCTGCACTCAGGAGTCAGGATTAGTCTGTACTCGCTTCTCTCAGGAGTTAACTCATAGCTCCCTCGCTACGCTCGGGAGCCCTAGAATCCTTTGTTGCGTTCGGTATTCAAAATATTGCCCGCGAGATTAAGACACTGCTGTATCCAATGAATAACCTACATACTATAAGTTTTTCCAACGGCGCGCGTTTTTTTTTAGTCAGACATTTATTTTTATTAAGTTTAAGTTTTTTGGTAGATATTCTATAAATAGACTATCACATCATGAAGGTCAATACATTAATAGGTACTTACGAACTTAAACGTAAAAACATTTTTACGTTTAAGTTCGTTTAAGTTAACGTTTTTATCGTGACGGTTAGATTTAATGCTCACCAACTAAGTAAGTAATAAGTAATAAAGTTTATTAATAAAAAAGTAACAATACAATTTAGCCAAATTCGGTGAGCCACAAACTAAGCGTCGCTTGTATCTTGTGGCTCAAAACTAGTTAGGTAGTACCTAATAAGGTATATTTTAATAAAAATTATAGCACCAGATCATATTATATAACTACACATAGGTATACATATTGGTACGCATGATAACCTATTTAAGGTTGATGCGCTAGGGTAGCCCGCGTAATTCAAATTTTCTTAGGTTTTTTGCAATTTGCAGGTCAGTATCAAGTTGTATGTTGATCTAAATATTATTAGCGCTCGTAACAAATATAGATTTACTGAATTATAAGCATTAAAATCAGCAATACAACTCTCTAAGTTCACGTGAAATAATTTTTGTATCAGCTTTGATATTTTCTCAATTAAATTAAATATTGTGCACAGTTCTTACAATACACCATAGATGGCACTAAAACCTTTTTAGGTTAAAGTGCCATCTATGGTGTATGGTAAAAACTACACATCGGAGCCATAGAAACTACAATAGGAATGGAAGTAGGAAAGCGAGGGTAGAGGGCGATTTCAATAATCTCGTTTAGTTTATAAGTTTTATGCCCTAGCTTTATTAAGCAATTCACAGGATAGCCCGGTAAAGCAGCCCACCTCATAAGATGACCTGCGAAATGCATTACATAAAAAAAATTCTCCACAACTCAAGTAGGAATCGACAATATGTACCTTTATCTGAATTTTTTACCAATCTGCATATGTATATCAAATGAAAACAAACATAAACTCACGCCTAATATCCATGGGGGTAGGCGGAAACTATATACAGAAGGCCACCTGCAGCTTCGATCCTTACATTTTCATACTCCATACTTCGCTTATTACGAACGCTTATTACTCGCAAAACTTGCTATGCGGCCATCGCGAGGTTCGAACGTAGGTGTTTTCAAGTGGGGTACCCACATCGTGAAGCTGACTGTACCAAGTACATTTTAAAGAAAAAAATGATGTGTTTTAGCAATGATATTATATTAACAGATATGTTATACACTCACAAAACAACCGAAAAAATGTTCCGCGCAGCAGCGGCACACATACCCACGTTTCATTCATTTTTTACCCGACTACGGCGAAGAAAAAAGGAGGGTTATGATTTTGACCGGTATGTATGTATGTATGTATGTTCATCTGTTTCCTCCTATCTTCCAAACCACTTATCACAATTTGACAAATGAGGTATCGCTGGAAGCGTCGTGATTGTCCGCTGGTTATAGGTTATGTGAAGTCACATTCAATTAAAAATGGCGCCCTGTAGAGGACATAAAGTGAGGAACTTAAAAAGAAATATGGTTTAATCGTACCATGTTGGGTATCAAATGGAAGGGCTTAATGAGCACATTTCAAAAATATATATTATTATAACCCAAAACAATTTTTTTTTAAATCAAGTAATAAAAACTAAAACCCAACTACGACTTAAAAGGTATAAACAAGACACCACAGACAGACAAATTAAAAATCCGGAGTCACACGTGTTAGGGGCATAAATCGAACAGATAACGTGTGACTCCGGATTTTTAATTTGTCTGTCTGCGGTGTCTTGTTTATACCTTTTAAGTCGTAGTTGGGTTTTAGTTTTTATTACTTGATTTTTTTACATTTCACTACAAGTAAAAACGTTACAATTGGAATGTTTTCGAGTCTTCACGATTGCTCGCTTATAATATATGTAATTTAATATCATTGTGTTTTAGTATCAAAACTTCGGTTTAAAATCGAACATAAATTTTAATTCTGTTTCAGTTAAAGTTTTTAGGACTGTCGTCTGAAAAGTGTAAAAATAAATTAGGACTAACAAACCAATCCCGAGAACACAGCACGTAGAATACCTAGTTGGTATAATGTGCTTACAAAGTCGCTATACATGTCTGCTGTGTGACTGCGTTGTTCCCTGAAACTTCGCAACAGATTGTGATGCGGTTTTCACCATCATTTCTTACGTATTAAACTTACAAATAACTAATAAAGACATCTAGATGTTTTGTCAAGTCCGAAAACCTAACCTAAGCAATTGGGTTGATAAAATAAAATATGTTAGTGTTGGTGTTAATGATCGTTCTAGCCATGTTTCCTTATGTTTTCGGCCATTTTTCGGAATCTTCAAGGCATTGCGACGTCTTCATGATATATTAATAACGACTAGTACGACAACGCTTGCCGAGGGAGGTTAGTCCACGGATAGGTGCCTATCCATTACATTCCGAGACCCCTCCGTGCTTTGGAAACCACGTCCCGGCCGTCATTCTTGGATCTTTGACATTCGTTACGGGTAGTCAGAAGCCCGAAAGTCTGAAAACCAGTCTTACCAAAGGGTATCGTGTAACCCAGTTACTGGGTTGTGGAGGTCAGATAGGCAGTAGCACCATGTAAAATACTGGTATTCAGCTGTATCCCGAACACAGTTGGGAAAAGGCTAGACAGATGGTAATTGATGATAAAAAGGTTTACCTACCAATCTTTACTTACTAATATTATAAATGCGAAAGTAACTCTCTCTGTCGTGCTTTCACGTCAAGACTACTGAACCGATTTTAATGAAATCTGGTACACAGATAGTCTAAAGCCTGAGATCCTACTTTTTATCGACATATCACGCGGGCAAAGCCGCAGGCGAAAGCTAGTTATTTATAAATGTAAGGCCGTATCATTATCAACTAGTGCATACATGAATTGAATAAGGTGCCTATCAGATAATAAAAATTATTAGCTGACATTGAAAAATAACTGAGTGCACACGGCTACACATCAAGCTATACATTTCCAGTATAAGCTGACCTCGCATTGTATGAAAATCCTATACAATGCGAGATCAGCATAAACTGGAAATGTAGAGCTTGTTGTGTAGCCGTGTGTACCTATACATTTTTTATCTCATCAATGAATTGTGTTTTAGCTAACAGCAGGTTTGTATACCGTCGAGTCATCGTGTCTTGTCTGACTGGTCGAGTTTTACTCATATACTAATAATATAATAAACTCGTTGAAAGGTATCACTATCACACTCGTGGTTTAGTCGTTCGCAAGTCAGTGTATTGCCGGAGGTCGCCGAGTACACACCGCCGGCGCCGTTTGAGTGACCTCACGCCGACGGCCTTCAAATTCTCAAACATGAAGCTGAGTGTTTTAATCGCTACTTTATCATTACTAGTGTTAACGGACTACGCTTGTAGTCTTAACATCCTTGGAATATTTCCGTACCAAGGCAAAAGTCATTTTATCGTTTTCCGTGTTTATTTACGTGAACTCGCCAGAAGAGGTCACAATGTGACCGTTATTTCTCACTTCCCCGAACAAGACCCACCGGCAAATTATCATGACATTAGTTTAGCTGGAAGTATTAAAGCCATTGAAGGCGAGGCACCCTTGGAGAGCTCATATCTGACGCTGTTCTTTGTCAGCCTCTTCCTTGCAAATGCCGGAATAGAAAACTGCAATGTAATGTTGGCCAATGACCGAGTGCAAAGTTTAGTTAAAGAAAAACCGAAGTTCGATGTAATAGTTGTGGAGCAGTTCAACAGTGATTGTGCTCTCGGTGTTGCCCACAAGCTCCAAGCGCCGGTGGTCGGTATAATGTCCCACATACTGATGCCCTATCATTATCAAAGATTAGGTGTGCCTTACAATCCTGCTTATGTTCCTTTCCATTTCTTAGAGGGGGGAACCAAACCCACACTATATCAAAGAGTAGAAAGGACAATATTGGACTTTTATTTTAGAAAACTTTACCACTACTACACCCAAAGAAGCAACCAAAACGCTCTTGCAAAATATTTCGATGATATCCCGCCTCTAGAAGATTTAGCTCGAGAAATGAAGTTTCTTCTTCTGTATCATCACTTTACACTAACTGGATCGAGACTGTTTCCATCTAATGTTATCGAAATTGGAGGTTTTCATGTAATTGATGCGAAACCATTAAGTGGCGTAAGTATTGACACTGACCATTTTATTTTTATTTTATTGAGGCAACAAAACTGCTGGTTGGCTTGAGGCTCTGGCTTGGCTCCAAATCAGCGTAGATCAGCTTTCCGTGCACAACAAAACGTTAAAGTAGTGTAGAATGCAATCCCTTTGCTTATAATGGGTAAGCAAGGATCCTACACTTTTGTTTGATACGAAGGCCCATGAGTACCAATTAACTTTGCTCTGAAGGAGATGTCCATCATGGACGAACAATAAGATGTTGAAGCATTCTCTGAGGCAGATGAAGGTTCCGGCAGTAGTCTGGCAGACAGGGCCGGTACTCTTCGAAGCACCTTTTGTAGTACTTAATTATAATAGTATAACTGATAATAAAATTAAAAATTTAGTGTTTAAATTTATATTTTTTGAATTCCAGGACCTTAAAAAGTTCTTCGATGAGGCAGAACACGGTGTTATTTACATCAGTTTCGGATCCATCGTGAAAGCGTCCACGATGCCGGCTGACAAAGTACAGGAAGTTTTAAATGTCATGAAGCAACTGCCACAAAGATTCATCTGGAAATGGGAGGACAAAACTTTAGTGGTGGACAAAAATAAACTTTACACAAACAGTTGGCTACCTCAAGTGGATATTTTAGGTAATTTTAAAATAAATCCAAAATAAAATGATGATACCAAATAAATTAAAATGACAGCGAACAGAAATAACAATTCTCATTTTCTATCTCAAACAATGGCGAGAACTAGAACTCACGTCCTTTTGATCTTTTGAAGGACAAGAATAATATTTACAATTAAAATTAGTACCTACCTAGTTATATAGCGTCGAGTAATTCGAATCATCTTGTAAAATTTCAGCACATCCGAAAACCCTAGCATTTTTGTCTCACGCTGGCAACGGTGGTACGACAGAAGCCATACACTATGGAGTGCCCATGGTAGCCATGCCTGTGGCAGGAGACCAGCCTGCTAACGCCGCAGCCATCGAAGAAAGCGGCCTTGGAGTGCAAGTACACATTAGAGACTTAACAGCGGAAAACCTACTGAATGCTTTCAAAAACGTATTGGATCCCAAGTTAGTACGAGTACCTATATTATAAACTCAAATAACAAAACGAGACGTACTTACTAAGTACGATCCTTACATAAATTTTGTCGTCCAATCGTTTACGTCTTCATTCTCTACGTTCGACTTTGTTCAATCATCTGAGCAATCGCATGCGCCGGTTACGAGCAGTTACCTACTACGAACCTGACCTTTGTGAAGGACAGCAGTATTAATTAGGTCAGTGATGTCATTGTAGGGCGCAGCCCTGCCGGCCTTGAGTATATTTATTGGTACTTCAGAGAGATTAAATATTATCGTGTTATTCTTATTACGTAGGTCAATTTAAAAGAATTGGGGCATACGAATTCAGACCTTATTGCAATCAAAATTAAGTACTTACCTTATGTGTGTTCGGCCAGTGCGAAATACTAGTTCCTGTACAAATAAATACACATAGTACATTTTAATAGATTCTTCAATTCTGATTACGCAATTATGCACTTTATGTGACAGAATTTAAGGTTCTAATGCTTAAGATTATTGTGCTATGAATCTCAACTAATAACTAGTTTCAAGTACTAGGTATGATTTGGGTTCGGAATCAAGTTGTTTCGTCCATGAGGTCGGGATAGGTAAAAAATCACAAAAGTAACTAAGATATGTTTTTTAATTAATAACGTGTTGTTTCCAAAGAAGTTTTGCTGCTACAGAATATAATATATTCTTTTCAACTCACTTGCTTGTATGGCTTGCAAAAAGTTTATTTTATTCACTGAAAACAGTGATTGAAGCAGTTTGAATCACTATTTTCGTCACTATTTTCGTCTATTTTGGTGTTTGAATTTAAAACACACCAATATATTCGACCTCCATCTCCGTGCTATATAACCTCCTTGCGAATAATTTAACCTTCCTTTTTTCTTCATTGAATGTCTATTTTCGCCTTAAATCTTTTTTTCTCGTAGTAATGGTATAATAGTTATTTATGCAACTGTTATATAATAAGGGGTATTAAAACACGAATGTGGGTTTATCTCATATATTTATATGAGATAAACATATATTTATGATAATAGTACCACATGAGTGTTTTAATACCTAATTATTTACAGTTGCATACAAGATTTTTCAACACACTTGCTCGTAAAGTGGCTCTTATTGACCCACTTTTAGGTTCATAATGCAGTGTATTATGGAAGCGTGCTTTTTACTTTACATTACCGCACTAGTGCGGTAATGTGCGCCACAGATAACTATTTACTAGTCGGAGTAATGACATGGCAGTAGGTATGGAATTAGTAAGTACTATCATGGCACCATCACATACCATGTTACCATTATAGTATTTACTAATTCCATACATACTTATATAAAAATTGACTTTGGTGAAACTTTTTAATACCATAGGCAAATCATGGGCGTTTAGTTATGAAAAAATAATCCCACGGGTAAGTCAGTGGGATATTATAATTACATGGAATTAGTATGAACTATCCTATAGTATATAAGCATTCTCTATTTTCATAAGAGCAGAGATTTGCGCTTCGTTAATTAAATTTCATCAAAGAGACTTCATGCCTATTTTATGCCTTCTGTGTAAATAAATAAAATGATAAAAATGAACTTAAGTACTTACTTAATATTCAATTAAATTACATAAGTACTTTTATACTTTTCACTACATATTGACCTTAATGTTTTGAATACGCAAGTATTCAGAACATTAAGTTGTGTTTATTACATAGGCTGTTTAGCGGATTTTCCAGTGCGTTTATTTACACCTGCGCGCGCATTGCTAGCGTGGCGCGCGAAAACAATACCAGAGAGCCATTTTCCATAGATACGAATATTTGTTAACATTTTGCGTTGTGTGGTTATTTTCAAAAATGTCGACTTCACTGGAAGAAGAACAATACGTAGATTTGACCCCGCCGGAAATACTAATCGAGGCACGAAACGCGAGTGATAGCCTGTTGCCACCAAAATCTAGAGAGAAATACCTAGCGGCCTACGAAACTTTCATACAGTGGTAAAATACCAAAAATGGCAGTCATTACAGGAAAACGTATTTTTGGCTTACTTCAATGAACTGGCAAATAAATATAAGCCCAGCTCGCTTTGGTTATTTAATATCAGGTCAAGACTGAGGAAATATGAGAGAGTCATCATGAGGGACTTGATTAGTCACGCTAGGAACAAACCAAGACTAAAGAAAATGCATGAAATCTTAGACGGAAAAACAGTAACCAAACGCATCAAGAACCACAGGATGTGCTGCTAGCGAGATATACAAGAAACCTGAAACGGACAGCAGCGACAGCTCAGACGAAGATACAGAAAACAGCAAATTGGAGCATAGTACAGCAAGGTGTTAGAAAAGAGCCGAGAACGAAGCAAAATATCTCCGCCAATGGATTCAACGGCGAAGATCGAACGAAGTCAACTGGCGGAGACGTCGTAAAAAGATGTCTACTAGTCCATTGCTTACTCAAGGATGCATATCCGGTTGGCTCGCAAGTCCTTTCTTATTCCTAAGGGCACAGTCTATCCCTACCATTACCCGCGCCCCCCGGTCTACTCTTCGATATGCAATGGCTTCTGTAGCTCCATGAACCATGAGGCTTCAGGGGCTAGTGCAAATCCTGGGGTTCATTCGATTTATCGAGTCTGGTTAAGCCACGCTGGGGTCGGTGCATTACATTCATTCATTCATTCATGTGCCTACGTAGTATTATAATATCTGTGCTATAGGCAAACCAGGAGCGTTTTGACCAGGGGCATAGGGTCTCAACTCGAACAAATTATAATTAGTCTTGAAAAAATATCATAGATGGCAGCATAAGTAACAATTATGAAATTATTAATTACTAAAAATCATTATATGGCAAATTTTGGCTGAAGTAATATTAGTAAAAATCAAAACATCTTTGTTTAAATGCTGATTTATGTATTTACACTCATAAATTTCTTTTACTTCAATTCGAACCCTTAGAATGAAGTAGCCATCTGTTAATCATTTTGTTGCGACCTCTTTGCAATAGATGGCGTTTTAATTAATTTTTTACTGGCATCAGCCAAAAACATTTTTTTTTAATCTAGTACCTTACGTAGAAATATAAGAATTAAGAAAGTCTATTAACATGTGTTTGGTACATAATAGGGAATATGCATGTATTTTTTTAATATTTTTATTCGATAGTTTACATCGTCAAATAATAGTGAAAAATAATTCGACGGCAAAAAAGCAATTTAAAGTAGTTAAAAAAATGTTTAAAAATATCCAACCGATCCGGGCTATTTAAACGCCCTACATTTGGCGCGCTTGGTGTGGTGACGTCACAGACCGTGAAAATAGACAAGCAACTGTCAAGACAACGTCAAACACTCCTTTTTCTATGAGCGTTTGACATTGACTTGACACTTGTTGATTGACTTGACATTGACATTTTGATTGTTATCCCGGATTGTTACGTCACATCCGCTCTTAGCATTTTCAAGTATTTGAATTACCCACAGTTTTTTGGGACTTTTTAAAAATTAATTTCTCGCTCAAAAAGAAATTTTATTCAAAAATATTGATGGAGGTATAATTCTGAAGTAACATAGTTTATAGAAAAAAATATTTGACCCATATTTGAATCACATGCATATTCCCTATTACCTTTTTTTTTTATTTTACTGAACCCGGTTTCTATAAAACTTTCTATCCCTGGGACATGCGTTGTCCCGGTGCAATAAAAGTAAAATGCTCCTGGGACCTCTAGTTCCCAACCGTCACAAGCGGGTAGTTATTTTAAATTATTAAATTTCCGTCGACCGCGGCGATAACGGTAACCGGAGTGCACTTGACTGTTTTTATCTCGCTCGCTCGAGCACTTGAGCGGTGTATATCTAGACAAGGCTTTCTATATATCAAAACTAGTCTCTGGCAATTAGACAGACGCTGCCATCTGTTAAAAAAATGGAGGAAGAAAAATAGCTTAATTGTTTTCGTTGTGTGGTTAATTATTATATATTTAAAATGTCGATTTCACGTCGGGAAGAATATCAATACCTAAATAATAATAAATAGATTTCACCCCACCATACGCTTAGTATTTCTTTTTTCTTATTAGAAACATTATTTTTTGTTTATTTTACTACAGGCTGTCTTTGCCAGTGCCTTTATTTACACCTATGGAAAAACTAAACCAGCGCCCCATTTTCTATAAAGTTGTTATTGTTTTCGTTGTGTGGTTAAATAAGTATTATCAAAAATACAAAACTTAAAGTATTGTCGTTACCAACTGACGTTTTTAATCGATGCTCCGGATAGTCAGTACCTGGCAACAAAGGTCAGTTGAACTTTATAAATCTAAACGTGTCATCTTTATAATTACGTTATTGTAGCATATGTCCTTACAAGAGTCTGTGTTTTTCCTCGCTAGTGTGTTGAAAAACGTCGTATGACTAATACCGCCTCGACTGTAATATCCAAAAGAGCACACTTGTATCACAATGTACTATTATCTACACCCATGATATGAATCTTCTATAAAAGTTTCTTTGCAACACCAATATCGAACAAAAATGGCGCGGTACGACGTGAATTCAAATTATTCGAATTCGTATGTGTTTTGTTTTTAAATTACGGTGCTTTGTTAGTGATACGCTCCTGAATGACAATGTTTTTTTTTTTAAATGAGTTGCATTATGAAATTCAGTACAACATTATAAGACCTGTTTGGATGATATTATGGTTACTATGACACTGGTTGTTTTAATGTTGGCAATAAGCTAAATGTTTCGGAAACTTTTAGAGAGGATTTATAGCATGGGTGTAAATAAACGGATTTATAACGAGGCCATGAATCACTCGCGTCGCTCAGGATTCTAATACTTGTATCAATCATCATGTTATAATCCTTCCCTTACTCGTGATTCATATATGGCCCTCACTTTAAATCCGTCCTTTATTCACTAATTGCATAATATACTATTAACAATATTGTAGGTACTTACATAAGCATACTCAAATATATCAGATAATACCAAAAAATAAAGGTCAAAAGCGCCAACGATAAAATGTTATTTTAGCTGAGATTGTGTCATACATAATATCAAAATTATTTAAAAATCTTAACAAAACAATTTAATTGTTTTCAGATTTCGGCAAAGAGTGAAGGAAATATCAAGAGCGTGGCATGATCGTCCAATGTCTCCCATGGATACCGCTGTATATTGGACAGAATTTGTTGCTAAGCATCCAAACTTCACCTTCAGAACCGCCGCAGCTGATGTACCATTCTATCAGTACATCAACCTAGATGTGGCGTTGGCGTTAATTGGAATGTTTAGTATATATCTTGTTCTAATAATAGCACTCCTAAAAGCATGCTGCGGATCGAAGAAAGTTATAAAGACAACAACAAAGACAGAAAAGAAAAAGCGTGTGTAGATTTTAAATGATTTCAATATAGACTGTCCGAAAAAACAAACAATTGACATAGAACAAAATAACTGGAACCACCACAACTACCACTTACCGTAGATACGAATATCAGTAGATATGTAATAAAAATAGTTGGTAATATGATAAGTCAGAATGTATAGTAGATATAAGCATGAAACCAAATGAAATTGTATTAATGGGAATTAAAGAATTTTCAACGGAGAAAATATAGGCTCGAAAAAAATTCATTGCATTAGTGACGCCAAGCACAAAATAAATGCACACTTATTTCAAAATAAAATTTTGTGTCTTTAGCAAAACGAAAATATTTGTGATTTGTTTTGTTGATCTGGATAGTGCAATTATAGTTAATACTAGTCATGATTCGGTTACCTTAGTTAAAACTCTTGTATTTTTGTAAGTAATTATTAAATAGATCCTAACTACGTTAATTCTTATTTTAACTCTAATCTATCTTCCTTCTCTTTACTTTCTGTTTCCCTAAGATTGCTATCAAAACCGCCGATAATACTTTACATAGAGTGTAAGCTATAACAACCCCTGATGATGCCATTATAAGGACTACATCAAGCATCAAGTATTGATAGAGTGGCATGTCAACAGTCGGCGGCTTCAAGTTGACTGCTCCTTTATGTCTGGCTACATATTCAGTCCAAAATATTGCTGTATCCATCGGGGAGAGAGGCCTGTCCTTCCAAACTCTAGACAATTCCTTTGCCTTCTTTTGATACCTGTAATAATTGAAATGAGGTTTACGATAATGCATATAGATATCGCAATGGTCCAAAATTTAGTCTTACATTGGATCATGATTCAACTCAGCCTATCGCAGTCCACTGCTAGACATAGGCCTTACCCAAGCTGCGCCAGAACACCCTGTCCTCCACCTTCCGCATCCAGTCTCTCCCAGACATTTTTTTAAGGTTGTCGGGCCATCTAGCTGGGCGGCGACCCACACTACGTTTGCCGATACTCAGTCTCCACTCTAGGACTCGTCTGCTCCACTGGCCATCAGTCCTTCGAGAAACATGGCCAGCCTACTGCCACTTCAGCTTGCTTGGATCATGATTGAGTCAGTTGATAAAGCCCTGTCAATTATATTCGAACTTGTGTTCTTGAAATGCATTCAGAACAATTTGTATGTATGGATTGGAAACTTATACTTTAGCTCGAAGGTGATATTTCTCCATAAAGTAAAAAATCGAACACTTACTGATCTTGAAGTATCGTTCGCAAAGCATCTTCTAGCACACGTTCATTAAGACTCAATATGTTCAAGGAAACTCCCAAACCACTTTCAACAGCTGACTTTCCATTCGCGAACTGTTCTCCAAATAGCGGCACACTTATAATGGGCACCCCACAATATAAAGCCTCCGAGGTACTCAACATTCCAGAATGCGAAATAAAACCAATTACATTTGGATGACCTGGAAATAGAAAAAAAAATCCTCATCACACCCAATAATTAATGCATATTTTTAACACTAAAGTATAATTTGCTATACCAAATACACATCTACATTTCTAGAGTATTTTTAACAAGAGAATTGAGGATAAATATTCTACTAAAAATCCAACTATACTTACATAAGACTGCTGCTTGTGGCATCCATTTCCCTAAAAACACGTTGCTAGGTGGATCCCATTCTAAAATATCTGTTTTCCAAACAAATCGAATATTGCTCTTCTCGACCAATTTCGTAATTTCATCTGATATTTTGCGAGGAAAGTTTGTTGCCACGCTTCCAAAACTAATATAAACCACTCCATTGTCTGCAGAATCCAAAAAGTTTAATAAACGCTGTAAAATAAACAGTTTATATTTTTTTTAATTCATGATTCTATTCCGGATCTTGTATGGAAGGGAAACTTAATCAAGTTCAACAATTCGTGAGTTCGCCACATGATCAGCTAACGCTTGAACCCAAAATAATTTAGGCAATTGTTAAACACGCTTGTATGAAAAGCCATAAACAATCACTCGTATTAACATTTTTTATTACTACGAATTCCCATACCTAGATTTTAAATTACTTGGCGAATCTTCGAGAATCAGATCTTAGACATTCCATAATATAGCAGTTCTTTTTGAAAAGTAACAAGGGGATAACTGATAACTTTATCAAAAACCATGATGGCAAAATCATAAAGTAATAGCAATTCGCAGTTCCTACATAACACGAGCTAAAATAATTTAAAATTACAAACCTTATCTGATATTCGATCATTCTGATTAATGTGCATGCCACCAACTTCTACCACATTAGAGCTATATAAACGCGGACTAGTTAATGGAAAATATTGATTTATCATTATCAAAGACATATTCTTCCCAAGGTCTTCTAAGAGTGGTATGTCGGGATACACTTTATTCACAATTTCTTGATCACTTTTCTGAATGACATTTTTATAGTACATATTCATTCCAAAGTTAATTACTACACTTTTTATTCTATTAAATAAGTTTGGCTTCGTTCCAGAACCAAAAAAGTGGTTCGGTACATACGCTGGATTGTTAGGCGCACCTAACCTGGAATAAGTCCATGGGCTTAAAATATGAGCAGTTATTCCTATTGCAGGTGCATTCAACTTGTAGGCAACAGCCAAGCCACAGTCCGTCACAAACTGCTCAACTATTACCACATCAAAATGCGCCGCCGATGATATTAGCTCTTGTATTTCTCGATTGTTCATCAGTTTCTTACAATTTGTATTTGCTATATTTTTGAACACTTGAGCAGTAGCATACGCCAAAGACACGTCAGAAATAGATAGGACTTCCATACGTTTCTCTATATCAACACAAGCACTACTAACATTCTCTCTATCCTGGAGAGAAATTTGACGTAAAGTGGGTAAATTTTGCACAGGATGGTAGTTTATCACTGTCACATTATGTTGTCTTACTGCTAATTCTTCGACTAGGGGCGTGAAATAAATATGGTGACTTCGTGCACTATGAGGAAAAATTGCCAGGATACTGTAGCCATCACAATTAACAAGTAAGTAAAAATATAATACGAATATTTTCATTTTTTAAATAATTAACGAGTTTTTACGCACGGTTTGAAAACTAAATTAGATATTTTAATCTTCTACAACACCGGGTGTCCGTAGGGAATCTGACGGATGTCTGTTTATGAACATTAACCTATTGACCGCGCAATAATGATGATTGCCTAATGATTTCAGTAAGGTTATCAATATGAGTCAAACTCAAGAGTGATGGTGGCTCGCGTTTCACCGGTTCCTTCACCCTGACTAATGACTAATGAGCCACCACTAATTATCTATTGTGACGTTTCTCTCGGGAGTCATAAATTGTTTCGTTGATGGAATTAAAACAGTATGTTGTCAAAGGAGATTGGGCGTTTCTGCCCTGGAGCCCAATAGCGTTAAGATATATACCAATGGAAAGATCTCATCAAGAAGAATATTTTTTATTCTGAAGACTTCTCTTGATCGTTAGTACGAAAGGAGCTACAGAGCTTTAAGTGTGAGTGATTAAATATTATTGTAATTCTGGTATTTCGTCAATTAAATAACTTTTAATGATTCAGTGCCCTGCAAACATCAAGTTTGAAGCTTATAAGCGACCATTTTAAAACATTGGTCTCCAATAGATGCCATTTTAGGAACAATGTTTTTAAGAGGCGGTCGACCGGACACATCGTTAAGCCTGACGCGTACCCGAATAGAGTTGAGATATATACCAATGGATAGATCTTTTCAAGGCTTATATTTTGTGATAGGACGCTTCTCTCGATTGTTAGTACGAAAGGAGCTACAGAGCTCTAAATGTGAGTAATTAAGCATTAGTGAAAATCAGGTATTTAGACAATGAAATAACTTTTACTAACTTTGAGCCTTGCAAACATGATCTTGCAAACCTATAAACGGACATTTTAAAACGTTGGCCTCCTAGATGCCGTTTTGGGAACAATGTGTTTAAGAGTCGATCGGCCGTACAAATCGTTAAGCCTTCGTTAAGCCTGCCGCATCCCCCAATAGAGTTAAGATATATGCCAATGGAAAGATCTCTTCAAAGGAAATAATTCGTGACATGACGTTTCTCTCGATTGTTAGTACGAAAGGAGCTACAGAGCTCTAAATGTGAATAATTAAGCATTATTGAAATTCATCACCTATTTAGGTCATTAACTTTGTACTGACTAGATATAAGCAAAAGTCGTGTTTGTAGCAAAGGTTATCCCTAAAAAGCTCTTTTCAGTGGTATATATCTTATGGCTATTGGCCGCCAAGAATTGCTTAATTTCGGTGCGGAACTTATTACCTATTTAGGTCATTAACTCCGAACTGACTAACAATTGGCAACAGTTATGTTAGAAGCAAGGGTTCTATTCGAAAAGCTCTTTTCATTTTTTTTTTTTTTTAAACTTTGCCCCACACTAAGAATTTCTTCCTGTATCGTGGGTGCGTTTACAAACATAGAAACTCACATACACTAATACCCAGACCCGGAACAACTACTTGCAGATCATACAAAAATTTGTTCCGTGCGGGGATCGAACCCACGGCACGTTGCGCAGCAGTCCATCGCTCAGCCACTGCGCCAACCGTGTCGTCAAATGTCAATATATTTCAGACGTAACCAGTTTTGGCTGAATACTTAAGTATATTTTGTTTTGTATGTTCACATTAATTATACTGTTGAAAGTTTTTATCCTTATGATAGACGTTATCGATTGGTATAAAAAGATCTGGTGTATTTTATTCACATTTGCCTTAATTCGATTATGGTTTGTCAAGCAAGCGACTTTTCAAAAATGATTGAATACAGTTTTCCTTAATTTTGAAAAAGATCAAATGTTTCCTTTAAATAATTTGTACAAGACTTGGCCGCAACCAGGCATTGATGGATAGCCCAGTTGCAGGCCGCGACAGCAATATACTATATCTATCTCACGTAGAACATGTAATGTAAGATCATTATTTTGAAAACAATTATTTAAATCAAATCATGTTTTTTTACTAAATCTGATTCATTTGTCTGGTGGTCACAAGCCCTGCTTGGCGTTCGATTCCCAATCGAACGCAATAGGGCAACAAACTTTTGTTGTGTTTTACTTTTGCTCAGTAGCAGACCAGCCCGGACTCTGAAATCCTCTAATATTTGCTCATTTCAGATTTCATGACTAAAATAAGAATGAGTACCTATTGAAGTCACAGGGCAGGCAAGTTCTGGACAACATCAAATCGCTACTAATCTGTTGGCGACATGACAAAGAGGTATTTGGAGCATCAATGCCAAAACAAGATTCTAGGTCAGCCAGGCACACTAAGTACATAAAAAATGTAGGTATTGAAATATGTAGCTTGCTGGAACTAAAACATACTTTATCATTAATTACTTACTTGAGTAGATAATCACGTGCTGTAAGGTGTCAGGGTACCTGGTGACGAATTTAAAGCTAAGTACGGTGAAATCTTTCATACTTACTCACACTCCTCGTTACCGGCGCCGGTTAAACGGCAGCCGGAGCGTGTAGATAGGCGCTAAGGCTCATTATTATTAATAGACGCCTGCGCAGGTCCACGCAGAAATCTAATGACTTTCGATAAAACACTTTCTTATCGGGGGCAAGTAGGTAATCAGTCTATTTTTTTAAGTTCAAAGACCGTTTTCACGTTGTTACGTAGATAATAATTTATTATAATTTCAGCTCGACCACAACGATTGCGGTACTGACGAAAAAATACAAAAAAAAAAAAAACTTTATTTCATCCAATAGATGACTACAATAAATGGTTATTAGACAATATATACTCTCTCAAGATCAAGATTCTCTTCAATCTTATGGTCTCAGAATTCCACCCACAAAGTAAAGTAATAATAAAAAGAGGCTAATAGGTACTGATTACTGATTGGTATCAACCTATATGATCCCACTGCTGGGGGGGGCTCTCTCCTTGCTTTCAAGCTATTTCTGTCCAGGGCTAGTGTGAACAATTGTTTATTAGTCTTGTCTTGCTCGTACCTACAGAAGTGGCTGGAATAGATACCAAAGTTGTAAAAGTTACGGTCGCTGACCCCAATAAAAAAAAGCATCTTATCATATTTTTTTAATGACGCGGTTAGTTACATACGCTGGATTGTTACGTGCGCCTAACCCTGAGTAGGTATATGGCATTAGAATATGAGTGTTCCTATTGTGGACGAATTCAACTTGTAGACAACAGCCAAGCCACAGTCCGTCACAAATTGCTCAACTATAACCACATCCAAATGCACCGCCGAAGTTATTACCTTTTGTACTTCTCGATTGCTTATCAATGTTTTACCACTGATGTTTGCTAAATATTGAAATACTTCAGCTGATTCATGTGCCGAGTCTGATCTATAACGGATTTTCATTTATTTTTTATTCGGATTTTTTGTTCTTCGATATTAACAAGAAAAGTGACAATCTGAGTTGTGGAGGAAAGGAACGGATTCAGCCGGAAAGCCGGTAAGACGGAAGCCGACCCCAACATAGTATGGAAAAGGCTAGGCAGATTGATTGGTGCGCTCACGATATTATCTATAGGTAAGTTCAACACGAACCAAACCAAAACTCAAAATAAAAAATATATATTGCATATAAGGTTTATCCGTACCTACCGAGTACAAGAATAGATTTTTTAAATAGGAATAATCAGGATTATTGCACCAGGAGTTTATGCTGCACCTAGATATTTTCTTTTCGTTACTACTATTCGTTTATTTTACCGGTCTATACCATTAAAAATTGTGAAACCGTCTAGATACGAGTATGTTCTACATTAATTTATGTCGGTATTGAAAGCCAAAGTTCCAACTATTTTTAAGTAAAACTCTAAAACTCCATGTGCCATGTTAACGCCTGGTTACTGTACCGCATTGATCACCAAACGTGTTCAATTTTTTGTAACAAAATAAATATATTTAAAAAAATAATTGTAATTAAAATAAGTAATCTGCGTTTATGGTGTAAATATACTTCTCAATGGTAGTTGGTTATATAAGTTGATAAAATAATACGTTTAAGTTTTATAATAGCTATTATTTGTAACAATGCTTATCAGAATCATAATAACTAAGCAGTTTGTATATACAATCATACCTTCATCGATGCAATAATTAACGCTGGCATTATTTACATAAGTAACTAATAATGAGTAATTAATTAGTTCGAAAACAAAAACGTCCATAACTGATGTACCAAGGATTAAAGTTAAGTAGATACCAAGTACAGTACCTATAGCAAAGGAATTTTTGCAATTTCTGAATACATTTTCTTCTTAAAGTGATTTAAACAGATTGGGGGAAATGAAATATAAATAAGCTGTTCTAAAAGTTGAAAATTTCATTCTAATCATTCTTCTTTCTATTTTCTTTATTAACACTCTTCTGTGTTGGCGATTTTTTAAAAACAAACGATACAACTTTAACTCCTATAAATAGTATTAACAAAAAAACTGATCCTGCAACAAAAAAAGCATCAAGCATCAAGTATTGATAGAGTGACATGTCAACAGTCGGTGGCTTCAAGTTGACTGCTCCTTTATGTCTGGCTACATATTCAGTCCAGAATATCGCTGTATCCATCGGGGAGAGAGGCCTGTCCTTCCAGACTCGAGACAATTCCTTTGCTCTGTCTTGGTATCTGAAAATCAAAAGATGAAATCGTTTCACTGTTTAACAACGATTTGTTAAAATAATACCTACATAATTAAAATCTTACTGAATCAAGCTGAAATAGTTTGATACGTTTTCTACGGAATTCAATGGAATTGAATTTCTCTTACATAGAAATGGGTTTTTGTTTTGTTCACAGTAGGTAGTACCTATGTACCTATATCTTTAAACGTATTTTTTAATCTATTAATGGATTTGTTCACATGTTCTATTATTTAGTTGTTACATAAGACTACTTTGAGATAATACAATACTTTATGTACCAACTTACTTCTCTTCGAGAATCATGTTTAAGGCATCTTCCAGCATTTGCTGATCAAAATTAAGAATGTCAACTGTAACTCCTAAACCACTTTCAACAGCCGACTGTGCATTTGCGAACTGGTCTCCAAACAGTGGAACACCCACAATGGGCACCCCACAATGTATAGCCTCAGAGGTACTCAACATTCCTGAATGTGTTATAAATGCAACCACTTTTGGATGACCTAGAAAGCAGAAATCATTAAAGACAGGTTATTGATTTAGACATCGAGAAGCACACAATCGATTATGACTGTGAGTTTTATGATACAAACATACGTAGATTAGTACATAAGTGCTCTTTTTCCTGCCCTTATCCCATGTTACTTGGGTTCACTACAACGTGTTTTTTTTTCTCTCCTGTCTGCCGGTCCTCCATCATTGACTCATTTTTCTTTCATATCATCTCTCACACAAACCATGCATCTTTTCTTTGGTCTTCTTTATATTCTTCATAGTTTTAGTTACATGCGTTTTATCCATCTTCATCTCATACCTATACCAAGACAAACGATCCCCTTTCAACTTTTTTGCAACTGGCGCAGAGCTTGTTGGATTGCACTGTTGAATTTTCAACACTCGGCTTAGCCGATCGTTGAAAATCCAACAGTGCTTGCAACTTTTATTAGACATTACATTTAGATGTCACATAATGTTAATGAAAACGGCCATAAGACTCACATAAGATATATTTTTGTGGCATCCATTTCCCTATGAACACGTTGCTAGGTGGCACCCAGCCTGTGAGATCTGTTTTCCAAACAAATGTTGCATTGCTGTTTTCCCTTTCAACAACCTTTTTTATTTCATTTGTTATTTTGAGAGATAAATTCGATGCTACAGTTCCAAAACTAATATAAATCACGCCGTTGTTTGCATTATCCAAATACTTTTGTAAACTCTGTAACATTAGTACAAACAAATGTATGGAGTACCACAAGTCACAACATAGCCGATTATAAACACTTTAAAATGCATCTGACATCAACTTCTATAGGTAACTAAAATCATTAAGTAGTACAAACCTTATCATCTATTTGAACATTTTCTTTTATATGCATGCCACCAATTTCTACAACATTAGAGCTATGTAAACGCGGACCAGTTAAAGGAAAATACTGATTTATCATTATCAGTGACATGTTTTTCCCAAGGTCTTCTAAGAGTGGTATGTCGGGATACACTTCATTCACAATCTCCTGATCACTTGTCTGTATCTCATGTGTATAGTAAATATTCATTCCAAAGTTAATTATAGCACCCTTTATTTTATTCCATAAGTTTGGTTTTGTTCCGTAACCAAAAAAGCGGTTCGGTACATACGCTGGATTGTTAGGTGCACCTAACCTTGAGTAGGTCCACGGCATCAGAATATGAGTGGTGATTCCTATTGTGGGCGCATTCAACTTGTAAGCAACAGCCAAACCACAGTCCGTCACAAATTGCTCAACTATTACCACATCGAAATACGCCGCCGATGATATTAGCTCTTGTACTTCTCCATTGTTCATTAGTTTTTTACAATTTGTGTTTGCTAAATATTTACATGCCTGAGCTCCTCCGTAGGCTACCAAAAAGTTTGATCGAGATAGGACTTTCAAAATATGTTCTTCGATATTAACACCATCACTAGCATTTTCTTCATCCTGTAGGGAAATATGACGCAGGGTAGGTAGTGCCGGCATAGAGTAGTGACTAATCACTATCACATCATGGTGCCTCATAGCTAATTCCTCAACTAGCGCCGAAAAATATATGTGATGACTTCGTCCACGGTGAGGGAATATTGCGAGTATTTTGTATCTCTCACATTTAACTACAAGGAAGAACAAACTCAATATTGTTAATAACTTCATTTTAAAACCTGAGAGACGTTAGTCTTAACTTTTTGTTTACTTTAATAATTAAAATATACGCCAATCTTCAGTGCGGCTAGTTTATTAAAATTTTATAATAATACTGACTGTGAACCGCATACCTATAGGTAAAACGCATTAGCTTACGAACGACTATTGTTCACGTTAATGGATGCATTCTGACAATGTACCTTTAAAAGTATAAGATATATCTAATTATACAGGTGCAGTGGTGCACGTTATTATTTATTCCTCATGTGGTAAGCTCTAGGCCATCAGACAGTTTGTCGTTATAAAAATCGGCACTGTCAGTCCATATTATACATGTCGAACACCTCGCGGGCAGTCAAGATAATATATATGGTTTTCCCTTAGGTTTCACGAGATTTTCGTCAAAAGGCATTGTGATATCGGCAATCATTATGCGACGCTCCAATCGATCTATCACCACTATATCACGTTTATTGGAAATTAACGACAGTGCTGATATACAGACCCCTGACATGTTTCTTCCAGCCAAGCATGTTTCATAGTTTTCTTATTGAGAAATGCTACACCCAATTTTGTTCCCTGACATGTCATCCGGGATATTATAGGCTCGAAACGCACCAAGCAATACAAGCGGAAAAAAAAGTCATAGCCAATATAATAAAGGTATATTTTTAAATCTACCCGCCTCGCCGTCTCCCGGTGTCTATCTTCTGGCCCGAAAGTCTGACAACCAGTCTTTCTTTATTTCTTTCTTCTTCTAATTAAGATAGGAACTGATCCTGTGGCAAAAATAGCATCAAGCATCAAGTATTGATAGAGCGGCATGTCGACAGTCGGCGGCTTCAAGTTGACTGCTCCTTTGTGTCTGGCTACATATTCAGTCCAGAATATCGCTGTATCCATCGGGGAGAGAGGCCTGTCCTTCCAGACTCGAGACAATTCTTTTGCTTTCTTTTGGTACCTGAGAAAATAAAAAAGTATATTTAGCAACGTACTTATACTTATCACTAATAATATATGACAACTCTAGTTAATATTTTATCATCAGCGGACCTCGTGGTTCGTTAAGTTTTCTACGAAAAGGAATTTAATTCGTCAGTCGCCGTTCTTTTGTTTACAGTTGATGCATTATTTTTTCATTATTATTATTTATAGACTCATGTTTGACCACTATCGCACCTGATGGTATGCGAGGATGTCGGACGGTAGGTGCATAATAATCTACTTACTGAAACGTTACGAAGCCGCTAAGTAAGGTAAAGAGATTAATTTGATATTATGCAATATTATACCAACTTACTTCTCTTGAAAGATAATGTTTAAAGCATCTTCCAGCGCACGTTGATTAAGATTAAGAATATCAACAGTAACTCCTAAACCACTTTCAACAGCCGACTGTGAATTTGCGTACTGGTCTCCAAACAGTGGAACACCCACAATAGGCACCCCACAATGCAAAGCTTCCGAGGTACTCAACATTCCATAATGTGTTATAAATGCAACCACTTTTAGATGACCTACGAAAGAAGACATAGTTAAATTCCCGCTCATACATACCTATGCTTATTGAATGAGACACCGAGATATAACAATCAGGAATTAATATCTTATAATATCTTCGGATTTCTACAAAAAATAAACTGTATCGCAATAGAGGTAAGTCGGTGCAAAATTACTCAAAATACATGAAATAAGACTAACATAAGATAGCTTTTTGTGGCATACATTTCCCTATGAACACTTTGCGAGTAGGTACCCAGTCAGTAAGATCTGTTTTCCAAACAAATAGCATATTGCTATTTTCCTTTTCAGTTACTTTTATTATTTCATTTGTTATTTTGCTAGGGAAATTCGATGCCACAGTTCCAAAACTTATATAAATCACGCCGTTATTTGCAATATCCAAAAACTGTTGTAAACCCTGTAACATTGGAACAGTTCGTATAGATTTTGATATTGATCATTCGCAAAGGAATCAGACTTCACTAACCTCATCCCTTATTTGATCATTTTCTTTTATTTGCATGCCACCAACTTCGACCACATTAGAGCTATATAAACGTGGACCAGTTAATGGGAAATACTGATTTATCAATATCAATGACATGTTTTTCCCAAGGTCTTTTAATAGTGGTATATCGGGATACAGTTCATTCACAATCTCCTGATCATTTCTCTGTGTCACATGTGTATAGTACACATTCATTCCAAAATTTATTAAGGCACTCTTTATTTTATTCCATAAGTTTGGTTTGGTTCCGTAACCAATAACTCGGTTTGGTACATACGCTGCGTTAATAGGTGCACCTAACCTGGAGTAGGTCCACGGCATCAGAATATGAGTGGTGATTCCTATTGTGGGCGCTTTCAACTTGTAGGCAACAGCCAAGCCACAGTCCGTCACAAACTGCTCAACTATTACCACATCGAAATGAGCCGCCGATGTTATTAACTCTTGTACTTCTCGATTGTTCATCAGCTTTTTACAACTTGTGTTTGCTTGTATTTGACATGCCTGAGCTCCTTTGTATGCTTTTGAAAAGTCTACATATATTAACACCATGATCACTTGCGCTTTCTTTATCCTCTAGAGAAATTTGACGCAGGGTAGGCAGTGCCGGCACAGGGTGATGGTTAATCACTGTCACATCATGCTACCTCGTCGCTAATTCTTCAACTAGTGCCGTAAAATATATGTTATGACTCCGTCCATTATGCGGAAATATAGCTAGTATTTTGTAACCAGCACAATTGACGATAAAGAAGAAAAATATCAATCGACATCAAAGGCGTATTTTAGTCTTTTCTATGCAGGTGTAGGGACGCTTTAGACACTCCAGGTCACAATTTTTAGGGAAAGGGGACACAAACCACAATCCGGTTTGGGTCACTTTAGTAATTTTAATAAATCCCTAAAAATTGTGAGCTTCAATTCATTGATTGGAAACCTGAGACGTTAAATAAATCATATTTTACATATTTTTAGGAAATATTCATTTGTTTAACGTTAACGGCTAACTTAGTCTTACAATTGAGTGGAATAAAATCACATAATCATGATATTTTTACTTAAACCACACGACATTGAGAAAACATTGAGTTTAATAAAAGCCTACAACCTTAGCTTTTTAGTGTAACAAAAAATCATTCGAAATTATTAAAAAAAAACAAGTAGGTAGAACAATGTATTGCTTGAAGCATTACAAAATCAAAGTCAAGTTGCTCAACAGCTTAAGGAGATCGTTAAACCCAGCTAAACGTGTACTGAATGTTCAATAAGAAGTAATTTTACCAAAAAATAGTTACCTCTAGTGTAAATAATAATAATTCTCCAGACCGCATTTCGGCCATGGCAGACAATCGCAGCCGAGACTAGCCACCTACGAGATATTATAGTACAGAAGTGTGTGCGCAGACATAGGTTCACTTACTCTTCCGGCTTCCCTCACTCTCGTAGTCATTCGGACACGACTGAAGAGAGATCAGGCGCAGGACCAACAGCTACACGTGTTTTCCGAGGCACGGGGCGGTATCACACCGCTAGCTACCAAACTCCGGGCTGATACTGAGAAATTCCTAATGGAACAACCCAATAACACTTTGCCCGACCTGGGAATCGAACCCAGGACCACACTTATCAGTCGCGCTTGCGACCACGAGACTAACGGGGCAGTCATGGTTTAAATATTATATACAGGTAACATATTTCTGATAAAACACGGGAGAAATAAAAATAACAATATCTATTTATTTGGCTGATCTTTTCTTTAATGTATGAGTAAATGGCATTTGCTATAGCTTTGCATAGCAGTTTTAACATTAAATTCTTGTCTTCTGGACCTAAATTGTTCAAAATTTCTTATACTACAATTCTTCCTGTCTATTCATTCTTCTTTCTTTTGTCTTTCTTAACACTCTTCTTTATTGGTGACTTTTTCATAACCAATGACAATAATTTAACTCCTATGAACAGTATTAACATAAAAACTGATCCCACGACAAAAATAGCATCAAGCATCAAGTATTGATAGAGTGGCATGTCAACAGTCGGCGGCTTCAAGTTGACTGCTCCTTTATTTCTGGCTACATATTCAATCCAGAATATC
The DNA here is from genome assembly GCA_947363905.1 of Lithophane semibrunnea. Lineage (NCBI taxonomy): Eukaryota > Metazoa > Arthropoda > Insecta > Lepidoptera > Noctuidae > Lithophane > Lithophane semibrunnea. Next base: position 9,051,887 of record OX376198.1, read on the forward strand.
GCTGTATCCATCGGGGAGAGAGGTCTGTCCTTCCAGACTCGAGACAATTCCATTGCCTTCTTTTTGTATCTGAGAACACAAAAAAATATTTTTTAATGTTCAACAGCGATTATGACAATTAGGTTTAATCTTAATGGACCACGTCGTAGATTAATAGCTTAATATGTTTTTACATATATCATTATTGGCAATTGAATCTCTTCGATCCTAATTTCTTACAGGTAAGTATGTAGTAATTTATCAATTTGTACGAAAATTCTATTGGTTACAATTCACTAATCTACCATAAAATACTAACTAAGAGATAATACAATATTATACTATATGTACCAACTTACTTCTCTTCAAGAATCATGTTTAACGCATCTTCCAGCACTTGCTGATTAAGAGTAAGAATGTCAACAGTTACTCCTAAACCACTTTCAACAGCCGACTGTGCATTTGCGAACTGGTCTCCAAACAGTGGAACACCCACAATAGGCACCCCACAATGCAATGCTTCCGAGGTTCCTAACATTCCAGAATGTGTTATGAATGCAACCACTTTTGGATGACCTAGAAAATAAACTTAATTAAATACATGCTTCTTTCGTCCCTGACCTAGAACTGGCTGGCTCTACCAAAAGACATCGAGGTCTATGTTTATATAAGATTGCAAGTAGTTTCTCCCGTTTACAACAATTTAACTGTATCGCAATATTAGTCAGTGCAAACTGTACTTCAAATTCATAAAGTAAAACTCACTCACATAAGATAGCTTTTTGAGGCATCCACTTCCCTATAAACACAGTGCTAGGGGGTACCCAGTCTGTCAAATCTGTTTTCCAAATAAATAGCATATTTCTATTTTCCTTCACTAGCATTTTTATTTCATTTGTTATGTTGCGGGAGAAATTTTTCGCTACGGTTCCAAAACTAATATAAATCACTGCTTTGTTTGCATTATCTAGAAAAAGTTGCAGACCCTGGAAAATTGAAATCGGTAAGTACCTATCTACAGAACACGGCCGTTGTTAAGGCACATGCAGTTTTTAGCAGAGACGACTCGACCCCTTTTGTCTAAAACTACGTGTCAATAGCCGGATACCTACTCCACCTAAGAAGTAGATCATAAAGACTATAATACGTTTACTTCAATAAATACGAACCAACTTCTGCCCAAAATATTACAAACCTTATCTGCTATTTGAACATTTTCTTTTATATGCATGCCACCAACTTCTATAACATTAGAACTATATAAACGTGGACCAGTTAAAGAAAAATACTGATTTATCAATATCAAAGATATATTCTTCCCAAGGTCTTCTAAGAGTGGTATGTCGGGATACACTTCATTCACAATCTCCTGATCACTTGTCTGTATCACATATGTATAGTAAATATTCATTCCAAAGTTAATTATAGCACCCTTTATTTTATTCCATAAGTTTGGTTTCTTTCCGGAAGCAAAAAAGTGGTTTGGTACATACGCTGGATTATTTGGCGCACCTAACCTTGAGTAGGTCCACGGCATCAGAATGTGAGCGGTCATTCCAATCGCGGGTGCATTCAACTTGTAGGCAACAGCCAAGCCGCAGTCCGTCACAAATTGCTCAACTATTACCACATCGAAATGCGCCGCCGATGATATTAGCTCTTGTACTTCTCGATTGTTCATCAGTTTTTTACAGTTTTTGTTTGCCAAGTATTTATATGATCGAGCTTCATCGTATGCTACTGAGAAGTCTGAAATAGAGAGGAATTTCAGATGTTCTTCGATATTAACATGATCACTAGCATTTTCTTTATCCTGTAGGGAAATTTGACGCAGGGTAGGTAGTGCCGGCACAGGGTGGTAGTTGATCACTGTCACGTCATGCTTTCTCTTAGCAAATTCTTCTACTAGTGCCGTAAAATATAAATTATGACTTCGTCCATCGTGAGGAAATATTGCCAATATTTTGTAACTTTCACATCTAACAACGAGGAAGTAAAAACTCAGAATTGTAAATATCTTCATTTTAAACCCTAAGTTAGAAGTTTAAGTTAATTAAGCTTTTAAAACATATGTGTCTCAATTACATTCACGCACTTGGATGATCTACAACACGACTAGTTGACTAAGATGTTATAATACTACTGAATGTGTGAACCACCATGCGACTCACTAATAGCTTTATGCTAAAATAGATACGTACGTGAATCACGTGCACGCTGTAGTGAAATACTTATTTTCCAATATTTGTACTAATATCTGTAAACCAAAGCTCGGCAAAATCTATCCGAAAAGTTTTAAAAATATTTTGTTGTTTTTTTATTATTGATGAATTGATTATAAATTCTAAAGTGTCTTTTTTTTCTATTGATTATAAATAATAAACTACTGAACGGATTTCGATAAAATTTGGAAAGATGGCATCTCCGGGAAGGACATTTATGTTACTTTTTGTCGACATACCACGCGGGCGAAGCCTCGGGTGGAAGCTAGTAATAAATAAATAAAACTATCAGAAAAACACACACAAAACTTTTTAACCCCTGTGACCGATATTGTTTTTTAAGTATTAATTGATGCAAGGAACTATTTGAAAGTACTCCCATGTCTGGGCAGCATTTAGTTCAAACCGGTCAATATCCTTTAACGCGGACGAAAACGCGGGTAGAAGCTAGTTTATACTAGCTCCGCCCCGCGGTTTCACCCGCGTAAGTCTCGATCCCGTGGGAATATCGGGTTAAAAGTATATTATGTCCTATTCCAGGTCGTTGTCTACCGATGTGCCAAATTTCATCTAAACCACTTCAGACGTTTTAGCGTGAACGCGTAAGAAACAAACAAACAAACTCACTTTCGCATTTATAATATTAAGGATTATTGGGAAGAAAAAAGTTTACATTGTTTTAAAGTCCGGTAAAAAAATTAACACGTTCGAAGAACGAAAATCTTTGGAATTTTCGACATGTCTTTCTGTCACTACAGTTTGAAAAGCAAAGTCATGTAAGTAACTCAAATATAGGATGTAATACGTAGTAAAATGAAAATAGTCATTTGAATTAAATACTTATGCATCCAACGGATCACAAAGAAACTAAACAATGTCCAGCTTCCCGTCTCCAAAAAGTAAGTAAGTTAATCCGTAGCTCTAAATTAAACCACTGTACCTACCCACCCACCTGCCAGATTATGAACATAACCTATTGCAGTGCAATTTGCTTTTGTGAACCGGTTTAGAGTTTCGAGGAAAAGAGCTGCCAGTGTCTTTAGATATCGTGATCCCTTTGTTATGTTTATTAAAATCATTTCTAATGGTTTAGACAATAATAGACCTACCAATTGAAGATGCTAGCGAAATCAGACAACAGGAATTAATACATTTTTGCATTTGATTTTTGTGACCACGACTTGTCTTTATTGCAGATCCATAAATTATAAATATGGCTTGTTGTTGTAAAGACCCTTGTAAAGGTAAGCATCATCTCTTGTAGGTTCCTACATACCTAATACATAATATTAGGTCCCCACCAATGAAATTGGTGTTTTGTATGGGGAATTTTAAAGAAGTTGCATTTTTCATACTAATGTTTTCTTAATTTTTATAACAACCATGAACACTAGGTACTGTTTTAAAACTTGTATGCACTACTGTTTAAAAATTAAGATAACCTATGCCACTTAGATTAAAAGACAAAAATAAGTTATGGCTAAGTTAAAAAAAAAATAGTGGTCATTCTGCTAACAAAATGAGGAGTCATTTTTAAGGTATTTTTATGTTAAAAAACTATAGGTAATAAGGTTTTTTACTATTGGTAGTTGTCAATGATGGTCATTATTCGATATAATACCAAGCAATTGATGAATATTTTAAATCATAAAAGTGACGAGGTTCTCTATTAGTGAGAAAAAACGCCAATTTCATAGGTGGAGACCCAATATTAGGAACCTAGGCCTTGATACTGAATTTTCGATATTATGACGAATTTATTTTGGCTTGGCCGTTCCTTGAACGATTGCATGACACAACATTAAAGACCAGTGACTTAATTTCTTACCATAAGCCCATTTGCCAAGCACATTTTGACCGAGTAAGGTTTATAGAGTTAGGCCTCGTAGAGTTATGGGCTTGGCTCTACATTAGATCTGCACTAATTGCGTACACGATCAATCACAATCTGAATCGTTTTGAAACAGATTGCTAATACATTACTTCATAAGTTCGAAAAAATATCTGCTCAACAACGTAAATAACGCAATGAATGTTGTTGAACTGTCAAAATGAAACAGATTAGTGTTAATCGTGTACGAAAATGTGTTACACAATTAGATAGCAGACAACTTTTCAACAGTGAAAGGGAGTCTTTGCAACCTACTTTACATGTTTTTTTGGTCGGATTTCATTTATTTTTGAAGGTAAGTAGGTATAGCTTGTTCACTCCGGAATTACGCCCCCACTAACGCATTACCACATTGCCGTGTGCATAAAATGCGATAGTGGGGCGCGTCCTAGCCTGCATACCAAATTTTAGCTTTCTAGGACTTCGGGAAGTGGGTAAGATACCCTAGAAGTTTTGATGAGTGAGTGAGTGTGTCAGTCAGTCAGTCAGTAAGTCAACGACGAAATCGATGTTTTTTAGATATTAATAAAATCCAACAAATATAAGCTAAACAAATGAAACTTAGTGTATTTTTTAAGTCTCTTAACAACATCTTATTCTGAGAATTTGAGCTCTCTAGGATTAAGGCTCTTACATACTGGCGCGACTTGTCGCCCGACGCGACTTTTAACAAAACAATTTCTGAGAAAACTTCACGGCGAACAATGCAGCGACGTCGCGTCGCGCGACAAATCGCGCCAATATGTAAGAGCCTTTTTCCAGGCCTAAGCTATGAAGGTTTTAAAATATGACGAAATGCTTCGAGAATAGGTAGGTAGGTAGTGCAGGTATTTGTTATTTTTGGCTCGTCATGGCGGCGCCACTACCTTGCCCTCAGATACCTTGTGAGGTCGGATGCGCATCATTTGTTTTTAGCCGAGGACCATGGGAGAGTAACCAACGAAAAAGTCGGCCTATACCTAACTATTCTGTCTTCTATCTGGAAATAAAATTAAAACAACCTGGAATATTATTAATTCTGAAACGGGAAGAACGACAGTACGGAATCGTGACTTCCATCTAAAAATCAATGATGTAGATATTAAGGCAGACGTGGAGGTGGCAACTGAGTTTGAAAATTTCTTCACTAATATTCCAATTTTAACAACCAAAACTCTGTCATCGTCGTCCTCGACTTCTGCTTATTCAATAATAAAAGAATGTGTACCAGAATGTACAAACTTTTTTAATTCACAATTGCTACTGCTAAAGACATAATAGAATCTTTTAAAGAACTCGATGTAAAAAAAACTGCTGACCTTTGGGGATTATCAGTACATACCATGTCCTCAATAATTGATGTTATTTCACCCTTTTTGGCAATTGTTTTTAACTCTTGTATTGCATCTGGTGTATTTCCTGATCTGATGAAACTTAGCAAAGTGATTCCACTGTTCAAGTCTGGCAGCACAACTGATCCCACGCATTTTCGGCCTATTTCGATTTTACCTACGTTGAGCAAAATCTTTGAAAAAATAATTTTTAAACAGATGTTAGGACATTTCAATGCACATAATTTACTCCATCTAAAACAGTTTGGTTTTACAAAGGGTCGTTCAACTACAGATGCGGGCGTGGAATTACTGAAGAGCATTTTCGAGGCCTGGGAGGAGTCGCAGGATGCTCTTGGCATTTTCTGCGACTTGTCCAAGGCTTTCGATTGCGTACATCATGATACTCTCATCAGGAAACTGTACCACTATGGTATGAGGGACAAGGCTCTCGACCTTCTGACTTCTTATCTGAACAACAGAATTCAGAGGGTCGATGTTATGGCAAGAGATCTGCAGGATCTTCGGTCACCATGGGCGTTCCGCAGGGTTCAATTCTAGGTCCTTTCTTATTTCTCATTTATATTAATGACTTGCCTTACCACATAAGGGATAATCATAAGATCGTATTATTCGCAGATGACACATCCCTCATTTTTAAAATCAAACGTCAGTTAGTCAATTTTGAACAAGTTAACGATGCACTCTCTAAAGTTGTGCATTGGTTTAATGTAAATAATCTTCTCTTGAATGAAAAAAAGACTAAACTCATTAAATTTTCAACGCCAAATGTCAGGCAGCTATCTACCAATGTTAAAGTTAATGGAATAGAGTTGGACCCCGTTGAATCGACAGTTTTTCTTGGAATAACCATTGACGGTAAATTACAATGGGGCCCACACATAGAAAAATTGTCAGGTAGGCTTAGTTCGGCCGCCTATGCCGTTAAAAAAATTAGACAGATAACTAACGTAGATACAGCCAGAATTGTTTATTTTAGTTATTTTCATAGTCTTCTGTCTTATGGGATTGTTCTCTGGGGAGCCTGTGCGGACATTAATGCTTTCTTTGTTTTACAGAAAAGGGCTGTTCGAGCCATTTACAACCTAGGTCCAAGAGATTCCTGTATTAAAACCAAACTTTGTAAAAAAGGGTACTATAAAATCACAGATTATTTAGAAGACAAAAATGCATGGGATTGAGCTGCTCGCTCTGCTAAGCATTGTGACATTTTGAATATTATGGAAAGCCATAAAAATATACCTACCAGTTTTATATACAAATTGACATTATTGAATATTATATACAAAATGACATGATGATTACTTATAAGTATTGTTTTATTGTGAATGTGAGGACTATGTGGATATTTATTTTTCGTTCTGTTAGTTTTAGCGAAGGTCTGGCAATTTGAGAACTTTATGCGACCTACCCAAACGTCCTTTCTTTGGTATTGTTCGTCGAGTCGTTGAGCTCCTTAAGTTCTGAGTTGAGCTCCACTATTACTGACAAATGCTTGCACTGACTGGACAGGTCCACTCAAATCTGTGTGGTTCTTTCCTCAAAAGACCATTTCAGACTCTTATCTACATGGTCCTCCTGACCAAGATTATGTCTGGACTTTAAAGGAGACTGTGACCTCTGAGTTTGTTTCGGCCTTTCTTCTCAGAGTAGTCAGATAGGAAACGCCGACCTCATCTAGCTTATTTTTACAACTTTTTAATATGACGTGTAAAAGTGATTCCAATATCCTATTTACAGAATAAACAATTTCATTTCATTTCATTATTATTTTAAATCCTCATGCAATTATTGTTTTATTTTATTTAGCAAATAAATCTTCGGCGAGTTGCTTGGGCCGATGCGATCTACCTAAACACCGATGCTTGGACAAAGAGGAAGTAAAACCGGGACCGGTGCCCAAGCATATGGGATGGCTGTACACCGCTAGAGACGCCCCTGAACATCAAGTAAGTTAATGTATAGACTGCGTTTCCTACTTCAAATGCAGGCTACATAAAATAGTTAGCATTATTTGTTATATTTTGCAGTCGCCAAACAGGTATAAAGTTGGTACGCAATTAATGTTTTCAGTTGAGGTGTGGCTGGCGACCAGGTCACATCTCCTGCCCAGTTCTCAGAAAGATCGAAGCCCACAACTGTGGGAAAACTGGCGAATGCGGCACTTGCACTTCAACGTGTTTCCGCCCATCATGCTACAAACCATGCTGCATGCCTCCCAAGTGCGTTTCTATCTGCCCATCGACCCCATCCTGCTGCAAACAAGCCCCGTGTGGAGCACAAGTTCTCATAAGGGTCATCAGGCACGGCGGAAACTACAGTATCTGCACCAAACCTTCCAACATTAGCAATGCACCCTCGGGACCCTACCCACTTAAATATGTTCTTAACACTGACTATGATGAGCCTGAAGTTGTTGGACCCACTGAAAAAGGAGCGAAGAGACCAGCAGCTAAATACAGCGTGGAAGCGAAATATAATGACTATCATTTCGATTATACTAGTTCTCAATCATCTTTTGTACTAGATTTTGCGCCACCTGACCAAAGGTGTCCGAGGCCATGTCCGAAGAGAAGCATAATATGCATGCCAGAGGGTGTATGTAAGAGGCCTTGCTAAATTACATCTAATTTTAACAGTTCCAATGTACAGTCGAAAAAATTGAATTCTGACCCACCATAAGCTTATTTTCTTACAGACATTTAAATCCAATTAGGTCGACATTCGCGTAATCATATGCGTACGCGAACATTTCTTTGGTAACGACCTTGTCATCTGCCATATTTGTTATTTTGACGGTTTCAAACGATTTATCGTCAAAGTGGGTCATGATTCACTTAGCCTGACTGTACTTAGGTAGGTATGAATGCCATATATTTTTCATGTTTCGCTGAAGTATACGAAATATCGGATGAACGTTCTTTTACAACAATTGACACAATACATACTACATTGCAGTCTCAGTAAAGTATTGGTGCTCACACATTGAAGTTTATATCATAATCAAATCGAACTTCAAATATTACTTTTACAAATTTAACTTACTTAATAAATAACTCCCATTACAATTTCAATTTTCATTTATTTTTTATATTTCCGGAGTGCTGCTGGAACCGACAAGTAGGTAGGTACAGAACGAAGAAGTTTGCAAAATCGTGACAGTAGGGATGCAAGAAGTGTAAAAAAGTATCGATATATATCGTATCGATATTTAAAAAAAATATCAATATCGATTTCGATATATCGAAAAAAAAATATCGATATATCGATATATCGGTGGAATTTTCAAAAATAAATTTTACTCTATGTAGTTCAAGTTTTATAATCATGTAAATACCAAACTAGGAAAATAAGTACTAATAATTTTTACGGCTTGTTCCTCGTTGTGATCGAAATTATCTGACATCACTTTAGCAGCATAGTGTCAATTATAAGTACCTATTTGCCTTCATAAGTATTGATGGATGAATTATGCAATCAGATAATATTGCCGAGCTGTTCAAAGAAAAAATATGTATGCTCTCGACTGTACCTAAAGAACGGGTGATTTGATTTCTTTGTATGCTTGTGTGAAAACACTCTGAAATTGTGTGAAATTTGTGGATTGTAGACTTTTTTTTTACCTGAAATTTTTTGAAAGGCCTACACCGTCCTCCCATAACTATTAACACTGTATTTCAAAAATATTGTAAAAGCCAATTATCTTTTAAAAGAGTAACCATGGAGTTTTTTGCCGGCTCTTCTCCATAGGAAACGACCAATGGAACCGTGCACCTAGTTTCTGACGTTTCATAAGTGCCCATGTAGGCTTATGTGAAATAAAATATTTTGATTTTGCTTTTGAAATAAATTAATAATCGGCATTTTTTGATGTGGGAAATCCTCATTATGCCCTCTGTCAGGTCTGGGGAGAACGGAGGGTTATGTTGGACTCCTACCGACTAAAAGCCCAAAGTTCATACCACTACCACTATCATGAGTCGCGTACATTCGCGCGCACCCCCAACTCTTTTTATTATAGTTATCGTGATTATTTTTACGAGCTTTATATTAGCTTGCTCTGTTCGTATGTGTTTCCGGTTACTCCGATTGTCATCCATTTTTCAAGCACTTCCTGGTGTGATTGAGCTGAAACTTGGCATACATATACAGGGTGTTAGGGTCAACACCGTTATCCTTGAAACCAGTAGTTTGGTTTCATTTATAGTTCGTAAAATCAATAAAAAAATGACAACTTTTTCTTTTTAAAGAAAATCTACTTTTTACCACAAGAGTATTTCACACTAGGGCGCTAGGCCAACGAACTTGCGTCTCAATACGGATGGATGGTGTGGGACGTGACCTGACCGGCGGCGAGCGTGACCTCTCTCTTAGTCAGTCAGCTGTCTCGCTAACGAGCACGGTGTCGGATAAAACTTTTTAAAATCTTTTAGACCTCCAACTGTCTTTAACGAGACACAATAGAATTTTAATTGCTATCGGCAATTAGAAGGCCAATCGACAGAATAACGTTTTTTTTTATCGTTACTCTTTCATTTATTTTTATATTTAACTACCCATGGTTTGAGTGACAGCGGTGATTACCCTTATACCCTGTATAAAAACAGAGACATTTTGAAATAATTATACCATGGAGCTGGTCTCATGTTGGAGCCGGAAGTTGGCCATAGGAACTCCTCAATCAAACAAGATAGCATAGCACCATCGTGTTTGGACTCATTGGCTATGTATTAAAAAGTGCTTTGACACTAGGTGGTGTTCAGGGTCTGATGATGGAGCCGGACGGTGGCCATGGGTATATCCTTTTTAGTTAATTATAAGCTTGTTTTTAAAAAAATATTTACTTATAAAGTCTCATCCTCATCGTCATCTCGTCATCACGGCGGTAGTACCTACCTAAATTGCAATATGATTTTAACAGCATCAAGACGAGGATAGCTGGAATTCCATTAAGGGGTATGCGCTAAGGTAGCCCACGAAATTCAAAGGACACAGACCGATTTAAACCAAATGCTGCCCAGACATGGGAGTACTTCCAAATGGGCAGTAAATTGCGCACTTGGCAATTTCTATACAATATTGGAATTGTTGTAAATTAAGCAACTTACAGCAACTCAAAGATGTATAGAAATTGCCAAGAATCGCGTGCTATTTACTAGCTCATGAGTCGTGTGCACGAGCCAGTAAATTGCGCAATTCTTGGCAATTTCTATACATCTTCGAGTTGCTGTAAGTTGCTTAATTTACAGCAATTTGAATTGTGCAATTTACTGGCTCATGTAAGAGCACCATTATGATATGCCACAGGCAATTAAATCGCACCATGTATTAAGAGTCAGCGCAGCGCAGACAAAGCAGCAAGTCGCTGTAGCAGTTTTCATTGATTATTTGATAGTTAATATCCTAGGTAAACATACTCGTCCCCAAATTGTACTCTGTGCTCGTCCCCAACTTCCGAGTGTAGCGTCTCCGATCTTCATTGGACATCTGTCACTTAGGTCCAACTTCGAGAAAGAGGTCAAATCGAATCGGACTCGGCGGGGCAGCAATCGGCGATATTGCGCATAGCATCCCGTCTTCTCGTCCTACATACCGCAGTGTCTCAAAACGAAAATCTTTGATCAGTGATGACCTAGACCGATGCACTTTAACGTGGTCGCTCACAATGGGCCTAGGCCCGCTAGGTTAACATGTCCGCCAAGTTCACGATGCGATCATTCGCAGGAACCACTTGCTCGAACAGTTAACAGTCACCAGATTTCCTCATTTTTTATTACTATTATTATTTGGTAAGACACACTAGCAGCTAATTAGCTGATGTGAATAGCTTGTAATTGTAATTCTTGAAGTAGTTCAGAAAATCATCAAAGAAAATCAATCATAAACTGAACTCCCTCAGAGTTCAGTTTATGATTGATTTTCTTTGATCACATAATTATTTTGTTGATCGTCAAAAATTTAACAAATCTGTAGGCACCTTTAAGGAAAGGTTACAATAAAATTCACTGGGGTTCATTCAACAGTTTATTTTTCTAACACCCAGGACAAAAAATCTATAACAAAATAAAATAAATACATCATGTATTATTAATGACTAAACTTAACTTTGACCTGTCTTCTGTGCTAAAGCCAACATATTCTCATTAGCAAGCATTTGAAACTCATGGAATCTTTGTGAAACTCGCTGATTTGTTCTTAAATATTTCTCCATACAGTTAAGTGTGCATTTATTCTGAAAACAAAAGTAAATTTTATCAGGACATACATTTTTTATATTCTTTCTTCTGACTCAGCTTTTTCACCATTGTATGAAATTATATTATAGGTAACATGAGCAATGGATAGTGATGAGGGATAACATTTCAGAATAGAAATGATAAGCTTGTACAATTTTAATATAACGTTTATATACCAACTAATTCATTCTGTTGAAAGTTTTAATTTAGTTGATGATGAAACTGTGAGAAAGTTCCTTAAAATGTTCATTTATTTAATCATACATACCTCGGATGGCTTGAGCGTTCTGGAGGTGAAGTCATGTACGCAGTCATTGAAGCATAACTCGGACAGCTTATTATACTGGACCAGGAAATCTTTGAACTGAAAGGAGACCAGACATACTAATCTTTAGAAGACATTAACCTCCTTACTTTACTAAACACAATATACTTTACCCAGTGTGATACACGGGTCATATGCCTGACTTTGGCCAAATTAAGTAACATATTTAACGTGATAATGATTTTTTTATACGATAAAATCGACTTACTGTTTTGATTTGGTCAGCCTCACTCATCTCAGGTGGAGATGCCATTTCCACAATTTGGTGAAATAAACGACCTTAATAGCAATAATTTATCAGTGCAATACACGAAGATATTGATTATAAACAGTTAACAAATGAAAATAGGCAATATTGGCTATTGGTTATTCCAATTCAAATTTGAGGTTAAATTTTGAGTCAAAAGTGTTGTGAGATCACAAATTCATTTTAGGGTTTCGAACACGAGATTTATGTTACCAATTATTTAATTTAGCATCATCAATTTAAATTTTTCATTTCATCAATTGTTATGATGAGGCAATCGTTCTATTTAAATTATAACGAATAGACAAACACAACAATAAGTTTATCTCATTTATTTTCTTTTCTTTTTTGTACGGTCAGCAACAGAAAAGAACTAGAACGATTCGATACACTACTTTTCAGTAATATGGGGTATCGTCATGGGGTATGGGTTTCCAAGGGGTATCGTATTACCCAGCTACTGGGTTGTGGAGGTCAGATAGGCAGTCGCTCTATATGAAATACTGTTATTCAGCTGCATTCGGTTAGACTGGAAGGCGACCCTAACATAGTTGGGAAAAGGCTAGGCAGATTGATTGACACTACTTTTCAGTAATACTTGACTAAATCGATTTTCAAATATCGACTATTGACGCTGACCGAACATGAACGTGATGTGTGGTGGTCGGAAACGGCGCCGTCGCTTGTCAAGGAAACTGGTAAATTGCCATACAATATTTCGATTTTCATGTTAATACAAAGTACTTTGTAATACATAGTTCTATCATGAAATCATCATAACCCAAGAGTTTTGTACGTATAATTTCACTAGCACTTTTATTTCCAACCTAATAAAATTTATTTTAATTTAAAAATAATTGTATAAAAGAGTTTTGTACTTTTATGCATAGGTAGGAACGTAAAGTGACAATGCGTTTCGAAGGTTTGACAAGTTGTGTGAAATTGACAACTTGCCTTGAACATTTGTTCATGTTCCGACTTTAGCTGATATTTTGTACATTTTATTGTTTGTATCTCTTTTACTCTTTCTATCAATTCTGAATCCTCTTTCTCAGTCGAAATAATTTGTAATGTCATGTTCAAGTTGCTTGTTCACAAAAACTGGCCGACCTAGCAATTCTAACACAGCAAGGAGCATTCGTAATATTTTTAATTATATTCAACTGATTTAGATTAAAATACAAACCAATTTTTAGTATCAAAATGGAAGAAATTGGTATTATATTGCCGGAAAAGGTAATGTTATTCAACAAGGTTGAAACTACAATTTGTAAGCTAACTTTTTACTAACACTAATCATTGTCTTTCAGGATGATCAAGTCACTGATGCCAAGGGATTACCTTTCGCGGGACCACAATCTTTTGAAGAATTGGAATCTGAGGATCTGTACACGAAATACAAGGTATGCTAAACAATCTTCATAATTTACTAAGCAAATGTCTATCTATAGAAACACTTCTTAATAGTAGGTAGACCAAACCGAAATTCTGCGAAATTCATGCTTCATAATATTAAAGATATTTAGCATAATTTAATTTTAAAGAAGCCAAGTTTATGGCTCACCATTATTTTTGTAATAGGCATTAAAACAGATGTACCTAACTCTCTCTAATCTTTTATGTTCCAATTTCTAGAAACTCCAACGTATGCTAGAATTTTTGGAAGTTCAAGAGGAGTACATAAAGGATGAACAAAGGAACCTGAAGAAAGAATACCTCCATGCTCAAGAGGAAGTGAAACGCATACAGTCTGTACCACTTGTGATTGGACAGTTTCTGGAAGCAGTAGACCAAAATACTGGCATAGGTTAGTCTTGACTTAAATAATAAGCTGACCTTTATCTGAAGAGTGCAAGAGTTTTTATAATTTCCTGAAATTATGTATGACAAAAAGAAATTAGAGGATCTGAGGGAGAGAAGGATAATATTGGTAAAAGTATTATTAAAATAGATGCGAGTGGGAGCTAGTATGGTGGAATTAGTAGCAAGCTGGCTGCCACTGCAGGCTGCATGCTATTAATTGTGCTATGCTGTGTTTGACCCTATGTGGCTGGCAATAGCTACCCAAAGTGCCTCAAAAAAAAGGTTTGAACATAATTTTGAACTCCAAAAGTACCAAATAGCACCAGGAACGAAAAAAAGAATAACATTTATTTGGCAACAGCTTTTTTTAGCTACAAAATTGTGTGCCTCACTGTCGCACATCATCAACAGTTCTTTATTTCCTTTTGTTCCACAGTTGGCAGCACTACGGGCTCCAACTACTATGTCCGCATCTTGTCAACAATTGACCGGGAGCTGTTGAAGCCATCCGCGTCAGTGGCTCTGCATAAACACTCCAACGCACTAGTGGATGTTTTGCCGCCAGAAGCCGACAGCTCTATTTCTATGTTGCAAGCTGGTATGTCTCATTATGTCTTATTTGTAGCATTTTTAAGGTTTTTTTTAAACGCACATTGGTCTACCTGACGGACTAACTGCGGAAACCAAACCCAAGAACATAGATGGATGGATTTTTTAATTGAATCCTGATTGGAAATTCCACAATGCAATTATACTATTTATATGGAAGTAGCACTACGCCCGCGTAGATTTTGTACTTTCCCCTACGAGCTTTAACGCCCCCTCTACCATTTAAAGGGTAATTTTTGTTCTTTTTTATTTACCTCAATAAGTGCCAACTGTTTCAAGTTTCTAAACAAAAAGAATGAAATTGTATGAACCCCCCTTTTCACCCCGATAGGGTATGATTATTGAAAAATCGTTTGGTATGTTTCCATCATTGACTTCCAGATGACTGGATGACCACTTTTCACCCAGTTGCGAGTTGATTTCGAAAAATCCAAAATGTTAATACCCAGTTTCAAATTACCCAATATTATGTTTAAACGATTTTTTTTTATTACTCTTGCCTATGAGTATTTTGGAACTATCAAATAACTCCTAATATAAAAATTAAACTGATTTTTTCAAACTAACTAAATAAGTGATGGTCCGGTTTGGCCAATCTTTGACTTGCCATAGTGACTAAGCTATTGGATATATTTGTTTGAATTTTTTTATGTAGACTGGGAACATCATTAGATACACGAAGTTTAATTTATTGTCGTCTCCACCTTGTATAGATTATGGTAATAATAATACATTTTATTTCACTCCTGATCATAAACTCTCAAGTATAGATAATAAGGTTTATTATAAAATAAACTGCCTAAGCAGAAAAGGAAAAGGTTCTACAAAAAAAAAAAACACTATTACACAGTATTTATAAATCAACTTTCTTTCAACAGATGAGAAGCCTGATGTTCAGTACGCCGACATTGGTGGCATGGATACACAAAAGCAGGAGATCAGAGAGGCTGTGGAGTTGCCACTCACACATGTGGAGTTGTACCGACAGATCGGTATCGAGCCCCCTCGGGGTGTGCTCATGTATGGACCTCCTGGCTGCGGCAAGACTATGTTAGCTAAGGCTGTAGCTCATCATACTACAGGTTAGTTATTTATTTATTTACATAACAAAGATCCAAATTCATTTTATTTTATAGCATTCAGTCTACATATTGTATCATAATTCTTACATACACTGAACTATTACCGGGACTATCACTTGAATACCTTACTTGTAGCGTTCTACATAATTATCATATGGCACTCCAACCAATGCTGCCAATTCAGTGTGTGTGACTGTGTGCCATCATCATGTCCTTTTACTTATAATAATAATAATGATAGGAACAGTTGTTGAATCTTTAATTTCTTTTGTAAATGTATTGCTTCCAGTGTTCCAACTGTCCAGTTATGTTCTAAAGCCTTACAACAATAAAATTGAAGCTACAAATGACTTGAATTGTCTAAACACTGTTTAGATGGTGCAACTTGTATCAACTTGTATTGTTGGTTCAATTTGCCTTGTATTAATGGGGTTTAACATAAGGTTCATGTTTCTAATTTCAGCGGCGTTTATCCGCGTGGTGGGTTCAGAGTTCGTACAGAAGTACCTCGGCGAAGGGCCCCGTATGGTGCGAGATGTGTTCCGTCTAGCTAAAGAGAACAGCCCTGCCATCATCTTCATTGACGAGATTGATGCTATCGCCACTAAAAGGTATTTATTTTCTTTCAATTACAATAGATACCATCCATGAAAACACGCCCCACGCGTACCCACAGTACAGTAATCGCGTTCAAGAAGAGTGGGGCGCGTTTTCGTGGATGCCACTATCTATAGACAGTATTGGTATGTAATTTCTTCGATTATTCACCCGTTTTATTTTTATGGGTCATGTAGATTTATTTTCTTTCTTTCTTTATAAAAACCAATCATTCTTCAAAGCTTATCTAAATTAATTAGTTGTGATTCGCTATTTGTTCTCTTCTGCTCAGTCTTAATCATCACATGCAGTCAAAGACTTAACACAAACATCGCCACAACAACCGGTTCCGTGTTTATGTTAATAATGTTTCCAGATTTGATGCACAGACTGGTGCCGACAGAGAAGTACAGAGAATCTTGCTTGAGCTGCTGAACCAGATGGATGGTTTTGATCAAACCACTAATGTCAAGGTAAAATTACACACATCCATACTTATTAAAATGATAAATGCGAAAGTAACTCTGTCTGTCTGTTTTCTTTTCATCAAAAGCTAACAGGTAGACCATCACCTGGGCTTAGGATATAGGATATCTCTACTATACAACATTATTTATTGTTTATGCTAAACCCGAAAAGGGGTCATTGTACTCATCATTTTGAACAACTTTTTCTATGGGACCAAACTTGAAATCGCGAAAAAAAAAACAGCTGTTCCATACATTTGTGTTCACTTAAATCGACAAAATGTATGGAACAGCTGATTTTTTTTCGTGATATTATCCCACGGGAAAGTACTAATACGTTCCCGTGGGATAATATCCGATCTAAGCGCGGGCGAAGCCACGGACTAAAGCTAATAACGAATAAATAAGACGCTTTTACCTATGTCGGGTTCTCTAATAGATTTTACTGTTATTTTAGGTGATTATGGCAACAAATCGTGCTGATACTCTGGACCCTGCCCTTCTTAGACCTGGACGTCTTGACAGGAAGATCGAGTTCCCTCTACCTGACAGGCAAGTACCGTTACGCAATTATCATATATCTAGAAATCTTATTATTAATCGACACAAATGTCTACGATACGCGCGTAGATTAATTTCAGTATGTCAAATTACCACTAAAATTAGTTTAGCCTTGTGTACTTTTACATATTACACACAATCCTTTGAGGTGTAATTCACATTTGCACACAGGTGTATAGATGTGTAGAAGTGTGTGATGTGTGTGCATACCTACCCCTCGACAAGCGATGATGTTATGTTATGTTAAATTTTCTTGTGAAACTGTCTAACTTTTAATGAAACTTCCACAGGCGTCAAAAGCGTCTGATCTTCTCGACGATCACGGCTAAGATGAACCTGTCAGAAGAAGTAGATTTGGAGGAGTTCGTGGCACGACCGGATCGCGTGTCTGGTGCCGACATCAACGCCATCTGTCAAGAGGCTGGCATGCACGCCGTCCGAGAGAACAGGTGAGAAATACGTTGATTATTACTTTGATAAATTATTCCGTACAACTCGGGAAAAATTGCCCACTAGAAATAACCGAATACTCTTCGTGCGGAGTGCCGCACAAAGAGTAACTTTTAAAAATAATATAAATTTTATTTTGCTACCACTCCATGAAAATAAATGCCTCAAGGGAAATTGATAAATAAGGTTTTTTTTAATACTAGACGTAGACACACGCAGTACTTTTTATCATTATGCTGAAATACTTCGTTTCAGGTATATTGTTCTGCCCAAGGACTTCGAGAAGGGTTACAAGAACAACATCAAGAAGGATGAGAGTGAATATGAATTCTACAAATAAGTTTCGTCTTCGTCGTATATATTTCTCCTGTTTGAATTTATTGTAATTAATAATAAACTTAAATACATGTGAAAAATGTTTCTTTTGAACATATCCTAGGCGTCTTGTTTTATCAATACGCCTCCTCTCCCTGCGCCGTAGGAGATACAGCACAGTATAGGTTGCAGGAGTGCCCATTTCAGGGTGGGCAGCAGTTTAGGTTACACTGCTGCCTCGCCCGAAATGGGCGTCACGGCATTTGTTACCTCTTATGTTTGTTCCAAAATTATCTGATGGAAGTGTAAACAAACAAACACTGTTCAAATAATCAAATCAAAGCCAAAACACTCAAATTGTAAATGGCACTACATATTGCCATCCACAGGTACCTTTTCCGATTCATTTTTTTACATTTTATCATCATACCTACTTTCGGAACAGCGAAGCTTTCCGATTACTGTTATATCTATGGTACAGATTGAGAAGACATGGAATAATATCAACTGTCTTTGTACTTTGCACACCGTGTGCTCTCGTAAGAGAATTGCCTGTCGCGCCAGTTTCCACGAGCCTTTACTCAATCACCTATCCGGAAACAGCCGAAAATTGCCGAGCGGAGTTTCCAAGCGCGTGACGTCAGAGCGAGTGTCCAGAGCGCATGCGCGGGCGAATCTCACGTACTTACCGTGGGTTGTGAGTTTCCTTGCCGTAATGACAAAGACAGTTGGCACCCATGAGGATTTGCCGACGCAAAAAGTTAGGAGTCAAATCTTTACTAGGCACAGCAATGTAAATACAAACCATACCCGTCACCATTGACTGGATAGCGGTCGCGACAGAAGTTCTGCGCCCTACTACTTTCGGAGCCACGAATTGTGTAAGTATTGCCGTCTCTAGACGCTGCTGGCACGGATTTTCCGTGGTCTATGACTACACCCATGTAATCAGTTTCAATGCAAGTGAACGTCAAACAGAAAGCGGAACATTTCTTACCGTCCATCTTGACTAAATAAAACAATAATACCACAAATAGTTTCAAAGTCTATATTCTGTAACAGTTCTTAACAATGTGATTTTACAAATATGAAATAATACAATATATTTGGCATAATACCTTATAAAAAATGATGTGAATGTAAAACAATAAATTAGAATAGATTTCACTTCATCGACTGAGACTTAAGATGAATATCATTGTGATGTGCTTATAATATTAACAATGTCATTCTCATCTTAGATATTGTAACAAATAATATCAAGTGCAATAACTAGTTTACTATAAACAATAAAGGCTTTATTAAGGCACTACAAATCCTAATAAGGCGTTGTCAATATCTAAAATTATAAATCAATGTATGATTTTTTTTCTTATGTAGCTGCTTTTATTTGTATACAGTAATAAACACTAATATGAATGTTTAATATATTAGGCACATTTCTGTTATAATGAGTAAAACGTCAATAGAAATGTAAACGTAACGCACGACAAGATAGGCGCTTGAAATCACAGTACATTACAGACCAAATATTACAACTAATTTAGAAAAATAAGTAACATTATTCTCGTATAATAATTATTAACATAATAATGTATATAAAAGACTCCGGAAATGTTTGTGACTGACCATCATCTTGAAAGTATAATAATTAATAACACATGGGAAGATTCTTTTTCGGAATGTTAGCTAGTTTAGAAAGTAATAAATTACTGATTCGCTAAATCTTAACCTAGAGAAAAATGTATAAGTTTTTAATAATAAGTACAAGGCAATCCATAATACTGATTTATAATCGATTTTCATAATTTTCTGGCACTTCATGGTTCTAATTTTAATTACAGTTAAAGAAAACACTTTTTACAAAACATTTGATTTTATAAACGAACACTAACCATTTAGAATTAGATAATAGAGTAGAAGAAAATAATTATGTATTTTTCACAACACGCTAATTTTATTCTCATAGAAATATACTACGATATAAGGTATTCAACAATACGCTAAACTGGACGGGGCTAAAATTTTGGAATATCTTAAATATTATATTATGTATCGTGAAAAAGATATCACGATACCGAAAAGGCTCTTTCAACAGCAACAGTATACCTTTGCTTGTAAATACAAAAGAATAAAAAACGAAGGAATGTGTTAAATACCATATTGTTTCAAAGGAAATACAAATACATAAATAATGGAATGATCACTGGGGCTGCAGTGGGCAGGTTTTGCCTAACTTTAGTGCTGCACACAAAATAAACTTAAACAAGTTGCTTTATAACAACTTTGGTATGTCATGTTCGATATTTTTCGTCTATCTACTAATAACTTAGAAGTACATCGGTATAATTAGCTGCCGTTCATGTTCATCTATAGACCAGTTTTCATCGATCTGACCGAGGCGGACCAGGCGGCATCGAATCTGAAATTGAAATGTTACCTTTGATATAGAAATACCACTGGCTCCGCAGATATTTTTGGAAAACGTTATTGACCTCGGCGAAATCTCACCAGAACACAATCATGCGCTTTTGATAGTGATTATTATACTAGCTTCTGGCCGCGACTGGTAGTTCCAGAGATTACCGCGTTCAAAGAAACAAACAAATCTCTGGATCAAAATCAACAAAAAAACTGGATCAGTGGCGGCGGCGTGGTGGGGCGGCATGAGCAGCACGAGGAGCGCCGGCGGGCCCGCGCGGCGCAGGAAGGGGTGCGTGAGGAGCCTCTACAAGTGAGTGTATACTAACTGGCGGCTGGATCAGTGGCGGCGGCGTGGTGGGGCGGCATGAGCGGCACGAGGAGCGCCGGCGGGCCCGCGTGGCGCAGGAAGGGGTGCGTGAGGAGCCTCTACAAGTGAGTGTATACTAACTGGCGGCTGGATCAGTGGCGGCGGCGTGGTGGGGCGGCATGAGCGGCACGAGGAGCGCCGGCGGGCCCGCGCGGCGCAGGAAGGGGTGCGTGAGGAGCCTCTACAAGTGAGTGTATACTAACTGGCGGCTGGATCAGTGGCGGCGGCGTGGTGGGGCGGCATGAGCGGCACGAGGAGCGCCGGCGGGCCCGCGCGGCGCAGGAAGGGGTGCGTGAGGAGCCTCTACAAGTGAGTGTATACTAACTGGCGGCTGGATCAGTGCCGGCGGCGTGGTGGGGCGGCATGAGCGGCACGAGGAGCGCCGGCGGGCCCGCGCGGCGCAGGAAGGGGTGCGTGAGGAGCCTCTACAAGTGAGTGTATACTAACTGGCGGCTGGATCAGTGCCGGCGGCGTGGTGGGGCGGCATGAGCGGCACGAGGAGCGCCGGCGGGCCCGCGCGGCGCAGGAAGGGGTGCGTGAGGAGCCTCTACAAGTGAGTGTATACTAACTGGCGGCTGGATCAGTGCCGGCGGCGTGGTGGGGCGGCATGAGCGGCACGAGGAGCGCCGGCGGGCCCGCGCGGCGCAGGAAGGGGTGCGTGAGGAGCCTCTACAAGTGAGTGTATACTAACTGGCGGCTGGATCAGTGCCGGCGGCGTGGTGGGGCGGCATGAGCGGCACGAGGAGCGCCGGCGGGCCCGCGCGGCGCAGGAAGGGGTGCGTGAGGAGCCTCTACAAGTGAGTGTATACTAACTGGCGGCTGGATCAGTGCCGGCGGCGTGGTGGGGCGGCATGAGCGGCACGAGGAGCGCCGGCGGGCCCGCGCGGCGCAGGAAGGGGTGCGTGAGGAGCCTCTACAAGTGAGTGTATACTAACTGGCGGCTGGATCAGTGCCGGCGGCGTGGTGGGGCGGCATGAGCGGCACGAGGAGCGCCGGCGGGCCCGCGCGGCGCAGGAAGGGGTGCGTGAGGAGCCTCTACAAGTGAGTGTATACTAACTGGCGGCTGGATCAGTGCCGGCGGCGTGGTGGGGCGGCATGAGCGGCACGAGGAGCGCCGGCGGGCCCGCGCGGCGCAGGAAGGGGTGCGTGAGGAGCCTCTACAAGTGAGTGTATACTAACTGGCGGCTGGATCAGTGCCGGCGGCGTGGTGGGGCGGCATGAGCGGCACGAGGAGCGCCGGCGGGCCCGCGCGGCGCAGGAAGGGGTGCGTGAGGAGCCTCTACAAGTGAGTGTATACTAACTGGCGGCTGGATCAGTGCCGGCGGCGTGGTGGGGCGGCATGAGCGGCACGAGGAGCGCCGGCGGGCCCGCGCGGCGCAGGAAGGGGTGCGTGAGGAGCCTCTACAAGTGAGTGTATACTAACTGGCGGCTGGATCAGTGCCGGCGGCGTGGTGGGGCGGCATGAGCGGCACGAGGAGCGCCGGCGGGCCCGCGCGGCGCAGGAAGGGGTGCGTGAGGAGCCTCTACAAGTGAGTGTATACTAACTGGCGGCTGGATCAGTGCCGGCGGCGTGGTGGGGCGGCATGAGCGGCACGAGGAGCGCCGGCGGGCCCGCGCGGCGCAGGAAGGGGTGCGTGAGGAGCCTCTACAAGTGAGTGTATACTAACTGGCGGCTGGATCAGTGCCGGCGGCGTGGTGGGGCGGCATGAGCGGCACGAGGAGCGCCGGCGGGCCCGCGCGGCGCAGGAAGGGGTGCGCGAGCAGGCGCGCGGCCGCCTGGCGCGCCGCCGGGTCGCGCACGAGCGCGCTCTCCACGAAGCTCAGCAGGTCGGGCGGGCAGCGCGCGGCGCCGCGCGGCCGGGGCGGCGGCATGTCGCGGATGCGGCGCATCGCCTGCGATATCACAAATGAATCATATGAACGTACCGGGATTAAAAAGAAGGGAAGCAATAATCTCATACCTAATAGCCGACGAAATAGTATATTATGCCATTAGTGAATAAAGGACGGATTTAAAGCTCGTGAGTCATCGAGGGTCATAAATTAATCACTCGCTACGCTCGTGATTCAAGTGTTAGAATCCTGAGCGACGCGAGTCATTCATAGCCCTCGATATAAATCCGTTTTATTCAAGAGTTGCATACTATACTTTATACCATGACTACGAGAAATTCCTTTCTCTTCGACAGCTCATTAAAATAAGTTAGGAAAACAGACTTTGAAAATGTGCGAGAAGCTTGATTTTCATTTTTTCATTTGCAAAACTCATCGTAGGCTTTTATGTAAACCAGCCGTGATTTGTTGGGGTTGGGTAGCAAGTTTTCTACTATATCAGCCGCTCTCTCTTTCATAAACTCAGGTGTTAACTGTTAACACATCTTCTTCATCACTTGAATGCCTTTTCAATCGATGTATTATTAAGTAACACTAAACTTTGTGTTTGTACAACATACAGTATTCAAAATAGCGCCAATTTACTAATGGCAGCAAAGAACACAAAACAGTTTTAATTCTAATGCTAAACTCCTTGTCGAAAATGTCGACCACTCAAATCTCGATGAGTTATTTGCACAAGGAGTTTGTATCGAGTATTTTTTCGCAAGGAGATTGTATTGCATTAAGATGGTGGTCGAATACATTGGTCTGTTCTAAATTCAAACACCAAAATAGTGTCAAAAATTAAAAGTGCTTTTTATTCTATTCACTCTTATTTTATTCACTGAAAACAGTGGTTTTCAGTGAATAAAATAAGCTTTTTATAGGGAGAATGGTATGAAGGTCATTGACTCTTTCCTAGCGTTGCCGTCAACCGTAATTATTTTGTTAAATTGGAGTATCAAATTAGAAGGAGGAGGGAGCATTTCGAGAATTCGATACACAGTACGATTAAATAATTTACCTGTAAAGGCGGCTCGTTGAAGAAAGGCGGCTCCCCGTCAACCATCTCCACGAGCATGATACCAAGAGACCACACGTCCACTTCAGGGCCGTACGGCAATCTTGATATCACTTCTGGCGACATCCAATATGGCGTCCCCACTAACGATTTTCGTTTAGGCAGTTCCTGAAATTAAAAACATCCAAATAAGGTCTCTACAATGGTTAAACATATTGGAACGGCAGAAACTATCCAAAAGTTTTTGTTTACCTCTGAGACTTGAGCACAAAATCCGAAGTCAGATAATTTCACCCGGCCGTCCGCAGTCATAAGTATGGAGTCCGACTTTATGTCTCGATGAATAACTCCTTGGCTATGTAGGAATGCTAGGGCCTGGAAAATAATAATTATTTTAATTAACGGCAAAGTTAAAATACCATTATAGTCATTACAAATCGTCGCTGCATCTTCGACATTTACATAGAACAGAATAGAATACTGTTTATTATGTACACCATAAAAAATACAGATACAAATGTAGAAATTCACCAACTGGTACATACACTCCCAAATGTACTAGGCAAGTAAGCATCGAACACATTTGTCATTTTATAGAGATCAATAAAAAAAACCCGACTGCAACTAAAAAGTTCAATATACATTCTGCTAGTTTGTATAGATGTTAAAAAAGTATTGGCGCCAACACAATGCCTTGAGGGAGACCGTTTTATTATCGTCGCCATCTGCTCTTAGCTGACTGAAAGCATACCTGGAAGCGGCGGTTTTGAGGGAGTTCGCTCAGTATGTGCACGAAACTTTGAACATTGGTAACATGTTTACTTTCTCAAGTAGCTTTCTGATGTTTATGGTATCGTAAGCTGCTGACAAGTCAACAAATACGACACCAGGCACTCTGTTAGCCTCGTAGCCATCGCTAAATATTGTGTTATTCGCAGAACCCGTAATAAAACTGTGACCTACCTTCAAGCACTGTTTGCAAACGGTAGCGATTTGTTCAGGGTCCATCCGAGCCCTCGTCACAATGTCAGTGAGTGCGCCGCCCGCCATGTACTCCATGACCACCCACAGCTCGTCACCCACGAGGTACGAAGCATGCATCTCGACGATGTTCGGGTGAGGGTAGTCGCGCATTATGACCTGAAGAACGAATTTTTAATAATAATAGTCAATCAGTTGAGCCCTTATAATCCTATTATTCAACAGTAGCAGTAATTGAACTGTCAATAAACAGAACTGCTAAACAACAAAAAGCAAGTATAAAGAGAAGTGGGAGAAAGGCACAGATTTATCAGCAATTTTAATTAAAGAAATAAATGAATTATCTTCGATATAAGCTTACAACTATTTTTTTTTATATACATTCTGATATAATGTAAGAACAGAAATATTGTAGTAATAGTGGGCCAAAGCATATAACTTGCACAAGACTACCTTATATAGCAAAAATGAACACTAAGGAAGGATTTTTGAAAATTCATCCCCTAAATGGGTTAAATTTGTAAGATTACATTTTATTTATAACTTTAAGGAGTAGAAGAAAATTTGTATTGAATTTTATCATTTTTGCCGATGGGGAATCCCATCTGAACTTACAACTTCATTGAACAACAGTTCTCTCCTCTGCTGTTTCCTCAAGTTCATCATCTTGACGGCGACTCGACGGCGCGTGCGCGTGTCTGTGGCGGCGCACACGACGCCCGTGCTGCCCTCGCCGATCTTACTGAACCCGCTCAGCGTGGCGCGAGGGTCTCCCTCGCTAACCACGAGGCGCAGCGCCGCGCGGAACTGCAAATGAAATTATTTTTGTTAAGACTAGCAACCTGCCCTTTCTTCGAATGGTTCTACGACTTGACAACACATCGAGATTTCTTAATCTTTATTATATACCTTCCGGAATACATTTTCTAAATGATGGTGAAAACCACATCATAATTTGTTACTTATTAGTAGAACAACGCGGTCACACCGACAGACTCGAAAAGTGACTCTAATGTATAATATGTATAGATATATATAGATAAGAGACAGATTGATATCCTTTATTGTACATTAGTACACAACATCATACATAACATTACAAATGATAGTATAAGACTGCTAAAGATAATTTCTTTGAAACAACTTACTATACATAAAGTGATGCGCGCGGTGTGTGAGATGGGAATATTTTAATATTATTGGACTTTTAAAAATAAGCGTTATATATTATAAACTGCAATGATAGTCTTAATCGCATTAATACGGATTCATGTCGCAGAATCTCGCCATCATGGTTTTACCGCCCAGAAAGATACGATAAGAAACAAGAGATTTAATAACGCAAGTATTTGCAACTTGATATCTATATCAGACACCTCCATGTATTTATAATACAATGCTAGGATAATAATTATTTAATTCATTTAAGTGTATTTATATGTAACTAGCTCAGGAACAAAGAGGATGTTGTCATGAAGGAAACCTGTATTTAAGTCAATGAATGTGAGCTAAATAGATACGTGTCGGATATAAAGCGCGATACTGCGCGAACTCTAGCTGTTAGTTTATCTTTTGCCCTCTTTTTAAACATCGAAAAAGGGGCCATAGTGATAATGGACAGATATTTTATTTACGATTTGTGATGTGATATTTTATTGTTTTAGGTAGTTTTATATATTTACGAGAATGTTGCTTACAAAATGTTGTATTATATAATCAATAATTTAACTTAACTTATTTTACAGCTAGTTTTATCTCTAGCTATCGCAAGATAATTAGTCGTATATGGTCGTATTACGTAACATAACCCGATGGATACCTGTTCATGCGTCAATCGCAGTTCGTGTTTGGAGGCAGCGAGCGGCAGGTGAGTCGCCGCGCCCGGGGCACCTTGCGCACGCGACACCCCGTACGTGTCACCTTGACATGGATAAAACATTTTCAATAAATAATAAAATCTTTATTGACACTTCAAGACACTAATTGGGTCTATTACTAGGATTTCCAGCATCACAAGAGCCAGACCTTCTATTTTCCAGAGTTTAGATTACTAAAATATTTCAAAATTATCTCCAACTAGCTGATGCCCGCGGCTTTGCCCCGCGTGGATGTCGGTTATTATATAAAACCTTCCAGTTCCTCGAGAACCACTCTATCCATTGGTGAAAACAGCATGACAAATGACAGCGAACAGACAGACAGACGCGGCGGAGGACTTTGTTTTATAATATGTAGTGAACATTTATAACTGAGTAAAAGTCACGATTGAATCTATTGTTGTCTGATCCACCGGTAAAACACTCGGCAGATCGAGTACATCCTTTAATTGAAAGATCATTCTGAAACATAGCTAAAAATAAAACTGATCATATTCTATACCAACACATCTTTCTACACAAGTCGCAAAACGTGCGCATACGCAATAATCGGGGAGAATTTTATTTATGAAGGAATTCAAGTGACTCATTCCCAACCTTAAATTTTATGTAGAGGCACACTGAGCTTGTGTGCGTGAAAAGGGCGACGAATGTATAAGTCAAGCTTTGTATGGCATGAAATCTGAGGTGATTGTTTATCATTGCAAAGGTATTTTCAAGTTTAATGACAAATTTTATTGTATTCAGAGTTTGTTTGTTGTAGTAAACATTATTTATCATAACATGGGCGATTACTTCATAAAATCATTTTTACGTAGATCATGACTGCTGTGAAAAAAATATTTCAAGTGCAAGGCTATTTACATCTACACTGCCTGGAGAATAAATATGATATGTGTAACAATGGTTTATGTTAATTCTAAGGATCTGGATTATTCAAATGCAAATGAATCCATGATTTAAAATACTTTGCACATCTATTATCATTCATCAAGTTAGTCTTATAAATACTTAATTACTATACTAAATAAAGACTGAAAATAGGCCTTAGTGCCTAGTGAGTGAATAAGCTGAAGTCGTAATGAAAGAAAAATATTTTATTTGGGACACGCACAGGAAATACACACAGTAAACAAGGAGTATTCATCTTAGACTTAGTAGTCCTACAAAAAGCTACCCTAATATTATCCTTATTTAATATTATAAATGCGAAAGTAACTCTGTCCGTCTGTCGTGCTTTCACGCCAAAACGACTGAACCGATTTAAATGAATTTTGGTACACAGATAGTCTACTAGAGTCTGAGAAAGGACATAGACTACTTTTTATCGACATACCACGCGGGCGAAGGCTATATAAATTAAGAAGTTGAATAAAAAATATCTTACCCATGTTAATATTGTTTCCATTAAGTCCATGAGGTCCATGAGTCATTGGTTGTGGTGGATGATTATGTTGATAAGGCACATTTGCGTTCTGGATGTTTTGATAAGTCATAGGCGCATGATGATTATCATTAATTTCTTGTACTTGTCTGATAGTAGCCTCATGTGCATGCTGGCTCCATTCTACAGGGGACTCAGCAATAGGTTTGTTCAAAGTGTAGTTGCTGTGTTCTCTTCTCAAGCTCAGGTATTGTTGTGGGGCAGGTGGCACGGGCGGTGACTCTTCAGGTACAGAAGGAGGAACATTAGGCTGACTCCTCAAGTCTCTCCTGATTCTCGGTGGGCTTGAACTTCTCAATGAGTTGGACCTGGCAACATTTGATGTCTTTGGCAACACAACTCCATTCTGCACGGGTAGTTGTGGTTGTATGTTTGAAGGTAATGGCCTTGCTATTGATGATACTGAGGTTATTCTATGGTCACCTCTTACTATAGTTTTTAGATCTAGAATTTCGGTGGGTGTGATCTCTGATGGGTCTACCAGAGGTAGCGGTCTGTTTGTTGATTTTAATATCTGTAACAGATGCAAATAGTGTTAGTTAGCATAAATATAACTCTTACGATTATACTATGATCCAAGTGGCCATGTTTTTAAGCAATAAGTTCAAAAATAATATTCAAATAGATTTAGTGAAAACAACAAGATTACACTAATTTGTAACTCTATTTGAGGGATATTAAAAAGATATTACAGTGTTCAAGTATTATTACTTTAAGTAGTTCACAAATGGTGGAAATCACAAGTACATACCTGGTTATTACCTACAAGTGAGGCCCATTGCAAAGGAAGTCCAACAAACTTTCCCTCTCGTTTATCAAAGCCCGTGTGTACTCTGTGTTCAAAATTACTTGGCGGCGAAATCAGAGGCTTTTTCTTTTTCTTAGAAAACATAGTGTGCTGTACACTGAAACCAAAACATGCATCACTAAGGCAACTCAATGTTTACCTGCTATTCTAATTGCTGAAATTAACACTACTTTATAAATCCATGTAACGATACTAATGAAAAAGAAAGCTTACCGATTACCGATACTTTCTTTTATGATAACACCAATCGACACTCAATTCGACACGGCTACTTTGCTACGCTTTTATGTTCTACAACAAAAACAACTCACAGTTACTTTCGAGGTCCGTACTCCGAGCTTAAAGTAGTTAAGAACACACACAGAATACTAAATCAACAGCGTATTCCGACATTCCTCAGCAGGCATCCATGCTCTACACAGGTACATAACACAACAAATTAAATTAACGTAATGATATTACACCCCACATCCTGGGAAAAGATTAAAAGACTGTACCTTAATTAGGAATGACTATATTGCAAAGAAAACCAGTAGTTTTGCACGGTAAGATTATGAAATTCAACAGAATAGTTTTTAATAAACGATAAACGACAGCAACCAACAACGAACGAAAAACAACCACACACACAAGCACAGCAACCATGAAGTGAAGCATAGTGATGCACCAAAATAAATATTTGAACACAAAAGCTATCGATAAAACTTTTTTACAAAAAAAACCACCGACTTCCAAAAAAACAAAACAATAAAAAGTGAAAATTCTGAAGTCGTTCTCTATTTTATATGGTTCTGTATTTTTGTTTTTTTCCACTTCACTAGTTTGTGTGTTTGTATAGATTCGTAGTTTGCAGCAACCAGCAAGCGTCAAGCGTATGGGTCTGGCATTACCTGACAATTGACCACAGTGTACTACGCAAGTGTGTCTTTGTAGTCTGTGACACTGACAGGACAGACAGATTCAATCATTTTGCGTTATTGTTTGTTTATTCCATATTTATTATTGTAAATCGGAACAATATCGTAGATTGAGCACCGTACATATCCAAAAACATCTTTATATCCATATATCATGAAAGAAAAACAGAAGAAAAGCAAGCATAATAAACCCAAAGATCGGGAAAGAAAAAGCAAACGGCGTTCGCAGAGTGTATGTTCATTTTTTACTTATTACAATATTTTAATAGTATTCTCATCAGAATATCACAGATTTGCTATCCTAACTCTGCCCCTGAGACGACCCACTGATCGCTATCTAATATTATAACTGCGAAAGTGAGTTTGTTTATTTATTTGTTACGCTTTCACGCCAAAACGGCTGAACGAACGGATTTGGATGAAATTTGGCACATGGGTAGACCATGACCTGGGCTATACTGGGGATAAAGGATACTTTTTATCTCGGTAGTAAGTTTCCGTGGGTTAATTTGCCGACATCCACGTGGTTGAAGCTGCGGGCGAAAGCTAGTTTGCTATAAATGTGATATTCTTAATAACTCCCTATTCAACTTTTATTACAGCAATCAAGCTCAAGTGGTTCAGAATCTGATGAATGGGTAGAACAAGAAACAAGAAAGATCAATGAAGCACAAAGAGAGGACTGGATGTCAATGACTGGTATGCTTAAGACATACACAAAGGAAGACATCAGGCCAAAGAGAGAAGAAAAAGAAAAAAAGAACATTGATTCATACAACCCAGGAACTAGTAGTAGAGAACTAAATCCATACTGGAAAAATGGAGGGACAGGAATACCGCAGACACCAGAGACCTTCCGGAAATCTAGACCATTTGTTAAACCTTCTGAGGATGATGATGACTATTATTCAAGGTCTAAGAGCTCCAGGACAAGCACCTCTGACAGATACTCAAGCAGAAGTTCATTTGAAAAGCCCAGAGAACATCGTAGTGATAGAAGAGATTCTGGCAGAGATTCATACAGAAAGTCCAATAACTGGAGAAAAACAAGTGAAAATAGTGAAAGAAGACATGATGTAGAGAGAGAAGCAACAGAAGAACTTCCTGTACCAGTATCAAAAGAGAAGAACATTGAAAAGATATCTGCTCCTCAAGAAAAACCAAAAGATAATAAATATCTGAGTGACGACAAATTGAACAAATTGGCTGCTAAAATTGTAAAGGCTGAAATACTTGGAGATGAAAAACTTGTTACTGAACTTAAATCTAAGTTAGAAGCTGCTAGGGAATACAGAAAACAGAATCCTGATGCTGGTAAAGAAGACGAGGATGACAGAGTAATGTTGATATCTACAAGTATGTCTGGCAACAGTAGGCCACTGGCCAGCAGTGAAAAGGGAGACCCAAGGAGTAAGAGTGGTAAGAGAAAGGCAGAAACTCATGTTTCTGGTGAGAGAACAAAGTACTTTGGTGATGATGACAAGTATAATTTAGCACAAATGGTAAGTTTATTTCATATATATTTGACATATTATAAGTCTTGCACAATATTTGCAATGGTTTTGAGTGCTAGTCATTTTGTTATAATGGGTTCAATTCTTATTCTATTTCAGTTTCAACAAGAAAAATATGGAAATAATTATAATGATGAGGCAGAGTTTGCCAAACTGGCTGCTAAACATAAAAATCCTAATGACGATATTGAAGACATTTTCATGGATAAAATATCAAGAAAGAAAGATGCTGCAAAGGAAAGTGAAAATGAGAAACAGCAGGCAATCAGCCAGCATGTTAAAATGGAAAGGACTTTAGAAGGATGTGAACATTGTGTAGATTCTAAGAACATGTTGAAGCATCTCATGGTAAGCTGTGGAAACAAAGTATATTTAGCACTGCCTGCAAGGAAGTCTATTGTTAAAGATCAGTGTATCATAACTACCATTCAGCATGCTACTTGTGTAACAGCCATAGATGAAGATGTTTGGGAGGAAATTATGGTAAGTGTTCATTTAGTAAAGACAAAGGACTCTCAATTGATTCTGATACATATGTACTTGATTTATAACAAAATGGTTTTCTTTTCAGAATTATAGAAAAGCTCTAACACAGTACTACAATTCTCAAGGTATGGATGTAGTTTTTTATGAAACAGCAACAAAATTACATAAACACCCGCATATGACAATAAACTGTGTGCCTCTACCTAGAGATGTAGGTGACATGGCTGCAATCTATTTCAAAAAGGCCTTACTAGAGTGTGAAGCAGAATGGTCTATGAATAAAAAAGTTGTGGACTTGAAAGGCAAAAATATAAGAAGAGGAATACCAAAAGGATTACCCTATTTCTGGGTAGATTTTGGCATGGATCCTGGCTATGCTCACGTTATTGAGGATCAACAACTGTTCCCAATAACCTTTGCTGAGGTAAATATTTATAATAAGAAAAACTTATGGGGCAGCAGTTCTTACTTATTTAAAAATAAATCTTTCATAGATAATATTGAAACAAAAATTGTTTTTTCAGGAAGTTATTGCTGGGATTTTGGATTTAGACCACTCCTTATGGAGGAAACCACAGAGAGAATATGGTGATATACAGAGAAAGAAAGTATTGGAGTTTCTCAAAGAATGGAAACTTTTTGATCCTATTAAAAATAAGGATTATTAACTGCTTCACTCGGAGTCGTCACTTAAAAATAATCAAGCATTCAGTTATAGGCACATGAATTGTTATTTCTTTGAATTTAATGTTCACTTGCTTTTCTTTAGAGCCTGTAATATGATGTTGAGATAAATAAAGATTTATGATTATGATTATTAAGGTGGGTGTTACATTATGATCATAGATCTATGAGGCATAGATATAATCAGGGGGATAGAAGGCAAATAGGGGGGGAGGGGGATCCTTAGGGAGATATAAGGATCCCTGCAGCAAGGACATGTTTTAAGTTTTAACTGACAGTATTCCTGTTTATACTTGTCAATTTAAGTTAATGATTGCTTATTTTTGAGTGATGTCCATGAGCACCAACATGTTTTTTCTAATTATTTTGAATACACTATGATAAATGAACTCGATTTTTTCTTGAATTTACTTGGAATCCCATCCCAGGGGTGGTGGTACTTTACTGATTGGCAACCATATTTGTATGAGTACAATATACAATAACAATATGATTGATGAATCTTGACCAGTCCAAACTTTGTGCAGAAGGTTGGACAATTTTTTTTTTTTAGGATCCAAATGGTGGCATGATGTGAGTGTGACTGGGAGGACATGTGTGAAAGTTCATATAGTGCCTATGTTCAGAGTTCAGATCATCCATGATTCATCAACCATACTCTAACAACTTTAAATAAAGGAGTTTTCAGTAAAATAGTAATTAAAACAACCAAATTAACATTGTAAAAATGTATAATCTTTATCACTTATAATCTTTTTGTTTATGATTTGTGCTCTTCTTTCAACATTTCCTCTATTATTTTTTGTCTTTCTGCTGCTTGCCTCATTTTTGTAAGAACCAGAGATTCATAATCTCTATCTGAGATCACTGATGGACCAGTAACCTCCTTCTTAGTTGTTAATACCGGTCTCTCATTTACCCATTTTAATTCTAAAGGGTTAAGTGGCAAACCTGGAAATTAAATAGACAAAAATTATCATTGCATACTAAAATAATTACAGTAAAATTATGATCAAGTTGTGCTATCTATACTAATAGAAGAAAGTGCAAGTTGTTTATTACGTTAACACTTAAAAAAAAAATATTAGAGTAAATTATTTACCTTTCTCAAGTTCTAGAGCCAGTTCTGATGCTTCTTTACTTGAAAATTCCACCAATGCACTCCCTTTTTTCTTTGGAGATAAAATTAAGGCTACAATATCACCATACTTCTTCAAGAATCTTCTAAGAGTAGGTTCATCGTAACCACCATTGCTTGAGTCAGTCTTATCTGCTTTCCATTTTATCTTAATTCTATTGAGACTGGAATCCCACACAGGCTGAGTCATGAGACCCATAGTTTTTCGTATTTCCTCTTTCATTCTTTGCTGTTCTTCTATTAATAACCTGTTTCCTTCTCTATGTAGTCTCTCGATTTCTGCAGCTAGTTTTTGTTCATCTGTGAGGTTAGAAGTGCCCGACTCGGCTTCTCTTTCCCGCCTTTCCAAATCCTCCTTTAGTTTTTGCCTCTTACTATCTAACTCTTGATGCCGAAGTTTTGCTGCAGCCTTAGCTCTAAGTACTTTGTCATATGCCGCCCTAGCAGACACATCTGTTAATATTTCTAACGCTTGTGATAACGAGTGGAAAGTCTCGGCTGCTTTAGGATCGTCAGGATTTTTATCAGGATGGCATTTCAATGCTTTCTTTCGGTAAGCTTTTTTGATCTGAAAACATAACAATCAGTGCTCAAACATAAAAGAAATACGAGAGAAGCTGTGGATATAAAGGAATTGATATAACTGAAAAGATAATCGTCGGAATATACATACCTCTGATTCTGTAGCAGTTATTGGAACGTCGAGCACGGCGTATAAGTCAACATCCTCGATATTTTTGGGTGCCATGTCGGAAGCAGTTTCTATACTTCAATATAGTGCACACAGATCAATTTTTAATTTCTTTGTTATCTAAGAATATTAGACTAAAAAGAATGTTAACCAGGTTTTGCATTTCACACACAGAGCACTAGGTACTGATTTCACAACAACTTGACATTTGTGTCCAAATTGACGATACAATGACATTGACAGTTACGATCTTTAATAAATTCGAACGTAACTCTCTCTGTCTGTGTGTTACCTTTTTACGCCTAAACC
Organism: Lithophane semibrunnea; assembly: GCA_947363905.1. Classification (NCBI taxonomy): domain Eukaryota; kingdom Metazoa; phylum Arthropoda; class Insecta; order Lepidoptera; family Noctuidae; genus Lithophane; species Lithophane semibrunnea. The sequence goes on from OX376198.1 coordinate 9,086,538, forward strand.
ACTGAATGGATGTCGATAAAAAGCAAGGAGATAGATGACATTCTGTGAAGAACATAGAATAGAATAGAATACTCTTTAATAAGTACAGTATAAAAATTGCAGATCAAAATGTAGATAAGAGGGTTAGGAAAAGCAAGATATGAGAATTCTAGCGAAGAAAAATGGAAGTTACTTGACTGGACATAAGCTACTCTGTCTCTAAAATAATCCTAAAAGCTAAAATTTTAGGATTATTTAAAATCAGTTCATTTGGTCTAAAGTTAGATCTTATTCTTATTAAGAAAGTACTCAATGAAATAACTATTTGTAACATGTAAGAATTAACCACGTAAAAAGCGTAAATAACGTGGTCAATGGCGGCGCTGAGTTATGGTGATAGTTTCAAAATAAGTAAATATTGTTTTTTAGTTTCGAGTTTATTATCTCTCTGTCCGTTACCTTTTCACGCCTTCCTATACTTTTTGCCACGCCACGGCAGTACACTGTACGCTTCCGTGGGATAATTCCCGACCTCCACGTTAGCGAAGCCGCGGACAACAGCTAGTATATCACCATAAACAATTCGTCGGAGTTTTAGCACGCTGAGTTCTGGACACTAGTCTTTTGACTCATTTGTTTTTACTTTGTAGAGATGTCATTGCTATAAAAACTTTTTAACTATTAGTCGATTTTAAAATTAACAACCAAGTCAATTTTTTCTTCTAAATGTTCTTAGATAATCTGTTTTATAACCTCTCCTTTCAGTCAGTCAGTCCATTTCAGCTGACAGTTGTTATTTTGTTATTTTAATTCAAAGCGTTTTATTACAATAAAAGTGAATCCTAACATAATACTTAGTTAAGCGAGAACTATTAATATGTTTTCAAATTGTATAAGTAAGTGTTTGTTTTAAAGCTAATAATTATTTTTTTATTCAGGAGTTTTAATATTGGTCTGTGTTCGCCTGTTTCATGTCCTTAATATGTTTAAAATTTTAAAAATATCCGTGATTTTCAGAACACCGTGCGCTTATTCGTACTGTGCCTTTAGTACGATATAATTCTACTGCCACAGAACCTGTTGCAGCGCCTACATCGGCTGTATCTGAAGGTAAATATTACTTGTTGATAACCTATACAAATGGGTTTTCTTTCAATCAGATACATACTTACTCAGTTCCTATTAAAATAATAGGCTTTTGCCAGCTGTAGCATATGTAGGAGTGGTATAGTATAAATCGTTTTACATAATTTATAACCCTCTTAACAGACTTGTGAAGGTTAAGGATGGATGCCTGCATTAGTTGGCTACCCCCTAACGTTTTCGTAGCAACGCTTTAAAGATTTCTTACAACTTTTACAATTGAAGTGCTAGTTAAATTTACTATTATGAGTAGACTGGCTGGCTGTTATTAGTCTCTACAAAAGCCTAAAATAAAACACTCACACAATATTATGCAGTATTTCCAATACGTAAGGCAACTCATGCTTGATTTAATTTATTTTCAGATCAAGAGGCCAAGAAGCAAATTTTGGAGCATCCAGATTATTTTAGCGTCCATAACTTATTCACAGTCAAGGATTTATTTGATGCAAGAGTTCATTATGGACACAAGAAGGGTTCCCTAAATGATTATATGAGACCATACATTTATGGATCCAGACTTGGTCATTTAATATTTGATTTAGACATAACTGCAGAACACTTACGGAAAGCTCTCAACTTTACAGCACATATTGCATACAGAGGAGGGATCATTTGCTTCTTTAACAGAAATTCCCTGAATTCTCACTTGGTTGAAAGGACTGCGCAAGAGTGTGGAGAATATGCACACACAAGATTCTGGAGAGGAGGTATCTTCACAAACGCAAACCACCAATTTGGCGCAGTAACAAGGTTGCCTGATTTATGTATATTTTTAAATACGCAGAATAATATTCTGAACCAACATACAGCTGTTAGAGACAGTGCCAAAATGTTGATACCAACAATTGGTGTGGTTGACTCAAACTGTAACCCCAACCTGATCACATACCCAGTCCCAGGCAATGACGACACTCCAGCCGCCATAGAACTATACTGTAAATTATTTAAAGCTGCCATAAGTAGAGGCAAAGAAGAGAGAATGAAATTTTTACAAGAAAACAACTAAAAGGGTTGTATAATAGGAGAGAAAGTGTAATTAAAATAGTTAGTAAAAATATAATATTTTATTTCAATATAACTGGTTACTAAAATATGTATCACATAATGGCACATACAAGTGCCTAAGGATAAAATAATCATATTATTATGATCATGGTCCCAATATTTAATTCACCAATACATTTCTTAAACAAAGTGAATGCCATTGTTGTTATGAAGTAGTACACTTGAAATATTATTTACATTGATTTCTCAAACTTATGGGTATGGGCATTAGGATTTTGTAAAATAGCAGAATAAACAATAACAATCAAATAACAAAACATATTTTCTTAGGTATTATTACTGATATAATCTTAAAAGCAAGACAATATTCAACTAAGTTCTTACTGTGTATGTATCTGCCAACATTACATAAAATTTTATTTAAAAATTACATAATTTTGGGATAATTAACAGAATAAAGTGATATAAAAATAACAAAAAATAAGCATGCCATAATTTGTTTATTACATTTCTAATTTGTTCAGCTTTTATTCTTGTGGAACTTAGTTGTACTTACTACGAAATAATATGTCTAAAGGCTACCATACATGATCAGTTCTTTATACAGATCCATCTGATCTAAGTAGAGTTCTTAGTGTGTTACTGCCTCAAGATTATGTCTGTTTATTTCTTCTACAACGCACATCCAGAACCATTACTATTAGACCTAAAGAGTGGGATCTTTTCGGCTACACTAGCGCAGATTCGTCAGTTCAGATTAATCTCTACATGTATAGCAGTCTTTAGGTCAGAGACAAAATAGACATGTGTGTTCATAGTCACCCTAGAAGAACTTTCCTCATCATGTGAGGATGAGAATTGTAGTCCACCTCGCGACTCTCCCAACTTCCAGTGATGCACTTAGAACTGCACAGGTACTGCAGCAGCGGAATGCGGTATTTGCCACAGAAGTCAACGAACTTTATATGCTCCACGCGGTTGTCGAAGAAGACACCTGCAATTAGATTTTGTTTTTTATGAGCGTTTGACTTACACGAATGTTTTTAATTGTAAAAACGAAAGTTTCATAAACTATAGCTAAATCTTATAAGACAATAAGATTCACAGAACGAAGCCTAAAAACGTGTAATTTTATATAAAAGCTGCAGTCTTCAGTGCACTAGCTAGATAGACTTGATTGTGACCGATTTGACGGAGGCCACGGCAAGGTCGTTTTGTAACGATGCAATGAAGCTTGAGAGCTGACATCCTGATCACAAGCATTCTATTGTTTTTCTTGCGAGTTTTATTACGACCACCTTTCAACTTGTAAATAAGTACCTACCACAACTCTAGGAAGCTAAATAAAAAGGTGTAACTATTTGAAATCCACGTATAAATATAGTGGCGTCTTGTCAGTCTCATTATCATACTGCAAGATATCTCTGCCATGCCCGCCCGGTAATGGGAGCGAAAAGATATGAAAAATGTGCTTTCTCCACGAGCGCATTCTATCTATTGCAAGCAAGCATATTCACCTACTTAATATTATCGGAATGTGTGCAATAATAATAAAAGCATCGACTGGCTCGTGTCCGGCTCGCATTAATTGGCTTCAGTGGCTGTTACGGAACACTACTGACTGGTACTTGTTGACAGGCCTACACTGTCCTCCCATATCATTGAAAACGTTGTAAAAGGCAATTATTTTTAAAAGAATAATCGTGGAGTTTCTTATCGGCTCTTCTCCTTATGAAACAACCAACTGGAACCGTGCACCTAGCTTCAGATGTTTCATATGTGCCCGTAGGTTTTTGTGAAATTCCCTGGGCCTAAGCAGTGGCGGTTTTACCAGCTGGCTGAGTAGGCTAGAGCGGCTTTGGGGACCGATTTATTTTTTCTAGGTAGGTACCTCAAATCAAAAAGATTTCTGCATGACTGTTTTCTGATGTTTTAAAGATAGAAGTCTGCAACAATATTTGCCGATGACTTTCCCCTCTCCCTTGTCATTGTACTTTCCGTGTAGCAAACTTCCATATTCTAGAAATTTCAAGATAGCTCAAAAATATACCCAAAAAATATTTTACGTGCAATTTCAAGTTTTCAACGTAATTGTGGGATTATAAAAATAATCTAGGACATGACAATTGTAAAGGCAAGGGCGGCAAAAACTTTACAGCCTATACCTTGAAAATGTGTAAATCCGCCACTGGGCTTATGTGTTCAAACACCAGCCCAGGGCCCCAGGCCCATTGATTAGTTAGGTACCCAACCTATCACGTAGGTAATGTTAAACATTGGAAATTAATGACAGCTAGTCATTAATTAGATCAGTATTGCAATCTTCTATGACTTCGTCCTCAACCATCTGAACCACCTTCAAATATTTTAAGATCCGCCTTCAATTTTTAAAGCTACTCTCATTGCTGATCGTACCTATAATGCTACGGCTACACTTCGCGTTATCGCGAACTTTTCTTCGTGCGCTCTCTCTCGCACACCCCTCGATTACTCGCTGAGCAACAGAGAGCGCACGAAGAAAAGTTCGCGATAACGTGAAGTGTAGCCATAGCATAATAAGTTTGAGTTCTGAGAATTGAACGATTTCGGCGTATTAGCAACATTATGCTGTAGGTATTGGAAAGGTCATCAATTAATTACGTAGGTAAGTGGATGATAGGTACATATAGCTTTACAACTTGTTTCTTAATAATTGGCACTAGAGAGAGTGCTCTGCAAAATACTATAATTGCGATTTGCGCTTAGAGAGTTTTAAAGATTCAATTCTTTCTTAAGAGCCCCTATCAATTTCGCGGTCTAAAAACAGAAAATTCAAGTTTTTTCGGAGCCAATGTCTCAATATCCTTAAGATATCTGTTTTGTTTTTAAATGCAAAATTATTCATCACCTATTTAACTAGTAAGTCGACTAATAAAATTAAAACTAACTACTCAATAGAAATTACTAAAAATAAAAATCTATCACACGTTTTTACGTAAGCGTGAAACACTTGGTTTTTCAATTGCTTTCATAGCTTACTGGTAGCAAATATCAATCTGAGAAAAATCCTAAATACTGGGCATATAGTATATTAGTAAGGCGACTGATCATTTTTCCAAAGTTTATTGAATTAGTACTTGAAAAAAAATGTGATCCACGCTGAAAAAACGCAATAATACCATGTGCAAAATCGTCGTCTATGCGTAAGAATTTGTTACATATTAACAATAAGTCTTAAATATTTTAAAATTTTAGTTATTTATCTACCAAATTCAGTTTTTATGTTTTATTTTTGACTACTAATTTAATTATAATAAAAGATCTAAATAATGCCTTATAAACCGATGCGCTCGCTCGAGGCAATCAGTCGCGCCTGAGGGCTTCTCAACGTCGGACCTATGTCGCCTGTGACGTTCGCCGCTGCCGCCGCTCCCGACGTAATTCGCGGAATCGGGCGTACTTTTGTACTAGAACTAACCAGTTTTGAGACTGAGTACCTATATAATGTATGGTGTAACCCTTTTTGATTTGCTAATGATATTTATACATATTAATGTTTTGTATTATACTTACAGTAAAATAGTGTTTAATTTTTAGAAAATGGGTCGAATAACTGAACTTTATTATCACGGAAGAATGAAAGGTAATAAAAAGAAAAAAGTTAAAAGAACACGGAAGGCACGTGCAGTTCTTAGGTAAATAATATTTTTTGCCATCATCTTACTAATTAAGAAAATTGTTATAGTTTACTATTATTTCTTTAATCTAATAATGTGTTAATTATACAGAATGTAAGGGTAAACACTCTTGTCATTCAAACCATGGGTAGTTGACTTAAATATAAAAATAAATTACCAAACACAGCAAAAAAAAAACGTTATTTTCATTAAAAGATTTTAAAAAGTTTCTATCTGACACCGTGCTTACTAGCGAAACAGCTGACTGACTAAGGGAGGGATCGCGCTCGCTGCCGGTCAGTTCACATCCCGTACCTTCCGCCCATGTTGAGACGCAAGTTCGTTACCCTAGCGCATAGGGCAACGAACTTGCGTCTCTTGTGGTAAAATTTAGATCTAAAAAAAATTAAAAAAAGTTGTGATTTTCCATTGATTTTACGTTCTATAAAAAAGAGGAAAGGAAAAAAGGAGGGTTATGATTTTGACCGGTATGTATGTATGTATGTATGTTCATCTGTTCCCTCCTATCTTCTAAACAACTCGAGCGCTGGAACCAAAGTGACTTTAAGTTAAGTTTCACCATTACCCTATATATTACTTTACTCTATGAGTTTCACTTTGCGTCCAGCGCTCGGTGTGGTAACACTCGACAATCGTCATCCTGAGGATGCCTCGTTGAGAGGTGAAACACGTGTCGATTTCTTACGGGGTTTTTATGACTCTTGGAGAATAGTCAAGCGGAATAGGTAACTAAATATATCTACGTCTATTGTATTTTACTTTAATTTTTTACATAGTAATAATTATAGTTACATATATATAAACAATAAAGGATTAAATAAATAAACATAAATGTAAATAATAAAGGACTAATTAATCTAAATAATAAAGGAGTACAATAACACGTGTAATTAGTTTCAGACTTAACTTATATACGCTGGTCACACTTTATAGTTTGCTTTTACTTCAGTGAATGCCATACTAGGTAACCATATTTTTATAGGGTACCTAACAAAGCACGTCATAATCACAAAATAAAATCCATCCAGTATTACGGAACCTAGTAAGTAAAAACTCCTAATAATAGCAGTTACGGACCAAGATTATTAGTTCGCGCTGCACCGTGCGCACAGCGCACACTACGACTGTCAGCGATACGTCGACCGCACACAGACACACTGCGCTCCGATAGTTACCTAAACTCGTAGCGCGCCGAAATTGATAGGGACTCTTAAATGGCATACAGGCATACCTTACCTTCTGCAGGTTGCCAGCTGCAACTATTTTCTGAAACCGTGTTAAAATGTCTTAGATCTAGACGTAAGTGTTAGGTACCTTTGCATTTGGGATTAACACAGCATTGAGCAGCTCCGAGGTACCTCATCAAGGTGAAAGGCACTTCGCCAGCCCGGATCGGGATCTCATGGAGTTTGATAGTGCGGCCAGCTAGTTCCAATAAAGATGGCGGCTGCAAAGTCATGTCTCTGACAAACCTCACTACAAGCGGGTTGTCGCGGAGACTCAACTGTAAAATAATTATATTTTAATGTTAATGTATGTTCCTAGTCCTACTTATAGGCATTTGAATTAGGTATGCTGTATGCAGTATTTTAATTTTGTTTGTCCTTTAGTAGCAACTGCAAGATTTTTGGTTAAGTGAAGCCGTACCTTTGCCTTCGACCGAATTGGGCCATAGAAATTGACTGGTGAGATGTTCATCCATAAACTGTTCATCACCCACGTACCCATTACCTCTACCAGTAATTAATTTATCGAAAGTAATTAAGTTCACTGGCGGGTAACTAGGTAAGTACCTAATGTAAGTACCTACTTACTTATATGATTATACTTAACTTACAATAAGCTTACAATATTCAAATCAGTTCTATTGTGACACTTATTTTAAGTAGGTAGGTACCTACCTATTGTATGTATGTATGTAAATAACCAATGAGACACCTGTTGTATAAAATAACAAGATTAAAGATTGTCATTCAGACGACATCGATAAGTGAATATATTTTATAGTTACGTTATGCTGCGTATTACCACTCACCTCTGTCAAACATCTGAGTTTGATTATTTGTGTAGGCAAAGTCTTCAATCTGTTCTTGTGGATTAACAATGAGCGTAGTTGATTCAATCTAGCAATGCTTGCCGGTAGTTGTTCTATTAGATTGTCGCTCAAAACTAATGCTTGGAGCCCAGTCAAGTGTCCAACGGACTCCGGTACTTCGATAATTTGGTTACCTCCTAGTGATAGAATCTGCAAACTGTTGAAGATACAGAAATTAGGATTAGGAAGAACAGATCTAGTTACTCAGTTAGTTATCTCTTACTAGCTTAATTTATATCGCTTGCAAGATTCGGAGACTTTGAGTACCTAACTACCTACCTAATGAGAAAAGGTAAGTACATAATTGCCTAAACACCTACTAACTATTCAACTGTATTCGACAGATTGCTACTTGACGGTATTGAAACGTTACGATAGCTCATTCATTATACCGGCGCCAGACATAGCAGCAATAATTGATCACATGTTTTAACACATGTGTGGCAGGGGTGTTTGGGTATTTCATCAAAGTTTGATCACATATTTCAAGTTTGCCATTTTGCCATTTGGTGTGCACACATAAATGTCGGCGCCAGACATAGCAACAATATTCGATCACATGTTTGATCACATGTTTGACATATGTGTGGCAGGGGTGTTTAGGTATTTCATCAAAGTTTGATCATTTATATCAACTTTTCCATTCGGAGTCGGTTTTTCGAGCGCACATCAAAGCGTTTAAAGTTCAAATGTGTGCGTAGCGCGTTCGAATTTCAAATGTGTGCGTAGCGTAGCCTGCAAGGCCAGTGTCTCGTAAATAACTGAGCGGATCGGTCGTTATTTACGAGACGTGTAGAAAGAAAGAAGTGCTTGAAATGAAAATTTCATGAAATCGTCATTCAATGCACTTACATGAACTTAGAGAGTCGTATTGCTGATTCTAATGTTAATAATTCTGTATCCATATTTGTTACGACCGATAATAATGTTTAGATCAACATACAACCTGATACTGACCGGCAAATTGCAAAAAACATAAGAAAATTTGAATTTCGCGGGCTACCCTAGCGCATCCACCTAAACTATATTTTAGTTTGACAGCACTAAGATGGCACTGAGTTTTAATTTAAAATGCTATTCCGAATTTGACGTTGTAACCTAAAATTTTGTTCTTTATCTAAAATCCTCTAACTAAATCTAACTATTTTTAATCGCGATTAAAAATGTGTGGAATAAAATTAGATGTCACGAACATTTAAACCAAAAGACTTAGTTCACTCAGTCGACTTCAGTTGCAAAACAGTAGTGTATCTTTTTTTTATTTTCTTTTGCTTATATCTCGAAAACGGTGTGTCCTATCGCAAAAATAATGAAAATTTCGACCCCCTTCATGAAACCCCTAAACCCTAAAACCTAATACTTAACATGATGGTTTTTTTTTTTCCTTATTTTCCATTCACAATCTGAAAAAATCCATAAAAAACACGTCAAGGCTGTCCTTGCGCGCCTACCAAGTGGAGGCGCGGTTGTCAAATTCGATTTTAGTTGTGTCAAAATAAGTTTTAAAGGAGGACCGGACAAAATGGTCCTCACGACCAATAACAACCAGACCTATGTCATTAGATAGGCATTTTAATATAGAGCAACAACTACTATGGCGGCTCTTTTGAAATCGCTGTGTGAAAAAAGTTGTGATGATGTTTCGCAGGACGGACCTAAACACTATGTTATCGGAACGCTTAAATATTAATAATTTCTAGTGGTCTACTTTGAATATGTTCAAATGTATGCGATAATAATACAATAATTTCAATAATATGGTACCATCGAGCTGATCTGATGATGGACCTGGACGCTAGATAATGGAACTCTTAAACAGCTGCTAGTATACTCATTTACCCATCGAGTGTGGGCTCATTAGATGTGTCTCAACGAGTCCTGTTCATTTTGCCTGATGACGAGGACCTGATGACTGACCCGTATCTTAGATAACAGAACTCTTGATTAGCTTCTAGTATACGCATCGAGTGGTGGCTCATTAGATGTGTCTCAACGAGTCCTGTTCATTTTACCAGATGACGAGGACCTGATGACTGATCTGGACGCCAGATAACAGAACTCTTGATTAGCTTCTAGTATACCCATCGAGTGTGGAAGTATCTCAACGAATCCTGTTCATTTTACCAGATGACGATGACCTGCTCCTTATACGGTCAGTAAGTTTCGACTCCTAGAATATATATACTTCGTCCCATTGCTCGCTGGCTGAACCCGTGAGTGCGGATTTTTGACGCTTTGTTAATGACCACTTTTGCGCTCCATATTATAGGTGAGAGTGGAAAGCAGGCTCATATCCATGAGTTTCGTCCTTTCATTAGGTGTTGTCATTGACCAATAGCTCTTCTAGGCGTTCTCGGTGCATCGAGGGACATCTTTATCTTGTGTCGCCTGAAAGGAGACTATTCGGCCGAGATATAATTATACACTCATGGACAAGATCTACCTTCACACCCCTATGTCTACCTATGGTCATTAACATAGTCTTTATAATAAAAAACAAATGGAATAGTAAACAGTTTTATAATTTCATACCGTCATTCATAATAATCGCAAAAACGTACTTGTGTATGTGCTAAATGTAAAAAACAAATACTGAGTTTGGATGGAATTTAGAACTTCATTATCCACCTTCCAGGCCAACTATCAGGTGCTCTACATCAGATACAATGAAAAAGACTCGTTATGACACGTCTAATGAGCCGACACTCGGTGGCTTTACTAGTAGCTATTTAAAGGTTCCAGGTCAGTCATCAGGTAAAATGAACAGGATTCGTTGAGACACATCTAATGAGCCTACACTCGATGGGTTAACTAGTAGCTATTCAAGAGTCCCCTTATCTAGCGTCCAGGTTCATAATCAGATCAACTCAATGGGACCATGTAGGTGTCTAGGTCAGTCATCAGGTAAAATGAACAGGACTTTCTGAAACACATCTAATAAGCCCAAAATCGATGGGTTTACTAGTGGCTATTCAAGAGTTCTGTTATCAAAGCGTCCAGATCCATAATCACTAGTCTATCAAAGTGTTTGATCAAATATGTGACTATGTCTGGCCGGCCTTTGCAAACAAGTATTCATATGTGTGTGCAGAGTCTATCGAATATGTTTGATCAAATATGTGACTATGTCTGGCGCCGGCTATGTCCGTTTTGACAGCTATAAAATCCTTTGTGTAGCAATGAAAAAAAATATTAGTTTCTAAAATACTGATTCTCGAGACATATCGATTAAACATACTTAGAGTTTGTAATCGACGACTTATCTACATTGCTTAAAACTGAGTCTCAAGGCATATCGTTTAATTACAAGTACGAGAAAGAAACGTCAAAACGGACTTCTTAGATTGTCGCGAGTTGTAGTTCGTGGATTCGTTTCTGCCACGGATCAAATATTTGTGTGGCCTACCTACCTACAGAGTTTTGTTCCGAGGCTGGGTGTTTGTGCATGTGATATTTGTGTGTGAAAACTCGCCCACGATACCCACAGGAGAAATTCCTGAATTTAATTATAGGTACCTTCATAGATTTGCGATTTTACGTTAGCCAAAAACATGTTCAGTTTGGTTTCGCCTCATGTCATTTTAACACGCATAGATAAGTATGTACCTAAGTATTCGTTTGCGACGTCTAGCCACGGAATAAACGATAACAAACATAGTAAGTATGTTTATGTATATTTTATCTATATTATGTCGTCAGTCGGCTGAGATGTAGCGCTAACATTTTGCACATAATGGCATGATACAGCATTTTGATACCCAGAGAAACTGTAGTGTTTGTCTGTTTGAAACGACTGATAACAAAATTTATATCAGTTTCGACATGATATGCGAAAATTGCTGGCAGCGACGACTGACGTAGACCGGATAATGAAGACATTATTTTTATACATCGACATACATCTACCGTATTGTCTTGTTTTTCTAAATAAATTATAAGCTGAACAAACACGGTTTCGCAAGATTTTTCATTGAATAAGTATAAGTTAGTAGATAAAGGGCGTCATTTTGAATGGTAAGTTAACGCTGTTTTGTTTAATACTGACGTTGATTGTAAAATATGTAGGTATGTCCACAATGATCCGGTAGACGATTAGACAAAGAGCTTCGATGTTTCATGTTTATAAATTCGCGATTGTTATTATGAGAAGATAGTGGGAAGAGTAGAGTTATAGTTATTCTATATGTACAGATAGGTACACAAACAAAACATGGTAACGGATGCAACAATAAAATTAGTAGGCAGTTTCGTCGAAACTACCTTCACAGATACATTTGATATTTTTTAGAAACAATTTAGTAATAATCACCTGTTAAGTTTCCATATGTCCTTTGGTATGTTGACTATGTTGTTACCACCTAAGTAAAGATACCTAAGAGATATTATATCTAAAACTTGCTCTGGAAAGAAGTTCAGCTGATTTCCGCTCAAATTAAGCTCTCGCAGCGAACACTTATTACTAAAAAACGATTTGGGAAGCGATTCATTGGTGAGTTGATTATGTTTTGCTATAAGTGATGTTAGCTGACAATGTTTGAAGATATTAGGGAGTATCGTCAGCCTGTTGTTGCTCACATCTAATATCTTCAAGTTGCTGAACCTGTTTATCGTCTCAGGCAGTGCTTTTATCCTATTGTTATAGAGGAGTATTATCTCGTAATTTTCTGCGCAATCCTTCTCGTCAACAATGCCTTTTAGCTCCGATGATAGGCTGAGCGTTTCCAACAGTTGACTCGACAGATCGAGGGTTTTCTGCTCCCTGGTGTCACTGTCACAGCTATCCGATGTATAACATTCCATTTTTTCTAACTGCGTCGCGATAATTTCGTCTTGGTATCATTTGATGTGGTGCAGAGGATTAAAATCACATCGTACTGGTATGACAGCGGCTAGCGGACCGCTCGCCTCCTACGCGGCGCACGCGCAACTACTCATGAGAGCGATAGCGTCTGCGTACATATGTATTCAACTTGATTAAAACTTCCCACAATCGCAAGTGAAGTAAATAAACACTTGACATACATTGCGTGGTCTACAGAGAAACGATTTTTCATACAGCATGAATATCGCCTATTCGTGCGCAATGTATCAATCCTATTGAATAAGAATCGTATTTGAACAGACCCAATGTTTCGAATTTAGTGGAGCCTGCTGTGTTACATAATGTAACGTCAATTGGGGTCAGGTCCTTCAAAAATGGTGCTCTGCCAGGGAGCATAAAAATGTGTTATTGGTGCAACCGTAAATGAAGGATTCCAAACCACCATTACAACGAGAATTCGGTCTCTTTAGTAACAAGTAGCTACTGCTATAATGTAAACTAGGCTTTAGGTATAATTTACTCGAATCTTTGCATCGCATTGTTCAACACAGGACTGCGTGTCTGATTTGAGGCTCTCAATCAATATCAAATCAACCTTTAGTACTTTGTGTATCACTCACTCGTTCTTGGTATTATGGAACTTCCTGGGAGTAAAGCCGTTTACTTCATCACAAATTGCAACCGTGAACGTAAGTGTGAAACCATGATGTTGTTATTTTTGCGAAAGCTTACAAAAAATTTGATACAAAATTGTTTTTGGTAAGACTATCGAGAATATCATTATTTACATTTATCTATGATGCATGATTATCTGTGGCGCAACTGTTTTACCGAACGAGATCATGGAAGGAATCTGTAGTACCCATAGATGGCGGTGTAAAGCGTTTACGTGACGTCACCTTCGTACGTTCAGTAATCGAAGGTCCGAGTGAATGCCGAAACTAGCCGAACGAGCGACTACAAGTCTGAAGAAACTAAAATCTGTCGTACACTTTAGTGATGTAAATTTTGAAAAATTAACAAAATGATATTGTAAAGCCGTAATAAGACAGTCTTATTTTGATTTCAATTGTATCTTAGTGATATTGTTTTGACTATACCATCCTTAACTTGTATTTTGTCGGCAAAGTGAGTTCAGTGCGAGTGCAAGGGTGGTAACGAGAAATGTGAAGCATCTATGAAGTTCAGGATTCTAAGGCCGTTTATTTTATACCTATAATAATGAGCGGACGCCCTAGGACCACGTCATTCGCCGAGGGCAGCAAATCCGTTCGAAAGACTTTCGATAATCAACCACCGAAACCACCTCTTGGAGGCGTAAAAATCAGTAGTAAGTACCTACCACCTAACCATTCTTTTGTCGGCCATCGTGATTTCTTACGCCTGTGACGTATTTCGATACTGACAATTTTAAAAATGGCTGCAAACTGCCACAAACTCAACTTCTAAGCACGTAATTTACCAAAATTTTGTGAGTTAATCAATATCGACAGCATTTTATGTCCGCAGTATTTCAAAAATGGCCACAGGCGGTGCTTAGCCTCTGCCACATAAGCCTGGCGTGTGACAGATAAATCGTGTCAAAATATCTATTGGAGGAGAAATGCGTCGTATTCTAGATTATCTCTCGGATATTTCGTGAAATTGTTAGTTCTGATTTTGTTTTTCTATCATCTCGAATCCATTTCATATATTTCGCCTAGTTACGGGAATTCATGTTTTATAGAAATAACTAATGAGTCTTTGAGGTTACTTGCTATCTATCATGACGTAATAAATTAGGGTTTTTTGTATAAAACCAGTAGCCATTAATTACTTGATGGAATTTTGAACGTAATTGTTCCCCTCCTGTACAAGTATATGGCATAGCTTCATTGGAGAGCTGTCATGAGTGAAGGCTCATCTATCATGTTGTGTTCCACATCAGTTCCTCAGTCCTTGCTGTCTTAGTATCAAGAACTTATTCAGTTCTGATCCAATTCATTTGCATAATGTTAATCTGTTAGTTCCATTGTATCTATGTTGAAAGAGATGGAATCTTCTGAATGTTTAGCTCCAGATTATTGATCAGCTAATTTGCCTGTCAAGGAATGATATAATGTTCTAAAAGAAGATTGAGTTTACATTACATAGATACTTAAATTAAAATTAACATCAACATAAACTTTACAAAAATAGTTACTATTGTTTAATAATCTACTCTATAATTTGTATATATTTGATAGCTCAACACAAGTAACACATTTAATTAATGTTCAGGTCTAAAAATGCAAGCTATTCCTAAATTATTGGTATAAGCTATTCATAATAAAGTGGAGAGGGAAATTATGGAAGGAATTTTAATTAGGTATTAAGCCGTGTTTGATACTTAAAAATATAATTTGATCATAATTTTTTATGACATTCATTTTGATAAGCAATAATTATTGAAATAAGATTGAAATGCTTGAACAGTGACACACAAATAAATAATATTTTAGTACTGTTACACCCTGATTAGTGATTACACATATACCTAATTTAATGTTACTAGTCAGTAGGAATGGTTCTTAATATTTTCCGAATAAGCTGAAAGTGTGTATGCTGTAATGCTCACAATATTACTGAGGTATAACTAAGCAATATAGCATATTACTTTATCCTTGTACAATAATAGGTATATTATTTGTTTAACTAACATAAATGGGATAACCAATATTGTAATCAATTTAGCAGGTTTGGTATATTTACTGTTCTTATAAATAATTAGAATGAAAACTTCATTTTAATTTGTATTCTGTAGTCTTTTCTTAAAAAAACAAAGTGTTGCAAATGGGAGTCATATAAAATTCTACAAAGAGTAGTAAAGTGGTAAATCAAGATTAATGGCTATGCTTTGGGATTTTTTTCAGAGTGCTTTGAGTGCTTGGGCTTGGGGTAAGCAAAATCACGGCAAGCCCAGATGGAGATGTCAGGATAAACTAGACAGCTCATTCTGCCATCTCTCTGATGGAATTCTTTTGAATTCTTTACATTGAGACAATTGGAAAGAGATTAGAGATACCTTTGCTCTGCAGTGGGACAATATAGACTCTTAATAATAATCAATTTGTTTAAAGTTTTATAAAAAACAAGTTTCCTTGACAGGCAAAAATATTGTCCCAAGTCTAGTTCTACCTGCACTTAGTACCTACTTACTGAATGATCTTCAGTTTTTGTTAGGATTTATATTTTAACTTGACCGATTCTTGGCCCTAATTTATCTATTATTGATAGGTTATCATAATCATTATATTTTTTTAACATACTTATTATCAATAAACCTACAATATTTAATAACATTATCATATTATGTAAGCTGTTTTAAGTATGAGCTGAGTAGGAAACATTCCTAAACTTTTTAAACACTTCACTCCATGATTTCTGGAAGGTACTTACATGATGCCTCTGACAGCTAATAATATTGAGTCTAACGATCCTGCCAGTGTCTCTACATAAAAACTGAGTAGCTATAACAACTAACCTAGATTGTCTTATTAAATTCAGCACCAATATTGTCATAATGATAAAAACAGAAGATTAAGATTAGAGATACAATTTGTTTTATAACACTGTAAATATCCCCATGAAAGCTTAAAGCATGTTTTTCATTAAAAAAAAAATTATTAATTAATCTTGCAGCCAATGAAACTTAGCACGCAATTACTATCATGTAGGTATTATGATTAAATATCAAATAATTGTAACAGCAACAACGCATACTTAGTGCAAAGCTGCACCTTTGGTGATTAAAAAAATCACTAACTGTTGGACTCTTCATGGTTAACACTTAGATTAGATGACTTTCCAGTTTTGTATTTTTAGTAACATAACAATCAACCTTGACTATATAGTAATAGTCAAGAATCATATGATTCTTGACTATTACTAAAAGGATTGTTGTGTTGTTATATTTTTGCATATAGTATGTATAACATTCAATAGCCTTGCCTAGTGTGGATTTATTTTTATTTTTCTTTGGTTACAAGAAATATCAAAATCGTTTAAAGTTTGAGGAAACTTGTCACTTTCACAAAAGCATGCCTTTTTGCATTATTGATAAATGATGATGCAGCAGGTAGTGATTCGAATTGTATGTTACCTGCAATAAATAGGGTATCGATAAGTTTTATTTGCATCTACGTATCACGTTTAGCTTATTAGGTATCAGTCAATTGTTCACGGTTATCGGTCGCGTTATCAGTGACTGTCGTCGATCTTGCTATCTCGCGCTCGGCATGACCGCACCATCCTGTCATTCGCGGAAGAACCGTGCCAACGCACTCTCGGTTTTCGAGTTGCCTTTCGCTCGACGGTCGGTCACAGTCGACCGATGTGGTCGCCAGAGCCGGTGCATGTTGCAAAATTACCAATTGGTTCGTTAACCCACTTCCTCAGTGGTGCGCCGTTGCGGCAGCTATCCGGTACGCGAGTAATTTGAAAACAATCTGTCGTTTTGTTCGATAAGTATACTTACGTACGCGTGTCAAATATTTTACAGTGAATAACAGTGCAACTTTACAGTTAGGTATACATATCATTTACACTTGGTTGCGATTTGTGGAACGTGATGTGATACATATGATACATATTTTATATTATATCAAGATTATTCAGTGAAAAGGTCAATGAGAATGATAGTAATCTGTGCTGTGCCTCTTGTGGAAGACCTTTTGTTGTGCAGAAAACTTTATAAAAATAATGTTACGACGCAGAGGGACTTATACTGTCAATGCTGATCCGGATAATCGGCATAGCAGAGTAAAACCAGCCGAAGCCTCGTTGGTTACTAAAAAAATAGGTTGGTAACAATTTATCACCAAAACTTTTACATAACATTATCATAAAAACATTGTGATATTTGAAGTCAAACTTTACAACTGCCAAAATATTATCGTGAGTAGAAACTACTTTGTGACGTTCGGTAAGAAATCTTATTGATATCTTGATAAACAGTTAAGATATGTAGGGTAGGTACATATATAACTATTTATCTACATCTTCCGCTGTGTATTACTCAAGCTAGATATGTTTGTAATGTCAACTTTTGTAAATCTTTCTGTTTTATTATAGCATACCCTCAGAACAATGCAATTGTTTCGAGTGCGATCCGCCATCGGCGTGTTAAAGTGCGAAGAAACATTGTTTTATTTTACAGTTGAAATGACAACTCGCAACTACTTATAATAACCGCTAACCTCTGAGCCGAGATATCAAATATCTAATCATTCCGTAATTAACTTACGTCGTAGTAGGGATAAAGGTCATTTCCTAAGTTAAACTACATGAGATGAGATGATGTGGTACGCTTGCTGGTACCCAACTTCGTTCATATTCATGGAACGTATTATGGAAGGTGTTTAAGTAATACATTTTGTAGACACCAATTTTGCACCATATTATGTACAAACGGCTACACATCAAGCTATACATTTCCAGCATAAGCTGACCTCGCACGTAAAGAAATTTTATACAATGCGAGATCAGTATAAACTGGAAATGTATAGCTTGATGTGTAGCCGTGTGTACCTAGCTTAAAATTTATTAAACAACTAAAGCTAATAGCTTTAAGGTGCCGTCGATAACCAGGTGATCGTCTTCGTCATACAGTGAGGATCAAAAATTCAAAATTATTAATAAAATTAAATTGTAATAGGTATTATACTATAAAACAATAAAATATGTCATTACAAATATTTCACATAATATTCTGATAAGATATAAATATTGTGTTCTAGATCGAATTCGACAAAGTGGAGTTAACAATCATAATTAAATATATAGGTAGTATTATTTAGTCATTCAAACAAAAGTATTTCAACAAATAGAAGAGTCACGCATATCCTTTGTGCATAGTGTGCATAGCATCGCTTATTGTTACTAGTTAGCGTACGAAGACTCACGCAGTAAGAATAAGTATGAACTCAATCAAGCAAGATAGTTGTTTCTCAATCTCTACTCTACGTAATTAAATGCATTTTTTTTTTACAAAAGCCTTATGATGAATTCTGTAGGTGTATGAATAAATTAGCTAAACCTACGCACCACCTAACCACGTGTGTTTACGTTTTTTTTTTTTACAAAATCTGCGACAATATCAGCGTCATAACGAAGGCCTTCCTTGGAAATGCGCCCAGATTTACCCCACTAGAGATAAATCACAGCGATATAATTAGAAAAACGGCGTCATATTTTAATGAAAGAAAGCCTCTCAACCACTCTCAACTAAGCTTTTATAAAAACAAAGTGGGTGCTCTTTTCATCCAACAGTTATACGCGAAGAAATTTGATTCAGAGCAATGTATTGTAGGTGTGCCTGGTGGAGCTACTTTCATGTAATTCTAGATTTGGGATGTTTTGTTCACGGTAATTTAAAAATTTTACGGTCTGTCAGTTAAGACGCCACCGCATTATAAAATTAAGCTGTAGTAATTATACAAAATAATCTGGGACTGCGAAAATTTTAAATGTGAAAAATTGTAATTTAAACTCAATATTATTGACAAATTTTGTTGGTGAAAGGTAGATAGACACTTTTATGGATGGTTATGAAGCCGACCCATCCCAATAGATCTGGACAACAAAATGTCCGCGGATGTTAGTCCCTTTAAAACAAGAATTTTGGCGGTAGGAGAGTCAACAAGAAATAGGAGACCAACGTGGACTCAACATCTGTCAACTTAGGTACTACTGTCCTTTGTCACGTATTCCAAATATTCCAATCAATAACGTTCGAATTCCAAGCATACCTATTACATATTATTTTATTAATAGTATCATATAACGATACTCTAATATAATCAGGTGAAAATACTGAATAATAGTAAATACTGGAAAAACACCCAAGTGACCCGTACCGTAGTAACTAATGTGGCTGACCTTATTGAACCTAAAAGAATACGTTATAACAAAATCGCTGCGTGATAAACTGGTTACAGTCGGTCATCGATTTTAATTTCACATGCATATACACAAAAATATCAATACAATCTACGGACAAGACATGGGGTTGTTCCAATTCGAACATCAGGAGACTACGCAGCTTAGCAACATGAAGGCGCATTTTATTATAAGGTGAGCGATGCGTCATAAAGCTGGCACGACCGGTTCCCCCATTATCCGCGGTTAGTCTCTTGCGACAATAGGGCCTTGGTCGAATTCAGAGACGGAGAGCGTGCGCGTTAAGCGTAAAGAACCGCAAACACGGTGTCGCTTTACATGAACATTGAACAATGGTGCTGTGCACTCCACATACGTGTACTTAAAGCAAGCTCGTTGTGCGCAGTGAGAGTTGTGCATGATCGTCGTTAACTAATTGTCGTCGTTTGGATGCAATTTGCTAAAAAACTCACGTTAGCTGTTTTAACATTAGTTAGCGAAATAAGTAAAGCATGGTACAATTATTATGTTCATATTAAATAAAACTGAATCAGTACTACTATTTCCACATTTTAGACATTGCACCTTGCAGTTGTTATAAAATCCCAATATGCAATGGAAGCAAGTCAAATTTACAGATTCCACTGTGTGTGTGTATGTGTGTTTCAAGCTAATATAAGCTAGACAACAAAGATACAGTAGATTTCGTATTTTGAGATGAGTTGATCTAAATATTATTAGCGCTCGTAATAGGGCATGTAGTATCGGAAGGTTTTCAATTCCGATACTGATTTCCGATATTAGATCTCAATATCGGAATTCCGATATTAATATCGGAATTTCGTTATTTCTTAAAAAAAATGCACCACAAATTCGGTATGAGGTTGGATTGAGTGCAATAAAAAACATTTTTAAATCGTATTCTTTAATTTAGTTCAAACATTCGTTGTTTTGTTATAAGTATGTCCACTGTAATTACTGTATTTACTATTTTATGATAACCTTTCAATATTATAAATATACTGCCCATTTTTATCATGCACTTAATTTGTAACTTTTGTTATTTCAATCAATCTAGCTTTTTCACAACTATGTTGAGGTCGGCTTCCAGTCTAACCAGATACAGCTGAATACCAGTATTACATTTATTTACATATGCGACTGCATAGGTGATTTCCACAACCAAGGAACTTGCAAAGACTGGTTGAGACTTCTGGACTTCTGACTACCCGTAACGACTGGCAAAGATTTATGAATTAGGAGTGAGGCGTATTCATCGTAACAGATAGATAACAATTGTTCCTAACAATAAACCTCCAAGCTCATGTAAGTGCATTGAATGACTATTTCATGAAATCATGATATTTGGCACTTTCATTCACTTAGAGAGTTGTATTGCTGATTCTAATGTTTACAATTCTGTAAATCCATATTTGTTACGAGCGCTAATAATATTTAGATCAACATACAACCTGATACTGACTTGTAAAATGCAAAAAACGTAATAAAATTTTAATTTCGCGGGCTACCTTGGCGCATCAACCTTAAGGAGGATGCGTTAAGGTAGCCCGCGAAATTCAAATTTTCTTACGTTTTTTGCAATTTGCAGGTTAGTATCAGGTTACATGTTGAATAAAACATGATTCGCGGCCGTAACAATTATGGCTTTACAAAATTATAATCATTGGAAGCAGCAATACAACTCCTTAAGTTAGAGTAATCCTCAAATGTCATGATTTCATGAAATAGTCATTCAATTGGATTATAATATGAACTTAGAGAGTTGAGAACTTAGAGATGAAGAAGATGATAGAATCGTTCGATTTTTTCACGCTGTATCTGATGCCACTAAATCAATTTGTAGCATTGAAGTGGAAGCGTATCGAATGATAGGTGCGTGGTCCCGAGGCCTTTCACGTGCCGAGAACCCAACAAACTCCGCCAAAAGTTCTAATCCAATTGCCGCGAGTCCATGACAACCATAATTCTATTAGCGTGTCTGTGTACTTACCTATTGGCTGTAATAGTAATTACTTTGTGTAATATATAAACAACATTCCTCCCCTTATTTTATCGATTTGGACCGTACACTACAATTCAGTTAATCATATTCATAATTACGTAATATTTATTTCGTCCAAATTAGGTTAGTAAAATATATGTTTACATTACACTCTTTCACGGCTACTGAATTTAAAAAAAAATGCTTTTTGACTCATCGCTTCTTTTGAGATAATCTCACCACCACCATGAAGGTCTCTATTTATTGTTGATTGTACTTTACTTGTCAATATTCTAGTGATTTACGTCATTCCAAGTTGTCCTGTTACATCAACTTCTCAAACCGTCTCATCAATCATTGAACTACTGAGATTACTCTTTCTCGTTTTGTGGTTTCCAAAATTGCCAGTATGTTTCTGAGGAAGAGGGATCATAATAATAAGTACCAGAAACGAAATCAGCCCCTTTTAGCTCTACCTATCAGCTTCCTAATATGTGAGCGCAGCGTTTGGCCTACCTGTAGGCGTAGCATGGCGCTTTCTATCTCTACGAAGAATAGACATAGCTTTTTCTATACAAATTGACAGTTCGTTTCTTCATTTTTGACATCCACTGTAGAAATCTTTCTACAATCTGTCATTTTGTCTTTCATTTCTAACGATCTTTGTCTAGGTCTTTTTATATGTAGACTATTTCGGAAGAAAGTTTTCTATCCTTACTGTTAAAATCACACTGACAACCGATAAATCCTATGATAAAACAAAGAATTCTGAGTCGAATTAAGTAAAAGAGTGAATTTCGTAAAAAGTGCAGTTGACTCTTTCTACTTTGCTGCCGTCTCGTACTGTCTACAGGAAAAGTCATTTTTGTCTACTCTTCCGTCGACAAAACGATGCTCATGCTACGCCTGCTGTAGTGCAAAACAAAAACACTGTCAGCTTGACAGTCTTCATAGTAGCCATAGGGAAATCTGTAGTGTAGACTCTACTGTACTTAGGTTATGTATTTAGGTTCATGGTTACCTCACTTTATGTTGTAGGACAAGAATAGGTCGTGCAACGTAATGACGTATTTTGACGTTAAATTTATTGTGTTTGCATAGGGAACTTAGCCATAGAATGCACTAGTTTGGCGTTTTTATTTTATGTACATAATCATTTAAAGTTGAGAATTATTTAGAGTTCGCAGTGGGTGACGTCACGTCATTATCACCGGCCCTATAAAAAGGTAGACACGCGCGCATGCGATGTGATACTGATAGAGTTCAAATGCGACTACAATAACTGCGTGTTTATGTTATTTAAATAATTTTCACGTTTTTTACTTAAAATTACTCATACACAGTAAATCAAGTCAAATAAAAAGCACTCTATTCTAGACATCAATACTTATAGAAGTCTGAAGTTCTGTAGTTAGGTTTATGAAATTAAATTATTGTTTCGAATGATTAATGATTTTTTCATTAATACAAAGGTACTTGCATGCAATTAAATTAATCTAGATGATTAATTTATTGCTTTTGTTAAAATTAATATTAAAATTAATATAATATAGGTTATCTAGTCTTATTTGGTAAATGCTTCCCATTATTACCGAGTGATCCACATAATAATAATGTACAATTTTCAACATATAAAAAAAAAACTATTGATTAAATGTGTTTGTAACACACCAAGCTGATCAATAACTAAAACGAATACCATTTTTTTTAAATCAACTTTTATTTTGGAATTTAAATCTGGCCATGAAAACCTCACAATATAAGAAGTATTGTCCTAGCTAGGCCTAAAACAGGTAGGTAAAGTTATCTGTAATTTATAACATGGTAATTTTCTGTCGGCTTTGTTAAAGGTATTCATGTTTCCATCTATCATAATATTCATGACAGTTAGAATTGGCTGGAGAGTATTTAGTCGCGAAGTTTGAATTAGCACCACAAGCTGTAGTATCGAGGCTCGACCTCTACGGGGCGGGGCGGCAGTATTAGTCCCCGCGCCTTCGGCCGGCAGTCTACCACAACGCGCGCTCGCGTGCGATCCTCTGCCAAGCTGGAGTGTTCCGCAGGGCCGGTATGCTTCGACAACTTAGGAGTTTCCGAAGGTCCCCCCGCGGTGGCTCAGCGCCCCGTAGGAGAGGTGGCCGCTCGGTCCGAACCTTCGCTGCTTCGATTACTTGATACGGAAAAAAGTGGTCAATTAAGTCGTGCCCGTGATCGTCTCTCCTCTTTCTGTAAAAAACTTCGTCGTACAATCAGTGAGTGTTCATATAAGCACAAATATCCTCCTCTGTCGTTTTAAACTTGTGTATAGACCCCCCGATCGGTGTTACTCGGTTCTCGTTTGCAAACATACCAGTTTCGCACTATTTTAAATTCGCGCCAATGCCAATGTATCGTTGCATCATGTATTGTATGTTCACCACCAATGTTCTAATGCTGCTTTTGTGTTTTGCTGCGACACGCAGGCGACGTGGATACTCCTAAAAAGAACGAGCTGGCTTCGGAAAAGAAGGCGTCCTCGCATCGTAAGTGTTAGATTTGGCGCACATTAGCTCGGCTGTAGTGCCACATGATTCTGTTTAGTTATTCACCACCATTTTTATTATTGGTAAGCGAGAGTCCTCCATTTGCTATCAAGTGTCCAGTATAATATTGGAGACATTAATCTGGGAATGAGGTTCTGTAAAGATTGGAGGATAATCGCACTGTGACTAAAATAAGTTCATGTTATTATCATTTCTTGTCTGTGTTCCTTTTGTAATTGTCCTGATTGTTGATGTTGTGATGTTAGTAGATCATAATGTGGGTTACGTCTTTTGCTAAATCTATCCACTTAGGTTTTCCATTACTTAATTAGTAAGTTTGTGTTGTGGTATTTACTTACAAAATTATGTGTGGGCTTGCTATACGTTTGAATATTAATTATTACTTCACGTTTCATTCGCTGGGTAACATTAAACCAGTTAACATGTGCATATTAATATATAAAACTATAATGTACTCATTCTTGTGGTAAGGGTCTGTTGACTACATCTGTCTCATGCATCAGTCATTGTCATGGTATACATAAATCCATACCACATTAATTTGCACATCGACTTCGCACAAGTAAAGTATGCTAACTATAAATTCTTGCAATTTTGCGGAGACAAATTGCTGTTTAGTTTGTGAGTCTTTTGCAGTGTGCCAAAACAGCAAGCATTTTTAAAATTGTCATTTAATCTCAAATAAAATACTAATCTATAAGAAAAAGCATATAATTATGTATGTATGTTGTACTTATACGTTGTTAGTTGTTTTTTTTATAAGTTGAATTTTTGAAAGTTGTTTTGCACAGTAAATTTTAATTTAATCTTTCATAATAATTAGTAAATAAGTAGTTACAATCATAAAACATAAGAAAGGTAACTAGGGTTACCAACGAAAGTCCATTAAAACTCAAAATTGATACGAAATTATTCGATAAACTGCTTTTCAAGGGGGGAGAGGAGGGGGGGGCTAACGTAGCCCGCGAAATTCTAATTTTCTTACGTTTTTTGCAATTAATAGGGAGTTCTTATGTTAGAATAACTCCCAAATGTCATGATTTCATGAAAAAACCATTCACTACACTTATAATTCTGTAAATCCAGTTTTGTTACGGTCGCTAATCATATTTTAATCAACATACAACCTGATACTGACCTGCAAATTGCAAAAAAACGTACCTAAGAAAAATTGAATTTCGCGCAATAATATCTAAGTTAATTATTATAGTCTTAATCGCCTTTAGTTGCTGACCGTACCTATATGGACTAACAATAACCAATAGGTAGTATGTAAATGAACGGAAAGCGCATCACTTGAGAACGGCTGGACCGATTTGGGAATTTTTAAGGTTCTGTACCCGAAGGGTGCCAAACGAAACCATAAAAATCGTTTTTTAGGGTTCCGATTTTTGTTTTAAAATGTTTATAAATAAGTAGTTCGATTAGGTTGTTATGGAACGAAAAATTGGAAAATTTTCAAATTCGTGAAAAACTGTACGATGATCAGCTATTTTACATTGAAAAACAACATGATAAGTAGCCAGAAGAATTTTTTACAGCTGTGAAAAGTGCTTGTCTGAAAAACGAAATCTGAAACAGATCATGATTGAAATGACATGTCGAAAATTATTTTTTCTAGCTATCCCACCATTCTTAATTATAATGATTTTTTGCATTAATAAAGCAAAATCATATTTTGATTTTCAGAAAGCATCATAAGTGTTGAGTTTCGCGTAAATCAAGTGCGGCCACATTAAGTTTTGATACTTTGAAGCTGTGTTGTAGCCTTTGTAGGTACACACGGCTAGATTTCCAGTATAAGCTGATCTCGCATTGTATAGGATGTCCGTACAATGCGAGGTCAGCTGATACGGGAAATGTATAGCTTGATGTGTAGACGGCTACACATCTAGCTGTGTACAGTAAAAAATACCTATAATAGAAAGGCCTTCTTTTCACCTAATCCAGTTTTAAATGGCGAAATGCGAAGATCCTGAACTTCACCCGCGTGGTATTATCGCTTTATATAGTTTAAAGAAGTATCATTTGATTAGCTTTGATTTGACATTAGGATGAAAATGGACGGGATCCGGACGAAATATGCGGGTGCTACTCGATGCCAGACTACGTAGTAAGTAACTTGGCTAAGACAAGGACCATAAATATGCTAAAACGCGATCTCTGGAATATAAAACAAGAGCAGGCCCATTCACTTATAAAAAAATATATAAAACGGATATCGGTGTTAAAACTATTTTAAAAGAGAAATCTGGTTTGAGGACAAACCAGATTTAGATGTAGTGCACAGCGGAGATGAAGCACTTCAGTAGTAACAAACATAATGATTCACTGACTCCTGCTTTGCGACTGTGCTTAACACACGCGTCTCGCGCCATCTTTCTGAACGTACTTAGCAGATTGCCAATATGGAAAACGTTAAGTTTAGGAGATCCTAATGAGGTAAACTGTATACTTATACAGTTTACCTCATTAGGATCTCCTAAACTTAACGTTTGTACAGTACACTTGTACTGTACAAACGGCTACACATCAAGCTATACATTTCCAGTTTATGCTGATCTCGCATTGTTTGGGATTTCCGTACAATGCGAGGTCAGCTTATACTGGAAATGTATAGGTTGATGTGTAGCCGTGTGTACAAGTATAGGTACATGGGTTTGAAACTCATTTGATCAGTATGTGTATGTATGTAGATGCACGATCGCATCGTACTTATAATTGTAGCTTATCGATTAAAACATTACCATTGTAGTAATACGCAGATGGGGTTTCCAAAAAAGGTATGAAATATCAATTTTAGGAGGTCATTGCTAAAGAAGGCCAAAATACAAAGAAAGCTTTGGACCAAGGTGTATGATAGGACCTCCTCTGGGTTGAATATTCAAACGGCAAACCTTGGAGCTTTGAGAACTACTCCATGGAACGCACATTGCATCGGTACGCTCCGCTCCTTTTCTTTTTCTTTTTAGGGTTCCGTACCTAAAGGAAAAAACGGAACTCTTATAGGATCACTCGTGTGTTTGTCCGCAATCCTTATCTCCGAAACTACCGAGTCTAAAATTAAAAAAAAAATACACAGAATGGTTCTTTAATCATAGATTACAGGAAACCCTGTAAGAAATGAATGTCTTAAAATAACATGGTAAATCTCGCAATTGTGCGTACAAACATTTGCAGTTGGAATGTATGGGAGAACATGGTTTTCAACTACACTGTTACAATTTTTCTTGGGATAAATTCATCCCAACTACGGAACTTTGATTGTGCGTGGTCCGACACGTACCTACTTGGCCAGTTTTTTAAATTGTAAATTTTTTTTTTCTTTAAACATTTCCATAAATGTATTACCAAAATACAACACAAAAAGGTAGTGTCATACTTATCCAAAATGTTGGCACTTGTAAATCATTGTAATCGCAAGAAATTATGTCAAAAGAATCCAAGGTTCAACGTAATTTCAATGGAAATCGATTTTACATTGTAACAATAGAGCAAAAAATTTAGCATTATCTTCTAAAAAAAATCTTTTGTAGGACTTATTATAATATTACTTGGCTTGTTGCGGAAAGTCGACTATTTTCCGTATTGCTTTGCTTCCTGCTAGTGGACACGTGAACGTCTGCACTTGCAAACTGCGGCGTAACGAACCTTCGTCTTTACTTTCTAATATTTATGCTCATGTTCTAAATAATTCACACTAGCACGCTACGTGTTACCGTTGCCACTCTATTATTAAAATAAGAACGTTAAAATTGAAAGATTGCACAACGTGTGACGTTGCATTGTTAACAGTGATAAATAGAATTTTATGGATAGGTATAACCAGTTTGTGATATTTTGTAGTAACGATCGACAAAAAATGTATTTGTAGAATTATAAAAATACCTCTTGACATATAAATTGAAAGAAATTGTTAGATAAAAAGCTGATAAACAAGGGTGGAGTGCGTTTAGGTTTACGTCAATAAGGGTGGCTGGCTATGGGTGTGGCAAGGCACCACATGCTCGGAGTTCTTTCAAGGTGGACATGATTGATATAGTCCATTTGCCACTATTAGTATTAGTACTGCTACTGCTACACGTAACATACTCGATGCAATCATTCGATGACGTATATACGTGGCCTACCCTCATTTACGTTAAAAGCTCGTCATTAGAGAATTTAATGGTTGCCTTAGAAATTTTTAATCACTGCAGTCAGTTCGTCGAAGAGTTGGCAACGTATAAAGTATCGATCAGCTTTATCTATAATTGGTAGACACCAGTAATGTGTGTTATTAAGCCTAGTGTTTGCCTGTCTATTGAACAGGCTTTTTATTGATAACTTATCGATATCGTGGCTGTCAGGAGTAACATGACACCTATCTATTTAATTCCTCAAAAGAAAAGTTGGGGTGTAGTTAGCTGTAGGTAGAGCTGGTGTTGTAATTGTGTACACTTTGACCACGTCTACCTCATTAAGGTAACACGTATCAACAAAAGCGGGATAGGTCACGTCAAATAGTTGCCAAATATGTCGCAGTCTGCAGAGGCTTTCGAGGTCAGAGGTTATACATATAAACGATAAACGTATATCTGAATTTTTGCAGTTGATCGATTTGGGCGCTTTGAAATATCTGCTCATGGTTTAGCATAGCAGTAAAATTGTAATCACAATTCATCTACGTTTCGATTTTGTTAGCGTTATCTTATCCCCCATGATTGTTGAATTATAGCATGGCGGATTAAAATGAACTATGAAAACGCCGCGGGAGCCTTGTTTAGTAACGTAAATTGTAAAAATATTATACTGAAATGTATACCACACGATTCCATTTAACAAAACTAAAACCTAGTACTCAGTAACGTTATTTTAATTAGCTGGTAGGGCTGGCACTAATTACTTGACGAAGGCGCTAACGTTTTGAAAACAACGTACGTTACTTTAGTTTATTTTATGAAATAGATGTTAACTCCATAGTTATTAATGACTACACACGTAGACATTTGGATGTTATTGATACATGCACCTACTTATTAAGATAAACAAGTGCAACTGGTGAGCCCAGTGAAATGATGAGCATTCGTTGGTAGTGACGCAAAATGTGCGATTTATTAACTAGTGCCTTGTTTATATAATGTACCTAAGCGTGACGTCATTGTATTTGACCTCAATTGATGCTTTGATAATCTAACAGTTACGACTATGAGCGTTAACTTGATAGCATTCCAGGAGATTTAATGGTAAAAGCGTGTATGATGTAAAAAAATATATAAATTATCTTGTGTCGATGACGCCAATAATTTCCAATGGCCCTGGTAATGGCACTGTCTGACCTTGCACAAGTCTTTTAAAGTGCAGGTGTAAATGCACTGTGCGCAGGACAGGTGAGACATTGTCAAAGCCGAGGGATACTGTAGTCATTCATAACGACTCTGCTTAACAACAGTCAGACTAGGAATACCTACAATTTAAACATTTAAGAAAAATAAAAAGTACTCCATGGAGAAAGGTTGAAAGGAGAATGGGCGCCTGCTTATGGGGTTCTGCCCTGAAGCCCAATAACAATAAGATATATACCAATGGAAAGAGCTTTCCATGGAGAAACTTTGCTACTAACACGACTTTTGCTAATTGTCAGTCAGTGGAGTTAATAACCTAAATAAGTATTACTACTGAGACACTAAAGTTAAGGAATTTTCTTGACCCAATAGCCATAAGATAATTATACACCAATGGAAAGAGCTTTTTGAGGAGAACCTTTACTACTGACATAACTGTTGCCAATTTTTAATCAGTTCGGAGTTAATGGCCTAAATAGGTGACTACTTTGGTAGTTGGTACCGAAGTTAAGGAATTTTCTTGGCCCAATAGTCATACGATATACACCAATAAAAAGAGCTTTCCATGGAGAACCTTTGCTACTAACACGACTTTTGCTATTTGTCAGTCAGTTTGGAGTTAATGACCTAAATAATTTTGACTACTGGGGCACCGAAGTAAAGGAATTTTCTTGACCCAATAGCCATAAGATGAAAAGAGCTTTTCGAGAAGAACCCTTGCTTCTAACATAACTGTTGCCAATTGTTAGTCAGTTCGGAGTTAATAACCTAAATAGGTAATAACTTGCGCACCGAAGTTAAGGAATTCTTGGCGTCCAAGAGCTATAAGATATGTACCACAGAAAAGAGCTTTTTAGGGATAACCTTTGCTACAAACACGACTTTTGCCTATTATTAGTCAGTTCAGAGTTAATGACCTAAATTAGTGATGAATTTCAATAATGCTTAATTACTCACTTTTAAAGCTCTGTAGCTCCTTTCGTACTAACAATCGAGAGAAACGCCATATCCCGAAATATTTACTTTGAAGAGATCTTTCCATTGGCATATAGCTTAACTCTATTGGGGGATGCGGCAGGCTTAACGAAGGCTTAACGATCTGTGCGGCCGATTGACTCTTAAAAACTTTGTTCCCAAAACGGCATCTAGGAGGCCAACGTTTTAAAATGTCCGTTTATAGGTTTGCAAGAGCATGTTTGCAAGGCTCAAAGTTAATAAAAGTTATTTCATTGTCTAAATACCTGAATTTCATTAATGCTTAGTTACTCACATTTAAAGCTCTGTAGCTATTTTCGTACCAACAATCGAGAGAAGAGTCCTATCACAAAATATTAGCCTTGAAGAGATCTTTCCATTGGCATATACCTCAACTCTATTGGGGTACGCGTCAGGCTTAACGATCTGTCCGGTTAACCGACTCCTAAAAACATTGTTCCTAAAATGGCATCTATTAGAGACTAATGTTTTAAAATGTTCGCTTATAGGCTTCAAAGATGATGTTTGCAGGGCACTTAATCATTAAAAGTTATTTATTTGACGAAATACCAGAATTCCAATAATATTTAATCACTCACATTTAAAGCTCTGTAACTCCTTTCGTACTAACGATCGAGAGAAGTCTTCATAACAAGAAATATTTTTCTTGATGAGATCTTTCCATTGGTATATGTCTTAACGCTATTGGGCTCCAGAGCAGAAACGCCCAATCTCCTTTGATTCTTGTCATAGTCAAATTAGTAACTTTATTTTTTCTTTTAATGAGCCATATATAAAATTAAGAACTACCGCACTATTTACTGAAGCAAGGATTCTTAGGATGGCTAAAAGAACTTATTGCTCAATAACTCTTCACTCAATGTGTTTCCATCTTGAGTTCCAAAGGCATAAACAGGTATCATGGTTATACCACGTCGCTCTTTATAACACGTCTGTGTTATACAAGCTTCTCCATTAATTTTTGGTGATAATTAAAGATCCATGTATTTAACAAACCGAAGCAGAAAACTAATAAATAGAGCAGTGGTTTAGAGAGCGTCACCCGATTAACTCAACTTGGGCAATAAGTCATACGAACAACTTGAGACCCACAGATAGAAGCTACTGTCGGAATCGGAATGCAGGGACTTAAATTAAAAGAGACAGATGAAAAAAGATTGCATGCAGTGGAGATGAGAATGTTGAGTTGGATGTATGCAATAATGATAATGTATAGAGTAAGAAGTGAGTTTATTAGAGAAAGTTTGACTGTGGCGCGCGCCAATCAATCTGCCTAGCGTTTTCCTTTTCTTATGTTGGGGTCGGCTTCCAGTCTAACCGGATGCAGCTGAATTCTACATGGAGCCTATCTGACCTCCACAACCCAGTAACTGGGTAATACGATACCCCTTGGTTAGACTGGTTGTCAGACTTTCGTGCTTCTGACGACTCGTGTGTGGACTGTGGCGCCCGCCGTTGACAGAAAAGTTGAAAGGGACCCGTTTGCCTTGGTATGCTCATTATGTGATGAAAAGGGATGCTTTTCATATGAACAGCACACACACGTACATAAATATGCATGTGACTAAATAGAGATGAAATAAATATGGTCGGAGAGCGGGAGGGGAATACCAATGAAAAGATGGATGGATTGTGTGGTTTGAAATTAAATGAAAAAGAAGTGAATGATGTTGATAAGGTGGCGATCCCAAGTAACATGGCGCAGGCAAGTATGAGTGAATTTATTTCAATCAATATTTTAGGGTCGTCTGATCTTAGGTTGCTTATTTTGGAATCTATACGATTTTATTCTAATCACCAGCATTCTTTCAAATAAGTGTACTCTTTTAGCTTTACTCAAATGCCTCACTTGCTACAGAAGACGTAAAATTAACTGTACGTATGTTACCAAATGTAGTATTACCATACAAAATAGCAGCTACGTCAAATTGATTTCCGCCAACGTGCACATTCAGTTCGTGCCGCTCCTTTGTGTCTAAAATCTATATTTTCGCTCTTTGGTTGTATTCGCGGTGCTCTGAAGTGAGGCGGCCGAGCGTAAACAAATGTGCCATGCGTTAAACCCCATGTCGCATGCCGCACCTGCTCTTTTCTGGTGAACGCTACTTTTTTTTTAACCTGCGAATAAATCCTTATGCGTATATCATAAACTAGACCATCGATGGTATTTCTAGTATTCCCAGTTATAAAGAGATGGCTAAAAAAAACCCAGAATCGCCAGAAATTTCTTATATGCCGTTTTATAAGCATAATATGTACATCATAATCAGCCTATAATGTACATCAATACATAATAATTTACTGCAAAAATGACGTGGTATACTAGATATTTTATGATCAATGAACGATTAAAAAATCTGTTGTAGCCATGATCTAAGAATTCTTTGGGGTCCGTAAATATAAAAATGTTGATATTTTAGGGGTATGAGGAACAGGGTGTAAAATTCACTCATCCCCCATAGAAAAGGGAGGATCCTCCGACCAGACGGGTGTTGTGTCTGGCGGGCAACTGCCCAATGATTGATATTGGGTTTTTGTATATATGTTCACTGCACGGTAAACTCTAATTGCGCGATGCAGGATTTATGTGACGTCAGGTCTTCGATGCGTAGTTCGCATGTGGCGATGTAGATACCGCCACAATATTACGAAGTATTATAGGAAAAGATTTTTAGTTGAATGTTAATTCTACGAAAAAATCATTATAATTATGAAATAATATTTATATACACATCAAACATCGTGATCAAACTCAAAAAATATTTCAACTACTGTCGTTACTTTACACCACGAACAATGATGACAAGGAATATGTATAGCATTTTTATTAGTCTGATGAATGTTTAGGAGTATGAGGAACAGGGTGTAAAATTCAAATCCTCCTACCAGACGTGCGTTGTGTCTGGCGGGCAATTGCCCAACGATTGATGTTGGGTTCTTCTATATAAATGTCCACTGCACGGTAAACTTGAATTGCGCGATGCAGGATTTATGTGACGTCAGGTCTTTGATGCGCAGTTCGCATGTGGCGATGTAGATACAACCACATATGTAAAGAAAAGGATAGAACATAGAACGAGTTTGATGGTAAAAGAGTGAGAGAAACTACCTGCTCTAGGCGCCACGTACCGCGTCTAATTGTGCATGTAAACCAACCAAGGATTCACTCAAACGCACAAAAAAAAACATTTAAAGTGTAGTCGTTTAGTTCAGTCACAGACATACACACACCCACACACATACAGAAGATTAACATATTTACAAAGAGTATTAATAATTACAAATATTAAAATATGTATTAAAGGGTATACTTTTTACATTATTTTAATATATTATCATAATAAAGTGATAGTGATAAAATAAAAATTAAGAAAAAACATTTGAAGTATGATTCTCATACACTATTATAACTTCTATACTATATGGTTCAGGAGGCTGATTTTTTGAAAACGTAATGGGTTTACTATAGTGAACCCATTTTTATACATTTCGTTGCTGGCTGGATTCTGGGTTTTTTATATAAGACTTTTTAGCCATGTCCTTTGCGGTACTACTGTCTGTTTGTAAGAGCGTAATGAGACTACCCAATATTCAACGTAAATTAAGTTTTTCTTTTTCTAACGGTTAATAGGAAAATAAATCATTTCAGCGAAATTGAAAAAAGGTGTGTCTCGAAACTATGACATTTCAGAAGAGATTTAAAAAAAAATTGCCGTCTTAGCTGACTGGACTTCAGAAATATTAGTTAATAGCTTTTGCCCGCGGCATCGACCGCGTAGAGATTGTAAATTATAACACGGGAACGTACTACCAGGATAAAAAGTATCCATGTCCTAACTCAGGTCATGCTCTATCCATGTGCCAAACATCCCAATCCGTTCAGCTGTTTTGGCGTGAAAGCGCGTAACAAACTCACTTTCGCATTTATAATATTAGTTAGGATTTCAATAAATTTGTTAAAACTTAAAAGTTTTATGTTCTACATTTAAATTAAAAGCTCTATGGTCCACAGTTAAGTTAGGTTTTGCTCTTGGCACTAGAGACAAATTACACAAGTACGACTTGAACTTGGCCGGTTTTAAATGTCTGTGACCTTGTCACAAAAAATATCTAGATGGCCAAGATTTTATAAAATGATTTTATTTTTAGTTAAATTGTTATTCAGTTCAATCGCTTAAAAACTTTAAAAAATGATGGATAATGATCGACGCTGTTCGTATACACGAAATAATAATTCAGACACGGCAGGTTAGTTCCCGGACTCAGTCGATCGAGTCGTTTGTAAATGGTCTAGAATGGCTTCTTTTGAAAGTGTTTTAACTCGTACATAGAAATTAACTGGTATTTGGTTATTCTGTCTCGACGTAAATTACAATGAAACGTCCACCTCCGCTCACGCCATCTATTTATTACCGTCTGTGAAATGGATTCGTTTACGTCACCTCACCACTCAATTGCATTAGAGAGGCTATTCAAATTGTGTTAGAATTTCTTTTTACCGACATCACAAGAAGAGGAGTTTGGCTTAATTTTGTTCTTTATACTTACTCCCATTTTTTAAATCAACTTAATTCTAACTAACATTAATAAAACACATAAATTAGAAAGCATGTTTAAAATGTATTTTATTCGTGTTTCAGGCAAGGACGGCTCAAAGGTGACGACTGTGGTGGCGACGCCGGGGCAAGGCCCCGACCGGCCACAGGAGGTGAGCTATGCTGACATGAAACTCATCGGAAACGGCAGCTTCGGCGTCGTCTACCAGGCCAAACTATGCGACACCGGCGAGCTCATCGCTATCAAGAAGGTGCTCCAGGATAAGAGGTTTAAGGTAAGTTTAGTTCAGATTCCTCTATCAAATTTTACGAAAGTATCGCTTGATTCGTTGAATTGATAGACAAGTTTGGTGTTTGTTAGGATCAGACTCATAGTTCAAAATCAATCTAAAATAATCTAAATCATCCGCACTTTTTGCTTAAATTAAAAAAGGAGGTCTCTAGGAGACCACTAACTTTCAATTTGTATATCCCTATTTGAATTTGAACAGACTTTTTCCCAGAAGAAATAAATTTAAAAAAAACAAAGCTATTAAAGCGAAGTGAACCCGACCAAAAGGTGATTTCGATTTTAACGACACCTCGAAATCGTAGGTTTGCTAAGTACTGAAAACTGACATAGCAACCGTGAAATTGAGCAACTGAAAATTTCCAAACCATCACCAAAACACCACCAATTCATTCCATTCATCATCAATACTTAACTTACAACTGCCAGAGCGTCTTGTTGCTATTCTATGCAGGTCGTATTACGAGTGTTAGAACAGGGGTAATGTCTATGTTGTTAATTTACTCATTATGTTTTACATTTTACACATTGCAGAACCGAGAGCTTCAAATCATGCGACGACTGGAGCATTGTAATATTGTCAAATTGAAATATTTCTTTTACTCCAGTGGAGAAAAGGTGAGTGTTTTATATTTTAATAATTATATACCCTTATGTGTCTAATCATTTTCTTAGACTATTTTAATTTCTAGTAGTTATTGGATCTAACTTCTGGTTTGGACCCATTTTTACTATGAATTCCAATAAAACTTTATGTTTTTAAGGGTCTGCAAACTAGAAAGGAGATATCTCATTTAGTTTATTTGGTTAATATTGTTTTCCGTCAATTGCTATTAATAGTTGTGCAAATGATTTAGTTCCTCTGTTTGTTTGTAAGGTCTGTGCTGGTAGTTCATGCTTATGAGCGTCATGTGTAGGTGTAATAATTATGTTGGATCTTGTAGTTGGAAATATTCAAGTTATAACATTTTATTCAAATAATGTTTTGAGCAAACTTCCTTGGTATTGATATGAGACATCTCCTTTGAGCCCTATTTCTTCAATATAAGTAACTGATTTACTTACTGTGTATTTTGATGTGATCAAGTTACCTTTTTTAGTTCGCTTTATTAAGGGTGTATTATTTGTGTGTTTTATTTGGGGGAAGGCGGCAGTGCCCGCAGCAGTGAGCTCAATGTTAAACGCAATGCAGTCTCTTGATGTCGCAGTACGTTTATGAATCAATTAGATTGTTGCGCTAGTGTGTTAAAGCACAAATTAGGCCTTCCAATTCAGGCTACGGTTAACGAACAATATTTTTTTCTTTTGGTTTTCATATTTTACATGATAAATTTGTGTAATCGAATAAAAAGTATCGGTCGGTAACCGTGACAGCCCGTCAAACAGTTGTGTGCATACATGATTTGTTAAGAGCAAGTCTTATTCACGTCATGAGCCGTAATCTTTCAGCCATGAGCTTCTACATCTGATCAGGTCGATGCCCACTATGTTCTGTCATCATCATCTCATAAAATTTAACTTGTTCTGTATTGCGTCATCCAAGTTGTGTTATATGATTCTAACTGATGCTTGCTTTATACATTTTGTTTTCTTACAGACAGCTTTAGTGTTTCATTGCCATGTACGTGGTTTATTTGCACTCGCCTGTGAAAACAGAAAAAAAATCTTTGTAACGTAAAATACACGCACACAAAAAATTGAAAACAATCAATTAGATCGAGTGTTTATATTTAGGGTAATGTCTGTTCTAAAGTTGTCCTTTATAACTTGAGAAGTAGTAAATTCAACCAAAAACGAATTGATTGGACTACGTACTAATGAAAAACGTGCAGCGTGCTAAATATTTAAATAAACCTTGACTCACCATATAGATACATAGAAAGGACATTTAACAAAATTAAGATCAGTCAAGGCAAATATGATACAGCTACGATATTTGCTTGACCAACATGCACGAGAAGGTCAGGTACTAAACAGATTTGTACTGATGACTTCCAAAAACATACAAAAATGTTTTAAGTATGTATGTGTAAATTTTTAGAACACTATGTTTTCGCGTGTGTAGTTCAAGGTTTGAATTTCAGAAGTAGAAGTTAGAGTTGCGTATCACTAGAGCCAAAACCTTTGGACTAAAGCCAACTTTGAAATCTACTCGCCTTGTTAAATGTTATTTTTCAACTTTCCCAACTAAAGTTCGGGAAAGCTCCAAAAATTTTGAAGATTTCTTCCTTGCACCAGTTTTCTTTTAATGCATATTTTTCCAAAGTGTATGTACATAATGGAAAAGTATTTCAACTGCGGTAGTTGTGTTTTTTATACCTTAATGTATTTTCCTATATTTGTCTTTTCTTACATTTTCGTAGTAAACGATGTTTGCCTCATATTTATTTTTTATCCCTAAGATTTTTCTTTCTTAATCATTCCTATACGTATGAAGCATTATGCAGAATTATACAACTTGCAATATTAACATAATATCTCATTTTTATTTACAAGAGCATCGCTAGGTACAATTTAATGTTGTGACTGCTGAATATATTTTTATATAACTTGTGTTGTAATTCTTCATTACAGAAAGACGAAGTGTACCTGAATTTGGTGCTGGAGTACATACCCGAGACTGTGTATAAAGTGGCACGTCACTACTCCAAAGATGAACAAACCATACCCATTAGTTTTATAAAGGTAGATCTATTTACGTAGCGCCTGACGACGTAGATAGGTGATATGTGATACTAATCTGTTTGCCTTTCCAACAGCTATATATGTACCAGTTGTTCAGAAGCCTCGCGTACATACACTCGTTGGGCATCTGTCACCGAGACATCAAGCCACAGAACCTACTCCTCGATCCTAAGACGGGCGTACTCAAACTTTGCGACTTTGGCTCGGCGAAACATCTCGTTCGTGGCGAGCCTAATGTGTCCTACATTTGTTCCCGATACTATCGCGCTCCAGAACTCATTTTTGGCGCCATAGATTACACCACTAAAATCGGTAATTAAATAATTTTACGTCAAGACACCTTTCCGTTTATTATCCTTAATCACGTAATACCATCCTATTCTTTTCTCATGTAGAACGGGGTTATAGAAACTTTTAACCTCAGTAACCTCACTGACCTTTGTAAGTAGTTTAACTTCAGTATTTAACGCATGCGTATGTCTACCCTAAGGTTAAATAGCACTTACTGGTGGCCGACAGTCATGCAAAGCTGATTAGATACGCCGTCGGACTGATCTGCGCAGTAGATGCCTAGAAACTAATTTTCAAACGTCAATGCCTGATAGGGATCAACACTCGGGCCACGCGATTAGACTGCCAGGCGGTTGCAAAGATGGATACATTGTTATCTCAGTCTGTTCTCCGATACACTGTACATTATGTTCAGATGCTATCAATACAACGTGAATCCTTTGTACAGTTGTCATTGGTATTGATTGTGATCGTTACTCTTTATCGTTTAGTTGTAACAAACGAATGACATGGAACTCCAACCTTCGGTTTATGCTTCTAAAATATTCGAATCAAACAAAAAGAAAACAAAACATTCTAAAATACGACTTGGATTATGAACGGGTGAGAAATGGGTTGAAAAGAAATGGGGGAAACTGTTCATGCAATCCTGTCAACGCCATTAACAATGTCTGTATTTTAATTAATTTCACTTGACGCAGATGTGTGGAGCGCTGGCTGCGTAGTAGCTGAATTATTATTGGGTCAGCCAATATTCCCAGGAGATTCTGGTGTTGATCAATTGGTTGAGATCATCAAGGTAATGATGTGATTTTATTGTCTATCTTTACTGATTATTAATTGTTTCTGATTTTTTTTGTAATGAAGCCTTTGTTTTGCAGGTACTAGGTACACCGACACGAGAACAAATTCGAGAGATGAATCCTAATTATACAGAATTCAAATTCCCACAAATCAAGAGCCACCCATGGGCTAAGGTAATTTTTACATATTTTTAATTATGAATTCTGTGTTGGCCCGGCTACACGTTCCATGTTGCTTGCGCAAATTGCAATTTGCACAAGCAAGCATAAATCTGTTAGACGGCAAAACGGTATACCGTGCTAACTTTTTGCTATCTATGGTGTGGTGTGGATGTTGTTTGAGCATGTAAGTCGCTACGTGTAGCCGTGCCTTTAGTCGAAGTATCATGAATGATGAATCTAGAGATTTTATAAAAACTTTAAAGTTCATTAATGAGTTACTAAGAATTCCCGTCTAGTATATTATATTAAATTCGATTATGTTTTAATGTTCAGATCTAAATCAATCCTTTTTTTTAAACCGCACATACATATACCTAATTTGTTCAATACATATCACGTTTACATCATTATACATTTAAAAATAGGCAAAGGTTGAACTGAGATAATCAAATACCAATAATTTGTTTTCTTTTCTCAACATTGTTAGAACTCGTCCAGATGTCGCACAATCCACGCCTGGAATTAAATTACCAATAATACACTCAATGCGTAACACACTCGTAAAGCCAATAACTAACCTTAATTTTAATAATAAAAAAAGACAAATTCATTACCTAGGTCTCTTATTTATTTATTTAAGTACCTTACCTTTTACCTTTGGATGACTATGCCCAAAAGATTGGTTTGGGTACTTTGGTTTTAAGTCCGCAGAAAGATAGTGCCACCTGGACAGCGTCTTAGGGCTCCTTAGCCACTCGAAAGTCGGAAATCGTACGGGCAACCGCATGTCAATAGTCACTTGAACTACGAAAACTACCCTTACCGCTACGAAATAAAGGCGTTGTTAAAATCAATCTTGGACGTGCGGTTGACTATACGCACTGTAAAATTACATTTTTATCTATTAAAATTTACTGTATAATTACATATTTATCATCATTGATTAAGTCACTTTACTGGGATTATCCAATGTTAACAAGTTTCATAGTTTCAGCAAAATTTTAACTTCTGGCCGTCAGGAATACACTGCAAGGTTACTACGGAACCCTAAATTAAGGCGTGTCTTCATGTATTTATTTGATCTCTTACAAATATATTCCAACATTATTTGTCTTGTCCCTGGAAGTAAATCTATTTGTACTAAATGGGACAAACTGAAGAAATTATTTTGTTGTTAAAGAAATTGTAACTTAAATTAATCTGAGGTCATGACAGCTTTATATAACCTATCGATTGTACAATATTTGTTCAGTCTTCTAAGTATTCAACCAAAGACCACTAAGTACATATGAGTTGTCTCATTTATGTAGAAAAAGACGTATTCGTTTTATTCTTTTCACAACTTGTAGAAGCTAACCAAAAACATTGGTCACGAGACATACAAATTCCCACATTTGTTTGCTAAAATCACACTCGGTGTGCAGCTGAGGAACTGAGTAAAATAACTGTTATAATCAAATATTTCTAGAAGGCAGATCGTATCATTCAGGGTGTTCATAATCTATGTTGAACAGCGATTCACATGTGGTCGGAATAATACGATGGGTTAACTATCCTACGTTCGCAATTAAGTTTCCAAAAAATTAAAGCAATGTGTTTTTTGAAAACTAAAAAAAATTCAGCATGATCTCTAACTTCAATTTTGTATGACATTTTCAATTGTTACTAGTAATTCTGAAATCAACTTAATTTACACTAGTTTAAAGTTGATATTTCTTTAAGTGGAAATAACATCATTTAGAAACAAGGATTTGAACAGACCATAGATGATTTTATACAAGTTGTAAGATCATCGTCACCCTAATTAAACATAAAACAATCAACTGGTGTTAATGAAATAACCGATCTGCTTTCGAAATATTTTTATTAATAATAAATTAATATGTATTATATAAAACACATAAATATTATTACTGTTGCATTAAGAACTGTTCTTGTTATTCCGTGCGCACTAGATTATTATACATAATTATCCAGTAATTAGTGCGACATATATAATTAAACAGCGCGCGTCATTGCAGTTCATGTTGCAGCGTTTGTCCACGCCCAAGTCTGCCACTGACCACCAGCGCATCAGAGTAAGATATCGCACTGCGGAGTATCTAGATGCCTTCATTATACTTGCCATACTACAACAATACTTACGTCTTTTCAGTCTAATGATATCTTCAATACTTCATACCAGGTTACAAAAATGAAGACATTTAGAGTAGATAATTTTGAACTTGAAAATAGCCTTGGCATGAGTTGAACAGAATGCCACATATAACTAATCAGTTGAAGCTGTCTCTTGTTTGTTGGTGTTCAGTGTGCATTCGTACCGTGCGACTCCGTGCCAGTTTGTTTCTGACATTTGTTCACGTTCTAAAACTCACTATTTCGGTTGGATTATATATTTTTTTATCACAGAAACATTTTCTTACAGGAACAAACTTGCAGCGTGGCACTTGATCATTATTTAAATTAGGTTCAATTACCTAAATCATTTCATCGAGATCCAATGATTTTTTCTCTAACCATTAACATTGTAAATACCGTTATATTAGTTCGTGTGTTTATCTGAAAGGATTTATTTCAGTCGCTAACATTTTAACGTCTAGTTTTCCCGAATCATCTAGGACTGTGACCATGTCCAACATTCACAAAGTATAAAACTTAATGAGCACATTCACGACTATTTTTTTAATTTGAAATGTAACTTTATCATTGTAATAAAGTTCAAATAACAATGATGCCGTGAGTTCTATACAACCGTCGACAATCATTTTCTTTAGCGAGTTAATAATGGGGCAGACTAAAGTTGCGACCTATTTAAAAGCGATCGTCGCGCGAATACGCGGTCTTCGCGCTCGTATGTCACTTTTTGTTCGATGAACCTGAACCCGTAGGCGCGCCGACAGAGGGCGTTTTCCGAACAAAAAGTGAAGTGTGCGATCGCTTTTAAATCAGTCAAACGGCTCAGGTGGCTCGGATCAGTGTCGGGTGCAGGCCAGCCATGTATGTACGTGTGTGTGTCGCAGGTGTTCCGCGCGTGCACGCCGCCGGACGCCATCTCGCTGGTGTCGCGCCTGCTGGAGTACACGCCGGGCGCGCGCCTGTCGCCGCTACAGGCGTGCGCGCACAGCTTCTTCGATGAGCTGCGCGAGCCAGCCGCGCGCCTACCCAACGGCCGCCCGTTGCCGCCGCTGTTCAACTTCACCGAGTACGAGCTCAGCATCCAGCCGTCGCTCAACGACTTCCTGAAGCCGCGCGCCGGCGCCGGGCCGGCCGACGCGGCCGCGGGCGCGGCGCCGGCCGACGAGCCGGGCACGGCCGAGCCGCGCGCGTAGGCGAGCCGGGCACGGCCGAGCACGGCCGAGCCGCGCGCGTAGGCGAGCCGGGCACGGCCGAGCCGCGCGCGTAGGCGCCCGCGGCCCGTCGCGTGCGCGCAGGCACACACGGCCGCGCGCGACCTAGTGATAGTTACT
Source organism: Lithophane semibrunnea (assembly GCA_947363905.1). NCBI lineage: Eukaryota > Metazoa > Arthropoda > Insecta > Lepidoptera > Noctuidae > Lithophane > Lithophane semibrunnea. Next base: position 9,129,277 of record OX376198.1, read on the forward strand.
TTCGTGTTGGCCATCGGGAAAATTACATGCATAATAGGTGTTTTCGGCGAGTAATCGTGTGATACTGTAGTGTAATTGTCGATAAAGCTTGAGCTGTCGTAGTCGGTAAGAAGGGTAAATCCGTTGTAGATTCTAAACCGTCGCGATGTGATTACTTTGTACTTTTGTAAGCTCAAATTGTCCCCTTATGTACATACCTTATATGCTGAGTTTGAATGTTTATTTAGTAAACGACAGATAATTACCGTCTGGATAAATTGTTTTGTTTTATTTTCATTTTAATATCTCGTCAGATTCTGTCTCTTTCAAAATGATTTCGCTTATAACTGTAGCCTTAATGTACTCGGTGTGAGACGTTTTATCATAGAGAGAGGTTAGTCACCTGTTTGTTTCACTTGAATCACCTATCGAGGGGTAGAACATGATACTTACCTTGCTTGGGCCGTGTAATCAGTAGGGAAGACATATTCAGTAGTGTATTAGAGTATTTATTGTTGAAAAGTATCACTAACTCAACAAACTTTTACGAAGCGTATGCCTAGTGTTATTTCAACGATGAAACTTAGCAAACGGAATATTTTGTTGCAACAATAGTACGCATTGTAAATTTTTATAACTAGCGTAAACTGATCTCTCAAGATAATTTATAATAATGATATGATATCTCAGAATATTTGTATAAACAATTCAGAGGATATAAATTTTAGATGTACTACACATATATATTTGTTTTCGGCAACTTCTATGTTAAACATTTTTTGCTGTGTATTTTTGAATTATCCAATGCTGGATAAATGTAATGTACCTATTTAATAGCACTGTCGGTGTCCTAATTATAACGACATAGTTTTTGGATAATATTGTATTCTATATTCAATAAATGATATTTCTATTATATGAAATTTGTCATTGAGAACACTATGGTTATTAGTAGTCATTTATGAAACGATGTTTAAATAATGATAAAATTTCATTGTCATAGTTTTAAGTATTCGAGTAATTTCATTTTGCACTTCGATTTTGAATACAGTTACAAATTAGGAAAGGTTTAAACCTCTAAGTATAGACTAACAAAATCTTTTCTTCATGGTGTAGAAGTAGCCTAAACGCAAAAATTATTGGTGTAATGTCGATTCCCTCTTGCACCACTATGTAGTAAAACCTGGTATTTTAAAATTCAGGCAGCTGAAAAGCACGATTTTGCATATTATACATTAACATAATATTTTAGTCTTATTTGGACCAACTCATAGTAACACATCAGCTTTGCATGATAATATTGATTGAGTCAGAAACCTAATAACTAATCAATATTTCAGTTGAATACTGTTACATTCTCATTATCTATAATTTTAAATGCTTGGCTGATTCTATTTAACGTTTACTATCCATACCAGGGCCCGACCATTAAAATAATTAATTATAACGTATCATTTTATTGTGTACCATGTTACAACAGGACAGTGCTGAACTCGGTGTTTCTCCTCGATAGCTCGCGGTGTTGAGGTGGGCCTGTTTCTTGTTGCGCCGTGTCTCTGCTTTGCGAAGGATCGAGTTCAGTGTTAGGTATGCCTGTTATTACTTATAAATTATTGTATTTTAAGAAAAGCGCTCTGCGCTTCGCTTTGAAATCACATAATAGTGGATCTTAGTTTTTGTCGTTAAGGCTATTAATTTGCTGGAACACCCATATAATTCGTGTAAATATATTATAATTATCTTTATGGTACGACTCTTGAGTGACGCGTGTGGGTGGCAGCGGACGGCTCGCTCGCAGCGCGTGCCGAGGTCGCGCATGTCGCCGGCCGCAGGGCTCAGTAAGAGGCAGTAGTTTAGATATTACATGTATTTTATTAAGTCTATCTATCTAATATGAATTTTGTAATCGACGTTGCTTCTTAAGACCTTCTGTGTAAAAAGTTATAAGACATACTAGTGACCTGAATATTTGAAGCGATGTTATTAAAATCTTTATCCCACTGAATTCTCACTTTCACGATTTGTGTGCACATTTACAACATGAGAATTTTCCGTAAAATACATAGTTCGAAATGGAGTTATGACTTATTATATAAATTATTTAAAGTAAATTTTTCTTATTACTGTAATAATATTAAATTTAATAGTGAGTGAAATTTGTATTTTGTTTTCATATTTGTTTTACTGAATTTAAATACTTCATAACCCTCATATCGTTGTTAGTTATGAATGAAAATAACATAATTATTAAAAGTAAATAATTAAATGAATAGTAAGCATGGCTTTTTATTTTTTTTCATTAGTAATAAACCCTATTCTGCATAAACAAACAAACAGTTGCAAATGGTGGCAGTTTTATTTCAGTATGAGACTGAAATTTTATTATGTGGGAGTCTAGCATATAAGGTGTGGTTAGTGTCGCCTAAACGGAGCTTTACATCGGAATATGATCCTGCCAATCGAGGCCTAAAAAAATATAATCAAGTTTTTATGGTAACCTATTTTTCATTGAACTTGGCGAAGTATTGTTGGTACCTTCTCCAGTCTTTTAGGGTTTCATACACAGAGTACATTTTTATATAGACCCCAAGGGTGCCAAACAGAACCCTATTACTAAAGCTTCGCCGTCCGAGGGGGGGGGGGGGTCCTGGGGATCATGACCCCCTCCAAAATCATTCAAGCTGTCGAGAGACAGAAGCCTTACGCACGGCCGCCCAATCAACCGCCGCATTTGATGGCGGTTAAGTGCGTACAACCATAAAAGGTTGCATATTAAAAAATGAAAAAGCGGCTAGCCGCGCGGTTTGCCGCCACCGCGGTTAACCGCTAGTACGTATGAGGACTGAATGATTTACGTACTTATCAATTAACCATTTTCCCAAAAATATTCCTCGGCACCAATGGTGACCCCCCCCCCAAAATCTTGGGCTGCGACCACGCCGTAATCATGCGTGTATAGGCTGCCGGCTAACAGATCAGCGGGCAGCCGATACACGGCTGTATCTCATAAACCATAAGGGCCGAGGCAAACCGGAATGGCAGCGACGCGGCGAGCACTTTCAGTGTGAAATAATTTTAAACTTTATCTATAACATACAAAGACCAGTATCGCTTTTAATAAGGTCGCGAAGCCGCCCGCGTTGATGCGAGTGGCCGCGCGTCTTGTCAGTGGTTTTGCTCGCGGCTGCTAGCGGCGACGCGAGGCCGCTCGCGGCACCGCGGGCGGCCGCGAGCCGAATGTAGAAACTAAAAGAGGCAGGAGGAGACTACGCTTGTAGTCGTGCGAGGCCGCTGGGGGCCGCTGGCGTCGCCGCCGGCCGCTGCCGCTGGTGTGTCTCAGCCCTTATAGGTAGACAGTTGAAATTTTCGCAGATTGTGTATTTGTATGGCCGCTATAATAAAAAAATTAAAGGAGGTCTCCATGTTAAATGCTCTGACGTCCCCATACAAGAAACTTGTTTTTCTCGGCATTTTTTGTTAATTAGTGTATGGTGATACGGAATTTTTCGTGTGCGAGTCCGTCTCAAACATAATTATATTAAATCAAATTTGACTCGACTATGATAATAAATCGATTCAAAAATATTACCACGACCATAGACCGATTTCACTTCACTACAATTACAAATATATCTAATCTGTGCTACAAATGTCAAAGTCAAACAACTGAAATTAATTTATGTCAGTGTTGACTTGACGGTGCGAATTGCGAAATAATCCAAATTAAATAATATCTAATGATAATAAAACAATACATAATGCTATTAATTAAATAATAGATAAATTATTGTGCCTGATATAAAGTTTTTGTATACCATAAACGGGGGCGTATAACCCGATTTTATTTCCATAAAAAAGTGTTATGGGTTTATCATTGTAATTTATTTGAGGAGGTGTATTTATCTTAAATTTTATTCACAATGCACGAAGCGTACGAGATATCTCACTTGCTCAATGCAACCGTACAAATAGAGGCTATAGCTGCTTATGGTAAGTAAAAACATAGTTTTTGGGAACAAACCCTTTGCTATAATTAAGACAAAATGAGTCACACTTAAAACAGATTATTAAAACATCCGTTAATAATATTATCAAGCATTTATTGTGTATATACACCTCATTTTTTTTAATGCATATAATACAGATCAAGATCTATTCCGTTTAAAAACCACAGTACTTACCAATAGATGTTCATTAATGATTAATTTTGGTTAGGTAATTAATTATTGTTTGCCAGTAATAGCTTCTTTGATGAAGACCAGCTACCAGCTATACCGTTTTTCCATGGATTCCAATCTTAGAAGGAAAAAGTTGTTTATTTATTTCTTTTACTTAGGCTTGCAAAAATCTATGCACAAAATATTGTTTTCTTATTGTGTTAAGCTATTCAGTTTTTATTTTTTATTTTAGATAACAACTTGTTACTGGGAACAAGGCAAGGTCATCTGTTGATGTACTCAGTGTCTCAAACAAATGGAAATCAGAAATATGAGTTGCAGCTTCTCAGATATTGTAAAAATTTTAGTAAAAAACCTATACAACAAATTGAAGTCATACCAGGTAATTTTTAAATAAGTTTTTTTCATAAAGTAATTCCAAAGTGGGTGATGTAAGTTCTCAAGTGTCCTGGTATTAAATGCCATATTTCAACATCCCAGTTATTTCTCGACAGCATGTAAAGCCATGTCAGAGGCCCATGAGTGGCATAAAAAACTTCATAATGATTATTATTAACACAACAAATGTATGAACAAGCCCCAACATCAATATTAATAATTTATTTTAATATCTGTTACAGAAGAAAACTTGTTGCTGTGCCTAACTGATAGTGTTCTATCTACATACAATATAAATGGCGTTAATTTTCCTATGGTGAAGACTTTTGAACAAACAAAAGGTGCTTCCCTGTTTGCATTAGACAACACGGTAAGTTATAATATTTAGGCCTCCTTGACCTTATACTGAACTTTTCTTTATCAAATTAAAGCTTTTTAGGTTCCACTTACAGCCCTAAATCTTGCCAATAATTGAAAAAAATTGCATTGTTTATTAAACTATTAAGATTGTTTTTCCATTATTTTATTAACCACTAGCTGACCCAACATACGTTGTCCTGTATTAATTTTTTGATTTTCCGCGCAATTTTCTTAATTTTTTCTTTCATAAGAACAATAAGAACCTTCTCCTGACAATAACAAACACAACAGAAAATGAATTAGCGAAATTATTCTAGCCGTTCACGCGTGATGGCGTTACCAAGGGAAATAGGGATTCATTTTTATGTATATAGATTCGTGAATATGAGTAGCTAGTCTGTTCCAAAAGTATGTGGCGCATCCATTTTTATTAAATTTTATTTATGATTTTTGTTTGAATAAATGATTAAATTGAATCGATTACAATTCAATTTAATAATTTAATCAACGAAAATCATTAACGAAAATTCAGGTTATAAAATTGACCTCAAATTATAAAATGAAAAACATCTTACAGATCATTAACAATTAGATTTTTTTTTAGTTTTACTGTTAAAATAATCAACTCCTCTTCTAATCCATTTGTTTACATATTCCTCATCACACTTTTAGAAGAAGAAGTTAGTTTTTTCTCAGGCATACATTTTATTTTACGTTAGCTGATATTTTTTTTATATTTTCGCAGCCCACAACATCGATGACTGGAGAATCCAATTCCGTTGTTCGTCTGTGTGTTGCTGTGAGGAGAAAACTACAGTTGTATTATGGAAAGAATGGAGAATTCAAACAACACTTGTTTGATTTTACAATCCCTGATGTGCCAAAGGTCATGTCATGGGGCCAACAATATGTGTGTGTGGGATTCAAAAACGAATATGTCCTGTATGATGTAGGTGATAAAGTTGAATTTACTTTAACAAGAGTATTTAGTAATCAACCAACGAATTTTCTATTGCATAGGACTAATTTAATTTCTGCTTCAACATTGTCAGTTAGGGTCAGTTCACACCAAGACGCGACGCCCAGTTTTTTATGATCCTAACAATATCGAATTTATTTACTACACAATAAGGTACACGCGCTGCGCATCACCACGCATCTCAGCGAACTTTGACACGTGTCAACACTCGCACTGAAATTATACCTTTTCGTGAAGGTAATAAGTTAGATAATTGTAAAAAAAAAGTGCACGCAGCGTGGCGTCGCTTCAAGTCGTGGTCTGAACTGACCTTTACTTTATTATGTCACTAAATTATGTCAGTAATGCAACCCTTAGTAGACGTTGAATAAATACCATAAAGTCCATTTATATTTCCTATGAGCACAAGTTTGTGCATTTATGTGTTTATCGTAAGTTTGATTTACAAAAATTCTATAAAACCTGACTGTAAGTGTAATTAAACATTTTCACGAAAAAAAAGAAACTTTGTACTTTTGTAGCTCTCATCAGGAAAGCCCCAGGAGTTATTCCCAACAAGCAGTTCTAAATCTCTTGAGCCAACAATAGCGAAATACTCCGAAACTTCATTTCTACTTGGTCGCGATCAGACATCGGTACTCGTGGAAGAGGCCAAAAATATAGATATCAAGAAAACTATCAAATGGTCCGAAGCGCCTATTGGTGTCGGTAAGAAATTATTGACGATATTTGTTATTTATAAGAAAACAAACGAACACCTGTTTCGTACGGTTTTTACGAGTTGACAAGTGAGATCAACAGACATCACATCGAGATTCATTTATTATATGCAAGTCTTCTGGAATAAATTCTCTAAATGATGGTGAAAACCGCATCAAAATCCGTTGTGGTGTTCTAAACTACGCAACGGATTTTATTTATTTATTTATTTTATTTATTTTAATATGTCGAGATTAATAAACAATGGTCCTTTGCCGAGCAGTGGGATGATACATTCTGAGAGTAATAAGGAAGATATGAGCACTGTATGTCCTGTCCATACATTTATGTACTGTATTTTTGTACTAACTGTGTTGATTGTCTTAGTCTGTAGTCTGTCAACTGTACTTATTAAAATAAAAATAAATAAAATATAATATTTGAAGCCGTAAATGCTTCTTAAATTCGAAACTACCAATTTTTATTCAATTGTATAAAATTTTCAAGGAAGATATAATATTTGAAGTCGTTAATGGGTCTTAAATCCGAAACTACCAATTTTTATTCAATTTTATAAAATTTTCATGATAAATGTGAGCCAGTTGTATTTCAGTAAACCTTTAAAACTGTCTAAATAGTAAATAATATTTGTTTCCAGTGTGGGATGAGCCATTTGTGTTAGGACTGTTATCAGACCAAGTCATTGTACAGACAGTGGAGCCTTCCCTGTTCATACAAACCTTACCTGAACTGAACAAAGCAAGACTGATGTATAGGTAAGAATATTCCAAATTCCCGTATGTTAGTTACAACTCGTGATATAATTATTTCTCCACAATGAGTTTACTCTTTAACCAAAAGTAGTATAAGTACATACAGTAGTTATAGTACCCAGCCGTAAATGTTTTAGAAGTTCGCTTTCGTAGAGCGATTTCTTGGTCTCTTATACTGTGCGACAGCCTCTTTCTAGCTCACTTGGCAACCACAAGTAAAGCACGCGTCGCTTCGTGTGATAGAAGAACTGGATGTGTCATATTTACGCCTGGGTCGCATATTTTGGCGTGACTATAATCGGAAGTTACGCCGCCATCTTGTTTGTTTTTCAATACAATTTCGCAAAAAAAGTTCTCATAATTATGTTTACCAACAATGCCTGCGGATCCTTGTATCAGTGTAGTTTCCTATGAACGTCATCGGCGACATCTGGCATCAGCTCATCGGGTTTTTTTTTAGTATTACGCTTCTGTAATAAATAATATTTTGAGTACATTCCCATATCAAGCATCTTGACGCGGTGTACGGCATGGCCGATGCGTTTATAGGAGACTTCATCCTTACCTGCTTCAGAACCATGAATTTTATTCCAGATGTAAGCGAGGCCTGATATTCGTGTCATCGGTAGGCCAGGTCTGGTGCCTCAGCTCCGTTGACATCACCAAGCAAAGGCAGCAGTTGCTGAAAGACAAACATTTCCAAATTGCAATAGAATTAACGGTAAGTCTTAAAAGAAAAACATGATTTAACTGACCCTCTTTTCAATAGTTTCGGAAAGTTTAACATCCTAATTCAAACTGCAAAATACCCGATATTTTAAACGTGATCAGCCTGATGCTGATCAAAATGATTCTTTAATTGTTTATCCAGGAAATTAAACTTTATCTCAATGACAAGAGGAGTGTTTCAAAATAAACACAGTACGCAATTGCTGTTTTTGAGTTGAAGTTTAATTTTCTTACCAGTTCCGTTATTATTACGCAGACTGTACAACCCTCGCTATCGTAACTAAAATGCTAAAGAACAATAAGTCATAAATACCTAATGGCTGCAGGTGGTCGAAAGTTCAGCTGGCGATTGCGGGGCCTCGACTAACGTTTTTTAATGGCAAAATTCTTAGTTTTATCTCAATATGGTTGAAATTGTGCCTGAACACGACATACTGACTTCCAATATTATTTATGAAGGAACGAATATTATTATTAATTAATGCACGAATGATATCGGCCACCTCACTGCCTATTCGAGGCATTAACATAATAATGAAAGTTATGTATTATAGTATTACGGAATGTCATATAAATGGTACGTATCAGTCGCATGCGTATAGTCATACATGGAAATAAATAGTATCAGCGGCAAAACATCGTGGCAAGGAAAATAAGTAACCATTTATTTTCCTCTAAACACGGTGGTGTATAAAAGAGTTGTTAATCAATAATGTTAAGCTTCATCATAATTTATTCAGTTGAGGTGTATTCACGTTTTGTGATATTGTGTTTTGTGTGCGGTGGCTAAAAAAATCAAATATATTTCTTTGTGTTAATTTTTTGTTATTTGTCTTGAATTGACTAATTACAGTTTACTGAATAAATTAAAGTAGTCGGTCTTTGGGGATTTTTTTTTAAATGATGTATTTTTAAGTGTTTTTTATTTACTCAATACCTATTTAATATAAGGTGTCGGTCTAATTTCGAAGTAAATACACACATAAATAAAAAAAAATTGATGGGCACTCAAATGAAGATAGTATCAAAATCACAAATGTGTGTTAAATATTTGATTTTTGTAGCTCTACTAGACCTAGATGCAACATAACATAACAACGGCACGCCTTGTTTCTCCGAAGGGTTGGGTAGAGGTGTGCCAATATATATAGTACAAGTTAAGTATATATAGTACACCCATATTTTGCTAGTTGACTAAACGAGTTGAGTTGTTGTTAACTAGATGCAAGTGCAGTGAAAATGCCATTTACAGTAAAGGATCGTATATCAACGATAGGGCTTCTAGTAGGAGTGAGTATACTGACAGTTCGGTTTTCAAATAGTTGTTTTTTCTCACTATACTAAACAAATGGCTTTCTAAAATACATTTATTGGTACCAATTATTTCAACAGAGCCTCTCAGACTGCACGCCAGAAGAAAAAGAGCAGAAGATACATTCCATACAAGTCCTGTACGCATTGGAACTTTTCGACAACAAGCAATACTCCCAGTCAATGAAAGAGTTCATTAAACTCAAAACTGATCCCGCTGACGTCATCAAACTGTTTCCTGAACTAGACTGTAAAACAAATGAAGATAAAGAGCAAACGAAGAAATTGACGGGAAAAGATCTAGAGAGCGCTTTGAATGCATTGATAATGTATTTGAAAGAGTTGAAAGCTAATATAGGAAATAGCACCAGTCAAGACGAGGCGACCAAACAGAGGAATGTGACGCAGCAGCTAGAGTTGATAGATACTACTTTGTTAAAGTGCTACTTACAGGTAAATCAAGAAAATATGATTAAAGCTTATTACGGATGGTCAATCAAAAATAACATGTGTTTTTCGTTCGAAATTATGTTTATAATTTGGTTTTCGTTACGATGTCTCTTACACCTCGTATTCTTGTAACCTTTTTAGATAAACGATGCTCTAGTCGCCCCTCTACTACGCAATAACAATTGTCGCCTAGAAGAAGCCGAGAAAATGTTGCTGCAACACGGGAAACATAGCGAATTAATAATCTTGTACCAAACGAAAGGGCAGCACATGAAGGCGCTTCAGCTGCTGAGAGAGCAGGCCAAAGAGCCGGACTCCAGTTTAGAAGGTTATCAAGGAACGAAAAATTATTTGCAACAACTTGGTTAGTAATAACAATAAGGTATTATTTAAAATTGTATGTTTTTAAACCAAGAGCTAATAACAGCAACACATTTTTTATTGTTTATTACTTGTATGTTTCTGTAAAATTATTTCTGTTTCTCAACATTCAGAACAACAATTCTATATTTCAGGTGCTGAACACATAAACTTAATATTCAAGTTCTCTGACTGGATATTGAAAGAACATCCAGAAAAAGGCTTGAAGATATTTACAGAAGTAGAAGACTTGCCCCGTCCAAAGATATTAGATTTTCTTTTAAGAGAACATGAATCTCTAGTGATACCATATTTAGAACATGTCATCCATACGTGGAACGACACAAATTCATTATTTCATGACGCTTTAATAAACATGTACAGAGATAAAATAACTGATAAGAAAGCGAACCTAACAGATGCAGAGATACAACACATTAAGTCGAAATTAGTTGCGTTTCTAGAAAAATCTGCCTATTACACTCCTGAGAGAGTTGCTGTGCACTTCCCTACTGACAGCTTGTTTGAGGAGAGAGCTATCATTTACGGAAAGTTAGGACGACACGAGCAGGCACTCGCCATTTATGTGCTGATATTGGGTAAGTGCGGCTTTTATGCCTATTAAATACACGTTTTTTTAAGCATGTTGCCTTAAACCATTCTATTGTCTACAGGCGACGTCGACAGAGCAATAAGATACTGCGAAAATGTAAGCGCTAGTCCAAACGACAAGAGCCAAGACGTGTACGTGATACTGATGAGGATTCTCATGAACCCTGAACAAGACAGTGCGCTCATTGGGAACCCCCTAGCCAAGGTGCCGCGACATCCGAAGACAGCTGTACCGGACTTGGAGACGGCACTCAAAATATTGGAGAAACATGCCGACAAAATATCGCCCTTGAAAGTAAGGTTTTTTGTTTTATCGAGCTTAGATATCGATACAAATCATGTCTGCCGAGTTTCGCTAACTACTTTAATTTGTCCTTGTGTTTCAGTTGTGATATTTAATTCACATTCTAAAACCTTGAATGATTTATTTGCAGGCCCTGTCAGTGTTGCCAGACTCGGTCCCGTTGAGTCGACTGAAACATTTCCTAGAGAGCGCTCTGGACGGGCAGCTCACGCTGAAGCGACGTACGCAAGTCCTTAAGGGATTATTATACGCTGAACATATGCAGGTAAGATGCGAATAGTTATATCCTTTATAGTGTACGTTTCCGAGCTTATTTTTGAAAACTCATTTGGATGGGATTTTTACGGGCACGTAAAGGACTTTGCAAGGAGTGATTAAGGCTACGTTTTTGCCCGTAAAAAGCCCTTAAAATTTAGGACCGAAATCTCTCGTACTTTAGATTATGGCGCTTGTTTGTAAAAAAAAAAAAATAAGCTCAATGTGGCTAAATATTGCTTTAGGTATATCTCGCAATGAACGTATCCACTGACTTGACTGCTATTTTAATAAACTTCATAAAATTGTTATGTTGGTTACAGGTTCAAGAACTGAAGCAGTTCCACGAATCGAAGAGTGTATTAATAAACGCATATAACGTGTGTCCCGTGTGTAAGAAACGTTTCGGCAACCAGAGCGCCTTCGTCAGATACCCCAACGGTGACATTGTTCATTTCAGTTGTAGACTCGACAAGTAAAATATGTTTTCATGATTTCATACTGTAAAACATGAAATGTTGGTGTACTTTATCCCTCTGCTTACCCCTTACGGACGTGATGTTCAGTTGAAGCAATACTGATGTGCCGTTTACCAAACACCTTTGTTAGTTACTTAACAAAATGGGTTCGATTTCATTTATGGGCTGTGATTTGATGATGAATTTTCAGTAGAAACAATATGTGTAAATGTCACTGGAAAATGAAGTAAATGAAAAAAAAAATGAAATGGGTTCCTTGTTTCTACAACGGCACCGCTATGTTTAGAAAAATGTAATATGATCTAATTGATGTGATGTAGAAAATGCTTACATTTAAATCCATTCACATTTCTAGAATAAACTTATATTTTTTTATAATCATTATGTTCGATCATGATCATCGTTTAATAGCCAGTCAAAAGACATCCCTGTTGGACATAGGCTTCATTTCCGATAATTTCATGTATTTTAAATGCCTCTCATACATATGAAATATTTAGCTAATTTTGTACAGCTGTTTCAAAGGTTTATAATAAGAATCAATGTACAGAGTGTAACTATATTTAACCTATGTATTACTAGCTCATGTATAAAAAATATTGAAATTATAATATATGAAATTTGTATGCAACAATATTTGTCTTAATTCTATTTCCTCGAAAGGTCGAAAAGTGGTTTTAGATTTATGCTTAGACCACATATTTTCGTGTCGCCAATATTAGTTAATACAATATTTTTTTTCGGAACCCGGCCCTTATGGCTACTTTCCACCACAGTTTAGGACCGTGGCGGTTTGGTTAGCGCTTGGTTAGTTAGTTGGCGCTTTTCGCAGACCCAGCCCGCAGACTCCAGCTCCGTGCCATCCCGAGCTACGACAGCAGGATGGTACCTTCCAAGGTGTTTAACACTAATATCATCGCATAACAAACGATAGTTACGCCAGTGGTAATATTGGACCGAACAACCTCATATTTATGCAAGGTTCCACAAGAGTGGACCAACAATCGAACCCTGTAAAACCCCACAAGTTTCCTTCCAAATGGACATCGCCTTTCTTGCCCATTTTCTTGATTTGCCTGTTACGTAAGAACCTATGTCCCGAAAAATCTCTGCAATAGTAGGTATAAGTTATTGCCCGCCTTATCGCATCCTAGGGCAGGACATAAATGCCTTGACGATATCAAAGCCTGCTGCCAGTACCATTCCACCCATACACAACACAAAAAAAAACATTTTTTGGTCGGGAAAACTTTTTTTTTTCGTGGAAAAGACCATTTCTCAGGCAAAATACTGACTAAAACGCCACGGTGTTCCTTCCTACCAGTTTAAGTAGTGCGGGATTTACTCTCACATGCTGTTGAAGGTTTTTATTTTACCTTATCATTCAAAAAAATCTGCACATTATTACGTTTGTCAATAGGCCATAGATTTTAGAATCTAATCTTCCTGTGATAATATTTTAGGTAACGTAGGTATTTTCCTTATCTATTTACTGTAAAATATAATATATATAGTATATATATAATTAAGTATGTTTGGCTGTGATGTACGCCATGGCACATATTAATTAAATCAAATGAATGCGCTTGACACGAATTAATAGGGAAGGAGGAAAACGCGTAATTTATTGAAAATAATCATTATTTAGTACTAGAAGTTCAGTGCAACTAAAGGACGTGTTACAAGCAAAATCAAAATGTTTCGCACCAAAATTAAAAAGCGAGAAGCAGAAATTATTAAAATCTTAAATGTAAGTTTATTTTCTTTATTACTTACTTACGCATTACTAAGTGAAAGTGCTCTTATAGAGGATCGTGTAAACAACGTGGCTTCCGCTAAATTTACGTATACAGCCTGGTAGTTTGTGGTGATGGCGGCAGTCTTTATGCAGTTTATTTACTCGACATTATATATGAAGTGGTCTACGTAGCCGTGAGTGAGCTTTTAGAAAAAAGTGGTTACTTACAAGTGGTTACTTAAATGATTTAAATACTCCATGAATAGCCGAGTATAACGAGTGTTACTAACGTATGTAGACTGGTAAATCGGGAACATCACCACCTACCGTGAAGAGGAGTAAATGAGGACAAAACCTTATTTTACACCATTTTGACATACCCATAATTTTTACAGAACCTAACAGACTGCACACCCGAACAGAAAGAGCAGAACATACAGGAAATACAAATCCTGTACGCATTGGAACTTTTCGACAATAAGGAATATTCACAGTCTATTAGGGAGTTTACTAAACTCAAAAAAGATCCCGCTGAAGTAATAAGACTGTTCCTTGAACTAGACAATGATGACAAAGAAAAAACGAAGAAATTATCGGGCAAAGATCTACATACCGCTTTGAATGCATTGATAGAGTATTTGAAAGAGTTGAAAGCTAACATAGAAAGTAACACCGGCCAAGACGAAGCGTCGGCGATGCAGACACAGCAACTAGAGTTGATAGATACCACTTTGTTAAAATGCTACTTATTGGTAAAGTTATTTTTAACACAAGATTAACGCAGGCCATAAGCTATATAGCTCGTGTCATAATTGAGTAAGAATGTTTGTAATGTGATAAACTTTCAGAATCATGCTGAGGTTTCATCTCTTCTACGAAACGGCAATAATTGTCGTATTGAAGAAGCCGAGACGGTGTTGCTACAGCACCGGAAGCACCGCGAATTGATGATATTGTACCAAAATAAAGGCTTGCATATGAAAGCGCTGCAGCTGCTGTCGCTGCTAAGAGAGCAGGCCACGGAACACGGAGAGGGCTTGAATATTTATCAAGAAACGATAAATTATTTGAAAAAACTTGGTTAGTTTGGATTGCGACATAATTACTGGTCTGTGGTAGGTATTGGTTGAATTAACGCAGCATAATAATATTTATTTTCTAGGTCATGAACATATACATTTAATATTCAAGTTCTCTGACTGGATATTGAAAGAATATCCAGAAAAAGGCTTGAAGATATTTACCGAGGAGAACGTAGAAGCAGAAATCTTGCCTCGTCAAGAGGTATTCGATTTCCTTATAAAGGAACATGAATCTTTGGTGATACCTTACTTAGAACATGTCGTCCATACCTGGAATGATACGACTTCTTCATTTCACAACTCCTTAATTAAAAGCTACAGAGAACAAATAACTGACAAGAAAGCGAACCTAACAGATGCAGAGGTACAACACATCAGGTTGAAATTACTTGTGTTTCTAGAAAAATCTGCCTATTACACTCCTGACAGAGTTGCTGTGCACTTCCCTACTGACAGCTTGTTTGAGGAGAGAGCTATCATTTACGGAAAGTTAGGACGACACGAGCAGGCACTCGCCATTTATGTGCTGATATTGGGTAAGTGCGGCTTTTGTTTAGTTTTTCCTGATTGAGACACGAGTTGGAATTTCAATTTCCTGGGTTTCGAAAATCAGATTTTTCCTAGTTCGGGGAAAATCTGCTGTCAAAATATATTATTGATCAAAATATCAACCAATAATTTCACTTTACAGAACTTAGCTACAATAGGTTCCTTGTATACTTCGAGGTAAATGTAAGCAGTTTGTCCATTCAAGAGACGATGAGTTAGTGTTTGGTTTAAATAGAACTGTTTTATAACCGCCTATTTGCAAATTCATTCAGTTGGTAACATATGGTGTAAGTACCTACCTAGCAAGGTAGGTTCTTTACTCGTGCAAGCTTGCAATGATAAAGGTTATTTTCTTGCAGGCGATATAGATAGAGCATTAAAGTACTGCGATGATGTAGGCGCGAGAACGAACTTCAAGGGCACAGACGTATACGTGATACTGATGAAGATACTCATAAACCCTGAAAAAAGCAGTGCTTTCATCGGAAAATCTCTAGCTAATGTACCGAGGCATCCGGAGACAGCTGTACCGAACTTGGAGATGGCACTCACTATCTTGGATACATATGCCAACCACATATCGCCCTTGAAAGTAAGTTTGGTTTAAAACAGATCCTATTTTGTCGCTACTTTGATTTGTCCTAAAATGTGGTAGTGGAGAGACACCCCGTCTTGGTTGATGACTCACATACGTACTTACTGGTCTTTGATCAAAGGAAGAGAAGAAGCGTACAAGATGGGGCTTCAAAGAACTACCTATTTAATACCTATCCCACGGGTGTCGCTGCCACGCTCATCAACCTAGTCTACGTCACCTTAATAAGGAGTTGGGTGAGATAGCAAAATTCGGTCACAGCAAAATCCTTACATATTATAAAACAAAGTTCTCCGCCGCGTCTATCTGTCGTCCTGTTCGCGATAAACTCAAAAACTACTGCACCGATTTATTATTTATTATTATTTTCATGCGGTTTTCACCAATGGATAGAGTGGTTCTCGAGGAAGGTTTTAGTATATAATAACCGACATCCACGCGGGCGAAGCCCGCCCGAAGCTAGTAATAAATATTATATCTTTACCTATGAAATTGCCGTTTTGTATGAAAAAATTTAAACAATTTTTTTTCATGTATTTTTTATTTATATTAATCGAAGTAATCACTCATGCAATCAATGCATCTTTGCCAACGCAGTGGCAATTTATTGATGCCCTTCTTAAAGAAATCAGCTGGACGGGAGGCAACAAATTCTTCAAAGGCATTTTGTACTGCCTCTCGGGTATTTATTTTTTTTCCCGCCAAGAAGTTATCCAAATTCTGGAAAAAGTAGTAGTCTGTAGGCGCAAAGTCTGGTGAGCAGGGCGGATGACGGAGAGCTTCCAACCCCAGTTCTTGCAACTTGGAGACCGTCTGCTGTGCAGTATGAGGTCGCGCGTTGTCGTGCAGGAGCAGCGGAGACGAGCGATTGACCAATGCTGGTTGGAGATGTGCCAGCTTCTCCATCATTGTGTTCAGTTCTTCACAGTACACATCTGCAGTAATGCTCACCCCGTTTGGTAAGAAGCTGTGATGAATCACACCGGCGCTAGACCACCAAACAGTGACCATCACTTTTCTAGGGGTAAGTTTTCGTTTAGAGCATTGTTTAGGTACTGAACCAGGATCCAACCAACTTGCTGAGCGCTTGCGGTTATCAAACAGAATCCATTTTTCATCGCAGGTAACAATGCGGTTCAAAATTCCTTCATTTGTGTGTCTGTTGAGCAGTGCAAGGCACGCCTCGACGCGTACTTCGCGCTGGCGATCATTGAGTTCGTGGGGCACCCATGTCAAGCTTTTTTACCTTGCCAATTTGACGCAAATGGACCAATATTGTTTTGACGCTAACGTCGAAAGCTGCTGCTAATTCAGCCGTAGATTGTGTATCATCAGCTTCCACAATCGCCTTTAATTCGTCATTGTCGACTAAAGTCTTCGGACGACCGCGAGGTTCATTTTTCAGGTCGAAATTTCCAGAACGGAAGCGAGCAAACCAATAACAGGTGGTGCGTTGGTTTGTAGTGTTAGCTCCGTAAACGTCGTTGATGTTGTGTGCCGCTTGTGCCGCGTTGCTGCCACGACGGTACTCATATTCCATAATTACTCGAATTTTTAACGTCTCCATGATGACGAAAAAGATTGAAATGCGATGAAAATGTAACACTAATCATTAAACAAATGACTTCTTTTGAAAAAAGAATTCCATGTTTTTAAAATAAAATTAATTTGAAATTAGAATTCTTAGCCAAACAAAAATTATTTTGATTTGAAATGGCCAGTACTGCAGAACGGCAATTTCATAGGTAAAGACCTATTATAAATAAAAACATGAACTAAATCATTGTTTGGTACGGTAGGTAGAATACTTTATTCAGTAATGTATAAACTCATTTATCGATTGATTGCATAATTGCAGGCCCTTTCAGTGTTGCCAGACTCAGTCCCCCTGGATCGTCTGAAATATTTTCTAGGGTGCGCTATGGACGGACAGCTCACGTTGAAGCGACGCATGCAGGTCATCAAAGGATTGTGGTACGCTGAACAAGTGCAGGTCTGTGCGATATATATCTTTAACTTTTTAATTAGCTTTTAAAGTGCTGTTTGGTATCAGATCATCCTCCTCTTCTGCCTTTCTGAATAGTTTTTGCATCTTTACCGGTTCAATTTGAATGTTCGTGTGTGATTGTGACGCACATTTTTTTGGGAGTCGCCCTTTATTTGGCTTTCTCTAATGTTGGTACATAAACCTCCGCTGAGATTGGTCGTCATGCCCGAAAGTCATTATTATGACCCGAATTTCGGGTATAATTTATAATAATATACCTCCTACATACCTATAATATGTGAGCTTGACATATGTTCCGAGTCTACGTATTTGGGATATGGCGGGCACGCAGTATTGAAAGCCAAGCAACGGCCAACGGGTCCCTATTAATTACTAAGCCTAAACTGTCTGACTGTCCGTCCGTCTGTCCGTCTAAGGCCCGTATCTTTTTAAACGTATTTAAGTATTTGGCCATTTGATAGTGTTCATATACTTAATATACCAGCTATTGACATCGGGGACTTACTACCGGAATTAATAGTATCCTATATTATGTTGTAAACTCCAGGTCAACATCATTCATCGAAATCCGTTCAGCTGTTAAGGCGTAAAAAGGTCACAGACAGACTGACAGAGGTAGTTACTTTCACATTTATAATTATTATGTACTAGCTTCCGCCCGCGGCTTCGCCCGCGTGGTATGTCGATAAAAAGTAGCCTATGTCCTTTCTCAGGCTCAAGACTATTCTGTGTACCAATTTCATTTAAATCGGTTCAGTAGTTTTGGCGTGAAAGCGCGACAGACAGACAGACAGACGGACAGACAAAGTTACTTTCGCATTTATAATATTAGTCAGGAAGTAAGGATTAGTATGGATTATGTGGAGGGAGTCGGAGGGGCCCGTGGCTAAGTAATAACAGCCACACGGGTCGATCGATCAGGTTAAGCTACGCTTGCCGCGGTCTTCGGTCCGTGGATGGGTGACCATCTTTAGATACCGAGTCCCCTCCGTCCCTCGGAAAACACTTTAAGCCGTTGGTCCCGGCTGTCATTCTTGGATCTTTGACAGTCGTAGCGGGTCGTCAGAAACCCAAAAGCCTGACAACCAGTCTTACCAAAGGGGTATCGTATTATCCAGTAACTGGGTTGTGGAGGTCAGATAGGCAGTCGCTTCTTGGAAAATAGGTACTGGAAATCAGCTGCATCCGGTTAGATTGGAAGCCGACCCCAACATAGTTGGGAAAAGGCAGGCAGATGATGATAGTGTAATATGGATTATGTCTCATGCTTGTTACAGATACAAGAGCTCGAACAGTTCCACGTATCGAAAAGCATCGTGATCAATGACGGTGACGTGTGTCCCGTGTGTAAGAAACGTTTCGGCAACCAGAGCGCCTTCGTCAGATACCCCAACGGTAAAATCGTTCATTTCAGTTGTAGACTCGACAAATAAGAAACTTTCGCGTCAAAGGTGTCTACCTACTTTCATTTACAACTGCGGGCGCAGTGGCACCGGAAAATTTGTCTCTTGGATGCTGCCAATCTCAGAAAACTATTCGATCGACTGTAGGTACTGTACACCACTGTGGTCCAAACCGGTGTCTCTGCGCTGCATAGCTAGGCCGTCAATTTATAATCAAATCATATGCGAATAGATATTTCACTAAAATTAAATTAAATCAAAATGTGGGTAGATTTGATTTTTCTTTAACGAAATCTGCCTATCTACTCACATTATATGATCTAGAAGTATTTCACAATCTTCATTAAATTAAATCATTCGTTCAGAAAAAGTTTTTGCATTTACCCATTTTCAAATAACAATGTTATTTGTAAATAATCATTAATTTAAAAAAATATATATTTTTGAGTGTTTTTCGTTTGATGATTGTGATTTTGATGTATTATTTAGGGTTGAATTTACAGTAGGAAAAATCTTAAATGTCAATAGATAAGTACCATAATGACCTTCATCATCATGATTCTCCTACCCGTATATGAATTTATTTGATACTGTCCTAATTATAAAAAAAAAACTTTATCAGAGAATGTTTTTGTTTAAGGTGGATGCGCCAAGGTAGCCCGCGAATTTCAATTTTTTTTACGTTTTTTGCAATTTGCAAGTCAGTGTCAGGTTATATGTTGGTCTAAATATTATTTGCGGCCGTAACAAATATGGGTTTACAGAATTATAAACATAAGAATCAGCAATACAACTCTCTAAGTTCATGTAATTGCATTGAATGACTATTTCATGAAATCAAGCATCCCCCTTAACCTTCCAAATCTTCAATACCTACTAATATGGGTATTTCTAGAACATTGCCACTAATATTTTCATTAATTGTACGTTTTGCTTATATAGGTACAACAGGGTGTTAGGGTAAACACCGTTATCCTTGCAACCAGTGGTGTACCTATATTACCTAATTTGTACAGTATTTGTAGGTGTTGTAACTATCAAGCTCAGAGCGCCAATGGAGCCGTATCTAGATATTGCATGTATGTACCTATAGTATTAATTAGTTATTAGCCCATGTATAAATAAAAAAGTATAAGTAAGTAATTAGTTAATTATAAAATAAAAATACAACAACAACAATAACAATACTTGTTTGATTGCTATCCCCATTCCTCCAAGAGAAATTATAGTCCACATCGATGAAAAATAGAAGATCGAAAAAATTAAATAAAAAATGTGTTTTGGCAGAGATTGATTTCATTTCGCATTTAGAGCGAAGCTTTCACCTTGAACCACTTTTGGACAGAAAAAAAGACTATTTAATTCATGTGAGCTGAGTATTTACATGTGAGATGTGAGAACTGAGTTTGATGTTGAAATAGCTCGTACTTATATAGATGTCGTGTTTTGTCAATAGCTGTGATACTAAAATAGACCGACGAGGGTACCAGTTTAAAAATGAATACATTGAAGTATCCGCAAAGCGTATCGCCCACTATGTTTTTCATTGTAAACAAAAATAGATACATAAATACTTTTTTTCGAATTAATTTAAGTACTTAAGTAAGTATTTCGTAATCAGTACTGAAAACTTAATATGCGCCTGTAGGTAAACAGAATGACAAAATAAGCAGATTATTTCAAAAGTTAAAATAAATTAACTTCTGAAACAGATTTCAGGCATTGTGCCTAAAAAAATTTTGATCACCGATAGGAATCAAATTATCAGTAGGTAACAAATGTTATACGATAATAATAGGTAAATAGGTTTATGTAGATATGCCACTTTTGGTTGATACCTCGCAGATCCAGCAATCAATCAAACTAATAAGATGTATGTAGTACATTAGACACACCTCTAACCATATAAGCAGTAGTTAGAAACATGTAGATACATAAATACCTATAGGTACCTATGTAATAGTAGTTAGCTGGTACATAACAGTCATGTTGTAAAAAAATTAGGAAGTCCATCGCGACGTCACATAAAGTAACTACAAAAACAAATAGTTGAATGTGGGTACAATCCGGAACTATTGGCACTTCTAGAGGCAAACTTACGTCCAGCTCGCTCTGCTTTTGACCATGTGACATTGAACTTATGTATTGACATTAATTATGTATGTATGAGTAATGTAATACATAATCAGTGTAGGTAGGTATATGTGTGTGTGATCGCACGCGCCCGATGACGCGCGGTGACGCAACGACGCCGTCAGCGCCGCCGAACGGGTGCGTCTACTCGCGTCTCACTGCCGCTCGCCTCTGTGGCCCAATGGATAAGGCATCGGCCTCCTAAGCCGAGGATTGTGGGTTCGAGTCCCACCAGAGGTACACAACCGCCTTTTTGTATGTGTCCGTTTGAAAATGTACTTAGTATTAAAGCGAAAGCGTCAATCATTTCGTAGCTTTTGGGTAATTAAATATGTTACAGATTTGTTGGTTGACAATTTTATCAAGAGTACCTACTTATTAATTCAATGTTTCGGTACATATAAACCTTTTCACCTTTTTTTTGCTTTTTTCAATGCAATCAGCAAATTATTTTAGCAAAGTGTTCCCAGCTGTCTGTCCAACCTCAAGAAGGAATGCAATTTACCTAAGTTTTTAAGTTCGTGTATATGCCTAGAACCTACATAGACATGCCATTAATCTATTCCATTTAAACCTCATATTTTAACGCCTACAGGTTACACTACGAGGAAGATAAGCAAACATTTTCGTTGCCTATTTATCAAGTCTTAGTCCATCACCTGTCATTCCAGGATTTCATAACACGAGCGGTGACACTGGCACGTTTCGCTCGCACATTACATCTGACACAGATAAAACTATCTACCTACAACATTGGCGTCGAGTTGTCGTAGTGTGTACCTATTATAAAAGTCCCATATCGCGGGGGAAAGCTGTTAGATATGATAACGATACAATTTTATTGATAAGGACCGGTGAAGCATCGATCAGTCGATAGCTCACCGGTCGTGGTCCCTACATGGCTCCTCGCGCTCGCATTAATCATATCTATTAAATAATTAAGCTTTGTTATGAATTTGCCTTATCAGCGGTGATTTGAGGCAATCAACATTTTTTATTTATTTACAAAATCTTCTTTAGTCAACGATAGTTTTTGAGTGTTCTGTGTAGGATAAACAGGAATATCGTGGACGTTGACAGTGTATGATGAGAATGATGGGTGAGGGCGAGATGGTCTATGGGGACTACTGCAACTACGAGAACACTTGGTCAATAATCCCGCCGGACTATGGAGCTGACCTGGGGTACCAAGTACGACAGCCGCAGATAGAGGAGGACTATAAATACAACTCCTATGCGTGAGTACCTATTTATTTTATTACCTATATGGGCATGTAATAAGTGCAAAAATAGAGCCTAATTACATTGATAAATGAAACTTTACATAGAGATACATTGATGTCATAGCTCTGGGATTCCCGGTAAAACAAAACACATTGACATAATGATTGTATAAGGAACTTCTTATCGGGTAAAATACCATGGATGCTACTCAAACTATAGTCTCGCAGACGTGCATGCATTTACGAAAACGAAGTGCACTGTCTGGCAGCACGCGATCCCGACAATGTCGTTGAAAAATGTCTTGTGGACGAATTTAACCGAGTGCACTGAAATTGACAACGAGCGCGGTGAACCTACTTTGTCTTTCAGCATGATATTCATGTTATTTTCTTTATTGAAACGAATTTTCTATACGAAATCATACGTAGCTTTCGTACCTACTTTTCATGAGATTGTTACTTTTGTTTTTGCAGGGCTTGTTTCTAGTCTAAAGTAATTTTCTTTTTTCAACAGTTTTTAATGTAAAAATTAGTTGAAATAGTTAAAATGGAATGTATCAAATAATCGACCATGTGGATGGATTCCTAGAAGAGACAAGCAACGAACTGCTACCGTTTTGAATACCTACAGATAGATATTTATTAGGTATATACCTAGATAGTTTATGGAGGTATGTTTCGCAATAACAGGTGAATCATTTATTTTGATCGCAGTTATATAAAATTTGGGTGTGTAGGTACACCATGTATTTGACCGGTCTACGTTGAACTGGAAATACTTACTTACATACAGGATGAAATAAGTATAGGTAGGTATAGCTTACTCTACTGTCGCAAAATCCGTTAAGAGTAAAAAAAGTTTTATTATAACATCTATTCTAGGATAATGGTCGTGATTCCTTTTCTGAATCGTTTTATTGAGGATCTTGCTATTTCAAAGATAATAATTACCTTATTACCTTAATAAATCGTCTCCAAATAAGCATATTGTTCCATTGAGCATACCGGTAGCAGGAACGTTCCGGTCGATCGGTTTGGGTTTGCGTGTCGCACACTTATAGTCCCGTCGGCGATGAATCGGCGCACTGAGTACCATCGAGCTCGTAATCCACCAGCTGCAAGCTCTCCCATGCCTTCGTGGAGCCCTTAATTGGTTTGGAAACCCTCTTCGCAGGTTAGCGTGCTTTCACCCATTTAGGCTCAGTGCGCCTAACCAGATTGCCATAACGGAATATTCGTGAAACCCCATCGACCTACTCTATTCACTCGCGAAGGCGTACAAACTTGGATAAAGCTGTTCGTCCAGCTATAAATTCGCTTTAAGTATCATAGGTGCTGACTGACGTGTTGCCGGGTGTCGTTTGTTTCTTTTCCGCCAAACTATGTAGGTCACGAATGCGGTGTGACAGCTTCGCGTGAGTTATGATTATTACTCTATTATGCGAACTTAATACCCTTGAACTTACATTTCTCTATCCATATTTCGCAGTTCATAAAATCTGATATTATACAAAAGTTGTCGTGTAATTTGTTGACATTGTGCTGTTTAGCTCGGGTAATGGTAGCAGGTTAGTTTGGTCTTAAGGTAATTTTTTCTCGCGGCGGCGGCGGCGCTTGGTACGAACGGCGCGGCTCCTCAATACAATATTCTACTTTTATACAAATTACATTTCTATCGTGCTTACTATCAACCCCCATTATTTTATCATTAACCAATGCAAATATAAAACGATCGCCTTTTTATTTCAGTGACTAATACACCATGTAATTTGTCAAGCTCTACGTATCTTTTCGCCTGTAATTCAGAAAATCTATTTTTGATGTAATATAGTTCATTTATTGAAAATGATTTAGGTTCTATAGTTGTTGCAGCATATTATGACATAAAGTAGCATGATCAGTTGATGTTTGAACTTGAACAATTATGATTCATTAAACACCCCGCCCTTACTGATTACGAGTTAGCATTTACACCTGGCCGCCGCATCGGCTTCATTAGTATTAAAGCCTGCCCGACAAATACGATATTTATTTTATTTTTACTATCAATATTGTAGAGTATTTGCAAATGATAAACAAAACAAAAGCTCTACGATTTCGTTTCATTACCTAGTTATCTTGGTAAAATTGTATGAATCAAAACAGCACCTATACAAGACAAGAACTAACCTTTCATATGATGAGTCGTACCTACCTACTCAATTATTTTTTGAAGTTATAATAATTGTGATTAATTTATAGTGCTACGTTTATTGGATGGGAGATGCAATGTGTTGTAGTAAAGCTAGTGACTAGTGACCCGTATAACAGAGGGCTATTGCACCTGCCTCCCTCCCCTCAAAAATCTGGCCCTCGCAGCTTACCTCTCGATTATAGTATACGTAAGAATACACATAAAATCTGTAACTTCCAGCTTAGAACTTACTTAGAAGATTGAATTTGTGGAGAATGTTGATTGAATCCAGTTTAAATGTATCATAACTTAATCAGTTTAAATGCGATATATAAAATGGGACTTTCCGACTCTGAATGAAATTTAAATTTTTTATTCAAATTTAAATTCGAATTTATAGAATTTTGTATGTTAAAGCGACTAATTAAATTGGAACCTTGCTAGCTTCTGACGTTTTATGCCATTTAGGACTATGTAGGTAATTAAAAAAAAATGAAATAATTTAATTGTCTATACCTGTTAATTTTGGAAGGATAAATAGATTTATCAGTTATATGTCTTGCTGTTATCGGGAAGAAAATACTTTGGCAGATTCTGGAGAAAAACGCATTACTGGTCGTTATAATAATATAAAAGTTATCATGGCTATTTGTAAACGTAATTCAAAGGGAAAATTACATTTAAAAGAGCTCCAATAAGAATATCATTTTCATAGGCTGAATAAGAATTATTTATTGCGAATGTTACGACTTGTTTTTCATAATCGATGGCCACTATTTTGTTGTCATATCTGCCAGTTCGCGTAGGTGGTGCCTGGTGACAGTTCTTGTCGTAATGCCGACTGGCAACTACTCAGAAATAACTTTAGCTGTATTGTTATTTAATATTGTAGTTTGCCAGTAATCTGTTTCTCATAACTTTGGGTGTGTTATATTTACTTTAGTCTGTTATCGTTTGGAATAAAATAAATGATTCATATTAGTCACATTTATAGCTAGGTACTTACAGTTAGTTTGTTTTAATTCGTACCCAACTTTGTTTATTTTGGGTATTATGGTTGGATATAACCGTGGATATAACGAACTCAGGAGGGATCTCGCACTCATCTCGTGCATATTCAATGTACTTAGAGGGAAGGTACATAATGCGGACATTTTAGGGCACATAGGTATGTGTGTTCCGGAGGAGTACGTGTGGCGACGACGATAGCTACGGCTGCTGGCGGAGCCGGGCGCTCAGACCAATCTTGCAAGCACCCGCATTCTCAACCGCAGGACACTATCGCATTATGTTACCCTATATTACCTAATAGATGTAAGTTGGAATAAATAAATAAATTCTAAATAGACTGTAAAGAAAATAATTAGGTATGTATGCCGTCGGCATTGGCATGCGCCATCTATTTACGAGAAGTCCTATTAGCAAAAAAGCGCATCAATCGCATTTCGCGATGTTCTGTGGTATATTGCAAACCATATATCAAGTCCAGTTACTTCCTACTCATTTTAGAGGATTTCAGCGGATACATAGCTAGCATAAAACCCAGAATGCATTGCAAGATCCCATTTGTTCCCGGCAACGTATGACTATACCTACTAGAAAACGGTCATGCTAAGACAAATTACTATTTTGCCAGATTGTTTCGTTCGCGATCTCTTTTCTGCTAAAATAATGTTTAGTTATAGAGCATAAGCCGTTGACTGATATTTTTAATAAGTTCTTGAAGGATAGACCTAGCATCATCAAAAGCTTAAAAGAAACACGAGGAAAACCTGAAGGGAAAATTAAATTATAACTCATCTGATTACTTGTCATATACTGCCTCCCCACACAAAGCGATGAGCGCGCAAGCGATTATAGCGATAGATTTAAAAACTCATTCTCAATAAGTCAATTAAACATTTCGTGAGCTGCACGCCACTTAGGGGTTCGTTCCAATATAAATAATTGCCCTTTGTTATTGCTGCGCTTTCACAGGGAAAATGATGCATGCCCTTCTGGCTTCCCTAGTACCTATTTTGTTTATCAGTTTCGAATAAAAGTTCATATTTGTTTACGTTTGAGGGAAACTTATAGGTTTACTAAGATTCAAGGAGTTAGACAATTCTAAATTGGAAAAAATCTCTGTAGGACAGGATTCTTATAAGCATGACGTCTTGTTGGAATTGGTTCTAATTACTTATTTTACTTTAATTATAATGAGACAAGATCGTAAGTCAAATAAGCTTTAAATCATAATAAGATGTATAAAATAAAAATAAATTCACAAAACAGTACACGAATAAAAAAAATTGGATGAATTAAGAATAATATTTCCAATTAGGGCTATAAGGTCAGCGTAGCATACAGCATAATCAGCCTATGGGAAGCAAACCCTTTGGGAAGAGCAGGCGTGATGTACTGTGTGTGTTATTTTTCACTTTTTACCTAGTTGTGATAGCTACCCCACACAAATTCGAATACTACTACCTGCTATGTAAATAACAGTGACGGAGTCAAATAATTATATCGTCTACATAGACTAAGTGGGGAAAAATACGTAATATTTAAGCTAACTCAAAAACTACGCAAGCAAAGTTAATAAAATTTATATATACTCGGGAGTATACCCTTTCGAACTAAACATTTTTATTTAAATCGGTTCCTATTTCGTGAAAACATCGACGAACATACACAAAAAAAAAATACATATAGAACCTCCTCCTTTTTGAAGAAGTTGGTTAAAAAATTATAGTTTCCGTGTGCGCTCTGAAGGGTTACGGCTCTGAAGGAAAAGCGCTTGTTTGGGCCCTTTAATAGGTTGGGCTCCTTTGATTGCAAAACCTTTTTACCCTTCCTTGTTGTGGTTTCCTGTAAATAAGATAAGTTGTGTTAGTTGTTAGTCTCATAAACGAACAACGTTTTCTGAATAAGGTTTTCTTATCTCTTTGTAATTTGTATTAAACCCATTTTGAAATTTATTTCTATATATTGTGGATCAGCAAAATTAAATGGCTTTTCAATGCATCTAACGAAAGTCTTCAATTGAAGGAGAAATTTAAATTCATAGTACCTATACTACTAGATACTCTGAAATAAAAAACAGCTGTTGTATACAAACGTGCAATACCTACACGGTCAAATGGCAGCACATTTTTTTTTTAACCGGATATTTTTTTACTCTGGTTTGTCTACATTCATGTAATGATTTCATATTAACAGTTTGTTCTATCTATTATATCATGACAGCTACTTATTTTAATTACAAATGTTGGACACCTGTTAGACATGTTAGGACTGGTATTTTTGTTTAGTGTTTAGTTTATTGTTGTGACACTGTAGCACTTTAAACTATGTATATTGCTGTGCCCTAGCAGGGTTCATGTATGAAACCTATACTTGTAACAACCTGTAAACTACATGAATGCAATAAATGATGATTATGATTATGGTTTGCGCGTCGATATTCCTCCGTGTATAGAATTGTTGAGTGCAGCCATAGATTAAATAAATAGCCTTATTGTAACAAGGTTTAATCTTGTACCTCTATTGTTTTTCTCTAATCCGCTGTTGCACACCTGCATGTCGTAAAATTAACTTCTTATTAAAATGTGGTTTTTCATAGTAACTTCATCAGGATCGTAGACTTTATCATTCATGTGATTTAAATACCATTTGGATATTTTGTTATTTTTAAGGTCTAGTTGCATAAAACTAAAGGTAACGTAAGCAACTCATAGGCAGGCGGAATTTTAATCAATTAACGGTAAAATTGGTAAGTTTTAACTGTGCGCCATTACGGGATCTCCAAAAACCTTATTAAAATCTGACTTTCTTACTAAAAATCGGAAAATAATACCTACATGAATACCAAATACATGATAATATTTCAACTTTCTAATGAAAATAAAATGTCCTGAATGGCTTCGAGAAAAGGGTACCATCCTTTTCTCGAAGCCAGCTGTGCATTTGTTTGTTTGTTTTTTCTACACTTGGCGGTATTTTATCAGGGGAAAATATAATTAGCAAATCGGGATTTACATTATATAGGACTTAAAGAGAAATTTATAGATGGTTATGGAAATATTAGAAACTAATAAAATCCCTATACAGCTCCGCCGTAGCTCCGTCGTAGCTGATTTCAACGAAGCTAAATCCGAGAGCTTTAACACAATTAGGCCGTATTGTTCTAAGTACCCACTAATCTCCAATTGCACACCTGCAAGTCGTAAAACAAACTTCTATTGTTTTAATTATAATGACTGTATTTATTGGTACCGGTACTCCAACGTTAGTTTAGCAAGTAGTTTGAGTGGTGGCTAAGGTAATTTAAAATAAAATAAGAAATAGATTTCAAGTTTCAACCAACCCGCACTGGTTCCGCGTGGTGGATAACGGCTCACAGAGAAGAGGCGTGTGTCCCAGCAGTGGGAACGTTAACGTTATGTTGATTATGCTAAATTGGGTACCTATCTACTTATATCTGCATGAGGAAAAAGGTCGTCGTCTTTTCTATCCTGTCAATGGCACGTTTAAAATATTATAAGCCTTGTATGAAGACACAGGTTATATATCACTAGCTTCCGCCCGCGGCTTCGCCCGCGTGGTATGTCGATAAAAAGTAGCCTATGTCCTTCCCCGGGATGCTATCTATCTCCTTGCCAAATTTTATCGAAATCCGTTTAGTGGTTTAGGCGTGAAAAGGTAACATACAGACAGACAGAGTTACTTTCGAATTTATAATATTAGTATGGATTATGAGAATACGAAAGCATATTAAAAGAATTGACAGCCCATATATCTATACATAACCACTAACCAGTGTTCAATTTTATAATGACAGAAAACTCAATTACCAACAATAGTTGAAATCCCAAGGCAGAGTTCTATTCAAGTTTCAACATGTGTCCCTTAAGGTTAATTTTAACGTTTAAGTGACTAGTGAAACAATAACCTATTATAACGAAAAGGAGCACCGAAAACAATCGCCTGCGCACACGTGCAACTGATAACTGTGGAGCTCTGTACCTGTTCGCAGAACACCGTATTGTTTCCACGCCTTCAATACGCTAAGTACTACAACATGTGTAAGAGATTTGAGTGTTGGATCCCGACGGATGTTTTTAAGTAGATTTTGAAAAAGGAACTAGTATGATGTACTGTTTCGTGGTCACGTTTAGATAGAGTACTCTATGAGGGACAGTGGTGGTAGTGTGGGCAAGTTTGGTATTTTTCCAGAATAAGATCCTGTCTGACTCGAACATGATAACAAAATTGAAAAAAAATGTCACGTTATGTCAAAAGCAGTGGGATATTTCGACAAAAAAGAAAATGAAAGGATGTTTAGAATAGCTTTATGAAAAAAATATTATTTAACTATTATAAAAAAGTACAATCGAATTGAGAGGTATTTTGAAATAAGTACAGACACAAAGTCCCTAAATACACTATGAACTACGCATAGGCAACAAAAAATCCGTTTCAAATATTTTGCTAACATAAGCTTACACGGGCTTATTAAAACACTCTAAATGAAAATCGTTATCCGGGCATTTGGAGCGGCGTCCATAACGAACCCGGCCTCAACAATGGGCTTAATGCTCGCACTCATTACAAAAAGCGACATAACATAACGCGCTACGTCGAAAGCTCCTCTATTCAAAGTGTATACTCCAGTTTTTTTTGTTGGGAAGGCTTCGGCTGCGGCGCGATTGGTCGCCGGGAATCCCGCCCAGTCGGCGGCGCGTCGCTATTGGCGGAGGTCAGTGGAGCACCCTCGACGCAAGTCCGGAGCTGAGTAGGCTGTCGAGGTACGAGGGCGGCGCGGGGTGTTCTTCACCCCGAGCACCACTCGAGGGTTGTTTAGTGCGGACGCGGCGTCGCCAGACGCAGCACGTGTTGACGCGAGTGTAGCTACAGCCGTCAAGATTATCCCGAAGGCGAGTTCTCCCGGTCGGGAGATGAAGTGCGAGGAGGGTGAGAGCGCGCGGTCTCCGCCGCCGCTGCTGCCGCCGGCGTCCCTGCTGGCATGGAGCCCTATCCTGCTGCCGCCGTGGGGCCCGGCCTTCCTGCCGGCGCTCTACCCGGCTGCCTTCCGATCCGCGTTTCCCGGGTGAGATACGGATATGTGATCATTAGTGAATCAAAGTGATCCAGTGATTATTTTATTCGCGTTTTACTCTTTTGATACGTATTTAAGGATTAGGTTTTTTATGTTACGACAATTCAGGGTCCTGACTCTAAAATGCAAGTAGGTATTAAATTATTTTTCAATCAGCTGGTTTTGTAGTCGTCTTGAGAAAGTAAGGTGCACTTGCAATTTGCATTCTCCAAAATTCAATTGTTTCCGTTTCACTTGTAGTTCCAACACGTCTAATCCTCGTCCCTCGGCTACGTGACGTGACATTCCACGTGACAGTTTTTGCACCTCTCTTAGTGAGAGGTTGTTAATAGCGTTGTTTACAACCTGCAGGCTGTTATGTGAGCCGCCATTCACCAGGTCACGTACTGGACCCGCAGGAACCTCACAGCTACATGTAACACTGATTGACACAGCCGATGGAACACTCGTTCAATGTAAAGAAACCTTCTATTATTTAGGTCACGTATTCTCGAGAGGTGCTCTTTAACAATAATGGCTGAATTGATGGAATTTGGAATGTTTTCTTTCAATTACACACCATCGAGACTTGTCGCTTCTTAAGATGACGTGATGTTTGAAGTTTATTTGTGAAGGAGTGGGTGCTCGGACTACGTTGTTACGTGCATCAATAGGAGATTTTTTTGTGATTCTTTTACATTTTCTAGAGTTGTAAGCGTGAGATTAATTGTAATATTTCTATGTAGGTAGGTTTCTACGTCCTTTATTTAAGGTCTCTTGCTTTCAGAACCTTTTGTATTGTTTCAGTTTCTGATAAGGATTTTCTATTTTTTTTCAGTTTATTTCAACATGCAAGTGCAAACATGTTAGCATCACAAAAATCAATGATAAACACTAGATATCGATTACGATCGATTTAAAAAAACTACTGATTTTCCAAAATGTTTGATTTTGTGCGCGTTTAAATCTTTCCTTCACACATTTGAAACTTAAGCGCTGGGTACATAATTAGCTTATTTCGTTCAATTATAATAGACGAGTTATATTGTTAGCGGCGTACTGTGATGGTTACTAATTAAATATGTTCCATTTCATTATAATTAAATCATACCCATAATAAAATGATCAGAAATTTTAAACAAGTGTTGCCATTATTCCCGATTTTCATAATTTCTAATCCACAGTTTCCTTTGTCGCAGATTGCTGGACAGCATGAAGATGCCAGGACAGCGGCCTGGTTTCCAGATCTCAGACATCCTGGGTCTGAACGAGGGCAAGGGCCTGGAGTCAGCGCCAGCACAGGGGTCACTCGGTGGATGCTCTTTGGAGCTGCCGCCGTACGCGCCACCTCATCATCCTTACTCCCATGAGCTGCTGAGGCACCATCAACCCTGGCTGTCGTTGGAACATCATGATGCGCATAACAACTGTAAGTACTTCTTGCTATCTTTTTACATCGTGTGGAAATCCAAGCGTTCTATTCTGGAAAAATCGCACGGTGAAAATTTTGGAGAATTGAGCTTGAACTCTTGAAGTGAGCTAGGATATTATCTAGCATCAGATGGAATGCCAGCTGGCTTCAAGTTTACCTACTTCACGCAGGCTTTACCGATGGTATTGGATACCGTCCGTCTAAGGTGTTATGTCCATACCACCACCCAGTGGCCACCTCTGTCCCGGGCACATTTGGAACGGATGCATCTCCTTATTGATTGCAATCTTTTTCATCAGTGTTTTAGCATGAATCTAATCTATCCAGTGCTCTATGCAGCATGAGCGTTTATTTGTTGATGTGATTGTGTTGTTTGTAGGGTCGATGTACTTTGCCAGATTATGTTCATTAGGTAAGATAGTTCATTTGTGTTTTGAGGATTATGCAAGGTTTGACTCGTGATGAATTAATTAGAGAAATTCCTAAATTGTATAATACGGTTTTTTTTATATTTGAAACAAGAGCGAAGGATTTTTTTTTTTAACTTTACATTTGCGTTTTACTATCAACGTACAAATTCGATTTTAGTGGTAATTTTAAGTCAACGATTTTTTAAGTCAGCAGTGAAGGTTTTATCTATATCTACACTTAATAATACTCTCATTACTAACGCTAACTCGGCAGTTAACAAGTACAGCAAGTAGGTACTCAAATTAGTTAGTAAAGTTCAAAACAAACAACCATCTAGTGTTGATTTAGCTTCTCCATTGAAGAGTTTTCTAACGAGTTACGATGCTTCATTCAAGTTATAAGCTTTCGACGGAGAGTGCCCTAATAAACACTAGTGTGTGGTCTAACTGAGTGGCGCTAATGAAGTTCTGACTATGACTGTTGAAACGGGACCGATTGCGCTTTGTATCCATCCACATAAGGCGAATTTCACCAATGAAACTGAACGCGGTCAGTTCACCTAAACCGTCAGTGTCATCATTGTTGTGGATTATTGACACTGACAGCTCTTGAACGCGGTTTAGATGTGCTGATCATCTCGCATTCACTTTCATTGCTGAATTTCGCCTCTAGGGTCAGATCACACCGCGACGTGTTGCGACGCGACGCTGCGCGCAGTTTTTAACAATTATGGAATTTATTTTCTTCACGAAAAGGTATAATTTCAGTGCCACGTGGGTTGATACGTGTCAAAGTAGGCTGAGACGCGCGTGTAGTATATAAATTCGATATTGTATCGGATCATAAAAAAGCGTGCGGTGCCGCGCGTCTCGGTGTGAACTAACCCTTAAATGCTTATTTAGTAGAAGTGTCCTGAAACGTTTTAATATTTGTTCAATTTTTTTTTTTTGGCAACCCTTTATTGTTCTACCGCTGCGTAACATGACTATCCTCTCGATAGCTGACGCATATAAACGTAATTCAAATAGTTAGTGATTGGAAAACAAAACAGTCTCATATCTACCTTCCTATTTTTAAATCCTTTCTGTGTAACCCTTAATTGGTAGGTAAAACTATCTATATTCCATGGATTTAAATCAGCGTCTTTTGGATATAAATTTATACCTCTTCAAAGTACGTAACAAAAAATCTTCCTGAGTGGCCACTTGACAATTAATCTACTCCCTGTAATGTTGTGGTTACGTTGGTGTCACATTTAGTTTAATTTATGTGTTTCCTAGTTATATGTTCAAGGGTCATACTAGCATAACAAACAAAAACCGGTCAAGTGCGAGTCGGACTCGCGCACGAATGGTTTCGTACCATTATCTATAAAAACGGCAGAAAAATCATGTCTGTTGTAGGTATGGGAGTCCCCTTAAATATTTATTATATTCTGTTTTTTTGTATTTGTTGTTATAGCGGTAACAGAAATACATACATCATCTGTGAAAATTTCAACTGTCTAACTATCACGGTTCATGAGATACAGCCTGGGGACAGATGGACGGACGGACAGCGCGCTGTCCGTCCGTCCATCTGTCCCCAGGCTGTCCCCAAACGGGACCCTATTACTAAGACTCCGCTGCAGCGGAGTCTTAGTAATAGGGTCCCGTTTTACCCCTTGGGTACGGAACCCTAAATACACTCATTGAGTTTAGAAGAAATCTGATGCAAACCCAAACACTATGACTACCAAGAAAAGGAAATAGTAGCTCAGCTCTGTACCCTGAGTACATACATAATATTAGGTTTTATATAGCATAATAATAATAAATCATTACTGATTGTGATTAGTCTGTTTCCGGTGAGTTTCAGTTTATATTTATGTTGGTAGTAGTGACGATTTCTAATGTTAACAGATTAGTAAGTGGAAATATCGGAGATACGCATGCTCGTGTTGCTCCATTTGTTGGTTTTATATGATATTTTTGAAATGCGATCTTTTTTTGAATCGATGAGCAAGCGAATTCATATTTTTTATAAAGATTGACAGTAAAAAGTTTTCCTTGTAGGGACACTACTTTTGAATAACTTCAATAATTGCCTAAAATACGTTTTTATTTTAATATATAAAATTATCAGTTGGAAACTGTTATCAACACCATACACGGATAGTGTTAGCCCAGTTTATAAAGTCGTCATCTCATAAGATTATAGGCTCTTTTATCCGAAGATAAATGATAAAAAGTATCGTTTGAACCTTCAGCACAACATATGATGAATTATATCAATTTGTTATCCAAGTAAATAAGTAAATAACATTCGATACACGGTGGTATTTTCCATAGATTTTGTTGCCATGTTTTCGTCAGGCTTCCAGGTCCAGACATTTGTGTAAACCCATTTTGGGTCTTGGTCTTGGTCATATAGTTTATGTATAAATAACTTGTAGTTAACAATAAATAATTTGTAGTTTGAGTTTATTAATCCAAATTACAAGCAAAACTACAACATCAAAAACCATACACATAATGAAGCGCAACCGTCGCTCGCGTCGGTTTTTGATCCACTTCAGATACAAGCATAGGCCTATATCAGCGGCATTTATCTCCAAAATTGTCATCTCTGAATTATCATACACAAATAAGTTGACCCACTCGAAAGTAATGTATATTCGGTAGTGGTTGGAGAGGCCGAGATTATTTTTTGAAATGCTCCTTCATTCAAGTGCCTTCACCCGCTAATCTAGTGTTGTCATTAATTATTTTTATCGCTTATCGAACACTTTCGGCTCATTCTGCTAGTACTTGTGCATTGGATTGCTTGTAGCCGATTCTATCTGGCGTTGATTGATTGGCTTTTTGAGAGTTTTAGTGGCTCATTACCATCGAGATAGTTGTATTCAAATATCTGTTGAAGTGGACGTGGCGCTGATGTGAAAGTTTAGTACCGATGTATGAATGGGTAATTGTTATGCTACTTTCTATCTCTACCAATATATTTTAATTGCAAGCATGTCACTCTCTAGGCAAAAATTATCGTTCAGACTAGCCTCATTATTATATAAGTACATCTGAGCTCTTACTTTTGTTTCAAGACAAGTAAGTAGAATAACATTCAAACTCAGACTCAAAAAAGCATGAATTTTAAATAAACCAATTACAGGCAATTTTGAATTGTCAACGGGTCGGTCAGTCAGAAAGAAAAAGCTAATTGCCCATTCCAAAGCGTAGAAGGTTCCTATGGAAAAGAACGGGCAAGAAACTGTACACTCTTTTAAATCAAAATATTTTAACAATAAACATCATTCATGGCAATGGCAAAATACGCGCTTTGTCGTGGAGTTGCGGATATCAGCCCGTATTACCTATTACCTACATCATTCATGTTGAAAATAAACATGTGAGAACAATGTAGAAAGGCATTCATTTAGACAAATAGAATACTTCCATAATTTCTGTCATTCTTCAACGATTTTTAAATCAAATCACCATAGATAGATTTCAAACTCTCCGATGTCATGATCCGGATATTGCAATGAAGTCCAAAATAAATAAAATCTCATGAGTCTTAAATGGGGTTGTGTACAGTTCACGCCCTGCGGGGTAATTTGAGGGAGCTACATTAGCTACCAGCGATTGTTTAGTGCGAGGGGTGAGACGGAACGAATTTGTCACCAATAGATGGTGATGGGGCTCATGGGGCTCGGAGCCAGCTGTCGGCTATCAATTACACCATGTTTGCGGCTGTTAGGGATGCTATTTGTTCATTATTCGATGACAGTTATAGATTTTATTGTGTTGAGTTTTTATCTGGGACAGTATGACGATGTAATGTGGGCATGGATTTATATTTTTCCGTGTTAAGTTTGTGTGATTAATGATTGGTTATGCAAGATTTGTGATATCTACGGGGTTTTTAAATTCTCAATGATGTCAATCATAATCTTTTCACGAAATTGTTTCATTTTAAATTTCGATTTCGTATATCATATCATGTCATATCATTTGGCGACAACGTTAAATGAATGTTTAGAAACCCATCGTTAACTTACTGCAATGTCACAAAATACGAGTTAGGAGGTAAAGAGAATCCATGACTCGATACTTTTATTAAATTTCCTGGTTGCGCTTATGAAGGTAAGCAGGACGATCGTTGAACAAAAGCTGCCAGCTGCCAGGGGGTGGGTGTGGCTGCCCCCCTTCCCCCCTCCCGGCTCGCGACCTACCCCCTCGTTGGTCCACCACGCCCAGGCGTACCCCGCCCGCCCGTATTATCATATCCGTGTGAAACAACTGAACCTTCGAGGGGTGAATACGGAACAATGTAATATTTGCTGTGATTTTTTCACGTCCCATTATTTGTTGGAACATGGCATCTAGTTAGAGTTAAATAGAGCGTCACCCTCGTGAGATTAAGTGGAGATTTAGAGTGAGTGTTTGGTATAGTCGCAGTTTTGTTCAGTGGATTTATTGCTACTAGTTTGTGGATAATTTTTATTGGTTGTTGAAAATTTTCTCACTCATGTATAATCCGACTAATTCCTAATTTGCATAGTTTTAACATAAAATGTTAATTGATGATTCACTTGACTAATGAGAATTTTTCTTTTGTCATAGGTGTTGTGGGTCAACAAGCGAGCCCGGACAGCACATCCCGTGCCTCGGAATTATCATACGTGGGACCGTCGGCTTCCTCGCCTCCGGTAACCGACGCTCGCCACGAGCACGAGCACGAGCACGACGACGAGCACGACATCGAACACGACGACGAACACGACCACGAACCGACCGTCAACCCCGGCTCCGACAGCCTCGCACACAAGAAACGCAAACGACGAGTACTCTTTTCAAAAGCACAAACTTACGAGCTTGAAAGACGTTTCCGTCAACAAAGGTACCTGTCAGCCCCCGAGAGGGAACACCTCGCCAGCTTGATACGACTGACGCCGACGCAAGTCAAGATATGGTTCCAGAACCACAGGTACAAGACTAAGAGGGCGGTTCAGGAGAAGGGGGGGGCTCATGACTTGAATGTAGGGGGGCTGAACTCTCCGCGGAGGGTGGCCGTGCCGGTGCTGGTGAAGGACGGCAGGCCGTGTGTGGGCAAGCCTGACGGTCTGCCACCTCTGGGCATGTCCCTGCCGCCGTACCATCAGTCCATGCATCATCAGCCGCCTGTGGCTGGTCATGCGCAGGGCGGCGGATGCTGGTGGTGAAACTTACGTACCTACAAAGAGTTGAAGTGATTACCTAGTCCATGTGTCGCAGTTGGGGAAATTCGGTTTATTTGACGTAGTAAAAACTGTTATAATTCACTGCGGTCTTACGAGTTCATTACTATAGTCTCAATAGCAAGCACCGGAGATACTAATTTAAATGTGTCGTTTATTGCTCTACATAAAGATGAAACATTGTTTTCCATTACACCCATCGCTATATATAATCAATTCTTAGTACACAGTTATATCGATTCAAATCCGATTAAAAACAAATAAACCGATTTCTCCAAACGAGTGGCATTAAAAATTATGAGCAAATGTTTCGTAGTTTTCGTTATGAAATTGTTAAAAGTATTGTTCAATTCAAATAGTAACTCGAATACGACTTACAAGTACATTTATTCGTACTTAGATTGGAAAATTTAAGGTATCTGGAGTTCCTACTTATTTGTAATATAATTATGTCTAATATTAATGAGTCAAGTGAAATTTTCAGCTGATTTTTGAGAGTGTCCTCGTTACAGGCGCTCGTCAAGTGATGACGATGCATTCCATGTTGATTGGAGTTTGTATATTTGTGTAAAAACCTGTGTCACTTTTAGCTAAGTAATATTATGAGAAATGACCAGATTTTATCAGAATGCAATATCTAGATGTAAGTTTCAGTATTATCATAGTCGAATATGTCTAGTGAATAGTTATTTATGTATATTCAAATGAAAGTTTTATATTAATATACGTATTCATGCGTATGAATTTAGATTAAATAACGGTAAATGT
This sequence comes from Lithophane semibrunnea, assembly GCA_947363905.1. Lineage (NCBI taxonomy): Eukaryota > Metazoa > Arthropoda > Insecta > Lepidoptera > Noctuidae > Lithophane > Lithophane semibrunnea. The sequence goes on from OX376198.1 coordinate 9,167,932, forward strand.
ATATTATGTACATAATTGTGTGATTAGTTACCGAGAATATAAAGTATTTCCGTACGGTATAGAAATTATATTGTCTAGTTTATGAATATTCGTAATAGTATATAATGTTAGTAGAAAATAATAGTTATAATAAAACATATTCACTACATTGTACCATTTGTACCCATCCTTATATCCATATTCAATTGTCACGCAGTGTTTAAAGTGTCCCCCCTCCCATCTTAGAAAATAAAACAAGATTGTAAAAATGTGTTATATATAAATTATTATCAGAATACATATTAAAATGATTGAAATGATCTCATTGTTTTTCCTTTCACAACCTCTGCAAAATTTAATTCTTCACTAATGTATAGATTAAATATTGAAATAATTAAAAAATATCTCTAAGTATATATAATATAATAACGATAGTCCCTAAAGATAACTTATACAACAAACTGTGACGTGTAAAGCGAGAGGCTGAAGATTAAAATCAAAAAAGGTGGATAAGCTTTTAATTGTAATTTTTAATTGTTTTGGGTAACAGTTGAGTTAGCTTAAAGAAATGAAAATGCATCAGGCACAGGGATATCTATGGACGTGATTTTAGGCAAAAATGTAACTGGAAACTCTGGAGTAGACTTCATTAATAAAAAATAATGGAAAATGGAAATTCTGAATATGAAGCTAATATAATGCGTTGTGGGAAATATGTTCGTGTTTTGCCTCACAAAGTTGAATAATTTAGGTGACTTACATCCGTCATGATTCTTTTGGGAAAACTCATTTAACATATAATAGGTATGTCTGGTTGCATCAACAAACAAAGGATGTTCCGATCAAACAGTCCACGTTACGAGCAAATACGGACGACACAAGTCAAGTCACTGTGTGACCGATCATTGTTTACCGTTACAATATTTACCAGTCCCGGCCCTTTATCTAATCGTTGGCTGCCAACCGCGATAGCTTGCGACCCGATTACTGGAATACCTGTGGCTGTAGTGTTTTCTATTCACCTGTTCTATTTATTTCTACGTGTAGTTCAATCTAGGGTAGATGTATTTAAAAGTAGCCCTCTACGAAGGCTCTACGAGGCTACGAGGCTATCTACGAGATATTCATATTTTCATTGAAAGTTGTCATTACTTGCGATTGTATTTTCTTCCATTATTATCACACTGTCTCCACTTTTAATTACAAAAAAAAACAACCGACTTCAAAAAAATAACACTAAAAAAGTGAAAAATAACTTTAATTTCGGAAGTCGGTGGCAAAAAACGAAAATTGAAAAGACACCGACTTCCGAAATTAAAGTTATTTTTCACTTTTTTTGTGTTATTTTTTTGAAGTCGGTTGTTTTTTTTTTGTAAAATGTTTTTATTTTCCACTTTTTAGTTGTGGTACTTACCCCACACAAATTCGAATACCTCTACCTGCTATGTCAATAACAGTGAAAGAGTGAAATAATTATATCATCTACATACGCAAAGTGGGAAAAATACGTATATAAAAATACTCGTAACTAAAAATACTCTGAAGCATGACCTACCAAACAAAAAAAGAATCATCAAAATCGATTTATAATACGCGGAGTAATCGGATAACACACATACAAAAAAAAAAAACATACAGACGAATTGAGAACCTCCTCCTTTTTGAAGAAGTCGGTTAAAAATAGGCCTCCCTATTATCGTTTTACTCACAACAATGATCATAAAGTTTTGCCAAGCAGCAATATATCCATGTTTTATTTATGATATAGTTAGTAGAGTTAACGCTTATAGAAAGTCAAAGCTGTTACATATTATGTTATATCTTGAAAGTTATATATTATGTTATATCTCGTATGTCATGTACCTACTTCTGTACTGCGTCGTTTTTACGTTAGTGTTGTCATAAATCACTGCGAGTGATCGACCTCTCCCTAAGGTACCTAATGCTCATGATTATCACTCGTCAGGATAGTAAACAGCGATCTCATCTAGTTTTTATAAATATTATTGACGTGTGCTTGTACAACATAGAACTTACAGAAATAAAATCTACGAACTAAAATCACGTAGAATGTTTTGGATGGGAGAACTATATATTGATCGGGATCACTTTAAAATAACTCTTTATATAACGGCAAAATAAATAGTTTTATGTGATATTTTTACGAAGGCCCGGCCTAACATATGAAACAAGAAAGAAGGATAAGGACGATAGATTCTAGGCAGGGGAAATACGCCGGAGAAACTGTCGCGATTCAACCTCAATTACAAAGAAAATACAAACATTCAGAACTTTTTACTATGAATTACACAATGAAATTTAAACGGCCAATTGGAAACTGTTGTAGGGGTGATAAAAGGCCTGATTAAAGATGTGTGAATATCTTCGACTTCAAAACTGAGAATGAATCGAACCTCTATGGCATTGATCGAAAACATTTCAACAAAGAGGTGTAGCCGTTTATTAAATAAATAATCACAGAGCACAAAGGACTGAAGTCGTCGGTAGCTCAACAATGGCAAACAAACTGAGAATTATTTTCAATAAATTCTCGAAACGCCTTCGAATATGTCGCAGTGAAAGGGCCCAATGGAAGCGGTTGATTGTTGAAGCGGAGGATAAGCGGATTAGTTTAATACAACAACATGAAGAAATACAGGCTTTCGGTACGAAGCTGACAGATTGTCAGTTTGTTATTATAAACGGTTCGTGTGGGCCAATCATTGAAATAGATTGAAATAGCGAAAAAAATATGGTATATTTGTTTATTAGGCATTGTATGGGTCTAATAGCTGTTTAAGAAATCAAAGTTATAAGTCGCGATAGTCTCCGGGTAAGTCAATCTTATCTTCTCGAAAGTAGCTAAGAAAGGTAAACTACAAATTCGGGTTGAATACCGGGGTTCCCTCTACTTTAGATCCCAATAGTATAAATATTAGTAAATCACCCACACTAAGACTAATGGACATGGAAAAACAAGTGATTTTGCGTACATTACAGGGTTGCAGAGGGGTGCATCAACTTATCTTCATCCCATTCATTGACACTTTTGTAAGATATGACCTAATAAGTGCTTCATATTTATGACTTAGCGTATTATAGTCGCTTGGACAAAACGTTATCGAATATCGTAAACATATAGCGATATTTGCTTCTATTAACTTGACATAAGATTCAATTTCCCAGGACAATAATCCATGGTGATAGTGCATGGTTTGTTCCGAATGACTGCGGGGTGTATTGATTTTGTTCTAAAAGCTCGAGGGACTTCCATCCTTTTGTGTGGAAGTTAGGGTATATTTTGGATTGCTGGGGTGTCTCGAAACAGCAATATGAAATACAATATTGTCGGTGTAAGCGTAATATCGTTATGATGGACGAGCAGTGGGTCGGTCAGCGCGCAGTGGACTGCAAACAGATAACGTAGCCACATCAACTATGCACCTGGTTTGTGACTTTTGTGAGAGAGGAGCATTGCTTTTAGTAGTAAGATAGAGCGCTATGAAAGTTTAAAAAATAAAGGGAAATGTATATCGATCAGTGCTTTTAATGAAACATTTTTATAAATGCCAAAAAGTTATTTTAATTTTGTTTTGTCTTGTGCTACGACGCGGCGTAGCACTGATCTACGAAATAAAAGCTTGTACTATTAGTATATTAGTAGAGAATGAAAGCGACTTTAAGTTCAAATTACATGTGTTTGAATAACTTGTGAACACTCTGCACTATTATTGTTTTATTAACACTAAAAATTAATAACCGCCACCAAATCCAAACTCACCCTCATCACGTGTTCACAAGTTATTTCAACAAAATATACTTCCTAATCTGATCTGATAGTAAATCAAAGTCATCAAATATGTTAGTAGGATCTGAAGAACATCGTTAGAGCTCAGCCGACACGCGCTCGAGCCATTTTGCGGCTAACCCTGAGCCGCGTACCCCCACGACCCGCTCGATTTATTGCCATTCTCTAATAAACACGTTATGTTGTATACCTAACGAATATTAATAACTGACTTCCTGGAGCGCCCGATGATTTTCATTTTTGTTATTGCTTGTCGTCACGTTGTTAGGGCTTTTACACGGATTAGCTGGCTATTCGAATATGAATATTTTAAAGCTCGAAATAAGAAAAGCTATTAATAAAAATATGACTGCTCGGTAAAACTGCGCTTTCCACTGGAAAAACCATTCGCGATTTTTACGGAACCATCCGTAGTTTTTTCATACGCCTGTTTTACGAACCAAGTTATGTTTTGTAGCGTAATAATTCTCCTAGTCTCCAACATTCGCAAAAATGTTTTAGTTTTCCTATATGTATCGCAACAGCCATTTTTCACGTGCCAGCTACAACGCACAGACATAAAGGTTTACGACAGGCCGTCATATTTATGGCGTGGGTATTGTGATATATTTTTTGTTGTGCGCATTAGGTTTTATCTGACTTTCCGCTAAATCAAGTAGCTACTGGCCGGTGTCAGGAAATACCCTCGCATATATCATCCCTGCGGATGCGAGCGTTTTGGGGTTACGTCTCGATTCCGCAGGGCGAGGTTCAGAATCATTTGTCTTATTGATTGGACTAACGGGCAATTTTCTTATTTGCAGTCAATAAATTAATTCATTTGTGTAGATACTGTTTGTTTCCGGCTCTATTCGGTAGCTCATTAACTTTCACGCGTAGCATCTAGCATTTTTTGTTTTATGTTTATTTAAAACTTGGATACCTAACAAGTTTTTATTTCAAGCAACGGAACGTTAAATTGAATTCTTCCTCTGACAAAACACTAATGCTAAAGTTAGCAATACATCCCTGACAATCTCCCGCTGCGAAAACGGTTATCCTCATTCCTTCACAAAGCACCACATGCTAAAAAAGTTCCGTAGCAACGGTTTTGATAGCTGCGCATATTTGTAGCGATTTCGGATAGAACACATTTCGTCTGTGACGCGGAGCGATACGGCGCTCGCCCTCGACAAAGTAGATGCTTCGATTAAGACGTATCGCGCCCTTTTTTCTGTAAAAAAGGGAAAATGAATAGTGCGGGGCGGAAATATTACGTAGTAACGGCATTTCCGCACAATAAATCGGCGTCCAATCAAAGGAAAGTCTGCTGCGCGTCCGTCGTATATCTTTGTTAATGTTACACTTTATTTTATTGGGTTTTTTATCGGTTGTATTGTTGTTATACATTTAGCTTAATTGATAACTATCCACTGTGAGGCAGTTTTTTGCTTCTTGGCTTTAATCTTGAATTATACTTGACTTTATTGATGATAGTTTTATGTTGAATAGTGAACATTATTTTAATTTGATGGAATGGGACACTTATTGCTTAGAACAACGTCATCGCTCCATAAATGTCCTCAACAGATACAATTTCTCTTAATAGCGAAAAACAAACAGCTTCAAAACTAACTAATTTATAAAATGTATTTTAAATGATGCACAAGTTAAAGTGAGTCTAGCGTGTAAATAGTGGTGGCCTGTTACCTGTCGTCGTTATCTGCTGGGGGAGGCTAAATCAGAAAATCGATAAACGTAGTGAACACTGCGTTTATTACATGTCGCCGTCGCCGCGCCGCGTCCGTCCAATTTAAAAGTTTCCACTTTTGTCTTCGGCGACATTGGACAACTAAATCTGCTATTGGTTTTCTTGGAAAGTACGTGTAGTTGGTTTAACAATATGTTGGTCGAATAATAAATTCAGCAAAACCAGCAGATATTCCTTAACTGTGCAAAGCCCAAAAGCCTTTAACTGTACTATGAAAATATTTAACAAGAACTGATGATTCAAATTATTCCATGGATTAGATTTTCGTTTCCTGTGACGATGGTCACTTTATAATGTAGGTAACCATATTACTTGCAATAAATTATACAGCCCGTCTGACTCAAACTACTGTTACTTAAGGGCGGGTAGTAAGCAAAATTGCCTGTCTTCAATTTGATTTTTCATGAAATTGATAAGACTTAGGTGTAAAATAAAAATAGTATGAGTAACTACATGATATTTCCAAACTTTTTGTGGAACAGAAACACAAAATATTAAAATTTTCTCGATAAAAAAATATCACGAAGTTACCTCTAATTTTCACGTATTTTCGATTTGTACTTAAAATGCTAATGCCTATTATGATAAAAATTAGATGATTATATGTATTAAAACAAGGCAAAAAAAATTGTGTAGGCTTTTTTTTTTATTCCTTTTATTTTTGGTTTTATTACGAATCAAAGCTTGTAGGACTTACGACGTTCTTAGTTCGTGGAAGAAGCCATCTTCCGTCGCACATTACGGGAACTTCAAGCATATTTTTGTTTCACAAATCAGTCGGCGTTGCTCTGTTGAGACGAGAGGACTACGCTCAAATTTTTAGCTGCGCTGATATATTATTTATTTTCGTAAATAATATTTTCGTAATTTATCACATTCCACAAAAGAAACTGAGACATAGAAAACATGAAAAAAACACTAAAACCACTTCCAAAACGAATATTACAAGTGTTATTGATTGATAAATAAATAAATACCGAGTCTAAATAAACATATAAAATTCAATGTTGATATTTGAAAACTCAAGATGACATACATTTTATTTGACAGATTTTTGACTGGTATAGTAGCACGGAGTATAGAAAGAAGTAGGTAAAACTAGCGCCATTGCTCTGTATTGCGGTGAATTTTCTTGCGGAGAAAATTTACAACATAGCCAACGAGCCCATTCTACGTTCATTTGAAAGTTCGCACTGGAGATTAAATCTTATTACGATTTACTCAGGATCCAAATTCGTTTACTCCCATTTTTTTTGACAAACTTCTTGTAAGGTGACCCTTAGACGAACAATTGGAGCGACTGACCGCCCCTAAATAAAACTTGTTTAGAATAATACCTTTATTCTTCGGTTATTGGTATAACGAACGAACTCGAACAGATTCCGTATGACTCCGGATTTTTAATTTGTCTGTCCGTGATGTCTTGTTTATATCTCTTTAGTTGACTTTTTTGTCGTAGTTGGGTTTTAGTTTTTAGCTGACTACGGCGAAGCAAAAAGGAGGGTTATAATTTTGACCGGTTTCTATGTATTTATCTATGTCTGTTCCCACATATTATCTTCTAAAAGACTCATCACAATTTGACAAATGAGGTATCGTTGGAAGCTTCTTGATCGTCCGCTGGTCAAAGGCTATATGAAGACACATTAAATTGAAAATTGCGCCCTCTAGGTGACATATCGTGAACAACAAAAAATATTTTTTAATCATACCATGTTGGGTATCAAATGAAAGGTTTTAATTAGCACATTTCAAAAATATATATTATAACCCCAAAAAAAAGCAGCGACAATCAAGACGTATATTGCCATATGTTTATGTTAACGCGTGGGATGATAACTGCCGCTACACGCGGCGCCGCACCGTAAACAGAAAAAACGTCAGACGCGCCGCGTGACGCCACACTGCACGCGACGTGACACGCCCCGCGTCTCCGTAAATGAGGCCTAAAGCAACTTGGTATGTTTTCAAAGCTACAATTTCAACAGTTCTTTACAAAGAGGGACCATACTAAACTTTCTACTAAGGGACTAGTTATAACAAGCGCCCGAGACGCGTATTTTGTACGCTGCGTTTCGGGCGCTCAATAAAATTGTATGAATTCCTATGTAACGAATTATATCAAGCGCTGCAGTCTAAGCGAGCGTCCATGCCGGGCGCCGTTAGGCCTGCACATGTCGCAACTTGCCACTCTCAACTTGCATCTCCTTTGTGCGATTTACAAATAAGACTGGGAGAAGGTATGCCGCGGGCATTGCTGCTGCGTGCGCCACCGTGATGAAACGCCGCGTGTGACGCGGCTATGCCATTCGCGGGCTCCGCCGCAAAAAACGCTCCATTTCAAACAAACGCGTGTAAAATCGCGTCTCCGTAAACGCACTCATACAACGCTATATGTTTGAATTCAGTGCGAGCCGCGCCGCCCAAAGCCACGCGCGACTCCTCGCGTCTCCGTAAATGAAGCCTAACCGTGCCCTTGACGCTTGGACGCGAGTTCCTTTTTCACTATTTTTCCTTGTCATTTTCTCCGCATTAGTAATAAACTTAAAAGAAACACGGTTCAAAAGTTACAACAAAATGTGGAAATCTTGTTGCGTTTGACAAGCGTCCAAAACGCGCCGGGCGCGCTCCCAAAACACAGCGCAGGTACTGAGCGCGTACCTCGGGCCCTTGTTATAATTAGTCCCTTTGGTACTTTGGCTCCCATTTACATAGATGAATAGATGTCAATTCTTTTAGTGGTGAATCCGACAATCCTACATTTATTTCTTTTGTACAGAACTCGGCCTCTTTTTCACATGTTTCAAATATTTTTGAAGGGGATTGTTCGCGTTTGGCGCAGGAAAGGTTTTCATGACATATGCCATATTCGTTGCACAATACAGTGCAAAATATTATTAATTTAATAAACGAATATTATTTTTTACTTGGGTATCACTTTGCACGATCCTCCAAAGAGAGAAATCCACGATATAGCATTATATTTATTACTTGGTAACACAGTTTTCCACAAAGACGTCATTAGGTACAATTTGTACAAGGTCCTAAATAAAATTTGGTAACATTTCAATTTGAACTTTTTCACGTCAACATTGAGTTTCTAGTTCCAAAACATGAACATGATCTATAGTTCTGAATTCAAGCTTAGCGTATCGTATATGCAAAATAAACTACAGAAGATTGAAATTCGAATTCTATAAACGCCAGACGAAAAGTTTCTGCTGGCGGGAAGCCATTGTGTTTTGTTTTCGTCGTGTTTAATGAGAGGGGTAGGTAAGGGTTGCGCGGGTGAAATATGATTTTTTGCTGTCAAACTACTCCCCCTTAACAAAATGAATAATATTTCTTAGTACAATACTTTTAGGACGTCGCACGCGCACGGAAGTGCGGAATTGAGCCGTCAATATGGACGTATCCGGACGCGGCCACAATACGCTCCCCGCTGTTTGTTGTGAATGAGCTGTCAAACATTGCCAATTAATTACTAACAGATTTGTTCGTTCTTACCAATACCAACCACAGCTTTCAGCAATTACGGCTTTTACAATGACCACCAAAGTGTTGGACACACGCGTCGAGGCAAAAACTGGCAGTTACTGGCAGCTGAAATGACTCAATTTAGTCAAACGTCTGCTACCACGGATACAGAGCAGTAAAAACCATTGTAGAAATAAAAAGAAAGGGTGATTTACGGAGGATCAAGATTATACCCGGCCAGCGGGCCAGGCATTTTGTAGTTTAGAAGTCTAATCTAAAATTAATATGCAACAAAAACTTTTCATCCGACAAGTACCTATTCCATTTAAGACATTAACTAATTCAAACACATTTGTATCAATATTGAACTGCTGCCTGGGAACTTTTCCGTGTTAAAGAGTATTTAACAAGTCCGTCATAGAAACATAACATGTTATATCTGGTCCACCGTCCGTCGACCACCGGGTCGCGATGACTCAGCACCTTGCTAATGGTCATCGCTCTGTGCGCTCGTGATTAATTATCGTTATCAGAGCCACCCGAGCCAGCTGATGGCTCAATGATGAGAGCTGGTTAGGTAAGGAGCATTTTTTAATGAATAGAGGATGCGGCAGTTGAGATGTGTTTAAGAAATACGGGAAAAACAAAAATGATCCATTTTATTTCCCCCATATTTCTAAAACACAAGTCAGTCAAAGACTTTAGTTCTTTTAATTCAAACCTGTGTATGTTAACATAAAAAAAATATCACGCCTGTCATTCTCGAAGGGTTTGGCATAGGTGTACTTGTAGTACACACGGCTACACATCAAGCTATACATTTCCAGTATAAGCTGATCTCGCATTGTACGGAAATCCTATACAATGCGAGATCAGCATAAACTGGAACCGTATAGCTTGATGTGTAGCCGTGTGTACACTCCCATTTCACCAATTATGTTTATGTCCGATGTAATAGGGGCGAGCATATTGCCATAGTCTATAGCTAAATAAAGGGATATCCAGTATCCAGGTTTGCATTACAAAACCGTTTAAAAGGGCGAGAGCAACTTATAGGGTACTTATCTTGTAAGATCTGTGGTGTAATGGAGCTATCTTTTTTTTAATATGTGCACCCGTTTAAAGCGAGAAAAATAGGTATTTTATCAGTGACGGGACTTTTTTCGCTATCATCTTCCATTTTCTCATAACTTAAACTTTTTTGAAATTTTAAAACAAAAATTTGTAGAATTGTCAGCATTGTAATAATAATAATCAGCCAGTATTGTCCCCCTGCAGGGCATAGGCCTCCCTTTGTTTCTTCCACTCAACTCAATCGGAGCCAACGTCAAGTTCATACCGCCGTACCGGTCTACCGCGATACCGTTGGACGTTTTCAAGAACCCATGTTGTGGTGGTCTTGCATTGATTTAGTTTAATTAATTGATATACCTACTCGATTTTCTAGAAAATGTTATGACAAATAAGTACCAGACATCTATGATAACTAGATATTACTAGATAATAGGATCATTCGGTATACCTACTTCCTTGAATACCGATAAAAATAGTCATTGCATATCACTGCACCTATCTCGTCGGCATTGGAAATATGCATTATCTATGTGCGATATAATAACCTACGATGGGTACCTAGAATACCTGTCATAGATAGATAGACTGTGTATGGTCGGTTCTAAAAGTATTTGAAGAAAATGTAAATAAATGGATTACAAAACCTGTGGATGCCAATTTGCAATGCCACAAATTGAGTGCCTTGATTTAATTATTAAACTCTAATTTAAAATCACCTTTAAGAACTTTTTCAGTTGACAATTAAAGTTAATTTTATAACCTCAAGTTTTATTGATGATTTTTTATTTACGAAAATAGGAGGCGAGGAGCCTATTGCCACCAACTTGGCCCAAATCCCAGACTCCGGGCTGCTACTGAGAAATACTTAAAGGCTAAATACCTACTAACACTGTTGGAAAAAGTGGTGAAATATGAAGTTGAAACCGTTTAACAAACAAATGTGTTACTAATTCCCTTTAGAGTTATTGCATAAGAATTTAATTAAACAGGGTTTGTTGACACTTTCATCAGATACTTTTTGGAACAGGCTACACGTTGCATTTTTCCTATAGTCTAGCCATATCGCTATTCGCTAATCTTATCTGATTTGCAGCCTGTAATTGCAAACTGCGTTAGTCAGTTAAGGGCAGGTTAAGTGTGTCAATTATTGATTATAAGAGTAGGCATAACGTAGATCTACACATAAATTAAAGTCGCCTTTCGTGTATGTCCGCGTTGTTCTTCGAAACCACGCAACAGATTTTGATGAGGTTTTCACCATCGTTAAGAGAATTTATTCCGGAAGGTTGAAGTGTATATTACGTCCCTATTTAAGTTAGGTACATATAATTATGAAACTCGATGTTTTGTCAAGTCGTAAAAACCGTGCGAAGCAGGAGCGAGTCGCTAGTATTTTTTAATTTTTTTTTTCTTCGGTATATGTATGTACCATTGTACCACCTACTACTTATTGTGGACAATTTAGTAATTTAAACATCTAAACAACAAGTTATCTTCATAACTTCTTAACAATTATGATAGCGTGTGTAGTGGAGTACGGAAAATTGGGAACAGCATTATTTGAATACAAATAAGGTATAACACCTATCTCACCTTAATGATCATCTACAAAAATAAATTAAGTAGAAGTAGTCAAATGCTTGTTGTAGTTACTGTAATTTGTTATGTCTGGCAGGATCCTCCTCATGTGAAGAAACAAATAAAACATTTAAACTTTTAGATTGACCATCTGAACGGGGGGAATTAGATTGCCGCGGGGGGTCTCCGAGACTCCAATGTTCTCTGACAAAGGCAACGCAGGACTTCGTAACAACGGAACGACAAAAAAGTTTCTCTTCTATAAATTATCTGTTCGCGAAGAAAAACACGAGCTAATTTATATTTCCCATTATGTTGCTAAGTTTTCGACGCTGTTTTTTAGCAGACGTGGAATAAAAGATACGTCACACTTGGACGTCTTTGATTATCATCTCGAATTCGGCTTTTATTGCATTGAATAATCTAAATTACGCTAATCCCTTTTACTCGCGTTTCTTTGAAATTCGGAAGCCGTGTGGAGGGCCTTTTGAGAGGATGGCTACGCGTTGGTAATTCTAATAATTGGTTCCTTTATTCGTCAACCGGAAAGGAGACCCACGTCAATGTATCGCGCCTTTAAAAGGATTTGTAATGGCAAAAATGAAGTAAGAATATTTATGTGCTACAATAATGGGACAGGATTCTGTACTCCAGACAGAGTGTCGCCGTCGGGACACAAAAAAATGAAAACACCGCAGGTTTATGATTATTTTAGAACGTTGGAGGTCTTACGTGGATAAGAAGTAAACATTATCTAGACGAAAATAAAGTTGTAAATTAGTTAGCACATTCTAATAAATAAATAAAGTTAGTGTTATAGGCTATATAATTTAAATGCCTATATAGGGATGTTAGATAGGTTATACTAGATAATTAGATATATTAAAGTAGTTGTTCAAGGAGTTGTCGATAAGAAATACTGATTTTATCTTTAATATGAAGCACTCATTTTTACAATACGTAAACATAAAGATAAAATAAACAATAATGATAACAATAATTTAATATCAATCTATTTGTATTGTTTGATAATATTTATCGCAATTATTGGTAATTGATTAACGGTATACCTACTTTGATTACAGGTATATAATGCTACCTATTGTTTGACTTTGTATAATGTATACCTACTTATGCACCTATGATTCGCAACAGTGTAGCAGAATAAGCTTCAAATATTCAGAGTTTTACCCCAAGTGTCACATCTACAATTGAAATTAAATGGCCACATTACACGTAGGGTACAACAACAATAACATAATATTCGTACATAATCTCGAATGACATTTTATTCGGTTAAATGGAGTCCCTGATCGCGGCCATGTTTCGATTCAGCTTATTCTCTGGAGGCGTTCATTCATACAATTTGTTATTTCGAGTAAATCGCACGCAAAAATGCGGTGTTGTCACGGTGTCTGTTTGTGTTAGAACTTAGTTTTATGCAACGGCGCGGGACCATGAAATTGATTTCAATCCGCTGTATTGAGAAGGCGGAAGCCTCTACCTATCTGATCAGGATCACCTTCATTCATGGATGGAGTTCATTCATAAAAAATTACAACTACACGTACTACAAGCAACGGATTCGCAGGTAGACAATCTTTTTGAATGAATTTTGAAATCATTTCGCTTGATATTTTGTTTATCCAGATTGCTAACTTTTTCGTTGCAATTAATTTAAGATCGTCTTTTGTTGAATAGTTGTGTTGGATCACAAAAAATAATAAAATGCGTGAGGAAAATATGATGATTTACAGATATCAATAAGCAAGAAAGTTTTAAGTCATTCTAGCTAGATTATGACAAATCCAACGCTATTCGAACTTAGCTCTAAGAGAATTCAAGCTCGACTAAAATATGTCTCCAATAAAACTTGGACCATTTGTTTTAAGAACACACAAGTATTCTCAACAACTGACAATCGTTGAGAATGACTAACTCCTCATCTTCATTCATTCACTCAGAGAGACCGACACTCAAGACATGAGACAAGAGTATTGAATGGATCAATGGACACCCATTTACCGACGAGTGTTTTACGACGATCCTGCAAAAACTTAAGTCAGGTACAGATCCGGCTGCGAACGCTGGTAAGGCAGGGTTCCCACGAGTGGACAGTTACTTATTACAATAGTTTATGAAGTGACAAGTCCAGCACTTGTTTGTTTCCCTTTCCTGATTGTTTCGGACGCCTTGTTAGGAACAAAGCGCCATGTGTTTGGGATGGAGGCGAGAAGAAACCAATTGTAGTTTGGGCAACAGATGTGGGTTTGCGTGTTTTTGTTTAGAGTTCGTCATTATCTTGTAATTGTTTTGCTGATGACACAACGTCTTCAGAGAAAACCAGAGTTTTATCTAGGTTTCTACAGTTTAGAAAGTGTGCAAATTACAAGGGTGATAACAATATTTCGTGCGTCATGCCGAAACAGGAACACATCATCTGCCTAGTCTAACCCAAGTCTATATTGGGGTCGGCTTCCATTCTAACCATATGGAACAATGGAGTTGTATACAAATACGTGTATTTAACATCGAGAACAGGAACACAAACCTTACTAATACTGATAGATATGTGAACTACTGTAGGTAGGTGTGTACCTAGGTAAGCTCCTCACGCACCTATCTACTTGTTTCTCTGCAAAATTAACGAAATACATACCCAACCTCCTCTAAATCTAATTGCTACGCTCGCTTATAGTACTTACTGAAAGCTCCTGTCGCCTAAGAAAATTCTTAAAACAGAGTAGGTAGTACCTTCTTCAAACATAAGTCTGACGAAGGTACCTCGTCCTGTGGACTCAGCGCAGCTGGTTTATGACCGCCTAGCTTTTCAGCAATGTATGACAGCAAACACTTAAATAATTCATTTTATTGTTAGTTAACACGGGGACGATTTTGTCACAAACACCGTGGGTTATGCATATCCAAGACTTCCTGCAAGAAAACTAGTCCGTCTACAATCCGCGTAGGCGCAATAAACAATTGATAGGCAACCAATATTAAAATTACAAGCAAAGCTATCAAACTTTGATGACAATCGATTATACTTATCTGAAAAGCGATTTAGCTCGGCTAGAGAAAAGTTAAAATATTTGAGGGTAGACTCATGAAATGATAATGTACTTATTTAAGATATTATAATTAATCTACAGACCTAATTAAATATCTGTGTGCAACACAAATCTCATGGAGAAAAATGAAGTATTAATTTATTTCTTTATTATAGAACACCAACAGCATATTATATTATACATTCAACATTGTTTTATATTTACAACATTGTTTTGTATTTAAGAAAAAAAAAAAAGAAGAAAAAAAAAATTAATTATAGGTGTACTTATCATTTAAAGAAAAAGACATTGGACAGAAATACGTAAGTTAATTATCTTCAATAAAATAAAAAATACAAATTAATGAAGTTAATTTCCTTGCTTGGATTGTTGAGAAGCACTTTGTTAGTAGGCTTATGGTAAAGTTTCCCTTCTAGTTAGGAAAAAATCACATCTGTAAGTACCTGAGTATGTTACAGGCATGAAACTCAACAGGAATCCCACTCACACGCAAGTGTTATTTCAGTAGTTGAGGAAATATTTGTTCCGTCCATCAATGACAAATATTTTTGGAGATTTTTTTACGATTATTTATTTAATTTGCATTTATAAACTTTCTTCATACAATTGAAGCAGTTGATACAATTAGTTTCGTGGAACATCCGTCCGGAAGTGTCCGGCGGTGTCCGCGGTGGTCTGTTTACACTGATCCTGCTTACAAAGCTGATCAATGAATGAGTTCCTCGACCACCCATAGTGTGGCGGTCGAGTAGCCAATTGCAGTGGAGTATGGCTGCAAGAAAGTACTGCCTGCATTATTTTATTTCTTGTTATAATTGTCATAGAGAAATAATGTTTATCTTTATGAAGGCAAGGTTAAAGATTCAGGGTATTTAACATATTCGTTCCCCAACAACAAAAAGTACTAGTTTCAGTTAATACCAGATTAAAATTAGATAGCTACTGAAGAAGTCTCATATACAAAAATAAAGAAAAATACAAACAAAATTGATACTAGGTCAAATAGTTTTTTAACAATTCAATTTGTTTAGTTGTACATTGAAATATTTCCCACACAAGTTGCTTGTTATTTTTATGAAATTTTGGCACAAAATATTTAGTTCGTAAAACATCATTTGCTTATAATTGACCGTTCAATGACGGCAACTGTTTCTGTAAGTTACGTATTCATGTTCTCAGTGACGGCGGATCCGTGCCAACATTTTTTCGACCTTATTTTACAACATTGTTCCAGATTTTTGACGGTCAATTTATATTTAATGTGCCCATTTGATGTGTATGCTTCACTGATACATATTTCCGATTGCAAAGTTTACAGAGACGTGTGCGATAAAGTTTAAATATTGATTTAAAATATTCATTATTAGCAATAAATAAGCATAGCATATCTGAACGTCAGATTAAATTACAATAAGCAAAGATCGTGTCTCATACTTGCAAAGTTACAATACGTAAAAGTTCAGTACTTTCTTGCTCCCATACATGCGTAGAGTCGTGTCCATTATTCACGGCACCTTTAATTCCTGCCTACATTTGCCTATTGTGGACAGGCGTTATTCTGTAAACTCCTCATTATGAACCATACTTTGTATAAAAATATGTGCTCCACTATAAAGGTAAACATTGATTTTTTCTAACGCCTGAGAGAATACATGTTTGGGCCGCCACTGACAGACGGACAATGGGACAATGAAGGATGATCTTGAATGGCGACCGCACACTCTGTGCGTACGCGCATCCTTACCTACGCTACGGTACGACGTAGTAACACTTAGCTTATAAATTATAGCAATGACTCGGACTTTCTGAAACTTGAAAGCTCTTGGGAGATAAAGCTAATAAAATATGTCAGTACTTACCTACATACATTATTCATGTTATTTAGATGGCAAAAACTTTTGAAGCATGGACCTCTCAAGGAAATTGAACCGAATAAATGGACGGTGAGTGCTTTAAAATGTCATTTGCCTAGCCCTTTCCCAACCAAGTTGGGGTCGGCTTCCAGTCTAACCGGATGCAGCTTAATACCAGTATTTTACATGGAGCGACTGCCTATCTGACCTCCACAACCCAGTAACTGGGTAATACGATACCTGTTGGCAAGACTGGTTGTCAGACTTTTGGGCTTCTGACGACCCGTAACGACTGTCAAAGATCCACAAATGACAGCCGGGACCAACGGCGAGACACGGAGGGGTCTCGGTATATAAAGATGGTCACCCATCCACGGACCAGCCCCGGCACACGTAGCTTAACCTGATGGATCGAACCGTGCGGAATTGTTTTATATCGAGTTGTTATTTTGTTATGGAGTAAAAAGTTCTCTTTAAAGTACGCTTCGTAACGGCTCTTACAAAAACTGTATAATCAAACCTATGACAATATCAGATAATATATTCCATCAATCCTTATACCCTCGCGGCAACAGTCACAGAAGATCACACCCACTCCTGCGCAATGACTTCTCCGCCCTCCGAAGGCACGGTCAACTTCGAGTCCCTTCGATTGAATGAAGAACTATTGTTGTTTTTGTCAAAAGTACCTACGCAATTTATGCGTCTCTTTTGATATCTTGTGGTTTATATGGACAATGAAAAAATAGCATTCGGGTGCCAACTGCCAAAGGTTTCTGAGACACGTGCGTAGGGACATAAAAGCTCTGTCTGCCTAGACTTGAAAAAAAAACCAGTATATTTGCTCTCATTGCTTCTACGAAAGTTTTTATGAAAATATTAGTAGGTACTAATAGTTTATTAAATTTTTTTATTAGCCATTATTGTCCCACTGCTGGGCAAAGGCCTCCCTACTATATTTTCACCTCCCTTTGTTGCCCAATCTTTATTATAGGAGTCCAGCTCATCCTGCCTTATCGGAAAAAGTTAACATAATGCTTGAAAAGCATTGACTTTGACACCAACTGCAAGTTTTTTCTAAATGAAAAGTGTGTAGAATACGTAGATCAATAATATATAATAGAAATAAAACTCCTATATTATTGTTAATTTCAAGATTGCTTTTACTTACATCCTAATTTTATGCGCTATAAGAAAAGCACTATACTAAAAGCATTTGAGGATTTTCCTTCGCTATGGTGCTTCCGAATTCAGTAGATTTATGCGCCGCCATTGTGTGGGAGTAAGACGGCAACATCTATATAGGCACTTACTCTCTAACAAGAACAAAAGATTGTCGTCTCTATTAGCTACCTAACGAATCGCGTAGCGACGCATAGTACAAGCAAAAACACAGAGAATAAAATAAAATTGGGTGTAGGAACTTTTTATATTTAATGTAATGAAGATTGTGAAAATAGTGAACAAATTATAATTTGCCCACAATTTTTAATATCCAATAAATGATGTAAGATTTATGCCTTGGAAAAAGTGTTATAAATCAGTTTTCTTTTGATCAACTGAGTTTTGTTGGCGACATAATTAAGTAATTGGGACGGGATGTTCTTGTTCGTGTTATCTGATGTGATTGACATGAACAACGGGCAATATGGGTAAAATGAGGGCAAGCTTTTTGTGTTGAATAAATTATTTTAGATTACCTACATTTACATACCAACATAATTTGGATATAGATTCATTAGTGGCTCAGGATTTTTAATCAAACCTGAGTATTTAGATCGAGTACACAGGTTAAATCAGAATATTTAATCGACCTATTTAGCAAGACGAAAACCTGAAAAACGCGTGGCCATCTTGTTAAGCAAGAGCAAGTCTGAAGCAGTGAGTTATATGATTAGTGGGAATAATTCATCGGCTTTAATCGATCTCTGCTGTAGACATTATCTTATTTATCCATGTAATGGAGTATTTCTGGCTTTAAAATATTAGTAATTAACAAATTCCCTGCTTTGAATTCAATACTCCGGAAAAAAGAAGAAAATCATCGCTTTTTATCGCATATGCTACGTCATGCGATCTTATGAAGCTCTGAAAATCCGTCTCGAGAAAATTGAAATTGGAGGGAGACGGCAGATATCAACGTTATAGGATTTCAAACTTAGTGTGAAAGGGACAGGGATATTGGGAGTGAGAGCTCAATAACGAGCGGGCCAAGGGTTGGCTGTTTCTCTTACAGTCTGATACTCGGAGCCAAGCAATATGTGGAGATTTATGTACCTCCCCATGTACCGAGAATGCTTAGGAGGAAGTCTCATGACGCAACTTATTTCCATTGTTGCTAACATTATGCTCGCACCTAGTTATTGGGTCGTTATATTAAAAAAGTCTTGTGAAACACTGACAGCTGATTTTCATCTTGTACGACTTTTCACGTGGAAACTACTTAGTGTAAGGGAAAGTTTTTTTTTCCCGAAAATTCATAATATTTAAAATTACCCTATATCAAACATTTCTACTTATGTTATTATGATAATACTATCGTAATACCTACGTTTCTGTGAATGTGTGATGATTTGGATAGATGCAACTGTTTTTCTACTGGTAATAGCTGTTTAATTCATAAATAGGCTAATAGCAACAGCGAGAAATATAGTCAATTCCAAAAGTATCGGATGAAAATGTAAACAAATGGATCAGAAAACGTAGCTGTGGATGCCAATATCTAGTGCCACTGACAAATTGAGTTCTTAGATTTGATTATTTAATTTAAAAACTCTTATTTTTAATCACCATAAAGATGTTTTCATTTGAAAATTGAGGTAATGTTAATTTCAATTTCAGTCAATTACAATTTCATAATTTTGTTCTAATAGTAGGAAAAAGTGGTGGAAAAAATGTGTTACTAATTCCCTTTTCCCCCACGAGGTGGATTGATGACCTGGTGCAGGCCGCAGGAATCCGCTGGATACGAGAACCACAGAACCAGTCGAAGTGGAGGTGCTTGGGTGAGGCCTATGTCCAGCAGTGGACGTCTTTCGGCTGAAATGATGAGGATGAATTCCCATTATTGGATGATTTACAGGGTTTGTTTACATTTTCTCTAGATACTTTAAGAACAGATCATACCCATCCTATACTTAGCCGGATTCCCATTTGACATTGTAACAGCTATAGAGGTGTGAACAGCTAAATCGGTCAAATAAAATGTACCAGTAACAGTTGTTTGACCTAATGTTATTTGAACTTCGAGTCGTCGCTGTGAGACAGAAGGGCGCCGGACTCTAATCATTATAGATGGTGTTGGGTATTGCACTGTAATAAATTATCTAATGGTTCTACCATTGCTCATTGTCCATTGCAACACGATTTGGCCTGATTTCATTCTTGTTTGAACAGGGCGTAAACTGTAATACCTACTTAGTGTGTTAGCAGTATGACTTTACTGTTTAACTTTCAAAATAATAATTTGAAATCGGTTAGCTAGAACGATGAAACATGACGATGGTTCAAATGAGAGAAGGTAACATCTTGTCTCAACCAACCTCAATGCAACTAACCCTGAAACTGGCACAAAAAAAACAGTTGTCTGTTACTTACTAATTATGGTTAGTATAATAAATCCCGCCTACATTGCAAGTACAAATACTGAACATTAAAAAAATTATAGAGTTTTGGATTTTACAGGCGGTTTCAGTATAATACGTACTATAATTGCAAAGTTGTCTAGATGTATAATAATCTAATGCTATGCAGTCGAAATTGATAGTACCTAGAAGCTTTGCCAGGCTAGAATGCGTCTTGGACATAGTATGAACGCAATAAGACCATGACAGAATTTCGAAACGCGTTAAATATAAATAACAGGTGATTCCGATGTTTGGAACGAAACTCCCGAAATATGAATGTTGGATATTTTTAGAAGCTGAGATGTATTTAGATAGGTATGTAATCTCAATATGAATCCGTGTTTCTGTATGCAGTTTTATATTTGACCATGTTGGTTTATTTTTCCTTTTCCCAGCTGTTGTTGACTCCTGGAGTAAGAATTTTCAGAGATGTCAAAACAAAGGTGATAAATGTCCTCAAAATTATATACGTACGATACGCAAAATTAAATATAGTCCAGAAAATTTACCTAAGGCGCATGAAAGAAAACCTACTTTATTTGCACGTTTTTATAAGCATTACAGTAAATATTAGTTTACCATTATTAATAAGCATTAAATAATAATAAATGACCATGACTCCCTATCCAAGAGAAGGGCCCTCCCACTTAATCTCGGAGTATCGCTAACAAATTTAATATTTACTCGTGTGACTTATCCTTATAAATCGGCAACAATATTAAAACCGCCAGTACATTTGATTGTCGTGTTGCTGGCACCCCTTACTCCCTGTGTTTGGTGCAAGTCATGGCTGTCGAAGAGAGCTGTGGTGCAAGTCGGTAGCAAGGGGGAGGCGGGGAAGGACTTAGAATCCTGAAATTGTTTACTAAGTACTAGTATTAATTAACAGTTTAAATATTAAAATATTCCAAACATTATTAAGAACACTGTGAGTGACTGCAGAACCAAAAAGGTGCAACTGATAGAGAGATTCTGCTGATAAAGATTGCCTTCCTTCGTTATGGACCTCTACCTACGGGTTTTTCTAATGTTAAATTGGTTAATTTATGATGATTTTTAGATAAATGGGTAGCATATTCTTTGTTGTATGTAGGAACACCATAATAAATTACACAAGAACTTTTAGGAGACAGGGTCGCACAACCGCTTTAGCATTTTTATTGTTTTCCATGATTCTATTTATGCTTAATACTTTTTTTTTTGTATCAATTTATACATTTCCAAAGTAGTCGCCCGAACTCATGACTTGGAGAGTGCTGTGAGTGAGCTTTAGCACCCTCGTTGTATGCGAGCCCATGCGCGGATTTACAACTAATCCGAGCCCGGCCCATGTCTATCGCTCTCCGATGCTTGGCTCTGAACTATGTGTTAACTTTATTAAAAACTAACCGTTTATTTACGCCCCATGAGGATTTAGTCACGAGGAGCTTTTATTAGAATAATTTGACTTGATTTTCAGTGTTTGGTGGGAAATATTAGCGAGAATTGCATTGTGTTCCGTATCCGACACTTCAAGTCTACGATAAAAACTTTGATATTGAATTTGATAATAGGCAGGTACAACGTACGGGATTTCCCCTTCCACAGCGACATAATATTTTGTGAAATGTTAATTTCCCTGAATTGTGTTCTGTAGCGTGATAAAATATAGTTTTTATAAAAATGTTTTAATCTGGTTTAAGTTTTTTAAAGACTGTCTGTGTAAGACTTAAAGCACATAGCCCGGTTGTTAGCAATTATCATAGACCTCCACTTTCCATTCAATTAAGAACCATCGTGCAACCTATGAAAGCTTAATTTCCATCAAAGCCAAGCTGGTGAAGTGAAGACAGGGCGAAGATTCAATCAAGTCTGTCCGTAATCAATCTGACATTATGTTGTGTGGGATGTCGCCTTCAATGTTAATGACGGTTTCTGAACACAATCGTTAAGCGTTTGATGTAGTGACAGTGAAAATCATTGGTTATACATACTTTCATTCCTTTCTTTGTATCTTTATTATGGACTTGGAATATCAAATGCACTATCAACCTGGATAGGTTGTACAAATAGGGAATCCAATTCACGAACCGTAGCGTAGAAGCCGATTGTTAAACCAGTACGCCAACAGTGCCAGAAAGTTAGTTTTAGACTAGTTTAGAGTTGAAAGTCTAGAAACAATTAATAGATAAAAATAAAGCTGCAATGTGTTATATATTGGGAGGGATTAGTTGCGGTGACTGGCAATAAAGTACACATGAAAGTGGAAGCAAAATATAGTGTGCAATTCTTTTGAAGTGTTGAATTATAGCATGCATTATAATTTCGGGAATCTTGATGTTATTTTCGTTTCTTCCCCCTGATGTAATGATATGATGTGATATAATATCTACTCTAAAAAAATATTTTAGTAAGATAACAAGTTGCATAATACATACATATATAATCTAGCGACCCAATTGCGTAACACACATTGCCTTGAAAACAGTTTTTTTTTCAAACATGCGAAACATTATATATATCACTAGCTGCGCCCCGCGGTTTCACCCGCGTAAGTCTCGATCCCGTGGGAATATCAGGATAAAAAGTATCCTATGTGTTAATCCAGGTTATAAGCTATCTGTTTGCCAAATTTCATCCAAATCCATTCAGCCGTTTTTGCCTGATTGAGTAACAAACATCCAAACACATAAACACACAAACTTTCACAGTACAAACACAAACTTTTAGTAGGATAGTAGGATAGTAGGACTAGCAGTTGCTCGCGGCTTCGCCCGCGTGGATGTCGGTTATTATACAACTAAAACCTTCCTCGATAACCACTCTATCCATTGGTGAAAACAGCATGGAAATCGGTGCAGTAGTTTTTGAGTTCATCGCGAACAGAGGGACAGACAGACGCGGCGGAGGACTTTGTTTTATAAAATTTAAGGATTAAGAATTTGATTTGCAAAATTAAAGACATTTATATGTTGTGCTAAGCAGTAGGGTGCAAGTATTTCAGCTTTGTAACAAATACAATTAATTCAATCAAACGTGTAATTGATCTATACAGTTTCAATGCTATTTACCAACAGATGTGTTTGAAACAATCTGATTATAAAATCAAACACTAGGTGTCTCTCTGTCTGTATGTATGGAGGCTGTCAACAATGACTGTCTAATTAAGCGAATAAAGGGTGACACCGCAAAGCTGGTGTGATGGATCCGTTTAATAAACGCTCCGGTTCACGAGCTTAGCCACGCCTCGAGCTCACTTTATTTAAATATTATTAAAGTAGGACTAAGACCATACTCGGCAGTCGACATTAACTTAATGTAGGCGCTTTCTTGCTTGAGTTCCTGAAACATTAGATAGGTTCTTATTTTTCCATGATATTTTCAATGCACACATGGGTAATTTTAATCTTTTATCGTTTCCATGTATAATGTCACTAAACGTAATATTTTGTTGGACTCCTCAAATAAAACTCACTTTTAATCGCACTTCACTTTTTAATCGACTTACTTGTAACACGATTAGCAACAGACTGATCCCCAGAGGTAACGCGCTACGCCGGCAACCAACAAGGGTGGGGACCGGATGTAGCGCGCCACCTCGTTTGGTAGAACAGTATTATTAATTTACATCTACTACAATCGGAAACAATTCAACAATTATTTTTAATAAGTATTACATAACGTACAGATATTAATTGATGCATAACTTTAAATATAAAATCAATGTTTAGCAAAAATGGATATTAAACACACCATAAGTAACGCCATCTAGTGGTATAAGATGACAGTCATATCCAACATAAACGACTGTCATCATATACCAAAACAACAATAAATAATAGATTTATGCTTCTAAAATCAATAATCTATCTATAATTTAACTAAATTCTAACATTCGGCCATCCGCCTCGCTTACGCGTCCTCGCGTATGATTTTATGTACAACAACAACAAGTACAATCTTAAAGATAGTATTCGACCATCTAAATCAACTACAACAATTTTATTACAACTGTAATTTAACTAAATATTTTACCAGTGGTACAAGTCGCTACTACCTTGAAACCACCTTCATGTCTGGTTTACTAGTGGTACAAGTCGCTACTACCTTGAAACCACTAGGGCGGTACAAGTCGCTACTACCTTGAAACCACCATCACGTTTGGTTTACCAGCGGTACAAGTCGCTACTACCTTGAAACCACTAGGAAAAATCCAGTCAAAGGTTGAGGTTGCCAACATACCTCTACCCCGAACGAACTATTTAAAAAAAAATAACTTACCAAAACCATACAATCTCACAATCTTGCCACTAACATTGGGGCTTTATTTAACTAATCAAATCATCCTCGTCATTGGCCGACGATGAGGAACTCGAATCGGTTCTGTTATAGTGGGCCCAAGCTTTCATTTTATCTACGGCAACGACGGCGGAATATTTTCGATTGCCCTTTCGGGTGATCGGGGTGTCTTCAATTTGATACCTGTCTTTACCCAAAACCTCAACTACTTTGTAGGGACCCCGATATTTTGGAATTAGTTTTTTACTTTGCCCCGTTGCACCAATTTCACGCTCCACACTGACTAAGTCACCTACGCGAAACTCAACAGGCTTAGCAGACTTTTTGTCATAGTAGGTTTTCTGCCTCCCTTGATAAGCGGTGATATATTCATTAGCCTCTTCTGGTATTTCTTTAATTTTATCTTCTGAATACGGTTCATCGTTATCAATAGAAGCTTTGACCCTACCTTCCGTCATTCCAGTTAAGCTAGTACCAAAAAGAACTTGGGCTGGTGTCTTACCTATGCCTTTGTTAAATGTGTTATTTAGGCCTAACTGAATCTCGGGCACTTTAACATCCCATTTTCTTTCGTCCAAACCCACACACTTCGCGGTCAGCGCCTCTAGTAAGGTACGATTATACCGTTCGACTTGACCGTTGGCGCGTGGGGTAGCTACCGCGTTTAAAACGTGCTTTACACCTAGCTTTTCCAGAAAACCGGTAAATTTGCTACTTGTGAAACAAGAGCCACGGTCAGATATAATTCTTTTTGGTAGTCCAAATATACTAAAATATTCTTGCATTTTCTCGACAACTATTGAAGATTTAGTACTGCGAACCGGTTTTAAGACAATGAACTTTGTGTATGCATCTATAATGACTAGCAAATGAGTGTTCCCCTTTGAACTTTTGACAAAAGGTCCAACGTGGTCTATGTGAACAGTAACAAATGGTTTCTCATCTTTCGGTATAGGATGTAATGGCGGCCTTTTCTTTGATGAAGACTTTGAGTAAGAACACTCTAGGCATGATTCTACATACTTTTTCACAAAACGCCTCATTTTGGCGAACCAATAATTTTCCCTAACTTTACTAAAAGTCTTATCAACGGCGAAATGGCCCAAATCATCATGGCATTGTTTGAGTATTTGCCAGCGTACACCCTTAGGAACTACCCATCTATCACCCTCAGAAGTTTTCCTAAATAATTTACTATTATGTATTATATAATTATTTTTAACCTCGACCACATCATCTGCTTGGGGGTCATTAAGAATCGAAATTTTTCTTTGGATCTCTGAGTCTGCCAGTTGAACGGTACTCAACCAGTCTGACTCGCCAATTGCCATCACAAAACGGTCACCACAGTCACCATCGGCTTGGATGTTGTTTGGTGGATTCCGACTCAACGCGTCTACGTGGGCCATTGAGGCTCCAGGCTTATAATCGACACTAAAGTTAAATTCTTGCATAGCAATCCACCACCTAGCGACGCGTGGTATTAAATCACGTTTGAGAAAGGTTGCTCTTAATGAATTACAGTCCGTTACTATTTTAAACTCTATGCCAATAAGATATACGCGGAAACGTTGCAGTGATGCAACAACAGCGAGAGTTTCGAGTTCATATGCCGTCATATGTTGTTCCTCAGACGTTGTTTGGCGGCCAAAATATGCAACAGCTTTCAATATGTTTTTATCATCGCGCTGCATAAGTATACCGGCTATACCTACTTTACACGCGTCTGTATGCAACTCCGTTAACGCTTTAGGGTCATATAACGCTAAAATGGGCTTTTTTATTAATACAGATTTTAGGTCATTGAAGGCTTGGCTTTGTTCTGGGCCCCAAACCCACACGGCTGTCTTCTTTAAAAGAATGGTAAGCGGTTTAGCTATCATTGCGAAATTTTTAACAAAACGACGAAAGAAACTACATAATCCTATAAACTGCCTAACAGTGTGCTGGTTAATAGGTTGGGGAAAATCTCTAACCGATTCAATTTTTCGTGTTCCCGGTCGAATACCCTCTGCACTTAATTCAAAACCTAAATAATCTACCGTTTTCTTAAAGAAACAACACTTCGACAACTTGAGAGTTAAGTTAGCTTGTTTGATCAAACTCAATACTTTTTCTAAACGGTCAAAACCCTCGTCAAGCGTTACGGAAGGCACAATTATATCATCCATATAAGCAGACGCTATTCTCTTAGCACTGACGTTTTGTTCTTCTTGAGATGGGAAACCTCGGTTATTATTTAGAACCAAATGCATCGTACGCATAAAGGTAGATGGTGCATTTGCTAACCCAAAGGGCATTCTATTAAATTCATATTGCCCTTCCGGCGTAACAAATGAAGTTTTATGACGATCAGTTTCAGTAATCGAAATCTGATAATACCCGGACGCGAGGTCTAGAGTAGTATAAAAGTTATATCCCGCAAGGTCATCGAGTTGGTCATCTATTCGAGGCAAAGGGTAGTTCTCTTTAATGGTCTTACGGTTCAACGCTCTAAAGTCAATGCATAATCGAATTTCACCGGACTTCTTTTTAACTAGTACTATAGGACTTGCATAGCAAGAAGTTGATGGACGAATAATACCGCACTCCAGTAACTCTTGTATCATTTCTCGTACTTTAGTTCGTTCAGTTATCGGAAGTCTATAGGGTCTGTACACTACCGGTTCATCATCCTTCAAGTTTATTGACATTTCTGTAAGCTCGGTTTTCCCCAACTCTTTTAAACTAAACGCAAAACATTCTCTATACTTATTTAATAATTCTACAAGTTGTTTAAGTTTATCTTTGTCAAGGTTCGTATCGCTACTTACATCGTCTTCCTTTATCGACCGTAAAGGTTCACTAAGCTCTACTCTAGACACATCAGTTATATTATTTGTTAAACCTTCCTCGTCTGCTTTTAAACCCCTTGCTATTAGGACATCTTTTTTTAATAGAAATGGTTGGCCGAACTTGCCTTTAATTAATAAAACTCCTATTCCATCTACAAAAGAGAATAACCCTTGCACCAGACAGTGTTCGCGCCCTAATTGATAGCGATTATTCCCGGGAATGTACACATCTCCACTATAAACCGGTTCAGTGTGAATGTGTACAGGAGTCAATCCATCTATAATAGTATCTATTGTACTAAAAAGTTTTATTTTACTGAAAACTGATTCCCAAACGTTACTAGAAAAACGCAAGTTGGCACTATCTTTCTCTACAAATATGTGAGGTTGTTCGGTATACGTCTGTCCTACAATAAGGGGTACCCGCATTACCTCGTTTGGGACAACAAGAATTTCGACTGTTGCAACTACCCCATCAAGGGCAACCGATGCGGAACATTTCCCTAAGGGTCTAACTATGGCCTCCCCAAAGCCCTTAAGCACGGGTAAATTCTTACTAGAAACCCAATCAACAGATATATTTTTGGCGCAAGCTAAACTCATCATAGTAGCAGCACTGCCAAAATCGATAAAACAATTAATAGGATGCTCGTTAACGAACCCTTGTTTATAATATTTAGTAGAGTCGCTGTCTGAACTAACTACAGACATTACGGTTTTTACTAGTTTGCTGTCGGTTAAAGTGGAAGTTACGGGTAGAGTGCATTTTTCTACGGTATGACCAAATTTGAGACAACGTGTGCACTTTACCGGGGGTTTAGTGCACTGAGACTTATAGTGTCCTTCTTGTAAACAATTATAGCATTTAACTACACGACTTTTATTGTCGTCTTTGTCTGTGCCATCAGTTTTATTATTAAAAGTCCTAGTTTTCTTTTTATCACTCGGATGAAAGTTAGTTTTAACCGCTTTTAAATAAGGTAAAAGTTGATCTGGCGTGTCAAAACGAGCGGCTTCAGCTCCTAATCTGACACTACGATCATCAATCCCGTGAACAATGCAATCCACCGCTTGTTTGCCTTCGATACTACATCGGTTTAGTAACACAACTTTCTCATAAAAATATTCTTCTAAAGAATCGCTAAATTTAGCGCGTTTGGATAACATCGTTTGCAGTAAGCAACCATAATTTTCATTACTAGGGAATGCCAACTTCAGTTTCTCTTGCCATTCATCCCAACTAAATAAAACGGTTGGCAAACCCTCATACCATTTTTGGGCCATTCCCTTTAATTTCTGGAGAGCAAAATGAGCAGTTTGTTGGTCTGACCAATTATATATCAAAGCACATTCTTTGACTTTATGCACCCATATGTCAATCGTCTGTTGTTTGCGTTCCGGATCAAATTCAGGAATGGCGTTATGATTAGATAGTTTTTCTAACCCGTTATTTCTACTGTTGGCAGCTTGCAATGCTTGGACAAGTTGTGAGACTGAAACCGCATCATTCGGGGCAGAAATAGAATAAGTTGGCTTTGACTCACCGCGCTCTCCGGGATTCCTCTTCTGCGATCGGCGGCTGCGGTTGCGACTGCGTTGACTGCGACAGCGTTGACTGCGAAGGCATCGGCTGCGACTGCGATTGCATCGGCTGCGACTGCGATTGCGTCGGCTGCGACTGCGACCGCGTCGGCTGCGACTGCGACTGCGTCGGCTGCGACTGTGACCGCGTCGGCTGCGATTGCGTCGGCTGCGACTGCGACTGTGTCGGCTGCGACTGTGTCGGCCGCGACTGTGTCGGCCGCGACTGTGTCGGCCGCGACTGTGTCGGCCGCGACTGTGTCGGCCGCGACTGTGTCGGCTGCGACTGCTACTGCGACTGCGTTGGCTGCGACTGAGTCGGCTGCGACTGAGTCGGCTGCGACTGAGTCGGCTGCGACTGAGTCGGGTGTGATTGAGTCGGCTGCGGCTGCGTTTGTATGCACGCCCACTTGGTAATAATGGAGAGCCAGGCCCATTGCTGCAACTTTCTTTATGATTCCGTCGTGTCTTATGGTTTAGCATTTGCTGCTCTACCATTTCAGGATATCGTTCTTGTTCAGCGGACGGCGTCCGCAAGCAGCGCTCATCGTTCACACTCATTTTCAACGGTTTCAATGCAGAACGGCCAAACTTAAGTACTTATGTAGGCCTGAATATAATCAGCTGGTATGACCAACCGACTATATCCCACTTCTGAAATGTTGGACTCCTCAAATAAAACTCACTTTTAATCGCACTTCACTTTTTAATCGACTTACTTGTAACACGATTAGCAACAGACTGATCCCCAGAGGTAACGCGCTACGCCGGCAACCAACAAGGGTGGGGACCGGATGTAGCGCGCCACCTCGTTTGGTAGAACAGTATTATTAATTTACATCTACTACAATCGGAAACAATTCAACAATTATTTTTAATAAGTATTACATAACGTACAGATATTAATTGATGCATAACTTTAAATATAAAATCAATGTTTAGCAAAAATGGATATTAAACACACCATAAGTAACGCCATCTAGTGGTATAAGATGACAGTCATATCCAACATAAACGACTGTCATCATATACCAAAACAACAATAAATAATAGATTTATGCTTCTAAAATCAATAATCTATCTATAATTTAACTAAATTCTAACAATTTGAATAAAAAAGCTGAGCATTATGAGCCAAAACTTAGTTCTCTGCGTGTAAAACGGGTATAATAAAACTGTCTACAACTTAACAAAACAAGTCTATAATCTGATAATATATCGCTACAAGCATAATCAACTTAAACCATAAAATTTGCTTCGATATCGAAAGCCAATATCGTAGTCATCCGAAATCAGATATCCGATCAAAATAGCTGAGGCGCATTAAGTAAGATGTAGCAGCAGGGGTCGGAGGGCGAGGCGAGGGTTCCGCAGGATATTGCCTAATCATTCCCGCCTTCACACCCTACTAACTGCCAGTTGTTTTAGCGTTCATCGCTTTATATCGCGCCCGGTACCCCGCCACATGCAGATTGATTCCCCATTGTTACAGCACAAATGTTTTAGTAAAAGGAGACTTAAACTGTCCGTTTACTTTTTAATATCGGTTACCCTCTTTTAAAAGGTAAACTCGGCTGTAGAATATTTTTAACTTTCTTTTGAATAATGCATTCTAGCCCCAATTATCCTGTCGTGGTTGATTCATGATTTACATTATTTTTTCTCCGTAAAAATGCAAAGTAAACAAATGCTCTTCAATATTATTTACGTAATTGGATTGCCAAGTTAATAATGCGTAAAACAATCCGAAAATCTGAAAAGTTGTGGCAGTGTGCTGTAAACCCCGGGCCGCATTCACGGGCTATTAATTCTGATAAAGTACTGTGGAGTTGTCGAAAGGGTTGCTCTGAGAACGGTTCACAAAAATGTTGTGACATTTTGTTGTAATCTATAAAAATAATGTAATGATATTCATTACTCCTAGACAGACAACAGCTGTTGATAAAGGATGTGCTCATTTCAAATGCGTGTTAATCCTAAACTCCAATAACGTGCTTTATATCACGCATCACAATTAAACCTCTATCCCTATCTCTGATTGATAGTAATGTTCAGTAAACATAGGACTATTGTGCAATAACATTACCAAGCCAAATGAGATCGGAAGGAACGGCTCGTATCGAATAGACCCCCGACCATATATCACTCGTTCAATGAGCTTACAACAATTGAACAACAAGCTATTGAGCGGCCGTCTCATTGTGTGACGTAATTTTATCAAAAATATCGGACATGACAATAGGAAGGCCGACAAAAGTCGGAAGAGCGGATGCGATTCGCGTCGTCTTGTCGGTCTTGTCCGACAAACGTAGTGAGCTGATTTTTTACGCAATCGACACAAAGAATTGTCGTTTGTCGAAGGGGATGTTTCCACCCACAAGTCAGCGGTACATGCTCATCGCTCATTACGGACAATCGGAAATGACTTCACGTAGTTCGGAACTTCTGAGGCACTTGTAGTGTTGCTTATAAAAAGTGGTCATTGATTTTATTGGCAATAACGTGTGGCGTGTACACACAGGTGTGTGATCCTTTTTAATAGTTAGACCCTATTGTAGATTAGTTATAATAGTAGTATTAATGTGAGGAAATATTCAATATTGAAAACCTTATCCGGCCAATAGAAATCGGAGTGATCAGATCTGAGGAAATGGTCTGGCTTTTGTTCTGACCATAAAGTTCAATAAACAAACCCTTTCTGTACCCATCTAAAACTGCAAACTATAAAATGGGGACGAAATTTATAGCGTCACAATTAATCTCGCGGCGTGGACCATTAAGAAAGTGCCACATAGTTGACTCGAGCCGTGTAACTGGCCATTATAGGACTTTTACTGTTATCGCAAATCGTAACGCCCGCCGCGCACCATGTAATTAGTCGACAATTTCAGACCATCTCATTACTACGATCCTCAATCGACCCATTCTTACAACTTAAATTTTTTATACACTTACCATTACTGTCTTAGCACTTTCAAGTTTGAATAGCCTCTATAGAAAAGCAGCAATGGGTTTTGTAAAAATCAATAGCGTTAATTACACTCTTTCCTACAGAAGCATCAGTTTGGTCATCGCAACAATACGATGGGCATGTCCAGATACAATTGATTTTCTACTCGCTATTTAAGTCAATGTTATGAGTGAGGGGAACTCATTTCCGTTTTGTGCTGTTACACTTGGACAGTGTAAAAAGTAATTTTTCAATTTCTATTCCACTTTGCCTTTTTCTAATGTAAAAAGTATTTGGGAACAAAAAAAGAATAGGAAATGTGCAATGGCGATCCACTCGGTACCTACCTACATTAGAGCATATAAAAAGCTTATACTCAAAAGTACGTATACTAAAAATATTTTAAATTCAAGATTCTGTTTTCCAAAGGAAATGATCACTCATCTCACAAATGAATTATGCCACTCTCATAAACACTTTATAGAACTTATAAACGAAAAAAACGTAAAACACTCAATAAGAATCATACAGATCGGAATAATACAATTAGTAGCAAAAACTGTCCATTAGAAAAGTCATTGCACAAAGCACAATACGTTTGTCGGTGTTGTACAAGAGCTACGCCCTTGCTGACTCGCTCGCCGACAGACAATACACATTCTCTGCTATTCTCTCCTCATAGGAAGGAAGTGAATCATTTTTATTCGATTAGCATCCAAACTCGGCCTGCACAAAGAGATCTAACATAAAAGAACTGCTACCGTTGCATACAAGTTAAATTTTAAGAGTGATGACTCGGCAATCAATCAATTAAGGTGTTTAATAGAAGAGATATGATATTGTAAGCGTTGTAACTTTTTGTGTAATAGTTCACAAAAATGCTTGAAACTAATTTTGTTTATACAAGCTTGTGTAGTTTTCTGATGAAAGTGTAACGATCCCTGAACGTTTCGGTTTAAATATAAAAAAATTGGCTTAATTGGCCTGTCGTTGTTAAATGTTTCGGACCCCGCATTAAGGTTACATTCTGCAAGTTACAAATAGGTTTTTATTGATTCATAATCAACATTCGTGGTGTCAGACGGCCTAGACAAGTGGCAATCGCTTCTAAAGCATTTTGTATTTCTAAAACGACTTTCAACCGAATCGACAAAAGCTTTTCGCTATCTTAAAAATGTCAGTCCTATACATTTTTGCCTTTTCCATCATCGTTATCGCTGATAGAATGTCAATTTGTCTAGGGCCTCAGTAATCATTACGAAACTCGTAACTCGCATGATACTCGTAAATATCTGTTGTCAAATGGGGCAAAACAGTCAGAACATAAAGATTCTCTACCGTAAGCAGCATGGAAAATAAATACAATGTAGCAGAAATGCAGGCTTTCAAAATAGGAGACTTCACAAGCTGCCAAGTGCAATAGAGAACTGCCCGTGAAATGGGAAATTAATTTCAACACCATGTCGGAAACACTGCAGCTAATGCGTCTAATTTTAAGAAGTGAATAAGCAAGAAACGCTTTTATTGCCTTTGATATCCTTGAGAGTAAGGTTTTCAGTTATTTTAGTACGATGAGTTTAAATATTTCTTTCCTTAGTCATACATGATGGGCATTGCAAGGCCATATTGTGCACGGAAAATTCTGTGTGTAATTTTAAACACACAAATCTTTATTGTTCTAGAAACTTCTTCAAGAACAATACGTATGCGTATGAATCAACACTTGGACTAGACCCTCTACGGCGTAGAGAGTCTACGCCGTAGAAGGGTACAATTATTAAAATCTTTTAGTAAGTTAAAACATTGTGTGAATACCTTTTTTAACAAAACGGTGGTTAAGACCCGAACCCTTTTTAAACGATTAAATTATGCATACAAGAAAAACACAGTTGATCTCACGATTAAGGTGGAGTTGAAACCATTTTTACATACACAATAGATCAATTAACGTATCAAAGGTCTGGTTTCCAGTTGAATCGGCCGCTGTAAGGCGTTAATAGTTCGTAAGTAACACGCTAACTACTGCCGTCAGACATGAGCCGGCCTAGTGAAGCCTCGCCAACTAATGCACGCCTGAAGCTAATTGGAACTTAATTGAAATAGAACACTGCCGCAAGTGTTAGAGGATTTATGATGCTCTATTTTAGTACGTACGTTCACGTTTCGTTGTCGTTAGGTAAGAGCAAATAGAATAGAGTGTATACATTACATGAGTGATGATGCTGGACGGTAACGACCTTTCGAACTTTCCTACGAGTAACTTAGCTTGGTAGTTCCAGCATGTCCTAAACATGTATGGCTTTTAAGTTCTTTAAGGCCCACCTAAAATGTCAATTCAAACCTATCAGAAACACAATATGTGCCACTTATGAACTAAGCCATAATATGAATATGGTGCCATTGAGTTTTCAAAGTTAGTTTTTATGTGTGTCATTATCAAAATGGTTTCAGGAGCTATCCACCCTACAATGGGTAGGCAATTAAGAGTTTTTACGATTCTTCAACACAAAAGTCAAATAGGAAAGTAAAAAAGTGTCATCGTTTTTATCGCTATTGTCATAAAATTCGGTCTTTTTATATAACACAATGATAATTTGTCATCCAAGACTGAGTTGTGTGAGCACCTGGCTACCACGCGACCCTAACTTTTACTGAGGTACGCCTATCCTATAGCACAATTCGCAACGCACCTACTTTTGTGAATGATTGTTTAATTTATATTATGTGATCTTCAAATGTTATTTAAGTAGTTCTTTAAACATGCAGATGCTCCGGTAGGCGGGTCGTGCGGCAGCTGGTCGGTTCCCCTGCGCTCTATGTATCTCTTTGCGTATAATAGGATGACATGAGATCGTTTTATGAGACCGCTATTTACCGATTGCATTATCGCCGGTTAGTCATACTTAGTTACTGATAATAATGCATCAAGGTGATTTACCTACTTTACTGTTTGCATGCATTCTTTAATCAGATTTATCGTCAAGGCAAATATGCAGTGCTGCTGGACTTAATTTATTTTGGCTATGTATTTTTTTTTAAAGTACATATTGTACAATTCATTATTTTGTATTTTTCCGCGACTGAAAATGGCAAAGAAAAATTAAAAACACAATAACCCGCTGTTGTGAGTGTGACAGTGGCGCCGACTACATTCGCGGTCGGCGAATCGACTTCCTGCGTACCGTTTCCCGCCAAAATGGATCGCTTCCGGCGGGTATTTGTCATCTCCAAATCACAGAGTAAAAAGAATCGTTATTGATACAATGTACCGCTTCTCCTCTACGATTTTTATAAATAGGTCACTTTTGACTAATATGTTTCTTTGGATTTTAGTTTTGTAAGTCGTGAGTTGATCTTTAATTATGACTTTGACTGACCGAGAGCAAAATGTGACATCAAAACTTGTAATTTTTGGGAATTAATTTGATTCTTAAAATACCAACTAATACATATTGTTGATAATAAATCTAACAGGTATGTTTAGTATTTTTACGCTAAAACTGAAAAAAACATTATTAAAACACTTCTACAGTTTCCTTATTTCTATATCTCGTAATCGGTAATCCGTTTGTTTGTTACAAATATAGTTAATGGTCGACTTTTCCCCTCGAGTTATTATTCATTTGAGATCCGGACCCTTGTCGACGCTTGCGCAAACTTAGAATGTTTTCAGGTCAACACTTAATGAGCTAAATGTATGATGAATTCTTAAATAATAGAATAGAATATATTTATTTGCATTAAACAATAATATGGTTATGATCTACATGTCTCGCCATGGTGTGGCATACAAATATTATATATAGTAGCAATAATTATATGAATTTGTAGTCGGTTTAGTAAAGTTTCTTAAATAATTATTTAATTTTGCTTGAAAATAAGAAAATATAATCAATATTGCATTACGTTTAGTTAGCCAATAGTATTTCGGATGGGTCTACGAATCTCGTAGCAAAGTGCTACGAAATATTTTTTTCGATGTAAACGATTTTAATTTAACAATGTAGGTACTGATCGTACGTAATCAAATTTAAACTAATTAAAAAGGAAAAGGCTAAGCAGATGATGACCTACTTATTCGTACGTTTGAGGTTATAGGTACCGACGGGTTTCCACCCATCCGTAATCGCTATCTACGTTTTACACAGAGCCGCGTAGGAGCTTCCTATATTTATAATTGCTTCTATCTAACAACTTTTCTGTCTAAGAAAATAACGATATAATAGAGCTTATAGGAATTTAGATGTTAACTAGTGCATGATGTTATCATAAAATTATGCACGTTCCCGATACACGTGGCTTCAAGTGCTGATATACACCGTTTGCAGCACTCGCTGTGCTCATTACACAAAGAAAATGTACATGAAAATACTTTCATTATTTATCACCCCGTAGGCATCTAGAGCTGATACTGATAACCGGCCTAAGCATCTTTAAGGGAATAATGCCAGAATTATCGCGTTTGGTGGCAAGACTTAAAACTCGACGCAGTATGCCCAAACCATACAAAAACCGGCCAAGTGCGAGTCGGATTCGCAAGCAAAGGGTTCCGTACCGTATTAAGATTGGACGGACAGACAGAGGATGCTTAGTAATAGGGTTCCGTGTGACACCCTTCGGCTACGAAATTTTCGGCCGCTAAACACGACAGATATGGGGTTTTTATAGTAAGATTGCGCGCCAGGCATTCGCATGCAAGGTTGTCAAAATAAGGCGAATTTCCAAGAATGTTTGAGAAAAAAAAAAAAACATTCAGAATTATCCGGAAACATTACCTTATGTGTGTAGATAAGACAGGGGCGTGGGTTGGTGTTACAGTGTCACAGGTAATTGTGAGAACTGATTGTGTAATTAGCGTGACAAGTCACAGAGGGCGCGGGAGAGAGTCACCCTCTGTGTTTTACACCCGTGAGACTTTTTAATTGTTTCTGTTTGTGTAGTGCGCCTGCTGATGATCGTATTACCGCTGTTTGTTTTAGAAAAGTAATTGGTATTTAATGCCTCTCACCTCGGTTTAGGGGGAAAATGACGGAAAATGAGAATTTTTAGACTGCTTTTTGTGACTGGCATTTTTATTTTCGATAAAATTGCAAATATTTGAAGGGTGAATAATATATTATGAACATTAAAAATCTACAATAATGAAACAGGTAGTCAATTTAAAGCTTAATTCATTAATAGCGCTAACACTTTAAAGCATCTTAGTGGATGATCTGCGAAAGTTATTGTTGAACAAAATAATGTGAGTGCATCAATTTATTTCAATTTACACGATGGTATTGTTTTGGCGGGCGAGGGCGGCGTTCCCGCGCTTCCGGGCCTCGCTTCCGACACGAGCGCGACGCGTGGCGCGCCATCTTTGAATTGCACCCTACAACAATTGACGATTGTTGCCAGGTAGAAAAACACAGCACAAATTGAGGGAGCGATTATGCTATTTAGACCTTTACGAGTTTAAAAATAGGGGATAATTTTCAATGTATTGATAAGAGTTACTTTTGACGTTTTAGGTTTTCACTAAAATCTTTGATTGTTTTGTCTGCTGTACTAATGCTGTTTAATAATTATCTGGAACATGTTTCGTGTGGCGAGTGTATTATTGAACGACGGTCGCTTTCAGGATGACTATAATTTGAATTAAAAGTCACGTCGACAGCTTACGAACAGTCAAAGTGATTGAGGGGTCAGGTGGATGAGTACAATAACGCGAAGTTAGTCATTTTTGCTTTTTACCCGACTGCCAAGGAAGGGTTATTATTACTGTGTTTATGCAATCGCCTTCGCTATTTCAACAGGAAATCACAAAGGCATAACGATAACTTAATGAGAAACGAAAAACAAATCATTTTAGTAAGTTTGTAAAAATGGGCAATTTAGTTAAACGACCTAAAATTGCAGAAACATAAGGTTACTATTTACGACCCCATAACCCCTGATTAGCGTATCTGGTGCCATTTTCATTAT
Organism: Lithophane semibrunnea; assembly: GCA_947363905.1. Taxonomy (NCBI): domain Eukaryota; kingdom Metazoa; phylum Arthropoda; class Insecta; order Lepidoptera; family Noctuidae; genus Lithophane; species Lithophane semibrunnea. Next base: position 9,205,755 of record OX376198.1, read on the forward strand.
TTAACTCTTAGAATAACAATATAAAATAAAGGAACTTTTAAAAACAAGCAACACACAAACTACTTTACACCTATACAGATTAGAAACATAATCTTGTATGGAGCTTAGCCGATAGAATAAGCATTATTATATAAACAAACCTTAAATTGTATCTACATACATAAAAGTAATGGTACATTTCACACGTGTCGAAGTCAAACAACATCTGACCTTATGGAAAGCAATTAAATTGCCCATTACCGTAACAAATAGAGCAAGCACGATATGAGAACGTCAAACGAGGCGGACAGAGGCGGCGCGTCACGCCGGCACGGCAAACATTTGTGCGGCCACTCCCCGTGTGTGCTCTTGATCGCTGTTTGTTCACTATAACAAACGTGGTTGTTTCCAAAGGCGAGCTAAATAGCTATTGCAAGGCGGTTTCCTTGTACCGAATTTAAGAAAACGTCTGTATGTATGTATAACAGTTGACTTCGATTGGCTGTTGCATCTACATCACTAATGGGCAAAGCGGACCTAAAAATTTTAAATACGAGATAATAATTGAACAACAGAATTACTTCTTAGTCGTCCATTCCAAATCCGTGCGAACATTAATATATGGAGCTGATTATTTTTCTCATTTTCAGGCTTGATATCATTAAAAGTTATTTATAATGATTAGTACCTAGTCACCCCTTTTTAGTTATTTCAATGACACCTTGTATTTATGTAGGTATAGGTACATAATATAATACAAAATCGCTATCGAGTCTGTATGTGTGACCTCTTCTTCTAAACCACTTATTGGATTTCGATGCAATTTTCCTCCATTATTTAGAGAAATCCGGAAAGTTTATGTGCCCATTAATATTTAACTTACATTTTAGCAAATAAATGTCGATGTTTTCACATCCACATCAGCAGATTGTACCCGTGCGAAGCATAGGCGGATCGCTTGTTATTAATAATAGTTTGTAGTGACAAGATGGCGTAGAAGATGCCAAACTCGCAAACAAGTAACGCCTATGCCTACAAAAACTTTGATATATAGACGGAAAAGCTTGTTATTACAAAATATATGCAAATAATGTGAAGTCCAAACAGACACTTGTGTTTTATGTTCACGTGTCGGTGCAGCACTAAATTCACAACGATCAAAGCGAGTTCGAGTGAAATTGCACTATCTGTATGCACGCTATTTGACTAAACTTATAGCTTTTGTCAATTTGCCAACCGGAATAGAATAGTCATTGCGATCTTGAACTAGATTGTCGGTATTTTATTTTACAAATAGTTACTATTTTTATATAGAGCTTTTCTTTTTATCCGTGCTTTTGTACACGGCTTAGAACATAAAATTACGATCTTAAACATAATGCCAAGACCAATGTCCACCTGCTTGCGGAAACTCTTTCCTACCAAAACTTAAACTACAAACCAATAAACAGACTCGTATTCTGAACGCCAGACAGTTCTATTCAATGTTCAGATACTTAAAATAAAATAGAGTTTAGAAAATAGTGCGACAAGTTTTCTGTTTATCGAACAACTTGTGCAAGAGGAAGCGTCTGAAGAATTACGGGGTGAAGTACGCCAACGTAGAGGGCATTACGCTAGAAAAGTTTTGTGTAACAATGTGTAATGTTGCCATTTCTATGCGCAAATCTCCCGACCGGAAGTGGAGGAGCGCGCGCGTCTCTCGCGGGGCTCGGACAACTTCGCTATTGTGGCGCCATCTACTACTGTCCGTACCACTGACGTGTTTCCGGCTTCTCTTCAAAAAGTCTTGAGCTGTCAACTCATGAGGGGATATCTTAGTTTCTTTGAGAGTCTTTTTATTAATTCAGTTCTCGATGAAATATTTATTTTTCTATTTGGAAATCAAGTCGCTGTTACGCAGCTTTTTTTTTCCATCATCGATTGAGGAAAATTGTATGGCTCAGTTCTATTTGCGGAGAGACTGTTTGGTGCGTTAACGTTTACAATAACGGCTTGTCTTACAACAATTAGGTATTATCTTTTCTAGAAAGATTATAGATTCAACGAGTCTATACGAATGAAATGCGTAGGTAGGGTATCATAACATGAGTAACAGACAGATAATAATTATGTGGTAGCGTTAAACACTTGAAAATGTTCAGGCCATGGCCGGCGGCGCGTAAACACGATATGACCCAATTTGCCCACTTGTATGATTCAAATATAATTCCACATACATTCACTGTAAATATGCCTGAATTAATCACTGAAAGTGAAACCCAACACATGCTACTGGATAAGGGATGGTCGACAAGTCATTCAGCGCCAAATTGTAGCTCCCACGGCTGACGCAACTACATTTCTCAATGATGATTTCAAACATGTGTATCCTAAATCATCCTATGTTTCATGTTTCCGGTCCCTTTAGTTTATAGCTATTATTTGTATTATCGTATCAAAGGACTCGCTATAAGTAGGTAGATATACCTATTTCTTAGATGACGAAGAAGCGAACGTCCATCGAATCACATGCAACACAATCGTTTTTCTCATATCAAAGGTATTGTTTTCGAAGTATTTTTAGCCGTAGTATCGCGTTTGTAAATGCCTATGTCAGACTTGATGAGAACATTTTAACTTTGGCACGAGATGCAACATTCCAATTAATGGACGCCACTTTCAATTAAGACATTATAGTTTTTTAAAGACGTAGGAAAATATAACCGTATATAATTTAAACTAATGAACACATCATTCTGCTCTTATATAAAATAATGTATTAACTACATGTATTTGAAATAGTGATCAGTGAAGCGTAGAACCATGGAAACGCATCATCAGTCTATCCGTAGGCGGGCACTATTCGTAGCAAGGTCAGGAGATATTATATTTCAGCGTAACAGTACCAGTTTACGGAGATCTCTCCCATTTTCTCTGAGCACTTCTTCGTTATCTATTTAACAAGTAGGTTCGGGAGACAGGGGAGGTCTATTGCGACTGGTTGTTTAAAGTGATCGCCATCGCTGTGTATGTGCCCACGCATATCGACGCCCGCGTCACTCGCGCCGGATAAACAGACGCCTCGCCTGTTAGTACGACTTTGTCCGAGTGCTAAGTAATAGGACGTGGGTCAATCAAAACTGAAAGTTATCCGATGTTTACGACGTCAGATATATCGTCATCGTCGTTTGTGTGTAGGTGCTGGAAAAGCTGGCTGGTTCATTAAGAAAATTATAGTTCCGTTGCTATGAATGTAACGTTTAATAGTAATGTGAAAATCGAATTACGAGCAAATAAATGTAATCTTAAAAGGTACCTACTACCTTGGCTGCATAAAACGATTGTAACTCCAGCTGCGACGTCGTTAAACAAAATGTAACTACTATACATTTAATACAAGATGTTGGCTCCCTTGTTCGTGTGGACGTAAATCATGGTGTTAGTACTGTGTATCTGGTGGCCACAGGTCTCGTCATCGCTATTCTGAACAAAACGTGTCTGCAGTGTTGCCAAAAACAAAAAGGCATTAATACTTACTCACACATAGTGGCTTTCATTGACGGTGAACGACAGCGACAGCTTCCGATTACATTGACAGCTAGCTTATAAAACATCTCAGTGTTTATTACTGTACACCAAGTAAAACATATGCTCTAGGATACCACCTACTTTCCTATCGTGTCTAACATTCTCAAAACAATAGAAAGGCTACGACAGTGGGTACCATTAGGTACATAATTATGGTAATTGGATTTTCTGCAGAACCGTATTTTAAACTGAAAAACATATCGTTTTGTTTAGTAGTTAAAATAAGAACCTATTAAAAAAAATTAAAACCTATTTGGCGCATACTTCCCCCTCAATAGTATAGGCAGTTTGTTGTCAAAAAAATATGAGACGACTTAAGTTTTTTCGTTTTATTTATTTTTTATGAAGATATTGGTTTCATTTTTTAAGAAGTTTGCCAATGTTTTTAATTTGAAAAATAGTTATGCAACCTTTTGAGTCACACTAAAATAAAGAAAGCAGCGGCGAGCAAATATGTTTTAAAAAATAAATATAAGCAAGTACCTATTAAAACTATTAGGTGCAAACCTACGTAGATACTAACTAATTAAAAATGCACAAGATAATACAGGCAGTTTGTTTTCAAAAAAGATAAGGTGCCATAAAAGTTTTCTTCGTTTTATTTATTTTTCATGAAGTTAATGGTTTTCATATTTTTTTTGTAAGAAGATTGCCATTGTTTTTAAGTTATTGATATGCCACCTTTTTTGTAACACTGGAAGGAAGAAAGCATCTCATTTTTTTATCACAACGACGTGGCTATAAATAACAGTTAAACTAAATTGAAGCAACTAAGTACTTGCTACAACTTCGGCAATTTCCCTGTCATCGATAAAAGAAATAAACCACAATATGTGTAGTTCTTGTCTGTGGGATGTTTTTTTTCACAAGCAGGAAATTAAAATTGTTTAAATGAGTCACCTATTTGACAGTAGGTATGTCAACTCCGGTTCTATCGATCAGCAGACAAAAGCAAGCCACGCAGCACCCTAATTACCTAACACACTTTCAATCACAATCCGAAAGATTTTGAAGGGAATTGCCAATACATAGCTTCATGCCTTCATGCCCAATTCGCCTGCCCAACAACGTAAATACCGCAATGAATGTTGAACTGTCAAAATGATAGCCATTACCACTGTAAGTCCGTTACGCAATTTATCCCACAGATTCGCAGTCATTGGCAGTTCTAATGCAAATGTCTGATTACCGATTGGGCGTGAAATAGGCTACCTTGATATAACGGAAAAAATATCAAGCTAATTAGATTAGTGGATATTCCATGCGTAATAGACGGAGCAGATTAAAGACATTCGAACGGAGGGCCATGCTATTTGAGTGATATTAGGGAAATATATCATCCAAGCTGTACTGCGCAGTTCGTTTTATAATCTTACTTTTTATTTTGTGTCTTATAACGGAGTTTGGATACGCAACGGGCTACGATACTGCTTTTCTTTTTTTATAGTATGCAACTAACGAGTCATACTGTAGATAAAGAATGTATAGGCAAGTAGTCGTAGTCCCGAAACATTCTGAATGGGCGAAGCTCCTTACCTACTTTTAAATCATTCTCGGGAAATAACGTTTTTTCATAAAAGTAGATGACTAGTCTTGAAACTATTGTGTCAATCAGCTGACCTCGCATTCTTCACAAAAACTGTCTTGTGCCGTGTTGCTCGCAAGGTCAAAGTAGTAAAAGTAAAAAAATGAATCGTTACATTAATGCTTTTCCTGGTTTCATGAGGTTATTTATTGTTTATTTAGTTTGTTTTGAAGGTTCGGTGCTTTCTAATAATGGTTGGCTGTAGAAATATAAAAGTGTGCTGAAAATCACGCAAAGATATTTGAAAAGCTCACTCGGCTTGCGTAGCAGCTTACGAACGTAATATAGGCATGGAATTAGTAAATACTATATTGAATAAAGGTGAGTTCGGTAGGTTAAGATCTTTTGCATTTCTGAATTATTATTTAGAAATGATACACTTTAGTCATAGCAAATATTAAATCTTCAATTTATCTATTCCTCGTAGCAGTCAGCTACGTGCTACGAATATTGAGATATTAAAACAATGTAATATTAATATAATTTATTAGTAAACACACTTGTGCCATTAAATATTTGTGTGAAACACGTGTATGCTCCAAATGGCGACAAATAATGGTTTGTAACACACTGGATGCATGTCATCAACGTGAATGTGCCAAGCTTTTACGACTGAGACTGACTTGCGGGAAATCATCAGCGCTGCTTAATCTTGCAACACTTCAAACGATCATTCATGCACATTTCAGTTTAGACAACGCTAGCTTTCGGCAACGCGGAATTAGTCGACCATACTGACTAGTGACTAATTCCGTCGCCCTTTTAGCAGTCCAGTTGCTTTTATAGCGAATAACATGCTTGATGCACAAGAGGAATCTTTGGCCATAACTCTGATGTATACGAATTTAATCGCCCTTTGCTAAGTGCGACTGAACATTAACAGTTCGGAGAATTATCTGGAGTTGTAGACAAACATGTGCAGGCCTGTTGTGGTGTACTGCACGTCCATATAATTAGCATCGATTAGGTTCCTGAAACATTTCTTGTTGTGTACGTTCCGCATTGCACAGATGATTTATTGTTCCAAACAGATTTCGCGAGACGTTTATTGATAGTAAAATTCGCGGTTGAATTCCGTTTGTTACTGGTGAGGCTGTATTTACACATGACAATGTCATGGAGGTTGTTAAACATGCTAATAGCTTCAGGAAATGAGAAGCAGTAGGTAAGTGAAATTATTTTCTTGGGAAAGTCGGTTAAAAGTTAAATTATGTGGTAACAGAGCTGGTTTTCATTGGCTAGTCGCAATGGTTTTATTACTTCCATAAAACGTTGTGATTGATATTGTTGATGCATAATCTTGACCGCTGTTCCTTCCAAAATAATTTATGGTTATTCTGGGAATCAAATTGTTTATAGTCGAACATGGTTACATCAAACAGGAATCGAGGACTTATGATATTAGATAGCTAGCAAAGATATACTATGTCTCTACATTTATATGTGTGGGTGTAAAAAGACGCTTAACGAAGCCGAAAGTCACTTTTTATTCCCGTCATTGTGATCGTTTTCTTTTTCTGGACCATACCTGGGGACCTTCTGGTTACGGAAATATTGAAGGTCAAAGTTCCAACTTTTGCAGACATTTTTTAAAGAAAACAAGTTTTCAATGTTAGTATTTAACTGTAAATACCCCACGAACCCTGAACCGTTGCATGCACCCATAAACACAATGTTTTGCGTGCGTTACGGCGCACTAACACCAAGTTTCTGATTTGAGAAAAGTAGCAAATCTCAACTGATTATTCTCAAATACATAACTATGCGCTTTTAAAATCCTATTTCGTTAAACCATAATCAACTGATCATTTACTTGAGTATTCCTGATCAAGTTCCAGTCTTGATTAGAGTTAAAAAATCTTAATTCAGAAACGAAATTCGATTTTAAAAGCGCATACTTATGTATTTGAGAATAATCAGTTGAGATTTGCTACTTTTCTCAAATCAGAAACCGGGTGTAAGTATCGTAAACAGCGATTTTTACACCAAAAATAAAAGTCGTTTTTCAGCAATTATTTTTGTGCAATGTTAACTTAATTTAATGTACAGAACGCGTAGTCGATGGCTATGTGATGGGTCTTTTTACACCCAGACACGCTTCGACGTAAACTTCAATAAAGAACTATTTCTTGCAGTACAACACAAGCGTATCCTGGAAATAATCGGATAAATCATCAACAGCTATGAATGTATTGTGATTTAACGAGTACGAGTATACCCGTGAAATTTCGAGTTGTTGCATAACATATTAATTAATCCAGCTTTTTAATTCATATATTTTTTGCACCCTTTAGGTCATGAGCTTACCGAATATCACAAGGTGAGGATCCATTTTTAATATAGGTAGGTACCTACCTATATTAAAAATGGATCCTCACCTTGGTAATTTTACCATACATTGTAATAGCGAATCAATTTTCACGCCTTCCCCTAAGACCTAGGCCGAATATTTTTTGATATTCGGTAAGCTCATGACCTAATATAGGTAGGTACCTACCTATATTAAAAATGGATCCTCACCTTGGTAATTTTACCTAGGTACCTACCTATATTAAAAATGGATCCTCACCATTATCTTTTTTTAAGGTGACATCTTGATTTTTGCATATATACCTATCACCAAAGCCTATATCTCCTGTAATCTACCTAAGCTAGTCGTGAGTCATTGACCAGTACCTACCACTGCTGATATTGCATCATAACTATTTTGCAGAACACGTAATTATATAAGTGATGGGTAGGTCCACAGGTATTATGTACACACGGCTACACATCAAGCTATACATTTCCAGTATAAGCTGACTTCGCATTGTACGAAAATCCTATACAATGCGAGATCAGCATAAACTGGAAATGTATAGCTTGATGTGTAGCCGTGTGTACGCAGGTATTGCGTCTTGGCGTGATGATTGATCTACATCAGCTATACTCTAAGTGTGTTCCGCGGAACCCTAGGGTTCCGTGATACCTCTGTCGGGGTCCGTAAGAATTTAGAAAAAAAAATCTAAACACCTCTCTCTGGTCGTTCCGCGGCTGCGCAGACTCCGCGGCCGCGCGGACTCCGCGGCCGCGCGGAGACAAAACGCTATGAACGTTATTTATTTATTTATTTGTATTTGTAGAAACATGTGTTACAATAGCTGGTACAATATCTCATAAGTTTGGTATCAACAATTTTATACTTGTACAACCCGTTGGCTCTAAGTTTGCCGTTCTGTGGAATGCGCGTACCCTCCCCCACGTGACAACAAAACTTATAATGTGTCATAGTTTTACCCAAATATTACAATTTTTATTGTTACAATTAAATAAAAAATATTTTTATATTATGTTTTGCTGACGCTACTTTTCGAACGTCATACCTATCGCCAGCGGCAAACTTAAAACGAGCGGGTAGTATACTTGTGAGCGCGTAGTCTCTTTGATAAAAGCCGCCTCTGAATTAGACGCTATAGTTGTCAACAAGCGACTTTCGACTCTAACTTCAAAGGATAAAGTCGATATTGTTTACAACGCAATTTTTAAATTTCTGTTTTTATTTTTGCTTTTTGTTTATCAAAGGTGCCGACTCGAGTATTTTCGAGAATATTTGAGATCGAGTCTAGGACTAAGTATAAAAGCGTCGCCCGTCGTCAGTTGACGATTAGCGTTCGGAGCGATAAGTTACTGCCTACTTACAAGCTCGCTAGCGAGAAACTAGTGTTCATTGTTTTACTGCCTGCTGTATTCTGTTGTCTCAGTTTTGTACATTTCTTCACCGTAGGTACTAAATTTAGTCTCTTATACGCAGTAACGATTGTGGATTATTTAAACCCCACTATCCTGACGTGTAACATTATAAATAAAGAAGAATGGAACGTTGGCTTAAAGGTGTTAAACGTGTTGCAACAACGTCTTCTAATGACGCTGAATGTTCAAAAGCAGTGCGCGCGGAGAATATAGCAATCACCGATTCAGAAGATGATGCCACGACGTCAAGCTCGACGGTTTCAAAGACGAAAAGAAGGAAGTATGATGAATCTTATATCAGTTTCGGATTTGTTGATTCCAACGGCTCACCTCTCTGCATGCTCTGTAGTAAACTGCTTCCTAATAGTTCCATGGCACCTGCCAAATTGCGCCGACATTTAGAAACTGTACACCCCGAGTCTAAAGACAAGAATAAAGAATTTTTTGTTCGCAAAAAAGATCAGTTATTAGAAAGTCAAAAAAATATGATGCATGTAACACAAACTATCAACGAAAAGGCCACGGAGGCATCATATTTAGTTAGCTATCGCATTGCACAAGCAGGTGAAGCGCATACTATCGCTGAGAAATTAATAAAACCATGTGTATTAGACATAACAAAATGTATGCTCGATGAAAAATCTGCAAAGCATCTTTCTACTGTTCCGCTATCAAACGATACTGTTTCACGACGAATCCATGATCTGGCAAGCTACGTCAAACAAGAACTAGTTACACGTCTACAAAATACACGATTCGCCTTGCAAATGGACGAGTCGACTGATGTCGCTGGTTTGGCTATCCTGCTGGTTATTGTGAGATATCCATATAAAAGTTCTTTTGAAGAAGACATGCTTATGTGTTCATCGCTGCTTACAAACACTACCGGGGAAGAAATTTTTAATAAAATAAATATATTTTTTGAAGAAAATAATCTCAGTTGGAACAATTGCATTGACATTTGTACAGATGGGGCCAAGGCGATGACAGGGAAAACAGCAGGAGCAGTGTCACGAATTAAAAATAAAGCGCGTAATTGTAGTTCCAGTCATTGTATTCTGCATAGACAAGCACTTGCAAATGCCGTCAAATCTAAAATTAGTTATGGGTGAAGCGGTAAAAATAATTAATTTTATCAAATCACGACCACTACAATCCCGATTGTTCTCATTATTGTGTGAAAATTATGGCAGCAAACATAAAACACTGCTGCTCCATACAGAAGTGCGATGGCTGTCTCGGGGTAAAACTTTAACAAGGCTATTTGAACTTAGAGCCGAGTTACAAATGTTTCTTTCAGCAGATACTTCTTTTAATTTGAAGGACCGTTTGTATGATAAAACTTGGTTGTTCCGATTGTCTTTTATGGCGGATATCTTTCAAAAACTTAACGAATTGAATTTATCGTTGCAAGGTAAACAGACAACAGTGTTTCAGGCCTATAATAAAATAACTGCTTTTAAAAGAAAATTAGATTTTTGGATCATTTGCATTGGTAAGAAAGAAATAGAAAGCTTTACGTTACTCAGTGAGTTTGTTAGCGAAAACGACTCAGTAATGTTTGAAGATGATGTGTTTGAATTGGTCCAATATCTCAGTTCGATGCGCGCATCTTTTGAAAAGTATTTTCCCGAAGAACACAATACAAAAATTAAAGTGAATTCATGGATTCATAATCCTTTTTTACCCAACTTGGAAAAGCCTGAAAACATGTCAAACGAGATATATGAATCTCTTTTAGAAATGTCATCAGACACAAGTATGGAGTCACTGTTCAAAACGACGCCTCTCAATGATTTTTGGTGCAGAATCCAAGATGAATATGAAGGGTACAGGGGAAAAACATGCTATGTCACATTTTTATGTTTTTTGAACTGACAATGCCATTGTGAAGTATAAATTTGGTAGAACGAAACGCCAAAACACACTTTGCAGTAACATGCATAGTCACTGAGTAATATTCATAGTAAAATATTGATACAGTGCAATAACAAGCAATGTCCAACTCGTACAGGAGAAAAATAAGCTTTTTTTTTTACTACACAACAGAAACAAATATATTTTCTTTATAAATAAATATATTTTCCTTCTATTTGAAACTTTATTGTACCTTTTTTCAAAGATCAAAATATTAATTTAGCAATTTCTCAGTTCATTGTCTTTGTGACATTGCATATTTTTCCCCTGTGCCCTTCATATGCAATGCTTGGCCAAATGGCTCTGGATATTCTGCTCCCGTTCCCAACTACATATTTGTGCGAAACAGGATTCTCTACCTACGCAGCCACGAAAACAAAATATCGCAATAGACTGGACGCCGAAGCTAATATGAGACTCCAACTTTCTTCCATCAAACCTGATATCAACCAATTGATGAAAAATTAAAAACAGTTTCATACCTCCCACTAGTTAGATTTTTTCTTTTTTAATGTTTTCTATTGTTGTCCTTGCCAAGTGGTGAAGTAAATAATAATTAGTAACTGTTACATTGTACTTTTATTATGCTGATTAATAAAAAATACACTTATAAAAACAATTGTTTTATTGTAGGGTTCCATCAAGTATTTTGCTTCGCAAAAGGGTTCCGAAATTTAAAAAGTTTGAGAACCACTGATCTACATAATATACCTATATAAGAGGCGCGGGAACTGACTCATTTGATCATTTCATTCCGTACGCAAATGTTCAGACAACAACTATACAGTATTTAGATACCTACCTTCCATAAAAGGTATCCACAGTTTGCCAATGCGATGTAGGAGCCAAAACAATGAATATTCCATTATGGGAAAGTTCCTAAGAAAACTAACAAATTCTCTTCGTCTATCTCTTTCTAATTCTATAAATAAGACAAGGTAGCGATAGTTTGCTATAAAGTTGTCTGTTCACGTGTCAACAGATACTATATCTTTGGAGGCGTGTGGCTATCTTCGCGTTTCTGTTTAGCATCGTTGTTTCTATTACAAAACTAGCTGCAATTTATTTACATTCGAATCCATTACAAACTCTAGTTCTACACGTGTCTTTACCCAAGTGTAAGTAGAAAAGTATTCATTTTATGAAGGTATTTTTATGAAAGCTTTGATTTTAAACTAAGACCTTCGTTTATTACCTACAAGGGCCGTAAAATTTAAGAACGGAACATTTCGTAAATCGTCCGTCACTAGCGAAACACGGCCGATTTGCCAAAACATTATGTCACAACGAATAAAACTATGTAAACGTATCATGAAAATTGATAGGTATCACATTATAAATACCTACTTACATACAGACATTAAAAAAAAAAATTTGCTAAAATAAAATTTTATTTCATTATGTAATGAGCAAAAATATCGTATAAAGATAGATTAAAGTTGTAAATCCATTTCTATACGATATACAATCTTTCGAACATTCTCTTAATGGTTGGGCGGGCGGACGAAACGCATCGCCCGCCCGCCCAAGAAGAAGTTACGCTTTTATTACATGTTAATCGTATTTGGACATGACAAACGTAGTTACTATCAGTAATTTCATAATAATATATGACCTGATTGAAACTATTTAAAATACGTCTCGTGGAAGAATTACCGAAGATTTTTTTTTACGTACTAAGTTGAGGAAAATAGTTTGTTGCAGTTTATAGTGCTAGTTGAAATGTTCGTCATCATTATTTCTTTAATTAGTCAGCTTGGCCCTTTTTCTAAGCTCATTAACTATCGAAGCTTATCTCTCCTTGCTCCCTTTGGACCGAACAAAACGTTAGATTAATCAAAATTATACAGACAATTACATACAAATAATGAACACTAAAATATTGAACCGTTTAGTGTTCCAATCATTGACATTAAGTGCGTGTACAAATAGTCACAGACAAAATAAATTGTCTCTTGTAATGGTCTATAATTACTATTTTATCTCCAAACAACCTGCATCATTAATATCTTAAAATGTTTTGGCTACATCACTTAGATACAAATAATGTTCTAGTACGAGCGAGTGTATAAATAAAACAAATGAGTGTCGTCATCGGTAACGGTGGTCTACGACCCGTAGCTGAGGTGTCGCTAATCGTCCGTAGCGATGCCTGACAGACTCACTCACCCTTCACACCCCCGTATGAACTTCAAAATGTCGCAAATGAGTTATACACGTCATTTAAGGGTGAAAATAGGTGAATGTATATTTGGCAAAACAATATTTTTACAGTGAGTTTCGTTGTTTTTCGATTTATTTTTGAAAAACTGAATGAATAATAAATTGCTTTGAGAAAGAAACGATGATCCGTGAATAAAGAATCGAATGATTAAAAGTGATATCCCTTTCAAAAATTGTTCTACGTAGAGTCTATTTATCTTTCAGCCTTCATCTTTCATATCTAGGAATCCACTATTTGACAGCGGTGCGGTGGTGCATCCTTTCTCTATTGACTGCTTGTCACAAGAGTCTACGCTATACCGCTAGGGGGCCTAAAACGGCCACTTTAGCAATTCCTCTAAAAGCAATTCATTTCCTGAATTTCCAGCTGTCATTAGCATTCCTCTAATTTGACACAAAAGCAATTTATAATGTGTGGACCATTTTACGAATCTCCATAGAACACTGTCAAACAGATGAATTATTTCGTAATATGAATCGCACGCAGATCATAATTATGAATTGGCAGTTTGTGACATTTTACGATGATTTATAACATTTTCCTATTATTGTGTTGCAGTGGCTGTTTTAAGCCCTTTTAATTTTTTTACATCCGCGGATGCGGATTTAATGCGTATGCGGAGGTCTAAATATATGCAGAAGCTCTGCAATTGCGAATGCGGATGCGAATATCCGCAACATCCTATCCCTGCTCTATACTATGCTAACTATTGCTCCATTTAGCAGTCTAGGTATACCCGTGCGTAGATCTTCTTCATATTTCAGATATGGGATAACTACGAGTAGGTATTTTGCGATAGATCATTATAATGATCAGCTCAGTTTTCCTCACCTGGAAAGAAGACGATACGGTACGATCACCGACTAATGACAACCCAGACGCCTCATTCTCGAAATTTTCTAAAGTTCCCTTGTGATAAAATGCTCTAATTATATCTATCTATTGTGAGAATTATTTTGTGTATGTTTGCACAGCTCGTAGTAATTTCAGGCTGGCCTTTAATCGTGCTTGGCAATAACAAAGGGATCAGTAAGGGAATTTACGATAATGAGATGCTATTTCTCCGATCGATCTCATTTTCAGAGTAAATATAGTACTCATGTTAGGACTGTAAAGCTTTATGTTAGACAGATGTTTTACTCTACATAAGTTAGCTTGGCTTAACTTTCTTGGATGTTTTTTTTTTCTTGTAAGAAATTGCGGAACTAAAATCAGAGTCATGACTGCCGCTGAAACTGGTGGCTAACGGGAATAAATAAAAGTAGAAAACAATGAAAATACACTTCAAATCATTCCACTCTACAGCCTCCGGTGGTGCTAAACAAGCTTTTGTTGCTATGAATAGACAGGAAACGATATTTTGATTATTAAATAAAAACTGTTGCCAATTCTCTACATCACTTCAATGAAATGAAAAAAACTTACGACACATCAAAGTTTGTTCACTAGATCGAATGATCCTGTTTGATTATTCCGATGACATAGTTACATTCACGACACCGCAGAATGATAATGTTGGTAAACATGAGGACATGGCCACAAGTAAACCCAATATAATCCCTCTGTCACCTTCTAAAACGCCCACAAAAGTGACAGGATGGTCCTATATGTAGCTAACAAGGTCAACCTGGAATATACAATATAATAATATTATTAGCTCGCGTTTGCTTCTTGAAGGGCAAACACCTCACAGCACTTCTACTTTCCTTGATAAGACTAACAAACTTTCAAAAACGTTTTAAAAAAGCTATTCATTACACCACAAGTCTAGCCAAGCAGGCACGTTACTACTAAGAAATATGAACACGTACATCTCGTGACAACAGAGGAAATAGAATATGCCTACCATCGGAAGTTGTTTTAAAGTCTGAGCTTCAATTGTTTATAGCAGATCTATTTATAAAACAAGTTGAATGCGGGCCAAAATTCGATAAAACGTGATGTTTCAGGGTGATGCACGTGGGTCGTATGACGCCATACAGCCAGACAACACACATACCTAAATAAGTAGGGTTATCCAATGTAAACATACGAGACACTCATAACAACCGTAAAAAGGAAATTGAAAACGTTTCACTGAATGAAGTATTTCCAGCTGATGACATACAAGTGCTTACCGCGTGTACGTCATACTTCGTGGTCCATCAATCTTACAATAACAAGGTGACCGATTTGTCTTTGAGGGATCATTGAATTCAAAATCAAAATCAAAAAAAAATATTTCGCATAAACCTACATGTGCACTTATGAAACGTCAGAAGCTAGGTGCACGGTTCCAATTGGTCATTTCCTATGGAGAAGAGCCGGCAAGAAACTCCATGGTTACTCTTTTAAAAAAACTCTTCCAGTACTTATTCGAAGTGACGCAAGCCCAAACATTGTGCCCAAACCTAAACAAAGCCATCACGTGCAAAACGTGATAACAGAAATGTATCAAACGAAAATAAAAAGTCTGAGGAGATCAGTTCAGATTCAAAATTTCAGACAATAAAACTTTGACCAAAATAGGTCTATTCGAAAAATAGATGAAGTGCGATAAACCACGAGCTTAGGAGAATTTTGTTTTGAATTAAATGATTTTAGCTAAAGCTTTTGTACAAAAACTTTTTACAAAAAAAATAACTACCGACTTAAAAAAAAAACACTAAAAAGTGAAAAATAAGTTTAATTTCGGTCTTTGTTTTTCAATTTTCGTTTTTTGCCACCGACTTCTGAATTAAAGTTAATTTTCACCTTTTGTGTTTTTTTTGGAAGTCGGTTGATTTTTATGCCAGCAACTTCTGAAATTAAATTTATTTTTCACTTTTTAGTTGTGGTACCTACCCCACACAAATTCGAATACCACAGTGTGAGAGTTACTTAAAACATCGTCTACATAGTCTAAGTGGGAAAAATACGTAATATTGAAGCTAACTCAAAAACTACGCTAGCAAAGTTAATATAATTTATATGGAACCACCTCTGAAGTATGACCTCATCATCTGCCTAGCCTTTTCCCAACTATGTTGGGGTCGGCTTCTAGTCTAACCGGATGCAGCTGGATACCAATATTTTACATTGAGCGACTGCCTATCTGACCTCCACAACCCAGTAACTGGGTAATACGATACCAGTTGGTAAGACTGGTAAGTATGACCTACCAAACAAAAAAAGAATCATCAAAATCTATTCATAATTGGCGGAGTAATAGCGTAACATACATACAAAAAAAAAAACTTACAGACGAATTGAGAACCTACTCCTTTTTGAAGAAGTCGGTTAATAACTAGCTTATGCGTTGTAATGCCTTTTTCATTATTTTTAGGAACCTTCTCCGGCACACAATAACTAAAGTCTCATTACAATCGGTCGAGGCATTTTCGAGATTTTGCGAGACTAACGTACGGCAATTGATTTTATGCAGATACACATCACACCCATGTCATCGAAATATACAAAAACTGTACCTACCTATAACAAGTAGATTAAGTTATGATTAACATGATTGGGAGAACCATGTCAATCAGTAACAGGCACTTGATGTGATGTTCCCGCTGTAACCTAATAACTGTAACTTAATAAGAGCTGCTACGAAAGGCCTACGTATAGGTTTTTTTTTTGTGAAGTTTGCTGCACGTAGTTATGATGCTTCTTATAGCTAAACTTGTTTTTGTTAAGCTTTACTTTAAAAGAAGCGTCACCGTTCTTAAAAATATACTCTAGAGGAAAAATCAAATATTAAAAGTATCAATACGAGGTCACCTGTCGCCGATGGCGCCGACCTTGTAAACTCTTTCACAAAAATAAAATACACAAAATCGCATCAAACATTTTTTGTACTGGTAATAAATTATATCGTCTACATTATAAACATCCTGTTATGAATCCGTTAATGACGTTATTTTATACCAAAAAAATCAAATTCTTGAATTAGCTGATATTGAACTACCTATCAATGATTTCCAAAAATAACTTTGCTTGGCTAAAGTGGTTTTAAACAACGACTTTAGAATGTTAGTGCCGAATACCTGTCCGTTGAACTAGGTAGGTATTTTACCTGGTATTTGATCTGAAATCACTGAAAAGTTTATTTCGCACAAACGTTCGCACTACTTTGCTGTTGTATGTAGATAATAATAAATAAATAGTGGATGTCATGACATAAAGTTCTATCCTTTTGTCATGATTATCAACGCAACGTATTTTGTTTGACAGTTCCAGAATATTTCAGTTAAAACAAAAAGTTACTAAGTAGGTACATGATTTGCTATCCAGTAACTACTTTGCTAACTGGAACTCTATAATTAGATATCTATTCCTTTTTTAATGCACTATCAAATGAATTACCTAATACAAAATGTAGATATAAAGTTGAAGGCTCGATCGAAGTTCGATTATTTGAACATTTTGTGCTCCCAATTTAACGAGTTTGATTCATTCGATATTACGGTAGTGACTTGCAAAAATTTCACGTTTGAAAAGTTCATAATAAGAAGGCGTTATCACATAATTGAGTCTATAAACAAAGCCGATTCATTAACGTGGAATGTAAAGTTGAATCACCCACAAAGTTGGATAATCTCAGGTGGACGCCGTTACGCCGCTATTTCAGTACTTTCACGGGCGAAGCTATACGTGGGTACCTGTACACCA
Organism: Lithophane semibrunnea; assembly: GCA_947363905.1. Lineage (NCBI taxonomy): Eukaryota > Metazoa > Arthropoda > Insecta > Lepidoptera > Noctuidae > Lithophane > Lithophane semibrunnea. The sequence goes on from OX376198.1 coordinate 9,223,391, forward strand.
ACGATGTATGCGCAATGTGGGAGGTTTTAATCGTTTTCCCGGAATATTCTACTCCAAATGATGTGATAAAACAACAAATAAGCATAACATTCAAAGTTGTTATGAAAATACCGGAATTTAGACAGCTGAAATCTTTACCAATGCTAAGAAATTAATATGTTTTGAATTTGGTTTTGATGAAAAGTAAAGAAAAGCGTACAAGTATATGAAGGAAACTTTTTAAAACGATAATAATTTAAACAATTGCATTTATGTTTTCAACATTAACTGACTGCACTTTATGAACATTTTCTATAATTCAATTAAACGTGTTATCAGAAAATGGTTGCATCCGGGAACATAAGTAGGAAAATACGGGCAAAATAAAATGTTTATTGAATGCTTTGGGCGGGCGGGCGGCGGGGCAGGGCGGGCGGCCGGCGAGTGAGGATCGCGCCCGCCGCGACCAGTGCGCGCCCGCCCAGGTCCGACACTCGACGTCGGCTCGTCAACGAAACCACACAACTCTATTTTTTAACGACCATTATTTAATCGGTAAGAAACTGCCCAGTGTTCCATCGCTAAGTCCGCAAGGGTTGTGCCAAGTGTACCCCACGTGGGGTGGTCGCCGTCTCACGATGTCACCCCGAAGTTCGCGCCGTCTCGCTCTAAAGTTGCGCAATTGAAACTTCGTCTCGCTCGGTTCACGACTTCGACTTAAGTCTAGTTTTCATTCTCGCGGGTGATTAGTCGAGATAAGCGGAGATACGGTAACATTTGTTCAGCAGCACGTAAGTTACTCACACGTTATTCGACAGTGAACGACCATAATAAGGTGAAATATTCTAGTAGCATTTACGGAATAATAGTAAACACTGTGTTCAATGATAATCATAAGCAGTTATTCATTTTCATCCCTCCTGAAGCTCGTTTTGAAAAGGAGCTACACCTAGAAATGAGTTAACAACATTTTGTATTTGTAATTTGAAGCAAAAGTGACGTTAATTGTGTATATTTTAATGAACATTCAGCTTCAAGAAATCGTTTTGTGTGCTTTAAATATTTGCGTAAAATGTAGAGACGTTACTTTCAATGGCAATATTACTTTAAATGTGTGCATTCTCTACGCAAAATACTCGCTTAGACGTAGAGTTGCGAAAACCAGCCCGTTGTACTACACTAAAGTGTGCATTCATAAATTAACTAAATACAATATCTTATTTAAATTAATATTTCTATGCAAATGATACTGCAATATACTTAGGTGTACAAAAAGTTTTTTCACTGAAGCAGTGCACTGTCCCCTCAAAATACAATCAATCCGTTTTGACCTATCTCAATTAAACATATCCTTTGGTACAGGTACATAGTCATAGGTACCGCGGGTATCGGCGCACCTGCGCCTGCGACAATGCGCCGGATCCGGGAATGCTGTGAATCCGATCCGGCCGCGCGCGCGCCTATTTTCAGCCACACTCATCCCGCGCCAAATTTGCAATCCCGCCAAATCGACGCGCCTCCATGTATTTTTATAACGGTTTCACAATCGACTAGCTTTTTTTTTAACGGCCAATCCACCTCGCGCTGATACCTACATACTTAACCTTCAATTTCTATCTGGACTAGATTCCATGGATTTTTATACAGATACCAATGACAGCTGCTGCATCGTAGTACTATGGAATGGAGCATGGAAATCGATGTAGCAAAACATATTTGACATTGGCCTTAAGTCTTGACCTAATTTGTAATAATAGGCACATAGTTAAGATCAATCCGGATCCAATCAAGATGATTGAATTAAAGATACTTAGGAAATATGCGCTAAAATAATTTTACATTTAGAAAAAAATAAATTTAATATTATCGAATGCCTTTCGACAAGTATTTATCTACTAATTAAATTAATCATTATTATTGTCAATTACTTGCTCCATTTTAAATCCGCTTTTTTTCAGGTATTTAGTTTTCAGTTAGTAATTAATTGAAAACCAAAAATAAATAATTTTACAATTGGCCGATGATTTATTGAGTTTTCATTTTATATTTAAATAACGTGGTCAAAGAAGGTAGATGGAAAATTAAAATAAACAGTATAATGAAAACACAAGTAGTACCAAACTCATAAGAATATTTAAGAAGCTTATATTAACCATAACCAATATTTTAAACAATAAAACTGATTCACTTGACCCAAATAACTGACATTTAATTATAAATTACCTGTTTTCGATCTAATTGAAACTGTAATGTAATTGTTGCCAAGTCTCCTTTCACTTTTAACTAACTGTGATGACTGATGATGCTACCGAATTACCTTGGCATGAGTTCTAATGACAGGTGGGACCATACTATATCACTTTCCTTTCGAAATTGAGAAATTTTAAGATTTACTGAAACATTTTAGAGTTACATTTTTATTTATCATAAAAATGAGCTGATTGCTCATAAACACTTCTAATTTTTTTGTAGAAAGTGGTAAAGTTTGTGTAAAACAAACTACAGTACCAACAGCTGACAACAGTACCTCATTAAAATCGCGAAAATGAAACTTTCAACATAAACTAGGTACATTAAAAGCTTAATCTAGCAAGGTATCAACATAAACTACATCAACTCAAAAAACCTCTAGTCTTCCGGAACGTATATGTAATAAAGGGTTCAATCCGTAACAAGACCAGTGCGTACAGTTTTCAAGCGAGAAAATAAAAGATTATGTGCATTCCATAGATCCTTGAAGTGTTTGTTCTTATCTACACAAACGTCGATCTGAACCGAATGGCTGATGAATGGTGTTTCGGTTCTACTATATTTAAACCAATGACGCACGTCAATGAATAAACTGAACAAAATCCAGAGGTTGAGTTGTGAAAAAGTATTCGTAGATTCGATCGTTTTAAAATTTCGTTAACGATTACTTGGTTTCTATAATGCTTGCTTCTAATCAAATCAATAATTACAGTAACACAATTTATATTCAGGATTGTTTAGTGAGAATAGCGTTCAAAATAACAGGGATGTAGGCGAGTTTAATCTCAGAGCTAGTACTTATACAAAACATAATCCAAAATAGGCTTCTATGCCTTCAAGTATAGGTATTACAAAAGCACAAAGAGATTAGGGGAATCTCTTGAAATATCTCGAGGTCGCGGCATGAAAACCTCATCAATTCGTCTTCGCATACTAAAAGCTCGAAGCTTACGTAATTAGAAATTGCGGCAGGCCGCTGACTTATCCACATCGTTACTCGCAACAAGGTCGTCACAAACTCGAAAATAGCAGAGCAATGAGTAGACATTCGTAAAAACGACTGTTTTCAAGTTTCTCCTCGACACCAGTTAGTTTGGCGAGTGTCCAAGTCCACGGGCCATTCGACACGAGCCAGCCACCGAGACGGCTATTTGCGGCCCTGCTGCTAACTCTTGCGTACGTCACTGCTCTATTTACGAGCCACGAGCACGCTATTGTACTCAATTATGTCACCTGGACATATTTTTAAAAGATATATATTGGCAAACTCAAGGTTAACTTTTGACATATTGACAACACATGCGAGACATACATGTCGCACAACTTTTTCAACCTACATATAACAACATATGTTTACAAAGATAAAATTTGTTACAGACCACGAGCACGACATAAACTGCCAAAATGTTTAAAAATCATTTAGAAATGATTGGCAGAAATGAGACGCCGTCGAAGAAAGCCAGATTTTGGCAATCCTTCGTGCGGTCTCTAAAAGGTAAGCATTAGAAACAGAATTTATTTACATTAGGATATAAAAAGGTTCATGTTTAATTAAGTGGCATGAACCTAAAGAAATTATTGAAGGATTATGAAACTATAGAAGACTATCATCTTTTACCCCAGGATCGGAAGACATCAGAGCCGAGGAGAGGTACAGGCCCAGCCGCCGTAGCGTGTTCCCCGAGCTCTTGAGCACCAGCTACCCCTACAGCAAGTCCATCTACGACGACCCCATCGGCGCCGCTGAAAGGATCACTGTCCCCGGATACCGCTACCTGCCCGTCCACCGTGAGACCTACGGATACTCCCCACGCCCCATCTACACTCACAACTACCCGCGCTCCCTTGACTCGTACAGGCCAGGTTAGTACCAAGTGTAAACAACAAACACTCCACAACATACACACACACACACGCTACACTAACCGACTTGCCAATTGACCACCGAACTTGAGCATTTATTATGATTGCTAAGCTTCATTAAACAAAAATAGTCAATGTTGATAGATCACCTGTTGGTAACTGTTCAATAGGTAATCGATTGGCAAGTGCATCACTCACAATGACACGTCAATTTGGCAATCAAAGGTGATATGTCCGACTCAGTTAGTCTGCCTAGAAATAAAAGTGTTGTAATAACAACCAGAATCAGAATTCAATGCTAAATTAATGTTCACTGTAAATATTACATCTATTTCAGTTATGAATAATACTGTACATACCTATAGTGAAAACATTTAATTACTTTCACAAAAGTTTAACACAAATGTGCTTCGTGCAGGGGTCACTATTGTGTTGTTACCAAACACAGTAAACTTTAATCTAGTTCTGTCGTTTCAACTTCAGTTCTAGAACTGTATCAACATTTTGTTTCAGCACAAAAGGGCTCCGGGAGAGTCTAGATTAAAATTCAGGACCTCGTATATTACGAACACTACATAGATAATGTATAGTCACATCAGTGACATAGCATTATCAAAAAATGATCGTCATTTTTTTACAAAAGCGATTGAAGCAATTTTTATTAATTTTATAACAAGTCGTTGCGGGCTATTCTGCTGGCTATATTTTACTATGTAATAAAGTTTTATATAAATAAAGAATTTTTATCATGAAATTAAGATGATGTACAACCTGTCATCAGTTCGAAGATTGATATTGGATGAATCGATTTAACATTACATGGAGCTACATACAATCACAGATTCGTTTTATTTATTAGTTATGTTATATTTTTTCTTCGTACTGCCTTACGTAATGCTTGTTAAAGTTATCACGTAAGGCACTAGAAAAAGGATAATTTGTAATTAGTGATATTTGACGTAGGTAATTGAAATGTCTTTAAGAGAAAGGTAGTCGTTTTCATAAAATGTGAAGGTGTTTCATGATTAATATTAGCTTCATCTGTTCAAATACGTCTGTACTGTCCGGCATTTGATGTTGTTGCTTGTGCAAGTTACAACTTATTATTTTACTAATATAACGCATGCGTAATTTGATAGAAATCACCTCTTCATACATAACATTACTCCACACTTGTAAAGTCCATGAATGTTACATCGACGTCACTAGTACTGCATTGATCTTCTAGCATTTGTCAGGTGATACATATATTATTATTTACCCCTTTAAATAATACTAATTGTGACTTAGCCCACAATGATTTTCTTTTATCGCGCCCTCCCGGCAAGTTGATGTAGAGGTGAGTTCTATGAATAACTTTCATGATTTACTGTGGTTCCCCCGACATTTTCACTATAAATACCTAAAGCTTAGCTCAGCAAACTAATCAACTACTAACTTATTTGGAATTAACATTTAGGTACCTAGATCATTTCCTTCCATTATTTTAATAGTCATATTTTTACTACTTTAAAAATACCATATGGAAATGGTTTTTATTATAAAATTCTCCATATTTTCTTTAGCACAGTCTACAATTCTACAGTTTGTTTCTTCAAGATTTTTTTTTTCAAAAGGTTACAAAAACTGATTTGTGTTTCCTTCCGTTTTTTTTTTAATGATTCTATCGACGAATCTAATGTTTGATTAGTCTTGATATTAAAATAGAAATGGCAGTGAACGCTGGCTTTGGGTCATCCGTATTAGCGCAAATTAATAATAACATTTCGAAATGAGGACAACCTATGTTATTGTTATAGTATAGAATTGGACACCAAAAAAATATGGTTCCAAACCAATTCATTGGCATTCTAGAGTGTAATATTTTTAAGAGTAGGTATACATATTTAACAGTAACAAACTTAATTAACTTATAATTGTTTCCACTGACAGTATATCACGTACCAAGGCGCGTGCGACGAGGCGTCGACCCCTTCGATGCCCACAAGGCGTGGCAGGACCATCTTGACAGACTGGCAGCCATCGACAGGCTGTACCCCTCTCGCTACGGTCTCTACCTGAAGGACCGGGCATACCCCATCACCGACCTTAACGTTCCCATTTCCTCACCCTTGGCACCCAAGAGCCTTAAAGGCATCGAATATGAGCCCGACAGCAAGCCCCACTGGGGAACAGGTAAATACTAACAACTTTATGCACGAACACATAGGATAAGCTAGAATAAGCGCTGCCGCGGTTTATCTGTACAAGTTTTACTTCTACAACTTATTTGTAGTCGTCTTTCGTGTCTGAGATAGACTGATTGTTATTGTAAATAAAGTACAGGCGAATCCCGGCTGTTTGCTGATCCATGTCGGAGGCTAAGTACGGAATACCAATTATATTAAACTTAAATTATCTAATAAAGATAACAGTTCTAGTTGGAATATCCCGGACGTAGCACTTCACGTGGATTCAGATAATTATAAGAACTTATTGGGACTCCATTCACCTGTAAGATTCAATCACAGTTGAATCTAATACGTGTGGTATGTCGATGTCCGGAGGAAAACAAGAAGCTATAACAACAACTTATTGAATTAACTAAAGTAAGTAAAATCTTATCTGATTGGTACATTCAAATAAAAACAACAGGTACCAAACAAAATCTAAATCCGTACATATTACTTTACCTTGTACACACGGCTACACATCAAGCTATACAAAACCAGTTTAAGCTGATCTCGCATTGTATAGGATTTCCCTACAATGAGAGATCAGCGTAAACTGGTTTTTTATAGCTTGATGTGTAGCCGTGCGTACATTGTTATAAATAAACCATCCAAAATTCAAAATTGTAAATAAGTAGAGCTTCAATAGATAAAATTACATCTGCGATATAAATAAATTCTGACATCCTATTGTAAAATTACATCAAAACGTTATTTTCTGATTGAGTGAAATTTTAAATTGTATTTGTTACGATATATGTAGAAATAATTTTATACTTTCCCATAACTTGTTGAATAGTACAAAGTTTTAAGAACATTTAACTAACACTACGATATATTTTGTATTAAAACATAAAAGACCAACCCGTATTTTGATTTAGTAGTTTAGTACCTCTCCGCTGTAATTTAAATTACTTATAAAATATTTTCTATAATTTGGCACAAAATTTATTAACATTTTTAAACTTACGTAGGTACTTGAGACTGCCACACATTCCTGCCAGCTATGTCTGTGTATTACATAATCTTTCACAAACATAATATATATAATAATACCTTCTTCTAGCCTGTTCCACAGAAATGTGCGCCAGTCTGAAATAGAGATGAAATTTTCATGCATCAATATTTTGAAATGAACATGTTTGCATGAGCTGCATTGTAAATATGAGCAAAGCAACATTCGCTCCGGAATGTTAACTTACGTATTCGGTATTCATGCTCGGCATACAAGAACACTACACTCTACAAGTACTTATAATAAAATATAAGACAGGTGATCTTTCTATTCGGTCTTACGTATCTATCAACGTGGTCAATGGATTTTATTATCAATCCCCGACGTGTATATTTGAGAAAGGTATTGATTATGAGACTTGCCATGAAGGAGCGTGGCCGGCGAGGATATCGGACGCGTTCAAAAGCGACCCATTTTTCGCTGAAGCCGAAAAATGGGCAGGCTTTGATCGCTCACTCCGAGGGAAGTCCCCGACACCCGTGAAGCCGAGGATTAGCCCACCGCGCGACTGCGAGGTCGCATACGATGCCGACGGTAAGGGCAACAGACCACACCCTGTACACCCTGTGTCTTCGTCATGACCCACTCTTCTATCTGGGTTATTGAACTTTTTTAAGTCAGAACCAAACTTTCTACGTCCGAAGCCCCAGTTCAGTGTAGAAGCACCTAATTTTTCAGAGCTGTGTGAGACTTAGCATCTGTAGTTAATATATAAATTACTTATAACCTAAACGTTTTACTTCTAATTTCTATTGATTTGAATTTCAAAGTGAATAATAAAACAGGACATTTTTATTCACAAAATCTTTCTTATTGTAGGTAGATACCTAATATTAATTAACATTGTCCTAAAGACTATCCTGAAGTGAAGTCCTGTTTAATGAGTGTATGTGTTCTTTTACATAAAATGTCATATTTGCTGGAAAATCGCATGACGTGAAAGCAAAAATAAAAACAATCATATTAATCACTACATATCGTTCATTAGTTTGCTGATATTAACATTTTACTTATTACTACTGCAGTTTATTTATGAGTTCTTCGTTATTACACTACCTACTTTAAAAATGTGCTCTGTGATTTGAACACGACCTACGATAGATGACGCATTTCTGGCATGTGCCAACTCTTGATTATTATGTTCAAGTGACAATGTTAGAGTCAGACTCTCACATTCGCAGATGCCAGTAGTAGGTATTTTGTTATCACTTTTTTTTACAAAGCAAACCTTTTCAATATGTAAATAAAATTATTGGAAGTAGGTAGTGTTTTTACACAGCTTACAATTTTTTCCTAAAATAAATTAATTTTAATTTATTTCAATGTTCGTGGGACTCGTAAATAACTAACATTGTAGCATGGACGCAGTGTCACGCAGCTGTGTTGAAAGCTTGCTTAGTTAACACTGTTTGGGCGGGCGATGACGAAGTGCAGCTATAGTATGTCTGTTGTCCCGGCACTAAACGTTATAGTTGTGGCGTATAGGTGCACCGCTGTACAACGCTGGCGGACTCCGAAGAAGGCCATGGGCTGACATTTTGAACCCGAGCCCTTATCTACCGTACTCGGCCATCACTCGGGACCCCTTCTGGTACGACTGGCCGGAGCTGAGACCCATGGCTCGATGGGACCGCAGCCCCTCCTACATCCGTGACTCGTACCTGTCGCCAGTCAAACGCACCTTCCTTTGGGACAAACATCCGATCAGGCCGTTAGGTTAGTGGGTTGCTGTAAATACGCAATACGTCACTCTGCAGCTTTATTGATGTCTTCTGAGCTGTACAAACTGGCCTCTCAACTACTTCATAATCGACATGGATTACCATCGCCATTTATTAACTTTGAATATACCAATGTCGCTATAATAAGACGATGAGACGCTGCAGTCGGTTACTTTTCATTCGGACGTTCAACTTTAGCAGTAAGTGCGCTGCGCGTGTTACTTTTGATTAGCTGCTATCTCAAATATTTACAAGTGTTTTAATATTATATCTCTAATTACGGCAGATTTAATGTTGGCAGACCGGTTCACCGTGGACGCTCTAAGCAGGACTTTACCGTTCATGCGTAGTCTATAAAACATGCAAACTTAAGCAGGTATCTGTCCCTAGAGTCGTGCAAGTGAATGTATTTTGAATCCTATTGTCTTGTTCACGTGTTTTTCGTACTCATTTGTGGTAGTTACACGGATAATAAACGTAGATCACTGACATCGTTTATCATTACTGCAACCAAAACGATTTCATATTTGATTTTAGCATCATTTTACCTAATTTTCAAAGCATTTTAGATACTTACGAAGGAAATACTTTTATCTTATTTCTATCCACATTTTTTGTGATCATTATTTAGGAACGGGTTTTCAATTCTATTGGATCGTTGTTGTAGTCACTCATCGAATCATCTCGAATTTAATATGACCACCACATCATTGTCATAATTATCTAAGCACGCAAATATACGCCTGGATGCACAAAGTATCATCTCTTAAAAATACACACATAAACCCTAATCAAACTGTAAATAAGACCATTATTATTAAGTACCAATTAGATAATACATCTACCTTATTAATTAAGCTAATTTCCTAAAAGCATAATTATATCACCATATTTAAGTAAGTACTTACATGGTGGTTTTTCCCTTAGGTAAATAAGTATGTAATTAAATATGCAGAACGTTTAACTTGAGACTACCTACCCTTACCTACCTACATTTTCTTATCTCTCCGCATTTGCTGTGAGTTGAAACGGGGAGTAAGATAAATACCTAGGAGTCTCAACTTAACGTGCATGCTACTTAATTAGGTAATTTAAGAAAACCGCTAAATAAAATAAATCTATTATTTTATTCCTTGCATATCGAAATATCCATACCTACCTTATTTATTATTCACTCCAAAAAACTTTCAGATAAAAATAATAATATGTTTATCGTCATAACTAACGAAGTACTTAGGTAGGTACTGAACAATGAAGTATCAGCTAGGTTCACTTCTGTTTTCTTTTCCAGCTGCTGCTTTCTAAGGGGCGCGACACCGAACCCACGATATTATAAGAACTTAATTTATATTTTATAAACTTTTTCTGTTATACATTGACTATGTTAAAACAATTATTTAACAATAAATTTTAAACTAAGCTACAAATTAAATTACGAATAATAATTTTTGATCAGTGATCACGCAAGATCTCAAAGACTGCAATAACATAGTCACTGCCACGAATATGAACTTGTTACAAAAGTTTTGTTTTTATTACCTAAATATTTTTATTTATTCCATAAATTAAAAAAATCAATAAAATCTAAAAAACGCGACGTGTTTTCTTTTATCTCTTCTTAAATATATCAACCCATCCAAGCCAAATACCTACTTCGGTACTACTAAGTAGGTATATTACCTAGTAATATTTTAGCACTTTTTTATTTAGGATTAGGGTAGATAGATTTATTAGGTTTTTAAGGAAGCTATTGCTAAAGATACCAAGGTACATAGGAAGGTACTGTTTATGATTATAAAAGTAAATAAATTAAATAACATTTTACTTTTTTCCAAAAATGAAAAAAATCCATACAAACTTTCATCCCCTATTTAAAGTAAGGACACGAATTTTCAAAAATCCTTCCTTAATGCTCACTTTTGATATAATAAGGAACTTTTTTGCAAAATTTCATGCTTCTAGACCCAGCGTTTTTGGCTGAGCATTGCAAATTCCATACGTGCCGTACCTACCGATTTTCCTCTTTTTTATAACCTTATTTCTATATCTACTGAGGCTACGTTTGTACTAGAGATATGCGAGGATGTGTAGCGAGGAAACTTCGTAAAACTAACCAATAACTTCGCTAGCTAAGCTCAAACTATGAAAAGGACAATTATTATTCCCTCGCATATCTTTGTTGGAAACGCAGCCTTATGTTGCTGACTGCCTATTAGGCCCAGTTTCGAGAGCGCCCTAGGCAAACAACTCATAGACGCCCCCTTTTTTTTTTTGAGGGTGTGAAATCTTCAAATGACTTCTCCCGCTTTGGGCGGAGCGGAAGGGCGTGTCAGACTTTTACTGACTAAACTGAAGGAACACGGGTGGGCCGTTTTCCTTCAGTTGCCTGTTGCCAAGGTCCCGGCATCCCTTTCGGACTTTCCCGCAACCCTGGCAGGCATCGGTTCTAGCGGACCCCGCCGACATCTCTTTGCGGCGCGCGTGGAACACAACGCGCCGTCAACCCGGGCCTGGTTCTTATCGGACGGCGAGCTACCCATTGCTCGCCGTCCGCAAGCCCGGCCTACGGTGGCCGGGAATCCGCCTGGGATTTCCGACGCCCAGGGCGTCCCCTGCGGCGGAGGATAGGGGCGTGAGGGCGCGAATTTTTCCGCTCCCTCACGCGTTCCGGCTCCTCGTTCGCGAGCATTACTGCTTCGCAGAAGGAGGTTACGGTTTCTCATGCTCTCTAGCTCCGTACCATGGCCTGAACCAGGGCCGGACGCCAAAGGTCATAGCCGCCAATCGCCTCTACGAGGACAAGACGGTGCTCCGCCCAAGCAGGGCAGACCTCCACCCTATGCTCCACCGTGTCCTCCGGGCGATCTACACATTGGTGATACCCAGGCGTTTCCTCCCGCCTAATCCTACACGGGAACCTCCCGAAGCTGCCGTGAAATGTTAGGACCTGCGTCAGGCGGAAGCACGGAGCACGCCTCCGAAGCTCTACATCTCTATAGAAGTAAATAATCTTTTATACTGTAGTATAAGTAGTTGCATACTTATTTACTTACACAATTAATTTTATATTAATTTTCATTTTTTTTGTTAAAAATCTTCCGCGCGGCGCCCCTAGGCACGTGCCTAGTTTGCCTTAGGGTTAATACGCCACTGATTAGGCCCATTGTAATACCCGATTCGAATTAATTCGAAATAACAGAAAGACTAGAAGAATAATGTCGGAAATATCTGCTGATAAATAACTTTGTACCTAATACCTAAATTAGGTACTTACCTAGGTAATATGGCCCTATAAATTGTCATAACATTGAGAACGCAAAGATTTCTACTAAGTGATTCATAATAGATGGGTCCATCCCATCCCATCTATTTTGTGATTATCGTTATTGTTGTTATTAACGAGTTTCATTGTCGCGATGCAACGGGCTATTCGGGCTACATCACCACCCGGCGACCTCATAACATAACCACGTCCCAACTGCTGCCTGGGACACAGGACACAGACCTCCTCACTGTTAGAGGGAGTCGGCTGGAATTATTTTAATCTGTGTCGTGTCGTAAGAGTGAAATCATTCTCGGAAATCATACGAAATCTGAAATGATTTGAGTTGTTTAAAATTCCATTCCATAGAGAAGTATTAGACTTTATTGTCTTTAGAATCATTTTCAGATTAATGATCCACTGTTATACTTACTGCTCAGTACCGAATGTTGATCAAAATTTTTTTATCGACAGTAACGAATATGTATTTTAATAATAAAATCACCTGATACAAGACTGTTCTAATTGGTTGAAAGTATGATTATTTTTATTTCAAGAAAACATTGGTTATTTGAATTACTGTATTCTCTTGCATTGTATTCTGCTTACAGTCCAGCATCCTCCTTAAAAGCCTCAGTACTAAACTACTGAAATGCAAAAAGTAAAAACGAAGGCTATGGTTTTTATGGAGCTACCAATACCAATCTAAAAAAATAACAAAAATGAATTCCTCACTTCAGAGTCTTCAGACAGAATTCCTCACTTACCATAATATTGAAATAGGAAAATAATTATGATGAAATCGATCCTCGTATGTACACGAAGTGGGTCACCCAAAAAGAAGCGTCATTCTGCCTGTCTCAGTTGTCAAAGTCCTACAAAGTCAAACCACAGACCACTTTTTATACTTAGTCTGTGGTCAACAAATCAATCAAATTTTGACAGAAAAGGCGTTACTGTTTAAAAATTTGATTTTATGTTTTGTTGTTCTTTGTTTGTACATGTAGTACAGATTATTTTAAAGTAATGGGAGAAAAAGTAGACGATCTCGTGAATGATGTGGAGATGAACAACTCCGAAATAACCTTTGACAATTTTACTATTCTAAAGGAATTCGGAAACATTGTAAATCTTGTTCGGTAAGTAGTCGACGCATTCTTTTTTTGCTTGAAAGAAAACACCAGTAAGTTTAATAATTATGTATTTTTATAAACTTCGTAACAAAATAAAGACAGACAAACAGCTCACCTGAATTTCCAAAAAAATAGTCATGTTTTGAAACTACTTTTTATTTCAAGGAATGAAGATTTTATTGAAACTGTCCCTAAAGCAAAATTAAGGCGCGTGAAATGGATTCCCATGTTCAACTGTTTGAAACAAGGCATTCTGGACGAGATGGTTCAAGAGTTAAGTTCAATGTGGGAGTACGAGAACATGCCTCAAAAACTTGAAATCCTTGAAAAGCAGAAAGAAAAATTCATGGACTTGGAAACTGACAAAGCTTTATGGTAAGTTCTGTGATTTGAAGCATTTCTAATAAGTAGGTAAGTACCTAAAGGGTACATAGTTCACATTATACCGGGACCAAGGGATACCGGGATTTTAGCAACAGGCAACTGAAGGAACACGGTTGGGTCTTAGTCAGGCCTCTTGTTTAAAAATGAAAACTCTTGGCATTATCACATTTGTATATTCTTGATTTATTGTATCACTAAAGAAATACCCAAGGCAGACATATTATATTATATATTTATAGACAAAGATCAAGAATGTACAGTGAAAGTAAAATACATAATGTCCTATTTTATTTCACTGACAGTAATGTTTTATTAAACCATGTCCTGTGTGTATTTTTAGGTTCAGGTTAAGGCTATGAATCAACATAATTATCAGCATAGGTTTGTTTTAACTGGTCTATCAGGTGGATGCTAGTCTATTTGGGATTTTATTAGGTACATAAATATAAATTAAATTATATGAAATTGACTTGTAAATTAAGAAATTTCCTTTCCGCCTTCCCTTTGATCATATTTCTATTAATTTTTTGTGTAAGTTTTACCACACAATATTATTTCCATTTCCTTTTAAAAAAATGTCATAATTACTTCTACTTTACCTATTTTTTTTTTGACATTGGTTATAGCTAAGATGACATAAAAGATTTGACTGTTTTTTAAATATGGGAATTCACCTTCTGGTCTATTAACTTAGTTTTAAAGATGCCCATGGGCCTCTGACTTGATTTTGCGTGCCATCGAGATATATCTGTTCTCAGGGATGCTGGTTCCTTCATAATGTTTTCTTTCACGGGTTTTTGAAGCAAGTGATAAATCTACAATACGCACATGAATCCGAATCGGGAATCAACTTGGGTTTGAACTCAAGACCTATGACTTGGCAGTCTGTCGGTCACACCATTAGGCTATTACTGCTTGTATTGGTCTATTTTCAGCTAACACTTTTTTTTTTCTATAGGAGACCACAACTTGCAGATGTAAAAGCGCATTTAAAAGCCAGTGATGTAGCCAATTTGAAAAAACAAAAAAATCTACTAGAATCTTTGGCAAAAGAATATGAAGCAAGAGTTAATAGAGTCAAGAAGATTCTATCCGCCAAGAGAGGTTATCTGAAAGCTCTACAACTCGATATTCAAAAATACCAGAGAAGAAATGAAGATGTTATTTTAAAAATTAATGATAAGCTGGACAATCACCACAATCTGATCAAATCTGCTTTAGCAGATACAATTGATATTGAAGAGATTAACTGGAAAGAGAAAGATATGGAAATCAATGAAATAAATTGATAGATATTATTTGAATAAAATTTATATTTCAGAAAATTGTACACACCTGAGAAAAAGTACAACAAAATGTTATAATAAGTTATATAATTTGAAACTCAATCGCTTTCAAAACTTATCTTTCTCTAAGTGTAGATGAAAATAGAATAAAATTTTAAATATTAAGTGACAGTAAATTACATAAGTTCTAATGTTGCTGCTATCTGTACCAGCTAATTATTTTACAGTATAGTTAAAAATAAGAACAGATATAATTTTATAGCAACATAATTATCTTCTAACAACAAATTTAATAAGCATCAAGTGATGTAAAAGTATGAAATAGATTAAGTCACATTTACTCTCTTAGTACATACATAAAATGTTAGTTTGAAACAAAAATACATTTTGTAAATGCAAACCAAACTGAAAATAAAATAAACCTCTAGTTTAAAATAGTGATATTTATTAATGAAAAATCATACATAGCTAAATAAAATTGTACAATGCAAAACCTGCATATAATTTTATAATATAACAGTAATAATACAGCAATTGCACTATTGTTGCGAGGACTACACTGCTTCTACCACATTTTATAAATTATATCAATTCATTTTGAGACTTAACAGTAAACTTTGAAAGGAAAGCCTCAGTAAGGGAGATCATGTCGAACATTCGTCAAATTTAGAACAGATCACTTAATCGGTAAGAATAATACTGAGTGCAAAATAACATTAATTTCACTCTCCCTCCTTAATACATAAGTGATTGCAATGGAGTCCTAGAACAGAAAAAACACTTAAGGTGAAGGTTAATATCATGTCTTAGGCCAGCTCCACAATAGGATTATAGAAAACAAAATATAATTAACTAAAATAATCAAAGGATGAAGTTCCATGGACGATCATTCATTTTAATTTTGCCTAATCCAATAAAACTAGAAATTTCAAATTAACCAATTATCGTCACTTACTCAAGACCTATATATAATTTACATTTATAGGCACATTAGTTACAGAATAAACCAAGCGAATGTGCTTTCGATCCACTACAACTTAATAAATAGGTAATATGAAATGTAACGACGCTTTCGTCTCCAATGCCCGCATCTTGAAGATCGCTTGCCACCTCTCAAACTCTTTTAAAATTAACGAAACAATTTACTACAACATCAACATGTTACAATAACACAACAGGGTACAATACCTCTTTAAAGGCTGCCTATAATCAGGGATCGAAAAAGCAATAGTCACCAAGGCATTGCCGAATAGATAATGTCAGCTCAATACAATCTGTAGAACTAAATTCATAAATTAATATCACTCACATTAATAATAAAAATTAAAAATAAGAAGGCACAAGCAAATCGATAAATAAATTTTAACAATACGCGACATATTATTCGGCTATGTCTAATGACCATACTATAATAATTATAATACATGATATAATTAATTATTTGTAGCATTCCTCTCACTGTGCAGCACACTGGATCCCAAACGTCAGTTATTTCTTCTTAGGTGGTGATCGCTGAGGTGTGGCTGGCCTCCCACTGTTTATGCCATTGTACTGGTATTTTGCCTTCTTCTCAGATGGCTTTAGTATCTGGGGGAAAACATAAATATTATTACAAGTCCTTTAATTTTATCGCCCACCGGTCCAATACTAGTTGTAAGTTAAGATTAAGTACAGTTACAGTATTATCTCGAAATACGTCTAGAATACTACTATCTACCAACTCTTACTTGTTTTGTGAGACATAGTTACCAAACATTCCAACACCTGAATTGCTAAATTCAAGTCGTAATTGTTAGTACTTGACTTATTTTACTCCGGGAAAAGGTTTCACTTGCAGTTTCTTATAGCTTCCTTTCGCGAGTGATACATGCATATGGTTGAGATTTTCAAACATTGTAAAAATATTGAAATAAAATCCTAAATATCCTAACTAATATTTTAAATGAGAACTTGAGAAGTGAGTTTGTTACGCTTTCACGCTAAAATGGCTTAACGGATTTGGATGAAATTGGCACATGAATAGACCATGACCTGGAATAGGACATAGGATACTTTTTATCACTATATTCTCACGGGATCGAGACTTACGCGGGTGAAACCGCGGGGCGCAGCTGGTATGTTGATTGTTTGTGTTGTGGTGTTTGTTTGAGGCATTAATTTGCAATAGTTATGCATTTCATCTACCCTACTAATAAAGACTTTTTTTTCCGAGTAGTGGTCGCTGTTCTATCATAGGACTACAGAATTAGTTTGCTCCTCTGTAGAAATACTTAAAGGAGATAATAATATAGGTATTCGTTCGTTTACCTATATCTTCTACTTCTAACACTACAGAAATATTTTTTCGCCACCGCGTACCAAGAGCGACGACGGCAAAAGCCGCTTTCATAACTCAATAGGAGGCGAGTCCTTAGAGCTCTCGCTTTTTACGGTTCCGTTGCCTATTGGAAAAAACGGAACCCTTCTAATTTCGTCGTGTCCGTCCGGATGTTACACACACATGACACACCCAGTTTACTCAGGGAATATTTACACCTTAGCGATGAAAATTGGACAGAAGGTGTATGCTGTGCACCGATAAACAATGGTGCAGTAAAATTGCGAAAAACCAATTAGGGATGGCTCTCCCCATATTACCGAGGGATGAAGGATATGGAATGGATCCCATAATTAAAAAGATTATTTTGTTTTCTAAGTGACTATTGACCATGATTTTTCTAAGTGACCATTGATTGAATGAGACTAGCTGACCCGACAGACGTTGTCCTGTCTTAATTTTCTAATTTTCCGCGCAATTATCTTTTTTTTTTCTTTCACAAGAACCTTCTCCTGACAATAACAAACAACAGAAAAAGAATTACCGAAATCGGTCTAGCCGTTCACGCGTGATGGCGTGACCAATGGAAATCGGGATTCATTTTTATATATAAAGATATTGGATATTTTCGGTAACAAACGCAGTAGTAACTTGCGTTTTTTCGAAAAATATTATGTAATACAAAATTATTTTTGCATTGTATAGGATTTCCGTACAATACGAGGTCAGCTTATACTGGAAATGTATAGCTTGATGTGTAGCCGTGTGTACTATGATATTCATCCCAACTACGGATGCCTTGACTGTGCCACCATGAGGCCTTAATTTTTTTCACATCACCTGCTGGATAATGTCATAAGTACAAACCCAACCCATTCCCAGTTTGGTCCCTCAGTTCACACACACATCCTAAAGTCAGGGCTCTGAAACCCTGGTTAATATTTTTAACCAGCTCGTAAAAAACGCCTTACGTTTTAAAAAGAGCGTTTTTTTTTTTCGCTTTTGCTCGATCAGAATCGATATTAGTTCGGTTCAAAATAAAACTGTTCAGGCTCAAAATACCGATTAATTTCACTCGGTAATTTCTTCACCCAAGAGAGGTGTACTCTCTAATATATAAATATTAAAAAATAATATACCTTCCCCGTCAGTTTTGCAATTGCAAGTTACCAGTCTTACCAGCGATAATAAAATACCTACAGCCGTATTCTTTTTTCACTCACTAGGCTATCTCAGGTTTCATCTTAGCTCACAATAGTCGCCATCCGAATCGCCGAATAATTTGTATGTAATGAATTAACGATACTATGAATTACAAAGTTATCTTAAGAATCGGCGTTTTTAGGGATCCGTAGTCAACAAGGAACCCTTATAGTTTCGCCATGTTCGTCTGTATGTCCGCGGCTTAGCTAAGAATCTTAGTACTAGAAAGCTGTAATTTGGCATGGGTTATACATATTAATCACGCCAACAAAGTGATAACATAAAATCATAAAATACAAAGATTTAGTAACTTGTAATTCCGCTTAACTATTCTCCAAGAGTCATTAAAAGTCTAAGAAATCGACACGTGTTGATACACGTGTCGATTTCTTACAGTTTAGAAGGTTTAGGATGTTAGTTTAGAAGATATAATAAGTTCAATTTTTAAGGTATAGTGCAAGAGCTAGATCGCAGAGTTTACGCGTAAAGTCTTCGATCTAGCTCTTGGACTATGATATCGTATTGAACTCATTATAATTTCTAAACTAAGATCCGACTAAATCTGTGATTTGGCGACTGATTCAGTTTGCCCCAGAAAATCCCCTAGATTACTTTTAAAATTATAGTAGACCTGGACACGGATCATACTTTTGTCAGTTTTTGTGTGTGTGTGTGTGTGTGTGTGTGTAACGAAATTGAAATATCGGTATATTAATGTTAAACCCCGATGATAGTTAATCACGATATAATTGTAAAAAAAAGTCGCCCACCGCGTCTGGTTGTCTGTCTGAACGAGCTAACTCAAAAACTACCGAACGGATTTTCATACGGTTTGTACCAATGGACGCAGTGATTCATGAGGAAGGTTTTGTGTAAATTGGCTAAAATATAAAGATGTATGAGTACGATGAATACTCCAAGTAGGATGAACATCAGTTCCATTTTAACCTAACCCACTTGCTTGACGCAACATACTGATGTTAGGCTCGGCATCCAGTCTAACCAGATGCAGTTGAATACCAGTATTTTACATGGAGCGACTGTCTATCTGATCTCCACAACCCAGTTACTGGGTAACACGATACGTCTTGGTAAGACTGGTTGGGGTTCAACCAACAACCAGTCCATAACAACTGTCAAAGATCTACAAATGACAGCCGGAACAACGGCCTAACGCGCTTTCCGAGCCACGGGTGATGTAAAGATACGACATTAAGACAGAAAAAAAAACGTAGGCATGCTCTGCTACCCGTGCGAAGCTTGGGCGGGTTGCTAGTTCCTAGTTCTAAATAAAATATAGGTATTCCATTATATGCTTTGACAGATGCATAGCGACTGCAAAAAAGCCAATTCCATACCGAGGACGTACTTAGGGGTGTTTACTGAATTCTTACTCTACATCAAAAATGAAAAGCAAGTCACGTCAATTTTATTTACGAATTGGTTCATTTTGTGACACATTAAGATACAGTTGAGGGAAATTGTTTGATAAATGTATTAACATATACTTATGTCTTAAAGGATGCACCCGCCATCCTTACCTCAGGATGGCGACTCACTTTCATTTTATGATCTCTTGTTTTGTAACTAGGTACTTACTTACATTTAAATCATAACAAATATGGAATAACACATTTATGGTACATTTCGCGTAAAATAACTTTGCCGCTCTGAAGTAGGCTACAAATGACTGCGCAGTAGTCAATCTTGGTTAAAAAACGGAGCGGCAGTTATTTGACGCGAACTGTACATTAATCCAACATAATATCCTCCATTGGAGAACTGCACTCGCCATCCTGAAGCGTAAGGTATACCTAGTCGCATTACTAAAATTCCAGTCAATATTTTACAAAACAATAAAAATAAAATTAGTGTTTGCTTTGCGCTATTCAAACACGTGATTACTTTAACAAATAACATAAATTATTACAGTATTAATAAAGTAAATCATTCTAGTACTAATTACTTTGTACTCTTTCACAAAAAAAATAGCATACCCGCTTTAAAATACTTTTTTACAAAGTATGGTAAAAAAAATATATACGGTCATTTTGAATATGTAATTACCGATATTCCTACAAAATTAGTTAATACATAAAGTTCAAAATAATAGAGATACTGACGAAAAACCTCAAAAAATTATATTTGCGTTTTCCCAAAAAAAAAGTTGTTTCCGATTTATATTGTATTGTCATGACAGGGCAGCATTGTACTGGTATTTTGCCTTCTTCTCAGATGGCTTTAGTATCTGAAGGAATAAATGTCGCATTAGTCTTTGGTACCTTTCATTGTGTTGTCGCATCGATGCCAAGACATGAATAAAGAAAACTACCAAATTCTCAAGGCAAGCTACATGCTGTTACTACAACACTTGATTGATAAGTTCGGCGACGCGGTACCCGCAGCTCACAGGACGCCACTTATATTTCGATCAAATTGCTTTTCTATAAATAAGCATAATTATTTATAGAAAAGCAAACCAGTACCTGCGCCGTCCTCCCTTGGTCCGACAGTAATCGACCCGTTAGTTCTTACGTCATACGAACAACATTTCACCCTACGCGGGTTCTATGATAGCCGATACTTCGTAAAAAGGTCAATTTTGAAAAATATTATGCGATTGAACGTGTTTTGTAATAAACCACCCTTTAAAATTATGTTTAACTAATTCACTGAATCAGACCTATGCAGACCATGGGATAGGAGATAGTGCACTACTTTTTTTTTTTTATAATAATGTAGAATGCTTATCCATCAACCTTAGTTGGTTCAGCATAATATAAAAAACTGGTTAAACCCCGGTTTCTGAAAAAGTCATCTACTTATTTCTAATCAGTCTGCTGTCAAATCTCCTGTGACAAAGACTATTTTGTTTTTCCCAGGGACTGGTCAGGCTATCAGAAGCTGAAAATGTGAAAACAGGTAAAAAATATATAATAAATACCTGGAAAGAACACATCAGTGTTTCGTCAACAGACATCATGCCACCAGCATTGTCAAACTCTCCACAGTAGTTGGGCGCAGAAAATAGTGTCACCAGTTGTCGTTTTGCAAAGAATTCATATCCATCTTCCACAACCTAAAAACCACATAAGGAGCATTATACATAAATAATCTCTGCTGTTAAAAAATTGTGAATTGTAATCTTTCGTTTTTCGAGTTATGTGAATGTAACTCCTCTGTAAATTACTTGGCTTCTGTCCTATTACAGGCTGCAATTATACCGCCGCCGATATTTAAACATCTTATTTTAAAATTAAATTGCCTTTGGAGTAACATAGGTACAGAGGATTTACATTATAATTAGTGTATCAGGGGGAATATCTTCTAGTTTATAAAACAATCTAACGAAAACTGCATACCTGGTGAGCCCGGCAAATCAAATCCAAGTCATGTCTGTTGAGGAATTTACTGACGACATCTGGACCGAATGTAAATGATACACCGCGATCATTCTCGCCCCAACCCTGTACGTCTTTGTCTGGATCTGACCATAGTAAGTCGCAAAGCAGTCCTGAAACATTTGTATGGTGATTTGACTAGTTAGATCATAATGATTTACGTAGTCTTCACGGGCAGCTTAGACTTTGTTTTTAAGTACTTGGATACTATTTTTTTTTAAATTAATTTTCATTTTTAGTGATTCACAGAACTTTAAAACAGTAGTACTATACTGTACTATTTTCAAATAATCCATAAATTTACTTCATACGTTTTGTAACTGATACTGTACAGTTGTTAGACACAATGATATGGAACATGTCAATGACGGAAGCGAATCGTTGGCCTAATCACATGGATGAATGAACATGATTCACCAATTAGTCATGTCTTATATCTATTTTATTTTTGTCGTTTAGCAGGACACTTTACCTGTGTCAGGGACATCAGTGGGTCGCATTATTCGCCTGATTTGCTCCATGCCTTGTAGATCTGGAGAGAGGCCGCCATGACAGCAGAAAATCTTCTCATCAATGATAGCTGCTATTGGCAAGCAATTGAAGCAGTCCGTGAATGTCTTCCACAGCTTGATGTTGTATCGGCGTTTGCACTCGTCGTAGAAACCTGATGGATGCACATAGCGTGTCGAATTGCAATCGTAACTCATCTATCTAATAAAGATTCCAATCTATGGCACGTAAGCCTTGACAAACTCGTAACAAGTGAGGTCAAGTATAACTTCAATTAGAACTTTAAATGAACATTACTCAGTATTTACCTACGCACTAAGGTTCTTGAAACAGAAAGGGAATTTATTTACAAATAATTTTTCTATCAGAATATAATCTGATCTCATCAGATAAGATTTTAATTTTAGACATCATACAAATGTTTATCATAGAGCTCACTACACGCAAAAAACAAGCAGTTTCAAATTATTTTTAATGCTAAATGCACTTACCATAAATGCGATTTATGCTTGCACACTCGTGATTGCCTCTGAGAAGGAAGAAGTTCTCAGGATACTTGATTTTATAAGCGAGCAGGAGACAAATGGTCTCAAGGGACTGCTTGCCGCGATCCACGTAATCTCCCAGGAATAGATAGTTAGCTTCGGGGGGGAAGCCGCCATATTCAAACAGACGTAGTAAATCCGTGTACTGACCATGTATATCACCTGAAATTAATAACAATTGTGGAAACATTGAAATAATAAATTAAGTTTTTTTATTATGACTTTAATTACGACTAATAAAAACCTGAAAAAAAAATCATAAGCCTGTGTTTGCTGTGAGACTAAATCAATAATTATTGATGTAGGTTGTTCTTTCATTGAATCGTTCTTCAAGAACCTGAAAATTAGAAAACCTGCTCCATATATAATTTATCTGTGGAGTAGCTTATGATTATGTTTTATGGAGATCACTGACTGATAGGAGTTATCTTGTAAGGTTTAAATTGTCTGTCAATATTGTTTTATTTTGAAGTCTAATCTGTCTGCCAGCCTCATTTGATAGACACAATCTCTGTGATAGACAGATCTTATAACAAAAGAAGAATATTTTAAGAGAAACCAATGAATTTTATTAATAAATAAAGAAAAATAATCAGTATTATTTGTTTCACTATCGTCAATGATTGAGATCGAGTAGGTATCATGCGTAAAATCATATGGACTAATTTGATTTTTTTTTAATTGTTTACTCTTAATACTCAAGTACCCTTAACTTAAATAAGGACAGTTAAGAAAGTATTTTTTTGCTACATCTTAAAGTGTAACAGAATGAGATCTTATGGAAACTTTAAAGTGAGGTGTACTTGAGAATTTGTAGAACATTTTAATTAAAATTAACATGTCTTAAACTACATACCACAAATTTTGAGTGGTGCTTCCAATTCCAGTAGTATCGGCTGTTGCAGGAATATCTCTCTGGACTTGGTGCAAAGGCCCCGCACCTCTGACTCCGACATCTGCACCGTCTTCCCAGGCCTGCATCCTCGAACTGAGACAACATAATATTACTACTTAATTTATATCTATAATACTCCTGACATGAAGGCTGAACAATAGTGTAATGTTGCTGAATAAATTTAATACAAAGCTCCATTATGATAATGAGTCAGGCTGCCATCTGTAGAGCAATATTATAACAGATTTTTTTATACCTACCCTGGACTTTTTCATGCTTTTTAAAAAGTCCAACACCCAGGTAACTCACCTAGACCTTCCTTGGACTCCCTAAAAATAAATCCAGACAAACCCAGATGGCAACCCAATGTGTGACCAAAATACTTTATGTACCTAATGAGAGTGAAATACTAAATGATATTTCAAATAAATAATACAATTACATCTCAAGCACTCACAAGTATGCATGGATGAAGTAATACTTGAATTGATGAAAAAAGAATCTGGGAATTGTTGCTAGAAACACTGTACAATACACATAGAACTATATAAGTACATTTATCATACAAGAACGAAACTCAAATAAATCCAATTTCAATCTAAAACATGCATCTTAACATTTTAACTTAATAGCCGCAAAACAACATTAATTCTTGGACAACAGTTTTGGGGATTTGAACAGCTGATTAAGTAAATAAAAATGAAAATATTTGATTGTAAAATATAAAATAAACAGAATATACCAAGACCCTTCCAAAAACTTCAATCCTGTTTATGTATCATGCCTGATTTAATTAATAATAAAAAAAAACAAAGAGAATAATTGAGAAAATTACTAAATCTAGAAAATATAAGAAAAAATCAATGATGTCACAAATTATTGTTGTACAGTCCGCACAAATTCTGGTAAACAAATGTTCATAGAGCAGGTATATGGGTGGTCAAGTAACAGTGTGACTTTAGGACAAGGTACAAAATGTGGCCTTCCAATACCAATAGCTTTCCTGTGTTTAAAGTGGGCTATTTTTAGGACCTATGAGGCATAATAAAATAAGTAAAACAGAGTAAAAATAAAATTTTAAATTTTAATGGGATAATTTGTTAAGGGATTGGTCACTAAAGGAAGAAAGTAATGAATCTAGCTTAATACTTTGGCAAGAATTCTGGATATAACCATACATTCTCCTGAAAAGATGTCTTTCAATTTCCCTTTTCGCCTTGCTGTTTCCTGCTGCAGTCTGTATACTGCGGTAACCCACCAAAAAGCAGCATAATAAAGTGAAATAAACATGTTTAAATCATATAAAGTGATACAGAAAGCGAATAAAAGCTTAACAATAGCCCATGGAAGTGTTCCATGCTATGGAATCTGACATCATTGTTAGTAGTGTGATTATCTATATTGTAGCTAAGTATATAATTTAACTATTTACAGTGTCTGCTCTATTTCTAAGACGGAAATAGTCGCCTGAGAGTCATCTAAAGATCTAACATCCAATGCAGAATCAGATAAGAATTGGGGATAATCGATTTATTTATGAGTTTGACGTTTCTATACCTACATACTCGATGATAATTACGCAACAAGAGCACACTGAGCGAGGATCCACTATGTTAGAATATAACTTTCAGAGTCAGAGAATCAACGCACACATTAGAAAATCAAATAAATGTATCTTTACCTTCTAAAAGTCTGTGAATTAGACTGTCAACATTGAGTTCGTCAGCCATATTTACTACACGAATAATTTACGTCAAAAAGTCAAATCTTTCGACACCACCACCGCCAACTGCTTGTTTTTGGTTTTTAAGTCTTGCGTTTCATTTCATGCAAAAATGGTTTCTATCCTTATTTTGTAAATATCACTCTGAACGTATAACGGGTGTAACCGAGAAGCTTACATTTCTATAAATAAATGAAGATCTATTACTATACTCTATGAAATTAAGCCTTGACTATTCTAGCTTCTAGCTAGAAGTCTAGATTTTGTTCATAGGGGCCTAGGGGGTAAGGTACTAGTGATGGGACGACAGAAAGAATATTCTATTCTATTACTTGATTAAAAATGTTTCTCATCGTTAGTGGTACCACTACTTCTCTTTACTTTGATAGTTAATAGAATAAATCGATTATGATAGGCACTAGCACAGAGCACTAGATATAATAATTATGGGCACTAGGCAGGCCTTATAGTTACTTTACTCTTTGGCAGGAGCACGGAGGCAATAAATGTAACTGCCAACTGGCAATACCAAGTAACGTCCAAAAACGTGATAAATTATGTACAAAATCAAAGTCCACCGAAAAAGTAGAAAGAAAAAGTCTAAAGAAATCGTGATTGTTATTTTATAATGTTTTTTTATACATCTTGCTAAAACTGATTAGTTCTAAATCATAAAAGTTGGTTTGGTACAAAAATATCCTTATAATACTTATACCATACGAAACTCGAGAATGTTCTCGGTCAGGAGAACTTCTAAAGTGGGCTAAAGACGTGTGTTCTTAAAGTACGCGGTTTTTAAGTTCGCGATCTTACTCGGCTAGCCGTCGGTGACACACGTGAAGCTTGCTCAAAATTTAATTGTTAGATCGCCGACGAAATTACTCGGTGGTTTTAGTCCGCGTAGTTAGCATGACACACGGGTGAGTAAGTACGTACGCGTACCTGCTCGCACGTCTATCACCCCTTTTAAAAAGGGGTGATCAGTGGGTGATAGACGGGCGTACTTAGTGCGAGCAAGCACGCGTACTTATGGCTCGGCAAGCTTACTCGCCTGTCTATCATAGCCGCGAGCCGCGAGCCGCAAGCCAATTTGACAATGAAATTTTGAGCAAGCTTCTCGTGTGTCACCGACGGCGAGCCGAGTATGGTCGCGAACTTAAAGACCGCGTACTTTAAGTACGCACGTCCATCACCCACTATAGACGTCCGAGCAAGTCCGCGTACTTATGGCTTGGCGAGCTTACTCGCCCGTCTGTCACCGCCGCGAGCCATGAACCTATTTGACAATGAAATTTTGAGCAAGCATCACGTGTGTCACGACGGCGAGCCGAGTATGGTCGCGAACTTAAAGACCGCGTACTTTAAGTACGGTCTATCACCGATTTGGGACCTCCCCAGGACCGGAGAGGGAGGGCCAGGGCCGGAGGGTCCGTGGCCCGGGACGATAGTTCCTGGCCTACTAGAGACGAAAAAATAAAAATACTCTATGGTTCGGTGGACAGACCTTTTTCAAGAGTGTCACATACCGATTCCAAAGACAATACCAAAGCACAAATCATAGACAATCCCTTTTTTATTTTTAAATTCTATTTTGCGGGCAAAATGTCGCTGTTCTTGATTGTCAAGCTATTTTCTCATCGTAATGTTCCGTTCTGGCGCATAGTATGTATGAAACGCCGTGGTTTGGCGTGTGCGTTCTATTTTATTTTAGACAAGACTTGACGGCTGTTTAAAAAAACTTCATGGCTCTGTGTTCGATTTTGTTATACCATTGCTTAGGTTTTTCGTAAACAACACGAACAAAACAACGTGAAAATCCAATGAAGTGGGCGGAAAATCGTTATTGTATATAGTGGAAAACCTAGGCATTTCATCAAGACTGCCTAAACGTTGAACAACATCTCTGTGCTCAATGGAAGAAAAGATGGAGAGTGAACACAGTTACAGTGGGGAGAGCAGTAGCTCTTCCGAAACATCAAGCGGTAGTTCGGAAGGAGATGACGAGGTGTTGGAGCCGGTGCGCATCTTGGGACAGTCCCTAGAACTTCCTCAAGAGCTCTGTGAAGACTACTCTGTATTCAAAGAGTTCTTCTCTATGAAAACTTGGGATGCTTTAGAAGATAAACACAAAGAGGAACTTAGTAAGTTCTTACCCAAATTCACGGAGAACGAAGAAGAGGAGAAGGAAAAAACCATAAAAATGCTTTTTAACCATGAACCTTTTCATTTTACATCACCTCTTGGTGACTTTTATAACAATTTAAGGCAGGGTAACTATAGGCCAGATATAGCTAAGATGAGAAAGTTTTTAATGAAAGCAAGGGCTAAACAGCAGAAACATAAGGTGAATATAACTGTTGAACTTTTTTTCTTTCAAAAACTCAAAAATAATTATTGTGAATATTTATAACAGTAAGTTTGGGAATAAGTTTTGACCACCAAATATAATTATTTCAGATAAAATCATATTATGCTAAATTACTACCAGAAGTCTTAATATCCCGTGAGCGCCTACTAGCAGCTGCCAAAGCGGCTCCACCAGGTCCCATACCACGTCTTCCATTATTGCCGCCAAAACCCTCATCTAAGAATAACTTTAAGCCATTGTATTTGAGGGCTAAACAGAGATATTTTGAAGAGCTGGCTGCTATACGTAGTGAGGTTGGAGGGGATGAATCTGAAGATGAAAATTATCCTGAAGGTCCTCCAGAACAGTCTATCAGAAAACGGAAACAACTCAATCCGGGACAGGTAATAGTTAATTGAATAGTATATTCAAAACAACCCTTAGTGGTCCAACATAAAGGGTGCTGTCAATGTTAAATTGTTACCATGGACATGAAGCTTACATACCATTTAATTTCAGACTGTGGATGGGAATGTATCTGGGACATTAGGCGGTTCAGATCAGTCAAACTTGACATCATTAGAGTGTTTAAAGAATGTTTTAGCAGCTCATAGGACAAGAAGGCAGTATAGAGAGGTACACATTTTGTTGTTGGAAATTATGTTTACATTTGTTCAACTTACTGTTATTTAAACATTATGTGTGGTATAATATCTTATCTAGAAACTTCAAATAAAAATGTTTCATGTTATATTTATTCCATTTAAAATGAATAAAAACCTACTTGCTTTGGCACTCTACCACATGGACTTTAGCATAGCAAAATGTGGGAGTACTCTATACGTGCAACCTCTGCACACCCCTATTGGGAATAAAAGTATCATGTTATGTTATGTATGTCTAGTTGCATGCTTATAGTCCAGTATTACTCTGCTTTATGGACCAGACAAGGTTGATACATGTGATTTTGTGATTTTCAGAGTCATCCAGAACTCAATACAACAGGAATATCAATTGATGACATAAAGCAGAGAGTTGCTCTAGTGAATGGTGCAAAAAAACTAATGTTTGGTGGTCAAAAAAGTGGATCACCATTACAGAAATTACGGAGGGGGCCAAAGAAAGATAGTGTTAGTAAAAGTAAAGCTCAAGATAAAGCAACAGTTAAAAAGGGAAAGGAGGAATCATTTGAAAGTGTTGAAAATAAACCTTTGTTGCCAAATATAAAGATCAAATGTGAAAGAGAAGAGTCTGATTCAGAAAGTTCATCATTTGTGGACCCCATGACTAGTCCAAAATCAATAAAGAGGGTTGAACAGGTTGAGATTAAACAAGAGGTCATTGAAAAATATCCTCCTAGTAATATATCAAAGTGAGTTTCTTTTCATCTTTGTCACTTCAACTTCTAATTGTTCCGACAATCTTGGTTTTGGTAATTAAATATTTTTTATAATTTTCATAAATTAAAATGTGTTTACAGTCTAAACTACAGTGAAGTAAAATTAGATAGCATAGTGAAACAAGAGCCTCCAGACACAATGGTGCCCATTCCAAACTCGGCAAGGGCGAGCATACATCAAGCAGTGCCCATCAAACTAGAGGATTTGGATGGAATTGGTAAGTTGCCATATATTACACTGGATGGTAAGTATATGTCACTACTAACTTTTTCATCATCGATTCATGTTTTAATTGCTTAGATTTTATTTATTTAAGTTTTATAACTTTTTCAATTTTTTTGGTTGTTCAACTATTTTTCTTCCCTTTCTCCATTTCAATTTGCTTTACACAGTGTTGGTTATAATATAAAGTTATTTTGTTAAATAAATGATTAATCATTTCTATTTTTTATACTGCATGTTTAAAACCTGCTTTCTCATGCATTTTCTTCATTTTCACTAAAATGATCAAATAAATTTTTCATTAAAACACAAGTTCTTAATAATAAGTGACTAATTCTCTGGGTAACTATGGTATAAAGATAATGTTTTAAAATTATTAAATAACCCTGGAAGAAAGACACCCCTTGTTAACCATTTCCCCCATTCACAGTAAGAAATCCTTTCATTTCAGATATGATGGCTCTTCCAGTGGAACTAGCAGACGACTCAGGGGAAGTAATTCAAGTGGAGACGTCAACTGAAGCAGTGGAAGAGACTCCCCTAGTGGACCCTGATGAGTCTCTTACAGAGACAACGCATGCTAACTTCTTGTCTTTGGTACGAGCATTGTTCCCAGCGCGGGCGGCGCATAGAGCCTCTAAACAACAGTTGCATGCGAGATGTACGGCTGTCATGAGATCGCCTATAGCGCCGCTCAATACTTGGTATAACTGTAAGTTGATGATGTTCTATATTAAACGCCAGGTGGTCGCGGTAATGAAACATACGAATAGGATGGTGAATATTTAGTAAAGGATTTCTTAAAAGTCAGTCTCATGTCATCCCCTATCGCGTTTAATGACCGCGTTTTTGCAAACAGACAAACTTGCTGGCTTTCTTTACTTTTTTAATGCTTCTTAGATTTATTTTGAAATGCTTCATATTTTATCAATGAATATTACATTTCTTTCAGTGTCGGGTGATTGGGTTGGTGAATTAGATTCCGCCTTGGACTTCCTTGCAGGAGAAAGAGGACAACATCCTGATGACTATGTACCGTATTTACAATTTTTGCCGGAATCACAGGTTTGTATGCTGTTTTTTTTATAAAAATAAACAAGTTTATCCAAGCAGTGAAGTTATCAAAAGTTTAATTCAGTCTAGACGGCTTTTTTAATAAAAAATCACTGTAACAATTCACTGTTAAATGGATATTTTGGCGCTGGCGTCGATGACAAGGGGGCGCCCCCACAAATGTTGGTAAACATTTGTGAAATGTCACTTGAAATTTATAAAAAAAAAGATGGCGGCCTTAGTTCCGATTTTTGTCACGCGCAAAAATAACCTTGTAGCCGAATATTGCTACCGTACAATGATTTTTGATCTTTTGAGTTTACCTACTAATAAAATTCCAATAAATTATAATAATAAAAAATATTCTTTACATAGATGTATCAATGGATAGGCGCGGGTCGTGACTGCGACGCTATCCTGGGTCGCCTGTGCGAGCGCTGGCTCCGCGCGGCCTCGCCGCCGCCGCCGCAGAGCGAACCTCCGCCACCAAGGTAACTCAATGAAATCCTTTCAGAAACAGAACTTTAGCTGTCTTTTGACGGCTGAATGACATTGACAGAGGGGCGTTGTTTATAAACATCTGTAAAATTTTCACAAAAATTGTTAAGGTAAAACAAGAAGGCGGCGCTAGTCCCGATTTTGGCGTCGCGCCTAATGAACCTTGTAGCATTGTACCTCACTTTTCCCCCTTTAACTAGACTGCACGTTGTGAATGACACATCACGCCTGTATTCCCCGAAGGGTTAGGCAGAGGCAGATAGCTATGGTACACCCACATTTCACCAGTTATGTGTGTTCCATGTAATAAGGGGCGAGCTCATTGCCATCAACCAGGCATAAATCCAGACTCCCGAGCTGCTACTGAAAATTGCAGATGGAAAAACCCAAAAACACTGCCCGACCCGGGCATCGAACCCAGGTCCTCATGTTCAGCAGTAGCGCTTGCGACCACTAGACTAACGAGGCAGTTCTGTTTTCGGTGTCTGTAAAAAAAAACTGGTCAATGGGTATTTATGGTGTCACGAAAATCTAGTGGCAGTTTTACGACAAATTAACGTGTAAATTGCGTAGAAAATAATAACCACCCTCTCTCTCAATCACTTACTCTCATTTTACTTACTCTCATGGGTCATAAACCACTTCCTCTACAAAATTGCCCAGGGAATTGACAATTGTGGCAATTGGGTATTTAATATAGAACTGTAGCCAGTTTTATTTACAAAAAATAGCCCGCCAGATATCTCGAAATCAAAATTGGTTGCACAATGACCAGCCTTGCCATAGTGCATAGTAAATGAATATTTTCGTGTCTATTGATGTGATTATTGATCTTCGTCAGGTATCCAACGACTTGGTCAGTTCGTCCAGCGACCGAAGCAGAATTGGATGAATTCCAATCGCAGGAGCTACGGAGATTTTCAATGGCCGCCAAACCATTCACTTATGTTCAGCATGGGTAAGTTTTAGTTAACAATCAAAGAGTTTAAGAACGTTTTATAGAAATAATGGAGAGTGTACGCAAACAGGTTATTTAGTGCATACTACGTTACATACTACGTTGTACTTAAGCATAATAAATGCAACTGTTGCGTTATTTTATACTAGCTGCGCCCCGCGGTTTCGCCCGCGTAAGTCTCGATCCCGTGGGAATATCGGGATAAAAAGTATCCTATGTGTTAATCCAGGTTATAAACTATCTGTTTGCCAAATTTCATCCAAATCCATTCTGTAGTTTTTACGTGAAAGAGTACATATCATCATATACATCCATCCACCCATCCATCCATCCATACTTACAAACTTTCGCGTTTATAATATTATGTTAGGATCGTATCGATATTTTTGTATATTTGTTCGATCAATGTTTCATGCTTATGCCATAGCAGTAAAATTGATTATATGGTACAAACTGTTGTGGTTTTGGCGCAATTTGGGAGAGGCCCTGTCCAACAGTGGACTGCGATAGGCTGAGTTAGTTAAGCGCACAAATTCACAGAGGCGGACTTAATGCCATAGGGATTTTCTACCAGTCAACCTATGTACCCATATGAACTCTATGAAAAGTGGGTAGGCTCGCATGTTATCAATTTGGCTATCAAGGTTTGAAAAATCAATAATAGGTATTTAGAATTTACTTTGTTATGTAAGCGTTTCGTGCGAATATGAACATTATAAGTATAAAGTTAATTTTGAAACACATTCCCTTTTAATTCTTTGTACCTATTATAGTATAGTAATACCTTTGGAAGGGGCAACTAGAATCAATATTCTTAGTTAGACAATGTGTCTCTAGTGTTCTTTACTTTACAACTGAACTTTCAATAAATAAAAAGCACCCAAATAAAATAGGCTAGTTGATAGATTTTGAATAATGTTCCTTGTGGTTTATTTACTTCAAAATACATAATTATGAATATTTGGGCGAAACAGAACGAATTTATATTTTTTTAATCGTAATTTAATTTTGATTGTCAGAACGCGGCATTTTGTCATGGTGGCTCAAGTGTCTTCAAGACTTTCAGTTTGTCAAATTTGTTTTTTTTAAAGCACAAAATTTTTTGTTATTTTATTTGGTAGACTTAATTTAACAATGTTTTAAAATCTTAAAAAAATTATATTCAAATCAGAAAAATGATTATTTGTGTAAATTTCTACTTTGTCAGCTGTAGGTAAACTATTTCCATTTCCTAACTTTCAATGTGCCTGCACAAAATATGACTAAATACTACTACTTTATTAGATGAATAATGAACACTGCCACATTGTGCGAGATGGACATACTACCAATCTGTGTTGTTGCTTTTAACACCAGTCCTTTCGTACGTCATTAGTATTGCAAAAGAAACTTTACGTCTTACGTATTAAGTTTGTTTCCAATTTGAAACTGTCGTCTGAAAGCCGTAACGTGTCGCTCTCTGATACGCTTTAAATGGCATGTGACATGTGGCTTTACTTTAACCTTTTCACCGCGACGGACTTCAATAGAAGTTCCGGATTTTCGTGCCAACAGCGCCACGACTTCATTAGAAGCTCTTCATTTTAACTATCTTATAAAAATAAATTTACTTTATTTAAAAGCTTTGTTTCCTGTTATTATTTAATAAAGCACTGTCTTAAACCCTGTTATCTAGTTTTCCACACAAAAGAAACCCTTAATTGTCTTAAAATCGGCAAAAACAAAAACTCGTAACATTTTTAATGTCTCCTGAACGCCAAGGACTTTATACAAAGTCGGCCAGTGATGGGATGCGAAAGTTATCACTGTTTGATTTCGTCCGTGGAAAATTATATAAATACTAATAAGTATCGTAATAAATTTGAGATCAGTAAAATATGAACTTTTTATAACAAACGGAAAATTTACCAATTTCGACCTTCAGATGGGTGCCAGGCCGGAATTAAATAGTTGTTGTTATTGTTTACCAATCCTTGTCGATAATTATATTCCCATCTCTACAAAAAAGTTAGTTGTAACTGCCCCGAGCGCCACGGACTACTATAGAAGTCGTTCTGTGACGTCATAAGCGTACGAGCATCAAGGTCACATTGGCATAGTGCAGAAAATAAACGGGAAAGCGCGCACGCATCCTTCTTTCCCGCTTTGCTTGTGATAATATAAAATTAATAAAACATTGGACTAATGAGTTACTAAAAATTATGCACGGTGTACGTAGTATTATAATATCTGTGACGGTGTGGAATCGGAGTCGGAAGTAGAGGATATTGACACAAAAGACGTTGATTCTGATGTAATTCCAACTAGATAATAATCATAGTCTTTCAATCGTTCTAGACAACCAGTTTACTTTAGCCACTTAAACCCATAATCCAATATCTTTGTTTCCATATCCTGCCAAGTCCTACGAGGGGCCGAAGCCAAATTGCAGAGATTGATTACCTCTGCGATTTGGCTTCGGCCCCTCGTACACCTACCAAAGGTCCAGGGCCCCAGGGTCCCGAGTCCCGAGAATTGTCAAGAGACATAAAAATAATAATAACGTTATTCATCAAAAAGTAAGTAAAAACACAGGATAGACAAAAATCAAAGAAAGAAAGATCGTAGACATCCTTAATCAGAATTGAATTTAACGTGCTCTGAGCGCCAAGGACTTGAAATGAAGTCAACAGGTGACGTAATGAAACAATTAGAGATGTACCACATTTCTTTATTTTTCTCTTATTTTTTTATAATTTATACTGGTTTTTCATACTCACGATAATGTGAAATAAAATAAATATGGAAATATTGAATCAATTTTTATTTATATTCGTAAATTTATAAAATAAAGCCTGACGTAGGCGTATAAATTTCATCTATCGATAGGAACATACCCTCATCACTACTGTTTACTATATATTTCGTTATACATTTATAGCTTGGCGCTGGCGAGCGCATCGCGTTCTGTTTACGTGGGCGGTGAAAAGGTTAACGAAATTATTTCTCAAAAAATATAAATTAATCTAAAATCATTTACAAAGTTAATTTTTTTTTTTTTATAATTTAGCTCAAAACTATTCTACAATGTAAAATTCATATATATATACATTCGTTTCTTACTGTGAACTGTCCTATTCTTAAAGGTGTGCACACTTCGCGGCAGTTCGTATGATATCTACTTCTGATTATGCCATTTGCTCTGACAGAAGCGTCTGTCCTTGTCGCGGCGTGCAAGTTTTCGTCCGCACGCAGTATCTTTGTTGATCGCCAACAATCTCCCGGGCCCTTGCGGGACCAACCCCTAGGTTAAGCTATATTGTGTGGCAGGTACCGCTCGGTGGTGGGGCCGTGCGCGCGCGGCTCGGGCGGCGGCGGCTCCGTGCTAGTGGCGGCGCGCCCGCGACACGCCGCGCTGCCCGCGCTCGTGCGCGACGCACTAGCGCGCCTGCCCAACGGGGAGGGCACGCGGCACCATGTGCTCACACTGCTCAGGTAGGACTATGTTGTGTGACAGTACCGCGCCACGCCGCGCTGCCCGCGCTCGTGCGCGACGCACTAGCGCGCCTGCCCAACGGGGAGGGCACGCGGCACCATGTGCTCACACTGCTCAGGTAGGACTATGTTGTGTGACAGTACCGCGCCACGCCGCGCTGCCCGCGCTCGTGCGCGACGCACTAGCGCGCCTGCCCAACGGGGAGGGCACGCGGCACCATGTGCTCACACTGCTCAGGTAGGACTATGTTGTGTGACAGTACCGCGCCACGCCGCGCTGCCCGCGCTCGTGCGCGACGCACTAGCGCGCCTGCCCAACGGGGAGGGCACGCGGCACCATGTGCTCACACTGCTCAGGTAGGACTATGTTGTGTGACAGTACCGCGCCACGCCGCGCTGCCCGCGCTCGTGCGCGACGCACTAGCGCGCCTGCCCAACGGGGAGGGCACGCGGCACCATGTGCTCACACTGCTCAGGTAGGACTATGTTGTGTGACAGTACCGCGCCACGCCGCGCTGCCCGCGTAATCATGTGCTCACACTGCTCAGGTAGGACTATGATGTGTGACAGTACCGCGCCACGCCGCTCAATAAAAAAAAAAAACGAGAATCGAATTACTTTTTATTATCTCTATGTGTGAAAAGTGTAGTATTGTCATCGGGGATAAAGGAGTTATAGTCTTGGTTTGAGCTTGAATCCCTCGCTGTACTCAGGATTCGCTCAGAATCCGTTACGCTCTGGATTCAATCTAGCGCCCGTGACATAAGACACTGCTTTATACTCTAGGCGTGTTGCAATGATTTAAAACAAATTATTTAATTTTCAAATTCTTAAAGATGTGCTAAAATCTCATTGTTTGTTCCACAGGATGTCACAGTGGGTTGCGCCGTGCAATGAACAAACACTGCTGAATGCAGTTTCTTCAGTATTAGACAGACTATTGTCAGCAAAACGAGATCCTGTCGTCAAGTATGACCAGAGAACAGCTGTATGGACTTATTTACATAGGCATAGGTATGTTGTTTATGTTATTCAATTTTAAGCTTTGCAGAGCTTTGAATATAGTCATCTATAATATCTGAAACACTATTGCTATCGTCGTCGATCAATAATTCCCAGATTCTATTCGCATCATTTCGATTGACAATTTGACACCATCAACATTACTTTACCCGCGTACTGGGAAGGACGCGGCATTAACATCAACGGCGAGTACATCTCACACTTGAGATTTGCAGATGACATCGTTATAATGGCTGAGTCGCTGCATGACTTGCAACAGATGCTGGACGGCCTAGTTGATTCTTCTGTATGCATTGGTCTCCGGATGAACTTGGACAAAACCCAAGTTATGTTCAACGACCACGTTAGTCCGGGACCGATTGCTGTCAATGGCGGTGCTCTCGAAGTTGTTCGTGAATACGTTTACCTCGGGCAAACTCTGCAGTTTGGTAAAAACAACTTTGAGAAGGAGGCTAACAGAAGAATTCAGCTGGGCTGGGCAGTTTTTGGGAAGCTCCGTCGAGTCTTCTCGTCGCGTATTCCGCAGAGCCTAAAGACTAAAGTTTTCAATCAGTGCGTCCTGCCTGTCATGACTTACGGAGCCGAAACGTGGACACTCACGGTACGGCTGGTCCATAAATTCAAGGTCGCTAAGCGAGCTATGGAACGAGCTATGCTTGGAGTATCTCTGAGAGATAAAATCCGGAATGAGGTAATCCGGCAGAGAACCAAAGTTATTGACATAGCTCACAGAATAAGCAAGCTGAAGTGGCAATGGGCCGGCCATATTAGCCGTAGAACCGATGACCGTTGGGGTAGACGTGTTCTTGAGTGGAGACCGCGAATCGGCAAACGTTAGGTAGGACGTACTCAGGCAGGTGGAGCGACGATCTTCGCAGGGTGGCTGGTAGCAGCTGGATGAGAGCTGCCGAGAATCGAGCTGTATGGCGTGCAATTGGAGAGGCCTATGTCCAGCAGTGAACTGCTATAGGCTGATGATGATGATGACACACTAAGTCTTACTCGTACCACAAATGACTAAATGCGTTTAAATATTTAAAAACATCCTTCTGTCTGTGTCACCTTCAAACGATTGAACGACGAAGTCTTATTGTGTATTGATTTGTGGTGCCCTGTAGCTATAAACCATTTTTACTCAGGAGTGAAGAAGACTGGCTGAAGATCACGAGCGGGCGCAGTCGCAGCGCGAAGGGCGGCGCGCGCGCGCGCGGGCTCGCCGACACGAGTGCCGTGAGTTGTATATACGTGTCATTGGGATTTGTAAGCAGGCCGGCAAAGCAGCTGTACATTCTAGTGAAACACCAGCGACCCGCCTGTGCTTCGTACGGGTGCGATCCACTGATGTGTTGACGTGCGAGATTTCTATGTTATATCTAAGTTAATTTCTTATGGTGAAAACCGCATCAAAATACATTGTGTAGCTTAGAAGAACTAAGCGCACATCCACACAGACAGGAAAAGCTACTTTGCTACGCTACTTATACTTTTTATGGATTATATTCTTGTTACTGCCCGAATCCCGCAGTCATTTTCACAGATACATTAATTAATTTCGTTATTTCCTTCTATGAAAAATACCTAAATATTCGTGCCGGGGCGTTAGTTGTTCCGCCGGATCATGTGGGGTTAATGCCTGTCCAAACTTAATATGGCGGTGTCAGGATGTAAAAATGAACTGCACTTATTTCTTATTTGATACATAATTCTTCAAACATCATCATAATAATATCATGCTTTATGTCTCACAGTTGGAACTAGAAATCGGTAGCGTAGAAGAGATAGTAGAAAACGCCTCCGACAGCGACGTCGATGTTGACGACAGCGGGCCCCCTCCCTCCGTGCCGCACCTGTCGTCGGCTCAGCTCCTCATGCAAGCCACGCAAGCTTCGCAAGGGAAGCAAGTAGCCTTACCACCCAAACCTAAAGGAAAACTCGTCGCCACGCCACCACCGAAAACAAAAGCCAACGCAGCACCGAAAACTGCTCAAACTACGAAACAAGGGGCCACTAAACAATCTGCACTTATGGCCCAGTCAGCGAAACAGGCCAACTTGCTCGCACAAGCAGTACGACAAACTAACGTACAAGCGAAACAGACAACAGTCATACAGCCAGTCAAACCTTCAGTCCCTCAGTCCCCGAAACAAACGAACGTGACTCCTCAAACGCCGAAACCTAACGTAACGCAGACATCTAAGCAAGGAACTGTGATATCTCAAGTTATTAAACCACCGACTATAGTAAAGCAAGCTACTAGTCAAGCGAAGCAAATAAGTCAGACGATACCGGCGTCACAGTCGCCGAAGCAGAGTCAAGTGCAACAGACTAAGCAGATTATTGTCAACCAGAGTGGAAGTCTTGCAACACAATTGTCAAAGTCATTGCCTGTAGTGGCAACTCCGCATAAATCACCTCTCATCAAACAAAGGCCGTTACAGAAGGTGGAAGGGTCACAATCTCAGGTAAATATGGGTTTATTTTATCAAAGATCCAGAATGTATGTTTCTACAAATCAAATATTACATGAACTATTTCGTTTTCTAGATAATAACAAGCACTATTGCGAACCCAACAAGTTTACAATCGACGACTGTGATTCAGTCATCCAGTACAACTACTGTTCAAGTATTGCAGAATAAGGTACTT
Source organism: Lithophane semibrunnea (assembly GCA_947363905.1). Classification (NCBI taxonomy): domain Eukaryota; kingdom Metazoa; phylum Arthropoda; class Insecta; order Lepidoptera; family Noctuidae; genus Lithophane; species Lithophane semibrunnea. The sequence continues at coordinate 9,262,709 of OX376198.1, forward strand.
ACGAGTTTCCATAATCCTTACTTGAATCTTCGCGTATTTGTCAAAATATTTATAAAGATCCTCGCCCTATATTACATGGGACGTAAACACAACTGGCGAAATGTGGGTGTAGAGTACACCTCTGCCTAACCCTTCGGGGAAAACAAGCGTGATGTTATGTTCATAAAGTTCATTTTCTATTAACTAGATAACATAAATGTTTAGTAGTGATACTCCGTACTACCAAATATTGCTTTCCTTTCAATAGCGCTATCTCACTCTCACTCTCTCACTCTGACGCACCTAACATATTTTCATTTTACAGGGGACTCAAGGTACGCGATCATTATTGATACGACCGAGTCCAGTGCAGACTACTGTGACGGCTGTAGTATCCACACACTCGACACAGGTACATTATAATAACTATAACTTAAATTAAACTTTGAGTAAGTAAATAAAACTATGTTGCTAAGTATAGATTAATCTTTATTTTCTATCTATCTGTTTAGGCTTTAAATTTGCAATTTATTATTGTTAATAAATATGATGTCATCAGGTTTCTTATCATGTTAAAAATCTGGTCGCCTGTCCATGGAAAACTATCGTGTTTTGAACATTCTAATGATGGTCTTGAAAGAAATGCTGTATTTTTATTATTAAACTCTTTATAGTACACCAGTAAAACATACCGGATACCAAACTAATCAAACAATCTGCCTAGCCTTTTCCCAAATATGTTGGAGTCGGCTTCTAGTATAACTGTATGCAGTTTAATACTACTACCAAAATTGTATGTACAGTCACGGACTTTAATTGATGAGCCACCTTCAAACTTTTCAATTTTGCAGTTTCATACATTCACGAGATTACACGATTAAACACGAACTCAAATCGCACCCTCGTAAACAAGATGACAAATAAATTACTTTTAATCGGAAATATCCATAGAGGTTGACTTTATTAGTTAACCTCTATGGATACTTCCGATTAAAAGTAATTTATTTGTCATCTTGTTTACTTTCATACATTCACGAGATTACACGATTAAACACGAACTCAAATCGCAAGCTCGTAAACAAGATGACAAATAAATTACTTTTAATCGGAAATATCCATAGAGGTTGACTAATAAGTTCTCAATGATAAAAATAAATACAATGTTGCATTAAGTTTATCCAATCTATTTGATACCGACCTCCTTTGAATCATAGCTCATTAACTCGATAATTATGAAAACATAACTGAAGACAGTGACAGTTGAAATATCAAGATGACAAATAAATTACTTTTAATCGGAAATATCCATAGAGGTTGACTAATAAGTTCTCAATGATAAAAATAAATACAATGTTGCATTAAGTTTATCCAATCTATTTGATACCGACCTCCTTTGAATCATAGCTCATTAACTCGATAATTATGAAAATATTACTGAAGACAGTGACAGTTGAAATATCAAGATGACAAATAAATTACTTTTAATCGGAAATAGTCTTATCCATAGAGGATGACTAATAAGTTCTTAATGATAAAAATAAATACAATGTTGCATTAAGTTTATCCAATCTATTTGATACTGACCTCCTTTGAATCATAGCTCATTAACTCGATAATTATGAAAATATTACTGAAGACAGTGACAGTTGAAATATCAAGATGACAAATAAATTACTTTTAATCGGAAATAGTCTTATCCATAGAGGTTGACTAATAAGTTCTTAATGATAAAAATAAATACAATGTTGCATTAAGTTTATCCAATCTATTTGATACTGACCTCCTTTGAATCATAGCTCATTAACTCAAAAATTCTGAAAACTTAGCTGAAGACAGTGACAGTTGAAATATGTCAGAGAATTTCTCCGTACGCTAACGTTACTATGCAGCAGTAACCTAGCAACAATTGTTTATCGTTGCTAGGTTACTGTTGCTAGATCTGCAATTGGTTGACTTTGAGTAGTCACCGCTGTCACGTTTGTAGTTCTGCTCTCAGGTTAGCCAACCGGTAAAGATATGAAATATAATTTTCTTCTTCTAATACGAAGACATATGACTTTGCGTGTCGGGAACCGAATAAACCCGTTTTGCATTACACGGCTAAAATGCGAACAGTACCAGGTGGCTCATCAATTAAAGTCCGTGACTGTACATGGAGCGACTGCCAATCGGACCGCGATAATCCAGTAACTAGGTAATACAATACCCTTTGGTAAGACTGGTTGTCAGATTTTCGGGCTTCTGACGACCCATAACGACTTTCAGTCGCGGATCTTAACGGATTCAACGGTCTCGGATCTCAACGGCTTAACATGTTTTCCGAGGCACAGAGGAGTCTCGGTAAAGATGATCATCCATTCACGGACCAACCCTCCCCCAAGCGTAGCTTAACCTGATAGTTCGACCCGTGCGGCTGTTATTTCTTAGCCCCGAGCTCCTAGATATCAAACTAGGCGGTAGAATCATAACGGGCCGTAAAAGAAAATAAAAATCATGCGGGGCAGTCTTTGGGGACTGAAAGAAAGAAGAAGAAAGAAAGAAAGAAAGAAAAATTGTTTATTCTGCACAAACAAAACGCACACACAATAGAAATAGACATCATAAGAACAAAAAAGTAGCCAAAAGCCTCGTATTATTTTACTTTTATTGGTTTATAAAAGTAAAATAAAAATTTGACTTATTGACTCCCTGCCATTCGTTCATTGGTTGATGTCAAGCCGACAGAAGACCGCCGATAGAAGTGAAAACTAAGCAACAATGCATAACCTCAACGTAATTCAAACGGTAGACGATAGATGGCCTTAAAAACATTTATTCAAGGGTGACGATGACGCCAGTTCCATAGTTTTTGTTCACCCAAAAAGTGTTCAACGCGCCTAAAGAAATTTTCACTTTAAAAAAATGCTTGTTTTGTTTATTAGGCAACACCAACGACGAGACGCGGCGTAGTCCGAGTGCTAAGTCCGGCCACTCCAGCGTCAGGAAAGTCACTAATATCTCCGCGGGCGTTGATGCAGCAAGGTAATATAGCTTAATAGTCTTCAGAAAAATGTCATTACTTTTTACTTGTTATTTAAAATACAATCGGCGACAAAAAATGTTGTTATCAATTTTATTTCTGAAAAAGGCACAGCATTTTATATTTGCATTTTATTCACAGGTACACCTGCTACTAAAAAGCGGCCCGCAATACCAACTACTGCATCTGTCACAACGATTGCACAGGTAGTTTTAAAAGTATGTTATTCAAGAGTTGTGGTAGTTGCGGTCATAAAACGTGCAAGTAGGATGGTGAACATATGTAAGGGATTCGTGTCCTCTCATTGTCACGTTTTACGACCGCAACTGCCACTACCACGAACGTCAGGGTATTTGTTTGCCATCAGATTACTCTAAATTGGCTTTCAAACTCTTATCAACCCGATTGCATCGCAGAGCACGGCGGGCGCGACGGCCGTCGTGAGCAGCGTGCCGACTGCGGTGACGTCATCGGTGTCGACGCGCACCGTGCAGCTGGCGGGCGGCCGCACCGTGCAGCTCGCCAGCAGCGTGCAGCTGCCGGCCGGCCAGGCCGTGCAGCTCGCGAGCGGGCAGGCCGTGCAGCTCGCGAGCGGCCAGGCCGTGCAGCTCGCGAGCGGCCACACGCTGCAGCTGTCCTCGCTGCAGCTGCCCACGCACAGCGTGCGCCTGCCCAGCGGACAGACAGTGCAGCTAGCGAACCCGCAATCCGTACAAACCGTCCGCGTCTCCAACGCCGCAGTCAAATCCCCCAGTTCGCGCGCACAACAATCCACACCCACTATCAAAACGAGCCAACCCGTCCAAATACCCGTTTCAACCGTACAATTAGCAGGGCAAACAGTTCAAATCGCCGGACAAACGGTTCAATTAGCAGGACAAAGTGTGCAGTTAACTGGGCATACAGTGAAATTGCCCAGTGGACAAAGTGTTCAAGTAGCTAGCCAAAGTGTATTGCCGTCGCAAAGTGTTCAACTACCTAGCGGTCAAACCGTCCAATTAGCCAGTGGCAATATGCAAACAGTGCAGTTAAGTGCATCTAACGTTCAATTATCTGGTCAAAGTGTTCAAATGCCGAGTGGTCAAACTGTGCAGTTAGGTGGCCAAACGGTGCAATTAGGTGGTCAAACTGTGCAGCTAGCAGGTCAGACAGTTCAGTTGCCTAGTGGGCAGACGCTGCAGTTGTCTAGTGGGCAAACTGTGCAGTTGTCGAGTGGGCAAACGTTGCAGTTGGCAAGCGGACAGACTGTACAGCTTGCTAACCAGACGCCGAAGTCCTTATCGCAAGTTGTGCGGAGTCAGGCGGGCGGCGACAAGACGACTACTGCGCAACCGATAGTGGCAAAACTGTTGACCAATGCTCAGGTAAGTAATTGCCGATTAGTTGATTACAACACTTTATATCGCAGTTTATTGAAATAACCGCTCATGAATTTGGCCATGTGGGAGAGATAATATTAATCTTATCAGTTAGATTATGGGCAAGAATTACATCATTAATGTATTATTTTCTTTTGATAATAATTTATTAATCATAGAGGGTAATTAAATAATAATTTATTAGGGCTAGAGAAATATGAATGATTATTGGGTGAAAGGATATTGACCAATTTGGACCAAATGCTGCCCAGCCATGGGAGTGCTTCCAAATGGTTGCTTGCATCAATTTATACATAAAAAAAAATTTAAAAAAAAATCGGTCCCAGGGTTAAAAAGTTATTGCCTTTAGGCAATTACTTTTTTTGGCGGAGCCGGCAGGTCACCATAGGAACTCCTCAACCAAATAAGACAGCACCATCGAGTTTGGATTCGTTGAATATGCATTGACAAGTGCTTTACAATAGGCAGTCTGATGATGCCAGGGTCTGATGATGGAGCCGGAAGGTGGCTATAAGAACTCTCCAACCAAACAAGATAGCACAATCGTGTTTGAACTCGTTGGTTTTGTCTTGATAAGTACCTAGTATAGCCCAAGGTTGCATCCAGGGTCCGGTGATGGAGTCGGAAGGTACCGATAGGAACTCCTCAACCAAACAAGACAGCACCGTCGTGTTTGGACTCGTTGAATATGCATTGACAAGACTAAGTGCTTTACACTACAATGTAAATAATATGCATAAAAATTAAATAAGAATGTGTTAATCAACATAATTACTGTCATTATTTTTAATAAAATACGCCATCGGTTGGTTGGTATTCATCAATAAAAAATACTCAACAAAAAATAGTTTTTCTCAAAACTCCGCGGATAGATTTTATTGAGCTTTGGTGGACAGACTAGTACAAGCCCAAAGAACATAATGCACTATATGTCCATTCTGGGCAGCACTTGGCCCAGCTCCCATATATGGATGGTCAGTAAAAAATAGTAAACATGTAAATGATATGCATACAACTGACATAATAATGTGTTGTTTAACATAATTACTGTCATTATTTTTAATAAAATGCGCCATCGGTTGGTTGGTATTCATCAATAAAAAATACTCAACAAAAAATAGTTTTTCTCAAAACTCCGCGGATAGATTTTATTGAGCTTTGGTGTAAAGACTAGTACAAGCCCAAGGAACGTAATGCACTATGTGTCCATTATGGGCAGCACTTGGTCCAACTCCCATATATGGATGGTCAGTAAAAAATATTTAACATGTAAATGATATGCATAAAAATGAAATAAGGATGTGTTGTTTATCATAATTACTGTCATTATTTTTAATAAAATGCTCCATCGGTTGGTTGGTATTCATCAATAAAAAATACTCAACAAAAAACAGTTTTTCTCAAAACTCCGCAGATAGATTTTATTGAGCTTTGGTGTACAGACTAGTACAAGCCCAAAAAACATAATGCACTATGTGTACATTCTGGGCAGCACTTGGCCCAGCTCCCATATATGGATGGTCAGTAAAAAATATTAAACATGTAAATGATATGCATACAACTGAAATAATAATGTGTTGTTTCACATAATTACTGTCATTATTTTTAATAAAATGCGCTATCGGTTGGTTGGTATTCATCAATAAAAAATACTCAACAAAAAATAGTTTTTCTCAAAACTCCGCGGATAGATTTTATTGAGCTTTGGTGGACAGACTAGTACAAGCCCAAAGAACATAATGCACTATATGTCCATTCTGGGCAGCACTTGGCCCAGCTCCCATATATGGATGGTCAGTAAAAAATAGTAAACATGTAAATGATATGCATACAAATGAAATAAGAATGTGTTGTTTAACATAATTACTGTCATTATTTTTAATAAAATGCGCCATCGGTTGGTTGGTATTCATCAATAAAAAATACTCAACAAAAAATAGTTTTTCTCAAAACTCCGCGGATAGATTTTATTGAGCTTTGGTGTAAAGACTAGTACAAGCCCAAGGAACGTAATGCACTATGTGTCCATTATGGGCAGCACTTGGTCCAACTCCCATATATGGATGGTCAGTAAAAAATATTTAACATGTAAATGATATGCATAAAAATGAAATAAGGATGTGTTGTTTATCATAATTACTGTCATTATTTTTAATAAAATGCTCCATCGGTTGGTTGGTATTCATCAATAAAAAATACTCAACAAAAAACAGTTTTTCTCAAAACTCCGCAGATAGATTTTATTGAGCTTTGGTGTACAGACTAGTACAAGCCCAAAAAACATAATGCACTATGTGTACATTCTGGGCAGCACTTGGCCCAGCTCCCATATATGGATGGTCAGTAAAAAATATTAAACATGTAAATGATATGCATACAACTGAAATAATAATGTGTTGTTTCACATAATTACTGTCATTATTTTTAATAAAATGCGCTATCGGTTGGTTGGTATTCATCAATAAAAAATACTCAACAAAAAATAGTTTTTCTCAAAACTCCGCAGATAGATTTTATTGAGCTTTGGTGTACAGACTAGTACAAGCCCAAAGAACATAATGCACTGTGTGTCCATTCTGGGCAGCACTTGGCCCAGCTCCCATATATGGATGGTCAGTAAAAAATAATAAACATGTAAATGATATGCATACAACTGAAATAATAATGTGTTGTTTCACATAATTACTGTCATTACTTTTAATAAAATGCGCCATCGGTTGGTTGGTATTCATCAATAAAAAATACTCAACAAAAAATAGTTTTTCTCAAAACTCCGCGGATAGATTTTATTGAGCTTTGGTGTAAAGACTAGTACAAGCCCAAGGAACGTAATGCACTATGTGTCCATTATGGGCAGCACTTGGTCCAACTCCCATATATGGATGGTCAGTAAAAAATATTTAACATGTAAATGATATGCATAAAAATGAAATAAGAATGTGTTGTTTATCATAATTACTGTCATTATTTTTAATAAAATGCTCCATCGGTTGGTTGGTATTCATCAATAAAAAATACTCAACAAAAAACAGTTTTTCTCAAAACTCCGCAGATAGATTTTATTGGGCTTTGGTGTACAGACTAGTACAAGCCCAAAGAACATAATGCACTATGTGTCCATTCTGGGCAGCACTTGGCCCAGCTCCCATATATGGATGGTCAGTAAAAAATATTAAACATGTAAATGATATGCATACAACTGACATAATAATGTGTTGTTTAACATAATTACTGTCATTATTTTTAATAAAATGCGCCATCGGTTGGTTGGTATTCATCAATAAAAAATACTCAACAAAAAATAGTTTTTCTCAAAACTCCGCAGATAGATTTTATTGAGCTTTGGTGTACAGACTAGTACAAGCCCAAGGAACGTAATGCACTATGTGTCCATTCTGGGCAGCACTTGGTCCAACTCCCATATATGGATGGTCAGTAAAAAATATTTAACATGTAAATGATATGCATAAAAATGAAATAATAATGTGTTGTTTAACATAATTAGTGCCATTATTTTTAATAAAATGCACCATCGGTTGGTTGATATTCATCAATAAAAAACACTCAACAAAAAATAGTTTTTCTCAAAACTCCGCGGATAGATTTTATTGAGCTTTGGTGTACAGACTAGTACAAGCCCAAAGAACATAATGCACTATGTGTCCATTCTGGGCAGCACTTGGCCCAGCTGCCATATATGGATGATCAGTAAAAAATATTAAACATGTAAATGATATGCATACAACTGAAATAATAATGTGTTGTTTCACATAATTACTGTCATTATTTTTTATAAAATGCGCCATCGGTTGGTTGGTAATCATCAATAAAAAATACTCAAAAAAAAATAGTTTTTCTCAAAACTCCGCAGATAGATTTTATTGAGCTTTGGTGGACAGACTAGTACAAGCCCAAAGAACATAATGCACTATATGTCCATTCTGGGCAGCACTTGGCCCAGCTCCCATATATGGATGGTCAGTAAAAAATAGTAAACATGTAAATGATATGCATAAAAATGAAATAATAATGTGTTGTTTAACATAATTAGTGCCATTATTTTTAATAAAATGCACCATCGGTTGGTTGATATTCATCAATAAAAAACACTCAACAAAAAATAGTTTTTCTCAAAACTCCGCGGATAGATGTTATTGAGCTTTGGTGTACAGACTAGTATAAGCCCAAGGAACATAATGCACTTTGTGTCCATTCTGGGCAGCACTTGGTCCAACTCCCATATATGGATGGTCAATGTCCTTTAAATAATATATTTTTTTTTTAAACTTGTGGGTTCGAGGGACACTTGTCAGGAACGAAGTAAATTCTCACGTAGGATTTCAAACCAAATCATCGCAGCCGCCATCTTGGATTTACATTTTGACTTCACGATCGGTTTTTAGTATCCTCGAAAACTACGAAAACGACGCCCAGGACGAAAAATCTCAGAGCCACCATCCTGGATTTACATTTCGACCTCACTATCGGCTTTAGCACCCCCGAAAATGAAGAAAAATTAAAAAAAATCAGAGCCATCGTCTTGGATTTAAATTTTGACTTCACTGTCGGCTTTAGCACCCTCGAAAACCTTGGAAACGACACCCATGATGAAAAATATGAAGATTTTCTTAGCCGCCATCCTGAATTTACATTTTGACAAAATTCACACTTTCGGTATGCCGTGTACTCGGGCCGATATGTACAATTTTATCCCAGGACACCGTAATCACTTTCCTCTTTTTTTTTGTTTTTTCTGCCGGCGTTCTCTCTCTCTCTTTCTTGAATTATAAGAAGACAATCGCAAGTGTGAACGCCTTTAGCGTTACATTTGCTGTAAGTTTACATGCCGCGTAAAAGAACTTCGTTCCAAAAATGATATCAATAATAATTTCTAAAAAAGGTTGTCTACATTTATCTGTTTATTTTCAGAAGGTTATAAGAATAGGAATAATCGGCCATACCTGGCGTCAGCGTACACGTCACAGAGTATTTTTTAGCTGCAATGAATGTTTCTAAGAGACCACATCCGTGCTATCCCATAGCTACTTGAGGCTGCATACTGCATACCATGCATATCTTTATCGGTTCGTCACCAGGGTCAAATGCTATCCCTGGAAGGCATGGTGGGCGGCGCGCGCACGCTGCAGGTGTCGGGCGTGCGGCCGCGCGCCGGCGTGCGCGTGCTGGCGCCGCCCGCGCGCGTGCTGGCGCCGCCCGCGCGTCTGGCGCGCCCGCTGCTGCTCACGGCCGCCAAGCCGCTGCACAATATTATATTGCAGGCGAGTGCTCACTTATTTATACATAAATACTATCTAAGATCCCTTAAATAAATAGTAAATAACTTAATAAAAATAAATAAATATTAAATAGCTGGTTTATGGCGGAACTGGCGTGTTTTGAAAATACCGCCCAGAGAATGGGAATTTGAACTCCTATGCAGCTCGAACATAAACTTGAAGAAAATGAAAATGGTAGCTTTGATTAGTTCCATTGGAAATGTCATATTAAATATTTGTTTATTCTTTCAGCAAAGCGATGGCAATACAATCAGGGTGGGGTCAACTACGACTGGTGCCGCGCCGTCATCACAAACTTTAGTTTTAAGTAATATTGGTAAGTATTCTTCGTAATCCTGTATGATTTGCATTAGTTGCTGAATTTTAATAATTAATCATTAATTTTCTTATTAATATCATAGGTGCTCAAACGGTGACGACATCATCAACGTCAGCGCCAGTTTTAAAACTACAACAGGTAAAAACTATTTCTGACAAATTGAATACTATCGCTCACATTTTTAAGTTGTTCTCATCAATTCCATCCAAAATAAGTTATTATCATATATTGTTTATCATTATTTTAGGTGAATCCAATACAACAAGTTAAACTCGCGCAAGGAATAAAAATTCAACAGGTGAATTTTGACAGTTTGCATGGTTTGAAAAATGCTTCAGATTCAGAACTGAGTTTTGTAGTTCAAGATTTGCATGGATCAAATGTGGGTACAGACTGACAGATTTATGACTACTGACTGCAAAATGTAGGTTAGGTGCGGTAAGCATAAGACGGACTGACTGCTTTAAAACTGCATGGCGGCTTCAGCCAATGAGAAGTATGATTTATGCCATGATTCTGACATTGGCCGAATCTAGCAAAAATCGAAATATGTGACTATCTCCCGAATTTTCAAACAACATTTCACTTTAGGACACTCTTGATAGTATTTCTAAAATAAATCTCTGTCGCTTAACAGATAGAATTACGAAGTTTATTAGAGCTAAGAGCTTTTAAGAATTCAGGGGTATGCCTAGTAGCTAGAATGCAGTTAGTTTGACTTTGCATTCAAAATATCACAATCTGCAGTTGGTTTGCCACATGTTTGTTTGTCTGTTAACACTAAAGAGAGTTGATTGCATGTCTGATTGGATGCGACGGACGGGTCTATTTAAAACACATTAACAAATAATTTTCTTCACTAATATTTAAGAGATTTGCTTTACTTTTATAACAAGTACTTCCTACATAAACCTTTATTTTAAAACCTAATAATACGGTAGATTGTAAGGTGGCAGTAAGTAACTAGATAGTAAGAGATTTTGAGTGCTTCCTCTAAACCTGTTATCTAATTGCGTAACACATTTTCGTAAACGATTAACACTAATCTGTTTCATTTTGACAGTTCAACAACATTCATTGCGTTATTTACGTTGTTGAGCAGATTTTTTTAACGTGACAATGTATAATGAATCGATGAACTCTGGCTGCACGCACGAAAAAGTATGACTCAATGTCCCGTTACGCTCATTTGAACGTTACGATCGGAGCGAGAGTGCTACACGAGCGAGCGAAAGGCATGATCAGCTTGAGCGTTCGGCTTGAATTGTAGATTTCATTTCATTCCTTCTTTGTATCCATACAAAATAGTGATAATTCAATGAAAATGATTCAATTTTATTCATAAAAGTATGCAATCATTTCATCAATGTTTTGTTATGACGTTGTCACGTTAAACTATCGTCCGTAAACCGACTTTACAGACAACCAATTTTTTTTTTCCAACTTTTGAATCAACGAATTAGCATCTGTTTCAAAACGATTCAGATTGAGATTGATCGTGTATTACGCAATTAGGGTGCAGGTCCTTTTAGAATCTGGTCTTATCTTAGTGTGAAGGTTCCTGCTTTGGAAGGGTTTGTGATATTATAAATATGAACGACTATGCTTGTCAGCTGCAAAAAGATTGAACACTGTATTTAATAAACTCTTTCATTTGCGTGTTTATTTAAAATCATCCTCTCAAAGAAAAAATCTACATTAGTCTTTTTTTTTCAATTAAGGGAAAGAGCCATATTGCCCAACACAACAAAACAATAAAGCCCAAAACACACACAGAGCGGGTGCGGGGCGGGAGCGGGTCGGGCGCGGGAGTACGGCGGGTATAATAATTTGTAATTCAAGGAAGTATATGGATGTCAACACACAGAACGCGGGCGCGGAGCGGGACCCACGCGGGAGCGCGGGACGGCAGCGGGTCGGGAGCGGTTGTGCTATTCTGTAAAAATATCTCCGTGAAAACTACGTGTAGTAAAATATCAAAGTGAGGTTGGAGTGAACTGTCACTTGCCTTAGCATCAGTAGGTATCGATGACAATGACTCACTCCACGCTCACTTCACCTAAGTTTTCAAGGTTAGATGGTTACAGAATAGCAATGCGGGTGAAGCGTCGTTACATGCGTTGCAATACACGTATCGATGATATTCTCCATATTGATGTCTTTTTTTATTAATCTCATGAACCTACAACATTTTCCGTTTTCGCGTTCTTCGTTTTAAAATAAGTAAAAATAATAATTCTCCGTCCGTGTCAGAATCACCCGACATTTTCACACTGCAACTGCTGCCGCCTGTCAAAGTACAACCGCGCCCGACCCGCTGCCGTCCCGCGCCCGACCCGCTGCCGCCCCGCGCCCGCGCTCTGTGTGAACACGATGAACCGCGCGACTCACGCGATGAAAACGACCCGACCCGCTCTCGCCCCGCACCCGCTCTGTGTGTGTTTTGGGCTAATTAAGCATTTTAAGAATATAGTGTTTTGTGCATACTGGACTATCGGTTAATGCTATGTAACTAAAACTAAGATAATATCTTTCTGCGGTTGTCTAAACGAAACTTAAATATTATAAATATGCATTATTTTTGTAGTAAAATATTCTTTGTAATATTTCCAGGCTGTGACAAGTGCGTCAGTGCCGACCTCTAGCGGCGTGCGCAGCGTACTAATGGACGGCCAGCAACTGAAACTAGTGGGAGGGCGCCACGTGCTCGCAAGGATACTGCGGCCGGCACACCCGCCGCAATAACAACACACTGCCATATCTTGAAAGATATTTGAATTTCTTCTCTCAACATTGATACATAAAAAACCCGAGATACACATTCAGCGATTTAGAAACGTCCGTGAAAAACAGTCTCGATCAAAATCGAGCTCTTTTATATGAATACTAGCTGCGGCCCGCGGTTCTACCCGCGTAAGTCTCGACCCCGTGGGAATATCGGGATAAAAAATCCCATGTCCTATTCCAGGTCATGGTCTACCCATGTGGCAAATTTCGTCTAAATCCGTTCAGCCGTTGTAGCGTGAAAGCGTAACAAACAATGAAACTCACTTTCGCATTTACAATATTAGTTAGGATAGCAAATTAAAAACGTAACATGAGGTGAGCTGATTTTGGTAATCAAAACCGGTTTGTGGCGGTTGTTTTAAAGATTGTATTTGTGTATTAAGTAAAGTAGCTTTGATTTTTATTTGGTCTGGCGATGACACTCTACAATATTATTTGATGGAATTGTGTATTGGTTTTTTATATCAATGTCTCTCAACTTAATTCTCGAGGATTGTATAGCTATAGCTAACATAGAGAATACTAACATAAATTACGCCTCTTACAAAATATAATTTTGTTTTGTACCATTAGAAACAAAATTTGGTTAACTTTTCGTTTCCTTAAAAAGGTAATATTGTACAAATCTAGCATTTTGGTCGACTTGGTTGTAAAGTTTTTAAGTTCAGAATATTTTTGTATAAAAGTAATTTGACTATTTACAATTGGTTTATTTATTTTTGAACTGAAAAATGAGTACCTATTGGTCGAGGTTATCTCGGGTTTCAAACTGATGAAACGAAGGTAGGTTTTAATATTATGATGTAAATAAAAACCAATTATTAATTAGGTGTTAAAGGGGAACACTAATGATTTGATTATATTCTTGTTATTATTATGTTAATTTATTAATTGTATATAGAGGACAAGAAAGCTAAACATTGAACGGCTTGACAATATATATGAGAATATCGAGGTAAAGATAATTCTTATTTTATGATAGGTATGATAGTATTGGGTTTTCTACCCATTTATTGACACTACAAAGAGCATTCATAAAGTATATTATGTTAAAAGATCTTAATTGCAATATATTTTCATATTTAATATGTTGTTTATGATTATTTTATTGTTCTCTTCTTGTACATAGTGGGTCTGTTTAATTAAACTGACATATAAGTCAATTGCTCTAACGAGTAAAACTTGTTTATAGTATTTTAAAGGCAATTTAAAATGTATGCTATAGTTTTTAATATTAAATATTAGGTTCGTATTGCACAGTTTTTCACTGTTAGATAAATAAAATAAAAATATGTATAAATACTTTTTATGTTTTATTGATAACTTCAAATATCTTAGGGAAAATCTAAAGCCTTGTTAAAGTAACTTTTAATTGATATTTCCCCTTTAATAGACGAAAGAGTAGCAGTCTTCTATACTGAAACAGTAGGCGACAATTGCATTAAATCTTATGAATCATAGATTTTTTTGTTACTTGGTGAATAACAAACACATGAGCTTTTATAATAATTTAATTGCACATAGGTATTGAATTTTTTGAAAAACAATGTGTTTGCTTGTTCAAGACCTCACCGGCATGTTAATTGAGTTTATACGAGATAGTGTTCTCATTGGTCACGCCACGTATCTCGAAATACAGGTTTAAGACTGGGAACAACAAAAATGCCATATTCGGGTGGGAAAACATAATTTATTTCATTACTTATGTACATGGAGTGTGTTCTCAGCAAATACAAAATAAACACACTGCTCGAGGCATTCATTAAACTAATTCTAACATAAAGCTGATAAAACATAAATACTATTGATACGTTACTGTGCGATTTTACTTTGCATGATACAAAATGTTAGCATGAATTATAATGATCCACATGTTAATATAGAGGTAATTAATTATATCCAAACTTCGCCTTAACACGACTCCTTGCGCTCGACACGATTTCATAAATACAAATCGCACCGTGTGCAAGAGACTAACAATTCCTTCTACAGGGGAAACGACAATATTCAAAGATACTACAGAGGTATCACATTTTAATTTCTAACTAACACTTCTCCCCTCTCTCCCCTCACATATGATTGTACAGTCATATTACATACCTAACATTGAATTACATAATACGCGTAAGTGCTTATATTTTCTTAGCACACAAAGTTACATATAAATTGAAAATAATAGTGCCGTTATAAAACAATTTTGTAATTACACGTCTTTTAAATAAAACTTACTAATCCTAAAAACTCAATCATATATCAGTCTTATAACTATGTTTAAAATTATATAAATACTTAATTGAAATGTAAGTTAGATAATTGAAATGTATTAGTAATAAAAGAGCGACGTTAAAACACAGATATAACATTACACCGAGATTGATATTATTTCATCTTATCCTAACAGGCTACACAAAAAATAAATGAGTATGCTTATTATGTAGATTTATAAGTACCACAGGTTTAGTTAATACTGACGAGTCATACAATCGAAACTTTCAGAGATATGATATACATAGCACGAAGGTTGCCGATGAATCGCGAGCCGAGCGTCGAGCCCAACAATACTGCTGTTATGTGCAGCGACAAGTGCGCAGTGTGTCGCGGACAGTGCCGCTTGATAAAGATTCTGATAGCGCGGATAACATTGAGTCGACTGTGGCCGAGCTCGACCGTTACAACGTATCTACATTTATTAATAATGAATGAACAGAAGCTCCGAATGCCACCACTTTATAGTTAGTTTCTAGCAAGCTCATAAGTACACTATCAATATCTAATTGTCATGTTTTATTACCATGCCGACTGGCATTTGTGAGTCACAAGGAAATGGCAAAATCAGTTGTTGGATCACGTCGACCACCTCTAGCTAATAATTACTTGACCACTCGAAGCCGTAGGAGACCTTCGCTGTGTATTGACATGACACGAAAACGTACTTACCTGTTTGCTATGTAGGTAATGGTGTCTGACCAAACAGATGAATAATAGAATAGAATAACCTGACTTTACCATTCCCTTGCGACCAAAGTATCTACGTAGTAATTTATTTGTAACAAAAATATTTTTAGCAATTTTGGCATTTGACACGAACGTCCCTAAATTTAACATCGAATATCTAGTGCGAATACAAAATATACTTACATATTATATCGTATCTCTGAACATGGAACCATTTCCTGGCCTTCGCTGGTACGAGACCAGCCGAATCGTACATTATATACAAACAATAGGCACTGAAAGTTTGAAATATGATCGGTGTGTAAGAAGACGAACACAGACAGGTCTTCTAATGCGACTTCGAGAATCTACACTATGGCGGCTAAATCATTACAAAGTGCGTGGAATGCCTGATGTACAATTGAGGTGACAAGGACGCGTGCACGTTATTACAGCGATGCCGATATAATCACAGTTTATATTCATTATATATAATGCCTATTAGTCATACACACAAGCAAAATTGAGTATTCTTAGGTGCAACATTTAAGTTATACAATTTATAATCATTATAATTTAGTCAAAAATCTGTTAAATATAAACACAAAAGGTCATTAGTCACGCATGTCGAGGAGTCTCTCTGCTTACTACAGTTTCAGTGATTGTGACAACTGACAGGTGCCACAACTTGACCTAATGGTTGGTTAAGAACTTATGAATGATTGTTGCCGCTGTGTTGCTCCACACTTGACGCTCTAGCATTTAGCGAATAGCGTTTACTAGTAATCCATTATACGTATAAATATATATTTTATTAGGTATTATTTAAATGAAAGTTATAGGTATTATTAGACGAGTGTGTAGTTAAACTATGTACGATATGTACCAGAGTTGTACACGAGGCATCCTGCCGTCTGGCGGCTGCTGAACAAGCTATAAAGCGTGTCGGAGCGCGGCGCTCACTCGTCGCCCTCGCCGTCCTCGGCGTTTTCAGCCGTCAACAGGTTGGTGTTGTCGTCAGCTTGAAGATCGGCGGTTAACTTCTGAAACAATTGCTACGATTATGACACTACGATACGGTTTGTAAATTTTATAGTCAAATGTCGTTTTAAAGCCTCTTCGCGGGATGACTGGTTTATCCTAGGTTTGAATTGCCTTTCGGCAAACTCCGAAATAGATTCCAATTTCTGCCTTTGGCTGATGTATTTTTACGGTACCTACTTAATTCGATACAATATTTATTTTAGATAAGCGGAGGAGCTCGTGGCTAAGTAATAACAGCCGCTCGGGTCGATCCATCAGGTTAAGGTACGCTTACCGGGGTTGGTCCGTGGATGGGTGACCATTTTCACATATCGAGACTCCTCCGTGCCTCGGAAAGCACGTTAAGCCGTTGGTCCCAGCTGTCATTTGTGGAACTTTGACAGTCGTTACGAGTGGTCAGAAGCACGAAAGTCTGACTACCAGTCTAACCAAGGGGTATCGTATTACCCAGTTACTGGGTTGTGGAGGTCAGATAGGCAGTCGCTCCATGTAAAATACTGGTATTCAGCTGCAACAGGTTTGACTGGAAGCCGACCCCAACATAGTTGGGAAAAGGCTAGGCAGATTGTTTTTTTTGTTTATTTTAGATAAGCAGTCTATTTTTTTTATCCACTCTCTTTTTAAAAGGATTTATTTTCAAAATCAAAAGTAATTTTATTCAAACTAGGCTGAAAATCAGCACTTTTTGAACTAAAAGTTACAGACAGTTCCCCAAAACACCCGCCCTTCACCACCTAGTGCTTTACCTGGGAAGAAGAAGTGGCGCAACAAACTCCCTAGCAGCACAGTTGTCTGAACCGTTTTAAAGAAATATCAAAACAAAAACTTGTATTGGTCGTAGTAATAAGCGATTTCAAAATTAAAGCTCTTTCTAATGACATAAGTAGGTACCTACAGTTAAGAAAAACTAGTACATGAAATATTTTATTTTAGTTAAGTATTCTCTGAAATGCTATCGCATCTGTGATGAACTGCACATGTTGTTGATGTACAGAGGAGAGCGCCGGGGATGACGTGTCCATTAAAATTTTGATCACTAATTCACCATCCATTAAAATTTTGATACAAGTGTGGGCAAAGTTTGGAATGCAGCCCGAGCCGAAGGGAACGCGAGGGCGTAATGGAACCAAGAATGAAGTGACAAATGTTCACGCTTACCAAACGACGTTCATCGTGTATCGATTTTCAAGGAAAAAAAATATTACACATATTTTTTGGCGAAAAAAGGTCTCGCAGATTTTTGCTAACTTGCGCTGTGGCCTATGCCATTCGCATTTTAAAAGAGAGGCACTGAATCGAAGCAGCCAAGCAGCCTTATACCTATTAAAGACATCAAAATTGAATATTTTCAGCAGAGAGAGAGCACTAATTAATGTTAATTTGTTGACAAAAATAATATAATAACCTAAACTATTTGATGAAATACTTAGGTACAATATTTATTTATCTACTCAGTTTATATAATATTTATTCACTAAATGCGTTTTTGAACGTGAAGCATGTTAAAAGAATAGGTAATGCGTTTGTGCCCGTACCCCAAGCTTCGAGGAGGCGATCTGCGAGCGCTTGCGCCGGCGGACCGCTAGTGCCAGCAGCAGCACCAGGGCGATGGACGACAGCGCTGCCACCAAAAGCGGCAGGAGCAGATTGTCACCCGGGGAGTAACCCTGAAAAGGAAAGTAGATAAGTCTGTATGTTATGTTTATTAGGTGTATTTAGAAACGCGACGGCGGCGGCGGGCGCGGCGTCTGAACATTGTAAACTCAAACTCAAACTCAAAGCATTTATTTCAATTAAACCATTTACAGGCACTTTTGATTTGTCAAGGAGTCGGTCAGTCAGAAATATGAAGCTAGTTGCCCATTCCAAAGCGTAGTAGGTACCTATGGAGAAGAACGGGCAAGAAACTCCACGGACACTCTTTTAAATCAAAATATTGTTACAAAATATTAGTAAATTAAAGTAAATTAATTTCGTGTACCTAGGACGCTTTTGAACGTAAAAATTTACAAGAAAATGATTCTAGATGTCCCTTCGTATTTTCGAATGGGAAAGAAACTTCATAGTTCTCACTTTTTTTAAATGCCTTATAAAATGTAAGTATCTTACATTAAGTTATTACAGTTTATGCGAAGACGATGTAGGTGAACCTTCCTGAAAATCCCTACAGTTTTGATATTTGAGTAACTCTTGATAGTGTCAGGTTGCCAGCGTCCCAGTAATACCATCCAATTCCAGTGTACGTCGGCAGTTTTAGAAGTCTAAAAATTGTATGTAACATGAGGAGTCGCGAGGACAAGAAACTGATTTAAAAAAAAATTAGCGCCTCCTACCCGAACTCTTCTATAGCAAGTTACACGAGCACTGTGTTTAACATGGTGGAAAAGTGCAATATGCACCAGACTTCGCAAAATGTAGTTAAACGGTAATTTAAACCGTCAAGCGGAGTTCCACAGTTCCGTAACTACGGTAAGAGCAGCAGCAGGTTAAAGATTACATCCGTTGGCGACCGGATATGCACATCGTCAGTTTAAAACTACGATTTCTTTATTGACCTTACGCATGACGTAATGTAATACCATCTCATATGTTAGTAACCTAACTGTTAGGTAATTCCAAACGTAAGTTACCGTGGAGAACAACGGAGCAAATTATTACTAAGTACCTACCTTGAAAATTCCTTTTGGCATTGTAAATTGTAATAATAAGCACCTACATGTAAGTAGGTACCTTCATCATCATCATTATCATTATTGAAGCCCTTTGGCTGACTACAACAAATTATAGTTATCATATATTCTAAGGCCTGATTTCACCAATGAAACTGAACGTGATCAGGGGGCTGACTATGAAGTATTAATGCCATCATTATTCCACTGCGAAAAAAGGATGGTGCTAGCTGCCTTGTATAGCTCCATCTCTCACTAACACTGGAAAAATGATGGCATAAATACGTCGTGGTGTAAGTGCAGCATTATCTAAATTGCGACGAAGAGCTGTCAGTGTCATCTCTATTGGGGAATATTGACACTGACAGCTCTTGAACTCAGTTTATGTAGATGTGCTGATCGCGTTCAGTTGAATTATTGAAATCAGCTCTTAGTAGGTATCTAAAAACATAGGAGGACAGCGGTGGCCCAGTGGTATCGGCCCCAACTTATGAGTTACGGGTTCGAACCCACCCAGGCGTTTTACTTTGTGTAATTTATTTCATCACCACCAAATATCGTGAGGAAACCGGCATATCTTAGAACCGAAAATTCGAAGGCATGTGACATCCACCAACCCGCACTGGGCCCGCGTGGTGGAATACGGCCCACGCCCTCTCACAAAGAGCAAGCCTATGTCCCAGCAGTAGGAACATAACTTTGATTAGTGATCTAGAAACAAAAAAAAACTTCGATGGTAAGTACAAAACCTCAACGGATATTGAGCTTTACAGCTCATGGTAAATCCCCCGACCTTTCGGTTTTTTGCCAATTTTCCAAGTCCTATGGGTATAATGAAATCCATATGTTTCTTGCGTGTTGTAATAATTTATTTGTCATTAATGTCATACCTACGTAATAGGCCATGCGGATTATATTTATACTGTAGGTACACACGGGTACCACATCAAGCTATACATTTTCAGTTTATGCTGAGCTCGCATTGTATAATAGGATTTCCGTACAATGCGAGATCAGCTTATACTGGAAATGTATCGCTTGTTGTGTAGCCGTGTGTACCATGTACAGATGTGGTCAATCGAGCACTTATGTTCTGCTGTTTTATCTCTCACAATGTATTATTCTCGTAAAATAATGCTGAAAGGCCAAAGAAAGAAAGTTCCAAAGATTTGGAACCTCGGAAATCCAAAAAATATAAATTCAAAGTTGCGTATAAAGCCTGGTAGTTCCACATTCTTGATTTGATTTCATATAAAACATGATTTGCCAAACGTAAGAATGGTTTCGTCACTACCTTACTACATACACAATTCTATTGTTAAGTTTTAGACATAAAAGAGATAAAAACGGCGTCCTAACAGGCGTTTTCCCAAATGCAAAGGCAGGCTCTCTTCGCCGCTAATTGTTCCATATTCATGTTAGGAAGGGCGAGCTATTAGCATTTTTGGATAATATCCAAGGCCCCAATCTGTTTAAAAGACTTAATAACACTTGCACATTGGCAGTCACAATCACATTTATGACCAATAACTTCTTCGCTTAGTTTCGTACATTTTTGATGTACCTAACTCCAATTAACATTTTGATTACCTATTTATTAAGGCTCTAAAAGTAGAGTTCATCTAGAGAAAACATATGCAGAGGTATATTTGCGAACCTATATAAAGTCTAACCCTCTTATTCATAAACGTTTCTTAAAGTTAAACAGTCGTATAACGTCGAAAATGTATGGTTAAACAGTTGCTAATTCATAGCTTAACTTTATGCAGCGTTTATGAATAAGGCGGTACGTATTTAAATATCTATGAATATGAGCCTATGTGCTAATAGTTGAATCGGTAGAAACGAAGGTCTTTACAAACATGGAGTAGAATTTCGATGCACCTTATGGGTTTTACCATCCATTTAGAGTGTACTGAACCAGGATCAATAAGTTGAAGCTCTCGTTTGTAGGTATGTCTGTCTGATAGAATCATCGTAGGTATCTCAAAGTAACGAAGACTATATACATTCCACGCACATGGATTTAAATATTATGGTTTAAACTGAAACCCTGTATTCGCTGCTTCTAAATATTATGTTCATCTGCGTACAAACGGTTATAACTTACTTGTATAATGTTTCAAGATAACGAAAGAGTAATAAATCATATTTCTAGAGTACATTACTGTTTTACAATATAACAACCCTTCAACGAAAGACATTCTTGGCCGGCAAATGTAGGAACCTAATTACAAGCCAACTTTCTCGAATTATCGATTTCAGACAATCAATATCCACATTGCGTTCAGCTACAAAATGTACCTACCTACATAATGCAAGTTATCAGAATCGCATTACATAAGTACACAATCCACAATGGATTTCGTAAATCAACTACACTTTCCATGTCCGCTCTCATTAAATTACGAGTACCACAGCTGTTACCGAAGAATTGTTATGATTGCATGTAAAACACGCACTGGCGTTATGATTAAGTAAATAGGTAGGAAAACATTACATAAGTTAGTTAATAATGCAGTACATACCGTCCATTGGAAGTAAGATGACGTGTCCACGAATGGCCAGCGCGCTCCGTACCAACCGGCGTCGCCGGCTTTTGACACTGTCACTTCATCGGAATCAGTGCCTGGAGCTGCATAATCAGGCTTCAATGGTGGCAAAGAAAATACTTCATCTACTTCAAGCGACTCTTTAAATTCATCATCGTCATCCACCGATAGCATTGTATCCTTCAGATCTCTTAATTTAGAATTTTCACTAGTAGTGGCGAACTCAGTCGTTACTGGAGTTCTAGTCGTAGTAGCTTTAGTAGTAATCAAAACGTCGTCGAACCCTTTTGTGGCGAATACTGACTTCTCTGAGGGAACTTGTGTTCTTGAGTAGTACCTTAACACGGTGCGTAGCGTGATTGGTTCCGGAGTGACTGTCGCTCGGATGATAATGTCTTTCTCCCATTTAACAGATGCGTCGTTATTGTTACTGGATGCAGTCCCAATTAGAGGAATAACGTTATCGTCTGTTGGAATAGGCGGAATAACTGTAGAGGACGTTGAGCTCTTCCAAGATCGTAAAGCTGGCATAGTCCAAGGAGGCGTAGTCGCTCTGTCGCCAGTAACAGTTGATGGAACAGTAGAAGAGGTTGTTGAGGGCGATGTCGATGGAGTACTTGTTTCGAATTTCTGACCTACGGTTAACACGACTTCTGGGAACATCTTCAGCTCTTTTTTCCGAGACTTTACCATCTCACGGGCAGCGGATGCCATAGGTGCAGGGGTGATGATGATTCCTTCCTGGGCTTGCTGATTCCTTGCATCAATAATATAAAGTGGAACGAGAGTAAGAACGAGTGTTGCTGCCATACTGGATATTATCCATAAAGCATATTTCAAATCTGATTTCCTTCGAGTCCGTCGCACATGGATTGAGGGGCTGTAGTCTCGTCCTTTGCCCTTCAGGCCGCTGTTGCTCAACACTTCCTCGGTCTGCGGAAGGATAGTGTACTGGAGGCTGTTCTCGCCGTGTCGCACTGTCTTGTACATTTTGCTGTTGCTCCTACTTAGTTATCACAAAAGGAAACACTACGTTAACGTTTTCTATTCAACCTAAATCTTATCACATGCTCGTATTTTCACAGTGCTGAGATGGATCCGCGGTGCTCGCGTGTCTCAGTTTTGCGAGTCATCAACGTGAAGAGTCGGTGCGAGACATCGCGGCCACTCGCGCTTTGTGCAGCGTCGTCGGCTCGGCGCTAGCGGGCGCAGCGCGCACGCGCCACAACATTGAGCGGCTGCGCGTCCCCTATCCGCGGCGGCTCGACGGCCCCGAGCTTTTGAGGTTATATGACTTAGAAGCCGGCTTCTATTTTACATCACGCCGCACGACAATAACAATAACATTACAAACTCTTCAAGTAGGTATCTACCTCGCCTCATTAGCGAGGATGAGCTTTAGCGACTATTCAACACTTGCGTCTGAATGAGGTAGCTTCTTTTGTGTGCGCCGAATTGCTGCTGTTGAATGAAACGGAAAATTTATTTCGGGTCCACTTCGCTAATGTAATCGAAAGCCAATATCTACAGCCTGCCGAGTTAATCTAGCGTGGCTAAGTTAAACTTGATTTGTACCAAACATTTACGTTGCTGTTTAGATTGAATGATAGCATGTGTTTTTATCGAAGGGTTTTTGTAGAATATTTAGACCAAATTGCAAACTTCTGACGAAAATTATGATATGAGTCACGATCACGACGATAACTTCTTTAATTCAATTACGAGTGCATGATTCAGTTTCGGTTTCGGGCAACTTCCATCCATTTCGTTTTTTGCATGCATTGAACAAATGCAATGACGGATAATTTATCATTATCATTTAAATACAGCAGGTTTGGCATCGGCTCACTACCCAATACTGCTGCGTTGTAGAAGTGCCCAGATCATTTTGTTCATAAAGCTCATACTCTGGCTACTGTCATATTAATGTAAAGTCTTTAAAAAGAGTTTTTAAACTACCTAAGTATATAATTTCAGAATTTCCGAATCAAAAATAATGTCCATGCAAAAAAAAGGTAGAGCTCAAAAATTTATCTTCTCTCAAAGATACGAAAAAGAAAAAGATACGAGCACTGCAAGTGTTAGTCCATCAAGTGATCATTGTAAGTTGCATCTAGAAGATTTATTTTTAAACTTCATAAGAAAGAAATAACAGGCAGTTATCCGCTTCACCTTCCCAAAGACCAAACTATCATTTCGCGTCTAAAAGATTATAGCAACCGGCTACCAACCGTCTCTAATTAAAGCTTAGAAAAAAGTGTACACACGGCTACAAATCAAGCTATACATTTCCAGTTTATGCTGATCTCGCAGTTTAAAGGATTTCCGTACATTGCGAGGTCAGCTTATAGTGGAAATGTATAGCTTGATGTGTAGCCGTGTGTACAACGAGTATATTAACATGTTTTTGCGGCCGGTCAAACAGCGAACCCACCATACGAATACTAATTCACTTGACCTTCAACAGAATCACGTTTCCTTTCGAAATTGGTTCGTGAATGCTATATTTTTAGAATAAAAGTAAAAAGAGAACGTGCGGCCTAACCGAATAAAAGGGTTGGTCGGACGAATCGTCCCGGCTTTTTTGTTGGTCCACCATCTTTTTCTACTTAGAATTTCGTAAGCGTTGAATTAGATAAAGGTACCCAGTTCATGCCGTGTGTTTATAACGATGGTATATTATTAATTCTTGACTATTTTCAAAATGGCTGTGGTGTAAAACATTGGCGGCTGGATCGATTCGAATTGCTGAATTGTTAATTCTATCCCTATCGTCATTCATTAGGTAGGTGTATAACGTATAATCAGCTTTACTATTTGGAATTATTTCCTTGTTTCTGATTATTCTAATCGCCTTTTGCAGTCAGGAATTCCATGTTTATCTTAATAAGGACGAGGAAAAGTTCGTATTACGAAGTACGTATACTCCATTTGAAATAAGATTAGACGTTTAAATAAACCTTTTTTACAGTCCGTTCAACCGATTTTGACTTCTATTGCGTTGGTCGCATGAGAAATGGCAGCTGCAGTAGACAGTTGGTATTGTGTAACCTTTTTTGCTTTTAATGCCATCCTTATGCCTACGGTATAGAAGTCAAAATCGGTTGAACGGACTGTATAAAGGTTTGTTTCAATGTCTAATCTTATTTCAAATGGGGTATAGAAGCGAACGATAATTTGTACTTGCTAAAGTTTTTTACAAAACATTCAGTTTACGCTAAAATTGTGCGCAGTTAACAGGCAGCGAAATATTATTTCCAAACTGTTCGTTAACAGCCAACATGCAGATTCTTTGATTTTGATATCGATATACTTACATCAGCGTTATCTTTCGCAGAGCTTTTCCTATCAGTAACAATATTGACTTTGGTCATTTACATACCGTATCTTTTCCCGCTAGCGACATTATTTGCTGTAGACTGGTGTTTGACAATATTAAGGTTATATTTCGTAGTCATTTAAATTCGACTTTGCCCAATACCAATATTATCAGCTGCTGCCTTGCAAACCTAGTTTTAGCAACAGTCAGGTGTTACAAAAGGCTTGCTGGCACTGAGGCAGTAGACCACATCTGTTTACATAAATAGACAGAATTAAGTAAACTTCATGATGTGTTTACTTAGATAACACACAACTATAATGATGCAAGCTCCATATGAATTGCTAAAAGTTGTGTAACCATATTTGTTGGCACCAGTTACCACGTGTGATGATGTCCCATTTAATACGTGTGTAGTCTCATTTAAATTGCTACTGGCACACTCTACATAGAGAAGTCTTTTACGCACACTCGATTCATAAAGATATGTGTAGCAAATTCACCATCGTTTTTATTTTTCCTATGTACCTCGGTATTACAAGCTTCTTTATAACGATCTAATATTATTTAACGTGAGACTGTAGGATATGTATCAATGAAATCTTCGTCGTGTGCAGCACAACGCTGGACTCTACCGTGGCTTGCATTAGGGCGTCGTTTGCTCTAGTACAATGACATCGACAAAGCAGCTATTTTCGTAAGCCGCTGGAAGCCGGCCAGCGCAGCGGGGCATCGCGTAAATAAACGTACATGACAAACGCATGCTGCGCTCTCTTCGGGACGATTTCGACAAATTTAGTTATGCCCTGTAGGAAGCTATCGACACAAAATATGGCTCGACACAGAGCAACATACCGAGTGAGGATAGCCGAGTACACTTGCGTTTTGAATATAAACTTCCTTATTATTATCAACTGTAAAATTAAATATAAATATATATACTTACTTGTATTCTAGTTTTGAAGAATTCGCTTTATTAAATGCAGAAAAATGTTAATGGTATTCGTTAATAATAACTGGTTACATTCGCGAATATGTTACAGGCAATAAATCTTTACCTTAGTTAGAATAGGTATGTTTAAATTTTACATTTTGAAGTAATAAATATGTAGTTATTTTAAGTAACCTCAGAAACCTTGAGGGTTCAAAGCACATCCTGTCAGCGAGTTTTACGAGGTTTGCCTAAATAAACATTTTCACGAACACGTGTTTGGTCGCTAATGCTGGCGGCGGCCGGCGAGGGCGACCAGTGCAGCAAACCTCCTTTGTAATAAAAACTCTATTTATTGCCACACCAATGTTGTTCTTTCATCCACTTACAAAACAATTTCGAAGGAAGAAACTATAAGTTACTTTACTACCTGCTGCGTTGTAAACGGCACCAAAGGTTTTTATTACACTTTTTTGCCAGCTAGGGCTTTCTAAATATTGTTTCGTGTTTCGGTCCCGGGCCTTCAGATAAGTCCTCTTTCGCTTATCTTATCCCCAAGAGGCTGACTAAGATAATATTTTAGACTGAATCTTGTATAAAAACGCTTTTCATTTCGGATAAGGCGGTTGAATTGATAATTATCTCGACAGTGCCTTAAAGTTTTAATTACTTACGAAAGGGTTTCTGAGTGATTTTGTGTCTTAAATAACTTTTGGGGTTGTGTTGATCTTTTGTTTAGGCTTACGTGTTTAGGTGTCAGTAATGTTTGTCAGCGTGACGGCGGTGGGTGCATCGGCCGCTCCTGACCCTGGCTGGCCCAATGCCACGATATATTCGCTGAACACCGGCCCGGTGGCACCTCGCCAACACCCGGACCCTTCCGCATCGTTAGCAAATCATCATTCTGCGCAAACTGTTGCGACGGCTATTTTCAGGAACCGTTTAGTGATTCCAGAAAGTGCTTATTCATACACCTTTATTTCTTTCTACCTGTATTATTTGGTCACTATTGTCACAGCTTGTTGGAATCAGCTAAATTCTTCTTTTTCATTATGTTCTGTGGTTAAAGATGTGATGAAAGAAGTTGCTCCAGTTACTGAAGTCTATTTAGAACACACCGCAATATGGTTACCATAAAATATAATTAAAATGTAGGTCGATAGCGAGGCGTGGGTATCATTCAAGAATTGACTCTCATTTGAACAAATCTAGTGTATAATTCCATGATGATATAACTGACAGCAAGTCGGCAATTGGTGGGTAGGTAGTAGTTATTCTAACAGAGGATCAACAGGACGGTATTGGCAGCCAGGACTGTTGGCATTGGCATAGGTTCAGGACGTTGAACCCGACGCATGTGATATAAGGGCGTATATACACGTGAGACTGAAAGTGCAAGTGCATTGTCCGATATTGACTGTGTCTAGCCGTAAGATACAATTATTAAGATTATAAGTTGTGTGTCATATTTTTTTTTCGTAATTCAATTAATTTTACGATTTGTATCAATAAAACCTTTGCTACTACAAAAATACCTTACTTGGTTCGTTAATGAATTTGATGCATTTGAGGGAGATATATTATCGTATTATTTTGATGATAGTAAGTAACTGTGTACTTATAGTATCGGATTATATGAAATAAACATGTTTTTAAATTAACATGATTTTTAATTTTTTCATGCATTTATAATTTTTCATACCTAATGTTACATACCATAAGTATCTTATTTTCAAAATTAATATTTTAAATAATATTTTATGACTTGTAGGAACATTAATATTGATGTAATTACTCTAATTATCATTATTTTTCAATATATTATTTTGTTTTATAATGACATAAGTATGGCATATGTATTTAGGGCATATGTACTTATGGAAAAAAATGATGTACTTAATCATGTTGATTTTTACATGGGCCATTGTATTTGCATGACTTATGTAAGTACCTAGACGTGTAGCAATTTAAAAACATTTTTATGTTTTTTTTTGGATTTATTAAACGTTTTATAAATCCTACTAATAGATTATATAAACGCGAAAGTTTGTGAGGATCGATCTATGTTTGTTACTCTTTCACGTAAAAACTACTGAACGGATTCGAATGAAATTTGGCACTCAGATAATTTTATAACCTCTGTATTAATTCATAGATCCCGATATTCCCACGGGATCGAGACTTATGCGGGTGAAATCGCGGGGTGCAGCTTGTCGTTTTATGTAAGAAACATAGTAGGTACAAACATACTACTTTATTGCGAAAGCTACAAGGGCCTCCGCAACACGGGAAAGACCGCGTCTGTTTAAAAATTTCCACAAATATTTTGGATATCGGCCAGTGCGACTGATCATCTGAAATACTCTGCCTTGAACTTGACGGGACGGCTGGGGACGGCATTATGCCGTCATTGGCGACCTGTCAGGTGCCCGTGCCACACGTGGAACACACTCATTCTGTAATTTCTGTCAGGTTAATAAATGTGAGGTAATTGACAGTAAGAATCATGTGTTATGTCGCGTCTTGTCTCATAAGAGTAGTTATTGCGTACGAAGCGTAAATTAATGATTACGTTGAAGGCTCACGTTTGATTATTACCAGGCAACTAAAATTACCTATACTTAGTTTATTCTGGAACGATTGTTACGTAATTATGCAAACGTAGCAACTTGCTAAAACACCATAAATAATAAAAATCTTTTTTATGCAATCAAACTACAATTTAATTATAAATTCATATACTTACATTAGGGATAGGGACTTATATGGCACAATCAGGTCCACAGGCCGGTATATAACGTTAAATACTTGTAGTGCGTAGTTCATTATCTAAATGTGCAAGTGTTCGGTCATTACGAGGTCGGCGTAGATCGTGTTAACTAAACGTTTTTATTATTATAAACGTCACGTAATATGCATGGTGTAAGATAAAGCTGCGGTCCATATGTGCGCCTGCGACGTTCCCACGCCTCGCTCCCCCGCTCCCCATGCCTCCCGCACCATGTGTTGTCGACCATTGTAATGTGAACCATCCCCTTAAAATTTAAATTTGAGCGTCGTGTTATTGTTTGTGATTATGGAGGTCACCTTATGCTGGTGATTGTTTACCTCCCGGGCTCGTAATATGTTCACGCCTAGGGTTTCAGGACTGACGATTCTCGCTAATTGATCGACGGGTAATTGATTAATGAAATATGAAAGTGACTGCGTAATGCATCCTGCTTAGTACTTCAGACATCAGTTGATATAACTGATTTTAAATGCCGTAATTAAGGTTTTTATATTGTAAAAAAATGCGGAGACGTATTGTATAGGCATGAGTACCATATGGTGGTATTTTCACACGCTGTTTTCAGATTGTCTTTATTTCCACACCAGTAGAAAGATTACATTTGATTTTTATTAGCTGTAAATTCGTTTGAAACAATAGAGTAATTGCCAAAAAGTAATGTACTACATGCAATCCAGAAAGTATCTACGTAACCCTAACTTACTTTAAAAGTTTTGTAAAAAAAATGTTAAAGAAACAATTGACGCGCGGTTGATAGATTAGTTTTACGAACAGAGACGGTAATAAGATGATAGTGGATT
The DNA here is from genome assembly GCA_947363905.1 of Lithophane semibrunnea. NCBI lineage: Eukaryota > Metazoa > Arthropoda > Insecta > Lepidoptera > Noctuidae > Lithophane > Lithophane semibrunnea. The sequence goes on from OX376198.1 coordinate 9,292,529, forward strand.
GTGTTAGAGACATCACATGAGCACACATAGTCAGATATTGTTAATCATTACGAGACTTGGCTCATAAAGAAGCGTATATTGTAGCCAGATGGGAGTATAAGCATGCTTATAACAACGGTTTACTAGCTAAGATTATCAGCCGTTACATGTGTGGAGAGCTTCGCAGAAATAACGTTTCTGAATCGTGGAGCCACATAGAATGCTTGTAATTAACATAATTTATTTTGTTTGCAGTGAGTTTGGCGAATTGTTGTCTTGTTATTGTGTATGCTAAAACATGTTTGTGTATGTTACCGTAGGTATCTAAGTTCCTATAGATTTATTTCTGAATTCATAATCTTTAATGTGATTGACTTGTCTAATTCTACGCTGTTTAACATGACTTTAGTTAATTCAGGGAAATAAATATCTTTTGAAAATGAAAAAACCGTCTTTTCTGGCATTCAAAATTAAAATTCTTTATGGTATCCTGGAAAATTATAATCATTTATTTCGGTAAGCCTTAGGCAAAGCATGTATTCTCAATTGATTATGAATATTCAATGGAGTAAAAGCTTCTACAAAGTCAATTGAAGCATGCATCCTCTTTCCCCCTAGAATCTAGATTTATAATTTTACAGATGTCGGGGCGTCTTGAAAATCTTAACATATTTATATGGCTTCATACAGATTCATATCACCACACCTGCTGCAACATGATACATGGCAGATCTTATCACGAACTCTTGCACTTACTAGAAAATCGTCCTGCTATCTAGTTAGCTCTGTGTTGACTGTCATAATTATTAACCTTTATCTTGTGTTAAAGGACGTTTCTTCGTAAGCTTGGAAATTATTGTTTTTTCTTCATAACGCAGCTCTATAAAGGAATAATATGCTGTAGGTATGTTAGGATCTCAGCACAGTTGGTAGGGTCCGCTAGGACCGATGCCTGCCAGGGTTGCGGGTTATTCCGAAAGGGATACCGGGACCTTGGCAATAGACAACTGAAGGAACACGGGTGGGTTTTAGTCAGTAAAAGTCTGACACGCCCTTCCGCTCCGCCCAGAGCGGGAGAAGTCATTAGATGATTTACGAACCTCAAAAAAAAAAAAAAAAGGATCTCAGAAAGATTTTACATTTAAGTTGAAAAATTATTTACTCTTTAAATGTGTGAGCCAGCGCTGCACTCGCTTCGTATTATTTTTGTAGTCGAGAGTCGAGACCACACGGGTCGAATAGAAATGTGATTAAGTTCAACATTGTTTCAGTAAATACTACTAAATCCTGAATAACACAACACAACTCTATCGTGTGGATTCCCGACGCGCTCCTGGCTGTTTTTTCTTTAGTATGGTTCGTAAAACTCGTTAACTTTGACTGCTTTTTACGATAGTATAGGTAGTAACTTTAAAGTTTAACTTAGGTATAACCTCATGGCCACGCGATAACTTTTGCTTGAATAACTTTTCCAAGAAGGTCGGAACGGGAAACTGTTTTGAGATGATATCTTAATGGGTCTCTACTATCTCTGTTCTATTTAATTAATCACGCTATACAAAGGAAATAATTATCAAATCAAATCATTTTTATTTCAGGAATACACCCATATAAAAATCTTTAAGTATCTTACTTAAATTATCTATGGATTATTTTTCAATTCAAGTCCCATTCAGCCTAATTAAAAGTGATTACTAACATATAATTGAAAACATACTGTAACCACGTGTAATGTTAAGTGGGTGTTTGATGAAACCATCGTACACGGCCACTCGGCCACTCCACTTGAGAGCGTTTCGTAACGAGCAAAAAATCAAAGCTAAACAAAGCATGATTTGTATTAGTGTGTGGTGTGTGTCGTCTGCATGTGCATTGGAGTGTGTCACCTGACCTAACCCAACCCTGCACTTGTAAGTTTGACTCCCGCCGACATGCTAGTGATGTCGTCTACGAAATACGACACAGATTTATCGATTCAATGTGTCCTTATCTTTCAATCTATGATTGAATGTGTCAATGTAATCGCCGTTGAATTTTGCCGGCGTAATTATGCCATATTCAATTATCATTGTTAATAAATTTGGCATCATGTTTGTTTACAACATTGCTAAAGCACCTCACGTTTTAGTTAGGTACCCACTAAAATACGAATGACAGAAAGTATCAATTAAAATGGGAGGTTTATAATCAACTGCTTGTAACATGTGTTGGAATCTGCAAAGATAATTAATTGTACTTGTTTATGGGTAATGTAATACTCGCATGACACATACAAACATAACAGAAATGTCGATATCATGATTTGTGAACGAGGTCGAGCCCATCACTAAATTGTTTTGTGTTCAAAGTGAGTGGGGTTGACGGGTGCTACAAAAAACACAAGCTTCGCTATGGTGACAACGGAAAATTTTCTACGACGACCCTTCATAAGGACGAGTTTTGAACAATTTTGTTATTGAATTTCTCACTCTTAAGCACCCCGGTTGGAGGACTACTAATAGGTCGTAAATATAGCCGCGTGGTTTATAATAAATTTACACTTGACAACGTAAATTGCTTTTGCCATAATGTTTTTGTGATATATTTTGGAATAGCGTTGCTACATCCTGTCCCGTCAAGTCAGGTAGTTCTGATGCGGTAATTATATTGTGCACATTTTAATTACCCGCTCTCTGAAAACAAAGATAACATTCTTTTTTGTATGTAACAAAAGTTGGACTTAATAGAAACTAGATACGAAGTTAGGTAATGGTATTGTTTCATGAGAACATTGTGAGAATCGTCAGGTGTCTTAGTGAATATTTTAACACCTGACACGCTGGGTTCTCGCCAAAAGTGCTATTTTCTTATCTTCATATAGCTTTTCGTTGGTAACGATGCAAAAATATTGAATAAGAAAGTAAGTATTATATAAAAGTTATGCGTGCAGAGACTACGTAATAAGTTACTTGACTTTTTATTCTATTGGCTGTGTTTTGTTATTGGCTGCGTTGTCCCGGCTTGATTGCCAGGCTCTCTCGCATGTGGAAAATGCGATATTGGACATATTTACTAGCTAAGCATTTATAAGAATAAATGCTCAGCCGATCAGGAAAATCAAGAGATTTTCCTGATCGGCTTCAGCAAATTATGTACAATGCAATGAATACATTAAGTCTTGTTCCCAAATTAAACGCAATGTTTTTACTGGAAATTTTTATATACTTATATTTGTTAGTATCATTTTAAAAGCGACCATGCATAACTAGGCTACATACGCTGTAGGTACCTATTTCGTAACTTATACAAGAATTAAAGGATATGTCATGCAAATTCCAAAAACGAATCAGTGAACAGGTAAAATAATTATAAAAGGCGATAAAGTTCCTTTATCGAATTCGCTCACGTAAACACAGGCGGATCTCTTTGATTACATTCGTACGTGGCTTGGTTCTCTGTCGAAACGAAATGAGCCATGTAAACCGACGGAAAAGTATTTGGCAAGAACATTTCATCACGAGGAAATTGTGCCGATCGGTCGACAATTTCACATACACGTAATATGGACTGGTTTGAGCTTAAACGAGGATTAACGGGTATGTATATATGTGTAAAAGCCCGGTTTTCGCAATATCATAACGGTGTGTCAACTAAGTTAACTTGTTATGGAGATAAGAAAAGCTTGGGAAGGATGTGGGGAAAAACGTTGAAGAAGCTTGCCAGATTTTCGCACAACGTTCCGCCAAAATTGGCTCTCTATGAAGATTTCTCTATGTATAATTATTTTCACTATGAAGATTTTCTCTTTATAGATTCCTATATATAGATTATAGCGTGTGGTTGAAAAGTGTTGTACCTAACCTTAAGCTCAGTGATCACAATCATGTGTCAGAATCTATCTGAAAAACGAGAAAAACCTAACAAAGTGAATCTTTTGTCCGACCTGGGAAAAGAAATGTTATTGTTGTTTGTCATTGAACTTACAAAAAACCCACAAGAACTCTCGCACGATTTAATTGTCGAAGGGATTATATCTATCAATTACATCCATATCCTGTTGGTGATACACGATGACACCCGCATGACGCTATCCACCGGATCCCCACCTCATTTAATTCCTTATGATATGAATAAATGAATAACATTACTATTAATAAATGAATAAAATTAACGCTAATTGAAATAGTAATCATAAACACGGTTAAAATCATTTTGCTTAGATTATCTATGACATTTTTAATAACGCAATTCATTATTAATCTGTGATTGTGGACTGCTTGTCGTATGTTTTCCGGTACAGGATGGTCCACATTTTTACCTTCCTTTTTATTTGTGTCATAAAAGGCGATTTTCAGTTTAGAGGATGAGCGTAATAGGTTATATTGGCTGTCTCGTCAGACTTCTGCTAGACATATCTAGCTTCACAGGTTATTTCTTTGGTAAAATGTATCTTGCGGTTTTAACAACATTGTTGATGCTTTCAAGTAAGAGTCTATGAAATATAAACAAAGCCTGATCTTCGAAATTCCTGGCTGTATGTGTTACACTGATGCTGTTTCCCACTAAACTGTACCATCAATTTATTCATAAGTACTTTATTTTCCATTTCATAACTAGTACGTATTGCCTGTCACTAAGGGTTTGCTTTAATACAATGGAATAATACAGGGTTTCTAGCTTTTGTTTGCTTTTGTTGCCTGTACACTAATGAGTAAGTATGCCTCACGCGTGATTTTCGTAGAGACGTGACGTGTAGGGTTGTACGAATCTATCGAGTCTAGTGCCTCTTTGCCATTGAGGATTTATTTCGAGGTGTTCTTCAATCCAACATCTAGAATCTAGAACGAATAATATTCCTCTTTGTTTCTTTTTGCGTTTTATGACGTGTATCCTCCTTTTCTTTCGTCTATTTTACCTTCATTCGTACCTTCGCAATCCCTTGTCGCGTTAGTGATGCAAGAGTCAATTTCGTTTTATTTGCTTAGCATATAGTGTAACATGTTTTACAAAATTTATAAAAGTGTATGTAAATATTGTGCTGCAATGTTTAAGAAACGCGAAGGTTACTTAAAGTTCCAAGTTATGTCGCCATTAGTGCGCTTTGTCCACTTCGCAGTTTGATTTTATCTAATGGATGTTGTAATATTTGTAATGTTCTGTCTTGACTCTTGACTAGGACTGGGGTCATCGCCGAGTATGTTTTAAGTATTGTCTGGTTTTTTATTAGAAGTTATGTCTCACCTTTGTCACGTTTCGGAGAAGTAAAGTCGATTGGTCGAGGCTTGCATCCAAAACGAGGTTTCATACAAAAACTCAAGTCATATGAGAAGAGTTCTGAGCACACGTCCGTATGGTTGTGCTTAATTTTTTGTTCGAATGCAAGAAATATTAAGATTTTTAAAGGATTTTTTTTATCCTTACAGTCATGGTCGTAGAGGCCTTAAACATTTTTTCCTAGATTTTAAGTTTTTGCACGATGAGCACAATTTCAAGTAGTGTCAAGAATAGGCGAAGCTTGTATAACATAACAATCACAGGATTGTAGACTATGTTTGTGATTTGTTAGTACAAATTCTCCGAAAAGACAGCTTTACGGAGAATTTGTAATGAAGAACATGTAGGCGAAGCTGCTAATGGCAATTTTTCAAATAAGTGCTTTGTTTCAGAACTTACCGCGTCTCTATATCATGACATATAGGTATTAGGTATTCTGATTCAGTCTGTTCAAAAGTATTTCCGTAACACTTACTTAATTAAACTGTGAATGTTTTTGCTTCTATTAGCAGTGATTCGAACGCAGCTCAGTATAATAAATCAAAATATTATAAATCATTTTCATTTCAGAGCTGAAGCTTCAGTGTTTACAGTCGCCACGCCACACAAGTAGAAGCTCTGTTTGTTTGTTTTATAGAGCTTTATATAAAACAGTTTACCCGTTTGACGTAGTCTGATCATTAAATAATGTTCATATTGTCATAGGGTTATATAACATCGGCGACGAAGTTCGCTGCTATTTTATGATAGCACCTCCTTATAACGATGCAGTAATAGCCTGTATGTAAATATGTTCAGATGACGTACTATGATTTCCAAGAGGTGTACAATGCACTTTTATAGTATGCCAGCCGCGTGAAGCACACCACAGGAGTGTTGACCTCTGCTCGATACCTAACTATCGATACCTACATGTAATACGTTGCGACAACTTTATTGCTTGAGGAAAAATTTAAATGCAATGGTTGGCATATCTTCCTTCATGAAGAAAACAAAGTACCTATATGGTGGAACATAACATCACTTTTTTTAAGTAGGTACTTATTCATTTTTCTGATTCAAAATTAAAACTTGATTTGACCACTTTAGTTTTAAAACGTAACTTTTTAATGTGATTATTTGAATTTTACATGGGAAGCTCCCTACGGGTCATTTCCCTCATGGTTATATTAGTATAATAATATGATCTCATTAATAATAAAAACATTTTATTTACGTTGTATGAGAGCAAAATCTTATGCATAGGTCATACATTCGTTAATCAAAAGCTCCATAACATCGATAATATTATTTCTAACAACTAACTCAGTGGCACATCCCTATCGTCAACCGCAAGTTATAAGGCTGGTCACGCACTTCCCTAAACGCGTCCCGTCGCATTGTCCTCCAGTCGTTACAGCATATATTATATTATGTATACCTTGTGTTTTTAAAAAGCTATTCAAAAACAACCATAAAAATTTTACTCGCATAACCAAGGGCGTAGGTACCTGTTATCTATACGTATGTTTTTTGAATAGGGAAGGGCTGTGTTTTGTTATTTGTGCATAATGTTATGGACGAAAGCCGAAATGCGGTTGCATCTAGTTTGAACCGGCTAGAACTAGATGCAACTGCGTTTCGGCTTTCAGCTGTACATGCTGTAACACGAAAGAAAACAATTATCTAGTAGGTAATTCAACTAGTTTATTCTTAATTACTGTGTTAGTAACATGTGTTACGATGATATTGAGCATTATTAAAGATCACATTCGTATTGCAATACTTAACAGGTTGCTTTGCTTGTCCATCGCTAAAAGCATTAAGTAGCCATATCCGGGACGTGTGCCACCTTGGTGGGATATATCTACAACACTATGTGTTTCTCAGATGTATTTTATTTATAGCTAGCAAAATAATTTTATCCTTTGTGCGTATTTTTTGCGATAAATCTACATAATATTATGATATCATAAGTGATAAAATCGTGTTGTAATGAATGAACAAGTTAGGTGCGCAAAACCTATTCATTAAAATGTAATTTATAACTTGTATTAACTATATATAAAAACCAACCCCTTTTTGCGTAGATACTTATGCGGGTTACAACTTACAAGGTTTAACAATCTTTTTACAAGGTATTAACAAAAAAAAAAAAATGATAAATTAGAAAAAATGCTTGATATTCGGAAGAGCTTAAGCGAACTGTAGGTATGGCTTATTTTTGTAAACTGAGATTTTTTTTGCATATTTTTGGGAAGTCCTCCATAAATAAATATAGGTACCTACTGATTTGATTGATTTATTAATTGAGTTTGTCTTTTAATTAATAATAATACATTATGGTGTTCAGCCGTACTGTGATTAATTTATTCTGTTCATTGAATTTGGATTTAATTATCTAGTTCTAGAAAAACACATAACTTGTACCTACCTAATGAATGAATGATTCTTCATCTAATGAGAGACCAAGTTACAAATGAGAAAAAAAAAATCACAAGAAGAATAAACGAATTCCAAAAAAAAAATATTACTAAGTGAAAAGTAGCTTAAACTTCCGAAGTTTGTGTGGTCTTTGGTTTTGTATTTTCGTTTTATCCAGTTTGTACTGTTTTTTTTTTAAGCCGTTACCGTCATGGACTGAAAAAAAAAACGTTGTGGTCCCCACAAAAAATCGTATAAGTACCACTACTTGCTTTGTAAACAAAAGTGATATGAATTTATAATCATCATACATAAAAGTGGATTAAAAGTTATTTATGCAACTGTTATATAATAAAGGGTGAAACACTCATGTGATACTATTATCAACCCACATTCGCGTTTTAATACCTAATTATTTACAGTTGCATACAAGATTTTATCTACACCCATGATATGAAAAGTTTCTTTGCAATACCAATATCGAACAAAAATGGCGCGGTACGACGTGAATTCGAATTTTTCGAATTCGAATGCGTTTTGTTTTTAAATTACGGAGCTTTGTTAGGCTGCTTTCCGAATTAGAAAATAATCACTCACAGCGATAACTTGCGTGCCGAATTAGATATCACAATTATGACAGCTGAGGGCTGTCAACAATTCGGAACGCTCGTGAACCGCTCACAGTCCTCGTAACATAAACATAACCTGAAATGAAACCTGGCATTGTTTTTATTGTTGATATTCATATTTTATAGTGCTTCTGTGTTAAACACATCAAATTCAAAAAAATATCAAATTCATCAGTATATTCATCAATAAAAAAAATACTGTTATTATGATTTAAAACAACACAGTACAACTGTTAGTTTGACAGCCATTTTGACAGCGCTCACAGTGATATTATTTTAAGGCATGGTCGGCGTTATCGCAAGATGACGCATATCATGACGTCATCTATGACGATTCACGGGACAGCGTTATCGTACTCAGGCTAATACGGAACGGGTTTTAGCACGCCCAAATCGATTACAGCGTAACTCGGAACGCACCCTTAGTGTACCGTTCGTGAATGACACAATGTTCTTTTTTTTAATGAGTTGCATAATGAAATTCAGTACAACATTATAACACCCGTTTGGATGATATTATGGTTACTATGACACTGGATGTTTTAATGTTGGCTATAAGCTAACTGTTTCAGATACTTTTATAGAGGATTTATAGCATGGGTGTAGATAAATACATATTATTGAAGGTAACAGCAAAGATAGAGTTAATGTTACAAAATTAACATAAATAATAAGAAACAGGTATTATAAAATAAAAAAAACATAGAACTAGGAGTAATATAATATTGTCTAATATACCTACTATTTAATGTATAACCATTAATTGGATTTTCGCAAAATTCTACATAAGGAATTTATTGCAGTGAAAAAAAATTCAAAGTACTTACTAGGTATACCTAATAATTATTTCCCTTAATAGTGTGTAATTAATTGATTATAACTTGGGAAAAATTTAAAAGTGAAGTTAAATATAGCTAGTGATTGAGAGTTCTGTAATAAACCAACGAGTGTAAGTTTTACTGCCTACTTAAGCTCATTTTCTATGTTTTTACTGAAGATATACTTATTTTGTAAGAAATATCCTTTAAAGGAATTCTGATAATTAAACTAACCAGTAAATATGATGTCCTCTCTAGGTGTTATGTTATTAAAAGCTTTCACATTCAATTCAAAAGTTTTGACTCCAAAAAGTCATAAAACAAAACTTGGAAGAATTTCAAGTCTTTTCTCGAATCTTCCAACAAGTGGTTGAGAACTTTAATTTGCGAAAGCATGATGATGAAGAAATTAGACGACATTAATATAGGAAATGGTAACGCGATGCTACCAACAGTCAGGAAGGCGACGCGACCTCGCATGTATCCGTGTAGGAAGCTCACTATTTAGTTCCTACATTTTATTGTTCTTTGTCATGTGCATAATGCGCACGAAATTAAGATGACGGCAAACTTATTTAAAAATATCATGTAAACAGTAACATTATCTTTACATACAAAGAGCCAAAAATCTGCAGTCGTGTTTTTAATGGCAGCATGCGCGATATTGTTCTTGCATGTAAATGTTAAGTTCTATTTTCGTCGTGTCAAGACAATGATTGAATTACTATGTTGACCGGTCACTGAGGTTACAAGCATGTTACTCATGTGTCTAATGTTGTACATCGAATATTTACAAATAAACGTCTGTTTTACCAAAATCACACGGACACGGCCTTTGTTTACATAAATACCGACTAAACCAGAATACTTAATAGAACTCATAAAATGTAGGAGCGATTAAGCTCTTCTCACCATAGATTATAATAATTATTTGTTGCTAATGTTCAAATGCACAAAACTCGTTTGAGAGATTCTAGTTAAGCATATAAGCATATCTATTTTTTACACACAGAAGCCTTAGGCGGTATTCAAACCAGGAGGGCCTAAAAACTGGTCCCACGACTCGCGGCTCTCTTTGATAACTCCAGAGAATGTGTGCTCGTTCGAAAAGCGCCAGCTCCAGTTACTTAATCAGTTTTGCAGAGGTTTTTTAACGACATAACACTTTATACGTTTGCACGTATAAATATTAAAGTCAATATCCTTAAATGGTGATAAAATGACTAACATGACAAGCATCTAGATCAGCTGACTTTACTAGTCTTGATTGATCTCTCATAGAAAATGAGTCGCATTCGTGTCCGTCTAAGGCAGTAGTTAGTTTATTAAAATGTATTCGTTTGTAATTTATTATTTTGCAGGAGTCGTTATCAGATCAGCCGAAATAGCCGAGACGTGCCAAATTTTCGCAAGAAACAAAGAGTCGGCTGTTTCGAGTTCTCTGCGCTGAAGTTAATTGGTGCCGCGGCCGAGAAATACCAAGAACTTTGTACATTTATACACAAAGCTCCTATAGTACGACTCTACATTAAGCGTGAAATTGCCTAAAACTTTGTGTGGTACTTTATTATGATTTGAAAATGGATATGTTTAGTGATGCTAAAACCATTTACAGAGAGCGTTGTTTAAAAAATAATAATTGCCTACATAGATCTCACCTCTGTCAAGGAAACAAAAACTATGGCACGTGTAAGTCATTTCTAAGAAATCAATTTATATTCATGGTTGCTTTCCGCCACAGAACTATGTAGTTACTGATATAGGATTTTACTGATTGTAAAAGTAATCTATTAGCATTACATTCTTCCTTCCTCGCTCTACAAGATACCGAGTGCCTTATAAGCCGGCAGTCGAGGCGCGAGGCGGCGCGGCGGGCAAGGCGGCGAGGCAGCGAGGCGTCTTGAACTCATGCATGCGACACAAAGGGGCCTTGTTCGTGAACCACCGAAGGCCGCCAGCTCTGCGACAACGAGTTTCCTACATACACTAGCAATGTACTCGCACTTACATTTTGAGAAGTTCATGGCTACTTTTATTTTTAAATGAGATAAACTCGGAGCACGAAGGTCAAGGACTTTATTTTTGGCGGATGCGGCGAGCTCTTGTTGCCAACGACCTGCTGCTTTCAGTTGTTTATCTTTCTCCGAGCGATGTAGCTGTGATGGTATTAATGGATTTATATACTACATAGTAAACATCGTATCTAAAGGAGCGTCATCAATGAAACTTTGTAAACATCTTTATCTATTACTATATCTGAGCTGCTCTACGCCAGAATCTAGATTATGAAGGTCATAGGCCTCATAGCACAGATCAGTTATGATCTAATGATCTCTTTACTCAGACGCCTCTATTTGACAGAATCTAGCATCGATACAAGTTTTCATTGAAGTCCCATTCGTGTTCAAATAATTAACGTGAGTAATTGGCCGTCGTTGTGTGTACATATAAAGTATCCTATGCCGTGTTTATCTTCGGCATTTTCCTATGGCAGTCTCTTAGTATGTAGGTATGGCAGTTTTTTAAGATCACATAAGGTATTCACCGTAGCGAACGAATTAGCATTTCGTTCGCGATTCGCTGGCGCGGGCGGCGGCCGAGCTGACTGTCCTTGGAATAAGGATGTGGCAAATGGGTGTCTTATCTGACCGTTTGGACTGTCAGTAGGCTTTAAATATAAATACATGGCGTCGGCAGCTTCAGAGTTATAATAATGACTTATTTTGCATGTAGTTAGCGTCACCTAGCCCTGTTCCTGTTCATTGTTATATGAGCACATGTTAGATTATTCAGTTCGTGATTATTGATTAGATGGAGGACGTGAGATGGGTGAACTTCAGAGCTGTTTATACGCTCATTTCTATGCGTCCCTTAAAGAGTACCGAGAAATTTTTACAATCCCAAATCATCGATACCCAGCTGTATGAATCAATGAATTTAAATTCTGTTTGAGTTGAGAGAGCACGCAAATTGTAACTTTGTTGCAAGCAGGTACCCATTGATTCAGCGTAGATAAACACGTTTGCATGCAAATCATTAATATTACGATTTCCTGTTAAATACTCCGGCAATATGATCGGCAATTTACTATGAAGTGTTGGTAGTTAAACTAGCGGCTGTGATGGCTGACGGTGGGTAATATTAGCGAAGTATTAAACAACGGCTAAGGTTTCCCCTTGTGAGATTCTGGAATGCAGCTTGTATTGATAAATATGAGTGCGTACGTTTGTATTTAGATATTTATCTCTCGGAGATTCGACCCTGGCAAAAATGTAGGAAGAAGTCAGGTTGGTTATTAGTCATTGTCTATTTTAAACAAAACATTTCTATTTAATGTTAACATTCACGGATTTACGGTTTAATTGAGCTTTTGTTTCTCCGACACTGCGAGACTATTCACGAGTTCGTAACACATAACATAGACTTTATTATTTCATCGCTAACGTTTCCTGCGGTTAATAAACGTTAGTTTATTTTAGTAGTTAATGCACGCTAAACTTAAAGCGTTAATTTCAGTTTATGATGGTATAAAATTCAAGTCTCGCAGTGAAATTACAAGAATCTCAAGATTATAGCATCAAGATCACAATGAGAACCTTATGAAACATTCGATCCTCTCATTTAGAGGATTAATACAAATATGCAAGAATGGATTTTATAAAATAAAAATTTTGCATCTGAGAGTTCAATGCACTGATCAAGTTTTGCGCCATAATTGCGCCTCGGCCAGCAATTTAACAGAAATATCAGATAAATATTTGTGGCCGTCACAGACGCTCGCGGCTTCTGCGAACAAAAATATGACGTGTTCTGGCAACTCCAATAGTAAGACACATGTCAGTGTTGCTAGTTTTTACGTCCCTCGGGCGCTAATGCATTCTAGTGTCGCTGTTGTGTTGACATTTTTTCAAAATAAAACAACAAGAGTGGGCTCTGCGCTGCCTCTCGCCCGTCTGCCCAGTAAGTAGTGTTTAGTTAACGTTTTGTTGATAAGTTAACGAACACGATTCTGTTAAATAAAACAGGGCGAGCAAAATAAAAAGCATCGATACTTACGCTCACATTTGTTTTATAAGATAATTGATCGCATAAAGCATGTTCAGTAAACATAAACCATGTTATCAGTCATACCGAGGTAGCCTCCTACTAACGAACAGTTTCAATCAAATACAGAAACTTAAAATAATGACAACATTGGAGAAATAATTCCTGATTCAGGAAAACATGTAGAGCTTATGTACACAGTATCGTAAGACTTGTATCATACCTACAATAGAATAGAGCTTTACTTCAGGAAGGGTACCTACAGTTGAGAAACCAGGAGCAGAGACTTATCGGCCTCTGTAGAAAATATTCCTACAAAGGAACCTTGTCGCAGCAAGATGTATGCCAGAAAACTGGCAGTTGTTACACGTTTTATGGATTTTCAATCAACTTGTACTTAGACATTTACGATCAATTAATCCCATGAGGCCTAGGACAACATAGTCATAGCAAGGACTATTCAGAGAATTTATTATGACAATAAATCGAACATAACCGTAGAACCTAATATTGTATAACATCTTTCAGCAATAGGCCTTGCAAATTCCGGTCAGGGGGCACATTGCACAAGATTGGAATCGTTTCGAAACGTATCAAAGACAAGATCTTTCTCAATTTATCTTAGTTACCCATAAAAGGTATGGAAATTCGATGTGTTTTACACTTTATGGCGTTGTAAATTGATACAAATTTTAATATCAACGTATTTCCACATAAAATCAGTAAATAAATATGCAACGAACCTGTTTTGCATATAAAGGGGATTGAATTTTAACTTGTTTTCGACAAGTTGAGATTTTTACCTTCAACACGTCATGCGTTTGACTGAATTCGATGAAAATGACGTCATCGTACGCAAATGCCATTTTAATGACGTATAACGTTTGATTGATGTACAACTAGTTATAAAAACTGATTGTTTGAGATTTTAATAAATGGCAAAACATTTGAAAAGATATGATTGTGTACCAGACCCTGATAAGTAAATCAGGAGTTTCAAACATTTCTTCTCCAAATTCTCCAACACAAGAGCCCTCATATTCTGCAACATTCTTTTTCAACACAGTGTCATACCGGCCTACGACGTATTTAAGATAATCAGCTATATAAAAGATTTCTAGATATATAATGCGGAACATCGACCGGCCTCGACGGGAGTGCCGTGATGCCGTCTCAGGAAGCCTGCCACTTCCGACCGGAAGTCGGTGCAGACGGAAGACTTGCGTCACTTCCGATCGGCCTCAGTGTGGTGCCTTATGTGTAGGACCACTGGGATCACTCAATATATTACTCTTAGAATTTACCGCATGCACTTTGGAAAGCTATCTAAGGATTTATCTTAAGATATGGATCTAGATTTCCAGTGCCACATGTGATTATGTATGGATTACCTAAGCGAGTTCACAAAACTGGTAAAATCGAATCTTAACATTCGAGAATTTATAATAACTTCACGGAATAAGTAAGTTTGCGATTACAACACAATTTATAGTTCGGTCTTACACCGTTAACTTTTCTCGTGAGGTAAGTAAAATATATAAGGCAGCCTAGGCGTTTCAAGGAAAAATACCTTCGGATGCAAATAGTTTGGTAACTAACTTGCTGTTATTAGGTGTCCACTCGAGAACCTGCGCTTTTATAATCTGCACTGGCTGACACACCACAGACGTCTTCGATTTACTCATCATCCACTGCCGCTTTTGTTCACTGATCAGTTACCGCTGCACCTATCAATGGTTCAATGTATGTTGTATTTGTGGGTTTATTCTCTCTGTTGGTGGTGATATGGTAGTGGTGTTAAGTGACGCGGCAGAGACGGCGGGCGTTGCGTGGGCCCACAAAACGAGTGCGACCGGTCCCCAGGTGTCAGCTTCGCGGTACAGGGCCGCACTTGGTAATAATGTGGCTTGTTTAAGCAAGAACATAATATAGTTAAGGTATTAGGTGGTTCTTAAAATCCCATTAAGATTGTTGTACTTAACAGCAAATGGCCTTAATTAAGACGAGCTTATTGTATAATAAGTTCGTATTTTTGAGAAAGAACTTGGTAGGGATGTTATTGATGAGGGGTGTAATATTCTATGTGTGTTGGTAAAATTATAAAAACAGTTGATGTTAGAATGCAAAACAGTTTCCTGGAAATATACTATTATTTTTATCCTGTGCCTTGCGACACGTATAAACCAACTTGCATAATTTAAGTAATTTTCTAATATTAATTAATAGATATTAGAAATAAATATTTTATTTTATAAATAAAATTAATGAGTTCTGCAAGTTAACAGTATGATAAATTTTATGTTAATTATTGACCATGCGAAGATTCTTATATTATGTATTTAGTATTATTGGTTGGTTGGTTTTTAATTAACAAAATCGATAGTCCAGTCCTTGTAGAAAAATATTAAATGTCATGTCAAAAAGACTCGACCTCCATATTAAAATAATGTTCAATAACGGAACTGGAAGTACCTAATTAATTAAATCATAAAGTGCCAACTACTGTACCACTATAAATTAGCTTTTGAAAGTATAGCAACAAACTCAACTTAAAGTTAACTTAAACATAATCTTATTTCAATGTGCGCCCGAGTCCGCTCCTGTCCGAATAACAATCTAAGGGAGTCGCTAAGTTGAGAAGCCAATACGGTTGTTTGCGTAAACATTCACTACATCAGCTGGGTTCCTTAGTAAGTTAGTACTTAACTCTAACTTGGTACATTTACAACATCTTCATGCCTGTAGCCCTGACATTGTAAGGGTAGTAGACATACTTGCTGCTTGTCGTCATATTATATCGCGATTTGCATACCTCGTTCAATATAATTTTTAAGAATGCAAGTTATAAGTTTGCATGCACTGTTAATCTAGGTGTTGGTCAACCTTTTTTAGTATCTTCTTTTTTGCAAATTGTCTGTATGGGATCAGTCCTTATAGTTTCTTCCGTAGGCGTACGAAGTACTGATTTTTGTGAATCTGTTAAAAGTTTTCTTTATAATTATGGGATCGTTATCAAGAACGATGCTCAGTTAGTACATTTTCATTTATTTTGTGTCGAAAATTAGATTTGAATGGACTGCACCATAGATTCTATTATTCGTGGTACGGGTGTATATGAAATAAATAAAGGTCATCATAATATTTTCTTACATTGGGACTTGTCGAACCCTACCTTTACACACACAAACATCTCACTTCGGAACAAAATAAAAGACCTTACCTCAAAGTGCGAATTCTGGGAATCCGACTCGCAACCCTGAATGTATGAAAGCGGACGCTCTACCTACAGTATTGGCAGGGTCATCTATGATTATGAAATACTTAGCAATGACAAATAACTTCTTTGTATGAAGTTCTTCTCTAGTGTTGGCACAAGAAAGAAAATAAAATTTGACATACCTATGTTAGGCCACAAAACATTAAAAAAAAAATTGACAAAACTTGCCGGTGCTAAATGGGCCCAGTTCAGCATTAATGCCTCACGACTAAATACAGGGTTAAATTAAATTAGCTAGCTAAACTCCGTAGACGCGATGGGCGTCTACAACACGACTATCTAAAACATAAGAAAAGTTTTTCTCAACTGATACTTCAAGTAACAACATCAACAGCGCTCGTTGACCTCCCAAAAAAACACTTCAAATCTTTTATTTAAAAAAACATCAAATCTTTTTATTATTAACTACGTTCCTTGTTGACTACGGAACCCTAAAAAAATTATCAAATCTTTTTATTAAAAAAAAAACATCAAATCTATAATTGTTTTAACTTTATCGTATTTAGATATCGATCGATACCCATCGCTAGCCAGTTTAAAATAACCCTGTATAATAGCTCCTGACGCTGGTGCAGTGCCTGACAAGCTATACGAGATAAGCCAGTCAGCTAGTTGGTACCGCGGCTGCCTACCCCAGCTCTGCTTTCATTGGTTTCCATATTGTTTACCTGTCACCACGTTATTTCAAACCGTTGTCACGTCTATTTCTTCGGGTAATGTCATCTTCCTTAAAACTTTGTCTCACGAGTTTATTTCTCTGAAATAAATTTACGTCACAACACACACCTGAACATTTTCATGAAGATTTTCCTCCTCGTTCACAAAATAGGTTTCACATGTTCCTCTAGCAAAAAGCTGTTAAATACATTGGCTCAGTTCCTCTTGACGTAGGTGCTATGACGTTCTTACATTATACATATACACAAATAAATTGGATGAAACATCTGCAGTGATATACATTTTCGTCCTAGTGAGGGAATTGAACCCACGACCCTGACTGCAATGTGTGGACACTGGTGTTTGTGTATGTTATCGTCATCGCTAATATTATGTGGCTTTGCAGATATTATAAAAACAGAATCTTATTCTGCACAATGCTCTTCAAATTCTACGTACTTTTAAACACAATCACCAAGCGAAAGCGAACCAAGTGCATTGGTACAAATAGGCCTTTGGTTTATTGGTGGAATATGAGAAAGAAGATTTTGCCTAAGACGCTTTACTTAGTTATTCTTATTAGTCTTTGCTCCATCTCGTTGGACAATCCAGTGGAATCCTTGAGTTAGCCTTTTCATTAGGCGATGGATGGTGCTTGCCTGGCTCAGCCAGCCGTTGAATATTAATTCGAAAGCCTCGAAGGGTCATTTACAAATATTCTTTGATTTTTAAGCTGGATTGCAACTCCATTCATTTATGTTTTCTCTTGTCCAGAAACTGCAATTAGTCACTAAGCAATTATTTAAACACAATTATTAAAACATGCAAAAATTAACCACGTACCCAAATATACACATATTGGTCCTCAAAAATAATCTCCATGTATATTTTGGTCAAACATCTTTAGGTGTGAGTACATAAAAGTAATATAATCGCGGACTAAACACAAAGCATTGGCAGATACCTTCTAATTATTCATCGTGAATCAACAGATAGTGGGCTGACTGTATAAGTATACAATTACGTTGTCAACTAGAGACGGTATATTTTGATGTTTAATTTACCACAAACGTGGGTTGCGTAGTGACTACAAGGTCCAATGTAATTGTTTGTTGTGCTGGAAATTTTATAATTAATTTAAATTAATGGAGAATAGGGTGTGTCAGTTGTTTCTTATCTTCTTCTCAGTAGTGACTAGATAGATTCTTGTTACCTAAATTTGCTCTACGATGTCTTTCTTACGTTTTCATGAAGCTCAACAGGGTTTTAGTTTTATTGTGTTTCAGTTTTCGCATTCCACCTTCCATTTTCGCACTATCTTTATAGGAAAGGTTATTGGCAACCAATTTGAGTATATCGTGTAACCGGTTGCCTATGGGTGTGTATTATTGATGGCCCTAATTTGTTATCTAAGTGCCATAACTGCTATCTAATGTCCACACTGCACAGTAGTGGCTTAATCTGTTCCGTTATTGATAACACTTTAGGTAATCGACATTTCATATTAGATATTATGTTCTTTAGTTTGTAAAGAATCTGATGTGTACAGAAAAGCTAAATACAGAACCACAGATAGTAAAAGTTGACCAGGATGTAACACTCTTTGTCGAAACATCAGACGTGGTGAACGTGGCTTATCACATTCCTCAATGTTCTATCTATTATGTTCTCAGACGTCACAGTTTATTCTTCAATTTTTTTTTAGGATCGCATGCTTGCGGTTTGAATAAGTATTCAACGCGTGGGCGTTGTAACTGGTTATAAAATAAAATAAAAATATGTTATTACTTTTTATCACACACCCGAATTGTGAATACGATTAATTAAGTATTCATTTAATGATGCGGCCGGTTTATTACGTGTGATCAAACGTTAATATATCTAGAATACGGAGGTAAGTGTTAGTATGCACAACGTATTCGGTATATGTTCTGCTTATAATCGCATTCTCACAGTCGTCGTTTTCAATATGTTGCACGTCCAATGCGTGTTTGTAATACGTGAAAGCAACTGCAACTGAAATAAATCACCAATATAAACCTGGATACTGCGACATTGTTCCGCGGCTTGGTTCGGGAGTTTTAGTTTTCTGAGCACGTTCGTAACCACGATATATCAGTAAGAGGTATAGCCATAGTTTTGTAAGGCGATACAACATGTTCTACACGGTGTTACCACAGTGATGTAATCTCTATCTACTGTAATAGGGACAATGTCAAGGTCCCACAAATTTCACTTGTCAGCGACATTAATAACAATCAAGTAGCTGCCTAATTAATACTTACAAATTATATAAGTTCGCAAAAAAACTTAAATATTGCTATTTGCTACAAAGTCATTAGTGCGACTAAGCTATTTTTAACATTTACGTATAAATTTTTCCATAGGTAAACATCTCAACTTTTCCTCAAATACTTATAACGATTGTTACGAGAATTATAAATATCATATTATAATATATATATTTATTTTTATCTAGAAAATACGCAGTAATAACTTGAATGGCGATGTTAAATGTTAAAAACATAATAATACTATGAGCTTTTAATCAAACCACGTTGTCAATACAAAAACATCGGCGCCCCAGCAAATATATGAAGTTTTATTAAGATCGGAGTACCAGTGAACTAGCTGCTATAGAAATAATTCGATTATATTCCTTAATCAAACGTGAAGGACTCTGCACTGAATATACCAATAGACCACTTACTTGTTATGATTACGAAATAAAATATGTATTACAATATATAATTTGTTACGTGGCTATGACAAAGAACATTGACAGGCCAAATTGTATGGTAGAAATAATAGAAGCAAGGAAGGACACCGTTTTGAATGACAGTAATACTTGACGTAATGCTGGGGAAAAGTTGCCGATAGAAAATTGATGTTGATTCTGACTACTTGTTACGAATGAATGCGTTTTTCCACTACCAGCACACTTAGCATAACCACAATAGAAACGGGTTTGTCGACGGAAGAATATACAAAATGACAGTTAAACAATCACAATCTGTCATTTTGTCTGTTCTTCCGTCTAAACCCGTGTTCCTATGGTTGTCAATGCTACGCGTGCTGGTAGACAACCTAGTATATATGAATGACTTAAGAATGTAATATACAGGGTGTTAGGGTAAACACCGTTATCCTTGCAACCAGTGGTTTGGTTTCATTTATAGAACGTAAAATCAATGGAAAATTACAACTTAAAAAAATAAAAAATATACCAAAATTTTACCACAAGAGACGCAAGTTCGTTGCCCTATGCGCTAGGGCAACGAACTTGCGTCTCAGCACGGGCGCGGGGTACGGGATGTGACCTGACCGGCAGCGAGCGCGACCCCTCCCTTAGTCAGTCAGCTGTTTCACTAGCAAGCACGGTGTCAGATAGAAACTTTTAAAAATCTTTTAATGAAAATAACGTTTTTTTTTTGTTGTGTTCGGGCATTTATTGTTATATTTAAGTCAACTACCCATGGTTTGAATGACAAGAGTGTTTACCCTTACATCCTGTATGTTATTGACTCTGGAAATAAAGAGGGAGCTGTTCTGGTTCTTAAGATTTTTAGCTTCAAGTTAACCAGTTCCGCATATGTTTAATAAAATATTTGAAAAGAAGAAAAATTATACTAAATTATATCTATATTAATAATACATATTATAAATTAAATTATTATCGTGTTTGTCTGTATGCCCGCGTTGCTCTTCTAAACCACGCAACAGATTCTGATGATGTTTGTACCATCGTTTAGAGTATTTTAATCCGGAAGGTTAATGTGTAGTGTATTAAACGTTAATATCAAGTATTAACATTTAACATTCTGGAAAAGATAATTTATTTAATTTTAATTGATTACCTGTATAGTGTTGTTAGGTGAATTTTCTTTTAATTTTCACATTAAGCTCTAACTGTGACACTAGGTTTAATTTTACAAGTTAGACCTTTGCAACACTCGTTGCTTCTGAATATTTTACACTGAAAAAAGAAACGTGGTGGTGCTTGTGGTGCATAGAGCTTTAAGTCTAAATGAATGATTAAATCTTCTTTTTCATCATCCCTAATAGGAACACATTGAAAATAAGTTGCACACCACGTACACACATAATGTCATCATGTGGTGAGGAGGAGGACTTTTTAACTAACTTAAAATGAACAAGTTAGGCACTTGGCAATAGGCAAGTACCTAACTTGTTCATTTAGTCTGTTAAAAAGTAATAAACGCCATGTTTTAATAAGATTTTATTTGTATTACATTTTTTTTTTTGCAAAGAGTTTTGTAACTTCGATTAGAGTCCGCGCGCAACTGCTAGTCACCGCCTGAGGTATGTGAGCGGTGAGACGTGTGACTAACAGTCACGCGGACTATAGTCATTTTTTTATAGTTCACATTGTCCACTTTTTAAACTGGGTGCAAGTCTACAAGTCATACCATTGCAACACTGTCCTCTTTTGAATATGTTATACTGTAAAAAAACATTGTTTAATAAGTTTCATTTTTTTTTTGTCTATAATAAAGGAATGCATCGTATAACATGCATCCCTCTGGGATGATATGAGCTTTTCATTCAATCTTTATGATTTACCTATTTAGCTTTGACAAAAGTGTGTATTAAAGTTTTTAGGATAAGAGCCTTTGTAGGGGTTACCTACCTGGAGATAATAAATAGGTACCTAAATACCTTTTTTATTTTATATTTATTTTAACTTTTAGCAAAGCTTAAAGCATATAACAAAAGAAGTATGAATTTAGTTAATAACTTGGTGTGTCGTTTATATACTTACTTTTTCACCGACTATTTTGCATGGTTCTTCTCCATAAACACTGCAAGCCAACAATACTATAATGACCAAGATAAGTAGCATATGTTTCATTTTCATAATTTTGAAATAAATACTTTCAGAGTAGTTTCCAACTGTAACAAATATAAAGACAAAATTAAATATAACACATACATAACATTACTTCTTGTATCCCCGAAGGTTTGGGCAGAGGTGTTCCTTTAGTACACCTACATTTCGCCAGTTATGTTTAAGTCCCATGTTATAGTGGGCGAGCCTATTGCTCTCTGGCTGACTCCGGGCTGCTTAAATTCCCGTTCGGCACCAGTGCAGCAGTGGCATCTGGAATGATTACACAATAAACGCAAGGTAAAACGCAGCTTCAGAGCGCTTGCTAATTTCCACTCAAACCGGCCAATAAAGCTAAGAAAGAAATGGGGGCTCACGCCTAAACATGACAGATACGTAGCCTGGGACCTGGAGAAGGATAAGGGCTACTTTTTAATCTGGATAAAAAAATAGAAAGTAGCATAAAAAAATAATGAAATACAAAATATACGCAGACGAAGTCGAGGGCAACATAGTTACTAATATTTTTATAACTTACTTGTGTAGTACGGTATCAAGGTGATTACTTCTGTAAACTGAAAAACTACTGAGACAATCGAAGTATTTATATTCAACTCATATCACATCATTGACCTTTTCGCTTTTATACTTCGCTTTTATCTCGTGCAGGTCACTCAAAAACTATAGAAAACAAAAACAGACATTAACTGAATATCAAAATTTTCACTAGGTACCAATTTACTTTCAGTCTTGAATGATGCTCAATGAGCTTCAATGAGCCTCCCTTTATTTCATTTTTTTACCTATTATTATAATATTTATCGTTTAGTGTTAGATTGTATTTAAGATTTGTCAAGTGTACCTAAATATATAATTATTACAAATAGCATTAAAATAGTAATAAAATACTTTTGGCAAATTAGCTGACTTGCACTCTTTGTCAGCATCGTCATATAAGACTAAGATGTTCCCACTTGAGGAAGTAAAGATAGTCCTCCTTATCGATTTCGATAATGGCGTAATGGCGACCCTAATAGAGTTAACAAACAAACTTAGTTTCCCATTTATAATATTACATTAGTTAGGATTATAAAAATGCGAAAGTGAGTTTGTTTGATTGTTTTCACGCAGAAATAGCTAAACGGATTTGGATGAAATTTGGCACATTTGTAGACCATAACCCGGAGAAGGACACATAGGCTACTGTTCATCCTGGATCGCAGACGAAATCGCGGGCAACAGCTAGTAGTTAATAAATCCTTCTAGTATGTAAGCATAGTATGTATGTATGTATGTGTCGCAGCCATATTGTATAACACGCCGTATTACAAAAAGGCGCGCCCGATTGAAAAACGTTGAAAACGTTGAAAACGCTGTTTTGAAATTCGGCTACCTTTCGTTCAGCCGGATCGTGGTGGCGATACATTCTACAAAGCGGCGTTCAACGTTTAGCTTTATTGTAGTAATTTGTTAGAATATCATATATTATCATCATATTATCATATATTTATTTGTGGTCATTTAATACTATGCTAGCAAATATAGGTCAGAACCTATAAATGTTTTTATTAATCTTTAAAATTTGTTTTCATCTTTTAAGTAAGTATACAACATTTATTTATTTATTAATCTTAACAAAATAGGAACGATAAAATATTCTAAATTCAATATTATTTTTACTTTGTTGTCACACCGTTGTCGATTGCGACGCAATTTTAGTCCTTATGATCATGTGGCGCGTGTCATTGTGTCATTTCAAAGCGGCGTATCGAAGATGCGCCCGTTTGTATGTGGGCGCCACGTTACTACGCCGCTTTGACGACTGCGAATTGCTCATACAATCCGGCGTACTTTATTTCAGCCGAATTGAAATCCGTCGGAACGAAAGGTAGCCGCATTTCAAAACAGCGACGTTTTTCAATTGGGCTCGCCAATTTTTAATACGGCGTGTTATACGATAAGGCTGCGACATATACATAGCTCCAATTGTTGTACCTACAATAAGATTCGTGGCAAGAACGGAATTATGTAGCAAAATAGCAAGTACTTAATACTAAGAATATCGACAATCAACATTAATTACGGTAATTTATATGTGCAATATATTTCTGCCACATTATTATCGTTAAATGTATTTACCGCAACGCTGATCAGATATTGTCTTGTATAATAATAAGCTCAATTATGATCTATTAAGTACCTAGAGACCAGTTCAGGCTCCACTCAGGTGGCAATGCTATTAAATATATACATATTTGTACACACGGCTACACATGAAGCTATTCCTACATTTCTAGTGTATGCTGTTCTCGTATTGTATAGGATTTCCGTACATTGCGAGGTCAGTTTATACTGGAAATGTATAGCTTGATGTCGTGTAGCCGTGTGTACATCTATACTTCCATACTAATATTATAACTTTGAAAGTAACTCTGTCTGTCTGTCTGCCTAAACCATTGAACGGATTTCGATAATATTTGGCAAGGAGATAGATGGCATCCTGGGGAAGTACATAGGGTACTTTTCATCGACATACCACGCGGTCGAAGCCGCGGGTGGAAGCTAGCTGATAATATTTTAAAGCATTTTTATGATTTGACTGATGAATATACCTATATAATGTAAACTAGACTGACCTCGTCATAGAATATGGTAGAATCTATCTATGGTAGGTATCTTTTACCCTTTGATTAGTGACAAAAACAAGAGAATTCTTGTGTTAGAATTCAATTATTAAGGATCTGGAAGATCTTTTCAAACTTGGTAAAATAAACCGAATCAAAGTGTTGTACAACAGGGAAGGTATCGAAAGCTTCCTAAAATCTCTTGGGACTAGTAATTCCGACATTGTTACAAAACTCTCAGGACCTTTATTAAATTATTAGAAATAACTTAATAGAATCCTTCTTTAACTTTGAAATTATTAGATATTGTAGATAATAATCTTTTTAACTACAGAATATTGAAGTCAGATAAATAATACTGTTGAAACAATTTGAATACAACGGATGATGTTAGACGTAGGTAGGTACTTCTAACACCAATATTGACAACCGAAAGGAGAGTTCAAAGTAAATCAATAGAGCCTGTCCAATATTACCTCGCCGAGGGAAACTGAGTGTTCTACTCTACTTAATACTTAGTTGCACTTGCTACAAGCTGTCTCGGGGCCTCAAATATTAATATCGTTTTGGCATCTGCTACCAGCGATAGTAGTTGTACGTTGTAAGTACTTGAAAGACCAAGTGCTCTTGTTTTACTACTTTTCCCAGTGTTACTCCAACGATACAGTTTAGTATTATGTTCTAAAGTTTAAGTAATACTGAAACTACCACGGTGTTGATTATTTAAGTCACCATGCTTCGTTAAACTTCAAACTAATTAATAATACATGTACTCTAAAACCTTGAAATCTTGTAATTGCGCGTGGAATTTTTTATCATTAGTCTTTAGTTTAAAACATGTGTTACTTACAAGTACAACTAGTTTTTAAATGTTATTTCTTTAGTTGTTCACTTTTAACATTTGGTTCTCGTTAAGTTCAGCCATTGATATGTTTATTATACGTGAGTTTTGTATTTTTTGCACGCCATCATTGTTTGGGCGAGCCAGACTGGCGGGCGTTTAGGACAAGGAACCAGTTTGGTTGGGAATCAGGCGGCGAAACCTGTACGTAAGGTTCGCACCAAACTCCTTGAAACATCTCCAAGTTTGCTGATTTTTAACACAACATAATACAAGTACAGTTAGATATAAATCGATGTACTTTATTGCATTAAAGTTATTGAAATTGATTTCCATTCATGGGTCACATGGACATATAAACATATTTAACTCGACACTAGCTGTTAACACGGTGTACTTGTCACATAAATACGTTTGTGTACTGTGTAAATGTTTTAATATAAATAATTGAGAAACACGAACATAAAATATGTTTAGGAACACAACGGGATAGTGTTGAAACACTTGAATGATGAATTATGTTTCAGAAAAGTGTTAATTTTAAATTTCATAAGTGATATGTGTGGGTTGAGTTATCTATCAATCACAATCACGCTTTTTAGTAAATGGAGAAAGCAGAGGTGTGTACTACCGTCTGTCTCGCAAGGTGTGTTAATACCGCTTGAGACATGAATAGCAATCACTTCACGCAATACTGCACAAGTGACGGCTTGCAGCTCATTGCATACTAGCACTATTAAGTAACCCGTTCCCTTACATGCATCCACTCTTACAAGTCTCGAAGGAGGATAGCCTGATATGATACGGGTAGTAATTAGCAATTAGGTACCTACTAGTAATGATACAGGGCAAATTTTCCAAAGGACCATAATAAAGCAGTATTCAGTGTTGGTATATTGGCGTGTGCTAGCTGCCATATTGCAAATAATTTCATGTAATGTTTTTTGTTTTGTAATATTAATTACTTTCCATACTATTGTATGGAATCAAGTTCTTCTAACTGAACAGCCGACTGTACTGATGGGTTGTTTGTAGCGCCACTTCCCACCTAAAGCACTAGGAAGTGATAAAGGGGTATGGAGGCTGTCTTATGTCATTTTGACGTTCAAAAATTGCTGATTGCCAGCTTATTTTACAAATACAAGAGTTTATTTTAATTAATTAATTAGCTTTGTAGCCTAGTTTGAATGATGATTGATTTTGAGCCGATTGTATTCAAACGATTGTAGTAAACCAAATAAGATACTACTTTCTGGATAAGAAGATTTATTTAATTTGAATTTATTACCATAGTCATAGTCACTTTACGTTAAGTGAAAATTGTTTTAATTTTCACATTTATTTAAATCTAAATGAATTATTGCATCTTCTTTTTCTGATGAAAAAGACCCCTAATAGGAACACATTGAAAACTAGGAAAATAAGCTGCACGCCACGTAAACACATAATGTTATCTCAAACCTCCTGAGAATTGAGATTGTAGTTCATATATGTCAGTTAAAAAGTGAAAAACGCTTTTTTATTTTTTATACAGATTTTATTTCTTACATTAAATGATTTTTTTTACAAAGTGTTTGTAAGTTTGATTGAAGTCCGCGCAGGACTGCTAATCACCGTCAGGTAAGTGAGCGGTGAGACCGTGAGACTGGGGAGGTAGACAAAATCCAAGCTAACTCAGTCTGCCAATTTTGTCAATAACATTTACTCGGGTTGACATTGTGAAGTAAATTTACTGACTATAACTCTACAAATCATTCCACCACAACACTCTCCGCTTTTGAATATGTTACACTGCAAAAAAACATGGTTATTAAGTTTCGTATATTTTTCTCTATATTGAAGGAATCATTACATACAAGTTACAACCTTCTGGGATCATATGAACTTCACATTAATTCTTTATGATTATCCTATAAATATAAAGGATAAGGTTCCATTAAGTTTGACATAAAAGCCACATAAGATACGGATTTAATATGATTTGATCAAGTACCAAAGTTTTTAGGATAAAACCCTTGGTAGGGGTTAGCTACTTAGAGGAAATAAATACCTAAATCGAAAAATAAATATTTTACCTTTTACGGCTTAGAGACTAGCATTATGATAAAAGTTTAATTAGTTAGTTAATAACTTGGTGTGTCGTTTATACTTACTTTATCACCGACTACTACGCATTTTTCTTTTCCATAAACACTGCAAGCCAACAATGCGATAATTACCAAGATAAGTAGCATATGTTTCATTTTCATCATTTTGATACTTATATATACTTTCGGAGTAGATTCCAACTGTAAGAATTGTAAGAAATATAAAGACAAAATTATAATTAAGTAGTAAAATTACACTTCAGTAGGTATGATTCCTTAAAAGAGCACAACACGCAGTCCACAAAACTCTGTTACACAAACAATACCTACCATTTTTCAAAAGGAATCCTGTACGCAGAAGCACCTGTCTACTGAGCGTAAGAAAATTGTGTACAGTATGCAAGGGTAAACACCGTTGTCACTCAAACCATGGGTAGTTGACTTAAATATAAAAATAAATGACCCAGTAACAACAAAAAAAAAACCTTATTTTCACTAAAAGATTTAAAAAAGTAAATATCCGTCACTGTCCCGATACTCATGGATACGCGTCGGAGAGAGCTGGGAAACAGCTGACGGCCGGTCATGTAATGTCCCGCGCCCGCACCCGCCAACCGCCGGCCGCCGTGTTGAGACGCAAGTTCGTTGCCCTTGCGTGTAGGGTGAAATATTCTTGTGGAAAAATGTGGTTTTTTTTTTAAATAAAAAGTTGTATTTTTCCATTGATTTTACGTTATATAAATGAAACCAAACCACTGGTTTGAAGGATAACGGTGTTTACACTAACATCCTGTATACTGAACGTAACAACAAAGACACACATCAAAACTCCTATTGCCCGCGTGAAGCTGGGGAAATTATCCTACGGAAACGTACTGCCAGGATAAAAAGTATCCTATGTGTTAATCCAGGTTATAAACGATCTGTGTGCCCGACCAAATCCTATTAGTAGGATAATACTAATTATTGAAATACTATCGTGAATTCATGCAAGCCGAGTACTTTTTGTTAGGTTATTGCTCAGAAATTGTGCACAACGTGTCGTGAACCGTCTTTTAAGCATACAAAGTACTACCAGATAAAAAGTGGTCATGGTCTACCCATGTGCCATTTCTCAGCTTAAAATCTTAACAAAATAAACAAAGAAACACACTTTCGCATTTATTAAGTTAGGATAAATAAGTGTGTTTTTTTACCATTGAACAACCAGACTCAAAAAATCCCCAAGAATGTGATTTAAGCAAATATAAAATTCATAAATTATTCTCGTTCGTCCCACCAACAAAATTACTGGGACGAACGGGAATAAATTTAATATTATCTGATTAAATTTTCCGTTCGTCCCACCAGTGGGACGATGGCAGTGGGTGGTGAATACACGATTTATTTAAGTAGTTTACAGTTCAAACGCAGCTTCAGGAGCTCTTGCGAATCTCCACTCAAGCCGGCCAATAAAGTCAAAAAGGTATGGGAACTCACGCCTAAACTTGACAAATAGGTAGCTTAAGACCTGGCTACGGATATAGGGTACTTTAATCCTGCATATTTGTATGAAAAAATAATGAAATACTAAATATACGCGCGGACAACAGCTATATAGTTACTAATATTTTTATAACTTACTTGTTTAATACGGTATCAGGGTGATTGCTTCTGTAAACTGAAAATTAATGAGAAGGTCGGAGTATTTATATCATCTCTTATCATATCATTGCCTTTTGGGCTTTTATACTTATCTCGTGCAGGTCACACAAAATTGATAGAAAACAATAAACAGGATACATTACCTGAATAACAGAATTGTTACTAGTTTTTTAAGTACCTACTACTTTAATTAAAAACTGTATGTCAAATACAGGGCATCATCCAATACGGATGTTGAATAAAAAAATAAAAAAAATCCATCAGAAAAATATATTGGCCAAGTATTTTTTACATAGGTACTAGGTACCTAATCAAAAAATTACGACAATACATTGAGTTAAAATGTGGCATGACGTCACTAGTCGGTAATTTTATACTGATTTGTGACGTAGCGAGCCTCCACCATCCACTCCATCTTTGATGCGTTTTATCTACTTAAATCATTTTATATTAATATGATATAGCAAAAAATACGCGTTTCTTATTTTTTTATAATCTGACTGACGGACTAAATAGTTTGTTTTTTTTACCCAGTCAACTTCCCTTCTTATATTTGTGATCTAATTAGATGGTGCCCTTTATTTGTTTTTATTATATATTGTATTTAGATATGTCAAATATGTACTTACCTAATTTAAAATATAATTATAAACTAATGAAGCTCATATTTATACGGTGACGTATAGGTACACACGAACTGAGCACTGCAATGTCACTTTTGAACAATGGTACAATTGCCAATTTGGTCAGAAAACGTCAAAGATAAAAGGTGTACGGCGCGGGACATACACAAGAGGCGAGAGGCACGGTCGAGGCGACGATGCGATGCGGGCGTTGCGCCGCTCCTTTCATATTTCATACAAAATGTATAGAAGCGACGAGACGCGGGAGGCGCAGGCCGGGTGCGTATCGTCACGTCATTTTGTATGAAAAACGAAAGGAGCGGCGCAATTCCCGCATCTCCCGCCTCTTGTGTATGTCCCGAGCCTAAGTTGCGCCGTTTGTATTATTAGGTACGTAATAAATTGATTTAAGAACAATTTTGTAGCCAAATTCTATTCTTATCTATCATATCTTCATCACAATCATAATAGTCTGAAACAATTTCAATTATGATGATAAACACCGTCCTCGGAATTCACTTTTTACGTTTCCCAACCTTTACCTAATCGTTTTCGATTTTGTTGATAAAGTTCAACGATCCGTGAAACGCAATACTAAATTCTATTCCGGCTTCGAGTGGATATTCATTGCGCTATACAGCTGTATCTATATCATTATATGACCAAAGGGAATGCTGTTGAAAAGTGAAACTGAATTATCATTTCCATTTCAATGATATCTATTTGCTCATGATTCATAGTAGAGTTTGTTTGCAGATCTTTGCAGGCACGGAGTAGGCATGGCTATGTATATGCACAGTGCATTATGCATCTCGTCTGTGCCGATAGTCGTTAAATCCTACGCTGTATGAACTGTTGCGATCGCATGCCATGACCGATTTATAGCTCTAGCTCGGTTCATAGGTGATTGCCGATAGATCCGCCATACAATGTTAGATAATTTTATGCTCTATCACCTTATCAGATTGCATAAGGAAATAATGTCCAGTTTTAACCGTAATCGTATTGTCAGTTTATGAAATGGTTCTTACTACGGTCACTATCGTTTTGATGACGTCAGGCAAATGTTTTATCGTGTATTGAGAACATTCTGACTGAAACATTGTTGACGGTGCAGTACGAAAACCAAAAATTATATTTTGGACAATATATTTTGACAACTCACACATATGGCATAATATTTTATCTTACCGTCATTTGGACTATGAGAATACTCTTTTACGAGATATTTATGAATAGGTAATGCTCAAAATATATTGTTCTTTTGAGTGTCAACATTTAGCATTGGGTACATCCGCCTAGGTGCTAATAACGATACCTATACAGGGTATTCGGGTGAACACCGTTATCCTTGCAACCAGTGGTTTGGTTTCATTTATAGAACGTAAAATCAATGGAAAATTACAATTTTTTTTTCTTTTTTTTTAATCTACCTTTTACAACAAGAGACGAAAGTTCGTTGCCCTATGCGCTAGGGCAATGAACTTGCGTCTCAACACGGGCGGGGGGTGCGGGATGTGACCTGACCGGCCGCGAGCGCGACCTCTCCCTCAGTCAGTCAGCTGTTTCGCTAGAGAGCACGGTGTCGGATAGAAACTTTTTAAAATCTTTTAATGAAAATAACGTTTTTTTTTTTGTTGTGTTCGGTCATTTATTTTTATATTTAAGTGAACTACCCATGGTTTGAATGACAAGAGTGTTTACCCTTACAGCCTGTATAAATAAGAGTCTAATAAAATAAAACGCAAACAGTCACGAGAAAAGTATCGTTAATGAAGAAGGAAAATCTTCTCGTGTCGAGGTAACTGAACCGTGCAGTTTATTTACCTCTTCATTTACTTAAACAATAAACACTTATTCAGAAAGGCTCCAGTCTCTACAATTGTCCAAATAATAGGATTATGAGTCAGACTACTTCGTTATACTCGTGTGTAAATAATCATATCAAATCTAAGACAAAGACCAGTTTCGGAAAACTACTCATGAGTAAGTTAAGTAAGTACTACATGAACAGTTTACCGCAATTTTCTAGAATGTAAGGTTCGATTTTATGAAACAACTTGATAACAACCAAATAGACAATTTAATAACGTAGATAATAGTAGCTATTCAAATACTATGACACTATTAAATAGCGAGAAAACAATACATGATACAAAGAAAATCGATCTGTATGGCTGTCGTGTGAACTCAGCCATACACACGATTACGAAAGTGATTGAGCATTTTTTATACGATCGTTATAAAACTGACAATCTAACATTTTAAAATTATATGTTAAGTTTCATTAAATTTACCTTTACCTTATTCGACCTTGCTTGGGTATAGTAGGAACCCAGTAGTTTGTGTGTATCTACAAGTATTTCCTTACATTGTTCCAAGAGAGGAAAATCTAAAACTATAAGTGGATATAGTTTTTCTGAGATAATTACGATATATTATTTAACATGACCCGGATATTCGATCGGACTACTGACTTCATAAAGCATCTAGCTATGGTAAAAAACAACAAGGAAGTGGCAAAAAGATTTTTTATAGATATTCAAGGATTCACAGCACGTCACTTCAAGTTTTTTTGTTCTAAACTTGTAATATTATAATTCAAGTTATTATACAAGGTCTGTCTACTGAATGATTAATTAAACTTGCCAAATTAGTCGGGTTTATATACGCTAACTGGTTTTGACAGTTATAAACGGTGTCAGAGAAAAATGCGATGACTCGATCTCAAGGATGGAAAACCTCAGATTTCCGGATTTCCTCCTTATGTTATATTTTCTTACTTACCTATACATATTTCAGTATAACAATGGGTATTGGGTAAGTTGCAAATCCCAACTAGATAAACCAAGTTAATTCCCTCGTACAGAGATAATAATCAACTCTGAGTGTTGGTAGAGTCCAACAGTCCGTGCTACTGAATGCTGAACCAATTAGTTTAGTACAATAGTAAAGTTTAAAACATTATGTAGATAGATAACAACTGTCTACAATGATTGTAAACCATAATTCGCTTACCGTCCGCATTGTTATTAAGCTGTCTTTTTTTGCAAATCATAAGTCGTAATAGCTCTTATTATTAAACTACATAGTTCAAAATCACTGTGATAGGTGCTAGTTTATACATCTTCAAAAACTTATCTGTCAGTTTCGAAATAGATAAATTTCAGCATAAAAGAAGATTGATTTTACATTGGTCATATAACAACCTCATGGTCAAATTTATTATAATAATCAATTAATAAGTAGGTAGTCAAGCGGTAGTGGGAGGGTGATTCCATCTGATTGATGTTCACCCAAAAAACTAAGAATTGTGTTAGGTAACTGTTTTTATATTATGTACTTAAATGAGTGAAAAGAAATCATCCTTTATTTTATTGTGTCACATCTAAAAAGTTTCGCCTGTTGATTCACTCTTGAATATTATTTTGAAAATATAAAGACTGCTACACAAGAAATTCCATTCTGACCTATGCTATGATTTAATACTCCAAAGAAACCGGTTCAAAATCAGTTGAATCTTGAGTCTAATTTGTTGTTATGCATGACAGCATTCATAACATTATAGACACAAATTATTCAGAAAATAGCTCTTTGACATTTGCATTCCGCCTAGAAGACTTTTTGCTGCTCGTGGCCCACAAGGATGTAACACAAACTGGTAAAAAAACATTGTAGAGATAGATAGAATCACTGACAAATCGAATATGTTGTAGGTAACTTTAAACAAAGAGGCACCACAAGTCAAGACGTAATTTTATCTAGTGCACCCAAGGGCTTGAAACAGTCACTTTGGCAGAATCATAATAGGAAAATAATTATTATGAATCATCGTAAAATGTCACAATATGACAATTCATGCGATTCATATTACGAAATAATTCATCTGTTTGACAGTTTTCTATGGAGATTCGTAAAATGGTCCACAAATTATGAATTGCTTTTGTTGTCAAATTAGAGGAATTGTTAATGACAGCTGGAAATTCAGGAAATGAATTGCTTTTAGAGGAACTGCTAATTTGGCCGTTTTAGGTCCCCAGAGAAAAATAAAGTTAGCTGATGGCGATTTTTGAACGGGTCTTCTCGCAAAAACCGATTAAGTTAATCCAAGGGGTGAGCCAAGAAGTTCCTTTTTTGCTCTTGGTAATTTTATGAGATAGCCACGTGATTATGACGACAAATTGTTATGCAATTTCAAACGGTTTGTGCTAAGAAAGGTCTTTAGCTAGTAGCTACCGTCTGTCTGCTTCCTTTATAGATTTTAATAAAGAGCTAAGACATTCAGTGCCTTTCTCCTATTTAGTTAAGTTTCTTCACGGAAGTTAGTTTTACGAGTTATTAATTGAGTTATTGATAAAGAATTAACAATATATCAAATGGGTTTGAATCGATTACGCGATATGAGATTGCCATTGTTACAGAATAAAATAATCAGTCCATATATCATTAAGAGGTGATCATGTTGTCAAGAAATTGTAATTGTCCTATGGTCTCTTATAAAAGGGTGTACGTTAAGTGTGGATGCCAATGAGTCTGTAGTACAGTTGAGGATAATATCTCTACTATTATTTAGGCTTATGGATTGCGTGGACTCGTGAGGAAACCGGCATATCCTAGAACCAAACAATTCGAAGACATGAATGTCAAATCGCATTTAGCAAATTCTGAGTATTCTTAAATTACACTTTTGCAGAATGAGAAATGACTTTAAATTATTAAATCACAAGAAGAAAAGGAAGATAGTAAAAATGTGTTTTAAAAAAGCTCTTTCCGGCTCATCCCATGCCATAATGTTCTCAAACACACACTTCAAACTCGAGTCCTTTAATCCTCAAGTTTGAAGGTTAAACAAAGATTAAACAAAAGTGTTGGTATTATTGTATCTCACGGGTATTATTTCATCGGAACATAATGACCAGAGAAAAAATGATTGCCGATATAATCTCATTGTAACGCCAATTTGCCACGTGGTGGAATCTGAAGGTACCTGGCTGTGGCGCCTACAGTCACGTTACAATCAAAATATAACCTTGTGCTGGGTTATAAACAAGCCCCTTTGTTCTCAATTACCAATTTAAATGTTAAAATTGATCATCTACGCAATACGCGTATTGCGTAGCCACTTTGTTTACTAACACATTCTGAATGCGAAATATTTTTTTTTCCTACATATCAATCGTTTACCATTGAAGGCATATACGGCTTACCGGTTGTATGTCACACCTGTCATACATTATAAAGATAACGAGTTGGATGGAATGCTTCTCCATCGAAGAGCGTTCAATTGAATGCAGTAGTCAACAAAGACCAGCAGTTTTACAGTCATTTGAATTCCATTTTGCTTTCTATAAACACGTGCACTCGAAATTTATCAATTTATAATGTGTGAGAATCAGTACTGCAATGTTTGAATTTGCCTGTAGCCGGCAATTTCACGGAGCGCGGACCTACACATTCATGCTTGGAATGCAATTATATGCGGTCCAAGAGACAATAATGAAGCAAGTATCTCAGACCTCTGTTTGTGCCGCATTTATGTACCTCTCGCGACTCGCCAGCCAGCGGCAGCGGTTCAAACATGCAATGTATTCCAACTTATCAACTCGTTCAAAATATTTGCACATTAAACAAATAAAAGAATTTCAATAACACGAGGCACGTAAAAAAAGTCTTTATTTATAATTTAATTGCTG
This sequence comes from Lithophane semibrunnea, assembly GCA_947363905.1. Taxonomy (NCBI): domain Eukaryota; kingdom Metazoa; phylum Arthropoda; class Insecta; order Lepidoptera; family Noctuidae; genus Lithophane; species Lithophane semibrunnea. The sequence continues at coordinate 9,327,950 of OX376198.1, forward strand.
AATAACGCTCGCATTCTGAAACAAAGACCACATATTGGGACCACATCCAAAGCTATTTTGGCGTGCGTTTGTTTTGGGCAAACATCCGGCACCCTACACCTTGTTTTATTAAGTGCACAATGTATTAATGTGTTGAAACCTTTTGTTTAAAACACACGTACCGAGAGCTGCGCGGTTCTTAATTAGGGGTTACGAGCATGCCAAGATGTTTAAAATGCTTTAGTGTCTCTTTGCTAATAAACTGTGGCACGCATGAATAAGCAGTAAATAAGAGCAAACCACTCCGAATTTCGCTGATTCAACAAAGAAGATTGGACTATAATTAAAGATGATGACTAATGACAAGTCAGATCATAATCCTCCTGCCCATTATCCCAAATTTATTTGTGGTTAGCCCCCTTGTTTATTTATTTATTTATAACTACTTTATTGTACACCAAAAAATACATAACAAACCTTATTGCAACCTTGTATAAATAAAATCTATCAATTTTAAAAATCTTTTATAATTTCAGAGGTCGATACTTTTCATGACGACGGTACACACCACTTCTACGACGACGTAATATCTATCTTATTACTAGCTTACACCTGCGGCTTCGCCCGCGTGGTATGTCGATAAAAAGCCTACGTCCTTCCCCGAGATGCCATCTATCTCCTTGCCAAATTTTATCGAAATCGGTCTAGCCGTTCACGCGTGATGGCGTGACCAAGGGAAATAGGGATTCATTTTTATAAATATAGATTATTCGAGTTGAGTTGACTCGGGCCCAGTTGTCACTGACTCGTTCTTTCTCGTCTTTTTCTTCCCATACATCTCTTAGCCTCATCTCAGTAGCCACCTCCTGCTCTCCATTATCATCTGACACACTCTACATTCATCGTTTCTTTGATCTTCCTCTACTCTTTAAACTTTAAACTCTTCACATACATACTCACATGTTTTCTCGTTATATGCTCCTTATTCCTCCGTATTTCACTACAGACAACCGATTTTCACACAACTTCTCGGTCGCCACGCGCCACTTCAAATAACTAAATTGAAGTGGAACCCGATGATAATGAGTTCACCTTAAATTTAAAATATGTTCGCGACAATGCCTCGCCAATTTGAAGTATACAACTGTTCCAATATCTAGTCCTTTAGCAAAGCCTATTTAATTGAGTTGTAAAATTCTTAGTTCGTTATTTTTATACATTGTTTTGCCAACTAGCATTCAAAGGCACAGCACGTGATAAAAGACTTAGAAGTAACTTTTTAAATACTTGATTTCATAAAGTCAATAGACCAGCCTGAGGTTTCTAATAACTTGGGAATAGGTTCATTACTTTTCAAGTAGGGGAGACCAGGTATATACGTAACAAATGGGTTTTTGAACGAATTATGTTGGCTACACTTATGGCTGTAAGCTTCGATGTGCGCCATTTTGAACCCCCCCTTACCTCAGGTTGCGCTCACCGCGCTGTGCTGTCAGGTTGTGGACGTAGCAAGTCGGTGCCGCAAAAATACCTCCAAAGTAAGTTTTGACCGTTTTTTTAAACGGTGTTTGATTTTAATAGGGTAGGTCTAAGCTCGCGTGTCACATGTCAGTAAAGTAGCATAACTATTCGTCTTGCTATTTTGGCGTTCGAAACGGTATCTTTCTAACGGGTTTTTAGGTTATAGCCATGTGTTTGTCATATTCGGTAAAATTTTAAGATAGGGATGAAAGTAACAACTTGTTACTTTCATCCCGATTATGATCTTGATATCTCTAATCATATTTTATTGTGTTTTTTATATTTTAAAGTAATAAGTACCTATTTAAAAGTTATCGTTTCATTAGCAATTAAATATAATAAAGAAATTCCCAGCTCGTGGAGGTCCAATGAATGTGCTGGTGACGATTGGCTGAGATTTTTTATGCCTCATAATCTGAGATTATAAATAAGAACCCCGCAAGCAACTAGTGCGAGCGACAAACTTGTTGAATTGTTTCACAAATGGAAAACTTAAAAGACTCATTATAAATAAATAATATGTTGATTATGAAAGTAGCTTTGTTTTTATTTACAATGTTACAACCATCCCCTTACACTGTTACAACCAACCCTAGGGGTAGGGATGATTGTAACAAATTTCACTTTTGTTATTTGGTATTTTTTCTCAAAATCTGTTATATCTGTTGCATTTTAGTTGGTGTTAAAAGATAGCTGAAAGACCAATCTATCTTGTGTACTTATTAGAATTTTGATATTCAAACAGCTCTGCGAGATATTATGAGAAAAAGGCAGATTGTTACGTTCATCCCTGGTCTCCCCTACTATAACTTGTAAAACAGTTTTTAATTTAAATAAACGTTTCTTTTCAGCTGGAATAGATACAGTTAATTAAAGTAGCCTCAGTAGATTGAAAATTTTATAAGGAATCTTGTAACCAAGGAATGACCCTTGACCTGTATATTTAACGGTGTTTAGACGTAAGGATGCAATATAAGATAATAAAAAATATATCAAATAAAACTTTAAAACAGGAAGCGACTTGCAGTTCTCGGTAAGGTGGTCAATATTTAAGCGTATATGATGAATTCGTAGTCACAAGCGCTTTCTCAGCACTTATGAAGACTTATCATTTCGTTGTTATTATTTACCTCAAGAAACCCCTTTCTGTCAAGAGTTCTGGACATATCCACTGATTCACGAAGATATCCGGAACCTATCTGTGCAGGACGTTAGCGACGCCTCGATTAGGAGAGACTTTACCCTCACACAGGGCTATACCTGGCTAGGCTTACGTCCTTGAACACTTCCCGTCCAGCGATCACGCCCATCCCGCACAAAACACGTGCATGACTATGGAAATCATTCTTATATAAGTACGGAGCAAGCAGAGAAACCTCGAGTATTGCCAACATGAGGCCCATATATTAGCATGATATGAACCCTCATATTGCAATAACCTAATGGGTTCAAACGTTGCAGTAGCATACAAATATAATTCCAAGTGGAACGTGAAATATTAGTACTCCCCAAATGAAACAGTTGCTGGGTTTGTATTTCGCAATAGTGCGTATTAGTAGCAAGTTCTTATACCTATCAAGCCTGTAGTTTGTGCTGAAGATCCACAATTGGGTCGCCAATATGTACGGGATTAGTATTCAACCGGGCGCGGCCACTGCGCTGCGACTCAGTCTATCTCACAATTATCTATTTTGAGAGCTACCCAATTAAACTTTAGCTTTAAACTCGAAATCAAACGAAGGTCTTCTCAAACACAGTCTGAGTCCGAAGTTTTGTTATTATTAGGCCAATAGGGCGACAAGTTATTAACTCTACGGATTAATCTTACTTTATTCGTCCTGTCGTCCATGTGGGAGATTTATGTCATACCAGTTTATAATTCTCATATTAAATACCAAGATAATCAAAACTTAAATCGCATGAAAATCTTACTCATTGTAATGTTACAACGTTACTAAATATTAGCTTATACATTTGAAATAGCCGACAACTGCTTACGAATGAACCTGCGCGGGCGCAGTTAGCGTGCTTTGTTCCTAGTTTATCAAGTACTGGACAACATGACACCCGGTGTCAGCCTTGGATTTCATTGCGGAGCTGATAAACGGCCACCACTACACACAGCGATGTTTATGTTAATTTATTTTATTACAAGATTAACATATTCACCAGTTTATTTTGGTTAGCGTTAAATTCAATCGCTAAATAATGTATTTCTTACAATATTGGTTCGTTTTAGCTCAGGTGCTAAAACTATAGTAGCAGTTCCGGGTGAATCCCTCAGTGAATAACGATAATTTGATGGTTTAAAGTCCCACCATTACTCTTTCTGAATTGATTTAGATTACTGTATTGAATTTAATTGCCAGTTTTTAAATAAGACTATGTTTATACCTATGTGATTTGAAGCCCTCTCTTTCCTCGAACTTAAACAAATCTCAGTGATCGATATCTCCAATCCTTTGAAAACTTCAACCGTTGACCTATTTAACATTTTCTTGGAACTAAATATAATTAATTAATATAGTTTTGCCTAGGAATAGTCGCCGTGAATCGGATGCCAAAGTCAATCATGATTAATTTAATGTTCTAATCGTGTTAGAGCGGAAAGTACTTAGATGTAAGGTATAAATTTTCCTTTAGAAGAAAAACACGGCCGAAATTAATTTGCACATTCGCTAGAGCCCATAGTTAAAGCGTGACTAAAAGAAAAAAAGTTGGGAGTGGTTTTTTATCAAATAGTTTAATTAATGACGCTAGACGCAATCACAGCTCGACAGGACCCAGTGTGTTGCACTCTCAGAATGTACATAATAGAACAATATAAGCCTACCATTATCTATGTAACACGACATTATAAATACAGTTTATTAACCAATCATAATGTACCATTATACTTATGATTTATTGACTAGATTTTGCGTTTTGATTATATTATACAAATGGGAAATATTAATGCTATAGGAATATGTATTAGATTAAGATACCATTAATTAAATCTGACAGTATGTTTTCTAATATGTTCGAGGCTGCCAGTGACAGATGATCGGCACATACATAATGGCATATAAATTATTTCGTTTTATACATATACCGGAGTAAACTTGCATTAAACTTTAACACCTGCAATGACAATACTGTTTTATAAATAAGTTAGTAACACTGTAAAAAGTGATTACAATTAAACTTTAGGCGCTAACAAAAAAACTGTTCCATTCAGAGATTAAGAAACGAACTTAATATTACCGCCGTTCACTTAGTGAAAATAATACAACGCTATTCAACCACCCAATTTATTTGACTGAAGAACAATTAAAATATTCGAATTCTTCGATAAGTCTTCAGCTCATCGAATGAACCAAAAGTTGATTCATAATTCCAAACACGAGGCAATCTTTTATCTTGTTAGTATAGAAAAAATCGCCGGTAGGTGCGCTTATACATAGTGATTCGAGTTTAAGCAGTGGCTTGATATGTGTGAATGTGGCGTGTTGTAACCGGGAGCCTAATTCTAGTGAGAGGTGGTTGCTCAAGCGGCGAGTTGCTTGCCAACGAGGAAGTGATGGTGCGTTGCGTGGAGCAATTGACCTTGGACGTGTGCTCGCTGCTTGCTTACTAATGTTTGACTACCAATTCGGTGTCGCCTGGATGTAACTTGGCTCCTGAGTAATACTGTGGATCGAATTACTTGCGGAATATAGATCGGAACGATAAGAATTTACCAGCGATTGAAAAAATTTGAATGGAGTTCCTTGAATTTTAAATAGGTCCTCACGATGGTCTAATGATGCGATGTTACCAAAAATAAGCCGTAGCTTTTGGTTTTTCTACTTGCTTCTGCGTCCGGAACTAAAAACTTTGGCATAGTTTAATATTCTCATATCTTTTTTTCGGCCATGACGAGTCTGTTTGGGGGACTGTCCAGTCCAAGTGTCCAAAATTAATTCAGACATATACTATATACCTAGTCAACTCGGTATCATCAAAAATAACAAAAAGCAAACTTTTCGGTCCTCGCGATTAGTCTAACCTTTTCTCTAGGGTGTCGTAAAAGACATTTAAACTTTTAAAGGATTATATCAGGTGTATATATAAAAAACTCACCACCATTTTTTATCACAAAATATTGGGGTCCTCTGATAAATGTCAGATCTCCATAACTTTTATAGATGAACGTGAAGTCACAAAATGTTCGAAAAGCGACGTTGCCAGCTCGTATATCTTAGCTAAAAAAACAGACATGGATGAAATAACTTATCAGAGCTTGAGAAGTTAAACCAAAAATAAACATCAACCATTTGTATCGGAGGATCCGATATTTAATCTGGCTGGTATTATATTGTTAAATATTTCTTTAAAGGATAAAGGATATTGCAGCAGCACCATGAATAGCACTTAAGCAAGTAAGCTTATTATCGATCTTGCAATAGCACACACCTATATAAAATTGCCAAATTACATTGGGGGTGTTGCAAGTTTTCGATCGGACGAAGTTGTGAACAATAACATCGAATCACAATCGAAATCAATAGAATTAGCAGTCCTTTCCTTACTAACAGGTAATATAAGACTAGCGTTTATGAAGCGTGTATTGCAGCCATAGAGGCGGCAGAATAGGCTCTCGATTTCACTAATTGTTGTCTGGTAACTAGTTAATAGGACGATAGCAATAACAATATTCTTCAAGCACCAAATAATGTAGCTCTACCGACCTATATCGAAAGAGTCCTCCAAGAAATGTCCTATGCAGTATTGTCAGGAGGCTAATTCCCGTAATTAAAAACATACAATACAATCGCAATCTCGACTCCGCTACAAAAAAAATACAAAATCTTGTAAAAAATGCAGGTATTTTTGACAGATTGAGAATTTGATGCGAACGTTCTTAAAATACGGGATTTGCCCCTCAGATGTTTTCAGAGAGACTGAATAACTCCATCTTTTTTTTTTTTTTTTTTTTTTTTTTGAGGGTGGGAAATCATCCAATGACTTCTCCCGCTCTGGGTGGAGCGGAAGGGCGTGTCAGACTTTTACTGACTGACAGATATAATGCTATGCAAGCCAGTAGGCATATGAACATAGAAAACAATAGTGGTCAGATAAGATCTGTGAGCACAACGTAACAACTCAAAAATCTAAGTTTTGCAACCAAACCCATTACTATGAAATTAATGTAACACGGCCGTTAGCAATTTAAAATTTAGAGCAGAAATATTGCGTTGCGTTGTGTTGAATATGTTTCAACTGTCATTTGTTCACGTCGTCGCTGATTTTCATATTCAGATGGTGTTTGCTAACATCTCAGGCTGTTTCTTTTATTTATCGCTTTTTATCTCATCAAGGGCGTCAAACTACGCACTGTTGTGAAATATATTTCGCTTCACGGAAGGGTTCTGACATAGATTTATATTTTTGCAACAATATGACGTATTTTTTATCAACACATATGAATGTGACGAAATTACGGAAATTGAACCGTTCTGTCCCTTATAGTCCCCTGTAGAGAGTGTTTTCTAGCTGAATTGTAACATTATTTATTTTGTCTACTTCCTGAACACTCTATAATGGAACAAAGAAACACTCGTTTCCTGATTTCTCTGCTTATTTTATAATTTGTAACCCAAAAATACAGCCAGGTCACAAAATCAGAAAAAATCTGTATAAAACCCTTATCTACCGTAACTTCTGGCTCCATAACGAAGTTAGACTCTGTCAGGTAGATTCCTTCTTATAATTCAGTCATCAGATGAGCTTTGGACAAAAAACAGAGCATCAAATACGATTACGAACTTAGGTCATTTGTTTCAGGTTCTTTTATATCCCCGTACTTATCCACTGCTGTGGGATAATATATGGGTAAGTATCCCGCAGGAACTAACCGTGATCAAAATTATACCATACATTGGTGTTTATGTTATTATTCCGCCTAGTTCGTGATCCGTGTTCCGTTGCCTGGTTGATTCGGGATCAAAGTGTGATGTTGTGAGAAACATAGCTGGAACCTGATAAATCTCACTGTTGCCTATCATAAAAATCACTGATTTATTTCCGTTCAATATTGTTCATAAACGCGTTTACACTCCATTAATTAGTCCAATAGGCCTTTACTTTACAAATTAGTTAAACTTTAATATCAGCTTTGTAAACGAAAATCAGACAAATAATTATAATATAGTACATAAAGTACCTAAGTATTAATGGTTGATGGTAATCCGTGTTATATGACTAGCTTGACATCAGGTACTGCTCATAACATTGTTTACAAGTAAACATTACCCACCTGCATATAAATACTTAATTATATATAACGATTAATATAGTGTGTTGCGTGCGAGATAACTGAATAGGTACATACGTTTTTTATATAAATCTCGATATACATATATATATGTATAAGATATAAGTAGAGTAATGCATGCGTGGAATTCTGATTCATTCGGTCACATCTGGTTGGAGTGAGATGAAATCAATACGTTTGTATTATTATTTAAAAAAATGCTTTTTCAGTTCAGAAAACTTCATGGCTAAATTGACTAACATATTAAAATTACCTATAATGTTGTAAATCTTGGTTAGCTTCCATCAACACAACAAATGCATTGTAGGACGATTCCTTTGACATGGATATGTAAAAGGAATCGTCCTTTTAGTCAACCTCTACTCTCTACCGTACTTTTTATGAATAAAGCTGATATTTACTAAAAACACATAAATATATAGCGCTAATTAATGGGTGTTCGGAAACATAAAGATTCCTCTTAATGTAAACCAAATGTGTTCAAACTTGCCCACCTCAATTTGAAAGATTGTAATTAGCACACAGGTATAGTGTTTTTTATTCCATGGTAACATTTTTATGGGCGTTATATTGTAGGTCATTTTTTGTTCGATAAACGTGATCAATATTTATATATTTAGGAATAAAAAAGAGGCTAACGCAATAAATAAAAAAACTTAGCCTCAATTTTGTAGGGTCTTCGGAAAACACGTACCGTAGATAGAATTATGTAATCATTTCAGTCAAGGCAAGACTCATATTGCATCAGAATATTCTGTCAGTTTATTTCGTAGTCTTGTTACATGGATAAGTTACGTATGAATAAAAATCAAATGTCGTGGAGCGCTATTGAGTCCAATAGTAACGTAATGACATTTGAAACCACTATCTCTGACCCGCGATGACTAAGCGCGAACAAAACTGGTATGACCGAGGATGATGCCAAAGGGAAGTTCGAAAGAGACCACCATACCCAAGAAGGCAAGAACAAAAGAGACAAACACATACCTCATCCCTCCTCTTTTTAAGAGGGAAGTGAGGACGGTGCGGTTGCACCGAAAGTAAAAGTGAACGCTTTTCTGTCTTAGGATTGAATATTATGAAACAAACTACGTCTTCACTTGTATTTGTAAAGGTTTCCAATAAATCTTACTTCATGTGATAATGTTCAAATGATATTGCACGATTATGCAAGTTTATAGAACAAATCAAGCAATGCTCGGAGATTTTTGTAATCACTTTTTCAATAATTTTAAAAAGCGTTTTGTAGTGTATTGAATAGAATAACCACATCCACAATGATCTTTCGCATATATCCGCATTAAACAATCAGTTTGGAAAAAAAACATACTTCCTGGAGACAGAACAATTCATCGTCATTATCAATGTAGATCATCATTTACCGATACCTAAATACAGTATGTATTGTACACATGCACACGGTAATATCGGACTACAAAAATCGTCTCTTGCAGTGTTTCCCTCAAGATTGGGTTGCTCAGCAAGTAGATGGACCGCGTAAAACCGGTAACTTGCCACGTCAGGGATGAAAAAACTGATCGTGCAGCCGATAATGAATGCACGACGGAAAGTTCCAACTCAAGCGAACCCCGTTCATAAAAACGAACAAAGAAGAAAAACTCAGTGACGTGACCGAAAATGAAGCTAGTAGCCAATAAGATAGGGCATAATAAATTGAAGATGAATCAGGAATCTCAAACGATTAATGCAATAAGCCAACATGAATTTAAAAATTTCTAATACTTCGTCTGCTTATCCGGCATAAACATACGTGATGGTAGTTCGAGTGTAAAATATAGCTCTTTAAAAGAAATAAAGGAAATGCAGGCGCAGTTAAAATGAAATCAGGATTATTCTACTTTATTATCCAGTAGAAGTTATCAGGATGCCGTCCTCTTTTAATGATTCAACTCATATAGATTTGAATTAAGTGTCCATGAGCAGTAATTTCTCTATTCCGCTAGAAAATCCTGTTCCCCGCATGGATAAGTGGAAAAATACTGTTTTGCGTAACATCTCATTAGGTAATACACGATTATGTAAAGTAAACAGCCTGTAATGTAGCATCTTGTGCATCATGCTGTATAACTTGTGTCCATTATCCGAGAACCAGTCCCTGTTAAGCGTTCGGTTTAGGAATACATTAAAACTTCTCATACACACATACAGCATTTCGTTTCTCGAAGTTCCGCCAACTTACTGATCTCTATCAACGATATGGGTTCTTTGATTCTTTCTGCGTTATAAATTGCATCGATCTATTTGCTAATTTCATAGCCCGCGTTCCTCTGCGAAGCCATAAAATATCATGGGGAATTGCATCGATGTTTTGGATCGTAACTTCACAAAAAATAAATGGAGGGATTGGAGGATGACGTCAGTCGGGAACCGGTTCCACGTTGTATAACGAGCGGCCCTGATACAACCAGACAGGAGCGCAGAACTCACTCCTACTTTTGTAACTCCTGTTAACTCAGAGTTATGTATCCCTGGCAGCCAATAAAAGGAAATAAGTGCCAATGCTGCTTTATGTTCCATTTCCAACTTTTACTTTCTACTTGATATTTATTAGGTAGATAGATACTCAGTTTCTGTGATCTTAACTGTTTCAAAACATAATGTATAAATGCGTAAACCAGAATGACGTTGCAGTTTAACACAGTTCGTGAATCACCCATTTTTATACATGCTCCAAAATTAAACAGGCTTTAAAATGTAAGTACCGGTAAACATTCATCCAAATCTTGTATATCAGCAGTCGTATGTTTGTCATTTGGGCTCAGTCAACCCACCGCCGCCGTTCTGTTCGCTCTTATCAGTAGATAGCCTCGACCTCTTCCCCTGCTTCTCACTGCCGATATCGCTTCACATTGCAATTAAAACATCGTAAAACAGGCCATATTTCTCTAACTATAAAGGTTTTATTGACAGCAAATAAAGTTTGGGAATGTTGTACCCCTATCCTGTGTAGGTATATAACGATATCGACAGTACATAATGCTGTGCCAAGGAGTGATAAAATAAGTCATGGACATGATTTATTAGTATGACTAAACCGCTGAGACCACCAGTGCAGTGCCGGGTCAGATAAGTCAGGGCTAGCAGTTTGATATGATAATTATAATAATGTATACATGCTCGCATACTTAGCTGAAGATACGTCAGTCACGGCTCCCGCTAAGTGTACCTACTCACTAATTAGGCCACATTTCCTTCATTACATTGTTGGCAAGACAACAAATAGAATATTCAATTCGTTTGGTTACTTATTAGACGTAAAATTACACCTATATTTCCTATAGTGACGGTTGTACTATCAACTTCAATTCCCTCAACGCCCGTGCCCGTCTCCATGAAGTCAAAGCAATATTGGTTTGGATAAATCGTCTGACGTATCATAGTGCAATAGCCATGTTGCAACCTGAAATTCTCATTTCACCAGACCGCAGTGATGGACAGCAGCAGCATTAGAGGACTGGCTTGGTGGTTAGGCTTGCAGAAAAAATATCGATATATCGATATTTTTTGGTCGATATATCGATATTTTCAGGCGATATTTATTATTTCGATATAAAATATCAAGTATCGAAAATGTATCAAAAACTATATATTTTCAATAGCAACACCGTTGTCGCCGCTGACTAAAACCGCTGGAATTCAGAGCCGTAATTTTTTTTTTTCCTAGTTTGGTATTTAAATGATTATAAAACTTGAACTACATAAAGTATTTTTTTTTTTTGAAAATTCCACTTATGTATCGATATATCTATATTTTTATTTTCGATTTATCGAAGTCGATATTGATATTTTTATTAAATATCGATACTTTTTTACACTTCTTGCATCCCTATTGGTGGTACTACCATATCTGTTGGTATAATGAGACAAACTTATAATCAGAACTTCAGAACTACGAAACGTCATATTTGCAGTACGGCTCCATAATAGTATTGCCACTGAAGGGTCAGAAAGAATTGAGCGTTGGTCGTTATCTTGCTTGCTAAGGTAGCATAGTTTCAGCAATCTGCATATACAGAAGTCGAATTGTTTTTGCTGTAAACTTGCATAGGTTGTTGTTAACCTCATCAAGTCTTACTGAAACACAAAACTCACAAGTCTCTAATTTCGTTTCCCACTCCGTTGCAAATAAATTGCGCATTAGTTGAAATTACAGAAGTTGAGTATAGCGTTAGCTTTTTTCATCATAAACTCTTTGATTTGTCGGCAGTTATTGTACACTTTAGCTAACGTGAGACCCTTTCTTGTTCAAAACAACAAGGACTATGTATTGCTAAGTAGTTTTTCTACTTATTTTTATGCTTTTCAATCGTTCATGTAACTAAACTTTAATATTTACAATAAAATAGGTTAAAATGAGTTCTTTACCGATTTTCATTAGTATGCGATGCCCACTGCCGAACAAAGGGTAATCAAAAAATGTTCAATTTAAGGCCTACGCCTTAGGCCTTAAACATGCCTATATTAAATCATGCAAACATCTCATAAGTCTTTAAATAATTCCCAGAATATCTAAGCAAACTTCTTCGAGTGGTGATTTAATTTAAATAAACAATGGAAAGCACAAAATCCTCATACTTGGTAACAGTCATGCTTTTTATTTTAATTCAACTCTATTGTCTATGTTATTTTACTTTTAAATCTTTTCACAGACTGGTACGGATTATAAAAATCTGAGTGACTAAGCTTGAAGTAGGATTTACTTACATTAACTGAGAAATCCCAAAGCGTAAATAAGTTATTCCAAGAATAGACTAGTTGTGGGATGATATAGGCTAACAGTAAAAGATATTAAATGTCACATAGGTACATTTTTGCCACCTCTGTTGCTAAAAATAGTCTCCGTATTCATATTCCATGTACATGAGGAACTTATCATATCACTAGCCTGCCTACACAAACAGACGGCCGGCTTCAAATGGTTAGTCAATAATAAATATCATGAGCCCCGTCAAGGAATGATTTGGGAAGTAAACTACATTTATATGTATAAAAAGCTATAAATATTTATATTATTTATATACTTATTAAGTTAGTCACCTACTTTTGGATTGATTAATTCAAATCTGTGGAGTGTGTGTTATGCTTAATAATTTATGCCGCTCAGCGCTCGTCTCTTGTTTGATTCAGACCCTATACTTAATTTCGTAACAGCCGATTATCCGAAGGATAAAAAATGCATACTAAGAACGAATGCCATGATAATTTGTCAGACAAGCTTGATATAAATTCACGGAATGATAAAGAAGTATTAAAAGCGTAAAGAATGGTTACGCTTACGCAAAGACTTGCTAGTGCGTTGCTGACTTTATTGCATGTTATTTTTTTAATCTATTCTAATTTAAAATATTAACCAATACATATTTATTAAAAAGGTAATTGTTACCTTATATTGTTTTTGAATTGATTGATACCTTCAACTGTCATTAACGAGACACAATAGAATTTTAATTGTTATCGGCCATTAGAAGGCCAATCGACAGTTGAGCGGATACAAGTTTTATTATAAATCCCTAAAGCTGAGGTCGATAAAATCTTCGTCACGAAAGAAGAAAAGATATGGAATTGAATCATCTGATAACTTCGCAAGATTCTTTGCCAGATTGAATATACTTATATGAATGAATGAATTTATATCACAAATTCACAACTTTTTTAAACTAAAACAGCAAAATATGTACCTACTTAACATACGCGTAAATTATAATTCCGGGTCCGGTCATAGTATTTATTATTATTTTATTTTGTTTTATGTTTTTGTTAAGTGAAATAAATATTATTTCACAAAGTCAACATTGTAAAATTTTAATTAACAACGAACCAGAGTTCTGAATACAAAGGCAATTAATTTCCAAGTATAATCTGTATTTGTGATTCTGAAGCTGACGAAGTTGGAATGGTTATACTACTTACTACAATTGGATTGTGTTTGGATTTTTCTTTTAGGAGAATTGTAAATGATTAAATTATACAATATTCTAAATAACTCTTTCGCATCATAAAAGGTTTTGTTATTGAATTAAAATTATTTAGAAGGTGTAAATATAAGGATTAGAACCATTTTGACATTATTATTTTGTGTAGTCTCCCGAAGTGTTGACATAAGCATAACAATTTGTGTGTGTTTCATGTCGTCGACAGGAAACTATATAAAAGCTTCAAGCGAGATTATTTTCGCTCAAAGTTGCGAGCTAAATATGCTACGAGTGTGTTCTCGCTGTTCTCAGAAACTGCGGTGGTCGGCGCTCCGGCCCTTTGTTTTTGAACGTGACTTGCGTTTTAGATGCACGCAAATTAACTAAAAATAGACCATTTCCACTCTTACACTTAACTTTATAAGTATTATAAGCTTGCAACTCGCGCTCACGATCTTTTTAACACACACTTAGCATTAAAAAACAAACATTAATTATCTTATTTACCCGAAAGGATACCCTGCAATGTCAAGGTTTACATACTGCTGGAAATAAATTTAGCATGTGTTGTGCGATGTTAACAAAGGTAAAAGGTTAATACATGATAATTTTTAACTTGCGTGGCTGTTGTAATTTAAGTATATTGTTTTTTAAATTCAGTTTTATTTTATGAGATGTCGTATTTTGTATTTTTGTATAAATATGAAACAATGAAAAAGGATTGTTAAAGTTAAGTTATTTTAAATTAAAATGAATCGGTAAACGTTTGTTAGAAATTAAACTGTTGATGCATTTCAGTCGAGCGACACCCTCTCGTTTTAAATAGCCCTCGTGAAGGGGAATCGTCGCTAGATTGGCGCACCGCTAATAACACTTATGCGGGTACTTCATGCCCTGCCTCCCCACATGGAAGCCGTTTTTGTATAGTGACCGTTGGCGGTCGCTCATTCAACAATTACCATATTGATTTCGCTAAGATAAGCGACGAGCCCGCGTTATAAATTATAACATAAAATTACTTTTAATTGCTCCACTATGTAGTCACCACAATGTTTTTTCCGTCTCCTTGTTACTTTGAAAAGTTAATGGTTCAAGCCTAACCTAACGACCCGTCACAAATCTTTTCCATTATCTTTTCACAAGTTAATACGATTGTATCAGGTTAACAGGTTTATTACAACATTTTAAAGTAATTATAGTGGGATATTTCAAATGCTTACTCGACTGAAAAATTTAATTTTCTCTTATTGAGAGTATTTGCTATTTGGAAGCTCTACTTTTTCAAATTAGTTTGGTCTGTTTGCAGCCCATTTTTTCCCATGACATTTGGTCCACATGGTCCTTAACGAAATATTTCACTGGTGCTTTCCCCGTGATTAGTAGGGGTATGCCACCCTAAACTGTGGAACTGTAATCTGACGGGTAGAATTATGCGGGTTCACTACGAGGCGCGAGTGGATCAACAATGAACTTTTTAGTAAGTGTACCATGTTATTTACAATAGAATGTCAACCCTAAGGCAATATAGTAAAGTTTAATTTCAGTATCACGTTGTATAAATTTTAGCAATCTGCTATTAATGGAGAAATCAAAACAGGGAAGATTGATGTCATGGGAACTTAACGTGGGATTCTGATAGCTTTTTGTAATTACTTACTTAATTACATTTGAAAAATTACAAAAAAGTAACTCGTGGTTCGGTCTTTAAGAAATAACGGAACTTATTTTAAGAAATAACATGAAAAGAAAAGTTAGTACCTACTTGTTGCGTTCAAAGTCCAGAGGGTATCGAACGCAGTAAAGTGATCATGAAAAGCTGATTGATTTTTTACTTCAAATTAAATCGTTTTTATCAGCAAAAACATACAGCCGGTCGGAAAACCCACGATCCATTATGTATTTTTATCAAGTTCCTGAGTCTCCTCAATAAGACACATCGTGTGTCTTATTGGCGAAGGCATTGAAGATGTGATTTCAAAAGAATGCAGCTCTTACAATTAAAAGAGCTACTCCCATGTTCAGTAGTCAGTGCCGACTTTAAAACAGTTTTTATACGAATATATTATCAGCACAATGTGGACGTGCACTAAAGCAATTACACATTACGGAAGCAATCTACTTCGAAATGAAACCTATTACGTCGATACGAGTATCGACTCGACACGTAAATACGTAAGTTCTCGTGTAATCTTATGAAGGTTGTAACAATCGTAATTTACGTCATTACCACTCGTCATATTTTTTATATTTCGCCGAATACTGTTATTCGTACAGCGCGATTCGTATCATTCATAAAATGTGACCATTGCTGGGCTGGCGTTATTCGATAGTTGCAGGCAGTTGAGTAAATATTGAAGTATTGCGATTAGACAATGGTTTCCTCACAGCTTATTATATCTATTAGGGGTGAGACACGTTACTAATAGCTGGGGTTATCATGCAACGGTCGTGGCTCACCCCTAGCTGGGGGACAAAGGTTAACGTATTCACTTATCTAGCGCGCTTACGCAGCTAACGAACAGGGTTGATCGCTCGGAACGTTCACTAACTCTCCACTCACTCATGGAAAACATTTTTTTAGCACCTTGGATTATGAATGTGAACTAATATTAACTATATGGAGAGAACATATAGCCATGACGTCAGTGCTTATATCAAAGGAAACGTCTGTTATTTTAATGGGGAATAAAACTATAGATAAAGGATGTAATACTGTCTTGTTAACAGCATTATAAAGAGTGTATAAATGATTCATATATTAAACATAATATAATTCAGCGATGAATAAATGAATAACCTCCTTATAATCTGGACTGCACTTAATTAATTTATCTCGAACACTTATATTTTTATTGAAATCATAAGAAACCATATAATTCGCTAAACAGGTTTTCAAATATCAACCGGTGTACTCTTTGCAAAATACACCAACTTTAGTATGCTAATAGCACTATTTGTGTTCATGAGCGAGCCTTGATCTTTGGCACCTTCCCTCGAGCGCACCCCTTCAAATCAACATAAAGCGCCACCGCTTACACAAACAGCTCATCACTAAGTTTATGCGTGTTTCAAGTGTCGATTTGAACTTTTTATTATGTTCAAATTTGCGTGTTATGTGGGACACGCGCACAACACGCGACCCGCATGGGAGAGCCGAGGGTGCTTTTTGTAACAATCATTATTCGCAAATGAATGCTGTCGGCTATGAACACTTTTGTTGCGCCGTAAAACGAATGACGTATGACGATAAAGTTATGTGCCTTCGCGGTTTCGTTATGGGAATACTTTATTTTATCCATCAACTCCTCCGCCCAAGTCATAAAGTGTAACGTGTTATAAGTATCACTTTTAAGGTTGTCTTCTGCCTTGAAATTGTAGTTTATTGAAACCTTGACGTTTTAAACGATATGAATAATGTGATGGACTCCTTCACACGCATACATTGGTCTAAAATTAGACTGACTACAGTACCTACAACATTTAAAGGGGCACTTGTCATGAATCACAAGTCAACGGCCAGATAAAACGTGTCGTCTCTGTTTGTGTTGTAATTACGTAGCGAGCGATTACATTGTCTTAACTTGTTAACAGATATGAATTCGATAAATACTTATTGGTTTTTATCGTGCAACGACCCCGTCCAGACCACTGGCTGCCAATCAATCGCACAACTATCGATAACACAATGGACGAAAACATGAATGCGTGAGATGAATCCCGCATTTAAATTTCACTTTATATTCATAAGCTCTTTAACACACCGATACCTTGATTCGCTGTTATTGTTGTACCAGTGAACTGATAAATATTAATCCCGACCTCGTAAACACGGATCCCGCAGCCAATCCAGCAGCGGGAGGAATGGTTTTTGCGCAGGACGGTGGAAAATTTTTGAATTTCAAAACTGTAACGAGTTGTTTCGAAATCGGGCCATCAGTCTTCCTCAGGTTTAATATTCTTGCTTAACTGTTCTCGAGTGAAATCGCATCCAGAATTGGAATTTCACAATTTTTCCCAACGAAATGAAGACGCGCTAAATAAATCAATACTTTCTCTAACCTCGGATTCGCAGAAATTCAGTGCCAATTATTGGGTTTGTTTGTGTGATTATCACTGAATGTTAATTTGTAGCTAACTCTGGTATAATTCGTTAGGAGTGATTTGTGGCATCGGATCTATATTTAATCTCTTCTAGTATAGCTTTGGAAAAATCAGGAGCAAATCGATTGTGTAGTAATAAAATAGTGTCGAAACTTGTGTTACGCAACGGTTGAGGATGTCGGATGATGTTGATGAGTCGTTCGTTTCAGATTTCAGAAGATTCATAGCGTGATCTCGTTTGGGAAGTGCAATTTAACTATACATTTTTACGCTTAAGCGCCGCCGCCGCCGTAATTAAGTATCTAGGTAGTTGGCGATTAGGGTCACGACTCACGACTTGATTCCCGGGCGAGCGGAGTCTCATTCAATTTTCTGCGGCTTTACTTTGAAGTAATACTGTTTCCGCTGAGATGAATTTGTTTACGTTGTTTGTAAGTGAATTTATGCTAATTAGAAAAATAAGACCCTGCTTCCCATCGCTCCTTCTTCTACAGGCTTAGAATAATAAGCATGGAAAGATTTGTAGGTAAATTAAAGTTTAGAATTTGTTTTGGTTATTCGAAAAATCCTCGTTATCAAAGAGAAAGAATAACAAACTGTTCCTATCAGCTGCATGATAAACATACCCAGCAGCAGTCGTTAAAGTCGACCGAGATGAGGGCATCAGGACAAAGGTCATTATTTTATTACTTACTAGATATTTTTACTTTATTTATATCAGGCCGACTTGCTTTAAATTAAACCTGATAGGACTACGAAGTTATATTACTTTTATAATCAATTACTCCTTCGTTATCGAGCTGAACTGGTTTCCATACTGCTGAAACGTGACCGACGCATTAAAATGAGGGCTATTTGTCTTGTATCTGGCGTATTTCTTAACTAAACGGAGGGTGCTAAATGCCAATCATCTTTTATGGTATGGCAATATAATTTGGAACATAAATGTTATTTTCAGAATCGATCTTGTTTTCCCAACCTAAAGTTTTTCAAGGCAAAATAAAACATTATAACTTTGTGCTATCCAGGTGTAGTATAGGTACCTACTCACTATTTTATGTTAATATTAAACATAAGACACAACATAACACAAATAACGCGTTAACAATTAACACACACGATAAACACAAAGAAATGAAATATTTTTACCATTTGCATATAATTTGTCCGATGCTATGAAAATGGAGCATAAGTACTTATACCTGCCAACATTTTATTAAATCTAAATACAAAGCCAAGATGTATTTAACCGATGACTCACACACTTCCTTAGTTATAATCAGGCCATTATTCAACTTCGCATAGCATGCTACAGGGCAAACACTAAGTTATTTGACTTCCTCGTTTCCAAGGAGGAAAGTCTCATTGAAAACGAACCAGTTCCGAGCCGACAATCCACTGATAACCACTGAATCAAGGATGTTGTCAAAAATAATTGAAATTTTTCCACGTGTGATAATTTATTTCCCGACAGTGAACACTGAACATATTCGACTCAACGTAATTAAATGGCTAACAAAAGATCAAGGCTATTTTCTGAAGATAAAACTTTTTGTTGATATTCGTGACCAAACTTGAATAATGGTAAAAAATCACCGTGTAATTGCAAATAGGCCCCAGAAAACACAAACTGGCGTAGCGACATCAATGGCGGTAACTATGGAGGTACACGAAAGGGTAAGTGAAGGAAATAAGCGGAATGCCAAAACGTACCAGTAGAACAGGCAGCAGAAACAGAATGGGAAGTACATGTTGATGTAAATAACTTTCAGTTGAAATTGAAAGCTGGGATTAAGTTGATAGGTATTTATCACTACTGAACTAGAGGAAATTAGTTAGGTAAGTTAAATAAAGAACTATAAGTTGATTAAGATTGTAAACTAGTCACAATAGAGACTCCAGGAAGTGGATTTTAGCTTCCTTTTGTGATATCAAATAATGAACTGCAAACTCTGCCCAAAAAACAAAATACATTACTTTGTGTAACCAAGTTTACTATAAAAACAAGGCAATATATACGCGTTTAAAAGCTGTAATGGCTCGACTACATATGTAAATAACAGCGTCATACACTCAAATGAGCTCCACGACTACATTAGGCACCTAAACACGCCTATACAGTGTTCATCATGATACGGAACACTAAGTACGGAATAAAATTACTGAACGACTCAAGTCAAGGTCAAACCACATGCGGATATGGCGGCGTGCGGTGTTGCCAGCCCACGAATGTGTGTACAGTCGACGAAGGAGGTTTGTATACAGGCAAGCAATAGGTATCTTTGCAGTTTGCACTTTGCATACATTACCATACCGTCCGTAATAAGGCTTTTGGCTAAGTAATAACAGGTAGCCTCACGGGTCGATCGATCAGGTTATGCTACGCTTGCCGCGGTTGGTACGTGGATGGGTGTTCCTTCCCTTTTGGGGACCATCTTTACATACCCAGACCTCTCCGTACCTCGGAAGCACGTTAAGCTGTTGGTCCCAGCGTTGGTCATTCATGGATCTTTGATAGTCGTCACGGGTCTCGTCAGAAGCCCAAAATTTTGACAACCAGTCTTCCAAAGGGGTATTGTATCACCCTGTGTTGTGGAGGTCAGATAGGCAGTCGTTTCATGTAAAATACAGGTATTCAGGTGCATCCGGTTAGGCTTGGGAAAAGGCTACGCAGAATGAGGACCATACCGTCCGTAATATACTTGAAACAAAAGACGAACGATTTTAAGAATTCGACTACACTGCAGACGCATAAAATTGGGTCAAAAAAGAGTATTATGTATACTCTTATCTATTTTGCTGACTGTACTCGTAAGTAAGTAAATTAGGTGCTTTAAATCATCAGATCTCCGTACACTGCATGCCAAGGACAATGTGATGAGATCTATGATCGTTCATCATATTTGTAATTATGGTTTTTAATTTTTCAGGTTATAATTCTGAATAGAAAATTAGTTTAATTGTTATCTACGTAATTACGATCTCAATGTAGGATCCTACTTATAATGTTAACGTAATTTTAATCTTTTTTGCTGACTACCACAATCCTTGGTGGTAGATGTCCCAAATTGAAGTTTTGCAAGAGAAAATGTTGAAATGTTTCGTATACTAAATTCTAGATCATAGAGGATTTCCATATTTAGCGTGGGCGTGTATCATGTAACACCGGGTACAAAAGCTTGTCTGCCAAGAATAACTATCCTTGTTTCATTTTTCTGTGTCATGTCATCATGTGGCCATAAATTATTCGCATTGGTGCGAGAGATAAACGGAGCTAATTTGCATTAAACACCAATTTTTACGTAATATAAAGTTGGTATTGGTTATATTATCATGCTACCTAATGACATGTAATTAAATATACTTGATTAAGATGTTTTTAATGAAGTGTTAATTATCACAGCGAAAGGCGAATCTCTGACGAGTTTAAGTTTGCCAAGTGGCGCTAAGTAATAGTGGCAGGTACATAGTAGCTAACAGCATTTTATGATAGCAATCGAGAGCTTTTCCGTAAAACGATTACGTGGATCGGGCCTGTACAGCGCGGCAGCGTGTTGCGTACACGCACACTCATTACAAGTCAAACAAAAAAGCGCACGAATTCACACGATGTTACCAATAGTTATGAACTTATGAGTTATCGAACAAAGTTGCGCTTGATCAATTAGCGAAGTAAATTGCTCCAACACCTCACGCCACTTACATACATACGAATACCTGCCTTTTTTGTGCGTCCACTAATTTGATTGTTGCAGCCACTCGGTCACGTCTAACGAGATAAATTGATGCTCAAGCCATGAACTAAATGAGTGCCTCAATGACATAACTTATGATTAATATCTGTTCATATATATATAAAGCGCATCCGAGAGAAGGTCCGTTGTATAATAAGCATTACTCGATCTTTATTACTCAGCTGCAAAAACTTCCATAATAAAAGCTTGCTAAATTAAATAATAACATAATTAGTACCTATGTATTAAACACCGACTTACATCATAATGATTATCGACCTGCATGTGTCTGTTGCTGAATACTACAACAAATTAAATATAATAATAATTATCATCGGCAATTATTAAATGTCGCGTTGCGTCATCGCTACATAACGAATTTGTTCGTTAGACGTTTCTGCACTAAAATTGTACAGCGTATAAACGTGTAATAGAACAACTTCCTATTGTATGTGTAAGTGTGTAAGTAAGGCAGTGGCGTAGTGTTGAGCCATTATCTAACAGTGAAAGTGTGAGTGTGTGCGGCGAGCGCTGACGTAACGCGCCGGTGCGCCGCCGTGCGCGGGCGCCGCGCCGCGACTCGCTCCACTCTCACTGCCGACGATTGATGCTGATTTTCAAGTAAACAACTAGGAAGTTCCAGGTGAACTGGATATTTATTAATTCCTTATTAAGATTAAAGCCAGCTTTATAAGGAAGTGCGTGAAATAACTACATTTACTTACATTCGATGATGTTTAGATAAGCAAGCGCGTTGAAGTCTTTTGACTGACACGCTATGTTCGCTCGCGCACTTATGCAACATCTTTGTGCATTATTTACATAATGCCTGAGCTCGACTGCTGTTTCGGATACATATTATCATTTTTGACTTATAACGCTTTATGGTTATGGTAATACATTATTACATTTTCTTGTGATGTTCGCATTAAGACGTTTTATGTTTTTGTTATATTGTATGCATGATCGTTGTGTATTAACGATCGTTGTGTGTTGTGTTGTTCATTCATTAACAACAACAAGTAGTTTTGCAATTTAAATGAGAATCCGTATAGATATAAATATAATGGCTTAACAATAATGACTATACATATTATATATAATACATAACCTTTTTGTATCTCTATTTAAGTGCAAAGATTTTTTGTTTTGGATTGGATTGTGTACTTTCCGTTATGTATCTTGGTGCTATGGTACCCAAGGTCCGTGTTTAGGGTAGACGATGACTAGTCAACTCCTGCGCAGTGGAGTGGAGCACGCCACGCACTGCCCAATTTGAGCCGCCACGCTTCGGCGCTCAACTATTTTCAGTCTTAAATTTTTTGCTCAAACCCGACCCACTCTAGTTTTATAGAGCAGGATTAAGTCACAGCATCATATTTGAATAAATATTCGATACAAGTTCATTTATTCAATGATATTCAGCTAAATTGGTAGACTAATGCAGTAGGTATTATTAATTATAATTATTCTTCCTTAATGTTGCCATTGAGACTATTTTTATAACTACATACGTAGAAGAAACTTATCTAATAATGGCAACTTATTATAGTTTACAATCTCTATTTCATTTTGCGTACGGGATTACGGATACAAGCGTAATAATGTCGTCAATTCATCTCTATAACGTAAACATCCATCTTATTCGGCGTCGTAACTTGTAATGCATAACTCCAAGTGGTCGAGCGAGCAAGCAGTCAAACGTTCGATGACGTCACTTGCCATTTTGCACGCTCTATACCAACATTCTTCGACGTCGTCGGTAAAATGAGGTTAGGCGGATAACATACAAATCTGAACAAGTTTTGTAAATAGTTACAATCGGTTATTGTAGCCTATTTTGTGTAACCTCTCGTAAATCTGCCGTCGAAATGTCACAGAAGCACGCGATGACGTCACTGATGTTACATCTTGACATTTAGGAGATACTTATCTTCATATGCGTATGTCCACGTTTTTTTTTGTTTTATATACCTTCTTTTGAACACGTTTCACGACAAACATGACCGTAACAGCACTTAAAGCACTACCAATCAGTTTTCATCAGCTCTCTTATGAGACCTTAAGTAAATTGCTGTTTAATTCTCTGTGTGTTAATATAATATCACTGGGTAGCCACATACACTTATCACAGGTATGTAAAGTAAATATGTGCCGAGTGCTCGTAAAATATCACACGTGTTGAACCTATGTGCAAAAGTAGGTAAATAAACCTTATTCACACTGTCCCTATATTCAGCAGTCACTAAGTAGAACATAACATTATGGAAAACTAAGGTCAGGTTAAAATTACGACACCAGCCACATTTGTTATAATTTCGTCAATCACAAGTGTGCCGGAAGACCCGCAGTGGGAAAATCCGTCGAAGAAATAATAAGCTGAACAGAAATATCCAAAATTATGCAATATGTTGTCATGTGTTGTTGACGCAACGCTTGTTTTCGTGGGTCGTGCTAAGTGTGCCGCGACCATTACGGTCAGCCGGTGGCCCACTGAGCCTCGCTGTGACATAACTGAGCTTCCGCCGCTGTTCGTTCGCTCAGTGAAAGGTACGTTTTAACTCACATAAACTACCGAGTTACCGAGCTAAGACGAGCTCCTCCGGCAGTCCGGCCGGCCCACCATTGAGGTTCTTGTACTAAGTAAAATAGTCAACACTCAAGCACTCGTCGCGCCAGTTTAACGACTCCTTAACAAAAAGTTTAAAGAGCTTTTAAAATGTTGAGTTCTAAGGCTGCCGGTGAAGTAACGCCTACAATTATAACATCGTTACGATGATAAGGCATAATAAGATACACGGCAAGCCAATAAACTATACCTATATAGAGTATCCGTTTGGTTATGTTGGATAAATAAATGAACACAAGTTTCCGCGGTGTGTCGCAACTGTGAGTAGTTGCAGTCTAGTCGCTGTTGGACTAGCTAGACACTTATCAGAGCAAACTGGCGGCTTGTAATTTGTTACAGCCCTAATATTGTCATTCGAAACCGTAATTAAGTACTAAACGCGTTTATACTAGCAAAACTGTTGTTTGTAATTGTAACTATACGGGCGTTCTAGTTACCTTGAAGTCAAGTCCTACTAAGTAATGTTGACTTGTTATACTTCATACCAAAGTTTAATTTCAAATAATTCTCAAGTAAATTGCTTTGGGTGTACCGAAGGCAATTTTCCGCATTTAAAGAAATTGTTCAGCAAACTTCATCGAAAAGAAAGCCTATAATTTGATAAGGAAATTACTTCCGTGAAGTTAAGTTAGATTGGTGGTTTTAAAGCTTCAAACAAAATAAATGTACTTAAAACATGCGTTTGCGTTTCGTCTTTAGAAAGGCAAGATTTACGAACGTGGATACAGCAAATATTAACAGATTAACATCCTATATTATTTTTTGTTTAATCACTTTGTTTAAGGTTTGTTATCTTCATTAGATCTTCTAAAAGGTAAGGTCTCTTACCTTTTAGAAAATCTAATGAAGATAAAAATTGTTTAGACATTTATTTTTAGTTGTTTCATATCCAACCGTGACCCTAGTGGTGTGAATACGTAGTCATCAAATAAACAGGAACTCTATATGAGATATTTTTTTCTTGTGAGGATCCAAGTAAAACGATACTATCCAGCTTTATGCAATGAAACACTGTATTACGGGTTTATAGAACTGGAACCTGGAAATGACTACTGAGATAATAATTGCTGCAATAGTCACCATTGATGTAGATAATTTAAACAGGATACTAACATTTATTTCAATACAAGGAGGTTCTAACATTTTCCAAGTAAAGGTCCTAAATTAAGAAGAAACGAGATCTACCTTTTTTGTCTAAAGGATAATTTATGAAAATGGGAAGGCATTGCTAACAATGTTAGCAAACAAGTTCACAGTTTATAGCTAATGAGTAAGTAAGTGATAAAATTGTACCACAAGTTTCTACTCAGAAGCGGGATGTCGTAATTCCGCGCGCATAATAATATCATAACTAGTTGTAACATTCTCTCCATAACTTACCAACGTCTCAGTACTTGTACTTTTCATCATCATGAATTCAGCCCGTACCCAATACCCAAGTAACACACTTGGCTGCTTATCAGGCGAATAACGGCTTCCCATCATGCTAAAAGCTGAATAAAAAAGCTGCATAAGGGCTGTATAGGGCCTTATACAGCTCTTATAACTCTTAAATGGGCACAAATTATTCAGCCTTAAGTTCACGTAGCTGCTTAGGAGCTGTGGAGCAGCAATTTAACAGTGTTATAAAGGGTAATGACAGTACTATGCGCTGAATATCGACTGCCTAAGAGATCACAAGTTACTCTTTGTTCAGTAAATATGTCACATCTACGCTCCTAATAGATGTTTTAAACCGGGAAAGGCTGCTTGCGGTCAGTGCAAAAGTGAACATATTTGATGTAGTAAAAATATAGAAGCAAATATAATCCTAGCTGCCAATTGAGCACTTGTTTCGTGGATAATATTCATATTCCCAGGTTGTTTTACATATTAATAAAAGAAAAATGATTGGGAATGTAATTTCACTGACATTATAATAGGTCTTTACCTATGAAATTGCCGTTCTGCAGTACTGGCCATTTCAAATCAAAATAATTTTTGTTTGGCTAAGAATTCTAATTTCAAATTAATTTTATTTTAAAAACATGGAATTCTTTTTTCAAAAGAAGTCATTTGTTTAATGATTAGTGTTACATTTTCATCGCATTTCAATCTTTTTCGTCATCATGGATACGTTAAAAATTCGAGTAATTATGGAATATGAGTACCGTCGTGGCAGCAATGCGGCACAAGCGGCACGCAACATCAACGACGTTTACGGAGCTAACACTACAAACCAACGCACCACCTGTTATTGGTTTGCTCGCTTCCGTTCTGGAAATTTCGACCTGAAAAATGAACCTCGCGGTCGTCCGAAGACTGGTCGACAATGACGAATTAAAGGCGATTGTGAAAGCTGATGATACACAATCTACGGCTGAATTAGCAGCAGCTTTCGACGTTAGCGTCAAAACAATATTGGTCCATTTGCGTCAAATTGGCAAGGTAAAAAAGCTTGACAAATGGGTGCCCCATGAACTCAATGATCGCCAGCGCGAAGTACGCGTCGAGGCGTGCCTTGCACTGCTCAACGGACACACAAATGAAGGAATTTTGAACCGCATTGTTACCTGCGATGAAAAATGGATTCTGTTTAATAACCGCAAGCGCTCAGCAAGTTGGTTGGATCCTGGTTCAGTACCTACACAATGCTCTAAACGAAAACTTACCCCTAGAAAAGTGATGGTCACTGTTCGGTGGTCTAGCGCCGGTGTGATTCATCACAGCTTCTTACCAAACGGGGTGAGCATTACTGAAGATGTGTACTGTGATGAACTGAACACAATGATGGAGAAGCTGGCACATCTCCAACCAGCATTGGTCAATCGCTCGTCTCCGCTGCTCCTGCACGACAACGCGCGACCTCATACTGCACAGCAGACGGTCTCCAAGTTGCAAGAACTGGGGTTGGAAGCTCTCCGTCATCCGCCCTACTCACCAGACCTTGCGCCTACAGACTACTACTTTTTCCAGAATTTGGATAACTTCTTGGCGGGAAAAAAATTCAATACCCGAGAGGCAGTACAAAATGCCTTTGAAGAATTTGTTGCCTCCCGTCCAGCTGATTTCTTTAAGAAGATCAATAAACTGCCACTGCGTTGGCAAAGAAGCATTGATTGCATGGGTGATTACTTCGATTAATGCAAATAAAAAATACATGAAAAAAATTCGTTTAAATTTTTTCATACAAAACGGCAATTTCATAGGTAAAGACCTAATATATTGTCTAAGAAAATTTTAGTGCGCCACGAAAATATTCTGTTTTTAATTAGTTTTGTGATATAAATAAGCCGTGCTGAAAACTTGAATAAAAAATGTTTTGTGCTATGAAAAGAATTATAAGATAAAACGTTATTATTATGTTATCAGGAAGTAAAAACTAATACAAGACATTCCTAATTCATACACAAAACATCATAAAAGTTGAAAAATGAATCAGTATATTTATAGGTTATACAATACAATGTTAAACAGCGACGTGAATAGTTAAAACTCTTATATGCTGCAAAAAGCTGTCTAATAGTTCACTAGTGTACTGTTAATCAGGAAAAAACTGAATAAATTACACATGTGAACTGTATGCAGCTATAAGCTGTTAATTCGATACACTAGTGGGTCTCTAAGCAGCTGCGAGGCATCTAGTGAATGTTTAAACAGCCGCTATGCAGATACTATCAATGGCAGTATAAAGGCTGATTAGCGGCAGACATATTCAGCAATAAGCTGTAATGTGGGCCACAAATCATCCATTATTCAGCTATTAACGTCATAATAGTTCACACGTGGCCCTTTAATAAGTCAGTGTAATACGAGTTCACAAATACCTTCTTATACAGCATTTGGCGTAATTTCATCCACTAAACAGCCCTTACTACGGTTAAGGCATTATAAAAGGTTAAAAGCTGAATAGAGTCGTTGAAAATATACCTTTATAGCACTCTTAGCGTATTAATGGTAGTTTTGTCGGTCTTAATCAGCCTTAATGCAGCTCTAAATCCGCCTAAGCTGTTTAAATATCACTGACAGCTATTATGCAGCTGTAGGATCACCAGTGTACTCTTAAAAGAATCTTAATACGCATAGAGTTTTAAATAGGTCTCAAAGTGAGTAGTTATACAGCTATATGTGCTACTTGGGTAAGGCATCTTTTCTGTTAAGCCACTATAAAGTGCCTTAAAAACTCTTCGCATACTCTTTTTCAGTTACCTTCATAAACTCGTCTGAACCACTGGCTATCTGCAGATCATCGCCCCCTTTTTAGTCTATATTCAGTATTATTATTTTCAGAGCACTAGAAACAAAGAAAACTTATCAATTTCCAAAAGCATCCCCCCAATAAAGTGCTACCGAAGATCTAGAATAGGGTGCGTAATCAGCTTGATGCGGATAGCACAAGACAGACCATTGTGATAATCTATGTCAAACGATGAAGGTCTTTCGTAATGATGATGATAAGTACAAGCAATGGCAAAAAGGATGGCATAAGCATAGCATAATCAGCCTATAATGTTCCCACTGCTGGGACACAGGCCTCCTCTCTTCGAGAGTTCTACCAACCCGTACTGGTCCCGCGTGGTAGAATACAGCCCACTCCCTCCCTCCGACAAAGGATGGACTTGAGAGTAATGTGGACAAACAACTAAACTAAGTGATGTGCGCAACATTGTATCACTACCATAATTGCTATTATTATTCGTCGTACACACCCATGGGCTGCTTCTGAGAAGAGTCTACGTTGGTCATACGTAAGTACGTCCGGCGCCTGGGGCCATCAGCCTCACTGCCATCTTTGCTGACTCGCTAATCTTTTTGCCACGTCATTATAAGCTAGTTCTTGTCATAGAGCTCCAACCGACGCGAAAATAGTTATTCAAAATTAAAATTTATTTATTCAAAATTAGCTGATTGATGACAGAATTTTATGAACGTCAAAGTATCATAAGACAGACCCCAAAACTCCCATCGTTCACCACTTCCTAAAGCTTATGTGGGGAAGAAGAAGTGGCGCAATAAAATCCCCAACAGCACATCTATCTGTTAAAAAATATTGTCAATGTCCAATGTCCATATTAGGTAAGTATACTTCTCTTTTCACATGTATTACTTCCGCATTTTGCAGCATGCACCTTTTATTGGCTTATTATGGCAAGCCAGCTGTTTGATCGTCAATTAAGTATTGGTTTTGCCTGTGTTGCCCACAAAAGACATTTAAGTTTACGTCATTGACTGAAATAGACCTGCAATGCTGCTAAATTACAAGCTTTGATTCATTTTGTTTGTTTTCCTGTCTCTTTTATTACACATTAATACTAATTACGCATATTAATCATAATAAACGTTACTTACTATTGTTCTGATTTATTTATTGCTGTGTAAAGATATAATAATATCATAAAATGTATTGTGTACAGCAATTATTTCCAGTAGGTAGTAGGTTCTTAAACGTAGCTTAGTGATATTGTTTTTATGAGGATAAATAAGAAAATGCCTTTACACAGTTATTTAGTTTCAAACTCAATTACATAATTATAAGAACCTTTTTATATTTTCAACTTACAAACAGCTTCTTTGAGAAATTGGCAATAGAAGCGAATTATTATCATAACAAACGATAGATTTCAAGCAACATTTCAGGAAAAAATTTCACATCCTATTCGAAACTTAAATAAGAAGAAATAATTGAAATTCTACGCGACTAAAGTTGAGAAAGGTCAACAGTAAAACTTAAATAGCACACAGGATCTAGGTGACCTAGATATTACGTAAAAGCCGCATACAAAGTCATATTGAAGCCCTCTTTAAAGTGAGACTACGAAAATAGTCGTACACAAATGTATCACCAAACATTATTGATCATTTAATGGAGCTAGATTGGAAACAATGAAACAAGAGTCGAGTAATCAGCTCCAATGCGTCTGGCGCGGGATAAAATTTCTTCGGAGAACAGTTCAATCAACGTTGAAACGTTCCGAGCTTAAGAACATGTCAAAGTCATTTCAACTTGTTATGATGAGGAACAGACCATCTTTTTAGTACTCGTTCATATAAATTTTACTGGTTTTATCTTGGATCCGAGTGTTTATAAATAAAAAAACAGGTATCTGCTACTAAGTGTGAGTCTTAAAGTCAGCTTATGATGAGATGGTTCAGAGAGTTCATTTTATTGAACAAACTTTTATAGTTTTTTAAGAACCTAATAAGGTGATCTGTTTAAATTAATAAATGTAAACTGAATAAGATTCTGGCATAACTATAAGCCATGACAATGATAAAACAGGCGAGTAAGGTACCTGTTATGACAAGTTCTATGACATAACTAAGCAGAGGAAGATAAAATTGTTTTCTTATGAAATTAAAAGAATAATTTATTACTGTTAAAATGTCCAATGTCACGAACAGTTCAAAAACCCTCAGACCTTCAACCGAGTATGCAAATAACGTATAATGTGTCATCATCAGTCAATATAAACAGACAACTAGTGTCATTACTTGTATTGGTCAACTTGCGCGCAATGACGCGAGAGCGACCGGCCGGCTAGCTACTGAGCAAACTGAGCAATTGGCTCAATGAGGCTCGTTATTATACCTACAGATACTTAATTTACCATACCAACTACATAAAATGTTGGCTATTGTGTAGAAAGTATTCGTACAGTAAAATAATTCTATGACATTCAGTTTCATTGACATATTCGTTAAGAAATTGAGGAAAACCATATATTGTTCCGTCCTACACAAAATCAAGAATAAATAGTTTGTAAGCTAATTGTCATCTGCATTCACAGCATCCTACACAGTTGTAAATGTTGATTACGAGAAACCGTATTACTAAGTTCTCTTTGAAGTGAAACTCTACATTGTAATTTGCACGAAGTTGTGGAATTTGTTTAGCTAAACTAGATTCAAGAGGCTGGAATTAAAACCAACTAAAGAAAGCTGGGGGATAACATTGATTGATTTCAAATTGATGTTCAAAGTCGTTGTTATTCATTTGAACCTAAATGAGGCAATTGAATTGCATTACCAGCTAATGATACACACGGACACTCGTGCAAGAAAAAAGAACGCAAAGACTATCGCGTTGAACGACATTACCCTGCAACTGTTTGATTGGCAATTGAAATTGAAGAGATGCACTTATAGTATCAGCTGTGGGTCTACAGATGCACGTCTCATGATCATCACGACTCCATGCGATGCTCTATGAGTACCAAGGCCACTACGAGCTGCGTGATTGGTGGAGTGGCGCCTTTGGTACAGCCGGCTGGGGTCAATTGATGGCTAATTGTGGAGTCGACGACTGAGCTGGTTGTAGCGAGTCGATGCCCAACGATACAATTGTATGTTGTTGATATTTTTCTATAAATAACATTCTCATTTGCAGCGCACTGTGCTTTCTATTTCTGTTTATAATTATGTCGCTTTTTGTTTAGCAAGTCCTTGAATTTCCTTTGTGCTGAACTTATACCTACTAGCATTTAACCACCTAATAATCATTTGCCGCAGACTGAGTGCCCTAGAATATCAAATTCATAGACAACTATCTATGATTATTACACCGATAAAGTCTAATAGGTGGTTGTACCAATTATGTGTACTTCATTCCGCTACTTACATTGGTCTAGAAAAAGATCGATATCGAAACCGTGGATTACAATAATCGGTAAGTATAAAATTTTGGAATAATATTGGTAGGTTACAGCCGCGGTGCATATCGGCGCAGGCGGCGCGGCCGGCGCGCTATCGGCCACGCGGGCTGGGGTCGTCGGCTTGTGATAAGCGCGTATCGGCCTCGCCTCTCCACGTCTCAACTCACACCATATATTTCAATTATTAACTTCAATGATAAAGTAAGATGTTATATCGAATGTAGGTACTCATTTAAAATTACAATGCGCTCGAGATTTATGTTTTTTTATTAGCCTCCACTGCCTCCAGTCATTGAGTGTAAGGTACTTACGTGTTTATGAATCGAGACATCATACCATTATAATTTTATATGAAAGTGACCAAGATGATTTATATTATTCACAATTAGGTACCTAGTTATTCATTTTCAATGAAACTAATAAACTATATGAAAGAAGAACGCCTTGCCAAATATGCCTTTGGGTAATTTATGACGTATGTAACCACAACGTTATGTCTAGTAACGTTTAGGTTATGTCATACATAACCATATTATTATTATTATGCCACGTGTCTACTTACAAGGAAATATTCTGATAAAGTACCTATTGGGTTCATACTTAATTTTTAATCGTTAATAACGCCACACAAAAACCACATGGTATGAGTTTAGAACCATTGCATTGGAATAATTTGTAAGTACCTACACACGACTACACATGAAGCTATACATAGTTTATGCTGATCTCGCATTGAATAGGATTTCCGTACAATGCGAGGTCAGCTTATACTGGAGATGTTTACCTGTAGCCGTGTACCTATCCTCAGATCAAATCAAAAACGGTTTTTTATTTGGTCTGAGTCTGAGATGCGTACCATTCAGTTTTAAAATCATTTAAACATTACTTTCTCATCACCACCAATACAACGAAAGAAACACAAGAACAAACATACATTAAAGGTACCTACCATATCGTTGAAAACTTAAAATAACATTCCAGATTGACTCCAGATGTTTTAGGTAGTGATACTGATGAGACTCGTAATGTGATGAAACGACCAAATACAAAACCAATTTAGAGTCACCAATCCAAAAGTCGGCTAGGCCGACAATTGCTTAACAGACTTGATAAATGTGTAAACAACATGGTTGCAACAGAAGGTTTTTAATTATCATTTTATTAACATGTTTCAAAAACGATGAATTTAAAATGTTTTGACGCCTTTGTAATCAAAACATGATACCCATGGCCCAACTCTGTGCCGTATTCTGTTTACTTGTGTGGTCTGTTTTAAATATGAAAATCCCATTGTTTTACTTGGAATCAAGGTTAGGTTAATCCCCATTTTTTACAGATTTTTGTTTATGGTTATAAGATGGAATGGAGAATAGAAACGAAAAGGAAATATACATATATCTATCCTATCTAAACATAACAAAATGTGCATCATCAGAATATGGTAATTTAATACTTACGAACTTAATAAATATGTAACAGTATCCACATTTTAGCACATGTGAGTTGTTGAAACTTCCGCCACGACACAGAAACGAACAATGATTCAACCCGCTAACCTATTATTCTATTAGTTTATGAAATTCAAATGATAACCATTAATATTGTTTTTTAATTTATTTGGTTAACCGTCCAATTCAAATTGGTAATTGTAAAGTCAATGAAAAACTGCTCACGCGATGATCGTGATCTCACAATTTGACTGCGTAATTGTGCGGTTGCTGAAGTTTCGACAGACTCAAAATGGATCAATCAAGAACGTGGAATAACAAACTGAATATTATGAACGGAAATAAGAATAAGTAGGTATTAATAATATTCAACTATCACAGGCCAAACCGCAACCCAGTTTAAGAGTTGATAAGCGCAATATTAATTAATGGTGTCGACGATAAACTTAATAGTAATAATATTGTTTATCTCTACGAAAGCGAAAACAATCCGTTTAATTTGGACACCAGATAAACTTGTTTATAATAAGATGCTGCGTACTATTTCCTGGAAACATAATTGTGATCTCATAACTGTAGCAGAAATAAGCTCAATTGTGCAGACTTTGCTGTAAGTAGGTACTACTTGCGATATGTAATCGGCAGAAAAAAACTAATAATCTAAATAATATTATTAATATAAAATATTGAGACGTTATTGAGACAAGCACATATATCATATCGGTTCCTTCCTCTTCTTATACACATAGTAATAATCTTAATATCACATTATGCTAATTACATAAATTGACTGTGGATTGGATACAGACTGACTCAATGCGAATAAGCAATACCAGTTTGGATTTATTTCAAACACGCACAAAGCCTTTCGATTGGAGTCAGTCGGACGTTTGTAAGTGGTATCGAATGCCGAGCGATCTTATGTAATATCCCGCTAGTCGACTATTTCGTTGGCAAAAAAAAACAAAACATAAATGGCTGCTCTCATTGTTTCCGTCCACACGGGCGCGATTTATGTGGCAGTTTAAATGGCCAGGCCTACTTCAGATTGTACCTAAAAACATAACTTGGCGAATGCACGCTTTGTTCTCGTCCCAACTCTGCGGGCGTCAGGTTTTTTCCTAGACCCTTTTGTTCTTAAATTTTGTTAGTTCGAATCTCTAACGAACAAACAAAAAACTTCCGATGATGAATCGCTGGCGATGTAACTTTAATGATGCCTCCTCGGACTTGTTCGTGGATCTTAACCAACGTTTCCGATGAACTCTACCATTACGTGGGATTCGTAAAACGGTTCGCAAAAACTTTACATTTTCATTTCATTTAATGTTCAATTCGAGAGAATGGCAAAAGGTTTTACTGCTCACGTTTATAGGCCAGCATCCCTTGATCGTAAAGCAGCGCTCGCGCAGGCACGCCGCGGCGCGGTCGCGTGATCAAACCGGTTGCGGGGGTAACATTGTTCATTATTCAAATTAGTGCGTGCTGTTATAATTCGAGGCGAGCCGTTCCAACCGCGATTAGGTCCTCGGGGGGGCTGGATCTGCAGTTTCAAACACTGCCTTCAAAGTTTTTATACCAGTATTTCGAATGAACATAGTAACATTCCTCAAGAAATTTGCATTTTATTCGTACCGACCGATCGCCATTTTTGCTCAGGATTAAATCGATAAATTAATTACTTTATTTATTCACGCGTTCACATTATCATAGCTCCTACGAAACTTGTTTGTCAACCGGTCGTAGTCACGAAAATAAAACAAAGAGCCCCAGAACTTTCCGTAACGAGCGATAACTTACGTACGATAAACGTTGCAAGGATCGCGTCATGCGAGTACCAATACTTCCTAGTTGTAAACTGTCAGTAGAAGGGGGGTATTATAATAAATGGCATGTGTATATCGTCGGCGACACCACGTCGCTTGTGAGGTGGAACCGGTCCTAAACTTCCTCGTGAGCGATCAGCGTTATTGGAACTATTAGCGAGTCGACCAGCCGACACGTTTATATCTGCTTATTTCTAAGGGTCTTTACTTTAGTTTCGATGCAGTTGATTTGAGATAATAGTTATTTCTCAGAATCTCCTACAACTTAACGAGTTAACGCTGAACTTTATTTCCTCTGGGTTAACTTTTAATGCATCCTGCAGCAAACTGCGATAAAAACGACCGAAAAATGTTTTCAGTTTACTTGTTTTGTAATTCAAAAGGGTTTTTGTATTCTCCGTCGTAAATTTTCGCTTGCACTTTTTTGCACGGAGGTAATGCACAGTATGGTTTCATTTCACAATCCTTCCGTTGTAGGTACTTTTGTTGATGTTGGATAATAATATGCTTGCATAATACTCATACACGATCTAAATGACAAACTTACAGAATCAGGGTATTCTTCGGCATTTCATTGCTCATTTTCATATTCAGTGGAAATAGGTCTTGACGAATGGGAGAAACAGTAAGATAGAAACAGGGACGGTTCTTCATTGTCAGTCATTTAAAAAATCCGAAACGCAACCATCTTTAATGTAATAAAAACAAGTGAGAAGACAAACTAGCTGTTGTAATGTTTTCATTCAAAGAAAACGTTTGTTATTTGTTGCAATAAGTTTGTGGATCGTATAGCAGATATACTAATAGACTAAGATTGACGTCTGGATCTCATTAAGGTTAAATTTCCCTCACAAGCTATCTGAAGAGAAAGCGGAAGCAAAAGAGGAAATAAGTGGAGTTTGTAGGAACATTGCTGAACCCACAATCCGCCCTGAGAAACTCCGTATATGTTCTATTGATATTCTCTGCACACTTACTTGCTCTATCGTTAATCTTTAAAGGTAATTTTAAATGACATAATTATGTTGTGTGGACTTTACATATCAATCTCAAGAAGCGGATTTTTCTAGTTACGAGTTAAATGGACTTCTAATGCAAACTTGAGGTGAATAGATAACAAAACCTTACCATAATGTGTGAGATACATTGCGTAAGTCTAATTTATTATACAGAAGCGCCTATAATTGTGTCCATTATGATGGAAAAATACAGTGTAGGTTTCTGTCTAGTACCTATACTAGCTTCCTTATATTTTTCATACATTTACCTGTTATTATATGACTCAAAGAGAACTGAATGTGAGTACATGCTCGTTATTCTGAATGAAAAGCGTAATTTTCTACACTTTTACAGTTTCCCTCGGTGTCTACTAGCCAATTTGTGTTATGCAACTAATATTTCCGCTGGTTTACCGGTTGTTTGAATGCGAAACAATACTAAGTGTCACCTATATACCGCACTTATAGAACCACCATTGCAAAAGTGAAAATGGTTTTAGTCAGGTCAGTAGTCATTATAGCTTTGTTTAATGTTTACAAAGAATAAATACAGCGTGATCATAGTATGGAACGTAAATGGCAAAAAAATCTGTAAACTTATTGAAGGTATATTTAATTTATAAAGTGATTATAAACCGCGTCATAATTGACGATCATTAAACTCTCGTTACTAGAATGATCATTCATTAAACTGTAGAGAGCTATTAACATGATAATAAGCTATAACTGGAGATAATGTAGAATTGTCCTTAGTTCGTATCAAAGTTAAAGGCAGATCTTGCAACAAATACGGAAAATACTTAGACTTTATAATCTTATCGTAGGTAAGTATATACGAGAAATACCTAGGAGATCAACAAAGCTGTTATGTAAACGTGCATCACGACAACACAGACGATAGGAATACAAGAAACATTATTATGTGGAATGAAACTGTGAGCGGAAAAAAAGAATATAGATAATCTAGTAACAGATGGTGATAATATTGAGAAGCAATTCATTTGTGAGTCAATTCTACTAGCCAGTTCAGGTAACAATTACGCCAAGTAGACGTGAGCCGATAACGGCATGCGATAGTAATTTATTATAGAATCCAATTAGTAGGTATACATTTGAAACTGTGTACCACAATCGAACGTAAGCTAATTATATCCTTGCCGATAATGTTTCATTAAAAATAGGTTAACGAGTCCTTAATCAATTGTTTACGTTTATGGAGGAAAACCGCGGCTCTGTGAATAATGTTTGCCAGAAAACATTGTTCCTGACCACATTGCAAATTATTTCTTTTGTAGGTCTACATACTTGGTTGCAATAATTGTCTGAAAGAATCAAGGTTGAAGTGATATTTTATGAAGCTTGTCTGCTAACCAACGATTCTACAAATAGAGACTGTGAAAATACTGAAAGTGCATGAATATATAAAAGGGATATTTGTCTTCTTTTCCTGCGTTGGCAAGCCCATTAAGTTCATGCCATGGAGGAGAGAGAAGAGAAGAGTTAGTCTACAAAGATCATTGTAGCGGAGAACGCCAGTCCCCCTAATTTAATTTATCGTACATGTACCTAATCAAGGCAGAGTAAAAGTGAATCGCCACGTTTAGTGTGGAATCCAAACCTGCTGATATTTGGGTTTTCCAATCAGCAGTTTTTCTCCAGTCGAGAATTGAAATAAAGCAACGTAATCTTAACAATCCCAAACTGCCATTTTACATACCTTATTATATTAGCATTACATACGATTCGTTTCCTATCACGGTAACTTGTTTTGTTCTCGCAAAAGGAAAAACAAGATAACGTGCGTGCACAGCGAACCAGAAATATATATGTTTTTTAAGAGTATTGTCGTATATTTGTTCGTTAAGCGTGTATGTTCAGAACGGGTATTCGGCATTGGCTCAGTATTGTCTTATTGGAATCTTCATTATAATTTGCCAGGTGTGCTGCGGCCCTTCTCGGCTAGCCTGACCAATCGGGCAAACCGCACCGACTAGATTAATTATATGGGTAAGTCTGTAAGAAAATAGTTTATTTAATAAAGTTTCTTATACATATTCTGTGCGGCATACAAAGTATCGTGGTAATATTTTAACATAACCAAGCAGTCTCTAATAGATTACGATTTAAAACAACGCAATATGTACACGATAATGATGCTGGACCTTTTGGTAGTTTACTTTACAAGACATAATACACAAAGAATAACTTTCTGCCTCAGGCAACCAAGATAAACCTATTATTTTCTTGGAAGACTCGATATAGGGTCAATAACGACTTGTAACACAATAAAATTAAACAAACCAGTCTGACACAAGTAGAGTTTATTCACGTTAAGACCTGAGATATTCTGCGAAGATTTTTCCTGCAATACTTAGGTCTGTATTTTATAGCTGTTCCAGTTCCGGCAATCCAGTGAATCATTGGATTAAATGATCCGTGAATACATTATGAAATATCGTTGGATAACTAGCGATTCCTTTGATTGGCTGTTTTTATGGAAACCAGTGAAGAAAGCTGATTTGGAATTCATATGCATCATGGTTTCGTTCATGATAGTTATTTAATGTCTGAGATCTGTTGTATATACCACTCAATACATATCAATTTTACTCCTCATTTTTAGGAATGCATTTATGAAGATGTGAGGAAACATAGTCTGGTCAGAAAACATTTGCGGTTTGATTTGAAAACATATTTTAATTTGTAAGTATTCTAAACTTGTCTAAATGTAATGCAGAGGAATATTATGTTCAGCCATGGACTGCGATATACTGGATTTGTTTATAATTTACTGAAGTCGTCTTGCCGTCAGTAAATAACGCATAAGTAAATAGCTAATAGTACTATACAAAAATTGTTTAGACTGGCCTTAATCTATGAGTACGTATTATATTATTGTCGATGTTTTCTCATACATAGATACGCTAGTTTTAAATAATACATCTATGATTGTTGTTGAGTCCAACCTTATCTAACAGCAAATGTTGACTAAGCTGGTCTGTGACGAAACGATTACGATTGCTCGCATGGGACTAATTGCATGGATCACGTAAACTCCATGTTTTTTCGCACACACTCGCCTGTTGTGCGTGCAGCCAATGCACGATTTCATACACAAATATAGTACAAACTTGAGGCCATGTTGTAATTCAGTAATTATTACACATTGGTAATAATGATGTGAGCGGTAATGCAGTTAATTAGCCATTAGTTTTGTTTTTTCCGAATGGCAGATAAAGGATCCTCAAGTTTAGATGAAAAAACCTGACAATGCAGTAACGTAATAGCCTCTTTTTCTTGTAATACGCAAGCTCTTATTATTTGGCTTCTTATTTCTTTTGGTACGTCAAGTGGATTTAATTTAAGTACTTAACCTACTTACTATTGAATTATCTACGTAATAATAACATGCATGTTATTATGTCCACGTCCGTTCGTAATATACAGGGTGGATTTTTGAGATAGAGCAGTAAGGACAGGTACCTAAACCGTTGTCACAAAAAAACGGTCTTAGGACACTGTCCTTAACTTTTTGATCAGAGATCAGCTATTACCCCTCTCGCCATTTTTGAGGAAAGGAGAAACGAGGCGACCCCCGACGCTACCGCAAGCAGTGACATCTAATGAATGGCCGATTCCTATAATTTACGGACTGTTATAGGTTAATATTAAAATCTTTACCAATAATGAAGCAAAGACCTCACAGCTTTGTATAGTAGACCCACCCATATGGAAGCAGGTATCACAGGTTAAATTAGCTTCCGAATCTATTACCCAGTTTGCTTTAAAAAATGCTACCAGTGGTAAATAAAACGATTCGTTATTGTTTATACGAACTTGCTGCCGGTTGCTCAGGCAAGAATAATATATGATAAATTTATCGAGGTCGCTATAAAACTAACCACATATTGCAATATTAAACTACTTAAAAAAACATTGTGCCTAATGAGTAGATTATTTCAATAATAAATGATAATAAAAATAAAATTAATTGACATATACAGTACAGTCAAATAAAATAGACACCTAAATGAACTCATATTATATGACCTCAATCAATCTGCCTAGCCTTTTCCCAACTATGTTGGGGTCGGCTTCCAGTCTAACCGGATGCAGCTGAATACTTCCCAGTATTTTACATGGAGTTACTGCCTATCTAGCCTCCACAACCCAGTAACTGGGCAATACAATACCCGTTGGTAAGACTGGTTGCCAGAGTTTCGGGCTTCTGACGACCCGTAACGACTTTTAAAGATCCACGAAAGACAGCCGGGACCAAGAGGCATATCATATTATATGAGTATGACCTATCAATAGAATATTTTTTTAAGATTTCTGACTAGTTCTAAAACCTCAGTCAATTACTCCAATAGATTTTTTTGACTTTTAAAGAAACAGGATCGATTGACATCAAAAAAAGGTTTTGTGAAAACTGCCCATTTTCTTGCTTAATGTACTTTTTTCAAAATGACAAGTCTCCTAAGACCGTATTCCTGTAGCTCTCATAGGACCGTATTCCTGTAGCTTTCCTTACTGCCCCTCTCAAGAATCCACCATCATGTACAACAAACGTATGTAGTTCAATGAGCTACTGTTGAAGATATACGCAGTAAAGTGTTTCAGATAATATGGTTACACGGTTACACCATATTTCACCAATGTTATAAGACAGTACGGACACGGAACATAGAATGTTACATAACTTAACACCGTACCTATAACATGAGGAAGCAAGTCATAATTTTTGCAAAACCCTAGGAAAGGAACACTGTGTATTCGGCAACGCAGTATAGCAGGAAACAGAGAAATACGCTTCCTGATCTACCAAATACGTACACAAGCACCTATTGAAAGTATCGCCGGTCTCAGTTGGCCTTTCATCTTTTTTATTATTAATCCATTATGAATGTGTACAAGCAACGAGAACCCGGCAGTAATCAGGAGGTCACCAGCGTCGTCTCGAGGTAATCGTTTAGCTGCCCTTTACAAACTGCCGATACACCATAAAGGAAGTGGCATAGGGCTGGCTACTCTGATCAAATAAGGAAGGCCAGGTTGAAGACCCTATACTTCCCTACCCTAGACTTTTAGAGCCTCCTTCTACATCGACTTCATCATCGGCAAATGTACCCAATTTGGTATTCATATTTGGTCTTTACCTATGAAATTGCCGTTTTGTATGAAAAAATTTAAACGAATTTTTTTCATGTATTTTTTATTTGTATTAATCGAAGTAATCACCCATGCATCTTTGCCAACGCAGGGGCAGTTTATTGATGCCCTTCTTAAAGAAATCAGCTGGACGGGAGGCAACAAATTCTTCAAAGGCATTTTGTACTGCCTCTCGGGTATTGAATTTTTTTCCCGCCAAGAAGTTATCCAAATTCTGAAAAAAATAGTAGTCTGTAGGCTCAAGGTCTGGTGAGTAGGGCGGATGACGGAGAGCTTCCAACCCCAGTTCTTGCAACTTGGAGACCGTCTGCTGTGCAGTATGAGGTCGCGCGTTGTCGTGCAGGAGCAGCGGAGACGAGCGATTGACCAATGCTGGTTGGAGATGTGCCAGCTTCTCCATCATTGTGTTCAGTTCTTCACAGTTCACATCTGCAGTAATGCTCACCCTGTTTGGTAAGAAGCTGTGATGAATCACACCGGCGCTAGACCACCAAACA
The DNA here is from genome assembly GCA_947363905.1 of Lithophane semibrunnea. NCBI lineage: Eukaryota > Metazoa > Arthropoda > Insecta > Lepidoptera > Noctuidae > Lithophane > Lithophane semibrunnea. The sequence continues at coordinate 9,369,717 of OX376198.1, forward strand.
GTGACCATCACTTTTCTAGGGGTAAGTTTTCGTTTAGAGCATTGTTTAGGTACTGAACCAGGATCCAACCAACTTGCTGAGCGCTTGCGGTTATCAAACAGAATCCATTTTTCATCGCAGGTAACAATGCGGTTCAAAATTCCTTCATTTGTGTGTCTGTTGAGCAGTGCAAGGCACGCCTCGACGCGTACTTCGCGCTGGCGATCATTGAGTTCGTGGGGCACCCATGTCAAGCTTTTTTACCTTGCCAATTTGACGCAAATGGACCAATATTGTTTTGACGCTAACGTCGAAAGCTGCTGCTAATTCAGCCGTAGATTGTGTATCATCAGCTTCCACAATCGCCTTTAATTCGTCATTGTCGACCAAAGTCTTCGGACGACCGCGAGGTTCATTTTTCAGGTCGAAATTTCCAGAACGGAAGCGAGCAAACGAATAACAGGTGGTGCGTTGGTTTGTAGTGTTAGCTCCGTAAACGTCGTTGATGTTGCGTGCCGCTTATGCCGCGTTGCTGCCACGACGGTACTCATATTCCATAATTAGTCGAATTTTTAACGTATCCATGATGACGAAAAAGATTGAAATGCGATGAAAATGTAACACTAATCATTAAACAAATGACTTCTTTTGAAAAAAGAATTCCATGTTTTTTAAATAAAATTAATTTGAAATTAGAATTCTTAGCCAAACAAAAATTATTTTGATTTGAATTGGCCAGTACTGCAGAACGGCAATTTCATAGGTAAAGACCTATTACATACGTCATGATTGCTATGCTCAACAAATCGCACGTCGCGTTTTCTGGGAAGGGCCATATATTTTGTCATTCAAATTTAACTGGCTTTTGCAATTTTATAGTTTATTTATAACTTTCTGAAAATATATACAGAAATAATCCGCATATTTTTATAAATAAACCTTGTAGATCTTGTCAACAGACTATAATCCAAATAAAGTAAGTAAAAGAAAAGTTGAAACCTGGAATCGAACGGTAGTAAGCGGCAATTATATGCGAAATGCAACAACAAAGTAACCTTTGTTTGCTCGGTGCTAATGAATGATTGCAGTGATATCATACACGTTAATAGTGCAAGGAAGTCTGTTCACAACAGCACGCACCGCCCCACGTGTCGTGCAATAATAAGCTTATCATTGCACCTCCATCAGAGGTGAATTTTAATGTATTCATTATAATGATCTATCATTAAATGTTGCACACTCACCTGTTGCACTTGAAGCACGTTGCAAGCTCGTTTCTTTTGATTTAGGAAATAGGAATAGAAGTCCCGCCAACAAACAAGATAGACAAGAGAGACAAGGCGAGCAAGGGCCACGGTGATCTGGAATCTGTAAGGCTAGGACTTTTCATTACTTAGTAGCACGAGAAGCAGAATATGCCAGTTAAGAAGTAAAGTAAAGTAAAGTTTCTTCTCCAATTGTTTTGTTCATGAGCTGTTGCTACAGTATTTTGCACAAGTCTCTTAAATCTTTTTGTGCCTTCATCTCTACTCAAACTTCGTAGAAGTAAAAAAAATAAAAATTCCTGATTTCTTCTGAGAACGCACATTGTACGCCAGACCCTGATTACATCTAGTAAACGAGTGTTCATGAACTGTTGCCGGAAAACATCAGCCATTCAGCACATAATCATGGCGATGGAAGTGTTCCGACAATATACATATAGCACTCTACCCAAATCTTGCAAGCAGCTTCACTACTTAGATATTCATCAAATGGAAAATATTCGTCCTTATCATATTTTTTTTTAAACATGGCAAAAATATCGTGAATACAAAAACTTTAGCTCAGCTTAACAGGGCTTGTCGTTGGAGATTGAAATCGTAGTAGGTATAATAGACAAAGAAATGAACAGCGTGTGTTATCGCTGCGCTACATTTTGTTAATCCTACGAGGATTATTCTTACAATATACCCAAGACATGTTACCAGTCTTTAAATGAGAACAACAAAGTACGCGAACGCGAGGTATTGTCAATAAACAAGATTACTTCTAAAACATAATTTATCATTGCACACATGCAGAATGCAAATTATAGTTTACAAATGTGCTAAAGTTGATTGCGCTATTTGTTATGTTAGGTTCATTACATAAGTATGTAAAACAATAATTATTATCGGGTATCGCTCTGCATTGCACACTGCAATGCTTTTGATGATAAGGACGTCGCGCCCGCATATTGTTTCACACAATGTTGAAAACATTACACAGTTACTATGAGCATGTAATGTTAGGGTGAACTCAATTGCACACGAATTAGACAATAAGTGCTTAGTTCAAATATCATGATCAGACTACATTTTATGTAGTTCGTACTGAGTTTTACGTACCTACAACCATAGGAGTCAGAGATACTCTACGCCAATGTTTACGTTATATAGCAATAGCATATTATTCTACGCTACTTCCATTCAATCTCACTCCATTAGAACGTAACTACACATGTATCTACGCTAAGAAAATCTTGCAGAATGTAGTGACGAAAACTAATTGAGCAATACGTAATGGGGAAATCATCATTATCAAAAAAGCAATATGTACTCGAATGCATGAGTAATCTAGATATTATGGATATAATTTTAATTGCAAGTCGTCATCGAATTGAATTGCAGACACGTTGTAAGATTTTATCAATCGTAGAGCCTTGACGTCACAGCTACGTCAGTACTTAGCAAAATAAAACAATCACAAACAGTACAATGGAATCTTCGTTAATCATTTTAAATTAACTTGTTATTTATTTTTTAAAGGGGGGCAATTCGATATAACGAGTGATTAAGCAAGATCGATTATAATATTATTGTATTTATAATTGAACAATTAGATTCAGAGTTACGACCACAGGTCCACAATATCATCTTCATAGTTGATTGTGAGTGTAAACCACCTCAGACTTCCCGTTGGTTTCGTAAGAGGAAATAATGATATCCGGAGGAAGGGCAGCAGCTTCCACTTTCGTTACTAACACCATTATGTGATTGCTATCTGCATGCCAAGCGTGGTGTTTATTGGCGAAGCCTGCCGTGTATTGTGCATTACTCTCGTAGCGAGAACGCGAATGCTGAACTAAAGAAAATGGGTGGATCTACCCATGAAGGTTTTCTGAAATGACGTTCACTAGGTGGTAGTACTGAGACGTCAGGTCGGGCACCTGTCAAAAGTGTCTTTAGTTGTGACTGAATGAATGAAACGAATGATGAAAGTCATCAGAAAAAAGAAAGAGATCAGCTCACAATAGCCTGTAAGACGCTCCGTGGCACTATTGACGCTCCTAATCTGCTTGATGTCCTGGCGCGCTTCTTTGTTCCAGACAATTACTGCCGGGGTAGAAGGCACAGACTGTTTGCTGTGCCTCCATGTCGTACGGTTGCACGTGCTAACTCGCCAATTCCTCGCATGCTGGCCGCGCTTAATGATCTCTTGGATTCTAACCCAACAGGCGATCTGTTTGCGGATGGATGGACGGAGATTTTATTGGTATGTCAGAAGTACTGTGAGAGGAAATAATGAAAGTGTGGTTAACTGTTTTCATGTTTTTATTTTGTATATTTTAATATGTGTTATCTATAATTGTCCGTTTTTTTTTTTTTTTATTCATAATTTTATTTACTGTAATTGGATTTAACACCGTTGTAATTAAATAAATAAATAATAAATAAATCATAAATTTTTTATTCATCGTCGAAATGGAAGAACCCTTGTCAAAGTGGCGCGAACTGGTGGCGTGAATTTTCATGAAAACCCTTATTTTCGTAGCCGATTATGTTTCACCAATGTTCAAAGTCATTCCTATAGTATTTAGGTGACTTGAAACGAATTCTACAAACCCTTCCTAAACGAAATTACGTACTTGCAAAACAATGGTCTTTACGTTTGATTGTTACAAAAAACAAGTGAACATTCTTGGTATGCAGGTGAACCATCATTACACTAAAATAAAGCAATAAAATAGCAATAAGTTGAATCGTAAATAATAATGGTGGTGTATGTAGGATATCAGGTAAAAATGAATGACAATGTCACCTTTGTTCTTTATCGCGGCTCTAACACATTAAATGCATTGATATATTTGTTACTGTCGCAATTATCGGTAAGTGTGGACTGACAAATGAATAATTTCAAGACATTGATAATTTTAAGTACATTTTATATAGGTAGTCGATAATTACTGAAATAGAATAGGTAATAAGCAGTAGTATAATAAAGAGTGAGGCCTCACTCAAGGCAATATCAATTTTGAGTCTTAATTTCAGTGTTAAACCTATTAAGAAAGAATTTAAAATGCACTTGACAAGCAAAACGAATTTATTGAGGATTAATTGCAGGTTATTAAACATATGTACCTACTATAATTGCGTCTGCTTTATAGCTACATCATGATATAAAGATGGAAAAGAAGAAGGAACAAATAACATTTGAACATGTGAAGCAAACTTAAACTCATCTTAAAATAAGTAAAATATAAGATCATACTAATAACATTCAAAGACAAATGAAGTATTAAATTCGCAATAATATAAACCTCAAAGTTCTGACCATCAAATGAAGTTACAATGTGGCCAACAAGATGCATCTGCAATGAATGAGCAATAACCGAGCAATAAATATATTGATTCTGCGGGCTATGCATCTGACGCCACAAGAAAAAGCTACAATGATTTAGATAAATAAAATAGCTTTTTCTTTCTTTTTGTACTGCTGCAAAAATGGATGGATCGCACGCGCACCAGAATAAATATAAACACAGAGCGTAGGTATTAATTTGGGCCCACATCGATATCCTTGGCCCTTAGGTCTAAGAACGAAACAAAAAAACATTTAACAGTCTTTCTTTTTGGAAAAAAAACTATACAAGCCTATTGTTTAAACGTTCGTTCCTTTATTTATGTAAAATTATTACGAAAGTTGCTTTTGGGTCAAAGGAAATTGTATTGTTAAATACGGGTCCGTTTAGGGTAGGTAACATTTGTAAGTTTTATTATTTAGCTTAGAGGAAGTGATTGTTTGAATATTCAGGGTCGTCCGGCGTCCCTAAGCTTTTTGTACCTGATATTTTCCTTTGTTTTATTGAGCCGAAATAAATTTTACGGCAAGTTTTAAGGTTTTAAGACTTTACCGTCCAATAAAGTTAAACCTCTAGTTTCTATACAGTAAACTATTATTTATTTATGGCAACCAAGGCTACAAATAAGAACCTCACAGGCTGGAAACATCCAAAGAGTATTAATAGTAAATTAATAAATATAAAATAAAGGCATGAAATTTCAAGACGTTATTGTTCCCTTCTCCAAAGATAAACTAGTTTCGAAAATAAAATTAGTTCAGTGTGTGAGTGGCTTCAGATTATCATTTTAATTGCGGAACGTTACGTATGAAACGAATACAAATACAACTCGACCTATCAAAGTATTACGTATGCATAGTAATGGGTCTCTAAATTATATGCTGTCCGTTCAAATCTTAATTCTAATAAAAACAAATGAGGAGATTGTGTCATTGATTAATTCCAAGGTTCAATATGAAATAATAACAGAGTGCTGATTCACTAATGTTGGGTATAGCTTTGTCAACAGAGCTATCACCTAGTGTTTGCACACAATGTATTGTATTACCAAGCGCCATAAGTTTAGGAGTAAGCACTACGTGACCGACACATGACACTGACCCATACTATATAAAGACGGTCGCGCAACAAACATTTGTTGACTTTGGGTTCCGCGAATAAATTAATTAATATGTTTTGACTGCTTGGTTCAACTCAAATCAAAGCGTTTTTATTTAAATTAAACCAATTACAGGCACTCTTGGTTGTTCAAGGAGTACCTAGTCGGTCAGTCAGAAAGATGAAACTAGTTGCCCATTCCAAAGCGTACTAGGTTCTTAAGGCGAAGAACGGGCAAGAAACTCTGCGGACACTCTTTCAAATCAAAATATTGGTAAAATCATTCATGGTGAAATTATTCTTGTGAAAACGTTGTGGAAAGACGTTAAAAGCGTCCATAGTAAACAAATCAAAAATTAAAATATTGCCTCTTGAACATCCGTCGCGGTCCAATGGGTACTATGTAGGTTTATCACTTGGTTGTTTTGTACAAAACTGTTTTTACCATATACCAATACCACCAAGTAACAAACCTAATTCCAGTAAAAGAGAGTCAGGGATTTAGTAAAGAAGACAGACAGCCACAATTAACTTATTATGGAGCTTATCGCTTCCGTAATTCCATAAACCAACCGTGAGTAATGTATTTCATATTCTTAGTCCCATATATTTGACCGCAGCCCTGTCCATTAAGTAGAACGAATCATCTTTTTCATCATTTCAGCCTTTGGTGACTCATGATGATTCGTTTTTGCGAAACAAAAGTGCGATGACGATGACGTCAAATTACAAAGTTTGTACTTACGTAGCTTACAGCAATTAAAAATGAATGAGAGGAGTTTTCAGTAAGGAACAAAAAAAATAAGACCTTACTGGTGGGATTACTTATGATCAAGAGACCCCTAAATAAATACATCGTTCCAGTTTATATTTCAGCTCGCGTTTCAAAATATTTCCCATGAGAGACTGCCAACCTTCAGCCAGCAATATTATGTTTGAAGGAATATTATATTTCTTTCTTTTCCTTACGTCTCAACTTATAACCCGACCTACTTGTACAAGTCATCAATAAACTTTCAAAACAAGACTTAAAAAAACTCGAGAGGAATAAATGTACTTAATTAAAATTCTCACAGGAAGTTAGATTGCGGGTCACGTTAATAACGTAAGCAGATTAAAAATAAAGCTAGTTAGTTAGGTGCGTTGTTATTTTGTCGGCATATATTTCCTGTGATAAGCTCCAGTTACTTTATTAACTTAATTATAATGAGTGTAACGGTTTCCTTTCTCGCCACTTTATTATTTACTAGCTGTTGCTCGCGACTTCGCCTGCGATCCAGCATAAAAAGTAGCCTATGTCCTTCTCCAGATCAAGGTCTACCCCTGTGCCGAATTTCTTCCAAATCCGTTCAGACGTTTTAGCGTGAAAGCATAACAAACAAACCCTTTTCGAATTAATTATATTATTCAGGATTTATGGAGGAATCGTTTGAATTTGAAAAACAAGAAGGATTCACCACGTGGTCCCCTGCATGTTAAGAACGACGTCCCCCATCCATTGTAGTGGGTGTCATAATAGCTGATTATATCAGCAGGACAATGGGCAGTAGCACCCACCTTCTTACTGATAGCATCATACTGCGAAAACCTGGTACCTACATTTCAGCAGTGTCTTGAGAACCTTGTGTCGAAACTTTGCTTTAGGATGCTAGGTTTTGCAATTTGTTACCTACCCATGTAGTAAAATAAGTAAAAAATCGGACCAAAAAACATAAAACCTGGAGAAACATGTGCCACTGGAAAGGTGGAAAGAAAAAGAGGCCTCGGACATACCCCTTTATGATGGCCAATCAAGTAAAGCAACGATTAAACAACAAAATCTCCGAGCCACTACAATAGGGAGAGAATCGTCACATTCATCACAAATGAATAGAGATCACATCTCAATGCTCACCAGTGAGCAACTGAAGATGGAGGCGGTATACAGGGAACATGCACTAGGTTTGCATAAATAATCTCCTAAAACTCAATTTTTCTGCAAACTATAAAGAACAAACAAACAACGCTATTAAACAATTTTCACAACTCGTACGAAGCCTATCGTCCGCAATTACGTGCTAGTATAGTTTCATTCTCTCAACAATGTAAGGGCTCAGGGCCCAGGGCACTCGAGGCTTGATTCCGATTCCTTGAGCGTGGTGTGTGCAACATAGCGAATAACACTAAAACCGTCAAACGGGTTTGCAACCAACGAATGCTATAATAAAAAGTTGTTCCAGAGATACGGACGCGGGCCGGTAAGGGGTTGGCTATGTTGTTGAGAATTAGCGGACTTGAAAAGCTCTTGTGATTTTACTGTGAGGAATCGTAGGGCTCAATCGCGTCGAGATAAAAGACACTTGGTGAAGCAGGTTTACGTCCTTCCTAAGTAAGAGCGTGTCCAGGACTCAGGTGCCGATGATTCGGAACAAGGAACTGGGCGGCAACGTAGCCCATGCGTCAATCGTGCTAATTTATGCCGACCCGAACAAGATTGGAACAGGGTCCCTGTTATTATAGAGTATAACTACTAGGTACTTACTATAAAAAGTGTTTCATCATAGTGATAGAAGAGTCCAAAAGCGGACGTAAATTCCGTAAATTGGTCTGTAAACACAGCAGACACAAAGCTGAGGTTTTTACCCTTTCAGATGACTTTTGTGATGTATTCTTCGCTCTATCATATCAGCCACCAGCCTATCGCTGCCCACTGCTGGCCATAGACATCTTCTAAGTTTCGTCACAAACTCGCAACACCCACGTCTCCGCTTATGTCTATGGTCGCTACTTGCTCGGGTGACTGGCAGACATCTCGATTGGTGGAACCAGCTCTAAAATCGCAAGTTTTTGTGCAGGGTGAAGACCACTCATATTTACTAGATACCCTCTCTGACTTCCTCGCTAAAAAGCTAAAGTTAACATTAATTAAAGTCTTGCAATATTGATAGAGGTAGGTAAACTAAATAACTTTACAATATTGTTTTTATATACCTACTAGATGGTTTTTTACTTAATTAAAAAAAAAAAAACTCCATCTCTGCTGCAGTTCGTAACTACAGATCATCAATAAACCTAATTACTTTTTTTGCGTCTAACTTTAATTGTTTACATGTTTTTTAATCTTAAACTAATTTGACAGGTTGAAATGACAAAGTCAAAGTAGAAAAAAAAACCACAATCACTTCACAAATTAGTCTTCGAAATTATAAAGCTGACCCGACAGACGTTGTCTGTTCAAAAAAAACTATTTACAAAGAAAAAAACTAAAAAGTGAAAAATAACTTTAATTTCGGAAGTCGGTGTCTTTGCATTTCAATTTTCGTTTTTTTGCCACCGACTTCCGAAAATAAAGTTATTTTTCAAATCTTTAGTGTTTTTTTTGGAAAGCGGTTGTTTTTTTTTCCAACAAAACTATTGCGAACACAAAAAATAGGCACAATGAAGGGTACCGTAGTTGGGACGAATTTATCCCAAAGTCCCAAACATAACATTGTAGTTGAAAAACATGTTCTCTCATATGAAATGTATGGGCATTTCGTATGAGAGAACATGTTTTTGCAACTGAGTTGGTCGATTATATTTAGCTGCACGCTGCTTTACGGTCTAAATATCAAAATAAAAAGGAAAACTATCAAGTTTTCCTTTTAATTTCGTTATATATATTACACGACCAACGACCTTTCCAACGATACCCCACAAAATGGGATAGACGACTGCCGCGGACAGATAGACAGACGGACAGGACAGACAGACGGACATGGTGAAACTATAAGGGTTCCTTGTTGACATAAGAAACCTAAAAATTTCCAAATCCATGCACGAATAGCATTTAATTTTTAATTAGGTATATTTTAGATTAAGGAACCGACGATAGAATTACAGAGTAGGTTCCTAGAGGGTTAAGAAGAATATCGATTTATTTGTCATGTCACCTCCCCACTCCTCAGGGAGAATACAAACAAGGTCAGGAATGAATGAAAAGTCTTCAGCTGCACTAGCTGCCTACCTACCTATATAAGTAAGTAAATACTGCTGTTTTAAATTAAATGATCAAAGGTTAACAATTATTAGAGTCAATTAAAGACATAAATAATCAAAGGCTCCTTGTTAGAGATAAATACCGGTACCTAACTACTCAAGAACAAGAAATAACTAGGTAAAGTCTTTTTTAATCTCGAAGACTAATTTGACACTTCAAGTAATTGTTGTTTGTATTTTCAATTTGGAGTTTGACATTTGCACCTCATTTGTCTGTGCTATAACTTCGTATCTAAAGCTCATTTCAGACTATGCTATGAAAAGCATTATAGCATATAGCTCAGACTAAATAAAAAACCAAGACGGAACGCTGTCAACAGTGACGTGAGGCCGGTTTCTTAAACATGTGTGCACATATTTTGGTGTAGTTTGATTGTAAATGTGTGCGTTTGAGCGTGTACGCACAGAGCGTTGGTGTAGTTTTAGCATGCTTCACTGCATTGTTCGCAGCGCTCTGTCTTGGTTTTTTATTTGGTCTGAGGCAGTGAGGCATATAGTTCATAGCACAAAAATATCGCTCGCCATACATTTTCAATAATTTAAATAGTATAGCAAAGTCTCAGACCAACAAAAATGGAAAGACGGATCGCGCCGTACATCAAAAGTGAAGCCACCTTTTTATCTATGTGTGTGTAAACAGGGTTGTCATTTTTTAAAGTTTTTCCCTATAATTTTGGGGAATAATATTGTATGGGTAGGATAATATTGTACAAGTAAGATATTGTTGAGTGTGGTATTATAACTCGATTGTTAAGAAGGACTTAATATTCCGAAACAAAAACAAAAAAAAATACATCACTATTTCGTATAGCTACTATCCATTTACTTTTAGATTCAGTATTACTTGGAAATATAAAATATAAATACATAAAAAAAGAAAACAGGAATATAATTACTCGAAATAAGAAATCATAATTTAAATCGGTTTAATCGAATGGGAAAATTTGAAATCACATTATGGCAACCCTCCCACGTTATGTCACTGCTTTCATTCGTTCATTCGTTGAGGTTTTTTGTTCCAAGTAACCTAAAATTCATAGTTAATTAAATTTAAAAACGATGTTATTTCAAGTACGTATGTACAAGAGAAAAGTGATTCCGTCAGACTTTTTATTGTTTTTACAAGTTTTCACTACACAAGAAGGCATAATTCTATTTTATTGTTGATGTTTACTATATGACGACTCGTGACGTACTAGGAGCGATGAGCATAGTTTTAGTGTAGTTGTGTGCGTGAGCCTGTGTGTTTACTTGCAGGAGCATAGTTTTGTAGCTTCACTTTTGATGTACTTAAGTACGGCGCGCTCCGTCTTTCCTTTTTTGTTGGTCTGAGAGCAAAGTGTTAACGTGTTCTAAATAAATGTATGGCGAGCGATATTGTTGTGCTGTGATGCTATGAACTATGCTTTATGCTATTATAATTATAGCGTAGTCTAAAATGAGCTTTAGTCTCCAGCGCCAATCTACCTTTTTACCGACTTCAAAAAAGGAGGAGGTACTACGTTCGGAAGATTGTTTTTTTTTTTTTTTTTTTTTATGTATGTTCACCGATTACTCCGCCGTTTGTGAACCGATTTTGAAAATTCTTTTTTAGTTCGAAAGGGTATACTTCCGAGATGGTCCCATATAAATTTTATTAAGTTTGCTTGCGTAGTTTTTGAGCTAGCTTCAATATTACATATTTTTCCCACAGTCTATGTAGACGATATAATTATTAGACTCCTTCACTGTTATTTACATAGCAGGTAGTAACTTGTGTGGGGTAGGTACCACCACTAAAAAGTGAAAAGTCGGTGTCTTTGCTTTTTAATTTTCGTTTTTTGCCACCGACTTCCGAAATTAAAGTTATTTTTCACTTTTTTAGTGTTTTTTTTGAAGTCGGTTGTTTTTTTTTGTAAAAAGTTTTAATTTATATTACTTACCCCAAATAGGTACTTATCTAGGTATTCTAAGGATAGGTTTCCTAACATTTACAAATATCAAATCAATCAAAATATTTTGAATAGAAGAATGATTGAAGTTTTTGTCTGCCGGGCGGGAATGGCATAGGTAGCGGGCCGACCCGACTCGACTCGACTTCGCGGACGCGGACTGGCTGGCTAGCAGAGCAACAACAAAACATACCGCCGAATAATGCCGAATATTGCCGAACTCACCCGAACGAAAAACGAATCTCGCTCCAAAACGTGATCGTGCTGTTTGATTTGAAAACAAAATCCACCCGCCCGCTGCCGGCGTTTCACGGGCGAAGGCGAAAACAACAAGAGCTCAGTCAGTTCAGTGCGCGAGCAAGCGTGATACGGAATGTACGTGTGGTGCGTCTTGCGCGGACGTTAACTCTGCGATTTATTTTTTATCTTACGATTTATACGGCCAGAATTAAAAAGTTTTGGAGTATACAGTCGATAAACTAAAAAGAGTTTTTATCATAAAAGTTGACTTCGTGACAGTTCGCGCAGAATTTTGACCAATATCTGTGATTTCCGTATAGACGCGAAAAAAGTGAAGGAGACATTTCGAAACAAAGGACTGTTTTGTACATTTTCGCAACGATTGCGAAATTGTGTTCAAAAATACTGATCTGGCTCAAACGTGGAGGGCATAATAAAAAAAAAACACAGCCCCTGGCCAACTAGTTCGGACACAATCTGTGGTCACCGAACGACAAAACAAAAACGCAACGATTTTACTAGATTATAACAAGGACTATATTTATAAAGGTTTTCATAAAATTCTCGTTAAAAGTATCGTGAACTTTTCATCGGCTAACCTAAAAATTACAGTGAGTTCGTCGACCTTACAAATTCGTGCTTCAGTGGATCAGTCAGTTTGCAGATTTTTGATACGACAAATAGCATTAAAACCTGGATTAAGTGTCAAGTTGGTTTTGCATGATGTCTACTGCCATAATGCATCAGTCTGCGCTGTACGACTTTGGTGATCTGTTCTTGAAGGTATGTTTGATTTATTTATTTGCAAGACTTTATGTACCTATTTGAGTGCTTCTGATAACAGTATTTGTGTAATTTTATCAATATTTTTTCAATTTTATGTGTGCCTACACATCGTTGGTACCTACTTATTTATCTATTTTATGTGCCCTACCACAACAATAGTCACGCCAGCAGAAATTATTGCGCTTTGTTCAAAATCTGTTGGAAAAGTTACCCCTACCGGCCGGCCTACCTCCAGGGCTGCATCCAACTTTACCTAAACATGCAAAATTATTAGATAAATACCTATTAAATGTGATTATGGATAAAACCAGGGACCCGACCGTTTAATCCAAAAAGGTTACCTACACAATAAAGTAGAAAATTCACTTTAAAAATCTACATTCTTAAATACCTATGCCTATTTATAACATTTGTTGCTTATCAGTCAAAATTAAATAATAACTTGTTGCTATCAGATTGTGACAGCGAACAATCAGAATTTTTGTACTTAGTAGGTAGGTAAATAATGTGCTTCTACCTCTATTGTCCCATTAATCTTTTAGTTTAAGTAGGTAGACAAAGACAAAAACAAAGCGATACTACCTACCTACAAAAATGGTCTAAGAAAACCTATCTATTCCTAGGTAATGCTGTAAGTAACCACATTATACCTACCCTGTGGTTAATAGAACGTGGTTTATTGAACCTACCTTTAATTCAATTATTTTGGTAGAGTACACCTACGTAATAAAAACTTTTTACTTTAATTTCGGAAGTCAGTGTCTTTGCTTTTCAATTTTCGTTTTTTGCCACCGACTTCCGAAATGAAAGTTATTTTTCACTTTTTTTGTGTTATTTTTTTGAAGTCGGTTGTTTTTTTTTGTAAAAAGTTTTTATTTTCCACTTTTTAGTTGTGGTACCTACCCCACACAAATTCGAATACCACTACCTGCTATGTAAATAACAGTGAAAGAGTGAAATAATTATATCGCCTACACACGCAAAGTGGGAAAAATACGTAATTATTGAAGCTAACACAAAAACTACGCAAGCAAAATTAATAAAATTAATATGGGACCCCTCTGAAGCATGACCTACCAAACAAAAAAAGAATCATCAAAATCGATTTATAATTGGCGGAGTAATCGCGTAAAATACATACAAAAAAAAAAAAACCATACATACGAATTGAGAACCTTCTCCTTTTTGAAGAAGTCGGTTAAAAAATACTAAACTTTTAATTTTACAAACCAGTAGGTATCGACAGAGCAATAAATCAGATAGCGTATTATCTACTGGGTATAAACGCAAAATACCTCGTAACGAACTTGCATATTAGTAAAGTCAACATAACAACAATAACATTATTTATTCAGTCAAATAGAATTTATCATCGACCACTGTGGCTGTGGTGTAGCATAGCAAGTATTGTTGTTTGATAGGTAGGTATTTAAAAAAAAATAGAACTGTACGTTGCATTGCACGTCATCTGGATTCTAGTTTAGGCAATCGTAATATTCGTACTTATCATCCGTAAATAACTTAACCCTAATTCCCGAAAATGTAATATTTACCTGTATACATAGGTACATAGTAGGAAAAAAGACGTAACTATCTACTTAATAAAGTAACTATATGTTACTTTTCTAGGAACTTCTAACTTATTAAAAGTTGGAAGACACAGGCCACAAAACATTATGGGTCACAAAACTCATAAATTATCATTTGTGACCGGGATAGTGGGGATAATTGTCACAGCGTTTATTCGTTTATTCTGAGAACTCAACAATTAATTACCTACGTTGGAACTTTATTGTTTATTGCAATATTTGTTCGTTTTGAAACTATTTTTTTAATTCGTTTCTGGCGTAGTGATCGCAAGAGCGGTTAATTTCCCGCCTAAGTCAATGTTCTTGCCACCATAATTACAAGATACGGAAAATAAGTAAAACCAGTTGCTGTGACTTGCGTGCGCACCCGCATGATGTAGCTACTAAAGTTGCAAGACGAGGGCTTATTCTGGAAACCGATAAAATGTACTTGCCTACATGGACAACAGTACCTACAAGTTATTTACGATTTAATTTAAGGCTCTTACATACTGGTGCGATTCGCCGCACGACGCGACGCCGCCGCATTGTTCGCAGTGAAGTTTTCTCAGAAATTGTTTTGTTAAAATTTGCGTGGCGCGGCGAATCGCGCCAGTATGTAAGAGCCTAAATCAAGTCATTCTAGTAGGTACTCTGTTTGAAATTTAAACTTAGGTAGGCACCAACCGAGAAAATAAAAAAAAATAGTTTGCTCTGCCTATTAATTCGACCATCATTAATACAAAAAAAAACAACTTTATATTACTTATAAATAATATATTGGGCATAGAATAAGTCCTCAAGCTGTGTGGTAGTCTACCTAGGAATCTAACACGACTCGGCTCGTAGTAAGCAGTTTCCGTAGGAAAGTAAAAGTAACTAATATAAGGTTACGTTTGATTACCGCACAGGCACCGGTAGTCATTAGTTTAACTTACTGTAGCTGCCTATACAAACATTTAACTATGCGTATTGCAACTCAATAATTTATTCCTAAATTATTAAAATCAACAGCTTGGCTGACTAAATTGTACTTTACTCTTTTGATTACCTGACTAACTAAGTTACCTTTTACATGCATAAGGACTTTAAGGACCTATATGTATATTATCATCTACATTCACATTCTCTATAAAATAAAACAAGGTAATTTGTTTCATGTAGATTTTCCCATATCAAAAAGTTGGCGTGATAGGTCTACTGCAATATAATTCGATCGTGAGGATGGCATATAAATGCCAATTTCTTATTCTAATCTCAGTCAAAAGTCAAAAAGGTACAAATAAACTTACTTCGTATGTATCTACAAAATAATAATAATTGATAAAAGCAATATTCGCGGGAATAGCTGAAGGCTGTCATTGCTTAGTCAGCAATCAAATAATCTTGTTTTCATCTTGGTCATTATTTCAGTAAGGAGGATTTTATTATATTAGTCTTGCATGCCTATCTGGTGTGTTTAAATAAATGCTTGATCCTTCTCAAATCTCGGCAGGGGTGAGTTACAGACGAAGCTAAGTGGTATGGCATGGTCGTCGATTCCATGAAACGTTACTAAAGCTATCTTGATAGGGATCAAAATCGACTAACAAAGCCAGTTTTGGAAGCTATTCGTAATGATGAAGAAAAACCGGTCCTATGGGTAACTCGGTATGGTTATAAATGGTTTGGCCCTCGCTTATGCTACCTGCTCGAAGTTTTTGTGGTCTTTTACTTTGCGTAAAAGACACTTGTTGCTCGGGGATATTCTGTTTTGTGTTGGGTTGTATATAAAGGCCACGTGAAGAGGGTTAGTTGTACATAATATGCTTTGAACAAGTAATTTCTGAATCTGATTTGATTTGAGCAAATTGATGAGGTTACTCAACAATATGAACGCTATTGCCTGTATTTGTTGTTAAAAGTCTTCTTGCATGTATTTTGCTAATTGCTTTCCGACCGCAAAATGCATAATGGTCGCTGCACAGCGGGCGCGGCGCGGCGTGACCGGACGGCGACGCGACGCTGAGCAGTTGTAATGTACTAGTTACTATGGACGACGCCACACAGAGCCGCCGCTCGGCGCGACGTGAACCGTCGCGCCAAGCCGGCGTCGCGCCGAGCGCAAATACAAGTCCGACGCGGCGGGGCGCGGCGCGACGGGACGTTTTTGATTTATTTCATGCCCCCTTTTCCGTTTACGTTGTTTTTCTTAGCTAGCGCAAATAAAAGCAAGAGCGTTTCTACGTCTGAATCGCTCAACATCTTTTTGATGAATGAATCGCGTCGTTAAACGGTCGGCGTGAATGGGCGCGGCGGGACGTGATCACGCCTGCAGTGTGAACGCTCCTGTCGCGCAGCGCCGCGTCGGCGCCCGGTCACGCCGCGCCCCGCCACGCCACGCCCGCTGTGGGCAGAGACCTTAAGTCCACTGCAGATAAAGCTTTTATTAAAACCTAGCAAAACTTAAAAAAAAATAACTAAATACATGCCAATTTGGAGGGCAAAATTAAGTCGTTAAAATCATTTTGCAATTTTGCAACATAATCATTTACTTGCAATGCAATAATAAAATCTAACGTACTATAGAATTGCAGTGGGAATTTCGAAAGGTGCATCGTGAAGCATTTTTTTTACGTGCTAAGTTCGATTTCAAAAAAATCTTTTTAAACCGTTGAATACACCTACAACCTTCTACCTGCCATCTATTTACAAATACAACCGCTGCTTTTATTTTTTGTCCCACTCTGAGATCCAGATAAAGAGCTTTTTGTTCCATGTCTCCTCTTTGTCCCAAAACTGGTGGTGGGAAGGCCCTGTTAATGTTGTATTCCGAGATTTTGTCTGCAACTGGCAAACGTGAATTATGTTAGGTATTTTAAAATGCTTGAATATTTAATTTTAGTTCGTTGTGACCTAGTATAAATTTATTGTATAACCAAATCTATTTTTTAGAAGACCTTTGGAGTAACCCAGGTATTTCTGAGGTAATATTTATTTAGAGGTAATATCTACCTATGTAAGGTAATATTATACAGGGTTACTGGTTATAGGTGCCATACGCCCTATTACTTAGGTAGGTACCTACCCAATATGTTAGTGAACATTTTTTCACAGTCCTTTCATGAGATCGCGAGTTCGTGACCAATAAAAGAACCCTGTAAATTCGGAATTACGAACATTAGCGCCTTACTGCAGTTTTGCAATTTTCTTAATAAAATTGTAAACCTGCAGTATGGTATTGTCCTAATATTCAGGGTAATTTATTTATTTTTGTAATAGTAGCACAACAATCAGGCAGCCTGGATTATTATCATCTTCTTAGAACTCCATTCCTAATCCTGAAGTAAGGATGAATTCAACCGATAATCAACACCAATATCGTAAAGCAGATCAGTTTCTTCACACTGCATCCTGACAGCACTATTTTGGCTTTCCTTCATAATGGCGCAGGAGTGGCAGAGGTCTTTGACATTTTATAATGGTTTTGGACTTGTTAAAAATTATAATTAGGTAGGTACCTATACGTATTATGGCAAAAATTCAAGCGACTGGTAGTGTTAAATATTTCGCTAGTAGTTAGTTGGTCAGTAAGGCGTGTAATCACGTGGGGCGGCAGACCGTGTTCGTGGCATGCTTGCACGCAACTTGCCGATATTGTTCGTAAAATCGCAACACATCACCTTATTTACTTTTGTGCATCTTTTTCTGAACGTCTGATTGCGATTGGCAATACAGCGTAGAGCGGGCTACATGCGCTTGAACATGCATGAACTCGTGAATTCATAATACATTATCTTGTTCATTATTACATAAATATACCTACCTATTACCTACTTTACGGTAATTACGTTCGGTGTTGCAGGCTACTTTTTTATAGTAATTCTAATTCAACATAGATACCTAAGTTGGTCTTGGTATCTAGGAGTTGAAATCTAAATCCAATCCATCAAAATAGAATATTTTTAATTGCATCCAAAGTAAACAAAAACTGCGTTGCTAGTTGCGAAGTGGAGGTCGTCACGCGACGCGATTAGCTTTCCACGTGTGCTGATAAAGGTTGATTGTATGGCAACTTTGGTGTATACTTACCCAAAATGTTGTCTGACGTCATAGGTACGCAAACTTGCATAAAACTGTTGGGTAGGTGACGCTTAAAAGTCTACAATTATGCGACAGGGGACTTACATCTCCTAACATTTACTTACGCAAAATCTTTAAGATTTCAGTCAATTGTTTGGTCATTCCCTTACTAAACAATTTCTTTATAATTCTATGCAGGTAAGTACAAGCTTTCCACGCTTTTCGCAATGTAAACTCGAAAGGTTTCTCAAACAGCCGGTTTTAACCTCAAAGTCGACACCTCCGCCATCATTTCTCAACACCTAGACGTTGCAGAAATCTGTTGGAGTGCAACGCAAACAATAAGTGTCGATCGTGGGAGTTCAGTAGTGCTAGCGCAGCATTCGTTAGTAGGTACACAATAAGTAACTTTAGAGCATTTCCTCGCATGCTCTATTGGCGAAATACGATGCCGCGCCGCGTGGGACATGTGACTGCATAGCTTGTTATCCTGTCTTTAGACTCGGTATTCATTCATGGGTTTTTCTTATGGTCGTCCAATAATGAAAATAAAAATGAATGTTGATTATCAAGAATGCGGTTATAAGAGGTACAATGTTCTTTCAGGGCTCCAGGATTTAAGGTCCATTTAGATGGCTAGGCCACTTTAGTTAAAATAAACGAATTCAATTAAAGTCTACCTTATGATTACTGTAATGATTGTTGCATGTGTTAAGCCGTGGCGTGATAATTGGGTAGCCTGTGTTAGGGCAAGAGTATAAGAGGCGATCTGCGTAGGCCAGGTCCAACGGCCGCACTCGTAACTGCCAGTGTACTATTTTTAGCCCGGCTCCTTTCTCCGCGGACTGGGGCCCGGACGTGAGTCAACCCTTTGTTCCCCCGAAGCGCAACGGCCTCAAGTGAGGACGCCTTGCCCGTTTACTTCACCACACGTCCCTCTGATGTGGTCAACAGACGTCAAGGTGTCGCTTTCCAAACATGCCTCAATATTGTTTAGACTTTTAATATGTAGCTCGCCTTGAACGTTTCGTTGCTCAATGTGGAGATGCCATTATGTTCCGATGCACATATAAACACTAGACTCTAATTTGAAGTAAAGATGGAGGTTTCACAGTACGGCCTGTCATTGAGTTGCGACAATCGCCTTGCTACCCACATAGTTTCGAACTTAAATAGAATATTTATGAGACTTTGCACCTCTTGATTAGAAAATCTCTATGCTATAAACTTATAGTTTAATAAAACAGTCTCTATGCTATAAACTTATAGTTTAATAAAACACATTGCTTTTTATCATGGCCTTTCAATTTTCAGTAACTTCAGGCCTCAGCTGAATGTAACTTCAGAGTAACTTGAAATCAGCAACAAAATCCGTTTCTGTGCGCAACTTCATGTAACCATAATCTTGAGAATAGCATTATTAAGTCCCCTTCGTAACCAATTGTTTAGACAAGGAAAAGTGAATGCTGTGTACTTCACACGACATCTATTCAATTTGTTAGACACTTCTGACAATACAGGCAAGATATTTGTATTTTTAAAGAATAATAAACACGGAAACAGTCTATCAATTTAAAATGATGTAAGTAATAAATAATGCTAGTTGTTTGCGTACTAATTTAAAACATTAAGTTATCAAAGTTAATAAACTTGTGAACAAACTGGCCACATCATTAATGTTTCCAAGTTGGCCGCATTTTGAAATAGGCATTTTGTAACAAAGTCACTGCATAGAGCAAGGTAAACATATAAATAAAGAGGTCGCACACACAATTAACATCCAAACGATTAACTTTTGACCATTAAGAACCAGTTATGTGTACAATGCTGATGAATCTGTTGCTAGCACGATTGTCTAGACTCCATAACATTACGTAACTCAAGATCTGTCTGCATTTGAAATAGAAATAAGATGTCTGTTTTATCGATATGTCCGTAAAGTTATTGTTTTCCATATTTTGTCCTAAAGTGTTGCAATTTGCCGAAGTGAGCCTTTACAATGTCGTCAAAGGTTTGCTGTGTAAATAGTCTCGTTAGATTCGCGACGCGTCGCTAATTGTTTCGGCAGAGCAAATGCGAGAGTTCATTGCCGGCCAAACGACATTGTCGCATGCATGCCCACGGCCGTTGTGTGTATATCAAAATAAATCTTTGATGAGTTTTATGTAATGTGTCTTTAGCTAACAGAATATTATAAAATGAAACAAACTTCATGCCTGTGATGTGCTTATATGATCCGTTTGAACCCAGTTATGAAATTATTGATTTAAAAAAAGTTAGAGGAAGGAACCAGATCTTTTCACCATTATTCCGAAATCTCGAAGACTTACAAAGTCCTTTTGTATTCTGGATAATTTAAAGTGGCACTCGCGTGTAAAAACATAGGGTAGGATTCTGGACTTCCAAACTTAAGAAACGCATTAGCAATACATACGTGCAACTGCAACTCCTAAAACTGCTTCTGATTCCTGAACCTTGACCGACATACGGACTGCGGCGGTTTTGTGGGTCAAGGTAGAGAGGTAACCAAAGTAGAAAGTGATTCTTCACTTTTACTATAGCAAACTGAAATGAACAAACCGGTTGCGACGTAATTGTGCAACTATAATATCTGCAATTTTAGTTACCTCAACGTTACTTAATTTTATTTTAGTATTCAATTCATCACAAGAAACTGTTGAAGATATATCTACGTGCGGCATACATAACATTATATCTTTGATAAGAGTCATTATGGTAACACAGTTATTAGTTACTGGCTTTACTTTTCTTTGAAATAGATAAGTACTGCAACATGGCATGATGTCTGATTAACTTGCTGATTAGTTAATGATAAGTAAACACTATGAATAATGCGCCCAAAATATTCAAACAAACGTTTCTTGCTACATTATTTAACAAATAAGAGTCCTTGTCAGATTCCTTGAAATAACACCTCATATTTATTTGGTTTACCTTTTTTATGGCATATTAACATAGGTTAAAGTTATTTAGCTGACCTTACCTTGATTCATCTCCCGACCTCTGATGATCAAATACAGTTGCTTTAAAATTAATTATATGTAATTGATGTCAAGTAAAACGATACGACCACATTTGATTAATCGTAAAATAAATTTATTTTGACAAGTTCTTAGATTTCATTTGTATTTCATTCAAATATTCCCAGACAGACAAAGAATAGATGTAGGTAAGCAACGGGTGAGTAAGCAAATAACTAGTTACTGTGCTTATGTAGATAATGCATTATCTAAGGTCTTACGCTGGAGTGCAACGCATAAACAAAGGGGTACTGTACTGTATCTTATCACGGCGCTGATAAACGGCTGGAAACATTATTAGTGTTGTGTGAGAAAACAACGTGGTTATTTAAAGCATTCACAAATAAAAACATCTAACTAATTTTTCTTTTACTTTGCAACGTTACACTAATGTCGAATTGAAGGTGACTTTCCGCATTTTATCAAAACCGGTACCTATTAGCTCCCTTAATAACTTAAGGCACATGGTGTTGCTATTATTTTGTTGGCCTATATTAATAAGAACTGAACTGGCAATATGAGATGCATATTATTTTGTATGAACAAGTCATAATTCTAGTTCAATATCACATCTACTAAGCTTCAGGATTTCTTCGAAATTTTCCGAAATTGATTTTCCCTGAATTGGTGAAATTATTTCATAGAAACAAACGCTGTTGTCAATTCCATTACATTATTACCGTGCGAAATATTGTAAGTAGTACGAAGCTGAGAAGACATGTGTTTCATCTCGCCAGCTAACGAAGGTTTGACTGCACTTTTGGCATACATTCGCCTCGCGTTGCGTCACTGCGCGCGCGCAGAATCGAGCACACCGCGTAAAACTTTTACCATTACCGCCGCGGCAACCTCTCGCCTGCCTACTTGTGCTCGACGCGATCCACCGCTTTACATAATTGCTCGTAAAGAACACATCAAGTTATGCAATAGCAAAACATTTTGATATTCTGGTTAAGTTTAAGAGGGTCAGTTTTCTAGGTCGAAGAACTAGGTTTTGCACAATTATTTAACTAACAGAATTTATGCAATTGCGTTTGCTACTGAAATTCAGTTATAAAATTGGTTTTGTTTGGTTGTATTTGTTAAGTAAGCGTATAATGTGCGATGCGAGGGATAAAATTAATAAATATTTTCTCATTTAAAGTACTTACCAAAACTTCTTAGTATGACGCTTAGGTACTCCTTGATATGAACTTATTACTCAATTCCTCTCTAGTCCATTTCATTTCTTTACTAATCCTCGTATCAAAATTTAGAACGCCTAGGAAGACATCATAAATAATTAATTACTAAACTAAAGCAGTCTAATGAGATGCTGTGCTCAATTCGAATGGAGAACGAGTCGAGGTGTGCTCGTTACTCGGTAAACAAACAAAAAAGTGCAAGTTGCCGTAAAGCCGTTGCGTCACGAGCGGAGCGGGGACAGCGAGGATGTAATATGGCACAACACTGCAGTGCTGGCTATGAGCCCACTGGAGCTACATTCTCTCGGTCGAAACAATCTTAACTTTCTTTTCTTGTTTCGTAATAACACGGCCGAGCGGAGAGGAACTGTCTCGGCCCAACGCCGCGCCAGTCTGTCGCTGGAAACATCAGCATTGGCGCCGGTGCCACCAACATCCACTGCTTCCCCACAAGCCGCTTGCTGTGCATTAACTTTTTCATTTCGATGGGTCACTATCAAGTTATTTCACGGTAGGAAAGCATCTTCTTTCAAAATTAGGGACCAGATCGTGCCTTTCAAGCGGAACTAAGTTAATCGGTCACCGTATCATTTCATGGTCGCCCAACCCATGGATGTCAGGCTGTCAGGCAGCGCCTTCGCCGACATTGTCCTATAAATCTTTCTTTGGAGTCGCGATGTGAAGCAGCAGCCCTTATTGTCATACATAGCGCATGT
Source organism: Lithophane semibrunnea (assembly GCA_947363905.1). Taxonomy (NCBI): domain Eukaryota; kingdom Metazoa; phylum Arthropoda; class Insecta; order Lepidoptera; family Noctuidae; genus Lithophane; species Lithophane semibrunnea. The sequence continues at coordinate 9,392,942 of OX376198.1, forward strand.
TCCGCGCTATTCCAGTTTGCACTTTGCAATGCGCGATTGCGCGTGTTGCACAAGCGCAGAGTTAGGTACCGCGATGTGACTATAATCCGCGCGTGCCGTTGTATCTTATGCACTCGCCTTGCAGGAAGTGAACTTTCGAACTCTTTCACTTTTTATGGTATCATAATCCCCGACCTACTCCAACGTTACTTTACGCTGCGTCTACCTTTATTGTTAATAAATATTCAATTTTAAGTACGGTACTTAATTAGCAGAGTAAGTACTTACATTGTAAGTGGATAATAGATTGCTGTCATTGTAATTAATGTTTAATTTTTGCCATGTTGATCGAAAAAAAAGTTGGGGAGTTCTTTTGATCCTGTCCCATTTGTAGCCAGTCTCGATAATCAAAATGTACCTTTGTATAATAAATAAATAATAAAGTTTATTGATTCTTAATATACAAGTGTGACAATATATAATAGTATACATGTGTCCATGTAGAACAATTATGTGAAACAACTCATTGCCCTGTGTATTGTATGTATTCGTATTAACATATATTTTAAAACATTTGCTGCGCAACTGGGTTGCTATCGGACGACCTTACGAGGTACGCACTGGATGAGTCACCCGACCCGATATATTATTGTATTGTTAGCGAAGTAGGTATATGTGTCCGGGTTCCACTAACCTTACTTATTATGTGTTTAGTCATTGCGCAGATTAGAATTTAAACAGCTCCAGTATAGTCACCTGAACACTGGTGTTCAACTCGAGTAGCTCTAAGGCACCTGGCCTTACCTCAGATATTTATTCAATTCAATATTATGGAACTACAAAGTGATTGTTGTAGCGGTCGTACAATTCGCGGACGCAATAAATAGTATTTGTATCCGCTATCGTTCCCAGATAAGTGTATGATTGTTTGCAGTATGGCGTGAATGATACGATATTGTGGCAATAGTATTTTATCGTAAAGGGTGAGCAGCTAGTGCTGAATATCCCCCGAAGCGTGTAGATACGTGTCGTACACACACGTTGCGTTGTATCAAACGGCTGCAATCCTCATTACGTTGGACATCACGTCACTTATAATTGCTGTGTAACGTTTCGCAACACTTGAAGACCCGCCACCCGCAGACTGAGATTGTTTGCCTTGTGAAAACAACGATCGATAAAACACACGATACAAAAATTGGATGTGCTATTGTTTATTTTTCACAAATTCCTAAGTGTAAACTTCGGCTAAGCTTCACGCGGGCCAAAATCACACATCCGCTGTAACTTGTAAACTTGTAAATATTATCTAACATGGCGAGCAAACGCGATTTAAAGTTAACTTCGGAGTGAATAGAGGGCAATTAAACAACGATTTTGGACCACATCCATTGTTTTTTTTTTGTACACTATGGCGTTGGTCGTGTTTATATCGGCAATCACGTAGCTAAGCTAAGCGATAGTGGTTGTCCGTTTATAGATAGTGTGTCAATAATGAAAGGAAAGTGGCGCGGCCGGCGTCCTCGGTAGGTCAGTGTCGGTCCACTCGCCTTTACGTAACCCATGACATAAAGCACATCCATCGTTCCAATTTCAAACTTAATGATTAGTCTCAGTTTATTGCTAAGTTCACAGTACCTAATACCGGAATACAGCAACGTATCAAAGTAGGTAGTGTTATCGATTGCATAAATGTTATCGGCCAACCGATTGCAGCAATTTCAAGCTTACCAGTATTAATGATTCAAATGACTGTACTGGCGTTGTTACTTAACTATAGTCGACTCTGTTAACTGTTAATTAAAAAGTCACCTCAGTTTGCTGTAGGTAATGTTGTTCATTTTACAGTCTCAAATATTTCCGTATCATTTTCAGTTTTTCAATTTGTATAAGGCATTGGATAATACAGTGCATGATCATTATCATCATGCAGTGATGCATCAAAAATTGACTAGGAGGTAGGTAGGTACTTACCTAATATTTTGCAAGTTTGGTTCCCCTAGTACTTACTTGCATAATGCAGAGAATCTGAAACGTTTGATTGCAACATGCAGCAAGGTTCATAGGTCAGTTTTCTCTTGTAGCGGAAGGGAATATAAAATGTGTTGCCGCAGTGGGTGCGTGGGTCTTGTCATCACCAGGCGTTGAACCTCGCAAGGTCTCGCTGCCACAACACTTCCTGCTTCGAGAGTTCGAGCACGAACCGAAACGTCTATAGGCGGAGTCTACACTGTATAATCTTGACGCCTTAAAATTACACTTAATGAAAACATTTGAGGTTAGATCTTTTTGTTGTTCGTGTTTCTTGACATTAATGAAACATGAATCGCTTAAGCATTACTTCGAGAACGAAAAGAATTTTATTACATAGTGGATTCATAAAAAATACTTTACAACTGTTGTTTACTACTAAAGTTGCGTTTAAACAGTTTATTTATAGAGAACTTCCTGCATTGATAAAATTACTTATAACAGGGTGCTTTCTAGGTAACCGAGATAATATTGTATTTTGTATGAAAGCAAAAATACATACGCACTTCAAAAATAGTCTCAAAAATCTTGTAAGTACTGTAATAGAAAATAAACATAGCTGAACGTACCTGTATGCATACAGCTTAACAAAACTTCAAGTTACAATAGGTACGCATGACTTAATCCGCGTTTCGATAGATGATATAAAAAGCTCCACAAAACCTAACTTACGTAATGTGGTTACTGGTTACTATCCGAGCTTGCTTAGAGATGCTTCGTCTGATACGAGCTGAGCCAGCATGCCGTGGCCGTAACACTTCTAAGTTCTAAGCTAAGATTATTCATTTGTGGCCAGTCATGCATGACTATCAATCATATACATACGGGCCACCAATTAATTGTTATTCAACGTTTAAATTTATTCATTTAGCTTTGAACCTATTATTAATTAGACTACTAAGACGATGCAAAGGTGAAATTTCTTGAATTAGTGTTGTCATTGTTTAGGTCTCATGACTTTTCTTTTCTTTTCCTTGGCACACATTTCTGTTGTTCTAAAGTAAAGAACTAGTTGATTAACTTTGCATTAATAACACTGTTGTTGAATAATCAAGAATGGTTGCTAATCATCAAATTAACTAGAAAACTAGACATTCAACCGCAGACGATGTTTTTGTGTTACTTTAGTAAGAAATGATTCATTGAATATAAGTTGAATAGTGTAGTGAGCATGAATCGTGATATTTTAAAATAACAGGTTATGAACAGGTGGAACTTGCCCTAACTGCGTTCAATCTAAGCATTCAATGCAAGAATACTGTGCATTATCAAATCGGTGCGCCCGCGCATCGTTGCTCCCTGCCGGTGGAACGTACCTGCGTGCTCAAGGGTCCGTGAAATGCACCACCACTACCTGCCCCACAATATTACCCCGCTCTTAAATAAATAACTCGACCTTATATCTACCTTTTTATTACTAGGATAGCAAAGTAATAATTGCTCATTGCAACAAATGTGCGATTTCATCCACATAATTGCCAACATGATGCAGTCCCTCCATGTATCTAGCGGACACACATTAATATGCAAATAACACGTGTAATTTCAAAAACTCGTAGATTAATGCAAAAACTCACATCCAACAGAAACTACTGATCGCAAGCATTGTTAAATGATTGTGTAACTAATACGAAGCTGCAGACCCCGCCAAGTGGATAGGCAGAGGCATCACCGTGACAAATGGGGTGGTCTATGCCATGACGTGTAAAGCCATGCTTCGATGAGCGGCACCCGTGGAAAACGGTTGCGATAACGAATACGTTACAAGTTTCACGTAATTGTGACTGACTTTCCATGACCACAAAATATTTAGAAGAATATAAAGACCATTTTCCTGTGCACAAACAAAGCATACACAAAATGTAGGCTAGCTTTTAAAAATAATCGTATTGTGACGCACATTGATAACTTATCCAAAACTAGTACAGGCAGTTCAGAAGTTATCTGTGTTGACCCGACGACGGCCCATATCACTACCCTAAGAGGTTACTTTATGACAGTTTGTTCAACTTATGTTACGTTTCATCACAATGTTTTTTGTTTACTGTTTGTTATGGCTAAACCAAAACCAGTTGAATTAGCTTTACCTAGTAGAGACTTATAGAAGTGCTTCAGCTTGTTTTGCTTTATGTAGTGGTGAACAAACAACAAAAATGCTGTTAACAGATTGCTGCTCGGCAAACGTCTATCATCAATTTATCACCACATAGCATATACTTTATTTATCGTTGTAACAATACATTAATTATTGCCGTGTCAATAGTTAATTAGTAATATTCACGTTAAATAGTGAGTGCACGCAATGTGAACGCAACTCGGCTACTTACTCGAGGCCACCATCGGCGTGCGGGGGCGGAGGCGGCCCAGGCGCATCGATGCACCGCGCTGACCCGCATGCGCCTCCAACGAAAGTGAAACTAGATGTAATCGCCCGCTTGTTCTCTATTTTTGTTTGTAATAGAACCGCTCGCTATTACTACTTGCCTTCCCAGCCAACAGCTATCTGTTAATCTACGCGTTTTGAACCACAGCCTATAATATCCCGATCAACTATATAACAAGTATTGTACATTACTCTCTATGGTTCACTGTACAAAGTAGTACAGACAACTTTAACATTACTTACTTTTTGTAGTTATCCAAGCTTAACATGAACAACATGCGACTAAAACCTTTGATAAACTGCTTTCCATATTTCATAGACGACTGCAACCGCCGCCATCTTGAATTAAACGCCATAAATAATTTGATTTAAACGCGCTTTGGAATGAATTACATTTCAAACCATATGATTTAACACCTATGCATCGAGCCATTTATACTTTACTTTTGTTTTCCTTGAGTGACGGAAGTCCTGATGACTCAGAATCGTTCCCATAGCGAATTAAGACTATGAAGACATCATTATCATTATGAATTTGCGCTGAAAAAGGACTAAAGCGCGTTAGGAACGGATGTTGCACATCTGTTGTTGGAGACATAATAACAAGTAATTAGCAAAGGAAGACGTCGTCCAGTGAAGGCGGCCATGTTCGCACAATGTGTCCCGCACGTTGGACCGCTTCCGTCGCCCCCCCACGTCATCTTACCCCTCAAACACCAACACCAAGACCCCTAAACGAACTGAATTATTATTGTGCGCTCATTCATCAATTGATGAACACCACTCGAGTCGAGGGTCTATTAACTCAGGCCGGAACAAAAAAAAAAACTAATTGTAACCAAAACACATTAGGTATGCATTAATTAACATTTATAAACGACGCGACGCACCCAAATAATTAAAAAAACTGATGTTCAAGATATTCTCACATAACAGAAAAACAGAAGGTATCGCTTTACATTTATATGTATACGTTAACATAAAAGTGGTATTAATTAAAGCCATTTTAAACGTGTAGAGTGGTGGAGCGGCGTTGATGAGCCCATTCGCCTGCTCCTCCTGCGAAGGTCACCCGCTCACACACCTACTTACCTTACCACGACGCGGCCGACCGTTGATTGTCTTCAACTTATATTATTTCTGTTGCCGATTGCGATATTGTAATAAATGTGTTAATTTTTGAATAAATGTCTGACCATTCACAAAATGTCAGTTTGAAATACCAGTCTTGGCGAGTAAAATAAAAATCTTTAGGCTTCATAAACACGCTCTTGTTTTTATACGGTTTGTTGTTATTCAACTTTATCTGTCTACCTTGTTTGCTCATTAACTGTTATGACTTGACTTTATACATGACTCTACGTACTGAAAATTGATTGTAGTGTTGATTATTGTATGCTAGAGGTGCTGTTTTTATTTCTCTTGTATCATTGAATGATGCCAAAACAGTATGCGGCCATAATTTTAAGTGTTTACAAAACTGGCGACATTATCCTCTTAGGCAGCACATTACAATTTAAATGTTATGCCAATAAGTCCGCGACGAAGTGGGCGTATCGGCTGCGTAGCAAATGTGGCTAATCCACTATTTCAGTGAATTGTGAAAATATTGCTTAACGACGGCGGTTGGTGGCGCGGCACGTAGTTACCTGCCTACCTCTAACATTTGCCGAAACTAGCTTGCAACGCCACCATTGCGTCGTAAGACAACCTTCGATTTCTCCCATTTTAACACAACATAGAGTTTATTCGTCAAAACCAATTTCGAAGACGACGTCTTTCAAATTTTACGTAAATCACGGTTTACACTATATTACGCTCTTTGGCAATTTCACACTTGCCTCGATGTGGCCGACTGTGGTCAGTTACATAAGAAGCCTATATTTTGGTGACCGCATTTAATGTTATTAGTATTCAAATTGCTCTAGCCTGGTTCGCCATCGTCGCGTCGCTATCAAATGCATTCAAATCAGCGCTCTATTATTCCTCTCGGACCTCGGACACGCGCTCTTGTGCCACAGATTAGATTGACTCTTGAGATCTCCGCTGCTGAATGATGCTGTGCTAAAATACCTTTGATAAAATCATTATTATTTGTGCCAAAGACTATAGAGGATGCCTCCAGTCAGTGTCAAATATCAAGAGACAGTTTATTTCAATGAATAATTAAATAATAACGTTTTTCCAATTAAAGTGAACGGCAAGAATTTTTCGTCAAGTTGTGCAGTAAGTTATCTTATTTTTAAACAACCTTTTCACAATGAGTTATTTGAAAACCTGTTTGCAAGTTTGCAACTTCACAATAAGATAATTAGATTCAATCAAACTCAATTATGGTGAAATAGGTTAAGTGTAGATCCATGTAAAAATAAGTGGCTATCGAAACCAAACTTGTATCATTTTAATTTACAAAGATGTAAGCATATAGCTTTGGACTTGGGCAAATTACGAATGAAAAACTTTTATATAAGCTGGTAAACCTTCCAAATCTTGGGTTAGATGGATGTTTACATTATACCCATAATGTTACGAAACAGTGTGGGTCATAATTATTATGGAAAGAGAATGTCTCGTCACAGTTTGAGACCAAGGCTTCGTTTATTAACAAAGCTGCTGAAGATACCAACGCTAATGTAATCTGAATTGTCCTCGCATTGTCCGTGTATAGAAACGCAGTAATTTTGGGTGATTATGTCAACTGTTCCAAAGAATGCGTCGGCGTAACAGAGCTTGTGGAACATGTATTGTTTTGTGGAGTATACGTAACGCACGTGGGCTCTTGATCTGCAGCGGAGAAAGTGGCACAGCCGGCGGCAAGGCCGTCTTGTCTCGTCCGGACCCGACCTCCAATATGCATTTCCGGGACCTGGATATTAAGATTGATCACTATACAATTTTATTCAAATTGTAACTTTGTGCTTTCGTTCATATACCTACTACTTAACACGTGGAACATTCATAGGCAATTCGAAGGTCTTCCATAGACAAGCCCTTATCCGCTTAATAGCTTTGCGTAAACGGCATCGTTTCACAAGTCTTTAATTACAAATGAAATCGAATAACCAAGAACGGGACGATTAAACATCACGTAATAATAATTAATTACTAGTCTTTCTAACAGCTTTCGACCTCTGCATGTAGCAAGTAACCGATTCTTTTCTAATAAATGTTTTATTTAAATTGCAAATTCAGTTAGCGAACTTGGAATTTAAACAGTAATCAATTCAAATTACGATTAGCAGTTGTGTTGTGTGTAATCTTCTTCATCCAATCCATCCTCTGCCTCGTCCTTTACCTCTACGTCTTCCCCAGCCACGTATTGTCAAGGTCCTCTTCGGTTGAGGGCACTGGTCGTGCACTCATTAACATGTAAACGTCATATGGCTCCGACCTCTCTACCTAGAGTAGCCCTTTGAGAGTGACCGAGTTTTCTGAATTTTGCTTTCCATCTAAAACAAACCACAGCCACTTGTATAAAATAAGAAGTTGAGTACTTATGTATAATTGGTTGCTACGGGTGTTCTAAAGTGTAAAAACAGGTCGAGGGAATCTAACATTTATAACGATGATTAAATCGGTTGCTAAACAGAGGTCGCGTGACAGTCTCTACATGTGATTGCAACATCAGCAGTCGCTGTCGCGTGCATCACGCTGTAGCAACCGTACCGTAGATCCGCATAACCTAATGTCTCGGTAACATTGTTTCTGACACATTGGAAGCCTCATCTCTGCCTCCTATATAATACCTTCTCTCAAACTACATTCCTACCTAGCCGTCCACTGCTAGACATATTTCTACTAGACATATACCTCTCTCAAGTAGAGCAAGCCGCAACACACAGGTCTTCGTTATCTACCTTACTTTTCATTTTCTAATTATAGTCTTGTCACCATTTGCACCATCCAAAACTCCAGGTTTCTAGCACTGACAAGTGACAAGATTCATCCTACTCATAAATTGATCGTGTTCGTGACTGTTGAGCTTTGTTAAAGTAATTAACTTTTCAAACGTCGGTTATTCACAAACATTGATGAAGACTGATGAGCAAAGGCACATAGTTTAAAAGCGTAGTGTTGTGTCGATTCTATATTATTGATCAGTGTCCGGATCTTAATGTGGAGTGGAGAATCAACACGCAAGCCACGGACTGGCCAAACGAGTTATGTTATAAATAATTAATTAATATTTGGCCGGCGAACTCTTTGTAGCTTCAAGGTCGTGACGGCTGATCTTCAATATTAGTCAATTGGCTTTCAAAGATTTTTGTAGATTCATTCTTATTTGAATACCAATTTGTGTCAAATGCTTAGTTTGAACTTGAATCTTTTTATTATAATTAAGCAATTCTGTTTTAGGATCTTCTTTTGTTATAATTATAGTGGTAAGATATTCTAGATCTAGCAGTTAATAGCAAGATGTTTTTTTTTTTAACCTAGTGTTATTTTCTATATTGCGGTCGTATTTTTTTCAAATACTTAGGTGTGTACATAATGTTGATTTTATGATGTTTATGATGCCCTCTTCTTAATGTCATCAGTCATCACACCATTAGGGCCACGGGTTAAGGTTGCGCCACGACTGAAATGAGCAATGAATAGACCTACTAGAGACTTTTATTATAGAATTTATTATTCATCAAGCTCAATCATTATAATTTTTATTATTATTATAATAGAAGCCAACAATATTAATGCTAACATGTAACCAACCACAGACCAAATAAAAACCAAGACGCTGACACATTTACAATCAAACTACACCTCACCAAGTGCACCATAGATATAAGTACGAAACCGACCTCACGTCAATGTTGACAGCGCTCTGTCGTGGTTTTTTATTTGGTCTGAGATGCCAGCATCAAATTAATAATTGTGTTGATCTAGTAGTATTCGTTATGAACTTAGGACTATATTAATCGAACTACGGTTGCTACAAGGAAAACCTGTCAGCGATAATCCTAATTCCTAACTATATAATATCATCATCTGCCTAGCCTTTTCCCAACTATGTTGGGGTCGGCTTCCAGTCTAACCGGATGCAGCTGAATACCAGTATTTTACATGGAGCGACTGCCTATCTGACCTCCACAACCCAGTAACTGGGGAATACGATACCCCTTGGTAAGACTGGTAATATAATATAATAATACAAATGCGAAAGTGAGTTTGTTTGTTTGTTTGATTTGGATGAAATTTGACACATGGTTAGACCATGACCTGGAGAAGGACATACTTTTCATCCTGGATCGCAGACGAAATCGCGGGCAACACAGCTAGTCTCGTAATAAATAGATAGGGTCTAACCACAAAAACTTAGACACTTGTTAAACGCGTGTCTCCTGTCAGTTTTATGTCAAACTCCTCCTTTAGGCCAAACAACTGATAAACACGGTTTTGTGGTAATAAGGGAAATGTTTAATAATTGTGAACATACCTTTATGCAACTGACTTATTATTACTTAGTCTATTATTTATCGCTCGTGTATTGATCACTTGAAGCAGATTAGCAAGTTCGTATCGGAATATGGATCGATGTCCTTAAAGTTACATACATAAATAAGTACTCAAAATAAATACTTACATAAGAATATATACTGTTGATATTGCATTTGGTATTCAAAATACTGCGTAATATGTCATACAAAACCACTTACTTTGTTAAAATTTTCACCAAATTTATTGCTGCCTCGAAAATATAATTGAAACTCGGCCTCCATTTGCACAAACATAAGTGATTTCTGCCACTACGGCCTTGTTCGCGAGTTCATTGTCTTACTTCACCTAATCTCACGTCTTATTAACACTGAAGTGTGAAGCAACAACTTATTAAACTAAATGCAATGGATTCATTCAAATAAAAAGCTAGGACTTAGTAGAGTCGCCTCATTAAAATGAAGCAAATTTTACCTAAAGGATGCAAAACGATGATATCACGAAAGCTCCCACAGAGGATATTAATTTAGTTCATCATCCATTTACAAAGTTGAATAAATATTGTTCTACATTTCTTATATTTAAACAAGATTAAGAATACACCAAGTGAGTAAAGTAAGACACTTAATTGCGGCTATATTAATAATTATTATAACTGTGTCTGTCTGTTCAGTACTTTTCCATGTGCAATGCAGAACTATTTTTATTTAGTACCAATGTAAACAGTAGCGCGATACGCCTGCTGAATTAATGTCCCCAATTCAATTGAAGTGTTTCATTAGCACAAGTGGCCCCGATTGCTTCGTTGATCGAGTCCGGTGCCCGACGATCGTCGCAAAACTCAGGCGCCATGAATACTTGCTACTAACAGACACGTGATGATGAATTCATGTGTGCTTGTAATAAGGAAGTCGGATAAAGTAAGCTTAAAATGAATTATGACAAGATATAATAATTCATCATTTAAAATCATTCCAGTTTTAAAGTAATTTAGTCGCTCTTGGCTTGGAACTAGGACTGCTGGTGGGGCATATAATAAATTATAAAAGCCAAAGTCAAAGCCTCAGACGAAATAAAAAACCAAGATAGAGAGCTGTCAACAGTGACGTGAGGCCGGTTTCGTAAACATGTGTGCACTTAGTGAGGTGTAATTTGATTGTAAATGACTGACAAAGAGGAAACGTCGTTTTGGCATGCTTCACTGTATTATTCGCAGCGCTTTGTCTTGGTTTTTTATTTGGCCTGAGGGCAAAGCTTTGACGTTGAAACCGTAAAGTAACATTATCCTTCGACACGAAGAACGCATCGTCAAATCCATGTCGAATTATGCTTCGCAGCCAATATGGCGACGCGCGACGCCTTGGTGACGATGAGTTTAAAGTGTCTCCAACCAATGCAGCGCCTTAAATAGTAACCTAATAAAATACAATAGAATGTATTACGTTACTGGAAACTAAAGAAAAAGCTATACTTGCCTAATAAAAATAAAAAATCCGGAAAAGTCAGCAAATGAAAATTTTTCAGCTTTTGCAAGTAGCTCTCCTTATTCTCGTGGCTCTACGCTCTTTCGAATTAGTTCCTTTTACGTAATTTTGAAGTAAAATCTATTCATGGTATAAAAATCTCGCTAACAACAGAGCTCATTCGGTCAATAAGATTGTGTTGCTAAGTTCGTGATCCGCAAAGACCTTCGCGCGCTGCCGGGTTCAATTAGAGATCACCCAGTTGCGTTAGAAACGAAGTCTCCCATTACCGGCTAGGGTCGTGACACCGCACGTCTAAACGCGGTGGCGTAATATCAGTATTGTTGTCAGTAATTTTCACGTGCAACTAACTTAGAAGTTAATTGTGTGGAATGAACACAAGTAGATACTTATTTGTACGTAACTAGGAGCTGAAAATGTGGGCATTATCGCATTGTATCGCTACGTGTGAAGGACGTTTGCAAATTAATGCTATGTGTACTATCGAAATTTCATTGTTCAATACACATTGGATCGAGACAAGAAATAAATTCACAATGTATTTTGTACATTCTACTTTTGCACAGTGTGTTATTGTTAATACTCGTAGAATTATATCACTCCAACATCTTTTGTTCTCATTCACTCGACGTGAACTAGTAAAACCATATTTAGGTCGTAAAAAACATGCCAATAAAGTCAGGAACCTGATACATAAACAGCCTAATATCGATACCGAACGTAATAGTTTCATAACTGATTTATTAGATGCTTGCATAACACTTCGGATAGCTAATAACCATGAAGTGTAGTCAGTTGCAATAAAAACATCATAAAACTCCAGTAAAGCAGTAATTGCTGTATTACTCTCGCAATTATTTTCAATTATAAGCAGACCATCGCTTTGGCAAACGTTGAGAAGTGTATTCTGTCTAATATAATCAGTTCAGTTATATCGGGCCGTCTGTGTAAGTTTTCCGGACGACTAGCGGAGTACGTTTTACTTTCTTATAGGAAGTGCTATCGCTTTCAACGCAGACCGGTTGAGAGTATCTACTCGCTAGATATATTGGGGTTTGGATACGATTAGCTTGTAAAAAAATATTGATACTTACTGGAAATACGCAATCAATGTTGATTTTTATGATTTGCAATTAATACGTAATCGTTTTTGTACATTTGGTATTTCTAAAGCTGCCTGTAGTTTTACAATAAATAAATAAAAGGTAATATTCACATTTACATAAACACAAATACTGTACTTAACTAAGCTAAGCAATCCGATAGTAAAGCAATCGTTGCTGATTGCGTTTTAGTCATTAAGAAACTTGAAGCATTCCAACATTTCCAACTAAATGCGACTTTTAGCAATACTTGAATTCAAGTTCAACATTCCTACTGTGAAGTTGATTAGTTTTTGATGTTTTGTTTAGTTTAACTATTTTCTATATTTACTCATTTCTGTTTTCTTTTTTCACAGGTGAGTCCTGATTACGAGTTGGATGAAATGACAATCATTGTAAGTTTAATTTATCTTTTATCGAACACAGAATTATAATTAATAAACAGAATAGGGGCACCTATTCTGTTTATTCCATTTTACAGTTTTCTAGCATTCGTCTATTCGGATAAAGTAGGTACCACATTCCCCAAAAAGAGCTTAAAGCAGTGCCCATATATGTAATAGAACCCACAGGAACCGACCATGAAGTAGTAGGATAGTTCTTATAACCAAACAGAGCACAAAGTACAACACAAACAAAAACCGCTAACAGGCGTTTGTAGAGCTATGATTAATCTTGACAATGTAGTTTAAAATTTATGTTAGGAATTATTGCCTAACCCGTTGGTAAGGCATTGGCACTATTCGAACACTTCTAACAGTTTAATTCGTAAATTTCCTGCCAAGAAAACATGCCTGACAAACGAGTGCTTCTGTTCGGGCACTCTACAATTGGTATATTTTCAAGACAATTAGATACACAGTATTGTAAAGTTTCATAACTTTCGAAGTCCATTCCAAATAATAGACTGGTCTCGCCCACAGCCATACTTGTCGAAACTTAACAGTGACTCAAAAAGGGCCAAAGATGCATTAGTCACAGAAAATGTTTATCTATGTTATTACCTCGCGTGAGTCATACATGTCGAACGATTTGCGGGGAAAGTTTAACCCGGTAGTGACGCAACAATAAAAATTACACGGACAAAGGAATTGTTGCAACTAGACCCGCGGCTGACGTAAGGGCCAACAGCTTGTCACTAATGACCGCTACACAATGATCCGTTGTCATGAACTCATGACGCTTCAGCTAGCCACGTTACACGCCATAAATAGCCAACATAATGCAGACGTTATATTCTATACCTAGATTTCGAATTCTGAACGCCTTCAACAACTGCAACGATCATCACGAACAAATTGTTTACCTGCCGGTTTTGCAAATCAACCCCGAGACGGCGTTGTCTTGTTGCATCTATAAATAAGGAGGTGCTAAAAGCGGCCCGACTGGGGGACGTGCTTCCTTCGCTTTGAGCGGCCGGGGGGTAAACATACTCGAGTTGAACGAAGCCCTTTGTTGACATTTGCTTTACGGCCGCTTCACCTCGAGTCGCGAGCTTTATGGCGCGCGCGCAATAAACACAGCACCCGTAGCGACGCCAGCGCCTGCAACGACGAGGTGAACGTCTGTATGCGCGCACGCAGGCCCACCCGCCATCGCCATAACAACACAAATCACGTTTAGCTCACTACTACGACATAACATCGACTTTATAAAATCAATATCTTCAAATATTAATCCCAGGTACCATTTCGGTTAGCTGTAAAAAACTTTATAGACTACAGGGTTTGTGCAAAGGTTTTTTTTAATTCTTACGATATTTGTAACATTCTGAACGTTTTTCAACATTCTTCATTGTAAAGGGGTTTTACTAACTGCCTTAACCAATCCCTATAAAATCCGTAAGGGTTATCAAATGAACGGATAACCCTTTGAACGTACAGCTAACTACTATATAACCCTTGTACAGCTGCTTAAAACCTTCCTTGCGAGAATCGTTTTAATATCCACGCATTGTAATATTGATTGTACCAGGAAAATAATACAAATAGGCGATTTTACAAATTCTCGAAACTTGTCTCCTTACTACGTGATTTCCTTTTCGCTATGTTAATGATTACCTACTTACTTCTTCAAATACATTTCCATTGTTTCGTCTAATATAATAAGCCAGCAGACAATCGTTTGGTAGGTGTTCGTAATATAAATAAAGAGGAGCGGTTGATATGTGATGGCATTTATACCTTAGCCGGTGTGTTCTCGCATTGCAATCACGGCGTGGTGCCCATCTGCATGCGTGCGGTACGCCCGGCGTCCGGTCTTACTCATCTAACAGTCGCTAACTATGTGAACTGCGTGGATACGTTTACCATATTCATATGCTGTACATACAAGCTAAGCAACTATATAAGGATTTATTGTAAGCTTAACATTTACCTCATTATTTAATCATCTAATTTTGGCTAATTACCATCAGATACGTAATGTTAGTCCCATAACTCATAGCAAGTTCCAAAAACCTCCTACAAGAGCAATGGGCATAATTATTTACGTACTCTCATAATAAATGAGTGTAATAATAACGTTCGCTATGTTAATAAATAATCAAGCGACACAATTATCTGACTGTTTCGAATCATATGGTGACCGTTTGAACGGATGTCTGGACTATGTGGGAGAACATTGAATCGCGTTGTTATTTGTGGTGCTTGCGTAGCTATGTTAATGTGTTTCATAATTGTATCGGCGTAAAGAGTGCCTCGTAGACAAGTCTGTCTAGTTGTGGTAAAATGCGCCACTTAAATAGCCATAAGTGTTAGATACACCAGTAAACCAGTCACTACGCAGTACGCAGTGACACCACGTGAATCATATAATACTCATCCATTGTTCACGATCTCGCGTGAGCGCTCACTAAGTCACTAAGCGGCAATTTCTATATTTCAATAATTTGAGGGAAATCTCTATCACGTCCATTATTTCAACAACCGGAAAATGAATGAGGGGACCAATATTCGCAGAGACTTGTATGCAAACTGAAATAAACGACTTTATGTGCAACCAGGGGGCGACGACGTCAAACACTGAAAGGTTAATGACTACTCTGGTCATTATTGGGAGATTGTTGTTAGGTCTCTGTCAGAGGGGACCGCAACATCTCGACTGTGATCGTTTTCGCGCAATCATTCAATAAACGTGATGGGATCAATCGCCAAGACCCTCGCTTGACTCAAAGAAATGAACCACTTCTAATAGTTGATACTACAATGCACAACGGTCGTTTGTAGTTTTAACTTATTGTTTTGAATTATTTTTTACCATGTAAGTATATAGTTTTATCATTAGTTACTTGCGTATCCGTGTTGGTACGTTGTCTTGATTGTTGATGTTGCTAACTACTGCAGGCTGTCCTGATGAGAGTATTGTGATTGTCCGAGAGTTTTAAATCGTTAAAAGTTCATTTAAATATAGAACGCATTTGATTAGAACCAATTAACGTTCAATTAAGCAGTTCTCTTGTTTGAGTTATATAGTTGTATCAATTGTCGCGAGACACTCTGTCTTAATGATTCGAATTCATGCTCGTTACGTTACTTACGACGGTTACGACGGTCTAGCAAAATGACCACAAAGAAACTCTTCACTCAATAGATAATTATAATGATTGCAATACTAAATAAAGGTCAGGTTAGGTCATTGTGAATGTGCAGCCATAGGTTAAGGTTTTAAGACGTTTAGAAACGAGGGACCGCAGAAACCTACTTAAGTCGTTCAAAGGGTTACCCGTTCATTCGGTTACCCGCAAATGTAACACCTTGTATGGATTAACCCTTTTCAACCAAATAATGAAGCGGAAACCTAATCGTAACGCTAACATTTTGAAGTTTGAACGGTTAAGCCTTATAGGTGACCGTTAGAAAAGCTAACTCATTGAGACCATTTTAAAACCCTAATAAACCCTTTCGAGGGAAAGGGTTTATCCTTACGAACCCGTTTATTAGCTAAGGGTTACCAGAAAGGTAACCCTTAGCTTAGCTTATTAACTGTTTGATTTAAAGGGGTTTACTAATTCGTTCACAAGGTATTTTATAGTAACTCGTGCAGTTGCTCTGAAGCAGAAGAGCACCATTGCACCACAAGCACCATTTGCTGAAGTGGAACTGATGATGAAGACCACAGATGGCCACCGGAAACTAATCAAAGTATTTCACGGGTTGCGATTCGATTACTTTAATATGGTGGTCACAATGCATATGGTGAAGTGGAGTTGAGTATCAGGAGAACTCCTCAACGATTAACGTCCCTGCATCAGGAAAAGTAATATTTTGTAAAAGATGATGAGCATTTGACGTTAGGCTATTGTAAATTAGATAAATTACAAACAGACACACAAAAAAAATTTTTTTTTTTTTTTCTTCAGCAACAGTCATTCGAATAGTTAAGTTTGAAGTCTTTGAATCTGCTGAAAATAAGTAACCTAAATTAACGTTTGTTGTTGTTCGATGCCGTTGCCCTCAGAGTTTATCTAGAAAGAATATATTTAGCGACACCTCGAGTTCGGAGTTCGCAAAGCATCGACAGTAAAGTAGAGGTGTAAATTTTCAGTGATTGCCAACGTAAATACGCGAGCACACGCGTGGCGATGCTCCGAGTTCGATAACCTCACTGACTACACAATTTTTCAATTTTCATTAATCATTTCGAAGAAAATTGTTCTAAGTAACCGTAGTAGTTTTCTATTATTTGGGATTGTTTCGAATATTTTAAGTTATTTAAGTGAACAGACTTAAATTCGCTGGTCACACCTTTGCGATGTAAAAATATCCAAAAAGTTACAAGATTTGTTTTTATTAGTCAGAAAGTCGTTGCCCTCTGAACGTTCTGGTATTAACTATTAACATCTGAAAATTCGCCACTAATATTTGCTCTTTCAATACCTATTTTACGACTGTAAATTGAATGTATATACCATATATGTCATTTCTTAGCTACAAATTATTTATGCTTTTCTTGCTTTCGGCTGTAACCATCAGCGTATGGACTTGCTTGTATTTTAATTTTCCGCCTAAATGGGTATGTAATCGGTACTTAGAGCTAAACTTAAAATAGTCTCGCCATAGAACATTATGTAACCTGCTGCCACCATAATAACAAGAAGCACAAACACATTGGCTCGAGCGGTCGGCGTGTTTGTAACGTTGACAACATCGCGCGCTAACCAAAACCGTACACATCGCAGCATGAAGCGCGACCTGTGCCCGCCGGATCTTTGGAAACGTTCATTACACCATCCTTCACCCAAAATTATATTTACCAAACAAACACCCGTTACAGTGTTATGGATTAGTTTGTTGGCCCGAACGTGTAAACTGTTGACGTAGAGCGAATGTCTAAACATGTGTTATTATAGTCATGGAGTACGCGCTGCCGGCTGATTACCCGCAGCTTCGGACGCAACGACCGCGGCCATTTGAAATCGACAGTGATTACAATTTTCCCTGGAGCTCGGTTGCGCGAGCGCAACGTCCGATGGAAAGCAGAGTTTAACCAATGTTCCGCTCTGATAACTCTCTAATTACGCTTCGACCGTTTTCCGTCGACACTTAGCCGCCACCAACTTAACCCCTGGCTTTTCACTGCAACATTTCACCCGCAATTGTACTGACACGCTCATTTGTTTGCTTCACTTTCGCGGTTCGCCTTTGACGTTACTGTACGGTCATATTGTTTCATTAAGCAGAAATATATTGTATACAATAAATTCCTTATGGAACAGTTTGCTTCGCGACATTTTTGGAGTAGGACAAAGATAACTTTCCTTTGTTATTTATATTGTCTGTCAGTTTTCCAACGTTTACCTTTTGGTAATGTGAACAGGGCAGGCACAATCTCTCATGAAGGACAAATAGCTACTGCGCAGACGCAGCCTTAAGAGTAGTCGGTTATTGCCCAGATAGCGAACAATAGGTGCTCATACACCACTAAAAGCATTCGTGTGTAATTGTTTACCTACCGTTTGCTGCTAACCGCAAGACTTGAACGTCTAGTATAGACTTTGTCGGCATGAGCCATTAATACGAGGTTTTATCGACTATACCTGGTGGTAGTAAGTATTACTACTATTTACTAAGTAGTTAATTATGAGATTAAAGATGGGAAATAAAGATAGGGTCGGGAACAATCTATTACGCATCATGCAAACAAAGAGCGCAGTTTCATAGAATAATTTCGTCTGTTGTATTCCAAAACACAAGTGTTTGCGTGTTTACGATCCCCGGACGAGGCGGAGGCGAATAGAATATACAATGACGTGTCATTCACATCGATTGAGGCCGCATATAAGATGCGGCGTATCATACATTATGTATAGAGCTCGTGTTCCGCGTCCAACTCCTATCCTATCCGACCTTCATGTCGCTCTGGTGTCGCCAAAGATTTGCTAACCCATATTCCCACTAGGCCCCCAGCACGTACAACAGCTAGGACGCCTTGTCATTCTTCTACATACCAGCCAGCCGACGTTTGCGCAGTCAAACCTAAAGTGCAGCACTTAGTAACATGGCAGCCAATCAAATACAAGGCGTTGAATAGATCTGTATGGGAGTACTGTTATCTAACACGACACGCGCCGACCGTTGCCCCTCGCGCGGAGAACTGTCGTCAAACAGCTCGGCGACAATTATTCGTCATAGTGGCGAGGCGACAAGCGATGCCTGAACAATAGTGCACAATCACCGCGATTGTGGCCGCCGCGCCCGTGTCAACTGCCTCTCGCGTGAACACCAGCATTGTTATGGTGATGCTCTGTAGCTTCAGGTTCGACGCTCTGTGAAAACAAAAGATGCGCCACACATTTGCATCTCTAAACGTTACTCTTCTAGAAAGGGAATATTGATGGCAATTGGGAAATTTACCGAAATAAATAATTCATGGTAGGGTTACGGACGACCGGCCCTCGTTAAAAACTTAACATTAAAATTCGACTCACCCTGGGGCATCAAAAACACCATTTTGAAGCTCGGTTAATTGGTAGCATTAACCATTTCAACATGTAGACCATTAGTGAAAACGAGATGAATCCGAGCAGGTAGACGACCAAACCTCGGGGTAGTTTTTTTTTTTAACTTAAAAGCAGGTACCGGCCGACCCTTCTAGACAGATTGTGTACATTTTTTTCTACTACAATAATAAATTTACGCTCTTGTAAAATAACGTTCTCATGTACCTTTTGGCACAGTCTTTTTTGTGAAAGATTTTATACATGTGTGCCCAAAACATAATATAAAAATGGCCTTTATTTTACAATTTGTATCCGTTTTAAAGCCTCAGAATTATTTCTTATTTTCTGGCCTCTGATAAAATGGCCCTTGAGCCCTGAAAAGCTTTAAGTACCTAACAAATTATTTTGTCATTTTTCAGAACCAATCTCGGCCAGTGCAGACAATGAACGCCACACTGAGCGCGGCCATCGGGCCGGTAGGAGCTGGAGCGGTCACAGGCGCCGTCAATTGGGAGCAGCACCCGGTGCTGGCCCGCGCCGCGTCCGTGCCCGCACACCGCGCGCTCGCCGGCCTGCTGGACCGCCTGGGCCACCGCCGGCTCGAGCGCACCACCAGCGAGCCCGCGCCGCCCCCGCCCGCCACCAGCAGATACAAGACCGAACTCTGCAGACCCTTCGAGGAAGCCGGCGTCTGCAAATACGGCGACAAGTGTCAATTTGCGCACGGCATGCGCGAGCTGCGCAACTTGCAACGCCACCCCAAGTACAAGACGGAGCTGTGCCGCACGTTCCATTCGGTGGGATTCTGTCCGTACGGGCCGCGCTGCCACTTCGTGCACAACGCGGAGGAGGCACGGCGCCGCGAGTCGACGTCTCCCGGTGGGTCGCTGGCATCGCTATCGTCGGGTGGCTCAATGGCGTCTTACATGAGCGACGGGTCGCGCTCGCCGCGCTCGCCTCACTCTCCGCTGGCGCCGCAGTCTCCGCTAGCGCCGCACTCGCCGCCCGCCATGTCTCCTCCCGCGCACGCCACCGCGTTCGCGTTCCGCCGCGCGCAATCTCCTGACCCTGAAGAAGAGCGACTCCCTGTGTTCAACCGTCTGTCGTCGGCGTTCGGGGACCTCGTCATCGCCTAGGGCCCTGCGACCGCCTAGTCCTAAGTTAACTTATACCGAACATAGCTTAAGGATCGTCCGTCACCTTAGTGCCTACTTGACGTCTTCCAGCCAGCGCCCGAGCGGCGTCCGCTCGTCGCGCCTCGCGCACACGCACACCCGCTCAACGAATGATCTCCAGTTTGTCGATGCTATTTTGCTACTTCGCCTTGTAATTTATAAAGTTAACGAAATGAAGTATTTTCTGGCGTCTCGAAAGTTTGCGGTGTGAAGTATAGTGGTTTCGTACCTACATGTTTTTAGTTATCGGCACGCACTTGTAAATGGCACCTTATAATATTAGATATTTATTGTGTAGCTCGCGGAAGTCTTCCCGATGATCCTCCGCCGAGCGGTGGTCTCTGTAAAGTTAGCTTATAGAACATTTTATTTATTTCGTACTGCCTATCCGCGCTCGGTACTGTACCGCGAGAAGGCGCTCGTGATCTATTTTTAAGGGTTTAAGATAATAATTTATTATTTATTTTGAGTCTCTTTAACTGTAATAATTATTTTATTTTGTAGCTAGCAGCTGCGATGCCGCACCGCATACGGACGAGGCCCGCGTCGACGGGACGTGGCTCGTTACCATATACCAATTCGACTGATTCTGAACCTGATCACATATGAATTACATTCAAACAAATTTTAATACAGTCACTGATATACACGCTACGGACAGAATCAGTCGGTCTACAACTCGGGAGTTTGATGGGCTTGTGGATAGAGTATACCAGTTTCATTAATCTCGAATATTATAATCGACCTCGGCAGACAAAACCGAAAGTGCTCATTTGTGGCTGCGTGCCGTGCGATAATCTCCGGCTAGCCAACACCGCTAGCGATCTCCTCCGCGGCCCATCTGAGAACTATCGGCACGACGCTCCTCCGCGCTCGACTAGTCTGCCAAGGACTTTTTTTTTCATTTTACCTCGTGCGAGGAGGACGAGATACGGCCCGAAACCGGTTCCAAGTTTAGGTGATTATTTTTGTAGTGGTCGCGCCGAGTCCCTCTCGGCGCTCGCGTCCGCCTCGCAAAAACCGCCGGGAGCGAGCCTCCCGAGCGCAGGCCCGCCGAACTCCCGAGCTTTCGTACCGATAAACCTGTATAAAGATATGACACAATAATATATGAAACATGTTTATACAATTGTTGTCGGCGAGCGGTCGCCGCGCGGGGCGCGGGCGGAGCCAACACTCGCCCGCGCTCCGCCTAAAGTGTGCCTTTTACTTTATAAACGAGATAAATCGATTTATTTAATTTTTAGTTGATCGAGATAGATTATTGTTTATTTATTGTCTCCTTTTGAATATAATATTCAAATTGGCACAGTTTAACTTTAGTCCTACTTTGACAGAGCTAAGTGATTAGTTTCCAAGTAGCATAGTTTTCTTTTGAATTTAAAGTGTGATATTTTATAATATTTATATAAAACAAAGTTTAAACTTTTAATTAAGGGACCAATGTAAGTGATTAGGAGAAATTCTGATAGAAACATCGTATGCTATCGAATCTTACCAAGAGACTGTATCCTCGCGCCACATATTGATGATATTTTTGTTACATGTCAGATCTACGAGTTCTTATAATATAATATATTACAATAAAACGACATTTGACCAATACTGGTTTTGTGTTTAATTATTATTCAGCTTTATAGAACCGAGATGGTATTTTTTATTTTGTGTTACTATTTTTAGTTTCAGTTTTTCTCCCTTTCTAAGAGAGTCGTTGCATGGTGACCACAAGATAATAATTTTGTACCTAATGTTAAGGAAGTTTTAGTTTTAAGCGTTCATAAAGATCACGATTATTATTTATTATCAGTTCATTACAAATTATAAACCATTAAAAACTGATTTATTTAATTTCTTTTGTATTTAAACCGACATTTAAGTTTTACGAATTCTTGTAACTTAATGTTAGTAATATATCATGAGTCATATAATATAACAGGTTAGTTTAGTACCTACGACACTTGTAATTAAGTATTTAATTTTTTAATTTAATTTCAATGTAAGTTTATCTTCCAAAAATGACTACTACGTATTCTATTTTCTTATGGACAAACAAATTAAGTATAAAGCTTAATTATGACATTTTTCTTGTAAGTTTCCTTATTTCCATCTGCATTTTTATTGAATTATAGTCAAAGTAATGTTTAATTTTGTTTTTTTTTGTTTTCCTTTGTTTTATCCCTATCCCTTAATTTCATTCAACATGACATACACATACAGATAATTAATTACAATATTATTTGTTGTACACAACCGCACACATTACATACCTACACACATACATACAGTGATACATTATTACAGGTTAGACTGGAAGCCGACCCCAACATAGTTGGGAAAAGGCTAGGCAGATGACATACAGTGATACATTATTACAGGTTAGACTGGAAGCCGACCCCAACATAGTTGGGAAAAGGCTAGGCAGATGACATACAGTGATACATTATGCCATACAAATGACTAAACAAGACACTTCAAACGACTATAACAACAGGGGGCCTACTACCACCGCTTACAGCAGTAATATTTTAAAATTACTTCAGTGCAGGAAAGAGATGAAGCTCTACAGGACTTATAGCTCCATCTCTTTCCCCCACTGAAGTCAGATTAAAATAATACTGCTGTAAGCAGTGGTGGTATGCCCCCAGGTCGTTAACATTTCCGATTCCGAACTAATTCAAAAATCCCCAATAGTTCCTTGGATTATTTTGTAGGTTGAATCACCAACTGATTGAATTAATGAATAATTTCTGAAATATGGGAAAACCCACATTAACAAATTTGACAGACGCGGAAATTGCTCATGAATAAACATTAGCACAATGAATGGCGTAATTTCTATATGAAGTAGATAGGTAAACAATTAAAAAAAAAACACCTGTACATAGTGTGTAGACTTCAGTAGATGTCTAGGTATTTAGTATGCCATATAATAGAAGCGAGTAGTAGTCGTCGAGTTATTTGTGATAAAGAAAATACAATTCCTACACGACTAAAAATCGTGCCGAGTTCAGCTTTTAGCGGTTAGCCAATGATATTTTAATATACCTAAATTATCATTGCGGTTAACTACTTAATTTAACGAGCCTACATCAGTACCTACCATTATTAAAAAATATAAATAGGTTCACTTTTAAATCAGGGGTTTTCGATAGGGCCCCCAAGTTACCCCTCCAATCCAGTCATGCGTTTTGAATGGGTTAACCCTTTAAAACTAAACAGTTTTTGTAAAAGGGTAATCCCATAAACCCCTAGAAAATAAACTGATAAACTCTCTCAAGTGGGTTACGACACTTACCACTGAAATCTAATGCTTTGCCTGGCAATCAGTTAGGCTTACCAGATTAGTAAGGCATTCAACTAAGAGGAAAATCTAGTAGGTAGGTACTCTACGCAGCGAAATTACAAAATGCCATTTACCTATTTATTTGTGAATAACGAAAGCGAATATTTGTACCTTACCGAGTCTGGCAGTTCGTTACCTGCATTGTACACAGACAACAGTTGCGATAAAATAATGGAAACTTCAAACAAAAAATGTTGAGTTGCAATAGCTACTGTTGTTTATTTTGCAATGGATGATTGGATCAGTTCGACTGCACAGTAATTGAGGGTAGATAATAATTAAAATTTGTAGGCGAATGATAGGTACAATGCTTTTCAAATTCACCGACTTCAATGCAGAAATCTAGATAGGTAGCCTAAGTCAGCATGAAAAATATTATGTCCTATACAAAATCCTGATTACCTATATATGGGCCAACAAAACTACTAATAATACTTAAGTATTGATTCCAAGAATGTTAAGATAATCGATGTCATACATATTATTAGCAAACAAGGAACTTAAGCACAATGTCATAAAGTTCAAGACCAAGTCAGTCATTTGGATGAGCATAAACATTTGGTACTTCCTTTCTACACGTTCGTAGCGGAGTGAAAACTGTAAATAGTTTTTTTTACGGTATCCTCTTCTTATGCCCAAAATATAGTTTTTTGAATTGTCTGTTTGTCTGAATGTATGTTCCAGCAACACGCAAATACTATCTACTAACTAGATTCTGTTCAAATGAGAAGGTTAGGATATTGCAGATAGTTACCGATATAACTTTGTAAATAAGTATCATTCCGCTATATTTTTATGGACCTAAGCAATAGGTACACTTCTCATAAAAAAAAACGAAATACTTCTCAATGGATTATTAGAAAAATAATTGCACTAATGTCATTTATCAATAGTGTAGTAGTACAAGGTTTCGAATTCCCTGATCCAAATTCAAATTATTTTTTCAGTCTCTTGTTTTGTCTAACTTCTAGTCTGTATGAACAGGGCCGGATTTTAAGGTGTGGAGTCTGTGGAGGTCCCGGGGCAACCAAGAAGTGGAGGTCCCGATTTTTTTTGACATAAAAAAAAAATATTTAGATTCGTTTTCGGTACTTACTATATTAATTGAACGTATCATTTTTAATACCATAGCCAGGTCATGAAAATAAAATTAATAAAAATTTAAAAAGGTTCCATGCGAATATGATTTTATTAAATAAAAAAAAAAACTGTGGGCGCCCAGGGCCATGGCCCTTGTTGCCCCGCCTTAAATCCGTGACAGTTAGACAGTTGAAATTTTCACAGATGATGTATTTCTGTTGCCGCTATAACAAAAAATACTAAAAAACAAAAAAAAAATTTAAGGGGGCTCCCATACAACAGACATGATATTTTTGCCATTTTTATAAATAATGGTACGGAACCCTTCGTGCACGAGTCCGACTCGCACTTGGCCGGTGTTTTTGCCTCAATGCAGCACTGCGCATAACGTCATCTCTCTCTTCGGTATACCTTCTTCCTTCCATCATTACCATACAGCATAATTATACTCTCGTCAGAAAAGAAAACCTTGCTCCATTGTGGATATGACGTGCAAAGTGAAGTGGCGCTCTTTCATCATCATCTGCCTAGCCTTTTCCCAACTATGTTGGGGTCGGCTTCCAGTCTATCCGATTGCTGCTGTAGACCAGTATTTTACATGGAGCGACTACCTATCTGACCTACACAACCCAGTAATACGATACCCCTTTGTAAGACTGGTTGTCAGACTCGGGCTTCTGACGACCCGAACGACTGTCAAAGATCTACGAATGACAGCCGGGACCAACAGCTTAACGTGCTTTCCGAGGCACGGAGGACTCTCAGTATGTAAAGATGGTCACCCATCCATGGACCAACCCCGGTAAGCGTAGCTTAACCTGATGGATCGACCCGTGCGGCAGTTATTAATTAGCCACGAGCTCCAGTGAAGTGGCGCTCTTTGATGGTCTATTATTAATTTCGGCCCATTGCTGCATTGGCGTTGTGTGGTACCAATCCACGTTCCTTCAATGTTCGTCTAATTGTAGAGTCACTCACAGTCACCCTTCGAACAACACGGAGCTTTTGTTGCAGTTCAAAATCGATTTCGCAAACAAACTGTTATTGGTTGTCTAGCTCACTTACCTAAGTAGGTATCGCATTCGAGGTGAGATGCAAAAATTATCGAACACGCTACGATTTTGATTACTCTTGAATCCCACATACTCGTATTTGTTCAGTTCAGATATGAAAGATTACCTAACATATCCGAGGTGAACTGCAAAAATGATCGAGCTTGCTTCGTGGAGCTGAAGATGCACCCTGCCCTGAAAATAAACCTGACGGCGCCTATGGTCTACACGTGTATATATATTATTTTAATAAATATAAAACGAATCATGCGCAACTTTCAAGAACAGAGGTTCGTTTCGTTGTAAGTAAATTGATCCTTGTTTAAAACTAAGCCAGCCGGGTTGAGTTGAGTTCTCCGGCTGAGTCGGCGACTCTTGTAACCCAACACGAAGATAAGGACTGGCCTTGACAAAACAGTAACGACAGCCAATAGTTATGTCACGATTTATCATAAACTACTTTAAAACTAACCACATAAAGTCCATAATCCCACAGAATAATTACCACAAACGAAACGATGAAGTTGTTAGTAATGTGTAACGGATGTTATAATCTGGTGCTCGATGAACAAAATAATGAATGAGCTTGTGCAGGGGTCATAAGATCAGTCTCTTAATTAGGTAGCTAGCTCAATAATAAATGCTAAAATTACGACTGAGGAACAGTGACGCATTGCCGGAAGCCCAAAAGAAATAAAATTATCACGTGGTGTTGAATTATTATAACTCAATAAAATCGCTCAAATATGTATTTACCCAGAATCTAACTTAGGTAGGTAAAGTCGGGAAAGTCCGATGTTGCGGGAAAGTCCGAATGGGATACCGGGACCTTGGCAATAGGCAATTGAAGTTACACGAGTGGGTTTTAGTCAGTAAAAGTCTGACATCCCGCTCCACACAGAGCGGGAGAAGTCATTGGATGATTTGCCACCCTCAAAAAATAAATAAAAGGTAGGTACCATAAAATGCATCTATGTATGACACAAATAGTTACTCATCTATCCTCGTATTATGAAAGCCAAATAAATCTGTTCTTCAAAGCGGTTCAGGAATTAATCAAATTCAAAAGCATTAGACCATGCTGAATCAGACCCAGGTAGAATGTAAATGGGACTAAACCTATTTTCTGGCTTTTGAAGCATAACTGCAAGACTGCAACGTAAAAATTGTAACCTTTCTTTTGTTTCACAACTGCAATCATTGCAACACGTGGCTTAGGGATCATACGATCTCCTTGATATCAGTTTACATCTATTGTCAACACTCAATGACGTTTGCAGTTCCGCATCGCCGTAAACAAAACCACCATGGAAGATTACCTTTTGGAATGTGGACTGCATTGTCATTTGTTCCAAAACCTAGTCAAATTCCACCATTTCGTTCGTTATATCAACCGACATTATCACGTCTAAGAAAGTAAATACTTAACTCGATGTTGGTTCAGCGATAATAATAATTACTGCTGGATGTGTGAGGGCGACCATTATCTAATATTTGTACAGAATACTGATTAGATAGCGAAGGAGATGTATAAATACGTGGAGTCACTAAACCGATTAAATTGATGGCAATTTGAGAAGGCATTACTTTGTTGGAATTGATGTATAACAGCTAACTGAAGAACTTTTAGCCATTACTGAATTAATGCAAAAACATTTAAAATATTCTTCCTGATTTGCATCTTATGACCGATAAGATTAAAAAAATTATGCTGTGGTGATGACGTATTACTTTTAATGAGTCGTTCGACTCAGAAGCTTCATCTTCCGCATTATTATCATTACAGAAAGTCATATTATGCATAATTGAGTGAACCTCTTGCGAAGTAATAATAATTTATGTAGGTATTATTAAAAAGTCTAAAGAAAAATGAAGCATATTTATAAATGCAAGCAACCGCATCCACTTTAATGCATGTCGACGGATTAAAATGAAAGTTATTTATATTGACATAAAACAGATAGAGGTGAGGTGAAACTGAATGACGGACCCCTCACGTCCGCTTCCTGCCCTGTTAATGCCGCGAAATATTTGGAAAGTCACGTTTTCAAGGGTAGTTGTAAAAAAGGAAATCACAAGATTTGCATTCCGAAACGTCAAGCGGCAAGCCTGGCCGTTCCGTGTTTATTTATGGGATTAACAGAAGGGCAAACGGACGTGATAAGAGATTTTGAGGGTACAACTTGTATCCACAAATATACACGCTTCGGGTAGTGTCACTGTGAAGGTAACTGATAAACTAAGTAAATTGAATGGGACACTTGAGAGGTTTATAAATACCTTGATAAATATCTGTCAATGCGATTACTTTACCAAATTGAACGGAAAGTAGGTATGCACTACTTTTTGCTCACAGGTATTACGATTCCATCATTAAAATACACAATATCAACAACCATAAATGCTCACTAAATTAACGAGTTTGTCTCACTATTACACAACGCCACTGTTTTCTCTTGAAACAAAATTAAAGATCTGCCTGCTTCGACAATGAAGTGAAATTTTTAAACGATTTCATTAAGCGTAATAATCTTAGATTTTACAGTTGAATTAGCGTAGAGTTTTTTCGTTGATGTGACGTTGGATAAATTGTGTTTCTTAGTAGCCCTAGGAGCATTGTGGTGTTTGGTAGCCCTAGGAGCATTGTGGTGTTTGGTAGCCCTAGGAGCATTGTGGTGTTTGGTAGCCCTAGGAGCATTGTGGTGTTTGGTAGCCCTAGGAGCATTGTGGTGTTTGGTAGCCCTAGGAGCATTGTGGTGTTTGGTAGCCCTAGGAGCATTGTGGTGTTTGGTAGCCCTAAGAGCATTGTGGTGTTTGGTAGCCCTAGGTGCATTGTGGTGTTTGGTAGCCCTAGGAGCATTGTGGTGTTTGGTAGCCCTAGGAGCATTGTGGTGCTTGGTAGCCCTAGGAGCATTGTGGTGTTTGGTAG
Organism: Lithophane semibrunnea; assembly: GCA_947363905.1. NCBI lineage: Eukaryota > Metazoa > Arthropoda > Insecta > Lepidoptera > Noctuidae > Lithophane > Lithophane semibrunnea. The sequence goes on from OX376198.1 coordinate 9,421,874, forward strand.
CCCTAGGAGCATTGTGGTGTTTGGTAGCCCTAAGAGCATTGTGGTGTTTGGTAGCCCTAGGAGCATTGTGGTGTTTGGTAGCCCTAGGAGCATTGTGGTGCTTGGTAGCCCTAGGAGCATTGTGGTGTTTGGTAGCCCTAGGAGCATTGTGGTGTTTGGTAGCCCCAGGAGCATTGTGGTGTTTGGTAGCCCTAGGAGCATTGTGGTGCTTGGTAGCCCTAGGAGCATTGTGGTGTTTGGTAGCCCTAGGAGCATTGTGGTGTTTGGTAGCCCTAGGAGCATTGTGGTGTTTGGTAGCCCTAGGAGCATTGTGGTGTTTGGTAGCCCTAGGAGCATTGTGGTGTTTGGTAGTCTTAGGAGTATTGTGGTGTTTGGTAGCCCTAGGAACGTTGCGGCGCATGGTCTATTACAATAAGCATAGCTTAGAATGCTGTATCAACGGTTAGGCACGGCGACAAGTGACCCGCTACCGGGTGAACGCAATATAAATTTTACTACTCGATGCTTGTACCATCGGGCACACAAGCGTTATCTTAACAAAAACATAATCTTAAAACTTTTCAGTAAAATCATTGCGGATGTGGCGTGGAAATAGAATGGATTAAGGAAAAAATATCGCAAAATCAGTAATTGGTTTGAGAAACAAAAGTTGCTTCTAAGTCCATGGCGTCATTCGGCAAAAATCAAAACAATTTGTATGGTAATTATTTAATCAAGTAATTGTTATTTAAATTCGCAGTAGGTAATCTGAAATATGTGCAAATTCATTTCCATGCTAGCCTCAAGCCTGGGAATCGGGTAGAAAGGGTCAAGTGTGAGCTTAGGTAACTTGATCTGGCCATCCATATAGCTACCTTAGAATCAATTCCATGAAAAGTTATTTTCCTGGAGTTTTCAATATGGCACAAAACTGTCTTCAGATTTCAGTACTTACAGAAACGGAACCCCTCAGAGGTGGCAAGCCACTAATTTCAACACATAATCACATCGAAAAAAAGTCAAAAAGAAAAACCCAAACAAAAGTTCATTTTTTTTGTTAATTGAATATTTTGTGGCCAAGTATACTCGAGCAATACGGTTGGCAGGAATCGAGACAAAGGCTCGTAAAGATACGCGACGTATCGCTCGCTTTACGTAACTCAGGCACTCACCTCGGGCGCACTCAAACGCACTCATACGCACTCACATGCACTAAGACTGCACAAGGTTCATGCACTTTTTTGTTTGGTCTTAATTGCCCGTTATGAAGTATTGTTTGGGGTGTTGAGTTGAGTTCAGACCTTAACAATCAGAAGTAACCTAGATTTCGAAATATTTCATTCTCAGGGCAGTCCTTCTGATATAACAGATTGTTTTTAGGTACGTATCAAAAAATCAACATAACATTCACTGAAATTCAACATTTCGTCTTCTACTGGCCCCTATACTGAAATAATATATATAATAATAAATAATATAATCAATCTGCCTTCCCACCTATGTTGGGATCGGCTTCCAGTCTAACCGGATGCAGCGAAATACCAGTATTTTACATGGAGCGACTGCCTTTCAGACCTCGACAACCCAGCAACTGGGTAATATGATAATTACGATACCCCTTTGTAAGACTGGTTGTCAGACTTTTGGGCTTCAGACGACCCGTAACGATTGCCAAAGATCCACGAATGCCAGACCATCGGCTTAATGTGCTTTTCGAGACACGGAGGAGTCTCGGTATGTAAAGTTGGTCACCCATCCACAGGCCAACCTGTAGCTTAACATGATGAATCGACCTGGGCGGCTGTTATTACTTAGCCACGAGCACGAGTCATATAATAATACCAATTAATTTAAGTCAAGTCAAAAGACAAGTCTATCTTAGCCAGACATGACTATGAAAAAGCTGAACTTTTTACTTGTTAGGGTTAGCTTCGTCTACTAGAGGTAAAAGGATAGACATCAGTATTTGACACGTGGCAAAAGATAACAGTCTTTTTGATTTTAAATCTCAAATCAGTTCAGAAGTGTGTCACATATAAATACAATATTTATATTCCATTTGTTCATGTAAAAGGTACAAATCAAATTCTGAAATACCGTAAATGAATTCTATTATGTGTCAACGACACCGTGGCCGTTATTCAGTAAAGATTTATAAGGCTGGATCATGATAAGTTCTAAATTATAATCATGGAAATTACAGGTTTCTGTAGATCCGATAATAACAAACAATATTTAGGTACTCATTAGATAATTAACACATATATCTAGACAACGAGACAGGTTTAACACTCTAAAATTGCTTTACAATATGCTGATGTAATCATCGGGCGAGGCAGGCAGTGAGTACAATAATTAATAAAAGGTCAAATTCGCATTGATCGTAAAGAGAAGAATATTAAACCATTGCTAACTTGAGTATAAATCAAGCGCAGTGTGTGGGCCGGGCGTTGTTAGCGATAACCCGCGATTTTACAACACTATCGATGATGTCACCAGTTTCCCTCGTACTGTCATATTTAACATTAGGCTGCAATTTTCGTATTGACAATACTAATGATAAAAGATGTGAGGTTTACGGACATCGGAGATCCCAAGTTAGATTAACTGTTAAATAAAACCCCTCTACGCTACTAATGGGATTTTCCTAGTACACATCATGCAGTCTTAGACATGTTGTTACAAACTGTTTTCAGTTTTAATTGTATGAGTTATTTTTAATAGAAACATAAAATAAATACGCTTTCGTCAAACATTTCTTATGCTTCGTCCGCACTGCGTGCAGAACAATGTCGCAGAGCGCAGCGCAGTTCATAACCCTAGTCTTGCTAATGCTTTAGACATTTACATAATATTACTATGCATAGGTAAATGCCTACAAACAGTTTGTTTACACTCAAATAATCGCTGGTCCGATCCATTAATGCCGCTTTAATATATGGCTAGCGAACGATAAATACGATAAAAGAGCGTTTAAAGTACGATAGTAAGTAACTGATAAAGATATTTTGTAGTCAGTGATAAAGAGGTCGGCTAGCCGGAATTGAAAATCTTGAGTAATCTGTAGACTCGGTTCCATAGAGTCTTTATTGAATTTGTACACAATGGTGTGGCAGTAGGTGGGGCAATATTTGATACATTACTGAATGATAACTGAAATTAGGTACCTATATTACAGGAAAATTCTTCTTGAAACTAAGCTATAAATGTAATGCATACACAAGTACTTTTTAGTGTACAAAAACTATAAGTAAGCTATAAAAAAGAAGGAGTTAAGCAGACTTTTATTGCAACAAAGCATGAAAAACTGAGCTTTAAACCAAAACTGTTCTGAAATAAACGACAGAAAATACACAATCGCATATCCGGGAGTTCTAAACAACTAACAGGTGCATTCAAAGTGTAGTTATCGACGTTCGTAATCGTCACCAAGTTAGATCACTGCAGTTAAGCAACACTTAGCCGCAGTCGGTGGTTGCATGATCATTTACGGGCTCGCGATAAGTGGAGACCGCATTATACGTGTGCTCGGCCCGATGTTAACATAACGACTATTACGAGTGAATGCTTGATTGAATGTGTTGGCGCGAAAAAACAAGCAGGCTTGATAACCGCTGGTTTTAACTGCCTGCTTTAGTAAAGTAGTAATGAGAATGGCGAATAAGAATTTTCTGTAGTTTGATTAAACAAACATGCTGGTTGTGGTTCTGGACAGGCAACGCGTGGTTCTGGACAGGCAACGCGTGGTTCTGGACAGGCAACGCACTTATTTGGATTTTTGCTAGAGGAATTGAGAAACCTGGAATTTACATTGTTATAAGCCGCTGTTACATAGCACCATCTGAATCAGTATCGGTAGCTTATGACGTACACCCTTGGGTACATGTTTTCACTTTTAAGTGATGGAATTAAAAATATCAAGTGAAAAAATAAGGGATGCTCATAACTAGCCTCATGTTAAAATCGTATTTGCGGTCGGAAAATTATGCAACTGTTAAATAACTTAAATGCGTGTTAGCAACTAAGTAACACATCTGGTAAGGTTACTGAAGCGAGAAGAACTTTGTAATCGCTAAGTGGCAAAAAAAATCAAAAGTCATTTATTCAAACTAGGCTGAGCATCAACACTTTTCGGACGTCAAACGAACGGCTTTGACATCTTCAAGCAAAAACCGTGAAAAATAAATACTTACAACAAAGATGTCATACCTACTGCGATACATTGAATATATTATGTTTTAGTAACTATTTTGGCAACGGGGTGGTTAGAAGGCGTGGTAAGAGTAGTATTTAAATATTTCAATTGCAATAAAATTCTCTGGCTTTTAGTAATCCCTCTAGAATTTTATAAATACATCTGAATTGAAACAAAATATTAACATCACCCCCAACACCCAAATTCCCACATCATCAAGATTATCATGTCATGATTATTATCATTTTCTACTGAAATAGTATAAAAGTAAGACTTCCTACGGGGCCTAAGGACGACCTTTCGTAAGATAGATAGATAGATAGAATACTCTTTATTATGTACACCATAAAAATTACAGACATAAATCTAATCTAGTTAGTATCTAATATGGCAGCCTACGTACAATACGGCCGTCATAACTTAGCAGGTCTGAACATAGACGTATATATCTTTCGCGCATGTTCTCTCACTCACACTCACCTCATGTCACCCTTTGATTCCTTAAAAATGTTACTGCGCAGCCCTCTGCGCGAAGTTCGGAACTGCCAAGTTATATAGGCCTTCGGCCGTATTGTAGGGTCTACGTAGACGTAGCAGTTTGCTACGAATGCTACGACATTTTTTAAGGAAGACATTTGCCATTTTATTTGTATGTTGCTGGCAGTTTTAAGAAACATTGATTATTTGAAAAAGAGAAAATTCACTTCACTTCTATATTGACATGTCATCATCATCATCTGCCTAGCCTTTTCCCAACTATGTTGGGGTTGGCTTCAATATTGACATGTAAGAAAAGAAAATTGAATAAAAGATTTTCTAAGACAATTTCAGTAGTTTTATCTGAAACAACTGGTCCGTAATTACTACTACACATTAGGCGGCTCGCCCCCTATTACATAGAACATAAACATACCTGGCGAAATGTACTTATCGGTACCTACACCTAGCTACCTATAAGTATACCTCTGCCGAACCCTTTTGGGATGATGGAACCCTTTGCGTGATGTTATTGTTGTGAACATCTATAGAACAGAGTTGTTTCGTCGATTCTCAATTATTATAAAATATTATAGACCAAGGTTCGCCATGTCTCAATTACCAAAATATTGGTAAGATCGTTTTTTTTTGCAAGGATACCGACTTTCGTTTCTGCCTTACCAAAACCACACGATTATACAAAAGCGAACAGGTGTTTCAACAAGTATCGAATGTTCGTCAAATGCTATTATTTCGCACTCCATATTTCAAAAGAATGACCGTCAGCAATATAAGGAAAGACATTTCCGCTACTTATTTTCAACGCAACGTATTTTCCGTCAAATGTTGTTCCTCTGTGGTTCTTGAAAAGGTAAACTAGTTATCCCATTCTTGCCTAAAAACCCCCCTGGCTGCCTAGCTTTAAAAGCAATTTTCCTTCCATTATGGCACGGACGTTAGGCTGTTAGGTACTCATCAAACGTTCTTATGTGCGTCTAATGCAAAGTATTTCATCACTCCGTTTGTATTAAGCTATAGATACGCCTCTGCTTAACCCTTCGGGGAATACACGGCGTGATGTTCTGTTATTAATAACGTGATTGTTACTTTTCAGCAGTGATCGTTATACACTTCTCTGTTTATGGTGGTGACATTACTTAGTGTATTAACGTATCCCTTTCTTTTCCAAGGAAATGTTTTATCTGTCCAATCAATCTGTCTAGCCTTTCCCCAACTATGTTGGGGTCAGCTTCCAGTCCAACCGGATGCAGCTGAATACCAGTATTTTACATAGAGCGACAGCCTATCTGACCTCCACAATCCAGTTACTGCATATACGATACCCCTTGGTAAGACTAGTTGTCAGACTTTCTGGCTTCTGACAACCCGTAACGACTGTCAAAGATCCACGAATGGCAGCCGGGACCAACGGCTTCCACGGACCAACCCTGGCAAGCGTAGCTTAACCTGATCGATCGACCCGTGCGGCTGTAATTACTTAGCCACGAGGTCCTCCATGAAATGTTTTATTTGTTCATTAACATAAATTTATCAAAATAAACACCAATACATAAAATCTCCAATTTCGGCCTCAAAATGGGTCATGTTTATTAATAATCCTGTGTGGTGTCAGATAACGTCGTTTATCTCTAAATGCCTACTTATATGTTATTGTGAATGATGTGTCGAATTGTTTCAGTTACAATATCAATGTGAATAAAAACGTTTCAAATGCTTTATCGATATTTATTACTTTGAATAATGTATTCAGAATATTGACCCACTTACGGCGTTGTTATCGAGAAACAAAAACTAATACGAAAAATTGTTTATTTAAAAATAATAAAGTAACTCTGAAGTGCAAGACAGTGAAAATGCCAAATATATTCAGTGATTTCTCCTTCTCCTAGCAAAGGTTAGCAGTCTCTCTCTAATCAGCCTATAATGTTCCCACTGCTGGAACACAGGCCTCCTCTCTGTAAAAGGGACTGGGCCATAATCCACCGGCTCAATGCGTATTGATCAATGACTATAAAGCTTTAATTCTCTTTGGGATTGATAGACACATGGTAGTCACATGTTTTCGAATTTTTGGTTCTAGGACATGCCGGTTCCCTCACGATGTATTCCTTCCCAGTTTTGTGGTTAGCAGTAACTAGGTACAATAATACAACTATTTTTCCAGTCCATCGAAACACAAAACTCTATTAATTACCTACGTCTAAATTGGCTGCACAGCATCCGCTTTTTATCTTTATTTTTAAGCTTTAAGAGGTATGGACAGTAATCTACTGCAGCTGCATATTTTTTTGTAAAACATTTTGTTATATTTCGATCATTTTGCTGCTATCTGTACACAAAGTTATTGAAGCCTTGAGCACAAATTGTCCCTGGAGTTATGTAGGTATGGCAAATTGATCACAGCTGCTGTTGCATGGAATGAAAATTAAACATACACTTTATTATTTTCCTGTTTACCGCGATTGCTATAATAAACGTATGAAGAACAAAATAATTACAAGTTATCACGACGTGCGTACCTTAAATGCATCATACGATACTGCGTATTTGTAACTTTTAAATAAGTACTTTAATGTCCATTTGTCCATCTGTACGTTTTTATAATTATTTATCTTAACAATGGTGTAACGAAATTAAATTCATGTTTTAATTTATATGCTATTTGAAAATGTTATTATTATTATTAATCGCGACATGGCACACGCAACCTGTCCATAGTCGAGTCGCTCTCCTCTATTGCAACAAATATAAGATACCGTAGCCGTACAATAAGGTATGGCAAACTTGAAATAACTTTATAATGAAATACTCAAGATTACCTATTATGTTGTGCATTTAAGAAAATTAAAAGTCATTACGCATCATTAAAGGCAATTAAATCCCTTGCCTACGACTATATAATCTGTCTTCCGAAGTTTCGACAAGCTCAAAGGAAAGTTGAACCAATAAACAATGCATTTATTACCAACTGCGTATTAAATGGTGTGTTTTTTCCTTCTTACTGACCGAGCAAGAGGTAGGTTCATTACTAAAAATAAAAATTTAATGGATTGAACCAGTTCTGTGCCTCCGACCGCAGTCCGCGACCGACGGAGCGACCAGTCTGTTTGGCTGCCTCTTACTCATCACTCAGCTTGACTCAGCTTACTATTGTTCATTACTTACCATCCTACTTGTGACTGCACTCTGTAGAAGAATGACAATGACCTTTGTACACAAAATGCCTTACTTTTTATTCTCGACGTCAACTTCTCAAGTAATAAGTCATAAAATGGTTCCTTTCTGACAGTTATAGCCTATGTTCGTTAATTGTCGTAGTAAATGCGTGGCCGTTGGCGCTAGTGTTAGACTGCAGTAGCAGTTCATATATTCCTGTGCTACACATGACTGTACCACTATATAAAATAATTATGGAACTGTATTGTCCTTGCGGGGAAGCATTAATCATTTCTGTTCATTTATTTTTATTTCCTCATAGCGTTTCTTTCGACAGTTTCGACGTGGTGAGAAATTGAAATTGTGTAAGTAAGTAAGTACAAATGCATTAAAATTTGCACACGGAGATCAAATAAATAATTGCTACTATATCGTATTTTTCTTTGATAGCCCACTCCTAGGCTATCTTTGCAATTATAATTAATCATAATATTTGACTGTTTATATTATAATAACGACTTAATGTTTTTTGTGCGAGCACATGATCGTCAGCATGTATATAATTTATATATGAACATACTACTACATACCTAATACAGCAACGACTTTTCCTTTCTATAGGGTACCTACCTAATTAACAAAAGAAAATTACTTAGATTAGGTAATTAAAATCACGCAGAAGGTCATATTTTTTCTGATTATTTAATTCCGAGTTTCTGAAGCGGTAAAATGATTTTCACGCGTTGAATAAACCTTTTTTTTTTTTCTGTAAACTGTCGGAAATGCTTTATGAATAAGTACCTACCTTATCTAATTTGTATTTTTAATGTGAGAAATCTTGATTGCGCATATACCATATTCAAGATAATTTTACAGTAGGTAAATGACTATTTGTCTTTTGATGACTATATTTTGTCAATTTTTGTACCTATTCCTCGGGTTTGTTTAATGAAACCGATAAGTTTCTTTTATATATTTCAGCTTTATTAAACGGCACCCCAATATTGCGTACCCACATTTTGACACAATCCAAAGGATTTTGAAAGTATTTGCTTTATTCCGCGCCCGAATTTTCAAACAAACGAATTTTCGAACATTTAATTTTGAAGCAATGGAGTCCGCGCGACTGCTAGTCACCGCCTAGCGCTTGAGGTATTTGAGAGGTGAGATGGGGGAGGTAGACAAAGGCTAAGCTAACTCAGTCTGCCAATTCCCAACAAACATTTACGACGTTGAGTAGACGTTTTGGTGGTAACTTAATGTTATTTAGTATAATCGTATAAATATCATAAGGACGTTTACTCGACGGCATTAGGGCCCATTTTATTCAACTTAAGTTGCTAAGAGTTTCGTGTAACAGTCGTATAAATACCTACTTAGTCGCATAGTATTCATATAAATGTCGGCGATTTGACTAAATATCATGTAATGATAGCTGTCGCGGCGTGTATTCGACTTCGGGTCGAGTTATGGTACACAATATGACTTTTATATAATGTAATCGTTGTGTTATTGTCATTTAAAGATGATGCTCATATTGAACGAAATTATATTGTAACAGATTATATCACGTTAATTTAATATGGCGGTGTTTTTGACAGCTGAGTTAATATTGCATTTTTTCTTTGTTATTTGAGGTGATAAAACCATTTCATCAGTTGTAAACCATTGTGCAATCAAGTTTACTGATTAATGTGAGGTAGGTTTGGAACAAATTTTTTATGCGCTTTTAAAACTCTAACGTTTTCACATATTTTATTAATAATTTTATTAAGTGACTGCGTTATATGACAACTACATAACTTCCCGACCTATAAACTGCGTGTTCATTGTAAATGTTTACGCCATTACAGTTGATTTAGGGATCAGTAATAAAATTACAAACGCTTAGCTAACTTAGTTCAAAGAATTTATATTAAAAAAATAGAATATTTGTGTGCGTGACTTATAACTTAGTTAACTCCTCTCAGGTTCCTTGCTGGAACGCGTAATTCTTTTAGGGCCCGCTGCTCGCCCGACATCGCGCCCCGGAGGCCCGCCGCGTGTCAGCGGCTCCGGGTAAAACCTCAATATCTTGAGTTATACTTATCGCAGCTCGATAACGTAAAGTAGTTTGGATTCTTGAATAAACAGACCACATACTTATCTATATACGGTGAACGGATGAATACAATAGGATTTACAATAATACAATATTATCGTAAAGTGCGTGGTAGTTTATCTGTTCTTATGTTTTGACGATTTCTGTTAAAAATACTGTTTCTATTGTTATAAAATTTTGCAGGCAGTATTATGAATAGATAACGAATCTAAAAAAAATAACAGTTTGAGATAATAACAGAAAATAAAAAACAAAATTATTACGTAACTAGAGGTCATCCTGACCTTGATTTCAAGGACTGTGTTTTGACGACAAAATGTTGTTATTATGTCGTTATAGTAGTGAAAATCACTTACAAATTGATTCAATTACACTAATTAATATTTAATAGTAGCTTCCCACGCTGTAAACATCATAAAACAAACACTATTCACATAATCACCACCACACTCAGTACTTTCACGGCATTTTTTTGATATGCTAATTTTGCACACTCAACTTATGTATTTTGGTAATATTATTATCACACACGATGTATAAACTATTAATTATTTGATTTAATATCACTTCACGACGATTACGGCAGTGAAAACACGAAATAATTATTAAAATATGCACGAAGACTGTCCGCGCACATCCGCGCAGGCGCTCTGACAGATGACACTGTCAAACGTCAATTTTTATTTTTTAAATATTTTGTTTTTAGTGGTATTCCATGCACAGATTAAGCATTTAGTAGATTAATTTGACGTGAATATCATCCAACTCTAGAGTGCTACTGCCCATAGACACTATTAACCCGTATTGCAGTAGAAATAGAGATCTAAGTTGCCTGGCATCGACTGATGCATTTTATGCATCAGTGGGGCTTGAAGGATATTTCCGATTGATGCATCGCGTGCATCATTAGGACTCAAGCGGGTCTAAATATTTTTTTTGTTTTAGGTAGGTAAACCCCACAATGATCTCTAATTATGCGGATGTTGATAAGTTTTTATCAAAGATGGACCTCATTGAAATGATACGCGCACATTTGAAATGGAAAACTTGAAATGTTAATTACGTTCCTGGGATAATTAAAAAAATGAAACACTTTTTTCACATAGTAATGTCGTAGTATTATAATATCTGTGTCGTATTATAATATCTGTGGTAATGGATGTTATCATTAATCACTACAAAACCGATCTCAAACGACGTATTTTTTGCTTAGAACTAAAACAGTGCCTGACTTGACCTGACTTGACCTGACTAGACCTGACTAGACCTGTCTTGACCTGACTTGACCTGACTTGAGTTGAGTAAATTGGTAGTTGAAAGAAAACTAGATTACGCACCTTGCTAAAAGTGAGTTATTGATGCACGAGGGTTATGTTGGTGCCCGAGCGTATGCGAGGGCACTAAATTAACACGAGTGCATCAATAACTCACTTGGCGCTCGATGCAGCAATCTACTATTACTGCCTTTTTAAATTACCTCCTTCATATAGATTTATTTTGCTTTAATGCAACTTGTGGAATATTAAAATCAATAGCCCACTTTTTTAATAGTCTCTGAAGTCATCATTGTTGGTTGAAGTGTCTTCTTTATCAACATTATCTTCATTTTCGGATGACTTCAACTTCGAAAAATCAACAAGAGTCCTGAACTTTGGAAAATGAACTGCGGGGCACACTTGTAGTATTTTGGTTAAATTGATTAGTTAAATTTGCATTTAAATGTGATACGGAACCTTTCTTATTTTCCTCACTCTCAGCTTGAGCTCTATTACTTTGTATTAAAGTACGCGAAAATTGTATACAAGGTTATTATAAACCTTTAATATGAGTATTAATTAAGTAGCGGTCGTATTATCATGTTTGTGATACTTTAGGATGTATACAGGTCGCACTCGTAATACTTATTCGGCTTATATATAATGGTAACAAATACTACGTGTAAACAATTATTATCCGTTTAGCAGATGTTTAAAAGGTAATTATATGACAAAATGTACAGTTTTATGACGTTTATACTACGAAAACGTTTAGAGGACGAAAAGTTGTATAAGTAAGTCTTATAAATGTCGAAATAACGTCATATGACATTTATTATACGACAAAAAATGTTTATGACTATTCGGACATATAATACACCAATACATGACGAAGAGTTAAAATAATGACTATAAAATAACTTTAAAAAGACTTAAGGTCATATAAAAGTTTGATTATATGACAAAAATGTTTGTTGGGTTTTGTCAATGTCGCCCAATGTTGCTTCAATTGTTTGCAAATTCGTCTGTTCGACAAAGTAAATGAGGCAATGAATGTTGTTGAATTTTCAAAATAAAGGCATTACCATTGTAAGCGTAGGTATGACGCAATTAACCCTGCAGTACACAGGTACCTGTCGTGAAAATGGTCAATTTTGTTTTTTTTTGACAAATATCATATATAAACTAGTTTCCGCCCGCGGCTTTGCCCGCGTGGTATGTCCATAAAAAGTAGCCTATGTCCTTCTCCAGGGTTCAAAGTATCCCCATACCTTTCATCCAAATCCCGTTTTAGCATGAAAGTGTAACAAACAAACAAACTCACTTTCGCATTTATAATATTAAGATAACAGTTGGGCCATTTGTCCTACGCGAAAATATAATATGGTGACATCTAATCACGTAGACTTTTACCATTGTCTAAGAAACCCGTCGCCGCTTGTGTAAAACTAAGTATTAATATTCATAATACATCATATTTTTATATTAAAAACGTTGTGACACTCGCAGAACAACGATATTCGATACGTGGAAGTATTGAATATATTTTTTATTGTTGACCGTTAATTTATGTTTGTCGTATCGTATTTTAAGTATTTTTCCATAGGGGTACAGTAGAATTCTACTAAGCGCTTACGATGTGTGTATTGTCAATATAGCTATTATTACAATGCTTATGGTATAAAGTTACTAGCCCATTGTCTATCTAATCTATCCTATTATTAACTAACTAACTATGATTTCTTTCTCTAGCTGTTTCGATCAACAGTAATCAAAGTCGTAACTGTTGTAATATTTTTGCTTGTGTACTTAGTAGAAGTTATGTGTTATTTTTTGACACCGCCTTCTTTAAATAATATTCTTTTATATTTTTTATTTTATTATATATTTTTTCTTTTATACCTTTATATATTTTTTAAGTTTGTTTATTCGATAGGTCACTGGTAACCATGATTTATTTTTATAAAGAGCATCTGAACACTGCCTCCGTTAGTTGATATTATTGTTTATACCAAACACATTTTTGTAATCCAATTATATTATATAAGGAGGGAGAAGTTCTAAACATTTTGCATTTAAATTCTTAAATTAACGCCTCGCGGTTTCACCCGGATAAATCTCGATCCCGTGGGAATATCGGGATAAAGGTATCTTATGTCCTTCCTTACCCAGGTCATGGTCTACCCATGTGCCAAATTTCAGCGTTTTAGCGTGAATGTGTAACAAACAAACAAAGCAACAAACAAACTCACTTTTGCATTGATAATATTAGTTAGGATTCATCTGAAACATTAGTTTCTGCAAAAAAATAATGTGAATCAGTCTATAGAAGGATTTAAACGTGGGTACATAAGGAAAGGTCAATATGTTACTTGCTTGACTCATCGCTGTTATTAATGTTATTATCTTGCAATTTTTTGCATCATTCACACGCTTTGAGATAATTGCTTTAGTTACATAAAAAATATATTCGATCGTGAATCAGTTTGACGTCAAATCATGATGTTCGTAGAAAAATATACCATAAAACCCAGTCGTTACATTCAATAAGTTGAAGCGGGGAAAATCTATCTCGCTTTTATGTTTTCGATCTTGGAATTCTGGAAGAACATAATTTAGGTAGGTATAATATACCTACATATTATACACTAGCTGTGCCCGCGACTTCGTTCGCATGGATGTCGGAAAACAATAATATGTCGCTTAGAAAAGTTGTACCTTCATTTAAAAAGGGGGAATCTTTCGACCACGCCTGGTGATTTTTCCTAGTAAGAAACTGCCAAAAAACTTGTGTTTTTATTTAAGAAAATGCTTCTCTATATAAAATATTAGCGGTGGAACCACCTGGATCGGACACAAAAAAGTTGCTAGGGTTGCTCACACGCGAAAGAGCTACATAAAGTTGGCCGTGGGAAAAGCAACCAATACTAAGATCCACCCCCGCAACGGATAATGTCTGGCCCTGAGCTTTGTTAATGGTCATGGCGTAACACAGGCTGACGGGGAATTGCACACGCTTAAAACTAAACGGGAAATTATTGGGAATGAGAGGAATTCTTGGAATAAAAACAACATCACCGGCGCCGCAACCTGTTAAGATTTCGGCTTCGATGACGTTGTGTTGGTGATTGGTGACTATGAGCCGAGTGCCGTTGCAAAGTTTGGGAGGACTAAAATTTCTGAGAAGAATTATTGGCACTCCGACTTTTAAACAAATTTTGTGTGCTGAAAGACCGGGTGTGTTAAGGGATTCTAAGAACTCTACTGGATAGTGTGTGGCATCTTCTTCTTCGGGAACCGTATTTATCGATGTATATCGTTGACTTTCCCCAGAAACATGTGCCAATATTTGTGTATTTATTGCTGTCCGATAGTCGAACAAATCAAATCAACCATAAGGCCTCTGCCTCGAATCTTGCGGGCAGCGGGGCGGCGGCGGCGGCGGCGCGGGCGCGGCAGGATCTTATGCGTAAAATCAAATGGACCGGTTCTCGAAAACAGCGGCGCGGCAGCGGCGAGGCGGCGGGCAGCGAGCGGTGCACTCCATTCAAGCGGTGACCGCCCGCACGTCTGCATTGCAGTGTTGTTGCCCACAATAAATTGAGCGTTAGGAATAAATTTGAATCAAAAAGATGTTGCCGCCATTGTTCAGACATTTCTTTCGCGAATAAAAACAAATATCTCGACGACACAATCGTGAACACAACACTACGCGGCTATAGCGACGCGCGATCTGCCCGCTAGTTTCGAGAACGGGTCTTTGATGCCCGCCCCGCACCCGCGCCGCCGCCGCCGCCGCCCCGCTGCCCGCAAGATTCGAGGCCGAGGCCTTACACACGCCAGCAACGATCGAATCGAATGAGCGGCGATCACGAATCATACGAACAAATTACGTAGTATAGTACAGTTCGATTCAAACTTAATGGCGGCTCGGAACATGAGGCGAGTCGCTGCGCAGTAACAATTTCATGTGACAGCGGGGGTGAGGGGTGGGGTACTGCGCAGCTAAAAGCTAACTTCCGAGCCGCCATTAAGTTTGAATCGATCTGTAACGACTCGTTTCTTGACTTCTTAATTTGAACCTAATGAACGAAACCAACCAAAATACCAAATCAAAACCAATCAGATCAATTAGGAGTGAGGCGTATTTATCGTCACAGATAAAAATCACAGATATTATAAAATAGCAGATAGCAATTGCTCCTAACGATAAAAAATATGTTACTTAAAATCACAGATCCTCAAGACTGTTACTGTTAAAACTTCGGATACGATTTTCGACTTTCACGAAACGAAATAAAGAAGATATTCAATTGAGTCAATACGTATTTATCGTCTGTACAAAAATCACAGGCTGTGATTTTATAACAGATAGATACGATTTTCGACTTTAAATCAAAAGAAATAAAGATGATATTCGATTGAGATACGTATTTATCAAAAATCACAGGCTGTGATTTAATAACAGATTATTTGGATCTGTTATTTTTTTGTCACAGTCACAGTGATCACAGATATCGTGTTTCACCTGTTACAACCGATCTCTAAGATCACTACTTTCAACGAATGTGACAACCCAACCAACAATTTATTATTTATTTATTATTATTATCGACACTTAAGAAGTCAAAAACAAAGATACCTACACTAAAAATGATTTGGAATATCTGGGCGAAAGTCATTCTTCGACTGAGACTCTTAACACCGCGATTCAGAAAATGACATTAAACGAACAACGCCATCTATCGAGCACGAAATGATACTGCCAAAATATATGGGAAAACGTTCGAACACTCTGTAAGCTAAATAAACTATGTAGAAAAGTGAAAAATTAAAGAATAAATACCTATATTTTTTAAGAAATTAACATTTGTCACTATTCTTTCATGATTATCAAGATTTGAAAGATAGGTAGCGCCACCTATCGCACAAATACTAAACTAATAAATAAACAACGCATCTGGAAAATTTTAATTAACCTAACTTTAGAGTTATATTCTATACACAATGTATCGCGTTAAGTTTCCGCGCAAAGAAAATGACGGTCATATAACAACACACGATCTCACAGTATCATTTCGCGTCAATAGATGTCGTTACGTGTACGATGTACATTACGTAATGAAAATTCCTTCTTGAACACTTTAAATTCATATATCTTTTGATATTTTGAAGCGATTGCGATGAAACAAAAACTAAATGAAACATCGAGTTACACACTATATTTGAGTATAAAAGTTAACCATATTGATTTCGTACTTTTTACGTGATAGTGGAACAATCAAACTAAAGAACATACAAACAGACAAACAGACAAAAATTCCAAAAATGGTAGAAATGGAATCTGTTGGTTATTCTTGGACAACCAACCAATTTTTTTTTTTTTTTTTTTTCATTGTACAGAAACGCCTCTTCTACAGATTTATTATATGTATAGGTATAGGTCTATCAAGTTATTTATTAATTTATTTAACTACAACGATTGTGTTAAATCCAATTACAGTAACTAAAATTATACAAATTTTAAAAGTAGTGAGCTAAGCACATATTACCTCCAAGCAAGACATGAGTCGCGATCTACTGAAGCTGTTTGGAGAGGCTTGATAAAACCTGTCATATAAAATGTCTTACCCACCGCAAAAGAAAAGATGATATGGCTAGAAATAGAAAGGAGATGACGCATAATATAAGAGATTATTATGGCAGAAGAACTCGTGGCTAAGTATAAGTAATAACAGCCGCACGGGTCGATCCGTCAGGTTAAGCTACGCTTGCCGGGGGTTGGTCCGTGAATGGGTGACCATCTTAACATATCGAGACTCCTCCGTGCCTCGGAAAGCACGTTAAGCCGTCGTTGGTCCCGGCTGTCATTCGTTGATCTTTGACAGTCGTTACGGGTCATCAGAAGCCCGAAAGTCTGAAAAAACCAGTCTTACCAAGGGGTATCGTATTACCCAGTTACTGGGTTGTGGAGGTCAGATAGGCAGTCGGTCCATGTAAAATACTGGTATTCAGCTGCATCCGGTTAGACTGGAAGCCGACCCCAATATAGTTGGGAAAAGGCTAGGCAGGTGGTGATGGAAGAAGAACTAAGACGACAGGCAGCGCCAGCCCCGAATAAAATTGGGATAAGGGCAGAAGGATTGATGACCAGTCGCTATTGATCTTATCCCGCGCAAGCTGTTCTTGACCATAGAGCAGGGGTCGGCAAGTAGTTTTAGGTGGGGTCCGGATACCTACTGTGGGATTTTAACGAGGTCCAGAAAATGATAATAATTAAGTGCCACTTAGTTTCAAATAAAATTCTGAATTATAAAACACAAGACCTAAAATTAATATGAAAAACTGCATCGACGGTCTTGAACCGACGGTCTTAACAGTTTTTTATAGCTTGGTTCTCTTGAAGAACAGCAAATTCGAAGTGTCTTCTAGGTTGTGGTCCGTTGGGCACGCCACAATTGCGGCGATAAGTCCCCTCTTTGAGGAGTGGCTAGAGAGGCGCCACGGCGTCCTCACCTTCCGCCTGACGCAGGTCCTCACCGGACACGGTTGCTTCGGGAGGTTCCTGTTTCGTATAAGGCGGGAGGACACGCCCGGGTGTCACCACTGTGTGGATCGCCCGGAGGACACGGTGGAGCATACGGTGGAGGTCTGCCCCGCTTGGGCGGAGCCCCGCCGTGTCCTCTTGGAGGCGATTGGCGGCGGTGACCTCTCGCGTTCGGCTCTGGTCCAGGCCATGGTACGGAGCGAGAGGGCATGGGAAGCAGTCACCTCCTTCTGCGAAGCAGTAATGCTCGCGAAGGAGGAGGCGGAACGCGTGAGGGAGAGGCAAAGTTTGCGCCCTCACGCCCCTAACCGCCGCCGCCGCTGGAGACGCCCTGGGCGTCGGGAATCCCAGGCGGATTCCCGGCCACCATAGGCGCGGGCTTGCGGACGGCGAGCAATGGGTAGCTCGCCGTCCGATCAGGACCAGGCCCGGGTCGATGGCGCGTCGTGTTCCACGCGCGCCTCAAAGAGATGTCAGCACAATTGGCGGGGTCCGCTAGTACCGATGCCTGCCAGGGTTGCGGGTTAGTCCGAAAGGGATACCGGGACCTTGGCAACAGGCAACTGGAGGAACACGGGTGGGTTTTAGTCAGTAAAAGTCTGACACGCCCTTCCGCTCCACCCAGAGCGGGAGAAGTCATTGGATGATTTCCCACCCTCAAAAAAAAAAAAAAAAAAGGTTGTGGTCCGTTAATCACGAACGTTGGTTTTCAAAAAAAACATTTTTGAGAAAGATGATTCACATACGTATGTCGAGCCAAACATAGTGGCAGTGTAAAACAGGTTAACTAGGCAACTTAAAATATAATAAGTAGGTACCGTACTAAGTTAGATTCTATGTGGCTTAAAAATATTATTTCAATTAATAAAGGTATACCTTATCTACGTATTAATGTATACTTGGTATACAATACATTACAGTATTTGACGGTCCGAGGTTCGACCTTTCGCGGTCCGCAAACGGACCGCGGTCCGCCTGTTGCTGACCGTTGCCATAGAGCATAGTATTGGGAATTCCTCCAAGTCTATGACCGAAATTCCTCAAAGTCGATGAATTCGTAGTTCAACATTGGTTCTTTCTTTCAAAAATCTGTAGAATGGACGGGAGTTGCTCAATGTAGAATCTGAATCATCCTGTAAGCTAACTTGTTCAGAAATTCTGTTGCAATTCTGTTGATAGGGCTGAAAATGACGATAACAAGGTAAAACATATACGTTAACTATTCATTATTATTTTGGTGTCGAAGTTTTAACTGCGGTTAGGACCCGTTGTGGTCACAGGAATTTATGTCCGATATTAATGTGCTGCTAATGCTACGGCTACACTTCGCGTTATCGCGAACTTTCTTCGTGCGCTCTCTGTTGCTCAGCGAGTAATCGAGGGGTGTGCGAGAGAGAGCGCACGAAGAAAAGTTCGCGATAACGCGAAGTGTAGCCGTAGCATAACTGTCATCGTTTACAATTACTTTAAACTCCGCAGATAGTTACATCGTATAAAAGTAGGACTATATTATAATATCTGTGGACTACCTATTCCCAACATCTCAAAAGAATTTATCTTATTTAATTGTAAATAAATTTTTGTAATATACAAATAATTATGTAGAAATAAAGCTGAAATAGGCTTTTTTTGTTTCCCGAAAATAGCATATAGCATAATCAGCCTATAATGTTCCCACTGCTGGGACACAGGCCTCCTCTCTGTGAGAGGGAGTGGGCCGTAATTCACCACGCGGGCCCAGTGCGGGATGGTAGATGTCACATGTCTTCGATTTTTTGGTTCTAGGACATGCCGGTATCCTCACGATGTTTTCCTTTACCGTTTTGAGAGCAGTGGTGATGAAATAATTTACACAAAGTAAAGCGCCTGTCTGGGTTCGAACCTACGACTTACAACTCGTAAGTCACGGCCGTTACCGCTGGGCCACCACTACCCGAAAATAGACAAAAAACTAATAAAAAGCTTCATAACCAGATAATATTATTATTTGTATTATAAGCCACATTATCGTCGCCCTGTCAGCTATCTTCGACAGCAGTAACCCACTTAGCGAGTTATCAGATGTATTTTGCTAAAAATAATGAACAAGTATCACTTGTGATTGTTATACCTAATCTAGTGTACGTATTTTGTGACATAATTTCAGAGGCCCACTTGAACATAGGAAGCTAAAGCTAAGGTCTGAGACACAAAACTATGCACGGCGGAAAAACCTTAGTCTAGAGACACCATGTGCCAAAAACTACGCGACGGAAATTTTGCATTTTTATGTTTTCTATGAAGACTAAGCGACGTAATAGGGAATATGCATGTGATTCAAATATGGGTCAAATATTTTTTTTTATAAACTATATTACTTCAGAATTATGCCTCCATCAATATTTTTTAATAAAATTTATTTTTGAGCGAGAAATTAATTTTTAAAAAGTCCCAAAAAACTGTAGGTAATTCAAATACTTGAAAAGCTAAGAGCGGATGTGACGTAACAATCTGGGACAACAATCAAAATGTCAATGTCAAGTCAATCAACAAGTGTCAAGTCAACGTCAAACGCTCCTACAAAAAGGAGCGTTTGTCGTTGACCTGACAGTTGCTTGTCTGTTTTCACGGTTTGTGACGTCACCACACCAAGCGCGCCAAATGGAGGGCGTTTAAATAGCCCGGATCGGGTGGATATTTTTAAACATTTTTTTAAGTACTTTAGATTGCTTTTTTACCGTCGAATTTTTTAAACTATTATTTGACGATGTAAACTATCGAATAAAAATAATAAAAAAATACATGCATATTCCCTATTGCGGGTGTCATAGGTTATTTTTAAAAAAGCATTGCAGGAGAAAAGTCGCGTAATTTTTGTGAATCTGCGATTCTGCAGCCTAATTGCGCAACACACTATCAATCACAATCTGAATCATTTTGAAAGATAACGCTAATCCATTGCTTGATATGTTCGAAAAATAAATAACGCAATTAATGTTGTTGAACTGTCAGAATGAAACGTAATTGTAATAAATTGATCGTGTGTTAGAGATTTTGTACATTTTTAAATACCTACCAGAGCGCCGAAAGTAGGTACTCTACCTACAGACTTAATTTCATAAAATAAAGTCCGCAGTTTTCATTTAATTTTCAAAAGACAATATTTTTTGTGGATATGGTTTTTTCTGTGATTACAAAGTACTGATTAATGAACAATGAAAGAAAACATTATTTTTTAAATTATTGTCATCAATGAACCAACCAACGCGTCAGATGCGTGAAGGAAAATTTGTTGTGTTTGCATTTATTGATAATGATAATACTTATAGCTGATAACGGTAATCTCGATATAAGTGTACTCGAATTGTCTCAATACCTATCTCCTTCCATTAACTTGGTTATTGGGGAATTATTAGTCTGAAGTCTAAAGATACCCCGGAATGTAGGTGTTACGGTTACTTTATTTATAAAAAGTGACTCAATAATATTGTACTACTTATTTATTATTATTTCCGGTGGCTCTATGTATTTTATTAATTGAATCGACACAAAATTTGTTCCGCAGTTCCGCGTGGTTCCCTGCGCACACGCAACTAAGATATCAACAAGCAAAAACGCAATCATCGTTAATTACGATTGTATCGTGTAATGATAGTTGTAATTGCAACATTGATCACTATTTACTTACACAATATTATGAAATTAAAACAATTTATCTGCAATTTCAGTGTTAGTTTATTATCCGTTACGTTGTGAAGTCTTAGGTCATTAATTGTTAGATTAAACAGAATGCGATCTGACGACATATTGCGTAGGTACTACCGAGTTTGGTCAAAGTAACAAACTCCTTTGTACCCGACTGCCTCATTAACAAAGAATTATACGTTCATTGGTTGAATCATCATAACTCGTCATAATTTAATATTGATAAGATAGCGTGTAACGACTTTTTCCGATGATTTATCCAATATAAGATTATTTGTTCAACCAGTCTTGATGGTGACTTTATCATTGAGTAAATAACAAGAGGTCAACATCGATGAGTGTCAAGTTTTTTTAGCAATTCAGCTCCTAGAAACTTCAATTTTAACTTTCAAGGTCAACCGTCTAGTAAAATGAGCAATCCGTTGTGTTATGGTAATTTCATCAGTAAGACACTATGATTCACTATGTAGTTACGTATGAAGAATGAGGAAAGATTTATGCAGTGAAACAAATGAATACATAGATTCCCGCAGAACAAACGAAACCAAATGTTAGGATGACATAATAAAATGTGAATGTGTTTGTGTGAGGCAAACATCGCAACATTAGGAAATGGTATTCCGTGTCTAAATAGAGGGAACACCTGTGTCACTACATTTCTTTAAGTCAGTCAACACACATACCCTTTGATTGTACACAATAATGGTCAATTGTGGTATGGTGGTGGTGTGTAATGGGGTATTAACTACTGCTTGTTACTGAAATATTTAACAACAATGATATATTAAACGACGTAAAACGTCAAGGCATTATGGCTGGGCACACAAAGATATATCATTTATGTGCCAGACACCATGTTCTAAGCTTACAACTGGATTTGTTGTAGTTCGACGGCTCCCACCCACCAAATCTACATAAATTTAACTAAACGGCGCCAATATACCGGTTTTTGGTATGAGAAGGTGCTAAAAAAGCAGGTGTTTTAGGTATATTTTCAAAATCGAGGCACGCCAACTTAAGGAATGCATTGTATTGGTAAAAACTTAAAAGCATCAAATTCAATATGATGCTTTGTTCACCTAATAAATGCAGTAGCGATAGGTACAGGTACCTACAAGTGGCAGGCAGGTATCGAATTGAGGACAATACGGATATTTACTCAAGTGCCCGCCATTTGTTTTACCACTTATGTATTAACTTAGTACTTAATGAATTATGTGCCACAACAACATAAGTACCGCGGTACATAGCTCAAGTGTTGTTTTTAAAAAGTCTACACCAAAATAGGTTGTTATCGGTCAACTTGTTTGTGCTTCCGTCATCGCGTTTGTAATCTTTGCTATTAAAATTATTGCATTCTTATTAATTCAAAATTTCTTTTGAAGATACTGATAAAGAGGTCGAGTGAGGCTAGTTTCGTAGGTTTAATTATTGTGATGGCTAAACTGGTTACCGGATGTTGTTTTCATAGCTTATCTTACACGCGTCATTCAAGGAGTAATCAAGAGGAACCTGTCTTATTTGGCAGAAACTCTGATATTTGCGACCTATCGAGGAAAATTAAACTAAAGGGCTTTGTAGAGCAGTCTACATGAATAATACATTATTTTAATACTTGTCTTACATTACTTACATACCTAATGGCATCATGAGATAGCAATCAAACCGAAATTTCGTTACATTGTTTGTTTCATTGATATCTTTGAAAAATATCCTTTTAAATGTACCTATCTATTATGTATAGGTATTAAATTATTTTGTTAATTAATGACTTATCTCTGTTTACCGATATGAAAATCAGCAAAATACTTGGACCTGACATGACGGCCAGAACTGTTTTCACATGGCCTAGCCTAGGGCATAGTCATAGAATTTTATTCAGAACTAGCTGACCCGACAGACGTTGTCCTGTCAACATTTCAAGTTCCAAATTTCCCAATTTTCCGGGCACATTTTCCAATTTGCCTAATTTGCAATATTGCGAAAATTTTTAAACAAAAAATAGCCAAAGCGGTCCAGCTGTTCTCAAGTGATACGCTTACCAATGAACAGCATTAAAAAAATATATATTAGATAGATAATTTTGTTTTATTAGATACTCTTAAAAAAAAGTTAAGTATAACTTAATTTATTTTAATAATCCTTAGAACTAAGAGCATAAGTACCTACATAGGTACTTACGCTCTGAAAAATACCTTGTGTTGTGCGGTTACTGTAGTGTAGGTGATTTTAATGTCGCTCATTGCCATTGTGTTGTGCGTGTGCGTTCGATAAACTTTGTTTATAGCTAAATGAGCGATACAGCGTGCGTTGACCTAGCTCTCAAATAGAGAACGTATGTATATATACCTACTGCGTTTAGATTGTGCGTTGATATGCGTTTGCGCACCAATTACGAGATCGTTCTGCGAGATTACCACTGAATGTGACGTTTACATTTTATGTTAATTCAACATTACGGAATACGGAAGTATAGGTAACATCCGATTGTTGAATGAGAGATTTTGCGTTTACTGGGCTTTACATTACCTATCTACGAGATTTTAACACTTCCTTGAGCTTAAAATTGCAAGGTTTCAGCTTCTGCAGTGAGTTACTTTGCTATAGTTATTTCCGCTGACTAAAGCAAGTAGGTAGGTGCCTACAGTCCTATAGCAGGAAGACTCATGATTTGCATGGAACACAGTGCACTGTATGAAATTATGAATCATTGAGTTCTCAGAAAATTCAACGACAGACTAGATCGTGTTTAATAATAAAACAAATTGTTGCAATAATGAGTTGTATTCCTTTGTATTATGAGTTTTATGTAAACTCACTGGAAGTCCTGGATTTTCCAAGAGGTCCAGTGTATTTAAAACCGCTACTGCATGGTCGAATCTATTTTTATCTGGGAATCATGCTAGTAATATCTAACTTACTTCGCTACCTAAGTAGGTAAGCATTTTTATAGATTACACTTTTCCCCCTAAGGGGGATTTTCAGGGGGGATTTGTGGAATAAGCCGAGTTTTTGACCGTGGACGTATCCTAGTGAAAACTACCCCAAGCCATGCCAATGGGAAGATAACAGATTCAATAAAAAATTGTACTTACTTACTTAATAAGAGCGGATACTAATAAGGCTTACGTGCTGCTACCCTCGTAATTAATCATTAGGTGGAGGAACATTTATCAGTGATCTACTTATCAGACAGGCGCGACGCGACAGAACAGTTTCTATGAAAACTTCATGGAAATTGTTCTATTAGAGTCGCGTCGCGTTTTGTCAGGCCAATCTCAAAGCAAAGAAACATAATCTTAGTTCATTAATTCTTAAAATCTGTAATCTTGTAATTTATGCAAACAGGCTCAAACAGCTAATTAAGTATACTAATGAAATACTACCAAATAACATTCTGAATCATTTGATTGAATACTTATTCATAATTTCATTCGGAGTTAATTTAATTTGAAATTCCTAAAACTTGTTGAAAAACTCAACATGAGAAATTATCAGTTGAGTAAACTGTGAACGGAGCAAGGTGCACAGAAATTTCGCGAACAATTTGATTCACAAACGTTATATAATTACAATGAAAATGCAACAACAATAGTTAAGAAGTGTATACGTATGTTTATTGTGTTTTTAGAACAATGTTATCAAACGGCTGCCTCACTCACACTCACGGTATCAGTCAAAAGTCTCAAGTAGGTACCTACTACCTAATGAGATGATACCCCGTTATCTACAAAACTCTCACATTTTGTAAGACATAAGAAGGTTCCAACATGTTTCATAAAGATTATAGGTAAGTACTTAGGTAGTACAGTCCTCACGTCCTCAGCCATCACTCATCTCATCAGACCAAATAAAAAACCAAGACGGAACTCTGTCAACAGTGACGTGAGGCCGGTTTCGTAAACTTGTGTGCAATTAGTGAGGTGTAGTTTGATTGTAAATGTGTGCGGGTGAGCGTGTATGCACAGAGCGGAGGTGTAGTATTGGTATGCTTCACAGTACAGGTACGACCTATCACTAGAATTTTGGTTGAATAATATTTATGACATTGTTATTGTACTTATACAGGATGTAATGGTAAACACTCTTGTCATTCAAACCATGGGTAGTTGACTTAAATATATAAATAAATGACCGAACACAAAAAAAAAAAAGTTATTTTCATTAAAAGATTTTAAAAAGTTTCTATCTGACATCGTGCTTGCTAGCGAAACAGCTGACTGACTAAGGGAGGGATCGCGCTCGCTGCCGGTCAGGTCACATCCCGTACCCCCCGCCCGTGTTGAGACGCAAGTTCGTTGCCCTAGCGCATAGGGCCACGAACTTGCGTCTCTTGTGGTAAAATTTTGATCTAAAATTTTTTTTTTAAAAGTTGTAATTTTCCATTGATTTTACGTTCTATAAATGAAACCAAACCACTGGTTTGAATGACAAGAGTGTTTACCCTAACACCCTGTATATTATCTAAGTATTTTTGTAGACAAAGACTTTCATTTACGTACCTACTATTATCGTTGGAGATAGCATGCTAATATTTTATCATAAACAATTAAGCAAGTACATTGCAAGTTTTTGTTTTTTATAGATTTATTTCTCTCCTCGCCTGCAGCAAAATAATTAACAATCTTGCTAATTTATGCAAATAATCTGATGTTATGACACCCTGTTGAACATAATAACAACATTATTAATGAATAAAGTTGCCTTGGTAACACTAAAGGTCATTCTTCTCTAGATACCTCGTACCAATCTATTTATCGAATTATTTCATTCTATTCTAATCGTAAAAACTTGAAAAAATTGATTATAATCTATCTCTAAGCTGATAGTACGATAAATGTGAATAATATTGTACTAACAGCTTGTAATGGGCCGAGGCCGGCCCAGGAAGAGGTGGCGAGACCACCGAGACTCAAACCGCAAGCATTGGATCGAGGTGGCTCTGGAAAAGGATGCTTGGAAGGATTTGGGGGAGGCCTTTGCTCAGCAGTGGGACAGTAGAGCCCTATTTCTACAAGACCTCGAACTTACATAGAAAAGGAACCAGCATTGATAAGCACAATTGCCTCATTTTGGCCTGTTTTTTTTTTGGTGCAGGATGTTGGTGATTTCGAACCATTAGCAACCTTGTGCTAAGAAATGCCAGTCTAACATATTATATGCTAAAGCAATAATATAATATGTTGAATATATGCAAAAGCGCCTGTTTGAGTTCGAACCCACGACCACAACTCGTCGCGGCCGTTACCACTGGGCCACCATGAATATATGCAAAAGCGCCTGTTTGAGTTCGAACCCACGACCACAACTCGTCGTGGCCGTTTCCACTGGGCCACCACTGCTCCCATCTCAATAGGTACGTATGACTGAAACAAAGAGAAATTCACGGTCTACTCACGACGAGTTTATATTGAAAGTCACCATAGTCACCATCTTATTTTTTCTCCGAAAAATATAGCCGCGTATACGCAGTAAACAAGAACGTAATATCCCAATCATGACGCTATACTTAAAAATAAAGCACAACTACAAAACAAGTTGTTGATTCAAACATTCGATGTGTTATCTTTTAAACAACCAAGCATGTAGGTATGTTTGCACCGTGAAATATTTGCATGATAATCGTGATCCATAGAGTCTGCATACAAAGTCGGTATGAATTGAAAATACCTTCAGACCAGACGGGAGGAGGTTATCTCCTTGACCTAACTTTATGCCAGGAGTTCTTAACAATGTTGTTGAGAAATTCAGTATTCTAATGAGGTAATAATTTGTGTGGTAGACGTGGAGATTACAAGTTTTCAAACAGAGTAGCTGCTGCTGCTGCTGCTGCTGGTTACGGTCCGTCTGGTAATTATTGATGCACTGCACTATGCAGTACTACGCACCTGTCCTTTCCACCTATATTTTCTTCTATGGCGTCCCCTTCCGGCGTTTCCACTCATATGTGCCTTATATATACGTTTTGTTAGTCGTTTTTCATTTATCCTTTTATTTTCATGCTTCTTTTGCCACACCCAATATTCACTTCAATTCATAAGCGTAGGCACCACATCAAATTAAAAGGTGCCAAAGGTGGTGTACCTACTACAAGATGTAGTGGCAAAAATTTAAAAGAGTATGCTTAGATGGTTTGGTCATCTTGAGAGGATGAATAAAAGGCGACTAACATTAAAGTGAACGGGGATGCGGTTGGTAACCGTGTAGTTTATCTACACGGTTGCCAACCGCATGGACAGAGGTGATCTTGGTTGGCTACCGGCAGAGTTGTTTCAAATTATCATCTACACGGTTGTAAACCACCAATGTCACCTCTGTCGGGACGCGGTTGGGGACCGTGTAGCAGGCACTTTAGACGGGGACGCCCCGTGGAGACGCCCAGGTGGACATATGACCTATTTGGTGATGTTCTTGAGAAAGGTCAATTGCTGTACCTACGTAATACTCGCAATCGGCGTGCGTGTATGACCATGTATGAATGTAAACGAAGCAAAAGGAGTATGAAAGGATCGTAGCAGGTGGCGTTCTATAGTTGAATGGGAAGATGGCGTGAGGTTTATGTTTTAATTTCCTTTTATGAAATTGTAATTTAAGTTTTAGACTTTTTAGTAGTTTTTAGTAACTGATACAGCATTTTTCATTCACCCAGCGACCTATAAGGGATCATGACAAAGAAAAAAAATCGTATAAGTAAATTGACCCGACACAATGACGAAATACAGTTCTGATTAATTTAATACGTCATAATAAACAAAAAAAGAATCATTTGCAAATGACATTATTTATATTAATAGCCGATTATTACAACTATGACAACTACGTAGAAGTTGTGTTTACGTGATATTTCACAAACATTGTCATATTTATTGTGTATTGCATTGTTTATAACAACTAGTGTACTTGCGCAATATACCTAAGCGCATAATGTAATTAAAGCATTGATTCCCTTATCGGGAGATATGCACATAACAGTTACATTTATTTACAATGCGTTCATGTATTAAAGCTTATTATTAATGAAACATGTTTTAATGAAAAACAAACGATTGAAATGTAGTATGGATTTCCCAACCACATTTACACTTTTTCCCATTATTCTATAAATGCCTTCAACATTGTTGTGCCTAACCTTCCCGAAGCTATTATTGGAAAGGAGTTCAACATCAAAATTGATTATATTGATTAAATTGTCCTTCCTTCCTCTCCTATTAAACTTGCTTGTTTGGTGAATATTTTATCTAAGCCAAAAATAAGTAGCCAGAAGATAGATCTGCAGGTACACTATTATAGCTAAGCTCGTAAACATTTTAATATGCCTTGCGTCTAAATTGATTTACACCCGTGAAATAATAAAGTGAGATAAAATAGTTTATGTTCAGCTGAAGTAGCGAAACCAATGCAGCGCAACAGCATTGCTGATTGTTAGATTTACACACGCACCATGTAACGTAATATAACCTATTTTACTGGAAACACACAGCCAATCAAATGCGATATTTTCCGTAACAGGGCTGGCATTTTTTAAGAACGATTTCGTTTCTTTGTTTAAACTATCTACGGATTAATCCATTTGTCAGTCAACGCTAACCATAGATAGTTCAAAAGAAGGGTAACCGCGAGGTTTATTTGATTCGTTTTTTAACCGAGCTTTGATTTTGTGTAATGAGGTATTGTTTTATTGATTTAAAAATAAAAATAGGATTTGTTCTTGTTTACCTACGGAAAGTTGGGTTTCTTCCTACTCAAGTCTCAAATGGTAATGGTCAATCGTTTGAAGCGTAAATTTACTTCATGATTTACACGGACGTTGCTCTTTGTAATAGTTTTCAAATATATTTTTCTTTGTCTCGTAACAAGTTGAAAATGAATCATAGGTAAGTACTCTACGTAGGTAACACGTTACGCAGTTCCATAAGTTTCTAATGAGTTTTATTTCGAATCTGTGTAACGTTGGTTATTTTATCACGGCCGTAAGCGGCGAATGGAAACTGCTTTACGATATTAAATTTTCATCCGCATTTTCAATCAGTAATTTCACTTACAGCACATGTGTGTGTAGACTCATTCGCTCCGGTGAGACGTTGTGTGCATGACCGATAGGCCGGTCGTTGACCCTCTTATCAGGCTACCTACGTGCGCCTCCACGTTGCATTGAATGATCTTTTGCACTGGAAAACCGACGGCTAGACATTTACATACCTAATTATTTTCTTTAGGTGCCTAGATCAGCTGGAAACTTCCTACGTGACTCAGTGAACGTAGTCGTTGGATGAATGAATATACGCGTTATCGGTTAATTTTGGGTTTATAGAGAATTGATTTGCCCTGGTAAATCTGCGGATGAATTATTTATTTGCTAGGCTCAGACCAACAAAAAAGGAAAGACAGATCACGCCGTACATCAAAAGTGAAGCCACAAAACCAAGCTCCTGCAAGTAAACACGCAGGCTCACGCACACACCTACACTAAAACCAAGCTCATCGCTCCTAGTACGTCACGAGTCGTCGTCTAGCTAACATCACCAAAACAAATATAGATAATTATGCCTTCCTGTGTAGTGAAAACGTGTAAAAACAATACTAAATCACAGAAAAAGTCTCACGGAATCACTTTTCACTTGTAAGTACTTAAAATAACATCGTTTTTTAATTTAGATAACTATGAATTTTAGGTTATTTGGAACAAAAAACCTGAACGAATGAACGAACGAAAACAGTGACATTTAAAGAGCGAGGGTTGCCATAATATGATTTCAAATTTCCCCATTCGATATTTTTTACTTCGAGTAATTATATGTCTGTTTTTTTATGCATTTAATATTTTAGATTTCCATGTAATACTGAAAATAAAAATAAATGGGTAGTAGCTAATTTACTAACCTATTTATACACATATATTATTTTTTTTTTTTTAACACTCAATTGAAAATTAATGGATAATTCTAAGTGAAAGAGCGGAGTCTCCTAACACAAGCAATTTTTGCATAAAAGGTGATCTCATAAATGCACTTTGTACTTAATTGTTTTTTTATTTTATTTTGCAATGTAAAAAAAAATGTTTATGTTTCGGAATTCTTCCTAAAAATTGAGGTACAATACCATACTCAACAATATCTTACTCGTACAATATTAGCCTACCCAAAATATTATTCCCCAAGTTATAGGGAAAAACTTTAACAACTGACAACCCTTTTTACACACACATAGATAAAAAGGTGGCTTCACTTTTGATGTACGGCGTGATCTGTCTTTCCTTTTTTGTTGGTCTGAGTTGCTAGGTTAAATATCTCGGTTTTAAGGTTGAAGGTTGGTTGGTCCCTAATCGTTACATTTTCATAGGTGAGTAATTTATTTTATCATTTTCTCAGCCTAGGGAGAGGAGAAGACTACTTTCTATAGAAATATCCAGTCAGTCTGATAGGATTCTGGCTTTTTAGAATGTGTAGGTACCTTCCTATTATTTTAAATAAGTAAGTAAGTAAGTAGTTATATAGGTACCTACTGCGCTTAACAAAGGTTGAACTGACAATCCGCGTGTAATACTTACACAAGCCCCTTACTTACAATAATTTTATGGAGTGCATAGTTTACAAGTTTCCTGCTTGCATACCTACCTATCTACTTAACTTAAGTTTCTGAAGCCGATGCATGCATGATGCGGAGTCTTCAATGCAATTTGTTTCAATTCTTCAGTTGTATGTAGGTATCTAAGTACTTACTTGTAGGTAAGATACCCAAAACATATAACTCTACCTACGTGATACTTACTGTAGGTAACATGAATTTATGTAGAAAATATAATAAATATGTTTTTAATACATACATGGGTACCTCGTACAGAAGAGTTACTATGTCTCTGTTTGATCAAGTGTTGGCTTATCAACACAGTGGACCGCTGTGCTCCAGCCAGCAATCAACGGGGTCTTTGTGACCACCCTGACAACCCCACCGGATGCAAAACGTGCTTCTAAAATAACAACAGTGTTATACATGTCGCAACATGTCTTTATGCCCTTGTTTAGTTT
Organism: Lithophane semibrunnea; assembly: GCA_947363905.1. Taxonomy (NCBI): domain Eukaryota; kingdom Metazoa; phylum Arthropoda; class Insecta; order Lepidoptera; family Noctuidae; genus Lithophane; species Lithophane semibrunnea. The sequence continues at coordinate 9,453,315 of OX376198.1, forward strand.
CCTAACACCACATATTTTGAGATCTTACTTACCACTTATCTACCGGATCCTCCTAAATCGAAGGCTGCATGACTTTTCGTGCCGCTGTAGTTATTTAGGGACAGTGGCTCATTAAAACGCAAAGTGCAGTCGCTGGGCTTTTTCATCTGATTTTTACTCGATTTAAATAATGCAAACCGTTGCAAACCTGCACACCGAATAAAATAAAAATTATAAGTTAACATGAATTCGGTACTAGTTGCGCCCTCTGTTAATGAACGGTATAATTAATTTACCGATTTAAAACGTATGTATCGGAAGAGTTGCTAGTAATACATGGTAAGTTACAAATATCTGAGGATACAAAACTGTATATTTTTAAATTATGCATAATGCTAATTTCGCTTATAACCTCATTTTTTTTTTTTTACTGATAAGTATATTTTGCTCTTGAATGATTTTTTTAAAGAGGTCATTACGGGTAACACTAAAACTCTTGTTTAATGTCACTAATGTCAGTTATGTCATTGTCAAAGTCAAAGAAGAATTATTGCGTTCCCTGTTCCGTTGCAAAGACAAAAGTTTTATTGTTATTCACCTTATTTCTTATTACAGTTTGCTTTTTCATTAATTATTTACTTCATAAGCCTAAAAGTATGGTTGCAAATGTAAGTGTGACCACAGTGTGTTTGTTAATGATAAACACTGGTCATTAGCTTACAAAATGTATTTTTAGAAATACTCATTAAAAAAAAACTTTGTTTGTACATTGCAAGTATTACAACAAAGTAAAACGGAGCGTTACTGTCAAATTATTTAACCGAAAATCAAAACAAATCAACATGACGACAAATGAAATTCAAGTTTATCAATTCAAGGCCAGATAAATGTATTTTAATCAGTCGGCTTTGCCCCCTTCACGTCTAAGGGCCGCTCACAGATTTCGCTGCTTATCTTTAGTACGGTTGAATTAAAAAAACACTTATGGCCTCTGCTATGCTGAAGTTATTGAAAACTGAAGTAAGTTTTATATTTTTGATTTTATTCATAGATAGCTAATATTAATTCAACATGTGTATTAAACGCCGCACGTTGTGTGCAGTCACGTTATCGGCTTATAAATATTTAAACAAGAACTGCTCTGACCGGTATAATAAATTATGGGAAAGGAATTACAGTACCAGTATTCATAACTAAAAAATAAAAGTGTTTGGCACTATGCAGTATGCACATATTATCATAATGTGCAATTTGCAATTTAATTTGAGTATAAACCTATTTGAAAGCTTGTTTTAGGTACTTACATCTTTATTTAATTATTTTTTTTTCTTTTTAGTAGTCAATAATCTATGGTAAATATTTTGTATTCTCTTTTATTAAATATATTAATAATATGATACAATAATAGTTTCAGTATGTCATACTAGATTTTTCTTTTCCCTTTTACTGACAGTAAGTAGCTGTTCTATAGACAAACAAAGAGGGTTTATACATTCACATAATTTGGTATTTAAACTGGCTACATTATTTATAACTGATACCGATAGGCTGTTGCGCAGTTGAATGTTGATGTTCTAGTTTCAACATGTCTTTCATTTATTCACTTTTGAAAATTTCATTGAGTTTACGCAATATTGATGTGTAAGTATGTCAAGAGGATGAGCAGAGGTATATTTTTTGGTGTAAACAACATACCTAATACCTACTGCATAAGCGATCAAGTTGCTAAGTATTGGAATATTCCTTTGCTGAGGATCTGGCTACCGGATCCGGTTTTAGCAATTTGAAAGTGGAGTTAGAGGAAAATATTGTCTGCTATTCATTATTATTTGCTGACAATAAAGCTGACAAGTGTAGAAGCTGAAAGGGCCTTTTTGGCCGCAGGCTATATTTGCAGCTCTATTAGAAGTCACTCTATTAGAATCTCAGACTAGCATTACTTAAAACTAGTTTCAACCAATCAAAGCTCCGCGCCGCTATATGAGTTTTAATTAATGCTTGTGTTTTGAGTGAGGTTCTGTAATACGGGTCTAAGACTTAAAATGGTTGAATGGTTTCATCTGAAATTTTAAATGTGTTCTTTGCAGTGTAATGAAGGGTTCTAGCTCAGAAGAGAAAATATTACACAGTTAAAACTACTTCTTGTATGATTTGGTGAGCAAAACACTGCATGCATGCCGGACAAAATAAATAGTAGAAGTAAAGTAGCGCAGTGTATCAATCAAATATGTGTGTTGTCTATAATTAATTATATATGTGTATAAGATAGCACCCTGCATCTTAATTCACAGCATCGTAGCAATACAAGCACAATCAATTACATTTAGTTCACAAATCTATCTACAATTTGTTCTAACACCATATTATTATCTTTTCTTATTTAGTCTCAGCTGGTTCTGCGTAGAAGCTACAGCAGTGCCGCTCCCACCACAAAGCTCTTCATTGATGGAAAATATGTTGAGTCCAAGACTACCAACTGGATTGACCTCACAAACCCAGCAACCAATGAAGTTATTGGCAGGTAATTTAAACGATTAATGGCTTATTTTACAAATAAGTTTGGGTTAACTTTTTGGGAAAATACATACAAATTCTTTTTTATCTGGTTGTTAGTGCCTTTTTAACAGTGCTTAGACACTTAATAGACTTTAATAATACGTTAAAGAGGAAAGGTTTCCGTTCCTTTTTCTTGCCATTTATAATTATTGTTTGTTCTGTGCATAATTCAGACTTATAAAATATCGTTTCCCACACTGTAAAGGGAACTTGACAATAAAACTATGACTTGGGACCAAAGGAAGGACTTAGTAGTGAAGTGTTATTGGATTCTACTTAGAAATGGTATAACAACAACGGTTTAATTATATTTACACACATTCTGATGAAATTATGTTATCTTAATACAGGACATCAATGTTAATTATTGTGACAACCTCAGTATCTGTTGTGAAGTTGCATCAGTATAAATAAATTCTATATTCTATTCATTTCCAATTGTCAACTCTAATGAAAAGCATCCTAATTTGCATTTGCATCAGTCACTATCCACAGTTAATTTATTCCTGGAGGAAAGTTTGAATGAACAAAGTATAATTCAGAATAATGTAATTTTATTATATCATTCCATTGTTTGCCTATTTTCGGTAATTGTGACATAGCGATACACCTTAATCAAAGTTTGCCCACTAATTTGTTATCAGGAACTCAAATCTGGCCTTATATGTGACTTGATTACTGATAACACAGTTTTTTTTGTTGCTATCTCGTTTTGTTTGCCTCCATGAGCAATTACGTATTTAATTGCTTTATCTTAAGGCATTATGTAACAGTAAACATGATATAATACTTCTTTTTTGGTCAATATTGTGATGTGAATGTGGTCTTGTATTTTTGTATGATTCTTTTACCTCATAACTAACCAAACCCACCAATCGTTTGGAGGTACGGGAAACAAAAACTACCTATACCTTATGTTTTCTTAGAGGTACTTCAGCATAGGTTCAGATTGACGTTCTAATAGTGGCTGGCACAGAAACTTTTACTTTTACTGTAATGATCTTAAACCACTAAGAAAAAAACTTCCCTTCACCAATATTAAAGAATTAATTCATTGTTGCTCATTTATAGTCTTAATTGACTCATATTTTTAACCGGCCATTATCTTTGTGATAAGTTAAAGATTAAAAGGCCACATGTAACAATATGCATACCTATTCACTATCAAAGGAGGATGAATGTTGATGCTGTAATAATAAGTATTACTATTTACTTACAGGGTCCCAGAAGCCACTCAAGATGAGTTGAACTCAGCTTTGGAATCAGCCAGGAACGCATATAAATCATGGAGCCAGAGTACCGTCATGACCAGACAACAGCTCATGTTCAGGTTTGTACTAACTCGTCTATTTTAAATTAGCCTCATAAAATACTTTTTCACAAGTTTCTGCTGCCGGATAGTCAGCGCCGGATATCCGATGGAAAAGCCGGTTAAATTGTACCAATACGTGTTTAAGTTTTTATACATGCTCATTTTTGTGGCTCATAAATATATCTGAAACTTATTTTTGGTAACCTACTTTAAAATAAAAAAAAACATAAGTAAATAGTTTTTAAATCAATCATATTAAATCCACAGATTCGCCCGTCTGTTGAGAGAGAACCAGAGCAAGCTTGCCGCCAAGATTACTGAAGAGCAAGGCAAGACTCTAGCTGATGCTGAGGGCGATGTTCTCAGAGGCATTCGTAAGTTTAATGTACTCTTCCTAGATTTACATTTAGTTTTTTATATATAGGACGAAGTGAACTCGCGGCCATAGAATAATTCTTAATTTGAAAGCAAAACCTGGTGTATCCTACGCCCCAAAAGCTACAGGCTAATAGCGCGATTTTGTAGAAGTTTGGAGAACAAGCTGATAATTTTGGCTGATCCATAATATTTCAGTCTATATTTTAATAAACAGTCTTGAGCCTCGGAAAGCACGTAAGGTATTGGTCCGGACTCCCGGCTATCATTCGTGGATCTTTGTCAGTGTTAGGGGTCGTCCGAAGCCCGGAAATCTGACAACCAGTCTTACCATACCAAGGGGTATCGTATTACCCAATAACTGGGTTTTAGAGGTGACATAAGCAATCCCTCCATGTAAAATACTGGTATTGAGCTGCATCCGGTTGGACTGGAAGCCGACCCCAACATGTTGAGAAAAGGCTAGGCAGATGTTGTACACAATGATTGATTCCTAAAGCACTCTTTATCTATTTTATCTTCAGAGTCAGTGGAGAACAGCTGCAGCATCACAACTCTTCAGTTGGGTGACTGCATCCAAAATATCGCTAAGGACATGGACACACACAGCTACAAAGTACCCTTGGGCGTTGTTGGAGGTGAGTGATATTTAAAATATTGAAAAAGAAAAAAAAATATACAAAATAAAGGTCGCAAGGTGAGAGCAGTGGTGGCCCAGTGATAACGGCCGCGACTTACGAGTTGTAGGTCGTGGGTTCGAACCCAGACAGGCGCTTTACTTTGTGTAAATTATTTCACCACTGCTCTCGAAACGGTGAAGGAAAACTATCGTGAGGAAACCGGAATGTCCTAGAACAAAAAAATCGAAGACTTGTGACATCTACCAACCCGCAGTGGGCCCGCGTGGTGGATTACGGCCCACTTTCTCTCATAGAGAGGAGGTCTGTGTCCCAGCAGCGGGAACATTATAGGCTGATCATGTAAAGGTCGCAAATAACTTCTTATAAGTAGCTATTTAAATTGTTATTCCATTAGAAAGATAAAACCCACCCAGGTACCCTACGGGAGATGGTCAGTAACACCAAGGCGTTGCTGGCCTTCTTGGAGGAGCTGGGGTGGATCGAATAAGTGATTTCCCACCCGTACGCAAAATACGCGCTTTGATGTGGAGTTGCGGATACCAGCCCGTATTACCTATTAGAAAGATAAAAGTGATTTTAGATTTATTTATTAATCATAAGGCGATTAATATATGTAGAAATTGTAATAGTTAGTAATTAGTTACATTCCTGCTATGAAAAACAAAATAATAAATATCACAAACAAGATAACAAAACATGCAATTAAAAATAAGTGTAATTAATATTATTATATTTATTATAAAACGATTATATGTCATCCTTATTTATCTTATTATTTGTTTAAAGCTAACAGAAATATAATGCAGATCAAAACAACTGGTTATTTATTGCTGTGGTTAAGAATAAGAATTATGCTAACACAACACACATTTACTAATTACGTCACAAGTAATCTACACTAACAAGCTATATTTCCTACGCATTATTATCTCTTAGGTCAATTTATGCATTTAATAGTACCTAATTGTAGCATTTATAGGTAAGGTGGCACTTTTTCTTACTTACTTATTATAGATTGTAGGTCATTTAAATTAGTAATTTTTAATTATTAAGGGCCTATAATACTTTAAATTGCATAGCAGAACCTCTGTTATATCGAAATCACTGCAGCATTAATTTTGAAGTAAATACATGTTTTGTTGAGGATTTATGTAGTACTTTAGGGGAATGAGGAACAGGGTGTAAAGTTCAGTCATCCCCCATAGAAAAGGGAGGATCCTCCGACCAGACGGGTGTTGTGTCTGGCGGGCAACTGCCCAATGATTGATATTGGGTTTTTGTATATATGTTCACTGCACGGTAAACTCTAATTGCGCGATGCAGGATTTATGTGACGTCAGGTTTTCGATGCGTAGTTCGCATGTGGCGATGTAGATACCGCCACAGTACTATGTTTGACGAAAACACGATTCCATAAAATTTTCTCGATGAAAAGAAAACCAAAGTTACCTCCAAACCGAACAATAAACCGCTGGTATTCAAAAAGTACTTCAGATTAGATCATGAAACTTTGCATAATAACTGTACTAACTATAAAGCAGCGACTAAGTTTTTTTTAACCATTTTTTCGCCGTAAAAAGCAATTACCTAAATTACTATTACTATTGTCGCTTTGGAGCCGCCAGCACCCCACTCCATCTCGCTCTCACTCAGTTCGCGAGCAATATAGTGCGAAATAAAAAGTAAATTTTGGCTGAGGTAGTATGGGCTCTTAAAAGATGTGATGTCCCACTAATTATGTAATTTAAATACTTTGTAGCTGGTAATTTGGTCGACTCAGCCATTGAAAACTATTTCCAATGACCAGTAGCGACATACACAGCAAAGGAGCGGGTGGAGACAAACATCTATCAAAAAAAGGTGTCTACTTGCGTTGTTTTACTATATTAAAGTGTTTATTTACCGCATTCAGCAAGCTGGGTCATGGTCGGTGGCTGTGGTTCGTCAGTCACACAAGATAGTTGCCATATTAAAAAAATAAAATTCAAATTTATCAGGTGTGGCTGCCTTCAACTTCCCTGTGATGATTCCCCTGTGGATGTTCCCGCCGGCACTGGCTACTGGTAACACGTGCATCATCAAGCCTTCGGAACAGGACCCTGGCGCGACTCTCATGATGATGGAGCTGCTCAACGAGGCTGGGGCACCGCCTGGTGTCGTTAACGTTAGTATTACTTGGTTATTATAAACTTGCACTTCGCAAGGGAAAATTACTCTTCAGCGATATTACAAAAGTAACGAAGTGAAGACCATTTAGGTATGGACAATTTAAGCACACTAAAACGCGGCTATTGCCCGCTCCACACTTATATTGTCTTGTAGATCATGTTGCTAAAATCATATATTACCCGACTACGGCGAAGCAAAAAGGAGGGTTATGATTTTACCATCTAGCTTTATTCAAACTTGGTGATAACTGGACAAATACACCAAGCATGGTCTGCGGTACCACTGATGTCTATTAGATGATAACTCTAAGATCATATCGATCTCCAGAGAGCAGATATAAAACCTACGTAGTTAACTTAGCTCGTGGCTAAGTAATAACAGCCGCTCGGTTCGATCTATCAGGTTAAGCTACGCTTGCCGGGGTTGGTCCATGGATGGGTGACCATCTTTACACATCGAGACTCTTCCGTGCCTCGGAAAGCACATTGAGCCCTTGGTCCCGGCTGTCATTTGTGGATCTTTGACAGTCGTTACGGGTCGTCAGAAGCCCGAAAGTCTGACAACCTGTCTTGCCAAGGGGTATCGTATTACCCAGTTACTGAGTTGTGGAGGTCCCAACATAGTTGGGAAAAGCTTAGGCAGATATATGATGAGTTAACTTCTGAACATGTTGGCTTCGTCTACACAGCGGATCTGTAATATGACCTAACTTTAATGATAACATTTCAGGTTATCCACGGTACTCATGACCCAGTAAACTTCCTCTGTGACCACCCAGATATCAAGGCGGTCTCGTTCGTCGGCGGCGACGCGGCCGGCAAACATATCTACACAAGGGCTTCTGCTGCAGGTATGTATGGGACATGTGTGAAAACTGATATCAGAGAGTCCTAATTCTTGGTTTTGTGCTAAAAGAGAGGCAAAAATATTGCTAGTTTGTAGTTTGGTTGAAGATTGTTTTCGATGGCTGCGATTTTTTATTTTCTATGGTTGGAAACTAAAATAAAATAGGTATTTAAAATGAACCACAAGTATTGTGTAGTTCGCAAAACGATACGTCCACATTGTTTCTCACGACTACTCACGATGGAGTATTTACTCATAGTTTTGGATTCCCCTAAGAACAAATTGATCACTAGAGTTTGGTATAAAAAATCTTCAGCTGGCAACATAAAATTAGTCTGATGAAAAAAAAAGTTTTTTTTAAAATGTTAATTAAATTAGTTTGTTGATATGAGTTGAAATGTAGGATTACGATAACATTTTCGGCTATGTTATATGTAACCAGCTCAAGATTTTTTAAATTTGCCGGCATTTCCTTGTGGCCACGACTTGTATAGTAATTTTTCTTTGTTCCAGGCAAGCGCGTCCAAAGCAACATGGGCGCTAAGAACCACGGCGTGATAATGCCCGACGCTAACAAAGAACACACACTCAACCAGTTAGCTGGCGCCGCCTTCGGAGCCGCCGGGCAGAGGTGCATGGCGCTCAGTACTGCGGTGTTTGTGGGTCAGTAGAACAGAAATCATCTATGGTCTGTTCCAAAAGTATCTGATGAAAATGTAAACAAATGAATCAAAACACATACCTGTAGATGCCAATTTGTAGTGCCACGTACAAATTGAGTGCTTTGATCTGAATATCTCAATACCCGAACTTCTAGTTTTAAATGATCTTAAAGATGTTAAGATGTTTTTCATTTAACAACTATAGTTAATTTCATAACCTCAATTTACGTCGAGTTGTAATTTAATAACGTATTCAGTCAATATTTTTTGGAAATAGTGGTGAGATTACGAATAGTTGAAAACTTCTAAGTACAGAATCAGATGGATGTGTTACTAATACCGGTTAGTGATTGATTGCGTAAGAATTTAACCTGAACAGGGTTTGTTTACACTTTCATCATATAATTTCAGAATATAGATATTACGCAGAACGTCTTTTCTGCTTCTGTCGTAAGTACGCAGCTGTTTACGATTATGCTCCAATGACCATGTTTCCCCTTTATCTGATTATAGCTTGTTTTCTATAAGCACTTACTAAATGATACATTTTTCCTCACAGGTGAAGCCAAGGACTGGATTCCCGACTTGGTTGCGCGTGCGCAGGCTTTGAAGGTGAACGCCGGCCACGTGCCCGCCACTGATGTTGGACCCGTCATCTCAGTCAAGGCCAAGGAGAGGATCGAAAGACTTGTCGAATCAGGTAAAGTATTATTAGAAAGAAAATTAGTTTATTCTACCCAGACGAAGGCAAACAGAAAAAAAATACATACTAAAAAATGAAAACATAATAAAATATGATAAAATCGCTTCTCAAGAGTAAAAACTAACATTATGATTGCTCCCCGCAGAATTTAAACATAACACAACATCACGCCTGTATTCCCCAAGGGTTATCAGAGGTGTACCTACAGTATACCCACATTTCGCCAGTTATGTTTAAGTCTCATGAAATAGGGGGCGAGCCTATTGCCATTAACCGGACACAAATCCAGACTCCGAGCTATTGCGGAGCAATTCTAGATGGAAAAACCCAATAGCACTTTGCCCGACCCGTGAACCGAACCCAGGACCTCATGCTCAGCAGTAACGCTTCCGACCACTAGACCAACGAGGCAGTCAAAAATTACACACGTTCAAAAATGCTTACTCAAATACGTCTCTTGCACGTGCAAGATCACTGCCTAATGGCTTAATGCCTTACTAATTATTATAAACATGAAAGTTTGTTAGGATGGATGGATGTTTATTGTTACTCTTTCACGCAAAAACTACTGTACGGATTTGGATGTTTGGCACACAGCTTATCACCATAGTCATGTAAACGTTAGTACTCGAATTATGCACATTAATTAATAACTTTAGTTAGCTGTATTTTATTATGCTTATACAAATAGTCTTGTAGATGTAGATAATAGCTATCTAGAGATACCCTTCACGGTAGCCCGCAAAATTCAAATGTTCTTATGTTTTTTGCAATTTGCGGGTCACCAACCTGACACTGACCTGCAAATTGCAAAAAACGTAAGAAATTTGAATTTCGCGGGCTACCTTAGCGTATCCCCCTTAATCTAAATGTAGATCTCATGTAAAACAGATACCTTAGAACTTTCCGCGCGCTATTTTTAACCAAAACTAATCATATCATTCTTCCAACAGGCGTAAAGGAAGGAGCAAAATTAGTTCTGGACGGCCGCGGCGTCAAAGTCCCAGGCTTCGAAAAGGGCAACTTTGTCGGCCCGACCATCCTTACTGACGTTAAGACCAACATGGAATGCTACAAGGAAGAAATCTTCGGACCCGTACTAGTATGCCTCTTCGTCGACACTTTAGATCAAGCCATCCAAATGGTCAACGCAAACCCCTATGGAAACGGAACAGCTATCTTCACAACCAACGGTGCCACAGCTAGAAAGTTCGCCAACGAAATCGATGTCGGCCAAGTCGGTGTTAATGTTCCTATCCCTGTCCCTCTTTCTATGTTCTCTTTCACTGGTTCCCGAGGCAGTTTTCTTGGTACCAATCACTTCTGCGGCAAACAAGGTATTGATTTCTTCACTGAACTAAAAACTGTTGTGTCTTTCTGGAGACAGAGCGATGTATCACACGCTAAGGCTGCAGTATCTATGCCTACACAACAGTAAATAAGAAATAACGTAGTATTTATTTCAATACATGTTCAAGAATGTTTAAGCATTTATTTTTTTACCTAAATACTTTTATATAATGCCATGTAATTTAAGTCTTCCATATTATACCTAAGCATATTATTATCCTTCATTTTATATTTTTATAAAAATCATATTAAAATATTACTTGTTAAAATTATGTTTTATTTACTAAACCATTTTATGTAAACACATAACAAATAACACACGAAGTAAGAACAGAAAAGATAATGCCTATTTTATTTTTCAATTAATCTCTTCCAGCTTACATGCTATAGTAAAAATTTGAATTATTGTTTGATTCTTTTATGTGAGCAAACTTTGAATAAACCGCGTAATGCTTCACATGCGCGTACGCATCTGATGTAATATAGACCAATCGTCAGTGAGATCATCTCATTGGCCGATACAACTTGCTGCTTATTATCTTAATAACAGTCTCTATGTATTTATAAATAAAGACTACAGTACATCTTATTACCATTATCCCAACCTTGTACCAACATTCCTTTGTCAATACAACGGTTTGAAGTTAAATTGTAACACCATGAAATCATTCGGTTTTAGGCAGTCGTGCGTGCGTAACAATTGAAGGCAAATAATTGTGTATGTTGTGTAAATAAAGTGATTGTTTGATACATTGCCGGTAGTGATGCGATTGTGTTGAATGACATCATAAACATACGAGTATCGCGAACTTCCTGCGTCTCTTATTACTTCAATGGCGTTAGTCGTGCTTCGTACACGCATCGCGATGTGTTTTTATATTGTATTATTTGTGTTTTCCATTTTTGTGACTGTTTGTACGGGCTTGACTCCGCAATGTAGGAATGAAAAGGGAGAGCCAGTGGATTGGTTAGTACTCTTTTTTTTATATAAAAAAATTAACTGATATTTTATTGTAAATCTTTTGCGGTTCTTTGTTTACATTGACATTGTGTTTTTCTGTTTCCTGTTTGAATTGATAAGTAGTTCTCATGCTCTACTCTATTAAGGGTGAATTCGACCAAACTTTAATCCCAAGTATAAGCCTAATCCAGCGCATAAATATTAAATTTTTGATAGCTTTTCTATACAAAAACTGTCAGATGTTAATTTTATTCCCCGAATAAAGGCTTCGGTTTAATTCAGCCCTAAGTAAATTATGTTTCAAAAGCTATAAGTAAGTAAGTAATTTAATATCTTATTACAAAATACTTTATTATTATCTAATTAGATGTTAGCTTAATAAGTTGAAATTAACTGTTAAAATTCATGTAATGTTGTGATTGATTCACCATAATACCATTAGCCAATCATTTGACTTGAAGTGATCAGGATTTCAGAAGCTACGAGTTGGTACAGTCACGTGCACAATGATGTATCAGTATAATTTAACAACGGTCTCATATTGTTATTTTTTGTAACTTATTCATATCATATTAATTGTTTGTATACAAAATAACAATAGGGTGTCCGGTAAAGAATATATAACTTTGAAATAGTATATAATAGACCTTATGGCCGTTAACTAAAAATATATAAAAAACAACTAAAAATATATATGCCAAGTAATATCTAATCTAATATGAATTGCATCGTAATTTAAAGTTTGTGTTGGTAATCGAATGTAGGTTTTTAATTTTGCTTCTTATTTGTTTTGATTTGGCACGTACTAGGTTCAATATAAATAACGATTAGCATATTTCAAAGTATGACTGTGTTGTTGCACAGTAATGATATAGATACTTTGTCTCACCAGAACAATAGAATACGTAGGTAAACATTTGTCTCAAATAACAAATATACAGGGTGGATTTTCATAGTACCTATGCGTGGATGAAAACTAAAACGGTGTCATTTGGTGTCATTCGATTTTTGAAAACTTCTTTCTGATTAATATATGTCAAACTGCTGTGACATCCACCAACCCGCACCGGGCCCACCACTTGGTGAATAACGGCCCGGATTTACATTGGTCAAGTGTTTAGCGAAGTTGATAAGTACAGTGAGTAAGTATAGTGTAAACAGATCGGACAGTAGTGAGTCAACTTGGCTTACAAGCTGCCTTGCAAGGGGATCCAAATAGAATCGCTTTCTATTTTTTGGGCAAGTGACACCCCTCCCGCTCCCTCTTGCTCAGTCCTCCGTGCGGTACGTGACTCGCCACTTGGCCTAGTGTAAACAGTCAAATTTAGTACCGTGTATTAGTGGCCAACAACAGGACGAAGCGCGTGTACTGTTTGTGACGTTCCTCGTCCATCGCGACGGAGAACTGCCACTTGACTCGCTGTAGTTTAAACAGTCACTGTCTAGGCGCTCGCTACTCGCCACTGTACCTGCACTCGCCACTGTACCTGCACTCGCCATTCGCCACTGTCCTTGACCAATGTAAATCGGGAACATTATAGGCTGCTTATACTGCGATATTGTTCTTCTTGCAACAAGAGCATGATGTCGCACGTCTTCCTAATGTAAACTTCGGTTATGTCACCCTCCGGAGACAAGTAAAGGCCTATAGCCGAGGGTAAGAGTGGGAGCGAGACAGAACGCTGGATATTCTTGTGTTGTTTTATGTTGTCGTTTTACTTAAAGTTTATTTATTTTTTTTCCTATTTATTATGTAAGTAGGTACTATTTATTATTATTTACAATTAATTGAACCCGACTTGATTTCCGTACGTCCTTTTCGGGTGACCACTGAAAATCAGCGCTGTGCTGTGGGTCCATAGCACAGCATCATGCTGAGTGGAAGCCTTTTTGTCACAGTAATGACGTGCAGCTGCCAACCGCTTTTAAAAAAAAAATTCAATGTACCTCACTCACTCATAAATTATCATATTTTTATGATTTATAATTAAGTTAATGTAGGTTTAAGTAGTTTAATTAAGTAAGTAGTTTAAGCAGGTTAATGTTATCTTTTTGTATGCACGTGTTTCTGTGACAAATAAACCTATTTTTCTTTTCTTTTTTCTTTTCTATATAAACAGATATGCTCAGGACCTGTCGGGCTCAGTGTTAGTCTGTTGGTGTACAGTCACGAGCACAAATACCTTACATTAAATTTACGAATAAGTTAAAAAGCGATTTTCTTGAGAAATAACGGTTACGACTCTGAGAAAAGTTTTATTTCATAGAAGTATGGCTTAACATCATACAATTTCTATCAATAATTTAGGGGGAGATCTCTCTTGAATCTTGCGTTAGTGGAAGGTATTTATACTCGTCTTCACACGGCTACACATCTCATCAGCTATACATTTCCAGTTTAGGCTGATCTGGCATTGTATAGGATTTCCGTACAATGAGAGGTCAGCTTATACTGGAAATGTATAGCTTGATGTGTAGCCGTGTTTACCTGCGCCAGAACACTGATGGACATAGATGTGGCCCTACCTACCCTGATATATGCCTAGAGATGGATTTCGACCCTAGGTGAAATGTTTATGGAACATTGTTACCTATTATGACATTGCAGGTTCTACGTTTACAAGTTGCCAAGGGAGAAGAACCATTTGAATCCTTTGGTTCGTCGAGGGGTTGCGTATATGCATTTAACGCCGTCAAAACTGAGAGGAGGCTGGATCATGTCAGATCTGGCCATCAGCGACCCACGGTCAATGGTGGGGAAGACGTTATCACCACTTTATCAGGTAATTTTGCTAACAACAATGAATTAATGAGAAATATTTTAAAGTCAGACGTATTTGGTGACCTACTTGACTTACCTTCTGTATCACAAAAAAAACGAAAATCGTTACAAAAAAGTTGGTCTGTCGTTAAAAGTTCATCGCCAAAGTTGAAGTAGCACTGACTTGCTTAACTGTAAAAGAAAAGAAAGAAAGAAAATGCAATTTGACCCAGATTAAGATACATAATAATTGTTGATAATGTTCACATCCGAAAGACTTGTAGTTAATATGGCACATTTTTCCTTCCAGGATAGAAATATAATCTCTTTGATCTACAATGATCAGCCACCGGCTTCAGAACATCAGCCAGACATCCTTCAATCGGTCGCTAATATGTACTCCAATAGCAAAAGAGGTATCATTATGAATATGCTACTTTTCAAGCTTTATCTTAAAACTCATGAGGGGCCTGGGGTCCCTCGTGAAAACATTCACCAAAGGGAATTTTAGTTGATAAAAATTTGACATAACTCCATCTCACCCTTTCGTAAGTAACCCTTACCCGAAAAACCAGTTTAAAATCCTTTGTTACATCTTTCAGGTCAAATCAAGCAACAAGGAATAAAGAAGTTCAAGAAGTTCAAATTGGGTGACAAGTACTATGACGACTACGATTTGGCTGAAATGTGCAAGATGCATTCCAAATTCATGAAGACCAGGGTCGAGAGCGGGCACACCAAAGGTGTTATATTAGGGGACAAGTTTACTTCGCTGTGGTTGGTGCATTCAGTTCCACGGTTCCCGCCCCTTCCAGATGGTAAGTATTTTTACCCGACTACGGCGAAAAAAAAGGAGGGTTATGATTTTGACCGGTATGTATGAATGAATGTATGGATGTTCATTTGTTCCTTCCATCTTCTAAATCACTCATCACAATTTGACGAATGAGATATTGTTGGAAGCGTCTTGATCGTCCGCTGGTTATAGGCTATGTGACGTCACATTTAATTAAAAATGGCGCCCTCTGGAGGACAAAGAAAGGAACTAAAAAAAAAATCGTTTAATCGTACCATGTTGGGTATCAAATAAAAGGGCTTAATGAGCACATTTCAAATATATATATATTAGGTCTTTACCTATGAAATTTCCGTTTTGTATGAAAAAATTTAAACGAATTTTTTTCATATATTTTTCATTTGTATTAATCGAAGTAATCACCCATGCAATCAATGCATCTTTGCCAATGCAGTGGCAGTTTATTGATGCCCTTCTTAAAGAAATCAGCTGGACGGGAGGCAACAAATTCTTCAAAGGCATTTTGTACTGCCTCTCGGGTATTGAATTTTTTTCCCGCCAAGAAGTTATCCAAATTCTGGAAAAAGTAGTAGTCTGTAGGCGCAAAGTCTGGTGAGTAGGGCGGATGACGGAGAGCTTCCAACCCCAGTTCTTGCAACTTGGAGACCGTCTGCTGTGCAGTATGAGGTCGCGCGTTGTCGTGCAGGAGCAGCGGAGACGAGCGATTGACCAATGCTGGTTGGAGATGTGCCAGCTTCTCCATCATTGTGTTCAGTTCTTCACAGTACACATCTGCAGTAATGTTCACCCCGTTTGGTAAGAAGCTGTGATGAATCACACCGGCGCTAGACCAGCAAACAGTGACCATCACTTTTCTAGGGGTAAGTTTTCGTTTAGAACATTGTTTAGGTACTGAACCAGGATCCAACCAACTTGCTGAGCGCTTGCGGTTATCAAACAGAATCCATTTTTCATCGCAGGTAACAATGCGGGTCAATTCCTTCATTTGTGTGTCTGTTGAGCAGTGCAAGGCACGTCTCGACGCGTACTTCGCGCTGGCGATCATTGAGTTCATGGGGCACCCATTTGTCAAGCTTTTTTACCTTGCCAATTTGACGCAAATGGACCAATATTGTTTTGACGCTAACGTCAAAAGCTGCTGCTAATTCAGCCGTAGATTGTGTATCATCAGCTTCCACAATCGCCTTTAATTCGTCATTGTCGACCAAAGTCTTCGGACGACCGCGAGGTTCATTTTTCAGGTCGAAATTTCCAGAACGGACGCGAGCAAACCAATAACAAGTGGTGTGTTGGTTTGTAGTGTTAGCTCCGTAAACGTCGTTGATGTTGCGTGCCGCTTGTGCCGCGTTGCTGCCACGACGGTACTCATATTCCATAATTACTCGAATTTTTAACGTATCCATGATGACGAAAAAGATTGAAATGCGATGAAATTGTAACACTAATCATTAAACAAATGACTTCTTTTGAATAAAGAATTCCATGTTTTTTAAATAAAATTAATTTGAAATTAGAATTCTTAGCCAAACAAAAATTATTTTGATTTGAAATGGCCAGTACTGCAGAACGGCAATTTCATAGGTAAAGAGACCTATTATTATAACCTCAAAAGAATTTAAAAAAAAATTAAAGTAATAAAAACTAAAAACCAACTACGACTAAAAAGGTATAAAGAAGGCACCACAGACAGACAAATTAAAAATCCGGGGTCACACGTAATCTGTTCGATTTATGCCCTAACACGTGTGACTCCGGATTTTTAATTTGTCTGTCTGTGGTGTCTTGTTTATACCTTTTTAGTCGTTGTTGGGTTTTAGTTTTTATTACTTTTTTATTTTTATTGGTTGTAGAATGCTCAAGTAACTGAATTTCAAGGCTTTTCTACAGCTACTCACTTTTATCTATGTCCGCTCGACGAACGAAAGTTCTAGCACCTTATGTTTGCACTATACAAGAAACTCGCTTTCCTTCCCTTTTCTAGTTCATAATATTGCTGTCGAATTGATGCACCGAGGTTTTCTATTTTGAGGGTACCTATTGTTTTATATTGATTACACTTGAATTGAAATTGAATATTAATAAAAGTTTTTCCATTTCCAGCGGTAAATGGCCTGAACGTCAGCTCCTACGACTATCCATCCAGCGGCATGAAATACGGCCAGTCTTTCCTCTGCGTGTCCGTTCAAACATCCACCCTGAACCAGATCGCTACCCAACTGAAGTACAATGAACCATTGCTGGTCTGGGCGCATATACCGCAGGAGTTTGAAAACGAACTGCCGAACTTAGTCGATGTTGTCCGAAACAAGACAATCGACGCATCGCCGTGGTAAGTTTAGATTCGGATGTTTATGTTTAAAGTTTGTAGTTTCATTCAATTGATTTGGCTGTTGCGTTCCCATGAATCAATGTAGATTGCTTGACAAATGCACAACAATAATACTTCCTGGGGCCATTCGAGGAATTCTTCAAACCATCATTGTTTTGTTGCGAAAAAGAGATGGGGCGTTTCGTCCTGTGTAGCACCATCTCTCTCACCATTCTCTTGCCCTTATCCCAATTTATTTGTTAAAATTAATAGTTTTAATTATTTTTTCTTCCATCCTTCTCTATTGGTCGTCATATCGGTATTCGCCCCCTTTCTGGCTTTATCATCTAGTTCCATCTCTCTCTCGCAACAAAAAGAGTTTTTATAACCTTAGCACTTGTGCTAAGGAAAAAATAAATATGAACTTAACCTTTGTATGGCTAAATCAATAGCAAATAGCACTGTCTACGTGCTTATCAATATTTACGTACTTTTTCATTGATTTCTGAGTGTCTATTCAATATTCTTGTTAGCATATCTCAGGAATGCACCTGATTTGTGTTTGTTATTTTGATTACTCAATCAAAGCAACTTTCATTATGCAGCTTGTGTGATGGCCTTATTTTTTTGTCGGTTTTAAATCCCACTGGGCTAACCTCCTGGTCTCCTGGACTTCCTCTGGATTGAGGAGCGCATCTTTTATACATATTATAAATTGAAGTCGCTTTTCGTGTTTGTTTCTTCTAAACTCCTTATTCTTTCCGGAATAAGGTGAAAACCGCATCACCGGGTTTGTGTCTATAATACATTAATTTTTTAACTTAGATATAATAAAGAAGTCTTTCGTCGTTCCTTGAAAATAAAAGTATGGACGACACTGAGAAGAATAACTGATTACAGTATTATTTAAATCATAAAAGCACTATTGTGTCCTATTAGGTCGTTATGAGTACGTCACAATGTTTTTCAGCATATCCATTGAATTGGTTTTGTGTTTAGGACAGCCGAACATACCGATTGTCATATTTGCCTGTTACTTAATCCGCTGGAGTAATCCTTGCTGGGCTAGTCAATGTCTATTGTTACGCAAGTACGACTAAACCTGTGATTTTGCAAAATTACAGAAGTTTAACGTGAAAATATTTAAGATTATATTACGAAAACGTTCAATTTTTTGACAAAAACATTTGGTCAAATTGTAAACAATGAAACGGATGCCGTCAAATAATTTAATTGATTGTAATAAAATATTACAATACGGCGTATTAATGCGATCATGTTTGAATGAAACGATCATCAATGAGTCAATTAAACACAACAAAGACAACCAGAAACCGCATTATGACATCATAGTCGTATTATGAACGGCTACGGTGCAATGTTCAAAGCCGAATTCGTTTGTCGGTTTGTTTGTAAATACTTGGTAACAATAAATCATAACATTTGAGGGAAAAATGTAGGGATTTTGTCAATATTATACCTTCAGCCGGTAATTTTTGCAATTTTTGGCATAAGGTTTATGTAGCTGGATGTTTTGCTTTATTATTATTTTAGTCTGTGTTAGGCAGGTCTCATACTTGCAGGAAGTAATTATTCCTCACTTTTAGCCCTAATTACAGTTCTATTCAACTGGCCTGAGGAGCTCATGGCCAAGTAATAACAGCCGTGGGTCGATCGATCAGGGTAAGCTACGCTTGCTGGGGTTGGTCCGTAGATGGGTGGGTGACCATCTTTACATTCCGAGACTCTTCCGTGCCTCGGAAAGCACGTTAAGCCGTTGGTCCCGGCTGTCATCGTGGATCTTTGACAGTCGTTATGGGTCGTCAGAAGCCCGGAAGTCTGACAACCAGTCTTACCAAGGGGTATGGTAATTACCCAGTTACTGGGTTGTGGAGGTCAGATAGGCAGTCGCTCCATGTAAAATACTGGTATTTAGCTGCATCCGCTTAGACTGGAAGCTGACCCCAACATAGTTGGGAAAAGGCTAAGTAGATTGACTTGCAGCAAGTAATTCTGTGGTGTTATGGTAAAAGGGGATAAGTCATAAATATTGAAAAATGAGTTATTTTCATAATTCGATACTAAACATTAATATCTTTTAAGGTAAAAAGGAGATGAGTCGATATTTAAATTACAATTTCGGAAAACTCAAATTGCAAAACGAGTCTAGTCAGAAACAACAAAATACTAAAAAATCAAAAAGAGTTAAGTTTACTCATCTCATCATTGTGTACGTAAGTTTTTTTTAATTGTGATATGCATAATGAGATAAGTCGACTCGTTTATAAATGCGAGTCGTCGTATTCCGTCAGTTGCATTTCGCGCGTGAAGTTGACGTGATTTGATCTACGTAAAATAATCATATTATTGTGTTTATAGTGTTTATGAGTGTTGAAATTCTTAGAAATGAACAGAATTAATAAGATAATGTCATTGGCTCTAAATGAAAGTCCTACTGAACGTAAATAAGATTGTTTTATTACAATTTTTACCCAATGGATACGTAATGCATCAGGCGAACCTAAACTAAGTAGAAACACACACAGAGCGGGTAGTAAATGGCACTATGATTGAAGTTTGTAATGGCTGTTTTTCGAAAACATTAAGGTCCGTATTACAGAAGGAAACCCAAGTATTGATCTCTGTTTAAAACTAGTTTTAAGTCCGCTTTTCATTTCAGAACGTTGCTCAAGCATAGTTTCCTTGATCTTAGTTCAACTGAGTTTGGCTTTATTTTACATCGCTACTCAGTTACTCAATCGAACCCAAGCAGTGATCAAATCTGTAATCACCCAAGTGTGGTCGAGACCGCGCTTGAGCATAGATTGTCATGTCAAATTGTCAATATTTCTTCTGTTCCAATAGTGCAATGTCGAGTTCTGTTGATATTTTTTTTAATTAGGTACCTACTATCAAAATCATAATCAATATATTTGAAGAAGTAGATAATTATAATAACGTATTTAACGATAATTCTATTATAAGGTTGAACATTTTCCAAAGTACTAAAATTTTTCTTCCGTCCTGCCATTTTAAAAGTGTAAAATCAGCTAAACAAATAATTTAAAAAAATAGACAAACAACAAACGAATGTTTTTCACACGGATATTTTGACATACTGACATTTTAAATAGCTTATATAATTAAGGCCACAAATACAAGTCTTTTCAGCTTGACAATTTTGCTTACAAAATTACTATACTTCACTTCAAAGACCTTTACTTCTTCAATAAATGGGGCATTCTACTATTCAGGAATAAAATAATAACGCTGATTTCCTAAATAACTGGGATTCTATGGTGTATTTTAATATTTCTAACCCAGTGAAGATCGCATCAAAGTCGGTTATTATAATAAATCGTAAACGAAAACAGGCTGATGCATAGACAATACAAATCTCTGCTTGAAGCTTGATTTGAGTCTCGATTCAGCTGAGTATAGATTGATTGCCGTTCTGGAATAAGATCGATGCTCAAGTACTGATTCTATACTCAAACAGTGATCAACTGATTGAAGATCAAGCTGGACTTGAGGAACATTCTGTAATACGGACCTTAGAGTTTTTAATAAATCTGTCGAGGTAGCAATAAAGAAAAAATCTAATAGAGTATCAGGAATTTCAAGCCCTGTTATACGTGGTTCATATAAGTATGCCTCCAAATAAAATAGGGGATGAAGCCATGCAGATTATAAAAAAAATCATATAAGTTCATATTCGTTATACGAATCGCATTATAGCCGAAGTAGGTACTAACAACAGAATCTCAATCTAAAGATCGACTTCCTCTATGGTTCCTCTTTACTCTAATCTAATACAGATAATGATTGTAATCTATTTCGCATAGGCGTACTATCTACAAAAGCAGCGTATCTACAAAAGCAGTAAGAGTATTCTTAAATACTATATTTTTATTGACTCTGACTTTGTATTGAATGAATTCCTACAACTTCAGCATTCTCTGAGAGAGTCTAACCTATCCCAGATGGGGTGTTAAAATGTTTGAGCTCGATTCGCTCGCTCGCTCTTGTATCCTACATTCTATTAGTTGTCAAAATGTTCTGCATAAGTTGATAAACTTACTTCTATTTCTTTAAGAACGGTCAAAGCGAAAGAATACCTAATTTTTTCGAAGCGGGATGCTAAAAATTTCAACCTGGCTTCGCTCGCTCTTGCATCCTTTATTCTCTATAGTAGCCTCGTTATGGTAAAGGTTAAAGATGTCCCTGTTTTTGGCAATGGTTGCAAAGTATTGTGGGAAGAGAGAAACCGGTCTTTATTGAAATAGATAATAACTAATCTCTTCATCGATTTTAATTCTGACCTAGAATGTCTAAGATCGTAATTTTTCTTTTCATAAAGAGTTGCCGCAAAAACTACAAGAAGAAATGCTGTTTTAAAAAGTTGAAAAACTTAGTTGACAGTAGTTGCCATGACTTCTATAATAAATTAAAAACTAATACTAACACAAGTGACATAGATCCCGATATTGAAGAGTTCAACGATGTTTAAGTTCCTAGTAATTTTTCTGACGGCAAATATCCTATTTAACTGTCCTAATATTTATATATTAATTTATAATAAATAATATTTCCAAATTCTATTTAAAAAACTATGAATAATAAATAAAACAAGAAATTAAATAAATATTGCATAGAGATAAGTCAATAATATGAATATAATATTTTTGTTTCTGTTAAAGAAAAATGAGATATGTCAATTATTTTAATTAATAACAAATAAAAATATATTTTCAAATTACGATAAACAAGAGGTAATATTGTTAAAAGAAAATAATAACAAATTTGTAGTGTGTATCTTTTATATTCTTTATTAAATATCTTTATCTTTTGAAACCAAAGAGCATTTTTTTCAATCGCTCCTGGTGAAAAGTTGTGTTTATTGACTTATCCCCATTTACTTTAACACCACAGAATTATTCTTCGCTTTAAGCCCTAATTACAGTTCTATGCAACTGATGTTACTTTGTAACCTTCGTCAATATAAGGCATGTATCTGTTGCATACCTACTTTATCGCTCTTTGTGCTTCGCAGAGCAAGATGTCGCCGTCGAAAAAACTGACTATCGCTCTGTTCTAATATACATAATTTGATGACGGGGTCAGATGATAGTCGCGATCGAGTAAACTCGACCCAGAATCTAAAAAGGCTCGACTAATGAGGACATGTAATTATAGACCACTAGCTGCGCCCCGCGGTTTCACCCGCGTAAGTCTCGATCCCGTGGGAATATCGGGATAAAAAGTATCCTATGTGTTAATCCAGGTTATAAGCTATCTGTTTGCCAAATTTCATCCAAATCCATTCAGCCGTTTTTGCCTGATTGAGTAACAAACATCCAAACACACAAACACACAAACTTTCACATTTATAATATTAGTAGGATTCATTGTCACTAAAACTCTTTTGTTCCGAAAAGAAATAGGTCATGCTGACTAATAGTTTATTTACTAATTACTAGCTGATGCCCGCGGCTTCGCCCGTGTGGATGTCGGATATTATATACTAAAACCTTTCTCGGGAACCACTCTATCCATTGGTGAAAACAGCATGAAAATCAGTGCAGTATTTTTTGTGTTTATCGCCAACCGACAGACAGACGCGGCGGAGGACTTTGTTTTTATTATAATATGTAGTGATAATGTAATCATTAAGTCTGCCAGTTGGCTTTGTTGGCTGGGACACAAGCCTCCTCTCTGTGAGAGGAAGCACGGCTGTATCCACACGGGCACGGTGCTGGTTAGTCGAAGTAGGGAATATGCATGTATTTTTTATATTTTTATTCGATAGTTTACATCGTCAAATAATAGTTTAAAATTTATTTAATAATAGTTTAAAATTCGACGGCAAAAAAGCAATTTAAAGTACTAAATATTTTTTTAAATATCCAACCGATCCGGGCTATTTAAACGCCCTCCATTTGGCGCGCTTGGTGTGGTGAAAGTCAAAGTCAAAGTCAAATAATTTATTTCAAATAGGCACATATATGGCAATTTTGAACGTCAAAACAAAGAAATAGAATTGATTCTAGTTGCCCCTTCCAAAAGGTAGTTTTCGTATGGAGAAGAATGGGCAAGAAACTCCACCGTTACTCTTTTAAAAATGTTTTACAATATTTTGTATACATGAATTATATAATTATATGTATGTGAAGACGATGCACCTACAATAAGATTACTGTACCACAAAAGGTAAAAAAAATTATAAATGGAGCAATAATGAATAAATTAATTACCAGATACATGGTGCTCACATATTTACAAAGATTTTAAAAGTATACGATATTACAATAGTCCTAACATTGTAACAAGTAGTACTAATAAGTCAGTGCGTGAGTTTAAGTAATGACAGAGTGTAAAAGTCTCTGACATACAAATAATAAAATAAAAAACTAAATTAGCTATCAGTTTGATTTTGTCTAGACGTCACAGACCGTGAAAACAAACAAGCAACTGTCAAGTCAACGTCAAACACTCCTTTTTGTAGGAGCGTTTGACATTGACTTGACACTTGTTGATTGACTTGACATTGACATTTTGATTGTTATCCCGGATTGTTACGTCACATCCGCTCTTAGCTTTTCAAGTATTTGAATTACCCACAGATTTTTGGGACTTTAAAAAAATTAATTTCTCGCTCAAAAAGAAATTTTATTCAAAAATATTGATGGAGGCATAATTCTGAAGTAATATAGTTTATTAAAAAAATATTTGACCCATATTTGAATCACATGCATATTCCCTATTCTTCGAAGTTCTGATACTAGCTAGGTCATGCCATGATGCCAGTTTCATCACGATGTTTCCCTTCACCGTTCTCACGTTTAATGTTCATCATTTCAGGTACCACATAGAGAGTTTCGAGACGCTGGTGGGACGAAAGTTCCTGTCGTTTGCGAAGAGTGCGATGTTCAACGATGACCTGTACAGCGGCTTGGTAGCTGAGGTGTTACAGTCGGATCTTCTTGTCGAGTCCTGGACTAATGGACCTGGAACACTGGACTCGGAGTGTTCTCGGAACTTCCAGTGAGTACCTACTTCTTGGAGATTTACCATGAAATTACCCATGGTAAATTAAGTTGAAATTTGATGTATTTCTGTGACCCAAACTCGGTGCGCTGCAGTTACGCACGAGGCGGAAGGTGTATCTACCGAGCGGCGGTAGGTAATTATTTCAAAGTCACTGCCGAGACATAATACTGACACTTTATTATACTGTGGCCGCGGTATAAATCAAATGCGCCACTTCCCATTGTGATTTCCCATTGTCCTTTCGTACTTCTAGATCCAGCGGCTTACGCTGTGCGTTTTCTGTCAGTGAGTAAGATTTTTATTAGATAGAACATAAAAACGCAGAAACTAAAATACCACGTGACCATGACCTTGACCTTGACCTTGACATGACTTTGACATCCTTTTGTTTTTACCCGACTACAGTAAAGCTAAAGGAGGGTTATGATTTTAACAAGCTATTTATGTATGTTCATCTGTGCCTTCATAACTCCTTAACTACTCTTCGTATTTTATAAAATCCAAGATTCTAGCGAATGTAAAATGTTACGGAAAAAATGTATTTAAGATTAACATAATATCGTGTTTGGTATCTCTTATAAGGTCTTAATGAGTACTTTCCGAAAATATAATATTGGATATCTATAATCATTTATTACTTATACATATTACCTCAAATTTTACTCTGTTTGTTAATTTTTCCAAACCTAAGAAGTGGGTAGGTTAGGTACCAACCCTCAATGATCGTAAACCCCAAAATAATTGAAATAAAAATAACAATTTAAAAATCCGGAGTCACACCTCATGTAATAAAGGCATAAATCGAACAGATTATGTGTGATCCGGATTTTTAATTGGTCTTACTGTGATGTCTTGTTTATACCTCTTTAGCGTTTTTTTCGTAGTTTTAATTTTAAACTTTCTATTCACGCATAGTTTCATACTAACTTTTGTTTCAGAGTGCGAAACATAGATCGGCTCAAGTTTCCGATAGCTAAGATGTCGTTTACGTCACACAACGACCATTCGAAGTGGGCGGTGGCGGTGGCGCACAAGATGCACAACAGTCAGGACACGAAGGTCGCAGACTACTGGGTCTGCGTCGGAGATATTAATAGAGCGGTAGGATAACCCTTTTCCATTGTCACTTTATCACTTTTTTTTTTTGAGTTTGGGAAATCATCTAATGACTTCTCCTGCTCTGGGCGGAGCGGGAGGGCGTGTTAGCCTTTTACTGACTAAAACCCACCCGTGTTCCTTCCGTTGCCTGTTCCCAGGGGTCCCGGTAGCCCTTTCGGACTTTCTCGCAACCCTGTCAGGCATCGGTCCTAACGGACCCCGCCAATGGTGCTGACATCTCTTTGAGGATCGACCCGGGCCTGGTCCTTGTCGGACGGCGAGCTACCCATTGCTCGCCGCCCGCAAGCCCGCGCCTACGGTGGCCGGGAATCCGCCTGAGATTCCCGACGGTCACCTTATCACCTAAGAGTGGTATTTTTATGGTAAAAATTAGGGTTGTAACGTAGGCCATCTTATCGGAGGCACAGAATAGTACAGAAGGCGCACCCCGTATTTTAGGTGTGAAGCTACAAGTACGCGGCGGGCTCGTCTTGTCGGGCCAATTCAGTGAGCGTATCGTAGTCAGAAGATCTAAGAGTTACGCGAAATAAAGTGATCTGAAACTGACACTGCCTTCAGTCCATCTAGCGGAGCAGGGGGCCAAGTCTACTAATTTACAAGCCTGTCAGTGGTCTCACAATGATCAGTTTTTGACAGATATGCCATACAAAATCTGTCGAAAACTTATCATTGCGAGACCACTGATAGGCACGTTTGTAAATTAGTAGACTTGGCCCCCTGTGCGGTTTACACTTGCTAATTCGCGAAGGAATCTTCTGCTTCAATGACCATCGGTCTTCCGAAAGATTTGGCCGGCCCAATCTATTTGTGGTAGATTTGACCAGATTGACCTTGAATCCCGTTGAATTAAAACTTTAACCCCAAATCTGAAATATGATTTACTTGTTTCAGTTACCGCAGGAGTCACGCGGCGGCGGGACAGTGTGCACCTCGGGTCCAATCCTATGGGGGAACTTCGCTCATCTCATAGAATCTGTACAGACGTGTAACTAGCCCTTATTATTAAGTTCCTGTTAGGGCCACCATTTCATAATATAGCTGTTACCAATAATGTCCGAAATTCAGGTAACACCACGGAGTTTTTTTTTAACTACATTTCTCATTACAGTTGTTAAAATTGCCATAAAACTATAGTAATATAGCACTGACTTCATGGGCGTTGTGCGCTAGCTTTATTAAAAAATGCCATCTTTCAACGGTGATCAGATATTTTCGTCGGTTTCCCTATATACTTTTCGCGTATTGGCACGACACATACTCATCGCCTTGGTGCAAAGATTCGATTCAGCACGGTTTGGTGACAGAGCTGACACGCATCAATTAAATTATCGCTCATGTATATTAAGCTAATATATGAATAATTAGAAAAATTCCATTGAGGGCCAACAATAAGCTTAGGTGATTAGCGATTGAGTCGCTTTTCTAAAACTCAATTCTGGTGAACGGTTCGATGCTTATTTTTTTCCCCGACTCAACGCTAAGCATTCGATAACGCCGATAAAGCCTAAAAGTATCGTGTCTGCCCTAAATATGGAATCTTAATGTTTTATGTGTAAATAGTAACAATGTTGTGAAATAGTGGTGTGTTTATAACTTGATAAACGATTCCTTCTGTCTATAATATAGTTTGAAAAATAAAACAACATTTGATAGTAACCTGATCTCTTAGGGTCAGGGCAGGCGTAGCAGCAAAATACTTGAAGAGTTTTTCAATGATAATGAGCTAAATCACAAGTTAAATAAAGTTCAAAATAGCGTGCCAGAGATGATTCCCTGTGGCGCGTGGTCGGGCATAATATGTTCGCTCAAAACTTGTCAGGAAAGAAAGGTTAGTCCTTGCATTGGTTATGCAGTTGGAACTTAAGCCTCATCTAGACGATGCAAGTTTCTTGCCTGTGGCATACAATCAAATTGAAGCAACAAATCACTCGCATCGTCTAAACATGGTACTACTTCTATTTTTGCTTCAACTTAAGTATAGCGTAATTAGCCTAATGTTCCCATTGCTGGGATTCAGGCCTCCTCTCTTCGAGAGGGAGTGGGCTGTAATCTACCGCGCGGGCCCAGTGTGAGTTGGTAGATGTCACATGCCGGTTTCCTTGCGATGTCTTCTTTCACCGTTTTAAGAGCAGTGGTGATGAAAAAAAATACACAAAGGCAGGCACCAAACCCAGGCGGGCGCTTTACGCGCCTGCCTGGGTTCGAAACTACGATCTACAACTCGTAAGTCGGGGCCGTTACCAGTGTTACCACTGGGCCACCACTGCTCTTACTTAGGGTCAGTTCACACCGACACCGTTTTTTATGATCCGATACAATATCGAATTTATTTACAACACAATAAGGTACATGCGCTGCGCAGCCCCGCGTATAATAGCGTACTTTGACACGAACATCAACCCTCGCACTGAAATTATACCTTTTCGTGAAGAAAATAAGCTCTATAATTGTTAAAAAGTGCGTGCAGCGTCGCGTCGCTTCAGGTCGCGGTCTGAGCTGACCCTTATGGTATGCTACAGTCAATTAAATAGCACTGTTAAAACCGGGCTTTACAGTAATATTATAACAAATAGAGGTACCACAAAAGTCACATTTTTTAATGTTTGTAATTTTTCATTTACTCATGAATGACAATGAATATTTAGGGTGTATCGTGATTTCATTAATTAGCGTTCTAATAGGACATCGCCTCAGATTTGCAATGTTTCGCATATTTATTATAATGTCTAAGCACGCTACACCTTGGTCCAATATGTAAGACTGTTAACATTTTAACATTCCCTGATGTTTATATATTACAAGTGGAATAAGAGAAAATGCCAATAAAATATATTTTTAGTACAAAAGGTTATGATCTGTGATCATGGGGTACGATTGTGTTGAGTTATTAGTCATAAGATGAAGTCTTGAAAATGTGCCTTGTGTATAGTCGACCTTGTAATTTCTTTATCACCGGTTAAATGTCACTTGTACATCATGAAACAGGTGCAGGTTTATAACACTATTGGGCAGTTTCAACCTTAGTAAACGTTCAAATGAATGGGGATTCTTAAAGCAATTTCGAGGTCAACTATAACTATTGTACAGTATTTTTATCTCACGTAGCGACGCGCGCTTTACTTATGGTAACCAAGTGTTCAAACACGCTCTGTGTGTCGTGTACGTGAAGACGAGTAGCGTCAGCATATAACACACGCACACTTCCAACTACGCCGTTGTCTCGGAGGGTAGCGAGAGCTCTTGCGCTTATACGCACATGCAAACGTGATTATACACATGGTAACCACAAGTAAAGCGCGCATCGCTTCGTGAGATAAAAATACTATATGATAAAGTTATCAATTACAAAAGATAGACTATGAGTAATTTAATTAATTCTACGTTTAATAAAATACTACACTACTACAAACTAGAGGTGCACTAATAGGTACACCTCTGTCTAACCCTTCGGGGATTACAGGCGTGATGTTATGTTATGTTTAATAAAATACGACGTTTCTTTTTAATCGCCACCGTTTAACGAACTTTTATGCCTTTTTCAGTTTTTGCTACGTTAATGTTTCAAAATTATCGGTTACCATGATTTCCTAACTTTATAACTATAAATAATTAAGTATTTAGTATAATTTTGTAATAAAACGGAATACTTATAATATCGTTGCATTTTTATTTTACTCATTGATTGGTTACAACATTTTATATGTGAATCTTTTTTTACGACTCGGTATAGAATTCAATTGAAAATAAAACGATAAAAAATTAAGTACCACTGCTTTCGTTGGTTGTGGTTTTAAAATGAAATAATGTCCTACATTTATTTGTTGTGTATTTTTCTACTGAAGTGCTATTTTTGCTTGCAACTTGCCGCAGGATGGGACTACTTAAATCTACAATGCAGAGATGACGAAAATGAGCCTATAGACTGGTAAAATAGATTTTAGTAATTTTCACGAATCTTTAATACACCTTGGATATGTTGCCACAGGACATGCTTCCATCCTCTGACATTGTTGTGGGCTGTTTGTGGATCTCAGGCAATTAAAAACTATCTAGCTTCTTCTTTAACTAACTAGCTTCTTACTACACTTAGTTTGTGTAACTGTATGGATCGCCAAGAAGTTATCCAAATTCTGGAAAAAGTAGTAGTCTGTAGGCGCAAGGTCTGGTGAGTAGGGCGGATGACGGAGAGCTTCCAACCCCAGTTCTTGCAACTTGGAGACCGTCTGCTGTGCAGTATGAGGTCGCGCGTTGTCGTGCAGGAGCAGTGGAGACGAGCGATTGACCAATGCTGGTTGGAGATGTGCCAGCTTCTCCATCATTGTGTTCAGTTCTTCACAGTACACATCTGCAGTAATGCTCACCCCGTTTGGTTAGGTTAAGCTGTGATGAATCACACCGGCGCTAGACCACCAAACAGTGACCATCACTTTTCTAGGGGTAAGTTTTCGTTTAGAGCATTGTTTAGGTACTGAACCAGGATCCAACCAACTTGCTGAGCGCTTGCGGTTATCAAACAGAATCCATTTTTCATCGCAGGTAACAATGCGGTTCAAAATAGGTATGGGTCGTTACGTGATTTTCGCGAAACGTAACGTAACTAGTGACTTGGAACCTGTCACCTGTTTTGAAAACTAGTGATTTTAGTAACTAGTTATTTTTCAAATTCTATTTGGTGATTCAACATGGTGATTATATCGAAGTATAACAGTTATTTGCGAAACGAAAATATATATAAAGGGTTACATAAGTAATACGTTACGTTACGTAAGCCTTAAGTTTTTTGAATAAATAAGTTTTTGTAGCTACAAGTAGTTACAGGGCAGTACATATTACGCGCGAAAGCAACAACATGAGCCCGCAACGCATGTTTTGTTTCGTTTCTCGCTTTTCATTCGATCACTGCATTGTAATATAACTAGTTACAAAAATCACGTGTTTGTGTGTGACTCGAAACTAGTTATTCGGTTACATGCCCTGTAGCCAGTTATTGTAACGAGTGACGTGAAATAACGCCCATACCTAGTTCAAAATTCCTTCATTTGTGTGTCTGTTGAGCAGTGCAAGGCACGCCTCGACGCGTACTTCGCGCTGGCGATCATTGAGTTCGTGGGGCACCCATTTGTTAAGCTTTTTTACCTTGCCAATTTGACGCAAATGGACCAATATTGTTTTGACGCTAACGTCGAAAGCTGCTGCTAATTCAGCCGTAGATTGTGTATCATCAGCTTCCACAATCGCCTTTAATTCGTCATTGTCGACCAAAGTCTTCGGACGACCGCGAGGTTCATTTTTCAAGTCGAAATTTCCAGAACGGAAGCGAGCAAACCAATAACAGGTGGTGCGTTGGTTTGTAGTATTAGCTCCGTAAACGTCGTTGATGTTGCGTGCCGCTTGTGCCGCGTTGCTGCCACGACGGTACTCATATTCCATAATTACTCGAATTTTTAACGTATCCATGATGACGAAAAAGATTGAAATGCGATGAAAATGTAACACTAATCATTAAACAAATGACTACTTTTGAAAAAAGAATTCCATGTTTTTAAAATAAAATTAATTTGAAATTAGAATTCTTAGCCAAACAAAAATTATTTTGATTTGAAATGGCCAGTACTGCAGAACGGCAATTTCATAGGTAAAGACCTAATATTTAAGTCAACTACCCATGGTTTGAGTGACAACGGTTACCCTTTAAGGTAAGGTATAAGGCCAGGGGGCCAGGCAACTTAAGGAAGGGTTAAGGGTTTTAGTCAGTAAAAGTCTGACACGCCCTTCCGCTCCACGCAGAGTGGAAGAAGTCATTGGATGATTTCCCACACTCAAAAAAAAATGAAAAAAACGGGGGTTATTCTGTTGCAAGGCGTTTCTTGAAGTCGGTCAGTCAGTATCAGTCTTATGTTGAAATTGATTTCATGTGTAATATTTTCATAAAGATAACATAAGTATTAAGTGGTTAATAGGCAGTTAATTTTTGTCTTCTACTGGTGCATATGAGCCCATATTTACATTATGATTTTCAAAGCGGGATTTATTGTTATGACTAGCTGCGCCCTGCGGTTTTACCCGCGTAAGTCTCGATCCCGACGGAATATCGGGATAAAAAGCATCCTATGTGTTAATCCAGGTTATAAACTATCTGTTTGCCAAATTTCATCCAAATCCATTCGTTAGTTTTTACGTGAAAGATCATCCATCCATCCATCCATCCATACTTAAAAACTTTCGCGTTTATAATTTTAGTTAGATTAGATTACTTGGCAACCGGATCGATGATAATGATTATTATGTGTGTTTTACTATGAATTTGAATGTACCTACGAAGGTGGTACATATACAAGCCTGCGAGCAACGTGGGCCCAAATTTGGAGACCGGTGAAAACTTCTCCTACATCACACCAGAAACTGTTAAACGATGGACGCCTTCCCAAAAACATATCTTCGGTGACTCCATGCTCAGACACACAGTAGCTCCTATGTTCGATGTGAGTATTTCTATTTATTAGTATCACTTTACTCAATCGTGCTTTATCCGAACCTACGCGATAACAAAGACAAGAAAAAAAATATTTGAAAATCGGAGGAATGCGGCCTTCGTGCCTGCATACCGTCGCAGACCCCGCATTCGTCACGACTAGAAATCAAAAATCTAAATCTTTTATTCAGACTAGGCTGAGAATTAGCAGTTTTTAACGTCAAAATTACATAATCAGTCCCACAACACCACTTCCTAGTGCTTTAGCTGGGAAGAAGTGGCGCAACAAACTCCCCAGCAGCACAGCTGTTTGTTCAGTAAGAAGAACTTGATTGTATACAATACTATGCAAAGTAATTAACATTAAAGACTGCCAGGCCACCTAATAACTGTAGCAAAAACTCAGGGCACTTGTCTACAAGAGACAATCGCTTCCCTTCTATCGCTGATAGAATGTCACTTTGTCTAAGGCTCAAAGACCGATAATGCAGGATACGACTCTTCTGTAAGGGTTCCACTACCGAACACCACTACATTCGTTTTTATATACCTAAGTACTGATGGTTACAGGAAAAATACGCAGATTATATAGCGATAGCGGATTACGACGGAAAAGACCCCATGGGGGACTTTATGGGATCGGCCTCCCGTGGAATGATGATGGCCAATTCGTTTGGTGGCATATGGATCGGACATACTATCCCTGGATTTCCGGACTTTACCAGTATGTATAGTGTGCCATTTGTAGGCAGATAGGATTTCGCGTAGGTACCTTCAGTTTCAATTGTAACAGTAATCATTCATGCAATGTTTTTTTTAGTGTTGAATATTATTTCTTACGTATAATATTACTAGCTGCTGCCCGCGGCTCTGCCCGCGTGGACCCTATTGCTTTTTCTAAAATAAAAGCCTAAGTTACTCTATAAAACATCAGCTATTTGCCAGGAAAAGGGCTGTCAAAATCGATCCAGCCGTAACAAACAGACAGACACAAACATTTCAAAATTAGTTTTTCTTGTTAAGAGTCATACCATTTAA
This sequence comes from Lithophane semibrunnea, assembly GCA_947363905.1. Lineage (NCBI taxonomy): Eukaryota > Metazoa > Arthropoda > Insecta > Lepidoptera > Noctuidae > Lithophane > Lithophane semibrunnea. Next base: position 9,486,434 of record OX376198.1, read on the forward strand.
TTTTATTAAAAAGCTGTTATTTTGACATTACAAACTGACACTTCAATTTTATATAGTTTTATGTAAGTAAGTATTTAACGCAGTAAGATGGTTGGAGCCGCGATATAGTTATATCCCTAGGGACATAGCTATATATTGTAATATATAGTTAATTAGATAACCTGACAGATAGATAGATCTGACAACCAGTCTTACCAAGGGGTATCGTATTACCCAGTTACTGGGTTGTGGAGGTCAGATAGGCAGTCGCTCCATGTAAAATACTGGTATTCAGCTGCATCCAGTTAGACTGGAAGCCGACCCCAACATAGTTGGGAAAAGGCTAGGAAGATGATGATATAGTTAATTAGATGAAAGCGGTTCATAACCGTCGGAGTACCCTAATTTTGTTACTGCGAGTACTGCGACCAATTTTGACATAGTCGCAGTTCTAACCCAAAGTCTGTTTTTAATTTCGTAGACTAATTTGATTTTTCAAGTGTTGTTTTTTTTATCTGTTTTGATAATAGTCACACTGGCTATAAAGTATGTTCTGTTAGAAAATAATGTAGCGTCCAACTTCATCCTCCAGAGGGTGCCCCGATGTTTCCACCGGAAGAGCTAAAAAACGGCCATATGATTATGTGCTTGACATTGGACCTGTCCACCCTGAACGTATTTGCTACAGCTATTAAACAGACGGAGCCGTATATAAAAAGGATTTTCATACCACAAAAGATTGACCTCCTCACAGAATGGAAGACATTATTGTCCCCAATTCCGAAGATATCCAGGACTTCTGTGTTAGTATTTAGTTTGATCACTACAGTACAGTTTCTTTGAAACTCTAATCGACTCCACATTGCCACATGCACGATTCACTCGCTGAAGTTCACAAGGAAATTAAAGAAAGAACATTATTTTTTGTAGATACGTTCTTTGTTTTTCTTAAGGGAACAATTGTTTTTTTCTTTACTTACCTTTAGTTACCTTACTAATTGTTCTTTACTTACCTTTAGTTTTGCATTAGTTGGACAACTTTTCTTCGACTGTGAAACACAGCCGTTTCATCCTTCCTTGAATAACAATTTATAAACCATAGTGCGAATTTCAGCGATCTGGCTGAACGCGATCAGCATCTAAACCGAGTTCAAGAGAGTGTCAATAGGTATTCAAAAGAAAATAATGACACTGGTTTATGTGCCGATCACGTTCAGTTATAGTGGTGAAAAACGCCCTTAATTGTATTTTCAGAAGGAAAACAAAAATCCTACACTTTGTGACAAGACACAAGAGTTTGATTGGAACAATGTTCGCCCGAAGCCCCGGGGACCCGCGCTGCCTATACAAGAGCTTCGCAAAATCTAAAAAAATCGTCATGGACGTGTACGGTCACAGGGAACATCAAAATGTTTATTGTGGAAAACAATACAGGTAATTACTATTTTATAATTTTTCCTATTATTAATAAAAGTTGGTAGCCAACCCCTCCGCCCGTCCTAGGGCGGAGGACATCGATGTGGATTCTCCACCACGCAACACAAAGAAAAAAAAAAGCTGAGCAAGGTATGGCTACTATGCTTTACGTGAGGTTTATAATCTGCTTGGTACGTCGATGACAAAATAAAATATAGGTAATAGCCAGGAAAACTATAGAATTATTTAGATTAAGTATTGAACTTATTTTAATGTTTCAGCTTACGTAATATCAACTCAATATCCTTAAAGTATTCGGACAGTGTTTTCTATATTAAGAATTCATCAGACAGTATGGGCTTCGCCGTAAGCACAGTAGGATCTTGGCAGAGAAATGGCCTTAACAAGCACAAATATTGGACGTGCATTGGGAACATAGAATACCAGCTCCGCAACTCGATGGGAGGAATTATCGCTTGCGTTACTCACTATCGCGTTTGGCTAGCTTTTGATAATTTGAAAGTAAAGGAACCAGAATGTAATATAATTGAAGATAATTAAAATGGTTTGTAATTCAATGTCACTGTTGATCTAGGTACTTTATAAATAATTGAGTCTATTTTTAGAAGAGCTGATAATGTTTAGAGCATCGACAAAATATAGAGCCTAATCGGGGCTAGCTTTTTAGGCATGGCGGGCTGATACCAGTCGGGGGTGCGGCGAATGTACAAGTATCTCTCGGGCCCCCGACTCATGGTAGTAGTAGGAACAGTGGGGTTGTAGTCGGTAGGAGTCCGACATAACCCTCCGTTGTCCCGAGATGGAGGGTATCCATGAGGTATCCCCACGGAAAAAAAAGGTAGGCCCAAGAACGCTCCCCTGTGGGACCACTAAGAATTTGGAATTGCTGTAATAGTATAGTTTATTTTTATTTTAACAGTGGTCGATTAGTTTTTAGACCTGCAAGAAATATTAAGTTTAGTGTATTTTTTCTGATTTACCCATAGCAAGATCTTCGAGACAGTGTCAAAAGCCTTTTCGGGGTCAAGGTAGATAGTAAGATGTTGTTTGTCCTTTACATGTTGACTGTGAATGTGAAAATCAATGTGTCATTCAACTAAAATTAAACAAATTATATTTATAGACAAAAATGTTTATTATACAACACAAACATTATTTACATGATTATGGTTCATATCGTTTTAACACGCAAGTGACGACATAAAAACAAACAACTCAGCAAATCGTATAAACACTACAGAAAATATATATGAAACCGTAAATTGGCTTCACTGGATCTACGATATTATGGTGTATATTATACAATTTCCCCACTCTTGAAACAAAGAGTTTCTTAATTGGCACCTTGTGAACTTGAGATACTTATGTAAAATTCCCACAAATAAAAAAAAATCTTTGTGAAATAAGAATGCTTCTCTAAGCAAAGATTTTCAGTCACCGTGTAAGACAAGGCACTACAAGTAAAACATGGAATATGACTTTTAGAAACATCGTTTATATATTTAAGCACTTCAAAGCGCTTTACTTCCGTCCTCCCGAATCTTCGATATATCTGGGATTACCGGGTCGCTAAAAACTTATAACATACGATTATTATATTATACTTAATTAAGTACAGATAAATGAGTATAAATTGCAAAATCCGCCCGAATGGCAACAAAATAAAATATAAAATTAAAAACTGACTCGATTAAAGCATAAGAAATAACAATAAAGTAATTAGAAGTTAGTTTTTCGATGTGACAAAGTTTTGGACCCTTCACCTTAGTATTGGTGATCGTGTGTAAAAATCAGACAAGAAATATTCATTCAATATCAAAGAATTGATTACCTATATCGATAATAAAACATCGTTAGCTTAACACAACTTTAACACAAAAATATCTGCTTCATCTAACTCTCTTACTAGTTAAGCAAACGTTCATACATTCTGTGCGGAGTTGCGGACATTATCAGAATATAACTTGGTTGTGACATGCGACCTGTATTGCTAGTGTACAAACTGAAGAGGGCGCTTTTCCTTCAGTGCGCGACTCTCAACGAGGGCATCCTGGTGAACCAGGAGTCTTGTTTGACCTTCAGATAGTAGGCGTCTCTTGGTGAAGGTATTATAAGGGCATCTTCTAGAACCTTCAGAGCGCTGGTTGGCAGGATCTTTGCGCTGTATTCAGCTGCTTCTCCTGGCATTGTGACCGCACAGCTGGCGGTACCGGCGCTGACCTCTGAGCTTGGGGTTTCAGGACGACTGAAAGATGAGAACGGTTAGCTGATGAGAAAGGTGAATTCTGTACCTATTAAATATTCTATAAAAATCTAATCTAAAGGGCTTTGTAAATTACGTGACTTCACCCAACACAAGACACGAGTTTATGTTTTAGGGCGGATTTCACCAATGAAACTGAAAGCGATCAGCACATAACTACGTTTAAGGGCTGTCAGTGTCAATATTCCATAGAAAATAATTACACTGACAGCCCTTAAACATAGCCATATGTGCTGATCGCGTTCACTTTCATTGGTGAAATCCGCCCTTAATTGCCCTTCTCAAAATAACAGGACCTCATGACAAATTCAGCTACAGTGGCTGTGACAGTTATTATGAGTAATGTATTTCTTCTGGCCGAAATTCATGTATAGCTGTAATAATTATACTGTGAGCGGAGACTGTGAGTTTTCTAACAATAATACTGTTTATACAGTCGTGACATAGCTGGAAAAGTAAATCCCTTGATCCATTGTCGCAGAGCATTATGAGATTGACAATTTACCTGGCTGGCTGGCTAGGCGGCTGCAACAGCGCCGGCGGCGAGTAAATCTCTTGCGCCGCTAGGTCGGGCGCGTGTAGCAACACGACGTGCAGCCGACGGGCACGCAGGCCAGCGCGCAAGGCACGCGCAGCGCCCCACACGCCCCAACGAGCTGCCGCTGCGCCCGCGCTGTTCTCGCCAGTTTCACCTACTTCGACGCGCGATAGGCTCTCGCAAGCTGTGTCTGATGTTAATCCTGGAATGAGGGTTATTTATTAATTTTATTTATCCTAGAACTACCAACCGGGCGAAGTTTTATATAGATAGCTTGCTACTTTAGTTCCATAATATAGGTACGGATGAATTACTATAGGTTCCTCATTATATTTACGCTTTCTAGGGTATTAATAGTCGTCTTAAAAACGAAAGCTTACAATTTACCATTAGAAGCACCGGTCTTACTGTCTGCTTGAGCATATGGTATCTCTTACTCTCTCCGGTTCTTGGATTGCCGTCCCATCGGACTATAAGAGTGAGAGAAGGAGAGTGCACCTATTTCTACGCACACACCTGAGCACTATAATATCTCCCGCGCCGAAGGCTAGTCTCCGTAATACGGTCTGGAGGACTATATCTCTTACTGTCGGTCCAGGTAAACTCAGACGCTGCAATGATCTTGACTGTGACTGTGGACGAACCGCTTTACATTAACTAGGTAATTAACATACCAATATAAAACAGCCTGCCAGCATGTGGATGGTCGGCGGCTGCGGCAGCCAGTAGAGGCGAGAAGGTCCTTGCGACTCGTAGGGCTCCGAGCACGTTGCCTCTTAGAGCCGACTCCCAACATGAGGCCCCGCCACGGCCGCTGCTGCCAGCTGTGTTAATAACCGCCCAGATACCTGGAAACAAAGAGGATAAGTTCGATAAAACGACGGGTATAAGTTATTATCGAGGAAAGCTAATGCCACTTTATCTCAAAGGGAATAAAGGCGCAAACAGGCGCCTTTAGGCTCGAAATAAGTACAAAATCTAGCTAAAAGGATTTAGCTTGCATTACCAAAGATAGAAAGATAGGTACAATGTGTTCAAACGACAAAGGTAACATCCTGAGGAAACGTTCGTTAATAATAGATAATAATAACATAAGTATACGTAATTACCTAATCACTTAGTGAAATAAACTTCCGATTCAAGGGCCTATCATGGCAGAGTAAAATCTGTACCTACCTACCTACATACTTTAGACCAGCTTAATAGTCGCTCGTAAAGGCATTGCAATACTTAAATATTTAATAGTTCTTATTTACCTATGTTTTATTTACTGCTGCATCTATTAATGTAACTAATGTACTATGTAGTAAGTACTTATTAATGGAAATAAATCCTATGTTTTTTTTTCGTGCCTTATTGAAACAACTTAAAGCGCCACCTATGTTTAGATGCGTAATTACCTACGTCATCCGTCATCGTGTATCGTATCGCGTTACATCGTTTGACAGCGGGAAATGCAAACTAGCTATTGTAAACTTCAACAGATGGCGCTAAATTATCCTTTGTGCCGTAACTTTGTTTCTGCATTTTTTTTCTTGAAACTAATGAATAGGTGATTTTAAAAAATGATTCTGTTTTTATATAACATAAAATATTTCATAAGGATTTTGATAGATATTGAACTGTTATTTCGTAACCTAACTCCAAGCACTGCTGGTGTAGTGGTATCATGCAAGATTCCCATTCTTGCGACCCGGGTTCGATTCCCGGGCAGTGCACGTAACTTTTACTTTTGTAATCAAGTTTAATTATTCCACCTTTGCTTTTCTATAATTAACGTAACTTGTTTAAGTTTTAACAATGAAATGAATATGAGGCGTATGTTGAATATTAAAAGGTCCCAGAAAATATCGTCCTGTTCAACTCCACATACATTTTATTGTTTTACTAACATACGGATCTAAAAATTATGCAAATAAAACATGGTTGTCTTAATAAAACGGAGCCTTTTGCATAATATTTATATAATCTCTGTAATTTTATGTGCAATATTGCAAGATATTTTGCAAAGAAAAAGATAAGTAGGTAATTTAATTCACTTTAGCTTATAGCCAACATCATAAAAAAAATAACTAGGTTGTTAAGTCTTAAAAAAAAAGTTAATTACTGATCTGTCTGTTGAGTGACCAATTTAAGAGACGACGAAATAATACTATCCAAGGAATTTCTTCGATTAAAAAAAAGTATTGAACCACGGCTACATACCATGTTCTCCGGCAGGCAAATGCTGGGCAGTAGCCCTTGCAGCTTCCTCCAGCAGATCTTCCCTAGCCACGTCCAGCTCGAGAGTGACGAGCCTCGGCTTTGGCTGGTCTTCGGGCGTGGAGGCGATGTGGGCCTGAAGCCAGGAGTCGGCCAGACGAGCGCCAAGACCTCCCGACCTACAGCCAGCGATGACCCGCCATCCTTTACTACTAAGGTATGTTGCGATCTGTGGAAGATGATCATGTTTAGGAAAATTTGGAACGAAAGAAGATTATGCTTCATCATCAGGGAATAGGAAAAAAGAATAGGTAGTGATGACGATAAGGAACAGTTCCTCGCATGAAGAGATTTTAGGATGATGATAAGGGCTATATACCTACGCATCGTCAGCCGTTTAAGACGAAACATAATAGTATGTAGACTTTGATAAAGTTTTTTAACTGGTCGGGATATTGATAATTTGTTAGGAGTTTTGCCTTTTTTTATTTTGAATTTAGGAGATCATCATATGACTTCTCGCGCTCTGGGCGGAGCGGAAGGGCGTGTCAGACTTTTATTGACTAAAACCCACCCGTGTTCCTTCAGTTGCCTGTTGGCAAGGGTCCCGGTATCCCTTTTGGACTTTACGCAACCCTGCCAGGTAGGAGTTTTGCCTAAGAACGAGAGAGATAAAACCTGGCTGTTAACTTAGTCGCAACTTATGGTTGTCGGTTAAAAGGAACTAACACGTTTCGTCCCGGTGTTGCAAGAGATGACATTAAATCAGAACAGCGTGCAGTGGCATCTGGCTAGGTGGGTGCTAACTGCAAGCAATAACATTTTATGGTAGTCACAAATCTTCGTGCCAAGTAGAAATGCTTATTTTGACACTATCCTTGTTATTTGTCCGGAGGGAGATTGTTTAGCAAAGAAGGATTTTGTTTGAAGTATTATATTTGCCTTTCGGTTATAAATTTCAACATCATCAGGGTGGGCGCTATTCATTATCTTTTTATTCTTCTCGGTTTCCTTAATATTTGGGAGATAAGGTTTTTTGGCTCGGAATACTGGGGTGTGGTGCATGTGAAACCTACACTTCGGACTCTTGGTTGCAAAAAGAACTCCCTGAGGTCTTACATAACCCTCCGTTGTATCCAAACTGAAGGCATCTATGACAAATTCATCTCATGAAAAAAAGAATTGTATCTTTCGCAACTTACTTGTAATCCAAGTGCCGTATCAACGGATGTGACAAGCACGGTCTTGGCGCTATCGGCAGGCAGCACTTCAGCTACCCTGACCTTTCTCAAGAGATACAGCAGCAGAGCCCCAACGATGGAGCATAGTGCCGCGAATTGGAGCCCGAGTGACAACCACGTGAGCGCGTCCATTGCCGGCTCAGTGCGCGACCATTATTCCTTACTTGATCTGTAACAAGAGATAGATTTTCATTAGTCTTTTGAAACATAGTTTCTACACATAGATGCTGGGATTATCACAATACAAGTATTGTGTATCGGGTAAACAAACTCCCCACGGCCCCTCCGTGGGGAGTTTGTTTTCGGAACTGTAATAAACAAACAGTTCCCTGTAAGGTACGATCATTCTTCTATTGTAAGTCTCTCATTTGTTCATATATCCATTACCTACATATATTTGCTTAATTAGGGCGCTTCTTTCCGGAGATTTGTAGTATTTACTCAAATTATTACTTATTTTATCTATTTGTTGGTATCTTTTGCTAAGTAATCTCAGAGTATCTATTTAAATCGTCTTCAGTCTCTTAATATTCGTTGCGTCATCTCATTGTTCTTATAATCATACCTATTAAATTTCATCATCTAGGTAGGCGTAATTACCAGTCCATTAATTATATTTTTTATTTGTTTGGTATTTTACTTAACTACCCACACTTCATGTGTAGGAATCACGAAAAAAGGAGGTTGATGGTTCATCACATAGACAAGATACAATAATTGAAATAACTTGACCAACACTGGTCACGAATCATTACATAAAATACTATAATGCGTAACTAATCAACCGTGCAGTAAGTTATTGAATTAAGGAATCTGGGTTATGAATAATTGATTAAGGCGAAGAATTAGAATCCATCATAATAAGAACCCTTGTAAAGCCACAAGCCACGCAATGAAGAACGCCCTAGTAAAGCCACGCAACGAAGAACGCCCTAGTAAAGCCACGCAACGAAGAACGCCCTAGTAAAGCCACGCAACGAAGAACGCCCTAGTAAAGCCACGCAACGAAGAATCGGAAATATTTGACCTGGTTGAGAGAATGCGTGGGATTATGCGTTATTTTATGATTGTGGAGAATTCTGTATAACTGTTTACAATGTCAGTGTCAAGACCACGAGATTTAATTAAGATATTGGATTATGTAAAAGTTACAAAGGCGAAGTTAGGATTTTTTTTCTTGGCAGACTTATCAGGAAATTAGGGTTTCCTGTCAATCACGTTTAAATGTTTCCTTCAGTTTTATTGTTCTTTCAATATGGATGTATTTCAAGTCGGTCATTCTATTCTCATTATGTAGTTGGACAGTTTCTATTGATTCTCAGTTATTTTTCTTTTGCTGTCTTTTTCGTTATAAAAAATGTATTCCACATAAAGCAAACCGTTTTCAATGGAGGCGTACTGATTCTGAATGAGTGCTTCTTTTTAATATGTCTAGGATATTCTGACTGTTCTGTTGGATACTGTTGACTGAGATGTTGCAAGTGTAGTTTATTTTATGGTATTTGAGTATTCTTCCTTTGAAATAAGCTAACAGCTACGTTTACTACATTATGGGGATTATTTATAAAGTAAAGTAGTGATTAGCGACTGCTAAGCACTTATACATTTTCGAAATAAACTCCTCGAAGTTCGTTTGCTCACTAACTATAATTTAGTGTGTATTAGTTTGTTTACAGCTAGCGAGGAATGTGGCTGACATACGATTCATAAACACGGGGCACAATGGTTGCCACCTTATTTGTTATTGTCTGTCGGTTAGACAATGTATTTCCCATCGTTTGGTGCCGCTGCCGCGTCAACGGCATTCCTTTCGATTTTATCAATGGAGAATTTACCTATAAGTATTCATTGCATGGAGGTGTTTGCCAATTAAGGCTTAGCGAAAATAGGTGTTTGTTATATGACAAAATTTAAAAAATCCGGCTATTTTGCATGAAAAAATAGGTTTTAACTGATAAATAATCAATCTTATCTAAGTATTGGTACTAATACTAATATTATATTTTAAACTATAAGCTTTAATTGCAAAGTTTTTATTTTCATAGGTTCATTACTCGTTTCGAACTATTTGTTAGACACCTTTGTCCACTTAACCCTTCAATTATTATTCATGGAATAACTATGTTCTCTGAATAATCAGAGATTGTTTGAATTATCTTGGATGCTGTATGGCGTTCTGCCCTTTGTTAGCAGCAACAACTATACAGGATGTAAGGGTAAACACTCTTGTCATTCAAACCATGGGTAGTTGACTTAAATATAAAAATAAATGACCGAACACAACAAAAAATAAAACGTTATTTTCATTAAAAGATTTTAAAAAGTTTCTATCTGACACCGTGCTTGCTAGCGAAGCAGCTGACTGACTAAGGGAGTGATCGCACTCGCTGCCGGTCAGGTCACATCCCGTACCCCCCACCCGTGTTGAGACGCAAGTTCGTTGCCCTAGCGCATAGGGCAACGAACTTGCGTCTCTTGTGGTAAAATTTAGATCTAAAAAAATTAAAAAAAAGTTGTAATTTTCCATTGATTTTACGTTCTATAAATGTAATCAAACCACTGGTTGCAAGGATGACGGTGTTTACCCTAACACCCTGTATAATAAACATTTGCCGGATGTTGATGGTACTACATGTAAGGAATCCTTGACTCGCAACTTACAACGAAAATAAAGATTTTTTGTATTAATCATATTATTATGAACAGTTTCCATCATTGTTTCTATGTCAATAGGCACACTTATGTTCTAACTTGGGACAATGCCAAGAACCTACGTATATTCACTTAACATTATTTCAATTGCATTATCATACGCCATATAGGTTTGTGTCTCGAGTAGTAGCTATGTAGTAGTAATTAAGCAATGTCATTGTTATATTTTTGTTCAAGTAAGTCGATTATTCCTATTGGTCTTGCTTGCCTTTGACTGGCATTAAACCATGGAGTTTCCAGTTTATTCTTCCCCAAGGCTCTATCTTTTAATGTAAAATTTTTCAATATTGTTGGGTTAACTTACAGTACCTATTTATTTGGTAGATTTCCATAAGAACTAAAGCCGTTTAATTACCTTGTAAACTTGTTTATAGCAATTTTATATTAACTAGCAAGAGCAACTAACATAACTGGAGAGATCGAAACCATTATCGATGCTCAATCGAATGAAATAATCGATATCAATGTGCCAGCCATTATTATTGAACAGCTGTGCGGTTTCTCTTGTAATAGGCCCCTATTATTAGAAGAAAGTCCTTTTCTACTTGACGTCTGTTCCGCATGAAAGCTAGCGAATAAAAACATTACAACTTTGTTACCGGGGTGCTAGTGTTTGTTACTAAGTGGTCGCTTACGTGTCGTTATTCGTCTTATATTGATTGAATATGCTTCGTGGTCTGTGAATTAACAGGTTTCTGGTTGGGCGGTTGTTATAATCAAAATATGAAATGGAATCCGATAATATCATTGTCTTCATTTTGGAATCGGTATCCAATGAAGTTTTAATAACTGCAATTTAGATTCGCCTTTCTTAATATGTAAGCAACATGTGCCTTAGATTTGAGTCGTTAATTCATTCCTTCCAGAGATGTATTTGAAGATTCTGCAAGCTAAACAGTAGTTAACATTGATGACATAATCTCCAAGATATTACTAACAAAACGTTGTAAATCAGATGGCATGAGAATAATAGTTAAATAGAGACGATGTTATCATTACGCGACATGATCCAACAGCGCAGACGCATAAAAACGTGGGAGAAGATGCCTTGTGTCTTCTTTTTCTTTTGTATCATAAACGCAAGATCAAGGTCAAATGTTGTAAGTGATTGATAGTTTAAGTCGTTTAGCACTTATTTGATGCGAGGCTGTCAATGAGATGTTATCACGATTTGTAGAACAAATAAGTTTGTCAATTTATAACCTTTTGGAAGGTTTGTCTTTTTCTCTTCAAGACATAGGCATAAGTGATTGTTTTTGTGTCATCATCATTGTGATTGCTTTTGTTTGGGCGATTGATTGAGATTGATTGGCTATCAGAGTAAAAGTGCCTCGTCAAAAGAAAATATTGATTGTTTGTTTGTTTGGAAGATGATATTTTGATTAGGAACTCTGAAGATGATATTCTGGTTACTCTTCATTATTAGAGATATATGTATAGGGTGACACAATGGGAGAACTTATCGCTTAAAGCGATCTTTTACAGACAAATGCTTTTACGGTAAACACTAAAATGATGGGAATTACAGCTAATAAGAGATATATAGTTGGACAAAAAGGTGCGTAGGGTTATTCAGATTTGGCTACGCATTATAAAAAAATTTGAGTATGTGAAAGATGATAATAATATGATTAGGAAGGATGTAAACACTGAGATGACGGCCATGACACCTAATAAGAGATGTATCGCAAACAAGGTTCGTAGTTAGGTACATACCTCTTGCGATGTGGACAGAACGATGATGGATGATTTAGAAGGCCAGTACCTAATTTATTTACGAATGCAAGAAAGAGACTAACTAAAAATAAAGGTTTCGTTCATGCAAATACGATTAAAGAAGCTGAAACAGATAGAGCAAAGGTTTATTTATCCTGAGCTAAAACCGTCAAGTCTCATAAAGTTAAATCGAGTGCACTAAACCGTTGTTTCAGTTCGAAAACGTAATAAACCTCGATCTTTATTTGTCCCTTTGATACAGTTGCGTAAATTACGCGGCACTGAGTTGCATTCGTTTTGGTAGTCGAAACAAGACAAGTTCAACTGGTAGTTAAGGATGTTCCACCTGTACCTGCATTCTTATTGATGGCGGTAAATATATCAATGACAGATACCGAAATGAAGGCGAATCTCGAAAGAAGAATGTAGGTGTTCATATAGAGGTATCATGGGTCCATATATGAAATTAATATATTATTATGATGGTTTCGTCAAACTTGGCTATGGGTTATCACTTATCACATAGGTAGTAATATAGTATCTACTGCGTGGTTACTAATAGAAAACTGTGTCTATCTTCAGATCTATAAAATTATCTATTAAAGACATGCAGAATTGCAAAGAACCACATTACAGTATCAGCCAAAGTTACGCTTTATCGCACGCTACGCCTAGCAAATCTAAGATAAGACAAACATGCTATCGCGGTTCGTTCAAAGACACAGACTTATTATACAAAACAGCAGCTAAGTCATCGATGAATAATATTTTACAAGCCTACATAACCGGCTCTTAAAATCGCTCCTGACTATAAAGCGCTTCAAGCAAGATCTCGAAATGGATGCCGCTAAAATTAGCATATCCTGTAAGTCTGTCGCGAGATATTCATCCCGTCTGTGTTGTTCGTTTTGCAATAAAATACGAGTACCCGTACCATTTATATGTGTTCTCAGAACTGGTAGGACGACTGGATTTGGACTGTTATTGGAATTCCTGTAATACTCACGTTCTCTCGTAAAGTCTTATGGCGCTTGACGAATTACAGCTGGGGGTAGTTTCAGTGTCAAAACTTATTTAATGGCTTGGAATAAGTTGTAATGATACAGTTTTTAAAAGAAATGTGTATGTACATTTATCTTATGTTAGGCTCAACATATAAAGTATTCAAATAACTTAGTTAACTATAAAAATTTATAATACTCTTTATTATGTTCATCATAATAAGCATAATCAGCCTATAATGTTTCCACTGCTAGGACACAGGCCTCTTTTCTGTGAGAGGGAGGTACATTTATAAAAATAGAAGGAAATAAAATAATAAAGATGTTATTATTTTGTGAAAGAAATTCAAGCTCAAGCGTCAAGTCTAAAATCAAATGTAATTCAATACGAATATTCCATCTCGTATGTCTTATAATTTCTACTATCTGTCTACGATTTTCTCTCTGTACTTCCTGTGTGTGTAAGTGATTCATTATTTGTCATGGATGAGTTGTGATGAAACCATGATGTCATGTGAAGTCATGACATCTTAGTGATGAAAATAGAGGAAGCTTCCTCGTGAGTTTAATTTTACAAACAACTGAAACTCTTTTGATACGAGAGTAAAGATCTATACAATTTCATCATCACTAGTAGAAAATGGTTAGGTACAGAATAAGCAAGGCGAGAGGGAGACCAAAAATAATATCGATTTTGTGAAGGAAATTAATGGAAACGGAGTGAATGATGAGGTGACGTTGAGACTTGAGACGGTAAATGAGAAAAAAAAACAAATTATTGCGCCGACTGGCCTGCAAAGAAAAGAAACCAAATAATTTAGCGTTCCCTAAGCGCTCAAGGTCTTTTATAGTATATATATATAGTACTAGTTGATGTCCGCGGCTTCGCCCGCGTGGATGTCGGATATAATAATCCTGTCAGTTATAAACCATCCTCGAGAACCACTCTATCCATTGGTGAAACAGCATGAAAAAAGATGCAGTAGTTTTTGAGTTTATCGCGAATAAACAGACTGACAGACAGACGCGGCGGAGGACTTTGTTTTATTATATGTAGTGATTAGGAATTTCTGATTTAGGGATGCTAAAGTCTTGACAAGTTTTCATATTTTACCTTCTCACAAGATTAGTTACTTAGTTCTGTTTATATTGCTACTAATTTACACCAGCGGCTTCCTCTGAGTGATATATTTATAAATTGTAGCCTATGTATTCATTGATAATTATAGTATTCTACTGATGAAAGAATTATTGAAAAGTTGCTTTTGAGTTCACACTACAAACAAAAATACAAATCTTTTCTCTTTATAATATTAGTAAGTATTAGTATAGAATACAATGCTATCATTCATAATATTTACAAGCAAGCAGCTTGCTAAAGACCAATAGATTGAATGAGACAATGATTCTTTGTGTGAAGTATTTGTGAACGAATGTTTATGAATTGGGCGTATCTATTGTTTAGGAGGATAGATTCAATAATCAATATTGTACTTCCTAGGTATGACCTGCCTGAAATTATTGGTTCTCACACATTGATCACTAGTAAAGAATTCAAAAATCTTCATTAAAAACAAATCTTTATTAGTGATCGATGTTCTCACACGACCTTGTAATAAAAATATAGTTTTTATATCAAGTGCAGGTAGTTAGAGATGCCGTTGATGATGGTCCACGTTATGCCAATTTAGCAAGATTATACCCTAGGTTGACTCGCCTAACCTAAACCCGGCTTTTCGGCTTTATGTGCTTATTCTATAATTATCCCTTGCTTTAAAAACGGTGGAGGGAAACATTGTGAAGACACCGACATGCCAGAGAGATATTTCTCGACGGCATGTGAAGCCAAGTTAGAGGCCCTTGGGCGGCAAAAACTTTGACATCAGGTAAGTCACTAACCACACGAAAAGAAGAAGAAGAACTTTAACTGTTGGTTTACCTACAAAGCAAATGATAGCTAAGTACAGTCAATTAGCTAATACACGTCCGTGTGATATGTAATGTGCGCCGGCGAATCGTTGCGGACCGTTTCATTATAGTTATAGACACGTTACCGTTGCCTAACACTCACTGTGGTACAAGTAGTGGGTGCAGCGGAGATTTATTTAAAATGATGATAAATTATGTTTATTTCAGTAAGTAGGTGTATACAACTATTTTTACACATCAATAACATTTTTAAAAGGTCGATGTTTCCTTTCCGACTACTCTGAGAAGAAACACCGAAACAAATTCAGAGGTCAGTTTCTTTTAAAGGCAGACTTTATCTTGGTCAGATTAGGTGAGGACCATGTAGAGTTAGAGTAGTATCTGAAGCTTTGTTACCTATTATTTCTATCATTGAAATTCGATTGGATTACTATTTAATATAAAGGTTGTACAAAAGCAAATTGGAAGAATAAGTAAATCAATAAATAAACAAATATTCACAATCATTTATTGTGGTAAATAATCAATCCATTGAAAGTTTCTTATGATAAATTGGTAAAGATTCCTATAATAAATTAGGCAAACAGAAACGAGGCAGCGGCAGGCGGGGTCCGATAAGCGGCTTGACGTGACTTTAACAAAACAATTTCTGAGAAACTTCACGGTGGAACAATTACCGGTGTCGCGCTTGTCTGCACGAGCCTTAAATCGCTGGGTCTAGAAGCGAAGAAATTTTGCACAAGAGTCATATGTATAACGAAAGTGGGAAGGATTTTTGGAAATCCATCCCTTTTAGTCGTTGAAAGTTCGTAATTTTTGCCGATGGGACATTCTATCATGGGGCGTTTTCGTTGGGTTTGACATAATTCAAAAGACTGACTCAAATTCAAACACAAAACTCAACCTTAAACAGCTTAGTTTATTCCTCTCGCTACTGAAGGCGAATAAACCACTCGCGACGTCTCGTAACTTACACCATACTTCGTCACCCGTATAAGCACCCTTGACAGTTATTAATATTCAGCCGGTGTGATTCCATTGCCCACACGTTGTGTGGTGATACCCTATTATCGCAGTGACTCGATACTGTCTCGATTTCACAACTAATTCGATTGTTATGCTGCCTTGAGACATTTCTTTTTCGAGTGCTTGGTAATATTGCGGTGATTATATACTCTGTTCATTTTGTGAAGGTTTTTGACACGTACAAAACTATTTTATTTAGATTGCAGTTTGCACAGTTAAAGTAACTGGTCGTAATAAATTGTGGTAAACAAATAATCGTTTTCGAAAATCAAACATACGTTTTATGCAGGGTGGCAGGGGTAACACTGTGTGTGTTGCCCCTGCTACCCTGCACAGTACATTATTCTGAAACCCAAACGTTTAAATTGTTGGTCAGTTATTACAAAAAGATGCTGTTCCATACTTTTCTATAAAAAATATGTTTTTTTTAATTATTTGCTGATTTCATGGTTACAGTTTGCGTGTCGATGTCCTGCCACCCTGTATAGTGCCAAAGCTCTAAAATAAGCATTTGGCAAGTGTCGTTCAAACCATCCTTTTCTGAACAGACTATATAAGTACCTAACTAAATAAATTGTTTTGAAATGATTACTTACTTAGAATATGATCAGATTGGGCACGTAGACATTTCAATATTTGCATAACTGTTTGCGAAAACATTTATGTTTTACACGCTTTTTGACGCATACATGTTTTCATAATATCAAGGTGGACATAGATAAAAGTTGTCTTTCCGGAAAACGTCTAACTTACAATATTTTAGCTAATGTAGAATGTAAATCTAAATGACTCAGGAATTGTGTTAGCAACTGTACTTCTTATAAGCGGTCGTTAGGTTGTATTTTACAAGTTTGTACGCATATGTACAAGACATGTTCATTTTCTGAATCCATTTATAAATTAGATACCTACAGGAGATTTTTTGTAGACATAAATTATTTTTCTTTATACACAGGCTTCTATGCAGCTCGTCATTTTTGTAAATAAAACAAATAGGAAAATCTGGAAGTAAAAAGTCCTTCCAGTGTGAGTAGGAGGATTTTACGGCCAATATAAGTCTGCTTGAAACATCATCATCTGCCTAGCCTTTTCCCAACTATGTTGGGGTCGGTTTCCACTTCCAGTCTAACCGAATGCAGCTGAATACCAGTATTTTACATGGAGCGACTGCCTATCGGACCTCCACAACCCAGTAACTGGGTAATACGATACCCCTTGGTAAGACTGGTTGTCAGACTTTCGGGCTTCTGACGACCCGTAACTACTGTCAAAGATCCACAAATGACAGCCGGGACCAACGGCTTAACTTGCTGTCCGAGGCACGGAGGAGTCTTGATATGTAAAGATGGTCACCCATCCATGGACCAACCCCGGCAAGCGTAGCTTAACCTGACGAATCGATCCGTGCGGCTGTTATTACTTAGCCACGAGCTCCTGAAACATATTGCTGCTGCTGCTTGAAACATACTGTACTATAAAAGTTAAATAACAATCTTAGTTTGCTTAGCTTATGCACGATCGAATGCACGTGATTGTACCGTATTACGTCCCTATTAAAAGTGCGTTTTATAATAGAGAAAAAAGTCTCTGCGATCATCTGTAGCTCATAATCACGTGTACACTTTAAGTCATTAGTCACATAATAAGTAAACATACACGCACTTAACAGGTCATAACTTACCTAATACGTCAAACATAATGCGTTTTTTTTGTCGCATGCGTAACTGACGACTGTGCGATTGTTTAGTTTCACTTTCGGCCACAAAACACACAAAAAGTTAAAAGAGACCGAGCGCATCCAAATACAGACGTGGTGTAACTAACGGGGGCCTAAAATGCTGTCGTTTGTCTATTTTTACACTTTATTTTTTTGTGTGGGAATGTTTAATGTTTCGGTCCTGTGTTTTGTCACCCTCGTTGAGTCATCTCGTGTTCCTCTCATAATGGTTCATTAATACAAAAGTTATTTTGTTAATTTAAGCATCTTGTAACTTAACATATAAATAGTCATATTTTGCCTCTGTAACCAGTCTTTCACATCCACGCTCCAATAATCTAGCATAATTGATACTTGGAAGTTTGTCATAATATCAATAAATGCCACTCTAGTTCCGTGAAATTGGTGAAATGGATTCGCTTCAACGTATAATAAGAACGCGTAATTGACAGGCACGTTGGTAATAATACTGTAACTTATGTGCGATGGTCACGAAAATAGGCACACGCATTATTATCTTTCAGACTAATATTTATTGGAAATGTACCTACTTAATTGATAATTTTTTCAAGCATATCGTGCATATAATGTGAATACGACAATAAATAAAAACACTGGCGATACAAATCAATAGGAGTATTTTGAAACTATCAAATAAATTCTAACATCGAAGTTTAAAACGTGATATTTAAAAAAAAACGAAATTGTAGTGATAGGCCAAGTTTTGAGTAATGCCCATTTTTGACTAGCTATAGTGACTAAACTATTGTATGTATTTGGTATTTTTTTTGTATGCAAACTGAGAACGTCATTAGATTTCGTAAGTTTAATTTACTGTCGTATTGTTATCTCCGCCTTGTATACAGTAAACAAAAGTTTTCCGCCATTTTGTTTTATGCAAAATCAAGCGCCATTTTAGCTAACCGCAAGATTAACCGCGTGTGCAATTATTCAATTACCTAATGTGTGAACAAACACATACGCTTACTGACCGTGACTGTGTGTAAACTTCAAAATAATTACCTCTACCGCTACCCTGACCAATTACCTGAATTAAAAGTAAATATGCTTAGTAAAAGTGAAATTAACGCGAAAGTATGAAAATCTTTGTATTAGTAGGTGTTACTTAATTATAACTTGCATTACTTAGTAGTTATAACATAGAACATATAGTAGTTAGAACATGCAACAACATACAAAAACATATAGTGGTTAGAACACACAAATTAGTAGTTGGAACATACAACATATTATTATAAGAGCTCTTAGGTCCGTATTACAGAACGTTCCTCAAGTCCAGTTTGATCTGCAATCAGTTGATCACTGTTTGAGTATAGAATCAGTACTTGAGCATCGGTCTTATTCCAGAACGGCAATCAATCTATACTCAGCTGAATCGAGACTCAAATCGAGCCTCAAGCAGAGATGTGTATTTTCTATGCATCAGCCTGTTTTCGTTTACGATTTATTATATCAACCGACTTTGATCCGATCTTCATTGGATTAGAAATATTAAAATACACCATAGAACCCCAGTTATTTAGGAAATCAGCGTTATTATTTCATTCCTGAATAGTAAAAGGCCCAATTTATTGAAGAAGTAAAGGTCTTGAAGTGAAGTATAGTAATTTTGTAAGCAAAATTGTCAAGCTTAAAAGACTTGTATTTGTGGCCTAGTAAATTATGCTATTTAAAATGTCAGTATGTCAAAACATCAGTGTGAAAAACATTCGTTTGTTGTTTTCATTTTAATTATTTGTTTAGTTGATTTTATTCACGGATCATCCCCACATTCATCCACATCTCATCACATTGGGAATCGATCGGTTAAACACTTTTAAAATACAAGGACGGAAGAAAAATTTAGTACTTTGGAAAAAGTTTAACGTTATAATAGAATTATCGTTAAATAAGTTATTATAATTATCTACCTCTTCAAATATATCGATTATGATTTTGATAGTAGGTACCTATTTAAAAAAAATATATCAACAGAACTCGACATTGAACTATTGGAACAGAAGAAATATTGACAATTTGACATGACAATCTATGCTCAAGCGCGGTCTCGACCACACTTGGGTGATTACAGATTTTATCACTGCTTGGGTTCGATTGAGTAACTGAGTAACGATGTAAAATAAAGCCAAACTCAGTTGAACTAAGATCAATGAAACTATGCTTAAGCAACGTTCTAAAATTAAAAGCGGACTTAAAACTAGTTTTAAACAGAGATCAATACTTGAGTTTCCTTCTGTAATACGGACCTTAGATACTTATGGTGAAGCTATGGCGGTTAAAACATGTAAGTTGTAAGAAAGTTTATAAGCAAATATTATCCAGAATAGATGTGTATCGATCCTGCAAACTTTCAATTTAATAATCTAAATAATTATATAATTTATACTTACGTACACAAATTATTTATTTTAGGATAAAACTAATAATGATTAAATATGCATTGAAAGTTTCAAGATCATTGCTAAAATAACTAAGTTTAGAAAAACCGCCGGCTACATAAAATTTACAATTTGAAACATTTTTAATTTCAAACCTTGGTCTGAATGTTAGAACATCCTCAGTTACTGCAATAAACTGCATAGTAAATAGAAAATATGTTGATGTATATCGCACAATTTATTACAATTACAAACAATTTCAAAAATCCATTGTTTTCGTAATGTGCTGAGATATCATCGCAACATTGTCCAGCGTCTATTGTATAAATTACTTTTTAATTATACAGGTAGAAGTTTAGATAATTTTAAGATGGCGAAGAAAATGAACCTAATAAGTTTGTTGATTTATAAATTTTCTTAATGATTTATGGTCAGAGTTTTATATATTACTAGCTACTTTCCTCTAAAAATTTCAACAACCCCTCCACCGCCTTTGAAAGATAGTTTTCGAAAATTAATATCCCCGTTTAGGGGGTAGTTTAGAAAAATTATAAACTTAATAATTTACTTAGATACGTATTCGTGCCAACTTACAAATTCAAATTCAAATTCAAGTCTATTAACTCAAGGAATAAGATTTTTCATACAATCTTTGCCCCCGTTTTTCACCCCCTTACGGGTAGAACTTCGGAAAATCCTTTCTTATCGGATGTCTACGTCATACAAAGAACATACCCTGTAAGTTTCAGGTCTCTACGATCAGCGGCTTAGGCTGGCCGTTGATCCGTCAGTCAGTCATTCAGGACAAAGCATTTTATATGTATAGATATACCACTGGTTGAGATATACTGCAAAAATGTTGTACCAATCTTGGTTTTATTTTATTCAGTTCAGCATTAGCTATCTCAAAGATTCCTATGTTAATGTATGTTAATTGAGCCTAGTGCGTAATCCTAGATACAAAACAAATTAGTTACCTTAACATTACGTAAGTTAATCAGCATGAAATCATCGTAACTCATTCTACCTGTAACTGCTTTAGTAAAAGCGGGTCTATCCAGCGAAACAAAACAGGTTTCTCAACAGTCTCTACGCGGACCGAGATGAAATTTCTTTTCGCTGTCGTACGGGAGTCCACGGATTCCTCACGTAACAATGGACGTGATTTAATAAGATATATTATAGTAATTTCTTGGAGTATAGGTATAGATTTCCCAGGAACAGTATGCACTTCGGCAACCTTCGTTTATCTTCGGAACTCGCGGAGATGAGATTTTGAGCTGATACAACCATAGAAGTACTTGTATAATTTGTATAAACATGGTTAGAAAATAACAGATTACGTAATAACTCTATGCAATAAAAAAAAAACAAGTGAGGCTTACATTAGTCGCATATGATGTGTAACATGTGACATCTTGGCTGACAGTCAGTACCAATCTCTCGGAAAATGGGTTGGTACCATCTGACGGCCAACTCTAGAACCGGGCGCGCTCATTGGTCAAATCAAATAGCGCACGCTTCCCCGGCTTCCTGTTACACACTTCCGACCTTTTTCACCTTTTACCCACAGATTGCAGGAAAGCGAGAAGAAAGATGTTGTTACAAATAAAGAAAAAACAAAAACTTATGGGTGACAGCTGACGAGGTGTGACCGACGTAGGTAATCCAACAGACAAACTTCATATAAACGCGCAATTATAGGTGCATTACTACAAATCGAGGCACTTCAAAACTTAAAAACTTTGCCTCTATGGGGGGGTTACTCTGTGACACTGCAATGCCCGTGCTAATTTGGGAACACGAGGATCGAAGCGCAAACCTTTTCTGGTTTATCTGTATTATGCTACGGCTACACTTTGCGTTATCGCGAACTTTTTTCGTGCGCTCTCTCTCGCACACCCCTCGATTACTCGCTGAGCAACAGAGAGCACACGAAGAAAAGTTCGCGATAACGCGAAGTGTAGCCGTAGCATTATAGTTAGTCATAGAATCTTAGTCTATTATTTGTGTCCATTCAGTAAGGTCAATAGGTGTCCACGAGTCGCGACGCATCAGTGAAAGTTGAAAGTAAAGGACCCGCGACTTCTCTACTGGACAATGAGCGGCCGAGTCGCGTTTTCTTTTAGATAGTGTTAGTAAATGTTGTCGTGTGTACGGAATTATTTATGGGAAAATAGTGAATAAAAGGAAGTTAGAATGTATGAGGCGTGCAACATCCCGCGCAGGTGTTGTTTTATCAGACATCATTTCCGTTTGTTTACTGTTAAATGGACATAAGATTACCTACGCAAGTTTCTAGTAGAGACTTTTTATCAAAACTGTCTCTTAGTATATGAGAACTTTTTTATTCATTTCTGGTTTCAAACTCAAACTCAAAGCATTTATTTCAGTTAAACCGTTTACAGGCACTTTTGAATTGTCAAAGAGTCGGTCAGTTAGTCAGAAAGTTGAAGCTAGTTGCCCATTCCAAAACGTAGATCTCTATGGAGAAGAACGGGCAAGAAACTCTAAGGACACTCTCAAGGTTTCAGCAGATAAGAGGCATTTATGAATTTTTCAGATTTTTATCAATTCCTGATAAATTTATTAGTGTCTACTCCTTAGTAGAGGCTCAAATTGTAACTATTTGTCATTGCAATGAAATTAGAATATACTTATAAGTTTTCATGTGTGTATGAAAGAAAACGTAAGAAACAGTAAAGTCAACTAAACTTGATCAAGTCATTCGATATATTATTTACTGTGACGTAATGGTCTGCTTTCACCGAACTCTTCAAATGGAATTGATGACACACGATTCATTTTTTTTCGTAGGTGGCTTTCTAGCCACCTACGAAAATGCATAATGCAAAACAACAAATTTTAATAAAAATTGAGAACTCAAATAACTTTTAAAAAAACATAAATGATTGAAACTTAAGTTTCACAAAAAATCTAAATACATACTTGCACCACACTCAATTTAAATTAATATTTGTATCATAAAAGATAAATATTAATAAGTTATTTTATCTACAATACAGCCCGTAATATTTCAATAACAATCACAATGAGTTCGCATAATATTGCCATGCACCTGTTTTTTGCCATCAAAATTAATTTCATTCTCATCTGCAAAAAACGAACAAGTAGCAAGTAGCAACATCACGCGTCTAACCGTGGAGAATCTTTATACTGCAGGACGTTTTTAAATAAACCGTTTATTTTTTCGCGAAATAATTCTTGTAAAACTACCTGTTTTATAAGAAAAAAAATAAGTTTTTCTACAGCTATGAAAAGCTGGACCAAAAAAAGTCTAACAAAATACCATACAGATGAATGATTATGCATATTGTAAAAGAAAGTTTATTTAAAAACAAGAGTCAAGCAAGTGGACTCTTATAAGCAAAGCATATTTGCCGCATCAGTCAAAATCGAAACGGATTTTTCTATCACCGACACTGAAAAATCGAACAGCTAACATAAACGGGCTGTGACTAAATGCTTGTATCCGTCCTTTCTCAAAGAGAGAGAAGTTCAATGACCTCCTAGAGGTAATCGTCCTCCCAGGTGTGGGCGAGACTAGGAAGAATCGGAGGAAATGGATCATGTACTTAGTATATAATAATACGTATAATATTAAAGTACAATGAACGGATACTGGGTTTGGAACAAATAATAACAATGTTGAACACAACACCAATATTGATTTATTCTTCTGGTAAGATAGATAGGTTTTTGAGAAGTTATTATTATAAATAAACTACTAGCAGACCCAACAGACGTTGTCCCGTCCAATACAAAAATCCCTTAGAAAAAGAGACGTTCCGTTTTTCTCAAATTTGAACATTTTCCGGGATGCGTTTCCAATTTTTCTTTCCGTAAGAACCAGATTTGGACTAATCTCGAACATTTTTATAACTAAGTTAGCCAGCCGTTCTCAGAGAGGATATTGTAGGTCGCGGTTAGGTGCAGTTAACATAGAATATTTTGTAGATAGTAGATAAACAGTATCCTCATTCCTAGCATAGGAATTATATTGGTATTTTATTACTTCAAGATATTTCGAAATCTTAAAAAGCCAGGTGCTATGTACATACCCTTAATTACATTACAAATATTCGTTCACTACGTTTGACCCCCGTTTGCCATTTAGGAGAGTGCCGTTAATTTCGATCAACATTGCCAAGCACCTATCGGTTGCTACTTCATTATTTTAAAGACAAATACATAAAAACTGTTCATTGCATGAATCCAATTCTAGTGGTCGCAAGCGCTACTGTTGAGCATGAGGTCCTGGGTTCGATTCCTGAGTCGTGCAAAGTGTTATTGGGTTTTTCTATCTGGAATTTCTCAGTAGCAACCCGGAGTTGGATTTGTGCCAACCGGGCACAAATCCAACTCCGGGTTGCAATAGGCTCGATGGGACTTAAACATAACTGGCGAAGTGTGGGTATATCTCTACTGGTACACCTCTGCTGAACCCCTCGGGGAAACAAGGCGTGTTATGTTAAGTTATTTGAACACTAGTGTAAATTGTCTAGTATTGTATAGTTGAGACAATTTGAGTGAATTTTTCAGAAACCGTTTCCACCGTTTTGTATACAAAACTACAAAAGTAAACGTAAGTGTTTTAAAAAATGTTGTTAATAAGACTTAAAGGTTCCTTAACATGTAGCTACTATGATTTAAAAACATCAAAGATTTGACGTGCAATAGTAATAAAAACGTTTACTTTGAAGTACCAACGGTTATAGAAGTTTTATGGCTAAAATATATTTAGAGAGAGATCAATGGAACGGTAAGTAAGTAGATATTATGAACATTAGGAAATTAAATAAATATGAAATATAAGAGACTTGAATAGATTTTATCATGCTTATTTAAACGTGCAAACTGGGAAGGTTACCTGCACCAGATTTACAATTAGACCCACTGGTCCTTAAGGGTCTTTTGTCGGGCAATTATGGTAAATAAGAGTAACACCAACAAATAGTAGGCTCTCTTGTTTTACACGGAATCGAATAAAATTCCAATACATCCAAAAAACCGGCCTACCTATCTACCTTAACTTCAGACAATGAATGAAGGTACACTTAATGGGTAGTAGCCGTGGTACCCATCAGCACTGGAGCGGGAATTGAATAGAATTAGACACACGTACCACTGATGAACACATAAAACAAATGACATAACATCTTGCTTGATGTTACTTTTTACTACACTAGAAAAGTAGCGTCATAATCTATTTTCGACGACATGATACTATATTCATCAAAGGAATACTTTAAGATGCGTAAGATCTTCTTGTGTGACCAAAACATGGAATAGGCGTTACATTAGGCTGGCCAACTACTACATATCATATCACGTAATTTAGTGAAAAAGGTGTTTTAAATGTGAGATGTGTATCTGCAAAATTCTCATGGGAAAATCCTACAAAACAAGTTTTTTTAATATTTCTCACATAACATTAAAATAAAATTCTAACTATCTACTATTCATAAAAATTCTGTTAATTAATTGACTACCACTTAGCCCGCCAGTGCATACACCCCACACATTCAGCATGAAAAAGAAAAGCAGCGCTTGCGCCGCTTATCATCGTTAAACAGCGTGTAATGGACGGTTGTGTGCCCAACTACCCACACACTGTAATGGCGACTTCGCTGACCGCACAGTTACCACTAACTACTAATAGTACCTCGGTTCTATGCGCTTACAAACTGCATTAATGTCGTTTTTGTATTATGAGTTAATATCTCGACCGGTCGATAGACAATAAGTGGCGTGAAAATTAGATACCTACCAGTCTTGAATGGTATTTTATAAACACATAAAACAGATCTTGAAAACGGGAGTTAAGTATCTGCTCTGTTAGCATAATCAGCCTATAATGTTCCCACTGCTGGGACACAGGCTTTCTCTCTTCGAGGGATTGGGCTGTAATCTACCACTTGAGAGTCCAGTGCGAGTTGGTAGATGTCACATGTCTACGAATTATTGGTACTTGAACATACCTGTTTCCTCACGATGTTTTCCTTCACCGTTTGGAGAGCTTGGTGCTGAAATTATTTACACAAAGTAAAGCGGCTACTTGAGTTCGGACCCACGAACTACAACTCGTACCAAGTGACCACTGGGCCACCACTGGTCTGTTATATAAAATTTATTGTATTGTTAATCAGCGGGTAGAAAAGTGATCTAATTGAAGAAAAGGATGATAACAAAAAAGCAATGGATAAATGCTCTCATCAAAAACTGTAGGAATAGCAAGGATAGCTAAGGACTGAGACTAGAAATACCTCCTATAGACCAACAGTTTCAAACTCAATCTGTATAACCGCTACGAATTTTAGATATGTTTTTACCTAAAGCAACAAATCATGAAGATTTCTTTACTTCAGCTCCATGTTATTAATTTTCCGCTAGCCTGTAGATTAGTCTATCGTGCTAACTGCCAGTTACTTGGTAGTTAGTATACCTACAGTTAAAACTAACAATCATCAGACACGGGACATTCTTGTACCACTTACTGATCTGCTGATGGCTCGAAAGCGTGAACGATATACAGATATAATAAAATATGTACGGAGCAGCTTAAATATTGTTTTATAGACATTTTTAATTAACAATCAACTGTTGTGTTACTTTCTACAGATTTATTTATTAAATCTGTATAAAATGTAGTGTGAGTAATGAAAATGTAGGCGTTGGTTCTCTGGTTGGAGGGAAAGTGGTCTTCTCAATTGTCCTCTAAGGTTGCTAGTGTATAATAATGCACCGAGTATAGTTAAAACAGTTTCTAAGAGATGCTTATCAATCCATAATTATTTTTGGTGTATCGATGGTAATTTAAATTCTGTCAGCCCAGAACTGAGCAAAACTGAGTTATTCTTGAGGACGGTGAGGTAAGAATTGCGATTATATCAGGCTCGCATTCTGTCCCAGGAGAATTCATGCCGTCATCGTTTTTATTAGTGTTTAGGTCCCTCGAGTATTGTCTATATAATTGCGCGACGATTATATTTACAGTACCTATAATATTTATTTATTCTAAGTGCTCATCAAACAGGTTTCGTAAGTCATGAGGTTCAACTGCAAGGTCTGTGGAATCTTCGATGTTTGTAATCAAATTGACATTTAAAACATCGGTATTTCCCTGGCAGCGTGACTGCTTAGTTTATAGACATGCCTACAACGTGAGAATGATTGGACAACTTTGGTTACAAGTTACAAGAGAGATTTACTACGCTCTTACGAGCTTTTCAACAACTTTGTAGACGCTTACGTTATGTTCGTGATACGTAACTTTCTCGCCATGTTTCTAAATTGTTGTTTTTGAATGCGACAGCAACCTAATTTACTATTTATTCACGGAAAAGTCATTATCTGCCCGCCCAGCCTTTTCCCAACTATGTTGGGGTCGGCTTCGAATTTAACCGGATGTAGCTGAATACCAGCATTTTACATGGAGCGACTGCCTATCTGACCTTCACAACCCAGTTACCTAGGTTAATGGATAACACGATACTCCTTGGTAAGACTGGTTGTCCAACTTTCGGGCTTCTTACGACCTGTTTCACGGAAAATTGTTCTAATATAATTAGACGCAGACCTCTGTATACTATTACACGCTTATTTCGTAATCCTACTATGGAACTCTTTTTCAACATAACATAATCAGACACGTTCCAATAAAGTGCAAGAAAGATACTTTTGTTTGTTTTATTATTTCAAGCTTTGGCAGGGCCCACCTCTCTACTGGTTTCATTCACTTTTCGCGGGCTTCTTCATCAATATTATCTTATACAATCGTTATTTTCTCATCGAATATTTCCCGTTAAGTTTTGAACAAGTACACGTCCACATATAATTCGCGTGCTGAGCCGAATTATGTATACATAGATCGTGGTACAACACTTAGCGCGGCTGTTAGCGGTCGCTTCGAGTCAAACGTACCACTCCCACACATTCCAACAGACGACACACATACTAAACGTGATGGTAATATGCCAGACGAGAATCAAGAATGTCCCATTGTGAACTATGGGTGGCACTTAATGGAAGAATGTTTCTTTAGTTATCTGTTATAGAGGGATATATAAAAAAATGCCTTAAATGAGGGCGAAGATGTCAAACCTGTTTTCCCATTTAACGTACTTGTTAGACACAGTACACAAGTACGTTAAAGCAAAGCAAAGCAAGTAAGCACTTCAGTTCATCCATTTACAAGTAAATGGGTCTCATTCCGCTTGAAGCGCCCGCATTCCACCAATTTTTTTGGCAAATACTTCACATTTCCTTACCTCTGGATTCAAGTCTACTAAAAGCAGTAGGGACCTTGCCGACAAATCAGTGAGCCGATAAAGTGATAATGAGTATGAAGTGTTGCCTTCCATTTCATGAGGCCCATAAGGGCATGCCCTTAGACGTAACCAACGTATGTAGGTTAAATATGTAGGTGCGGCGTCTCACAAGCGGATAATTATGTACTTACTTGAACTTTATAGAGAAAAATATTTAGTTAGGTATTCCGCTTCAAAAGGGATCTATTTAATTTAGTGTTTGGCTATTTATAGGTAGGTATTGAACAATATTTTATATAAAAGAGCTGTATTAGGTAAATACTGAAATCTTTAATTGACTGGGTTAATTGAACTTTGTTTTTGAAATGGTCGGTTGGAAGGTATAAGTTTAGTAGAAATACAAAAATACTGGTTATCATTCAAATAATACGTAGGTATTACGAGTTCAAAATAGGCTTCCCAGAAAAGTTTTAGGACAAAAGTGGGTTCTAGAATCGTCTTTCAAAGGTCGTTATAAAAGTAATTATACTCCATGCTTAGTCCTCGATAATTATCCTGATTTACTATGTAGTCTCACTACACTCCCATCGTGTGCACGCGAATATTCAGAGAATAAATCCTGCAAGAAAAAACTTTTACGCTGGCAACTATAACCAGCTAATGTCATTCATTATTTTCGCGTCGTGTAGCGCACATCATTTTAAGAAAATTATTGAATTTTCTTTTATAAACTTATTACTTTTGATTATTATCAACAACAAATAATACCAATCAACAAAATGTGGCGAAAATTGGAAAGAAACCGCTTAGGCGAGCTCAAGGGCGACTTCGGCGTCCCGTTTTTTGGAGTCAGTAATACAGGCCGATCGGCAAAAGACAATTATTTTTGTAAACGAAGAAGAAAACACAGGTATGTTTGTGTGGTATAATGAAAAATTTCAGGGATTACGATTAATTTGGATTGCAAAGCAGCAGAGGATTATAATTATCCGTCATACTGCCAGTGCTCGGTCCGTCCGTTCTTGTACAACGTAACATGAAGTTCGTGTTACACAAGACAGTATAGTGCTATGTGCAACAGGAGGTCCTGTTGACTCCCGTCGAGACTTGTTCTCGAACCTCAAGTTGGGGAAAAACGCACAAAATATAATGTATACCTAGAAGTTCTATGGTATGCACTGCCTATGCACAAAATGTTGTTTTTCTCTCGTGAGAAATTATTATTATTACAATAAGACAGGAGCCTAGCTCTCGCAGCCTCAAGTTGAGGCAAAAAGCTCAAAATATAAATGTACTTATATCTAGAAGTTCTATGATATGTACTCAATATTGTTTTCTCGTGAGAAATTATTATTACAATAAGGCAGGAGCCTAGCTCTCGCAGCCTCAAGTTGAGGCAAAAAGCTCAAAATATAAATGTATATCTAGAAGTTCTATGATATGTATTCAATATTGTTCTCTCGTGAGAAATTATTATCACAATATTGATTGATAAAGAATCAGTTCTGCACATTAAGCATCATCAGACTTAGTTAGTCTATTGTGTGCTTTGTAGATCATATCCAAGATCTAAAGGATGGTTCTATGAGGTTGTATGAAGCAATGATAATGGCCTTGGGAAACCCGTCCAGTTCCAAGAAAACCTAAATGTTTTTACTTTCTTAAAATCATCTAAAATGACTAAGATTTAAAAATGATCAAGAAAGAAGAATTACCTACATAATGTAAACTGCATGTAATACTAGTACTGTTGAATTTACTATTGCTGGATGCTTCAAAATTGAACATGGATTTAAACGGCTGAGTCACCCAATCAAGGAAAACAACCAGAGGGTGGAAGACCACCACAGTAATTTGGAATTGCATTACCGCAGTGTAAACAGTATCTATATTTTGATATAAAACAATTGGAACACAACAAATATTAAAATTCTCACCGATGTTTTCACGATTATTAAGCAACTTACTTTGATGATACCAGTTAAACTAGATAAAAATCAAGATTAAAACAACAAATATATCGAAACGGGACAGTTTCCTGTTTGGTGAAAAGTTCATTATTGAACATGTCAAGTCTGGGTAATTAAGAAGGCAGCTACAACTACAATGTTAAGTAATTGTAAGGAAAACTCCAATGCCCCTTCACGTTTGATTCAAGCAGGGGGGGGGCAAGTACCAATCTAGGACCATTGGGAAGTACCAACAGCAGAGGATTTCATCAGGCAAGACGTACTGATACAAACCTGTATGTCAATTATAGAGGTAACGACAATTGCATGTCGCCTTAAATATTTTACTCTTGCTGGCGGTGATCTTTTTCACACAAGATAAAGTTATCTGGTCATGTTTGAAGAGATATAGAATTCCATTTAAGGACATTCCTACACAACATAATACCTATAAAATTGTGCATTTTCAGAGTCTGAATATGTATTTAATACAACAAAAGAAATTGGTAAGTTGTTAGATTTGAGTGTACAGTGTGCACCTATCAGTGGACAGTTTTTTAATCAAAAATATTTATTGTACACAAACTAAATGGAGGTTCCAGTAAATCCAAAATGTCTGAATATAATTTATCCATACACAACAGTTTTAAAATGAAAGACATACCTAAGGAGGTTATGTAAAATAAAATGATCATTTGGGCACAATTGATTTATAAGATGTCTATTTTTTAATATCATTGAACACTTATGATAAAACACATTTGAGGGTTTATTGTAAAAACAATTAATTCAATTGTTTGTGATTTGGCTTGTGTACTGCCCCACACCAGTAATATCTATTTATACTTTAGTGGGTGATAAAAATCTGTGTTTTTATCTTGAGGATTTAACTTGTATTGGAGAACATTATTAAGAATTTTTTTTTTGAAAATTTTAGTAAAACTATAGGCTTTTGGAGTGCCTTGCATGTTACATAAATAAGGTTAAAACTAATCCCAAACCCAATTAAGTTGCTGAGTACTTAGGATTTGTGATTGATACAAAGTATATTATGACATTGTCATTGACAGATATAAAGAGATATTCATCTATTACTTTACACCTTATCCTATCGGCTTGTTGTCCAGTTGTGAGTTTTGGATTTCTATGCTTAAGTACCTACACTAGAATTTGGAAAAATCCAAGATGTGTAGAGTTAGTTTACCACAGTGACTTTGATTTACATAATCAGCCTATAATGTTCCCACTGCTGGGACACAGGCCTCCTCTCTATGAGAGGGAGTTTGATTTAATTATGATAAATATGGGAAATATTTGTTTTGACAGTCAGATAGCAAATAGGGTTTGGAAAGTCAAGAAAAATCATTTAAGTTTTTTGAAATTTTTTGATGCTTTTCTTGGTATAGAATATTTTACCGAATACTTAAATGTATACCAAATTTTATGTTAAACAATACTACAACCTTAGATTATAATGTGTGGTAGTCAATTTAATAATCTTAATTGCCTGGCTAGGCATAATATGGCAGTGGTGTGAAGCCCTAACAATGGGGATATCTGCATTTTATGTATAATCTAAAGACAGCATAGAAGCTGATCTTGAGTCTAGAAATAAAAACATTGATTGTGTGTCTGGCTCCTGCAGCATTTCAGGACATAGTGAGATCTTTTGGAAATCTTTTCCATTGATCTACATATTTGCTACTAGAGCTAATACTAAGTGTGATAGATATGAGATATCTGGCCTGGCACTTGTAGAAAATATAGATGCATTTACAGTAATTTGGAATTATTACCCATTATTTTATGCATTTCCACTATTTGGATTAATTTCACAAACTATTAAATTGATCAGGTTTTTGGCATCTTACTTTCTCCTATGAGACTATCACAACCTTGGTACCCATTTTTTAATTTCATGGTGAAATCACAGATTACAGTATATAGTTTGAACCAACAAACCAATTTTTGCTGTCACCTTCCAGAATGCTGCATCCTTTGCACTGCAGCTTTTTTCCCTGAGGGCCTGCATATTGGCAGAGAACCGTTTAAGAAGCAAATGATACCACATGCCACCATTAAGGTCATGAT
Source organism: Lithophane semibrunnea (assembly GCA_947363905.1). NCBI lineage: Eukaryota > Metazoa > Arthropoda > Insecta > Lepidoptera > Noctuidae > Lithophane > Lithophane semibrunnea. The sequence goes on from OX376198.1 coordinate 9,518,925, forward strand.
ATCTTCATTGTCAGATAACAGTGTCAGGCAGTATTCAGTAGCACACTACATAAGTGGTGGACTTTCTGTAATGGTAAAAATATTCACGATATTTCTATCACTAAAATATTAAAGTTTCTTACACAACAATTCAACAATGACAGTTCATATACGTTCAGCACTAATAGATCTGCATTGTCATTGATCATAAATGCTGATGTAGGTACCGATCCTGTAATTAAGAGGTTCTTTAAAGGTATCTTAAAATTACAACAAAGTTGCACTAACTACAATGATATATAATATAATATAATTCATTTATTTAACAGATCATACAATCCAACTTGTTAGACAATTAATCATAATACACACACATCTTACACACTAGTGTTAGTAAATTATATTTGGCAAATTCCGTAAACTAATTAATAACAATGTCAAAATGGATGTATGGGATCCATCAATGTTATTGAATTTTATAGAATGATGGTACCCATTACAACAATTATCACTTGACAAAGTAGCCAAAAAGTATGTAAGAATTATTTCAAGTCTTAAAGAATATAACTTATCTGTAATTGAGACTTCATAACATCCAAATTATTAATTCAAGTGTTAACATAAAAATCACTGATTGGTAAAAACATCTAAGACAGGAAAACGGCTAACAATTATTATGTTATCCTACTTTTCATATGGAACCTGACATTTGTCATGTGATTACATTACAATATTATATAAATTATACACACAAATGGTGTAATTCAGAGATAGGTAATACAGAAAAATTATTAATGCCTCATAATTATGTTAGTTAGCCAAACAATTAGTTACTTATTGGATTAAACAAACAATGTTGGACAGTGGCATAGATATCAAAATATTTACTCCTCATTCCACAAGTCATGCTTCAATAGCGACTAGAGGTGTGTCAGAAGATAATCAGTATTTTTAAAACGGTTGTTTGGTCATAAGTTTTGCAAAATTTTTGCCAAGTTTGTTGGTAATGTTGACCTTGAGACTGATGTGATTTTTTTCATAAATTAAGTTTTGAGCCAAAAGAGTAGGCATACTAAATAGGTACATACTTGGTTGTTGATAATTAGAATAGAAGCATTATTAAAAGAGAATTAATTGAAAATGTGGTAAAGTTTTTCCACTTGCAATAAAAGGTTGATTTTATGTTATTTGAATGTTTTAGTGTGAAACAAATGTTTGTAATTTCCAACTTCATCTCTCTAAACATCTACATAGTAAATCAGGATAATTATCGAGGACTAAGCATGGAGTATAATTACTAAATTAAACGAACTTACCTAAGTGAAGTTCTATTGTAATTATACGAAATGCTTAGTCCTCGATACTATGTTCCCTCCCAAGCCCTGAACAAGACCATAGTTTGTTTTTTGACCCTGGGATTGAAGTTGGGGAATTACTGTCTGTTAATTTTAATTCTCTCATTGCAGATTACTCTAAATAGAATGACATTAGCTGGTTATAGTTGCCAGCGTAAAAGTTTTTTCTTGCAGGATTTATTCTCTGAATATTCGCGTGCACACGATGGGAGTGTAGTGAGACTACATAGTAAATCAGGATAATTATCGAGGACTAAGCATTTCGTATAATTACAATAGAACTTCACTTAGGTAAGTTCGTTTAATTTAGTAATTATTAGGTAACGCATAGCTCCCTTAAAATGTGAACTAACGAGAAAATTATTAATGATTTAGAGGTCAGTTGTATGAGCAAGTTTTACGCAATAAATATTTATGTTGCCCGTTACATCATCCATTACGAAATCACTATCTTTAGAATGGAATCCTTTTTCATTTGCATAAAGAACATAATATACCTGTTTCTTTGATCATTAAGTTACATTATATTTCAAACCAGTACTACCTGACATAATAAAGAAAATTTTGATAAGACACCTTGTCACAAATACAGATTTGACTTTGAAAATTAATAATGTCAAAGCATGGGATATATTGCGTTGAAATAACATTCCTACTTAGGTAATCATAATAATAATAATGTGTCACTATTATCAATATTATTGCTGACAATGCTATTATCAATATTATTGCTGCTGTGTGGTCTATGAATGTGACATCATCATTGACGTGTGCGGACAATATCTGATGATATGTGTCAGGATACGGTAAACATTGATAGGTCTGTGTGGCAATAAGACGTCATTTTCACCCCTTCCTTAACCTATAGGTTAAAATAACGTTAACTTCTGTTTAACTTTTACGCACATATTACATTACCCCTGTAATCCTCCAGACAGATGGAACTTTTTTTTCCATCTCGGTTTTTAACTTTTCTTGTTGATATTTTCCATTTTCATATTTAGCCGGTGGATAGTGCCACATAGTGCCTACCCTGAGGAGACTGAAACAGTCCCGTTACAGTAGAAGTTCAATTATTTCGCGCAAAGTGGCAAATGGAATACCTCAATAGGTTGGCAGTTGCTACTGGTGACCTAATTTGTTTCAGCCTGCAGAGCGATTAATTGAATCATACATGGGACAAATTGGCAAATTGGTGTAAATTGCAGGGTACATATTATCTGTATTGACGTTACCGCACGATTTATATATATCGCTAAAACTTGGTTAAATGGACAAACAACCTATACACAGGCTAATAGCAATGTTCTAAGATTGATGCTAATGTTTATCAATGTATTCGGCTTTATTCAATTTCGTATTTCGGGTTAACAACTGGATTTGGACTCGACAAGAGCCTTTATTTATGACCTGTGTCATTTAGCTACGTCAACGAACAAGAATTATGTATATTGTAGAGTAACCTTAGGTAATTAGGTACCTATACTTAAATATGTTTGAAAATCATCTCACGTATTTTAAATAGTGATGTTTAAATAATTATTGTATTGTTACTATAACATAACCGACCTCATTCTTCCCACGGTGAAGATGTTCTGTTACTACATTACCAGCGGAATACTTTATCGAATTTATACAAAAAATTGCGACAAACGGAGATGGGATTTAAAACGACAAAGTCATTGAGGGATTCCATAATATATAATAAGCTGGTATCGTAAAATAATAACGGAACGTTTTTATGGAATATACCGTTGGGTTCGTAAGTATGACCTTTTGACTGTAATGGCGATGGTATAACATGGGTAACCTCATTATGTTCGAAGATTGTTAAGTCTGTTATTAACAATAGAATTTATAATAACACTTCCATACTTAGGTTAAAGATATTATGGATTTTTAGACGTGGAAGTTTGAATATCACAGAATGGAAAAATAAAACAATAGAATTCGGTATCTTGAAATTACAGAATAATTAGCAACGGGCATAAAAAGCTGCGAAATTTATGACATCATTAATATCATAATTATCATCTTTAACACGACCCAAGAGTCATAATATGGCCTATTATAGGTGTAAGTGTTATCAATCATCAGCGATTCTATCGGCATAGCAATGAAATACCTCGTGGGACAATGTTACGTGCAATTATAAATATGGAGCCAAGGTCGTAAGCGCTTGCGATGCCATCGCCTTGCATCACATAGCCATAAACATATGAGTATACGTGCATTGGAGCATGGAGTTATCCATTGAATTGAGGCATCCTCCTAATTAATTTTCAAAGCATCTTTGGTCAACGGAATAATAATCACTTCTGTTCGGTTTGTGATATCTACATCATCATCATCAGCATTGCCATATTTCAGCCGAAGTATTTCTCATGATGCTATGCCTTTTTTTATACATTTGTCTAAAACGATCAAATACAGCTCTTTCACAGTTTAATTTTTATCTCTAGTTTTCATCTAAGGCCTTCCGGACCTCTTCTCTCAAGATTGGTTTACCAAGTGTCCTTTTATCGTTCTCTATCAGGTATTGAAACAGCATTATATTCATAACCACCACTATGATTGGCTCTTGCGCATAGGGCTTCGCTATGATCGAGTACAATGCCTTCTTTTTTGGCTGTTGCATTGTTTCGTTGCATTGACTTTTTCTGCATGTAATTGATGTTGTAAAGTTTGACAATTTATTGGCGTTTGTGCAGGTGAGAACATAATATACGTATATTTGATTGGACTGTCTGTCAGATGCAGGTTTTTTATGATGTATTTCATGTATGTTTCTTAATTTTGAAGACCAGTTATGTTACGACTCGAGAGAACATAAAACATTTCATCAGGTTACGCAATATTTGTAGCGAGAGTAATTTGGATAGTGTAGATAAATTTTTTAAAGTTTTTGAGCTCTACTAAACTGAACATGAAAGTGTTCTATGCAGTCACTGTAAGAGATATTGTCTTCTAAGCCTCTTCATCAAGTGATTGCAAATGCAACACACGTCCTTTTCCGGTTCCGCTTGGTCTTCTGCCCACTATGCATGTGAATAAAGCGTGACATTATCTAAGTACTTATCATGTATCATTTTAGCTTGCAGTTATACCACCTGAGCCAACTTCCAAAAAAAAACAAGGATCTGAACTTTAGAATGCTGCGCTGTTGTAAGATTGACTCTGCCAGAATAGAGGTGCCCAATTTCCATTGCAGATACATATTGGAGAATTTGAAATTTGTTTAATCCATCTCTCTCATCATCATCTTTTAGCCTAAAATCAGATGTATCGATAAATCCATTAAAAATATTACATATTAGAGAAGCACGGACCGATTCACAAAAACCAAAACAAAAATGAAGAAGTATTACAAACAGGGAAACAATCTCTCCATAAATTTCTTTACTCAGTGAGTGTTGCTGAACAGTATTTTGTTGTCAACATCGTTACGGAGTCGTCACGCGACGCTTGTTTCACGTCACCATTCAATTTGCTAGGAAATTGTTACTGACATTATGGAATAAAGACAAAAAGAAGGTTCACTTTTCATTGTAGCATCAGCCATTTAATACATTTTCATAATTTCAGTTTTATTTTCATCAAGGCAAGAGCTATTTTCATATAAGCTGAACCTACTTTTAAGTGTCGTAAAGCTTTAGTTTGAGGTGACTGTCTTAGCTACTGATAAAGATGTGTCCCAATTTTGGATTCTTTCTTCAATATCTAGCAGGGCTTGTATGAATGGCGTTATCATGGACTTTGAATACTAATTCGTTTAATCCTAGGGTAGTAGAAAGAACAGTCTTGCTCCAAGTTGGGTTTCTGAGCCTTCTCATTGTTCAGTATCGTGCCTTATTGCCAACCGTTGCTTCCTGTTATACGGCATACCACTCATTATCAAGAAAATTTCTGTTGCCAACTTATTACGCGTTACGGCTTATGGAGATTTATTGTTAGTTGTTGGTGGCTGTTAATTGTGTTGCTGGTTTACACAGTGGTCCACTTAAAATATTTATCGTCTACTTAATAACTTATAGACATACGACATCTTCAATCATGCATACATGGGAAGTTATAAGCAAGTTAATGACACCGCAAAATTTAAATAAGTACCTAATAAATTCTCTATTTCGACTAATAAGTTCTGAAGTTAAAAGACAATACACAATTGTGACATGACCGACCAACAACTTTGCTTTATTTTCTCTCATCTACTTTCCATTCGGAAAAACCGTCTCTGTAAATGACAAGACAACCACGAAAAAAAAGGAAATCAGTTCAAACTAACCAAAACGTAAAAGTAACTTGGAAACCAAACCAGTTGTTCAGCAACGGCTATAAAACAAACATAAAGACATACACTCGTAAATCATGATCACATTCCAGTAACCGCTAACCAGTGTTACGACACGTCGCCGAACCTTCGGTTAATTGCTACGAGTAGTAACAACATACGGACAACTGACAGTTAATGTTGCGAATGGAACAAGTAATTTTGTTATGTTGACGGATTAATTGGTAATTTTTGACCAATACATCAAGATTGATAAAAGTATCTTAATTAATTAATTAGTGAGGTTCGTAAAAAAACTTTGGATTTAAGAAAAGTTGAGTAAGAATTTGTTCTTTAATATCTAAGTAATACGATCATAAAGATGATACAAATTTAAAAGATTGCCTTCAAAAATCACGTGATTATAGTGATTACTGACTAGTGACCCATCTTTTTGTGAACTTTCGTCTTGATGGTAGATAAAAGTATTGGTTTCCGTAACAAGAACATGTATGCTCTATGTTACAATGTAAGCCTTGTTTTTTTGGAACTTGCAAATGTCGGCTTTAGAAAGTGGGTTATTGTAATCTTTGTACACAAAGCTTAGTAACACATAATATCTTTGGGCTGTGGCACATTTGCCATCTTGATTCACGGAGCTTCTTTGGCTTAGTGTTACAGTCTTTTGTGATTTCGCTAAATTCGTCAACGACTAGAAAATCACTGATGTTGGTAATGTGAAATAATAATGCTATGGTCTAAATTGAAATTTCGTTCTCAATATTATAATCGAATAATCCATCTTCACACCTGTCAACTTAAAATGCACTCGTGTCTATTAATTATCATTCCAATTTAATTATGTTACTTTCTCCAACCAAATTTTCTTTACCACAAGGTTTTTGTCAACTTTGCAACGAACCTATTCGATTCCACTTTCTTATTTAGTTGACATAAGGTTCAGAACTCTTTGTTCGATACAATTAGTATCGGCAAAGTAGGCTCGATTGAAGTGGGTCAATTGGCTTTGATGAACGCTCAGTGTTTACAAACAAATCATTTACGCAACTCCATTGCACTCGAAACCGCATATTTCTTCAATAACAACAAACTTTTATGTAAATGATGCTTCCGCAGAGTGGAGGAAACTGGAAAACTGAGCCACTTTGCAAATATAACTGTAACTGTAAGAGAAGCAAGATTTTGTGATAAAAATGATGTTATGCATGCATTTGGAAATATTACGTGATTCTCCATTAGCATATAAAGTGAAGGCAAATCAAATAAAACATGCAACAACATTAAATGTTAAGATGCACTCTAGATCAACGCAGCATCTGAAATCTAAATAAACACTCATTGCGTTGAAGATATGCAAAAGTCTGGAGATAAAATTACCAATGCAAAATCTAGAAAGCAGTTTATATTGACGTGTCGTTTATAGCAATGGAAACTCGTAGAAACGCATTACTATTCAATGTGCTCCGAGGCCAACTTCATGCCATCGTATCAAGAAGGTCGTTACTTATCAATTCATAAGTGCAAGGGGAAACTGTGATTTGATGGACGCGCCATAAATTGAACACACCTTTATTTATAACAGTATCATGCAATGATTTGTTTTTTTATTCATCTTTAGACATTATTAATAGCATTGTTTAAATTCCTTTTGTATTTGACTACTCTAAAACATTAGGTGCTAGCACAAATAGATAGCATTTCTAAAAATACAGTTGACGTTGGGAGAGTTTTATCCAAACAAGGAAGCAAGGTGAAAATCTGCGGTTAGAAACAATTTCATTCAGCAAAGACATATAGTGACGCAATATGTCTACTCTCTTCAAACCGCATTTGGAGTCTACAAGAAGTATTTTTCACATTATGAAACCGAATATTTGAACCAGCTGACTACTGTGACGAATCGACCACCATTGATGATTTAGTGAAACAAGAAAAATTAGGGCAATCATGCAATTTTAAAATATACAGTACCCATCGAACTGCAATAATAAGAACAACTCTAAATTTGTAACATGTTAATTCGTTCATTATTCAAACTAGTAATTTATCCCTAAAACATGTTGATTTTCGGTCCATTACGAAACAGTTACGCTGTATTTCATATGTTTTGTATTATACGTTCTGTATTATGTAAATTGTTCATAGCACGAGCAATTAGATTCGAATGGCATCCGTTAAGCACTTCATTAAAATACTAATAGAAATAATCTATTCCACTGATATGCATATCATTGCAGACCTTTATAACGAAGGAAATAGCTGGAATGATTAATTAGGAAACGGTGTTTTGGAAAACTTATTCAAATTAATGGCTTTGAATATTTGGTTTATGAGTCTATAAGTTATTGTTTCCTTTAGAAGTGAAAATAACGGAGGTAATATAAATGTAAAAGTTGGGGAGATAATGATTGAAGGAGGTATATAAGACAAGGTAAGTAATGTAATAAATTGAAATGTAAAAAGCAAAATACTTGATGACTTTTGTCTAGCCTATTATAATATAAAAAAAAAAATTTTTTTTGCTCATTATTGTTAAATGGATACTAGTATGAATGATAGCGGTAGATAAATTAATTATTACAAAGCAAAGATGCAAGCAGTCCCACGGTGATCAGAAACAATAATATAATCTTCTTACCAACGTTATGCTATTATGCACACAAGCTGTTATTTTCCTCACATTAGACTTTTAAGTTGCTATTGTTTTAATTAGCTAGACGCTTACCCAGCTAAAGTTGTCAAGGATGCAAATACAACGGAATCAATATACTTGAGTTCGTTCATTATTTCGTGCGTGTAGTGCCAGTAGGCTCGGCACCATTGTTTGCCATATAGGCCTATCTACACAGATATTACCAAATGTTGGCAGAGAGATAATTGAAGCAAATAATACAGCTTTGGTTTTGTTCGGTTTCGCAACTCGAGAACTAAACACGCGAAACTATGAGATAGTTGTGCGTGCAAACGACCGCGACTGTTTGATTGTTAGTTTTGGATAACTAGTGTGAATAAGTGAACATTTTGCTGTAAATGTTTCTAAATTTAATCTACATTTGGAAGTTATAAAGTCTGTCGTGGAACATGAAATTGTTATACATATTGAATTAGATTAATATCATAACCTAACTATCTACCACCTATAATGCTCCCACTCCTGGGACACAGGCCTCCTCTCGGTGAGAGGGAGTGGGCCGTAATCCACCACGCGGGCCCAGTGCGGGTTCGTAGATGTCACATGTAGAGCAGTGGTGATGGAATAATCTGGGTTTGACCCTACAACCTAAAACTCGTAAGTCACGGCCGTTACCACTGGGCCACCACTGCCCTCATAATAAATAAGAAGCTATAACGACGAAGAAAGAGGATGTGCAAAAAGTTCACGGTTAAAAATACAAAAGAATACTCAAAGAGTAAAAAGCATCTACTTAAGATAAGGAAGGTGCTGATCAATTACTGGAAAATTCGCCTCTATGAGAACTAGTTAGTTGATGTAAACAGTAAAATGTGTAAGATTGTCTACAAATCGTGCGCATGACCTTCCAACGTAACTACTCAGTCAAGGCCACGGTTCATACCTGATGAGATCACGCAGACTTCAGTTAGGTATCTCGTTAATCGATTACGGTGTCTGCAAATGTATTCGATTTTGTTTATCGATATTTCAACGGGTCGTTGAAAGAACTGCGGACAATCGATCATGATGATTGACAGTGAACAAAAACATTATGCAGCATCGATTGATTTGGGATTGATGTGCCACTTTGTTAAAAAGGATTTAATTTTCTATCATTAAATCCTTTGAAGATAGAATTAAAGACGAAGAAGATATGAAACTAATATACATTGTAATTATGAAGTCACAATGAACATTAATAGACATGAATTTTTTTACAGTAGATAATGCAGATACCTTTATTTATATATGTAGAGTTAAATTATTATTATCTTTATATGGAGAGTAAATTACACACAACTGTTATTATATACCAGAAGTTACTTAACCCAAAGCAGGTATACAATTATGGCCAGGTGAATGGTGCACTTAAGGACATTATCCTTAATAGTCATACTAAGAATATAGATCAGCTTTCGTCATGTCAATCTGTGGATAATTTTCAGCATATGATATAGAGTGCAATATTATTGATTGGTGTAGTTTCATAAACTTATATGACCTGTCTCCGCCTGTCACAGATATTATAGCTATAAATGAAATATGATTAGAGTCGAGACCCGTATAAATATGGTATATCAGGTGATTTGCGATATCCTAAAGAAATTAATGTTTCTAAGCTCTAATAAGCTGATAGGCCTATCAATCGAAATTCTGTAACTGTTACAGAATTTAGATTTAGAATTTCGTCTATAATCTTGTCATAAAATCATTAAACAACAGGGTGCGGACATAAGGACCAAAAATGTGTTTTTAATTATAATAAATTACCTAAAATATTGACGTTCGGCGCGAAAAAAACTGAATAAATAAATGCACTAATGTAGGTATTCTTTATTATGCAGAATGACATACCTTGACTAGGAATGTGCATTCTTATTACATTGCATTTTGAGAATATGAGATGACTCTGTTTGAATAAATAAGCATAGAGTTGACGCAAGAAAATACAGTAGAACGGATTTAAAGTGCAAGTGTATACAACTTTCTTAGATCGACTCTTGCATTACCTTAGCTTATCACTTTCTTAGGATGAACGGAAGGTGACTCCACTTACAATGAAATAACTTTTAGATTTTACGTTGATATGGTTTTTGTTACAATCAATCAAACATTTTACGAAGAAAATTTTCATTCAATCCTTTCATTAACCAGCACGCTGGCTATAAATCTGACATAAATTATGATTACTTTCATAACCGATTAAGTAAGCAATATCTACCGTTGCAACCTCGGAAAGGGAAAGAGGAAGCCTCTGACTTAACGAATATAAATAACTTCATAAGTAGTTATTTATTCAACGCTTCGCTTCGCTTCACCGGAGTTCACGGAGAAGTAAATAAATGGAGTGCTAGTGAAGAATAGCATATAATGCAGCCTATAATGTTCCCACTGCTGTGACACAGGCCTCTTCTCTTCGAGAGGGAGTGGGCTTTTGTTTTTTTTTTAATCCACCACGCGGGCCCAGTGCGGGTTGGTAGATGTCATATGTCTTCGAATTTTTTGGTTCTAGGACATGCCGGTTTCCTCGCGATGTTTTCCTTCACCGTTTTGAGAGCAGTGGCGATGAAATAATTTACACAAAGTAAAGCGCCTGTCAGGGTTCGAACCTACGACCTACAACTCGTAAGTCGCGGCCGTTACCACTGGGCCACCACTGCTCTCAAGAATAAAGAATATAAAGAAAGAAGAATAAAGAAATAAAACGAAACTGTTGTTTCAAGTTTTCAAACCATCATGATTCTTCATCATCATCATTCTCCTGCCCTTATCGCAATTTATTTGGGGTTAGCGCAACATGTCTTTTTCTTCCACGGTACTCTCTTTTATCCATACTGAAAATTATGATTATTCATACAAATTGTTTGTACGTGGCTTGCCCATACTTCGTATTTGTCATGGTTCGGATTCAGGTTGGCCTAGCTCGTAACTGTATCGTAGTTGTTTGTGTAAATCTTATTATTATAGTATTTTATAATTATTACAGCAGTCGTATTTTGTGTGTTGCGCGAGTGGACTCGTAGTTGTCATGTCTTATAGCTTCATTCGTTTACTACTCTGTGGATGCACATGGTCTATTCATTGCGGTCACGTATCATAAGTAGCCACTTGATTTTGTTTATTGTTTCAAGGTCTTTTAGTACATAGTTTATTTTAAAAAAATGTGGTCGTGGACGTGATCATAAATACAATGGAAAGGGTTTTTTGAAGCTATTGGCCTTTTACTATTACTTTTTAGTTTTACTATTTTGTTTTGATTATTCCTTCTAATCTTAATTTCTTCTAGTCTTAATAACAATATTGAGTTAGCTACCAACATTCAAAAATATAGGACATCACTAAAAGTCAGCAAGATTTAACAAAACTTAAGTAACAAAGATGGGATGTACCTAAAACGTGATTAATCACTGAAGAATCTAGCCGCCTAACTCCGTCGTTCAGACGCCTCCAACATCACCATCCGAGCTATCTTACGTAACTACGTACATAGTGTTTGAAACTCGAACTATCACTCGGCTACCAAATTATTATTATGTCATCATCAGTGGTGCTATCTCAGTAAAAAGTAATAGACAATTTTATTGTGCAAACGTACTAGCCAGTAATTGAATTCAACTGTTCTTTTTTCTAATTTCCACTTCTTTTTGTTTTGGTTGATGTAACACTGAAGTTTGGCGTAGAACACAGGTTTCAGAAGCTTTCAGGCGTTTAGAATTACTCTGTATAAAGCGAGTAGGTAGGAAGGTACTGACTCTGCTCTCACACTTTAAAATACCCAAAAAACGGGGTAACCGGATAACCAATTAATTCAAGCATCCGTACGCAACAATATTGGAATCTTCTAATTATTGCCTTTACCTTTTTTATTTTTGACCCATTACAATTCTTTTGGAACCGTTCATTAATGTTTCATTTTCATAATTAAGTGCAGGCGGACAATCGTGTAGATGTCAATCTTTCGGAATGGTATCGGAAACATAGCCAACGTCTTTGTTTGGTGGGCATGCGCAATGCGATCCTTATTTAGCAAGCAACAGTTTATGATATGGCCAACGGAAACCATTCACACACTGTATCGGGAATAAGCTTTTCTATCGGTGATAGATAATAACTACAGGATTTGTAATTATCATTCGTATTGTACCTGGCATAATAACTAATATACTAAGTTAGAACATTCACAGTCCAATTTGAATGACGTAAAACGATTAGTATGTCATTGCAATGTAGCTCTTGTCTCATTGTAATAAAATATAAATTAAAATGATTACTGTGAGTTGGAAAAAACTGTCGGCAATTGTGCTTATTTATACTTTACATTACCGAGTTAAGAGTTATATTGCAATGACTTACTAATAGTTTTACGTCGATCGTGAATGTCCTACCTAAATGAAGCCGCGACTTCGTCCGCGTGGAAGTCGGAAAACAACATAATGTCAAGTTATAAACTTATAACGTAGGCAAAGTTGAGAGTTTAAACCGTGTGGAGGCAAAAACTAATTTGAAAAATCTTGTTTTTTCTGTGAAAGGTGGTTTACTTCGGTTGCCTCGTTCCTCTCAAAAGGTAGGTACTATAATTATTTTTAATTTAAAGTTTGGCAATGAATTTAAAGCACAATCACTAGACGCATGGCTAAAATCATTACAACAAATTGAGTTGCAAACTAACATTGAACAATTCCTATTTAGAATTCAATGTTTACTATCCTAAAACTTTAATTAATCAACAACAATTAATATAGTTGCAAGGTTACAAAACCTTGACAGTAAAAACGCGAGCGCTATCAAATTCGTAAGGAAATTGACGTGACACGCTACCAAGCACGTTCGTGTTCGATTCGATATGAAATAACACTATTCTCATACATTTCCTTGCGAATTTCCGCAAAATTGCAGTTTGTAATGTGTTTAACAGGTGGCAAAGGTGAATATTGAACCGTTGAGAGATTTGACGGCCTTTTTTATAAGGAATAAAGGCTCTAACATACTGGCGCGATTCGCCGCGCGACGCGAATTTTAACAAAACAATTTCTGAGAAAACTTCACGGCGAACAATGCGGCGGCGGCGGCGTCGCGTCGCGCGGCGAATCGCGCCAGTATGTAAGAGCCTTAAGTGAACGGTCTGGTATTGGAAAGGAAAATGTTGTGTTTCACAATCTGCTGCCCGCGGCTTCGCGCGTGTGGACCATTATTCTTTTTCTAGAAGAAAATTAGCCTTAGTTACTCCTTATAACATCAGCTATCTGCCAGTGAAAGTCCGGTCAAAATCGGACTAGCCGGTTCGGATATAAGCCGGAACAAAGCAGACAGATATAAGATTTTCTTTTAAATTGTTTTAAGTACCAAATATACATTCATTTACATTTAGTAAAAAGCTGTTATTTTGACATTACAAACAGACACTTCAGTTTAATTTATTTGTATAGATTGCCTCGACTTTTTTGTCATGAATGTTAGGAACGCACACGCCATTTATTTCGTCGATTATAGAGCGAGGCATAACTGTTTGCGATTTCCATGAATTAAGTCATGTAATATGTAATACCTATAGGTATGTCTATATATGGCAAGGACATCGACGCAAAAACCTGGATTCAGTAGGTAAAAGATTCCTGAACCCAATCGGTTATTTAAAAAAAAAAAAACTGATTTCTACAAAAGTGCAATAGCTGCATGGTCAAAATGTATGGAACAGCAATTTTTTTTTTTAATAGCCGACGAAAAATTTCCCCGCAGCCCCTGCGTCCAGGTTCATGCACTGAATCCATGGTAACAGGTTGCGCGTCGATGTCCCTCCCTGCTATAAAATTCTTATGTGTAGTCCGTACGATATTCTAAAGCTATGACTGGTTATGACTAATCACCAATCACTTAACTATATGCCAAGCGGGATGATAATGAGAATATAGTGCCTGCTACATGTTTGCCAACCGCGTCCCCAACAGAGGTAACCTTGGTGGGCGACCGGCAGAGTTGTTTCAAAGGTGGCGATCGTGTAGCAGACACTTATCCCTGCTATGATCTGTTTTTTTTTTCAGTGTTGGACTGGACATTATCATAATGTAATGCTGTTTATTGTTTACATCGCTGAACACATTTATAACACCTCAGTGCCTACATTATATTTATATAATTGTAATAAAGTCTATACTTTTCTATAAACCGTAAACGCTAACGGAAGACGATAATGAACGATAAGGATCTACGCTTTTACTGCTAAGCAACGCTGGCTTTCATTCTAACCGACTGATTATCTTTATTAGATCGTTATGCACGCTATTACATAATACAAGTGTCTAATAGAGATACTGATAGATTATTATATAGTACTATAATGTTCCTTTGCAACAAAGAAGTAATGACACGATTTAAGGCTTTTACACACTGGGGCGATTAGGCGCGCGACGCGACGCCGCCGCATTGTTCGCCGTGAAGTTTTCTCAGAAATTGTTTTGCTAAAATTCGCGTCGCGCGGCGAATCGCCGCAGTGTGTAAGAGCCTTTATGTTCGAAAAAGTGACCAGTGACTCCATGCTAGGTAAAAATCTTTCGTTAACTTTTTCAGAAAAACGCTTTGAGTAACAGTACGTATGTTTGAATCCTTGTAGGTGCTCTAAAAACTACAAATCACGGATATTTTTTCGCATCTTTGATCTTAGCTGATGCCTGAACCAAAATTGATCAAATACTATGTCAGGTCCAAAGCCTCTACCTCTATCTAGTATCTATTCTCGGAAATTCTAACATTCAACACAACATATTATCCTAAAGTAATTAAGCTATCTTTATTTATTAACCATTAAAACAATGAAGTCTTGAATTAATCATCAGTAATTATAACTAATTTTGTCAGATATTATAAAAGATCATGAACATTGTACTCCATTTCCCAAGACCAAGACATAAGGGTGCTGTCACACTAGAAAAGCTACAGCGGTGAGTTCACTAAACGAAGAACTTTAATAAGTTACCAAATTTATTTATTTATTTATTAAACAACCAACTTATATTTACAGTTGCACCACACATATAAGTTAACGGTCAATATCTGTTAGGAATTACATATAAAATTAGATTAACATAACATAAAAACTAGACAAAATTCGATGAAATACAATTATTGAAATTAATCAAAATCCCATAATAAATTAATCGAATTAAACTAAGCTGAAACAATTGAATATCAGCAAAGGCACGGCCCTCGAACAATCGTTTATGATTAAACCTTTTCAATCCGTGGCCGTAGCCGTGAAATAAGATACTGCTTTATCCCCTTGTTAAATAATCTACTATTAATGAACACTTCGCGGCGTTTTTCCAATGTGTTCACAACTTAAACAGCCTGCCAGGAAGATATGTGATGGTAATTTTTCTCTTAGTTTCCCATCTCCAAGTTATTCCTCGCCGAAGATACCGTTAATGATACCATTGCGTGCCGCGATTTTCAAATAAAGTTTTGCTCCAGAACTCTCATGATTGGATGGTACCGTGTTATTAAGATAACTCATGATTGTAGGTAATTGGTACCTACGAGACGGTGATCGAAACGAAGTCACGTTTGATCAGGTCATCGAACCTAACTTACGCAGAGTTAGTCATTACAAAACATCTAACAAACTCCCAATATCACTAAAATTCCAGTTCTTAGTGTAGACTAAGAACTGGAATTTTAATGATATTGCTAATATTTTAATATTTTTGCCCGTTCCAAAAAATTAAAAGGCAAAGTCACATTTTGGAACAGCTTGTGGAATGCGAAACTTCACAATTTCGTAACTTAACGCTTACAATACATAACTACGGAATAGAGTAAGTCAACATTCTGAGAAACAAATCCATATTCTCAGTACGTAGCTGTTTGAACTAAGTGCCTTTCCACACAAACGTACAGGTTTCCTTACAAACGGCTCTGAGGCGGTTCATTAACCTAATGTTAAGAGAAACCGTATATGTACGAAACGTGTACATTTTATAACCGTTTAAACACTGCACGTACTATACGTGTGTGTAAATGCCAACAACATTGAAAGTAAAATCTTCAAACTTGAATTAAAATCAGTTGAGGGACACATGTAGGTATACCACGATGTAGGTAGCTACAGTACCCAATCCAAGTTGAAGTTAGTATAGCACTTGACAATTAGAAGGAGACAATCATACAGGTAAGAGTGACATAGAGGACGTTCTACGAAGCAGTAATTTTTATACCTTAAAACTCAATGTGCCATAAATGTAGGTACATAGGTATACATAATAGGTCTTTACCTATGAAATTGCCGTTCTGCAGTACTGGCCATTTCAAATCAAAATAATTTTTGTTTGGCTAAGAACTCTAATTTCAAATTAATTTTATTTTAAAAACATGGAATTCTTTTTTCAAAAGAAGTAATTTGTTTAATGATTAGTGTTACATTTTTATCGCATTTCAATCTTTTTCGTCATCATGGATACGTTAAAAATCCGAGTACTCGTAATTACGGAATATGAGTACCGTCGTGGCAGCAACGCGGCACAAGCGGCACGCAACATCAACGACGTTTACGGAGCTAACACTACAAACCAACGCACCACCTGTTATTGGTTTGCTCGCTTCCGTTCTGGAAATTTCGACTTGAAAAATGAACCTCGCGGTCGTCCGAAGACTTTGGTCGACAATGACGAATTAAAGGCGATTGTGGAAGCTGATGATACACAATCTACGGCTGAATTAGCAGCAGCTTTCCACGTTAGCGTCAAAACAATATTGGTCCATTTGCGTCAAATTGGCAAGGTAAAAAAGCTTGACAAATGGGTGCCCCACGAACTCAATGATCGCCAGCGCGAAGTACGCGTCGAGGCGTGCCTTGCACTGGTCAACAGACACACAAATGAAGGAATTTTGAACCGCATTGTTACCTGGGATGAAAAATGGATTCTGTTTGATAACCGCAAGCGCTCAGCAAGTTGGTTGGATCCTGGTTCAGTACCTAAACAATGCTCTAAACGAAAACTTACCCCTAGAAAAGTGATGGTCACTGTTTGGTGGTCTAGCGCCGGTGTGATTCATCACAGCTTCTTACCAAACGGGGTGAACATTACTGCAGATGTGTACTGTGAAGAACTGAACACAATGATGGAGAAGCTGGCACATCTCCAACCAGCATTGGTCAATCGCTCGTCTCCGCTGCTCCTGTACGACAACGCGCGACCTCATACTGCACAGCAGACGGTCTCCAAGTTGCAAGAACTGGGGTTGGAAGCTCTCCGTCATCCGCCCTACTCACCAGACCTTGCGCCTACAGACTACTACTTTTTCCAGAATTTGGATAACTTCTTGGCGTGAAAAAAATTCAATACCCAAGAGGCAGTACAAAATGCCTTTGAAGAATTTGTTGCCTCCCGTCCAGCTGATTTCTTTAAGAAGGGCATCAATAAACTGCCACTGCGTTGGCAAAGATGCATTGATTGCATGGGTGATTACTTCAATGAATACAAATAAAAAATACATGAAAAAAATTATTTTAAATTTTTTCATACAAAACGGTAATTTCATAGGTAAAGACCTAATATTATTAGTATAACTTACCTACATTGTAAACAAACAAGTGGCCTGTTTACCTAAATAGCATTACTCTCCCGGGAGTAGTAAGCAAGTAAGGAACAATCAATTCGTGCGCGAGCGCATACTGTCACGTACTCATGGATCGCAATAACCTCACGTTCAACACCCACTCGCAAATAGCAGACCTTTCCGCTTTCTTGGACACACTCGTCGCTTTTTAAGTCAACTGTTAAGTTATAGGAAAGTCGCCATGTTTAGTCGTTTTTATAGATCTTCATGGGGTATTGGCAGTTTCTGAAATTTGGAATCCAGGCTGAATATAATTATAGAGTCGCAACCGCAACACGATAAAGCTAGATAATTTATTAAAAATGAGCATTAGTTCTCTTGTGAAATTATTATTTATTTATTGAATGAATGAATCAGTGAGAAATTGGGTTTGATTTTGGGTCATGGTTTCGATCATAAACTCTTGATCGAAGGGTCATATTGTAACGGAAGACACTATTGTCACCTATCGATACAGTTATAGTGTACAATCGGAGTTAACATAATAATTTATTTTTTAAGCAAGACACACCAACGATGTATATAAAGGGATACTAAGATAGTAATCAAGAATATTCCAAACTGTGTAAATAATAAAAGGAACTATGTGGCAGTAGCTTATTTATACTAGAAAATATTCTATTTAATCGTTGTCTCAATAATATAAGGCGATGTTGCAGTTACTGGCTGTAATAAACTAGACGGACCGAGAAAGGAGTGAATGTGCTTTACAACTCCTCTCACTCCTTTAAAGATGGAGGTCGGTACCTACTCCTTACTCATATTCCTGTTTAGTTTCGATGCCTTTATTTACCTTAGTGCGCCATACTTAAAAAAAAACTTCTGTAGGTTGTTTGGGTATACGTATTAGCCGGTTAACGTTCTATAGCGCCCTATTTTAGTTCAGCTTTAAAAAAAAATGTATATGCTTTGTTTCAGTTTTTGGAAAGAGGAAAAAAAAAATCTAAAACTGTTTGGAGAGACAAAAACCGCATCTTTTTCCTTAAAGTTCTGCGTTACATTATAACAAGTAGGCTTTTATCCTACTGGTTAACTTCATTGTTACTTTTTGCATGACCCATTGTTGAAAAAATGGTCTTCTGTGTTCGAAAACTCAGAGTGGTCTGTTCTCAATATTCTCTGAATTATTTTTAAAACCTAATATTGAGCTCAAGCTTAAATCAACTCATCAACTTTTACACGTGTCGACTTTAAGATAAGTTTAATAATTCAAACCAACACCTGAAGATCAAACTAGTCAGGATAATCAGTCCCTCGGTGTTTATTGAAAAAAGGACGGACATTTTTAACCCATCATTAAAAAATCTTAAGCTGACGCAAAAAACAAAAGGCAGTGTAAAAAACACATAATTCTCGTGTAAACACATCAAATAGTATATTATGCAATTAGTGAATAAAGGACGGATTTAAAGCGAGGGCCATAGGTGAATCACGAGCAAGTGAAGGATTCTAACGACTGAATCACGACCGTAGGGAGTGATTCATGATGATTGAATCACGACCGTAGGGAGTGACGATTGAATCACGATGATTGAATCACGACCGTAGGGAGTGATTCAAGTGTTAGAATCCTGAACGACGCGAGCGATTCATGGCCCTCGATATAAATCCGTTTTATTCAAGAGTTGCATACTATACTTTATACCATGACTACGAGAAAAAGAACATGCAACTTCGAGTATGTTGTTATGTCAATGTTATGCCTTGTTTTTATAGTACCTACACCGTAGCATAGAATACATACTCCATAAGGTCGATGACTTCTTTTTCTTCGACAACTCATTAAAATAAGTTAGGAAAACAGACTCTGAAAATGTGGTCAGCTTGATTTTCATTTTTCCATTTACTCAAACAAACAAACAAACTCACACTCAAACTCATCGTAGGCTTTGATGTAAACCAGCCGTGATTTGTTGGTTAGCAAGCTTTCTACTATATCGGCCGCCCTCTCTTTCATAAACTCAGGTGTTAACACATCTTCATCACTTGAAAACATTTTCAATCGATTTATTATTAAGTAACCCTAAACTTTTTGTTCGTACAACTTACAATATTTAATTAATAGCGCCCATTTACTAATGACAGCAAAGAACAAAAAACAGTCTTTATTCTAATGCTAAACTCCTGTTCGAAAATCAAATCAAATAGGAGTTTGTATATCATTGAGATGGAGTTCGAACAAATTGGTGTTCTAAATTCAAACACCAAAACAGTGATTAAAAGTGCTTTTTATTCACTGTTTTCAGTGAATAAAATAAGCTTTTTAGAGGGGGCATGGTATAAACATATAATCCACGCGTGGTTGCTTATAAAAAGATAATCTGACCTTGGTCGTTATCGCGCGAATGATCTCTTTCGCACGCTGTGTCGCGCCTTCTTAGGTCATTCACATTTTCATGAACACTTTGCTCGAACTTTTGACCTATGAGCATCTAAAATTTTGAACCATTTAGTTTAGTACCTATTGTTAACTTTTACCCAGAGCTGTTAAATAATTTTCATGGAAAAATTAAGTTGTATAATTGTGTTAATTGCAAAGAAAAACAGGAGCCATTTTTAGAAAAAGAAGCTGCAATAAACATGCTATAATTAAATAAGACCCAGTGTTACTAAATTATTTGTTGAAAGATTGTTAGAGTATTATAATGAACCATTTCCTCTTATTAGCATAGTTTAAGTTTTATCTTTCAAGTTAGAATGTTTTAATGAGGTAATAAAACCTCGGAAGGTGTCGAAGTTAATTTTTATATCTACATCATTAATTGTTAACAACTGTAAAAATTTAATATCCGTTACTACAATATAAAAGGTTTTTCCATAGTCGACAACGATAACAATATAAGTAGCAAACTAGAAAACAATAATACTGACTATAGAGACGAAGATACTGCTAACTTTAACGATAAAACACCTAATCCCACTATTGCAACTAATATCATGGAAACAGCGCACATACCGCAGCCCCACTAAATACTATTAAAGGATAAGACCCATTAGACCACTTACGACGTGAAATCGAAGTGCCTCCTTCACTAAGTACCGACATAGCGACTGCGACAGTGCGACTTACGTGTGCTTATTGTTAAGCGATGCACGACAAATCGCCGGACAGCACCATTGGACACGCGGTTTACCGGATCGGCGCAAGTTAGGAGCGGAACGGTTTTGCAACTGGTGATATTGATAGAATTGTTATGGTTGGATTGTACTACGTGCTGTGGATGGATATTAGCATTTGCAGCGTTTGCAGCTTAGATTTATTTTTTTATTTTTTGAATTTTTTGAATTTTTTGGAGTAGAAAATGTAAAGAACTTAGATATAGAACTAGAGATAGAATACTAGGAGGTTTTACGTGGGAGAATTTGAAAGAAAATATTTAAAAAAATCAAAATAAAGTACTAAAGTTGAAGATGCTCGTTTGCGGAAGCCACAAAAGAGAAAACGCTACAATAACAAGCATATTTTACTAAAATTGAGACTAAATTATATAAAAAAGGATAAATACGATTCATTTTGCGTTCCTCGTAATTTTTTTGTCAGATGCGAAATACTATAGCATTAAAAATTCATTATAAACCGATTAAAGATACAAAAACAATGTAATGGATATCGTAGAGCTAAAAAACAGCCAGAGGCCTTACAGTCGGTAGGATTAAAGGTGAAACGGTCGAAACATAAATTTTCTCATGAAGGCTTGACAAATAAGCGCCTGAGGATATTATCCAAGTAAGTCATTAATATTATTGAAACATGATATTTAGTTTTAACGACTATTAAATGTTATGAAGTAACAATAACAGGTTTGATATGCATGGACACACATTTGACTGGAGGCCCCTCGCAAGGCAGGTTAGGACAAGATTTGCTACTGTAGAGTCAAAGTAAGGTCATCAAATTATCAATGGAGATGACACCGTGAGTTTACGCTGTTACAAAATTGAAACAAAATATAGAAGATGAGACTTGTGGTGTGGAGTTGTAGTATGATAAAAAAGATGTTCTTAATGAAACCGTTCGCCTTGCCGATTAATTCTTTCCCATATACTCTCCAACATTTTAACTAGTTTTAACCCCATTTCTTTCAAAGCTATGTTAATTTGTACCGCTGTTGCCAACAACTTGTTACTTTTAACACTTCCTGATACTAATGCCTTAACGGTGTCAACGTAATGACAAGACAAGTGAACGCCCAGTTAGTTTCCATCGCATAATGAAGCGAAAACGACCCAAAGAACATTGTCCATTGAAAGCCACGCCACGTTACAACTGCGGAGTCAACTTGCAAAGTGATTGAGAACTGCATAGTGCATACAGATCGTCTATTCCAACTGATAAAGGTTTCAGATGGGTGTTAGGTAATGTCTAAAAATACTACGGGATACGTGTCTGTCATTCTAAGCAACTTAGGAAACTTGAAAGTAGATTTGTGCCTTCACCCTCCGTGGTGCCGAGCAATGCCCATAATGCTACAAGAACACAACCCTTTGGCAAGTGGTTGGTATACGTATTACCATCCATTTGCCAAATGGTTGTTGCTATCGAAGCCGAAGGTTACTAAAAACACAATCATTATTTATTTTATTTATCGGACACTGGAACGTCATTCAGCAATTACACCAACAAAAATTATTTCATCGTTATCATTAGGTAGGACTCATCATAATCACTTCATCTGCTGCTTTCCATCCATCCTTTTTTCAATTAATATTATAAATACGAAAGTGTTCGTTTGTTACGCTTTTATGCTAAAACGGCTGACCGGATTTAGAGAAAATTTGGCACATGTGTAGACCAAAACCTGGAGAAGGATATTAGCTACTTTTCATCCTGAATCGCAGACAAAGTCGCGGTTAAAAGCTATTTATATTATAATTATACATATATTACGTATGCATGCGGTATTCAATGGTTAGTGCTACTTCAGAAATATCTTAATACAGTTGGATTCCGTATTCCATAAGTTTCTTACGTGGAAACACTATCGCGGCAAAACTTGTACAGGTGCCAAGTGATTTAGCACTTCTAAGAAGAAAGTGGTGACGCGTGAGGTGGTCAGCTGCACTAAGTCTTATTGTAAACGAATGGATGGTAGTAGGCCGTTTGTTTTTCAATGCAGAATAAGAACAAGTTTGAAAGCGTTCTAATTTCTTGAAGAGTGCCTGAATGTTTTTTTCCAAATCCTAATAATTATAATAAAAGTATGACCTGTCGTTCAGTTTTACTGAAAACCAATTAACATTGGCATCATAACCGAAATTACTCATTATAAATCGGTTTTCTCTCCGAGGCACAAATTATTAACGTTCCGTAGAAAAGACCCACGTAAACAATTTTATTCAAGGAATAACGAAGTAGGTCTTGAAGGAAATATAGGTATTTTAGAGATAGAAAGAAAGTAAAATAGGTTTATTTGTCACAGAAACACGTGCTTACAAAAATATAGTAATACTTATTCAGAAAAATTAAACAAAGTAGATTTAAGTAGAAATATGAGATCAGAAGTATATTTAGGAGTCTTTGGAGCGTTCAGGTGTATATTCGTCATTCTAAATTAAAACAGCATTAAAACGTGACTTTACTGGCTAGTTTAGGATTATGATAGTAGGTACTTATTATACCTCAACATTATCTTCCTGCCCTCGTCTCATGTCACTTGGGGTTGGTGCAACACGTTTTCTTCTTCCAATCTCCCCTGTCTCCCTTTTCTAAGGAATAACAGGAATTCTTATTTATGCAGAAGTAAATACTAAAAGAAAATGTTGAACATATACTTTCAAATAGTTTTTAAAAACTGTGTTCTTTTTCTACCACGGCCCACTTTTCTTACTTCATCGAGCTCTAAAAATGTACGGCTTTTGTTAGACGGATTAATTGACTGCAACTGATTGGCCATAATCGTCTAGATAGCCACATAATTTGGGTTAAATATACAATTATCGACACGATAATGTTAATATTAAGAATAGTAAATATAAATTAACAGCATAAAGTAATGCATACCTAGTGTTATTTAGTGGTTTAAACGTGTATTTTGATGATTGATGTTAGTGGTTTGTTTTCTTTGAATCATGGATTATGGGGCAACTAACGTAAACAAATTTATTTTTCACCTATGCGCACTGCAAAGGCCTCCCCCCAAATCCTTCTAAAGAAAAAACAGTACCAGGAAGGACGAAAAAAAAAAAAAGTATATAAATAAGATTATGTTCGATTCCGTGTGATAAATAACATAAAGCCAAGTCAGAGGCCGGGGTGGTATAAAAACTCTGACACCTGTTAGTCAGTAACAAAAACAACTTTTATTTTCGCAAATTTATCTAAATGTTAAAATAATAAGTCCTCCAGACCGTATTTTCGGCCACGGCGGCCAATCTCAACGGAGACTAGCCTTCGGCGCGGGAGATATTATAGTGCACAAGTGTTTGCGCAGACACAAGTGCACTCTCTCTTCCCTCACTCTCATAGTCCGATGGGACGGCAATCCGACACGACCAGAGAGAGATCAGGCGCAATGTTAAAACACTGTACCTATTAATATTGTAACACTTATGTATATTGTTAACCTATTTTAGTTTTTCAAATAAACAGACCTATAAACTAGGTCTGGATTAAATCGAAAATATCTTTAAACTCATTGCTTCATTGGATTTATCTGAATCACTTGACTATTTGCTTATAAAATAGTCGAGTGTTTGTTATTTAACTTTCAGACACTTTTCGCATACAGTTATTTTAATTATAAACAAAAAAAGAAAAACCAGTTCAGTAGTTTTTGAGGAAGTCTGCGACTAATTGAACTCTTTTAACATTTTAATTTTCTCCCGGCTGTCATTCGTAGATTTTTACAGTTACCCTGAAAGTCTGACAACCAGTCCTACCGAGGGGTATCGTTTTACCCAGAAACTGGTTCGTGGAGATCAGATGCCGTAGCTTCATGTAAAATACTGGTATTCAGCTGCATCCGGTTAGACTGTAAGCTAAGCCCAACATAGTTGGGAAAAGGCTAGGCAGATTAACTTGCAGCAAGTACTTAGTACTACACTTTTCTGAGGGTGGGAAATCATCCAATGACTTCTCCCGCTCTGTGTGGAGCGGAAGGGCGTATCAAACTTTTACTGACTAAAACCCACCCATGTTCCTTCACCCTTTCGGACTATCCCGCAGCCCTGGCAGGTCGCTTTAAGCCCTAATTACAGTTCAGTACCCAAATAGAGTTGGGAAAAAGTTTGACTGATTGTTTAAAGTTCTAATTTCTCTACGTTACTCCACTAGATTTCGATCGATGAGGTCAGAAGTTGGTGCTTACATTTTCAAGTTCATTAAAAGAGGTCAGTGACTTGTTTTTTAAATATCTGACTCACTCTCATTGTTCTTGAGAATATTGGTCTTAGCGTAGCTCGAGTGTATCGGAAAATAATAGGAGCTACATAGCTATACCTCTATTAAATTTATTATAATTTTAGTAACTGAATCTGTGGAACATCGCATAAGTTTTAACAAAGAACAAGCTCCCACCGAACAAAATCAATAATATTTTATTGAAATTGCATGGCAGTAAAGCACTTTCTATGAATTTCAACCATTATTAAGACCATCTGGTGTGCCAATAAAAATAACTTTTTTTTCTAACGATTAAAGATTTTTTTCTTTAATTTACATAAATAACTTGCAAGAAACATCTGACTCTACATTGTGACCATCTTATCCGATCTCAGATCACACTACTGCCTGTGTGGTTCTTTTATACTTGCAACTCTCGCATAACGATAAAAGTATAAGAATAATCCGTTATTTCCTGTTTATCCATCCTTGACTTATTATTTTAAGCATGACTTAATTCAGTGGAGGCCAAGCTATTTTGTTGACCCAAAGTCCTCTGGGTATCCCACCCAGAGGACTTTGGGTCAACAACATAATTTTGAAGTAGGTAGAAACTAGTTAGATACACATACATAAATGAAGTAAAGTAATATTGCAGAAAAGAATGAGGTACAAATCAAAACAGAACTTCTTAGATGTACACACGGCTACACATCAAGCTATACATTTCCAGTTTATGCTGAGCTCGCATAGTATAGGATTTCCGTACAATGCGAGGTCAGCTTATACTGGAAATGTATAGCTTGATGTGTAGCCGTGTGTACGTATCAGTAGGAAGTTGATGGAAGCAAAACAGAAAGTAGATGTGGCTGTAGATACAGATGATTAAGATGAGGCAGAAGATACAGGCAATGGGAGGCTTATTGCTCAAATCAGACTACGTATAGTTATGCTTAATGCAGAGGTTAGTGCCGGTAAGCTGGCAAAGTCAGGCTAATCCGAATAATTAATGATGATGAAACCCTATCTTGTATTTGGAGCACTGTTCCGAATATTCTGTATAACATCACAGTTTCAGCCGCATGGCAAGTTAATGAACGCTAAATGTAACGCTCTTAACATAACACAACAGTTGTAATGTTAGTACAAAAAGCTTTGTATTATACCAACAGTCGAAACTGTGACACGATTTCAATGTGGTAAGAAAACATGCTATTATGAATTGTGTTGTTAAAGGAACAGAGTTGATAATTGGCTGAAAGAAGCTGATAAGGTATTGTCAGTATACAAGTAAATTGTAATGTCAATAGTGTTGTCGTGGAGCAAAAGCAAGCAGTTGGATTTGAATGGTTCACCGCGGTAGTTACTTTGGGTGTGTTACAAGGGAGAACTAACTTATGTGAATAGACATTAGTGTCAGATCACTTGTAAAACGGCCACAATTCGAAAACCTTGATACTTTCCATTAACCAACGTATGAATTAGCTCCAGTATTACGTAATATTAGGCAAACAGTCTGTCTAACTTCCGCAAAATTCCTTGCCAGAAATTAACAGTCCATTTCGATCACAACAAACAAAATCGCAAACATTCGTGCAGCCAGCAATATCTATTAACACGTTAAAGAAAACGATATTCGTGCTATGAATGGTAGAATGTACAATCTTCCAGTTTTCATGATGTATAGCTTATGTTCACGAGGCGGCGTTCCGCATAACTTAATTGGAAACTCCTCCTAGCATACCACTGGACTTGGCTTCGCAGTACTTCGCACAGATAATTGACAAACTAATTAGTTTGGCGGATGTTTATGTACTTACAACAAAATCTAAATATTCGATTCATTTTCACATTCCTTACTTTCGAATATAATGTATTGGTATCATAGTTGGCTTGTTTTATGAGAACGTATTTTCAGTTGAAAAAACCTGAAAACGTAAGGTTTTTTCCTTTCAATAAACTTTGGTAAGTAAATAATTAGTTTATCTAAATAATATTTAAACAGGTTTTTAACTGTTGCAATGGTATCGTATATATAATTAAGCGCAGATCCTTGGATAATAATTAATCGAACGTGTTGATTTCATCAGATTCAATTAAAACATCCGTGTTATCTTCTGTGTCATCAAAAATCGGCACAAGCCTACTTCAGATAAGATTATAAAACAATCGCCTCGCGTTCGAGCCAGTCGGCTAAAAAGTCACGAACAATAAAAGCAACGGATAGCTATTATATGGGAACGGTAACTTTAACGACTCGTTTATTAAAATGTAGGACAGCAGATTAGTTGGCACTCATTATGCCTACGTCAGGTGCTCTGAGAAGATTTGTTTATGTTTCTGTGAAGTCATCTGCGTTGGTTTGAAGAACAGTTATTTAAGTAAGGTATGTATGTTGAACATGTCAAGTTGGTATACTGGTTAGCGTAATCTTGGAAACTGTAGAAAACTTAGGGGCTTCTAGATTGTACTCTCAAAAATTATGTTTTTGGTCTAGATACCTTTTATGTAGATCTATGGATTATGCAGGTATGATTAATTTGCATGGTACCTTCGTGTTCTGAAGTGATTGTCAGAAGAATAAATAATTAATAGGTGTGTGACTATAATTTGCAAGTTTGTCGTTCCTGTTAACAAGTCAATTCATTTTATTACAAATTAATTTGAATATGGATATACATACTTAATGCAAAGAACATGCAGATATTTGTGAATAAGCAATGTGATATAACAGTGCATAATGTTTTTATTCGTTTATTTATCCATGTAAATACTGCAACATCAATATCACCATTCTAACTGAATATCAATTTTACTACTACAAAGTAATCTAACTAAAATGCGCTCGGAGCGATGTTGCGTAAAATCGTCAAATCATCCTTGAAAACGCCATTACAAGCATATTGATGTAACAGAATATTGCTGCTGAAGCTCATTCTGTTGACAGGCATTCTGTCATGGAATGAAGTGCATTTAATTAAATATTTAATTAATAATATACCGAAATAACAGTGGATGGGGTACCCAGAAGAGAATAGAAAGACAATATATATGATACCATTTTATCTCAAAACTGAGGGTTCTGACCGTCTGAGAACCAAATCAAGAATCGAAATTGCAGGTGTGTAAAAACAGCTGCTTGTTCCCAAAGCCAATGTTTAATAATATTTAATTACAAACGAACAAAACAGACGTCATTTGTTAAACATAATTCTAGTCTTAGTATTATGAGAACTGTGAGTTACAAGACTAATCTAAATATTAATAGTGAGGAATTAAATGGAAATTCTCAGAGTCATGTCTTGGAATTAAATCTTGGTATTAGGCTCGGAATAGTTTAAATCAGGATGTTCATGGTGTCATGCATCTGCATCTGGAATAAATCCTTATCTGGTGCATCACGTTCACGTATCACGTTATGCTTCTTCATAAAGATCTTTAATTACCGATGCTTTATCATGTACGCAAATAGTTGAAGGTTCTAAACTAAGTGCGTCAAAGTTATTTTTAAAAGCATGTAGCATTTCATAAGTCTCTGCTCCTTTAATAATAAGTTCTATTTATTCCGTAGCTTCACTTCCTTCAAAAACTTCAGAACATAAAACAACAAAATCAACGTCTGAAGTTCCATGTTTGTCCGGAAGTCTTGACACCAAAATATCGGCCGAGACATTGTCGTCACTAGAAATTTTATTTACTCAAACGGAAGTCTAAAACGAAAATATTCTCAAGGACATGTTTTGTAGGAATGTCCCATTGTCTTCGTAACTAAAATTTTTCATACAAGTCTTCTCCGTAATGTCTTTAGTTTAAACCAACATTTTGATAACATCATGTACTGTAATAATTATTACCTAACACATTGTGTAGGTACTAAAGTCTATTATTGACGAAACTATAGGAAGCTCTGTCGACAGTTTCATTATAGTAGCGTTTGATTTAGGAGCATGCAAATTGTCTCGTGGATCTCTGAGATAGTAAACTTCGGTTTAGAATTCTGTTATGAATTTTGGGTCAAATTGTGATTGGTGTCTCTGATTAGAAACAGTTGATTAGGGTACACGATTGGAATTGTAAGTATTTGATAAACGCTAGCCCTCTATCAATGAATAGCCTGACTTACTATTCTTAATGTTTGGTGTTCATAGCATTATGTTTGTTTTTATCCGTGCTTGTTATCCTGTCTGTATCCTCAAGAATCTGTTTGTTTAAATGAGTTGGGTTACTCGAATTGAACTTATTTTGTTTACTTTATTTATGTATTATTAAATTCGTTGACAAGTTAATTAGTGCGGATACTATGAGTCTAGTTTTACTAAGACTGAAGCATAGATATAAGTATAACAAATTAGACATAAACTTAGAAATATGTTGTCCGTGGTAGAAATCTGCAGTAGCTCTTCAGCATAGATAGGTACTTGTGTAATTATATACGTAGCTTATTATTATACAAATACATACGTACGAGAATCTATTGTATGATGATCACGAGATGTAAGAAAACAACGGATGTTTGGATGAAGTGGGTGGGATGATACCACGACTATATTCATGTACTGGTTGTGACGGCAGAATGAGAAAAGATTTTTAGAACTACATTATTGTTTGAAGAAATTATGACAGTTGTTGAGATTCTAAGCTGAGATCTGAGATCTTTGATCTCTTACCAGAAATATTTTTCTCTATAGAAAAAGCATCAGTTACATACCTCGGAATTGAAAATCCTCATTTTCCCAATGGTACTTTTGGCTCTTCAATATCACAAACGGTTGTGTTTGCTGTATAGGTCAAAGAGCGTTGTAACTTTAATAGGATATTAAAGACATTGACATTTTAATCGCATAATCGGCGCTGCATACACCAGATACGCCAAGCCCCACAACTGTCGACCCAGGAGCAAAACATAGCATCTATTCAATTTCAATACTGTCCATTCTATCAGCCACAAAACCGAATGGAAACAATGATAGTAAAATTAGATGGTTTCACATGTCATTTGAGTTTTCGCACTTGTGCATGGAAACCGCATCTAGGCCGTTTGGCATCCGGAGTGTCGGCGTGAAATCGACTCCGCAAACATATTCGATTCCGATGCAAATCGAGCAATAGTATGCGAGTGAAAATGTCTAGACACGTTTGAATAAATCTTTACGAGCGAAATCATCTGCTATAAATACTTATCGATAAAAACGAGATGATAGTCGATGATTGAAAGGAGTTATAGTAAATTGAATCTGGAAAAATATTTATGGTTGAGGCGAAATTTTTATCTCGCTATGCTATTTTTCTCACCTATCAACAAGCTTTTAATATAAATATGTTTTAGCTATGATTACGGAACTGTTAATTTCAGAAAGAACAGAGTAGCATTAAGCTCCTAAAATCCATTTTCTTGAAAAGTAGTTCAAGTAGTTTCGTGAAAAGTAGTTGTCTCTTTATTTTCTCTCTAAGATGAAGGCAAAATAATACGTAAGTATGTATCAAAACTTTGAATTTCATGGATCGCAGAGTAATTTAAGTTTTAATTTTATTCTGATAACGTAATTGCTACATTATTTAACCGATTGCTTTGAAAGTAGAATGGTTAAATAACAACTTTTTACAGGTCTCATTTAAGTTACTGAACAGTTGTAGAAATGGTAAAAAGGCGTTGCAATTATGGTTATCTTTATAAGTAACTTACACAAGGCTATTAATAATAGTAGCACAAACCTGAATGCTTAAATCAATTTTAGTTTCTACATTGATGGACGGGAGTAAATTGCGGATGCGTGCGAACTAAATATCCTCGAACAAAATTACCTACAATCTGTTTGGAAATCTGAAACACCGGTTATTAGACTTAGCGCTGTAATTTATCGCAATTAACGCACATAATGATGGATGGCTACTTACACAATAAACAATCCAATATCGGAGTATCGATACACTAATCGGTATCCAATTCGGGTGTGATGTACAGGCCGATTTAAATCCAATTAGTCAAATTCAAAGCACAGCACTGGACACTATTTTTAGAATATAAAAAGTTAAAAACTTTGGTATGTCAGATTTGAATTTAGAATTCCACCGTATTCCGAGAGCGCGCGTGCGCGTTTGTTCAACGCGAGGGCGTCCACACAACGGTGAGTCTACTTTCGAACTGAGTCTGTTCGCTACTGCGGCCGTTTGAGACTACGGCTGTTGCCTGCCGAGGAATGCCGCACTGCAAGTCGGCTATTTTTCTTCACATAGTAGATAAAACCTGACAGCAAAATAAAATACTGATTTGCCTCCAGCCATAACATTATGTCTACCTACAATAGCTACAATGAACACGACGACCTTAATAATGACTAGTGGCAGTTTATTAAGACCGTATAATTTATGGATGGATGAATTGTAGAGACTCAACTATAGCTTGATTACTTAGACCTCCTTCAGGCCTATTCTTTTGGAACTACCGTTATTTCGACTCATTAATAACGCAAAATTTTAAAGGCAATTTACAATGACTACAGAGATTTACACATGTGTGGATGTAGGTAATGTGTTCCACCCACGGTAAATGATTAAATTGATCGTTGATATTGATAAATTCATGATCGCTTTGATCCAATCATTTTCAGCATCACGAATTATTTGCCAATTACTTAACAATTTAAATTCATCATACAACGCGCTTTCAACATAAATGATTAAATATATACAGTTTTCAAACTAGTCTAGTATTTTGCGCAACCTCGCAAAAATAAACCGCACCAAAAGAATTTAAGCTCACCATGACTTTCAGATAAAATTGTAATGCGGTGCAAAATGCGGCGAGCGTGTAGTGTACCTCTAAATAAGGGAGGGATAGCGGGATTTTTTCCTGTTTTATACAGGATTGGCGAGTTCTGGCATGCGGTAGTGCCGGTGTCCGGCCACTTGCGATAAGTAGGTGCGCCTAGATGCTCCTTCGGTGCAAGAGTCATTTAGAAATTAAGTGCCGTTTTCTGAGTTCGGACTAGAATTTTCACACGTCGAACGGTTTTTTAACAGGACTTCTTAAGGAATTTGCTTCGACCTACGTGATTTAAAATCTAAGTGTAGCTAACTAACAATCATGAAAGTTTGTACCATGAACATGAAGACTTTGTTGATTAATTTGAGTAAGGGAATAATAATGGGGGTCTCATTTTAGTCTTTTGATTTATGCAAGATTCCACTACTGTGGTGGAATGTTGCATTGCAAGACTTCATTGTTCCCGAATGGGAATGGCCTTGTGAAGGTAAACGAACTGTAATAAAAATATTTTAAAGGATAAAAGGACCTTGCGCTACGTTTTTTTTCTACGGCGCGGCGGCGTAGCCGCGTAGGCCTGCTACGATTTTTTAATAGTCTTTACATTTTAAATATTTTAATAATGTTGCTTAGAGTTTATTTCAATTAAAAAAATACAGATAAGTTGGTAATGAGAAAGTGTATTATTTTATAATAGCGCTTACATTAAAAGCAACATTTCTAATCCTTAGAATTCCTTTTCTATTTGGAACAAAAAACTTCGAACTGCCGGCAACTTAACCAATTCAATGCACGCTATATCAAACATGATATTTTCGACTTATATCCTATTGATCATTGTAATCGTATTGATAGGAAAACTATATTTACTTACCAATAGGTACTTTTACCAAAAGTTAGATAAAGTCATTTAGATGCGTAAGTAGCCTACGTAACTGAATCCTGCTAACCAAATTGGTGTTTCATTTGAAAAGTTCCTCTTTTTTCAAGGCTTATGTAATTGTTTTTGTGCAGACATTAAATAGTGTCTAGTGTTTGTTGCGTAATATAGCTATTATTTGTGCAAAGTGAAACATCTAACATTCTCCAAGGTGAAAGACCTCTGATCACTCGGACATACGAAGTTACCCTGTAACTATATTAAATATTGTATGTAAACAGTGTATAATAAATCACAAAAGTGGTAATACTCTATTGTTTTTAGGAAATAAAAACCACCCTTTTGTTTGTGGCGTAATAGACACCGAGGGACAATTTACGCTTTAAAATGGCAGCAAATTGTACCAGCATTACTTTGAACAACCGTTATGTTTGGGCATAGTACCAAAGTGGTGTCCTATAAGACACCAGATTTATTTATTTTATTTTTTTATTTATTAATCACCAACTTGCACTAACAGTTGTAAGACACCAAACACACAAGTTATAGGCTAATAACATTAAGAGAAAATCATAAAATTAAAACAAAACAAAACTAAATTTACTCGCAATTATACAAAATTAAATAGAATCATTCAAAATTAAACAACAAATAAAATAGAATTCTACAAAATTAAATACAATAGAATTAGGATGGAATTAAATAGTGTTCAATTGAACACTATTTAATTGGAATTAGGATGGAATTAAATAGTGTTCAATTGAAATTAGTGTACAAATAAATATCAATATAATATAGTAGTTTTGGTTAATCTAACTAATGCAATGAGATGGTACTAGGTGCAGCTATGGATTCCAGATATCGTGCAGCAGTGGTCAGGAATCTCAGCTCAGTACTAGCGAAAAGATCTAAGGACTCGTCATATAGTAAAATGTTGTTTATATGCGTGAGGGCTACATACAACGAACTTGTTTTAAGGGTCACAGAACTTTGGGGTATTGAAAAAAGGGGACGTTGTCGAAGAAAGATTGGTACGACTCAAATGAATCCCACGTCTAGAAATATAGTATGACCTTATCTCAATAATGCAAAACAATGTTATCAGATTTTAAAATTAATTTCGAGTGAGAACCATAGGAACCTTAGAATACTAATAAAAAAACTGTCGAATTTCTTGTTGGCAAGTCAGTTCCATTATAGTTTTTCAAGACGTGCAAACAGTGAAAAAACGCAGCATTCATAAAAGATATTAAGTGCATTACCGTTGATATGCAGCAGTTAATTTATTTTATGCGTAAAAACCGATTACGAAATCAATGAAAAATCACGATTTCGTTGCAGTGCATTGATCGGTATTCGCATTTTAACGATTCAAAAGGTGTTAGTTATAATCGAGTATTCAATCAAGTTATTCGGCATTATAATTAGGCGTTAGGTAATTTTAATTAACGGTTATTGATACTTTATTAATTGCGGTAGTTACGTACATTAATTACGTTGTGTTACCGGTATTCTATAACTAATTATACATCGTTTAATAAAAATTTCATGCGAGTAAATATTTTTATTGATTTGCGATAGTGGTGTAACTGTCGCAAACGTTTCACGTAAAAATGTATCGGGGCAGCCAAGTTTTAATTATCAAGTTGAGTAAATCGGTTTTTGGCATTCGTTATTTTTTTAAATCGAAATATTAAATAATAATATCGACCTACAGTAAAAGGCCCGGAGGAAGGCAGGCCTTATAATGAGATTTTAAAACAAATATCCGCAAAAAAAAAATGTAAAAGTTTAAGAATTATGGCTTTATTTTGTAAACAAAAACAGTACATTCTGTTTTTAAAACCCAATTCAATGAAGCCACTTGTTTTCCCCCGAGCGGGTTCATTAAAACCGGCCCATATATTTTAACAAAAGGTACGTGAGGGAAATGCAAAAACACACTTCGTAAACACGAGCCGTTTTGCCGAACAAAGCATTGCAAACGGACGTATACCTAAAAAAATAGATACAAAACAAACCAATCGGAGGTATAAATATTAACCGGACGGCTGCGGGCGACGTCATTTAGGTATTGAAACAATATTCAATTCACTCGCTAAACTTGCTTTGTTCTGTTATGATATGTTTCAGGCACTTTAAGGATCAATATTTAGTATTTTCGATGGCGCTTGCTGAAAATTGGTCTATTCGGGTTGTGAATATTGCTTTTTACATATTTGAAATTACTGAACGCTTTCATGAAATTATTGGTGTTTCTCTGCTGCTTGCCTCTCTTTTGAGGATTGTGAGCACGGCTGAGTCAATTTGCCTAGCCTTTTCCCAACTATATTGGGGTCCGCTTCCAGTCTAGCCGGATGCAGCTGAATACCAGTATTTTACATAGAGCGACTACCTATCTGACCTCCACAACCCAGTAACTGGGTAATACGATACCCCTTGGTAAAACTGGTTGTCAGACTTAGGGCTTCTGACGACCCGTAACGACTGTCAAAGATCAACGAATGACAGCCGGGACCAACGGCTTAACGTGCTTTCCAAGGCACGGAGGAGTCTCGATATGTAAAGTGAGCACGGCTGAGTGCACTGAAAAATACAAGCATTGACATCAAGATGGCTACATATCGTACCCAAATAATGCAGTTACGAAAATAGTTTAGCTTTAACTAACTTTGGAAGACAAGTGACAGTGTTATGTTTTAGTCATGGTTGGTTATGCAAATAAAACATGTACCTACACAGTCAACTAAAAATAAAATCCCACTATTCATTTCAACGTACCTTTGTTTTTATTTTTGCAATAGATAAATAAAATATATTACTAATTAACTCCACACTGAAGACTTGTGATTGTGATGTAATAAAACCGGAAGTTGAGTGAATTATGTATGTACTTGATTTATACCTGAAGCGAAGTGCACGCGAGGCTGCATGAAGGAAAGAATAAACATTGTTTTAAATAATAACTTGTATACTTTATACACGTGTTTAGTTTAGTTTAATTATACATAACTGCTTTTTGTTTGTTGTAGGTTAAAGTTAATTTAACATCCTTTAGTTGTTTTCAAATAAAAACGTTTTACTTGGAATCAATTACACATTTAATAAACGTTTAAAACAGCTAAATAAAAGTGTGTTAATTAAACAAAAGCGACGAATATTTCTTTTATTTGTTGCTGTAATTCATCAGGGAGGGTTACTGATGAAATCCAACAACAAATAAAAAAAAAAAATCGTCGAATTCCATCACAGTACAGTGAAAACAGTAAGAAATAATACTGGAAAATCCACGGGAATTTATTTCGAGCGCACTGAGAGGGACAAAATCGTAAAATGAAAACCCGCCATACCACACACATGGGAGTTACGACCTTTCACATGTAAACCTGTATGGTGTTGCGTAAAACTGGTTATTTGCTTGAATAACTGTGGGCATAGCTTTGAAAACTATTGGTTTTTACTTTCATGTGGCTTGTTTTATGTGTAGACCACCCAGCTTTCAACTTAGGTGGATACCGTTAGAGTTACTAGCGGATTATTGTCTAAATCAGTTTATTTTTCAGTTGTGCAGTGATGAAGAATCTTTGCTCTGCTGATTTGAATACAGACTGAGATTAAATTATATAAACATTTTCCTTACACTTAAGCTGGTTGTGGGTGGAGTAATCGAAAACCTTTTCTAACTGGATTAAAAAGATTAGCCAGCCAGCAAGTCTGGTAGCGGGGCTGATTAACTGGGTTGCGTCGACCGTCACACTCCAGTATCCATATTCGTAAGTCGTAAGGGTTCATTCAAAGCACGTTAATACCTACAAATTTATATTGCAGTTGAATTTAATACTGCCAATAGGTACAGTTAATTTGTTCTATAATTTCACCGTGAAAATTTTGGTGAATTATTACTAAAGATAGAATAGAATAATGATGATGTTATTTTGTGATTATTTTTCCTTTATTTCACTTTTCACACATATAAATTATATTTTTAAATATTAGAATAAAAAAAATATATAAAACATTTAAAAATATAAAAAATAGTAGCCCACCGGTATCGGGAACAGGGTCCAAGCTACCGGCGGTCAGGGCTCCAGAGAGAGGAACCTCCTAACGATGCGAGCCGTGTCCAGGAGTACAGCTTTCTGAATCAAGCCCTTAATCCAGCTGCCCAACGAGAGCCTCCTTAGGTGTTGGTCGAGGCTCTTGGCAATTAAGCCATTGGCTGATACGACTATCGGCACAATGATCGCAGAGTCCACATCCCACATGTCGACAACCTCGTGAGCCAAGTCAAGATACTTGATTTGTTTATCTTTCTCGGCCTTCACGAGGTTCCCGTCATGCGGGACCGTTATGTCAATGATCATTGCGCGCCGCTCTGTTCGATCCACCACCACTATATCAGGCTTATTGGCAACAATAGTCCTGTCAGTGATGACGGATCGATCCCAGTACAATGTGATATTTCCATTTTCGAGAACTGGGTCGGGCACGTACCTGTAGTACGGCACTTCCGATTCCGATTTCAGAGCAAGTTGCTGATGGATAATCCTGGCTACAAGATTGTGTCTATGCAAGTACTTTCCGTTTGCTAGATGAGAACATCCGGAGATAATGTGACGGATTGATTCTCCCGGTCGGTGGCATGCCCGACAGATGTGATTATTATTGTTATCGATATTTGTTTTACTTGATTTTTATTTTATTTTTATTACTGAATGTACCTGAATGATGACTAATTAATTGTTCTTATCCTATCTATTATATCATGACAGCTACTTATTTTAATTACAAATGTTGGACACCTGTTAGACATGTTAGGACTGTTATTTTTGTTTAGTGTTTAGTTTATTGTTGTGACACTGTAGCACTTTAAACTATGTATATTGCTGTGCCCTAGCAGGGTTCATGTATGAAACCTATATACTTTTAACAACCTGTAAACTACATGAATGCAAATAAATGATGATATTTTTGCAAATATGGGTAGATGATACATCAATAGGTGTTACAGTACAAAGATCAGCCATATTTTGCCATTCAACATGCAAATATTTACGTCATATTATTATTATTGTAGGGTACCATTCAGATCAAATTATTGTCATAGTTATATTATTTACATCAAATTA
The DNA here is from genome assembly GCA_947363905.1 of Lithophane semibrunnea. NCBI lineage: Eukaryota > Metazoa > Arthropoda > Insecta > Lepidoptera > Noctuidae > Lithophane > Lithophane semibrunnea. The sequence goes on from OX376198.1 coordinate 9,556,926, forward strand.
TCATCAAATGTTATTTATGCCGACGATACTCGTTTCACAGCAATGTAGACCAATTTCATTAAACAAAACACAATCTGAAATATCTTAACATAACCATACACTGTAACAAGCTAAGTAATAAAGCAATATTTCATAAGAAAAATAATTGCACTTAATTATACGAATGTTATCTCGGCCACGGTTAATATTACTGACAACCTGTTCCATTCAATGTCACAAAATTACGTGTGTAAATGTAATTAACTAGGTCAAAAAACCGTATGTTATTCCAAAGGTAACGAGCTTTGCTTCAATTTACTAAAACTACTACACCTACAGTCAATTTTAGTGACGGACGAGTAGTTAAGTTACAGTAGTTTAGTGTTAAGTTTTCACTGAAATAAAATTACTATACTTACATTTTTCTTAGACGTGAAAATGGACGTAAATACTGGTTGATTTATTTTAATGATATTATTCATGATGCTTGCCATGTAGTCAGGTACCTACAGGTCAGGCAATGTCAAATAATTTACGTAACTATACCTAATCTTAAAAAAATCATATTATATAGACTAATCTTTTCGGAAAGCGCAAATAAATTCATGAATCATGACCTATTTTATAGCGTAATATAAAAAAAAAAAGTTTAGCATAGAAGAATAATGGCGAACGGCTTCCTGTAAATGGTTAAAACTATAAATTAACTGTACAGCGGTACTATTTCAGACTGTTATCTTAGAGGCTGTAAAGTATATCGTGCGTGTAGTTGATAATATGTTACGCAGGAATTAGCTTCGCAACAAACTTGGTAGATGCAACAGTTGGCTATGTTGCGCCAATCAACATCTCTATCATAATAATTTACAACTAGAAATGAAGAAATATGTTGATGTTATTTAGAACTCAATAGGAGGACCTCCTAGCTTAGCAATAACTGCCGCACGGGTAGATCCATCAGGTTAAGCTACGCTTGCCGGGGTTGGTCGGTGGATGGGCAACGATCTTCACATTCTTCCGTGGCTCGGAAAGCATCTGTGGATCTTTGCCAGTCGTTCGTCGTCGGCACGGAGGAGTCTTGGTATGTATAGATGGTCACCCATCCACAAACCAACCCCGGCAAGCGTAGCTTAATCTAATGGATCGACCCGTGCGGCTGTTATTACGTAGCCACGAGCTCCTCCAATTTCATAATAGTATAGTTGGGATAATACTATGTTCGTAACACTATTAAATATCTATCAGTACTTGAGGAGAAAATCCCTTTTGAATCTTACGTAAGTGTTAAGTTACTTACCTAGGAAAGTGTGTGTAAAACTGTAAATGGAACTGCTGTAAATGTTTTTTCACTGTAACTCAACTCCAATTTTGGCACTAGTGAGTTGAGTTTCTCAATACATAATTATAATATACAACCTTTATCATTTTTCAAGTTTTACTTGCACTTTTAATGAAAGCGTGGGGCAATAGTTTACTGAAAAAGGCGAATACAAGGACAACATAACATTACTAAAGATCAATTAGGTAATTTTGTTTTATTAAAGAATGGTTATTGCAAAACGTTAACATTTCATTTTATCCCCAGTTTTTAAAAGCCATCAAAACTGATTATGTAATGAGCTGTCAAATCTCCTAAGTTGAAACCTGCTGCGTTGAGTGACTAAATCACTTTTCAAAGGTTTGGTACATACAGATTAAATTCAATGAATTTTCAGAAATTGGGTAGCAAGGGGTACCTGGGGGCCTACCACCACCGCTTACAGCAGTATTATTTTAATATTACTTCGCGGGGGAAAGAGATGGAGCTGTAGAGCTTCATCTCTTTCCTACACTGAAGTAATACTGCTGTAAGCGGTGGTGGTAGGCCCCCAGGTATTTGTCTTGCAAATCATCTTTAATGCAACCCTGCGCCTCAGGCTTATTATATTGAAAACTAGCTGCTGCCCGCAGCTTCGCCTGGGTGGACCCTTATTATTTTTCTAAAATAAAATTAGCCTAAGTTAATCCTTATAACATCAGCTATCTGCCAGGGAAAGCCCCGTCAAAATCAGTTCAGCCGTTTCGGAGATTAACAGGAACAAACCAACAGACAGACTGTAATTTATTATTAATTGTTTTTTTTTTAATAAGTTTATGAGATCAGTATATACTTTCATATGCGTTAAGTGAAAAGCTGCTATTTTGAATTTACAAACAGACATTTCAATTTTATTTATGTTTAAAGATTGTATAGCATAAAATATATGTAATAAACTTTTCAATGGTAACAGGATGTTCAAAATAAGATGGCTGTTGCAAATAATTTTAATTGCGATACTTAGTTACATTTTCTATAGTAGCAAATTCATTCGTTGCCTTTCACAACACCTGTAGGCGACCGACCACCTGGTACTCAACAAAAACGATCGAATTACTGACTCATATCAATTAGTAAGCCTTATCCTTTAATTGATACTGACTCATTCGATACAAGCCGCTAATTAATCATATTGTCTCAATAGATATGCAAACAAATTGATTTATTACTTTGCATGTGAACTAATGTGTCGATCAATTACATTTGCACTTAAAGAGTTAATAAAACAAACGAAGTCTATACATATAATAAAATAGTAACGTAGAATTTTTGTCCGTTTGTCTGCTTGTCTGGATTATTCCGCATTAGCCCTGAACGGCTGAACGGATTTGGATGAAATTTGGCGCATAGATAGTTTATAACCTGGATTAACATATAAGGTATTTTTAATCCCCGTAGTACGCGTTCTTTCTCGTAGTATACAACGTGCCGCTACAATGGCGACATTAATTTAAAACACGGGTAGGGCTAGTGGCCAGTAACCATAAAAATTATAATAAAATAAAATAATTCGTAAATTGAAAAAAAATAATTTTCAAACAAACTAAATAATAAAAACATAACCAAAATTGAGATCACTCTTTGTAAAAGATTCATTCATGTAGGTACCTACCAGCTGGCTTACGTTCCATCGGTCAAGATCCTTTGTCGGCATAATTTCTAGGAAATTGCGCGGCTTTCCTTTTATTTGCCTACATATGATCCGTGACCCCGGCAAATGAACTCTTCGCTACAATTCTTTAAGTACAGGTTGCTCCAGGATGGTAATTTAGAAAATTGTAAATAAATCAATAAATAATAACATTTAATGAAATTGTAGTCATGGTAGCGGCACGTTGTATATTCCGACATGAGGGCGCATCTACGGGCAAAAGTTAGTATCATAATAATCAAACAATCTTGTTTATTACGTGTCTTGACGTTTGCATGTATTAAGGAAGATTTATGTGCCTTTATTCATAGGAATTAGAAACATGTAATAAGACAATAATTTGCTTACACACGAACGTTTTATAAGGGAGGTTTATATAATTGGTTTTTGATTAATGCAAGACGCTGATTACGTATAATAATCCATGAAATCTGACAAACATGAACAGCCACTTTATTTTGGGGAAGCGTTGCGCATCTGTGCCATAATATTTACTGCATTGTAATAAACTGACGAAATAACTTTTATTTACGATGGCAACAATCTGACCCGTATGAAGCTCATGGTAGCAGTTCGCAATAAAAACTCCACACATAAAATGCGGTACTCACAAAAGAACCTGGATCGTTTGTCGTATGACGTCACGTATTGACATGGAGTAAACTCGCACGATATCGTTAATATGTCAACCGATTAGCTCGATTATGGCACGATTTCATCACCGCATTTGTAAGCAGATTGGTGGATTAAATTAAACCATACAGGGTGTTAGGGTAAACACTGTTATCCTTGCAACCAGTGGTTTGGTTTCATTTATAGAACGTAAAATCAATGGAAAGTTACAACTTTTTTTTTCTTTTTTTTTAATCTACATTTTACCACAAGAGACGCAAGTTCGTTGCCCTATGCGCTAGGGCAACGAACTTGCGTCTCAACACAGACGGAGCGTGCAGGATGTGACCTGACCGGCCGCGAGCGCGACCCCTCCCTCAGTCAGTCAGCTGTTTCGCTAGAGAGCACGGTGTCGGATAGAAACTTTTTTAAATCTTTTAATGAAAACAACGTTTTTTTTTTGTTGTGTTCGGTCATATATTTTTATATTTAAGTCAACTACCCATGGTTTGAATGACAAGACTGTTTACCCTTACAGCCTGTATATGTACAATTATATATACCTTCCTACGTAACATAGAAAGCTGAAAGTACCCAATATTTTGTTTAATTTTAAATTATGATAAATAGATAATTTAACTTCTGGGGCCATCCGTCACAGCGGAAAAGTGAAATTTTACTTTTCCCTAACATATAAATACATTATATAAAGTAGCGCCCAGAATGACTCATCAAGAATGTACTAAGTATGTACATTCTATTTATCACTACGTAATAAGTATTTACATAGCAAGTAAAATAATTTACAAAAATAAAAAGTTTAATAAAAAAACTCACGACAACCAATCACTCACAAACATCGCAAACCAACACGCAAAAAAATCAGCAAAACGATTTTATGCACGATTCGAGAAAAAAAAAGATTAATCACAATCCAAAACCCGATAGCAAGAAGATTAGCTGGATGCAGTGAATGATATGAAATATGACGAGCAATATTCTGATGTAGCTACCGTTATACGGTGGCTGGGGCAAGCATGCAAATTGCCCAACGATAATGTGCCCAATGAAGCATGAATCATGATGTGTGGGGCAAGTTATGAAAGTTACGGGTTATAGTTTGGGTAAATGTGTTTGACATGTAAATTGTAAAATGACTTTGTATTTGAATATAATGTGGGAGCGAAAGTTTTTCAAAAATCTGTGCCTGATGACTGTGCTATGAATTTGTAATTTTTTGGGAACTCAACAGCACAATATTTAACAATATTGAAACCAATACATTCCTATTATTTTATAACGGTTATATGTATAATGAGAAGTGAGTAGTAAAAAATCAGCAAAACAGAGCGGGTCCGTTTTCAAGCAACAGGACAATATAGAAATATTAATTTTGGTATGGTTTTCGTCGAATAATATTGACAAAAAATTCGTTTACTCAATGCGATTCGATGAAAACTTTTCAAATAGGATCATTAATTCTATTGCTGCATAAAAATAATATAAACGAAAATTAAAAATCTGGCTACGTTTAGCTTGTAAGTAGGTAGTATAACAACAAAACAGCCAGATTTTTAGTCTCTACTCTACCTTTTTAATCATTACACGCCCCTGCTGCCGCTTATACCTTGTACATTCCTAGAGTATCAACAATAACAAAGTGTAGGTTTGCGCGGGCGCACCGGCTTTCCAAACTAATGTTCCTCATACTTTTTACGACGCCTCAACACTAGCGAAAGGCGATTCTTTTACGTTTTTACTTATGTACCGAACAAATTGCCTGAGTGTTGTAAAAAATTGGAAGCCTTGTATATTTTATTGCTTTTTCAGAAGAGAAATAGTTTCGTAGAAATGATTAAGAAAATAACAACGTTTTATTTACAAAATAGCAGTAGCCATATGATACACCTTTCGATCTATACTGAGATGTTATTCCATTCAGGATAAACTGGCCTGATAGTCAGGCAAATCCGTTCGACAAACCCATAAGCAAATATCTTTGCCGTAACAGCCGGCACATTACAACGTAATATAGATTTATTGGTTTAGTTCAACATACGGTTTCGAGATGCCAATAGTGCATAACTAATAGCTTACAATAACATAACAGCATATAAAATAGAGCATAACCAAAGCGAACATCGACAGAGGCACGTTTAGGCACCTCTGAAGTTCCACTAAAAGATCCATTAGGTTACTTACGTACTGAACATCGTAAGTTTTGAGAAGGACCGTTGAATCTCGGAGATAGGAAACTGTAAGTTGGGAAAAGTAGCAAGAGGTGGCTCGAGCTAATTGAAAATACGACTTTAGGAAGGTGGTTAGAGTTGGGTCAGAATGGATGCGAGAAGTGGCTATCAATGATGTGTTCGAGTTCCTTTAACTTATTAAAGGAATCTCGCAGTGCAGGCGTTTGTTGAGTCACTGTAGTACTATGAACGTTTGTCTAATGACTAATGGATCTAGAATACTTAGTCTAGCTAAATTGGATATTGATCTATTTCGGTCGAAAGAGCTTCGTCGGTTTTATCATTTGCAGTTTCGCATCTGAAAAAGGGAGGTATTCCACTTTTAGCACTGATTTGAATGGCACTTCTCCCAACCGCACTTAGGCACGTCTACTAATAGCACTGAAACATAATTTTGATAAGTGCGGTTCGGTGGTTTTAGTGAGGTAAAAATCTTGCAACCTTGTATATACCCCAAAGTCGCAATTTTTTATAAAACGTGAATAAAATGAGGTCATGTTTCAGTTCCCTGAATCTTGTGCACCAGGTCAACTCCCTGTAGTAATGGCAGATTTATTTGACACAAATATTAACGACGAATTACTAAAAGGCATTATAATTTCACATAGCATAAAATATGCGATTTCTAAACGTCATGAACATAAAATTCGTTCCTAATTATGATATTAGAGAAGGCGCAACTGTAGCGAATCGGGCGCCCGGCCGGAACCAATCAGGTAATAGTCAAATGTTGCAGTGCGCAGTGTCACAGGAGTGCCTACAAATATTTTTTGTTGGTAACACCTACATTGTTGACTTGAAAGTAAAAAGTTACATTGTTATGTAGTGGATTTTTGTTTGTATGTGGTGTTGAAATTGAATGTTTACTCGCTGTACTTATGCCAAATATCAAGCATATACAATGCTAAAGCCACGGTGCGACAAAACCTTGGTTCTGATTATTGGTGACACCACCAGTGACTTTGGGGTAGTTCAATTGTGACCCTACTTTAACATCAATGGTATGTATATTTAAAAAAAAAAACTTTGTGGGTGTTCATGGGACAGATATCCATTATCCATGCCAATTCGTTTGATAATTATAAAACCTCTTTTGATGTTGATAACAATAAAGAATAGTCTTCTTCTGTGAAATGTAGCAAAATAAAATCCCATTTATATTACAAACACTGAGTACAATTCCATGTTTGTTCCTCCGTAATGTGCATGCATGCATGATGATGAGGTGGCGTTATATACAGATTGTATCACAAATTATGCACTAGTGTTGGCCCAACAGCCCAATAGGAACTATTTATAAGGAAATGTTGGTGGCCAACCATTCTCTAGGAGCTCTTATATTTAACGCCTACTTGAAGCATAGATAAGATATCGAATACTTAAGCACTAACTTAGTGCTCGTTTAATGTACTCGAACGTAAGTGATACGAGATAACCTATAATATACCTAACGGTTTATTAAACGTAGATAAGTTATCTCAGTGAATTGAATATTTTTGCAATATAGGTCGTTACTGCACCTAAAAATAGACATTTGTGATAGGTTTGTTGATATTTTACGGGTACTTAACTTTGATTGAGGGGCTTGTGGCTAAGTACTAACAGCCGTTAGGTCGATAGATCAGGTTAAGCTGTGCTTGCCGCTGTTGGTCCATGGGTGACCATCTTTATAAGCCAAGACCTCTCCGTGCCTCGGAAATCACGTAAAGCCGTTGATACCGGCTGTCATTTGTAGATCTTTGACAGCCGTTTCGGGTCTTCAGATGCCCGAAAGTCTGACAACCAGTCTTACCAAGGGGTATCGTGTTACACAGTAACTGGGTTGTGGAAGTCAGATAGGTAGTCGCTCCATGTAAAACACTAGTATTCAGCTGCATCCGGTTAGACTGGAAGCTGAACCCTACATAGTTGGGAAAAGGCTAGGCAGATGAATTAACTTTGATTGTAAAAGTCAATATTATTTACCTACTTATGTTTTCTGAGTTTTACGTAACTTTTGAGAATGAATGTGGAAGTGTGGATGACTACAAAGAGCCATGAAAATGGCCAGAAGAGAGGTGAATACGAAGATAACACAGTAAGATGGTTATATACATATAGGAACTGCATACTCGGCTGCTTGGATTAAGTGCCGTTTGTCGTGTGAACAGTAAGTAAGTTTCTGGAGTGAGACAAGTAGTTAACTATACGTAAACATTACGGTGAAAATAGACATTTGGAAAGCATGACTACTTCGCAGGATGTTTCATGCCCGACATGGGCAGGACTCGGCAGGAGTGAGAGCGTTCATTTTTTAGAAAATTATGTGATGTGGCTGTGCTTTTTAGATTAATAAATGAAAATTAAAGCAGAGGCCGGGAAGCTAGTAATTTTTGTTGCATGTTTAAAAAAAATATTCTCTAATACTCTTTGCTTTAATTAATTTTTGACTTAATAATCTTGTCAGAAACTTTGTTACTTCACATTATTTAAAATATTTATCTTTGTTGTCACTCCCATGTAATTTAATTTATTTTTTATAAGCAATTCAGGGTAAAATTACACAATATTCTCGCCCATATAGCAAAACTAAACACAACTCAACAATATGTTAATCAATGCGTACTTTATTAGGCGTAATGACCCTTCAAATGCCCGGGCCCAGTGTGCAAAACCCGCAAGTTTTAGTCATAGCCCTCAAAAAGCCTGCACAGTAGAACGACCTCATCGTCCTTAATGACTAAATTCACAATCACTTCTATATTAACCACTGGCTTATTGCCAATAGAGACTTTAGTGGGCATGCCCACTAAACACAAAACTATTTTTGCAATTTAGAGAAAGTTTTAACTTTAATCCCACTAAAAGTTACGTTTGGTTGCAGAGAGCACACAAGTTAGGATGCATGGAAATAGAATTGTGTAATGTTACTTCAATCTAAATGCTCCACAATATAAAGAGAGACAGAGAAGAGGTAATCCCCGAAACTTACCTTACTTACTTACTTAGAGGAAAGTAAATAGGCCCCCCACAAGGTGGACCGATGACCTGGTGAAGGCCGCGGGAATGCGCTGGATGTGAGAAGCACAGAACTGGTCGAAGTGGCGGTGCTTGAGGGGAGGCCTATACCCAGCAATGGACGTCTTTTGGCTGAAATGATGATGATGATGATGATGCAGTTAATAAGTTAAAATACGTTGCTCGATCGATTTTTTCTTTTCAAATCTAGGAAAAAACGTATCCCAGTTGCAATTTATAAAATAAAGCTTCAACCTCAGACACAAAAAGGGGAACAGTTTATTTCAATTCATACTCAACACCCTCATGATGCTTGCAAAAACATCAATTCACAAAACAGTACATTATTCAGCCACATCTTTCAACCGCACAGCGCGCTAAACAAAACCAGGGCCCTATTTCTTTTTTACCGCTGACAGCTAATTTAACGTCAATATCGTGGTTTAAGGAAGCCAACGACGAGGCTTTTATCACTGGAGGAGCATAAAACACGACGTGAGCGTAACGCCGAGCATGTGGGTCGACCGCAATCGATGCTATAACAACTTACATCCATTGATTTAATATTCCATCTTCGTAAGAATAAGGCAACCGACCTCAAATATCCGGACGGAGTCTCTATTATATCGCTCTCACAATTGAATTGTTAGCTTCAATTTTGTTATAAAGTACGTTATACAAACTTCTCAAAATAAACTGTTACCCAATTTACCCTAAATCTCTAAATACCTACCACATCAGAACGTTACTGATTAGCCTAAATTGATAAAATTCCGATAGAAATAATGTTCCCATTACACCGCTTGGATTACATAAAACCCTTCGGAACAACAAAGCGCGTGCCATAATGTACCAACCTGATACATAAACATGAATATTGATAATATAATGTGATTGTATATTATTTTGACCTTGTCAGCGCTATCTAGCGGTTCAACGCAATACCACAAGCTCGGATACGTAACTGATATGCACCGCTTTTTCAGTATTTCGCTAGTACAGCTGAAAGTAGCGGTTTTCCGACAGTTTTATTTGAGAAAACTGGATGTTAACTGTATTTTATTTAATCCTTTACCACATCATAAACTTTATTTTGTCTAAAGAAGGAGTAAATAATAAATTTCGAGCACTATGTGGTACGGGAGCGCAGTATTTTGTTCCGTTACCTGCCGCTAGATGCTCCACTGTGCGCCGATGTAGCGAGATTCAATATGGCGGCGCCATTCGCCTCTGGAACAGGGCGGGGAGAACAGTCGCCGAATCGACACTACAATATCTACGCGTATTTTTGTCGAAACCGTCGGCTTCGTGACTCGAACGCGGGTGATATTGCAAAATAATCCAGTGTTTCTGTGTTCATCTATGCTGTTTGTGTTATCATAAGTGTTGTATGGTGGTTTTGTGGTGAAAAACGTGAAAGGACTTTAGGGTAACAATGTCTAGCAGTTGACATGTTTATCTGTGTCGTGTGTGAAGATTTTCCCTTCGCGTGAGGAGGTGCGGTGCGCGAGTGTGCGCGCTGGCGCCTGTGTGCGTGCCGCGGCCGTGGATACGCGAGGATCCAATGATGGATTGCATTTCCATGGATGTATAGGTAAAAATGACCCGCAAATTTTTCTTTACCTATACTTGCGCGTTGTCCCACTGTGCAGTGTACAATGAACCAATTCGTTGTGGGTCAGTTGCTTTGTTTAAAATCTTAATTCTTTTTACATCTTAGCTCTGTCGTTCGGTCTAAGGACATATCCTTGAATCGATGGGGATAACATTGGATTAGAGCGCGAATTCATTAAAGTATGAGCTTGCCGGTTTTTAGTTTCCTTATCCGAATGAATGAGTGAGGCTGAGCCTTGAGTAACACTCGGTCTGACGAAATGTTTTCCTCCATGGTTCATTGTGTAATGTGCAGTTTAGATTTAAGATCCTGATAGACTGATACTAAATTGATAATAACTCAATAAAGATAAGAAAACCAAAATAAAAACTGACGTCTTAATATGTTCTAATTGGTTTCCGATTGAATTTACAAAACCCGCCATTTTACAAAGAATATAAAATCACACACTTATTACAAATACGATGAGCTTTATGTTAAAAGCGATTCACACTCACGCACCAAGTCTTGCTTGTATTCCATTGAATTTTAATTCATTACATTCATGCAGAGTCGCGCGAGAATATGGTTCCCCTCGCTCTGTTCGCTGCCTCTGGTTATCAGCTTACAAAATGTCTGATGCTGTCTTACTCTGACGAACAGCTAATACGTATAGTTCCGTCTCTTTTCGGCGCATATTGCGCGTTTTTCTTTTTTTTGCCGCGTCATATGCCAGTGTCGAAGCATAAGCGTAGTTTGGATTGTTTCAAAAGTGTATTCGATGAACGAATGCATTTCGTATGCGACGGTTTCGATTCGGCCCTAATTGTAAGGCTGCCGGTTTGACCCTAATTGATTTGAGTTCCTTTGTTTAGGAGGTCGGGTAGGTTATTAATAAGAGGGTACCTACGTTAAGGGTAACCGCGCAGCCAGAGTGCGCAGTTAGACGTTGGGAACCCGGCCGCGCCGCACGTGGTTTCGTGAGGACAATTTGCCGCGAATCTTTTGTCATGTTCAGTGCTTAATGCCATGGAAAATGGGATTTTATCATTCATGGACCACCTGGTAATAACTTCCTTTGAGTCCAATTGCCGAGAATTTCGTTTGTAACGTATATTTGCCGCCGTGATCCTTTAATTTGCTCCCGATGAATGAGAAAATTTAAATCAGGGCCTTTTACGGAGTGTGAAAATAAAACAATTTATTTTTGCATAAATCTGTAATTTGTACCCTATGTAAATCTGTATACTTCATCGTATAATTAAGTAGGTATAATATTTTCAGTGAAGTGAGGGTGAGTGCGCCAGTGCGAATGTAGACTACGTTATTCATGGCTCTGGACTCGTTATGCAAAGCGAAATGCCGAATTATGCAAATAATAACAATAATGCCCGCTTAAGTTTTATTACGTCTTTAGTAATGTCCCTTCTATACGTTAGTTCAAGTTCTATAAGAATCCGCTAAGAGGAATTGAATAATAGAAGAATTTAAAGTTCAAAAAATCAAAAACGATTTCAAGGAAAAGTCTATTTTAAGACAATGTAGTGAAATCTGAAAAAGACATAAAACGCGAACAAATAAAATTGGCAAACTTTACTTTCCCAAATAATGCAAACTCCAGGAATAAAACCCCCAAAATTGAATCCCTGAACCGAATCCAAAGTTAAGTATTCTTAATTTTCATAGAGATCAACGTGTTTGACCTTTTGGAGAGCGCTAAACAAACAAGATTCCTTCGCAAATACTTTGAAAGGAAAGGATTTATTTACTCTCGGATATTTGAACAGATACTGTCAGTAATAAATCTCAAATATAAACACCTTTACGTATCCTTTCAAGAAAGACAAAGGTTTTTACTCTATCGGCATTTATCTTCTACTCATATTACTTTTCTTCGTCTATTTGCAGGCTGTAAACATCTATCTAGTGAGCTGTGGGATAGTACAGAATCTTTAAATCAATTGAACATATATACGTGAAATCAGATATCCAATTTATATCCTCGCTGTATCTGTTCGAGATACTCTCAAACAGTTCGCATGAATTTCCAATCTCTTACTTTCATTGAAATATTTTTCTCTCCACTCTCAAAGGGCTTACTCAACATTTTAAAATATTAACAACACATTTCATAGAAGCAGCTTCGCTCCCTAGTCTAGTAAGTACATTACTTTATAGACGCTTCAACGTTTCAATTGTCTAGTTTTCCAAGAAATGTTTCGTCTTACTAATCTTCTTAATATTACTAACATTCTTTAGTGTTCACGGTATTTGGAAAACTTGAGTAAGTTCGTTTTTAGTTAAAATTCCGCTAGTGAGAAGATATTTTATACAGGTTTGAAGTCCGCATGATTATTCAAACATAGAAACAAAAGAAATGACATAACAATTTTTAACACAAATAATTACTTTACTTTTACTTTACTTTACTTTAATTAATTTTTCGGAAATTAAATCAACCAATTAATAAATTACATTTTCTTCGAAATTCTTATTATAATCTACCAGCGCACTGATTTCTGGTGCAGGTATTTTAACGATTTCATGCTTAAATGGAAAAATACTACACGCATTTTAACTTTCCCAGAAATGGCGAGATGGAGTGAATTTTGGTTGTTTTTTAAAAGCCTCATTTTATTGAACTGTTTATTTATTTTATTTTAGTTCACCAACGATTGTTTACACTGGAGTGCTTTTGCAAAAATGTATATCAACAACAACAACTGCAACTGCTGTGGGTGGAACTGTTATATTCATTTTCAATATTTTATCGACTTTTCATTGATAAAATTAACAAGGTTTTATTAAAGCTTGTCTACATACACTAACTCCATTAACCGGTAGCTTTATTAGTCTCTTATCTAACATCGTTAATGTAATGATGTTTATATATGAAGGATTTGCATAGGTAATCCATCGTATAGGGAAGTCACGTCTCGGTAACGGCTCCGCTGATTAAGAAGAAAGTACTCTTCCCTCGATCTCTAACTTATTCGAAAGTGGCAACACTGGCAACGCTGTTTAAAGTACTTGACTGCCTATTAAGTTAATCTGTCAATATAAACGCAGATACTTATACTCTTGCTCTTTTTCACTTAAGGGGAGAGGGCACAAGAAAGAGAGGGAAGATAAATTTTTGGGCACGAAAGTAGGTGTTTCTTCACCCTCAAATTTAAAACTCCAGATGCAAGGACTAAGTTCTTTTACTACCTTATTTGTTGTGTCTGCTGACCCTAAACTAGCTGCGCCCCGCGGTTTCACCCGCTTATGTCTCGATCCCGTGGGAATATCGGGATAAAAAGTATCCTATGTCCTTTTCATCCAAATTTCATCCAAATCTAACCAGCCGTTTTAGCGTGAAAGAAACTCACTTTTGCATTTATAATATTCAAACAAACTCACTTTTGCATTTATAATATTGGTTAGGATTTATTTTATTTGATTGAATCACATCGTTTGTGAATTTGTGTTCAAAATAACACAATATCAAAATTCAACTCGATATGACAATCAAAATGCTGATAAAGAACGTTCCTCTTTCATGAACGAAAAGCAATTAACATCAGCAGCCAATTTGTGCTGAGATAAAATCAATATTATTAGTGGATTCCAGGTATTTCCGATAAGCAAAACAGATCTAAGCAAAATGCTGCGAAAGATCAACTAAAGTTATTGGAGAGAAATTTGTAGTAAGGACTTGACTGACTTGACCCGTCTGTCCAAATTTCAATAGTTCATACCAGAATCCCATAGAAAAAACGTTCTGTTATTTCCGAATTTGAAAATTTTCTGGGAATAAAAACCTAAAACGGACTATTACGAACATTCTAAAATAAATAATAAATAGCCATATCGGTCCAGCAGTTCCACTGACGCTTGCCAACGAACAGCATTTTATTTTTATTTGTATAGAATTTCACATAACTTTTTGTATGCAGTAATTACGGAAACAATTAAAAAGCCAATGTTCGACATACCAAGGTTTAATAAAGTCAACCAAAACCAGCTCTAGGCCAAAATTTATAACAAAAATCTTTACCATAGAAAATTCTAGTTAAGTTTTAGCAAAAACCGAAATTATTCTAGAGCGAAATTCTACTAAATGCTGTATCGAAACTCTTTTGTAATAATTGTTACACCATTTTGACGGCCATTTGATATTTTGTTTCGGATGATTGACTCAATGGCTTTTGTATTCATTTTATTAATCACCTTTGTAATAAATCGTATCTATCGCAGCTTTTTATTCGTTTGCTTCATCTTCATGCTTTTTGTTAGGACTCGTACTATTTAGTGCAATGGATTTAATGAGGGCATTGCGATTTCAAGTTAAAAGACCTCAAATCGCGAAAAAATATCAGCTGTTGTTCCCTACATTTTGACGAGTGGATCCTACTTAATATTATAAACGCGAAAGTTTGTGAGGATGGATGGATGTTTGTTACTCTTTCACGCAAAAACTAGAAAACGGATTTAGATAAAATTTGGCACACAGATAGACTATAACCTGGATTAACACATAGGATACTTTTTATGTTTGTCACGTGTTTTGTCACGTGTTTTTTTGGTCAATAGTTACCAGTCACCCTATATATTGGACTGACGTTGATTACTTACTTAAAATAGTCGCTACACTCGCGACAATCTAAGAAGTCCCTTTTGACATTTCGTTCTCGTACATGTAATAATACGTTGTGCCTTGAGAATCAGTTTTAAGCAATGTAGATAAGTCGACGATTACAAACTATCTAAGTACGATCAATCGATATGTCCCGAGAGTCAGTTTATAAGAAACTATTTTTTTCTTTCATTGCTACACAAAGCATTTTTATAGCTGTCAAAACGGACTTCTTAGATTGTCGCGAGTCTAGTCTAGGTACTAGGACTACACTACCCTACTTATTTAGTAATCACTAGCAACTGTATGCGACATCGTCCGCGTGTCTTGTTCTAAAGATATATACTATGAAACTCGGCAATACTGTAATGCTGGGGCTACACTTCGCATTATCGCGATCTTTTCTTCGTGCGCTCTCTGTTGCTCAGAGAGAGGGGTGTGCGAGAGAGAGCGCACGAAGAAAGCCCCAGCATAAGGAAGGCCCATTAGTGAAAGAATTTTCGGAATTTGATCAGTAGTTCCAAGGATTACCCTCTACATATAAACTCACAAATACCTACCTCTTTAGAATATTACTATATAGCTGATGCCCGTGGCTTCGCCCGCGTAGATGTCGGTTATTATATACTAAAACCTTCCTCGAGAACCACTCTATCCATTGGTGAAAACTGTATGAAAATCGGTGCAGTAGTTTTTGAGTTTATCGCGAACAGGACAACAGACAGACGCGGCGGAGGACTTTGTTTTATAATATGTAAAGATAAGTATAGATATATGTTTATGTAGCTGCCCACATAACAAAGACCTTGATTAAAACAATTAATTAAAACAAGTTAAAATTAGAATCTAAGAACATTGATCGTTGATTGTATTTGCACTTTTGCAGTTGCTTCATTCGTTTGTAATTGCAAAGTGCTTTTACCAATCAATCGCACTAATCGAGCTTTAAAAGCTTTTACATACCAAGCTTTCATTACATTCTAGCATTAACTTGTGTGTCTTCTACTTTTAACGATATTTTATACTAGTTTTTGCATGTGGCTTCGCACGCGTGGTGGGCGGAAAATATCCCATGGGAACGCTCTACCGGAATAAAATGTATTCTATGTCCTAACCCAGGTCCTAGTCTACCCATGTGCCAAATTTCATTTCACAGATAAACAAACAAACAAACTCACTTTCTCATTTATAATATAGTAAAAAAAAAATTGTATATTATCAATATTTATAAAATGAATCCCTATTTCCCTTGGTCACGCCATCACGCGTGAACGGCTGATTGTTTTTGGATGAAATTTCGCAAGATCGAGACTTACGCAAGTGAAACCGCGAGGTGCAGCTTGTGTATTATAAATTAAATAGTCTTTCAGAAAACTGAGGTACGTTGGCTTATTTAATTTTAAAACTTAAAGTAGGTACCCACTACTAAGTATGTAGGTAGGTACCTACTTAAAAACAATACTACAACAACCTAAGTTATTCTCATTACCTAACAAAGCATATCCTCCTCGTAATTTTTTAAATACAGCCCTGACATAAAAATACAAAGAAACTTTTTGTTTTTCATTTACAAAATAAATATCGTTTACGAATAATAGAGGTTTAATGTTATTAAATATTTATATTGTGCTTAATAGCAGTTCATTAGGAGTCGAGAACTAATTAGATATCTTTAACAAGGACATAGCCTTGCTAACAGAGATTACTTCCTCTTTGCAAAAACAACAATATTTTTCTTTGTTTGAAATATAAATATTATGTAAAAATTATGGTAATGCTCACGTAGGTGTTGTAAAGTACAATTAAAATAATTTGTTAGATTAAAAATAATAGCTTTATGACATTTTTTATTTAAAGTTTAACCAAACTATTCTTTAACCATCTTTTCTGAATCTCACCGTCGACGATCGGCAAATAAGTTTTTTCTTCACGGCAGTGATATTTTGTAAAACTCACAGTGATTTTTACAAAATATTACTGCTACTATCTTTCGAAATAGCATTGTTTTTCTCGCGATATAATAAATGAAGCTCCCACTGCAAACTTTGTTTGAAATCTGTATGTGAAACTTTCCTAGAACACCTAATAGTTTCAGAGATTAGTCCGACCACACGAAGAGACACGGTAACAAACTTTTTAATATGAAGAGCTTCTAGAAAGATTGTAAATAATATATTTTGTTTGAAAAATGGCCGGTTCCTTCACGTTTATAGGCATTTAACCGAGGGTCATAGTTTAAACATGGGTTTAGCCATAAAATTTCAATATCCTTTGTCCTTTTTTTTACGATCCTCCAACACTCGAGGTTTTTTAAGTCAGGACTAAGATAATATTGCTCGCGTCATATATTTTATGAGACAAATGGGGATGAGTGTATTCTCGATAACTTTACGTTACTGTAAAGGAAAGTAACAGTAAGCTTGCCGCAATCATCGACAAATTATATGTGCTACTGAAAATAAGCTATTCAATCAATCTGCTTAGCCTTTTCCGAACTATGTTGGGGTCGGCTTCCAGTCTAAGCGGATGCAGCTGAATACTAGTATTTTACATGGAGTGACTGCCTATCAGACCTGCATAACCCAGGAACTGGGTACTACGGTACCCCTTGGTAAGACTAGTTGTCAGACTTTCGGGCTTCTGACGACCCGTAACGGCTGTGAAAGATCCACGAATGACAGCCGGGACCAACTGCCTAACGTGCTGGAGGAGTCTCGGTATGTAAAGATGGTCACCCAACCACGGTCCAACCCCGGCAAGCGTAGCTTAACCTGATGGATCGACCCGTGCGGCTGTTATTACTTAGCCACGAGCTCCTCTCATATAATAAAAATAAGCTATTATAAGATCGTATTAAAAATATGGTTTCATCGCTGCGTTCGGTGTCCTAACGACATACTATCCAATAATGCTATAATTGCCACACTTGACGAATGGATCAGGGAACGCAGTGACACTATTTAAAAAAAAAAGCGTACTCACCACGGCAAGAGGAGTATAATTTTCAGTTAAACCCAAACGGGAAAGATATTATAACAAAATTCATTTACCAAATAAATCAATTTAATCCCAAGTTGACGTAATTTACTAAATTTAGGAATAAATGATGAATATTAATGACTGTCATTAATTAAACCATAGCTTCGGTCAATTAATGTATTACTATGTAAATTCATTCATACCTACAACTTGAATGGGGCAAGTTAGGCAAAACTGTGCAGTTACTGTCGAAACGTGGACTTTCGTCAATATTTATTCTGTTATTGCATGTGCATGTGCATTCAACCCTCGCATTGCTCGCATAAATATTTGTGGTTTACCCAGTACGCGGAACTATAGAGCTATTTCCACAAATCCCTAATATTTTTGTAGTTTTAAATATTTAAGGTTATTCAATTTATGTTATTATAATAACTCCACAGCTATCGGTTATAGTAGAGGAATGGTATTGACAGGGCCACTGATTATCATATTACATCTTTTGAGTGGCCTTTTATATAGCTCGCGGGAAATGCCAGAGGTCGATTCGTGGAAGAGATCAGAGCTAATATAAATACTTATTTCCGCATATAAATCTTACCTGTCATCGGCATTTTGCACGTAAAGCAGAAACCGATAGCAGAAGAGTAATACACTACGAGTAATATTAGAAGTTTATAAATAAAACATCTAGCTTACATAACGTAGATGATTATTTATAAATACTAAGATTCATTGACTACTTACATAAAAAGGTAAAAACCAGAACCAGATGTTAAAAAGATGATATTAATAAAGCTAATAAACCATCTTTTGAAGATGCAAAAGACTGGCAAGGAGAAACAAAATTATCTTGAAGACGGAAGTTAGCAAAGAGTGTAATTAATTTAGCTAGACGTAGTAGAATTCAAGATAATAATGTTAAAATCCACACTGAACATATTAATGGAGAAACATTTCGGCTTGGCACAGTGTACGAGCGAGCAAACTTTTTAGTTCTTTGTTCGCGCGTGGCGGTCGGCGCTGTTACAGAAACGGCAATTTCATTGTTGTTAAAATCTTTTGGCTTTTAGAAGTTATTCTAGTGTCCTATTGTTGGATAGGTCAGATTTGGAGTCTTGAGTAATGTAACAAATTAAAGATTACAAAAAACATTTAAGGAGCTCTCTTAACTTCTATTCATAAATTGAAAATTCGATTACGCAAGGGCTAATGAGCCTATCCGATAGGATAGACTACGTAGATCACAAATCTTAATACTCATTCAGATTTAGTGAACTCTAACTAAACGACCTACTGTCTACAGATAATGTCATTATTTGCTATTCAAATGAATTAGAAGTAATAAAGATTTCCATGGAATGGGTCCTTTAATCTGCTCGGGAGCACTAAATCTCCTTTATCCTTTGACGTATAGGGGTCTGTCGCAACGCTGATTACTACAATTATTTAGAACCATTCTGTATGAAGATCGACATGACACTGCGTACCTACGCGATGAGATTACACAAATTGTTTATCCAAAGTGTACGTAATTACTCCCATGTAGACGCTAAAGCGGTGCCCAGTGCCCTAAAGTAATCATTTTAATTCATTTCAGCCAGACGAAGAATTTCTGTTTATTACGAACAATTCTGAAAGTAATGTTTCAACTGTACTCGCGCTAAATACAGAACAAAATGAAACTGCGGGAAGCGATAAACTTGGAATTAAAAATGTACAATCGTTACAGTTGGCGGTTTATGTACAACACTGATATTATAAGAGGTTGTCCAAATCCACTGAGATCCACTGCAATGCGGCTGCATAATCAGGTCAACCTGGTACCTAGGTACGTACCAAATGAATTTAGACCAACATGGCTTCTTACATAAACGTCAAACAAGATTTAAGCCGAACATAAAATTGGTGCATTGAGAAATTAACTGAACTATCCAATTTACTCGGATCAGTCCAACTGGCAGTTCTAATTTCTCGCAAATTTTTAATTCAAGAAAGTTTTATGGAATCCGACCGAGTAATATCTATTTTATTTTCAAGTCCTTATTCAAAAACATTAAATGTATTTGAATAGATCTGTCCAGTGCAAACTTAACATTGTTAAAACATTTGAGAGACAACCACAATTAGGGTTCAGAATAACTTTTTAATTTAACACTTTCTGGCTTGAAATTCTAATTAAATGAGACTAAAGCGATCGCTTAAGTAATTAATATTCATAGTGGAGTCTTTCTAGGACGTATTTTCCACAATTTCAACTCAGTAATGTGAGTTGAAAAGTGTTATTTTTAAATTCGCTTCTCTATCTTATCTCCCGCATCTCCCTCGGGCTTTCATTTATATGAAGCGAGCAAATAATCATGACTCGTTTTTCTTTCATTGGAGGATTAACTCTGAATGATATTTTAATAAACTTGAAGAAGATTTAAACGTATTAATGAAACGGATCTCTTTAACCAACTGGTTTTACCATATCCGCAGTCTCTTATAACGTTTGACTTTAAAAGAATTCTGTTACCAAGATGGCTCGTAAAAGCGTTAATAATTTCGCTTTACCTTGATATCCGCGCCGTATCCGCTCTCGTGTTTAAAAAAGTAATTACATTATTTTTAAATTCGGCTTACATACTCATATTTAATTGAATGGAAGTGAAGCACACTAATTCCATTGCTTTGATTGATATTAACTGTGATCAAAGTTAATTTTTAATCAGTTATGAAGGCATCAAGTGGGAAAGCAGACAGTTAAATTAACATACTTGTTAAGGCGGCGACTACCGGGCGTACGTAACGTCTTACAATGTTGCGGTTATCATGACAACGAATGTTATAGAGTCGTGGCATCTGTTTGCTTTGTCTAGAACTCGACGGCGCAGATGACTTTGTATAGTGTTGTTGTTCTACTCAACTTAATAACATTTATAACTGTATGTTGCATTTACGTTACTTAACTTCCAATAAATATTTCCCGAGTCTTTATTTACGTTACTTGAGTCACAAAATCCTTTATTTTTAAAGTGCTGAGGTCTTATGTTTTTCATTAAAAACGGAAGGGTCCGTCAGTATCTCAAACCTGAAATCGGATTTTCATGAGGTTTTTGGTCGTTTATTAAGGAAGGTTCGGTGCTTAAGCTTTACTTTATATATTTAGGGGTGACGAGCTACGAACGGATCCAAGCAAACGGTGTTACCCTTATTTTAAACGTTTCATTTCCCCTAATTTTGTCAGTGGACTAAAATTCCAACTACGTATTATTTCGGTAACCGCTGTATAATTATTGGATTATTAATTAGCGTAAATACAAACATGATTATTGTAGAATAATGAGTAGGTGTTATAATGACCTCAATTATGCATGCTGCTATTTGTTGGTAATGGATATTATTGCCTACTTATTATACTAGGTATTATGTACTTACTCCTAAAACAGATTTTATTATTAACATTAGATTCAATGAATTACTCAGGTTGATTAAATCTAATGACTCATAATGTGCATTTAATTCATGATTTTTTAAATTGATTTTTTATACTGTAACTTGGAAGAACCTACATGTATGGATTGATGATAAATATCAACTTATAAATTGAAACAAAATGCTCTAGATATATTTTATTTTCGGAACTGGGTCAGTCATGGACATGATGGTGGAAAACTAACTACATAATGTAGTATCTACTTACAAAAATATACAATAAAAGTTATTGTTGTCATACCTATATAATAAGAATTGTATTTAGAATTCTAATGCATTACAAGTGGTAATATCGTGTCATGTCGAGTGTTTGCAGACTAAATATTTATTCTTAATATTTATTTTCCTGTGTTCGATTATTGATTTATTTAATAAGGTTTTCCCTCAGCTCGTGTATACAGAAACTCGTAGCTTAAAGTAGAAATATATTTGCTTG
The DNA here is from genome assembly GCA_947363905.1 of Lithophane semibrunnea. NCBI lineage: Eukaryota > Metazoa > Arthropoda > Insecta > Lepidoptera > Noctuidae > Lithophane > Lithophane semibrunnea. The sequence continues at coordinate 9,578,875 of OX376198.1, forward strand.
TTTTGTTGTATGTAGGTACCTTCTTGACAACTTAAAGAAGCCAAACAAAAGTGAAATATTTAGAGCTTCCCTTTTTTAAACCAAGCCGTAACATTAGTTAAAGCTTAAAATAATACTGAATTAAGTTTAATATGTACCTCAGCGTTAGTATCTAGGATTAAAACGAGACTGAAGCGACACTGAAAAGCTAAGTTCGTAAGTTCGTTTAGCTTCGTTCAAGCAGCTACCGCGTGTTTGCACACTTCGGTTCACACCGCGAACTATGAACAGACGCGAAGCGCGAAGCGAAGCTGAACGAACTTAGCTTCGTTTCCAGTGTGGCCTGCGCTTAACAAATAACAGAGACAAGTCAACGCTCTTTAAAGCCGAACTTTTCCTGAAACTAGAAGTATCATTATCAGTCGTGTAGGTCCTTATTACCCACCTAGGTGTAGTGTGCATTTCTACATCTCCTTCCAACCGTGCAACGTTGTTTATTTCATGGCTCACCGTTTTGTTAGCACTTAATAATTCAGCACTTCCAGCTGTCTTCCGACTATCTCTGTGTGCCTACAACTTAATATTCCACTGCAAATATTCCCGCGATGTACAAGGAAACATTTGACTAATCATTTCCCTTTATTGACTCGGAAATTTATTCGTATTTGTAAATGTAATATTCATAAGTATTGTAATTATATTATACAATAATTATAATTAATTTGCATGTTGCGTTTGTCTGCTTAATGATTTATTAAACAGATAAGACGTTACTTTATATTGGTTATTTGAATGTTATTGAAATGTTTCTTGTTTATGTTGTAATTTAACTATTTGGTATCGGGAAGGCTTTTGAAAAAGGTCATGTGCCTTTTTTTTTCAGATAAAATAAATATAAAAATAAGATATTGAATAAGTACCTATCCATTTCCTTTTATACCTAAAGATTATGTGTTAAATAAAAGTTGTACGACTGTGTTTTATCCGACATTATTTTATCAAAGCCGAGAAACACAAACATCAGTAAGAATTGGAATATTATCTAAAAACGTATCTTACAATATCTTACTAAGTACAACACTCCATGTTTAGAAAATAGACAAAGCGCGCACGTGTTCGAAACAAAAGGCAATAAGGAATAGGGTTGGCGAACGTTAAATAATTAAATTATAAATAAATCTTCATTATAGTCTGCCCAGTCTGCCGAGAAAACTCGAGTCAACGAGTTACTATTTGATGAAGTTATTTCTATTCATTTTGTTAAGGGGCTCATATGTAACAACAGCACGGGTCGATTGAGTCGACCCATCCACAAACCGACTGTGGCAAGCGTAACCATCCATTACATATTGAGCCCTTCCTGTCTCGGGAAAGTCGGGAAGCACGTTACGCCGTTGATCCCGGCTGTCATTCGTTGATGTTTGTCAGTCGTTACGGGTAGTCAGATGCCCAAAAGTCTGACAACCAGCAGTCTTACCAAGGGCTGTCGTGTTACCCAGTAACTGGGGTTGTAGAGGTCAGATAGGCAGTCGCTCCATGTAAAATACTGGTATTCAGCTGCATCCGGGTTAGACTGGAGGCTAAACCTTGATATAATTTGGAAAAGACTACATATAGGCAGATCAATTTCTATTCATAGTTAAGGATTATTAGTATGTATTGAACAATATTGTGATGCTGTTTTTTGCAGTATTTCCTTGCCACCTACTGCAGAATAAAAAATAAGTCCGCTACTACGTTTTATAGAACAAAGACTCCGTTCTGGTTCACATTTACCTTTTATTCCGATTTGGCCGAAACGTCGGGAATAAAAGGTAATAGTGCCTTAAAATTGCGAACGCGAAATAGACCCGGGTCCCTGTGTTCTATCAATGTGTACGATTCTTAAAGTTTGAAAATGTTTCCTATGTTTTATCCATCTGTAGTAGGTAGTACCTACGGATAAAATATTATTTACCCAGGAATAAGGATGTGACAGTACTATAATCATAAAGGACGAAAAATTAAAATCACATAAAAAGGACGTTCAGTTTCTCCCGAATTTGAAAATTTTGCGGGAAAGTTTCCAATTTTTTTTTGGATAATAACTTAATTCGGCCTATTACGAACATTTTAAGACAAAAAATAGCCAAATCGGTTAAACCGTTCTCATGCGATTACCAACGAACATCATTTCATTTATATTTAGATTCGGTGGCATTCGATAAGCTACAGATTATTCTGAAAATATATACCCGAGGATTTTAAATGTCAAAACAAAATGACAGCCCTGCACATAGTGCACATTTTGTGGTGAGAAACATAAAATAATGAGTTATCAGTTATTTAACTATTAATGTGTTCTTCCGTTCTCTATATGCTAAAACCTGACATAACAATACACAAATGATGTAATTAATTAATTGTAATGCAAGCTGAAGTACTAATGCTATTAATTTCACCGGGAATGCAAAATCACAAAGCAAACCACTTGATAGCGCTGTATTTCGCGGCGCGAATCTTGTTATTTATGTTCACTGACCACTATTGAGTGCTGTTCCCGTCTCTTTATGGTAATATGTAGCTAGCACTACAATAGACACAATGTAATTGTTTACTTTAGTGTGAACTGGAGGAATAATAATAATTTCACCGGAATGCGAAAAGTCAAGCTATTGTATGTCTCTAAATTCGTAGCAGCCGCGGTCGTAAAACGCGGGAGTGAGATAACATGGTACCGGTATTTGATTGATGAATTATTAGTGCGGAATTTCAAAATTCTCGGTATTTGAAGCTCCGCACTAATAATTCACGCAACTGCCAATGACTTTTCGTTTACCGAACATGCGGCAACCCTGTATTTCGTGGCGCAAATCTTGTTATTTTGTTCACTGACCACGATTGAGTATTGTTCCCGTCTCTTCATACTAAAAGCCAGCACCAATTCTAAATAATGTGGACTGAGGAAGTAACACTAATTTCGTTGCAAAAAAACTACGGTATGCGCAAATATTCGTGGCAGCCGCGGTCATAGAACGTTGGAGTGAGATGACACTAGACTCGCCATAAAATTCTTAGAAATTAAATACTCACCGTCCTATTCGCACGATTTACAACCGGGACTGCCACGAGTCTTCGCGTTTAGTACACGCGACAACCCTGTATTTCGCGGCGCGAATCTTGTTATTTATTCTCACTGACCACTATTGAATGCTGTTCCCGTCACTTTATGCTAATACCTGACATTACAACGTACAAGTGTAATTATTTATTTTTGTGTAACCGAACACTGCATGAACCACAATTTTAATATTAGAGAGAAGGTAATCTTTGTTTACGTGGTTGTTATGTTACTTTGGCATAGAAAGCAGTAAAAGAAGCGCACGCGATGTGTGGAGCTTCCTATTGTTTCGCGTGAGGTATACCTATGTAGGTAAGTAAGTACAGGCTTCTTGCACACTAAGATAAGGACTAGACACTACTTACCTCTTTATAGGATCCTGGTAACTGAAAATTCTAGCCTTGCTTTGATCCTTTTTGGGTTCATAGGTGTAGGTAATTTAGAACTTCTGATTAATTGGAGATAATTGAAAGTTTGTCGTATCTTGAAATCTCAATATTATTACTTGAAGAACTTGGACTAAAAAAAATGCATTAGAGCACATTTAACATTAAAAATTCTCCTACGCGTTTATTAACGAATTTGGAATCAACATAAACGATTTTGTCAAACCCTGCAAAGCGGAAAAAATGCAAAAACGCCACCTTTGTTCTAAAATAATTCAGTTTGCTCGTGAGAAATATAAAACGCCAGCTGAGAATTTAAAATATTGTCAAAATGTTTAACATTTTCTTGTAATCTTATCTCAAATCAAAAGTTTTCAAATTTTCTCACTTCATTTGCTTCCATTTTGCTTAAACGTATTTTAGATAAAATCTTTTTGAAATAAACCTACATTAAAATCATCTTGAAAAATTTCAACACGTTTAAGCTCTGGGATGTCGGCTTCGTGAATAAAACGATTACTTTATAATATAGCACCTTGGAAAATATATTTATTTTACTCTTCACGTCTGCGGATTTCTCTAGCTAATGGAATTTGAACGAAGAACCTTTATGCAGTACCGAATATACAAATCTGTACTGCATGAAGGTTCTTCGGTTTCCCATAGTGATAAATGTGCTATTTAAACCTGGTATTTTTCGTTCCGGAATAAGAAAAGATCCGACCACGAAATGTGTGGACAAATAGGTACCGTTTGAGTTGAAACCATCCACAAGTTTGGATTCCATAATACCTCAGCTTAAATTCACTCGATCTCGCTCGCACGATACTGCTTGCGGACTGAGTGAGAACGAGATTGAGGCGGCGGCGGGGAGAAGGCGCCAATGGTTTACATAGTTTCTTTTTCGTTAAACATAGTATCTATCTACTTAACATTAATCCTCAACTTTACCATATTTATTTCAAAATTAACGCTGCAGTTCGATATAACGGAGGTACATGCTAAGCAATTTGAGGAGTTATAGATTCTTAAATCTTTTTTAAACAAACACCAAAGCTAAGTACTCAGTTAAAAATAAAATAGGCCAGGAAATGACAGCAACTGTTACAAAGCCTGTTTACTGATATCCATTTACATCGCATATTTGGCGACACTACGAGTACATTCATCTCCTAGTTCGCACGCAGAATACCCAACAAATATTAATTTAGTAACCCATGCATGTTGAAAATGAAATACGGCCGACATAGATCATTCTGTACCAGACCAACAACGTTTTACACCACAAACCGTGTCGGGTTGGCGACCCGCTCGAAGCAATAAAACAATCCACTTCTCCAAATGACAAAGAACTTTGGAAGATAAGCGACGAACGAAACACTTTTATTTCGTTCCCCCAAATACTTGAAGTGTTGGTAAATGTACTGGCACATTTGTAGTTTAAAGAAGTGTTATCGTTCAGGCGGTTCGAGTCACGCGACGGCCATTTCACTCGCAGTACTTGTACACCTCCCTACAGAGCATCCACGATGTCTGGGAAAACCGTAATAGCACCCACGACATCTATTGTAACTAGCTGAAATGCTGAAATCAGAGCGTTTTCGGTGTAGTTGGATATAAAACATGTACATTTGCTATCAGCGGAATTATCTGGCTTAAAATTCGTACAGTTGTGGGTTGAAAAATATCTCGGGTTTTTATGTCGGGGTCAAATTATAAATATATATATAAAATATAAAAAGGTTTTAATTTCTTACAAACAGAAAAGTAAATGACAGTTAATTAACTAAGTATATATATTTTTGTATTTTTATTTTTTATATAATTTTAAGTAGTGTTTAGATATTAAACAGTGATTATATATTAAACAGCGTTTATATTTTCCGAGGAGGGGTTCTTACAAACCAAACTAGTATTACCTAGTACCTTAGCATATTATTATTTAAGTTACAAATACATAGTAGTGGGGTCAAATTAAACCTTTTCAATTCGTTTTTGATAACCGATTCGTCTAACATGTTCTTAATCCTTTTCAATCTTCGCATTATAGGACAATTCAAGGCATCTGTCTAACAAAGCTAGATGAAACCAGTCTCCAACGGCAGTTTAATGAACTTGAGTCTCGTGCCTTTAATATTCCGTTCCCCATTCCGTTGGTAGTTATACCGATAGTGGCTTCACCGCACAAATAGTTTGGTTAGCAAGTCAGCGGGCGTTACGCGCCTATCACAATTTACAAGTTGAATTGACGGGCAGAAATCCGACCATTTCAGTTTAAATATTATCTGCGAGGTTCAGATTGATCGATTCTTCCTGTCAGAATCCGACAGATAGTCGGAATGTACCTCGATCTATTTGTTTGTTGTGTAATCCGAAGCGTTCTGGCAAATCTGCGGAGTCAGCGATTGATGTATGCGAAGTTAAAACTTTATTGTCAAGTCTCGATTTTCGATTCCGGTCCAAACGGAGTATTAGAAAAGTTGAGAGCGCTTACTGAGTACATTCACGCGCCAAACAATAAAGCAAGTCTGCTATTTTATTGTTTTGATACTTTAACTTTCTATTTGGTATTGGCCGGTGCACTCGCTACGTGTATTGCGTACTTATGTCTGGGAAGAAACACTATTTAAAGAAGTGTTCAAATCCTAATGGGTTTATCTTGAGTTTCTTTTTCAAATAGTCTGAGTAATTTATCTTCAGATTAACGTTTTTTCTTCATAGCTCGTTGAGGTCAATAAACAGTTCATATACAGGTTAGATATCGTGTATACTATACATTATTAACCTTTTACTAAATCCCGATTGATTTAGAAATTATTATTATCGTTCCTTTGGAACTGTTCCTGCGCTGTATAAGTATGTCAAGTAACTATCGTAGCAGATGGCTTATCCTTTAGCTATCCTTTAGCTTACGTTGCTTACATGGCTTTTGATTTAAGGATGAGTGTGGTTAGACTTCAAGATTTATGCACATTTAATTACTCTAATTGACTTTATCCGTTAAATGTGCATCTCCATAGTTTAAGCTACTCGTACCAAACCTCCTAACTTGGTTCACAGAGATAATTAAGTTAAAGAAGATATAGCTAAGTAGCAATGCTACTGAAATGATAAGCTTTATAAGTTTTTACAATGAGCTTCGGCTTTGTATTTAGGGAAGTAGCCTCTAAATCTAACGACAAAATTAACAAGAGATGAACATGAGGTACTTCTCCATCGGGGACTACCTCATGTTCATCTCACCACTAGAAAATATTGAAGGATTAAATTATCAAGAGCGCTGCATATAAAATTCACGCGAACCCATGCATAATGAGAAGTTAACTGGAAAACTTAATAGTACCCTCGACACGTTTTATTCATGACCATAAAGCCTTTTAACTTTAATTCACAAGGTACTCTCGGTTCGGAAATTTATGAGGTGTCATTGGGAAAGTTAAGTCGTTGATCAAACTTGTGCCGCCTTGTTTCAAGATTATCTCACTAGATATTAATCAGTAACCGCTTAATTTGCGTAAGTAGATACAGAGTGTATTGTTGGACGAACAAACTAGGTAACTACCTACACAACTTAGATAATGATAAATGGTACACGACAAAGATTGTCTCTTGTTTCGAAACTGTGTTTTGTTTTCAAACAACTAAACGGTGAAACGGTGCTTAAAAGGTTTCGGAAGATCTATAGAAAGAGATTGTCAATTAACACGACTATTTGGAATGTTTAAGCAAACGTTAAGTTTCAAAAGAAACAGTAAGTTAACAAACGCACCGAGTATAACAAGCTCTGTTAAAGTTTTATGGTAATGTCAGCAAGTAAGTGAGGAGGCAAGAATATTGTTCAAAACACAGTTCAGGTTTGACACAAGCGCGCAAAGTTAGTAAATTAATTATTTATATCTGACATCGATGCGTAACTGAGTTTCCAAGTCAAGTTCCAGTAAGCTCAGAGAGAACTAGTGGTAACTAATCCTCTAAAGCTAGTGTAGTAAACCACCGGCAAATCTCTCGTTTGTCACTTCGGGACCGCTGGCTAGACTCGTTACTCCGAGTAAATTTATCGCCACTTTATACAGCGCTGAGTCAGTCCCAGTCAATTCATGTGCTCTGTTGAGATCGATTAGCTGACGACGGCCACGTTTTATTGTTTAGAAAACGGTACAAGCGTCCAATGGCACATACATCGTTAATATCATTCTCTCCCGCCACGTTGAAATGTCAACCGAGCGTAATAAATGTCTCAATAACTCAACACGCTGACAGATCGCTCGGGCTATCATTAAGGCATAAGTAAATTATTTCGTTCGTTAAACAGTCGACAAATAGTCGAGTTTCCTCGTCGACGAATTCCGGCGAGTGTCCCGGGAGTCCCAATCAAAAGTCTGCAACAGTACTTAGGGACTTTACATTAGGAATGAGAGTGTTACGCCGCGAATTGCGTCTGCGGAGCGGAGATTCTAACTTGTTATTAATTAACTGTCACCGTGACGCGGGCGAGGGAAACTGTCTACGTGGGAACACCACCACATGACGAAAGCGATGTGTTTACAATGAATGTGCCGAGCGATTCATCACAAATTGAGTGGATAATATTTACATCAAAGATTTTTCATGAGAACCGACGTATTTTCGGAGTGTATACAGAAAACGAAAGTTTATTATCGAGCTTGTATTTCTTGCGGGATAAACTTAGATACTTAACCGCGTTTCAATCATCGTAATAAATACTTGGCACGCGCTGCGTCTGTGGACCAGGGACATAAATCAAGAAATAAAAAACGTTAATGACTCTCACATTCGCATGTACAGGCTGGTGTATAAACATTAAGCACAGTTGGATACTTTATAGTACATTATTATACCTGTGTGTCCCTCAATGTCCTAAAAGTTTTTTCATTTGTTTTTTCGTTGCGCTCGCCTGCACTTTTGATAATTGCTGTGTTTTATGGCTACTTCACCGGCCACACAAAACGTTCATTCGTACTGCATGACGACATGAGAGGGTAAAATACCAACAAAAAACAAAGACTGCTTGGGATGAGCCTGCGTTCTCGTTATCTCAGTTTTTGTTATATTTTACTAGCGACCCTCCTGAAAAGCGACTTTAATTTATAATATGTATAGATACTGAATTCAGAATGTCTTGCATAGGTATGCGAGTTTAACAAAACCAGCAAACCTTTTAGAACCAGATAAACATGTGAAACATGTCAAGATAATGTTTGTTTACACACCAAGTATATTCATCTCATCCCTATAAGATCTCAATACCATTGTAGACCATTGACTGAATCCTTTAGTAGCGGAAATTTACATAAATCCTGAAAATAAATATACATACTTACCGTAATAATATAATATCGTGTAAATTATCAGTATTTTTAACAGTAAAACTGTTTACATATTCTATGTTCACTACGCTGCAACTACAAAAGATGTTTGACGCATACAGACATAATTATTTATATTAGGTATAGATATTACAATTTGTTGGTGTATATCATAGTTAAATTTCAGATAAGTATAGTTATACTTCGACTCGTATCTACAATATCTATTCTATATGTACATCATATTTAATAGGAAACAATTATAATTGACATTTAGCGTCAATTTATCAATTTAATTAATAGTGTTATAGAGTAGTGTGTTTTAATTTTCCCTTTTTGCAACCTTGGGAAAGATATTTTGGTCTGAAAATAGGTACTTTTATGTTATCATTAAAATTGAAGAAGTTTGTACGGAAACTTGCTAGAACTTAATTTATGTTTTTTTTTACTCCTAGATAATACTGGATGAATAGAAATATTAGAAACTTTCTTTTCATATGGCTAGAAAAGGGGTAACAGTCGAGATGACTAATCATAGAGAAAGTATAAAAGAAGAAGAAATGAGGACATATAGCGCCGACCCTAATTAAATTGGTAAAGGCATGAGAATTATGATAATTATGATTATATTAAAAGTTTGTTCCTAAAGCGTTAAATAAATCAATTCAGTTGTAAATCTTATTAATAATTAAAATATCCCATTTACATCAATCAAACACACAAAAAAAAAACAGAAAAAAAAACACATCCACGTCGTAATGATAGATACGGCATTCTATTTATAACCAAAGATTAACCCGGTGTTGAATAGTGTTGATACGTCTCTGTCGTGACCAAGACCGATCCGTCGGTTATCGTTACAACTTGAGATATTTTTAGTGCAGCCACGCGGTGTTCCCGAGACATCCCGCACTCCCGAATAGAGATGGAACGGTCTAAACGTTTAATATAATATATATATTTTTTAACTTAAAACTTTGTTAATAATTACCAAGATATTATTTAAAAGTTTTAACTTCTTCGTTATAACAATAATTACGATATAAAGAATGTTAGTCTTATGCAGTAATAAAAACTTTTTACAAAAAAAAAACAACCGACTTCAAAAAACAGACAAAAAAAGTGAAAAATAACTTTAATTTCGGAAGTCGGTGGCAAAAAACGTAAATTGAAAAGCAGACACCAACTTCCGAAATTAAAGTTATTTTTCACTTTTTTTGTCTGTTTTTTGAAGTCGGTTGTTTTTTTTTTGTAAAAAGTTTTTATTTTTCACTTTTTAGTTGTGGTACCTACCTCACACAAATTCGTATACCGTAATCTGCTATGTAAATAACAGTGACGGAGTGAAATAATTATATCGTCTACATAGCAAAGTGGGAAAAATACGTAATTATTGAAGCTAACTCAAAAACTACGCAAGCAAAGTTAATAAAATTTATATGGGACCACCTCTGAAGCATGACCTATCAAACAAAAAAATAATCATCAAAATCGATTCATAATTGGCGGAGTAATCGCGTAACATACATATAACAAAAAAAAAAAAACCTCCTCCTTTTTGAAGAAGTCGGTTAAAAATAGCTTTTATTTTGTAACTAACCTTTTAAAATAACATTTTGTTTGTCGAATGTAGGTACTCTAACTATAATGTTTCATTCAACTGTTTAACTTTTTATTAAACATGTATTGATAAAACTTTTATAATTTAACTTAACGCACAAGTAAAAATGACAACACGAAGACTTAAGTGAATGTTTTTAATTTATTTTTTTAATTTTAATTTAACATGTTATTTATTTTTACCTTTAACGTCTTCATTAACCACATCTCTAATACCGACACATTACAACACGTGTAGATACCGCCTTATTTGTGACATGTGTAGATACCGCCCTATTTGAGGATCAAAATAATCTCCTGTCTGCACTAATGAAAGGTTTTTATGTTCTCGTTAGTTAATGGCGTCTGACAGTTTTGTTTTGATACTGTCATAGTTAGTGTTGATGATTTTGGTTAGATAAAATGTGTTATTAGACTGAATTCATTGTATAACAACACACTTATTTTACGGGGCTACTAATTCTCAAAGTTAACAGAATTTCGATGGATAATTTGCGTGACAAGTGCCTACTTGTCACGCAAATTATCCGTCGAAATTCTGTACCATGTACGAAAAACCATGATAAACCATGTACTGTAAATGTTCTATGAAACATGAAAGTTAATGTACTTAGATACCTACCTATACATTAACTTTCTTATGGTTTCTTAAATTATCTATACAAAGTCATTTTGGTTGGATGTTAATGGGGTACGGAAAACGGAGCTATTTTTAAAGTCAACAGTGTCCAACGAGCGCTGGTTGACCGCTTACCTATATTGGTTCAGTTTTATTATTTTATTACTAACATTAAATAACAAAAGCTTTTATCTGTCTCTGTGGTAACCACCGCTGATAGACATCAAACTCAAACCCAGCTGACGGCGCCCGATCACGAGCATGACGCATGGATCAGCACCATTCAGCTCAACCATTTTGAAGGGAGCTAAATGATCCAACACGCGCCACCACCAGCGAGACATCTGAGTGAGCATGAAATACTCCCAGTCGCTAGGGCACAATGAAAGACAACCCGGTAAATGGTAGCTCTATAGTACACTAGCTTCCGCCCGTGGCTTCGCCCGCGTGGTATGTCGATAAAAAGTAGCCTATGTGCTTCCCCGGGATACCATCTATCTCCATGCCTTTATCGAAATCCGTTCAGTGTTTTAGGCGTGAAAAAGTAACAAACAGATCTGTCTGTATGTTACTTTTTACAGACAGAGTTACTTTCGAATTTATAATATTAGTATGGATAGTACTCACACCATCTGTAATACTAGTGACATCGCAGTGGTTTTACTATCCCAGAAAGTCTAGAGACAATGCTGACATCTCTAATGTGCCTGTAGGTAAATATAAAAGTAAGTAAGTCTCGATCCCGTGGGAACATTGGGATAAAAGAATCCTATGTCCTAATCCAGGTCATGGTCTACCCATGTGCCAAATTTCATCCAAATCTGTTTGTTTTAGCATGAAAGCGTAACAAACAAACAAACTCACTTTCGCATTTATAATACTAGCTTCCGCCCCCGGCTTCGCCCGCGTGACATGCCCGTGTGCGTGATATGTCGATAAAAAGTAGCTTATGTCCTTCCCCGGGATGCCATCTATCTCCTTGCCAAATTTTATCGAATTCCGTTCAGTGGTTTAGGCGAGAAAAGGTAACATACAGACAGACAGAGAGACAGACAGATAGCGTTACTTTCGAATTTATAATATTAGTATGGATTAGTTAGGATACTCACAATCTATCTAGATATTAACTAGAGATAGCAACATCCATCGCTATAAATTAATATACAATCTGCGGATTACAATCGGACGGCAATTCGTCATCTTAATCTGTATGTCTCTGCACAAGCACTGCTTGTGCTATATAACGTTTGAATAATTACAGTGTTGACATAAACAATAAGGATTACAGACAGTTAATGTGTCCATTTCAATAATATTAAAACACGAAAACTCAAGATCGCTTAGCCGGTTTTTATGTTAGTCTGAATTTAATGTTCATTTAAAAGCTACAAAGGTGCCTTCTATGTAACGGTGTTCCAGCGTATAGGTTTAGTAGAACGTTTAAGCAATGTAGGCATTGCTACGCCACTTCTACGCAGCGGCGAGGTGCTGCTACGACACGGCTACGCAGTGGCGAGGCGCTGCTACGACACGGCTACGCAGCGTAGGTGCTGCTACGCCAGGTCTACGCGACGTTACCGCAGCATTGCGTAGCGTCTACGCGGCGTCAACGCCTATGTTAGACACGCTCAGTGCGAAGAAACTAGGGTTGCATTATGTTATAACTAAGATATAAAGAAGAAAATACATAATTATATTTAATTAAGTATAAATTCTGACAAAATTGTCAGAGTATATCCTTGAATCCTTCGCTAATAAATAGCTAAGTTAATATCGTTAATAATCATATATGTTCAAAGTAAACATCGAATCCATACATACAAAGCCACGGGGGGTCTCTACTTCGCAATAAATCCACAACTTTGTGTGTAAGATAATTTTAATACACAGTAATTATGATTTAAATGTGTTATTATCCCATTAGATATCTCTATGAGACTTAAAATGTGATTTATAAAAGAGCAGAGCTTTCTCATCCATCTGTAATCTGACGCTAGAGTATCCATTATGCAATACTGACTAACCATTATTTTTACATTTAACCTTTAGTCAAAGAATATAGGTTTATATTTAAAGTTACTGAGATTGTATTGCAATGATTTTTTGTCTTGTTTGTCATTTTAAGTTGTAGAATACCCTGTTCAGCTCATTAGAAACATTTCTTAAGTTTATGCGTGCATTTAGATTCTTGTTGAGATTGAAACGTGCACAAAAATGAAAGCTCATGAAGTTATGACCTTCCACTTATGAAACAACTGATAAACGAAACAAATGGCATGAATGAACAAAAACAATACAAAAAAGGAAACACGTGACCGCCTGACAGGTCCGCAGAGTAACACAATAAAATACGACAGTACATGCATAACATGTAGGCATGTATGTACGTAACAACCTTGTAAACGTCCTCCTTTACATTTGAGAAGGTCACCGCTTGTTTTACACTTACATCACTTCTGAAAGGCTTGTTCTTTAGCTAAATATTATGCATCATTGATTCTGTGACGTCACGAACAAAAGATTGCACAACGCACCGCTATATTGTCTCGCCAGAGATGCTCAACATCTACGCAGTTTATGTCACACGGAGCCGCTTTAAATTGTAATGAAGTACTGTGTATACTGAATTACGTCAAGTTTTCATTGACGTCAGTGTAGCTTGCAAAACAACAATAATTTTTACGACTCGTTAGCTAACAAAGTACCTAAAACTCGCAGAGTAACAAAATGTTAAACAGTTGCGACCGTAAAATTCTCGCGTATTAATTTCAACTATCTAATAAACTTAGTTGGATAAAAGCTTTTAAAAACCAACTGACGAAAGAGTTTACTTCATTCGTTTTCCTGTTAACTGGGTTTCTGACGACCTCAAAGACAGTCTGGATATTGAGCGTGAGCGCAGGGCGTTGGCTGTCCGCTGCAATATGTTGGCTCGCAGATTTGCAAAATGCACGACTGAAGTAAAAGCTACGCTATTTACAGCGTACGGTCAGTCGTTCTACACATGCAGTCTGTGGGTCAACTACACGCAGAGGGCATACAGCGTCCTGCGCGTTCAATACAATAATGCTTTCAGGGTGTTGATAGGGTTGCCGCGCTACTGCAGTGCTTATGGCATGTTCGCAGAGGCGAGGATAGATGGTTTCCACGCTATCATGCGCAAGCGTTACGCTTCCATTATGCGCAGGGTACGCGCCAGCCCCAACAGCATCCTGAAAACGATAGCTGATAGGTGGGACAGCCCCATACTGGGACATTGGATACGCCTACATGCCACGGTGGCGTAATAATTTATTAATTACAAACTATTGTTTGTATTGTTTTTCTGGTAGATGTAAGTACTAACACTAGTTTCTAAGTCGTGTGTATACTAACCAAATGGATTATAAGGTCCGAAAATAAAAGATTTAATTTAATTTAATTTAACTGGTCCAACAATCCGTGTTTGTGTTTGAGGGTTATTCGCCTCGAATGAAGTCAAAAGTTCAAGATGCTACCGAGATCTGCTTCTATGAATTTTTAATTATATTTGTAAAAAAAATGGACCGATTTTAATAATCGTGATCTTGTTAAGCTCCTATCAAAAACGTTTTGATCTGTTTGACGTTAAATGTAAAGATAAAAGAAAGAACAAAAAAGATAAATGTAATTGATACTGTTTTTGTCTGTTGATGGATTGATTGAATTACATCTTTTTTTTAATGTTTTGGTGAACTATGAAGTGTTTCTTCTTGTAAACTTTGAAATAAACTTAAACCATTTTTATGAATCTCCCATTTCCTAAAATCTGTTTTGAAAAGAGATACCTACTGCCCCAATTTTGTTTGGCTCATAATAAACTGTTCTATAATAAAACACTCTAAAGTTTAATAAATGTAAACTGTTTGAAAGCTTAAAAAATTATGTCGTCGTTTATTTGTTTTGTCGTCGTTTGTTAGCTTAATATTAACCAACCTATTGTTTAGTGCCGACCATGAGCCCCTGGGAATTTCTCAGTAGCAGTCTGGATTTGTGCCCGATTGATGGCAATAGGCCCGCCCCCTATTACATGGGAATTAAACATAACTGTCGAAATAGGAGAGTAGTTACCACTGCCTTACTCTTTGGGGAAGATGATGAAGACACAGGCGTGATGTTATTTTTTGTAACCTAACCAACATTAGTTAAGGTCAGTCGGAGTTTGAAAGAATCAGCATCAAGAAAGTTCCATATACATTCATATAACTCCGTATACATATTTCGATAAAACCAATCACCGAGTTAATTGTATAGAATATATAATGAATAGTCACCATATTAATTCAGTGAGGTCAGATTCCAATGGCGACCTCCTGATCGTTGGTCCACACCCGATTTGTCGGCCATTACCGTCCTTCAATAAGGACTTATAAAGCTATACTTCTTACTAAAGAAGATTTATAGCGAGCAAGTTTAATCGCAACTTGTGATCAAAGACATTGCTTTATTTTTTTTCTTTGGAAGTAAACAAACCGACCGCAGATTTATTATTATTAGAAACTTGTTTTATTAAGAGAAAGTTTGTGTAATTTAATGTGGATATTGCTTTGTAATTTTGCCGTAGCCCGTGGTTACGCTTGCGTGAATTTATCTTACTTTATCCAGGTTAAGCTTATGAGGTATGATAGAGGTATCAGAATGCGCCAAAGAGTCCCACGCGATATCCCTAGAGTCCCACGCGAAATCCCTAGAGTCACGTTCTTTTATTTTTTACACGTTTTAGGCACGAGGCTTTAGCATCTTTTTACCCGACTACGGCGAAGAAAAAAGGAGGGTTATGATTTTGACCGGTATGTATGTATGTATGTATGTATGTTCATCTGTTCCCTCCTATCTTCCAAACCACTTATCACAATTTGACAAATGAGGTATCGTTAGAAGCGTCGTGATTGTCCGCTGGTTATAGGCTATGTGAAGTCACATCAAATTAAAAATGGCGCCCTCTAGAGGACATAAAGTGAGGAACTTAAAAAAAAAATGGTTTAATCGTCCCATGTTGGGTATCAAATGAAAGGGCTTAATGAGCACATTTCAAAAATATATATATTAAAACCCCAAAAGAATTTAAAAAAAAATCAAGTAATAAAAACTAAAACCCAACTACGACTTAAAAGGTATAAACAAGACACCACAGACAGACAAATTAAAATCCGGAGTCAAACGTAATCTGTTCGATTTATGCCCTAACACGTGTGACTCCGGATTTTTAATTTGTCTGTCTGTGGTGTCTTGTTTATACCTTTTAAGTCGTAGTTGGGTTTTAGTTTTTATTACTTGATTTTTTGTGGTATATGGTTTACAACTATTATGCCAGTGTAGGAAAAAATTCGGGGTCGATTCAGTCGATTACTTTAAGCAAAAAGTATATTTTGCCGAGGATGGCGCGCCCGGCGCCTAGAATGGCCATTAGGTTGGTGTTGAGGCCCTGTCTGACTCGAAAGGAAAGTATAGGTACCTAAGTACTGCATTTACTATAAGTCACCCACACCATAAAAGAAAAATCAATATTTCAATCCAAATTTATAAACTTTTGCATTACGTAAATCCATTTAAACTGAAATATTAAAACAGCCAAACTTTTGCATTATTTAAACTAACAAATTGTGGCTGAAAATATTGCTCTGATGAAATTAATATCGCGAAATTAGTTTGGTAGTTTAAACGTAGCAAACAGAATTGGTTGCCCATTTGTATTATAAATGTGAATTTTTAAATTGCATTTACATCTATACTCTCATCATCATTATTCCTAATTTATTTGGGGTCGGCACATTTCATTTACTTTATACTAATATATATAAGCTATACTAATAATAAAGCTGAAGAGTTTATTTTTTTTGTTCGTTTGTTTGAACAAGCTAATCTCTGTCCAGTCGTTTTGCATTTGATAGCCCAAATTTTTGAGGAAGGTTAATGGTTATAGACTGACGCTTCGAACCTATGGAGCCGCAAAACGAAACAAGTCACTAAGAACGCTATGTGAAAACGAAGTAATAGCGCAGGCGGGCGATGCGATGCGACGCCGACGTCACCAATCAAAAGAAGTTTTTTATAACTATGGCTGTTATTTTAGTAGATATATTGTGGTGTCCTAAGACTTCCGCGCGAACTAACCCGCGGGCAGAAGATAGTAATACAGTATGTTAACTAACAAAGGGCGTTCCCGTTAACCTGCAATAGTATAGCGTCTATACATGCTAAAAAAAATATAACCGTTATAAAAAATAAGTTTATTTTTATTTTTTTATAGTAAAATATTCACAAAAAATATTAAATTGTTACGGAAAATAAACTCTCTGTACACGCCCACTTGTCACACTTGTTTTTCTACGTTGAAATACAAGTGTGCGTGTACAGAGTGTTTCTTTTACGTTTAAAGTTAATTTTTTGTGAACATTTCAATATATAAATTAAATTTTTTTTTTTTTTTTTGATTGATTATAATTTTTTTAGCCCGTATACACGCTATACTATTGCAGGTTAACGGGAACGCCCCTTGTTATATATGTAAGCGAGAATTAAATTAAATTGCATTTAAATTTAACATAATATTGCGTTAATTAAACTATGAATTTTCCTTCATTCAAACGCTTCGTGGTTAAATTGATCGCGTGGTAAGGATTAACGGAGTGTTAAAAAGGTTAACGGGGCGGTTACACTTGCGATCACGACAAATGACTGAATCGCACTAATCACGGATTGCGGACACTTTTTTTCATGATAAAAATAGTTTCACAAGAAAAAGTTACTGTTAGTAAATTACAAAAAAACGCTTCAAGGAATTAAAACCTCTAAATAGTTTCTAAGCCCACATATTATTATGCACGGGCGCTTTTTTAACGCGAAGTTTTTGACGTTGCTCTGAATTTTCAACTCTCTACGTTGAATTAAGTGTTGAGAATCCAACAGAGTGCATCCCCAGCGCGTTGAAAAATGTCACAATTGGTTTTCAACTAACGCCACGTTAAAATCCAGTGCGTGGAAACTGGTTACGCAGAAAGTATTATTTTAGCGTAGCAAACTAAAAATAACTAAGGCAAAAACTATTTTACTAAAGCAGACACTCAACCAAAATCACTTCATTTCAACTTACTAAAGCTTCTCGTTTCAATAATCACCCTACCGTAACCCAGCTCCATCAAAGCTTATACGCGGCAAACTTGAGGCAAGTTAGGGTTGTCCCCATAACATAGATTAGGTAGGGTTAGTTCCGCAGGCTTGTATGTAGCTTAGTCGGTGCGTAGATCATCTTTGCGGTTGGCGCCGCACTAGCTGCAAAATTATATGGTGGCTTGTCACGGAGTGCATGCTGTGTTTAAGATTGAGATAATGTACTATGATGTTAGGGATGGCAGATGTTTGTAGATTGTTGTCGATAGTTACAACGGGGGTCTTAATTTGATACGTCTTCTTGTGTCGTGTCTGAAAGCTACTAGCTTAAAGTTTGTAGACATATTAGTATGTCTATAAGCTATATGTCTTGTTAAAGAGCGAGGTTAGCCAGACAAACATTGCACGTATTATCGCCATACACGGAGGGTTATTTAATGCACCCCAATTTTTTAGTGGTGTAAATCTCAATACCATTCATTGTGATTTTATCCGAGCCGTACCTACTTATTATTCTTTGATGGTACATCCCTTATTTTATATTGGTGATGACTCGATAAATTACAAGAAATTCTCATAAACATACCTACCTATGTTTATATTATATTTACGTTAAATAAATTAAATATAGACTGGATAAAAATATCAATTGAGTATATGATTTAGGTACTGATTGCTTGTTCTGAAAATAGGTAATTAAAATATATGGCAAAGATTTCTCATCCTAATTTAACTGGATCAGTTTTTATTTAAAACCTCAATAACGATCTAGAAACAAGAAGAACTTTACTTCTCAGCAACTCACTCCAACATCAACGGGTCCCATCAAAAGTATCATGCGTGCGCGCTTGCAATTCGATAGTTTGGCAAAGTGCTGTAAAAGACCAGTCGAATCACGCCCGACTTCCCCTCCAACTTTGAATTTGTTTTCAACTAAGTCAACTTTGATCGTTCTCAGGATTACTATATACAAAGGGGAAGTTTCCCGTTCCTTTGTGGCTGAGGAGATAAGAAAAACCGCTACGATGATACCGAGACTTCAGTGAGAAGTGCTGTTTATCAAGTTTTAAATTATGAAAGACTTAGTTATCCTGAGTGTGGATGTCGCAGACAAAGTTGGGGTTATCTAACGAAGTGTAATCTGCGACCGTTTGTTACTTGTTTGGTGTTTTTTATTTTTTATTTATGGCAAGTTGATCGATATGTTTGTTATTTTATGATTCTGAAAAGGCCATTTATAGAAGCGTTCTGAGGTACAACGGTTTCAAAACATATTATGAACGTTTATTAACATTTCATTTGCTTTACATTTACTGTGGAGTAGATAATACCCACATATGTAGGTACACAAGTAATTAAAAACATGGTGCTTAGTGCTCAAAAGCGGTTTTAATAGTCACGTTAAAATGTAATTTTAACACAGATTTATTTACTGAAAGGCTGCAAAGGAAACATTATTTTACAGCACATTAACTTCATGTACCTACTTAAGTGAGAACAGCACCAAAAACCATTTAAATAATTATTTTAATAATAATTTGTTTTAAATGTACCTAGCATTTTTGCTGAAATAATTATTTTGGGCAATATATTCAGATTCATTTATAAGCGGTTGGTCGACTCTTCACGTGACCAGAGGGCTGGCCTTTTCTTCGGCCAAAGAATCAGCATTGCCATACAACGTGGCAATGCTGCCAGCCTTTTGGGCACGTCTCCTGCTGACAGCGATGCGGACGAATTTTTTGATGCACTTTAATGATTATTTCCTCCCCCTTTTTACATACTTGTATATATATTAGTATTGTAGTGTTAGATGTATAATAATGTATATTTATTTAAAAAAATAAAACCTCGTCAATTACACATTAAATACCTACTCACAGTGCGGAAAACCACAACACAATACTCAAACAAATGACTTAATATTGACAAAAAATTGATGTCTATAAAGACGTTTCTGCCATATTTTCCTTAAGTGTCACTGACGACTAATATTTTTTGTTATTTGCAAAATAAATCGACAAAATGTTCGTAGGTGGTCGGGTCGACATAATTCAAACTAGGGCCCGCCATTTTGATTAATGTATCCGGCAATATGACACCTGTGACTCCCCGCAAGGAAACTATTGGCTCCACATAAGGTGACGACATCCGTATCCTCGTTGTTTAGGCCATTATACATAATTAATAGCTTATTTTAGTTACGAAGTGCAAACTAGTATTATCACTTGTGTTATGGAGCTAGTTTTGGAGTATTTGGCTTCTCTCCTCGTTTATGCGCTCAACTGTTGATTGGCCTTTAGAAGGCCGATAATAATTAAAATTCTATTGTGTTTCGTTAGAGCCCGGGAGAGAGAGAGACCGAGGGTGAGATTTATTTACCTTTTGGATTTCTAAAATGTAGTTAAGTAGTCACTTACCATGTTGATTTCTAAGTGTTTAAGTACCTAGGTAGAAAAGGAATACCGGGACTCATTTATGATCTTACTGTAGGTTAAAATACTGAAAAAAAAAATCTAACCTAGGATTTTACAGAACCTAGGCATCAACTATAATTGTTTAGAACTTGCCCGCAGCTACGCGTGGAGGTCGGAAATTCTTTCCGAGAACTTGCTGACGGGATAAAAAGTATTCTATGTCCTAACCCAGGTCATGGTCTATCCGTGTGTCAATGCATTCAAAACTCAAGGTAACAGATAAACGGTCAGAGTTACTTTCGCATTTATAATATTAGTATGAATATAGATTTAGCGTCTTAGGTAATTAATAAAATTGCGCAATTTCAAAAAATAAAATACCCAATATAACAATGCAAAATTCTCAAACAATAGTGGCCAGTTTTAAAAACATTAAACCTACTAAGAAAAAGTATAGGAAACATCGTATAAAATCATATCGGTTTAATGAATGGAAAGTGTAATTATGAATAGGTCTATCGTAAATCTTGTGTCGATATGAAACTGAGATTGGTACATTTTTCTTTTACGATAGCAGAATTTTCCGATAAGGTTTCCATAGTAGGAAAAATACACAATGTATGGTTACAACAATGCGTTTCAAATGTGCGTAAGTATACGTATTCTGAATTTTCTGATGAGGATTTTTAATGTAATTTGCTTTAACTATACATATTATTATAAATTAAAGTCGCATTTCCTGTTGGTCTGTGTGACCGCGTTGTTCTTCTAAACAATGGATTTTGATGCGGTTTTCACCTTCATATAAAGAATTTATTTCGAAAGGTGTTTGTTTATATTTCATTCATAGTTATATAACTTAGGTACATAATATATAAATCTTGATGTTTTTTCGAGTCGTAAAAACCGTGCGAAGTAAACTAAAAAGTACACGTTTCTACTATCTACACGTGGTTGAACATTCCCTAGTAGAATACCTCACAACTATTTCAAAAGCAAGTGGAGATGTTTTAGTATCTAGTTACTCCGGAAACTTTTAAAGATAGTTTTAAATCTGGAAAGAAAAGCTTAAGTTCTTTTCACGCGCAGATTTTTCTTGCTTAAACTGTCGGATAATTTTCTTAACTTCGCCCATTAATATTAACTACCTACTTTAATGAATAGGATAGTATAATCGCATTATTCAATTTTTTGAAAACCCTCATTCAATAACCCACTAAACGACCAAAACATTTGGTTAAACAAATTTTCCGTTATACATTAATTCCGTAACCACAAGTTGTCGGATTGTGACCGATATTAGCAGAAACTAATAGTGTTTTATTAGGAGTAGGAGGATGCCCCATGCCCTCGGGAGATTGGGGCTAAACATCTGTTATGCGATCGTTATAAGCCGACTATCTCCCTTTTATTGTTTTGTTTGCTATAGCGATGTAATTATTGGTTGATGTATTTCAATTTGTCGGTTCGTTCTTTTTTTTCCCTGCAGAATGCAATTTAGGGTATAACACCCTGACAAAAAACATGACCCTCCCGTGCAGTAGGTTATAAAATCCTTGGAATTGGAATTTAAAAAAAAAGTAGAGACTCGTTGACTGACTCTCATTCTTCATTATCATCATGACATGACAATGAGAATATCCTTCAAAATATTCCTTCAGGGACTACCAACTAATTCGGTAGCAAATAGATATGGTGTAAAGTAATTTGGATATATTTTGGGAACATAGTCTCTCCAGGAGGTTGATTTCCAATTTATCTGAGGTTTTTCACTATACATTAACAAACTGACAATTTTCCAAACTCAGAAAAATGGAAATTCTCAGTTACCTACGTTCATGATCTATTTAGCATCTACATTGTTCATAATTGGTATTTAACAGGTTCAATTTTGTAACTAGACTTGTTAAAAATCAATTATCCACTCTGTATGATTATCCTTCTTGTTCGTATGTCGTACGTAGGAGTAAAAACTAGCAAGTTTACGTAAGACGTTTTGGGTCCTGTGGAACTCAATTTTCCCCCTACTTATTGTAGGTATGGTTTTTGAAGAGAAAGTTACACTTGAAACAGCTAAAATCAGAAAGAATCTAGTTGTTCCTTTAACTAAAATAACAAGCCTATAGTTTAAATACACAAAACAACCACAAAATCCGAAAAGAAAATCCTAAATTCAACAACGCAACGCAATTTCACGTGAATAATTCACGTACAAAAACGAGTAGATATATAAGCTAAAACTATCGTATACACGTATTGTCGGTATAACACGGGCCAATATTGTTGAACGGCGGTCCTACAAGAGTAATTATCAGTATAGCTGTGGAGAACACGCCTGCTCCCACTACGTAACTTGCGACCGCGACTTTGATATGTCAAACAGATAACGATTTGACGTTTATCACTTATCTTCATTGGGGTAACCTTATTTGAAGTGACTGACGTTTGTGCTGTTTTGTGAAGGTTTTTTTGTTTAATTTGTTAATGATAAAGGACTTTATAATTAAATATTGACATATACAGCGTCAATGTAAAAGCGATCGTTTTTTTATAATGCTTCTAATTAACACTATTATTAAAATATTCAAAAACTTTAAAAACTTACACTACTTTCATATTACATTTTACAAGAATCATAATGAAACAAGTGAACACGTAAAAGATTTTTGGCAATAGCAACTGCAACGCGGCTGACCAAGTAGATACGTAATAGCTCGGGCAGCCAGTCAATTCGTGGCTATACAAAGATAACTACAGCGAAATAGGTTAGTAGGTGAATCTCGTCTCTTTGTTTCAGCACATGTAAACGAGGGAACCGTTGACGTTATTGTACAGGTGCAAATACGCGTGTGTGATCTAAGGCAGGATAGGATTAACTGGTCTATGAGAAATGCAAATACACGTCGGTTAACAGACGATGTATGGATGCGATGAACTGCGCTTGGTGAGTGAGATGTATGCCGATAGCGGGCCTGTTAGATAGATTTACATTGGTTACGTTGGAATAAATGTTTAACTATTGATCTCGGGTAAATTGAGTGGTTAGAAGCAGTTATTGTTCTTACATATGTATAGTTTATCAATAAAGAAAACAAAAAAAAGACAGCCATCGCTTTTTACTTCTATTCGTTATGTATGAAACAGTTCCATACCAAACTGACAGACAAACATACCAATGCACAGCTTACACTAGGTATTGAAAGTGGAGATATAAAGTGGAGATATTTGGAAATCATGCTCCTTACTTAGAGGTGCAAGGATTTTAGAAAATTCGACCAGCACGCGTAGCATGAGCACCGTTTTGTCGACGGAAGAGTAGACAAAAATGACGTTTCCTGTAGACAGTAGAGAGTACGAGATGGCAGCAAAATAGAAAGAGTCAACTGCACTTTTTACGAAATTCACTCTTTTACATAATTCGACTCAGAATTCTTTGTTTTATCATAGGATTTATCGGTTGTCAGTATGATTTTGACAGTAAGGATAGAAAACTTTCTTCCGAAATAGTCTACATCTAAAAAGACCTAGACAAAGATCGTTAGAAATGAAAGACGAAATGATTGTAGAAAGATTTCTACGGTGGATGTCAAAAATGAAGAAACGAACTGTCACTTTGTATAGAAAAAGCTATGTCTATTCTTCGTAGAGATAGAAAGCGCCATGCTACGCCTGCTGTGAGCAGTCCGAGGGCTAAAAATTTGTATTGCTGTTCAAACGAAATAATTTATCCTTCAATAATCCCAATCCTTCGGTAACTAGTATCTCTACAATATTGATATAGTCTTTACTTCAATTATGTAAACATCACTGATATTCAAACTATTATAAACTCATTACGTATCGACGGAGGCAGCCGTAAATTACACACAATTATGACTTCTATTTCATTGGCTGACTTAAATGCCATGCTTTGCGATTTCAAAGGATTAGGGCCAGACGTTGGTAACTATTACAAGATTCCGATGTCGGAATTAAATAAAGATAAACGCTTTTATAATACATTACCCTTTCGAAGTTGATTGAACAGAAACAAATCGTCGTTTTATTCTCAAAGAACGTGGATTCTTCTTGTAAAAGAAATATCTTAGTTGTTTATATGTATTTGGATTAACATTTAAGCTGCTATCTTGCCAAGATAAATAGTCGAAAAGACCGTAGACGATCGCTTTGCCGACCTTCCACATTTCGCACCGAACGACGCGACCGTAGTCCTACAGAAAAATCGATTGTATCTCTTCAACATGATAATGTAATATTTCTTCACACATTCATTGAATATTATATAAGTAATGTATAGCCGTGTTGGTCATAAACAAACAATGAATGAATGGAATTATTGATCAATACACGTCGTAACAAACTGGATAGCGTGCTCGGATAGCGGATGCGAGGTAGGTATGCAGGGTTTTGGATTGTTTCCGAGGCACGAGCTACAATTGTGTCGATTTGAAGCGCCTAATAAATTCAACTAACTGTGTATCGTTTATTGGAAGGTTAAATTAGAAAGGAATGGAAGAAAATTTGATTTTTTGCCACCTATTAACATAGCAAGATTGAAGAGCTACCTATAGATTTCAATTAGGTTCGAAGGACCGAAACCTCCATGTCAAGCCTCTTTAGACTACCCTCGTCTCTCCATTCTCTCCTCTCAATCCATTACCTTCTTTCCAGTCTTCTTTTGCTTTTTTTCATTATAATTCATTCCTTCGGCTTAGCGGTTGTCCATTCATTATCAAGCAAGACGACACACATATCACTCTAAACAAAAACTTTAAATATAATCTTCTTTACGTAGAGAATCGATTTCACATGGTGCAAGAAACCAGTATATGTACGTGTATTCCAAGTTATTGAGCCAAAAGGTCGTGATTGTGCGTAAGTAGTAACAGCCTAACAGGTTTGTAGGCCGGAGCGAATCGACGTGCTCCTAGTAACCCGCTTACTTCAGAGCTTCTTTTTGTCTTGTACCATTGGCGTGTGGGATGGGAATGATATTATAGTCTATACACGCTGGCCTTTTATTTAGTCTTAAAGGTGGACAGGTGTCATCAATATTTATGAAGAAATCAGTATATATAGATCGATAGGTAGTGCATCTACTAATAATTATTATATAGGCACTACCAAAATATGTTTCCTCAGAAAACAGTAAAATTATCCTAAATGAAATGAAATTGTGTATTCTGTAAATACGATATTGGAATTACTTTTACAAATCATATTAAAACTAAGCTAGTTGAGGTCGGCGTTTCCTATCTGACTACTCTGAGAAGAAAGGCCGAAACAAACTCAGAGGTAAAGTAAGTACTGATTATTCGGAAATTTAATAGCATCTTTATTAGACATTGAATAATTATAAACTATAAGTATAGTTCAATTTCGTCCTTATAAAGAGCTATTAAAGAAACTAGTAGTACTTACGTATCAAATATTTATCCTGTAAACTTCAGAAGTACGAATACGTCAACCCGAAAACAGTAATCAAAAGCTTTGCCTTTTCGCCAAAAATGTTCCGACTTGCATGTGTACCAACTTTTGATCGCTTAAGATACAAAGCCAGCGGTTTCCGGACCCAAAAACGATGCCTTCATCCCTTTTACGAAACATCCTTAAACATACATAAATGTATAAGATAGCTCCCACATCCCACCGACCCTTTTTGTTAGCTTAAATTGAAGATTTAAATTCCTCTACGCAAATTCGCTTTACAATCCGTTACCCGACTTGATACCTAATAAACACGGTATTCGTAAAACAACCACACGGTAAACAAGCACAAACGAGAGATTAGCTTTTCATTATCATAACATTTGTGGAAACATTATTTCAGTAAGTGCTACTGAAAACATGGAGAGCCAATGAATATTTTGGTTACTACACGGTGTTCCAGTATAACACCAATTAGGTCAATAATTTCGTGGATTAATGGCGTATTTTGGCAATAATTAATCATCGCATTTATAGTGTATTTTAACCGAGTACAACATTCACGAGAAATCATTCTATAAAAGGCATGTTGGCTTATTATAGTGAAAACTGTTTTGCATTATCATCATTGTACATATTTAATTTTATTTTCAAGAAAAATAAGCAAGCAATACGATTCAAAGCTCTTTTTCTTTCTTTTCCTATAACACTAATTAACGGAGCTCGTGTAACTCAAAAACTAAAGATTCATGAAAACGAAAACCGAGACCAAAGAAAATATCTAGTTTCTGATTTATTCGGAGCAACTTGAAACTTTGCTACCTTTAGAAAAGTAGGTGACTTTAAGAGTTTACACGTGGATCCTACTGTTCCCAAACACTTGTATAAAATCACTTAGTGACCTTTTAAGGCATTCAGGCCTTCGGAGATGGGCCACCTATTTTCAGACGAGATTCTCATGAACTGACAAAACTATGTCAAATTCATAGTCTTGTCTTCCTTTATAAATTTCAGTTTTTATAAATTTCTTTTTGGTCACAATGTTACTCACGCCCATTTTTCGGGTGAACCCATATCTGTTAATTTCGTTCTCTAGCGGAGTCCGTTATTAAGCATCAAGCTACCTTTTCGCTGGTCGCTCTCTTGGTTTTAGAACCGCACTGTAATTGATTTTAAGTAAGCAATTATCAATTGATATACAGTAATACATATCCAATTCACTTTTACACACATTAGGTGACATTCGTGACAAACTTGTGTATCACAAAAGTCACCTAATGCGTATAAAAGCGAAACTGCGATTCTAATTAACAAAACAGCCTTGTTTCGGAAACCCCCATAAACTTTCTACATAATCCAGCCATACTTACGAGTCCACTACGACTACAATTCCCTCAAGAATGGCGGCAAACAATCGAGGGGAGCTCGAGTGTCATAAAATAGTCATCCACTCAATTACCGGCCGTCATAATTGTTACTTGTACAGATTAACGGAATAACAGACCATTCGTCATTATGTTAGCAGCTGGTTATTTTATTTACATCTGTAATGATGTTATAAAACAATAGAAGTATATAAGGACGTTATCGTAATAGATCTACTTGGAAATTATTACGATAAACGTTTTTATTGTGAGTTTGTGACGTTAGTAATTAAACAATAGTATATTATGATAATCAAGATATTAAAAATTAACGCTACATTATAAATCAATGCAAGAAAATATAAAATACTAGATATTTTAATTTAAACTAGAGTTATATTTCAAACAGACATAAAGATTAACTGAATCAAAGAAAAACAATATACATTAATTACAAAAGCAACGTAACTTATAGGAAAACAACATATCTACGATTAAATAAATAGTATTATGTATGAATGAGTCAGTAGCGAGCGAGACTGGCAAGCATTTCAATCGGCGTACGCGCAATCCAGTCGTATAGTGGCCCGCGTGTCAATTATAAACCGATTCATAAGAAGCGCGTGCCATCATGTTAGAGGTAGGAATTAGAAAAACAGAGGAACTTGTTATCGAACTCACGGAGATATAGTACATAGTGAACTAGTAGTCGTATGAGTTTTATTGCGGAAAAAAGTAGTCTCGTGTCGAGTTCTCGACTGTTATTTAGCCTTAAATTGAGAAATGTGTACCTACTTATCTTGACCAATAGTAAGTATATTCGCCGATATACCGGGTTCATACAGTTCGATTTTAGTTGGACAATTTTTGTTGTTCAACAAAAGATACTTTGAATTTGAAATTAAAGATTGAAAGTCTGATCAGACTGTCAAATCGCTTTCGACTTAGCAGTTGATCAACTAAAATCGAACCGTGTGATACCTACGATAATGTTACTTTGTCAATTAAATTATCAAGCTTGTGGTTACAAAGCAAGGGTGAATGTAAAAGTGACTAGGTATAAACACGGCACTAGATTTTATATTGAAGTTCTAAGGACGCGCTATAATCAAATTCCCTTGGATAACATAGTTACAAGGTTATTGATACTAAGTTCGTTAGCTTAGGTACTTCCGTTTGTTGACATAGTTATAAAGCTGTTCTGAAACTTTTTCAGAACAACGTTTTACGTTTTTTATAACCATATCAAGAAACGGAACCAGGTTATCGGATGGACAGAAGGACGGACAAAAAGAGGGATGGATAATAATGACAATCCCAAAAAGGCCAGAAAGGCATTGTCGACTAAACTTGGTACCTACCTAAATTAAAAAGGCTTTGGAGTTAAAATATCCACTAAATTATCTTCCGAGATAGCTCAAAGGCCATATCAGACTACGTATGCATGGTTTTTCAGTTTCAAGTTCACGCTAACAAGGATTCCTGGCTCTGTAATGATAATTTTTGCAAAAACCCGTACAACCGGCTTTTAATTCGATATCGACGTAGCGACAGCGAGGAACTTCGGTATGACGTAACGAAAGGCACCTAATTAGGCACCCACTTCGCAATGCAGTTTAATGACCCCTCAATCCTACGTAAAAATACGTCAGTATGTATGTGTCATTGTTTTTTAAACACGTTTATTTAAAACACACTGTAGTTAAGTTTACGAACTACAGCAAAAAGTATGACAAAAAATTATAAAATGAACAGAACACTAAAAATGTGAACAATCTGTTTTAAAATATGAGTTTAAATTTAAACAATGCAGCTACGGTTTGTTTGTTAGGATTAACAAAGTCTTTCAGTACAATAGCTACGTAAATAATTTAACTGTTTATAGTTTTTCTTTGTGATGAAATTGAAAATTGAATGAAATGTCGTGCTAATCACTCGTCTCGTGGTAGGCGGGGCGGGGGCGGGCCGTAGGCGGTATTTATATTTTTATAGCAAAAGATTGTCCCACTTATTCGTACGTTCATGTTTTTCCATCCGTAATTTTAGCTGAACTTGCAATATCATTTATCCGACATTACCTCAAGCTCTAAGCGAGCTAAGCTATCATTCTTTTCTGCTAAGTTCAAACGCTCCGCTCTCAATCCTCACTTCTATGGGATTCTCTAACTTGAATTATTTGTTAGTTCACCAAGATTGCATTATGCTAAGCGATGGCCGTTTTGCATGGATGTGACGCATATTTTCTCCCAACTAGTTCTTTTTTTGTGTTTGTGTTCTTTTTTGTGCCATGTTTACTATACTTAAACTTATATTTTCTTTCTTTTTCTTATTTCATTATCTTTATGATTTTACTCATTTTATGTACAATATCGCCCATTTAAGGCTCTTACCTTAAATGGGCGATATTGTACATAACATCGCGCGACGAATCGCGATAATTGGCTAAATGGAGTTCTATAAGTCTTTAGTGATCTTAAAAGAGAAAACTTGGGTCAATTCAAACTAAGAGTTTAGATTAAAAGTAGTTAGGTACTCGAGAAACAGGGCTGAAAAACATATAAGTATTATGTTTCATCTTTCCCTCGTAAATCTAAAACGCCAATATCATAATGTTTACCTCGAAAATCCCGACCTCGATAAAAAGCAGGAGATGTTAAAACAATTTGCTAACTAAACATTCATAAGACAGAAAAATTTAATAATAAAATAAACAGCCATTCACAAACAAGCGCGAGCTTTTATAAGCAAAAAATTGACGTTCACCCACAAACAACATCCGGCATCATCATTTTATTAGCTATTCTTTTTTATTCAGCAATTCTCGGCGTGCTCTGGCGTGCTCTCCCATTGTTTTCGCGCGTAACTTTGACAATCTTCCATAAAACGAGGTATAAAAGTGGTAAAGAGCTTGCCGGTCCCGGAACTGACGTGAAATGACGAGCCAAGTTGTCTGGTCGACATGAAACGTGGCGTGACGACGTGTAATCCTTATGGACTTGACAACGTAATTGTTCCGCCATTTTGACATTGTGCCAACTCAACAGACGATTTACAACGGCGAATTTTAAATGAGTGCGTCAACATGTGTTGGGTTTTGGCAGACAGGGGAAAGTTTTGACGTGTTCGAATACTTCGAGTACTTAACGTATTGTTTTAAGATGTCCGTGTACTCAAGAGAACATCGAGTCGTTCGCGATTCGTGCACCATCAAGATAAGTCCCGCGCGAAGTAGAAATTAAGATTCAGTTGGTAGATAGGCTAATTTGTACAACGTTAATATAAAACTATACAGTTTGCTTAAATGCCTTAATTATTACCTCGATGTTATGAGAATTTGTTGGTGCAGCTGTCTGCGTAGTAATTAATGTGGCTTAGTTGAGTTCATAAATTATTCCAAGTACTTACCTACTTGCCTAATAAATACAGATCTTAGCAACAAAACATAATGAAACTATTTAGATAGATAGGTATACGTCGCTTCGTATAATCATTAAGTTATGCAAAATAACGACGTTTAAAAATTAGAGCTGGATATTTCATGTGAGCAAATTAAATTGATAGGAAGAGAGATAACTTAATAATAAAAGCTCTTGGAATATTTTTCCCCTGAGTATCGCAGTATTTTCATATTTTCTAGGCAACAGGCAACACGGCGCGGCGCTTTAAAACTCCGCAAACCGATAATTACTTCCAGCGATATTTTTTAATCTTGAGAACATTATCGCTTTTTCTTAAACCATTTTCTTGTAAAATTGTTTAGTGTATTTTATTTGAGGATAACTACTAAGCTGTAGGTATTATCGGTTTAATAAAATTCATTCTCATAGTGTAGTGTCTCTGATCTTTTATTTTGTCCTAAATAGTGTTTTAAATTCCTAATCCTACTGGTTCTATTAATTTCAATTTGTTTTTATCTACTTAAGTTTGAAAGTTTTTATTTGATCATTGTTATGATCGTTTTCACATAAAAGAATGCCTAAATAAAGGCCCAGTTGGATTTTCAACGTTGGTGTTGAGACGAGCTTTGCATATATTTTTTTGTGACCAGTAACGACCTCATACATCTCGGTAGCACATTTTGTCATTCACAGCAGTCTTGTGATTTTCAGCAGCGTATACGCACACGATCCTGTAATCCAGTGCTTAACGCT
Source organism: Lithophane semibrunnea (assembly GCA_947363905.1). NCBI lineage: Eukaryota > Metazoa > Arthropoda > Insecta > Lepidoptera > Noctuidae > Lithophane > Lithophane semibrunnea. The sequence continues at coordinate 9,610,393 of OX376198.1, forward strand.
GCGTCAGACGGTAGGCGGGGCAAGGGGCGTAACAAAGGCGGTAGCGGTAACAGAAATATTGAATTATGGAATGTTTATTTTTAAATCTCGAAAGAAGAGCGCCAGGAGTCTTAAAAACACTGACAAGATAAAAGAAGCGTGACACATTATTGGAAAGCATTTCAGCGATGACAGTCCCGACACATACCTACCACTTTCACACACACACAGTTAATATAAACAAAACATACATATCAAAGTATTTATATACCAAATCGGCTTTGCCTGTCTGCCGTAAATTAATGGTACTTATCTGAATTTCAGAGGTAAACTCTGTAAATAAATAATATGTTCGAAACCCGAGCGGAGGAAAACCTGCACTTTTAACCTAACACATTTGTTTTCTTCCAAAGTTTTATTTGATAACCAATTCGGCAAGCGAAGCGAAGAAGATAAACTTTAGTAATAAACTTCTTGTCTTTCTTTTAGCTATTTCTTTGCTTGAGAAATAAAAGTTTTCTTCAAAGAGATGTGCAATGCAAAGATAAGTATGACTTGTAATTTAAATTGTTTAAGAAGAGTTTTTCTACGTAATTTTTTTATCTATTTAAGCAAAAGCTTTGAGTATTCAAAGTATTCTGTGTCGACCATAATTGGAAAAAAAATATTTAAAACGTCCGTTATTCTGATTTATTACCTAATTATTTATATTAGAATGGTTTATTCCAATTCTCTCTACAAGCTTTTATTTACTCAATGCTGATGATACCTATGGCTAGTAAGGTGGATATTTACTCAATGCTGAAATCTTCATTGTAAGGACCCTGATGTTTCGTATTGTTGGGGAAGACATGATAAAGAGGTCTTTAAGTATAGATCGAAACCTCTGCCTATATTTATGCGTTATACCGTAAAGACAAAATAAACTAGGATGCCTGAGTGAAGTCTGTTTATCACAACAACCGATACTTACTCTTCCGAGTCTTAACTCGCAAACGACACGCAGCAGTATTTCCTTCCTCTGTCATCGTAAAAACGTTATTTTCTAGTAAAAGTCTAGCAATAAGCCATAATACTTCAGCATAACGGCGAATAAATAAAGGGGCTCTGAAAAAATACACGTCCATATAATGCTGTGCCGTCATGAATAAATCGTGAGAGAATGGCGGCAAAATCGCCATTTGAACTGACTACGGATATATTGGCTGAGCAGAACCGAATTGGCGTAAAAGTGATTCTGTTTCGGCGAACCTTACAAGTGATTTCATTTTCGCAGACCTTTACAATAGACGGAAATCGAAATTTACCCGACACCGGCTGTGAGCCCTAATCCGGAATCGCTTTAACAAATCATAGGGGGGTATGAAACGTGCGGTTGTTTTTCGTGAAGGATTTTTCCTTATTATTCATTAATTTGGTTTGCTAACCGCAGGTTTTCTACAGGAAAATGTGTGTTTTCCTTCTCGAGTGCTGTGTAGGTATCATTCATGTGCCTTATCGCTAAACAATGAGTAGGTAATGTCGGTGCCAATGCACTATTGTAAGTAAATATTCGAGTTCATTTCTTTATGTGAAATATACTGGAAGAAACAAACGTCAGTATTTAAAAATTAAATCACAGTAAAGATGACAGATTTAAAACTGTACGAAAAATGCATGTCATGTCAAATGTCAAGCGATCGATAAGCTTTATCGAAAGCATCGCAACCCCTGCGCGGCGTAAGCTAATAGCGAAGGGGACGCTAATTGTGTCGAGTGTGATAAATTACATTCTTCAAACAGCAGATTGCTTTAGAAGAACTTTTATAAATAGGATTGATTTTTTATTATTTTAGTCTTAAGACTGATTAAAATTAATGATTCAAAAATATAATTATCTAAAGATTGAATTCGCTTTATTATGTTTTTTTTTCAAGCATTTTAGTTTTATCGGTTCGTTCAAACTTGCTGAAGTCCAGATAAAAGATCTGGTGCAACAAAACATTGCACCGTTTGTAACTTTCAGTAATAAGTCCTAAACCAACCGGGGATTATCCTTGAGAATACTTGCATAGTGTATACATGGATAATCGTCGGTTGGTGCCTCATTTAATTAAATGCGTCAACAGGCGTTTGTGCCTGCGAGTTGGCTTTGGCGAGAAAAGTAATTTAGTCGTAAAAAAAAAAGATCCTATAATGAAAGCTTAAGATAAGCAGACATATTTAAAAGTCAAGACACGCTATTCTACAAAACCTAAAGATATCAGTAAAACATACCTAAATTAATTTGTTTGTCAAGACTCTATTTATCAACTGTCCAATCTAAATGAATTACCAATCTAGACAGGTTAATAGAAAAGCTACAAGCTACTTAATTTATTGTTAAGTGTCTACTTAATTACAAAGGACTTATTTATTTTACTAAGAAATAAAGTGAATGTTTTACTTCTATGACAATAAAAATCAATCTGCCTAGCCTTTTCCCGTCTATGTTGGGATCGGCTTTTCTTCTAAAACAATATCAGCCTATTATTACCCTACTTCAGGGCAAAGGCCTCTTCTGAAACAGAGAAGGCTTGATCACCAGGCTTGCTCAAGGCGTATTGGCGACTTCACACTTAATATTAACTATACCTAAGTCCAGGTCTCCTCACGATTTTTCCTACACCGATGCCAGTGATGACTTAGAATAAACTAAGAAAGAATAAACTTACCAGAATAAACTTAGAAAGAAACTTCTTTTCTATTATAATAGGGAATGGAAGTTAAGAGTTGCGTGTGTCGTTCGTTACCGTGTTTCCTTGTAAACTGCAAAACAAAAACTAGAAATCTGTCTCCTTATCACTTCTAAATATGCATTAATTGAGACGTGACAAACGTGTACCATATTACACCCGGCATTCAAAGCCCGTTTGCATTACATACGCTTCTGTGAATGGGACTCCCTATACCGAGCACCCTAAATACTACGAATGGAACTGCACCCCAAAACGCAACGGGATCCCATGATTCACTTATTTAGAGAGATTTTTGTTGGCAAAAAAGTGTGCTGTGAAATCCTATGAAAACATGTGTAGGTATCACAGTTTGAAAGAAATAAGTAGGGCGAGAGCATGATGTTTGGCGAAGTGACCGCATTATTTGCGACCCTTCTTTCGGCCGATGGTACCTAAGTAGATCATAATCAGCTCAATCAGCGGACGCATTGAAGGGTTATTAGATTAGCCTTTTCTTTTTCGCTACTTCACTTTCAAATGGAGTCTCGTATAAATCCACTAAGTGCGATCTTTCCACTCGTTCAAACGTGTTTTTTGCGTGGCAACTAGCAACATTACATTGCTTGCCTGTGCCTTCAGTGTAAAGTAGATGATTGTCATCTCCGACACTCGTATTTGAGTACCGTTTGATTGATGTGAGCTTTTATCATCGTGTAAACAGATTCAGGTGAGAACCGCGCTTAGAAAATTCCTCGAACGAGAATTTTCATTAAGCTTTTCTAAATTGTAAATATGGAACCACCAAGATTATGCAATACAAAAATTGGTCGACAGAAAATATATCCTGCAGAGACTGAAAAGATTTCCTGTATAAACAACTAGCTGTTCGTGTTGCGCGACTTTGTCTGCGTGTGTTTTGTATTTTACAAATTTTTAAACAAATATTCAGGATGAAAACAAGCAGATCCACATCCAGGTTCCAAACTAACAATCGACAAATTTTATCGAAAGCTAAGAAACCAAAAGTCAAAATTGTGATTTAAAAAATTTCTTCGTATAAAAAGAAATAAAAATCTAAGTCTGACAAAAACATATTATCGCGGTTTATAGTTGACTCGTTGAAGGCGATAGCAAACCGGACGGGCAGGAACTGACGTCATCAGCGATACGCCGGGGGACGCACGTCACGCGAGCGCCGACTGTTTGTAGTGACGTACGTTTGATGACAAACACGGAGAGAATAGGGGAAATGGGGTCTGGAATGAAATGTTACGGGGTTTGATTTTTTATTTTGGAGTAGAAGTTTTAGCTTGGATTCAAAGGGTTAAAAGTTAGATAGTTTTGATTGCAGGATTGAAAGTTGTAATTTTGACTGATCAGAAAATACCTCATCATCATCATCCATCACCATGAGCGTCTCCACAACGATTTTCGGAACCAGCGTATTCCCGCAAACGATAAATGCAATAAACATGTTTGACATGACAAGATAGATAGGGGAACTCAGATTGCAAGTATACACAAGCGACAACAACACGGTTGTGTATAAAACAAGACTCACAGATTTAGATTTCATCAGTTTTTGGGAATTGAAAATGAATGGCTAGTTAAAAACTTAAATGAAAATAAAATAATAATAATCCTCCAGACCGAATTTCGGCCATGCCGACCAATCTCAGTGGAAAACAGACTTAGGCGCGGGACATATTATAGTGCACAAGTGTGTGCGCAGACACAGGTTCACTCGCTCTTCCCTCACTCACAGAGATACGACCGGAGAGAGATCAGGCGCCACGGCGAGACGGGGTATCACACCACCGACTTCCAAAATTCCGGGCAGTTACTAAGACATTCCTACAAAAATACAATAAAATGACGCGTAGGGGAAAAACTTTATAAAATAAAGACATTAAAGTAACACAGCTATGAGCACTGCAATTAACATATTTGATATACAGATTGCTAATCGCAGATTGTAAGTTGGCCACACAAGCTTTCTATACCTTGAACTAAAGTAATAGCTAGGGGAAAGCACTGAACCACTGTAAAATTGATGAAAATGCACTAACCATGGATGATAAACAGATTGTAGATTAAGTATTACATAGAAGTTTATAATTTAAATGAAATAAATGCGTAAGTGTAAAAAGCTTTACAAAAAACATAGATTTTAAACTCACGTTCATCGGCAGTAGAAAACGCATTATTTACACGTTGACTAACAATAACTTCGCCTATGAGTTATGCATACTAATCATGATAATAATAGTAAGGTGTGCAGCAATCATTTCTATTGCTTGCCATATCAATTACGCTATAATCCCTGAGTTGACATTCTAAGTTAACGTCACGTGACTTAATGATATGCGATGTTATAGTAAGTTAGTGATTCAAACGCTAAGCATAATATCTATTAATTAGTGTTATTTACTTAGTTTATTGATGTTGCCGTTGGTCCCGGCTGTCATTTGTGGATCTTTGACAGTCGTTATGGGTCGTCAGAAGCCCGAAAGTCTGACAACCAGTCTTGCCAAGGGCTATCGTATTACCCAGTTACTGAGTTGTGGAGGTCAGATAGGCAGTCGCTCCATGTAAAATACTGGTATTCAGCTGCATCCGGTTTGATTGGAAGCCGACCCCAAAAACTTGGTTGGGAAAAGGCTAGGCAGATGATGATGAAGATGATTGATGATTTTGCTGATGAATAGGTAGATAGGCCTGCAGTGACCTTTGCGGGTTAGTCCGAAAGGGATACCGGGACCTTGGCAACAGACAACTGAAGGAACACGGGTGGGTTTTAGTCAGTAAAAGTCTGACACGCCCTTCCGCTCCACCCAGAGCGGGAGAAGTCATTGGATGATATCCCACCCTCAAAAAAAAAAAGGCCTGCAGTGACCTGCTGTTCTGTAAAGATTTCACCGTGTAAACTTAAGTGAAGTGAGCCTGACTTGAGCTGTCATTAGTGTCAATACCTAGGATTAGGTACGTGCAATGATAGCTCGCTTCAAGCTCACTTCACCTAAGTTTTCACGGTGAGGTTATTACAGGCTCCCGCAGACAGTTGCGACGCGACGATGCGACGCAATTCTGGTAGATTTCCGTGAAGTTTTCACAGAAATTGCGCCTGTCTGCAGGAGCCTTAGATCGGCAGATATAATGAACGATATTAGTAGTGTTAAATTCATCGTGTTGGATTCACATGTACCTAATATTAATTGTAGTTTGTTGTTATGCGTAAGTACAAGAAAAAAAAAACGCTCCTAACCATCCTCGCTTTTGTAATAATTTCTACATTTGATGAAGGGACTGCCAAGTATATGCCAGTGCGGCGGTATCTACATCGCCACATGCGAACTACGCATCCAAGACCTGACGTCACACAAAAATTCTGACGTCACATAAATCCTGCATCGAGCAATTAGTTTCCCGTGCAGTGAACATATATACAAAAACCCAATATCAATCATTGGGCAGTTGCCCGCCAGGCACAACACCCGTCTGGTAGGAGAATCCTCCCTTTTCTATGGTGGATGAGTGAACTTTACACCCTGTTCCTCATACCCCTAAATTGGTGACCCCGAATATGAACGTCAACGCAGCCTTCGTGCAACTACTCCAGCGTGACGTCATCATCATCACTCCCGCAAGCTTTCAGTGAGGCGAGTCACACAGCCAAGCCAACACCCGAGGCGTCAACGGGTATCCTGACCACCAGCATGCAGCGAACGCGTATTCCTGGTCATCACCCTCAGCCTCATCACCCCGACCCACTGGGGAATCACCTCAATAACCTCAACCTCATCACCATGAGCCACTGGGGAATCACCGCAATCACATCAATCATCACAATCGCCGCAAACAGTTCCGACCCACCGCGAACAATGCGGCACCCGGTTCCGACTCACTGGAACCACAACTGGCACTGGCAAGCATCGCAAGATACAAGACTCAGCCCACTATCGACCTCCGGTCTCCGGAGGGGAGTGATGTGGCGGTATCTACATCGCCACATGCCAACTACGCATCCAAGACCTGACGTCACACAAAAATTCTGACGTCACATAAATCCTGCATCGCGCAATTAGTTTACCGTGCAGTGAACATATATACAAAAACCCAATATCAATCATTGGGCAGTTGCCCGCCAGACACAACACCCGTCTGGTAGGAGGATCCTCCCTTTTCTATGGTGGATGAGTGAACTTTACACCCTGTTCCTCATACCCCTAAACCAGTAACTATCCAAAACAAGAACAACCATATCGTAACAGCACCTAACATCTACGATTACTTTACCTTCATCCCCACAACACGATAACAAACCTTAGCATACCCTAGAGTATAAAAATAATACTCTAAGGCCAACCCACCACATTAAACCATATTCAAATTGAGTCAAATGACACAGCATCATACGCTCTCCTAACTCGATGGCACATAAAAGCCAACAATATACACCTTAATTAAAATTTCCTACCAACTAATTGTTTATTAAGTTAATCGGATAATGTCGGGTAACAGGCGTTTTACCGGATAATTGCCTGGCGTGGGTTCCGTAGTTATTCTCGCTCAAATTGTATCACGTACGTTCTGTGCACTTGGATATGCCGATAAAAATTCATTGGCGGGAGTTTGATTTTGTTCGCAGTTCACGTGATTGAAAATGGCGTTTGCTATGTTTTTTTTTTTCATGGTGTACATAGCAACATGACGTTATACCTATAATCCCCGAAGGGTTAGGCAGAGGTCTACGTAAATAAGAAAAAAAGAAGGAGTAAAATAAAATCTAAGTGTGTTCCTTTCTTTTTTGTTTTGTTACTCGCTAGGTTATCTATTCCGTAGCAAATTTCATTATAAAAATAACAGTTTTACGTATCTTCTTCAATTATGAGGCGAAGATTTCATACCGCAGCGTAGACAATCTTTCTCATTTGTTAGTCCTGTTCGTTTGGTTTAATTACCTACAGTAAGAATTTGTTAATAAGTTTCAATGAAAAATCAAATTGTCATAAACAACAAACACATCACAACATGATTCACAGGTTTTGATTTCACTAACTTTTTGAATTTCAAAACAAAATGTTACGTATTACAGTTTCAGGGAATTTAAAATGGATTTCTAAACCAATATAGGGTTGTCGGCACCGAGCTTTTACAATGCTATCTAAAGCTATCTGACGGATCGCTAAAAGCCTGAAAATAATAGCTATCGATTTTTTATTGGCATCAATCATACCTAAAACAAAAGAGTGACAGTATAAAGCCTGGTTGATACTACCACAACACTATTGTACCTAATATTTTTAGATACTAGGCACTATTACACAAATACAAATGTTCTATTTTGAACAAGTATTACCGTGGCTTTTCATTACATAGGTAATGCTCTACTGCCAAACATGAGGTTCTGGTTTCGATTCCTAGGTCGGACAAAATGTTATTGGGTTTTTCCAACGGCAATTTCCCAGTAACAACTCGCAGTCTGGATTTGTACCCGGTTGACGTCAATAGCGGTGCTTGGCGGAGGCCTATATCCAGCAGTGGACGTCTGACGGCTGAAATGATGATGATGATGATACAAGTAACAAGAATGTTGAATGGCATATTTAGAATCAGTATCTCTGTGGTTTTTCAGGAGACGTATTTTAATCTAATTAACGAAGCTTTTGTTCCGCGTGATTATAGAGTATTTATTAAACGTACCTATTCCACTTTTAGCTACTTCATTCAGTGAGAAATTGAGAAAATAATCTAGTTCCACAATTCAAGGACCTTTTTCCTTAGGTAAATCAAAACTGAACAAAAGCTTCGTGTGGCTCATTCATTCAATTTATTTAATGCTAAAATATTTATTCAAGATACGCCTTTAATACCTACTTTATGCCATCTTAATTTTAAATTAATACAAAACCAGTTCTCAATAACATTCCAAACCTCCACCATCAGTTTTTGAATGTGCAAAGTGACCAATTAAATGTGTAGCTTATTTACTTAAATCGCTTAATTAAAAGATGTAATTTTAGATCATTCACGGTCCGAAACCACGAGAGTACTATTCAATTCATGTTCATAATGTGAATGAGGATTGAGTGAGTCCTCCCTAAGGAGCAGTATTCATATCTAGTGGGCCCTCCAAGCCTCCTTATCCCAACAAAGGGAGAAAAATTGTCAAGAGACGAGCTGCGAGTTCAAAGTGAAAATGAATGGCGGACGTAAATAAACCATGATAAAAGACTTCGTACGTGCGCTTGCGACGAACGGTGCGGCGACGTGTAATTTTGACACTTGATTTCTTTATTCAGACCTCATAAATCTTTCTTCGGACGGTACCCCGCTGCTTTATGATTAAAATTCACAAATAAAAGTGCAGGCAACAATCAACTTTATTACCTTTCACATATAATTAAAGTTTCAAATAATTATCTCATTAAAAAGAGCTGACGGCGCGGCGGACGTCGCGTCGATACTACATTATTACGCCATGGCGCACCATTAAATAATTACAATTACAATTTGTAAAAAATTAAAATAATTTTCAAATAATTACAAAGGTAAACATGTGTAAATTACGGTAATTACAATAGCCCTGTTATTCGTGTAATTGAATATTTGTTCGTTCCATAATGTGTCGTAATATTAGGTAATAGCAGGGTCGGTGTAATGGCTACAGGTTACAATGTAACAATTGTTATTTAATTGACGAAAATTACATGAGTAACTTGTAAATGAAACTCCAACAGGATCAGATAAAAAAATCCTCACAATGTTTCTTGAAATTGTTTTTATTTTCTTTGTAATCAAACAAAAATCATAAAGGTATGCCAGAACATATAATTTGTAGATATTTAATGATTTTAAAGACGGATCCTTAAAAATTCTAATTGGAAATTGAAGCATACAAATTACAAAACTCAAGCACCTGCTGCTTGTTAGCCGGTGTGCTGAATAATTAATGTTTAGAAAAATAATTTAACCCTTATTTGCAGTTGTGTATTTAAAATCTAATTTGGTAACGAGTTTGGTAACGAAACGCCAGAATACGCCATATCAAAAAGCAAAATTATGTTAGAGCTACAGCACGAAAAAAAAGGTTTAATTGAAAATTAATCAATAAAATCTCCACTTCCATTCTTTCTTTCCTTTATTATCCATTCAACAACCCCGCTAAAGCAAAAAGGCTAATCCGATAGACGTTCATAATAAACAAGTTGACAAAGAAACTATTGAAAATATCGCAGCGCTTTTTGTTCATTTCTCTTTAAGTTTGCAAACAAAAGCTTTGAGACGGTACTGAAGACGCAATGGACGATTTCATTAACGTTAGCTCTTAGATCGGGAGTCATTTGCACTAATTAAATAACTGCCAGTTTCTGTAACCACTTACTGAGCGTTCCGCTCTATAAGTATTAAATAGAGTGGCTCATTTCCTGAACGTTTTACTTAGTTGTGAAGAATAATTTTTGCAATCATGTTTAGTTTTAGGTATTTCATTGTTTTCTCTTTGTCTAGTTAGTTTACTTTGCTATCTTTTACTTCATTAGCTTCTTTTTTTCTTTTTCGAAGTGTTGTTTTCAAAGCGAGATTTGCCGTAAGCTACCGCCATGCGGGTGTAGCTACTACAGCAGATACCTACATCTCTGCCTAACCTTTCAGGGAAAACAGGCGTGAAGATGACGGGAAACAGAAACTCTAAATAGAATGCGAATTCGATTTTCATTCATGACACTCCAACTAGATTCTAACTGGAAAGCGACAATGAAGGATATATTTACCCTTCATAAAATTTGGCGAAACGCACAAGTCATCTCCATCTCAACAATTATGTTATCCTAATCAGCTCTCCACCAATACGTCAATACAACAACCCTATAACCCGAAGGCAAATCTAATCCATCCTAGTCACTAGCAAGTTAGTTGAGTTAACCTTATTTGGCAGCTGACGTCACAGACGTCGCGTGGCGGCCATTACTGCAAAGTAAACACGTAAGCCGGTCACTGTCAGCACTAGGAGAGCATCAGGCTGGCCGTAATTGACGGGATGTGGCAACAGGCACTGGATACTGCAATTAAATTGGTACGGGCTATGCAAGTTATTGGTTGTTTCATGTTTGTTAATAGGTTATGTGGCAGTTTGTATGTAGATGTAGTCGGTTTTTGGACTGTATTTCCTGAAGTGCAGCCACAATTTAAATAGCAAATGACAGACGTGAATCATTTGGAAGGGCAGTTAACTAAAATGTAAAAAACAAATTCCACTTTGCTTGACCTAAGCCCAAGACCTTGCCTTAACTAGCTTTCCTGCAACCCTCAGATAAACAACGAAATGTAAAATACATAGTCTTTTATAAACCAACCTACTTCAATACTCGACACCAGTCCGTTCTTCATTATTGACGAACAAGCTATTCATTGCCCGGTAACTGTTAACACTTGCCTATCAGCCTTAAGGAACTGTAACTGACGGGCAAGTGGCGTAAAAGTGAATCTGAGGCGTCTCGGATGTTAGGACGCTGGCTCGCGAGCCAGATCGATAGTCCCTCCCTCGCGCGCGTATTACGTCCCCCCTTCGGCTAGAAACAACCATGCTTTCACGAAATCACTGGGCTTTGAAAAATGTTCAACTTATTCGCAAAGGGGATCACAACAATCTGTTTGAAATAGTTCATTTCTATGATGCCGATTCCTTTGTGAATCACTAGAGCTTTGTATCGGTATTTGATCGTGTATTTGAATTTGATCTGGAATTGTTGGAAATAGGCTGTTTGAGTTTCTAATTTAAGTTCCGAACTAAACCAAAATATATTTGCTGCATAAATCCTTAATTTTATAGCGTATTCCAGTGGCCAATTAGGAATCAAAATCTATTCCTAGAGTAGCAATAAATACTCAGTCAAAGTTGTCGTAACGGGCTGACATAAAATACCTACAGCCATTAATACTCGCTTTCAGAATACAGATTGAATAGAGTGGCTTACTCGGAACCGAGACGCTAGCAATATACTAGAGGAGTAGGAAATTAACACTCTCGCCACAGGCAAAGAAAGAAAAGGCATTAAAGAAAAATACGATGTGGTATCCTTCTATGCTCATAAAGAAAGAATGGAGGACCGTAGGTCTGGGGCTGGCTACAAGAGGATCGTTTTAATTACTAAACGTATCATTTGGATTAAACGCAATAGGAGAAGAGAATAATTTGAAAAGACAGTCGGAATTTTACTTAAAAAGTATACATACTCGTATCAAAATGTTGCAGATTTTTTGCTAAGCTATGGAATGCCGTGCCGTCCGTCAATCTCAATTTACCAATAAAGAAAATAACAGGAATCGTACTGCAAAAATTGTAGGAAGCCAAGCGAAGACTTTCCTTCAAGAATCTGATAGAACCTATAGATTTCGAAGAGGGTGCTGGAGAATTGAGCCTTAATGGTCGTTGCAAGCGACAAGCTAGCCACCTGTGACAACTATTCTCCATTAAAGTCTTTAAAGTCCCATAAGTCATACATGAAGTTTCCAGTCTGGAGTTAGACTCATTTGTCATAGTCGGGTCTATGTCGGACTTGTGGGGAAAAGTAACAATAACAAGTGCTCTATTTTTTTTTTATCTCTAAGAAACTAAGAGCTGCTCAGGCAAGTGTTTGTTTGTCAATGGACTTATCATCTTGTCAATAGACAATACGTGAAAATGATACTGGAAAGTTCTACGGATATGTTTCTTCAGTTGTTTAAGTTGGCTCCAATTGGTGTAGTTTTTATTGAGATAGGATGGAGTAAAGATGTGTTCATGTAAGTGAATGTAAATTAAGTAATAGGTACGAAGATAAAGTTATGACAAACTCAAATACATATAACTGAGGATGAGGACTACCTCAACTCACTACTGAGAGACTTAAATAGAAAATAAAGAATAAATAAAAACATAGCAACCCGTAAAAAACTATTTAAAAAGGAAGTGGGTTTTTTGTTGCTGTTCAGATGCCATGGGTAGCCCGCAAGCTATCATTACTTCATTACATTTGCTGAACTTCAACATAATTTGTTATTTGCTCGAAGACTACTCTTTGGGTGGTCAAGTGACAAATTATAGGATGAATACGCGGAGGCGTCGCCTTATATCGGCCCTAAGGTCAAACGGAAGTCAGTCCCTATCAAAGCAGTAATTTGCCATAAATCAAGAACCAAGAAATGGTTGAACGCATACTAATAAGGGACCAATCTATTATTTTAGGTAAGGCCTGCCTCATGGAGATATCTTTGGGCCCAATAAATTTTATCCTACATTAAGTACTAGGTGGCGTTGATTTCAGAAGACAAATGGGAAGAATTAATGCAAAAGTCATGACCTATACAAAGGTAGGTCAAGAAGGATTGATGAAGTTTGTTTTCAAACATCATAAAGATACTTTTCCCCACAAGTCCGACATAGACCCGACTATGACAAATGAGTCTAACTCCAGACTGGAAACTTCACACTCGCTATTAGGTTAACTTGACAAAAGACTCGACGCTTAATTATGAAACAAGCTGCACTTTCAATTATATTTTGAGGAAGTTCGGCTTTAATTTAATTCTCTTTTGTTGGTTATAATCCTAAATAGGGTCAGCCATTCTTATTCTTCTTTTCCACTTGACTGTTTTTTCAACATCTGGGTAAACATTGTTTGTTATAATATTATAATGTTTACTGTTATTTTGACTCGGTTTAATGTCTTAAATTATTCGTAGAAAACATTTACTGCATTAATTTTGTAAAGAGTTTTTCGCTTAGTATTAGAAGAATTAATAATGCTCCTCTCCTTTATTTTTTCTTTTTAATTTTGTTATATAATTGTACATATTTATTTTTAAGTCTGTTAGAGTATATATCATAATTATGTAAATACCGTATATTAATAAATAAAATCATATTTTTTTAATTCTAATATATAAGAATATAATTTGTGTGTATGAAAAAAAAAGAAGACAACAAAATAATAATATATCATATATGTTATATTACTTCATTAGTTTAAAAGTTCACCCTAGTTCCTTTGTAATGATATTAAATTATTAGGAATTATTAAAATATAGCTTCTGCCCGGGACTTCGTGTTTGAATCAGGTGATTTTGAAAAATTTTGCTCATCCAACGGTCAGGCAGAGAGCTATGTAAAAGTTATTAAGAAAGGCATTAAATCTTATTGAATGATATCTAATAATTTCACACCTGAAGATTTATTGAAATACCTGTTCGATTATAGAAACTCTTTACATGCTACAACTGGCTCTTCGCCTACCGAATTAGTGATTGGACGGAAGCTTCGTTCATGCTTAGATTTGTTGGTTTCGGACACGCCATCGCCGTCCTCACCTAACACTATAGCTAAAGTTGTGAAAAGTAATCAGCGTTCACGAGTAAAGCTTATGGGGGCACAAACAACTAATATTTTAAAACCGGAGATAACATGTATTTAATAAAAATGAGGGCCAAGAATCATAGGGCATCAAAAAATTCATCTGCAGTTGAAATAAAAAACTTATCCCCCATAAATTAAAAGCATACATTTACGCTAACAGACTTAAAATAATAATATGTACATAAAAAGTGAGGGGAAAGAATCATAGATAGAGCATCAAAAAAATCGTCCACAGTTGAAATAAAAACTTATCCACCATAAATTAAAGCACAATTAACTGGAAATCGTAGTCCCCATCTTCACACAAAAGTAAATGCAAATTCCATTAAAAGACGTCACCCTTTATATGTATGTATAACCGTTAAAGAAAAGTAATCACATGATAAAAACGCTCAATGAATCCCCCGTAACCGCTTGGAAACAGAGATGCGGTGTATTTGCTCTCATTTTCTCCAATGTCAAAGGTCACACAAGCCCCCAGAGAAGCTAGTTGCATAATAAGATTGATCTCGTGTTACTATGCCGTACAGTAGATAGGATAAGGTTGACCTTCAAAATAGGAGCGTATAGAGGTAGGAAATAACTGGTTAAGTGTTGTTAGGAAAGGGAATCTCACTAATATTATAAACGCGAAAGTTTGTAAGTATGGATGGATGGATGGATGGATGAATGTTTGTTACTCTTTCACGTAAAAACGGCTGAATGGATTTGGATGACATTTAGCCAACGGATATTTTATAACATGGATTAACACATAGAATACTTTTTATCCCGATATTTCCACGGGATCGAGATTTACGCGGGTGAAATCGCGGGGCGCAGCTAGTAGTTTATAATAATGATGATGGTGTTGGATTAAGGGATTTTGGGTACCTACAAACTGTTTTTCGTCTCACTTGGACCTATTTAACTTAACTAGGACTTAACAGAATCAGGTGAAAGACGTCCTCTGCTGAACGATGTTTATGATAGACCAGAAATGATGATGATGATGATGAAGATATATTATAGTACACCAACACAAAAAATATACAATGAAACGAAGTTAATGAACATATCACAAACTTACATATATAATACTTGCATCTTAATAAGAAAAATACTTAATAAAAACATTCACACACAAATACATTTTACAAGGAAACATCAAATACATAAAATTGTGCTTAGAAATGCAAATGACATACAACTATACACACCACGCACCAGCTATGGCAGAAGGAATGTGATGTACGAAGGTGCTGCATTGTATAATAAACTACCAAAGAATATAAAAAACTCAAAATCCATGGCAATATTTAAGAAACACTTAAAACTACATTTAATTAATAAAAAATAAAGAGAGCGCACCTTTGTACAATATATACCACATCTAGATGCGCGCGTTCCGTGTATGTTCACATTTTAGCCGAGTTAAAATTATTGGCGATTACCCTACTTTTAGAATGTTTTGTGTGTACAATTGTTTTCTTTCTTTTGACAAACTGTACGTTAAACATAATGTTTTTTTTTAGAATAAGTTAAATATTTCTCAAGTGAATTTTCTTATGGGAAATAAAGATATCTCTAACCCGATATACAAACAAAAGTATGTTTGTAGGAGGTACATCATACGAGTGTTTCAACGTAGTTCAAATAAAAACAGCTACTTCGGTATAATCAGTGGTTTTGTTGAAAGCAGCTTTAAATAAAAACCATAATGTACAATATCCTTTTGGAAAAGTGGAAAATGATACCACAATGGAGCCGGTCCTTAAGCAAAAGGAGTCTTTTTTGCTTTATTGTAAACAACAATTCTTATTATGACGGCTTACGTTACACAAGGAATGTTATTAAAGCATTCGTGTTTCTTTATGCTTTTTTATGTTTATTAAAGATGGTTTACAAAGAAAATAAATTTTCTTCTTCGATTTCATGTAATTGAAAGGATGTTGATTTTGTAACCGAAAACATCGGAATGTTGACTTTGAGTTTGGCAAATAGAATAAAGTTACAGCAATTTAATATAAGTTGTTAAACTACTGATACCTCGTTAGCCCTCCTTATAAGTCTACCCTAGTTTGGGTAGACTTTTATCAAAAATTCCAAGCAGAAAAGATCTAAGTTTAACGTTATCCACTTAGAAATTCAAGTAACTATCTCACGCTATTCATCAAAGTGTATATATAACCAAGCAAACTTCGTATTAATAAAGTAGCCAGCACATATTCGAGCAAAATATTTAATAAAACATTACAAAACAGCGCCACAAAATATTCACAGAAATGGCCAGTGAAGGCCGCTCAAAAAGTTTTATTGAAATAGTTCGGCCACACCGACGCTTTCGCTCAAAATGTTTGACCTCAATGAACATCAGTCTTTCTACGACTGTGATTGAGCTCAAGCAATGGTCAGATAAGTCTTAAAATTCCACTTTAAAACGCTGGCTTATTACATCTTTGTAATGAATGTATTTAAATAAATGAAAGTGTGTGTTTTAAAAGTTTACGTGGGTGGTTACGGAAATATTGCCTTCACTAAAAGCTTAGTTTTAAAAGTAAGTTATTTAAAGCTATATCTAGAATAGTAATATTTTTTTATGAACATTTACATTAGATTGTTAATTACATAAAAAATATTCACACTTTAGGGCTACCTTTTTTACGCAGCCATCTACATTATTGGACAACCAGCAACATAATCTATTTTTTATTTTTGTGTTAGCTTATGGCGGTTATCTTATCTTTTTTGTATTCACTAATGACGGCACGTGCTCACAGGTATAAAAATCGGTTAGTTTCCGTCCCTTTTCAACAAAAAAACCCTAACCTGGTGTAGATCGGGGTTTATTTATGTGCGCCAGCGCAAGTTATCAAAGCAGATGTTTGCTTTAGCCAGAATTTATATTTTATTTACCTTTAGCACGTGTTTATCGATAAACGATTATTTATTATTTGTATTTAAATTATTTTATAAAGACCTTATTAAGTTTGACCAACTAAATGATATTTTATGTTAAATGATAAATTCGTTTAAGTTACATCCAATAAAATTATGGTTTCATACGACAAGACTCTTAGTAGTCCTCGCGTTGTCGTAGAATTTTCTAGTAAGCCTCTGGATAAAATTACAAAAACTTGCACTACTACTTTCATTCCTCACTATTGCCTACGATTCCGTTATTCGAAGAAAACCAAGCGTAACAATAACGGCCATCTGTCGCGGGGCAAATCATACAACAAAAGGTTTTTTTGCTCGATTAAAGACGGCTGCAAGATTTGATAGTTAAAACGGGTTGCAGCTGGCATGCCGTCAATTATATATATATTAATTTTATCAGTGTCCCGTGTCGTGTTTCTTAATTAATTCGTTAAAAATAATTGTGTCTTTTTATTTGTTTCAGAATGTGATCACCGGAATCACTTCATCGATGACGACAAAATTCATACGATTATAGCAGACAATGCGGTCACAGGCTTCAAAACCCTTACCTAAGAAAGGTGACTTGAGTAAAACATCATTTAAAAACTCAACTGCCAGCAAGCAAGCTGCAAAAAAATCGGTGTCACCTAAAAAGATTAAAAATCTGGTAAATAAATCATTGATAAAAAATCCTAAGAAAACTTCGTCCAAAGATGACTCTTCCAGTTCGAAAAATGATGATAATGCCGGAACTTCTGATAAACATGAAACATCGTCTGAACCCAATAAACCTGCACCATGTAAAGCGTCTACGTCTCGAGGTGATTCACCAACAAAAAAGCTCAAGAAAGATCCCAAGGAGAAGAAGGACGCGCCTAAAAATACTTCAGACAATGTAAAGAAAGCGCCTCCGAAAAAAGCAGCTAAGGCGGTCAAAAAACCCAAACCTGCTAAAGCCAATGTAAAAAAGTGCGGAAAAGGTAAAAAAGATGTAAAGTACAAAATTAATAAAGATGTTATAAAGAAAACAA
This sequence comes from Lithophane semibrunnea, assembly GCA_947363905.1. Taxonomy (NCBI): domain Eukaryota; kingdom Metazoa; phylum Arthropoda; class Insecta; order Lepidoptera; family Noctuidae; genus Lithophane; species Lithophane semibrunnea. The sequence goes on from OX376198.1 coordinate 9,628,392, forward strand.
TACCGAAATTCTCCAAAGCTAAGACGGTTATCAAGAAAGGTAATTCTGCTAATAATGACAAAAAGAAAAGTGCAGCTCAAACAAAACCAGAAACAACGGAAAAAGATAAAAAGATTGATGATAGTAAAAACTGCACCGATGATTCTGTTAATAACAAGTCAAATACGTCTAGTGAAAGTAATGATGAGAGCGGTAAATCTGAAGAAAAAAATGATGATAAAGTTGACTCTAAAAACATTTTTGATTCTGAAGTTTGTAAAACGCCTCCTAAAACTTCCTCAGCTAATCAACCAGAAACTCCAAAAGCAGAAACAGAAAGACCTCCTAAATTTTTTACATCAACTAGATCACCACGTACAGTAGATATAGACGTGAAATGTTGCAAAAATTCAAAAGGCAACCTTAGTGTTTCAGAAAGATTTGTTTCTATGAAGTTGGAAAACAAAGTGGAAGACAATCCTAAAGACAGAAGTTCTTCGAATTCTTCATTAGTATCACAAGGACCAGATATTGATGTTTATACCTTCACGGAAAAAGTGGACTCTCCAAAAAGCATACTGTCCGACTTTCGTAGTCCTGTTAACAAGAATGTTGGCAGAGTACGACCTATCGCTAGAGTAAAAGGAACAGTTATAGACAAGAAAACTGAATCAGAAAAGAAAAAATATTCACCTCATAGACCTATCGAAGAAGTTGTAAAACAGTTGAAGAATAAACGATCAGAAGAGTTAAATGCTAATCAAAATCAAAGTGTTTGCACTGCAACTAGCGTAGAAACGAATCCGGGTAACAACGAAGCAGAAGCCGAAGAAAAACCAAAACCTATCGTTAGCAAGTCTTATAAAATGGTGGCTCGAAAATCAAGTATAACTGGAAAACCTTTTAGTCCCATAAAATTTCTTGAACAAGAAACTGCGGCAAGCAAAAATGAGAAACCAGAAAAATCTGTCAAGCCAAATCCGAATGCAAAGAAAACTCCGACAAAAACTAAAAAGCAAACCAAGAAAAGCAGCCTTTCGGATGAAGATATCGATAATTCTAAGTTTGCTCTGAATACTAAGGCTTTCCAATACTCGTCATCTGAAGAAAGCGAGTCTAATGATGATAATGACACCAAAGAGTCTTCCGAATCCGATAACCCAAAAAATAAGAGAGCAAAAAATAAAAAGTTCAAGAAAAATAGAATCACAGACGGGGCGAAAAAACCTCCGTCTAAAGAATTAAAAGAGCTATCAAAAGATTCTCTGATTGATCTCAAAGAAAGTTCTACTTTGCTAGGTAACGAAAAACCTAGTAAGAGGCGGCTTAAACTTTTGTCAATGTGGTCTGGGCCTAAAAAACATCGAATGGCGTCTCTAAACGCGATAGCAAAAGTTCATTGCTTGTATGAAAATGAAAGTAAAACACATATGGAATTGGGTCTAATGAAAACTATAGATAGACAAGTTCTACCAAGCACGTCTAAGACTGTGTCACCTAAAAAGAAAGAAACTAAGCCCAAGGAAACCGAAAAACAAGAAAGTACTTCAGAATCAGAATACGAAGCCAAAAAAGAAAAGAAAGATGACAGTTCCGAAAGTTCAGACGATAACCCTCCTCAGAGATCGTTGCGAGGACTTGGTATTAGAAGTGCAGGCAAGTATTGGGATCCAAAATCCTCTACCTCTTCTAGCGAGGATAGTGAACAAGATACCAAGAAGAAAGTGACAACTTCAGAAAAAAAGAAAGCCTCACCTAAAGCATCTACGAGTAAGGTGGATTCAGACAAACCACCAGCTAAAATGAAAAAGACTGCCGGTGTACCCCTCAAGAAAAAGCGTAACAGAAACGAAGTAGTAATGGACCTAAAAGACATGGTCGTACAAAAACGAATGGCAAGTCTTAACGCCACAGCAATTTTAGCAGCTAGTTACGAAAAACGTTCGCCCAAATCTAACAAAGATGATACTACATCAGACTCGTGTAGCGATGAATCTTATTCTCAGAAGTCAAAAAACGGGGTAAGTTCCGGCGTTAAGTCGGAATCAAAAAACGAATATGAAGCTCCATCCGAAAGTGACGAATCCGCTGTGTCAGATAGAAAACAAAAAGTGGAAGTTATAGTTAACCAAGACACTGATGTAACTATCACTGGGGTATATGCTACTCACCATCATGAGGGGTTTTGCACGGTGTCCGGAATGCAGTATCGCATTTCATCAACAAGTCATACGCAGACCACAGCAACAGCTAACTGCGAAAAGGTAAGAACATTCAGTTGTCAGTTAAATCTCTAATCCAAAATCGAGTTCGTTTAAATCTCTCATACTTGTTAATATGAATTATGGGACGAGCCCTTACCATCGGGGAAGTTAGTAAATCGAGTAGCGTATTACCCATACGTAATAAAGACTATACACCCGCTGGCGGTTCGGTTCTCATTAATACGCGGTAATGAAGTAAGTTCTATGTAAACACGCCTCGGGATCTCATCCACACATTATCCTTCATCGCTTTGCCTTACGAAGGTCTACATAGAAAAATAAGCTTTTTGTATTTAACATAAACGCTCTTTTTCGTTTGCATTCTCATTATCAATTAAGGCGTGAACGATTTACGCATGAAAGGAGTAACCATCGTGTTACCCTTGACGCAGATTATATCGTCTGACGCGTTAAATCTTATTAATGTTATGTTAAACTCTCAGAAGCGCCAGGGATCCTAAATAGATATGCATAATACAAGCTTGTTGATCTACGTACGATACCTCACTCCCGACGGTATATTTCACTTTAACCCTTTTTTTCACCGAGGCGTAATGTAATCCTATCTTAGCCGGTGTCGACGCTCTCTCCCTTTCTTTCGTTGTGCCTCATTCGTACGTAACTAGAGCCAAAATAGTAGCAGGTAATAGTAGTAGGTAAGGTAGACAACTAGATAAATCTAATTATATAAGCTACCGTGTTAAAGCTAACAAGGTTACCGTATCCACAGGAGGGATGCTCTCGTGAGGATGGAGCCCGCTACACTCCGCTTTCTGCCTTGTCATCCATGCAGCCGCCCGCCGAACACAATCATCCACATCCAGGTAAATATATTTTGAATATAGTGCTTAATCTCTCATGCAGATTCAACAGCTTAGCATCTTTTAGGCTAGTATGTCACACTGAAACCCACCACACTTACCAAGTTGTTTTCAAAATAATTATTTCCCCAATTTTAGGTTAAGAAGGTATTTAAATTGATGAGAATTTTCTTCTGAAGTCCTATGAAAGAAAACATTTCTCACAATCATCCGTACCCGTGATTTATTTTTTCTGTATACCGCCGCGCCGCGGTATCGTAAAGATTTCGAAGTCTCCAGATAAATTGGAAGGCTCGCGATATGCGCATCGCTAGCGATATTTTAATTTAGATCGTCAGTTTTTTTTCTGCGATCTCAACGACGATACCATGATGGCGGTAGATTGCAAATTGTATGAACGTGAAGACAAGTAATATAAATAATAACATATCAAGTCGGTAACCCATCAATGGCGATAATATCTACAAAACCCGTTTCTCTCGCACGATGTATTTTATTAATATTATTATTCAATTTATTCAGGAATAAATGATACGGTCGCGTAAATCTTCATCAGAATTTGATTATATTATGTTAATAATTTTAGAACTAAGTGATATATTAGTGGGTTATACCTTTTCCCGACTCCTCCGTGTCTCGGAAAGCACGTTAAGCCGTTGGTCCCGGCTGTCATTTGTGGATCTTTGACAGTCGTTACGGGTCGTCAGAAGCCCGAGAGTCTGACAACCAGTCTTACCAAGGGGTATTACCCAGTTACTGGGTTGTGGAGGTCAGATAGGCAGTCGCTCCATGTAAAATACTGGTATTCAGCTGCATCCGGTTAGACTGGAAGCCGACCCCAACATGGTTGGGAAAACGCTAGGCAGATGATGATACCTTTTCCCGAACTTTACACCTATGTTCTGAAAAGTTAAGGGACAAAACATACCCTAGTAAAACATTTATTACGTAAGTATAGGATAATTCACCCATCTTGTTGAATTTATTAATACTCGTAATAAAAATACCTTCCGATTAATAACAATTCAATTTCACTGCATTATAAACTTATTAATACCTAAGAATCAACAGGTGTTTATTATATATGAATTGCACATTCGGCACTATCAGAAGTAAAATCAAGTACCTACAGTACTCTTACGCATATTTCAGTACACATAATCCCTAATAGGGCCATATTAATTAGAATTCTTACGATCCGCACAGTGTAATATTCCTATACGACTCCAAGACTCCAATATTAAAAGTAAGAGCCCAAGTTTTCCTACTATAAACGCCCTCGTTAAACTTGTAAGCCCGGAAACGTTTACAATGATCACCCCATTTAAATTGCTACTTTATGTTAGACGATTATCAAAAGTTATATCTGTGGGTGTAATATTTTTCCCTACAAAATCTGTTTCATTTTCAAATATTACTCCATCCTGTACATGCTATAAATGTCGTATTGAATTGGGGGATTATAATTTGTCCCTACCCCTTATAAAACTACAGGGTGTCAGGGTAAATACCGTTGTCACTCAAACCATGGGTAGTTGACTTAAATATAAAAATAAATGACCGAGTATCAAAAAAAAAGGTTATATTCATTAAAAGATTTTAAAAAGTTTCTATCCGACACGTGCTCGCTACCGAAACAGCTGACTGACTGAGGGAGGGGTCGCGCTCGCGACCGGTCATTCCCGCGCCACACTAAACCACTGGTTTCAAGGATAACGGTGTTTACCCTAACACCCTGTATATCTGGCTCCAATTTCTAAATTTATATCTGTAATTTGTATGGTGTACCTACATAATAAAGAGTTTTCTATCTTTCTATCTGACTAACCTAGATGTTAAAGATCTATTAAGGCAATTGATCCATAACGGACCATAGCAAATAAACTGACCCTTTTCTATATACTGAAACTTTTTGCCATGTTCAACAGTATCAATACCAGATTTTTTCCAACGTTCACCTATCCATCAAACCTTGATGAAAGAATATAGTATAGGAATTCATGTATGGACATGAATTCCATACATCATGTTTGCATAAAAACATAAAACGAACAACCCTTTCCTTTGCATTATTAATAACTACTGGTTTTTACACGTGACTTCCGCGTTCCACCTCGTTTATTAAAAAGCGAAAACTGTGAAGCTCCGTGTGATTGTTTTCGAGTAACCGAAGCTGAAAAAAGTTCTTCACGAATATTTTTTTGTAGCTTTGAGCTTTCATTTCGATATTTCTGAAAACATTTTACTGGAAATGGAGACCGTTATCCAATTAGTTATAATTAAATTATTCTACCTGTAAACTAAGTAAGATGCAAAAGATATAACATTTTGGTCGAGTTTCGGATTCAAGTTCGATATGAAAGGGACGGACAACATTTCATTACTTTTGAGTCTGAATCAAATCCGGAAAAACGTCAAGCTTCTGTAAATGACACCGGTATGAAAAACCGTATAATACACACGTAAATTGTGTAAACAAATACATATTATTTGTTTTTTCATATCAGAGGAAAACATTTTACCGTGAAATTGTAATACTATGATCGAATTCGCGCGTTTTTTCCGAACAATATATTTATATGAATTTATCAACATGGTAATATTCTCAAAGAGTAGCAATGTTCAGTTTAATTAATTCGCCAATTAACGTTACTTAAATCTGTTTGTAACAAATTAAATCCATTAGCTTAGGTTTTATTTCTTGTTGAAACCATAAATCATGTTTAAACTCAGTTAAACTTTTCATATACGTTTTTTACGGAACGGATTAGCTAAGCTTTAAACGGTGTTAACACGGGCATTGAGCCGTGCAGCCATGACTTTCAATCTAATCACATATTGGCCACCAACTGCCAACAAACACGTCCATTGCCTCATTGGTTGCCAGATTGATTAAGCACATTCGAACAAAACTAGCATTGTACGCAATTCTTGCGTTGTCTTGTCTAAGTATGTGGTGGGAGCACAGTTTTAAATTCAAGTCTACAACGCCTCATTGCTCATGTTAATACTTTAAAGTGAGGGGGCGTTGGAATAGTAATGACAACACTTACCTTGTACAACAAGTCATGAATATCCATCACTTACTGTTTATGATAAAAAGCATGCTTTGGATTTTTTCGAGTTTTGGACTTTCTCGTTGCAGTTGGTACGAACTCCAACAGCAGCTAAGAAAACCTTGACGAATACATTCGATCGATTTGGTTTACCTATTATGATATGTGCAATCTCCCATCCTCACCTACGGAGCGCAAGCATGGTCTCTTACAAACCGTCAAAAGTCCGCACTTGGAGTCTGCCAACGGGCTATGGATCGAAGTATACTTCGGTGTCAAACTCACTGACCGCACTAGGAACTCTATACTTCGTTCCAAAACACAAATAACGGACGCTGGCCGCACAGCTGCTGGATTAAAGTGAACTGGGCTGCATGAACACATCTGTCGCATGTAGGAGCAGCAATACGCAAAACCCACCAGTCAGTGGATCCCGAATCCTAGAAAGAGAGGCCTTTTAGTAGTTCCGCTCATCACACCAGGGATGAGCGGAATTCCTTAGTAAGTAGGTAAATAAGTATAGTAATAAGTTCGGAAGTAGGTAAATAATATATTTCAATTGGTTAGACAAACAATCCGTATTTGGACCATTCAGACGAACAACGACTTCCATTAGCGTCTGACCTATAACAAATTAACTGGAATCGTGAACCTGAATGTAGAAATGTCTGTACCCAGACTACCCAGACCGGCCCGAACTCACAAAAACAAAGTGACAGCTACCTTTTAACGCCCCTTTTTAATAATCCATAACATTCACCATAAATATCAGGGATATAACGTGATGTAGACACATATATTGTACTTTTATTTTATCAAACTCCGTAGATCATCACTAACATGTTTATTATAAACTTTATACTCTTTAACTTCTTTCAAACTTTATGATCTTGTAAAACGAAATGTTTTTACAATCCGTATTTTTTTTACAATCCGTCATTTTTGGGATTCTATATATTTGATTCATTCAGAGTACTGCCCTTATCCCAATCTACATATTTGGGGTCGGCAAATCCCGTCTGTTTCTTCCATACGACTCTATTGGCAGCCATCTCAGAATTCAATTCCTTCCTAAGGCATGACATTTTTCACACAATCCAATTATATCTTTGCTTTGGTCTCTTTTTAATAGCCTTGGTAATGGTGCTGAAGAAGCATAAATATCAGGATTCCAGTGTATCTATCATCGTGACCGGTTGCCTCATATACCACGTTAATAGGTCAATGTTTTTCGACGAGCGCCGACCTCGCACCGTCGGCGTCGCAAGCGCAACCGATGTGTCGCGTTTCACACACGCCGCCGGACGTTTTTTGTTCGTTTCGCTTCGTTCATTGGTTGTGCCACCGTGTTCACGTTTTGGTTATTAATTTTTATATCATGTCGGCTTGTTACTTGTTAAGTTCTTTATTGTTTTTTATTTTATTTTAATATTTAAGAATGAATTGATTTTATTATAACCTTGTTTTGCTTCAACAGTATAACTTTTCAAAGCGAATGAGCATGATACGTTCTCAAATAAATAATCATTCAGTGTCACGTTCACTATTTTTTGTCCTTGCTTTTTCATAAAATATATTAGCAATTAATTTTAAAGTTTATACGTTCAAAGGCGCAAACGTTATTTTAGCCTTTCATCACGATCTCTTAGCATCAAAATTGCAATCACTCTAATTGATACATTCGAACCTAAATTACCCTATTAAAAAGATAAGATACTTCGGAGATAAGATGCTTCAACAACAGTTGGCCGTAATTACCCTTGAAATAACGAAGTCGAAAAAACGTTTGTTCTGTTGAAGGGATTCTAAACATTTTATAAACACAGTGTAAGTTAAGTACCGACTGGCTGGAGTAGGTATAACGACTAGTTTGGCGTAGTGCCAAGCCTGCAGATGTCGAAGCAGAATCTTGGCCTCTCCGGGCTCTTCCCGGAGAATATTATAACACCTATTAACATAATCTCTTATGTTTTAGTCTCATTTTCCAACTAATGTCCTCTGTGATCCCTAGACATGTCTGCTTCTGTTTTGTCTTTGCTTTAGGTTTCTTGTTTTGATGAGTCAATTATGGATTACACGGAATAAATGTTTGGACTTTGCACAGCAAAAAGCTGTTTTACCTCGTTTAAAACGATTGTTCTGGAAAGATTTTGATGTTGTTATGGACTTTAACTCCGGGTTTTAAGGTCCCATTGCAGTGTTTGGTTCATCTTTTCTAAGAAAACAGAGGTCGGTCGATAGCAATCTATCCTTGCGTTTTGAAAAGATATGCTTACTTTCAACATCTTCAAACTAACGTATATTATCTTTAATTTACTTATTTTACTAAGCATGGTGTAAAAAAACAGTTAGATACCAACAAAATATCCATTTACAATATAAACAAGGACTTCTGTTGAATCCAATAAATCTTCCGTCCATTCGAAATAGGTCCAACATTTACAAATATTGACCGACAGAGGTCGTGTTTGTCAGTGCAAAATAAACTTTTAATCCCTTTAGTTGGAACTGTGCTCAAACATTAAAACCGCTGCGAGCACAACTCAGCCGTAGTTGACACTCCGTGTTAGACAAACAAAAATATACTTTAATGACGGGATAATGATACTGAAACTACGAGATAATTAATTTGAACATTGATGTACTCAACTGAAGAGATTTAAATGACATATTTAGTGAAAATAACTACTTTGAACGTTATAGAATCTTTTGTCGTTTCTTTTGTTTTTTCTTAGTATTAATTTTATTTCTTCTCTAGTACTTGTGGCACATTTATGGGGCATGCGGTGCTAACCTATAAGAAACTGTTACACAAACCCTAGTTTTTAGTATAGCATTATTCTATCATCTTATCAGTGTAAACAATTGTTGGATGGCCAATAAAGAAAAATAAAATAAAATAAAATAGATGTGGTCATTTTGGTATATTTGTTGTTAGAGTCACATAGTGTGGATCCAAATACCAACAGAAAACAACTAACAAGATATTTTTAACAATAGCATAGACTCTCTTTGTAATACAGTTGCACTAGGAAACCCCAAGGAAGAAACAAAGGAAATTACAAAGCTATATAAGCAAGCAAGAATATGTTTAATGGCATGTAAACACGTAAACAGAAACCAACATTGTTTCTATGTATCTTTTACGCTTATTTCGCTAAAGGGGCGAGTTTTAGTAGAATTACCCTTACATTATTACGTACTTTAATGTATGTAAGTAATACTTTAAGCGTGAAGATAGCTATAAAAGGCATTTTAAGAACTTGGCTTGTAATTATGTCTGCAATGCGCTGTTTTACGACTAATTAAATTTTGTCGAGTACCTAATCGATTTTTCATGCCAATAAGATCGATTTGTAGGTTTATAATTTTTAATCTTTTGCAATCAATCTTTAAACAGAACAAAAAAAATCAATGGCATTGTCTATTAATACAATGTCCATCAACTCTTTGCTTATTCTTAAAAATGAAAAACGGAAGATTATTTTATTAACACTACATAATTATGCCAAAGAGGGCCATGAACTCACTTATTTTTAAAGCACCTTAGGTTTGCTGATCTTGTGAAGTCAAATAATTGATGTACCTTCTCTTTCTGTCCCGTTTCCCCTAGTGGGGGCTGAGGGCAGACACAATTCCTCTCCACCGCGATCCGTCGCAGGCTGCGCGCCTAACCCCACGCCAGGTAAGACGTTGTAACTACGGTGCCCATATAGAGGTGATGGCCGATTAGCTGCTTATGCTGTAAAAAGGAAAGGCTTTTATCAATATAACTATAGCAAACACAATTTTTAACAGAGCTGTCTGATCTACATGTTCTAATACTAATTTTAATCTAAGTAGGTATCCTCTTTGAAATGAAGCAATATTTTTCTAATTTTAATAACCTTATTGGAATAGTCATTCTTTACTCCATACCTAGGAGAGTCAAGTCATTCTATAACATTTAATTTGAATAATTTTTGCATACAAAATATTCTCCCATTTGTGCCAAATTCTTCCTAAATCGGTGCTAAAGCAGAATTTCTTTCCTACCGCTTTCATAGCAGGCTACACGTCTAATGCCCGTTTAGACTAACACAAGGCGAAAACTAAATGAATGTGTAAATAAACGCTCGGCTCAGCGCCGAAAGTTGATACTCCTACAGCGCGCTTTTATTTAAGCATTCATTTAGCCCATTTAGGTATAATCTGTCTCGTGTTAGTAAAACGGGCAAAAATCTCAGTATGGTGGTATGATGGCTGGATGGATGGATCTTACCTAGGTAAAGGTACCTATTTAACTTTCTGGGCTTACATAATTATGTATATTACGCACTGCTACGCAATAAATTTATCATGGAGGACATGGGCATTTTTGACATCTCGCTTTTACTCCAAACAATATTTTTTGTTAAATATCAGTAAAATTAATCCCCATCTTCATCTCTAAAATTCAATCCTAAAACCGTAATCACCTTACCCTCTGCAATAAATCGGGAATATTTGGTTAAATTAAGTGTAATAATTTCTAACAGAACAAACAGAACTGCTAACATGCTGTAAGTGGTTCCATAAAGTAACGCCTCTAGGGTTGGGACAAATGTAAGTACACACATTTCGCCAGTTATGTAATGTTAAACTTAAGTCACATGTAACAGAGGGTGAGCTGGGCTCAAATCACACTAAGTTAATAGGTAAATAAAATAATGTACCTTTTTTGTGTCCCGATCCCCTAGTGGGGGCTGAGTGCAGACACAAGTCTTCTCCTCCGCATACTGTGACAGCCTGCACATCTAACCTCGTCCCAGGTAATACCTACATTTGTATCTCTGTCTTGTAACTGTGGCCTCTATAAGTATTTAACTTAACATTTTATTACTAACCCATTTTCTCCGAAGTAATAAAGAGATTCTATTCTGTTCTAAATAAGTACTTCGCCGACATGAAAAAGATCGAAAAATGTAGGTATTTTCGTTTTTTATCCTACTTCTTCTAGATGGAGCAGATGGCAGTCAAAATTCCTCTCCATTACGCTCAATTAGGTCACTACAGCATTGCCTCTCATATTTAATTTATTTTATTAAGTAATTTACGGGTGTAAATAACCCGTAGTTTTAAGAAACTTTCTGTGTTCAGTTTCCCAGCCGCTAGCCGATCTGACCGTAAACAAATGACGGACATGTCTTTTCTTTTTGCCCCATTTCCCCTAGTCGGGCCAGATGGCAGGTTCAATTCCACTTCAGCACATTGTGTCTCAGGCTTCGAGCCTAATCTGCCTAACCTCATTCCAGGTAAGATTGTGCCTTTTAGCTTCCATTTTTACGGCTGGTTTGGGTTTAATTATTTATTCATACTATTTTAATGCTTTAAAATCATAGTCGAAAAGTAACCTCAGTGAAAATAACTACGTTCTTGTTAATTTATACGTTATTTCTGCTAGCCGTTATTCCAAGTGTGCCTTTAATAATTTATTTGCACACACAAAGCGATTTGCAAAATACATTTAATATGTTTTCACCGCTTAATATAGTTACAGCATACTTATGATAAACGACTCTTATTCAGAAAACGCCTGTCCTTCTTCCTTCTTTAATAGCATAATTTGTGACAACACGATAAACAAAAGATAAAAAGTCTTCATTTTATACTCCATGGGTACTTTGCCCTTCACAACAAAGACTGTAAAGCGATTTCTGACGGGTAATAAGCAATACATTACTTTATCGCCTCTATTAAAGCGTCTCGAGTACCATAAACAGTTTCTTTTGAGTTATTTGGCGAGTAATTGAGTTAAGTTCTTGCGTTCTCGAGTTATGAGTTGTGCCTATTTGTAATTCGTCGTAGTCCGGTGGCACGGCGCCAGCCCCCTATCTTGCAGATATTAAATAGCAGCCACTTATCTAAGCGCCCGCTCACCGCACAGACTCCAAATCAGCACTATCTCAACTGTTTGATATTCAATTTAATTTCGTTCCGAGATAATTCTATATTGAATAGCGCTTACGTGTGTGAAATTTTACAGCGCTTTAACAGACGAAGCTTTGTCCTTTAACCAATTTAGGAAAAAAATATCGGCCGCGCAAAAAATGAACATCCTGTATTTACTACTTCCTGTATTTGGTAAAATTATGACTCGATTAAACTTCACCGATTCACAAAGTTGTAGTTATAAAAAAGATCCACGTGCAAACTATACAGTAAATCCGGCAATATAAAACAATTGAAAGTCACACTGCGGAGTTCAGTCGCAGTCGGATAGAGAAAAGTTCGCTCAGATTGAGGTTTAAATTACAGGCCACGTTGAATTTATTTAATTTTTATCCCGGGATAATTCGAATTTGAGAGCATTTAATTTTCATAACTTAGCGTAATCCCATTTCGGTGAAACCCGATTAGTGTCTAAGCGGCCGTGGCCTATTTGTTATCTTGCTGAGAAAAAACCATTTGAACATTTTTCGGGACAGGCGAACAACAAAATAGCGAAGAACGAGGGGGAGAACGAAGTTGTGTGAGTTAATCATGAAAGCCGAACGCTAATCGCTTCGCATTCGCCGCTTCACTTTTTGTTGTTTCGTCGGGATAAATGTATGACAACTCCGAGATATGTTTGAAGTATATTTATCTGTGTTTTCTTTGTTTAACGGGCTCCTTGTGTTGCTTTCGTGTTAGCAAAAGAATATTATATTTTCAAGGAAGTTTATAAGAACAAAGCAAATGTGTTCCGTATCTAAATAAAATTCAAACTCGATTCTAGACTTCTTAGAATCGGAATCGACATTGTTTTCTTTCGCTGAATGTTTACGAACATTTATACTGAATTCTTGAGTCTGAAACTTTTTAGCTGTATTCAAAGAGCATATCTCTGGAACGGGATATCTAAAATTCATGAGTAGGACCTATCTGGGAGTGGTTAAAGTGGGTCAGCTGAGTAAATTGAAGTAAAAGCCATTACTTTTGTGAACACGCTGTAAATACACGAATTAGTTGAGCGCTTAATTCGTAGGTACACTGTAACCTGGCTGTTCACTTTAATCTAATTAAACTAACCAAGTGAGTGATGAAATAATTACTAACTTTTACTAGTCTTAACCCGTTTTCACTTACACTACACGACGGCTAATTAAAATGCCTAATAAAAGCGCACTGTTGGATTTTCAACTCGGTGATGAGCCGATTGATTGTCCATAAGATTTTACTAAAACATACAAGATCCTCCTACAATAGTCGTTTTAGTTGTCATCGTAATGAGTAATATTAATATTTGTGTATTTTGTGCGCAGTGCCAGAACTGGGAGGACTGGCGCGTCGCCCTGGCTGCTCCAGCGCATTCTCCGCTCCGTCGACCGCTTCCCATCATGAACAAGGTTAGTAGTTAATATTTATAGTACCTACTTACCAATTCTTATCGACTTTATTGTATTGCACATTTTTGTGCTACACCTGCCGAACTATTATCTAGTTTTGACCGTGAAAACGAGCTTAAAATGGGGAGCCAGCATAACAGCCGGTATATGCTGTAAAAATCTCACTGTCAACACTTAGGTGAAGTGTTTTGTCATTCTACCTGATGCTGAATTGAAACTATTTTGACAGCTCACTTCACCTAAGTTTTCACGGTGAGATATTTAATAGCGCTCACTTCACCTGAGTTTTCATGATGAGATTTACCGACGAGAATAGACCGGTTGAACAACTTAAAAAAAAACTCAGAAATTAATAGAGAATACGTACGTATTTGTGTGAAGCCCTAGCTCATGTGATCCCGTAATTTGTTACACGTGGCGTCCCGGTTGCACACTGCTCCGAGTTGGTCTAAATGAAATTATCGAGGCGCGCGTGTATGGAGCAGTATACTGTATCCTTAACATAAAACGTATAAAGGTGCCTTTGTAGTAGTTTAAATTTGTAACAAATATTCAAATTCATAAACATTTTAAAATATAAAGATCTAAGATGACGCCAAAAAATTCCAAAGCATGTCTCACATAATGTCCAGACACTGAAGCTAAATCAATTTTTATAAACAATTACGACACTGCATGTAAAGTATGGACATAAGTCAAATAGTTGAGTCGTAAACGATCAATAAATAACCGGTATGACAAATTTTAATGATCTACGGCTAAGGCTCCACATTTCATATTTGTCTACGAGGCTAATTTATAGACTGTTCAGATAGGAGGTACATTACTCAAGTTAGAGGAAAATTGCTTAATCTTCTGTTCGAATGGAGCAATTATTTTTACCATTGGAGAAAGAGATGGTACGGTAGAAGATGTTGGTGATAGATTGGCTTCTCCGCTACATTTAGCTAATTCGATTCTGCCACGGGACTAGTATTTATATGGACTTCAGAGTAATACCTGTAATGCCTGGTTGATGGCAATAGGCTCACCCGCATTTACATGAGATTTAAGCATAACTAGAGGCGCGATGTTATGATGTGTGTTACCACTTGAGGGTTTGGATGTTCAGGAAAAAATCCAAACGTTTTGAAATAATACAGACAGACACCCTGGTCTCAGCGCAAGAGTTCCATGTTTGTTAGACATTAATAATTTTGTCAATTGTATCAAATCTGATTTTCAGTACATTTTGACAATTTTGACAAATTAGACTATTTTGTTGCGAGTGTGAGCATGATAATTATTTTCAAGGAGCGGTGGTCTGTCTTTAAAGAGTTTTGACTTGGGAAGACTTAAACATGGGAGTTGCAGGGTTGTTCTACATCGCCTCTACATTTATGTGTATGCAACCTTTTTTGTGTAGGTACTAGATGTGTTACTGTACTAGACGTGGTATTAAAGACATTATAATGGGTATTTGACAAAGTTCTGTTGAATGATATTAATGTGTACCTTTTACCTTCTATATAGACACCTACTTGTGTAGATCGTAGATCATCATTTTCCCTTTTTTTTATATTGTGTTTTCACGAACAGTGTCCAAATAAATGTTATTCTTGCTTTCTTTTCTTTTTCTTTCTTTAGATGTGAAGACCTAGAAAAAATTCCAGGTTTAATAATCATAACTATAAAGTTTAACGACACCATTCCTTTAGAAATATCGGCGGAACTTCCAAGTGCTGCACTTCTCAGCACTTTTAATGACGCGCAATAGAAAAGCAGTCGTAACTCGTAACTGATATTTATTGCGAGCCAATTACGTACAATACTGATGAATAATAAACTAGCTTGTGTAGTGGAGTGAATAAAGAAATAGGTGTAAGTACCTATTAAAGTTGAATTACTTATACGATTCTTTACGTTGTAGTTATGATAGACGGATATTTGCACACTCTGTAAGCAAGTGAATTGTAATGGGCCAAAACTTAGTCTAAACGTTGTACAAAATAATTGACCGAATATTCACTTAACGTATGATATGTATTTAGTTTAGAAAAGATCATGTAATTGGACGATATTGTTTTAATTTAACAGACTTTCTTAAAACATAACGCTAATCACAATTCCGAATAATCTCCAAACCTTTATAGGTAAATATATCACGAATAAAACGGTAAACTCAAAAACAAAACACGATTATCAAAACATTTCGCGTTCGCAATTCAAAACAAAAGTGGGCTAATGACGTCATCACAAACAGCGCAAGCGTTCACGCTGTAAGTCAAACAAAATGCAATAATCCGGCAAGTAAGCATCGTAGCAACTGTTCGCCTAATTAAATAGACTACCCCCCATTAAAATGCACGCAAGTGACGTCACTATAAGGTAGCAGATTCAACGGTACCGCCAACCAAACAAATAGGTTTACAAGCAAAAATATTCATCTTTCGACTACACTGATAACTTTTGTTGCAAGCGCAACACTGACAAATGCTTACACTGACTGGACAGGGACAGGTCCACACAAAGCTGTCTGTTTCTTTCTTCATTAAATTCAAAATTTAAAAAACCCCCGACAAAAACAAAGCATCTAAAAAGTAAAAAAATAATATTTAATGGCCCTTTAAGTTTAACATGAAAGTTGAAGGTAATATTTTGATCCAACCATCGTCGTGTCGGGGACGGCTAATACAAACGCCAACACATACTAGGAATAATGAATGTATGCTGTTGTAGAAAGGATAGCTGCTGCTAACTTCCTATTTTCATTAGCCGTCCCGCACGACGACGCTTGGATCAAAATATTACCTACAACTTTTATGTTAAACTTAAAGGGCCATTAAATATTATTTTTTTACTTTTTAGATGCTTTGTTTTTGTCGGGGGTTTTTAAAATTTTTTGATTTAATTTTATTTCCAGCTTTTTAAATTTTATATTATATTACTAGTAGAAACGCTACGGTCAATACGCACCTCGCCGAAATCTGCGTAGCTGTACGTATTTTTGCTACAGTGAAGCTTGTTACTAATTTACTCTCATTTATCTTTCCTACTCCATCATCAGACTCTGATCACCATCTATCTGTAACCTATTTGTTGAGACCTTTCCAATGAGTCCAAACACGATACCTCTGCTGTAAGTTGGTGAGGGAGTTGGGTATCCTGCAAATTCCAGGTGATGCTGCAGCACCAGCTCAAGGTTACTATATTCTTTTCATATCATTGAAATAAGAGAATTCTAAATTTCCAAGCGATTAGACCTGAGGAAGATGCTGACATCCATTCATCAACTAGAAAAGAGCTGTTAATCTTCAAACGGCTGAACCGATTTTCTTGAATCATAGCTAAGAACACTCTCGATCAAGTCATCTTTCAAACAAAACCAAAAAAATCAAAATCGGTCCAGCCGTTTGGCAGCTACGATGGCGCAGACAGACACACGGATACACAAATACACACGTTAAACTTATAACACCCCTCTTTTTCCGTCGGGGGTTAAAAAGACCATCTCAGACAGTTATCTGCATGGTCCTCAAATAATCTGCCCAACACAAAGTCGGAACTTTAAAAAAAGAGACTGTAACCATCTAAGTGACTATTTCTAAGTTTTGTTCGGTATTTCTTCTCAGAGTTTCGACTGAATAGGAAACACCGACCTCATCTACATAGTTTTAAAATATTTCCATCATTCATCAGATAACTTTTTAAAAGACACCCTAATAATTAAGTATCTTGTTGACTTTCTTTTTAATTTTTATGTATAATTATTTCTAGCATATAATCGTTTTGGTTAAACTTAGGTAAGCTTATACGTTATAACACTAATAACATTTTTTTTGAACAAATAATTAAAAGAGAGATGAAAATACTTGTTTGCTTAGCTTACTCGGCCCAAGTAATTCAATACAAATTCATTTTAGTATACCATAGACTTTAACAGCAGACGAAGCATTGTCAAAAAGCAGTTGCAAGTTAGCAACCGGTATACTTATCTCTTTGTTTGACGGTACTAGCACCAACCTGCAGTAACTCAAGCGCCGGGAAGTTCTTTCAGTACCGACACTCGGTTAAGTAATTAATTCTTTGCCGTTCTGTTTGAATAAATCAAGTAGTCAACTTCAATGTTATAACATCGACTTTTGAACGTTAAATCCTACTTTGAATTATTTGCTATTTAATCGATTTAATGGTGTTTTAAGATCTTCATCAGTCAACATTACGTTAATTATTTGTTTAAATTACAAAATTGAGTTAATATCACTCATTTATTTTGTTAGATGTCAGCTTTTGTCTTTTAATAATGGTTTTCTCTACTAACTTGAAAGTTAAGCTTAATGTTTTAGTATGGATTAGCATAATCAGCGTATAATGTTTCCACTGCTGGGACTAGGAATCAGCCTATAATGTTCCCACTGCTGGGACAGGGCCGTAATTTACAACTGGGCCCAGTGCGGGTTGGTGGATGTCACATGTCTTCGACTTTTTCGTTCTAGGACATGCCGGCTTCCTCACGATGTTTTCCTTCACCGTTTTTGAGAGCAGTGGTGATGAAAAAGAAATTAACACAAAGTAAAGCGCCTGTCAGGGTTCAAACCTACGTCCTACAACTCGTTAGTCGCGGCCGTTACCACTGGGCCACCACTGCTCCCCTAATGCTATTTGTATAACCACAACTTTAAACTTAGTCTATATTAGTCTCATTTTTTTTATTACTTATTCAGATTCATCATAGCATAGGTACTAGCTTTTCCTCGGGACTTCGCCCGCGTTTGAATCGGAATTAATCCCACAGGAACTTAGTACCGGAATAAAATAAAAGTATCCTATGTCCTGGTCATGGTATACCCATTAGCCTCTCATCTAACTATGACTATATTTCCAATCCCTTAAATCCCGTATAAAGTTTTATTTTTATTTTGTGTAAATACCTACACAAATATTTCAATGTTACATGCACAGACATGTGAATTTTAAAATCATTCCTTATTTTAGCCCTTGGAGGATGATTTCACAAACACGCTGAAACACGTTATTCTTTATTTCTGACCAATATCATGAGTTTGGATTTTCATTAAGGTAAAAAAATCTCCCTTTAGGATCCCCTTTAGGATTATTTTTGAGACATAAAGGAGCCTTAGTCCTTCCCGATGATACCATCTATCTCCTTGCCAAATGTTATCGAAAATCGTTCAGTAGTTTATACGTGAAAAGGGAACATAGGTACCGACAGATTTACTGTCTGATTTATAATAATATGTATTAGTATGAATTAAATTATTGAGGTTATCCATCTTTAAAAGCCGAAGCGCCAACAATCCTTTGTCTTCAAAAAACTTTGATACTCTTCAAAATGTTCTACCATCAATCTCTAAACAAACACACAACCCTTGCTCTTTACCGCACTAATGTGTGTTGCAGACATATTTCATCAAATCTATCCATTACCCGAGAAAAAAGCAAATCAAACTACAGAAAAGAGTTCAAAGGCCCGGCGCAGAGTCTTTTAGATTTCGTTCATACACTTTTAAGAGATACAAGCAATATCCATCAAGCAAATAAAATAATAACTGACGTGAGGAGCGAGGCCCGGCGCACACTGCACGAAATCCCCGCTTAGTTTAGTTCCACTACTGTCCTGAGCTCCTATTTGCAATAAACACGTCCCGTGTGGTCCCACAACTAGGAACAAGTTTCACAGACTTGTTTGCACTTTGAAATGTTAAAACTGGGACTTTAGTTCGTAAACGGCTTGAATTTCTTTGGTCTCTCGTGAACTCTGAATTAGCTACGGTCGAGATCTTTAAGAAATGGGTTTTCCTTGTTAAAACTACATGAGCAAGTATAACCAAGTGTTGAAGAAAATAGACGGGAAGCAAAATGTAAGAGATTTTTAAGTTTGCTCGTCATTTCCATTGAAATTCATTTTGGTTTTAGTCTGTCTGTACGTAAATGTTTTGTTGATTTTAAATTTATCTATAGTCATCGCCATTTATGTAATGTTATAACTATAATCTACCGCAACCCAGTTACTGGGTTGTGGAGGTCAGATAGGCCGTCGCTTCCGGTTAGACTGGAAGTCGACGACAACATAGTTGGGAAAAGGCTAGACAGATGATGACTTTAATCTACTGCATATATTTAAAAAGACGTCTCAATTATTTAAATTGAGGTTTTCCTTATCTATATACATCATCATCATCTTCCTGCCCTAGTCCCATGTTACTTGGGGTCGGCGCAACACGTTTTCTTTTTCCACTCTCCCCTGTCAACCGTCACGCTATCATTCACTCCCTTCTCTTTCTTATCATTCGTCACACAATCGGGTGTAGACCCCGCTCGCCCCTTGGATCTTGCCCCTAATTACCTAAGTGTCGCCACTTACCCACTCGCCCTTTCGAATATTAGATGGCCCGAGTCGCCCCCGATTGTTAGTAGGTTATAAGTACAGTCAGCACTCTACGTTTTTAAATATTAAAATAAATATTATTTTCTTAAAACTTCTATAAAAATCTAATAAAAAGTACTAGGCTTGCATGAGTTCAAGATAGTATTACAATCATATTAGTATTATCCCAATATTATGATTGGGATGAAAGGGACATAAATAGTTTATAACTAACAAAAAGTACTAGGCTTGCATGAATTCAAGATAATATTACAATCATCAAGTATTCTTTAAACTTCAATCAAAACCCAACAAAGTACTAGGTCTGAATAAATTCACGTTTAGTTATACTTACTAAACTAATTAGCAAATAACGCAAAACGCATCTCTTCCACATAGAAAAAACGAACATAGAAAAAGAAAGCATTATATATACGACTTTCTCAACGGGTAACATATTTTAAAAAACCTTTAGTTTATTGGACCCATGAAAAAGGTTCCTTTTGTTATAATAGGTAAGCCAGGTAGCAAAAACTATCACAAGTGTCACGAGTTGATGAGATTACAGATAGAGTTATTAAAGTAATCAAATATAGCGTTATTCATAACGTCTGCATTTTGCTGTCTGACTGTACCTTTTTTGGTCAATGGTAATGCCGCAAGGGGCGAGTCGGTACATCAAAATAATTATTTAAATATCAATTTTCCACTCGCCCCTTCGTAAGGGGCGAATCGGTACACAAAAATAATAAAAAACGGGGCGAGTGGGTCATTTTAATCTAAGGGGCAAGATCCAAGGGGCGGGCGGGGCCTACACCCATCCAACTTTTCTTTGGCTTTCCTCTCCCGCTCCGTCCATCAACATTTATATTCAACACTTTTTTAGTCACATGCGTTTCAGCTTTAAGTGTTTATCTGCATGTCCGCGTTGTTCTTCTAAACCACGCAACAGATTTTGATGAGGTTTTCACCATCGTTTAGAGAATTTATTCCGGAAGGTTTATGTGTATAATACGTTAGTATTATTGTTGTCAATTGTTGTCAAGTCTTAAAAACCGTGCCTAGCAGGAGCGGGTCGCTCGTTATATTCATAAGTCGTGACCCGATTATCTATATCCGTTACCATTACACTTATTTACGAAAAAGGAATAATAATATTCTTTGCATTATCCGGGGAGGTTAACAATCCAATCCAAATAACTCTGAAATTCACCTGTCGTCTAAGCAATGATTTCAGCAGTTAAACAACCGAAAAACTCGAATATGCATGGCGGTGTTTTGTCTAAAAATAAAATGAAGTGAGAACGAGACTCGAATAAAAATGTCTCGGCGTCCAGGAGAGGCTTATTATGAAGGCAATATTCTGTTACGCCGCCGGAATTTATATTTAACCGCTAAACATCAGCTCCTCGTATTCTGTGTCACGTAAATTAGAGCCGTCGTAAACTACTTAACATTCTTTTATCGACTAATTATATCAACAAATAAACAACGAATTAATTAATGCCGAAAGCGGTTAATGTTACGCCTTACATAGCGAAAATTCTGGGTAAAACTCTTCCAGTCTATTGATGTAAACAATTTATTGTATCAATAATTCTCAGAAACGAGTAAATACCAGAGGGTTTGCTATAAGCCGGATTTAGGCGCGCATTATATCGGTTAAAGGATTTTTATCTATTTTTCGCATAATCGTCAGGTTTTAGGAGATTTTTCGCTGTTCTGCGCTGTAATCGTGTACAGATACATCTGTGGAGCAATTTAAAAATGTAAAGGTGAGCGAGGCGAGGAAATGCGAGATGTGTGGAATAGCGTTTCCCGCTCGTTTGACGGCGCCGGGTAAATGGTGAAAAGTCAATTCATTTTCAAGACCACTTTACAGCAAACATTGTCAGTATCCCAATGTTATTTTTCACTGAAAATGTTATTTGTAGTCGGATAACACGCTCTATACCGTTTCCGCGCCATTGCGAGGCGTTCGCTGCCCGCGGCTTTCCACGCTCGAGCATAAATATTTGATATCAAGCAGGCGCAAACCACAATTTTACTTTATCACATGACGCGCGTTTGTTGCTCTATTTCAACCGACGATTACTTGTTTACAAACGTTATTACGTCGCATGAATGACGCGCGATAATTAATGTGTGAATGTACGAGTCGAAATGATGAAATGTAGTACGTGATAAGTGGTCCAATATAGTGGTGTAATGAGGCCGCAATGGGCTATTATCGTTATCCTATATACATTGGGGCGGAGGCCTCCCCTGCCGGGCAGAGGATCCAGTGACCCTTGACCTAGTCCGGTAGGGTAGGCACCTCCCCCGGACTTTTCTCCCCCGATACCCCAACTACAGTTCCATAATCAAAATTCCGAGGTATTCTGTTTATAGAGGGTGCATGCAATATAATCGAATATTCGTTATTAGTAGGATCACAAAGCAGACGAGAGTGCTAACAAAGCATAAACTGCACGTTATTCAGAATACCGAGTGAAGTTCGGCTGTGGCCTGTGACAAAGAGGTTGAATGATCGAATCTCCTAGTCCGTAGTCTGAACTGTAGGTTCATAGGTAAATCCTAATGTAAATAATATAAATATGTTGGTTGGTATCAATCTACGTACCCAAATATAGCCTGCCCATCTTGGATAGGTATTACAGCACTTTTATAAATATCATTAAATAAGTGATTATTTGATGATTTCTAAAATTTGTAATGGTCCCACGGAACACTACAAAAGGATTTCCACTGCCAAATAAAGACCATAATAATTAATTCCGCCAAAAACTCCCATACAAAATGGTTGCAAAAAACCCTAACTGACTAGAGCAAAAACATACTAACAACATTATTTTGGCGAGAAAATCGCTAAACAGAAATTACATCACGCAATTTATACCACACATCATGCCCAGTATATTTTGACAGGCGGCAAATTAGGAAACTAAAATAGTAGATATACTGTATTATCCATATTATTGTTTTGTGCTTTGACAAGCAGCGCCACTACGAAGGACCAGGATATATTGGGCGATTTATACACTTAAGATACTAATCAATATCAGATTACACGCTAAAGATAACAATGATGACATAAGCGTTACACTTGTGATAAAGAAGCTAAGGTTTGATGTTGTAGACTGACAGCCACGGCACAGATCGTCAATGATGAGATTAGGTCCCATGGGGTGAGGGAGAACCAATCGCATTTGCTCTTTGAAATCCAATACAAGCTTCTGATCGCTTCGATTCAACAAAATCAATTCGTTATTTTTATATAAGTTACATTTCGAACGTAAAACATCAAAGTAGCCATGTTTTGTAACTGGCCAATGAAGTAAGTTCTAAATTCAAAGTGACACAAATTCGTAAAACAATGGTAGAACCCGTCAGCCTTAACTTTGAGACAAATTATTAAGGAAACGACGCTCTGGAATATGCCATAACACGTCAGCCTTATTCAACTCTTCATCGTGAAGGATTATTGGACGGAATTATGGTTCGGGAACACTCGGGCGGTCTCGTGATTACCTCGGAGATAATAGAAAAGCTTTGTTTTGTTCTTAACACGATAATACCGTTATGTCGAGTGCTGTCGGGTCTGTTAGTACAGATGTAGTCGGAAGGGATTGGACGGCTCTAACTAGATGGTATGCGTAGGTATGACTTTCTTTTTGTTTATTACAAAAAGCTTTTTGTTTGTTGTTTATTTTTTTGAGGTACCTAATATTCTAAAGAGCCGTTCGGTGTTTTAGAGTGTTCAGACTTGTTAGGGTTTCCAGTTTTCCACCTATGATTTGGCTGCTTATAGTCCCAACTCGGACATATTTTATAGTCTCAAGGTAGATTGCTATAATGTGCAGAACCCTATCACACAACTCTTGCATGTTAACACATAATGAAAGTACAGACACCGCCATTTTGTATAGTTTTTAAGGTATATCCATATGTTAGACTTGACTACAATTGCAGCCATTATAAACAAAATTATGAGTATCCACTTCAATGAAAAAATCACCATATCCGATTTTTTTACATATTCGCTTTACTATAAGTTACATTCAAGTAATAACTCATTCCCCACCATTGCCCCACTTAAATTAACATTATAATGACCACCGTTAGACACACATCATTTGCTATGCAGACGCAGTAATCCCTCAAGCCGATATCAATATGCGGAATGCAATACATATCCAATTACAAACGTCATTAGTCGATTGACCAGTAATTCTATGGACAGACCACTATCCTATAATTAGTTCCTGGTAAACTGTACTTTATATATATTAACATAGGAGATACTAATAATAGACCTAACTACTCAGCTGTTTGTGTTATTGGATCTTCAAAGAGATGATTCAATTACTATCTCCTGTGTATTACTGTGTGCCTGGTACCTGGTAGGTAGTATAATAATTATAGAGGTTGATTCTCTATAACTATGTAAAGGCCTTTCGCAGGAACTGATGTGCCTCTCAAAAGGAGATTTAAACATACTATGCCTATTAGAGCATACCTAGAAAGAAGACTTACCTATATTAATATTGTGTTACATCATCTTGTTGGATATTGGATTACCGGTAAGACGGTGACAAACACAGTAGGTACATGGATACAAGATCAATGTTACTGGGCCATAGAATCCTGATTCAAATATAATTATACTTTGGTTAATCAAACTTTAAGATTTGAAAGCTCGCAGAACTGAGAATTATTCTCTTTACTCACCATTCCTACCTTTTTGGCACTACCTCTAACCTCTATATTTCGTTTCATAAAGCTTTATATCTAAAACACGCTTACACGTAACCTTCCAGAGACCAACACCGGCAAAATTACATAACGCCAGAAAGAAAGAAAAAGCTCCGCGAAAAAGAGTCTCTTCAAAAAATAGTGCAGAAAATAATTGAGTTTTATTATTTAAAGCGCAATCCTGTGCAAGTACAAATTAGGCACAAAGACAGGCATCCGAGTTACGTCAACAAAATATCTCGGACACAGGCCATGGAGACCGACACGGATACTCGCAGATTCTTACTAGAAGTGAAATCTGTCGGGCTTTTAATTGTGCCTCGTTGGTCGCAAGCCCGAGCTAGGCATGAGGTACTGGGTTCGTTAAAACTGAACGTTTTTGTAGAATTCGTTATGATGGACACTATAACTCTACATGGTGAACATAACTAATACATGTGAAGTAAACAAATCGAGCAGCGCCGTTACAATTGATTAAAAGAAATAGTGAAAAGTTCATTATTATAAATGCCTTTTTACCTGTTTAATTTTATAATTACACTGATGAAATATTTAATTAAAATCGCTTCTCCTATTAATTAATAAGCTGTTACATCAACAATTTATTCATAAACAGTAAAAACAGAAACACGGAATAAGTATAAACAGTTGAATACAAATTAATGTTATAATTTATATGTCGCCACAGGACATTGGGGAGGGGTCATGGTTCCGTCCTCTAACATTGTTGTGGGCTGTTTGTGTATCTCAGGCAATTAATAGATGATATCAGCTTCTTACACTTAGTTTCTACGGTTACACAAATCTCAATTAACAACTATTGACCTAATTAATCTTGTCCATTAATTATAATAACAGAAATAAAATAATAAAACTTTGGAAGAATATTGTGCGCACGCTCACGCGGAACTGTCACACGTTCATGAGATGTGTTCTTCAGCCCTAGGGCTGCAGGGTGACTTGCGCTCCTGTTGTTTCCCACGCCCTCGGCCTCCGGTCCTTAGATTCCGTCAGCAACACTGTATTTTCATGCGACATATAAATATCCTTTATATATTTACTATAATTATGCTGTCATGCTCATCAATCTTAAACATTGCAGTAAATTAAGCCTCTAAGAGTATAGTAGTGCAATTAATATTTGAACAGCCATTGAGAAGAAAAACAATACAGTATTTTTCAGCATAGCTCATCTAGAATCCCTAATCCGTTGTAGTCGCTCTTTTCTTAGTTAATTGGGCTTCATTATTTATTTTTCTGTCTTGTTTTCGTCGTCTCTTCACAGTGAACGACAAAATGAAATGCTTTTTTGGGTCTCTTATTTCATTGTTAGTGGGTATTATCACTCTGCACCTCGTATAATGTGTTTCAGTAAAAAACAAGGCGCTTTGTCTTCATCATTGTATTTAAAATTTGTCTGGATATCAAGGAAATGTTTTTAGTAGAAAATTTTACTACATAGTTGAAATTACTCAGAAAATACACGCTTTGTTGGACTAGACTAAGACCAAATTCCATAAGTTCTTTTCTTCATACTCAACAAAAGCTCAAACTTTAACCGTTCTACTACAAAAGTATAAAAATATAAAGCCGAAATAACTCGGAACGTGCGCAGAGAATTTCTTAGAAAAATAAAACTAAGAACATTTTATTGGATATAAAAAATTTAAACATAAAACTGTAATTAACCGGTTGGCCGACCAACAAATAAACTGAAACTTGGAAAGGCAACGTAGACTTTATTAATTATTTTCAGCAAACGTGGAAAATTTGCGACGGAAATGTGAGTAGCCATGAATAGGGTATGCTCGGAATGAATCTCTGAGAGTGCATTTATGAACCAAATGAAAACTATCTTTGAAATTATGTTTCAAAAGACTTCTTTTGTAAGTGGAGGGAACTAGTAGCTAAGTAAGTGTAACCGCCTCTGTGGTCTAGTGTTTAGACCTTCTGCCTCAGACCCAGAGGTCCCGGGTTCGATTCCCAGTGGG
Organism: Lithophane semibrunnea; assembly: GCA_947363905.1. Taxonomy (NCBI): domain Eukaryota; kingdom Metazoa; phylum Arthropoda; class Insecta; order Lepidoptera; family Noctuidae; genus Lithophane; species Lithophane semibrunnea. Next base: position 9,654,971 of record OX376198.1, read on the forward strand.
GGCAAAATTTTCTGCTCGGTTTGGTTGGTGGTAGGGCTTGTTCAAAGTCCGCCAAGCTAGCCACCACTATCTTATCTAAGTCTGTCGCCATAACAATAATTTCCGTTCCTCTGCGGTTCAGGTGAAGCTCGCGTCCACCTTTGATCATCACTTTCCATCAGATGAGATGCAGGCCAAGAGCTTCCACGTTGTGGTAAAATAAAAAGTCGTGTAGGTAATTTAAAAGTACCCGTACTGAGCTTTGCAAATGTATTCATTGGTTAGTATTTTAATGATTCTTGTGCCCTTTATCATCGATGACTACTTATTAAAGCAGGATATGGAATAAAAACTCCTTATCTGATTGAAATGAAGCTAACGCAATCGGATATTAATCAGTCTAATTTCACTTAATTATACTCACTAGACCCTGGTCATGGCGATCGAAGAACAATATTTATTATTCACCTAGTGTCTGTTGCGTTATAACCTATAGTCCACCTTTTGAAAACAACAAATTGGTAACGAAATCTATTTCGTTTTAATTATTATTGTTATCTTAATTACTTACGTTTAAATTTTCCATTTTTTTGCTAAAGCCCTTTTGTTTTTTTATCCTTACCGACATGTTCAATATGAAAAGTATTTCCAAACATACATTTGACTATAGTAAATACAACTGAAAATTGGCTTTAAAAACCTTTGTAAACTTTATCTTTTGCAATTTCAAAAAAACCAACGCAGTGTAATAATAGTTAAATTTTTTTAACTACAAAATATTGTTTTAATAAAAACTCACGATCAGATGTAAAACTGAAAAAATAAAATAAATACAAATATTTATTGAACGCGTTCTACAAATTGAAATACTTGAAAACGTTTTGATTAAACCTGAAATTCAATGGAAAACATTGACAGTTTCAACAGCCTTTCATTTTGGACACTTTGTTAAAATCAGCAACATCAGTTTAACAATATTTTTGGAAGAATACAAGTTTTACCCTGAAAATGGAATTAAATTTTTGATGTATTGAATGCGTGAGGTAGGTACCTATATTTCTAGTTTTTTTTTTTAAATTAATGATAGCTAAGTTGATACATAAGAACAAGTTTCATTCATATTTACAGCCAAGCTGGTATTTGAGTATATTCACGAAGTCAAAACAGTGACACTTCTAGCAACCATAAAACCCTATTTCCATGAAATTAGTATAACAATATTTGCAAGTAGGTATCCACGAATTTATTGGACACGTGGCCAAACGAATGGACTCCAGAGAAAATAACATTACTATATAGTACCGTTATTTTTGCGTATCGTAAAACTGAAACTTGTTACCATAAATTGGCAGCGATGTCTGCAAGGGAATTGATTTCTTGGCTGTAGTACTAAAAATATATAATGACAAGACTGCGCTTCGAAAAGACCAAATAATTTATGCTTTCGTTTACACTAAGATTCACACTGTTTCGCACGGTTTTTATATCATGACAAAACATCGTGATTTCTTTAATTAAGTTTAATATTAGTATTATACATAAATATAAACCATCTGGAATAAATTCTCTAAATAATGGTGAAAACCGCATCAAAATCTGATGCGAGAAGTTTAAAACACAAGCGACCAAATGAACTTTGTGAGGCAAATAAGAAAAGAAAAAATTTAATTAAAAATTTAAAAAACCCCCGGCTAAAAAAAGCGTCTAAAAAGTAAAAAAATAATATCATAAAAGTTGTAGGTAATATTTTGATCCAAGCGTCGTCGTTTTGGGTGACGGCTAATACAAACGCCAACACACTAGGCATAATGAATGTATGCTGTTGTAGAAAGGATAGCTGCTGTTAACTTCCTATTTTCACTAGCCGTCTCCCGACACGACGACGCTTGATCAAAATATTACCTACAACTTTTATGATATTATTTTTTTTACTTTTTAGACGCTTTTTTTTGTCGGGGGTTTTTTAAATTTTTAATTTAATTTTTATTTGCAGCTTTTAAATTTTATATTATATTACTAGTAGAAACGCTACAATCAACACGCAGCTCGCCGAAATCTGCGTAGCTGTACGTTTTTTGCCACAGTGAAGCTTGTTACCTACTAATTTACTCTCATTTATCTATATGTAACCTATTTGTTGAGACCTTTCCAATGAGTCCAAACACGATACCTCTGCTGTGAGTTGGTGAGGGAGTTGGGTATCCTGCAAATTCCAGGTGATGCTGCAGCATCAGCTCAAGGTTACTATATTCTTTTCATATCATTGAAATAAGAGAATTCTAAATTTCCAATCGATTAGACCTGTGGAAGATGCTCACATCCATTCATCAACTAGAAAAGAGCAGATAATTTTCAAACGGCTGAACCGATTTTCTTGAATCATAGCTAAGAACACTCTCGATCAAGTCATCTTTCAAACAAAACCAAAAAAATCAAAATCGGTTCAGCCGTTTGGCAGCTACGATGGCGCAGACAGACACACAGATACACAGATACACACGTTAAACTTATAACACCCCTCTTTTTCCGTCGGGGGTTAAAAAGGGCTTACTGCGAGGGTCTCATATTTGAAAATATACCATATCTCCGAAACCATTGAGCCTAAAATAAATAAAAAATAGAGAAATTCTCGTCTCGATATGTTAAGATAATCACCCATCCACGGACTAACCGCGACAATACGCTTGTCGCGGTTAGTCCGTGGATGGGTGATTTTGGTGGTGAGGCAAAGATCTTTGCGATAACTAGAAATAAAACAGTTAAGGCGATAACGAGTTGGGTGTAAATCTCTAATACGGAGTGCGTAGGAGTTCCATTAAGAGGAAATCGGTTTATTCAAGTGATTCATAGAATCGACGATAAGCAACTAATGCCCTCTCACTTACCGGTGCTATATTTTCTTTACAACGTCTTGAGAATTATTGTTGATTTTAGAAGTTTTAGGAATACGTGGGATGAATTATGAAGCCAGCTCCAAAATTGATCCATACCCGTATGGTGAATATTGACACTATGCCCAATATGTAGAGCAAAGTGGGCAAAGGTATCGAAGAAAAGGATCTCCTTCTCCTATAATAAGACTGATAACATTTCTCTACATATAGTTACCATAGGTTTTCAAATCAAAGTTCCATTAATTTAGTAAATCACACTGTTTACGGTAAGTATTTCTTTCATTTGCGCTATTCTTTATTTATTTAACGATTTATGTACACACAATAAACAGACGAAAAGAACAGAAAAATACGTACAAAGGTGATGCTTATTTCTAAATAAATTTCCTTCAGCATACCTGCGATAGGAAAGTAGATAGAGAGATGTAGACACACTGTATGTAAGAGTAGAGAGAAAGTAAAATACATGAAGATCAAAAACAATTCACTTAATAAAATAAAACAAATAATACGAGAATATACTTACCTACCTAAATAAATACTTCTAAAATAAATATCACTAAGATATTCCTTCTGTTCCTGTATTCTTCCTGTTTTAGTAAAGGTTTGTAGAACATATATTTACGTAATAATATTATTTAAATGTTATTTATAGAGCATTTGTACTAAGTTTTAGCATTATTTTATTTTATTCGTAAAGTATTACGTTACTTATCTAGAAATGGTTCAACTAATGTAGCCGCGAGATGTGTAACAGTTGGTTAAATTAATCAATGTTACAGTGAGCAAGTTTACTAAATGTTCTGTTTGATATTATTCATGTTTAACTTATTCAATTAGTTGGTATGTGGTTCGCAGCTAAGTAGATAAGCAATTAATTCTGTGGTTATGGGGCAGTAGAGTAGGAAGGCATCTGCATCTATGGAGTATATGCTCTCGTTTCTACAAAAATAAATTCGCATAATCTAATCCCTTTTTAACCTAACCGGGGATGTACTTGTACCGTATATTTTGGTTTACGCGTGTGCCACCCGGAGGTCGAGGTGCCTTGGAGGAATGGTATCTATTGTAATATTGCCGGTAAAATTGATTTTTCTTTCCAAAATATCTGCCAGGCGTAGGCAAAAGCCCCTGCCAGGGTTGCGGGTTAGTCCGAAAGGGATACCGGTATCTTGGCAACAGGCAACTGAAGGAACACGGCTGGGTTTTAGTCAGTAAAAGTCTGACACGCCCTTCCGCTCCACCCAGAGCGGAAGAAGTCATTGGATGACATCCCACCCACAAAAAAAAAACAAAAATAATATGCGTAGGCAAAAGCTACAAATGATATCTACATAAGTAAAAGGAACTGTTTCTGTCCATACATCACCATCATTATCGTTAACAGCCTTGTTCTATCCACTGCTGAGTATAGGCCTCCTCCCTTTTTAACCCCCGCCCCGACGGAAAAAGAGGGATGTTATAAGTTTAACGTGTGTGTCTGTCTGTTTCATCGTAGCTGCCAAACGGCTGAACCGATTTTGATTTTTTTTGTTTTGTTTGAAGGGTGACTTGATCGAGAGTGTTCTTAGCTATGATTCAAGAAAATCGGTTCAGCCATTTGAGAATTTCACAATGGGAACAAGCCTGAGATCGCGAAAAAAAAAACTGTTGCCTACAATTTATGTTCGCATAGCTCGTCAAAATGTAGGAGCAGCAGAGTTTTTTCTTTTGTCCATTGCTTACTGAATATTGATGGATGTATTTGCATACATCCATAATGAGCATAAAGATAACAAGACAAAATGAGTCACCATCACTACACACAATAATTTGGCTAGTTATTTAGCTAGTTATATCATGCTATGTATTAAGAATTTACTCTTAGAGCAAAGGCTTACTTTTGCATGTTGTGTATTTTATTCAAAGAAACAATTTCTGAAGTTCAGAAAACCCTAATTACCAAGAACCAATGTCTGAAATTCTTAACACTCTTGTGGCGGTATCTACATCGCCGCATGCGAACTACGCATCAAAGACCTGACGTCACACAAAAATCATGACTTCACATAAATCCTGCATCGCGCAATTAAAGTTTACCTTATAGTGGACATAATATACAGGAACCCATAACCCAACATTAATTGTTGGACAGTTGCCCGCCAGACACAACACCCGTCTGATCGGAGGATCCTCCCTTTTCTGTGATGGATGAGTGAACTTTACACCCTGTTCCACATTCCCTCAAAATTTCCAAGAACCAATGTCTGAAATGAAATTCTGAACACTCTAATTTCTAAGAACCAATGTCTGAAATTCTGATCATTGTAATTTCCAAGAACAATGTCTGAAATTCTGAGTGTTCAGCATTTTAAGAACCAATGTCAGAAATTCTGAGTGTTCAGCATTTCCAAGAACCAATGTCTGAAATTCAGAATTATGTACCTTTGCGTAGTCACTAAATGATATCACAATTCAGTGCTACATCTCCGAAATGATCTAATATCTGAGCTCCTTTAAACAGCAGTTCCCTTAAAAAAGGATCAATATTATAATAATAATACCCTTTACCATGGCTATCCAATAAACCAACATTGGGTACACGTGGCCAATTTACTTTTATGAATAAATCGCAAGCAACGGCTGGTAACCGACAATTTGCGCGGCGAGTCGTTCCGACTTTATTATTTCACCACTTCATATTTCGGGGTGTTTATTAATGATTTTGTAATTGGTGGGCTGTCGCTCGCAGTCGTATTTATGTGGCCCATTACATGGGATCGCCAAAAATGTGTACCGACGTACCGACGACGCGGCGACGGTGCAGCACAATGGCAAATTTTCATATTGTGGCGAACGTCAGCGGCTTTCACTCCGCTTTGATTATTTAATATGGATTACGCTGTGGCTTATTGTTTTCATATTGTGATACGTGTCAAAATACCACTGGGCGTTCGTATAACGTACCTTTTAGTGAAATTCAGTCGAATTCAGTCTGACCTAGTGTTTTAACTTAATACTGTTTGCGCTCACCGCTCTCCGTGCTCGCTTCATAATGACCGAGTTAAATAATGTACATATTCTACAATGCGATAGGAATTTCAGATTGTTTTAAATGCTTCACATAGCTACAAAGTTCATATAAATTAATTAAAAGCAAATAGGGGCAGACAAGGATCTCGCCTTTAATTGACGCATAATAGAAAGAAAGAGAAAGCTAATTACATAAGGCCCGCGGCTTCCATACCAACATTATATTATTTACTGTATCTCATAGCATAAGCATAATAATCCGCCTATAATGTTCCCACTGCTGGGACACAGGCCCGCTCTCTTCGAGAGCGAGTTGTGATTTACCACGCGAGGCCAGTGAGCGATGGTAGATGTCACATGTCTTCGAATTTTTGGTTCATAATAATGAACGAAAACATTGTATTAATATAGCTATGTAGAGTGAATTAGGATAATTTTCCGGGCACTATGCCAAAAGGAAGGAAAATTAATATCCGCATATAGACTTACGGCTAAACTACGACGATATTACGAACACATTGATCAACAACAATCTGAATTATATCTTTAAATGACGCCAATAAATGTATTAATACTTATACATATCTACAGTTTAAACAAATATAATTTGACTAGCTGACTCCACAGACGTTGAGATATGTCCAAATTTTAAAGAATTGCATCCGAATCTGCTAATTTTCCCCGAAAAATGTCATTTTTTTATTTTCTTATAAACCTGATTCCGACTATTACGAACATTTTAAAACAAATAATACATATAACAGCCGTTCTGAAGTGGTCCGTTTACCGACAAACAGCATTTCATTTTTATTATCTTATTATTCTCTTTATTTCATTTTTCATACTTATAAATTATATTTTTAAATATTAGAATAAAAAATTATATAAAACATTTAAAAATATAAAAAATAGTAGCCCACCGGTATCGGGAACAGGGTCAGGGCTCCAGAGAGAGGAACCTCCTAACGATGCGAGCCGTGTCCAGGAGTACAGCTTTCTGAATCAAGCCCTTAATCCAGCTGCCCAACGAGAGCCTCCTTAGGTGTTGGTCGAGGCTCTTGGCAATTAAGCCATTGGCTGATACGACTATCGGCACAATGATCGCAGAGTTCACATCCCACATGTCGACAACCTCGTGAGCCAAGTCAAGATACTTGATTTGTTTATCTTTCTCGGCCTTCACGAGGTTCCCGTCATGCGGGACCGTTATGTCAATGATCATTGCGCGCCGCTCTGTTCGATCCACCACCACTATATCAGGCTTATTGGCAACAATAGTCCTGTCAGTGATGATGGATCGATCCCAGTACAATGTGATATTTCCATTTTCGAGAACTGGTTCGGGCACGTACCTGTAGTACGGCACTTCCGATTCCACTAGGCTGTATTTCAGAGCAAGTTGCTGATGGATAATCCTGGCTACAAGGTTGTGTCTATGCAAGTACTCTCCGTTAGCTGGATGAGAATTATTATATTATTTATTTAAATCACAATTATAACACCTATCACACACCTATAAATCATTGATATCGGTATAAAAAAATGTCACACTCGACATATATCATTTACCGATAGAATCCTGAATAATGGTTTAAGTTCCACGAGAAAGGGCCCTAAACAAACATTGCCGATATTTGGATCATACTTTCTGCTTTATGGACTTTCTGGGACAAGACGACCTTTGTCCTACGAATACAATATTTAGTTAGTTCTCAGAAATGTTTTCTATAATGTACAGTTTTTTATTCGTCTCGATAGCGCATAAGTGTTTACTTATTATTTAGTATGTTGTTTACGTGGACCGCCTCCAGTGTTTGCGAATTGATATTTTAGTCAAAACATTTAGATGTTCCAACAACCTCAAAACTCGACAAGTATAGGGTGAATTTCGCCAAACTAAGTATAAGTCGTATCCTGCGAATAAATTTTGAATTTTTGACAGTTTTTCAGACGTCAATTTTATTCCACGGATAAAAGATATCTGACTTTGATAAAATCAACCCTTAGAGAAACAAGCAAACCATGATTTTTCTGTATTTGTTGACAACTATTCAAAAAAATATAAAGCTCCACATAGACAAACAATCTAACTTCGCTATGTCATACGCACCAAACATATTTGTTTCCGTACAGCGTTTATCGGTCTCCAATAAAAAAGATTTACACAATGTTCATAGATAGCATCGGAAACAAAAATAGATTGAAAACTACAGGCATTTTTCAATTAAGCGTTTTGCCTCGAAACGGCACGGTTCGATCTGCCGTCCGGAATCGAAAATAAAACCAAATATTCCCGTAACCCGTATATAACCGGCGGTGTCCATGGCTCAATCCGATAGTTAAAGCGATGCTCTTTATTATACTACCATTTATTTTATGGAAATTCTCACTTACAGTTCGTTAGCTCGGATTTGTTAAAGAGTTATTTATATAGAATATTTAATTTTTGTTTCAGGTAAGCTGGGTTTTGTAATTGAAATTCATCGAGTTATAAAAGTAAGGTAAGTAAATCTTTTAAATCTATTTATGCAGCGCAATAACACGGTATACAAGATACAAGTATAAAATAATATATATATTTGGGTATATATATATATATACATTTTTTTTGGTTATTACTATGATAATCAGACAAAATAATATTTATTTTTATTCAAATTAAGTACAATGTGCTGTAGGTACTTCCAAAATATTTTCCGCTCATGACTTCACCCATAAATATACCGTAACCCATGTTTACTTATTGATATTTATCTCGGCTCGTATCACAGATGTGTACTCCTCCTAATCACCACTTAACCGTCGCTTAAACAGCACAATGGGCCAGCTCGTCCGAACCGGGCCTTAAATAAGGACCCGGCGATTTTATCACACGTTCACGCAAATTATCTCCGTGGCCGTCGAGCTGAATGGCTCGTAAAACATCATCTCGTTATATTAGGGTAATATCAGTGATCTCGGTCATGCTAAACGACCTTCAAGATTCAAGACATCATCTGAAGGGGATTGTGAAAAACTGCCCCGCTTATCTTTCTTAATATAGATGTTATCGTTTAAATCGCATCCGCTCGGCAGTGTGCGGTGACGCCGACGTCTAGCAGACCTTTATGTTATATTTTCACTTGGATTGCTGTTTTTCACGGCTAGAATCCCGCCTTCCAACTTACACATCGTTGGTGGACCTATTGACTGGTACTTTCTAGTAACTTGGTCTATTAAATGCCCCTCAGAATCAACTTTCATTGTCTCAATATTGGAACCAGGGTAACTGCGTACACACAATATAATCACAATCCGAAAAATATATTGGATCCGGTAAATAACGCAATGAATGTTGTTGAACCGTCAAAATTAAGGGCCATTGTAACTGGGTTACTCAATTACCCCACTGGTTCCAATATTGAGACAGTGAAAGTTAACGTTATGCTAGATTCAGGGGCAATATTTTGCGACTTAATTAAAATACACAATGGTGCCGATTCCCTTGTTCACAAACTAAATATTTTAGTTTATTCCTGTCAAATTAATCAGCGCCTGTCATTACTCCATAAAAGTTTAGACGTGATGAAAAACTAGCCTACTAAAATTACGTCAATTTACTTCAGGCGCTGAATAATTTGACAGGACTAAACTAAAATTTATCTTCTGTCCTTTTCTTAATGAAATAGAAAGAAAAACTTAAATTTAGTTTAGTTTGTGAACAAGGGAATCGGCACCAATGTCTCTTAAACAGCAATAAAAACGAAAAATCTGGTTTTCCAAATAGCGAATTTACGATCGCTATTATCCGTCCGAAATCCCCGTGCGGCCGACAACGACTCAACTTCGCCTTAACCTATGTTTGTTTTATTAATCCCAATTACTAAGTTAAGCAATAAATTGTGGCCATAACAAAAAACATTTTAACTTGGGAACTAGTTAATAATGAAGCTGAATTAGTCAAGGAATCGACTCCGGGGACACGGAACCATCCTTGACCTAATGTGCTACTTAAACAGGCTTCTATACGAAAATGGAAATCTCCGTGGTTAAGTAATTTAATAACTTATACGTTCTCTCTAGAAATTTATAATGGAAACCGCGTGTGGGGAAAACTGGAGCAACTTAGTCAATTTATTTTCCGTCCTTACTTTTTCCTTTTTACGGTTCCGTAACTCGAAAGAAAAAACGAAACTCTTATATTATAACTTCGTTGTTCGTCTGTCTGTCCGTCTGCCAGTCTGTCAAGTAAGATCCTTTTTCTCTGGAACGCGTGGAGGTATCAAGTTGATATTAATATCGGTCTACGGTTCCTACGGGCTCTAATAAATCGAGCTGCTAAGACAACGCAATAAAAAAAATCGGACATTATGCGACATATTAGGTCTTTACCTATGAAATTGCCGTTTTGTATGAAAAAATTTAAACTAATTTTTTTCATGTATTTTTTATTTGTATTAATCGAAGTAATCACCCATGCAATCAATGCATCTTTGCCAACGCAGTGGCAGTTTATTGATGCCCTTCTTAAAGAAATCAGCTGGACGGGAGGGAGGCAACAAATTCTTCAAGGGCATTTTGTACTGCCTCTCGGGTATTGAATTTTTTTCCCGCCAAGAAGTTATCCAAATTCTGGAAAAAATAGTAGTCTGTAGACGCAAGGTCTGGTGAGTAGGGCGGATGACGGAGAGCTTCCAACCCCAGTTCTTGCAACTTGGAGACCGTCTGCTGTGCAATATGAGGTCGCGCGTTGTCGTGCAGGAGCAGCGGACACGAGCGATTGACCAATGCTGGTTGGAGATGTGCCAGCTTCTCCATCATTGTGTTCAGTTCTTCACAGTACACATCTGCAGTAATGCTCACCCCGTTTGGTAAGAAGCTGTGATGAATCACACCGGCGCTAGACCACCAAACAGTGACGACCGCGAGGTTCATTTTTCGGAAGCGAGCAAACCAATAACAGGTGGTGCGTTGGTTTGTAGTGTTAGCTGCGTAAACGTCGTTGATGTTGCGTGCCGCTTGTGCCGCGTTGCTGCCACGACGGTACTCATATTCCATAATTACTCGAATTTTTAACGTATCCATGATGACGAAAAAGATTGAAATGCGATGAAAATGTAACACTAATCATTAAACAAATGACTTCTTTTGAAAAAAGAATTCCATGTTTTTAAAATAAAATTAATTTGAAATTAGAATTCTTAGCCAAACAAAAATTACTTTGATTTGAAATGGCCAGTACTGCAGAACGGCAATTTCATAGGTAAAGACCTATTATTTTGATACTCGCAAATGAATCCAAACCTTTGGTACTTACCGTTGACTTAGAATCATGCAATTTGGCAAGAGGCAAGGTCTCACAACACAAATAAAGGAACAAGTCCGAAAATCCTTAATTTGTAGATCAATGACAAAAAAAAAATACGATTAAAAACTTACATTTCCCGTGGCGTATATCGATGTATGGGACATGTTTTTCAACTACAATCTTAAATTAATTTTTGGTATTAATTTCATCCCAACTACGAAACCCTTCATAATGCGTGGTCAGACACGCACTTCGCCGATTTTTCTTGTATACAAACGGCTTATTACTTGAAGATATTTATGTAGTACTAAAATCACACACAGTATGAGGCCAATAAGGCGATATAAACCTCTAATCCACCATCCTATTTCCATGAACACAAGGAAAATGCATTTAAATACTTGTAATACCGATAGATAGAGTACCCGCTCTATAAAAAGGAAATAGTTGTACCAATTACCTTTCCAGGTGCTAAGTAATATCCACTTATACACTTATAATCGTGATGAGTGACCCTATAATTTGACTGAATGAAGACATTAACTAGTAATACTTGCATCAGCTGCTTATTAACACCACCTGATGGTTCAAATAGAACTTTAGTACATGTCCTCATATCCCAATTTATTTGTGGTCAACGCAGCATACCCAGCATACAGCGGAGCCTTAGTAATAGGGTCCCGTTTTACCCTTTGGGTACGGAACCCTATTACTAAGGCTCCGCTGTCCGTCCGTCTGTCACCAGGCTGTATCTCATGAACCGGGATAGTTAGACAGTTGAAATTTTCACAGATTATGTATTTCTGTTGCCGCTAACAACAAATACTAAAATACAGAATAAAATAAATATGTAAGGGGGCTCCCATACAACAATCGCGATTTTTTTGCCGTTTTTATAGATAATGGTACGGAACCCTTCGTGCGCTAGTCCGACTCGCACTTGGCCGGTTTTTTCATTCATCTCTATCAGCTGCCATCTCAGTATTCACCCGCTTTCTAAATACTTACATATATCCTGTTTGTCTCATAGATCTAGTGGTCGCAAGGGCTACCTGGGGTCAATTCCCAGGTCGGTCAAAGTGTTATTGGCTTTTTCCATCTGGAACTTCTCAGTAGCAGTCCGGAGTCTGGATTTGTGCCCGGTTGATGACAATAGGCTCGCCCACTATTATATGGGACTTAAATAAAATGTGGGTGTACTTTAAGTAGGTACACCTCTGCTTTACCCTTTGGGGAAACAAGGCGTGATGTTATATCATCTTTCACTCAATCTTTCCTACTTTTAATCTCCTAAATCCTGACGCCCAAAATACAGTTTAAAATAAATTCTTGACCTTACCAAGGCTTCAAGGGCATCGAACGTAAGTTATACGAAGAGTTATTTTGTTATAGCGATTACTGGAAACGGCAAGTTGCTCAAAGAAGTTTACTTCAAACAACTATGTATTTTACTATTTTAATTCTGGATTCTGATACAGGTACTGCGTAAACAGAAAGGAATGCAGAGTATTATGTCCTAAACATTTGAAGGTTTGAACTATTGAAGTATCCATTAAGTTAAGTTTAAACATAGCTGCAAAGCTCATGATGAGTCACCAACTACTTTAGGAATTTGGTGGGCCTCCATCCTTTTTGGTTTGTAAACTCAAAGGACTGCAGACAGCCTAGCGGTCTATCAAAAGCTCGGCCGTGTCTCAACTAAAAGAACCATAGTAGGTAATAGTTAATGTTTTCCAACCTTAAAGACAAAGTGAAAAATAAAAGAAAAGCGACCAATGTTTGTGTTTCCCAAACGTGAACTCTGTCTTACGTAACAGTTGCCCAATTTCGATCTCCTCATGAATAAGTGCGCTCACTTACAATAATATTTTCTCCGGCAGACAAATAAGCTTTTAGGCGCGGACTCCGTTAACTTTAACGAAAGCTTTATGTCTAGTCCATATCAGTGTCCTCTGGTTTAATGGCATGCAACCATTTAATTTGAAGAAGATCCTTTATTCCTCCTAAAGCGGCAAAAATCAAATGGCCACGACTCGCGCCGCCCTGTGAAGCGCATGTTTGCGGAAGTCGTTTCTAGAAATCGCTTCCCGCGTTTGTGTTCGCGCATGCGTGCGTCGTATCCTATCCCTTTCTGGCGATTTGCGCGCCAGTCTGTATTTCGCGCTGCGCCGCGTCGCCACGCGGCTTGAGCTCGACACCAAAACAAATCCTTCGGCACGATGATCGCTGACTTGCCGCCGATGCAAGCGATGGAACGTCAGTCCAAACTCAACGATGACTCTCTCACGCAGTGTCGGGCCGGGCAACATACGAATGGTACAGCACTATTTGTTTTTCTCGTATGCAAAGCTTTCGAGTATATACGGCGTAGTAAGCGTACGGCGTAGTAAGCGCACGGCGTAATGTTAAGTATACTACGTGTGGTTACTTAAGTGCATTCATGGAAAAAGGTGGATAAGCAATTACGTGCTTTGACAGAGTTCAAGGGACGGCCAATTTCCTGAAAGTTGCCTACGTATGTTTGATATGAAAATTGGAGTTATTACGCATCAGTGGGTCTGATCCGTATAACTCGTGGGTGGTGGATAAGGATAGATGGTATCGTAAATGTCGTAAAAGGCCGGAAGAGGTCGTGCGGGAGCGACCGCGCACCGCCCCCGCGACTTGTTGCTTTCCCAGCTCGTTGTTTACAATGTGGTTTCCCTATTTTGGTGTCGATTTACGACGAGAGAAATAACAAGTAGACACGTATGAATGGGTCGCAACAGATTACGCAAATAACATGATTATGTGTCTGTTACGTAAACCACAAAACAAAGTCTGTAGAGTGTCTCGCAAGTGACAGAAAGTAATTGTTTGCTCCGCGCTAATTGATATGGAGCCGAGTTGTTTTCACTCATTTTGTTTTCCTTGCGGCACACGTTAAGCAGATAAGCAGACGCTTTTGTGGAAGTTATTGCGAAGTTTTATGTTGCTTAAGAAGTTTAAAGCTTAAGTAGATTTGTTTGCTGTTTTCTTCGTGTTTTATTAATGTTTAGTCACGAAACTTCTTATTTTAACGACAGATTGTTCAACTAAGAGTTTATTTAAAGAGCACGCAATCAATATAAATAAAATAAGAAGAATGTATATTCTTCTTATCTTATTTATATTACTAGATAAATCTTCAATACAAAAATACATTCTAAGAAATACATTTCAAGCCGCAAAAGCTATTTGCTATTGAATTAAGTGGATTATAAAAATACACACAACATAATTTAAGTATAATTCGATTGACGTTTCGTAGATAAAAATATGCGATAACTGGATGCGATGTATTTTGTTAGAGGCGGAGTCAATCGATCTACGAGAGACTAAAGAGGCACTTAATTATAGTTCTTTGACAGCTAATCGAACGAATGAATAAAGCTTGTGATGTCGTACACCTGCCATTTTCTCCACACTTTGTGCGATAATTACAGACATTCGGTCATGGAGTAGTGAACACTATAGCCCCATTACGGGGACAAAATGACATGTGATAGAGGGGTACAGTTACTATCATATATAATTGAATATACCGCTTCTTATACAGTAATATTAATTAATTCATAGAATGTATAGTATGTACAATTCAAATAAGAAATGTAAAGTGGTGAAAACGCTGAGGCATCGATCATTATGTGGCTGTCAGTGATGTACAGTGAAGTAGACTAAGATGCGTGGGAGAAACCAAAGGTCAGAATTGCTGTATGTATGGAGTGAATGTAATAAAAGTAAAGTATCATTGGTATATATTATATTAAACTAGGGACGCGCTCCTGCTTCGCACGGTTTTCTGGACTTGACAAAACATTGAGATTTCTTAGTTATATATAACTTTAATACTAACGTAATATACACATAAACCTTTCGGAATAAATTCTCTAAACGATTGTGATTCTCATCAAAATCTGTTGCGTGGTTTAGAAAAACAACGCGGACATACTGAACACGAAAAGCGACTTTAATTTGTAACATGTTTATTTATTTATTTATTAAAGAACACCAACAGCATATACATCCCACATTGCTTAAAGAAAAAAATATGAAAAGGTATTGCTGCTAATGTATACACAAATTAAAGGTGTACATAACATTTAGGGAATGAAACATTGGACAGCAGCTATAAGCAGCTTATAGTAAAACTGAATTCCTTTAACAAAGCTTCAACAAGTGAAGTCCAACTGATCACAAATTAATTAATGGAATGAACACAGCATACACACAATTCAACTACATCATTCAAGATAAATTATAAAACTAAATGAAAATTGTCAAGTATTTTTTTCCGAATACCACCCATGGAGTCATGAAATAGATGAAGAAACGAATGATCAAATAATACATAATACTTAATCAAGCGTCAATTACTAGCTATAAGCTGTAACTAACTACAAAAAAGTCAAGCCCTAAGTCTCAACTTAACATGACCTCAAGCAACTTTTAAATAGAATCCACAACTCCTGAGTTTATAAAACTAATTAAACTAGAAAACCTAAACAAAAATAACAACAAAGATGAGCTGGGCCAACCCTCACAACCTTGACCGACGAATCTGTTTAATATGAAGATTTAAAGGATGAAAACGCTTAAATTTAGGAGGTCTTACTCAAGTAAGGGAGAAAAAACTCGGGATTTAAAAAGAAGAGAAAGTAGAGGAGAATTATTAACAACCTTTCTTCAAAGAGCAACGAACGAAAAGCCTCTTAAATACATCTGAAGTACAGGATGAGTTTGACGGGAAAGGTGGTTGATGTCGATAAAGAGGCCACCTTTTTATTCAATGCTTTAATGTCCCTCAATATATCAATGTCCTATATTAGGTACTTCAATGTGTCCTACATTGCTTAGTCTGAAATACGCAACTTCATACGTGTAGCGTTGAAGGACACGACCTTAATCGCCATCGATTATTATCAGCGTTACAAAACGTCCACCAAAGGTTCCCTGCAGTCCAGTCTACTGGTTTGAAGGCCGCATTGATATTTGAATGTCTACACGTCTAAGAATAATTAATTTAAATATTTAATGCATTTTATGAGAGCGTGTAAGGGGGATAAATAAATAATGTAAACAGAAAAACATTAAGATTAGGCCACTTCCGTCATCTATGGTTATAAAAAAATAAATATCTATGGTTAGGTGACTGTTAATTTGACGGGGTCCGCTAGGACCGATGCCTGCCAGGGTTATGCGATACCAGGACCGGGACCCTTGGCAACAGTTAACTGAAGGAACACGGGTGAGTTTTAGTCAGTAAAAGTCTGACACACCCTCCCGCACCGCCCAGAGCGGGAGAAGTCATTTGATGAATTCCCAACCTCAAAAAAAAAAAGGTTTCTTCAGGAATAATCTGTCATCAATAACATAAAAATTTCAAAGTTTCAGACTTTTCTCCTATAGCTACATTTGTAGAAGTATTCACAACTTTTTTTTTTGCTATGTTATTTTTCTCTCTTATCTCAACTTAATCTTTTATACGTACATACCTAGATCTGATTTTTCCCCCTAAAGTTTTGTGTCCCTTATCTATCTAAAAACCCTTTCAGGTAACTTTTACACAGATCCATAGACTTTCACCGGTGATTTCGTAAAATTAACCCACATAAAATTAAAAAGTTCTAGAACAAGTCTGCAAAAAGTCTATCTAAAAACATTTCAAAATGGTTTTATAATGTGTTTGATACAGCGATATTAAGTCGCTTCAGGGCAGAGAGGTCAGACAGGACACGGCCGCGACCTCTAGACCGACACTTTCCTACAAAACTGCGCAGTACCTGAAACTGCTGAAGACGTACAGTTTATGTATGAGCCTTCGTTATGTGACAGTTACAACTGACGTTCATTTTAATTACATGCGATTATTTTGCACAATTTTTTATTTGAAACTAGATTTTCCAAAATGAAGAACAGAAAATAACATCTGAAAGTCATCGTCAGCGAAGCAAAAGGAGTTTACCGATGGTAAGTGGCGTTCTCTAGTTTCTGCCTACCCCTTAGGAAAAAGACGTGAGGTTTATTTATGTATGTATCTATTTTATTAATAATTATAAGATTTTAATATTAATAAGATTTTATGTGTTCAGTTTGTATTCTTCTATTGAATATAAAATGTGAATTTAGTTTAAGCTCCAATGTTATTCTGTTATTTTTTTTCTTTTTTCTGGTAGCTGTGTTGTGTAGTTCACACTCTTTCTTTCTTTTCGTTCTGTTTTTAGAAGTGATGACTTTTAATTGGCTGTCAATCTCACATACAGTTTTATTTTTCTGTTAATTTTAGCTGTAAGTCATCCTTATTAAATAAATAAATAAAGTAAGAATATAATATAATATAAATAATACCTACCTATTGATTTCAAAATAATATTTTCCCTAATAATTGTTCAGAAAACCATGTTGAACGTTTTTTTTACGTCTGGGAATCTTGACCGCAAATAACTTCTAAATAACCTTCGAGGAAGCTCTACTTATTTTACTTTTTTTTCCCTGATTTTAAGCTTCAATTTTTACATAATACTGAGCTCGACTTTTTTTGTGAGACATCTTGAAATCTCGACATTCCTATTTATCTACCTAATTATTATCTCCTTTGACTATTATCTTTTTTGTCTTGAGAGATTGTTCTCGTTATTACCAACGTATTTATTATACAGAAGTATATTAACGTGTTAACAGTCTATTTGATTCCTAGAAGCTAGACTCCATTATAAATCCTACTGTATAAAAAACCGCAAAAACCTCTTTAAGCTTTTTAGACAAAAACCGTTTAGTGGAAATATTAATTTTCCCTCTCAAAACTTTAAAAGCAACTTCAAAGAGTTTTCTAAAATTAAATCAATAATGTTTGTTTGAAATGAGTCAGTTCAGAACCTTCTTGGAATCCTTATGGTTTCGATCTCTCGGTCTGAAATGTAATCACAAGTTCTAATAATTCAGCTTCCATTAATTTGTCCTGCTCTTCCTACTTTGAATTTCCGAGAAAAGACTCGTTGAGTTTCTTGAGTTTCCAAGCACTGATGGAACTTGTGGGATAAATTAATGTTGTTCGAAATGTATGGAGCTGCAGGCCCTTATTAAATTACCCTTGAAATAAGATTACTTACCTATTTATTAACTGTGTTAACCTACCTTTAAAAAAAAAACTTTTTTGTATTAACTGTTTCTTAACTAACAAATTTAACAAACACATCATTGTTTTTTAACGATTGGGATACATATTAAAAAAAAATCCGCGTAAACAAGTTTCACGGTCATTTCGACGCCGACAAAATATTTAAATGGCTTCCTTAAAATGACCCGCACAACGTCAAGCGCAATAAAATAACAAACATGAAGTATCAGTGGGTTAACAAGCACGAGTCACGTTAGAACTTTATAATCAAAAACACGTTTAAACTTTTTATATGGTAAATTAAACAGCCCGTCTGTAGTGACCCAATTTGCTGAACGTCGTAAAATACCTTACTGCCGCGGCCACACTACGCTTGCTTCGGCCAAATTTCCCGAGCCCGCGAATGGCAATTTTATAGCTTGTACCTACATATTTACCTAATACATTTTTAAAGTATAAAGTGGGTAAGGCTAGCTCTTTACTGT
The DNA here is from genome assembly GCA_947363905.1 of Lithophane semibrunnea. Taxonomy (NCBI): domain Eukaryota; kingdom Metazoa; phylum Arthropoda; class Insecta; order Lepidoptera; family Noctuidae; genus Lithophane; species Lithophane semibrunnea. The sequence goes on from OX376198.1 coordinate 9,673,763, forward strand.
AGGTTGTTCGGCTGTTAAAATTGTTAAAGTTGCACGTTTTTTACTCAGGTTTTTCGCTAAACTAATTTCAGTTTTATTGGATCTTTTTGCACGGTCAAGCTCTTTGTTATTTATTGTTATCGTCTTTTTACAGTTGCGGTTAGCTTGTATGTAACATTCTACAAACAAAACCTTTGGTGAGCATTTATTATAATTATTTGTTTACCTATATTCATTAGTAAATTAAGTAACAGCAATATTCCCTATATCACCTAATCGGAAATCCCAGTCACACATAAGTAGGTAGTGTACCTACTTGTGTGTGGGTATACCTCATTAAATAAATTACAGGAAAATATTACCTAACACCATACGAAAAAACGCAACATGCAATACCAAATTAAGTGAATTTTAATTAAATGACATGACGCATATCATCCCAATAAGGCGGTCACACATGTAAAGAACGGAAGTGTCATAACCGTCGCCCGCGCACCTTTTATTCTTTCGTATTCATAGATATCTACGTTTTATCGATAACGATTATATTATTACTTGTAAATGTCGTCGCGTGAGGTTTATCACGTGTTTATCTACCTTGTGTCGGTCGGCTTAAATGTTTCATCTGTTTTCATTGTGATACCAACACGGAATTATTATTGTTTTTTTAATTGGACCGCTAACAATTTGACATGTTTTAAATGTCGAGTGTGTTGGAAGTCGGAAATAGCGTACATATAGTATGAAATATATAAATGGTCATATTAATGAATCTTCAGATAAATGCAGAAGATTAATATTCTTAACTCCCAAAAAATAAAGACATACCTACTTATTTAGATATTGAAAGCCTATTTTTTTAGCCTTTATTAAAATTACATCTGAATTTTATTATCAAGCCTACATTATTATTGTAACGGTATATACAAACCAACATAGTTACATTAATGTAAACGAACCAAAATTAAATCCACCTTATTATCAACAACAACGCCAAAATTACCCGAATGGCTAAGTTTCATTATGTAACAACAATTTATAGCCGCCTACTATCAAAATTTCGCATTTCCCGCCAACTCCCACGTATACCCAGCAGAAAGGTCAAAGGTCATCGAGAATGGAGCAACACCCACACAAAGGTCATGTGAAACTAAGGTTTTATTTATATCGCGTTTGGTGATAAGGGTATATTGAACTGTGACATACTGCGGAATGGAGTATAAATTAACATTTGTTTTCCAACCTAGTATTTTTGCGAAATTTTAAACAACGTATACCTACTTGCAGACAAAATAAATTTGGATTCAAATAAAAATCAGTTTCGTGATTTTTGATTGATAAAAGGTTTTAAAGTATGTAAGTTCATCATCATCAGCCCATAATGTTCCCACTGCTGGGACACTCCTGGGCCTCCTCTCGGTGAGAGGGAGTGGGCCATAATTCACCACGCGAGCCCAGTGCAGGTTGGTAGATGACAGAAATATCTTTGAATTCCTGGTCCTAGGACATGCCGGTTTAGTTACAATGTTTTCTTCACCGTTTTGAGAACAGTCAGTAGTGATGAAATTATTTACACAAAGTAAAGCGCCTGCCTGGGTTTGAACCCACGACCAACCACTCGTAAGTCGGAGCCGTTATCACTGAGCCACCACTGCTCAATAATGTAAGTTAAATAATTACTATGCTTTATTTTGTAACAACTTTATGTAATTACCCATATTAGCAAATAAATGATTTTGAATTTGAATTTGAATTATATTATGAAATAAATGAATACCTACTCACTTATTCGCCAGTTAAATGCAATGGACTAAAAATATAAATTCCTCATTTTTATTAACAGAACAACTGACGACTGATGAATATTTTAATCTAATCAGATTGTCAATCGTAAAACCTTGATTAGGATGTATTTGTGAACAAATGTATTATTCAAACACTTAAGAACTTTTTGTTTGATTAAAAATACATTAAGTTGACAAGATGTCGACAAAAAATAAGATAGAGTCGTCACTGAGATTTATTTATTGTTTTATTGTCGTAGAGCTGTGACTGATTGCTACTCGAATGTTAATAGTATGTTGTAGGATGTAGGTTATTTATTTAGACGAATGCTAACTGGATAGGAACGTAATGTTACTTTAATTGAATAACTTTGGCGCAAACACCAATTTTTTTCAACAGTAATTAACTAATATAATTTTAACTAATTTGCATAACACAGTTTCAATCACAATCCGAGAGTTTGAAGGATATTTATCGCTAACCCATTGCTTCATAGGTTTGCAAAAATTTGTATGCTCAACAACGAAACCCATTGCGATCTGTTGTCATGCGTGTTACGCAATTACCCTGCGCTGTTAGCTATCTTATATTTACTTATATAAAGTCTAACATTTTTTTTTTCCAATACAGCAATTGGAAAAAAAAAATGTTAGACTCCATTTCCATTTAAACGAATATCAACTTTATGTTTGTGTACATTAAGTTGATTTCAGAATGACTCGAACATTGTGTAAATGTGTAGATAGGTACCTACTGTTATATAATGTGGACGTGTTATATGTACTTACCTACTTATAACAAAAGTTCGTTGTGTTATTTATATAACATAATCTGGACGCACGCTAATAGGTAGGAGGTACAATAAGTTTTCAAGGAAGAGATTTTTTATTTTCATTATTCAAAATTTCGAGTAAACGTACGTTTTCAATCAAAGCTCTTCAACTCGACGCTCTGCACAAGATTTATTGAAAAAAGCTTAAACTAGCACCAACTGTGATCAAAATCAACTACCGCTCAATGCTTTCTTTATACCCAGCAGCTTAAGAGCTGAAGAATCGCTCTTAAGTTCATTCTTAATGACATTCCGTGATTCTACATCTCTTTTTATTAACAGTTTTATGACTAAAACAGAGTTTTTCACACGATTTCTTATGTAACTCGAGATTCACGAGTTTTATTATAATTTATTCCATATTTTATAAACAAAACCTGTTTAATGAAAATGCTACCTTATCGTTCTCGTATCTTGATTGGTATTATACTGCTTCCTTATATCGAATATTCGGATCAACGAATAATATCGACTTTACAACCTTCAATTAACATAATATTAAAATGTATGAAATTCCTATCGTAGAAGAATTTTAAACATCGCTTTATATTGCTTGTTATGTAATTATGTATATCACTTACATTTTGGTGTTTATTGATAAATCAAGGTCGACTATGACTTGCCCTTTTGTAACGGATTTTAAGGCTCCAGCTGACAGTCGCAACGCTTCGGTGCGACAAGATTCTAGTAGAACAAATTCCATGAAGTTTTCATAGAAATTATTCTATAAGAGTACGGTCGCGCTCGCGATATTTCGATTTAGGTGCAGCGCAGACAAGCAATCGATTTGCGTTGTTCTATGCTTTGTAATTATTTGTTGGAGATGAAGCGCCACAGACTCGATCGCATAAAAAGTGTGTCGTCAGCGCTGCGCCTAAAAAAAATTAAAATACAATCTAATGACCTCCAAATAAATCTTGCTTCTTCTTGTTCACCTAAAATGAAACTTGAATTGGAAAATATAAAACACACAAAATTACTTACTGATACGACAGTTCCTTCATCATCGTGTTAATATAATTATGTTTGTATACCCTTCATGGAAAATACCCGCCCACCAACGCAGCCGAAGACTGCAGAGAAAAGATGGGGCTAAGGGGCGCTACAGAGAAGCTCTCTGCAATCCACCTTTGAATTAAGTTGTCTCTATGCTAGCAAACCGCGATACCGAACGCAAAATACTTTGCTTGCTAACGTAGAATAAAAATATCTTATTTTATGCTACTATAAGTTACAAGGGTATAAGTAGGTACCTATGAGGCTAACTTTAACGGCGCCCACATGGTGACAATTATGTGCTTTACTAGCTGTAGCCCGCGACTTCGTCTGCGATCCAGGATGAAACGTAGCCTATGTCCTTCTCCAGGTCATGGTCTACCCCTGTGCCAAATTCCATCCAAATTCGTTCAGCCTTTTTACCGTGAAAGCGTAACAAACAAACAAACCAACGAAGAAATTCACAACATAATAACATAACATCACGGCTATAAGCATAATCCCCGAAGGGTTACGCTCTAAACTCATTTTCGCATTTATGATATTTAGGATTAGGATTAATTTAAACGTCAAAAAGTAGACTATATTAGTATAGAATAGATTATAGTAGCAGTAGTAGATTCAATTCAGTGAAATTCCAACTATAATTATTTTGCACCTCGTAAAGGTAACAATTTCGAAGTAATATCGATGATAGCTGGTGCAGTGGTGCCAATTTATCTGAAAGCAAATAACTGAAAACAGAGAATCAAGAATAAACAGCAGTGTCTGTTCTGGGAAATTGTTATTGGTAGGTACTTCACCGTATTACCTAAATACGTAACGTGTCGGATGCTGTTACGTAAAGTATCGTTTACATGAGGAGTAACTACTTGCCTCGAATGCATGATCATCGAGAAATATGAAAATATTGATACGTGTAAACATTCTCGATACTCGCATGAAGTCGTATGTCGAAGGGCGACAATCGGCTCGTAGGAATATTAGTTACGTCCGTGTAAAAAACGTAGTTAGAGTTTCCAAATGACAGCTCGAGAAAATCACGTGACTGTTTTATTATGTACTCAATTATATTTAAGGGGAAAAACTGGCTCCTGTATCCATACAGTTTATACTAGTGCAGGAGCCAGAGATTTCTTTAATATTGTATGTACATTGTTTGTATCAATAAATAAATATTACCATTACTTAGTTTTATATGAAAAATAATAAGTTATTGTTTCTAGCTTCAGTGTAAATGTAAAGTCATTGTCTCGGCTGCGAGAATCATATTGACATTCTCGCCTCGCGACGAGCCAGATATTTGTATCCTCTTCGTGTAAACGAGCTAAGACATCTACCCACGTGAATAGGAAAATGTCAGAATATACGATCCGCCCACAGGGTGTTTCTATTTGAAGACTGTTAATCAAATTATTTTGTAAAAGGTCGAGGTATCGCTATGAAATTCATGGAATTCCGATAGTTCAGTTTGGATTTGTAGGAAAATTTATGTTAACTGAATTAAGTTTTTTAAACTGCTTAATTGAAATGTAGGCAATTAGAGTTTGTGAATATGTGAATAACAATCATTAAAGCCTAGAAACTGTGATACCGATACATATTAGTCACGAAAAAGAATGGGAAGAGGCCTTTGCCGAGGAGTGGGACAGATTAAATTAAAAAAAAAAGCATATAAACAACTAGGGTTGTTGGCAAGAAATACTTAGTGCCTAGTATTAGGATACTAGGCACTAAGTATTTCTTTCCCAAAAAAGAGCTGTAATTAAATTCTCATTGGTAAAGTAGGCGCGTAATCTTACTTACCAACTTATCTCTAAGTACCAAAAGATACAACAACATTTAGACACGTCTCATCAACATTTTCAACCCCTACATAAAACCTTTATCCATTCATTACAAATAACCATACCTACATTTTTACACTCTAGCTAGACTTAACCTGTAGTAGGTATTATTTTAGGAATATTCGTACTTACGTCAGAATCCGATTAATGCATCTGCCCACGCGCTGAAAATGTCAGGCTTAACGCCCACACGCTATCAATTGCAATGTTGTTGTTTCAAGTATTGAATAGATATTGTTATGAACTAGTTATTTGTGACGTTATTTTAGTGAGGGGATGATAGGGCTAGTAATAATAACCATGATAGGTTTTGGCATTGGGAATTGTTACGATCCTACTAATATTATAAATGTGAAAGTTTGTGTATTTGGATGTTTGTTACTCAATCACGCAAAAACGGCTGAATTGATTTGGATGAAATTTGGCAAACAGATAGTTTATAACCTGGATTAACACTTAGGATACTTTTTATCCCGATATTCCCACGGGATCGAGACTTACGAGGGTGAAACTGCGGGGCGCAGCTAGTAATAAATAATGTACAGTTGCCAGTAGCTAAGTTTGTTTTAAATAATGTTTCATAACATCATGCCTATGTGTCCCGAAGTGGTATAAACAGACCAGGTGTATATTACACCCACATTTCGCCTGTTATACAATATTAATATTCCATGTTATAGGAGTCGAAACTATTGCCATTCATCGGGTATGAAGAAAAATGATGTTACTCCACGAAAAAATAAAGTTTACTTAACTTAACCCACATAAACATTTTAAATCAAAAGACAAAATCCCCGCAACGTCTCGCTGACTAAATTAACAAATAGGTTGAAAAGTATAAAAAAGTAATCTAGCTGCAGGTTGCGGTGGGCGGCGTGACGTCACTGACGCCGCCCGCCCACTCCGTAATACATGGTAATACCGCTGACACCGTAAAGGTTCTCGCAAACTACAGTAGATGAATCGCGGTTGCAAATAAGAGGTTAAAGATATTAGCAACTGTAGTTTCATATACAAACATTCAAACTCAAACTCAAACCATTTATTTCAATTTAACCAATTACAGGCACTTTGAATTGTCTAGAAGTGGGTTATTCAGTAAGATGAAGCTATTTGCCCATTCCAAATCATAGTAGGTTCCTATGAGAGATTAACTGGCAAGAAAAATATTGTTACGTTATTATAGGTCGTATCGAGAAGTGATTAATGTTATGCGTAATTGCTCTGTTTTTCATTGTAGGCACATTCTCACATTCTAAATGGGATTCTGAAAACTTTTTCAATTCTTTATTTTGTGAAACCTCTTTTCCATCAATCCAAGAGTTTTGAAGGATATTTCTAATCCATTGCTTCATAGGTTTAATAATCATCTGCTCAACAACGTAAATAACGCAATGTACAAAACGTGGCTGAACCATCAAAATGAAAGAAAATACGATCGATTGTCATTTTGTGTGTGTTACGCAAATACTCCGCAGGCTGTCATTAGACTTGACAGCAGATTATTTGATCAGAGATTTTATCACCCTGTCAGAAACCGACAGATACCTACTGCAGATACTATTTTCTGACACCAAATAAATCTGATACATGCAGTCAAACTTCCAATGCAATCAAGTCCAATACAATTATCGTCCGCAAGTCCATATGTTAAGACTTAAAACAATTACGGGAAGTTGTTCAGCGTCTATTTATAGCATTGATAGACCGCATAGCAGACATAGGATTAGTCCGTCTGAATTCCTGTGGGAGTGCGTGCACTTATTCCAGACTACGACGTATCGGAAGTCGGCAATGTTAAGACAGAACGCAATGCCGTGCATTATTATGGCGTAATTCATTATGTGCATGAGCACATGTGCCAAGACTTGAGCGAATTAACATAAAATTGTGCGAAATTCAATTATGTGCATGTGTTTTATCGATAGTCGAGGGGCTCGTGGCTACATAATAACAGCCACACGGGTCGATTGAAGGTTATTAACTATGCTTGCCGCCGTCGGTTCGTGGATAGGTGACCATTCATGACATATCAAGACCGTTTCCGTGTTTCGGAAAACATGATAAGCCGTTGGTCGCGGCTGTCATTCATAGATTTTGCCAATAGTTACGGGTAGCCCAAAAAGTCTGACACCAGTATTATCAAGGGGGATAACCAGTAACTGGATTGTGGAGGTCAGATAGGCAGTCGCTCCATGTAAAATACTGGTGCAGCTGCATCCGGTTAGACTGGAAGCCGACCGTAACATAGTTAGGAAAAGACTAGGCAGATTAATTGCTCGTTATCGATAGTGCCAACCAATGATCATGTTTTAGACCACCTTGACAACTGTCACTCTTATTCTCTGAACAAAAATAAAAAAGTCAAACATGGGTTGGACATCACGTCAGATACTGCCAACTAAAAACAGTAATTTGAGAGCTGGAAATCAGTTGCAAGCTGTTAAATTACTGTTTTTTAAGACCGCTTCGACTCTTTCTGAATCTCCCTGAAAATAAAAGACAGCACCACTTTTACTGTAGTTTAGTCAGTAACTAACAGCATCACGTATTAATTTATCATGTAAGTGGATAAGTGGGTACCTTAACACCGAAGCCGCTGCACGAAACCGACACCAATAGCTTGGTACTCGGCTTACACACGGCACGATCATTTTGCCGATGGCCACGTTAAATTGGTTCCATATCATTCAGCCTCATGGAAATTGAATTAAGTTTTCGCCACCGTGCCTTTTGAAGTGTGCTTTTTAAAGTTGTAAAAATGTATCGCCTCAGTTAAAAAAAAAATGAACTTAAAGTTCAATTTGTGAAGTGATCAAATAAACTCTTGGTAGTTATTGAGTCGACAAAGTTATCTAGGTATTTAGTCAAAGTTCTTTCTTAAACTGAGTGTTCCAAAAAGCTTAAGTGTTAAGATTTGATGAAACCAATAGCTTTATAGAATGGATAGATCGTCTCTGGATAAGACTATTTCAGAATCCAGAGATGAATCTTTTTCGCGTTCTTGCACGTAATTTTAACATTTATAATAGTGATGTATATAAGATTTTTAACTAAATATACTCAGAAAAGAGAGATTCTTCAAAAACGGATAATAAACTGAGAATTGTGGAATGGAGCCAAAAATAACGGAAACAGCCAAGTATATTACACGAAATGAGTATATATTATATTTGAATTATTGTAAGGAAACGTTGCTACGTGAACATCTTCTAATACAAATCACCATATTTATATTGTAAAAACGAATAAATATTGTAGTATGAATAATACGAAACATTTCCTTATTAACTATGCGTGTGGTCTCTATGAAAAGGTCTTCCTTTTGCCTCCAAAGGGCTTTCTAAAAGATTGGCTATAACAGTTGCCTAAAAAGTAGGTAAATAACTATAAAAACCTTTAAAGTCTCTTTTATATTTTCGTACATCAATTTGACAGGTGCAAATGTGAAAATCCAAATTGAAAAAACAAACAACTATCACTTGAAATGTCAAATTCTACTACGAGTCTCTTTTACCGTGTTAACTTATTTTTAACTTGATAGAAACGTAAATAAAAGTTTGTGCTACCATTTGCCATACATTTGACAAGTTTACTTAGGTAACCTTGAAGTTGTTGTTTGTTTACAATGGACTCTTTTTTAACTTAACTTCGCCGATGGCAACACGATAGTGTTGATTATACCTACTACTTTAAATATTAGCGTTTGAATATTATGTGGTATTCACAGTAAGTAAAGCCTCCTTAATGTGAATACCACATAATATTCAAACGCGAAGAAGAAAGTTTAACTAACAAAGACTTTTATGATAGTTAGCCCCTGTTTTCGGACTCAACCAGAGCCCGAACATGCGCTGGTAACATCAGTAACGAAGATAGGTTGCGGACCGTTGCAAGCTAACTAAAAAGCTCTACGCCCTTGTTGCTAAACCCAAATAAAATACAAATAAAAAAACCTTCAAAAAAAGTTATCAAAATACTCTCCATCAAGGTATCACTACCTATAGTTTATGACGTAAACGGTACGGATAGCATCGTAGTAACATTATTAGTAGCGGTATCGCTGTCCGTAACGCGTACCGCCGCCACACTCCCGAACCGTACATACATAATTCATACATTTCATGCGCTCAAACCCCGGAGTTATGTGCGGAATTATACACCTTTATCGAATAATATTTGTTCTTGCGATCATACTTCTTTATTGTAAATACAATATTGAGATATTACCGCGGATTTTCTTAACAGAAATGCTGGTTTTCTTATCGTTTATCGATCAACAACCGCTCTGTCGAAGCTTTCGATATTACCTCGTCATATTTGACTTTTTATTCAATTCGACCGCACGTGTCTATTAGCGGTTATCATAAGCAGTTAGTAGATCGATAATGATAACGATTTAGATAATGATGTAATCGATATGGAATATTGATTCAAATTAGATATTCAAACGATTGATTAAATCATTGACCTAGTCCGGCTTTTATCACCGTGTCAAATCTAATCTGCCTTTATGTCAAGCCTCTATTGGACATTACTTAGTTAATTCTCAAATAGCACTTCAATACTAACAACAAATCAAGTGAACCTGTGTGAATTAATTTATTTAATGAATTAATAACTTAAAAGTAGGTACCTACAAACTACCCAAAATATTTAAATTCAGAACTACGATTCTACGATTTATGATCAACGATTAAAAGTCGATGTAGTGCATAAACATGAAGGATGATCAACCAACCGCGCCGGACGAATAACGTAGCCAGCAATCCATTACCCTACGCTGATTGGTTCATTTTCCCGAGCCAGCCGAAGTAAGTCACAACTAGCTGGCAAAATAAACAACTACAGTATAAAATATTGCGTTTTATTCTTAGAACATAATGAAAACATATTTGACATGTTTTATGAAATTAGCGCACTAAGTTTTCTTTTCTAAAAGCTTCAAGGACTCGGAAAGCCAAGAAATATCTCAGCTGTTATTTCCATATAGACGACAAAACTTCTAAATATTTCACGCCGGCATTCGCCATAAATACACGAGAAAATTGCGTCACGCAACGGCATTCGGAATTAAATTCAACGCTACAAATAACTAAAATTATAACCATTGAATTACTTAAATATTGGTACAAATTTATCTAAACGGTAACATCCGATTTTTAACTAGAATTTATGGGCCTCGTAGTTTAAACCGTGAAAAAGTTTTTAAAACGCAGTTGAACGTGTGCCAGCGTTTGGTAACTTTTTTATGACAACAATATTAGTTTATAGGTCGCAAATAGCAATAAATCATAAACTTTTGCTGTCTTATATTTGTGCAAATTGGCTTAATTCCTCGATCCTATTTATACTTATTAACCGACGAAAAAATACGGAGGAGGTTCTCAAGTCGACCCGTATATTTTTTTTTTATTTGCGAGCGGCAATATAATTCTCGTCGGTATTATCGCCGTCCCCCATCTACTAGACATTCTACGAACTATAAAGCAGACAGAAGATTAGTGTCAACCAAACATAAGAGGCATACGAAACAAACGGATAACGCCCACAACGAGTCCGTCACAGTAGGTATTTTTCATACGGAACTGTAAATAAATCAACAGATTTTATCGAACATAGTGCAGATCATTGTTCCGCACAGCCAGAAGCTTTCTAGGTCAATCTGGGTGGTAATGTATTTGGAGAGAGCAAGCGTGAACTCGATACTGCGAAATACGGACGACACTCTTTGCGCGGCCCATTACGCCGCCAACCCGACTATGTAGAAAATCACTTTTTATACACCGACAATCCTGTAAACGTTCTGTTTCCTGTTTTTGCCGTTTCATATTGTTTGGATGAGGGTGGTTTTGGGTTTTAGGGAATTTGTCGTTGCTACTGAATTACATTTAGTACGTGTACAATTGCGTATGTAAATATAAACGATTTGTAGGGCAAAACGGCTAATTTATTTACGAATTCCCTTTTTGCGCCATGTTTTTCTAAATAATTTACTTACGTAAATCATAAACTCTCGGTTGAAAAGGCAGAGAAACCTTGCACTCTCTCGTAAAATACGCACTTTTGCCTGAAATGGCTATATTCTACCTCAGTCCTTTCAGTTTTTGCTGTAAAGTAAAACAATGCCTCTCTGGCGGTCTTCCGTCGCGTCTATAAACTTTTTGTAAATAATCTAAAAATAAACCACAACGGAAACCACATTTCAGTCTACAAAGAAATACTTACTTAGCAGTTTTAAGGAAAAATGAATTTACATATTCATTTGACGTTTCGTAGATAATTGCGGATCCAAATTGGTAAATCTTTCAATGTAGGTCTAATAGGTACATCAAATCATTATCATCATGCCATATTAACCCCTGAATGTCCACACTGCCAAACATTACCCTCCCCATATAAGACAAGGGTCTGTTGTAGGGAAAACCATTAATAAGCCTGTCGTAATTCCGTCTCTTGGTTGCGAGATCACTTCGTTACGGATTCCAGAATCTAGTCCATATTATTCAAATCCTTGTTTCCGATTGACATTGTTTTCACCTAAACAAATAATATCTTTAAACTTCTGTTAATTCAGTTGATTTCAGAATGACTAATACTATTGAAAGAGTGATAAAGAATTTTTAAGTTGTAGCACAAATTGAATTTTATGGGTGCGAATTAAAGTTATTTTTTCCAAAAACGCCTAGCTATTTGTTTACAAGTTTGGAAACTGAATTGCGAACATAGCATACATCGGTATTACTTATTTGTTATACAATTACATAGTTTCCAAATCTAGCAAATCAAAAGAAACTAACTTGAAAATTGGACTCCATTTCCTGACACGAAACCGTCCAACTAATAGAACTCGAACTACTAACTTACTAAGTAAGTACCGCGTTACTTGAATAAACTTATTCAAGTAAGTACAACATAGTACGTCAACTTAGTACTTTAGAAGGCTGAATGGGGTGCCTGGCGGTGCCTTAGACTACAGATAACAGTCATCTTTGTGCCTCAATTATATTAGTCTGGCGTTCCAGGGCTGAGACTTGCCAGATGCTGCTGGTAAAATAATGTTGTTCTTTTACACGCACGTTCTCATTATTTCTTTAGGTACTTGTCTTGTTGTTTTCCCGAGAAAGAAAATCAATCAGATTTGAGTCAATTGACTTTAGTAACGCCTTTTTTCTATGCTGTCATATGCAACGATCTTTACTTGATTCTTTTACGTCGTCCCCGTTGATACACAAAAAATATGATTGTTTTGTTCTTAAATGCATGTAAATAAATATAATAATAAAAGCCCGTAGAGCGTATTGCGTTAAGCTTTGTTTTCCTAAGAGACAGGTGAACTGTCACAAAATAACTGCTGTCCAAATACAGAGCGTATTTTGACAAATAATAGTGAAAATTACAGATTTTCATGACAGCCGTTATATGACGGAACCGCTTTCCTAGGAAACCAAAGCTTACCGTAATTTATTCGTAATTATTAAGTAATTTTGGTTTTTCATTTGAAATCTCAATCTTATCTTTAAAACTTTCAAGTCTACTACAACTCTTATTAACACTACAAGATCACAAACACTTAAACACAGTATACAGCAAAGACAACCCACTCTTAAACTTCAGCTTTAAACTGAAAAGAAAAGCCCAAGAGTAAGTTATCCGCCTTTTCACCGGAAACGTCGTTAAGAATCAACTGGGGAGAATGTTGCTCACAGAGTCACAGCTCAGAAACGTAAAGTAACATAACTAGCGGCTCACAAGCCACTATTTGTGTAAACTGTTCTAACAGGGAGACATTAGTGGTGTGTGTTGTGTCAACTGCGCATCAAAAATCTTCTCACCTGTCTTTTGGTAGAGGAATTTATATTAGAACACTATCCTTTCTACGGTGGAATTTTCCTACCGAGTTTGTTGTTTCTTTTTTTTTTGAAGTTGGGATATCATCCTATGTCTTCTCCCGCTCTGGGCGGAGCGGAAGGGTGTGTCAGACTTTTACTGACTAAAACCCACCCGTGTTCCCTCAGTTGCCTGTTGCCAAGGTCCCGGTATCCCTTTCGGACTTTCCCGCAACCCTGACAGGCACCGTGTTTGCTCGTGGTGTTTGATTATGGAAGAATAGAGCCTTCGGTTGGAAGGACTCACACAAGGCGGACCGATGGTGGTAAAGGCCACAAAAATCAGCTGGATGGCAGAAGCACAGAACTGGCAAAGTGGCGGCGCTTGTGGGAGGGAGGCCTATGTCCAGCAGTGGACGTCTTTCGGCTGAAATGATAATGATGATGATGAGCCAACAGCTGTCTATAGTGTCTATGTGTGGGAAACTACACAATTTATTTATTTTTAGCTCACCTATTTTTGAGACAAGTCTCCTACACAATATGACAAACTGTACACTATTCAAGCAATGCACTACACTGTGGTAATAAAACACTAGTTCAGAAATAAAATAAAACTCAACATAAAATGACAACGCACAAAAAACACAAAGGCATTCCCAGGAATTCCGAATCTAAATATATTTTAAAGCGAAATAAAGTTGTTTAAAACGGAAGCATTCCCGAACAGTGCAAAATTCCGATCAATCAGAAACAGTCGAAACATTTATTGAATCTATACTTGCCAACAGCAGGGCTTTGAAAGCCACAAATAGGGCGTGAGAACAAGCTAACAGTTGTTGTTCTGGTCGCCGATAGCATCGCACAGCCCTTGCGACAATTGGCGGCAGAGAAATGAACCTTATAGTGCTGATAATACGGCTGATCTACGTGGGGGTAGTGACGTATGTTTGCCGACGGTTGTCTCGTCACGTCTCAATTAATAGCTAATGAATATGGTTTACGCTTATTGCAGTGCTTCCTATGATCTTTGTGCTCCTGGTACACAGTTCACGAGTATATCGTTACAAGGAAAATTGGTTACATCCGTGCACAGGGTGTTGTTGCGCTCCTTTGTTTGTAAATAATGCTGTGAGGTCACCCGATGAATGAATCCAGTTTAAAGTAATACAATTTCAGCGTAAATAAATAAACGGTTGCGCGTTTCCGGAAAATTCTGTTCGAATATTCTAGGCAAATGTTCGATGGTGTTATTATTTAACTTGAACACGTCCATATTTACATGTAAAATACTCTATTTGACGTATAAATATATCAAACTAATCATCAACTTTGTTTATTGAAGTAACTCATTGAATTTAAATGGCTGCCCTAAACGTTTAAAACATAATGAACACATCTACATTTTCTACATCATTAGCCCACTTATTTATGTGTTTTAATCGAGGCTTTCGTTCGTCTACGTGTGTGTTACCATTCACTCCACTGCTTATGGAAATCTGTCACGACTGGGAACGATGAGAAAGCTCTATACATCGTAATTATAAATCGTCGTAAGTCGTAACTCTACACAAAGTTTATTGACGCGATGTTGTCTTGAATTTAAACATGGAAGGTTGCTCTACTAAAAGGATGGACGACGCGTCAGTAGCGCGGTGATGACGTAACGGGCTATTCCCCACATTCACTGGTCTACTTTCCTTCCCAGAGGATATTGGTTACTAGCTTACTTGGCCTGAATAACCAAGGAGTGGAAAAATCTCTAGCGTAACTTCACAGCGAAACTTTAACAAGAGTTTATTAGGAAAAAACTGGCCGTGAATCGGGCCGGTTATCGAATGAATTTAATATTTTAGAAGAAATTGCTGGAGTTTTGATAAACTCAGCCGTTTTGAATAGGTTACTCTAACAAATTATAAACTCAAAATATCGGTAGAATTTGTACGAATATAGCCTTCGCTTTATGAATTTACCTGCCTACCTCTACTTATTCATAAGAGCATTAGATCCGTTTAAACTATGCTATGTCCCTTTGATATTGCATGGTCAATATATTAAGAAATCTGGAGCTAAATTCTTTGGAGCTACGTAGGTATCCCAGGATATAAACCCAGAATAATCTACATGTGTGAGACAAGACTATTGACGCAATCTTTTAGATATAACAGACACGAGGCAAAAGTTATCGACCGTAATAAAAAGTAATACCTAATACGTTGTATACACGTCTGGGTCTGTGCAAACTAGACTCGGGAGAAATAGTCATACAATTTTGTTATTTTTGTGATTTTCGGGTACAAATTGTAATAAGCAGTGAGCAAGGAAAGATTATGATAAGCAACAGGACACACAAGTGCGATTACATAAAAGATGGGCAAAGATCCTGGTTCTGTACAAAATACTACAAAGAAATAAAAATAAATACTGGGTAAAAAACACAGAAAAGAAATCACAATTGTTTCTGTTTTCTGAAATCTGCCCGTTTTTTTCAAGGCAACTATGTCATAATTATTATGGAATTTTCATTATGTTATAAGTCGTTAGCACATTATTAACCACCAAGTAAACTAATATTATAAATGCGAAACTGATTTTTTTTGACTGTTTGTTACGCTTTCACGCTAAAATGGCTGAACAGATTTGGATGTTGGCACATGGGTAGACCATGACCTGGACATAGGATACTTTTTATCCTGATATTCCTAGGGGATCGAGACTTATGCGGGTGAAACCGCGGGGCGCAGCTAATAGTTAATAAAAGGCACAATTTCAATTCGGAACTAAAGTCTAACAAGGAAAGCTAAATGTAAGCCGTCAAAGTTTCACTCCACTGATACAGATACCAAGTTGGGTGAAGACTAAAGAGACGAGCTATTTAGTTGGAGACTCGTATTATTACTAAAAGTAAATATTTCAAAATAAATTTAAAAGTAAAGAGTCAAGTCTCTGAACAAACGAGTCCAAAGGTCATTTATTTCATTTTTTATTTAATACATTCAAAAGCTTACAAACTAAGCTCAGCTTTGAAAGAATTAATTAATTTTAGAATTCCCTGCAACATACTCGTTTTAATAAGACCCTAATAAAGCTTATGATTTCTAAAACTTTACAAAGGACCAAGAAATGAAACTAGAATTTTTGTTGCGTGGTACTTAGGTACAGGGGGCTTAAAACTGCCAATTTAGCAGAATCATAATAGGAAAATATTAAATGAATCATCGTAAAATGTCACAAACTGGCAATTCATATTACGAAATAATTCATCTGTTTGACAGTTTTCTATGGAGATTCGTAAAATGGTCTACAAATTATGAATTGCTTTTGTGTCAAATTAGAGGAATTGCTAATGACGGCTGGGGATTAAGGAAATGAATCGGTTTTAGAGGAATTGCTCATGTGGCTGTTTTAGGCCCCCTGGTCACCTATTCAACTTAGAACGTGTAAATGGAGCTTTGACGTTCACATGACAGTAGAATAACAGCCAGTAAACATTACAGCAGTGTATCTAGTCCACTGCATAATTCGAGTTAACTCTCGCTTCCTTACGTTTTGATGAGCACGGAGCTATCATGTGATTTGCAACCGATGCTAATCGCATTATCGGCCATTTGCATTCAAACGGCAGCTGCGCTGTCAAAATATTTACGAGTACTGTCATCTATCGTCGGTGCCGCTGAATTTGCTGAACCAACGAGCGTAACAGTTTCGCAAATTGTTATTGAGTAGAAATATTGATTTGGGATGCGTTTGTTTTTAGTTGTTGTAGTCGATGTAGAGATGGAGGACCAAAATTTAGGGCCCCAAAAAAATTAAAAAAAAAATATTTAAGTTTAGGAAGTTACCGCGCCCGTGTGCGCCCCAATGCTCGTGGCATCGGCAGTCGCAATTATTTACACTTACATAAAACCTCCTTAGGCAATTAAGTGTAGGTTAATATATTCAGTAATAAGCACCTACAATATATTGTTGGTAGAATGATCAATCAATCTGCCTAGCCTCTTCACAACTATGTTGGGGTTGGCTTCCATTCTAACCGGATACAGCTGAATACCAGTATTTTACATGGAGCGACTGCCTATCTAACCTCCACAACCTAGTCAGTCTGGGTAATCCGATACCCCTTGGTAAGACTTTCGAGTTTTCAGACTTTAGGTGGTCAGACTTTCGGGCTTCTGACAACCCGTAACGACTTTCAAAGATCCTCGAATGACAGCCGGGACCAACGGCTTATCGTGATTTCCGAGGCACGGAGGGAAAATGGTCTCGGTATGTAAAGATGGTCACTCATCCACGGACCAACCCGTCGATGCGTAGTATGCGTAGCTTAACCTGATGGATGGACCCGTGCGGCTGTTATTACTTAGCCACGAGCTCCTCTCATAATATTAAAATAAATCAAAATTTTGTTAGAATAAAAACCGCCGCTTGAAAAACCTCTACGCGTAGAAGAAGATTCCGAGTGTTCTGAGAATTTTTGGCCCCAAACGTCTCGACAAAAATCAATCTTAGCAAAATAAATATAAAGTTAGGTTTTATGTAACACTTTCTATAAAGACTTTCTTCTTTAATTCAATACTTTACACAAACGTTCATAAGTCTGTCTATACAAAGCTCAAACGGTTCCAGTTCAAAAGATTGTCATACTACTCACAATTGCCTTCAATATTCACAACGTCTAAGTACCTTCTTTTACGGTGAAACGCAGTTTTCTTCTTAACATTCAAGCCCATTTGTTCAACATCAATCAAATGAAGGTACTTATTCATAAAAAATGACAACACACACACGTACAGAACAAATGGTCCAGATTCAAACATTGTGATATAGGGATCAGAGTATTCAGAAGAAATTAGCTTGAGCGCACTGTATTCGAAACAAATATTTTAGATCTGATTGACCAGAGCGTGGGCGAGTGTACACAAATAATCGAATGTTCGCCCAAAACAATTCAACCGTAAACAACTGCCGCGAAATAAATTGAAAAAATATGTTGTGCAATATTAATATTAAGTTTGGTGGAAGATTTAAAATCCGCTCGAGTTCACATACCTATCGATTCTGAGTATTGTAAGACATCTCTTTATACAGGTTATTATCGTTTATTTACTGAGAAAGAAAGCATCTGTTTGTCACCGTGCAAGTTGGAGTCAACTCAAGGAAAACTTATTGTAGAACGTGTAGGCAAAGAGCCAGCAACAAGTCAGTATTGTGATCTCTGAAGCTTTCAGTGTAATACACCTTGTGTTGATACCAGTTTAAAACTTAACCCCGATACTACTTTCGCATCACAACAACAAAATAGTGGCTTAGCAGGACCACTTTTTTATTGTTGTGGCTTGCTCCGAAACAAACGATACTGAATCCAGTCTGGCGATCGGAATTTTATCGTACTTGGTAACTTATTTCGAACTTAGCGAGTTTATTTTTGGAATAAAGTCAATATTCTAAATATTCATCAATGTTATTGAAAAAATCTCAATTCCATACACATTCCTATTCATATTCGATTGGAAGCATCTTCAAAGAATTCACGCAAAGTTTGCCAAATCACTTTGATAAGTTTAGGGGCCCGAGTTGGGGAATCACATCCAACTTTCTTGGATTTCTGCCGAATTTCAGATGCTAACATAACTTTATTCGTTTCCTCATCGAGCTTAATAACCAACTTATTTAACTTGGAGCCGTGTTTAATTTAAATAAAGAAAGAAGTGATATTTAAACGAGGTAATCAAATGAAATGATTATTGTTTGACAAGAAACAATCTTGTCGAGAAAAAATCTTGTGCAAATTTTTTTTTTTTATCTTTCATATTTGGTAAAATTTTGATTTTCATTTGCAAATAGGTAAAATAATATGAATGAACTATTTGTAGCAGCTGTTTACCAAGAAAAGGACGTAGGTATGTACTTCGACCTTTTTCCAGTCATGTACTCGCATTTATAAGAATAATGAGTCTTATTTTAGAATAGATACCCGGTATCAGACAGACAAAAATAAAGAAAAAAGTATTGACGAATGCGACACAAATTGCATTTCTTTTAATATCGACGCTTTTCGTAGACGCAAATTCATCATCGACAAATTGGTCGACATTTCCGATAATGGATTGGTCACTTTAGTAACTATTTTTGTAACAGATGACACTATTTCATATATTTTTGGATGTATTGGATAGCTCATGAACATGGCTTTTACCTTTTAAGGGTTTAAGTCCAATATTGATTAATGCCAGTCATGTTTAAAGTAAAATCACACACAGCTTCCTCGATCGATATTCAATAAATCGATAATTCAATACCACAAATAATTACATCGATAATTACAATCCACCGTAGATGAAGCAAAAGAATGTAAAAAAGGAATGATTGAAATCTGTCGACCGAATGCGAGCCTTACATACCGGCAATAAAAAGTTTTATTGTCACCAGTACGATATGCCTTGACCTAGTTGCGACAGGAGCAAAACACAGCTGGAGGCCGGCCATCTGATCGTACAGAATGTTTACGTGTGAATCGACAATTTCAATATCGATTACAACAATTCGCGAAAGGCTGACGAGTGTCGAACTGTCAAGTGACAATAAACTCACTATTCTACTATCATATGAGATGAGACGCCTTGTAGAAATTATCGATAAGACTGATTAAGGCAACACTAGTCGTTCTGTTGATAAATTAACGAGACGATATTATCAACTAAAGTTTTGTCCAATAATGTGACATCTTTAAAAGCTTTTCTGTTATCTGATAAAGACGGCCGTAAAATATAGCTGAGTATCTGACGTTAATGGGTTCTAAAATTATATATTTACATACCTACTAGTGTTATTTTTATACTTGAAAAATAAAAAGGTGATATTTAGTTCTTTGGTATCAGATTTTAATGACAAATTAAAAACTCATAGAAAAAATAGGTAAACTATTGCTTAGCTCCTAAACTATTAATTTTATCTGCTCAATACATTTTCCACAAAAACTAACTCAAGTATGAAAATGTATGATTCCTTAAGCTTTGATAGTCGGATAGTTAAATCTGATAACAATGTGATCGGGTGAAGATCACATAAAGGGAATGATAAGGTTCCGCCATTTCGGATCGCTTGGAGGGATGACTGACGGCCGTTTTGGGGAGGGCTTAGTATCTTGTGATGTGGTGTTATATGACTATTTTCATTCATCCCTTGAGCATGAATGGAAATAGGAATATGATGGACATTGACAGAAGGATAGAGTGAAAACGGACACAAAGTGTTTAGAAGCAATCCCATGACTAAAATAGGCTGAAAGCTTCAAGAATTCGCATAAATTAACGATTAAATGAAAACTGTATTCATAACTATATGTTGCCCGCGACTTCGTCTGCAATCCAGGATGAAAAGTAGCCTATGTCCTTCTCCAGGTCAACGTCTATCGTACGGAGCGAGAGGGCATCGGAAGCAGTCTCCTCCTTCTGCGAAGCAGTAATGCTCGCGAAGGAGGAGGCGGAACGCGTGAGGTAGAGGCAAAGTTTGCGCCCTCACTCCCCTAACAGCCACCGCAGGAGACGCCCTGGGCGTCAGGAATCCCAGGCGGATTCCCGGCCACGATAGGCGCGGGCTTGCGGACAGCGAGCAATGGGTAGCTCGCCGTCCGATAAGGACAAGGCCCGGGTCGTTGTGTTCCACGCACGCCTCAAAGAGATGTCAGCACAATTGACGCACCGATGCCTGCCAGGGTTAATCCGAAAGGGATACCGGGACCTTGGCAACAGGCAACTGAAGGAACACGGGTGGGTATTAGTCAGTAACAGTCTGAAACGCCCTTCCGCTCCGCCCAGAGCGGGAGAAGTCATTTGATGATGTCCCACCGTCAAAAAAAATTATAAAATAAACAAAAAAACGTCAAAGGTTACCTCTGTGCCAAATTTCATCCAAATCCGTTGAACGTTTTAGCGTAACCAAACAAACTCACTTTCGCATTTTTAATATTAGTTTGGATTAGGATACCTTGTTCTCTGAAAACGTATATCGTTCAGGAGTTAAATATAGGTATTTGATCCTTAAAACTCTAAAAATGAAAATGGTCTATAAAGAGCAACAAGGAAATCAATTAAATGTCGCGACAATTTTAATCACACTCATGAGCTTATTTAAGTCGAACACATATTTAACCGCTCCTAGCCGTTACCAGCACATTCTCTTACAATAATTTATCGGTAATTAAACCAACTGTATGTAGTTTAATATTCCGATTCAAACCCAAAGATTTAAATCGCTAGATTTGCCCATCGTACTTAGTCACGAGAAAAAGTGCCCATATTGAGAAGAGTGAGCTCACACATTATTAAATAGTGTTTCTATAACAATCCAATCAAGTCACTGCCTCATTGTCTGTCACAGGTGTCAAATTAAAACGGAAACGCGACCTTTTGACTCGGTAGGGCGAATCTATCGATTTAAATCTTTGTTCGAACCTCGTTAATTAGATAAATAAGAAAGTATTATAAGAACACTTTCTCTAATAAAAATTTCTTTCCGCTCTTAATCTAAGCTCCATCGAACATAAATTCTATCTCTCTTGTCTTCTATCTCTCTTATCTCGCAACTTCTGTATCGATAGAAAAACAAAACGTTTCAAATTCATAGAAATGTTGTTTTTTTTTTCTGGAGATAAATGTCGGATGTAGAGATAACTACGTACCGTTTTCGGAGAATTTCCGACATCAGAAAGCTTTTTCTTCGGCACATAATAAACGAACACTGTGTTATCGTTGACACATTATACTATGTAAACATTTTTAGCTTCTCGTTATCCGACTTATCTAAACAAGATTGGATGTAAGATATTCGGTTTTTTAGATAACAATTTTAGTGATGACTGTGAAAGTGTAAGTGTTGTTTTGGATAAGTCATTGGTCAATATTGGAACTATGTACCTACAATTGAATAATAGTAACAAGTAAGGTCAAGTGTTAATATAGCATCATTATTCATTATTATAGCTTAATACCGAACACCGTATACTCGTTTAACTGACCACTAAAGCAAAACAAACACATTTCAGTACCGGAATACTCGACACCCCACAATAATTTCAATATAAATTAGCCGTTTCAATTCCATTCAAAATTAATTTGTCAACAGAAGTTAATCAGCAAATTAAATTCCCATTTGACTACATCAAAATTAATTTAACAGTTCCGAAGTTATTGGTATTCAAATAATTAATAAGCTTATATCAGAGTCACGTAAAGCGGCGTGCAAACGATGTACTTTTAATTAAGAGTACTCATAACATAACCAATGAAAATTCTTGGGTCCGTCACGTCCAGCAAAGTCAGGGTCCGGATAAATAAGCAATTATCGGCTTTGTTAAGGTCCGATTTTCATATTTTTTTCTGGGTTCGAAGGGGCTACTAATTGGGCAATAAATTATTCCCCAATTCCTTCGCATATCCCGCTAGGGTGGGTCCGAATATTGGCGCTTGGAACACAGCTGCCGCGCCGTTATCTCCATTCACGTGAACATTCAAGATATTGAGATTGTATAAACTGTCATTTTTAATGGAGTTTGCAAATTGATATTCTTTTTTTATTGATCTAATTGCGATAATTATTTTGTTGATTCTTAAATAAAATCTTTGATAATACCGCAGATGTTCGGATTTGCTTCATGTAGTTATACGTAAACCTCAAAATCACTATAGTGAACTAATTAGTACCTACTTATTTACATAACTTTTCCGTCGGTATACAGCTAAACATATTTAAGAATGAGTGAATTCCTTGTAGGTAAATGAAATTGCGCGTTATTTTCCAGTCTGTACTAAGTACATTTAAAAGTTTTTGTAATGAATTCCATTATTGTATTAAAACAATCCATACCTACCTAACGACCGATTGACGCAAACTGGGTATTGTGGTGTATCATGCGGTTTTCAGTACAATGCGGTTTTAATTCACAACAATAACAACCAAATACAGGAACATTTAATGTTTTTTTTTAACTTATAATAAAATTATATAAGGAAACTTATCAATATTAACATTTTAATAGCTATATTAATACTTAAATTGTTATGCAGAAATAAAAATGGCCAAAAATAAGCATACTCGTATTTTATTATTTACTAGCTAACCCGACAGACGTTGTCCTGCTCAAATTTCAATAATTCATACAAAAATCCCATTAAATAAAGGACGTTCAGTTTTTCCCGAATTTATTTATTTTTCTCCGTAATAACCTTCTTCGGGCTATTACGAACATTGTCTAATCGCTCCAGCCGTTCTCAAATGATACGCTTACCAACGAACAACATTTCATTTTTTTGTTATAAAAAAGATTGTTATATGTATAAATAGCGTAGTGATACACCTTTACCTTCGCCAAGAATAGTGCAACGTTCATAGTGTATCGTTGAAGACACTACGATCTTGATTTTTCTGTTGTAGCTGTTTGAGATTTGGTACTATGGGTTCATAAAAAAAAAAAAAAAAATTGGTTTTTCAAAACCAATTGGAAAACCAATATTTTGTTTAAACAAGAACCGATCAAACCCCTTATTGCTATCATAACACATCCGGACATTAGTATCCTCCGTCCAAACAGCGACAACACATGAAATCTTTTGTTTGCCAACGCGTTCAATTGTTTGTACAAAAGCTTTTCAAAAAGCAAACACTAAGTGAGATGAGTCCGGGTTTACAGCCTCCTTTACTACGCCGATCGGTACGGACGGCCGCTTTTTAATTTACCTTTCCCTGTATAATTAAAACGTGCGGTAGCTTTTCTGCCCGTTTTCGAGAAGCAACAATAGATTTTTTCCCACAAAAATAAGACAAGAATTCAAGCTGGAGTGCTTCAACTACGAATCAATGTAACGGTAATGAAATTGTGTTTTTAATATAATTTTCTGCTGGTTTTTTTTTTTGTTGCTGTTTTCGATGTTTGGACTTTCAGATTAAACATTATAACATAACACCACGCCTGTACTCTCCAAAGGGTTAGGCAGAGGTGACATATAGTACACCCACATGTCGCCAGTTATGTTTAAGTCCCATGTAATAGGGGGCGAGCGGGCTGCTAGGTATTGAGAAATTAAACATTATAATTTAGGTTCATTATGCATTGTATCGATGGGGCCTTAAAAGTTTTACCTTTACCTTCTTACTGTACTGCGATCCCATATTATTTATTATTATGATTTATGGTAACTGTTTAAATATTGCGTCTGCTTCGCTAACAGTGAAAGTGTTTAGACAATTGGACAATCTCAGTTTTCTGCTACATATAGGCCTTTCCCAAATTACGTCACAATCCCCGCCTTCAGTCTGTAGTCAGATTCCCATACCACATAAAGTTGCGATGACAGACAGAGACAAACAATAGTCTGACAACCTCAGTACACACAGAACAGCATCGACAAACCCGTGCTATTTACGTCCAACATTGTTTAAAGCAGGAGCCACGAGTGCCATGCCGCTAATTGCAATTATGCTTGCCTGATAGAGATCTGAAGCGCACTTATAATTCTAATACTGTGCATACTGAGCATTTTAGTTCGTGAATGTTGTGTGGAAGTTAAGACAATGGAGATTTTGTTAAATCTAGATTGTATCTACAACTGATAGATAAATATAAACATGTATTCAGACAGTAAATATGCAGTTCTGCCACAGTTATTTTATCTCTAACAGCAGCAAGCAATGTTACTGCTGAGACTTTGACAGCCTTCAGCAACAACAACACATCAGCAATCATAATAAATCAAGAATAGAGATCACAGATTTTGACAGTGATGCAAAATCAGAGGTAAATAACTGTAAAAGGACGGTACAAAGTCCACAAATAAGAGAAAATCGATGTCAAGTCCTCACAAAAAAATCATTGACCTACGTCCCAAGTCCTTTTGTTTGAAGACGCGCAACAAACTCTTCCAAATTCAAAAACATATCTACGAGTGCTCGTTCGATATTTTGACCAGCTACGGCGACGTAGCCGCGTGATCGGTATCAACTCCACTTCGGTTCACGTAACCTTTACCTACTCCAAGATTTTTCTATAACAAAAGCCTTGCGATAGACAATGCTGACCCAACTTTTTCAGAAAATTTAGAATAATACACTTCTTGTGAACCCAATCATGGAGAAATATTATTTGTATTTCTTTTTACGTAAAAAGGTTTCTTCATAAATTTCGTAATTTCGTATCGTAGGCTTCATTTTACTGGGCCGTTGTTGTTAGATTTTTTTTAAACATTATATTGTTATTCATAGATTATTTAATGCAAGTTACATTTGAATAGTTTATATTTGTTCAGGTCTGAGGGTAATCAAGTGAAGAATGGCAACACTCTTGAAAATTCATTACATAAGTATAATTTTTTTTCTGAAACTACAAACCTCAACTTCGTAGAGTTCGCTTAATAAATTACTACTAAGCTAAACTATAACATGTTTTATCTCAAAAAGCAAAGAGGTAACTTGATATTGGGATACCGGCATCGCTAGAATCCATAAGTTATTTTATGAGATACCGATAACTTTATATCGTTGGTACTATCATCCTTCTCGTCAACACTTTCAATACATATTACGAAAAATAACTTAGCAACTACGTGTAAGTACTACAGTGACTTTACTTAAAAAAAGAAAACTGCTCAGTTTTCCTAATATTTGCCTGGCCCATTATATCTAAGTTTTTTTTTATTTTTTTTTATTAACCGTTACTGTCCCACTGCTGGAAAAAGACCTCCCTACTCTCTTTCCACCTCTCTGTTATGTGTACTTAATTTTCTATCTAACCTACAATAAACGAATATAATACAAACTTTCGCATATGTTTCGCATCAATAAAACAATATTTCGACCAATAAAAATAGAACTCAATAAACAAACACCAACCGTTAAAGCTCAAACACAAACTTCCAAGCTCATTTGAATTTAAAACAATTACATATCATTTGCACGATGTTCTCTCTGTTCTCAATGACAACATGATCAACACTTTCACCTTTAGGCGTGTCCTTATTCCGGCCGCCGCCCGACGCCGGCGACGGGTTGACAGCTTGCGGTTCGGCCATTGTTCGTCACAATGGCGGAATAACGAAACGCCATGTTTGTCCGCTTAACTTTCCCTTGCCATAAGCCCACTATTAATTATCTATTTCCACTTTGAGTTCGTGGTTCTCAGTGTTTTTTGAATTTGTGGCTCGGTTATTGAGTCAAATGTGTAATACAAACCGGTAAACAACTTTGTTAAATAACTAATTAGTTAATTGGTTGCGCTTGCGCTCCGGTCAGCGGCTGACCGGTTGTAGTTTGATTCCGTTTAGTAGGTACTTTATTAATATTAATACAAGATTGATGAAATATTAAATATTAATGGTATTTCAGATGTGATGTAGGTACTCTAGAAAATAGAGTTCATTTAGGCTGGTGAAAGAATATTTTCTACTACTTCAAGACAAATAAAATCGTCATCATAATATCCGTGTCCCCCGGTTGGAAATCAAGCTGCTACCAGCTCTAAATGAAATAACATTGTGTACAATTATTTTATACTAATACAGTTTAAGAAACATAATTTCAACTCCTTCAGAGACAAATAAAATCATCATCACATAGTATCCAAAGTTGGAAACCAAGCTGTTACCACCTACAAATTTAATAATAGAACATTTACGATCATTTTAAAGACTTCGACCCACCTTGAATGAGAGAAAAACATTATTCACAGAAAATTAATAAAGCTATCCCTAATTCGTTGACAACCGTCCCCTATTCATCGGGGGCTTGAGGGCGACGCGTTCCTACCGCTCTATCGCTGCCCGAAATCTAAATTGGCGTAAAAAACGAACCGAAATAAACTTTACCTTACCATGATTTGTTTTTGTGATGACGGGGTCCGATGGTGTGGATTTAGTTTGCTGTGACATGAAATATTAATGGTAATAAGTAATACAGGGAAAAGTTTGTTTTAGAGACACCTTATTTGTTTTGCTTGAAAAAACGCTGTCATGGTTGATGGGAGTCACGTCATCCGAAAGGTTATTCTGCACCCCGCGGTTTCACCCGCATAAGTCTCGATGCCGTGGGAATATTGGGATAAAAAGTATTCTATGTTCTAATCCAGGGCATGTTCTATCCATGCGCCAAATTTCATCCAAAACTGTTCAGCCGTTTTAGCGTGAAAGCGTAATAAACAAACTAACTCACTTTCGATTTCTACTCGACGTACTAGATTATTTTTATTTAGCCATAAAAAATAGAATTCACTTAAAATTATTCCACAAGTTTTCAACACGTTAAATGTTGCAATATTTCTTCTTGTTTTTTCAATACAATCAATAAATCAATCTGCCTAGCCTTTTCCCAACTATGTTGGGGTCGGCTTCCAGTCTAACCGGATGCAGCTGAATACCAGTATTTTACATGGAGCGACTGCCTATCTGACCTCCATAACCCAGTAACTGGGTAATACGATACCCCTTGGTTAGACTGGTTGTCAGACTTTCTTGCTTCTGACGACTCGTAACGACTGTGAAAGATCCACAAATGACAGCCGGGACCAACGGCTTAACGTGCTTTCCGGGGCACGGAGGAGTCTCGATATGTGCAAATGGTCACCCATCCACGGACCAACCCCGGCAAGCGTAGCTTAACCTGATGGATCGACCCGAGCGGCTGTTATTACTTAGCCACGAGCTCCTCTCCTTGTTTTTTCAATACCTAAAGTAATATTCTGTACCTAAGAAGGTAAACAGAAAAAAGAAATGCGACATTCAAAAACCTTTAATTACTTAATTGTACAAAGAACCAAGTCGTACAGTCGCCAAATAAAACGAAACCTACCAACGATTAAATGTCTTAATTTGAAACAGGTTTTAAACAGTGTTAATTTTGTTTACCTGCACCAATTACCGCTTCCCTATCGCTCGAAACAATAAATACAGCGAGCCATTTACTAAGCGTAGCGGTACCGTAAAGTAGCGCTAATAAATACTCCTTACATTCGTACATCTGTTTAGAAACGTTTATAAGATTGGTTTTAGCGCTAGGGTAGCCCGCGAAATTCAAATTTTCTTACGTTTTTTGCAATTTACAGGTCAGTATCAGTTTGTATGTTGATCTAAATATCATTAGCGCTCGTAACAAATATGAATTTACAGAATTATAAACATTAAAGTCAGCAATACTAATAATTTCGCGGGCCACCCTAGCGCATCCCCCTTAAGTAATTGCGACTGCCTTGGCCGTTGGTCTGGTGGTCGCAAGCGCTCGTGGGTTCGACTCCCAGGTCGGCCAAAATGTTATGAGTTTCTCCATTGGCAATTTCTCAGTAGCAGCCCGTAGTCTGGATTTGTGCCCGGTTGATGGCAATAGGCTCGCCCACTATTACATGGGACTTAAACATAACAGGTGAAATGTGGGTGTACTATGTAGGCACACCTCTGTATAACCCTTAGGGAAAACAGGCGTGATTTTATTTTATGTTAATTTCTAATTAATTTGGTGAAACATACTTTGATTATCTGAGTTCTATAGTGTATCTAGGCTAAATCGGTAAGGATTGTTAGGCTAAGCTCCAAATGAGAGATTTGTTGCCTTGACGTTGAGTCCCGCCACGTCGACCCGCCTTGACGTCGAGTCCCGCCACGTCGACTCGCCTAGACGTCGAGTCCCGCCACGTCTACTTCGAAAACTCCCGCTTTTATTCCCGCCACATCGAATCGTTTTAAAGACATTTCACTGCCTAGAAACAAATGAGATTTTAAAGTCCTATCTAACACATTATAGAGCCTATAACGTTCCCACTAGTTTAGGCGGACACAGTTCCTGTAATCTTGCACGCGGGCCCAGTGCGGGTTGGTAGATGTCACGATGTCTTTGAATTTTTGATTCAAGGATATGCCGGTTTCCTCACGATGTTTTCCTTCATCGTTTTGAGAGCAGTGTTGATAAAGTTATTTATATAAAAAGTAAAGCGCATGCCTGGGTTCGAACCCACGACCTACAACTCGTAAGTCGGGGGCCGTTACCACTCTGCCACCACTGCACTGCTTTGATTAAACGCTTAGCCTAGCCTTAGTTTCAGTTGATTTCATTGTTCGTTCCCAATTACAATCCATATTTCCTACGCTCCTCTTAGTAATACAAATAGTCGCCATTTCAAAAAGGAGATCCTAGCCCACTTAGTAACAACCATAAGAAACAAAAACATCTCAAGCAAAGATTGACAGCCATAATAATTTAATTAATAACCCATAAAAGTCAAAGCGTATTGACAGGGTTATAATAATCATCAATTCATAAATATACATCGAGTATTGACCGCATCAATGAAATACGTCCATTTAAACGACCTTTCTGAAGAACCAGCTGCGCGACTTTCTAATTTATATTTTTCTTGATTTCTGTTATCTTTTATTCAGTAATAATGTCACGGTGGGACGGGCCACGATATTTATTGGCCAATTAAAATTCATATAAACCAATCGCCCTTCATGCAGAAGATATAGAAATTTATAATAATGTTTATATGAAAATAATGTTTACATATTAAAAAACCTTTGCATCAATTCCATTTTTATAAGTAAGACCAATGCTAGAACCATAACATTATAATATCTGTGCTAGAACTGAAGCATAGAGTAACCCTAGCTAGGTAGGGTATCCCTGAGGCAAAATTTAAATCTACAATGATATCGAATTTCGAATATCTCATTTCCTAAATGTAAAAATAATAATGTAGCTAATAGAGTTTCAATCGTCAGATCATTAATTTTTAGATTGGTATACAAATAGAAAATCGAAAATCGTGCGCATCAGATGATTATGTCACATGTCACTGAATGCCATTGATTTAGATTTATGTCAAAGGCACTTTGACAAAATTATAAGTACAGTCACGGAAATTGATTTCTAAGGACATTGACACTCTACGTCAATTTGCCTTGATAAAGCAATTATATACAACTGTGTGGAATGACAGTTGTAATTTGCCTATACGGATAATTTAAGTGGATAACTAGTCACTAACTTTATAATTAATTTCCCTAATAAATACCTACCAAGTTGGGAGTTTCACAATAGTGAAATGCATTATTTAAATGGGATCTGTAATGTCATGAAAAAAACTCGTAGGTATACACCCACAAAATTAAAATGATTGAGTTTAGTTTAATTTATATAACGCGAGATCGTTCGTTCGGATACCTAGATTAATTATTGCTGCCTCAATTTGTAGTCGATAAAAAACCAATCGATTAAGTTAACACAAAAACGGATGGCAGTAAAAATAAATGTAAGTGTTTAATCAAAAGTATAAATTATACAACTTTACATCTGTCAGTCTGTCACTTTAATTAATAAAGAAAACAATAAATTACACATACAGAAATAATTACGTTATTTTAATACAGAAATTAAATTGTTATTAATTTGGACATAAAAACTAAAAGGAAAATTTAATTCTGTTTGTTTCCTGGTGTTATTGGAATTTATGGAAACTTGGCGTGTTGGAAATTATTCTCAACAACGAGAGCCAATTGAGGAAAATTTACACCTATGTAGCATTTATTTACATGCTAAATAGCAATGTTAATAACAATTACAAGTTACATAATAATATCCTTGACCAGTCACTATTAATCTATCTACTGTTGTTTTACAAACTTCAGTCTTCCTCTTTGATCGTGGCGAAAGAACTAACTGACTAAAAAAAGTTAGTCTTGGTTAGTTAATTCACTTGGTTTCGGATCCTTCACAACATCGTAGGTAAAGTCTCGAGCACAAAAACCTTATACTTGAACAAAATTCCAAAGCCATCTCGTGAAAATACGATTTGCAATTTTGAGAGAAGATCAATTTCTTAAAAATATGTATTCAATAATAATATATTCGTAACACCATCGCTTTTCACCCTTGCGTAGTTATAACGAATTTATGCTCGTGACTGCACACCATAGCAATGTTTAAAACTTGAAACTTTTAAAGCCTCTATGCAAAAGGCACGTCTCACACTTAATCTTGCTTACAAAAAACTGTGTAAACGACTCTATTACAGCCTTTAAGCTCCTTTAAAAGCACAAATGCAAAGCTAATTTAAATAATATACTGGCCAGTAAGCATTAGTGATGAGGGAGTGTACTCGAATCGAAAATGCAACCGAGCAACTACGCCGGCGGAATACAGGATGTAGAGAAAAGCGGGCCGCATCTAGCAGCCACTGGCTTTTCATTAAGCGGAAAGCCTTGCTAAGCAGTTATCAACCGCGGCCCGCGCGTGGATTAACGCCCAACTTATTTGTTAAATATATTTCGAGATTAATTTATTATTGCGATTCTCTACGCCGTTGTTATTTGACTCTAAATGTGATAAATAACTTTGTTGTAGCTGTTTGCTGTTTCAACAAAAGCTCGAACAGTATGTGCTTCACAACAATGAATAAGTACCGAATTTTTAAGAGTTATCCTTTGTTACTTGTGTATATTTTTCTAAAGTATTTGGGTCAGTCATAACTTGAAACCGACGGTTCTTATTTACAAAGTTAGAGTGCCCTGGTCCGTTTCTAATGTACGCTAAGTGGGTCATAGTCCTCGTAAATGTGTCAGCTTGGACATAGATACGGCGCTTAATACTGCAGATTACATTGTTACCTGTTTATTCTTGTAGTGATCTTTTATGGACAAGACGGAAGAGCTTTGTTTATTTACGAAAAAAGTGAGTTACTACTGTACCTAATTAAATTATTTGATTTGAATTTGACATTGAGGAATTGGTGCAAGAAGTGCAATTACTGTTTTCAAATCTGAGAATAGAGTATTCAGTAAAAGCTTATTAAATTATTTTATGCTCATATAGTACATATGCTTGCGATTGCGAGCTTACCGAAAACTTTGGTTTCCGAAAATTTTATTTCACTTCAACAATATAAATGTGAAGAAACTACTTAGTTACTAGGTCCCAGTGGTTGCAAACCGCGATTGCCTGCGGTCCGATTCCCAGGAAAACTGTTATTTGGCTTTCCCATTACGAAATTCTCAGGAATACCCCTAACTTTGGGTGTATGCTTTATAAATGGCATTATGTGCAGGAGCGAATACTTGGGAAAAATGGATACTCGATACCCACATCACTACCTTTTCGGAGAATACCTGAATTGATCAGCTTTGTGAAAGGAACACATCTTATTATGATGTATGCCTTTCACAAAGCTGCCGGCTACCGAGAAAACTTGACACGTCTCGTTCAATACAATGCTATCTCAAATACATTAGAAGTCTAATCAATGTTTCCACGTAACACTAATAATTATCATAACGACAACTCATATCGACATTGCAAGGGACTTTTAGACGCAAAAGGACAAATGCCTAATTACTGTGTTTTAGTTATGACATTAATTATTTATTGCAGAATCACGCTTTAACGGCTGATTTGAATTAGATGCTTTGGCATACAAGTACATAATATCCTATATTCATTGTTTCGTTTATTTCAACATTTATATTACAATATTGAAGTACCGATGGTCCCAAACTAGGCGCAGCCTGTATCTTGGGCACCATTATATAAATATAAAATATTTTAATATTCAAACATGTGATACTTTTATTCAGGTGAATGTAGCAGTTTTTCTAGGAAACGAGTGAAACGGCGAGAAAATTTCGTAGTAGGTACTTAGGTATAAAAAGAAAATGTCGCCAAATATAGAATGTAGATAGACTGTAAGCATTCTGAAGAATAACATAACATAACATTACGCCTCGTTTCCCCGAAGGGTTAGACAAAGGTGTACCTATCATTGGCCACCCACATTGCGCCAGTTGTTTAAGTCGCATGTAATGGGGGCGAGCCTTTTGATATCAGCCGGGCACAAATCCAGACTCCGGACTGCTACTGAGAAATTCCAGATGGAAAAACTCAATAACATATTGCCCGACCTGGCAATCGAACCTAGGACCTCACACTCAGCAGTAGCGCTTGCAACCACTAGACCAACGAGACAGAAGAATAAATAAGTTGGTAAGTAATAGAGTTTTGACATATCAAATGTCATGTATTTGTACAAACCTACTTACAGAAATAAATCATTTAGCAGTACACTCAACTAAAATAATCTTTTGATTTAAAGTTTAAATCAAAAAAATATTTTAGTTGAGTGTCAAAAAAACTTTAAACTGCTTGAAGTTTTTTATAAATTTCCCCGTGCAAGTTGCGTACCCTAATGCCAACTTTTATTCTGTTTTAGAGATAAGTTCTCATTTTCGAATAGAAAATCTTTTGTTGGACTCAATCGTGGTGTTTTCAATAGCCGAGCTCCAAGTGCCAGTTATTGAATACGTTCTTTCATCTCTCTATTACGATTTCATTGTCATCTTTCATACCTATTGATATAACCACGAGTCTATAGATATAATACTTCGTGTCTATGCAAAACTCTAGCTTTAAACTGGTTCAAACTTGCGCGGATACAATACAGTTTCTGTGTAACATTTTTGAACAGTCAATATTGTGACGATTCAAATCTTGACCAGTTGAACAGTTCAAACGCCTGCAAAATCGCGCGATTAGCCAGGGCGTAAGAAACGCCCAGTCTCACTTCTAAACCAAGTGTTATTTCTTTTTCATCCTTCGTTAAACGTACGTAAATATTATGTAATTTTTTGATATACGTAAGTAAACTTCTGATTTGGTGTCAAGTTTTAAGCTCAAACTTCGGAGAACTTTGTAGAGCTTTTCACTTCGTAATATTTATTTTGAAAGTATTTATAGATCTAAGTAGGCAATCAGAATGTATTTAAAATGCTAATCCGCCGAATCCACTTACGACGAAGGCACTATTAGCTTTGTAAGTTTAGTTATGTATTTTTCTATTGTCATGCATAGCAGTGATAGCGTCAAATACCCACATATTATTATAACGTATGTACACTTGAGGTACATCTCTACAATTTTCCCGACGAAAGTCGTCTATGTATGTTCGGACAAATCTTGCAAATTGCTCGCTGGATTTTGTTAGAGCTTTCACCACTAAGACATGTTTTCGAGCAATGTTTTAGTGTATTTTACGAGTGTCCATCTACTACACACTATCACACTTAGTACACTACTATATAATATTAAAGTATGTAAGCGTTTATGAACAAATATAGTAATTAGTAAAGACTGGCTAGTCATCATGGCTCGTCATGTTTTTATGGACAATTCCTATAAATGATGTACAAAAACCAATATGATAATATTTGAAAATAGATTACATTGAAAGAAACCAGATTATGACAAATAAGTCCTAGCTCAGGATATTCCAAAGTATATCAAAGTTTTTATAAGTATGTGTAATGTTTTGCAATGGTAGAGGTACCCAAATAGAACTCAAACAGTACTGATTCAGTAGTTTATGTGTCTCTGTACACTCGTCTCACTGACGTCTATGGTATTTTTAGATACGTTGTTACAGTGTTTTCTTTTTAAATTGTGACTAAGCCCAGTACCTGAGCGTGTTTCCCGAAATCTGTGATAACAACAAAAATTGACAATGAGTCAACAAACAGTGGACATAAAATCGTACATAAATGCAGAACTGCAAAACTACATGGATCAGACCTGGTGAAGATTGTGTAGAACAAGAAAAGGAGGCACAGACGAGACAAGCATTGGGTGAAACAAGGCGCGGCATTGTGTGTAACTTTGTCAATAATGATGAAGCTACCAATAAGCTTTAAAGCCCCTACTCAACAAAACAAAGCTACAGCACAGCACACTCCAAATATACCTCAAGATAAATCCCAAAATCTGATGTTAGCTAAAGCCAAGTGCACACACACATAAGCAATGAGTAATACTGGTACTAACAGCAGTGAGGCGAGTCGTCTGCGCGATAGGGCACGCTCCCAGCCACCTCCCACTAGCCAGTCGCCGTCGCCACTCGCCTTTTTCACGGTTTCTGCAATTTTAGAGGTACAATTTTTTTAAATAATGCATGCACAGCGAGATTCTCTTCGTCTCTTTGTTTTTGTGGAGTTCGCCGAACTGTTTGGTTGGTTTAAGGCTCATAAAGGATGTGATAGTTGGTTTGTCATGCAGTTTTGGGGATTATGACGTTTTATCTGTGTTGTTTGCATTTGTCCGGTAGATGTTTTGTTTTCTGATTTTAGCTGCCGCAAGGGCAGAATGCAGTCGATCCGATAACACTGTGAGATTTAGGCTTTTGGATATGATTACACTAAAGATTTGTTTATATGATTGTCAAAATATCGAAGATTTCAGTATTTCAGATAAATGTTGTAGTTAACAAGTGCAGTTTTTTTTAACAAGATATGATATGACAGCATTGCAAATCATTCAATTCAGACACAAGACGTTAAACACGAAAAAATCTAAAAAAGAAAATTACATTATAAGAAGCTCTTTGAAATATATTCAAAGGAGTTTATAGTACATTCTCAGAAGTGGTGGTCATAAAGATTGTGTGACGTCATATCCGGCCCTGGCGCACAATTATCGCGTCTGTGGACTAGTTTCAAGGACTACTTTAAAATTACTGCATTTGTTTGCGAGTAAATCGTATGCAGAATTTTTTTGTGCCTCAACGTTGAGTCTACTAATTGGATTCTTCTGGTCTTGTTTATCTTAAGCTTTTTTGCTTTCTTTTTATGTTTTTCTTTTGTTGTATTAGTCCCTTTTGTTCTTTTAATCATACTATAACCACATTCTATGCTTGTACTACGATGATGTTTCTAACAAAACTAAGAGAACTTTTAACAGGAATACTGTGAATTACGTTATTTAATATTCTACATTATGCCTCTGCGAACCCATTAAACGCATGCCGTATAATTATAATGGCACTTAGATTCAATCTCGCGTCAGTCTAGAATGCACTTGATGACTCCAGATATAACGGCTTCATAACATATAAAACTAAACTGATTCCACCATCCACATCAAGTCATAACTGCTGCACCACTTCTATTTCTACTCTACGAAGACAAAGTGACATTTCTTTTCTTTAATTTTGATAGCGCGCCGTAGAAATCGTTTAACAACACTTGTTTCTTCTTCAGTTTCTAAGGCGTGCAGACACCTCAAATATTTTTTATTATCGGTAAAACTTAATGATCGGTAAGCGTTGGTAAAAGATATCATTTCTGGTGGCTCTGCTGGTTCTAATCGAAATGACTTATTCTAAAAAAATACGTAACCTATTCAAAAATAATTATAATCGACTAGCTGCACCCCGCGGTTTCGCGGGATAAAAAGTATCCTATTCCAGGCTACGGTCTACCCATGTGCCAAATTTCATCCAAATCCGTTCAGCCGTTTTTAGCGTGAAAGCGTAACAAACAAATAAACAAACTCACTTTCGCAGTTATAATATTAGGATAGTTAGGATTAGGATTCTACTCAAACCAGCTTCAAGTTTATCTCAATAATAATTACACTTTGTATAGCTTGGTAGGTATACCTAATTTATTCAGACTAGCTTCTGCCCGCGATTGTGTCCGCGTGAAATTTCGGCCCCGGACCCAACGCATCACATCGCATCGCCTGCTTACGCTGTTACTTTTATTTAGCGTTCTTTCGGTCGCAAAAAGATTTTTCAAATCCGACTGCTAGTTCTAAAGATTAGCGCGTTCTAACACACAAACCAACTCTTTAGCTTTATTATATAATGAGTATTGATATGAATGAAACTGTTAAAGATATTCCTATAATACCAGTTCCTGGTATCATGGTCAGTTTCAGAGTGTAGTACCAAGTTATAATAAAGTTTTGCTTTAAGTGTCATATCGTTACCTCCCGCGGGGTCTGTGTTGAACTGGGTCAAGGTGCGTGTTGTACCTACATCGGTTTGTTGGTCAATGTTTAAACAATCTTCTTTTAACCTTTTTGAAGTGTTTTTCTTCGCTATTTTGTTTCTAAAGAATTGGTTTTTTAATGCAGTAATTTTGAAACTTAGTCGAGAAGTTTGGGGTTGATATACTAGAGCCATGGGTCCTATTGCCCACTTGGTTTTTCGAGACATCGCCAAGTGGTTGGTCGACTCTTCACGTGACCAGACGGCTGGCCTATTTTTTGGCCAAAGAATCAGCATCGCCATTCAGCGCAATCCAATATTATAATTTTAAGACACACAAGATAATATTTAATTTACATAATATTATGTGTCTACGCTAACACTTACATATATTATTATGAAAATATAATAGTACTAGCTTCCGCCCGCGGCTTCGCCTGCGTGGTATGTCGATAAAAAGTAGCCTATGTCCTTACCCGAGATGCCATCCTTGCCAAATATCGAAATCCGTTCAGTGGTTTAGGCGTGAAAAGGTAACATAGGTACAGACAGACAGACAGAGTTACTTTCGAATTTATAATATTAGTATGGATTTTGAAATTTATAAATGCGTAGTATGGGAATTAAGCCTGTTATTAGTGAATTAAACTTATCATCTATGCATCATTCATTATTAATTTAAGGCGACAAATAATTCAAAATTATCTACTCGTAATCAACAGCAATCAAAATGTCATAAATATTAAATGCGCATTGCATGACTTATTTTTATTTAAGGCTCTTACATACTGGCGCGATTCGTCGCGCGACGCTCATTTTAACAAAACAATTTCTGAGAAAACTTCATGGCAAACAATGCGGCGGCGTCGCGTCGCGCGACATATCGCGCTAGTATGTAAGAGCCTTTAGATGTGCATTCAATAAATAACGACAGTTTTGAATGAATTAGTTCGGTTTTCGAACTAAGAATAAGTGACAACACGGAATTAGACTATTGACCCTACGGCCGGTGTGTTTTAAACACTTGTTTTGACGGATTAACTACTTTTGGACGGCTCCGTATCTTCGTTGATTTAACTAGAGAGTAGACCGGGTAGGCAAGGATGGCGAATAGTGCAGACCCAGCCGAGGGACAATAGGACAAATGGATAAAAGCCATGAACACCAGGCATATCAAGCAAGTTAGCAAAACACTGCGACCCTTATATCCTAAAAAGATTGGTTCAGAACTAAAGAATACTGGGCAAAAGTGGTCTATGGTTCATATTTAGTGGTACCTATATTCGTTTTTCAAACTTGCTGGGTCAGATTTTGATGTCCTTTGCACAAGGGTATAGATGCCCTACACAAAATATCGTATCGCTATTGGTCCATAGACCACTTCCTTCCTACTACAAATACGCCCGGTCTGCTTTGACTAGTAGTTGAATAAAAATCTGTGAGGTAGGCTCTTATGATCAAGATTCATGCTCGAGGATTGTCCTAGAAAACAAGCTAACGCCTAGTTAATCGACTAAAATAGAAATAAATAAGCCTTCGATATTGAAATACCGCCATAATGCAACAATGGGCATTTAGCGGTGTGAAGTGACTCATTGACCGCGTTATCCACGAACAAAGCTCGCGTTATGGTGCTAATTGATACCATACTTATGCTATAGTTTGTGATTGGTTCCAGTTAAATTGTACGCTGGATAAAATAAACATAATACTGGGCTTTGTTGCCCGATGGGAAACGCGCGCTTTTATTGCTGGCTAGAATTTGTTTACGTTGGATTTTCCCAGCGTCTGGTTTAGGTTTTATTATAATTTTTCAATATTAACATCACGCCTGTTTTCCACGAAGAGTTAGGCAGAGGTTTACCTATAGTGCACCCACATTTCGCCATTTACTTTTTATTAAGTCACATGTAAAAGAGGGGCCGAACCAACTGCTATCAACCGACAGCAAATCCTGATTCCGGGCTGCTGCAAAAAAAATCCTGATAAAATACCTAATACCTATCACTTTACCTTATCTGGCAATCGAACTCGGGACCTCATGATCAGCAGTAGAGCTTGCGACCAAGGCAGACTATTTTCAATATTGTTGAATTTAATTTTGTGTGCTCTACACCTAAATAATGGCTACGTGTATATATTTTTACGTCCGGTAGTATTATTTACCTATAATTCGTATTAATGTTACTAAATAAAGGTAACTGAAAAGTAAAAACCGTAAAGTTTAGCGAAACTTTAATTTTATTGTAACTAATTTGTTTTTACTTGAAATAATAATAAAGTCCATATTGTTTTAGGTAGATAATAACTTTTGCAAGAACAACAACTACGAATTCTAATTGCATGATTGGTTTTTTCCTGTAAATACAACTAATGCTAACGCCCACTCCCTCATTCATACCTACACGAGCATGAAACTCCAATTATTACTAGATCTAGTATTAATTTCAGTTTACACCACATTATGTACTTACCTAGGTACAATATTTGTAACATTTCATCACGATTACACTGTTTGTGTTGGCGTAATTATATATTGTAGGTACGTCCAGTGATTCAGATCAGAGCTACCTCGTACATAGATCATATCGGTACGGACATTGCTTATTCATGTTTACACAAGTTTTATTATCCTTTATCATGATGAGTACGAGAGCAGAATCTTTAATTACTATTTACCTACTTGACAAGTGTCAGTAACGGCTTCATTCAATAGTTATAAATATTAGTTCAAGGAAAATCGTATTGCTTAGAATTACTGAACGCGCTGATTTATTATAAACTTTCATTCTTACTGAGATTTGTATATAATAATTAACGGGCCTCATTTGAAATATCGCAGTAACGATCGGAGTCGCGAAAAATGATAGCCTTTTTCGGGGGCTGCGTAAGTACTACCCGACTACATCCCAGTGTTTTTGCACATATTTAGCAAATGCGACTGAGTCTGATTTCCGAAGGTGAAGAACCGGGTTAATTTGAAAGAGTTTACAGAACTCTTTCAGGAGCAGTGGTGGCCCAGTGGTAACGGCCGCGACTTACTAGTTGTAGGTCGGGGGTTCGAACCCTGACAGGCATTTACTTTGAGTAAATTATTTCATCTCCACTGCTCTCAAAATTTTGTAGGAAACCGGCATGTACTAGAACCCAAAAAACGACTATCTACCAACCCGCACTGCACTGGGCCCGCACGGTGATTTACGGCCCACTCCCCCTCACCGAGAGGAGGTCTCTGTCCCAGCAGTGGAAACATTATAGGCTGATTATACTGAAATGCCGCGGAATGGACTGCAATAGGCAGGGCAGACTGACATAACAAAGCAAGGACCATTTCAAGTCTGCAATAACTCTAATAACGTAACCTAAAAACTTAACAAGTGATCACTAAGCTTGAACATGACTATGACCTTGCACCGCTTTGATAAGATAACCATATCAAAAGCGCATGATAACCGCAATAATGTTCCCACTACAAACAATTTCTCCTTTATAAAAACACATCCTTTCACTTGTTGCAACCATTTATATCCCTATTTATAACACAATACATTAATGCGGTTGCAATTTCGTATGAATCAGTCTGACATGCGTCAGTTGGACATGGTATTTGTCACTGGCGGACTACTGACCGTAAACTCACGCTGACTCTACAAAGCGGATAAATTACTCTACATTTATATTCACAGTTTTAAAATAAACTCACTACTCTTCTACCGATAACATATTGAGCTTTTATATGAGTGCGCTACGTATTTTTTCGGGAATCCCAAAAACTTGAATAGTCAACACTATCGCAGTTCTCGCTTGGTAGTCCGGACGCGTTTAAATTACATTCAGCGAAGAGTTATTTTATTTGAATAGACGTGTGTCGGAGCGTGTTGAGAACCTAGTCAAACACATTAAACCAAAATACAAACAAAACATTGGACCAATTAAAGTTCTCGTTTACAAGCGTCAAGTTCGACGAGTCGCTGGTACGACGTACTATCGTAAACTGGTTCTGTATGGTGAGTGATTGATTTCCATTCGTTGTTCCGTGGCTTTGTTGTGTTCCAAATGATCCGGTGTTTTTATTAGCACAGCACGTCTTTGTTCGTGATACGTGAGCCTTTTCAAAAAGGGGTGGCTGAAAAAGTAGCACCCACATTTTTCCCTTTTTTGTGTTCCCCAGAGCTCGTTGTGGGGTGCCCCACCATGATTTAAATTGAACTGCACCTTTTGCGTGCAAAACGGTAATTTGTCTCCTATGTAACGGGAAAATGCTAGGGTTTTTGTTGAAATAAGCGTAACATGAAAAATGTGTAGTATTATGAAAAAGTTCTCACCTCGGTGTAAAGTTTCACTCAATAAAAACCATATTGCGTTTGCGATAACAATAAGAAATGCTTCGGGTTTTACATATTTAAGTTCCCCGACGATATCGTCTCGGGGAATTCCATGAATACTTTTATCCTGGAGCAAATGGATTGCGCTTAGCTTAAACATACATACAATAAGTAGTTGTTCAGTGAGAACAGTGACTGTCGCCTGTGAACATACAATGTTCATATTACACAGTGTTGGCGGGAGGCGGCGGGCGGCGTGTTTGTGTTCGTCGGTATCGAAGGATCTAGTGTTGTCCCACCCGGGACAGGTAGCCGGGAACATGCCGCCGGGATTCCCGAGACGTCACCCGCAATCCGGGAACTTCCTACAGTAAATATTTTTGAAGATGAATGGTTTCGTGGGCGCCCGACCCGACTCGTCTCCATTCAATAATGAATGCCATTTAGTTCTCTTGTCGTCATTCATTGTTGTTTAGCCCTTTTGCTTGTTCGACAAATTTAAAGGTTTGCTCTCACGTAATTAAAGGTGATTTATGCTCTTACAAGAGACCCTCTGCAGTCGTGATTACGTCATAATGTTTCACAAATACTCCTAACACTCCCCTCGCTGAATCATCCGCTGAGTCAGGTTAGTGCATGTTCCAAAACTAATGCGAGATTTTCTTTTGAGTGTTACCATTGCACAAACATAAACTACGCACGAATGAGTTGGGTAGCCGTTAAACAGTTCGTAGAACTTCTTAATAATTGCTACGCGATAAGTAGTTGGATTTGAAAAATAAACAGACGTTGTTTTATTGCCACCGAACTAATATTATAAATGTGAGTTTGTTTGTTTGTTACTCAATCACACAAATACTGCAGGTCGGATTTGGATGAAATTTGGCATAGACATGGGTTAAGACATCGACTATTTTTCATCCAGCAGCGGGCAACGGCTAGTTTGTAAATAAATCAAGTTGAGAAATTATTATCAAATATACATTTAAGCGATCATTTACTTACATTACGTACATAATATCAATTTAAATTAGGTCAGTGAAACGAGGTCAAGAATGTTTCAAAATTCAATTCCAAATAAAAACAGTTTTAATTATCATTCATATTAAATTAACACTTTGAATATGATCTACATCTGTACAACCATAACAGCTAAGAACGGCAATAAATAAAAATAAATAACAAACAAAATTAATTTCTATTACATAATCACAATTTCATTGCCGACCAATCTTCAATGTCGGTCTACGGAAAACTACAAAAATAGTGCGGTGACTCATTTGCTCCTACGCATTACCGATACATACGGAACACATAAAACATCCAAGCGGACACCGATTGCCTATTTACCATTTTATGTTCTCGTTTCTATAAAAAACGTTCGTAATATGGATGAAATCTCGTACTTTTACATAATCGTTGCAATATAAAAACGTTTTATTTTTCTATTTTTTCTGCGGTTTGCGCGCGTCACTATATTCTTACATATATCTAGGTAACTATACATTAATAAAATAGTAACGAACAATTTTTTGCCCGTTTGTCTGGATGTATGTTCCGGATTGGGGCAAAAACGGCTAAACGAATTTGGGTGAAATTTGGCACACACATAGGGCATGGCATATACTTTTAATCCCGGTAGTACGTATCCGTGGGATATTTTCCGACATCCACGCGGGCGAAACAGCGGGCCCAAGCTAGTTTATTTATAAATGTAAGTTTCCACGATCTGTATTCAATATGTATTTATGAGGTTTTCTTGTTTTGCCTGCACTAACTTACATAACATTTTCATTTCCTTTGAATGATTGAATTT
The DNA here is from genome assembly GCA_947363905.1 of Lithophane semibrunnea. Lineage (NCBI taxonomy): Eukaryota > Metazoa > Arthropoda > Insecta > Lepidoptera > Noctuidae > Lithophane > Lithophane semibrunnea. Next base: position 9,716,954 of record OX376198.1, read on the forward strand.
TCTAGCACATATTTGTCTGGACATGAAATGAATTCTTCGATGATTTAAAAGTTTATTGATGACATCTTTCAGTCAATTCAATTTATCCCGTCCTGAATCTTAATCATCCATTTTTTAATTTTAATTTCCCGTCGATATAAGGTCATCTATTTACCCCAATCCCTTGGCACACGGTATTTCGAATTTGGTAATTTTAAGACTAAAATTGCAGATACTTTGCCAAAGTAACTATCACAAGTAAGAGCCAAACAAGTATTACTTATTGCTTTTGAACTACCAGAACTGATACATTTATTTATATCGATAGAAAAATACCTTCATGAAAGTCAACCCTCCCGTCGAGTGGGCGACTCGGACTCAACCCACGCAAGCCTACCTATATCTATTACAAGTCCCAGCAAATTAAACTCAACCTTTTTGTTTCAGGTAAGACTCGTTGAAAATCGTTTGAGCAGTTTCTTTTGACGCCAGTAAGTATATTATATTACACGATATACGAATATCCCTTTCATTTATGTCAATAAAGGGAAATCTTCGGAAAGCTACCGAAAACAATATTTTTTACGACTTTTTTCCTTATCTCGTGACTGAAATTTATAGACAAATCAGCGTTATCATAGGCGCGTTATTATCAGATAAATTCGCGGTTTCCGCTCCACGTGTTCGTTTTTATCTAATGCTAATAGATGGGGAGTTATCACCATTTATTATCAGGTATTTTTCTTTTTTTTTTTTTATATATTGTTTTTCTAAATAAACCTAACTTCTCTTCTAATAAAGGATTTCCGTCAGGAAAGTGACCGGTCCACCTTGTATGGTTTCATAGAATATATTTTTAATAAAATACGCAACCGAATGAACAACACAAATATCGTACTTTTTTTTTTTTTTTTTTCCTAGCCTATGCTGTCCCACTCCTGGGCAAAGGCCTCCCTCCACCTCCTTCCATCTTTCACGAGCCCGCGCGTCTTCTTTCCAGTTTTGATGGAACCTATCCAGCTCGTCCCGCCATCTCCTACGTGGTCTGCCGCGACCCCGTCTCACTGTCTCAGGGCACCAGTTCTGCGCTATTTGGGCCCACAGTTTGTCAGGCATGCGGCAGACATGTCCTGCCCAGTCCCATTTAAGTTGGGCAGCCTTTTGAGCCACGTCGGCTATCTTTGTTTTGGAGCGCAGTACTGTGTTACGAACACGATCCGTTAATTTAACGCCTAGTATACTGCGCTCCATTGCTCGTTGGCAGACCTTGAATTTGAACTTCTGGATGTTAGTCAAAGACCAAGTCTGTGCGCCATAGGTTAAGACGGGAAGAATACACATGTCCATGAGCCTGCGTTTCAGTGCCATAGGCAACTCACCCTTAAATAGTTCCTTCATGGACCAGTAGCTCTTCCAGGCGTTTTCCGTTCGTCTTGTGATTTCTTTATCTTGCCTCGCCTGGAAAGAGACTACTTGGCCCAAGTAAAGGTATTCCTGGACATGTTGTATTGTCTCTCCGTCTACTTTTATGCTTCCAGGTGTTTCGTTGCACATAACTTTGGTCTTTGACATATTCATCTTCAGTCCAACCTCAAGGCTTGCATTGCTAAGTTCTTGGAGCATCCGTTCAAGTTCTGTGGCTGAGGATGAAAAGAGAACAATGTCGTCGGCGAAACGTAGATTTGTTAGTCTCGCTTCGCCAAGGACAATACCTCTTTCCCTCCATTCGACTGCCAACTTCCTGAAAATTTCTTCAAGGGTACTGGTGAACAGTTTAGGAGATAGCGGGTCGCCCTGTTTGACTCCTTTCTCTATTTTAAATTTTGGACCTGTGGTTTCAATATCGTACTTACCTACTGTAAAAACCTGGATTTTCCTCAGGTTTGAGTCGATTTAAGGCTATCAGTCGACCCCGTTAGCGATAACCTCACTTTCATAGAATACGTACAACCAGTACTTAAATATGTTTTATTTCCTTAATTGTTTTTACAGTAAGTATAAAAATTTGCAATATGGAAAATCCACATCCAAATTTTGTGAGCCTAAATAACGCGTTATTAATTATTAATCCATAATGATTACTGTGGTTTTCAATTCATATTATTGCAGTTACGGCATCAACAATTCTGCACTCAATGAATAGTGGCCTACCTACTCGATCTAAATTACCGTTAACGCTGTGTCCTTTAACAATTTCCATAATTGCTATCAATTAGCTTCGCGATAATACGGTTTGCCAGATCATACTTACATAATGTTATATTATCTGCAGAATATTAGGTAGACAAGCGAAGCGATATGTTGATAAAGTGTCTTACAAGTCTAAAATCTATTTAATAAGCAAGAAGAAGATTCCGAAGAATTTTCTAGAATTTAAGAATTTTCTTTTTTAATAACGGTTATTTGGACACAGTTCGTAAAACATAAAATACAAAATAAAAAAGTGAAAATAATGTTTTAACAAACAATATTAGTGTGTGCCTCACAGCTGCGCCAAAAAGGTTCATTTCAGCATTAATGCCAGACAGATGCTGTCTGACGATGATTTGCTAATAAGGAAGTACCTATAAAGAGTTTCAACATACCTAATACCTATTTTTATACATATAAATAAACTAGTGATTATCTCTACTTGTCAACACACAGTTTTTCAAATATAAGAAAAATATATACAGTTTTTCAAATATATAAATGGAATCATGGATCGATTTAAAAATGTATCAACATCCGTAACGCGAGTGCTTACATCCGTTTGAACGCAAAAATGTTATCTTCTCTGAAGCTTTGAGGAGCATTCGGAAATCCGCTCTAGCTTAATAATGCTGGCGTTACTTTTAGCAGAACCCGCAGATACATGACATAGGACTACACGATCCACCATGATCAGTTTAACAGTCGATTTGTAAATGAATTTAAAGCAAAATATTCCGCATCTACAATTTTATTCATAATATTTTGTGTACCCGTTATTTATGTTTACACGATAAACACAGCTATTTTGATAAACGCTTCACAAGCCGAAAATCCGCAATGTTTATTTCTGGTTAAAAACAGAAGCCGTATAAAATGTTTCCGAAAATTCGTCACATTGCGCGTTTATAGCTACCTCCTCATCTTTATAGATACCCTTAAAACGAACGGCTCACAAACAAACCTCTTTTCAGAGCATAAAACAATTTTATCTATAGTTATGGCAACCCTAGGAAAGTGAGTGAATGCTCGACAGTTGGACCTCTTTGTGGCACAATCAGAAATAAAAACACATCCCTCTTTGTGTCCGGGCTCCGGACGCGGGACGGGACTATTGCCGGACGACGGCGTCAGACGCACCAAGCCACTCACTCCCCTACGCACTTATACAGTTTTATACATATTTGGATATAAAAAAGGAGCATTTTACCACGTGTCAAAGGCACATCTATTTAATATAAGTCCATGCTTCCATATTCAGACTTGAGTAATATTTTTCCAGTATTCGCGTAAGCTTAACTTAATGACTCAGAAAGGCAGAAACTACGTAAGTAGCTTAATTAACAACTTAGGTATTTGGATTCTGCTCAAACAAATAGAGAAATTATGTGCTCAAAGAAGTTTATGGAATAAGCCTTTTCTGCTGGCTTAAATTTATTACGTTTGTTTGTATACTTTAAAGCTCATTTGCATAACGTCAGTTGGGTAGCTACCAATGAGTGTAATGTCAGCAGTTCAGCACATAGATGTACTACCACATAGATAGCTATGTGTTAGTACATCTATGTGTTGAACTGCTGACAATAAGAGAATACATAGGTATTCTATCAAGAAACTTACACTTTACAGTCTTGAATAAAATAAATAAATGAATGAGTAGTACTAAAGGTACTTTACTTAAAAGGTATATTTTATACATGTTCGTTTACAATTATGAAAAATGTATAATCAGCCTATAATATTCCCACTGTCAACTCTCATGTCTTCGAATTTTTGGTTCTAGAACATGCCGGCTTCCTCACGATGTTTTCCTTCACGACAGCTCCTAAATGTAACTGTTTATTTTATACATGTTCGTAAACAATGATTAAAACAATAATCATCGTAAATTTCGTCTCCATAAAACAGTATTTACCCTAAAACAAAGTCAACTAATTATTCGTGTTAAAACCGCAGGTACAGTAATGCGCTTCTGAAACTTATTTCGTTACATCAAACAGTAGGTAGGTACTGAGCAAGTTTGGTTTTGAAATTTTCGTAAACACGCGATATACGTCCTTCAGTGTTTGAATAGGGATAGCGCTTGAAAAGCATGTTTTGCTGTTTAGTAAAACTATGCAAGCTTAGAACTAAAAAAAAAAAATGGTTACTTGCTGTTTTTATCGTGGTTTTATTTAATTTGGCTCCGTAGTATCTTTACGTGAGTACTAAAGGTGTGTAATTTGCACTTAAAGTTGCGATTTATTTAAAAACTGAAAGTGTAATACCTATATTATTAGGTATGATGTATGTTTCAGTACATCTGTTGCTGCAAAACAGTATAAAGGCATATAGTTATTGTACATGTATTACACAGACGATGTATCTAAATCCATCAGCCATGACGTTTCAGTCGTAAAGCCTGGCATGTGCGATACCTACTCTATAAACATAAACTATCAAGACTCTTCATGTCACCACTACCTACGTGATTCTTTCAAGACTATTGTAAATTCAATAAAAGCCAGAAACGAACACAATCGCCATCCTACATCGAATTACAAAAGCTACACTTCAACATTATTAATATCTGAATTTACACAATAATAGTTTCATCACGACTAAGAGGTTTAAAGTCAATGACTTATGTTAAAATAGTAATTGGACATCCAGAGGTTGTTTACTTGGGTGATGTAATTAATTTATGCGAAACGATCTAAACCATTTAGTTTCATTGTATCAAGTAATCAAGTTAAAAAAATACAATAGAATAGAATAGAATTCATCAAATCTTCAAGAGTCATAAAAAACCCTGTAAGAAATCCACGCGTGCTTCAGCTCTCAACGAGGCATTCTCAGGATGACAAACCAGATCACGACATGTTGCCACACCGAGCGCTGGACGCAGAGATCGAGTTTTTTTTTTGTTTTACTTTCATTTAAATTTTGCTTAAAAGCAATTATTTTCCGTTTTACAACACCTTCAATGTTTACAAATTCACAACACAGTTTATATGTCAGATTAAAAAAAAACTTATTCACTTGTAACAATAAATGCGTAGGTACCTCGGCACTGACCTACGTTCTCCAAATTGCACTGAAATCTCGAAATAATTTATTAGGTAGGTACTTACCATGCGAGACATGCAAGACATATCTAAATTACAATTTATTCACACAATTGATTATATTGTTCCTCATTCTAACTTAATGAGGAATGTTTTCTAAAATTTTCGTTCGGGATATCGAGATTTCTCTAACGAAAATTATCGCTAAATTGTTAAGCCCGCATTAACTGCTCCGATTGACTGTTGATAAATCATTCAACCAATGACAACAGTTTGTCACATTAATTTTTTACGATAATTTTCCACGGTACAGAGAATACAGAATTTACACAATAATTTTCGTTCGAGAAACTGGCCCACAGACATAATGTGCCCACTGTTGGGCCTGAGGCTTCTCTATAGTGGGCCATATTCCACAATCGGGTGTGGGTTGGTGAAAACCCTATATTTCGAATTTTTTTTATGCGTCTATTGCATGTCGGTTTCATTGTTCCCACGGTGTGGCTCTCTAGTGGGCCGTATTCCACAACCCGGTACGGGTTGATGAATGTCATAAAATTTTTGCTTGTAGGATATGTCGGTTTCATCACGATGTTTTCTGTCACCATCTTTAGCGCAATGATAATGCTCCAAATAACGTAAGTCAATGCCGTTGCCACTACTCCTGCCTCTTCTAATTATAAAGGTGCGCTCAAATGACGCACTCCGTAAATCGGAAGGCGCGAAGTGTGAACTAACAAGGTAAATGGATCGCGAGCAAGGATCAACAGGCTCACGCAGATGGGACGTGCCGTAACGAGCTTTAATTATTAGTGCTAGTTTAACTTGTTATTTTGTTATGCTATTTTCTGCTTATGGATGTAAAATGTTCGCTGTGTTTGCGTGGATATTTTCTTTCCTAATTAATTGGAATTTCGTTGGTTTCATGAATCCCACAATTTTTGAGAACTCCTCATTACTTTGTGGACAGTGGAGCTCAATTTGCCTGTGTGTATTTTACTAATTCTATTCTTCTGTGATTTCATGGAGTGAACGCAGCCACGTTCAGTGACACTTCCTGTTGTGATCATCACTTTGTGCCTCTTTGTATTTTACAGCGTCCAAGACGGGTAGATACCTTAATAATTACTCTAAGACTATCTTTTTGTCTCAGCGTTTTTTTGGTCGGCAGGCTTTATATTCTGGATTACAGAAGTTGCAATGGTAGAGGAAGAAGAGAACTTGACTCAAAAAAAGTTGTGAGATAGTTTTTGCTTGTCAGAATCTTGACAGAAACAGCAACAACTAAAACTTCAAATTACGTAATTGCAATCCACGTTAAAAGTCGAGTCTTCTTTTTGATTTTATTCTAATCTCATGATTACGCAGTCAGCGATATCTTATCGGTCTCAATTTTTTTTATCAGCTGTTGTCTGTTGTCTTATCTGATATTTGAATCAGCTGTTTTAATAAATCTTTGAGTTATAAAATAACGTTGAATTATTTTCTCTGAAACCTGTTCGTTCTCGACTTGAATTAATTCGACGATAGTAAAGAAGTATAAATGAGCTTATATTCATATTTTGTATAATATGTACTTATAATTGAGCGCCTACCGTCAAGTACCGTCCATACCCTATTTCTTTTTATACAGGTGGCCAAGTCTACTAATTTACAAACGTGTCAGTGTTCTCACAATTTTTGACAGACATGCCATACAAAATCTGTCAAAAACTAATAATCGCGAGACCACTGACACGTTTGTAAATTAGTAGACTTGTCCCCCTGGTAAGGTGCTCTAAATGTAAAATCTGACAGTTAACATAAAAATTATTCAACATTTTGTTATTTATAGCATACCTACCTATTTGATTATACATAATAATTAATTAATTTTAATAACATTGATAAGTCTTATTAAGTTTAAAGATTTTAGATTTTGTTGCCTCGTTATATATGTAGCATATGTATATACAGAATGCAAGGGTAAACACCGTTGTCACTCAAACCATGGGTAGTTGACTTAAATATATAAATAAATGACCCAGTAACAACAAAAAAAAACCTTATTTTCATTAAAAGATTTTAAAAAGTAAATATCCGTCACTGTCCCGAGACTGTCACGTCCCGCGCGCCCTTCCCGCCCCCGCCTACCGCCGCCCGCCGTGCTGAGACGCAAATTCGTTGCCCTTGCGTATAGGGTGAAATATTCTTGTGGAAAAATGTATATTTTCTTTTTTTTTAAAAGTTGTTTTTTTCCATTGATTTTACGTTCTATAAATGAAACCAAACCACTGGTTTTAAGGATGACGGTGTTTACACTAACACCCTGTATATATGTATGTTATACATGTATTTTCATGTTTGATTTAACCGTGTTTATCCCGTTTCCGCTTTTACTCACGTCGATACTGATTCGGAATTTCCCGATACGACTCACAGTCCACTCCGTTTGAGTCCGGGTCGTAGCCATAGTTACCTATAAGAACACACTTATAAGATATTTCTATGGTCGGGGCCAGAAATATAAGGAAGATTTCTAAGGTCGGGGCAGTCTCAAAACGTAATCCATTATTTCTTTCGGTTACAAAAATATCCATTCAGTCGAATTCAGCACAGTGCAGTTCAAATGAAACTGCGAGTTTAAGCAGAATGTAACTTCGTCAGTGGTTTTACGAAATACTAAAAATACGTTAGTTAATTTACTTATCAAGTTTTAAACTAAACTTAACTTGTACCTACGTTCTCATTAAAACTGAATAGCTGCACTGAAGAAATTAATTGAAAAACTGGTGTTTGCTATTTCCCTGTATTTAATTTACCTACTAATCTACCTTATTACCTTTTTATCTGGTACATTCATTTAAACTCTTTAATACAGACCAATAGACCTTAGTTTTTATAACCCACCAATCAATCATCAATGATCAAACTCCTTATAAATAAACTTGTTCCATAACCATCGGACACAGAGTAACAAAAACAGTATAACAAAACCAACAACAGCTAATCTGTGGCGCTAACTATTCACAGACCAATACCTCGTGATACAGTCGACGAGCGATTTCGCAGTTAACGGTCCTGTCTCTGACCGTTAAACTAGTTCCGTACTACTACCATTTGTACCTGCCGAGATTCGAATTTCGAACCCCTTAGGGGAGACTTTGAGCTTCCGTGTACAGTAGGCCACATCTTATTATTATTTAGGTACCTACTTGTTACCTCTTAACGGTTTTTTCAAGGTGGTTGCGGTATACTAACCTTAATGATCGAACGTCGTCGTAGTGATGTGCCCTTATTTATTTTATTATTATAGGTAACCGTTATTGTCTATTGTTACGTTGTACCGTTATTCTAGATTGTCTGTAATTAGATGGTTATCATATTTGCTATTTTATGTACCCTTTCACTTGTCAAAACCGTGTAGATGATGGATAAGTAATTGCTGTTTTATGCGATACGAATAACCACCTGTCACTTCCAGACCCACTTGTAAGTTTCAAGCACGTATTTACTACTCGTACCAGCACGCGTAGCATGCCCACCGTAGAAACGGGTTTTCTCGACGGAAGAATAGACAAAGTGACAGATAAACATCAAAATCTGTCATGTTGTCTATTCTTCCGTCGACAAAACCCGATTCTATAGCGGTTATGCTACGCGTGCTGAAGGAATTGGCGAGATATAAGCTGGACAGCTATCACAGTAGACGGCGAGAAGTAAAAGTCAAGGGAAGAGTGGAAAAATTGAAATCTCAGTTCGTCTATCAAATAAATAACATAATAATTATGTATCTTACAGAAACAACTTGAACAGTTAAACTATAGCAATTAAATCTACGCCACAATTATTCTCGTTAATTAAGATAGGAGTTCATAGGAGCCAAGCCTCTAACAGTCATTATACGCTCATATTAATTAGTCGATTTAGTGGATGATGTTAATTATAACGGAGTTTTATTCATTGTTTGTTGTTGTTGTTTGTCGTTGTGTATTTCTTTTTTTACGTAATAACAGCCACACGGGTCAATCCATCAGGTTAAGTTACGCTTGCCGGGGTTGGTCCGTGGATGGGTGACCATCTTTACATACCGAGACTCCTCGGTGACTCGGGAAGTACGTTAAACTGTTGGTACCGGCTGTCATTTGTGGATCTTTGAAAGTCGTTACGGGTCGTCAGACGCCCGAAAGTCTGACAACCAGTCTTACCAAGGGGTATCGTATTACCCAGTTACTGGGTTGTGGAGGTCAGATAGGCAGTCGCTCCATGTAAAATACTGGTATTCAGCTGCATCCGGTTAGACTGGAAGCCGACCCCAACATAGTTGGGAAAAGGCTAGGCAGATGATGATTTCTTCTATGTTCTATGTTATGGGTTTGGTTTCCGCACTTAGTCCATAAGGTGGACCATTGTGCGTGGATGATTTCTTTCTATTCGCTTGACTTGACTTTACTGGTGCAAGTATTTACTGGTGCAAGTATTTACTGGTGCAAGTATTTACTGGGGCAAGTATTTACTGGTGCAAGTAATAATAGTCCTCCACACGGCGATCAATCTCAGCAGAGACTAGCCTTCGGTGCGTGAGGTTTATACTACACAAGTGTGTGCGCACACACAGGTGCACTCTCTCTACCCTCACGTTCATAGTCCGATGAGACGGCAATCCGTCACGACCAGAGAGAGATCAGGCCGAGACACGGGGGTATCATACCGCCAACTTCCAAACTCCGGTCTGTTACTAAGAAATTCATAATGAAAAAATCCAATACCACTTTGCCGGACCCGGGAATCTAAGCCAGGACCCGGCGCTCAACTGTCGCGCTGTAGGTAAACAGTATCAAGGAAGCATAGATACAAGAGGTATTTTTAAGAAAAGTTTGTAGGTTGGTATAAATACGTGGATAAAGAATAGCATACAAGAAAAGTTTGAGAGCGAAACATTATAGCAGCTTGAAATTTTTTTTTTTGTTGTAAAGCTTTAAAAGCTTCCCTTACCTGTTGAAGTTATGCTAACATAGGTACTTTGAAACGTCATATTAGTAAGTACCTATGTATTTATAAAAGAACTAGCTTCCACCCGCGGCTTCGCCCGCGTGCTATGTGGATAAAAAGTAGCCTATGTACTTCCTCGGAATGCCATTCATCTCCTTGCCAAATTTCATCGAAATTTTATGGTTTAGGCGTGAAAAGGTAACATACAAAAAGACAGACAGAGTTACTTTTGAATTTATAATATGGATGCAAAATTGCTTATTTATTTCTGTTTCCTTAAAAATTCTTCCGTTTATCTACTTGTTGTAAGTATAAACTGTATCTAACAAACATGTCACATATTTTATCTTGTCTATAATGTGCCATCATGACCGTTCCTTTACAACATTGTTTGCTAACACAGCAATATATATTTACATAAACATAAGTTAAATAAACAATTTCCATGCTAACTTAGCAATGAAAGAAAAACAAGATTTATCGCCTGCCAGTCTTGCTGTTAAAGTCGTAAGTCAATTGAGAAGAACGAGTTACTTAACCATACATTGGCACGGTGGCACCAACCATTGGGGGCTTTTAGGGCTTAGAATCCAAGACCAACCGCTTGCGCCTGACTTCAAGTTCGAATTTCAAACCAAACGTTGGCTCGTTGTTGGCTCTATTTGTTGGGACCAATATTTGTTGCAAATGGGCAACAAATATGTTTTAAATGGTGTTTAAAAACAGCCAGTTTGTAACTTACCATGCCAGGCAACACATGAAATAACTCAATAATAAAATATATGGATAACTAGCTTCCGCCCGCGGCTTCGGCCGCATGGTATGCCTATAAAAAGTAGCCTATGTCCTTCCCCAGGATGCCATCTATCTCCTTGCCAAATTTTATCGAAATCCGTTCAGTGGTTTAGGCGTGAAAAAGTAACATACAGACAGACAGAAAGACAGACAGAGTTACTTTCGAATTTATAATATTAGTATGGATTATCGGAATTTAATTCCTGTTTATTGCAATTTGCTGCTTCTCGGATTTCCCTTAAATTTTATCCTGATCTATTCAATTATAAGTTATCATGGTGGTCACTGTGCTTTTATAACAATGTGGTGTAAACAGTATTATTTTAGTAGGTACCAGGCACTACTGATGAAAGAAAAAAATAAATAAAAATAAGATAATAATTATATTTACGTGCTTTAAATAATAAGCAAAAGGTTTAAAAGATAGGTCAAGAAATTAGCGCCGCCTAACTCACAAGATTAGAAAAAATAAATAACTACGACGTTCATGGGGGTTCGTGTGGGGGTTCCCTATTAACGAGATCACATGGATACATTCACCGACATTTACCATTCAGTAGTCCAACAAATTGGTGCTAATGTACGAATAACATCGACCAGACGATTATAACTGTTCAAAAACAAACAGCAGTTTAATCTGGCCGTTATTCCTATTGATAACTCTACACCGGAAGACTAGAACATAATTTAATACTTGGTCTTCGTTGAACGAGCCTTGAATGTATCTCGGTACTTCCTCTTCCTTCAGTAGTACGTAGGTAGGCACGTAACCGTAACATTCCGGCTCGATTTCATCCGCACTACGACGACGGTGACATACTCAGATAAAACTTGACCTTAACCGCTCTACAGTCTTGTTATCAGTCAACGACAAATATTTAGTGATTGTGGACAGGGCTGCCCGGCTGGTGATATCTCGGAAATTATGATGATACAAGTAAACGTAGTTGAAAATTTTGTTTTTGTTTATTTTTAAAACGTTTTCCCAAAAATGGTAGAAAAAAACAGTTTTGCAGTTTTACAAATACTTTAACTTGCATTTTTATTAAAAAATTTAATAAGCTCTGAAAACAAGTAAAAAATCAGCAGTTCTTACTTGTTTGTAGTGTTCTGCAACGGTTCAGCATAAAATCAAAATACCTATAACCAAGCGGTATGTAAAGAGTTTTAGGGCCGCCACATAAATACGAAATTCAGTTTCGGAAATTCCAATCGGAGAAAATTTTGAACGGAGTACCTGTTACTACGTGTGTGATAGAGATCCTTGATTACGTATGGATTTGCTGTCTTCAAAATTCCGAATCGATATTTCGAAATGGACTTCCGAAACGAAATTCCGTATTTATATGGCGGGCCTAAAACTCTTTTCCGCGTAACTACTGCATTATCGTACACGTTCGCCATAAATCGCTTTAACCATTTTAAATTTTATTAACCTTAACCTTTAAAACTCGTTGGATTATGTGGCTTTTAATTTTATGTATCTCATTTAACTTGGTGTTGCACAGCCCTAGATAAACTGTGCTAAATAGGACCGGGCCTTTCATGTCCAGTATCAGTATGAGTGACAGTTACTGATAACAATGATGTTACGCAGTTATGTGCGATTATTACTTACCTATTAGATTTAATACGTTAAAAACCCACTATTTATAACACGAATTGACGTATTTGAAGTTGTCTACTTAACTAATTAAACAGATGCCATGCTAGATATGCCTCGTTCATGGTACGTTTCAACGACATTATCTCAATTCGTTCTCGATCGCTCGAGTGACGTCTGACAGGCAATGTTCCACAATTAGCAACGGTTGCAAATTATATAATGAGCTTGACAGAACCCCAAGTGTTAAGCGATTGTGTCATAACAATGACAATTTATTGACAACCGACCACCCTTCGTCCCGGCGGCGGCGCCCCGGACCCGTTTACACCCAAATAAAAATCAACAAGCTCTGCAACAAAACGCATTATCAAAGAACAGGCGCTTTGCGGAAGACTGCCGTTATTATCTCGACGGAGAAACCACTCATTACTGTCATCTCTCTTCCCCGCGGGATAGCGCGGTTCGACAGCAAAGGATAGCTGCATGTCGTTGTGATCAATGGATGCAAAAAGGTGTAGTGACGTCGACAGGATGCTCGGGCGCAGCTGGCTGGAACTTTTGTGTTTTTGTTCTTTTTCTTTTTCCACAGACAAAAAGAGGTTCGTTTCGCGCGGTTTAGCTTCGAACAGCCCGCGCCTGTTTGCGTAATGGGAACGGAAAATGTTAATGAAGCATTAAGCCTCAGTAGAATGCGTGTTCAATTATGTTCCTGCCATCGAGGACCTGTAATATCGATTTCTTTAACTATGAAATCGATATTTATTTATTTATTGAAACATTATGCACAAGTAAAAAAAAAAATACCGTACAAAGGCGGACTTAAGCCTATTAGCGGATATTTAGCCTATTTAATAGGCTGCTCGCATCAACAGATTCACTGATTGCGCCGGGTAATTCACGAATTATTGAAGTAAATCCCCACAATTAGGCACTGCCAGTTTTGCCCTGAGGCGATGAGATGACACCCCCGTGCGTTTAAATTGTTTTACAAGGTTAGTCATGAAAGCAATTAAAATCAATCGGGTGAGCCCTCCCTCTTATTTCCTCGTGTCATTAACAGATGTTAGATAATGGAAACATTAACGATAGGGAATTTCATGCATTTGATGATGGTAGCAACGAGTTCTGACAGGCCGGGCGAGAAAAAAATGACCGCGCATTAGGGACTTAATAGGGACATTTATAATTAAATTAATCGAGATCTATTTGATAATTGATCGGATATAAAAAATAGCTGTATGGAAAAACCGAGACAGCAGTAGCAAAACGGGTTTAATTTTATTGGCACATCGCATATATTTCTTCGCAATATTAATTGCATCGATCTCATTAGATAGACTCCATAAAACTTTTTTTCCAGTCTCTATGCCAATAATATCTATATTTTTCCTGATTATAAGATACAATGATACTGTGTCGTAGAACTTTAGTCGTCCGTCATTTTGCCGACAGGGTTTTTAAAACAAAAGTTTAATAACTCTGAACTTCTGATCCCAATCAAATTCAAGAGTAACATTCAAATATCGCAAAGCATTTTCATAAAACCAGTACTAAACTCTATGCAAAGTACTGAGGTATCGTAAAATGATGTTTTCCATTCTGGTGTAAAAGTTAAGATGTCTAGTGATTGTATCTTTATGCCCAACGTGTTGACCCAGATCTACAGTCGGTCTTGTGCCGCTATTCAACTTGCTTGAACTTAAAATATGTATTCCTTTGCATACAGAGACTGACACTTCTACGGAGATATCGGATCTGATTGCTTAAGTATTTGCGTGTCTTTGATATATTGTGGCATTGAATTTATCGTTTTTATTCATATTAATGTCACTGTTCTCGGATTTAAAAGCTCTCAATCTTTGATCTTCTATCTTACTTGATAATTTATTACATAAAATGGTTTATGTTTTTGAAGTGAGCCTCAGTCGATCGGTAAGTTGCTCCCGGGAAAACAGAACAATTTTCCTTACTCCAGTCATTCATATGAGAATTTTGACAAAAAATTCGCTTTTAATTTTTTTTAAAGTCGTTGAAGGAACGAGTGCAACATTGTTATCATTATAGTCATGATAAAAATAATCTTTTAGATCAAAATTCTAATCGAGTTAATATATTTTTTTTTAAGTTAAAGACTTTTGATCACTGGTATTTCAAGTGTATCGTTATCAATTATTTTGATAAAATAAATCTGATATCCTTATTGGATTTTTTATCTTATACCTACCATCATAACATAATCAGCCTATAATGTTCCCACTGCTGGGACACAGGCCTCCTCTCTATGAGAGGGAGTGGGCCATAATCCACCACGCGGGCCCAGTGCGGGTTTGTAGATGTCACATGTCTTCGAATTTTTTGGTTCTAAGACATGCCGGTTTCCTCACGATGTTTTCCTTCACCGTTTTGAGAGCAGTGGTGATGGTAATTATTTACACAAAGTAAAGCGCCTGTCGGGATTCGAACCTACGACCTACAACTCGTAAGTCGCGGCCGTTACCACTGGGCCACCACTGCTCGTCACCATACCTACCATATCACAGTCATATTACTACGTCATATTTACTCCAAAAACAAAGTTTAGAAAAGTTGGAATATAGTACCTATGTCTCTGTTATATCTGCAAATGTGCCGTATATGTATATCTATACGACACTTTTGCCCCTTGCCCTTTTGCTAGTACCTACCCCAACAGCAGAAAACTCTACCCACTCTTTTCACAATTATTGCAACTCCTGACATATCACGTGTTTAGAGCTTAAAACCTTAACTTTGCTAATAAAAGCTAGTTAACTAGACCAAAACGAAAACAGTTTTATTCTGAAATTCTCTGAAAATACAAATACAACAAATAGCTCGGAGCGAGATTTATTTTACACCTACGCTTTGACTGGACTAATTGTGAAATGCAAGGTTAACTAATTAATTTTCCCTATGAAATGAAAATGCTTTTACGAAATGCACGCTCTGTTCCACGTTTATTTTTATTTTAAACAATAAAAAATATTATTTTTTCGATTGACATAAAAAACAATCCTTGATAGGCTGGGTTATCTTATCCGTTTTCCTAATTAAAGATGGAACCTAATGTGTAATGGAAACTATTTTGGGAAAATTGAGTGTATTAATAATATCTTGAAAAAAAAAACCTGTGTAGGTATTATTATATTTTGTCTTAATGTTATGAATTTATTTACTTATTATAATATAATATTTAACTCCTTCCATATTTTTCTTATTTCCATATTTTTTGTAAGCCTCATCATCTGCCTAGCCTTTTCGCAACTATGTTGGGGTCGGCTTCCAGTCTAACTGGATGCAGCTGAATACCAGTATTTTACATGGAGCGCTGCCTATCTGACCTCCACAAACCAGTAACTGAGTAATAGGTACGATACCCGATTTTTTGTAAGCCTCATTCTGCAGTTTTTTAAATACCGGTATAGGTATATATTTTTTTGTTACTTGTCTAATTAAATAGTAGTCTTATTTTCCTACTACCTGCGTAGTACTGTACTGATGCAGTAAGCAATGGCTTGCAGGTAGGCAGGCTTGCTTCGACCTTGGGTTCGCATCATTATGCGCCAACGCATAATCAATTTATAGGTGTAATGTTCTACGCAGTCTTTTTAGGTACGCTAACAGTAAATTACTTAGGTAACTACCAATTTTCTTTTTAGATTGAACGTGAACTAATAAAACAAAAATAACTAAATTTTTTATTTTAACAACAAGGAAAGAAACAAAATACTCGTCACCTGGTACACGGGGTGGGACTTAAACATGGCGAAGTGTGGGTGTACTATAGGTGCACCTCTGCCTAACCCATCGAGTAATACAGGCGTATTATATTTTCGAGCCGTTTGGGGTTGAAACCCTAGGGCCGTGGGGTCCAAGTGCTCATAGTTTATTTAATGAAATCTCGAAACGGCTGTTTGACACTTCCCGTGACCCAAGGGCTGGCTTTTACCTTGGTCAGAGGCTAAGCATTGCCATTCAACGTGGCAATGCCGCCAGTCTCTTGGGTACACTACCAGCCGACAGCGATGCGGAGGAATTTTTCGACGCCATATTTTAGATATTAGTTGTTTATTTGTACAGTTAGTTTTATTTAATATTAGTTAGAAAATTGTTTAGTGTTAGATTGTATATTTTTTAGTTAATTTATTATAAGTTACCCAATGTATATATTTGACCAATTGAAAAATATATAATAAATAGTATGTTATGTATAATAAATTCCGTTAATGGTGATGATGAAGTATTTCTGTGTTAAGTCATAAAATATCAAAGTCATTAATCACCATGACTGGTGGTGACTGCAGGTAGCCAATGCAATAAGTATTATAATGTAATACCTTTTCCTCTGAATTTTCCTGCCTGTAACCGCAGCTACACCTTATTGCGGAACACACGGTTGATCATAATCTGAATAATTTTGCTTCATACGTTCAAAAAATTTAAATAACGCAATGAATTTTGTTGAACTGTCAAAATGAAAAAGTTTATGACTGACCGTGTGTGCAATTAGGCTGCAGATCAAACTGCCTCTCCTTCTGGTCCTTATGTGATCAAACTTCACTCAGGTCTAGCATATACATTATGTAAATAGCAGTTGTGGTTTATGCTTTTCTATAAATAGTTAGAAATTTTAATGTATTTTTAAAAAGACTGATAAAGGCTCGGAACATGAGGCGAGTCGCTGCACAGTAACAATATCATGTGTCAGCGGGGGTGAGGGGTGGGGTATTGCGCAGCGAAAAGCTAACTTCCGAGCCGCCATTAAGTTTTAATCGAACTGTACCCTTCCTGTAGCTTTTCCAAGGTGTAAACGTGTACATAAATATACTGTGGTTTCCCATTCGTCTTTTTTCATTTATTAGTGTTTCTTTTACAAACATTTCAAGAACATACAACGCTCTATTTCATCTTTAAGACGTACTCCTAAAATACTTTGGTCCAAATCTTTAATAGACATCTTATAATGGCGAACAAGATCTCCTTATGTCAAACTTTGAAATGGGTAGGTATCAAACGATCAAACGTCAATCTATAGTTGGAATCTTGGCGCTTCTCTACTCTATCTCCTTATGTCGGGGTATTTTGTTTACTTACATTGAATGTAACCCTATACTTCCTTTAGCATTAACTATTTCATATAGGTTTATGTTACGTTGCGTATTTCAAGTTTTCGACGACATCAGATGATCTTATCGAACCAATCTCAAAACCATTTTCACTAATATACCATTTATCACAATCATAAAGTTTGCATAGCAGGTTGAACACTGTTCTCGTATCCAGATTATTATTTTGCATATTTCTCTTTTGACATCATGAAATTTTTCGTTCCAAGTAAACTAACTTAACTTTTAATGTACTGTCTTTCTGATATTTAAGGAGCTAAAAGCCTCCTCAATGTCTTAAGTTTCAACGAGCCCCATTTCTGAGATGTGATACCTATCGTTTTTATTTGAAACTTTCTATTAATTTCAGCCACATTTTCAGGTTAAATTACAGATTCATTTAAGAAAATGGAGTTTAAAATGTCAACCCCTCTAGATAATCGTCTTTCCGAGACGGAAAAGTAATTCATTTAGGACAATTCCTGTCGAGCCCTAGGTGTTTTATCGATCTCAGTGGGTTTAGTTAACGTGAGTAGTAAAATGTAACGCAGTACCGAGTGACGTCAGTTCTATTTTCGCCCTGCGGAAAATCTAACAATTCCAGGAAAGATGTTTAATATACTAAGGCTGCATTAATCAGTTAAAAGGCATACCAGTGAATTGTGCCAGTTGATGTTTATGTCTATTAATCTAGACTAAACCGAGTGTAATGAGATAGTACAATAAAGTGTTTGTTCGTTTGCAGTCGGTGTACGCTAGGTAAGTAGTACCAGCGGCGTCAGTGTGGCCACGTGCCTGTTCCACGTGCCGTGTCCACGTGGTCACTGGCTTGATATACAGACGGATATGTTGTGACTAACGTTCGGACCAACCGATGCACTCTGTATTTATAATAGTCATACCGATCAGTCTAGTGCACAGTGCACCTAACCTATTGTATTAAGTATAAAACTTGCAGGTACCTATTTAGTATAGTCGAACCAATTTATATTCAGAAATACATAACGTTGCGGTTGGTTGGTCACTTTACATAAATTAAAGTCTTGTAGGTAATAACTAATAACTTACCTAGCTAGTCATCCTTTTTGTAACACTTGTGTACCTTGAAAAACTTCATCCTATTGAGTCGATATAAATTTACGTTATGTACCTACATAGACAATAAATTCAGGTTCGTGCGCTAATAACTTGCACCCCTAATGTAATGACTTGCCAGCTTTTGTCGGTAAAAATATAAGCGTATTTTAAAACCTTAACTTAGCGGGCAATTTACTAGTTTACCTGTAAAACTAACACGCTCTTAAGCTTACATTGAAAGCTCCAAGATCCCCAAATTCTGTAGGAAATATCGAATCACCGCACTGCTTAAATTAGGAAAAATGCCTGACAACCCGAAGAACCATCGCCTCATTTCTCGTGCCGCTACGGTAGTCATATCGAGATGCTACGTAGACGTAGTTGACATATCCAAGTCATCTTAAACTCTGAAAAGAGCAGATGGAGACCTCAGAAGAATGGTCTGCCCCAAGGAAGTGTTCTAGTGCCTATTCTCTGCAACATCCAAGCCCGACAACCAATCTAATGTAGAGTACTGAGCTTCCTGTACAATTCCTCGCCCTGGCTACCCTAAAAAAATCGGAGGGCGCCGAAAAAAATCTAGAGGTAGCTCGGTAGCACGAACTATTAGTACTTAGCAATTTCCTATCATTACTAAATTAATTTTCATTATCAACAGGTAACATTATCCAATTCTAAACCTGCTATCTAATTGCGTAACTTATTTTCGTAAGCGATTAAGACTCTGATTCTGATGTAGATCTATTTCATGTTGACAGTTCAACAATATTCATTGCGTTATTTGCGTTGATGAGCCGATTTTTTTTTTAAACTGATGAAGCAATTGATTAAAAATTTATTTCAAACCGATTCACGTTGTGATTGATCGTGTATTACGCAATAAGAGCGCTGGACCCCCCAATAACCTCTTTAACGGACGGGCAAAATGGAGTGGAGACGGCCATAACATCACGTTTTCGGGCAATTGGTGGCTGCACCTAGTAATTGTTTTTTAATAAAAAGATTAAGATGCTGCGACTAGTCAAGATGACTGAGGAAGATGTAAAGAACTCAAGAGGATAGGCACTAGCCTAGCCTCTTGAGTTCTTTACATCTTCCTTATACGCATTTGCCGTCTTTCAGAAATAGGTTTTCCTTTTCACCATGTATAGGAACGATATAAATGTGGATAATTATCCACATTTATACAATAATAAGACAAAACTGGCATTTGGTTTGATATCAAATCTTAAAAAATGTTTAGTCTATTCTGTCCGATGTTAACGAAACTTGAGACTAATTGGGTGCAAAGGTAATAGAAATATACCTACATTATTATGTATGACTCACGTGGGTCTGAAGCGTATTATTTTACAAAACATTCATTCAGGTTTGATAAAGATACGATGGATCTTGGATAAGGAATTAGTTATCTTTACCTATGCACTAACGCACCTTTAGGTGAACATTAAAAACTAGGTAATACTGTTGGAAATCGGAGTTTCTGCCTGCGCCGTAATTGCGCAATACACGATCAATCAGAATTGGAATCGGTTTGAAACAAATGTCTATCCATTTTGTTTGATATGCAAGACTAATTGTGTTTCATTTTGACAGTTCAACAACATTCACTGCGTTATTTACATTGTTGAGCAGATTTTTTTTTCGAACTTATGAAGCAATGGATTAGACATTGTTTCAAACCAATTCCAATTCTGATTGATCGTGTATTACACAATTAGGGTGCTGGAACAAGTTTTTTACAACTAAGTTCAACACTCATCTAAAGTTAAGTTTGACTTGGCATTTATAACGGCAATAAATGTTTATCTTAGCAGCATATGGTTATTTATTCAAAAAGGATTTACCTACAAACAACAGCAAGTAATGTGTACAAGTGGGTAATAGTACCTAGATGTATCTATGCTAAACGAGTATTCAATAATCTATTGGGCACTTGCATTATTCATCGAGTTATGTGCCATTTGTTTAACATAAGTCTGAAATTCAATAGAGTGCGCACACGCATGGGTTCCGGCGGGAAGCTCGCGCACGAGGCGAAAGCTTAGTGCATGCTCGAGTGTGAATTGCCTACATGAATGTTGTCGTATTGCATTGCATTTAATGTGCAAGCAGAAACGAGCTTACGGTCACACGGTTAGGCGCGCCTAATGAGAAAGTTTATCGAGCGTTTATTGCGTAGCAGCGGGAAGCTTCGCCGCGTCGCCCGAGGCAAGAGGCGCTCCCGCCGCCCGCAGGTGTGCCCGCGCCCCCCGCATGCCACCCCGCGCCCGCCCCTCGCCTCCCCTCGCCTCGCCGCGCACGACACAGCTTTCTTTCGTCCGCGAACGCCGCCAGTCGACTGTCAACCACGGAAGCGAGTGGTCGCTTCGTACACGCTCAAACCGCAAAACGCCGCGCCAACTGTAAACACGACGCACTATCTGAGCAGTGCTTCCGTTCGCGACTTAACCTGAATTCAGCGAAACATTTCACATCTAGTGTCGTGTTGTGCCAAACCAGTGGATGTTTTGATACTCTTATGGATCGTGAAACGTAACTGAACTTCCAATACATGTAAATGTCACAAGTGTCGCGTATGTAGCGGTGTGGTGTCGGCCGGCGAGTGCCGTTGATCAGATCGTGCAAAGAAATTGTGGGCATTGTGGTATTGTGCGAAACGGGTTCTGTCTGCTGGACGAGGTCGCAAAAGCTACCGAATCTACATACGGCTACTGGGTGTCGCAGGCCGGCTTTCATCGCACCTATGATCGCTATCGTGCCGGCATCATCAAATAAGCTGTTTGACGTAAATGGACGCTGCACACGGTGTCATATTACAATGTTCACGGAATGTCAACAAGCGATATAATATTTACTCGGTCAGCAGAACACAGCTTTAATGTTAACTCTATCTATCGCTAATGTAACACATTTCAATACCTTGTAAATGTTATCTTTGAACGTGTAATCATGCCGCAAACGTTTTATCTTAGTAACGAAAAGCTTGGTACACTTGTTGAAGAATAATCAACATGTTCAAGGTCTCCCTCATCTTATTTACCAAAACAATCTCAAAACAAAATCGTTTACTAACATAAGAAGTCAAAATTCATTTGGGATGGCAACAATACCGGGTGGCGTGCTTGGATCATCCAGTAAAATGAACACAAGAAGCATGTCTAAATTAATATTGTAACAAGATCCTTGAATTCACCGGAAATTCCAAGCTGTATCCAGATCCAGAGTAAACCTCGTGGAACCTCCGTGGAATCTGTGCTGTAAGCCGAGCTTGTCAATGCTATCAATTAATGCCATCGAGGTAGTGCCCTAGTTAGACAAAAGGCGGCAAACAAGCTATTACGCTGGCATAGAGGGGCGATTCGGAACGCTGTTATTGGCTCTCCACTAAATACCGATACGGTATACACCAGTATAATCAATTTGTTTAGGATTATGGAGATTAAGACACGGCTATTTGCAGCAATAACTAAAAGCTCTGTTTAGACACAAGATATAACACTATATTCCTGTTTGTTTATCTAAACAAGAGTTTTGGAGAATACTAGAGCAAGTTTACTGAAAATATCATGGATCATGGATAGGTACTTTGATATAGGTGGGTTTTTAACACTTAACTATTTGCTTTGCTTCGAAAACTTTTATGCTAGCAGCATACCCGTCACCTTATTCAAAGTTTCTAAATTCAAAAGAATCGGGAATTCTGGAAGAGTGCATTTTAGACAAATTTTGGCATTGACCTCATATACTAACATTAATCGATAATATCTATTCCTAAAGGATTTAATGATTTCGGGTAAGGATTTTCTTGAGGGATTCTAGACTCTATAGACGACCAGAGCCTTTAAGGATTCTATTAAGTTAAATTTATTGTTCTACGCTTCGTACTTTGCCTATAAAACTAAAATCTATCATCCTTCCCGTACTTCTCAAATTATTTGTGAAGAATGTAAACCTATCTATAGTATCGTAATAAAAGCTCTTAAATATGTCTTTAAATTCTTCTAATATATTTAAAGCAAGATTGTAGACGTCAAATAACTAAGAAAGATTTCATTTCATCAAGTGTAATTGTATTATCAAGAATTTCTACCGCTTGTTCTCTTAATTTTAAGCAAATTGCTTTCTGAAAAGTTTACGGACGCTTTGCTCCCATATTTTCTTTTAACATCAGTTCAGTTCATAACTGAGTAGTTCATCTATAATGTAATTCATTAGGGCTTTGTGTGTTCACTAGCGAGTTTGCGGTCTGTTGCTGCAGGTTGCACTCAAACTTCAATCTTTGTGGTCCTTAAACTTTACCTCACATCGCCATTCTCGACTCTCAAGTTAATCTTCTACTTAGCTTGCTTTAATAGTGCAAACCACAGCCTGTTGAGTTTAATATTCCCCGTTTAACTTAAATTAGACGATTCTAATATAAATACAAAAGAATTCATTAGAATTTGCACAACTGGGTTGAAGATCGTAATATCTACGTTAAATAACTGACGTTGTCAGTAATATTGTCGGAAAACATTGATTGTTTTTATAAAAAGCCGCACGAATTGACGGCAGGGATTTCATCGATTAGATGATTCGATAAGCGACTTTTGTATTCGCTTTAACGATACGAGGATAAAAAGAGGTGAATGCAATAAAATTGATATTGCGATGTTAACTGTAACAGTTCCGTGATTTTTGGAACATTATCCATCGCTGTGATCTTGAAATGAATAGGTAGCTATAACAATAGGCATGATTGCGTATGATTGTTTAAATTAGTGCCGCGGAGCGTGGTAGGCCCGAGTGAAAGGCTTACTTTCTCCAGCCCTCCGGCCCTCTTGTACGATGTGGCTCTATTGCAAAATTTCACACTCTCCTAACACCGATAGCTATCAATTACATTGATAAATAGCTTTAGAAACCTTATCTCTTGCGCTTTCCTTTACCTTTGAGTAAGGAGTTGTTATGATTTAATTACCGCTGCGGATTAGGCAGTCCTGGATCTACCATCTGGTTAATTACACTGTACCTTCCTTATTTATTTATCAATTGAAAGGATTCATGAGATTGGGTACTTTACATTAAACCCAACACAGATGAGGTCTTTGTACTCTAAATATCAGGGCCGTAGGCAGGGGGTACAAATACACAAACTCACTTTTCTTTTTATAATATTAGTTAGGATAAACGCAGTAAGAGTACCTATGCTTAAATACTGTATTTTTTTCGACTCTGACTTTGTATTGAATGAATTCAGCAATCTCTGAGAGAGTCTAACCTATCCCAGGCGGACAGCTAAAATTTTCGAGTTCGCTTCGCTCGCTCTTGCATAACTCCATCAACTTACTTCTATATTCAGAACGGTCAAAGAGAAATAAAATATAAGTTATTCGAAGCGGGCTGCTAAAAATTTAGAGCTTACTTCGCTCGCTCTTGCATTCTATATCCTCCATAGCGGCCCCATTACGCTAAAGTGGCCTCAAATGTCCGTTTTTGGTCATAATTGCATATATAGTGGTGGGAAGAAAAAACATTGAAAATGGATTAAATCTTCATCAATTTGAATTCTGATTTAGAATGTCTAAGATCGTAAAATTATATCTATTTACTCTTTATTTACCCTCTCTGAAATCAGAATACTTTAGTTCTTCTAAAAAAGTTGCCAACCCTAACCCCCCAGAAATGAATTTCTGGCTATATACCTACTGCCCTGCTAAATATTATATATTCATTCCAATGTTGATACAAAAATGTATTTTCTCATGATTGGCACAAATTAGCCAGAGTGACACGGTCCGATGCTTGTCCGACATCAAGAGAGTTTTCATTGCTCCTTTCTACCTCACGTATGCGGGTCGTCACGAATCGCTTTGTTAGTCTCCTATTTTGTTTCGATAATTTCTCGACTATAACCATGACCAGATTTTATGAGGAAAGTTATAAGTGTCCAAATATGATTCAAATTATCTATAAATTATATTAAGGAAACTTTTAATAACTTTATCGTCTTCAATGCTTCATCTTTAAGACAGATATTAATAAATCCAAATGATTTAAACTGTGATAAATCATCATTTACTTCTAAACTCGCACTATCAGATCCGACCTCCATTGTAATTCTTTTCAACAGCCTTCAACGAGCTCCAATATTTATGGAGCCGATTGGGCAATAAGGAGGGCCGATATAATCGATCTGTTATTTCGCACGGCCCAACGTACGTGAACTTAAAGCTAACTTACGATAGAGCTGTGCACCTAAGTGGAGTTTACGCAAGTCGCCTTATGCCTTATGTAAGCAGTTTGTGATGCTTGTGAAACCAACCAGTGTGCTTTCGTTACTCGGGTTACAGAGAACGGGCCATCGACAAATTGCTAATAATGATAAATGAGATCGTGATGCTCTTTTGAAATTACCAATCAGTTAAATCTAAACAACTACTGACAGACTGTCCAATAAATCATATCATGGTTTTCCTTTATCTATTTTTACACCCTGATATTAACATACCGGCAGTAAAAAATATTTGTATTTTTTAAGGCCATAAATACATGAAGGAAAGTGTTAGATTATTTATTATTCATTGTATTGAGTTATCGCACTGTCACGATAGCAGTAATCGATACTGATAACATAACTCGCGATAAGGCAACTCTCACTAAATCGTTTCTTAAACATACATAGTATCAGTGAAATAATGTCGAATTTATTATAAGTGTGTTATGGGCACATGGTCACGAACTCAAATAATATATTCGGATAGCACAATGAATCATCTACATAGGCACGGATAAAAATAAATTATTAACAATACAGTCTGTAGAAGTTGGTAAATAACATATCATAACACTATCTAGTTCGAGTGGATGCAAGTATACAGCCGTAGTTGGCACAAATTGGGTTCTCGCCAACATTGGTTGCCAACTGCACCGAAGGGGCTGCCCTTTCGAGCGATTGATTTTATCAACAGACCATTTTTGACCTGAAAGCTGATATTTATTGAAAGACAAAATGAATACCATCGAACACACCAGTAGTACCGGAACGAAACAATAAAACTGCATCAGGAATTGGTGATGATGCCCTTGGGAAGAAGCTAAGGAACTCTGCCAAAAGAATTTAACTACAAGAGTTATTGTGAACCGAGTTCATGAAACTAGCAAGCTCATATATGTATATAGAAGTGCAAACACGCGTGACATATACAGACAAAAGCGCGTCAAGCAAAGCTCATCGTTTGAGCTGAGCTATCAAGTGTTGGGCACTTGGTATTAGACCTTAATGAATGCTTGTCCTATTGGGCGACCGCCAGAAAACATTGCCAAAATATTTACAGCGTTGTCGCCATTCGCTAAGGCTAGAACTTTGTATTGAAGCTTCAGTTTATATTGAACTGAATACGAAGAATTCCTTTAGTGCGATCTAAATCGTGAGAAATAACTATTGATTCTGAGAATCGGATATGCTGCTGTAATGTAGTCTGCACTTCTGCGGCTATTTACAATACAACTGCGCAGAATACCTGAAGTATTTTTATTCTGCTAATTTTGTCGTAATTTGATTTATCGTTACCCATAATTGTTGCACTTAAGGACTTGATTAATAAGGGTGGATCGTGTTTATGTTATGGGCCTTGGATACTGATGTGTGGTTCTGAATAATATAATAATTATGAATTGAGTGCGGTAGTGAGTCAGGTGGGGCAGGTAGCGCGGAGAGGGTCGCGGGGGGCGACCTTCCGTCGACAACATCTGTCACGGCAGCTGCCTACCCAACGAGCGCACGTGCGACTACACCTATTATTAAGTTTGTTTTTTTCTCGAAAACTTTGGAAGTGTTACGGAAGATTCCAACACATGTAGCTTGTTTCCCTTTTGTGTTACAATGGCAGTTATTAAAAGAAGCTATCGTAACTTCAATACGTGAGTTGTCAGATAAAGGATGATTATGATTAGGTAGTACCTATAAAGGTAATTTAGGTATTCACGTACACAGAAACTTATCACCGCACATTGTCTACCTACCAATATATTTTTACAGCAAACGATAAGTAATCCTCTGCACTTGTGTATAACTGGCACGTGACTTACATACGCAGAAGACTAACAAAACAGAATGAAAAGATCGCGAGCACCGATTTTTAATAAGTGTTTCTACTGGCGCGCACACGTGACGCTTGCGTTTGTTTACCGGCAGACTCAAGGCCACATGCATTATTGCGACGCGACGCTATTCCGTGCACGTAAGCGAATAGCAATGGATAACGCGAAATAAAAAAAATAGTCTGACAGCACTGAAAATCGACCCACGGCTCATCTCTACTCACATTTATTAATATTTATAACGCTTTAATGCCGATTCTCCGAAATAGATTCAGATCAGATGAAAATATTTTGCAATAATATGATACAACCACCACAACTTGTGGTGTAAACAAACAACAATGAATCATCGATGGACTCAGACTGTAGAATTCGCTGGAATTGAGTTTCGAGATGCGAATCGAGCTAACTGTTCAAAGCGGTTTCGTTGCTGGGATAATTTGATGGATGATGCAGATTACGGTCCATCTTGTCGAGCAGATAATCTTAAAAGTTGCGTCACATTCGTTAATTTGATCATAAAAACTATTAATATTTTAAAACCATTTATCACCAAGTAAGTAGGTATATCATTCTATTTTGAATTTGCAATGAGAACAGTTGGGTCAAGATGACGTCAAGGCTGTCTCAGAACAACGATCAATGCGTCCAACACATGAAAGACTCAGTTTAAATTAGTTAGACAATAACGGATCGTAACGTAGGTATGTTGATTAGGCGTTGACTGTAGGATGGGATGGAGGGATGAGGAACAATAGCGCATCGCTCGCAACTGAAATCGTCTGACGGCATTGCACCTCTGACCCGACAAAGCCGCAATGCAGCGCTCGCCGACACCACACCAAACTACGTTTTATGTTTGTTTACCGTCACATGCATAATCGTCGCCATCTCCCAATAAACTTACTTCGCAAAACGTCGCCGGTACTGCGTAATAACTCGTTTTAATTGCATTAGCGGCTAATAAATTCGACATTATCAAGCCAAACATAATATTAAATTACATCATAATTTAATACGCTGTTTAAAGTGTCATCTCTAACAATTATGTAAGTGCTATATATGACGCAAATAAAGCTATCGGTTTCCGAATTGAGGAACATATTGGTTTCAGTGTGGGAGATGACATTTCAATATCAAAGGTCACAGTTAGATACATGTATTTATTGAGAGATAGATGAAACGCAACCGATAAATCGTACGAAGCTGTTTTACATCGGAGTATGAATTTACATGGTGCGATTCAATACGTACAGTCGCCAAGATAATTCGTTGTACATGTCAAAAGTGTTAAATATGCAACGATTAAGATGTTGGCGGATGTACGACAGGCAATTTGTATGTGTTGGTAAACCGCGTGTTCGGACTGATTTCGTTCCTAGGAAAGCGAAGTTAGTCCAAACTCGAGTCACGCTTTAATAGTTACAGAGTCTATATTTAGACTTATATCTATTGAACAGCGAAATTCAACAAGAATGTCTGTTTTTTAATAGGACCGGATTACAGACGCCGAACTTGCTGCTGTGATATCTTCTGTGATGTGCGAGCCAGCCCACGGATATTTTTATATGTGATTTACTAGTGCCCAGTACAAACCGAGTACAAAAAAAAACGGATTATAGAGTTATATTTATTAGTGTTATTGGAACAATGAAGGAGGAGTGTAAGTTGTGTAGTGTGAATGGATGGGGTGGTGCTGCGCAGGGGATGACGGATTTTTCTATATCGTCGCTGATGCGGCCGGCAGCAAGCCAGGGGGGGCAGGATCCACGACACGATGCAGTGCTGCTGTCAGCCTACCTGTTCAAACTAGGTGACTATCCATTGTATACGCTTCACGATCTCTACGCCAACAGCGGTGAGTATCGTGCACCACACACTTGTTCGCACGTATTAACACCTTTATCACTAACAAGTAAGTTGATATATCACCTCCTACTAACAGCTCACCGTGCATTAGATTACTAACGTTAACTGTGTAATTATTAATAATGTTAATTGTGGAAGTTTTCTCTTTAGTTTTCTCTGTTTTTTCCAATAAACAGATTTTTATCAGATATATATATATAAGTTTTTACCCTACCCTCAAATAAGACACTTCTTAAGGCAATCAATCTTCATCCAACACTTTAAATACCTGTTTGAAGCCACGATTTAAACCGAGAAAATACAGTTTACAACAAATCCATCGGATTTAAACGACGTTGAAAAGATTAACGAGATGGAATTGAGATTCCCAAAGAGACACCTTGGAACTTATTGTATTCCCCGAATGCAGACGCGATGACAGATCTGTGGAACTTAAAAGGCCAGTTACGTCTTCAATTGTTCCACAAATGTCCCTGCTACAACAAAAACAACGGCCAACATTTTATTAAATATATTCTTATCAAAATGAGAATGAACGTCACATCTACGTTAATCAATATGCTAATTTATTTTATCATTTCTATTAAATGGGGCGTAATTAAAAACTGTTCCAAAAAGTATCGGCATTTATCATTTTTATGGCCGAAAATTACTAACGTGAGCTATTAATGCCACCATACTTCATTGAATTAATTATGTGATTACTCAAAGTTAGGTATCATTCAGTCTATCAGTGTAAGTAAATATATTGTAGCATTATGTGCCTGTATGTGTAATTGTGTATGCGCATAAGTAGGCAGCACAATTTGCGTCAATGACGCTTTGTTCATAAACCAGTAACTATTGTCCGTGTATGTTCGCTTTGTTAAAGAAACTGCGCAATGATCATATAGCGGAAAAATACTTGAAAAAAGATCATTTTTCAATGTGCGGAACCGAGACTTTAAAAAAACATGATATTTAATACAACACGCGTTAAAATGCAAGCCAGTGAGTCACTGAACAAATTGTGAACGCAAGTTTTATCATACATTTTTTATCCATGGCTAGACACAGGAAGCGAAATAAATACGAATTTTTATTATAAATTGTAGAAAAATACGTTACGGACCAAACTGCCCTGAATTGATTTAATTGATATTACATCCTGATGATTACATGTTTGTGCCTAATAATATGTATTTATTATTCTCACGAAGCAATAAACACTTAAATATACAGCATTCAATTACTTTTTACCAGTGCACAACATTTAACGTTACTATGATAAAATGTAATATGTATTCTACGACAAAACTGGGATATTCCGCAAAATGTCACCAATATGGCGACATTTTGCGGAATATGGGTACGCTGCAGATAAAGTATACCTAAATCAAAATTTGCGGAAACTAAGTTTTATTAAAAACTTACACGGCACTCGACAAGTTTAAATAATATATATAACTATCGACAAGCTGGCGTTTAATATCCGGCATCGCCAACGTTCATATCGAACCATTTTTAGGATAGCGTTAGCGTTTATATAGCAAATCTAGACATTTAACCGTTTGATCATTTTTATTACTTATCGATAAATGTCGATAATATTATGATTTTTATGCGACTATTCGAATAACTCGTTATAGGGATTTGCGCATGTTACAAGGCTATAAATTCGCAGTTATAAAGGATACTTAGTAGAGGAACCTGATAAGAGGCATTAATCTATGTATTTTATAACTAGTAATCTCTTCAACAAGGCATTTATCATGTTCGCTAACCCAACATTGGATCAAAGGTTTAATGCATCAAGAGAGCTTTGATAAAAACAAAGGAACTCAGATGACGTCACAATTTATCCGATTGTCTCTGCTTTCCGCACTCATGTTTTTATGAGAGGAGCGGCAACTTCGAGTCGGTAAAGAATGTTCATTTGTTTTAATTGCAAACTTTGAAATGTTTAACGATTAGAATTTGTAAATGTGGACGATAAGCTTAAAGCACTAGCGAGCACTAGATGCATTTATCTAGTTTATTCCAATGTTATCGCAAATTATACGTCGTCGGCACGATGTGAACCGACCTCGCGCAGATCCGTGAGCAAATCCGGATCTGTTCGAATGTCTCTTGTCACTTCTAGATTTATTCGAGCCATGATACGATGCAGTGATTCAATGACAAACAATATTGTTGTCAGCGCACGTCACTTAGTATCATATAAAAGTGACGGGAGAATGCAGTAATAAGAGATTGGCCCACATATGCTTTCAAAGTCTATTGGATAGTAAACTAGTTACATTATGTCTTGAGGAAAACGAGATGATGAGGTTGAAACTATACTGGACTAGATAAGCAGATAGTGAAATACGTAGATCTTAATAAAATTGATACTTTAAGTCTACATATTATATACCTACATTATACGTCAGTATTATTATGATGACTAGAGCCAATTAGTGCCTCGTTACTATAACAATCATTGCAGTTTTATGCTCAAATAAAGTTTTTAATAGTGAAATTTAAAAGAAATTTAATTTAAATGACATCCAAATTAAAGAAATCAGACTGACTATAAGGAAAATAAAGCAGATTTGTATACTTCTTTTACTATCATCGAAGTTTCTAGTAGCTGAAATATTTCCTAACTGAAAATAGGCTACATGGAAATAGGTATGCCAGGAATATTCGACTTTATTAAATACGAAAATAGGATTAGTTGCGGTAGCATCGCTCTAGCATTGCCTAGATTTTATACCTGAAACTTTCTCTTTTCATGTGGTTTCAGCAACAAAAAGTTTGTAGGTAAAACTGTTATATCAAGGCTTAAGTTTTTTTCATTTTGCCACGAAATTGGTCTTAAAATACACACAATCCTACGTATCCTACATAAAAACGGATTATTGCTTGTAAAGTAGGTAGGTATATGGTATACTGCAATAGAAAAAGTACCTGTGTAAAAAAATATTCATGCATTTGGTCATTTACCGTTTTATATATGTAAATATATTTATATGTAGATACCTATCTACCGAAGAATTCAGTCAGCATCGTATCGCATCTAATAGGTTTACCTAGAGTAGACTCTAATAGCCCCATTAGAATAAAGTCCTTGTACTTACCAGTAATTGCAATGAATCTTAATAGAATCATGACAATAGACACGTGTATCTTTTCTTCCAGAAGCTTCTAACTCGGCATTCTCAGCACGTGCTCCCCTAAGTTCTAAGCCAAACACAATCAGGCAAATCATTGATCTTTTCCCTTATATTTAAACTGTCATCAGGCCATTTTAAGTTCATGACAGAAACAAAGCATCCATTGTTAGAATCGTAAAGGCACTTTACTGATGCAATCGATAAGGCAGTTAAATTGGTCTTCAATGTTTACATTGAACCATGAGTTGATGACGTCACGGGTAGTCCCCCAGTGCGGTGACTCACAAAAATCTCACTGGCACCACATAATCTCTTCCCGTTTTTTTTCCTCCCTCACTCCTCATTTAACGTTTGACGAGTGAGTGAAATAGAGCGCGCTACATTATCGTTCTTATTGCTCCAGGAAACGGTCGGGGAATAATCAACTCATTGAATTAATTCACACGAATCTAGAATCATCCGGAAAGTGGATTGTCTTTCTTTGCATTTTATTCATTCATACGCTGTTTTAAACAACGTTCTTTCGTATTTTAATAAAATTTTTGTGTTCGGGATGTTCTATACTGGTGAGTGCTATTACGATTTATTTTTTCCAAATTATTAATAAGTATACATATTAAAGCTTGGCATATTTTATTCTTATTGTGAAAAACTTAGGATCTAATTTATTGAGAAAGTTTTTATATTTATTATCTAAATCTTGTTCAAAAAACGGAAACAATAAATAAAATCTAGTCCGATTACCTAAAACAAAATATTCAATACCACATATCTCAGTTTGCTCCAGAGCCGTTTATCTTCCACAGATTTCGAGCATATTATGTAAAACATGAAACTGTATTCGGGAATTCAAATCTCTCTTAGCCGATATAAAAGTACTCAGAAGAAGTAAGTAGATCAATTCTACAGGAAAAAATACTTACTAACTGTATTCTGTGCATGGTGAGCTTTATTCCGCCACTCCAGTTTAGTGCCGCCTCTCGGCGCGATCCAATACTGTTGGTTTCACGAATGTTCGCGTTTGTGGGAATAGAAATAACTAGACTTTTCACTACACTTCGGGAATATTCTCGCTGGATTTTTGTACCTTACCTACATATTTTCTGTGAAAAATATTTTTGTATCACTTTTGGAAATAGACACAAAAAATGTAAGTACCTACACAAAAAGTGAACTCATAAAAATAAAAAGTTAAGTTTGTGAATGTGCATAATAAAACCTCATTGGTGACCCCCAACCTCATTAGTTTAACATCTGGTTTTAAAACATTGAGGTAGGTGGTACTTAGTTCATAAAATGAAAACAAACCCGTTTATTAAATTAAAGTTTATATAATGCTAATAAACCTATATTAATGCCGTAAACTACAAATAACACATCCGCAAGCAACTAAAATTCAATTAAAACTTTTAAAACTGTTCTTACGAAAATAACTTTGTAACACGCAAGAACATTCGGTCCAACACTACGAGACTACAACCCTACGGAACAGGGAATGGTGGCCGCGTGATGGGCTATAAAAAGTTAAGTAAAACAATAATCAGTCGAGCGGGCCCTTTAGCCCTACGCCCTCCTTCACCCTCTCACTCCAACCGTAAACATTAAACACTCGCTATGCATAAGGCAAAAGCTTTTTGTAATTTCAATAAAAAACATGAATATTTAAAACATTCTTACGCTAATAAATAATATGTACTAAAATTAAACCCTACATTGCGCGATGTTCAGTTGTTAACCCTACTCTATAACAATTTTACTGATTTTTTTAAACGTAATTATGGCTTTAATGACACCATAAAATTGTATTGCCTGGTTTAAACGAATCATCACAACACACAATAATTAAATTCCTCGGACATGTTTTTGTCAAAAAAATAATTATTAATTAGTGAAACGTATTTTCGTTGCCAGCTATCCGCGGCATTTATAAGGGCACGTTAATGAATTATTTATTTACTGTATTGACTGCGGCGGCTTTTGCAATGCCACACATTGAATTATAGATATCATAAAACATTACGGCCACTTGTAGCTAATAGTAGTTTGATGTTGAACGATATTTAATCATTTGTCTGTTTGTCGTGTTACGCATTGAGGTCTTGTAGGTGTGTCAGACAAAATTGAGCAACAATGAAACATGTTTATGACAAATTAGCTTAAGTTTAAACTGACATACCCATAAGTATAATTAATGCTTTATCGTTAAAATAATGTTAGGTAAGACGATTTTAAAAGTGAGTCAATAACAAATTATGCTGTTTACGAAGTTCAGCAGAAACAAAGAAAGGAGTGAACAAATGCGAGACTACTTCAACTAACAAACTAATTTATATTAACAAGAGAATTGAAACACCTGGTAATGAAATAGCCGTAAGAATTTGTGTAATTCTCATGCAATGCAATACAAACACAGAAAAATAAACAAGCCTTAGTAATATTTAAAGAAGTAATTGGCTAAATGAAAGGCTATCGTTCACTAAGGCGTTGCTAGAAACAGGCGCTGCCATATAGCCGATCATTAGATATTACGTATGCATGCAGACGGCATTCTATTGAGAATCCATTAGAATCTTAATAACCTCGTGCAAATAGACGTGTCTAACACTTTATGTTGCTTGTAAAAAGTTATTATTTGTGTGACATTTTATAGGAACGTAGTAGCTAAAGATACGGCTTTTATTTTTAGTGTCATTCTGAACAAATACAATGATCAATCTAACACTAGATACTGACCATACCGATGATCTGAGACAACGGAATCTAAATCAATATCCCACTTTTATTCTCAACCGTTTTATTTTATGTATTTTCAATAGACTCTCTCTCTGCACTCGTAGCATTAGGTACGCTGTGACAGATTATGATTGTTTATCTGTAATTTTGTCTAATCTTCCGTCGACAAAACCCGTTTGTACGGTGGTCATGCAACGTGTGCTGCCCTCTGTCTCTACTCTCTATCATCGAAACCAGGTGGAACTTATTTACATGCCTATCTTTGAGACTCTCCCTTTCTTACTCTCTTTTTTTATATTTCCCTAGCATGTGATATATAATGTATTGCACTTTAATCGAGCTGTATTATATAATACAATCCCCAGCTTCCAATTCAGATTCTATTTGCTATTCCAGAGTATCACGGGACACACTCTTGGAGGCAAACTAAGCTTAGCCTTAAACGTGTCTTTTGAAAACTCCTCGCAGTAATGGACCTCTTTACATGCAGTACCTTCACTCTCTTTACATTTATCGGCCCTTCTTTACGGAGAATCTTAGAACTATAGTGTTCCAAATTTTGTATAATATGGAAATGATATTCTTGCAGCGTTTAGAAAGCCCATATTATATTAAGTTGATATATGACGGCCATACAATAGAAATTCAATTTCTATGCAGAAAGTTGTTGGACTAGGCTCAGACAGACTTAAATCCTACTGCAGCGACGTTGTAATTTCTGTCGTTATGTGAAATTGAATACGTGCTCCTAATTTTATTACCTGCATATGAGTATATTATGACACATGTAGATGTAATTTAACTTTTAAGTTAGTCGAGTAGTTGTAGTGGTTTAACAAGTCCGCATTTTGTTTCAGGTAAGCCGACCTGCACATGCAGCTTATGTGACAGAATGCCTCGTACCTCGAGTTACGGTGAGTTTCACAATAAAACAACCTTGACCTTTCTCTCAACCTCTTTGGACAGAGGTTGCAAATTACAGGCCAATTTGCATATTTAACTTCACCGGCTCAGTAAGGGAACATTATGAATATAAACGCATTAACCGTGTTTTCAGCCTTTGTCCAATTGAATCCTCGGTGCAGTAATCAAGTGGGTACGAGAGTGGGTCAGCGGGTCGTTCCGTTCCAGCGCGCGCCCGCATCGTCCCGACTCCCACCGCCGCCGCGCTCCCCATGTTATGTACATTATTCACAAATATAACTAACGATAAAAACGACCAATAAATATCTCACCCCTATGTTACGAACCACGTAAACACTAAACTCTTTTGTTTATCCCGAACGATACCACTATACGACGTCTGCCAGCCCACAATACTAAAATGTAAATTCGAATTCGTTCAACGTTCGCAAATTCGCAATTCATTTATTTCCCGTTTCCTTATTTGTTTGCGCGTGAGACTATCATAGATCGACGTCGAATAAACCGCAGAATGTTTTATAAGTGAGTGTTGTTTGTGGAGATTCTCACTTTATTATGCAGTGACCTCTATTATTTCTTAGCTTCTGAAATTGACAATCGCAGTCATAAATACAATTAAATCGATTGTATCCTTTCACATTTCAATGTAAACCATAGTTGACTACGTTTCGTCGGCCTTCAGAATCGACGCGTATCATGTTTCCCCATATATATCTTAATCATACAGTGCTCTGTATTTAACGTCATTTAATACCGGCCCAGTAAACCCGCTCGCTAATTGCTCGGTTAAATGTTGACGGCAATTTAATTTCGTCATTTGGTGCAGCTCTCGTTGGCGCAACCCTCGGCTCGTTGAGAGGAAGTACGCACCGGTTGCTTCCCTCGGTAAACTTAACTCTACGTCTTCGTGCTCAACATCGTTCGGTTCCATTGGGTGATTAATAAATAATATTAGTTGTTGGCCCGCATCGTGTACATTAATAACTCTAAAAGGAGTGATCGGGGCGGCAGGCGTCGCTAGCCAGCCAAGCACTCCTACACCCAATCTGTTTTTTCATTTCAACTACTATAATTATAGCGATTCTATTCATGTCGCAAGCGGCACTTTCTCGATTGATTGTCGATATAATTAGCCGTAGGGAATCTCATCTGTATACTTTGACGAGGCAATCACAGCGTCGCCACCCACGGCACCTTTTTACGATTTAAATAAAATCGTGCTTACTCTTCTTTCGGAGCGTTTATCGTTCATCTGGCGATATAAAATATCTATTTTAGGTCGTGTTTAAATATTGATGGTAATAATAGAAGGCGTCGCGTCTGTTATCGTCAATTAATCTAAATGTAGCACTTTCTAATACATCAGCTAGTAAATGGTGGTCATTTTATTATTGGAAACAATTTAATTAGGTTAATTAGACGCTTTTTCTAAGTTCTAATATATTTGGTGTCTGTATTTGCCGCACGAAAAGACGACGCGTGTTAAAATATTTTAAAAATAGTGATTGGGGTTACTTCGTCTATTTTTAAAAGTTAACGAGACACTTTGTAATTACATGTTTCGTTTCTATTATTCGTACTACTTTAATTACGTTACTAGTTAATGACAGACTTGGGAGTCGAGTGACATTGAGGATTACATTATAATCCCACAATACAATGTGGATGATTTACTCAAACGATGCTTTTAGGTTTAACTTGTGAACAAGATGAAATATGCTTTCTATTCTAATGTTCTCTACCATTAGAATGGAGGAGTTACTTTGTGTTTAAGATTTATATATGTTGCTTTAGATATGTTGTATGATTATTTGTTCGCAATTTAATTAAGCATCCTATATGGGCGTAAAGTATATTTTTTTATTTATCTTATAACATTTATCTACAGTAAATAATAAAATTAGCTGCTTATAACATTAGCAAGGTTTGTCCTAGTCATTTCCTAGTTCCTCGTATTTCGTTAGATGTGATCTCATCGCCGTTATCTTCATTTATTTTATCAATATCCGTACTCATCCATATAATGTAAATAATGTATACCTATGCGTTATGTAAATCGCGCTAATTTTTGCGAAGGCCGCGCCGAGACCTCGCAAAAAGCAGATTCGACCTCGCGTTTATCATTGTCGTGATATCTTGATATGCGCACTAACTGCCTTTTGATAGCCTTTACTTCTGTGACTTCCTACTGCCCTGGCTAGACGCGTACGCGACATTAACTTGTATTAGCTTCAACTACTGTTACTTATTTATTGTTATCAATATGTGGAAAAAGCTCCAAGCCAGTAAGTCCATTTATTTTTTTTTTTTTCACATGGGACTCTTTATTGTATTTGTTCATTCGTCTGGTGTCCGTTCATTCATTCACTCATTGTATCGCTCGAC
Source organism: Lithophane semibrunnea (assembly GCA_947363905.1). Taxonomy (NCBI): domain Eukaryota; kingdom Metazoa; phylum Arthropoda; class Insecta; order Lepidoptera; family Noctuidae; genus Lithophane; species Lithophane semibrunnea. The sequence continues at coordinate 9,754,875 of OX376198.1, forward strand.
CTTGAATGACTGATCAATTTTGTCATGCGAGTTGTCTAATCGCAAATCGGGAAGTGTCAAATGTATTGTTAAATTGATTGTTGTTTTACACTTTTATTTTTTGTTTGACTTTCTATTTTGCGCGTGTTTTTCCTTGTTCACAATTATAAACACTGAGGTGATAAACTAATTTGTTCATAATAATTAAAACCTTTCCTGTTATTAACCATTACCTTATTATTAATTATATATTATGACTCAGGACCATCTGCTCATTTCATTGCCATTCGTTACCATATTAGTGCGTATAATTAAGTAGGTACAACCTACCTACATTATAAACATAATTTTAGAAACTATAGGTAATACTGATATTTAATATGACTTCTGTAACATAATGTTTATTATTATTTATAGTATGAGCAAACTTAAACAATAATTTATTCATTAATTTATTTTGCTTACAATAAAAGCTTGGTTAATAGAGGAAAAAATATCAAGAAAATACAATTATTACCAGGTACTTTTAATAAAATAGTTTTCTACATTACCTATTATAATTTCTGATAAATTAAGGATAATCTACATACCGACTTACAATATGTATATGTATTGAATGTATTTATGGCATGGCCCATGATTAGTGATAACACTTCAATCGTTATTCCTTACAATAACATGTTTTAAAGCAAAAAAAAATATGTTTATGTACCTAGGTAATGATTTCCTTGTACTTCAGAGTTCAGATAATGAGTTCAGTTCATTTATCACTGTAGGTACTTCAATAGAGTAAGACTCGGACCCACGATGTGGCACAATTGAAGAGTTCAATAAAAACAATCAGTGAGGGTGGTCCAAGCGCCATTTTATTCAATTGCAGTCATATATAAATTACTCGCGATCAAATACAATATCGTATGCAATAACATTAAAAACGAATCAAGTTGCTTTACTTAATTTATTCATATCTCGTTGTAAATATGTATAACCTCAATTAATATCAATTCTGGCGATCGTTCTTAGTTTGGTTCCTATCGAGGTAAAATGAAAACAACTTTTAGTTCTTAAAACTCATTCAAGTAGGTACTTACTTAATTGAATTACCAAGAAGTTCCTACACAGATTCAGACTTCAGTTACTCCAGATTTTACTTCTAAATGTTTTAAGCTATAAGTGCACATGCAACATCCTTAAATACAGGTCAACTTCACTCAAATGTTCTCGATAATTTTTAGACGCAATATATCATGGGATAATCAGAGAATTCTACAAAACAAATAATAATAAAATTAATCACATTACCAAACTGATTAAAATCGTTGACTATGTAAATAATAAAGTTGATAAAGTTATGTTTTATCAAAAAAAAACTTAATGAATGACCGCTTGACCAATTTATCGTTACGTGATAATTATTTTCAACCGAACACTATAAAATTATCATATTAAGTACCGTGTATGTTCAGACTATTAAATATTTTATAATACTTAATTCTTATAAATCAAAGGGCGGCAGGCGACGTGTTAACCGCCGTACCTTGTGGATAGGGTTGTCGTATCCAATATGTTGTTCACCCACGGCCCGAGCACTGCACTCGACCGAAACGGAATTTCCAAACGGTTATTTGGGTTAAAGAGCAAATTTTTACGCAAAGTACCTATGTAAGTAGGCGTTTATTTTATTTTGTCTAGTATTTACACGTTTTCAATTGTCCTTATTCGCTCTATTTTATTAGAGTAGGTGGGGTTTATGCAGTGAAAAATATAATATTACCTACCTACTCTCGGCTATCTCTATATAACTTCATCTCACTCTAATTGTGCGCTTCTATAATTTTACGTGCACGTTATAACGTTATCGTAGACGGAAATTTAAAAGCGTCTTCATATATATATATATCCATACATTTTACTTCCCTGTGTTATCGTGATGCCGTAACGTGGACGTCCACGATAATGTTGTCACGTTATCTATACATCTATCTATACATATTATAAATGTCCAATAAATTCCAATGTCCGCATCGTTCTTCTAAACCACGCAACAGATTTTGATAAGGTTTTCACCATCGTTTAGAGAATTTATTCCGGAAGGGTTATGTGTATAATAAGATAATATTAAAGTTACAGAACTAAGAAATCTCGATGTTTTGACAAGTCGTTAAAACCGTGCGAAACAGGAGCGGGTCGCTAGTAAATTATAAAAGTGCACAATTTAATAAAAATTACCATTGCCACATTTTCGTTAGCCATTGCCAACTTTTTGAGGGAACGCCAATTAATTAGAGGTTCCATGTCAAATAATTGCCAACTTTTTTTGCCAACCATATTGAGGAGTTCTCATGAGTATTTATTTAACGCGATGTTTTATAGCTCTTTGGTTGTTTTGTAAATGCCACCGACACAAGGCTACCCGCCAAAGTGAATTAACTTGCCAAATCTGAACTTGAACACGAAAATTATTTTACACCAACAATAAAATTATGATGTCGCATACATTGTTTCCGCAATTAGATTTAGATAATACAGTAACACGTTACGTCATACGGCCAAATATGATTTGTTACAACTTAAATTGCTCTAACCTTCCTCTGTCCTAAAATCCGCATAATTTTGCTTTTCCACTTAACTCAGTATGCGTTTCATGAATATAAAATGTTAAAGTGGATCACAAAAAGAAGATTTTCAATTCACATTTAAAAGTACTTATTCTAGCAACATTTATGAGTAGATTCCGAGTATTAATCTAGAATGTAACTTTTACGACAATAATAAAGTTTTTCGTCGCGATCTACCATAAATTCAAAACGATAATTCTCAATAAAGTCGCCTCGGGCACATTTAACAGAATGGCAAATAAAACACGATGCGAATCCAACTATCAATAACTGTGTTGTTTAAAATTCTTCGCCCGTCAGGGATTTGGCACTTGGGCGCGAGTTTTGAATTCATAATACTTTTTATAGCCACCATCTTGATTTGAATGAATTTGATGTATCGTTATTCTTAGCTTTGGCATGTTTCTGGGCATTCTGTGTTGATACAGGAAATTCTGAAAAAGCAGAGCAAAGCGGTGTTTTTATGCTGTTATGTTTAATACCATCTAACTTACAAACAACACATATAAGTACTTGAATAGTAATAACTTTTTTTAAACATAGCCTTCACCAATACATACATTATTTTTTTACAAATTGTTTTTGTCCATTATAATACTTTAACTTATTCAAAAAAACAACCAAATAAATAACAAATAATTTCCTAGAAATGATTTCCGAGATGTTTTATAATTTTTCACTTAAAATTATATAAAACACCTCCTGCAACCCTTTGAACTTAAAAAAAAAAACTTTATTTTTAACCGATACCGCGTTCTGTATTTTAATTCTAACGAACAATTTTAGTTAGATGTAATCCATATACATTTCAGTGCGGCTCGCTGTCGGGTCGGATTTAATTTAGACAGTCGTCGGCCAGCATCCAGCATCACTGTCATTGGCTCTCTAGCGGATTTACTAGACACATAGAGCCAGTTAATAATGGATATTTTGCTACAAAACAAAACGATACACGAATGTTAATATATTTTGTCACGTGCGTCACTGCTTTGAGATATTTTATTTATGAAAATATGTAGTTACTAGTCTACCTACCATGACACAACAAAATACAAATATAGAAATAATCATAATTCTTTCCTGTAGTTGGTAGTCAGAAAGCTCGGAAGCTCTTTTAACGCCAGTAAATATTTTCAAACCTTAACCAACTGAGTTCCTTCTCAAAATCTGTTAAACCACCGTTTCCATGGAAACTAAATTAAGGCCAAAATCCCAAGAATTCAGTAGCGGGTGTTGTAGAAGTACCAGTTTATTCGCAATAATAAATGTCGCCTTAGAATACCTTAGTAACCCATTTTCCGAGGTGAACGCAACGGAACGCGGGAAATATTTATGCAACGTTCTTTTTTTAAATCCGGGATTAGTAATGAGACTAACCTTAACTGACTTCTAGGATTGTGAGACTGGCAGGATAGAAAAGGATTAAGTTAAAAAATAAATAAAAGGATTACTCCGTTAATTTTATCAGATGACATGCGAAGGCGGATAGGTAAGCTACGTCGGACAGTTTGATTCATTACAGTTTTAATTTATTTTAAACAACTTATCTGGCTTTTAGAACTAAAAATCATCTAATTATGTAACAGCAACTACCCCAAAAAAAAGGAAAACTACCCTACTAAATATTACAGCCAACTTCGTAGACCTTGTAGACCCGCTACGGCGTAGCACAAAAATTCTCGTTCTTTTTAGCGACCAATCAAACTGACGCTTCGGTTCCAAAACGTCGAATCAAATTAGGAATTGACCTGGAACCTAGGATACTTGGTAGGTACGCAAACACAATGTTCTAGTCACTAGAACATTGAGTTTGTGTACCTACCAAGTTCCACTAGAATCTAGTGAAACTCCCAAGTGGAATACGATGTTACTGGAACAGTGAGACGGACGACTTTAAAAACATTAGATCTTATCTCAGTTTCGGGTCGTGTTAGCCAGCACGATGCGATGTGCCAATGACTTTACATACTCTTTTATCTTTCATCGTTTAACCGACTTGTGAAGTTTCTAATTGCCTTAACCGCTGTACAAGGTAGTAAGAGACAGATTTCAAAGTTTCTGATACTTATGAAAATTAAGTTATTAATGTATATGTCGTATTTGTATTACCAAATTAAAGTTTTACGACATTTTTATGTACTTTTTGCGCGTTATTATTATAGGCTAATTAAAGTAAGGCTTTATATTTTCATCGTGCCACTTATTTTTTGTAAGTACCTACTTAGTTAATTAATAAGTGCTTAATTAAACTTTGGGCGTTAAGTTTTAAATAACATGCATTTTTAAACTTAAAAGAATACATTATGTGGTGATGCTGACTGTTTTTGATAAGTATTTATTGAAGTTCGATTTGATTAGTTGAACAAACTTTGAATTCCATAACATATTTATCAAGATAATAAATCGTATATTTAAGTTCGATAATCCCTACTTAAAATTAATAAAAAGACACCAAAACATGTTCCCTTAATGGACAAATAAAAAATCAAGTTTCCTTACCATCAAATTGGCATCAAAGAAGTTTTTTTTTATCGTAACGATGATGTTCCGTCTACAGTCAAGGTCAATGATTTGTTCATGCAAATCACTCACCAGTTAGGCAGGGCTTAGGATCAATTTACATTGCCGCGGAACGGAATCGAAGCGAATTTTTGTAAAGAAATTGTGTAAAGCATAATGAACTTTATGTCAATTGTGTGAAGTACAAACTAGATACGAACCAAAAAACAGGTCGCGTGTCTTCTGGAGAATTCTCGCGCATTCGCGGGAATCCTCGCGCATTCTCGGGAATTCTCGCAGCTCGTATCTACATAGTTTGTACGTTACACAATTGACGTAAAGTTCTTTACGCTTTGTACATTTTCGTTCCATAAATTCGCTTCCATTCCGTTCCGCGGCAATGTAAATTCAGCCGTGTAAACAGACATAAAGTATGCCAATATTTTAACACGGATTATGTATTACTAAACGACGAATTTTATAGTTTTTAATTTTTTATCCTGATAAAAAACGACTTAAATAGGCGCCATGAAAGAAATAAATGTACATTTAAAGAATAACATTAGTGTTTTCCAATAAATGTTTTATTGTTTGAAACGTGTTTCATATTAGCGACATTTAAAATAGTAGGTACCTTATTTAAGCAGAAATAAATTCAATTTCCCTATTATTCATAAACGTTTGAATGCTAAAGTTACTTACCTAAAATAGCTAACAATGGCAAATAAATTATGTAGATACCTACAGAAATGCATTGAATTGAAGCTCCACATTATTTAGCGATAGGTCAATAACGAGGTAGTTAACACGTCATCGCAGAAGGTAATGATTTCGGTATTCATTAAGATTCCGGCATACAGTGTTTACTCAAGTGTACATAACACCCACTGGCCTTGAAACGAACAATTTTATGTTCCATACAACACAAAGCCAACATGCTAATTGAACACTTGATTTACATCGCGCAATATATTAAAAGTGTAGTAATTTAGGATGAAAGGCATATTTATATTATAACACGTTCACTGTAAACATACAATTAAGTACAGTTTTTATTGGCGTGCGAAATTTTTCATGCGCTGCAAAAAGTGTAGCGAACGCAATCAATCCTTTTGATACGGAAGGCGCTTAGTAACATAACTTTAACTCATGAGAATTGTTGGCATCTGAACGAAGGAATATTACAAACGTTTTCCCTAAAGCAATAGCGCGTTGTAGTTCATATTGTCTGTTTAGGCAGTAGGTATCGTTCTCAATATGTACAGACTACAGGCGGCCTCTTTCGCCCTGATCACTCAAATGTCTGGTCGCAATTAGGGCTGCCATCCGCTCCATCGCACGGACATCGTCCTAGTTTTTAGCACGACGAGGTGAACGTTCGGTGAATATCCGAAAATATCCATTCGGCAAATTCGCCCGACTCTATAAACTGTATCGAAGTCTCTGAACAGCTAATAGTTTTAGTGTAAACGGTATCGATATGAACAGGAAAATGTTTACTGAAACCGCAATGAAATAGCAATTGTAGGTTCTTTATTATGTCGTTAGGTATACTTGAATGGTTTAAATTATGTATTCTTTTAGTAAACCCACACTTTAGTTGCGGTTTTGGATAAATAATATCCACAGAAATTAGGTAGCTGCTATCAATTTTTATTTGTTGGTATCTATAATTTTAATTTGAGTATGTTTTTATGGAAATTCAAATGTTTAATCCATCGAGTAGGGAATTATACTCCATATAAACCAGTTCACAACTGATAAAGGTTGATCTTTTTTTGGGTTGACATCGGTGCATCTTACGCCTTTTGCGGTGTTTTACATTACATTATAGTGACCATATTTCTATTCGCAAACTAGCTAAATGTACAGATTTCCTAATGTTAGCATATATTTCCAATGTGTCACTTTTTTTACGTGGTTGGTTGTCTCAACCACATTCACAAAGTGTGCTATGTACTAAAAGCATATTATATTCGTAGACGTAATCCTGGCGACCCTAAGCATGGGATATAGAGCGGGTCGCCGGCGCCCCAGGGTGCTCATTCTGCGCACAGACGCGACTAGCCGACTGCCCGATGTTGACAAGCCCATTGTCAATATTCTGTCTACACCACCGTCATCACCCAGTTCCATTCAGGACATCGACACACTTTCCTTTTTAGGCGATTATATTAAGAACGGGGCGTAGACAACACGCCTTATTCTAGATTTTATGCTAATGTTATGATCAGACGGTCTAGTCCTTTCTTTGTTCAGTCTTTGTCGTCGTAACATTTTCGCTTTTTGATTTAAGTATCTGCTCATGAATATTGGATTTCGAATGATATTTTTTAACTTGACTGAATGCTAAATTGGCTCCATTTGAAATGCGATACGGTAAAGCTCTTTTTCGCGTTTAAATCATAATTTATTTTTGATTTACTGAAACAAAACTAAAATTCCCATGAGAAACCACTTGTTGGTATGAACAGGTAATTTTCAATGAAATATGCTCAATCAACGTTTGAATCATATTTATGAACAATAAAATACGTGTCCCATTTATGGTGTGTGAAACATTAATCGCTTCTCTGATCATAATGTGAAAACTGAAACCCCGTAAGCGCCATTGAAGAGTTTTTATGGCAGTATTTCAAATGTTAATTTCTGTCAAAGCTCAATTGATGGCTGGAGATGGCGGTTCAGTGCAGATGTCAAACGTTACTTAGCTGTAATTATGTCACTGTCGCTGTTCCGTCCTACCCACGACGCCGTCGATAAAAGCGTTCCGTGATCGTACTCGGCAGTCCTTGCTAATTGTCTGATTGGATCCGGATATTGTTATTGATTAAACATTACAATGGCTTTTAGTGTCTAACTAACATTGTTTGGAACTATCTCCCTTTTACATCGTTTTCAAATTGAATGACTACGAGTACCCGAAAATAGCGCCTTCTGCTCCATTCAAGGCTCCGGCTTTAATCCTTAATAATCTTCAGCATAATGAAACTTAGATTTGTTAATCATCAGCCTAATATCTTCAAAATAAAATTATCTTATCATTAAAATGTCATAAAAATGTAATCTCACATTTACTTTTTATCATAATATAGTTTTTGTATAATAATACCTATCCATTCTTAAACCTCCACATATACATTAGTTTGGTGTCGGATATTTCGGATACAAGTCTTTTGTTCGTGACAAAAGCGGGCAAAGCGGTTGATAGTGATGTAGGTGGCTACAGTTATAAAACCATTAACTATGTAGGTACAGTGTTTACTGCACGATAATAACCACTCGATGAATCGGTTCGTGCATCGGAGGGGGCCAACCCTACCCGCTCAAGGTCGCAGGGGTGAGCACAGCGTATACAATTTGTTTTATTTATGTACACTACGCTTTACGATGCGCGCCTCTTATTTTTGTACGTTCCGTACCTTTCTGAATAAATAAACGTTTCAGTGACATTGTTACAACACTATTGGTGTATTTTTTAGTAAATTGGCTTTCGATTGAATTTGTTTTTGTAAGGAATTATTGATTTTATGGTATCATTAAACTTGTGATGCTGAAATGCGTCATTTGTATGTCAAGTGATATGCCTGTACAATCAACTTTTAATTGAATATTAGGTAATAGTTAGGTAGCCTTAAAAACAAACATAGGATAGGTACCTATATTTTTTTTTCTCTTATAAAATTAACAACGTAGGCTTTCAACCTTTTTATATCCACACGTATCTATCTAACAAATAATTTTATAACGTAGGTGCTGTAACGATGACAAATACGTGAATAAAATTAGTGATGCAACGAATAGTTACTGCTTTTACGAATATGAATACCGATTGTAGGTAATACGAATACGAATAGGTACCTACCTGATTTTACTATAGCTGCACGCAATTATTAGTCAAAGAAGGTGAAAGGAAATTCATTCAAATTAAACACATTGAGCCATATAAATATTTACATGTAATGTAATAATTAAAATTAACTATAGGTCATTTTTCATTTTAGACAAACGATTCCCTTGTTCTGTCTGTATTATTTCCTGCTGTTGAAAATAGCCTTTCTGAGGCCGCTGAGGGGGTTTTATTGAAAAATAATTTCACATATCTCGCAACGCCATATCTTTATGGGATTTCTACGAAGTCATGAAAGTATTCGGCGAATACGAATATTCGGATTCGTTGCATCACTAAATCAAATATAATAAATTAAACATATACACTACAGTTTTTACTACAACACAACGTTTATTATATATCTTGAAGTGATAAATGCAAATTAACACTTCGCCCGCCGCCGCGCCGCCCGCCGCCGCAATGAAGTCGGCGTAGTGTCCAAGTTAATGCCGCCTCTGACGGTTAGGTATAGTGTACGAAGCGCTACGAGCTACGAGGCAAATCGAAATAGGTATGGGCCACACTAGGATAGGAACGTTTCGTTTCTCCGAACGACTTTTATTAACGTTTTCCGCGAAACGCGATCATCGGAATTGTTATTACTGCAGCGCCGATTTGTAAATATGACATCTGGATGTATGAACACGCGTGTAGGTTTTATATCACTTATACAATGTAGGTATTTGTTATTTATAATTTTTTGTAAGTATTTATAACCTAAACAATAGACGTTGATAGAAATACAAGTTGTTTAGACTCGTCTGTAAGATTAGTGCTGACGTTTTTAATGTTATTGTGATTATTTTGTGTCAGTCGAATTGTGTTTTAGTTGCGATATACATAGTAAAGCGGATTTGAGGTGGATAAAATACTAACAAAACTTAGGGACTACTTCAACAATATAGTGCAATATGTTATGGACTTAATTTTTTAATATAACTCTACCTTCCCGTCTGAACCTGTGTTTGGTATTGTTTCATAAGTTTAAATTCGAGTAAGCATGCTTTCTGGAAAATATTTCCTTGTGCTACATAAGAGCAACTATACAATTACAGGAAGTAAGTAGACTTGTTGGAAAATTCTAATAGTCTCGACAAGGACTGTGTTTTAAACGGCTAATGATGTGAAATTAACGACTTGTCCAGTCGTCGTTTTTTCTCATTGAGTCTCTCCTACCACGTGCCTAGTAATCTGGCGGAGACTCAACTAATGTATTAATAGTTCTGCCTACGAAGTTTATTTAACACAATCACAGAGAGGCGCGACTCTTCAATCGGAAAGTACAGGAAAGACCTATTACAAACAGTGATGTGAGGGTAACGCACGCGAGAACGACAAAAAGTCGCGATAAAAAAACAACGCGGCGTGTAGTCGTGTCTAACCAATCCGAGGGCGTTGACCTCGCGAATCCGCGTACCTACACACTTTTTGCTATTCCACGTTTGGATTCACACTCGTGCGTCAACCGTGTAACTTTTTACAATGAACTCCATTATATTATGCGCTTTATTCTATAAATAGACATTAAATTTTCGTCTTATGACAAGCTACGGTTATTCAATTGGAACTAAGCAAACAACACTCTCTTGTTAACGAGCCGGATGTGTGGAAATCCAATTGTGTGGATTGTGTGGTGTAATGTCATGTCGTAAAATGAAAAATTCGCCGCAGAAAATTTACTCATAAAAATATGTTTCAGAATTATATTTATTTGTCCGTCTACGTGTACTATGTATGTTATATAAGTTGCATAAATTACACAGATGTGTTATACTTACGTCAATAATTTGAATATAATATAGCGTTCTTAAAACTTCAGTATTATAAAAAACAGATTAGTAACAAATATGAACTGGCAACATTGTTATTATAATGGGTGTTTTTCACTAAGTATTCATTATTCTGAATGATTATACGATTGCCACACAATTGGCTGCGGTCGTTCACATTGCGGCTTGACCCCAACTGACTGAAATCCCATTGAAACAACCGTGATTGTACTTACTGGGTACTTCCAATATTTTTTATTGTGACAATTTTTGATGATAGATAAATCATTTATTTATTAGATGCACACAAAAAGACAGAACAACATACATAGAAGAGCACGATTAAATAAATTATAAAATAAATAAAATAAAAAAAGAATACTCTTATTAAGAAAATACAAATTTACTTATTTTCAAAAATTTACAAAAAACAAAAGAAAATTGACTGACTAATACTGTAGTGAGTCAGTTTGATAAGATAGTACGGTACTTACCTATTCATGTGTGTCGGTATGTTTCGAATTTTCGATCAAAAAATTCTTTAAGTAGGTATCTATTTATTTACCTCCCTCTTTCGGAATTGGCCGTCTGTACTCTTTACGTCACAATCACAAAAATTTATAAATCAACCTAATAGCAATGGACCATTTTGGTGGGTAGGTCAGTACTTTAAATACTTATTATTACGACTCTACCTACGTTCAACTTCATACTCTATCCTATACTATATTAAATAAGCAATATTTGTATACCTACTTATATATATTTGTAATCACGTTCTCGAAAACGGCTGTAACGATTTCCATGAAAGTTATTATGGGGTTACGGGGGCGAAAAACCGATCTAGTTTGGTATCATATCTGGGGAAGGTACTGCATAATTAATTGAAATAGCTTACTTATCTGTAATAATAATGAAAAAAATATTATTATTCTTTCTTTCTTTAAAAACGTTTTTCCAATAAAAACCTACGCCAAGCCAAACTTCTTGTGTTCACTAGTAAAATAAAAGTAAAACTAATAAAACGCGACACACTAGTCGCTTTTACAAGAAGGACTGCCAAACACATTTCATATTTCTTATTAAAATATTTTATAACATTAATAACTAACAGTTATTTGACAAACACGACGCCCAAACTCGTGCGATAAATAATATCATTCATTGATTCGTTTTCCTAACTGGTTTCATTAATTGTTTACAAGATTGATTCCTAGTGAGGGGCAATCACCCGATGACGTTATTATGTTGACTTTTGTACGCGGTAATTGGTTTTTTCTAACGACTGCCCTCGCTCTATAGAAACGTTATTCCCACGGGCCGTCAACCGAAACTATCTAACGCCCGCAGCAATTATCCAAAATCCTTAATGGAAATATTTTAGTTCTGTTTTGTGTATCAATAAACGGCCAATTAAGACGCCTATTGCATTTAATTCAATTATTTCTGGTTATTATTGATTTTGGCGCTTTATTTGGCAAATCACATCCGCATAGACCGCATATTATAGAGGTGATAAAATATTCAAATCCGAAAAAACTGGATTTACTTAAGCAAACGCTTGCCCGCTATTTACAGCACTGGAGTTTTTTTTACATAATACATCTACTGCACCGGAACGGAACGTTGGCGATACCTAGATTGTTTTCATTTCACGGTCGATCTGACTAGTGTGAATAAACTCAGCGGCACGGTTCTAAATTCAAATCATATCGAATGACCAATTCAAAATTCGAATAGCGCTCGGCATTTTCTGTGGGCTAGTTTAAAATTTTATTGATATCGATTTGAGAGTAGTTACGGTCATCCACAGTTCTATTATTTATTTTAGGTTTAATAAAAAGGAATGTTTCTGTTCGGGCACGCAAAGCTAGTTCCAACGATAAGTTCCTTTGAAAACCTTTTACGACTACAACTGCTGTGAGGTTTTTTTATGTTTAGTAAGTATCTTCGTATTAACAAGTAAACGTTGAATAACAGCACTTCTCCTCTTTTGATAAGTTAATAAAAAAACTATAAAGTAAAAATAAAATCTCACTGAGTTAAAAGGAAACATCTCGGAGAAAAAAAAACAATTAAGGACAACCTTAGATGCTACTAAAACCCACGTAACATCTTTAAAAGTTTCCTGTGTGTACAGGGGCCGTATTATGAAGTATTAATGCCATAATTATTCCACTGCGAAAAAAGGACGGTGCTATCGGCCTTGTATAGCTCCGTCTCTCACTCACACTGGAAAAATGGTGGTATTAACATGTCATAATACGGCCCCTGTACACACAGAGCAACAAGCGGACTAGTCATCGCATCTAAAATACAGCATAATTTGCGTCTATTACGTTTATTTAAAGTGTGCGTTCCACGCAAGCGTCAATTATACAATAGATCGTAGCATTTGTTACGGTGGCATCATTCATCAACCTCGGTGGTCCGCACATTACGCTACTGCGCGACCGTTACAAATTCGCGTTTGAAAAATTATGCCTCTATCCGAGGTCCGAGGAGCCCGAGCTGAGTCGGGATCATTTTCTAAAACGCTGGTTGTGAGTGCGCGGTCATACCGCTACCGTTCGTTCGGTTAATCTTGTTCATTCAATCGCTCGTAGATTACATCGTACGTCTGGCTTATTAATCTGTCTGAAAGTTCGAATCAGGGGTTTGGAAAACTTTATTTACGATGCGGCGATTCTGTCGGATATTATTTCTTCCAGAAGTCATTTTCTGATACCCAATATCTCCGATAATAGGGATTAATGTTGAAACTTATAAATAAACAAGAAACCCTAAAGCCAGGCAGACAGACAGGCGCGACTTGACAGCGCGACGACACGTCGCGCCTTTCTGCTGAAGCCTTTTCTGTGCCTTGGGGAGAATTAAATCTCTTTCTCTCTCTCTTTAATAATTTATTTTAAATAATATTTAATTATAATCTCATAATAAATTTATTTACAAATTGATATCAAGAAACATATTGCATAGTGAAGATTTAAACTATGCAGCTGATAAGCATGCGTTTGGTGGTTCTTTGATCATCGACTGTGAAATACTTCAGATGCTGTAGATAGTGAACTGAACGTTCAAACTTTGTTTAGCGTTTCAAGGATAAAGCAACAATTTGAGGCATCTTCGGGAAGTTAACGCAATGATTTGGTGTATGAAGACGTGATATTCAAGAGCTGCATGGAAAATTTTATAGGTCAGAAATATCTTATTATCACTTAAAAATGAACATTAGGACTCAACATGGGGCAATAAGCTAAGGGCTCAGCGGTGGATCTGGGTAACATAGCATAAGTATGACCAGTTTAAAATGTTATGATTTGATTAGACTAAGACGCGCTTTTCAGCTTGTTGGATTTACCACATAGTCTTTATTTAAGAAGCGAAGCATAAGAAACCATACAGCCAAAAATCATGCATGGAAACATTACAATATTTCCAACTCTACTTTCGCGCTGCGTATTAGGACAAGAAGGACATTATAGTAAAGGAGCTGTGTAAAGGAGCTATCTATCTATCTATCTAAATACATCGTCACTTGACGGATTACTTCCCGAGATCTGGGAAAAATCAGCAATTCATAAATTAGGGTTATATGCAATTCGGTTATATAATTTAGGCAGAGGGGGCCTGTCAAGTCCTGTATACATGGCCTGGGGCTATATTAAATGAAAGCAATAAATTATATCGCATGGTGCCTGCGTTTATAAACTGAATAACATTGAAAAATCCTTGGTAACGATACATTTTAGAGACAACTGTTTATCTGTGTTAGAAAGATGACGCAAGAGGCACGCAAGCTGCTTCAATCAATCCAAATATTGTATAGTGGTACATATAAGTATAGCCTGTGGCTTAGCATTGTGCGAACTACCTAGGTACTTGCGCTTTAGATTAGATTTTCTTATACAAACCAGTTTAAAAAAAGGGAAATAAGTACAAGAGTAAATACACTGTGATTATAATAAATTCTAGCTCTGTTTACAATTTCGTTATTAACAATATTCCACAAATAAACGAACCAATCAAGCCATGACTGTACAAAGCTATTTTAAAACGAAGTGATATTGTGTTTAAAACATATTATAAGTACCTCCAACTCGGAGCACAGCTAAGATTGGCTAGTTAAATATTAATGATAGAATCCGCTAGAGGTTAAATGAAGACTTTAAAATAGTATTGTACATTCTATGCCAGCATTGTGCAAACAAACATCCAGGGTCGGTAAAGTTTAGATTTTAACTGACTTCTCCAAGTTTGGAAACATCTTATAAATAGCAACAAGGGACTGGAAATGAACAATACTCGCTCGTTTATATAAGAAACCTGTTGATGAAATTGTGCAAGAAAAGCGCCTTTTATTACTGTTTTAATTTTAGCGATCTCCCAACAAAAGAACTTTTTTGTTTCAGAGTAATGATTTCAGAAACAGATTTTGCGTCACGACACCAACATTGAACATTGTGTTTACGATATTGTAAATCAGTCACAGTCGACAGTCCCCAATCTTTCTCCTTTTCACCAACCACTGAACCATGCATTGTATATTCAAGTGTCGTATTGTAGCAACAAGCTTAGTTTTAAAATTGTCTGTCGTAATACGTACTAGCAGTACTAGATTGCTAATCGCTTGCAAATGTCGGGCGGCCGTTCGTCCGCCGCTTTTTGTGGTGCAGTGTGCGGCGGGTCTAATTGCCCGCTCTGTCGCTAATTGAACGGTTAGCCGGTACCGGTTCAAGCCGTGTTTGTTAAACGATTAAGCGGCTTATTAAATGTGATTTGCGAATTTGAGCTCTTTTTTTTTCGTTAGGCTGTTTGATTGGTTTCCTTTGCCTGTGCTTGAACTGGGTGATATAGAGCTTTGGGATCATAGATGAGTTTAAAAGATGCTGATTGCGATATCTACTTAGATGTTTCTGATATTGTACTCTATTATTGCCTCTTAGCCTTATCCCATTTCATTTAGGGTCGGGTTTCCCCGTCGTTCTTTTCCAGGCGTTTCTTCAGGTCATTGTTAAGCACAGACATCCTAGCCTTAGGGCTGCTTAACTGTTCTAGCTATTTTATGGTCATTGCAATTTTATTGTCTTAAAATTTCGAAAGCCTGTCTGCTTGCTATTGGCGATTGATGGGACCGCATGAATCGCGATTCGAAATTAGCAGATTGCATTCAATTCTAAGATCCATACTTGATTGATACTTGATCAACGATCTAGAAAACGAATCATCCATACTAATATTATAAATTCGAAAGGAACTCTGTCTGTCTATATGTTACCTTTTCACGCCTAAACCATTGAACGGATTTCGATATTTGGAGAGGAGGTAGATGGCATCCCGGGAAAGGACATAGGCTACTTTTTATCGACATACCACACGGGCGAAGCCTCGGATGGAAGCTAGTAAACTATAATGTTACATTTATTTTAGTAAAACGCGTTCAAATTAAGAATTCTGATTTCAAAAACAACAGCGTCACAAGATTTCGCGCGCACTCCTGACTCCTGTAAGATTACAATGAAACCGGTAGATAAATAAAATAAGTACAAAAAGTTGTTTCAGAAATAGAGCCCCTTATAGAATTGCAGCTGCCCTCATACCGGCTCAAGGCAAACCGCCCGCTTCTTTTAGGCCCCGTTTTGCAACGTAAATGGTTCTTTTTTCTTTTTACCAGAGACTAGAGCTTACAATGGCACGGATAAGTTTTAAATGCCTTCTTAGTTTATGGACTGTAATGGAAGTCGCCATTTAATTAATTTATAAACGCAAGCCGACGACAAAATTGGTGTTGTGGCTCTATTATTATTTATGGAAGAATTTATTGGAAACATGTGTTTCTGTTTGGTAAAGATTTGCTGAACGTCATTTAATTTAATTTTATTGTGTGCTTAAACTTCTATTTAATTGACTCTATTTTCCATCACAAAAACAAAACGAATAAAAGTCATCTTTATTTTTAGAAAAGGAAATAGTAAAAGTGGGCACGTTTTCATTTATCCTATTGTGATTTTAGATCAACAGTCGGCGGTTCACGTCCGACAGAATTAAGTAAAAATATGTTCACTTATTCGCGTTTTTCTGTCTGGTTTTATTCCTTTGAACGCACCTGCCCACTACTTTGATATCTCCGTCCTCATCTCCCACATTATTTCCAGCATAGGGATATAGGTCTCTCTCTTTCTATAATATCACATGTTTGTTTTTATCGTCATTATTACTGGTGTGATTGTGATCTGAATGAATTAATGAACACTCCGACGTTCTTATACGATATTGTAAGATTTTTTTAATGAACATAATGTTTATTTATGAACTTAGAGGCTTATCATGTTAAATGGAAAAACTTTATTGAATTTTCACAGAAAGTACCTATGATCGAATTTAATTGAAATGAGGTAATTTCGATGAATTTTTACAGTTGAAACTCAGTCGATAATTCGTTTGAAATTGCCAAAACAAGTAAAAACAGTAAAGATTTTAGACCGTTCATGCTGCACTAGGGCAATTTTGATTCTTACTTAAAACTGTACTTATAAAGTGGTAATCTTCTTTAAAAAATACGTTAAAAACTCAATTTCTAACGATGTAACAGTAACAAACAATGATCTTGTAAAGCAAATTATGTGAAAAGGATCGTGCAAGCCAGGCCCGCTACAGTTCGAGAGGCGGTACGATTGGAGTGGCGTACTCCAAGTTACGGCCGCCTCCCCGCCCTCAGCGACCACGAAGTTCGCAATAACGGTACGACTGTACACTAGCGCCGCGCGGAATTTACCGGAACTATGTCGGCAGTTGAGTGATGTAATTTTTTGTATGATTTTACTCAGTCTCTTTTGTTATTTTTATGCAGTAATTAATAAAATTATTATTTACCGCAATTAAACTATTATCTTATCACACATTCAATCATTATTTTTAACCTATGCACTTATATTTTGTAGCACTTCAGATGTTCTCGTAAAATCAAAATTCCCACATCTTTATTTTGTATTAGTTTATCATTGGTACTTACCTAATTCCCAACCTAAATTAAAAATTATTTACATCAAAAACATTCTAAGCAACCGCCCATAAAACAGTTTTAAATCTAAAATTACACATTTGCGTAATCGGAAGTGGTGGCGCAAACTATCTACAAATGCGGTGTGAAGTCGTGCCGTCGTCGGATGGTGCACACGGGACGTTAGAAGTTAACACGTCGCGTTTGTGCTGACCACATCCGACAGATGGACGATACACGGCCATGATAAAACTGTTTCAAGTTTTTCCTTTGTTTATATCATACATTAGTTGGTTCCGACAACACAACGGGGATCACCGATCCATTACCTACTCAAGAGTAGGTTGTTGATCTTGATCAGTATCATCACTTCGTATGGCAATATTCCGTGATCATTAAAAAAAAAGCCTTCACTGGACCCAAACGTCGATAACTGCGAATTCGGGAGATTTCTTATTGCCATATTCAGAACATCTCAATGTATATATGCAGGTTCAATTTTCAAAAAATTACTTAGCGATAAAAAAGGATTTTTTTCATCGTATTATTTGCGTTTTCGTATTTTAGGTCAAACGTAACAAGCTGAAAATAATATAAAATCCATAACAGGAAACCACATCTTCCTACAGCAGACCAGTGAGTGCCAGTGAGCACTGAGTGAACGAAAGATCGTCAGCCCGAAAACCATTTATCTAACCAACGCATCAGCGTCCACCGATGCTTCGTTTGAACGATAACTCACTTAACCCTCTTACATTTTCGTCCAAAAATGTTTCGTAGAAAGATTTCCATTGACCACAGATTTGATCGAAAGCTCGTTGCTTTGACAAGCCATTGCCCATAACATCGCGTAAAAGTTTATATGCTCCGTTAGATGGGATCAGGTTCTGAATTCCTTTTCAATGCACTTTTACACGCTATCTATAGATATCATATTTTCCCATGTGTTTGTCATCATTGGCTGTTTCTTTCCCTCGGCCTCAAAACCGTTTATCTTTTATACAAATTCAATGTATTAAACATGTCATCTCGTTGTTGCAGGATATTATCAGCCGGCAGGACCGCTGATCAAAGAGACGAGCGCAGACGCAGAGCGCGCGCTCGCCAGGTACCACCCACACTACCACGCGCCGCATCCACCGGTAAGCACCACAAATAAAGAATCTAACTCTTGATTACCACCATACCATTGGTGATGGTCCCAGAAGTATCTGGTACACTGTATATAGACCCCACCCCAAAATAAAAGCATATAATGAGAATGCAAAGCAGTGGTCGCCCAGTGGGAACATTTATTTTATTTATTTTTATTTTTATTTATTCACTCCAAACATACAAATATCCTTACAGGATAGACCTAATACGATATTGTAGCACCCTTAACTTAAATAGTTCCACTGCTTGTACCGTAACAAATTCTATGTGTAGCTATTTTTTCAAATTCACCCAAAGCGCAATAGAATATGTCGACGTCATCAGCAATGAGGTTGAGAGTGCGGAGCGCGCTCGTCTGCGGCGCCTCCCGCAGCAAGTTCGTTCGCGCGCACGGTACCGCCAGCAACCGCGGCTGACGACGATGACCCACATACCCGTCTGGCACGACTACATGTGTAGGTTCTGGGTTAGACCCCAGCTAGCAAAGCATGCACATTACGCAATTTATTTAATCACCTCTTAAAACAGTGAAAGAAAAAATCGTAAGGAAACTAACATCCCGTACCCTCTTTGCCAGAGTACCATCTGCACCGGTACCTTTAAAGACTGATCGTGTTAATATTAGAAAATACACAAGGATTCCTCCGATGAAACTCAATTCGCATATAATTCAGTCCTTGACTTACCAATGTCGATTGTCGACCTATAACCCAAACGGCTTTGTGTAATGCTTAGTAACACAGCAATCGGCCACAATCTATCTTTGGTGTGTACACTCGCAATATAGGGTTAACAGCGTAACAGGGAATAGAAATTAAACAGAGCCTCAACTCCGTTAAAAGGATATATTAAGCATATTAACCGGTGGATCTCGTAGAGACACAATGGATTTTTAATTGTGTCTGTAATTACGGCATACGACGGGTTAAGCTTGCGGCCAAATAATAACAGCCGCATGGGTCGATCGATCAAGTTAAGCTACGCTTGCCGCAGTTGGTCCGTGGATGGGTGACCATCTTTACATACCAAGAAAGCTTGCTTCGAAAAGCACGTTATGGCGTTGGTTCCGGATGTCAGATGATGAGCTATAGTAATTTACTATCAACATATTTTGGACGGCAGTTTGACCAATAAGAATCAATCCCAAAATCTGAGGCATCTGTGTTTTTATCACACTTTTCTTTATTTCCCAGGTACTGCAACAATATGGACCGCCATATTACCCGGACCTCTGTTATGGCCGCTACTACAGGCCTCCGGGATCTTACCACATGCCTCCACCACAACCGGATGCGCAGGTACGAATTATTAAAACACAAACAGGACATCTAAAAAACTTCAAAAGGATAACCAGCCACACAAAACAAACCTGTTAATTCACTCTAAGTTCAACTTATTTTTTTTTGAAAATCTTGATATTATTGTAGACGACCTCGACCGAAGTGCTAATTTATAGTTGCTTTATTTCAGATGGTTGGCGTTGGTAGTGAACCGTACCCACCACCACAGTATTATGGTACTCCGCCATGTTACCAACATTCACCTCAAAGGATACCATACGTAGGTGAGTAACAGCGCCCTTTTTAAACTTCCAAAGCTAGTAGCCAATATTTCCCATGTAGAATCGATTCGATCTTGCCAAAAGTTGAAATCACAACAATAGACGTCCTGTCCTGTTCTGTCGCCTCTCGGCTGTATTCTTCTATTTGCTTAGACAATCCCACGTCACGTTACGATCATGCCAGATGCTTTATGTTTATATTTTACAGAATATCGCGGATGCCCGTGCCCATTAAACGCGTGTCCAAAAAACGTGCTTATTGGGCCCGCTACTGGTAAAGCCCCAACCGGTGGTGGCCCAGCAGACGTTACCCCTGCCCTCGCGCCGCCCGGGGCCGCCTTCCGACCGAAGGTGCGGGCGTGCGCCGTCGACGCTGCCGCAGACTCACATGGCAGCGGCAAGGTACGGTTTAGTCTTTCTTCTTCTTCTTACACTCACACGCACATTGTATATATTTGCCTTTGCCATATTAAAGTAAAACACCTGTCCAACACAAACGTTCAAATAATAAAATCGTAGTGCTGATTAATGTTTACGACTTTGTTACAGGATCCACCATTAGAGCTGGAACCACCAGCTGCAGCGGATGCTCCACACCCTTGTGCTATGCCCGCCATGGGCGGCGTGTCACCTAAACGTGAGATCTACGATGTCCGGGATAATTTACGAATCGCCAGTGAAATCCCCGGCTCATCCGAAGCTCTCGGGCCGCCATCCCCGGCGCGCGGCTCGGCCGGCGCGTGCGCGCCGCAGCCGCCGCCCGCGGCCCCGCGCCGCGCGCGCCTGGGCAAGGCCATGGCGCGGCGCTCGCTCGCCGGCGACGACACTGGCCTGCTGCTGTCCACGCCACAACCTGCGCTCCTAGCGCACCACAGCGACGCCGATGACGACGTCCTCGCTATTTCACCTCCGACTTGTGCTCCAATTGATCTATCATCGTCAGACGAGAGGTCGACCCCCCTAGTCGATGTCAAAAAGGAAAATGAAGGACCGACATATAACGCAGCAAGAAAACCAGACGCTCAGGCTCTTAGAGAACATAATAGTACTACTGTTATGGAGGCTAGCGTTGTCACTGACGCGGCTAAAGCGGTAAAGCGAAGATATTCGAAGCCGAAACTAGAGATCGATATGAAAGATACTCAACTTGAGGAAACTTGCAAGACGAATGGAATTGGTGAACATGTCAAACTCGTGAAGCGGAGAAAGGTTTCGGGTGATCAGACTGATATTCAAAGGATAGAAACAGTCACTAAGGAACCGAAGAAAAAACAAACGCAACTTAAAAGAACGCCCAAATCGCCGACGGGTGAAAAGAAGAGCGCAAAAAGAAAATCTGAGTGCACTGCGGGTGGACCTAAACCAAAAAAGATATTACTCGATAAATCTGCTGAAGAGGACGCCAGACTTAAAAATGTCGCTGCAGTGGCGGATGAACTGATACCCACAAAACCAAAAAATAAAAGCGCACTACTTCTCGACAATCTCATAAGAAAAAATAGCATTGACAGGCCTGACGCAAAGGGCTTGGATGCTGAGCTAAATCCTGCTGAACTTTTTCTTTCTCCCACTGAAAATATCGCACAGAATTCAGCCAAGAAAACTTTAAATATTAACAATAATATCGTAGAGAATGCAAACACCGGTAATGGAGTTCGTGCCAATACACTTGCTGCAGTGTCTCAACTAATAGGCAAGAAAATGGCGTGTAAAGTAGAGAAAGTTGATTCCAAAGTTACTCATGGAGTAAAATCAGTATTAAAAACACCCACCGTAAAATCTGGTTCCGAGGAAGACTGTAAACCTTTAAGCAAGTCCGATGATCTTGATGACAAATTGAGGACATGTGCCAAGACAGAGTCAGAAGTAATTATACCTCAAATCGAAAAAGATGTACCAGAAATAGTTAAAGACAATAAAAATTGCGCTAACGCTATTGCGTTGGATATGGATATAATACCTGCACAGATAACTTTAGCTTCAAAGGAAAAAGAAGATTTTGAACTAGATGTTGAGGAAATGACTATTGAAGCCGAGATTACAGAAAAACTTGAAGACGAGGAGAAAAAGATGCAAGAGGTCGAAAAGGAGAAGTCGAAAACAGTAAAACTGGACAGGACGACAGTGAAGCGATGCAAGCTGTCGAATGGAGAGCTGAAGGCTAAAAATGTGGAGAAAGTAGTTAAATTGTTGGTTTCAAAGAGGCCGGCGATCAAGACAGACGAAGCGACGTTGGTGGTGGAAGAGGCGTGCGCGTCGCCCGCGCCGTCGGGTCCGGCGGGTCCGGTGGGTCCGGCGGGTCCGGCGGGTCCGGCGGGGCGGCGCGCGCGGCGCCGGGCGGGCGCGGCCCGGCGCGCGCGCCGCGCCCCCGCGCTGCCCGCGCCGCCCGCGCTCGAGCCGCACGCGCCGCCGCGCTGGAGCAACGGCTGGAACTGGGACGGAGAACATTACTTATCCAAAGTCTACCTCAATGTGAGTATTAACAAAACTTTTCATCTAACTAGCCATTTATTTCATGATCTACTTTGATGAACCATATTCACTCTTACAGAACGACTCTCGACTGGACCGCACGGCTCGTTGCTGGTCGCGTATGACGCACGCGAGCGGCGACAGTGTAGCGCGAGGCGACTGCGTACTGCTGCGGGCGTCTATTGCGCGAGCGCAGCCCTACGTCGCCAGGGTCGCCAGTCTGTGGGAGAACCCTGATGATGGTGAGAACCGTGAGAACCATTCATATATTACTATAAAACTAGCTTTTGAAAAAGAGAATGACTTCCGGACTCTCGGAGTCGGAGCTCAATAGGTACTCAATCGTATTCTTTTCCGCTGCAGGTGAAATGATGGTGTCTCTAGTATGGTACTACCGGCCGGAGCACACGGAACTCGGTCGACAACCAGCCGATGCGCCCGATGAAGTATTCGCGTCACGACACCGCGACGCCAACTCCGTCGCCTGCATCGAGGATAAGTGCTATGTACTCACCTTCAACGAGTATTGCCGGTCAGTTCCTACTCCTGTCATAACTTGCCATGTAGATTATATTGCTCATATTCCTAACCGTAAGTACTTTAGAAACTTTTTGAGAATAAAAAGTCTAATTAACGTTACAGGTACCGCAAACGGCTAAAAGCAGCAGAGGAAGGCTTCCCGGTCTCATCCATCGTGCCGCCCCTGCAGGCCAGTGAGGTCAACCCGACATTCGCACCCAACGACTGTCGCCTGCCCCCCTCTGTGTCGCCCGAGCTCGTGCTCTTCTGCCGCAAAGTATACGACTTCAGATCCAAAAAGATACACGTACCCAATAAATGAACCCCCGCACGATACCCTCTGGATATCGTTCGTAAGATCTGTGTCGATCTGTGCACCGTGGATGAGGCGTCGACGCGCTGCGGATGTGTCACAACAAATTTTTATAATGTATTTTAACTAAAGGAAGTGAACACCAAAGTTACGTTACGAAGTTTTACCACTTATTTGTCGGCGGTACTTCATGGAGCTCGGTGTGAGACGGTGGAAGGACGCCTGTCCTCTACAGACTTGATCATTTCTTATCTAGTAGTGTCTCATCGCAAACCTTTAAATTAGTACAAAAACGCGTTCCCGGGTGCAAGTCGTAGAATGTGTGACCTGTGGCCATTTTATGTGAAGATAAACTACGTAATCGTTGTGTTAGTAATCGCCGATCGGTCAGTTTTGTTGCTTGTGTCGTGATTTGTCGTAGAAGTTTCTTTCGTATTTAGATTTACAGTGATTTGCGGTATTCAAATAATTTGGATGAATAATTATTTTTATCAAAGGATGCCTTTTATAATGTGTAAGTAGTTGTAAGGAAATCATGTTTGAAGAAGATGCATAATTATGTATAGCAATATATTTTTCTTTTTGCTTGAAATTAAGATGAGCGAATGTCCTATTTATTCTCACTCTTGCATAAGTGAAGAGAAATGCTGAGTACTGATTCGATGGCTATTCTATATAGCTGATACGATTTTGTATGACATTTAATATTTAATTGGCTACTCGGAAAATGAAAAGGCATTTATAATTATTACAATTTATGTTTAATTATGTACCTATTTGTTATATTGTTGCACAGACATTATCTAGATAGATTGTCTGTGTATTGTTGTCAAGGTAGAGTCTATATTAAATTATTCTTTTATTATTTAAGAGCACACAGCTGCGCGTGAGCAATGTCAGAATCGTCGCGATTGGATCTCTTCTGTATATTGTGTTCGCGGTCTGATACATCACAGACAACGGTGCAACGTAGCTCTCGATAAACGTATTGTTTCGAACCATACTGTTTAAGTTTCTAAAATATACGTGACTCTTTCAAAGAGTCAACAATTAAATTAAGTAGTTATTGATACATCACAAATTTTGCAAGTTTTATAATTTTATGAAATAGGAACGTAATTTTAATCGGATAACGGGGTGACGGTTGCCTCAGTTAAGTTCCGTATTGTGTAGGTACCCTGCCACCCTGCCTACAAGCTGAACCTCCCCGTAGGCGCGTTTGTGTAGATTTTTAAACTTTTTAATAATATCAATCAAACGATAAAACGAAAGAAAATAACGTTAACCCTGCCTTCGAAGGAATTGATTTTAAATTTGCATTTCGGCCTTTTATTATCCAAAGTAGCAAGTAATTGTTTTAATTAGGACCGGTCCAGAGTAGTTACAGGAAGACTGATTTTGCGAAAATTTAACATGTTGCCTATTTATTTTATTATTTATTTCGCAACATTTACCTTCATCTAAATTCAAAAAGTTTTTTTTTAATTTCATTTACATGTCAGGCAATATTTACAATTTACGGAAAATAACAAATGGGAACATTGTAACATATTTTAAATGTAATATTAGTGCATAGATGTAAACAAAAAAAAACACTTTGGTGTTAAAGAGATATATTGTAAGACTATAATAGTGAAATCTCTTTATCATTAGAAACATAATTTTAAGTAGTGCGATCGAAATAAAGAATATATATTTAACGTTATATTTCCTGTGTGGAAAATTAAATGGGCATTTATACGTTTCAATTTGATTACTTATCTATTACCTACATCATTTCCCGCCTTCACTATTTCCTACAATGTATCTCTATATTGTGTTGACTATTATTTTTGTACATACTATAATTTTGTTTTAGTATTTGCTATTTTGTTATCTATCCAGTGAGATTTGTAACCGCTAACTGTATTGATATTTCCGAACTAATGGAGGTAATATTCTCTGCGATTCATGTGAAATGTGCATTCCGTTTAACGATAGATAACTATAATTTCTAGAGTCATACGATGTAATCGTACACACCAAATAGGCATCACTTTACAGTGTTCATGTTTTTCTTAAAGCTGTAGGTACCTACCTACCTTTTCCTAATATTGATTACAAAAAACTTTTAGGTCGAACCTATTTAGTGCAATCCTGAGATGCGCACATAGATATCGGCTAAAATCTATTGCTAGTTAGCTTCTACGGATACAATGGCTAAGTAACAAGTCAGCTATGAGTTTGCAACCTGGACCCTCACTTGACACTCATCTGGTTAACTGTATCTATTCCGAAGTTTGGCCTAGCTTAGTATCCAACATACCGCGCCTGCAAATTCGCAATACATACCTGCTTCGGTAGCAGGTACCTATGTATTATGCTATCTACGTTGGTAGAACTATGGCCATACTACTGACCCCATATTGGTTATGGGGTCAGTAGTGAACTAAGGATGCACTCAATATAACGATTTAAAAACCTAACTTATTTTTGGGTAATTTAAGGCTATCGCACACTTCAATGTCTCGACAACGCGATTCGTAAAGCATTGAAATGTGAGCTTTATACTGGGTCACGTACAGTAGATATTCAAAAACAAGTAGGTAAAAGAAAATTACGACCACTCCAGACCAACCACGTCCCACATGCCACTCGTGAGCCTGTTTGACTGGTGTAGAGTTGACTTTGGACGACAGCTTACTATTGTAACTTATTCTCATAAGTACTGAGTGTACCCCACAATCTCACTGGTGGTCTATTCCAAAGCTTATGTTTTCTATGTTCTTTTTTTCTATTTCATTGCTTGATGCCAAAAATTTAGCTGCAAAAATTCTATTATTCAGTAATGATGTACCTACCAGTCTCCTTCTATTTAGGTTAAAGGATGACGGGGGAGTCGGCGCCTGATTTTCCAGCTGATTATAGTCCATTACCTAGTATCTAGGTCCAATAAGAACTCCAGTTTTAATTAAAAACTATTAAACCCCTTAGCATGCTTACAACTGTATTTATCGTAGTCTATGTGTAGGAGATAGTTTTAGAGCACAAAATACCTACAAATGGACGCTGTTTACAAGTATGCTCATGTGCTGATTCGCCCGACATCAATACTCATTATTAATTAATCATAGAATTAATGAGTAAATTCCATAATAATACTATAAGTGAGCTCTCCGTTGCTTGTAGGAGGATTGTTTTAAATGTTACCTGGACTATGCGTTTGCTAAGAGTCAATGATTTTAGCGTTAGCTCTACTAATAAGGAAGAATCAATGTTTTTATTATTTATTTTTGTTTATAAAATTATATAGGTATATTTTATTATTGTAACCTACATGATTATGTTAGGTTTATAATATTAATTGATGTAATTAATATATGTATTTTTATTTCATATCTGACTTTTATTTACGCGAGGACCGAACTGCAAAAATCTACACAGCCCGTATGGCGCAT
The DNA here is from genome assembly GCA_947363905.1 of Lithophane semibrunnea. Taxonomy (NCBI): domain Eukaryota; kingdom Metazoa; phylum Arthropoda; class Insecta; order Lepidoptera; family Noctuidae; genus Lithophane; species Lithophane semibrunnea. Next base: position 9,782,089 of record OX376198.1, read on the forward strand.
GGCGCAGAACAATAAATAAGTAACATAAAACCGATACCGTAATAAAAGTACTGAGAATAAATTGTAAATACCGATTTTATTTGACTAACACGTCATGAAGCAAATATATACTACAATAAATAACATCAACTTCCATTAACATGATAATACAAAGTAGATATTACACGTATATTTAATTTTTCAAACCACATCCAAAATTCACAAAGGATATTCTTATAGTTTCCTCTCTATCTACATTACTAAAGGTCGGTACACATTTTATTAAGGGGGATGCGCTAGGGTAGCCCGCGAAATTAAAATTTTCTTACGTTTATTGCAATTTGCAGGTCAGTATCAGGTTGTATGTTGAAATTTATCAGTATCAGGTTGTCTAAATATGATTTGCGGCCGTAACAATTAAGGGTTTACAGAATTATAAACATTAAGTGCCAAATGTCATGATTTCATGAAATAGTCATTCAATGCACTTACATGAACTTTTAAGAGTTGTATTGCTGATTCTAATGTTTATAATTCTGTAAATCCATATTTGTTACGGCCGCAAATCATATTTAGATCAACATAACCTGATACTGACCTGCAAATTGCAAAAAAACGTAGGGAAATTTGAATTTCGCGGGCTACTTTAGCGCATCCCCTTAAATCGATAGGTCCGAGAACACATAACTGAGTGTCGCTAAGTGATAGCCAATCGCGTAGTGTTTGATTCCCGAGAAGGACGTAAGCCATGGTATGCCAGTGCCAAAATGAACACTGCTTGACGTCAAATTACTCGATTACCTAAACAAATATGTACAGACCCTTATCAAGACGTGCCGTCTCTTATCATTATCATCAAAGGTTTACTTTCTCTCGAAACATGTATACATACCTATACAACCTAAATAAATCTTATTCTCATTTGTATAACATAGTATCTGCAAGGGCCCGGCTGCCTTTTACAATTTACAGATCTAACTACCAAGAAGTAGGAATGTATTTTTTTTTATCTGAAAGCTAATGTACCTCTACCTACTGTCATCAAAAGAGTTAGGTTTACAAACAAAAAATATCATCCTTGACCTATTTTGTCTATAGATATTATTCATTGAAAGTGCGTCCATTACAAAATTAAAGACATAGAACGCCGATGCCAAAGACTTGACTAATTACTTTACATCTACACACACACATGCGTAAAACTTAATACCCTTATTTTGCCGTAGTCGGGTAAACATATTTGAATTTCGTTGCCTGTATTCTTACCTATCTCTTTTGTTGATTGTACTAATAAAATGCAGCCGCTATGTAAATCAGGTCAAATTCAAGGATGTGGGTCAGATAAGTTGGTAAAATGTGACCTCGTGTCAGTGCTCCCGCCACCACTATGTCGTATATAAATGGGCAATAACTATAAATTTATGAACTGCAGAGTGCTTTTAAAATGACCCAACTATAGATAGATACACACATTTGCGAAGAACATAATTAAACCAATACTAATTAGCAACGTGGCTCTTGTGGTGGTAATGTTATACAATATAGAAGGGAAAATATATTGATTGATATATTTACCATCCCCTTAGACTTCTTTATTTACAAAGAAACGGATTGTCGTATATATACGTTTATAATACGTATCAACAACATTGAATAACTTAGTCGTGACGTCATGACTGCGTCGCAAATCGGGCAAACACTGCAATGTAGGTTCAGACAGTCTCATAACTATTTTTATATTTGTTTTTTACTACGTCTTTTTGTTCAAATTAGAAAAGAGATAGAATAATATCGTAATCAATATTATTATTGCGTCACAAAGCAATCTTACTATAAAATTTAATGCGCACTAAAGTCACGAAACTCACAGTAGACCTCGCATTTCCGCATTGCGTCGTCATTTATCAAATCCCATTTTTGTCACCACTAAGTAACCCTATCTATGAGCTGTGTCAGTTAAATTAAAAATTAAGTAGCAAATAAAATTAAGTATCTCAGATAATTGGCAATTTAGACAGGTGGGGAACAAGGCCGTTGAATTTATCTAGCAGATAAATTATACATATTATTTATGATGAACTGTGCGCCGAGTATATGTACCTATAGGTATTTTTTTATTAACCAACTTTTAGTATTGTATTATATTTAGACACATTAAAATAGGTACGTTAATACATTTTACTTCCTGTTTTCAACATTAAATCTCATGACACTCAGTACACTATACTAGCTTTTTAACAGTTACTACATTACAGACATAATATTATTATTTGTAGGTAATATTGCTTACACACATCCATTACATTCTGAGAAAACCTTATTGTCTTCTACATGTGGTATAGTGACTCTATTACATAATTATACAGTTTGAAATACTTAAAAAATGTAAATTCAGAAAGAGTTACAACTTCATTTCTAATTACAATAATAAGTAATGGCTATTATAACAATAACAATCATTATTCCTGCATGCATAGAAAAACCACCATAGAAACGGGATTGCAATGGGGTCATGCTAAGCATGCTCTTTTTCATTTAATTTTTTTATTTTACTGACAAACATCAAATAAAACTACTGCTAAAATGGAGTCACTATACCATTGAGAAAAAATGGGCAAAAATCCATGGGATATCATTATTATTATACACATTACTGGCTGACTTTTTAATTTCTATGCAAGCAGAACACAACTTCAATATAATAACTATTAGGTATTTGTTCAATGTCATATATTATGATAGAGAGATTATATTAAATGATAGTCCATCTATACACAGTAGGATGTGTGCAGACATAAAGTTCTTGAATTATTGTAATTTAACACTTAGGCCACAGTGAAAGCAATTACTGATACACTTGTATCTTTATCAATAACGTTGTGATGATCACACTGGTTTGGCATCATAGCAACATTTTTAATCAGAATAAGAGTCTCAGGAGATCTCACCTAAAGTTATTCGAAAACATTTCCAATAATACATGGAACCACAAAACATTATATTTATGTAATACCTACATAATCAAATACATATTGTGACAAATGTAAAGAATGACAGATAAATAAATCTAACATTTTAACTAATAACTGTGACAGTGGGTATAATAATGGCCACAATAATATTTAATCAAGCCTTCAACCTCCACTTAACTCATCAAAACCATATTATAAATTAATTGAACTATGGCCAAGTCAGGTTTATACCATACAAATGTTTTAGAAATTACAGCAGCTGTTAGTCTTTCGGGCAGTCTTGTAAAACAATTTACTCTGCATTGATAGACTCTCAGTCTTAGCAACAACATCATCTAATTTCTCACCTCTTTCTAACACCGCCTTTATAGTATCGTGTAGAATAATCTTAGTCTCATCCAAGTCATTCTGTATTTTAGTCAATGCATCAGCTTCCCTAGGGTTCTGGTATTTTGTTAAGTATTCTGGTAGAAGATGGAAATCTGTTGTGTCCTCGGTACCAGTTGCCCATTGGCTGGTAGGCACTGTTGCAGTAAAGTCGTCCAGTATTTTGGTAATTAATGTGTGAGCCACTCTGTTTGGATACTCATGGTCAGATATCAGGACTCCTGCTAGGTTATCTGCCCTCACATACACTTGTAGCATGTACTCACCCTCTTTAACAGACTGTCGAGACGCTGGCTGAGTTCTTTCTACTATTGTTTTACTAACAAAGACCATAAACTCTTGAACTGAGCCTCGTTGAAATATACTGAAGCTCTGCAGGTTGTACGCTGCTTTGAGGAGGGTAGCACTGTTCACACCTTTGTAAAGCACACCCAGTGCATAGATTTTTACCATCTTGATAGCTAAATAAACTACTTCAGGTACTCCAAGTTAACTGAAATTGAGGTTTAATCATTTAGGTAAATATTGCAAATAAGTACAATAAGATCACTCAGAATTTAACGTTAATCACAAGCAAAGTATAGATTCTTTTTGTTAATCTCACTTTCTAATTACTATTTCTAAGTTGTAAATTATTGGAAAGTTTATAATATTTATGTAAAACACAAAATCAGACAGTTAAACAATGGCGTTCTTATGATTCTTTATACAAAATTGTCTTGATGGGTTGGTATTCTGCTCTATTAGACTAGAAAATTTAGATTTGTACAAATGCAATTACGATTAGGCAAGGCACTTACCCAATTTACTACTACAATTGGTGACTTTGGTGAGTGATACATAAGCTAATTCGAAGTAAACTTCTGATCTAAACTTGAACACAAACCTCCGAAATGAGCTTATTTTCAATATGGATACATTTTAACTAAGTTAGGACTAAAAAGAGCAAAATATCACTATTAAATTGTGACGAAATCAATGCTTTGTGCTTACGCGTATATGTCAAAAACGCAATGTGTGTCAGTGTCATGAGTGTCAGCATCAGCAGTCAAGTTGTCATTAATGTCAAAAGTCAAAACTGAAAATCAGGCAGTGTTCCAAGTTCTAATCCCGTCGTTCTTACAATTTTTAACATATCTATCAATCAATCAATCTGAGGCAACCTAACGCCAGAACCAGACATGGCGAGGAGCGAGGAATGCTTCGCGAATGTCTCAGGCGAAGTTAACCGTTTAGGGTGCTCCGCAAATTGACGATCTTACCTGTACAATGTGGTTCACTGTGAACCTCGTAAGTCGCATGTATCATACTTGTTAAATCTTCAGTACCGGTAAAAAAATATACTACTCTCTGAGCTCGCCTGTGTGCCCGTCTGTCATCGCCACGAGAAGCGAGGCGCGAGCCAATTTGAAAGTGGAATTTTGAGCAAGCTTCACGTGTGTCACCGACGGCGAGCTGAGTAAGGACGCTAACTTAAAGACTGCGTACTTTAAGTACGCACGTCTATCGCCCACTTAATGGTGAATACAGCTATTGAACTCGAAAGCTACAAATCTGCTGTCAAAACTGTGTGAGGGCGTGAGATTATGAAATCGCCAGCCAGTCGCTGAGTCGCCCCGCCGCGTAACTAAATAAAGTCGCTGCGTGTGTACATGGCATAGTATTACAGAACAATTTAATTTTTTGTCTATGTCTCTGCGTAAAAGGCCAAGTTTTAACTTTCATTTGCTGCAGCAACAATAAAAATAAACAAAATGTCAAAAAGCAAAATAAAGTACTCGTTCGTTCGTGTTGTGTTTGTTGATTGAATTTTTTCTAAATTTCACAAGATTGCACTATAAGATATGGCAGAAAACACGGAAAAAGTAGAGAGCGGTCCAGATGCACGGAGACGAATACTAAATATAGCCGTTTCCACTGTACTGCTAGAAACTGGCTTCGATGCTGCTAACAAAATGGCACTAGAAACTCTCACAGAAATGCTTCAATGTTGTAAGTGAATCTACCAATAAACAAATTGATTAAAATAATGAAAGGCTTTTTGTAATAGTACCCCAAAAATGTGCTTGGCTATAGTAAGTTCAAATATTCCAATGTTCAGAATGTGTACAGATGTGTATTATGTGCCTACTGCCTACATAGTTGCCTGCACATCCTCCACTTATACTACTTTTGGATAAAAAAAACAGTATTTTTTTACCTTCTGTATCCAAAAATGCTAATTCTCTATGAAAGTTCTGCAACTGTACCAATACTATTTAAAAAATTGCATATTTTTCTAGTTCTGTCAGAAGTTGGCAACTCAGCTAAAGGCTACTGTGAGCTATCGGGAAGAGTAGAACCAGTACTGGGAGATGTGGTTATGTCCCTCATTAATATGGGTAAGTATTTTATTTTTATTTACCATTAATTCTATCCTAACTTTTTAATATTCTTATATTTCTTTTTAATATTGTAACAATATTCTGATTTAAAAGAGTGTCCGTGGAGTTTCTTGCCCGTTCTTCTCCATAGGAACCTACTACGCTTTGGAATGGGCAACTAGCTTCATATTTTCTGACTGACCGACCCTTTGACAATTCAAAAGTGCCTGTAATTGGTTTATTTGAAATAAATGCTTTGAGTTTGAGTTTTTGAGTTTATTATAAATGTGAAAGTGAGTTTGTTTGTTACACTTTCACACTAAAACGGCTGAACGGATTTGGATGAAATTTGGTACATGGGTACACCATGACCTGGAGAAGGACATAATATGCTACTAATCATCCTGGATCGAAAAACATTGTTGCGGGCAACAGCTAGTCAGAAATAAATCGTATTTTGCTATGGACAACTAATGGTTAACACAACTTCTGAATACTGAATATTTTGAGAAATTGAACCAAACACTCCAGATTTGAGTAACTGTTTTTTCTTGATTGATACACAGCTTTGTCCTTCATGCATTCTATGAAATGTGCTGATTAAAGTGTTTGTTGTCAATATACAGGTATCAGCCTACAGGGCCTGGAACAGTATGCAGCTCGTCCCAACAGACATGTGATTCAGCCACCGCAGCAGGCCCCAGCTCCACGAACACCAGCAATGCTGTCAGCAGGGTCAAAAGCCAAGCCTGCTCCTCATATACCATTTCACCTGCCACCTCTACCTGATCCACATGCCTACATTAGGACACCTGTAAGTTCTGAAAACATTTTCATCATGCTATTGTTATCAATCTTCTTTTAGTTCTACATGTGATAGAAGTGAAACTTCTTAGAGAATAAGAGAGATTTAGTGTTAGAGACGGTGAGAGTTATATCTTTCTTCTCGTTCATGTAACAAACACGTGCCTAAACGTGACGCGTCCTTGAAATTTTACGCTCAATTCTCATTCTATTATCCTTATCACTGATTGATGCTACCTAATAAATTTCACTTTGAAAATTGCAGACATAGTATTTAAAAAAAAAATTACTTAAATAAAAAAATATATCAATTTCAGACCCACAAACAGCCAGTAACAGAATACGAAGCAATAAGAGAGAAAGCAGCCTCACAGAAAAGAGACATTGAGAGAGCATTGACTAAGTTCCTAGCGAAGACTAGTGAGACACACAACCTGTTCAATACAGAGGACAATCAAGTGTTCCCATGTAAGTACTGCTGGGAATTTTTTATTTGTTGCTATTTACAAATAAAAGCTTGTAAGTGGAAACATAACTAGTAATTGCATAATCAAGAGAAGTTATTGAGGTTCTCTGGTAGAAAATGCTTAAAATATAGAGATGCGCCGAATGTAGGTTCAACCGAATACGAATATTCGGTCAAAAATGTACCGAACCGAATGTTCGGCCGAATGATTCGGTTCAATTCTGCGCGGTAAAAAGGTTTGTACACGTCGGTACGGTACTAGTAATCCTGAGAATCACATTTTATTTTGCTGACAATGGTAAAAATCACTAAAATTTAGTTTATTCCTGTCAAACGACGATTTCCCATTCTGAAAATAGACTAAAGTGACACAACTTAACTATAATTTAGTTTGACAGCACTAAGATGGCACTGAGTTTTAATTTAGTGAAAATGCTATTCTGAATTTGACGTTTTAACCAAAATTTTTGTTCTATATCTAAAATCCTCGAACTAACTCTGACTATTTTTAATCACGGTTAAAAATGTGTGGAATAAAATTAGATGTCATGAACTAAAATTCAAACCAACACCTCGAATTCAGTTGCAAAACGGTACTGTATGTATCTTTTTTTTAATTTTCTTTTGCTTAAATCTCGAAAAAGGTGTGTCCTATCGCAAAAATAATGAAAATTTTGACCCCCGTTGCAACCTACAAACCCGAAATACTCAACATGTTGGTAATTTATTTTTTTGTTTTCTTTCAAAAAGTGAAAAATTCCATATAAAAATACGTCGAGACGGCCACATCACAGATTACTTTGCGCGCCTCTCCGGCTCAAAAAAAATCACGTGGTAGGCAAACAAGTAGGTACCAAGTGGAGTCGCGATTGTCAAATTCGATTTTAGTTCTGTCAAAATATTTTTTTAAATTTAGAGATTTTTTTTGGCAAAATAGCTCTAAGATTCTCATAGTAAAAAGTAAGGAATTTTAGTGATAGTTTAGTTAGTTTAGTTCGGTGTACAAGAGAATCGGCACCATTGTCATTCGTCAAAAAACTTAATTTGATTAAAACTTCAATTACCTACTAATGTTGATTCTTAAAGTTTCCTCAAATTTGTATTTTTTTTTTTTTTTTCAATTTTGAACTAGTAGTTGTTACGGAAGATATTATATTTGTTCATTGTTGATTTTATAGAATTTTATTTCACTTACTTTGTCATTTACTTTAAAAAACTAACGACAATTCCTAGTTTTTATGTTGAAAATTAATATTTGTTACTTCCTTACTTAAGGTTTTTTTTATTTATTGTTGATTTCATAAATTTCAGCTGCATCCGGTTAGACTGGAAGCCGACCCCAACATAGTTGGGAAAAGGCTAGGCAGATTGGATTGGATTTCATAAATTGTATTTAGCATACATAGACATTTATTTAAAAAAAAACTTTATTTGATTATATACATTATATTATATTATATTCTAAAAAAAAAATATTTTCTGAAAAAAGTTGGTACTCAAAGCAGTGTTCTTAAAATTGTTAATTTCATAGAAATTTAATGTATCATTTGTAAAAAAAACATGAAAAAATATGCCGAATGTACCGAATACGAATATTCGGCCGAACTTTCGGCGCGGCGCATCTCTATTTAAATACAATTGTGTACTTACAAGTTTTAATTAAATAAGTTATCAAAACTGAAATGATAGAAAATATTGCACTAAAATGCAATTTTTCAGTCATTGTTGCATTATACATTTAGCTGCTTTGATTGGAATAATTTAATAAGGTGATATTATTTTCGTTTTTATTTTCAGTGATAGCTTGCAAGCCCACATTCCCAGCATATTTACCATGTCTGCTACCAACTGACCAAGTATTTGATTTTGACGAGCTGGAGTACCACTTCCAAGTTGCCAATAGAACTGAAGATATGCCAGCAGATAAGAAAGGTAATTCTAATATTCTTTATCAGTAGGTAATTATTTATTCCATAATATGTAAAATACCCTATTGGTGGTTGACTTGGCCTTATTCAGCTCAACAAACAATAATAAGTAGGCAAACAACACGTCTTAGTCCTTTTGAACAGATTCCCCTGCTTTGTCCTGGGCAAAGCATAGTGAAAAGTAGTTTTTTGTTGAAATAATTTTTCATGTGCCTTAAAAATCGCACATTTGCTCTGTTTCCTCTTGATGCTATATTTCCTGCTATATTAATCTGAATATCTGTTACAGAGCCATCAGACAATGAAGGTGACAACATGGGCGATAGCGAAAACCCCAATAGTTCACAAATGGACAACCAGGACACGAGTATGGCATCTAGCCCAGACAGAAGCAAGGCTGGAGGATAAATAAATTATTAACATATTATTTTTAGGCTAAGGAAAGATTTAGTATTTATATAAAAATACAATTTAAGGATATTTGGTTTTTTATTTATTTTATTACTATAAAGTTTAAAACCGAGTTTACCAAAAAGTGGTTAATCTTACTCGTGGTTGTGGGTCAGTCCATGGTCCCATGGTCAGCGGTGAGAATGCGCGAGATGCTGTCGCCTCCTGGGACGAGTGGAAAGAGAAATCTCTAGATGGAAATTCCAACTATCTTATAAGCAGAGGTACAGTCACGAGCAAAAATATGTATACAATCAGCAAAATTCAATAACGATTTTCTCGAGGAATTACGATTGTAACTTTGAGATGATACGTATTTCACAATAATAGGGGTTTCAAAATACTATGTTCGTTATATCATAAAATTATAATCAATACAGTAGGGGAAAATCACTTTTAAAACTTGCTAAGTGTATACATATTAGTGCTCGTGACTGTACAGATATTATAATACTGCAGAGGGCTCGATTCAAGAGAGGACCGTATGAGGTGGTTTTGCATATGCGTTGATTTAAGACGAAACATTCCTCATGAAGGGCAGCAGTCTGTAGCGAGGACATTATAGCGTTGTTTGAGAGATAAGAACCTTTTTTTATCATGTGGGTTTGTGTCCTGTGTCTTGCCCGAATGCGCGCCATACGCAACACCTATAATTTAATACACACTGAGTTTACAGGTGCAAGACACGCGCTTAGCTCACGCATGCGGGTGTGGCATTGTGCACGCACGCTGGTGCAAACCCACGTGACAGGAAAAAGACGCTTTACGGTGGGGGTACTGTCGCCGGCCCCCCTTGACGTTCTTTATAAAAAAACAATTTTAGATAAAGAAAACAACTATGATGAAAATATTACTTTATTAAGAAAATTACTTCAACAATTCCGAGTTGATAACGGGCAACACTTTGATGCCCTCTCTATTGACAACAGTCACTTGGAAGTTGGGCAGGCTAACAAACAATCTCCTATGAACCTCCTTCACACACATCTTCAGTATCTCATAAGCTTCCTCTTGAGTGGCATCTGGAAAGTAATGATTGTATGAAAATCCATACTAATATTATAAATTCGAAAGTAACTCTGTCTGTCTGTCTGTCTGTATGTTACCTTTTCACGCCTAAACCACTGAACGGATTTTGATAAAATTTTGCACTTCCAGATAATAATGGTCCTGTGGACAATATTTACTCACCTTTCTTGTGGTAGCGGTCCATGATACTCAAACTGAGGTAACCACCAAAACCATGACAAGCGAAAGGAACTTTCACACTGGATGCCAGATAATCCATGAAGTATAGCTCAGGACCGTTCTCCTTGTCATAACCAGCCATCAACACGTTCACAAAGTAAGGTGTCTGAAACATTAATTACTTTCTTAACAACCATATGCAAGGAAAGATGTTACTATGATGATTTGAATGCTTCATCTTGGTTTGTTTTAACATTATGGCCTGCCTAGTTTTAGACAGTTTCTGCAGGCTTTCTCATATTCATTTCATTAATAAGATATTGTTTTGATGTATACATACGCTGCTTCTAAGATACTCGGCGAGGTTCCTGCGTGTGAAATTGGCGGCGGCAGTGGGTCCTAGCTCGTATCCATTACGCATTTTGTACAGCTGAATATTCTTGGCAATGTATTCAGCAAACTGGGTAGAGTCACCCTGATCGCCAATCACACCCATTATCAGTTTCTCAGATATCTTGTGGATCTTATCCTCATCTAGAAACAATTAGAAATATATTAGTGCAGGAACATGGCAAAATATTATTCAATTCCATGATCAAAAACCGCAAACTCACCGTCTTTCATCACCATAATACTGTGGCTAGTGCTCTGATCGGCTGCTATCATAACGAAATCATTACACTGTATTCCTAATAGACACTGCAGATTAATGTTCGACATTTTGGTGAATAAATATACCCAAAAATTCTTAAATACCGCAAGAATAACCTACGTTACACACAGTGCAAGCAAACTTCATTCAACAAACAATATTGTCAAATCACCGAGTGTCGCAGATTATGAAATCACTACAGGATTACAGATTATTGGGCCTGGCAACTTAGTTGGTATCACAATGAACGTTTGAAACAGTCGCAGTCATGTACTCTAATGCTAGATACACACGCAGCGACTTTGATCGCCAACGATGGCAGAATCTCACGTCCACACACAGATTTGGACATTCGCTACCTATTTCGCTAGCGCCAAATCGGCTGTCAAAATCTGTAAGTGCACAAGTGATTTTGAAATCGCCAGCGAGTCGCCGGACTCGCCGGTAACTAAATCACTGGTTTAGCGAGTACTAAAACGTTTTTGATCCCTGTCAGATTGTTCGTCTAAGAGCTGATTTTATCAAACTCAGATATCTTTTATCCGTGGAATAAAAATGTCGTCTGACAGTTTTTGTATGGAAAAGCTGTCAAAAATTCAAAATTTATTCGCAAGATAAGACTTATACTCTGTATAAAAGTTTGGTGAAATTCGTCCTTAGTCGGTCTAATAATTAATAAGGTCTTGTTCATACCATAGACAAGACAATTTTCATCATTGATAGTGAGTGATACGTAACACCTCCGTGAATTTAGCCGCACGATTTCATTATTATGAACTTTTGTTAATGCTAATCGTTAGATTGAAAAGAAAAATCATTAGAGAGTAATTAGTTTTTATGTAAAAACAATTTTAATTTTACGTGAAATTGGCCCCCATTCCTGCAAAAATGGACGTAGATGTAATTTTTTTATTTTTATAATTTGAGAATCGTTAGAGAGAGATAGAGAGTTAAAAAAAATCATTAGAGAGTTAATATTTTTATTTATATAATTTAATTGATATTAAATTATTTCTGAGAACGCGTTTTAGAGATTAAACAGGCTCGCTCTTATTATGGGCAACATATTCAGCCGAACGGTACTTTTACTGTACCTAGAAGTTAGTGAATATACCAGGCATTTTGTCATCACATGAGACAGCTTTGATCAGAGGACTCACGCCACTATAGTTATAGAGTGTATTACATTATTGTCTGGTATCTTGGATGGGCCGGCATCAAAATTATATACCTCCACCTGATCAGTTTCTCAGCAGTATTTTAATAAGAGAAGACATTTAACATTAACAAAATCAATAAATCATTATTTAAAACTAAAAAAAAAGTTTTATTTCATAACAAATCTGTAACACTTGCATTCAAAGCATATTACTCAGTTTTTAAATATCATGTTTGTCGAAAGGCTTTTCATCCACTTCCGATATCGATTCTAAGTCATAAAACAGGAATTCTCCATCTTAATTAAAAAAATGTTCTTGATCAGTAGGTAGGTACTATTATCATTTTACTCCTGCTAAGCCTGTGGACTATGCGGAAACATGCACTTCTTGCACTTATAGATTCCTAATTGCTAAAATCTAAAGAGAGGTCTAAAAGAATTATGCTACGCATTTTTTAACTGAAAATATTCGTTTAATCTTATTTCAGAATATGGTACATAAAGTAAATAACTTGATTAGATTTTTTTTTGCATTGACATATTCTTTACAACAAAATATTGATTGACTGTAATGACAGTACCATGTGTCAAATTTGAAAAGTTTGTTATTTTCTGGAGTGTGTTCACTTTATTAGCCTAGATAATTAGAAAAGTTTGTTCGTTTTAGGAGTAAATTAAAGTGTACATAAATAACAAAATAAATTTAAAAACGATTTTTCTCAAAATTGGTAATCCTACACATACAGTTAGAGCTACTACTTTTTGGCATGTCTATCCAAATATATTTAACTTATCCTGGTTAGAATTATTGACTTGAATAATAAAAAACCATTTTTGGACATGTCCTTTCGAATCGATGTGACCTGTGGAAGATGCTCACATCCATTAATCAACTTGAAAAGAGCTGATGATCTTCAAACGGCTGAACCGAGTTTCTTGGATCATAGCTAAGAACAATCTATCAAGTCACCTTTCAAACAAAATAAAAAATATCAGAATCGGTTCAGCCGTTTGGCAGCTACAATGTAACATACAGACAAATAATAAAACAAAAAACTAAATAAGCTATCAGTTTGATTTTGTCTAGTATTTCATATTCTTATCAGGTATCACTGTTAAAATTGATCGTTGATCAAATACACAACTTTACCACTCATAACTATAACGTCCCTCTGCATCATGTCATGTATCAGTAGTACCTACTACTATCGAGGCGGAACGTTTCTAAATTTTAACCTGCTCAGGTCCTAGGGTAAAACGCGTTCTCAGAAATAATTTAATATCAATTAAAATATTAACTCGCTAATGATTGCTTTTAACTCTCTATCGCTCTCTAACAATTCTCAAACTATAAAAAAAATAATTACGACTACGTCCATTTTTGCGGGAATGGGGGCCAGTGTCACAAAACTAATTAAAAATCATTGATAAATAAAACTAATTATCCTCTAACGATTTTTCTTTTCTCTCTAACTCTCTCTAACGATTAGCATTAACAAAAGTTGAGAATAATTATATCGGGGGCAAAATTCACAGAGGTGGGCTAACGTCACGCTCTTAGAAATTATTTAATATCAAATAAAATGTTAACTCTCTAACGATTTTGTGTAACTCTCAATCTCTCTCTAACGATTCGCAAACGATTAAAAAAATAAAATTACGTTTAAGTCCATTTTTGTGGGAAGGGTGGCCAACTTCAGACGAAATTACTCTGTAACGATTTTTCTTTTCTCTCTAACTCTCTCTAACGATTAGCACTAACAAAAGTTCATAATAATGAAATCGTGCGGCTTACTTCACCGAGGTATACGTAACGTAGGGTGCGTTCCGAGTTACGCTGTAATCGATTTGGGCGTGCTAAAACCCGTTCCGTATTAGCCTGAGCACGATAACGATGTCCCGTGAATCGTCATAGATGACGTCATGACATGCGCCATCTTGCGATAACGCCGACCATGCCTTAGAATAATATCACCGTGAGCGCTGTCAATGTGGCTGTCAAACTGACAGTTGTACTGTGTTGTTTTAAATCATATTAACAATATTTTTCTTAAATTGATGAATAAACTGAGGAATTTGTTTTTTTTTTTAAATTTGGTATGTTTAACACAGAAGCACTTTATAATATGAATATCAACCAACAGTAATAACAATGAGAGGTTTGAGGTTATGTTTATGTTACGAGGACTGTGAGCGCGTTCACGAGTGTTCCGAATTGTTGACAGACCTCAGCTGTCATAATTGTGATATCTAATTCGGTACGCAAGTTATCGCTGTGAGCGCTGAGAGCGATTATTTTCTAATTCGGAAAGCAGCCGTACTGTGATTGATATTTTTGTCATATGTCTGTCATTACGGGAAAATAATATTTATTCAGCTCAATTCTCCGAGGTTGCAGTAAAAATCTGAAAATGTAATGCAAATGCTATGTAAAGTTCATTGTTAAAATTCAGAAGACTGTTAAAATAAATATCAATTATGTTTAGAAAAGTTGCATTGGGTATCTCAGGAGGTGTCGATAGTGCCGTGGCTGCACTTCTTCTCAAACGAGCTGGTATTTTCATAGGGCAAAATGTAACATTTTGTGTCGAGTTCTTGTCGTCAAAGCTATCATCATTTATGACTAATATGATAATACTTACAGGGTACCAAGTAGAAGGCGTGTTTATGAGAAATTGGGATAACAACTATGAAGCCGGATTCTGTTCAGATGAAAGAGATTTTGAAGACGCAACATACGTCTGTCGTAAGCTCCATATTCCCTTGCATAGAGTTTACTTTATAAAAGAATATTGGAACGATGTATTCTCTGTAATACTTAAAGAGTATGAGACAGGTCTAACACCAAACCCAGACATATTGTGCAATAGATATATTAAATTTGATAGCTTTTTCCAACATTGCAGGAACAATTTAGGAATTGATGCTATTGCTACTGGCCATTATGCGAATACATCATTTGGCCCGTTTTTGGAAAAGTATAATGAGAATGAAGGTATAAGCTCTCTACATATAGTAATAATCATTATAAATTTTATACACACTATGATTAAAAAGTTAATTATTACTACTGATTTTCAGGCGTTAGGTTGCTTCAGCCCACTGATAAGCACAAAGATCAAACATTTTTCCTATCACAAGTGAAGCAATTTTCTCTCAGGAAATGCATGTTTCCCATAGCTGGGTTACTGAAGAAGGAAGTCAGAGAGATAGCTAAAACCGAAGGTCTGTTGAATGTAGCCAATAAAAAGGATAGTACAGGAATATGCTTCATTGGCAAAAATAAGTTTCAGAATTTCATTGAAGAAGTAAGTACTGATGCAGCCTCTGCAGGACCTAGGACCTAAAATAGTGATTTGAATTCTGTTAAAAGTATTTCAATAATTTGTTGGGATCAGATGGTTTTGATTCTTGATGTTGAAGTTATAATTTTATTTTTATTTTACAGTACATAGAAACAAAAAAAGGATCATTCATAGACATTGATACAGGACAAGTGGTGGGTGAACATGGAGGGCTTCACAAATGGACAGTGGGCCAGAGATGCTGTGTGCCTAGCTATAAAGAGGCATACTTCATATTCAAGAAAGAATTGGAGACAAACAATATTTATGTGGTATGTCAATTGTCAAGAGGACATTTTTATTAAACTATTTCCAACATCATCCACTTCCTGGCTTCATTCCATGTATAACCGTCATGCTATCATTCGCTACCTATTTCCATCAAAGATTAAGTTTAAAAACGGAGACCAAATCTTTTTTTTTTTGGCGTAATGACCCACTAAAATATGCCGCCCCAAAATTATTCCAGATTTTCTTTCCTTTTTTTTATAATCATCTTTTTTTCAGGTCTCGGGCACAAAGCATCCTGCTCTGTGGAATAACATCTGCTTTACGGGCGCACCTCATTGGATTCACAGTGAACCATCTGAACTAGTCAACCATAATATATTAAATTGTCACTTCAGATTTCAACACACTAAACCTCTCACAGCCTGTAGAGTGGTCAAAAATACTGAAGGACTTACTATAATATTAGAAAATAAATTAAGGGCACTCACTGAAGGACAATTTGGAGTCCTTTATAAGGATGGAGAATGCCTTGGGAGTGCCAAGATAAGGGATATTTGTCATAATTTAGTTTATTCTTTGAATTCATGAAGCATTTACTGTTGAATAAAGTTGTTAGTTTTCACAAAATTTGTTTTAGTTTGGTTCCATTTTAACCTGCCCAAGCCAGAGGGTGCCAAGAATAGGTAGCCAGTTTTTCACAGATTAGGCCGTGATACCATGGTTTTTCCAGGGCCAGATTTAAGACGGGACAACAGGGGCCACACCCCCGGGCCTCCACAATATCATTTAAAAAAAATAAAAAACTATTCTTTCACAAGGAACCTTTTTTAATTTTCTTTTCATGTCCTGTGTTGGTGGTCTTAAAAATCAAAAAATAACAAATATGGATTTACAGAATTATAAATATTAGAATTAGCTAGACAACTCTCTAAGTTCATGTAAGTGCATGGAATGAAAATTTCATGAAATGGTCATTCAATGCACTTACATATCTGTGGATTCTGTGATTCGATCTAATCGATTTATCGAACCAAAGACTACAACGTCGTTTATTGTACTCTGGGGACCACAACCAGATGATCTCCGAATGGGATCCGCCAAATTTCAAAAGTATCGATTCGCAGAAGAAAGTATCGATATCGATAAAAGTATTGAAGTAGTATTGATACTTTTGGTATCAATACTACTTAGTATCGAGAAGTTTTGGATCAACCTAAAAACTGTATAGACTGAGGAGACCAAAGTATCGAGTATTGTGTAAAATTATCGATACTTAGTAAAGTATCGGAACTAAAATATCGAGTACAAAAGAAGAGAATGTATCGATGCTATTCTGGTATCGATACTTAAAATTATTGATTGTGGATCCACTGTGCAGATCATTTGATCTGTGGTGCGCATGGCAGGCCAGATGATGGATCTAATCTGTGCCTTGGTGATGGAAACGTTAGTTCTCTAAGTAGTCTGTGGTGATGGATGATTGGATGGAATGGAAAAGTCTATGTCAAAGTCATAAGTCAACAAACAAAATTACTAAATAATTGTTGTATTTTTAAGCTTTGAATCTCGTGTTCTCTTGTTTTCACATAAGCAAAATTGTATCAGTTTTCCTGCTTTTGATCGTAACCAAAAGTCCAAAACATGCTAATCGTAATTTCTGATAGCAACTGAGCACGACCATGATGTATTGGGTGTAATGTAAATTTTGGTTAAAAATAATTATGAGAAGGACACGTTTGACTCAAATAAAGTTGTTAACTTGGCAAAGAAAATGTCTATGCCACCAGTGAACTACAGCGTTCCTCCGCCGCGGTTGGACATACCACCACCGGTTCCAATGCCGTCGAGTGTGCCGCCTCCTCCGCTGATATTTACCTGTCCACCACCGTACGCCCCGCCGCCCCCCCTACCAGCAATCGACAAGCCGCCGCCGCCTTACGGGCCCATGACAACCTTACCCCCAATGAACGTACCTCCACCATCCGGACCGTATCCCGTGATGCCAATTGACGTATGCTCAGCGCCGCCACCCTTCTACGCCAAACCACCAAACTACTCCAGCGTGAACCTCAGTAATAGTCATATAAGGCCAACAGCAAGTGGCTCTAAAGACTGGCAAAACCCTTTTAGTTCTGAAAAATCAAAATCATCAGGATCTCACAATGGAAGGGATGTCAGAACGGGAAGGGATTCAATTGACAGATACTCTCGCAGTTCTACATCGAAACGAAGTTATTCTCCGAGTCGTGACAAAAGTTATGATAGAGATCGTGAAAAAGAAAGAGAAATGAGATACCGTGAACGCAGACACAGTCGTAGTCCAAGTCGTCAGACAGTCGTCAGTCGCGACAGTCGCCGCAGTCGCAGTCCGTCACACATGAGCCATAGAGACAGGGAAAAGTCATACAGGCAAAGATTTGATGAAAGACAAGAGTATGAGAGAAAAAGATGTGAATATGAAAAACATCATAGCACGTCTCGGAGCAGGGACTTCAGAAGTCACAGTCGAGCTGAGTCTCGTGACTCAAGACGGCTTAGGACTCCCAGCAGGCGAAGTGAGCGATCGCCAATCAGAGATTTCCGAGACTCTCGTCTTCGCAGCCGGACAAGGGAGATGTCACAAGTATCAAGACACTCACGACATGAATCTTCCACAAAACCATTGTCTGACCGTGAGAAAATTTTAGAAGAATTCAGGTATGATTTAAGTTCTAGTATACCAGAACACTACAAGCAAACTTTACTACAAATGCACACTTGCAGCTCCACTTTTGGATTTTATGAAATAATGTCTAAATTTTTTTGTTGCAAATTACAACCCCAATTGGGTAACATGCTTTCTACCACAATTTGAAGGATTTTGAAAGAAATTGCTAAACATTTGCTTCTTAGTTTTGAAAAATTTGTTTGCTCAACTAAGTAAAACATGCAATTAATGTTGTTGAATTCCCAAATTGAAGGTCATTTAATTATAAGTGGCTTGAATTACAAAATAATAATATTATTTTGTTTATTTATAGGAAAAACTATTGCAAAACTTCTGAGGACTTCATACAAAAAATGGAACAGTGGTCAAAGGAACACAATTCTGATGATGAGGAGGTAATTCAATGATATTTTGAGCTTTCCCTTCTGGCACATATTGGTTTTATTCATAGAGTTAAAATTTTCAAATCCCTCTTCTATTTCAGGCTATAATCATTAAAATATGGCTTATAGTTTAATTATTTATTGTATTAAGGATTGTCAATATCAAGCACTGCAATACTACGTAATAAAAATTATTTAAGAACAATTCTAGTCTTGCAACAATTAAAGACAACCACAATATAACATTATAGAAACAACAGTTAGTCTTATGCTTAAAAAAATAAAACTAGTTAATCGGTATTCAGATTATGACATAGGTAAAAAAAAACAGTTAAATTAAATTATGAACACATGAACAGAAAATATAAAATAGGGTTGGTGTTTGTATTAGAGTCCATTAATTCTATAAAAAGATAAAATTGATAAAAAGGATTAAAATCCGAATAAATTTGTACAAAATCAAAGTGAAAATAGTTTTCAAAATACATAATAAATTAAGATTGAGATTAAAAATATATTACATAAATTGATCCTAGTTATATTATGAACTATGTAACATTATGGAAAATGCGAGGGATACTGGAGCTTAGCGCGAAATTGGGTATGATAGCAAATTAATTCTAGACCGACTCATAGAATGTATCATTCCAATTTAACCTTTTTAGGGATCAAAAATGTGGTACAGAAGCTCCCCAGCAGAATTATACTACAAGCAAGTAGATGATGGGTCAGGTGTCCAACAAACTCCCAAGCTAGAGAAGATCTGTGACACATTCTTCAAGCAACTGATTGGTAGGGGGCGAAAGGCTAGGCCCGAAGAGGACGAGCTGCCTCCTTTGAAGCCTTCTAAAGTTGCCATGTGCAAACATACATGTAAGTTTATATCTAAAAAGGTAGTTTTTTTACAGTTTATAATATACTATCTATCGATCAACTAAGCTTATTATGGTGGTCCACTCCTGGGCCTAAAGTCTTTGCCAGGTTATGCTCTTTTTGGCAAAATGGTGCATTTTGGTAAAAACTGAAAACCAAAAACACGTAAGTTGTCAGTTTTGTTGACTATTCATAGATAACAGAGCAGCGCCACACTTAACACACTTGGACACTTCCTTTGTCAAAAGACTTATTTCTGCAAGAGTCCCTCATTATTGCAGCTTTTACATTTATTTTTCTTTATTTTTTAGCTGAAGACGGAAGTTCGTCGTCAGAGAGTGAAGATGAATGCTTGGATGAAGATGGTCTTCAAGGTTACACTGACAGGATTATGCTGGAGTTGCAGAGGAAGCAAAGCCATCCCAGGAGACTGCATCCTGAGATGTGGTCAGTAAACGACAAAACAGTTTAATTTCCCAAGGGTGTTGGAGATTGAGCTACAAACAGTATCAATCTCTCTCTCCTTGATGGTTGGTTGAGACAATTTCGGTAGAAGCAATCCTTTAAATTACTAATATTATAAACTAGCTTCCGCCCGCGGCTTCGCCCGCGAGGTATGTCGATAAACAGTAGCCTATGTCCTTCCTTGGGATGCCATCTATCTCCTTGCCAAAATTTAACGAAATCCGTTCAGTGGTTTAAGAGTGAAAGGGTAACATACAGACTGACAGACAGACAGACAGACAGACAGACAGTCAGACAGACAGACCGACAGACAGTCAGACAGACAGAGTTACTTTCGGATTTATAATATTAATATGGATGCGAAAGTAACTCTATCGTCTGTCTGTCTGTCGCGCTTTCACGCCCAAACGAAATGAAATTAAATGAAATTTGGTACACAGATAGTCTAGAGTCTAGCTAGACTATCTGTGAAAATGTTTAAATTTCAAAGTATTTAAATTTCATTTAAATTGACGATAGCTCTAGACTCTAGAGCCTGAGAAAGGACATAGGCTACTTTTTATCGACATACCACGCGGGCGAAGCTGCGGGCGGAAGCTAGTCTGACATAAAGGAAAGCTTTCATGATCTTTCCCTTCTACTGATCATGCTAAAACACTTTAATTGCGTGATATTATGTTCTTCCTGAGCCCGCTCACCTTACTCTTGTAATAATTCTACACGCCCTACCCTAACTGAAGGTTCAACAACACTGGCGAAATGAACGGCGGCCCGCTGTGCCGGTGCAGTGCGCGTGCACGACGTCAGGGCATGCGACACGGAGTGTACGCAAGCGAAGAGGTCTTCCCCAAGTGTATACCGACGCAGAGCAATATTGACAAGCTGTATCATTACAGGTGAGCAATTAGTACTTAAGCCCAATGTAATATCTGCTGAGATATGGTAGCTCGGGACCTATGTTACCAGCAGCGAACCGTTAGAATCTCCGATCGAAAAGATTTTACGTATTTTTTTTTCTGTCTGTACCGAATATAGTTGAAGCAGTTTAAAAAAGAAGAGAGAGAGGAGAGCTCAGTAGAGGTCCTTCTAAGAGCATTATCAAGGAATAGGAAAAATATTATTCAACGTTTTTGCCGCCAAACAGCGCTGTATTCTAGTAAACTTATGTGCAATAACACTTTGGCAAACCTCTAGGTGTTGTAGCACGTGTATAGCATGACCACCGTAGAAACGGGTTTAGTCGACGGAAGAATAGACAAAATGACATAAATAAGTAATCACTACTTATCTGTCATTTTTTCTATTCTTTCGTCGACAAAACCCGTTTGTTGTTAAACGGGACAGTAACAGT
Source organism: Lithophane semibrunnea (assembly GCA_947363905.1). Classification (NCBI taxonomy): domain Eukaryota; kingdom Metazoa; phylum Arthropoda; class Insecta; order Lepidoptera; family Noctuidae; genus Lithophane; species Lithophane semibrunnea. The sequence continues at coordinate 9,803,791 of OX376198.1, forward strand.
AAACCACTTCCTATCTAATAGGCCGCCGGCGTATTGGACAACATGTCACGTAAAAAAACTGTAACACATATCTCTCATTTACAGAATAACAGTATCGCCACCTACAAACTTCTTGATAAAATCTCCAACAATAATAGGTCACGATGAGCACGAGTTCCTATTCTCTGGCTTCTCGATGTTTTCTCACTACAAACTAGCTAAGTTGCCAACTTGTAAAGTGATACGGTTCAATATTGAATACACCATCCTGTATGTGGAGGAACCGCCGCCGCAGAATTTTACTGTGAAAGAACTGGATCTGTTTGGTAAGTGTTTCTTTTAATTATCGTTATCTCTAAACGACATTTAAGAATAAAACCTTGTAATGTTCCGGTATGTCAACCTGTGGGCCTACCACCACCGCTCACAGCAGTATTATTTTCATCTTAATTCGTGAGGGAAAGAGATGGAGCATTACGTTCTGTAGAGCTTCATCTCTTTCCTACACTGAAGTAATATTAAAATAATATTGCTGTAAGCGGTGGTGGTAGGCCCCCTGACCCCATGGCGCTCTAATTCTTTTTAGTCTGTAATAGTGTCATTATAAAAGCCTGTTTGACGGTAAACCATAATATTATTAACATGTTCGTACTCCAAGGCTGGCTTTCCACATCGAAAATTCTGTTTTCCGGTGTAGCTATGCAAGTAGATGCTGTGCTTCGCCATGTATGATAAAAACCTCGCTTCGTTTTATCTGTACCTTTCTAGCTTCCTCGCACAGCTCTCCCCCACGTTACAAAGAACATTCGCGACTGTCGCGAATATTGCCGTCTGCCGAATGCATTTATTAAATATTTCCGTTTGTCCATCATATTTTTCAGAGGAATTCCTATTCTACGAATTGCTGGAGCTCGTCGATTTAGACTTGGGTAAAGGCACCGACACAACATGCTCGCAGTTCCACTTCATGCCGAGATTCGTAAGATACCTATCAGAAGGCGGATGTGAGGTATACCTACTGACTTATTTCTTTTAAATGTCTCATACCGTCATTGATTTATTTCATAACGTCATCAATTTCGTTTTAAATAACTACTAACTATTTTACTGTCCTTTGCCTAGTCCTAGGTGCGCGACATAAGCGATTTAAAAAAATAATTTTTGAATTTTATTTGAAGTAACTAGTTGTCTCAAAAAGCCATATCAGAAATCTAACAACGCCAATGTAGCTCGAAATGCCTCGAAATGCTTCGTATTCAGTTCCAACGTAAACGTCCTTGGAACGTATACGCAGCGTAGACGATGCATAAACGCGACGGTAACGCTGCGTTCGACCGAGACGTACTTTCGAGACAATCACGTCATACGCAGCTTATGCGTTTACGAAGCATCATGATCAACGCCTATGCTCATAACGGAAGACGATTCTGACGTTGTCACATAATGTGGTGTCCCTATTAATGTCGCATTGCCTTGCGTAGTTGCGTGTAAACAAATTGACCCACCCCATGGTCTTCGATTTGAAACAATATAACAAGTCTTATTAACAATAACCTAATAATATAATCTCAATAAACTAAGATCTACATGAAAGTATGTAGATTATGTGAGTGAAACAATTATCAAAACTGATTCATTTGTTTTAGAGAAAATCTCGAACTTACAATAATACGGCCAATACAAGTCGAATAATGGAGAAGTCGGAGGAGCTCGTGGCTAAGTAATAACAGCCGCACGGGTTGAAGCCCAAAACACACACAGAGCGGGTGCGGGGCGGGAGCGGGTCGGGTCGTTTTCATCGCGTGAGTCGCGCGGTTCATCGTGTTCACACAGAGCGCGGGCGCGGGGCGGCAGCGGGTCGGGCGCGGGACGGCAGCGGGTCGGGCGCGGTTGTACTTTGACAGACGACAGTGGTTGCAGTGTGAAAATGTTGGGTGATTCTGACACGGACGAAGAATTATTATTTTTTACTTATTTTATAGAGAAGAACGCGAAAATGGAAAAAGTTGTAGGTTCTTGACATTAATAAAAAAAACATCAATATGGAGAATATCATCGATACGTGTATTGCAACGAATGTAACGCCGCTACATCCACATTGCTATTTTGTAACCATCTTACCTTGAAAACTTAGGTGAAGTGAGAGTGGAGTGAGTCATTGTCATCGATACCTACTGATGCTAAGGCAGTGACAGTTCACTCCAAGCTCACTTTGATATTTTACTACACTTAGTTTTCACGGAGATATTTTTACAGAATAGCACAACCGGTCCCGACCCGCTCCCGTCCAGCGCTGTTGTGTCAGCGGGCGCGGCTCCCGCTCCGCGCCCGACCCGCGCCCGACCCGCGCCCGCGTTCTGTGTGTTGATATCCATATAATTCCTTGAATTACAATTTATGACACCCGCCGTACTCCCGTGCCCGAACCGCTCCCGCCCCGCGCTGTTGTGTCGGCGGGAGGCGGGCGCGGGTCCCGCTCCGCGCCCGACCCGCGCCCGCGTTCTGTGTGTTGACGTCCATATAATTCCTTGAATTACAAATTATTATACCCGCCGTACTCCCGCGCCCGACCCGCTCCCGCCCCGCACCCGCTCTGTGTGTGTTTTGGGCTTGATCCATCAGGTTAAGCTACGCTTGCCGGAGTTGGTCCGTGGATGGGTGACCATCTTTACATACTGAGACACCTCCGTGCCTCGGAAAGCACGTTAAGCCGTCGTTGGTCCCGGCTGTCATTCGTTGATCTTTGACAGTCGTTACGGGTCGTCAGAAGCCCGAAAGTCTGTCAACCAGTCTTACCAAGGGGTATCGTATTACCCAGTTACTGGGTTGTGGAGGTCAAATAGGCAGTCGCTCCATGTAAAATACTGGTATTTAGCTGCATCCGGTTAGACAGGAAGCCGACCCCAAAATAGTTGGGAAAAGGCTTGGCAGATGATGACAAGTCGAATAAAGTACCAACTTTTTTGTAAGTCTGGTAAAAACTAAACATAATAAAAATGATTAATAAACGAACACAAAATTAAGCTTTTGTCAACTTCCCTGATAAAACAAAGTCACGCTGTTTTTTCACGAAAAGTGAGCGATGAAGAATTCTAAAGAAACCAATCGATCTTGTCAAGAATTCGTCTCTCAAATACAGAGCATGGTGTGGGCCAATCGCTTTGCACGCAAGTGTGGTTACTACCTACAGCACGGAAGGAAATGAGCTACAGTTTTATAAATTACACAGCGTTTGTCGCTCGCATAGGACGTAGGGTTACTTCTTTTGCTTCTTCCACATTTATCATTATTTTTATACATGCTCACTGGTCGTGTTTGGTCAGGCGTCTAAGGTCAGTGTGTATGTTATTATGGCTATCCTTATTTAGTTAATTACGCCTTTTAACTCCTCTTTGATTATACCCTTTAAATGTTTTATTGTAGACTTTAGAAAACAATTTTCTTTTAACAACTAAGTTTTTTCATTACATCAACCAAAAAAGAAATATTTTCAAACTTATGATTATAATTAGTTGAATGTGTGTTTTTTACTCCAGGTTTTATCAATGTGCGAAGTGCTAAAGTACTTGATAGAGGAAAGTGGATTATTGATAGCACCAGGGACATTGGAACATGTTCATAAAATGGACCATTATACTTGGCAGAAGTTCGTTGACAGGATTAAAGGTTCATTGATTTCTTATTAATAATTTGGATTTATTTATTGTTAAAAATCGTAAAAACGTCAGTTCTATAAAAAATCGACTTACAAATAAATAACATTTATGCATTATTCAAGATTTTACCTATACCCCTGGCTCCTGCAGAGGTTATGCTTTATTGCAGAAGAATAAAGTATATAGTATACTCCTAGTAATAATACACAAGTATTTTTTGTTTCATTTAATTGTAGTTTTTGCAATTTGAACCTTAATGTGTCAAATCAAAGTTAAATTTCAATTAACACTCGATTTATAGTCAAACAAAGATTCTATATTGCAGGAATGATAGTAACATACCCAGGCAAGAAGCCATGTTCCGTGCGAGTGGACCAGTTAGACCGCAGTCCGCCTACCTCGTCATACGATGATCCTGGATGCTCGACAGATCTAAAGACGTACTTCCCAGAGATCGTACACTTTGGTATACGCCCACCGCAACTCAGTTATGCTGGGAACCCTGAGTACGTCGAAAAAGGCCGATTATAATATAATGTGACATGTAGAAATATAACGTTTTTATAATCATGTCTCGGATTAATAAGTTTTCATTTTGATTTTTGGTATAAATTGCAAGTTTGCTTAGTCACATTACGAGAGTCAAGAAAGTCGGAGTTATCTGTTAAATCTCTCTAATTGCCAATCTATAAATAGTATAAAACAAAGTCGCTTTTTGTGTCTCTCTGTGTGACCGCGTTGTTCTTCTAAATACCACCACACCTCGGATTTTGATGCGGTGTTCACCATCATTTAGAGAATTTAGTCTGGAAGGTTGATGTGATTAAAACATTAATATTAAACTTATATAATTTTATTAAAGAAATTTCAATGTTTTCTTGGGTCACTTGTTAAATTCGCGTGTTTAGACATTAAAACACATTTAAACAATATTGGTAAATATTTCAGATACCAAAAAGCCTGGCGTTACTACGTAAAGTACAGACACCTAATCGCCAACATGGCCAAGCCGTCATTCAAGGAGCGTCAGAAGCTGGCCGCCAAAGAGGCCAAGTTGCAAGAGATGAGGACTCAAAGTAAGATGAAGAGAGATGTCACGGTCGCTATCTCTTCTGAAGGATTTCACACTACGGGTCTTATGTGTGATGTTGTGCAGGTGAGTTAGGATGTTTTAGGTAGCTTTTAACAGAAAGTTATAACACGTCGCTACTGTCTATTTCCATTGGGTCACCAACACTGTTCAAGTTCAAGTTCAGATCTTGAACTTTACACCCTGTTCCGCATATGGAACAGGGTGTAACGTTCACTCATCCTCCATTGAAAAGGGAGGACCCTCCAACCAGACAGGCGTTGTGTCTGGTGGGCTACTGACCGATGATTGATATCGGTAAGTTATATATATGCTGATCGTGCGGTAAACCCTGCTTGCGCGATTCAGGATTCTGCGTGACGTCAGTGTGATGCCGCCACAGTTTCAATACTAATTAGAGCTAATGCTTTTGACCGAAATTGTAAGTCATGGGCACCTGGCACTGGGATGATACAAGATGACTTTTCAGTAAGTCAATAACGCTTATACGCAAGCCTTCCAAAATACGTGACCAAATCGGGGCACGCCAAAAAATTAAAATTAACGGCATAATATCACAAGGTAGACACAGAGCGAGTCCAAAAATACAATAGCAAAGTGATTAATCCTTATTATAATACTTGAATTTTCAGCACGCCATGTTAATCCCAGTTCTAGTCAGGCACCTCCGTTTCCATAAATCCCTGGACAGTCTCGAGAGGAAGATAGGCTATGTGTTCAAACAACGGGCACTGTTACAAACTGCCCTAACCCACCCTTCATACAGGGAGAACTTTGGAACAAACCCTGACCATGCTAGGAACAGTCTTACTAACTGTGGGATACGGCAGCCTGAGTATGGGGATAGGAGGATACATTATACTAGGAAGAAGGGTAAGTTGTGTTATTTTTTTTTTTTCAGTGTTACAATATCTTTCAAAACTCTTTAAGTGTAACTGAAATAATAATTAAAATCAAAGTGATCACATGCTCGAAGTTGCATGTAGAAAGATCAAAAATCTGCCTAGCCTTTTCCCAACTATATTGGGGTCGGCTTCCAGTCTAACCGGATGCAGCTGAATACCAGTATTTTACATGGAGCGACTGCCTATCTGACCTCCACAACCCAGCAACTGGGTAATATGAAAAAGCAAAGCAAGCAGAAAGCAAAGCATGTAGAAAGATAAAGTTGAATATTATGTTGAGCAACATTGTTGCAGCAATGTGTTGCATGCAACAATTTGGCATGACAAATGTAGTGTAAAACTTTGAGTGTTAAGGTTTATAATGAAGCTATATGCAATCGTGGCCACTTGAGCGATGTGTTTTTGTTCCTAATCCTCAATCGAGTGCTATTGTTGATCGAAGTTATAGACACATTAAATGATTTAATAATAGACGAAATTAAGTACTTCTTAATTCATGCTGATAACTCTTTCCCAGGTATCGTAACCCTAATAAACATAATGTCCCGCTTCGGTAAGCACAGTGAGACAGAATCTGATATCAAGCACAACGAGCGCCTGGAGTTCCTCGGCGACGCGGTGGTGGAGTTCCTGTCGTCCATACACCTGTTCCGAATGTTCCCCGGGCTGGCTGAAGGAGGCCTGGCCACGTACAGGGCTTCTATTGTACAGAACCAGCATTTGGCGCAGCTAGCTAAGGTGAGTTTGACGAATGTACAGAAAAATTAAAACGTTTTTGACACTTGAATGAAGTTTTTGGAACCTGCTTTCGATGCAAATAACAGGCAAACCCACAATGAAGAGTTCTGATACCCTTAAATAAATAAAAAACATTTACAACACATCATTATATATACTTGCCTGTTAGAAGATGTTTGAGAATGAAGTCCGGTTAGGCCCAATCATTGGCCAGAATCAGGCTTTAACGTATTAGCCAACAAGCAAGGTTGGTATCAAGGATGACCGCCTTATGCACTAAGTGTAAGTACCTACTTAAACATCTTCATCTGTAGAGGCATTTTCAATGCACCCAAATAAACATCACTTTTAGACTATAAATTAACGTACCTAACTTGTTACAGAACATAGAATTGGAGCAGTACATGTTATATGCACACGGTTCGGATCTATGTCGCGAGGTGGTGATGCGACACGCTATGGCAAACTGCTTCGAAGCCCTCATGGGATCTCTGTTTTTAGATGCTGGGATTGATGTAAGTGAAGTTGATCAATCCAAACTAAGTTATATTTACTAGCCTAGTGGCGAACCGGAGCTAGTGAAGATATCTATTCTGCGTACGCAATTTTTTGCCAAACATGTAAACAAACACGAGTTTTAGGGAAAAAAAACTGTAATGCCTACACATAAGGTTCAGTTTGCGCTGCAACTTCATCTTTTTTATGAATTTTTCAACGGTACTAGTCAGTCTAAAATCAACTTTATTATACTTACATAAAGGTTATTTTTGTTTAAATAGAAATAACATCAATATTGGAAACAAGGGTTTGAATAGACCTTAGAGTGCTTTGTCAGTAATAGAGACTAGAGCTAAATGACAGGATCTTGAGAAGTTTCGCAATAAGGTTATTTCGAATTTAGAACCTGCTTAGAAATGGGTCATTTACAGCTAATGAAAACAGCATTAAATTCGTTACGCCCAGATTCATTCATTTTATAGTTATGAAAGACGTTATTCTCATTCAGATTATATTCGTAATATTTGTTTTTAATATATAAGTATATCTGATTTTTTCCCGCAAATATTGCTAAGGTATGTATCCCAAATCAGACAAAATTCATTGCCCTTTAAAAGAACAGTTGACATTTTCTTTTGCCCGTCTCCACCCTTTTTTTTTTTTTTTTTTTTTGAGGGTGGGAAATCATCCAATGACTTCTCCCGCTCTGGGTGGAGCGGAAGGGCGTGTCAGACTTTTACTGACTAAAACCCACCCGTGTTCCTTCAGTTGCCTGTTGCCAAGGTCCCGGTATCCCTTTCGGACTAACCCGCAACCCTGGCAGGCATCGGTCCTAGCGGACCCCGCCAATTGTGCTGACATCTCTTTGAGGCGCGCGTGGAACACGACGCGCCATCGACCCGGGCCTGGTCCTGATCAGACGGCGAGCTACCCATTGCTCGCCGTCCGCAAGCCCGCGCCTATGGTGGCCGGGAATCCGCCTGGGATTCCCGACGCCCAGGGCGTCTCCAGCGGCGGCGGCGGTTAGGGGCGTGAGGGCGCAAACTTTGCCTCTCCGCGTTCCGCCTCCTCCTTCGCGAGCATTACTGCTTCGCAGAAGGAGGTGACTGCTTCCCATGCCCTCTCGCTCCGTACCATGGCCTGGACCAGAGCCGGACGCGAGAGGTCACCGCCGCCAATCGCCTCCAAGAGGACACGGCGGGGCTCCGCCCAAGCGGGGCAGACCTCCACCGTATGCTCCACCGTGTCCTCCGGGCGATCCACACAGTGGTGACACCCGGGCGTTTCCTCCCGCCTTATACGAAACAGGAACCTCCCGAAGCAACCGTGTCCGGTGAGGACCTGCGTCAGGCGGAAGGTGAGGACGCCGTGGCGCCTCTCTAGCCACTCCTCAAAGAGGGGACTTATCGCCGCAATTGTGGCGTGCCCAGCACTGGGTTGCGACAATCGCACTCTCCATGCCGCCATGAGATCCTGCCGGAGCTCTGTCCGCTGTGCCTCGATTTCTCGCGGCAGCGGAGTTACGCCCCGGCGCTTCATCTCCTCGCGCCACTCCCATATGTGCGCGAGGACTTTCGCCTCCAGATCCCATGGCGGTAATCCGGCAAGGAGGCTCGCCACCTCCCGGGAGACCGTGCGGTATCCCCGGGCCAGCCGAATGGCCATGACCCTTTGGGACGCGTTCAACCGGCGGGCTGGCCGCAGGCTAAGGGAACGCGCCCACACCGGTGCCCCGTAAAGGGCCATGGACCGTACGACCCCCGCGTAGAGCCTCCGGCAGGAGGCGTTTGGACCCCCCAGATTGGGCAGGAGACGCCCCAAGGCAGCTCCAGCCCGGTCCAGCCTGAGAGCCAAACGTCGGAAATGCTCAACGAAGTTCCACCGGCTGTCGAGGACGAGTCCTAGGTACTTCATCGTCGACTCGACGCCGATGTGAACCCCTCCTACCGTAATTTGGGAACCCGACGGTGGCGCGTTCCGAGGGCCATGAAAACACATGACCTCGGACTTGTGCAAGGCCACCTCGAGTCCCAGCTGCCGGATTCTATCGACGATTGTCGCAACCCCGCGTGTCGCTAGTTCGGCCGCCGCCTGGTGCGACCTCCCCTGTGCCAGGACCAGCGTGTCGTCAGCGTAACAAACTACACTGACGCCACTGGGGAGGTCGGCGCGCAGCACCCAGTCGTAACCGATGTCCCACAGATGCGGCCCCAGGACCGATCCCTGTGGGACACCGCACGACATCTCTCGCCGGTTCCACACTCCCTGGTGACCGGGGTAGATGACGGCCCTGTCCGTCAGATAGGCCTCGACCACACGACAGAGGTAGGTCGGCATCCGGTGGTACCGGAGTGCCTCCCTTATGCAACTCCAGGGCAGGGTGTTGAAGACGTTGGCGATGTCGAGAGACACCGCCAAGACGATCACAGCATCCCCCGTCGTGAGGGCCCGTACGCGCATGATGGCGTCCACCGTAGAGCGCCCTCTGCGGAAACCAAACTGGCTCTCCGCCAAGTCCGGCCCCACCCGCACCAGCCGCCCGACGAGGCGGTTTGCAATTACTCTTTCAAAGAGCTTGCCCACCTCGTCGAGCAGCACGATGGGCCGATAAGCGGACGGAGAGTCCGCAGGGCGCCCCGGCTTCTTTATGAGGACCAGTTTCCCCGTCTTCCAACGAAGTGGAAACTGGCCCCTCTCCATGCATGGCCCGTCTCCACCCTACATAATGAAATTCTCTTTCTAGGTTGCAGACCGCGTATTCGCTCTAGCTCTATGGCACAACCAACCAGACTTGCTAGAAGTATGGGTGAAGGACAGAGCGCATCCATTGCAAGAACAAGAGCCGCTCGGCGACAGGAAATATATCAAGGACTTCGAGTTTCTACAGCGGCTCATACATTTTGAAAACTCTATTGGTATGTTGTCATTATAATAAAAGTTATAACGCGAATCTATTTCTGAACACATCGAAGCGCTCCCGCCACAGTCCGAATTAGAATCTTCTAGAAGCCGGGTAAGAAACAGACAGTGAGCGGCCCTGTCACCCGCCGTGAGACGTCCGCACGGGAGCCGCATCGCTGTGTGCGGCTCACGTAGTCGGTAGCGATAATTTTATAACGATTTATCTTCTCTACCTTTCCCTGAACCGAAATCTATAATACTAACGTAGTACTGGTGTCTTTAAACTTGTAATAACTTTTTATTGTGTGAGTTGAACATTTTGTTTTGCGAAAAAAATTGTGTGATCCCTGCCATAGCACATATGGCCGGGATCACACTTATTTTTAGTTTTAGTCTCACCTGCACGTGAAAGATGTCCAAGCTTTTTTTTTTTAAACTGTTGCCGCTTTTTCGTAGAACTTGTATGTTACTTTATATTGATTACGTTATCTATGTGTATTTATTGTAGGTGGATTTTATATCAGGGCCCTGTTTACCAAAAGTTACAAGTCTACACGTTCACAAGTTACCTAGAATGTTAATTTTCGCCAAATTCATAGCTCATCTCCATATTCATAATCAGCCGTAATGTTCTCACTGTTGGTACACGGGCATCAGGTCATCTCTCTCTTTTGACTACATTTTAAAAAGAAAATTAAATTTATACATTTATTCCGGTACTAAGCACGACACTTGTAAACTTGTAAGACGGAACAGAGAGTCGCCGGACACTCTCAGAATTTGTTATGATTTTCAACAAGTTGTAACTTACAAATATTGTTTTGCTAAACAAAATCACGAATAAAAGTGTCAAAATATAAGTACTTGTGAGTTACTTGTGAACTAAATAATGACATTTGGTAATACAAGGCTTGTAAGTTTTGATAAACAGGGCACTGGAGTAAAAAGATTTCATTAATTTATTCGCGCTTATGAACGCAACTTTACATAATTATTTTGGTTAAATAATCCACTACGGTTCAGTTCACACCGACACCCGAAGCGACGCGCACTATTTTATGATCCGATAAAATAATCGAATTTATTTGCTACACAATAAGGTACACGCGCTGCGCAGCACGGCGCATCTCAGCATACTTTGACACGTGTCAATCCCGCACTGAAATTATACCGTCGTTAATAAAATAAGTTCGATAATTGTCAAAAAGAACGTGCGTCGTCGCGTCCCTCACGTCTCGTCATAGTTTGGTATTCTACACCATATACGTATTCCTTGAAGACGTTTATTATGTTTGTTTCTCCTTAGGCGTCCAGTTCAAACACATTCGTCTATTAGCTCGTGCATTCACCGACCGTTCCGTGGGCTTCACACACTTGACACTCGGCTCCAACCAACGTCTAGAGTTCCTTGGCGACACGGTGCTACAGCTGGTCGTGTCCGACAGACTGTACCGACACTTCCCCGACCATCACGAGGGTCATCTGTCTGTGAGTAACATTCATCTAATATGTAGTTATCTATGCTTCACACATTTTGGTTGGACCAAAATATTCCTCTGTAAAGTTTTCAGGGTAAATGAGGTCTGCCAGGGTTGCGGGTTAGTCCGAAAGGGATACCGGGACCTTGGCAACAGGCAACTGAGTCAGTAAAAGTCTGACACGCCCTTCCGCTCCGCCCAGAGCGGGAGAAGTCATTGGACGATTTCCCATCCTTAAAAAAAAAAAAAAACGGTAAAAGAGGTATCTATCATTAGTCGAAAGTTTCACAACCAAATGGCTCAACCTCTTTCCATTTTGTGAATGTGAGAACGTTGTAGGCTTAGTGGACTGTAGATTTGTTGAACATCTTCTATTTTGTTAAGTACCTGGTACTTGTTGAAAGTCCTTCGTTGTCCTCTCATGCCTACTAACACAGTAATTTGAAAATATTGTAAAAGCCAATTGTTTTTTGCCGGCTCTTTTCCATAGGAAACGACCAATTGGAACCGTGCACCTAGCTTCTGACGTTTCATAAGTGCCCATGTGTGTGATTTGGAACCATTATTGGTCTAACACAGGAAGAAAATCTTATTTCAGAAAATATTCTGCTGTCTAAAAGGTTCTGCTGTTGTGTTGACTTTGTATTCCAACAACCAGATTTCCGCCTTTTTCTACGTTATTAACTGTATTTTATATTCGACAGCTACTCCGTTCGTCTCTAGTCAACAACCGCACTCAGTCGATGGTGTGCGACGACCTCGACATGTCTACCTACGCGATATACAACAACCCTAAAGCGAAGCCTACCACTAAGAAACATAAGGCCGATCTGCTTGAAGCGTTCCTTGGTGCACTTTATATTGACAAAGTAAGTAAAGAACTAACTTAGCATAACGCGGTGGTACAAAATTAGTATACCTATGCCTTCATCATCATAATCATTTGAGCCCAAAGACGTTCACTGTTGGTCACAGGCCTCCCCCAAGCACCGCAACTGCGACTGGTTCTGTGCTTCCTGCATCTAGCGGATTCCTACGGCCTTCCCAAGGTCATCGGTCCATCTGTTCTGCGAGCAATGTGCCCTGCCCAGCCCATTGCTACTTATGTTTCGCAATTCTTCTGGCTATGTCGGTTACCGAGGTTCTCCTGCAGATCTCTTCATTCCTAATTCGAACACGTAGGGAAACTCCAAGCATAGCCCTCTCTATTGCACTTTGGGTGACATTTGCCTTCTAAAAAGGCCCATGGTGAGCGATCACGTTACAGTGCCATTGGTAATCACTGGCTATGCGCACTCTTAAGAGACTTCACGCAATCCCGGCCACTTGAGCGAAGTTTTTTTGTTCCAATCCATAATCTCGTGCTATTGTTGATCGAAGCCCAAGATTTCTTCATGAAAATTCTTCATCATGATTATTCTCATGAATCAATTGTTTTTCCAAATGATTTTCATCGCTGCTCTTCTCAATTGTATGCAGGTAGGTGGCCAAAAAAAAAACATTTTGCCATGGGAATCATTTGGATGGTTTTTATAAGTGTTATTTTATTATCAAATCGAATTTGTATTTAAAAATCGGCCATTGACTAAGAATCCTTAGAAGCCTACCAATACGTTAGTAAGAATCACTACTGAACTTTATTTCAGAACTTAGACTACTGCCAAGCGTTCTGCAACGCGTGCTTGTTCCCGCGGCTGCAGGAGTTCATCATGAACCAGGACTGGAACGACCCCAAGTCCAAACTGCAGCAGTGCTGCCTCACACTGCGATCCATGGAGGGAGGGGAACCCGATATACCGGTGTACAAGTAAGTCTTATATTTATTATACTTTAGAGGACCCTGTTCCTCATAAGGAACAGGGTGTAAAGTTCACTTATATTTTTTTGGCTGTATTATAAATGGTTGTAAGAACATCTTTAGCCGTACCTAATTTTAATTCTATCATGAATGATATCTTCCAGGGTGATTGAGTGCTTAGGACCAACAAACACGCGAGTATACACAGTGGGCGTGTACTTCCGCGGACAGCGACTAGCGGCGGCGCGCGGACACTCTATACAAGAGGCTGAGATGAATGCTGCAGAGAAGGCTTTGAGCTGTGCGCACGGTACGTAACGAAATGGCTGTACTTAAGTACTTATAGAATAATGCCCCTTGTTTATAGCGTTGGATTGCTTAGTTATACTGCTAGTATTTGGTGATATGAGATAGTGCGTGTGTGCAATACTATTCATACTTAGTTGGCTCGCAAGAATAAAACACATTCTGCTGACAATTAAATATTAGAAAATAACACTTGGTAAAAGAGAGTTGCAACACGTCCTCCCTTCACAGCAAGTCTTACTAGTAGTACTTTGTTTTCAAACACCACCAGTAATGATAAGGTGATCAAAAATAGGTTTTTAATCGACTATTGGCAAAAAGGGTTATTTACCATAAAAGATAAAAGGTAAATCAATCAAATCCGCCTATCGTAAAGACGTTTTCAGTACGAACATTTCCAAACATTTTTTATCTTTACACAGAACTATTCCCACAACTGGATCACCAGAAGAGAGTAATCGCAAAGAGTATGCGCAGAAAGAAGAAGCGCGCCGACGGGCGTAACAGTCCCTCACAAGACGCCGCATCTATGCGCAATCGCAAGAAAATCGATGACAAAGTGCCCAAAGCGTATCGTCTCGACAAACAGTACGAGAGCTCAGAAGAATCCTGCCACGAATTATCCGACGAAGAAATCAACGCACCGAACAAATCTAACGACGATTCAGGCTTGGACAGCGATTCTTCAATACTTAATGACAAATTGGATAAGGTTCAGGTAAGCAGCCTTCTAAGCGATATGCAGAAGATAAAAGAGGATTTGATAAGGCGGAATGAGTATGAGAAATTGAAGGAAAAGTGTCGACGATCTGATTCGGATGAAGGTTAGTGATATTATGAGCTTAGGGGTGAAATCATACAATCACGTACGGATCTGCATTTTTCTGTTTCTTTCTGTCGCTTACGCCGATATCAGACGCTTCACTTTTACCTTTAATTCGGCATCTTTCACTCGGAAGTAAAACAGAACAAAAAATTAATTAAAAGTTGAAAATGAATTCATTAGTGATCGCCTACACAATATTCTAAAAATGAAAGGAGAGGAGCGAGTTTACCAACCATCAGTGTCATCTGAATGTGAAACAATAATGAATGTGTCTAATATGGGATTAGAGGCGTCATTCGTTAGAGCGAGAAGCCCGCTCGCAAGTATCCGCACTCATTCGCATTGAAGAAAGAGACTTCTTCCTCTAGCGAAGTGCAATTCTGAGTGATAGAAAAGGATGCTGATACAGGAAAATGTCAATCTGTGAATTTCACCCTCCATGTACAGGTAAGTTATTTAGCGATGGGGCTCGTGACTAGTTCGCTCTCTTTCGAGCATACAGCTTCTGTATAGCGTTGTCTCACTCTATCACTTCGGTTCATAACCCCATCGTTAGAATTGACCAGTAAGTAGAGAATGACATGATGAAGCATCAAATGCTTATCGAGACTGGTGTAGTCAATGACTGAATGTGTAGTAAATGTCATTAGTTTTAAGCGTCATATTTAAATGTATTACATGAATCAACACGCTTTGACACTCAAGTAGTATTTTCAATACAATACTAATCAATTGCAAAGTATAGTTATTACATAAGTTAAGTATATTTTATTGGTATTTTTACCTCGCCTCCGAGTCACCGATTCGTACCTTTGGGAGGTATAGAGCCGTGAACAATTCAATTCAAATTAACTTGCCAATCGTAATAATACCTACCAAGTAAGAAGAAACATCAATATTTTGTTGACTTTGAAATTATTTTCGTATTTTGGTTAAAGCCTTTCTGGTGCAATTTCAGTTCTCCACTTCTCTATAAAATCTATTAATAGTAAGTACAGATTTTTTAATGTCATCGAGCTGTGTATATATGTATTGATGTGAGTCGTATTGATGTTTTCCGTGTAATTCAAAATAATAACCTGCTCCTATGAATGAATTAAAAATATAAACCTAAAAGCAAAAAAAAAAATCGCTGGTGTGTAGTGACAAAACATTTAAGATCAATTTTATCCATCTATTTACAAAATGTCAAAATAAAATTAAAAAAATAGATTCTAAATATTCATTTATGTAGAATCATTTAGTAATAAGTTCATATTATGTTAAGGACAAATAATAAATGACATTAAATGTTGCAATATATATTTTATTTATATTTTCTACCTACATCAACTTAATACGATGCAGCATAGTGTAAAAGCAATTGGTCCTTTCATTTTCTTAGCTCGTAACGTTAGCCACTGCTTCTGATTGGGAACATACATCTCGGCAGGCATTAGTTGTTCCGGAGTATCGTTTTCTGTTACTGGAAAGAGGAAAATGAACTTTGTTTAAAGAGCATGTAGGCCTATTAAAGAATAAGGTATCTCCGATGTCGCAGTACCTGATAATTTACCACCGATAATATAACACATCGGAGTTTAGATAAACTTCGCATTTTTGTCTAAAAACACGAACTTTTTACACCCGGGTCCTGCTTGTTAGATTACTGACCTTCCTTCCGAACTTGCTGGGCAGACTGCATAGTGGAGTCTTGCATCGATATCAGATCTCCAGGAGCATGTAGTAGCAATCTACCCACACCTTCACACCTCCTAAAAACATTAAACGTAAATGATTATTACATGAACCTTAACTGGATAGGTATAAGATCCATAATTCTTATGCTTTTTTACCTTAGGACTTCATTTTGTAGTATTTGTTTTCTTGATGCGGTGGCAAGATGTTTGCATTCGCTCAACCAGTTCCTTACTTCGTTAAAATCATGCAAAAGTTGCATTGCTGCATCTTTGCTATGAAACAAAAATGATTCGTTGAGAGTTTTCATAGTTATTCAGATCGTTTTCGAATCGACTTTTCGTTTCGTTATGCGTCAAAAACGCTGATTGGTTTTTGAAGTCTTTGAAATACTTACGTGAATTTAACTTTCGCAACGTATATATGATGTAGCCACGACTCGCACATTAGTCTGAGCACCATATTCAAAGTGCTTATGTCTTGTGTTGCCATTATTACTGGTAACAACATTTTATCTGGAACAGTGGAAATAAATCTTGAAAACATAATATTGCAAATAGGGGTAAAAAAACCGCAAGAATTACAGCTCGCACTTGCTGTGTCTTTACACTGCTAAGGGTGTAACGCGCGCAAACTTTTGCTGGCGCATATGTGCGATAGTTCATACAAAATGTTCGAATGTGTTGCAGGGCGATATTTGCCATACGCTGCGGCCCGCTTAATTGAGCGCTGCGCTTTAGTGTTTGTCTTCCGCCTACATCCAATCGTTGCCTAAACCTAATTAACGCGTTTATGGTAGAAGTTGGATTAATAAAATACATCATAGTTTGTAGAACTTACTTAGGAACTCATGTACATAAATTGAGTTGATAGTTTGTGGTGGTCTAGTAACAAGCCGCCACTCCGCGTTACTCGGGAATATCATAGTCAGGTGCGCCAAACTCGTGGTCGCACATACTGATGATAGCACCTGAATTATCTCCTCTGTTGCTTCCTGAAATAATGCGCATATACGTTTATAATAACGCTACATAATACATAATCAGCCTATAATGTTCCCACTGCTGGGACACAGGCCTCCTCTCCATGAGAGGGAGTGGGCCGTAATCCACCACGCGGGCCCAGTGCGGATTGGTAGATGTCACAGGTCTTCGAATTTTTGGTTCTAAGACATGCCGGTTTCCTCACGATGTTTTCCTTCGCCTTTTTGAGAGCAGTGGTGATGAAATTATTTACACAAAGTAAAGCGCCTGTCGGGGTTCGAACCTACGACCTACAACTCGTAAGTCGCGGCCGTTACCACTGGGCCACCACTGCTCTTATAATAACGCTAATTAATTATATTTGAGACATTATATTTGAGACATTGTATTTGAAACATAGGCGGCCCTGTGCCAATAGAGAGCACTAAGGGAAAAGGCTTGCGCGGAACCTGACATCTTTCCAGGGATATGATTTTGATACTTCAGATGTTACTCAAAACTTCATTACCTTGAGCTTTTGTATATTGACTTTGACTTCCGATACTAATTTCTCTCTCATTTTGGCGCATACGTTTTCATGTACTCCAATTTTCCCTGCAAACAAAAGTTGACAATAGATAAATACTCTTCATTATATTATTTTGAGAGTTAGCAAAAAAAAAATTGTAACCAGTAAATTTTTTATAGCATGTGTAACTAAAACAAATACCTGATTCGATAGTGACCGAGTGATCAGCAAATCTCAAGTTAATGAGCTGTTCCATACACGCTTGCATGTCATTGTGAGCTATTCGGAAGAAATCTCTCATCTCCCATAAGTTTGCTAGGCGTCGCGTCTCCGCCAGGCACCACAGTCTGTATGTGTGGATAGAGTGATCTGAAACAATGCAAACTCTAACTTCATAAAGGTCTCTGAAACTCCAGACACGGAGTTCGTCCGAAGGGCTCGGATTCCGGAAGACCCTATTCTGTATCGATAGTTCCCTTGGGCAAAATTCACAGACTGTACATTGACTTAGTAAGCGTTTGATACAAATGTGAATCTTACTGATCTTTTCTCTCTGTAGCACAGACATTTACATTGAAAATCTCTTACCTAGTCGATGTAGGATAGGTATTTGTTCCACAATGGGTAGGTCTTCTAATGGGGCTCCTAGAATGTAGTCCCATGTAACTTCACACTGGTTGTTCAGCGTTACTAATGCTTGTAACATCAACGCGAAACTTGCTCCAGATTCTGTACTCTGAAAAAAAAAAACAAAGTATTAAATAAGTATAGTATATTTTTTTTTTTATTCCATACAATTGCTTATTCAAAATGCTTACCTCGGTTATGTATAAAGATATTTCAGGATTAACTTTAAGTGTTGTTAACTGTAAATTGGTAGTCAGAGTTGCGCTAAAATAAATGAAAAAACGTTGTTATTAGATTCCAAGTAGGTGTTTACTATGTTAATGAGCTAGACTAAATTGTATTAGGTACCCACCCAAAATATTTATCCCAAGATGTTGATGTGACGTGGCATCCTAGAGCATCTGCTAATATCCTCAACGATGATAGAATTAATTCTGGGGTATCTGAAATAGTGGAATTAATGGGTTAAAAGTTAATGAATATGTTTTTTTAACGAGAATAACAAGCACAGTGTGTAAACATCGTTGTCACTCAAACCATGGGTATGACTTAAATATAAAAATAAATGTCACAACAAAAATATAACATTATTTTCATTAAAAGATTTTAAACAGTTTCTATCCGACACCGTTCGCAAATTCATGGATAGGCGCCCGAGGTCGCCGCCCTCCTACATACCTACACAACACATGTCTCATTTCAAGTGCAAGTTTGATCCGATACGGCTGTTTTGGCATCAGGATGTTGCTGGCTTTCGCGTCCCGCTCCCCCCGCGCGTATAGTGAAATACTCTTGTGGTAAAAGGTAGATTTTCTTTAAAAAAAAGTTTGTAATTTTCCATTGATTTTACGTTCTATAAATGAAACCAAACCCCTGGTTTACGGTGTTTAACGCTAACAGCCTGTATACTTACTGTTAACATTGAAAGTCGCAAATAACCACTCTCGTAGATTTTGGCTTGTGTTTGGTGATCTGAAAGCAATAAAATAAAAATGAAATACCGATTTATTACTGTTTCAATATTTCATTCATTGAATTTGTTTACCTCATAGCCAAGGGATAATGAGACCACCATAGGACAATATGTTCGAGACAACTCCCAACATCGCCCCAAAGGATGTTCTGGTAGTATTCAGTCACTTTATGAGCCGCCTTCTTGCTGGCCTGAATGCGTCCTTAAAAACGAACTTATCAATATAACATGTCCTTTTGCAACAAATACTGCTTAACTACATAAAAAGATTTATGAGCGTCGCGTCGTAGATTCAAATAGGTGGCTGAACTGAGATCAGCTAAGTCCAGCGTGTTGACATTGCATGCATGAAGCTGATTGGAAGTTCATTAAACGTTGCTTACCGTTTTTCAACTTCTTGATACCATTTAGTCCTAGTAGATTAGGTGACATATGTGCTACTGTATCTAAAAGTATTTCTATGTACATTTCTTCGCTTTGCAGTATACTGTTTATATTGTCTGAAACAAAAATGTTTTCATGTATCTTTAAAGAAATATGAGATTCCAGAAACTTTTAATTTACAACAAAATGAGAATTACCTTCGTTGTTAAAAATATGTTCTAAAGTGTACTCATTAGTTAAGAGTGACAAGTAGGGCACTTCCGTATCCGAATTCTGCGTAGTCACCAATTCGTTTAATATTTTATTGTGTTCGTTTTTCAACTCGATTAGGCTCTGCGCTTGCTTCATTTTTAGTTTTTTATTCACTATGAAGGCGTCTCGTCGCTTATCACCAGTGTTTCGAGACATTGTGGATGTAGGTGGAGTTATGTGCTTCGTTAGGGTGCTGAAAATTTTTATACATTTTATGAGGATCTCTTCGGTAAACTAGATGCGGAAAGCGCAGGCTGAGCTCTTTGGATCAATGGCTAGCAGCTAGCTGCTATAGACCGAAATCCCACGATCTGCGATTTTGCGAACGGACACCGACGAGCCCGGACGACGGACCGTGGGAAGATGTACGTGCGGGGTATCACATACATCGGAAGCATCTGGTCGCGGTGCGTGTCCGTCTGCAATATTGCCGATCGTGGGATTCCACCATTAGACTAAATGAATTGATCGGGCATTTCTTTTTCATAATCATTCTCATACATGTATTACTTACTGATATATTTCTAAACTCTCGGCCGAACTAGAACTTGAATCATTGTCGGAGTTAGGAGCAGGTTGATAAACTTTCACCAGACAGTTTATCAGACGTTGGCAGTTGATTTCAGCGCGGCTTTTGGCTAGAACCTATGAAAATAAATATTAGGTAAAACAATGCACTTAAGTATTATTTTTGTGGTTGGCTAAAAAAAAACAATTTTCGGTCGGTCTCTAATAATTATGCTTTTATTAACTTTTAAAAGCTCATTTCAAAACTAGTATCTACATAATATCTGTAACCCCTTCGTTATAACACTTGTTCTTTTTCAGGGCCCACGTATGAATAATGAATATTTTATAACGTGTAAGGGCTTACTGATCATAAAGTCATAGATTTATCGTCGTATATGTAGAAAGGTATTCGACGTTTGTTTGTATTCCTATTGCTCGTATTACTTATCTATACCATCAGCTAGAGGTATTCAATGTCGGCATCAATTTCCTTTAAGCGTAATGGGATATTCTGAACAATAGTATTGCCTATTGCTATTCAGGAACGGTTTGTAAATTAGGAAGTAAATGCGCAGAACTTACAATGATATGTTAAGTTTATACAAATTGATGCAGGGAGCCATGAGAATTTTATCAGTAGTATCGATTCAAAGATTTTTGATAGGACGGTATCGTTAGTGTTCGGTTAGGTATACTTATACTACAGCTCGTACAACGAAACATAAGCTATGAGTTTGTAGTTATGGGCGCAGAAAAACGTATTAGTTACTTACTTGAACAATCTTCGTCAGTGTGAGATTTTTGGTTTCGCTAATGACGTTAGGATATGAGTTGCTTCCGATATTAAATTTTACTGCGAATTTCATATAACTTAATCCAATCAAATCGTTGTATATTCCCACCAAACTGAAAAATATAGTTCCTAAAGTAAAATAATCACAAAGAAAAATTAAAGAAACTACCTACTGTGATCTAAAAATCTTACCTCAAACACGATTCAATCATTTTTCTCGAGTCTTCTCGATGTAGACAAGTATTCAATATTGTTGTTATGAGCCCATGTATAGTTTGTAACATCACAAATCGTATGCTACACAATTTATCAAAAATATGATCATGTTTGCTCAGAAGAAGTCCATTATCCTTTTTCAATCGCGCCAACTTAGGATTCAATTTGTAAAATGACTTCACTAATTTCGTTAAATATTCTATTATTTGATCTAATACCTGTAATTAAAAAAACAAACAATACTACGGAAATTAAACAATACTACGTACCTACACTACCTACCTAGCGTTGTTTGTTGGTTTCTACAACGCTATCGATTCTGAATGGATGATTATAAATGGAACTGAATGAATCAGCTGACATTGTTTTGCTTTTACTGGTTTACTTTTCTTTTTCCTTGAATTCTTTTACTACCTACTTTAAAAGCTAGAACAGAAAGTAGCTGTCTTGAAAATGCGCGTTTTATAAAGTAGGACCAAGTTTTTTTTTAAGGTATATTATTGCTCACCTGTATATTCACTAATTCCATAATATAATTCCGATTGGACAACGAATGTGAATTAGTCTTGCCAAGTGCACCCTTCCATTTGTTGTCAGAGTCTAATACCACTTTAGTAACTGCAAAACAAACCATTTCCATCTCTCGACAATGAGAGAACAGCTCCTCTTCATCCGGAGTTTCCTCACTTATCCATTTCTTACTGGTCACTTTAGTAGATAACATTGTAAAAAAATATTTTATAGCGAAAATAAAAATATAAAAAAATTCTACGTGGCCCGTACTAGCTAGAGGATATCATGGTAACGACTGAATCACTGCATAGTATTGTGTACAAAATCAATGTGTAGCGACGTCGGTGCCAGTCGCCCGAGGTGATTCCGACGAAGCGTCTAAACCCTTGCTGGACAACTTGCGAACTGCGATCGTTAACTTTTTATTAGTGTTCAACCTTGATTTTATAACTAGGGAAATAATTGAAAACTTTCTTGTGTAAAGTTTTTAAAAGATTTCTATTTACTGAACAAATTAGCTATTCAAATTGGTTGTAAGGACTGGGACGTACCGAGAATAAGGAATTCATTAAGGAATATGGTATAAAGTTTTTCACAGTTGCCCTACCTCGTGCATAGTTTGCACTTAGATAAACGAATACAGTCCCATGAAGCTTTGCCGAATTTCTACTCGGCGTCAGCTAAGAACTTCAGGAACCTGCTGAAGCGAGATAGTGGTCAAATGCAAGCCTATAAGACAAGCAATCTTTTAAAATTCGGCTACAAAGGAAAATGAGCACAATAGTACCTAGCCACACACACACACACAAACACACACATCTTAAATCGATGTTTCCAGACAAAAACAGACTTTCGTTATGACGGGTCAAGGAAAGTTCAGCAGCGAACGAAATGTGTCCTTGGTGAACAAAATTGTAGAACTGGCCTACCGTTGACTATCTTTATGCAGGTATAATCTACGAATAAAAGGGTACCTACTTAATATTTTGCTTCCCTCTGCAATTTTTCTGCAGGTTTTTTTGTTGAATGTTGAATCATTCTTTGATCGTGAATGTCATATCGAATATTGTTTCCTTTTTGATCGCATCGTTCAAACGAATAATGAACCGAATTGAGTCAAATGGGATTTGATCTGAACTGAACCATTTCAAAAAATCACTACCGTACTATGCAGATGAGTGACATTAAAGTGAACGTTGGGATTTATATACAAAACACATTGGATATGTACAGTTGATAAGTATTTTTAATAATTTGCGAAACAATATAAACAAACATTATTATTAACAAAATATTCAGGTAATTGTTCGAACGATATTGCGTATTGCGACATCATAGGAAGAGAATATCACAGTAACAAAATTTATAGATAGCCCTGTACGGTGTAAAGGATATTTCATGTATCTATGTTAATTCATAACTATGTAAATACATTAACATGTGTGAAAAAATACTTTAGCTTTTTATTGACGCGGCAAGACAGAAATTATATCTTCAGTAAATGGTTAATTTCCTTTCGTTCTGAATTCTTGGGTAAGTATCGAAGTAAATAGTCAGATAATTATTATTATTACTCTTGTCAGACATGCAAAGGTTATTTTATGTTAATTTCTTCATTTGTTTTACTAAGTTTGCCTGACAGAAGATAAATCAGGTTCGCGACAAAGCACGCTTTCGCTCTTGAGAACCCGAACATTTGTGTTGTTAAAAATAGTCATATTGTCAACGCAACACGAAGGCTACATTTATTGCTTATATTGCCCTAGATTACACTTTTCTCAGTATTTAAGCTTATTTTGCCATAGTAGTTCTATGGCAAAATAAGCTATATATGTGGCCTTACGTGAAAAGCTAGAACAAATAGCGTCGTGGTAATAAATCATAGGCGGTGCGTGCGCGTTCCCCTTTAGGATGTCACTATCGCCACCCAGTTGAAATATGAGGGCGTTTTTCGTGCTACATTGATGGCTTCTTATCACGTAACTTGTACTGTAGTATCGTTCACCTATTTTTGATGTGCTTGCATTAATATTTTTAAAAAATCGCCCAAGTCTTGGTATTTTCGCTGATAAATAGTAATCCAATAATTCCATAGGATCGCTTCTTTTACCTATAACTTACCTATATCTCACCCAATAACAACGGAAGATAGTCGTATGTGGGTGGGTTGATATCTTGAAATATTTGAATCAGCTCAAGTAAATATCGAAAGTTTTTTTCTAACATGTCTGACAAGATGGTACCGAATAGTTAATAATTAATGGAAGGTACTGGTATTATTTGAATTCATTCAAAACACATCGACATCCAACCAATTTTATCGAGTATTTACTTGTTGTAACAAAATATTGTAGAAAATAGTAAAAAAAAATAAAGTGTCCCAGGATTTCTTTACCCTATGATTTTTTACTTGCGTTACGAATATGAACTTACGATACATTTATTTTAAAAGCTCATAAGCTATATTTTCTTTTGCGCAAGGTGGTCTGAGCACTTTAATTTTCTATTTAGTCATTTTAACATAACGCTGTTCTCTGTAAAAATACTAAGAGAGCTAGTAACGTCGAGTCTACATAATAAAGAGTTTGTTCTTATACCTCAGTCTAATTCAAGTCTGGCAAGACTTAAGACAGTTGCTCTTAGATCACTAAAGGTCAACTCACACTTGATATTGAAATAATGTATCGATCTTAAAATATTTACAGTCCGGCGAGTCGAGAGAATGCGTTCCTGACACCTGCCAGTTGGACAATTTCGATAGAATTATGGATCAAATTCGCTTAACACATATTCCTTAGTATGCAACTGGCAGGTGTCAAGAACGCATTCTCTCGACGGCCAGACTGTAGGCCCGCTTGCACCATACATCACTAGGTACATACATTTAACGCTAAACGAATTTAAAACATCGTTCTATTTCTGTCAATAGTTTAATGATGACAGAGACAGAATGATGATAAGTTTAGCGCTAAACGTATTTATTGATTCGTGGTGCAAGTGGGCGTTACTGAAGTAAAAGAGCGGTTACGAATTTTCAAAAATGGAACACGTCTCTTTATTAACATTCCTTACATAGGTAGGAATTGGAAAATTTCCTAAATTCTCTATTCAACTACTCAGAAATACTCTACCGGTAAAGCCACGAATAAGATCGATCATATTGTTTCGACGACAAAAATTGGCTTATTCAAACGTTAGGAAGAAACAAAGATCCTTTCCACTTACTTCCTATAATATACTTTCGTAAACGTAAGGGCAAGTTTTACAATAATCTTACACTAATTTCTAATATTGTCATTGAGACAATTCGTCTGTTTATGCGGGTCATAGACATTCAAGTAATTGGATCAAACAGGCTGGTTCAAACAGTTTTATCAAATTGGCATGAATATGTGTGGGAAACTTTGATCACAATGAGTTAGCAAATGGCATGAATAAATACGAATTTTCTTATTTCTACTTAATCAAACTATTTGAACGTCTATGGCCCGCAATATAAATGTGTGCAAAGCAAACACGTTAACATGGTTAAGTATACTCTTATGCCCGTCAGTTGAAAATTATAATTATAGGTATCCTACGAATTTACATGATTTGCAAAATAAATATTAATTCGTACGTCTAAGAGTTGAAATTTTAGAATATTTTTGCTGCTAAAAATAATGGCAAAATATATGTAAACTTGGTAAGTAGTAAATGTGACGAGAACCAACAATACTAAGACGCTACACAGCAAGATTGCTTATTTTGATATGACTAACGATTATCACCATTACCTGGCAGGTTTAATACTAAAGCCACTTCATTAAATAATAGATTAATTAATTATTCACAGGTACCTCCTATAAAAATACTTTTAAATTTTACTTATCACTTTCAATATAATATGTTGCAAAATATTTTACTAAGTATACCAAAATAATTCATTGATACATTCTGTATATTGTCTATGTAAAGTCTTATTCTATTACACAAGAAAAATTAAAAAGAACAAAACAGTGCTTTTTGGTATTACAAAAACTGGTTCTGGGGTAATTTAACGACACAAAACGTAATAAGGCCGGTTGAAACACTTGAAACATAGCAACAACTGAAACTGTTTTATAATAAACATCAATGAATTAGCCTACATAGAAATAACAATAAAAAATAATGTACACAATGTAATATCTTTTTCTAATTTAACCTAAACACGGAACGTGTAGCTTAGCTCTAATATCAAACTTAACAATGTTTAATATTGCTTCATTGTAATATTTAGAAGCCCCGATCATTACAGAAGATATCATCTAACGAGTGAACACACATTTCAGCACTTACCAAGCTATATAAACATCAATCTGGCATGTCTATACTCGTAATAGGCACCACTGGTTTCATGAATTCGTTTTTCTTTGAATTCTTCTGTGATTTTTTGCTTTCCTTGACTTTCTGTGTTTCGTCGTCTCGGTAGGGTTCGGGCGGGTCGCTCGGTACGACGTTGGCGCCGCGGTTGACGTTGTTGTTGTACGCAATGTTCGCGTACTCTTGTAACAGTGGGAATACTGATAGGAGGAACTGACAGAAGTCTTTCCTGATACCGAACCACCCTGAAAATAAATAAATGATTATGCAATAATTATCTTAATTTTTCTAAAAGAACAGACAGCTGTCTTCCCAGCTAAATCACTTGGTGAAGAGCGCGTTTGGGGGACTAACTGATGTAATTTTGATGTTTAAAAAGTGCTGATTCTCAGCCTAGTTTGAATAAATCACTTTTGATTAAATGATTTCAATTCAGATTATCCTGACACAATAGAAAGGTAGACGAAAATACATTTAGTACTTCTGTGATAATGATAACATGCGAGGCTAGAAAATTATGCCCAGACTAGCTATAAAATTTATCGTTATTAATGGTAAGCAAGGTATTGGAGACTGAAATAGTTAAATCAATAAAGCGAAATTAATGTATCGGTCAAGGTTTGTGAATCAGTTCTTTAAACCTTAAAATGGTTTATAAACAACTTGGGGTTTATTTATAAACGATGATTAAAGTTATGAGACGTTTAAACGTCAAAAATGTATGGTTTAACAGTCGCTAATCATTACTCAACCTTAGGCAACGTTTATGAATAAAGGAGCTTATGACTACCATTTATTTGTTTACGCGACAAAACTAACTTATAGATTCCGAAGCAAAAATTCGCGTTTGGTACGCCAAATTACTAAATAAATACAAAAAAAATTGACAATATTCATGTGAGCGGCCTTAATTTCGTTATCAATCTATGTTAGTGTTTATTGTAGACTCCATGGATAGAATATCCGTCCACTATCCGTGTCACTAAGCGAAATGAATTATTCATGACGCATTGCCGCCATTATGGTCACTACAATATAACCACCGTTTAGTGGTAACATTTCAGCCACATTTTTGATAATAGCAGTTCAAACCTAAACACTATTAATCGGGATGACGGGTGAGGTTCGCACGGGCCATTTTTAACGCGACGATTTTTAATCGCTCACTTGATTTCCAACTCTCGGTGTTGAGCCGAGCATTGAGAATCCAATGCATCCCAGCGCGTCAAAAAAAAAGCTGTTGGATTTTCAACTCTCGGAGCTAGTAGTAGAGGAGGCAATGATGCTAAATGGGGATTTACTCGAGCGTCGTGGGGACCTATTGGATTGTGAAGATTAAATGCTAAAAAAAATCAAGTAATAAAAACTAAAACCCAACTACGACTTAAAAGGTATAAACAAGACACCACAGACAGACAAATTAAAAATCCGGAGTCACACGTGTTAGGGCATAAATCGAACAGATTACGTGTGACTCCGGATTTTTAATTTGTCTGTCTGTGGTGTCTTGTTTATACCTTTTAAGTCGTAGTTGGGTTTTAGTTTTTATTACTTGATTTTTTTTTTAATTCTTTTGGGGTTATAATATATATATTTTTGAAATGTGCTCATTAAGCCCTTTCATTTGATACCCAACATGGTACGATTAAACCATAATTTTTTTTAAGTTCCTCACTTTATGTCCTCTAGAGGGCGCCATTTTTAATTTAATGTGACTTCACATAGCCTATAACCAGCGGACAATCACGACGCTTCTAACGATACCTCATTTGTCAAATTGTGATAAGTGGTTTGGAAGATAGGAGGGAACAGATGAACATACATACATACATACATACATACATACCGGTCAAAATCATAACCCTCCTTTTTTCTTCGCCGTAGTCGGGTAAAAAGAAAAAAAGGTTATGTGAAGTAATAACTAATCTGATCGGCTGCCCTAGGCGTTTGCCCCTATGTACAGGGCTCAGGTATGGTGGGAGTACTTCACAAGGTACAAGGTTGCCCCCCGTATGTTATTCTGCCGCGCTCGAGTAACTCCCGAAATCCCCGCTTGGGCTCCCATACCATAGATAGTACGCGCACTGGATTTTCAATCCAGTGCGCGATGAAAAAATAATGAAAACAAAATACTTGTAAAATCGGATAAATGGTTCTCTAGTTATGGCGGACAGAGAAACGTTATATTCGAAAGGAAGTATACATACATTTATTGCCGCCTTTGGAGCTAAACGACATAATGATGAGGGTGGCGTAGCTGACGAACAGTGGGCTGACAACCACCGTGTAGGACAGCGGGAGTCCATCGTCCAGCTTGTTCGTTAATAGCACCTGTGGATCATATTTTTTTTTAATTTTGTTTAAGTACTAACAATAGTTTCAAAGTTTTTGTATGCTAACCTTTGGATCTAGTTGCAAGTGTCCCAAAATAAATAATTTTAAATTTTAATAAAATCATTGAACAGTATTAGATTTAAACTAACTAACCACAGAACGTAAGTTCTGTTATAATTACATCTCTCTAGTGCCCGTTTTTATGATTATTTCCTATGAATAAAAGAGTCGTGATACGAACCTGAAACACTAATATAGGTATGACTGTGAACGTGTAAGCTAGCGCCGAGTTAAAGCTTGTCCGCCGCTGTTGTACGTTGACCTCGGGCGTTCGGAGCAAGATGCCAGCGAATATAATGCTGTATAAGACCCCTGGGAATAGAAGGCATGCTTTTAATGATTAATGTATCAAAAATCTCAAATAAATAATGAGTATTACAAAAAAGGTGGTTTTACGATTCCCAATAATCTTGGGCTGATGATAAAGTCTTGGTATCTTTTGAGTGCGAAAATAGACGGGCGACCAAGGGGTCGCCCGTAATTGTGTAATTGTATTGTATTGTGTAATTCAAGGGAATTAAAAGATAATCTATGAATAATGGTAAAGTATTAGCATTTAGATTGTATTAGTACTATCAGATCATTTTTATCAGCTAATGTACTAATCTTATTTATGAATAATGTGAGTTGAAGTGGGTGGCACGTGGCTACTAATTAGTTTAGCTTTATAGATCAAATATTTTGAAATTTGTGTAAAGAAACAATATTAGTATTTACTAAGTATTCCATGTGTCTTTGACAGCTCGCGACTCTATAGCTTTATGTGTGCCTCGCAAAATACGCGGTTTGGACACTAGCCCGTATTTCCCACATTTGGGCCTTTTGATATTCATCATGAATTACATAGACTAATCTCTTTTTTATCAGGTTTTAAGTTACTGTAGTTCTAGTGACCAATAGAAGATTCGGTTTCGGTTTTGGCCATTTTCGCCCGAACCTTCGACCCCAACCGAAACTGCCGTTCGTGACCGGTTGGTTTTGATGGAATAGGAACGACTAACAGATATATAGACACCACAGACTAATGGGGTACCTTTTTGTACAAAGCCAAAAAAAAAAATGGTCTCTTTATAAATAGCAGTCATTTAGGTCCTTAACACACATGCTGTTTTTAATATCAGCTAGTAGTAAAGTTCGCTTTCCGGAAGATTGATACAAGCATTAAGGGCAAAACCAGATGCATCTTAGCGACTGTTACAAACCTACGAAAAACGGATCTCAGAAAATAGTGTCTATTTAGCTAACTTTTAACTGGAAGAGGAGCCGAATATTCGGTTACGGTTTTGTTTCGGTCGGACAATAGTTCTAATACTAAAGTACCCTAAAAAAAAACATTAATAAAGCCGTACATACACTCACCTACAAGACTGAGGCACATCAGTATCCACAGAGGCACAAACACGACCTCCCACGACCAGCTTATGAACTCGTCCAACTTGAGCGCCAGAAATATGAACTGGAGTATATTTACAGCACAAAATAGTTCCAACTGTAACAAAAAGTTTTAAGTAGAAATGTTTATTTATTTTTAGCCAACTGCGGCGAAGCCAAAGAAGGAGGGCTATGTATTTAACCTGCAAGTATGTGTGTATATCCGTCTTATGTTCCTTCGTAACTACTAAACGGCTGAATCGATTTTGATAAATGCTATGTCGTTACATTCTGCTTTATTGCGCGAGTGTCACTGGGTATATTAAAAAAACAAAACGGCAGATTTTAGGCGCAATAATGGATGTGGTAAAATAAAACTGTCCAGAACCTATCAGGTGGGGTAACAAAAAGAAGAGTTTTAAAAATGATTACAAAAATATATTATTATACAAATTATAAATGTTTAAATGTAATTTGGAATGAGAAATTATAAAAACTAGAAAGCTGAAAATAAAAAATAATTTTTAATTAATAGTATTTTGGTATTGCAGGCCACAAACAGAAGTTTCACCATTTTTCAGGTTATTGGTTTGTCCCAGCCTGCGATACCAAAATTCTATAATTTACAATGCTTATTTTTAAATTACTTTTACTTTTGAACTCTATCTTATCATTGCAATAGGTGCAACCCTATAACGTGCAGCCAGCAATCTGACTGTCAGAATGGCATTAGAATCAACATTTTATGATTAATATTAATGGCACTGGGTGGCTTGTGCATTTGGGGGAACTTTTTCGAAACAATTTTTTTAAACATGTAACATAATCAACATTAGATAAAAATACTATCACTATTATCTGATTGATGTTTTGAATTCATAGTCCAATTAATTAATGTTATCAAAACAATCAATTATTGGACTTTGATACATGTACTATTTACCAACAAAATATATTGATTGATAAATAGGTCTTGAGTTCAAATATTATTGCCTACTATTGCAAAATAACGATTTAATCTTTAGATTAAATATGTGAGGAAATGTGGAATCACATACTTAGCATCAGGAAATGACCTAAACCTTTACATAAAAGGAATAATTTATACAAACCTCATAGCTACGATCATGTTTCACAGACCATATACAGATGGCAATGGAAACTATGCTTATGAAGATAAGTGGTATAAAAACCAGTATCCAAACATGGCGGCCGGTGGTCAACTGGTCACAGACAAGCAACTCAAACATAAGCAGAATTAAGTGAATGGCAAGACTTATCAGCATAGCCTTGTAATGGATGTAGGCTTCACCCTCCAACCTGAAAATAAAGATGTTTTTAAAGATCATATGGGATAGAGAGATCATAATGGAAGATCATATTTTCTTTGAATCATATTTTAGTTGAAAGTTCTTCAGTGACATTGAATAATTATTAAATAGCTTGTATGTATTGATACCAAACTATTAATAGGTAACAAAAAATATATTCAAGATTCAAGGTAAACAATATTATAACTGGAAGGACCTTTCCTTTTTTTAATGTAACTCTGTTCACTGTTTTTATTTTGATTGTATGTTGTATGTGTCAAGACTTGAAATCCAGTTTAAGTTACATAATAATGTAACTTAAACTGGATTCAAGTCAAGTCTTTGATTAATGTTGAACCACTTACCTGAAGTGAGGGTACTGCCACCAAACATATGTGCCAACTGTGGCACCAAGAACTACAAGAAATTTCCACACCCATATTGGCGTAAATACGGCCCAGTACGACCATGATATAGAGTTATCTAACTTTAAAGCTAATAATGCAGTGAATATCAGCAAACAGCTGTGAACCACGAATTTGCTGTGAAAAACAAAAACAATATAATAACAACTTTACGAATTATCTACCAATCATTTCAATAACATAGAAATTTTAACACGTTACCTAGGATTAAAATCCTGAAATAAAGTTTGTAAATTCATTTCCATACACATTCGTAATGTGAAATGTTTTTAACATCTCACTTTAAACAAAGCAAGTCTTGATGACTGAATAATTTAGATTTATTCGTTATTATTCTTACAAATCACAACACAAGAGCCATTCCATTTTATCAGCTGCAGACACAGATAACTATATACAGCAGATAGAAATAGAAACCACAGACTACAAAATGTTATTGCAGTTATGTCAAAATGTGTTCACCATTTTGTACTGCACATACACCACGACAATGCCACATGCCACCATTTTTCCAGTGTTAGTGAGAGACGGAGCTATACAAGGCCGCTAGCACCATCCTTTTTTCGCAGTGGAATAATGATGGTAATAATACTTCATAGTCGTGATGAAACCATTACCACTATAAATGATGAAACCATGAGTTATTGTTATGACAACAGCAAAATAAAGCAATGGTTACAAACTGGCCAAAGATACGTGGACTTGTTCATAACACACAGAGTCTAAAAATACCCATCACAAACTAGGTAGGTAACACAAAATAATTGCTGGGAAACGACTTTTATTTTTGGTGTGAAAAATCGCTGTTCACGGTAGTGTGCAACGTAACCGACCTCGGTGAAGTTAGCCGCACGATTTCATTATTATGAACTTTTGTTAATGCTAATCGTTAGAGTGGGTTAGAGAGAAAAGAAAAATCGTTAGAGAGTAATTAGTTTTATTTATCAACGATTTTAATTACTTTTGTGACATTGGCCCCCATTCCCGCAAAAATGGACGTAGACGTAATTTTTTTTTTTTTATAGTTTGAGAATCGTTAGAGAGAGATAGAGTTAAAAAAATCATTAGTGTTAATATTTTAATTAAAATTAAATTATTTCTGAGAACGCGTTTTACCCTAGGACCTGAGCAGGTTAAAAATTAGAAACGTGCCGCCTCGATAGGGGATAGGGGAGGAAGGAGAGGGGGGAAGGGTTAGTAGATCCCCCCACTCCCCCCTGCCGAAGATACATAGTTTTTTTTAAATGATTTTTAAATATGACAAATCTCTTATATGCTGGGGCCACACTAACGGACTATCGCGATAGACGTTAACCGTTGGTGTACTACACCACGACTTACCTCGAGAATTTGTCAACGGCATTTACATTGGCGTTTGAAGTTGGGTGATTAATAACTCTGGTGGCGGCATTTTAGGCAGATCAAAGAGATTTACCGCGAGAATTATTGCATTGAATGAAGCGGCCACACTTACATTTCTCTCTGTGCACCGTGAGCGCGAGTAGTACCGTGAGTAGCAGGTACTACTGATACATGACATGATGCAGAGGAACGATAAAGTTATGAGTGGTAAAGTTGTGTATTTGATCAACGATCATTTCAGTGATACCTGATAAGAATACGAAATATTGTTGGTAGTTTCAATTTGATTCGGTACTTATAGTGCATCATTTATGCTCAAAACACACAAAAATGGGTGCTTGTCGTTTTTAACCCACAGACGGAAAAAGAGGGGTGTTATAAGTTTAACGTGTGTGTCTGTATGTAACATCGAAGCTGCCAAACGGCTGAACCGATTCTGATATTTTTTATTTTGCTTGAAAGGTGACTTGATAGAGTGTTCTTAGCTATGATTCAAGAAAATCGGTTCAGCCGTTTGAAGATTATCAGCTCTTTTCAAGTTGATGAATGGATGTGAGCATCTTCCATAGGTCACATCGATTCGAAAGGACATGTCCAAAAATGGTATTTTATTATTCAATCATTCTAACCAGGATAAGTTAAATATATTTGGATAGACATCCCAAAAAGTAGTAGCTCTAACTGTATCATGCAGTAGCTGTACCCTGCGCTTTCACCCGCGTAGGTCTCGATCCCGTGTAAATATAGGGATAAAACTTATCCTATGTCATTCCAGGTCATGGTCTACCCGTGTGCCCATCCTCTCCTCTCTATCTATAGTAGGGAACGTCGCGATGGCGCGGCGTCGGCCGGCGTAGAACGGTTCGCGTATTGCATTTTTATACTCGTGATAACTTCGAAATTAAATGTCCGATTCGAATGAATTAAAAATTATTTTACTGCTACATAAATACCCTTGATGTTAAAACTATTTATTTGAATAAGAATTAATATAATGTTGATAAAACTCCTTCGCAAATAATGCATTAATTTGTAACAAATTTGATTACCATAAAAATGGTTATAGTGAGTCAATCTTAAAAGATAGACATATGCTGCCGCGGACTTTTTTTTATATTTAAAGAGGAACAAATCCATGATACATGATATTTGCGTAACTTAAACCGGTTATGAAACGCACGCAACAGAAGCTCTCAAAAAGGAATAATTTTTCCCGATTTTGCAACATTTTTCATTTCTTCTCTGCTTCTATTGGTCGTAGCGTGATGTTATATAGCCTATAGCCTTCCTCGATAAATGGACTATCCAACACAAAAATATTTTTTCAATTCCAACCAGTAGTTCCTGAGATTAGCGCGTTCAAACAAACAAACAAACTCTTCAGCTTTATAATATTAGTATAGATTATAATATTAGTATAGATTTTTAAGGATTACCAATTTTGAGAAAAATCGTTTTTTAATTTTTTTATTTATTTTAATCTTATGTACACACAGTAAAATACAAAATAGATACGACATAGTTAAAATATGAGTACAAAGGTACTGCTTATTTCTTAAGAAATAATTAATTTAGTGTTAATTTACTCCTAAAACGAACAAACTTTTCTAATTATCTAGGGTAATAAAGTGAACACACCCCAGAAAATAACAAACTTTTCAAAATTGACACATGGTAGGGTACTGTCATTAGAGTCTGTGCGCGTCTTTTCCCCTGATTGTACAGTACTTTACCTACTTACATGATTGTTTATTGATTGTGTTTTCTGTCAGTGTCAAAGTAAGTGAATGTCTTGTCAATGCTGTAGTGTCAATCTCTCTCTGAGCCGGATGGATTTTGCACCTACTGCATTATAAAATACACTGAAATCTTGAATAATTTGTGAAGAAGCTGTAGGCACTATACGTATTTGATAAAAGTTAATTTAAACTTTTGAAATTGCTTAAATAATATGGCTTCGCCGTCACCGAAGTCACCGGAACAAAGTGAAAAGACAAAACAATACGACCGGCAACTTCGCTTATGGGGAGACCACGGCCAATCTGCACTTGAACATGGACATATTTGTTTGATAAATGCCACGGCATTGGGTACTGAAGTATTAAAATCTATAGTCCTTCCTGGTGTTGGCGCAATAACTATAGTTGATGATAAAACCGTAAGTGATGAAGATATTGGGAGTAATTTTTTCTTGGAGTGTTCTAGTAAAGGCATGAATAGGGGATCAGAGACCCTGCGGTTATTACTAGAATTAAATCCGGCTGTACAAGGTCATGCAGTTCAGGAACCACCAGACCAAATTCTCAAAGAAAATCCTGATTTTTTTAAGTCTTTCACTGTAGTTATAGCTACCACACTTGGAGAACAGACGATTCAAGATCTATCCCAACATCTGTGGGATATCAATGTTCCACTAATCCTGTGCAGATCTATTGGGTTTCTAGGATCTTTCAGAATTCAGATGAGGGAACATGCAGTAATTGAAACTCACCCTGATAATGAACAAACTGATTTAAGGTTAGATTATCCATTTCAAGCATTGTCTGAATTCTTAGATAGTTTTGATATAGATGCAGTTGATTTGAAAGACCATGGTCATATACCTTGGATTGTAATTATATACAAAGCTGTTAAAAAATGGAAAGGCAGTAATCAAAATCGCTGGCCAATGAGTAGAAAAGAGAAGAATGAGATCAAAGCTATTATTGAAGACTTTGTTAGAAGAGATGAGAATGATATTCCAATCAATGAGGAAAATTTTGAAGAAGCCCTAAGGGCAGTTAATACTGCTTTAATGCCCACATTTTTGCCTGTAAAGAGCCAAGAACTTTTATACTGCAGTGCTGCTACCAATTTAACAAAAGAAAGTACCCCTTTCTGGATCATGTGTTCTGCGTTGAGAGGATTTGTCGAGGGTGAAGGAAAAGGAAAACTCCCTGTGAAAGGTGTTTTGCCAGATATGACTGCTTCAACAGACCACTATATCAAATTACAAAATTTGTATAGAACACAAGCTGCTATGGATACAGAAATAGTGTACAGAAAAGTGCAACAAATTGTTGCCCAATTACATTGTGACACCATCAGTGAAGCTGATGTGAAATTGTTCTGTAGACATGCACATGACTTGCATCTTATTAGTGGATCAAGCATTGCTTCAGAGTATCAACTGACAAGTTCGGTGGCATCTTATATAGCCAGGTATTTAGAGGAGCCTGATGTTATGATGGTCCATTATGTTTTATTAAGAGCAGCTGAAATGTTTGCATCAGAACATTGTAGAGCTCCAGGTGAATCAGAACCTGAAGGTGACACTGCTAAGTTGAAGGCTTGTGTAACTAAGCTTCTTAGTGATGTGTCATGCTCTCCTTTCCCAAAGGATGATCATGTTCATGAAATGTGTCGGTATGGAGGAGCAGAAATACATACTGTGTCAGCCTATTTAGGTGGCTGTGTTGCTCATGAAGCTATCAAAATTGTTACCAAACAATATAAGCCAGTGAATAATACATTTATATATGATGCCGCTTCAACTAATACTGCTACATTTACATTTTAAATGAATACTCAATTGAAAATAAATTATTATAAAACAAAATATGGGATTTTATTATGTACTTATTGGACTCGGTCAGGGATAAAAATAAAATCTAATGAATGCTATTGTTCAAATACTTTACTATGAATTCAAGGATTTCATATATTTATTTATTTATTTATTTAACAGTACATAAAAATCAAGTAGATACAAAATGTCTACTTTGTCAAGTTAGTATGATGAAAAAACGATATTGATTTATGTGATAAAAATCAATATTGCAGGGTGACAAGTATAAATAAACAGTGACTACAATATAATTCTTCAAAGTTGTGTATTTAGTTTGGATATAAACCACTTTAAAATCTTACAGTCAAAATATAAAAGAATTGGTGAAAATATTTCATTAACAATTTTTAACACATAAATTAGATAAACATATTATCACATGACTAAAACATAATTGAAACAAACTATACATTTGGCTAAATCCTCATGGATGGCAATAGAAGGTTACACCATTTGCTTTAAATATGCTTGAGACAGCATGGCCTCCAGAAGTATGTAACACAACGTTGAGAATTTCTCTTTAGATACCTACTTATTTCACCTAAGCCATAACTTCAATCTCAATGCATCTACACCATTAAGATAATATCGAAATAAGCGTTTGTCCCGCACAAAGCCGAGATTCTCATAGAGCTTCAGTGCTGGTTTATTTGTGATTTCAGTTTCTAAAACTACTTCATCCGCATTGTCATTTATCATTGCCTGAAACAAACATTTAGGATTAATACTACCTAGAAAAATACATGATGACTAGTAGAGAACTATGGAAGACAAAGACATATTGTGCTAACTCCAAATAAATTGCAATAAGGGTAAGAGAATGATGATGACTCTCTAGCTAGAAAAATAAATTTATCAAAAAGCAATTAGAAACCAATTACTCCAAATTCAAATTCTTTATTGCGAACTAAGTGTACAGAATTTGGAGATTTTAACAATAGTTAGGTTCTTAAAACTTAGTTGCCTGTTAAGGCATTGCAATTTAAATGGTTATAAATATTAAATTAAAAATTAAACAATTAGAATTAATCCAATTAGAATTGGGTAGTAAATGATTAGTAGCAACATTTCCACCAGCC
Organism: Lithophane semibrunnea; assembly: GCA_947363905.1. NCBI lineage: Eukaryota > Metazoa > Arthropoda > Insecta > Lepidoptera > Noctuidae > Lithophane > Lithophane semibrunnea. The sequence goes on from OX376198.1 coordinate 9,841,294, forward strand.
TAAATAGAACACTACAATTGAAGGGTGTGTCATACATACAAGGTCAATTTGATGCATGTATGGTAATATTATAAATTGGAAAGCTAGTTTGTTTGTTTTTTTCTTTGTATGTTACGCTTTCATGCAAAAATGGCTGAACGGAATGAAATTTGGCACATGGGTAGACCAGGAGCAGGACATAGGCTACTTTTTATCCAAGACCGCAGACTAAATCACGGGCATCAGCTAGTAAATTAATATTCTTAAATTTTATATACATAAACCATAAATACCTGTATTGCTTTTCGAACCAGTCTCGAGCCAATCTTTCTCTTTCTGTATTTTTCATCAACAGCTAACATAGCAATGTAGCCTCTTTTTACAACATTGCGATGCATATCTAACTTACAAACAATGGCACCAATGCACTTCCCTTCATGAGTTGCTAAAAAGCAAAGCTTAGGCCAGTTGTGTATAAAATATCTATAAGTATAGATGGAGTAGGGTTCTGACAAATCTTTTTGTATAAGTCTCATGATCTCTGGCATTTGTAGCTCAGATTCGTACGATATTATTTCAATTTCATCTTGAGGTTCTTGTTCCTCATTGCTGATAGCATTTTCGAGGTTTTCTAAAGCATCATCGAAAATACACCTGCCTGTTTGTTGAACAGTGTCTTTGCATTCTCGTTGACATTTTCCACCACTACACTGTACACTATTTACATCTTTCACGTCCTCGCTCGGAGCATCTTCTTGAGTTTCCGATTTATCCTTCAGAACTTCGGGACTACCGTTTGGATGATCACTAGTTCCATTAGTTAGGTTACTATTGATGTTAATAATATGAAGAGTATTGGCTAACGTATCGCTTAAATTCTCTTGATTAGATATACTTATTTCGTCCGGATTTTCAGAAGGATCTTTGGCCTTTTTACTTTTGTTTTTCATATTCGTGCTTTTTTGACTGCACTTCATATTCTGAACATTTTCTTCGGTAAGTTGATTCATATTGACGTTATTCTAGCTATAATTATTTACACATTCAAACGATTATAAGCTCATATAAATTGCACATAAGCTTTTATAACGATACATACATCTTTTTCTTGTCAAAATTGTAGAAGAGTATCACCGACATCTTGGTAAGTATAAAAGCAACAGTTCCCATAAAAACTTGATCTGACTGTATCTATGTGCGTTCTTAGGATAAAGTAGACATAAATAAATAAAATAATGAGACAATAAATAAGAATTCTGAAAATATTTCTTGAAAATATACGAAATTTGTAATAAGTCCAATGCCTTCCACAATCACATTGCAAAAAAATATCAGTCGCATTACAGTACCTTAAAACTGTAGTTGGTTAGGCGTCGTTATTCATTTATTCTTTGAGGAATACATAAGCAAACAGCCAAAGAAAGAAAATTCCCAATGCTTAAATTCCGGAATAGAATATTGGCCTGAAACGCAATTCAGTGTTACCAAAAACGACAAGGTGTTGCTACAAAAACAAACTTGCTGGTGCTTCCGATAGTATGTACATTGATTTATCAGAAGTTTTACCAAAATAAGCATCGCATTCATCATCATCTGCCTAGCTTTTTCCCAACCATGTTGGGGTCGGCTTCCAGTCTAACCAGATGCAGCTGAATACCAGTATTTACATGGAGCGACTGCCTATCTGACCTCCACAACCCACTAACTGGGTAATACGATACCCCTTGGTAAGACTGGTTGTCAGACTTTCGGGCTTCTGACGACCCGTAACGACTGTCAAAGATCCACAAATGACAGCCGGGACCAACGGCTTAACGTGCTTTCCGAGGCACGGAGGAGTCTCGTTTTCTAAAGATGGTCACCCATCCACAGACCAACCCCGGCAAGCGCAGCTTAACCTGATGGATTGACCCGTGCGGCTGTTATTACGTAGCCACGAGCCCCACAAATAAACAAGCAAAAAAAAAAAAAAGCATCGCATCCATTGCTTTAATATTCTATTCTAGCTCCTTATATAAAAAGTAACGATGTATGAAGTTTATGTATTTTTAATAAAAATGAAGGTATTTTATATGATAGGTAATATTTTATAGTAAGAGAGGAATCTATGAAGATTTCCCAAAAAAAATTACTTTTATTATGTGGTGTTGACACGAATCACCTGTTAGCTTGTTAAATGGGTGATAGACATGCGTACTTAAAGTACGCGGTCTTTAAGTTCGCGACCTTACTCGGCTCGCCGTCGGTGACACACGTGAAGCTTGCTCAAAATTTAATTGTCATATTGGCTCGCGGCTCGTGACGATGACAGACGCAGACGGGTGAGTAAGCTCGCCGAGCGATAAGTACGCGTACTTGCACGCATGTCTATCACCCCTTTTAGAGTCCGCGCCACCACTGAAGTCCCTATGATGCGGCGCTAGTGTCTATGTCATTGCATCACATTGCATAAAAAAAACGTAGTTCCTCAATTTACCGCGGGCCTACTTTTGTGGCGCGCACTCTAAAACGGGTGATAGACGACGTGCGAGCAAGTACGCGTACTTATGGCTCGGCGAGCTTACTCGCCCGTCTCATCGCCGCGACCCGCGAGCCGCGAGCCAATTTGACAATTTAACAATGAAATTCTTAGAAAGCTTCACGTGTGTCACCGACGGCGAGCCGAGTAAGGTCGCGAACTAAAAGACCGCGTACTTTAAGTACGCACGTTTGTCACCCACTTAATTATGATTTTCCATAGACAAATTTATAGGTATAATCTGGAAAAAACTACAACCGACCATGTTCACAAAAATCTCACTCTAGTCTCTGTTATTTAAAAAGCGGGTAGTTTGAATTTTTGCAGGAAGTTAAATGGGTAGCATTGTTTAATTTAATCGTTTACTGCCCTAAGTATCTATGTATGCTTAGTGTGGATAAATAGGAGGATTTTCTTCTTGGATGTAGGAAAGAAAATCCACTTCCACCTCATCTACAACAATACCTATTTATATAACGAGTGGGTGGTTATAAAGACAAATTATGAAATGACATGGATTTTATGTATGTCATAGGGTGCTTTAAAAATTCCATTCGGCAGAATGTGGATACGATTTTGTGTAACCGATATAGAATTGTATGAGTACGTATGCCTTTAAACTATACATTACAAGCATGCAGTCTATACCTAAGTAGTTCAACTAAGCGCCGAACGCCTTGTTGACGTCATGAATAGAATCAACATGGCTGTTATGCGACTAAAAGCGCGCGCGTGTATCGCCGCGGTAGGTGGTGTGCTTCGTTCTACTAGTACTCGACTCGATCGACTCGAGAAGTCGAGACTCGAGACTCGAGTTCAGTACCCGGTTGACAGCCGGTGAGGCGGCGGCGTGACGTGGTACTCCAAGCGTGATATACGCGCACGCCGCCTCTGCGCGATTTTCTATAAATTGTAAATAAATTTTGTATACAAAATATATAACGTGCTAATGAAAAAAACATTAACTATTTAGTGTGGATTACCCAAGCTGTTTTTAAAAACAATAGTGTTGTTTATTTATACGGAACACGTTATATTTTAGTGTCTTTGATACGATTTACTCTACTAGGGAGTAACGAATCGCGTATTTCACAATCAAAACATGTATTTATTAATTGAATGACGTATTAGAGGATTAAACGTTCGTTCAATACTGTGTGCTTGATAACTCGCTCTAATTTTAGTGTGCGTTAATGACTGCCTTCGATGAATATAAAAAAAAATGTGTTACGGTTGATTTTATATAAATCGTCCGAAGTGTTAAAAAAATCATTTGGAATTTGATGATTATAATATAATCAACAATGGCGGACCGTGAACGTCCTGCGAAAACCCCCATTAGGGTGGGTTTTTATGACATCGAGAGGACCATTGGCAAGGGAAATTTTGCCGTCGTTAAGTTAGCACGACATCGAATAACGAAGACTGAGGTAAGAGATAGTACAAGCAATCGATAACTTCGACACCTAATGCACATGGAGCATGCCTACACTACATGTACAGGATGCTTGGTTGAAGGGCCGATAGTTACTTAATTTTTTTGAGGGATTGCTGGTCCTTTGCCAGCACTAAATTGTTATAGTTCGTTTTTGAAATGTTTTTTTTTTCATAATTTTAAAGCGGGAAGCACATAACTACTAAAATAATTTTCTAACTAAAAGTACTTACTAACATAAATTTAATTGCAGTTTACACCAAAAATTGTTGCGTTCAACATTTCAACCACAAACATGTTGAGACATTTTTCGGGTAGGTAGTAAAAAAAACATTTTTTTATCTCAATTACCTACAGGTTTATGCGTGAAAACTAGGATATGACTCTTTAGCCCTAAGAAAATTTTGTCGGTCCTTCTACCAAACACCCTGTATACTACATATTAACAATCGTTAGATAATTATCTAGTTACTTACTAGTAACTACCTATGTACCTAATTAGTTAAATATCTCCAATCCAGTTGAGTTACTGAAATTAATAGACGGTATACTACCTACCCTATTCCTAGATATTTTAAAGATACCTACTTTAAATCAGGATTTTCCAATACCGGAAAATTAAGAACCATGATTATTATAATGTAACATACCTACTCGGAGCATCACCTGGGAAATCCAAGTCTTCATTAAAACATAAAAGATAAACAAACTGAGGTAATTAGGTAGGTAATAAAAACACTTAGTTACCTAGCTACTTACCTTCCTTAAGATAAGCCTTGATAGTTGATGCCATTACACTTGCTCAAAGTAGGTGCGTAGTGTGTACATCGCGGTTTTTACGTCGAATTTTTCTTGTATGAAACAGTAAAAAGGGTCAATTAATATACCTAAATCACATTTTGTTCCGAAATGTTTAATTTCAGTCTCATCGTTATTGGCAGTGCCATAACTCCATAGGTTTTCATTATCGTAAGCAAAAATTGTATATTCTGCACAAACTAAACGCACATTACAAAAAAAAAGAATAAAAAACTTAAACTTTATTTCACTTTCTTACACAATTAAATGATTTTAATCCCAATTCCCATTTAATGTTATTCAGGAAGCTATATTATGCTGTTACTATAAAAATAAACCACAGGATCAATGCCGCACGATTCCGCACTTAATAAATCATACCTACACTGAAAATAACTACGATTTGTAGTCACCATCCTGTAAACCTGTAAACAATGAGCTAATACTCATATTGGCGAAGTAACGCAGGATCTTTCTGACTAACTTGACTGGCTTAGCAGTAATGCGTAACAAGCGAAAGTAGAAACCTAAGCGGACAGTTAATTAAAACAATAGGGGAACTAACAAGTTTATCGACTTGAATGATGACAAACTTGTGGGAATGACGCAAAGCACACTTAATGATGATGAAAAAGCCGTTTGGCAGGTTTCGAAAACTGTAGTGCAAAATGTCTCGAATCGAAAAATAATTTTGAGTGTTGCGAACAGCAGGCTATACCTCGCAGTCACTGAAGTGAAGATATGCATGTACTTATGTTTAATGCAGTTTTTAATGAAAACTTTATTGATATACTGGTTTGACAAATTATATAAATTAGAACTTCGGTATGTTTGTGCGAATAAAACGGCGAATTCAGAGAATCTGATGCAGATAAAGCAAAGCTAATATTAAATTCATATTATTAATACAAAGATTGATAATTCAAAAACGGGCAGAGCTTGGGGTTGCTCTATACAACTTCAAGAAAGAAGACAGCTGAAGCACCCAAATGCAATTATTGCCCGAGCTGGAAAGTATTTTTGAAGGCCATTTGGAAGTGTTTAATGTCCTATGACTCTCAATGGAGCTATAACACATATACCTTTACGAAATAGAAACTGTCAGTGTCAGATGATCTACTCCGCTACAAAATTAGTCACTTTGCTAAGACAGACTGTTATTCTTGATGCTTCTTCCAGAATGGAAATACCCCATCAAAAAACTGTCTGGGATTCGGCACCCTGGATTATGGCCAACCCGACCGAACGACACGAGCAAGAGGAGAAAAATGTTGTTTTGTAACGTTAGGACTCAGAAGAGGCTTCTTTAATTTACATTGCATCATCGGAATAAAGTAAACTAGGTACAATGCAAACGTATACCAGCTCTCCTAACATAGTCAGTCACGTTTCTAAGCCGTATGCCTCAACTTAGTTCAGTTCGGGTACCCATAAGTTTTATTGTAGTTTACTAGTGAAATGTTTGAAAACCATTGTTCAATTGTGTTGTTGTACTTTAGAAGACTTCGCTTTAACAGAACTTGAACTTAAAGTATTGATTGAGAAATTAATATTCGTCTTGAAACCGACATACCTTGTAAATTGACTAGAGCAACAAATGTATGCCAACGTCCTATCTCAGTGGCAAGTACCTACATAGCAACCAGGCGGGTGATACAGAATGAACGATTGAGTCTTCGGCCGTTTGGTTACCAAGTCTTTCTTTCCTTTTCTCAGTACGTGCGCTCTAAAATGTTAGGTCCACACTAAAGTCACGATTTCCGTCCTCAAAATAGTTTCAATAAGAAAAGTTCAGAATTTTTCACCTACATTTTTAAAGAAGCAATGGAACTCGAAAAGTAATTTTACTCAAGAGCGATAGGAGCAAAATGTCGTTGCAAAGGTCATTTTCTATTTGTAAACTTCAAACTGAAGTATGTTTGTAGCAGATACGGTGGACGCAGATTGCATTTTACGTAGTACTTTACTGTATATATACAATCCGATGATGATTTGAAATAACTTTTAGCACATAAAGAAACGATGGAAGAAGCCTTTACACGAGTATTGTATGATGCAAGAGAAAAGTTGGCTCAGACAGTTTAATATTTTTGGTTTTGATAATTGCTTCCCTTGTTCTCTTTAGACCATAATGAAGTAGAGTATCTTGGTTTTTTTTTTAAATTATCATACCTAATTTACGAACGAGCAGCGTTCATTTAAAGTTTTCCTCATAATAATTTTAAATTCCCATCTAAGGCTCGTATTGCAATTTCAAATTGCTAAAGCCAAACGATGTTTCAATCTTCAACTGAGAAATTTCAATAGCTATCAGGTATAAAAGACTACTTACAGTCGTACGAGTCTATGGCATCGAAGTGGGTCATTGGCCGAATACTGTACATCGTCGTCGGCGTCGCTGTGAATGACTCACGGCGCACGGCCTGCGTTTATGAACGACTTTTTAACTGGCGATTACATCGATTTCAGGGTTTCTGCTACTATAAAGCAAATTATAAATAAAGACTTTTGTTTAGAATCGACGATGAAGATGACGCACCACAGAAAGTGACTTACGAGGACGCGACGTTGAATGAATGCACCAAAATAACAGAACGGACGCCCTCGGCCTTCACTGGTGCTTTACTGTGTTTGATATGCAGATGGTTACCTTTTAACAAGTTTAGATACCGTGAATCCGGTTTAATGTTTACACAATCCTATGTAGGATGCGTTTGTTGCTTTGATATATAAAAAAATATACATGTGGTAGAACTGTTATCAGAAACGTAAAAGTTTCTTTGACTTCTTCAAGTCAAAGACTAGGTATAGGTATGCCAGCAACCTAAGGTCTTCACCTTAGGTTGCTGGCATACCTATACCTAACTCAACGGCTGTTCAACAATTTAAACTTATGAATTAACAAGTAAATTAGTGAGCAGCTCCGAAAACCGGTGTAAATATAAACAAAGCGCCAAAAAGGTAATTTGAAAAACTTGGCGAAACGTTTCGTTTCGAGGAACGCAGCTATCAATCAGTGATTCAGCGTAGTCGGTTGGATGAGGTCGAAACGAGCGCCGGCGGCGGGCTGCCGCGTCCAGAAATACCACGGCATCGACCTTGCCTTCGGTGCACGCATCGTGTTGTTTTTATTATTTTACTTTTTTCAGTGCGAGCCGTTAACACCAAGGTGACGGCCAGACATTCGACGCTCCGAATGTGGAGTCACCGGATTCGTAGTTCAGATTGAGAAACATTTCATTCAGTTGTAACATAACAACGTATGTGACCTATGTTCAGTTGTATTCTTAAATATCTAATCATATTTGATAATCTTCAGTGGGTAGCGTGTATGATGTTATGTATATCTTGACGTCTCTATATGTATACGACAGGCAGTTAACGCAAATGCCACACAAACAATCCATCGTGGTGTAGAATTGATAAACGATGTGTGCCTAGACAGTTTGAATCATTGCGTTGCGCTTGGTAAAATAAAGAAAGCGTGGTCAGCAAGGAGATGCGTGATCGGCACTGCGTCTGGCGATTATTTTGCCAGGAAATCATATAGTATGGCACGCGCTCCGTTTAAACTGCTTGAAAAATGTGCGCTTGACGCAAATGCGTTATCTATTTTGGAGCTCTGCGTCAGTCGCTGGTTGTTATCTACACTTTGCAGTCTGGCGGTCACCCTCGGTGTCTTCTCCGTCTTAGTTTCGGAACTTTCTCTTTATATTTTGTCCATACATGATTATGTACATATTGAACTATTCATAGATATGTTGAAACTACTCGCACTTGGATCCATTTATCAACAGATAATTCAACCTGATAACGTGGAGACACGCGTGTTTGTTTGCTCTCGATAAGTAGTTATCTCCTGTTATGACGTCAATTGATCATTTTGAATTGAAAATGGCTGTAATAAAATTGTATGTTAGGAAAAGATCTCTTTAATTGGCGTACTTATGTGTGGTGACGTATTGCTGAAGTGTTTCAACTGCGGCTCAGTATTACGAGCCAGCCATATACTTAGGCTTCATTCATTTTGCAGTCATTAATACCGAATGCGAATTGGCCATAATAAGTAACAATGTAGAATGCACCTTGCATTGCTCACAGTTTTCCTTTTTTGGTATGTTACTCATGTTAGTTTGTATAAACAGACATATAGGAAAGTAACAGGGAAGCAGACAAGACCTAACAAATTGAATGCTCCGTGTGATGTCTCCCGTTTTTATCCTTGAAAAAGTCGTCTGTAGTGGTCCGGACGACATGATGGAAGGGGGGCACTAGAATGGAGGGTACTACGCTTCCCCGACGTCGCGTCGCTTCGTATGTACTACATTTACTAGAAGTTGCCTACTCTTCTGTCCATTGTTTTGAAATGCGTAGGCAGAAGACTAATGGAACAACTTTCCGCAGTTGACGGGTGTGAAAATATTTAAGTTACAGATGTAGAATTTAGGCATCACGAAGAGAGTTTTCAATCACTTATTAAAATTATTTGGAATTGAGATTAACGAACCTTTGGCTGCCCTAATAGCAATATCCATATGTAAATTAAATAAGTACACATTTTGTATTTTGACCCCAGCCCCCAGCTTATTTTGATCACACTCTACACGCGTACATACGTTTCCATTTTACTCTACGTTGTAAAATCTTATCTTCTATTCACAACCAACGTTTATCAAAAGATACTTTTTACCGAACAGCATTTTGTGAATTTCCTTTACACCCTTGCTAAGGATTGTTAGTAGAGGAGAAAATGAATATTATCTGTCTTCCTCCCACGTATGCTGTCTCGCTTTGGCGAGTATATTGATCGTCGTCTAGACTTGTTGATTGTGCTGAAGGGCTTAACGTCCCTGAATTCGCTGCTTGGACTCCTGATTAGGAGCTAAAATATGTGATTTATTTTCGAAGACTTATGAATCCAATCTCCGAAGAACACTTTTTGAAGAGCTCAATATTGTTCGAGTTCTACTGCAACTTTTCAAGAAGGAAATGTTTTCCACGTTTTGTTTTTGGACGCTTTTTCCTTGTTTAATATCGTCTGGTTAATTTTTCTGTTGATCTGTGTTAGTATATATTATATTATATGTATTATAATTCAACTCAAGTGCCTGACAACCACTGTAATCACACTCAGTAGGTACTCACGGATATAATTTATGTTTTTCTGTCGTCATTATCCTTGGTTAATAGTTTGTCATCACTTCTTAGTGTGGATGTACTCGTTTCATTAAAGGCGTCAATAACGACAGCAAGCTAATCAAACATCTCTTCATTGTTAAAATTATCATAATTAAGCGATCCAAATTCGCTGTTAATTATGATAAATTGTGACATGAATACATGATTAGATGAATAACATATGCAGAGATTAACAGCTGGTATTGACGTAATTTGTATTGTATTGACGGTATGTTTTGATATTAATACTCTTTCCCTATCTCGTAGACAACATATGGTTCAGGTTGATTATGTCTACCTTGCGGACAGGGAAAATGTTAAACCATTTCCAAGTTGGCTAAATGTGTAGGTATTAAAACTGCAATGTTTTTTCCTTTTTTGTTTGGCACAGCCTATGTTAATATGTATTTTATGCTAATACTTCCTGCCTATGTCTGGCAATATTGGAATTGTGCTGTGATACACAATATCCAAAACTCCAAGTCCAAATCAGGTACATGCGACAGAATATTGAAATTTCTAGGAGCACGGTTTCGCAACATGTAACTTTCAATTAAAAACTTCAGCATTAGGTACTTACTACATATTTGTTAAGACCGGATGATATATGTAGATATTATCACTGAACAGACCGCTTTTATCTGTTCTGTGTAAAGTTTAACCTTTTTCATAAGAATACCTAATTGGGTGCAAATGCGGAAAATCTTAATTCAAAATAAGTAAGTATAAGATCTTCAATCTTCTTCGAAATTAACAAAGCCAACATTAATTTGAATGTCAAAGTATGATAATGAAAACTCGAAATTTTGCTCTGAAAACAATTTTAGACCTGTAAGATCACAACAGGAAGCAATGATTATTTAGCATAATTAGCTTATAATGTTCGCATTGCTGGGACAAAGGCCATCCACCACACGGGCCCAGTGCGGGATGGTATATATGTCACATGTCCTCGAATTGTTTACCTTCACCGTTTTTAGAGCAGTGATGTTAATAATTTACATAAAGTAAAACGCCTGACTGGGCTCGAACCATGACCTTGATGATGATGAGTTATTCTTATTAAGGATCAAAATCCGTATTAAATAAATAAATACGTATTCATAAGATTATTTCGTGGGAACATATATGTATGTACAGTCACGAGCACTAATATGTATACACTTAGAAACTTTTAAAAGTGATTTTCTCCTACTGCATTGATTGTAATTTTATGTTATAACGAACATAGTATTTTGGAACCCATATTATTATGTAATAGGTATCAAGTCAAAATGCAAAAAAATGGTTATTGAATTTTGCAAAGTGTATACATATTTTTGCTCATGACTGTACCTATACATAGACCGCGCGAAGCTGCAAAATTATCCAGCGATATTAAAAAACTCGATGCTTCTATTGATTGTTATGGGTATTTGCGACCCAGGTAAAAAACGTTGCGGTTAGAATGTCAATAAATTCAAAAGTAGTGACTTTTGAGTCATCGCCAAGCCGCCAAGACGTTCTGTCTGATTAGCAACAAGGTGTGATACATATGAGAGTCGTTGTCACTGCGTTAGGACACTAATGTTAATTTATCACTGGCCTCCTAATGATTGTTATTAGGGTTTCGGTTTAGGAAACTCATAGCCAATGTGCGTCATACGTATTGTATGAGCGGTGACACTGGAATTAATAGCTGACCATAGATCTAACAGGTAATTTTAGTATGTTTGTCGTTTATTATAGAAGAGGGGCTCGTGGCATGTAACAGTCGCGTGGATAAACTGCGCTTACTAGGGTTAGGGTGCTCGATTTTCAGTAGTATGATCTACTAGCTGCGCCCCGCGATTTCACCCGCGTAAGTCTCGATCCTGTGGAAATATCGGGATAAAAAGTATTCTATGTGTTAATCAAAGTTATAAACTATCTGTTTGTCAAATTTCATCCAAATCCATTCAGCCGTTTTTACATCCATCCATCCATCCATCCATTCATACTTAAAAACTTTCGCGTTTATAATATATAGTTAGATTAGATGACAGTTGTTATGGTGGTTGGAAGTCCGAAAAGTCTGAGAATGGTTGTTTAAGTAGATATTACGTTTATGTACTTATCTAGACTAGAAGCCAAATCTAGGCTAGGCGAATGAATATTGAGGATTGAACAAAGTGACTGATTAGGTAATCAGACTACGTAAGTTGTTTTTGTTCTAAGAATCTTAATTAGGATGTAACAGGTATTGTTTTCAAGAAGAATGATTTTAATGCAGATGATGTTTATTTCTTGGAATATCAGGTCCAGGGTTGTTGTAACGTAGTTACTACCTACTTCGGTACCTGTGTTTGATATAAAATGACACTGTATTGACATTAAAATCATAATTGTGGGTTGAACATTAAGTAACAAAATTTAGTGTGAACAAAAATGCTTGCACAAATTCATAATTACAATAATTTTAAATAAGTACCTAAGTACTTAACATTTTTGCTCCTATAAAAACCAGCAATATACTTACCCATGAATCTACGCAAAAAAAACATAATGAATCACTGAACGATAGAGTTACGTACTTAGTTTATAATTTTGAATCGGAGGCGTCGCGTCGCGAGGTTCTTATATTTATAATGCTATTTAAATAAAAATATTGATAGGTTCTAACTACTTATCTAGATAGAAAAAGCTCTATTCACCTAAACACATAAGGAAACGCTGAAAAATATCCACATAATTAGTAAAGGTGCATATTAGCACAATGCCCAGTTTCTTTACGTTCGGTTTGTCATATGGGAATATTTTTCTTGCAACACCCAATGTTCAAAGATAAGTTCCCAGAACTTAATTCTAAACAATAGGGTTAGCGGCCAATGACCTCAAGTTTCCCAACCATGGAGGTTATCGCATTACGAACGGAGGTTTGAGGTGTATCCGTGATACTCCACATCCGGATGGGGAGCCTGGCACTGGCCGCGTCCTCGGTTCATTTCGTTAGAAAAGTCTTTCCGTGTTGTGCAATCGAGATTCCGCGCCGGCCACTTACCTTTACCCACAACCAACCGTTGGTGCTACGGGCCGTATTGAATTCTTGTGGGAAATTGTCCATCCGTATATCCAATGTTTTAATAATATTATCCAGCACGTAACAACATCGGGCCCCGGGTGACGGTTGCTGTGGCATTACGTGTTATCTGCAGATAATATATTTTTGATGTCGCGAACGCGATGATGAAATAATTTGGTACCTACACTACATTATTTACATTGAATCCTTACTGAAGGAAAATTCTACTCGGTAACACATGACGCATATACTTGAATAAGGTCATTCTCTTGTCCGTTTGCAAGTCATAAGCAATGTAAGTATTGTGAATTGATAAGCTCGTGTTTTTTGTCGGAACCAGATAGATCCACTGGGTTAAATAAAATATATAGTGCGAACAATTATTTTATTTTTTTTCATTGGATTCTACAACTTTATCAATAAACGTTTTCTCTTCCAGTTTCCTGAATGAAATCAACCCAACTTAGCTTAATGACATCACAATTTCAATCAAACAATTTTCTCTTCAACGCTTTTTCTTGAATGGACTAACAATAGACCATTAAACAACTAGCTTGTAATCTGTCACGTGGACAGTGAGTAATGTCGGTATTATACAGTAATTAACAGATTGCCACTTAATTGGACTATTACATTTTCTCTTTCATTTGTCAAGTCCACCTCGCGTCGTGTCACTTTCTACGTATTATCGAACAAAAATTAAAATCTGTATTAAATATACAGATTTTAATTTTTGTTCGATAATACGTATATTGCAGGATTTTTTTTCAGGATATGTACTTTACATTACTTTAATGCAAATACCATTTTCGATGCCATTTAGTAATAAGCTAATGATACACGTGTTATATTAGTTACGGAAATCATCCCTGAACAAGCAAGAAGATACAAATTTCTTTGGAGTTAAACAAAATACTGAAGGTACTGAAATAAAATACATACATAACTACGTAATTACTTGACGAAGGCTTTCCTTGTCAGGTTACGTAGTTCCGGTGTGTATCTGGAATAAGGGGGTGTTTCCAATGCAGTGACGTAAGAGAGTCGTGTGCGCAATGCTGCTATCTGTCCAATGAGGTCAATGTCAGAGCAACTGACCGGTAGTTCAGCTTCTATTACTGCAATTACAATCATAACTGTCCCTGTGTTCTGTTCTAATAATATTATGTCCAAGGAACCGTGTTTGTAGAATAAAAGATACTAAACACATATGACTCGAAGTCAAGTTACTTACAACATTTACTTTATTGATATTATTTCCAGTGCGCAGTGGATTTTCCGTTCTTTGAGTAGTTATTTCTTTTAAAAGGTCGGATACAGTAATCTGACATGAATGGATTTGTAAATTACTCGAATAAAAATTAAGATTATACCTACCAATTGAGACAAATAGATAAATGTCACGCACATATCACTGCGCATTTAATTGACACTGTTTTTAAAGTAAATGTGGAATGTTGTGGAGGCTTTATCAAAATATTTTGCAAGACACTTGACTATCTTTTGCGGTGCGCCACATTTCGAAACGATAACAATGCATAGCTGGTTAAGTGGTTAAGTTAACTTCTTACCATTGTTTAAATACGGATTGTTTCCAATATCTAGTTTATGCTCCCCAAGGATACTATAAACTCTTAGGTCAAGCGCAGTAGGCCAGATTATTACTGGTTCCGACCTCAGACCAAATAAAAAACCAAGACAGAGCGGCAGGTTCGGTCTGGCCCCAGAGCATACCGGGACTTTTCCCGGTGGGCCGATCCCTCCGTGGGCCGGTTCGGTTCATTTTCCCTTCATTTTATTTAGAGCAAAGCCGTGATTACTGTGATTAGTGAGATAATTATTATTTTATTTCGAACCTCAAAAAATCCCGGTAGTTTTTTGGGTCCCAGACCGACGCTGCAGAGCGGTGTCAACAGTGACGTTTGGCCGGTTTCGTAAACATGGGTGGACTTAGTGAGGTGTAGTTTGATATGGTTTGTAAATCGTTGTAAATGTGAGCGTGTATGCACAGAACGAAGGTGTGGTGTTGGCATGCTTCACAGCAGCGCTCGGTCTTGGCTTTTTATTTGGTCTGAACCTCAGACCAAGAACATAAAGTTTCGCATACTGCCAGCAGAAAGCGATGGATGGCCATTAGCGTCGTTTGTGCATCCACCTATCCAGCAAAAACATAGTTACCTCGTGGAAACCAACAATCGTAAATGATTATGGAACAGATCGAAGTTATTATTATTATCTTTCATTACTAAAACATTAAACCTTCCTGAAGCTGAAATATGAAAGGAAAATGAAAACATTCGGAAACCATTGTGATATTCTTGTTCATCCATCCATCTTATAAGGACATCTTTTCATTTTTCTTGAGGAGAAAACTTTTCTTTGCTTGTGCAGATTGCAGTGTCCGTAAGAAATAAGAAATACTGCAGCAGTAAAGTAGAGCTTTCTTTTCCTGGGGTATTTTGCTGTCTCATAACTTGACCCAGCTGCGGTGGACAGATCCGTTGGCGTAATCACGTCAATTGCTTCAATCGTTGGGAATGACGTTCGTCTTGACGTCATTGCCCCTTTGTAAGCCTGGAAACACACGAGCCACTAACGGTATTGTTCCGTTACGATCACTGAAAAAACTTTATTAGGCAGCCGTCTAGGCTCTCTCTCTGACGCGAAGAGCGAATATCGTTTGGCAAACTGTTGTTACCAGTCACGATCAATTTGTAAGATTTCGGGGAATACAATGATTTGTAGCAAGAGTAAGCAAATTAGTTTTTCTTGATATTTTTTGTTTGTTATTTATTACCAAGATTTCACCTTAATATTTCCCAGAGCACGTGTTTCATTCATACCTACACCACCTAACTGATGATAATTCAATTATCACTGTTACTAACGTTACTTGTCAATTAAGGTTATCTTTACTTTTGTTGCAGGTAGCAATTAAGATAATAGATAAATCACAATTAGACGCCAGCAATCTTCAAAAAGTCTACAGAGAGGTGGACATCATGAAGAGGCTGGATCATCCTCATATAATTAAGCTTTACCAGGTGAGTTCTAAAATTAATACATTCGTAACTTAAAGTAAATAGAGACTAAAATTGTTCATCTGTGGGATGTTACATACAATTGCACCCACTAGTGGCGTGATAGGTAGGTAAATACAAGCTGAGAATGACCATAATGATGATGTCATACAAGATTTATAGTTGGTCCTAGTGCAAACTATTGTAAAAACGGTTAGCTTTTCGGTTATTGGGATCAACATAGGTCAGTAGCGGTCGGAAATGAGAAACTCCTGAGGCCACCGTTAAGCAGCGCAACAAATGTAAATGAATTAGCAGAGTTACCGGCCTGATAGAGCGAATACTATATGACTATTACGTTGTGCACATGACTCGCTCCGAATAATGCGACAATAATGCCATTAGCCGACAAAATGAGCCACTAGTACGACATGCCGTTAGCTGTTCTGACGCGTGACATTACTATGTTGGCAGCTGAAGCTAGTGGAATGGGACGGCTTCGGATTCATATTATTGCTTGTAAGGCCATGTTTTGCACATATGAATTACGTGGCAACAAGACCGACACACATACATACCTATATCGTTCTGCGCCATTTATGACTAGAAATGTCGGTCTTCTACTCATATAACTCCAACAAAAACTAGCGGCGGTCCAACATACCTTTATATAGGGTAATAGATGATCGATTTATTATATATTTATTTTATATTTGTCTACTTATCTCAGAGAAACGTGTACTCTTCTACGCGTCTCGTTTTTGTATTTAAAATTAATTCCCAATTCACTTGAATGATCGAATGCACCCAGAGTTATTTTTCTATCAGTCTGTACGACATAAGGTTGCTTTTTGCATGTAACTTTTACAGAACCTACCATACCTATTATGTCTTTCAAAATGTTATTTGCGTCAGAAACTTAGTCAATGTGAATCGCTTTTACGTATGTGGCAATTTACGTCAGCAATCGCATGTTTGGCTCTCATATTTCACGGCGAAATTTGGTAACTCACATGTATACCTTTCTTATAAAAATAGGTTAACACGTAAGCTTAATATTATGGGTAACCTCT
The DNA here is from genome assembly GCA_947363905.1 of Lithophane semibrunnea. Taxonomy (NCBI): domain Eukaryota; kingdom Metazoa; phylum Arthropoda; class Insecta; order Lepidoptera; family Noctuidae; genus Lithophane; species Lithophane semibrunnea. The sequence continues at coordinate 9,858,335 of OX376198.1, forward strand.
AATAGGATTAAGGGCTCTTTTGGGAATGGTAACATCATATTTTAATGATTGAAACTCACGAAAATACAGCTGGAACATCTAAGTAGGCAAATATAGACACTTTAGGACAAACATTTAATTTGTCGCCAGTTTTACTACTTATTTATGGATCAGTTACTTCTAACCTATACGTTACCAAGCAATTTAAGTTTAGTAAAAGCTAACCTGTTTTGCTCGGTCCTTGTTCGGTAAATACATGAGCGGGAAGCACTAACGACGCTGAAGGCGAGGACCTAGCCTCGTGCGGAACGCGACGTGCCTAATTGATTAGACGTGCATCACCTACACGTTACTGTTAACGAACACTCTGAGCCACTGAACGACAAGTGACAAATCAATAATCTATATTATGGGAATATAGTTCGTGCTACACTATTAGATGAATAATGATAAAGTTAGGTAGGTACTACAAACAAAGGCCGGAACTGAACTATTAAAGATTCTGAAGAATATCGCGTTACAGGATTTTAGGATAACGAATAAACTTCGGTTCACACTGCGAACTATGAGCATGAGCGAAGATAAACGAACTTAGCTTCGTTCCCAGTGTAGCCTGCGCTTTACAAATTAGGAACAGGCTGAGCTTCCGGCATGAGATTACCTATACGGCGGACAAAATACAGAAAATTGGTCGAATGAGCTCTATAAAACTGACCTAGACAAACAAATGCTAATGCTATGTTATCAATTATCAGTTATCCAGCCTAGAAGTCTAGTTGTCATCCGAAAAACTTTTAGGATACTCAGCTTTATGATGAAACAGAAACGATAAAAACACTCAAATTATAGATACAGGTGTACCAAGAAACAAAGATATCTGTATGTTTAGATATGCGTCATATAAGTACATGTGGGATGAGGACTACGAGGTGGATGAGCTCATATGACATTATAATTGCTTGCACACGATACTTTCTATTGCTAAATGAGTATGAATAGAAAGCAGCACTTGGGTCATAAGAAATGCCTCCAGACCAGACGAGACTATAAAGAATGTTTTAATAAAGCAGGAAACCATTATGAATGAATGGAGAAGGCTCTGTAGACTTAATCATTTGAAATTATTGCATTTAATAAACACATTCCAATAGCATGTTTTCAACGTTGGAATTTACTTAAGAAACCGGCACTAAAATCAGTTGTACATAGTATGGTATGCACGAAGTAATCCCGCGTGCATACTGATCTCAACATAGTAACAGTCGCACGGATGAAACTAACCAGGCAAATAGGTTACAGCACAATACCAATTCTTGTAATTGGAACAATGCAATGTTACGTAATCTGGTTTCGTAACACGTGCCAAAGTATGAATGGATTTGATACTATTATTAAAAGCTTGAATGGCACCAAGTTCCTTGTGTACAAACATTGTCATCGTGAATGACACTTAGTGTTTTATGCTTTGTCCTTAACCCACGGGAAGAGAACGTTTCCGCTTGTTGAGATGTTATCATTATACAATCAAACACCCATATCCGCTGTTTTCAGTTACAAAACAATCATGTTACCCCACAATGTTTATTTATAGACACCACAGCACGCTTTTCATTCATTTCCATGGCGTAGTGATGACTTCTGAACAGCTGGAAGCCGTTTTAGAAAGACAGAACAGAAATACTGAGTCATGTTCGTATTTTTAGTGATAACTATGAATTTAAGGCCGAGGTCACGGGCGCGGTTAATCTGACTAATCTCGAAAACCTCTATTTTAATAGTGGATTAAAGTGCTCGAGGCCTAAGTGGTGTTTCCTTAATAGATTCCATTTACCGATAGATAAACTGCGTGAGCATGGTATAGTTAGAATAGATTAACGTTATGAACATTTCGTTCTCTTAAAAATCAGTAGGTGGTGAGGACGAATAAATTTCTAGGACATCACTGGCTATATGAAAATATATTTACCAAACACCAATAAGTTATCGTATTTTGACGAGTATTAAATGTAGTCTGTGAAAAAAAAAAAAAATGACTTCACGTATTTCATGCATCACCATTTCATGACGTATACCTACGTGGACGTCCACGGTGAGGTCGTCACGATACTTAGGAATGATCAAAGCGCACAATGGTGTATATTTTACGATGACTATGATGGTGATGTCTTCAGATGTAAAGAAATAAGTCAAAAGTTGACAAGTAGTTCATTCAACTATTTCAATTAAAAAAGTTATGAGAATAAAACGCTCCACTTATACCTATCTGAAAGTAATTTAAAGAAGGATTTGAAATTTTGAATCAAGCACTCTAATACGAGAAAGTTTTGCTGGATTTATAAAAGGCTCATTGAATGCCGAGATGGGAACTTTCCCATCAAAATTATTAAGTGGCGTTAAGGGACGTTATTGGGACGAAAAATTGACTTCACTTCAAAGACAGTCCTTAGCGTGTTGACTTGTCATTTTACTTAGATATTACGCTTGCAGACGTCTTTTTTAGGGTTCCGTACCTCAAAATCCAATGGACCGATTAAGTTGTGGTACACATAATAATATGTAAGTATGGATTTCTGTGACCTAAAGACGGATGTTTTGGGGGGGCAATTAGAAAATAAAAATAAAAAAGTTTTGCAAATTGAACCGTGTGACATATGATACATATCAAATGAAAGGGCTTGTTGCGAGGATCTCAAATACATTTAAAAAAAATATTTTCTTATAAATACTTTTAAAGATAATTAAGAAATAGATGGAAATTGGCCACTCCCCTTACCTTCGAAACTACTGAGCCTAAAATTTTGATCGCCGGTTTTCCTAACTAAACTTAGCGTTCGCAATTTGATGTAGTTACAACTCTAACTTAGGTATTTTCTTCATTTTCACGTTTTTATTTGTTCAAATAGAATGAATCTCTTTTATTACCCGACTGCTCCACAGCAAAGACAGGATTATGTTTCACGCGTATCTATGCAGGTATTGTTAGTTAGTTTATTGTTAATAAAACGAACAGCTGTTTTTTTATGCGAATTATAATCTAAGTTTGTTGAATTAATAGGTAGCATACGCTCTAAAACGAAACCGGTTATCTATCATTTTAATTTTTAAAGTTCATACCTACCTAATAAATTATGCGAAAATTAATTAAGATATGGAACTAATGGAATTAAATTATATAATTATTATTTACATTATTATTTTCACCTGGGTTTCCCATGATAAATCATTCCAAGTTTTTTAACGTTGTCTTTAAATGTTGGAAAAATCTGGCTTGAATATCTATGTAGTACCCAGAGTCCCAGGTCTGCTTATTGCACAGATACAGAATGTATTAAGTACTTACAGGTAAGTTTTGTACTTTTAAGGGTTCCGTACCTCAAAAGGTAAAAACAGAACCGTTACAGTATAGGTTTACTCGTGTGTCTGTCTGTCCGTCTGTCACAGCCACAGGTCTGCTCCGAATCCAATGGACCAATTAAGTTGTGGTACACATAATATGTATTTCTGTGACCTAAATAATAAATGAAAATAAATGAATTTTGAATACGAGAGCCACTTTAGGGGGGCAAACAGAAAATTTTAAAAATAAGTTTTTTTTTAAATAATTTTAATATATTATTAAAATACTTTAAGAGTTATTTAAGAAAATTGATTCCTCATCTGTGTTTAGTCAATGAATGAAGCTTATTTTTATTAATAAGAAATATTCTATTTTCGGGAGTCCCGCCATGTTATTGATGTGATGGGTTTAATAATAAATTAGGTGTAGATATGTACTTATAAAGTTATAATTTATCAGGTCAAGCACTAGACTGCTATACCATAATGAGAAATAACAGAAATTAACCTTAAATCACTCGTTTTGTAATAAATTAACTATGTAGGTTGTAATAAAGTACAACACGAAGGTTTAAAATCTGGGTAGATATTGTAGGTACATTATGTAAGTATTCTGTTTTTCCCAGTGATTGCGATTGTGAAAAGATAGATAATTTGTAAACTTTATTAATTGGTGTGATGATAAAATAATAACGAATAAACGAACATGGCTCGTGGCTAAATGATAACAGCCGCACGGGCCGATCGAAGTTAAGCTACACTTGCCACGATTGGTTCGCGGATGGGTGACCCTCCATTACATGCCTCGGAAACCATGTTAAGCTGTTGGTCTCGGCTGTCATTCACCTTTGCAGTAGTTAAGGGTAGTCAGAATCTTAAAAGTCTGGTAACCAGTCTTACCAAGGGGTATCGTGTTACCCATTATCTGGGTTGTGGAAATCAGATAGGCAGTCGTTCCATGTAAAATACTGGGCTACATCCGGTTAGACTGGGAGCTGATCCAAAAATAGTTAGGTACGCAATAATAACGTATCTACTTTACACGCTTTAAAATACCTTGGAAAAAGGGTTAGGAAGATAACTAATTAATGCCATCGTAGATAAGTACACGTAGATGTAGGCACATTATTTAAGTGTCATCTGCTACCTTATCTGTTCAGCCATTATTACAAAGTGAAAGCCTTTCTTACAAAGCCTTAATTAAATAAGCCTCAGCATTTAATTAGCGAACCTTACCTACGTAATTTTAACGACTCTATGGTTTTAGCGTTCATAAGGGACTGTTAATGTACTAAAGCACATAGGTAAGTATCTTACATAGTACATACGAGGGTTGCAGTGAAGTTAGTTCAGCGCAGTTATGCTTACTGGGCTATGAATAAGTCAAATGTATTTCCATATTTGGTCTGGCGTACTACTCGTACCCATATTACGCTACAGGTAGGTACCTATTATATGTATTAGGTTTCCTAACTTAGGTACCTATATCCTAACATATATCACTACATATTATAAAACAAAGTCCTCCGCCGCGTCGGTTTGTCTATTCGCGATAAACTCAAAAACGACAGCACCGATTTTCATGCTGTTTTCACCAATGGATAGAGTGGTTCTCGAGGAAGGTTTTAGTATATAATAACCGACATCCACGCGGGCGAAGCCGCGGGCATCAGCTAGTATAGCTTAAGTTACAAAACTTTTGTTAACTAACATCGGTACTTAGTTAATCCACAGGTTTAGTGACTTTAGAGGCGTTCTAAACTAGTGTAAAAAGGTCTCTACCAATTCTAGATTATGAATTTAATAACTTATTATGAGCAGTATTTCCTGCTAAGCTTAATAAAAAAAAATGAATATTAAAATTAGAGGTAACTTCGTGATGTTTTTTTATCGAGAGAATTTTACTATTTTATGTTCCGTTTGGAAATATCGTGTAGTGTTTTATTTTTTATCTAAAACATGTAATTTTTGTTATTGTTTAAGGTCATGGAGACGAAGAACATGATCTACATAGTTTCTGAATATGCAAGCAAAGGAGAAATATTTGGTAAGTTAAAAACAATTATTGTCACTCTTACTTAAAAGTTAACCAAGCCTGACTAGGATGCAAATTAAGCAAATGCAAAATACATTTATTCATGCAAATCGATAAGAAAATTTTGCTGACAAAATTAGGTACATACAGACTCTCTTTATCACTTAGTATGTACCTAAAAGTTTTGTAGGAAAAATATTATACTCACAGACATACCTAAATTTATTTTGCATTGTTTATTTGTCATACGATCTCGTTAGTTATCTCATTTTTCAGACAGTCTGCGTTAAGTATTTTACATTGGCAAGTTTCCAGAATATTGTCAATGAGATCATCAATCTGTAGTCATTGTAGCCCGCCATGTTAACATGTTTTTATTTTAAATACTTGCCTACATGAATTAAACATTTACAACCTGAGTATAGTCGCGTTGAAAGACCTTTAGTAGGTAAAATACATGGTAGGTACCGACATTTATTTTAATAGAAACAGATTTATGGTAGAGTGAACTCATATGAACATTTCTAATTCTAACTCATTGATTTACAAAACGCCTATGAATCTGTATGCCAACATATTCATATTTATTCATCGAATAGGTAAACGGTTTCTCCTAAACGCAACCAAAAATAAAACGTAGTAAATAACCTCGAAATCGATTAAGGGTATTCGTTCGGTAACTTCGTGGCCGCTTTGTCTATGACGTAAGCAGGCCTGCCGTGACGTCACCGGCAGGGTGTCGCTGACGGTGGCACGGGGAAGTGGGTGGAGGAGGGAAGCAATTTCGCGCACAGCTGACTACGTTCCCCCAAAATCCAACTGCGATCTCCAAGGCTCGAATCCCGCTTCTTTTGCATGAATTTTATTTGATTATGAGATGATGATTTTGAGAGATTATGATTCATGCCAAAAGAGTTTTATGTTAAATGAGTGTTCCTGATTTCCAAGTAGTTTTATATTTAAATACCTAATTTATTTACCTGGTTTTACAGAAGTTACGAAGTTGTTCCACTTATTACCATTCAACATTTTTAATGAGAGGGAAATGTCTTATTAATTGGCACTGTTATTAAAAGGCTCTTTTTAATTAAAATTTGCTAAAGCGGAAACCTTGTTAAGATTTCCTTTATTATCACTTATCAAGGATATAATTGGCATTGTAAAACTCTACATCATACAAAAGCGGCAGAAGAAGTAATGAGACAATCGGTCCATTCTTCAAAAAGCCATCGTAGAGGTGTAGTCAACTATTAGACACTGTTGTTATTACTACATATTAGTAATCTGTGGATAAGAGCATCTGGGAGCCAAGTCTATTAATTTACAAAGGTTTCAGTGGTCTCGCAATGCTGTCAAAAACTCATCATTGCAAGACCAATGACACGTTTGTAAATTAGTAGACTTGGCCCCCAGTTCGCAAATCACAAACAAAAGGGAAACTTTTAAACCGCGATATCTCAAAGCTGTTTTTGCAGATAATCCCCTTTTGTTTGTGATGTGCGAGTTGTTCCTGACATAATCTGCTACCTTTTACGACACCCCTACTGCAAATCTCAACATCTGCCTCTAGCAAGCGTGATTAATTTCGTTACTCGCCGGATCCGTTCGCCTTGCCGTTTAGTCCCCTGCACTTTGTCCCATCTTCTGGAACAGATTACTCAAACATAGTACACACGGCTACACATCAAGCTATACATTTCCAGTATAAGCTGACGTCGCATTGTACGGAAATCGTATACAATGCGAGATCAGCTTAAACTGGAAATGTATAGCTTGAGCTAGCCGTGTGTACATTGGTATAGGGAGGTAATTAATACGCGATTGCCATTCGATGAGAACACAGCCACATTGTGCATTTGTTTGCCTTTATCAACACCTGCGTCAGGTGTTTTCATATCGAAGCGGATGAATTTACAATTCCTGTTTCGCACCAGCTTTTGTTAGGTCTTTACCTATGAAATTGCCGTTTTGTATGAAAACATTTAAACGAATTTTTTTCATGTATTTTTTATTTGTATTAATCGAAGTAATCACCCATGCAATCAATGCATCTTTGCCAACGCAGTGGCAGTTTATTGATGCCCTTCTTAAAGAAATCAGCTGGACGGGAGGCAACAAATTCTTCAAAGGCATTTTGTACTGCCTCTCGGGTATTGAATTTTTTTCCCGCCAAGAAGTTATCCAAATTCTGGAAAAAGTAGTAGTCTGTAGGCGCAAGGTCTGGTGAGTAGGGCGGATGACGGAGAGCTTCCAACCCCAGTTCTTGCAACTTGGAGACCGTCTGCTGTGCAATATGAGGTCGCATGCTGTCGTGCAGGAGCAGCGGAGACGAGCGATTGACCAATGCTGGTTGGAGATGTGCCAGCTTCTCCATCATTGTGTTCAGTTCTTCACAGTACACATCTGCAGTAATGCTCACCCCGTTTGGTAAGAAGCTGTGATGAATCACACCGGCGCTAGACCACCAAACAGTGACCATCACTTTTCTAGGGATCAAACAGAATCCATTTTTCATCGCAGGTAACAATGCGGTTCAAAATTCCTTCATTTGTGTGTCTGTTGAGCAGTGCAAGGCACGCCTCGACGCGTACTTCGCGCTGGCGATCATTGATTTCGTGGGGCACCCATTTGTCAAGCATTTTTACCTTGCTAATTTGACGCAAATGGACCAATATTGTTTTGATGCTAACGTCGACAGCTGCTGCTAATTCAGCCGTAGATTGTGTATCATCAGCTTCCACAATCGCCTTTAATTCGTCATTGTCGACCAAAGTCTTCGGACGACCGCGAGGTTCATTTTTCAGGTCGAAATTTCCAGAACGAAAGCGAGCAATCCAATAACAGGTGGTGCATTGGTTTGTAGTGTTAGCTCCGTAAACGTCGTTGATGTTGCGTGCCGCTTGTGCCGCGTTGCTGCCACGACGGTACTCATATTCCATAATTACTCGAATTTTTAACGTATCCATGATGACGAAAAAGATTGAAATGCGATGAAAATGTAACACTAATCATTAAACAAATGACTTCTTTTGAAAAAAGAATTCCATGTTTTTAAAATAAAATTAATTTTAAATTAGAATTCTTGTACAGTGCCAGTACTGCAGAACGGCAATTTCATAGGTAAAGACCTATTATATCTTCTGCATGTTCTACTCTGGCGCAATATAATATCACATGCGGCGGCGTGTGGTGTGATCCTCCAGGGAACAGAATGTTCTACTTACTGTCTTGTTCCCATACCGTTGTTACGGTAAGCTAAATAGATCCTTCGGGGCCAATCACACACACGACTTATTAAGTACCTCCCTTAGGATGTGCCTTATTTCTGGGTCGGATATTTATTTCATGGTAATTTTCATAAGCCTAGTTCTACTTATCGACCTGGGAATCGAACTCTGGACCTCAAGGTCCGCAGCTGTTCTTGTTAGTGGATCGACAGTTTGAGTGGGTGATAAACTCTGACCCACTTTAATAATAAACAGGTCGGGTTCCCTGTAGTGTTCCGACCGAAGCCCACGTTGTGCCAAAGAAAGGCTATCCTTATCGTCTTTACGTAAATATTTTGTACGTAGCCCTGTTAGGTAGTACGAACTCGGTGCTAAAGTAACGGCAAGTTATATTATTATGGATTTTTATTTAGTCTGAGATTATTATCAATAAAATAATAAGCGCTTTGTTTTTGAAACACAGATGCTGTTACGTAATAGATCACAATTTTAAAAACTTTTTGGATTTCTTTCATTACAGTATAATAATATTATAATAATCTAAAAAATATGTTAAGATAAAATAAGTAGCAGATAAATAAGTAAGTATTATAATATAATAAGTACCTACAACATTGGCTAAAATGTTGTCTCCCAAAATGCGAAGTATAGGTGATGAATGTGATGATTATACAAACTGAATATGAAAAATATGAATATAAGGGAAAATATGTACCTACATACATATTATCTAGTAGATATTATCAGAATTCATTAATTGTTTTTACCCGCCTGCGGCGAAGCCAAAAAAGGAGGGTTATTTATTAGGTATGTCTATTGATTTGCTTACTTATGTAAAAATAACCAACTTGTACCTAATTAGGATATAATATGTTGTATATGTATAGGTAAAAGCGTCGAATCTCGCTTTGGTATTCAAATTATGCTTTCATGAAAATAGTTGTAATGTCATATTGTCAGATAGGCAATCATTTTACTGAGTTCTCTTTTATATAAATTGATAGGTTCATTCGTTCACGATATTATTATAATCAGTTTCTACGATCAATTTATGACGTAGTTTCAGCGTGCGACAACAGAAAATTCGCACATAAGTACTTATCTCAGTTCTTTATTATTAATGTTTCTATGTATTGCGGTACAACGGTTGCCAACCCTACAATATAATAGTATCTTGTTATATTAGAGACCTAAATATTATATAACAAAAAAAAAATGTAGGCGTAACTACCTACTCTACCTACCTAAGTATAATAATATTTTCATTTTAATACAAAACGATAATCTCATAAAAGCTGAATGGTAATAGAGAACCCTATTTAGTATAGTGTAATAATTATTAATTAAAGAGTTTAAAGAGACATTTATAAAAAATAAGTAACCGATAATAAAGGCTCAAAGTAGAAAAAAATATGCATAAAAAATAATAAGTAATATTCTTTTTATTTTTGACTGTCTACTGTATTTTTCAGGCAATGGCTTCGAAAATACTATAGGTACTTAGGTATTTGATATAAAAAAACTTGGCAACCCTAGTCGGTTTACCTACGTAATTTTTTTGTAAGTGAGATGTTCTAGCTAGATACCTTTGTATTCAGATGCATCATCATTTTACCGGAAACTTGCGATAATAACAGTCCGTAGAACAATAACATAAGTGCTAAACGACAGAGAGTTATCATTTACGACAAATTGTTTGAATTATAGTAGGTATGTAAAAACATAATGTACAAAGGCATTGCATCATCGTATATAATGGTGTGTGGTCTTTCATTGTTGGCCACACATAGTTATTGTCAAACAGTCTGAAAATGACGACATTTTTTCCACGGAAAATGTTACCATACTTCAACTACCAAATATGAAGAGTTCTTCAAAATCTTTACGATCGACTGGCATCTCTACGTTCGTCAGTGTACACCCTGCCAATAAATACCGGATAGTACTTACTACTTAGACTTTCATTCTTAGATCTTTGACAGTCATTACTTACGGGTACTCAGAAGTCCGAAAGTCTAACAAGCAGTCTTACCAAGGGTCGTGTTACCCAGTAACTGAGTTGTGAAGGTCAAATAGGCAGATAAAAACTAGTATTTAGCTGCGTCCGGTTAGACTGGAAGCCGACCCCAAGGTGGTTGAGAAAAGGTTAGGATGACTTTAAAACTTTCCAAAAAATCTCTCACTTTTACGCGGCGCGTGCGACCCTCTCAAGAAATGGCCATTAAGTATTTCATTCAGGGTAGATTCTTATCGTTTCTCATTTACCTATATAATGTTGATTAACATCACAGAGACAGGACGCATGTTTACATTTCTGTGGTTAATATCAACATGTTGCTTGCAGACTACATCGCGAGGTACGGTCGAATGGCGGAGCAGGCGGCGCGGCGCAAGTTCTGGCAGATTCTCTCCGCTGTGGAGTACTGCCATGAGAGGCGCATCGTTCACAGAGATCTCAAGGTTTGTGGAGTAAAAGAGTACCTAAGGCTGCCTCTCCAGTGGAGCGGAGAAGTGCCAATATTAACCACTAGGATGTAAACTCCGCTCCAAAGTTTAGATTATTGGCACAGCTCCGCTCCGCTTCTCTCTTCTCTGCTCTAGTGGCCAGGCAACATACAGCTTTAATGATAGTATATCTTAGACTGAAATAACAACTAACTCAGGATACAGGAGTCGATAGATTGCTAATTAACACTTTTTTGTACTTTTGTACAAGATAGAGTTAGGCCCTTTACACACACACGTTTTTCTTGCCGTGAAAAACTACGGTTTATTCGCCATGTATGGACAGTATGGATCACTAATTGGAAGCTTGTTGACGTTTTTTCTACGGCGCGGTTTATACGCCGTACCGTAAAGAAAGCGTGGCGTGTACAAAGGGCCTTATAAAGTTTGAACTGCCTGTCAAGGATCCGAGGAATCCAATCCAATCCAAAGTGAAGTCTAATTTATAAAAATAACAAATATGAATGAAATACATAGCACTGGGGAAATAATTATTCAGTAATGTAGAATATGTGGCTAATAGAACTAACTTTCATTTCCACCTATAATTTACTCGGGGTAATTTATTGCCGGTCAAGTTAAGCGCGAAGCCTTGAAATACTAACCCATTTAGATACCCCGTATTTCTCACACCGACTGGAAGGGAACAGGTTAATTAAAAAATAAAAATATAATTGCGGGGACCGGAATAATTCTTAATTACGTTAGGGACCTAAGCCCCTACCTATCGACGTTAAAAATATATTCCTACTTATAAGTATTCCAACGTCCGTCTGTCGGACGGTTGAAAATGTATATAGTAGTTAGTATATCTGAACATAGTTCGGAACTAGACTAAAATAACAGTTTGGCTAAGCATTTTGCATAAATCTATCAAACTTCACTTTAGTTAGTCGACGCCGAGTAGTTTTGCGAGCACGCGCTTTTAATGTTAAAATGTAGTTACGAGAGCATTGCAGTGTCTCTCCAACCGTCCTACATCTACCTAAATCCACAACTTCAACTATAAAATAAGTTAATTCTTCTTTGCTGTGTTTGTATAAAATTAATTTCAAGTTTCTTTTCAAGGGAGAAGTTTAAATGTTTTTCCCAGCTTTAATAGAACCACTTGTACATAATAGGTAATAGGTAATACGGGCTGGTATCCAACCACTTGTACATATAGAGAGAATATGAAAATTATTATATCAAAGTTTTACAGCTGTTTGGTCAGAAAATAATCATGAAAATGTTGCTTTTGTTGCTCCACGGAAACTGTAGAGACAGCGGGGAAATACGGGTTTTTGCGTATTTCTGTTAATTGTGTACACACGGCTACATATCAAGCTATACATTTCCAGTTTATGCTGGTCTCGCATTGTATAGGATTTCCGTACAATGCGAGGTCAGCTTATATTGGAAATGTATAGCTTGATGTGTAGCCGTGTGTACATGATTAAATGTTTATTATAAACCTCTGTAATATTAATTGGGATATTACCGAACTGTGTCGCACTTTGAAAATACTCGCGACTTGCATATTATTCATGGCGCTAGGGAAAAGTGGCGACGCAATAGCAAAGTACAAAGGTAAATATCCTCTGCCATGAATGAGGCTATTCATAAAATGAATATGCATAGAAAATTTTTAGGATAATAGGTAATTAAAAAAAAGTTTTTGGGCCCTAGAATTCCACTCATTCCGTCATTCTAAATAAAACTTTTCCTTCTAGGCGGAAAACTTATTACTGGATGCCAACATGAACATCAAGATTGCTGATTTCGGGTTTAGTAACTACTATGCGACGGGCGAGCTCCTTGCGACGTGGTGTGGGTCTCCTCCCTACGCTGCTCCTGAAGTCTTTGAGGGCAAGAGATACACTGGCCCAGAAATTGACATATGGGTAAGCCTACCATTAACCATGCCTGCTATAATTTATTATCACTTGATTCAAAAACTTATATAATTTCGACGACATGTGAAGCCAAGTCAGAGGCCCACCACAAGCACGGGCGACATAAAAGCTCTGACACTAGGTTAGTCACTAACCATACGAAAAAAAAAAAGACTAAGCCTGCTGCTTGAAACATAAAAAGACAAATGATTTTTCCAATCACCAATCGATTAATTTGTTTTTCACAGCTGGGTGGAGTGTAGACGTAATTTAGCTTCTTATTTCGTCACAGTCGACGCACTAGGAACTATATTTCTTACATTATAACGTCATAGCACATTTAGTTTTATTATTTACGACTCGATAATTTAGATGTCATAATTTATTTTATCGTAAGTTTTTGCAAAATTTTGATTTGAAAGTCGACTGGCTAGTTTAGATTCCCGGTTTATTGCAAATGTTATGATTCTATTAGTAATATTAAATTATGCATAAAAGCTGCATTATCAAACTCCAATGCAAAATGTTTAATAACTTTCAAGCTCAGGCAAACACTTCCAAGCTCTTGTGGATATAATGTTATAATGTACATTCATTTTTCTTTCTCAGAGATAGGCAACGAAGCAAGTTTCCAAGACTAATGATGATGTACTTTCCTCAGAGTCTCGGCGTGGTGTTATACGTGCTCGTGTGTGGGGCACTGCCTTTCGACGGCTCCACTCTTCAGTCATTAAGGGACAGAGTGCTCTCCGGCAGATTTAGGATACCATATTTTATGAGCGAAGGTAAGCGACAAGAAACTCATTATGTCTCAATTTGAAACCTATCAAAGTTTCAATGCGTATCGTTATATCGATAGGTAACATGATACGCGTGAAACCGTCGTGGAATTTTCCAGCCGATATACAATATGTATGTACTATATATTTAGAAGATTGTGCTGCATAGAACGGAAATGAAAAAAAATAGGTCTCTCTGTGATTGTACGCTGAGCAAGTCTCGACATTGCTTTCTTCATTGTAGAGCACTCAAGGTTAGATCTACGTCACAGCATAGTCCGACTATCGTACCGAAACTGTAAACTAAATTACCCTTGACGCTCTACAAATGGATGACATACTCGTATATGCTTATCGTCGAATCTGCTAATCGTTATGATTCTAGCTAAACGTTTCGAGATCTCGCCTTTATTTAAGTTTCAAAGCACGTAGGTGCTTACTCATTTTGAATACCTTCGCGGACTAACAATTTCACTTTACTTTTAAAGGGCGATGTAGGCGAAAACTCATTTGCTCAAAAAGGTAGACATGCAAGTAACAATGCCACTTTCCTCGCGTCGAGTTTGAAAAGAAAACCGTTTCTGTATGAGCAAGTTTTCAAGTGTTACCGAGAGATTAAATAGGGTTCAGACTGACTGACACGTTTCGACTAACTTCACCAATTTTATTTCTAATTAAGAAGGTTCTTTGTAGCCATCACGTCGAGTGTCTTAATAGCTTTGAGATGTTACGCAGACTTCGATTAAAAATGGAGAGCTTTTATTTTTGTTCCATTAAGCTCCTGTTGTATAAGCTTTTGGATAGGTACACTGTTTCTTATTCAATGTGATTTTTCACCATTTTTTACAACAACCATAGTATTTTATCGTTTACATTTATAAATTGATACTGAAATGAAATATATGAAGCGATTAATTAAATATTTTGTAAATCACTTGTAACTGCCTGTCTGCCTGATAACATGAAAATGTGACTATTATAAAATATCCCTGCTAAAAATAATGTAAGTAGTAAACGTGCGATGAGCAGGATTTTTTATGGAGTTAAGTGAAAGAAAAGTAAAATGTCTCAGTACACGATTAGGTAAATATTTCTCATTCAAGTTATATATAAAACTTTGTTACATAAACCACAGATTAGACAATAGTAGCACGCATGAACCTACAACCCTATAAAGTATTTAAAGTAGAGCAAATTTATGAATAAGTACAATTATTTATAAACTTGCTCCACTTACTTTAAATACATTTCTGAGTCTCGTGAATGTAAACTTACGTTCACGAGACTCAGAAACGTGATGAAGAAACGCGTAATCAAGTTAAAAACAATTTGGTGCCAAAAATAACGTAAAAGTTACCTTCCCAAAATATACCTTAACAATTCTTAATTTAACGAGGTTAAGGAAAAAAAACATCTCCTTAAATAAACATCGAAGTCGGTGAAGAAGTCCTTGAGCACATTATGGTAACAACTTCCAACTTTGCCAAATATAACAGTCGATCTATTCTGTAAAAATATCACCGTGAAAACTTAGGTGAAGTGAGTTCGAAGTGAGCTGTCAATAGTGTCAAACCCAAGCATCAGGTGGAATGACAGCTCCCTCTCAAACCAAAAATAGTAACGCTGTCGTAGCAGTTCAATTTATATTTTTCCGTCAGCTCCAATATTTATTCAATAAGTGCGTAATAGGTATCAGAATATACCTTCTGCGTATCAGCGTATACATTTGTTTTAGGTATTTACGTCAAATGCTTCTAAATCCGAAAGGATTACCCGTAATTAGTCGGTCTTAATGAAGCATTACACTAGCCTGGAAACTATTGTGAACGTGGAAGATAAAAAATAATAAAATCGATAAGCGGCCGACACTTGCGTCATCGGCTTGTTCAATCATGCATCCCGTGGAACCGCGAGCACGGACCAATAAATTATGACTGGCCAACACGTATTCTTGTGGAAATAACTTGAATTGCTCGACTTTATCTATATTTACAGATTTGTTGAAACAATATTTCAGGCAACCCAATTCTGAAGTACGATTGACATGAAAACCGGCTCTTCTTAATTCAAAGAACTTTCGAAGTGGCAAGATTAACTTGTAAGACTTCTAGTAACCAATGGAATTATGATTTAAATTTCCTGAAATGGGCCGTCGCTAAAAGCTATTAATTCAGATTCGATTACCAAGGAGCGTTGGATTTCTATTATGTTGAGTGATTCAGGCGTATGAATTACACTGATAAGAAAGTTAAAACGACTCCTTTTGAAGTCAAATCACTGTTCGTGAGTGTGACACTGTTATTGAGATTCATTTCATGGCCTTCAGCAAGATTATCGTTTTTTCAGTAGAGGTTTTTTATATCCAAGAACCGGCTCTACATGCAGTGACGACCTAAACATATGACGACGCAGACAGGTGACGCGTATTCATTCCCAAATTCTTATCCCGCAAGTGCCAAAATTACGTTACAATGAACAAGTCATTGCTTTGATTTCAAGGGAAAATTAAAGAATTTTCACGTGAGATATACATGATGAAATGGGTCTTAATACCCTTGTCATGAAAATATTTATCTTATCAATATTACCCAGACTAGGTCATTTGTTACGTATTCAGGTACATAATAATATTAACTGTTGCTAAAGACAAACTAAACAAAAGAAGATAAACAACTCTGACGTAAACAGAGGTACACGAGATTAGATTATTGGATTACTAGAAAATCCATGTAAACGTTTTCAAATGTTAAATTGTTTTCATAGCTCACGAGCGCAGGACTGAGAAGAGCTAACAGCTATGAAATAATTGTTATTTTATACCCCAGAGATGTTGTCTAGATGACGAATTAAAGTCACCTCAATAACGTACTTAAAAAGGGCAACGTCTTTCACAATGTGCATGTCCTTTTTAGCTAATTCGATGGGCACCTTGATGCTGATGACGGGCGTGATCCAGAAATAGTGGGTGCTGACGTTACTCCAGTACGTCGATACATTTCTCGCTGAAGGTTTGACGCAAGAAATGTTAATGACTTTGTATAAACACGGAATAAATGAGAAGTTATGAAAAAATCTCTAAGCTTTTTAAATTTTGCTTTTACGAGCAGGATTTTTGGAACCATTGGAAATCTTTGGTTAACTTAATTTTAGCGTCAAAGTTATCTTTATTAGCTTCTTTTTTATTTGGGTTTGTTTCCAGTTTTAAGCCGAACTAAAACCGAATAGTAATGGCTTCGTTTGATAGCTGCCAGTTGAAGGGATATTAATAAATAATATTTTTTATTCACAAAAACATATACTTTACAATATGTATACAGAATAGTAAGCAAACTTATGTAGGATTATACAAAGATTGAATACAAAAGGTAGGTAGTAAGGTTGAAAGTCCAAATAGGTACCCTGCCCCCCAAACTAGTAGTTTTATTTTGAATGATAAATGATAAATGATTTTATTTCTGTAAGTAGGTTTGTACAAACACTTTTACACGTCAATCAGATTTTTTAAAACTAGATGAGGTCGGCGTTTCCTATCTGACTACTCTGAGAAGAAAGGCCGAAACAAACTCAGAGGTCACAGTCTCTTTTAAAGTCCAGACATAATCTTGGTCAGATTATGTGAAGACCATGTAGATTGGTGTCTGAAATGGTCTTTTGAGGAAAGGAATACCAGAGAGATACGAAAAAGATGGATTTTTCTAATATCACCTCGTTGTCCATATATACATATCTATACCCGTTAAGATCAAGACCTTCTCGCGATCAAATAAGGTGCTTTTTAAATATCAATCTTATGATGAATACAATGAATACAATAAAAGATATAATCGAAAGTGATGGATTTTTTAAATACTTTCTGAGCGAAATATACTGACTCAGCTGCAAAATTGTAACTAGGCTCAATTTCTTTGTATACAATAAATTATTATTTGTCACGTTCCAATAGTAACAGTGGGAAATACTGTTATTTTATTCAGGGAATATTACCCATACCGACCTTCAGAGATTCGGTCCTGTTCAGGTAATATTAGGTGGTAGAGGATGTTACGTGCCGCGGCTACCAATTTGTTACTTGATAGAAACATTAGGAAACAGCGAAGGGCATGCGGCGAAAATGGCTACCATTGTTTATAACTTTATTTGTGTTGTTTGGGAGTCGTTTGACTACCTACACTTACCACCTGTTCTCCCTATACACCCACATTTCGTCAATTATTTTTACTGACACTTGCCATATTTGGTGACTAGTTGGACCATATTGGCATTCATTTTTATAAAAAAACACATTTAGTGAATTTATAATTGGTCCATTATGCGTAAAAATCTAGTCGGCCGTAAATTTTTAATCAGTCCAGTTCGTCGAGTGCTTTCAGAGGACAAGTGCGGTTGAAAACGTCCTCTAGACCGTTGTAGTCAGTCGGCTGTGGCTCTTATTGCGGGCGTTTTATGCCCTTCGCCCACGGAGCACCTTGTCTGCGTCCTCATCATGAGCCGTGCTTGTAAATTCGCCGGCGGGGACGAACGTGCCCATTTCAACAAATTTAAAAAAAACCTGCCCATTCCTCTCCGCCCTATAGCACTAACGAACGGATTATTTCCTTTTCCATGGCACAAAGATTGAGGTCGCCTGAGGGATGTAATCTCTAACTTTAATCGTCAGTTTTAAGTTTTCCTTTTTTACATAAAAAATATTATCCTCATATATATTTTAACGACCTTACCCTACAGTTGATAAATTGAAAAAAATGAGAACGTAATATTATTTGGGTAACGAGCAAGGCTATTTTATGAATTATTCAGATTCGTAATAGGAAGTTCGAGTCGTGGAAAATTTGGTCTTGTCTTCGGAAGTTTACGAGTTTCGATAATTCGAGAAAACCCTTCCTGAATTAAGTAGGAAACTAGTAATCCAAACAAGTTTCGTTAACTCAATTCTAAACTTGTTGAACTGTGCGACTGCGGATTTCTATCAGAAGTGTAATAAAAGTTGTAAATTCCTTTTGGACTGAATGTTTTTGACTAAACGGATACCCAGACATTAAACAAATTGCGGAGGGAGCGAAGAATGAGAAGCCTTTGGAATTTTCATTCATTTGTTTTCCTTTCACGTTTAGTTAGGAGCACTTAACACTGCTTTTATTAAAAGTTTAAACCGTGTATATTTTACCTGCTTATAAATTAAAAATAGATAGTATACTATCCACAACTTTTCCACGAAAACATGTTTATATTCAGGTAGGCATCTTATTCCCCAAAACATTGCGTCGACTGCGCACACGTGAGCTCGTGGTTCGAAGATGTATCAATTTGTTCTCAACCTGCTTCACATAATCGATTGTCAGCCAATGATTTATCCTATCTACTTTTATATTAAAAGGTTTCTCAACAACTATGTGTTTTTATCTATTTTCATTGTCTTCTTTTTTGCTTTGGAAATCCATGATTTTGAAATTCGCAGATTTTTTTGTCTACTTGAGTTGTGGTAAAAAGCAAGATCTCAGAGGGCAAATAGTATATTTTTTGCTTATTTACGTATTTGAAGTTAATGCTGTTTGATGAATGGTAATATTGGTTGGTACTAATAACGGTATAAAGCATTTACATAGACGTCATTACTCTCCTCGTCTTGTCCCAATTTATTTGGGGTTAGCGCAACATATTTTTTCTTCCATACTTCTCTATTAGTCGTCACCCAATTTCTCAGTCCATCCATCGTTTCTTTGGTCTTCCTCAAAGACGTGCGGAGAACTTTTAAAGTACTTACTTACATATAAGTATGTCCTACTTGTACTGAATATTTTAATATTAGAACTTATATATGTCGTGTACACTTGTACGAGTACAGTGTACGTCAGTCACCTCACCTTGTTATATTAATAAAAATGGTCTGTGTTACAATAAAGTAATAAAAGACATTTAATATCACATTCCGGATATGACAAGCGCATTCGGTTAGCGTTTCTCACGCAACTGGCAGTAAGCAGTAATGCCTCACTTCTTATAATACTTACTAAACCATTGCGTGTTGCGCCTCAAACAAAGTATATTTGAGGTGCGTATAATTTACTTTTTCCCTACATGCTCATGTACGTTGACGATTTCCTTTCCGTTGCAAAATTAATTGGTATGGACGCTCATGCTAGTATATTTGTAATGTTTCTTATTAACCTAGTGTGCGTTGTATTGTGCACATTAAGATTGCGGATAGAGATTATGAAACATCTAATCAACGTATATTACACCTAATTGCTACATAAATAAAATGCTATTTCGATTTTAATGATGCGTTCATTCAATTCAGTTTATGAGTAATTAAGTTTACTTGATTCTCTCTGAAATTATCGTCTATAGGTATTATTTCTTATCGGCGGCCACCTGCGACCTGTTTTGGTAGATAGTAAAAAATAGCGTATTTTATTATTATTTCAAAAGCCAGAGCAGACAGATACATTATCATATAACCTGCCTGGATTTCAATATTATTCAGTTTTAAAGGTTAAACGAAAATATTGATTTAGGCAATGGTCGTTTACCACACAAGGATTTAAAAAATCTTAAATCCTCGAACGTGTGGCAGCGTCGAATAAGGCCCCAGTTAGGTACACGATTTCAGTTCCTTGCCTGTGGCATACAATAAAACTCGAAGCAAAATGACTTGCATCGTGTAAACACTGTTTAGACGGTGGAACTTTTATTGTTGCTTCAACTTATGGTCAGCCTTAGGCAATTGAATTGCACCGGATAAATAACCATCCAGACAGCCTGCTATTATCCACAAGGGTCCGTCGTCTGTTGTTGCGTCGCCATAATACCGGAGGACATTATGAAAAATGTATTTTCTTTCAAAGGCGATCGCTTGTTCTGTTCGCCTCTGACGACGTCAGCAGCGTGGACCGTTGAAATATTAGCGTTTCATGCAAATAAGATCAGAAAACCAACTCGCTTCTGAATTTACATTTTCTGAAACAAAAATGTATATTTTTTTATTACTTAGGTACTTACTTAGGTACCTATAAAATTTAAAAATATTTTTATATACATTATATAATAGGAAAAAAAAAGTAGAAAATGCATCATGCTTCTTAGTTAATTTGAAAACGTGAAAACCACTTCGTTCCGGACAGTTAAAATTAACAATAATGAATATTGAGCTGCAAACGTTGCAACTGTTGCAATTTGTGTTGTGCAGACTGCTTTATATCTTGGAATCTGTTGAATTGAGTAATCTTTAATTGTGGGATAATAAAGTTAAATAAACATTTTAAAAGCTAATTACAGGTAGGTACTTACATAATATTTACAATTCTAATTACGTATTTTTATCACAAGGCTGCCATTTTATTAGCTAGAGACGATGTCTTTGTTAAATAAATCTCGGTAATTCCGTTCTGATGTAAACAGACGGGTCTGTATTGCTTACTTCACTGTTGAAACAGGCTTACCTAATACTGTAAGTCTATTTCTTGTATAAAATGACCGGCAAACCGCAGTCTACCGTAAATGAAAATGTGGAAAACCCTGAGTAACGTACAAGCAAGCATTGATTTAAAAAAAAGCCCAGCACAAAAATCATAAAATATTCAACAACAAAAGAAAACAAACAAGATTTTACAATCCATGCAATATTATGGCGCAAAGATGTCCGAGTGCTGGACGGAGCTCGGCGTGATTTTGTAATGTTATTGTAGTGAGCAACATTGTTGGATGTACGTCAACCGACTTATGGTTATGTTTACATGAGCTTTATGGCTTGTAAAATAATTGGCGGCATTAGCGGCGCGGGCCAATGCCAGCGACGAGGCGACGGACACGCGGGCGAGCGTTAGTCGCGCCGGTGACGCGAGTGACGGCCAGCTCGTAAAGTCGCGCAAGTTCATGGAACACCAGTGCCGCTGATGCCGCCGCCCACCCGACTTTCCTCCGTTTCATTAAATAACACCCGCACATTTTTCACCCGATTGCGTCAATGGTCAAGCCAAGCACGCGATATTTGCGTCCGAGCGATTATTAATAGATTCGCCTGGCAAAAAGTCCACCACTCATCGGCTTTATTTTAGAAAGCAGAAGGAAGGTAAATAAAATAGTATCTTCAGAATTACTCTCAGCGTGGTGTGTTTTGTTAGCGCGATTTTGGACGCGCGTTGGCTATTTTCAGCGCGCAAGTGCGGTTAAACGAATATTTATAATCGTATTCGTCACTCGAATCGAAACGATGTTTTGTTAATGCCAAGTAAAGAGGGAGTACTGCGAATGAAATATTTACTTAAGATTATTTTCGGTATTGGATTTATTTATTTCTCAACGGGCGTCATTCTCTTTCGGCACATGAAAGCAATTATTTGTATTTTCGATGGAATGACGCATGACCTGAATGTTTTGGAAAGGACGACAATTTCTAAATAGGTATCTAGTCTAAAATCTAGATTGGGGTAGGAACTGTACGGTGATACGGTTAGAATTAGACGGGACTTTAATAAATAAAATATTAAACTAGGAGTAAGTACCTATTAAGCAAGGAGGTATATCCTGTACCTAATATTTGTTATTTAAGTATTTAGAGCTGAAGTAAGCATTTCAGATGGTAATAATGACTAAGTGGGAAATCGAACATGGCAACTATGAAAATGCTCTATAATGTATAAAATTACGTACAAAGCGGGTTTTAAGCGGGTTATAATACGTCATGGAAACAACGACGTTCGTGTGGGTCAGGGACTGCTCGGCCCGAGTCAACTTGGCCCGAATAATTTTGCCAGATACTCCGTCGTCAAAACGCCTAAAAAAGTCGTGTGTACACACAACTACACATCAAGCTATAAATTTCCAGTGTACGCTGACCTCGCATTGTACGGAAATCCTATACAATGCGAGATTAGCATAAACTGGAACTGTGTAGCTTGATGTGTAGCCGTGTCTACCGTCGTCGCCGCGTCGGCATGAAAAGTACCGCCCTCTTAAAATATTGAATTCATACATTTTTTTTTGATAGAACTATGTAGGTAGGGTTCTTAATTAATTTATTTTTATGAATAAATGTAATAAATAAATATTGTTACTTCAAAATAAAATGCTATGAACTTTGCAAGTTTGCATAGACTGTTTTTATTTATTTAAATACTTAATTAAGGATTTCAAAATAAACAAATAAGGAAAAAAAAAATACCTACGCAGGCGTTTAAGGGTTCATCATCCCCTGACGCGGCGAGGACTTGCCTTGATTATTTTATTAAGTCAGTGTAAGTTCAAACTAAGTAGGTAGTACCTATTTTTAACAATTTTAAGTAGGTATTAGTAATACTTTCCCGGGAAACAGCTTGCCGTAAAAGAAGACAAAAGCCGCGAAGGCCGACCGCAGGCGACAATTTCCAGAATTAGTATGATGTACAAAAACAAAGTTAGAAGCAAAAAGTTAGTTTGAAACTTAGAGTTTTGACTAAACTTTTTAACGGTTGCCCATTGTATCCTCTACCTAACAAGCTACGGCGTAGCACTTACAAAAAATGTCGAGGTAAAGCTCTTATAATTATTTATTGTACCGTGCGTGCTAAGTCATCGGCTCACTGTGATCCGGTCATATGTACTTTGATCCCAGAGTTGATGTCATTACTCCATGTGACGCAAACCTAACCTTTGTAAGCGAATTCGCGATGTAGCCACATAGATTTAAGTAAATACAGCTAAATAACCATAGCAAGAGCCTTTCAATGGAATACAATAAAACAAGCTTATAAGTCTATTCCCGGCATTGCGTAATACACGATCAATCACAATCTGAATCGTTTTGAAACAGATTGCTAATATTATAATCCATTGCTAAATAAGTTCGAAAAAAAATCTGCTCTAGAACGTACCTAAATAACGCCATGAATGTTGTTGAACTGTCAAAATGAAACAGATTAGTCTTAATCGGTTACGAAAATGTGTTACGCAATTAGTTCGCTGGTAGGGCATTTGGCGGTTTATTTTTGTACACCTAAAGTTAATCCTGTATTATTTTAAGCCGCAATGTCTCACGTCAAAATAAAAAAAAGACAAAATAGCTGACTACTGACACATATTTATGGCAACGAGTTTGTAGAAGGATGTAAAGCATAATATTGTTATCTCGCGTCTCGTTCTACGCTGAATATTACCCCTGTGCCTAAGGAGCAGGGTACATAGGTGTTAGAGGTTCATACGCTTCGTACATTTTGCAACGGATGTGACCGTCATTTGGCGCAACAACCGTATTTGCTCGGCTACAGAGGTCTGACGTCACGTTCCGAAGTCACCCGGCCTGTGACCTTTCGGTGTTTTGCGAGCACCTTGCCGTGCTTACCTACTACTCCTTTTATGACGTCAGTCGAGAGGATTAACTGGAGGACTTTGATTAGACGCTATTGTATGGTACTTAATGAGATCTTTATGATAGACGTAGGTCAATTGAAAGCAAATATTTTAGGAGAGACATGTAGCAAATCGGATTACCTAAAACGTGTAAAGGGAATTATTTTAGTAAAGGAACTTCGAAAAGGTAACCTCAAATTACAGAAGATGTAGGAATTTTTAATCATTGAGTAGGTAGGTACATATACGAGTAAGTAATATAAGTAATGATACCGGTTAAGATTCTTGATTAACAATATTGTTTATAGCAGGAAAGAAAACATTCAAACCTGTTTACATATTCAAATCCTTACAAGACGTGTTAATCGTCGGTATTTTGTTATAATCACGCGTCGCATTACGTCTCTGCCTCTTTCTGATTGATGTTATTCAGGTTAATGACCGATGCTGATAAAAACTTGAACTCTGCAGTACGTAGGTAATTGACAAAGAGCCAAACATTCTAAGCGTTTTGTTACCTCTTAACGTGGACTAAACCTATTGTGCTACGTCACTCAGCTATATAATCTATACCTATAAAATATATCTTGTAGACTCATGTATCGCACGTCAATTGTTTTATGAGAAACACATTGCGTTAATGGATGTACCTACGTAATTTAAAACAATGACCAGACTTGGATCACGTCAAAGGTTATGAATATGAAATATCTTGTAACGTCAATACTTCAATAGTCCATATTTAACTTGTAAAAAGCACATAAGGAGCAGCTATGTCTTCATTATTACATCAAAAGCCGTTTGTTGAATATTTTCCTGTATACTTTACACTGGGAAATAACCAGATGGTCTCTTTTGGACTTTAGATTTTAAGACCAACATGGTACATTCTATGGCTTTCTCGCTTGCTAACGCCCAAAGCCACTACCGTCATTTTGTAAATTGTCTCATACGCCCCTATTTCGGCACCGTAACTTAAAGTGTCAAGATTCATAGCAAAGATTGTGTTTCTGGTAATAAAGTTTTAACATTGTGCTGTCTTCTTTCCAGATTGCGAGTCCCTTATTCGCAAGATGCTAGTCCTGGAGCCGATGAAGAGGTACACGATAGAACAGATAAAGAAGCACCGGTGGATGGCTGCAGAGCCCTATGCTGTGCCGACAGTATCGGCTGACCCTGCACGAAGTCCAGCACATGCGCCGGCGCATACTGAGCCTAACGAACAAGTGCTAAGGCTCATGCAGAGCTTAGGAATCGACCCTATTAAGACTAAAGAGGTAGGTAATTACATTTTTAGCGAAGTGACTGAAGTTGCATTGATTTTCGTTATTTTGAAAACTGACCCCAATATTGAAATGAACCCTAGGATGGCGATGACAATGAAGACTTTTTCGATTAACAGTTCAGAAGTGGTCATCCAAATGAGCAACATGCCCCTTTGTATTTAGTGGTTTGTATGAGTACGTTTGTTGATTGTAATATTCTTCAACTGTTTATTCACAGAGCCTGAGATCCAACAGTTACGATCACCACGCGGCGATATACCTGCTTCTACTAGAGAGGTTGCGAGCGCGTGCAGCGAGCGGGGCCAGTGTGTCGAATGTGGAAGCTCGCACCAGGCCCTCACGGCGACCGTCCTCTGTGGCCGACCAGGCATTGGCCAAAGAAGCTCATGATGCGCGGCGGGAACATCACACTAGGTAAGCTATATCATGCTATGCACGACGATGTCATTAACGACATGCATGCAAGGGCATGCGTATCGATAACTGACGATCGTTGACTGACGAGTTCCGACAACCCTTTAGAACTGACCGTTTTTTTCCGAGTCTACAATGCTATGTATCTTAATTTCAGACTTCTTCATGCTGGCGATTCTCAATCACGGGAGTACAACAGAGCCACACCGACAATATCCACTGCACCGGCGGACTCATCGTCTGCCGAAACGCAGCGACTACTGTCCCTCGCGGCCGTCAACATGACCGAACAACGACTGCTCCAGCGCAACTCCGACCCCTCGGATACGCATAGGAGCTTTCTAGTCGGCAACCTTGATGCTATCTCCAGAAGTCATGAATCAGAATCCACAAGGCTACTCTCCATGAGAAATATTGATGTAACTCAATCAAACCAAAGGCTAGGTGCTAAAGTGAATGAGACAAATGTACCAACACATAGGCTCCTCACCTCAACTTATGAACAACAACAAAATATACTAAAACAATCGAGCGAAGACTGCCGACGGCTACTGCAACAGTCAACGACCGTGGGACCTGACAGTAGCAAAAGTACTATCGACGGTACTAGGTTGCTCACTTCATCAAGTTTTGATTCGAAGTGTGCTATTGACGGTGGAAGAAGTTCTTCAGCGACTGATCATAACGCCATAGCAAATTTTCTACAAAATTCTGCTTCAGCGACTAATTTCAATGTTGAAACTATGAAGTTACCTAATTCAACAACGTTCACTATGTGTTCTGAAGCAGCTAAACTTATGAATACTTTACAACAGTCACCATTGCCTTTAAAGGGAACTGTGAACTTGAGCACAAGTCCTATCCCATCACAGCTTGGGGAATCCAAACTAAGCAGTGTTTTAGAACAACCAAAGCCTCTTGAATCCACTAGACTTGTATCACAAGCGCAACAACAAGATCTCAATCGTCTCCAAACTAGTACGCCACCATTTAAAGACTATATGAATCATCATCTTCCTGCATATGCGTATTTGCAAAATTCTGTCTTGCCACCGATGTCGAGTACAGCTGATGGAAATTTTTCTATGACTACTACAGGTACCGGTGATTTATTTCCGACTGGACTGTATAGACCAGATAGCAAATTTTCTCTTAACCGATATACAACAGGTCAAACATATTCCCAAAATCTTCAAGGCAGCGGCAATACAGCGGAAGCGACAAAATTTCAACAACAGTATTCTTCGTCGACAGACGAAGGTTGCGAGACAGATATGGAGGACGTCGCGAACGCTACCAGCGGAGTTCAAAACAGGCTAAGCTCTTACGCAAGTTCCAGTTCTAGTAGCGGTGTTGTCACTTTTTTTAATAACAAAAGCCTCAGTCAAAATCTGAGTTGCGATTCGTCACAAAGTAATTTTTCTACATTCGAAAGCCTGGACTACCAATTGTCCGACTGTTCGAGTGAGTTAGCTAGTAGTCTTCCTAGCTGTACCTCCAATGAAGAAAAATTGGCTTACGAGAACAATTCACTCGTGAACACGAGTCCAATGCATCCATGCGTTTACATATCTTCTTACAACAATAAAACCCCGGGCGTGGGATTTATTGCGCGGCACAATCCATTGAACTATCAATCAGTCAATAATAAGAATTGTCCTCGGGCAATCACGCGGAGTCCAGTTGACTTTCGGGAAGGTCGTCGAGCGAGCGATGGCCTCGTAGCACAACAAGCCGCACAGTCCAATGAATCACAAAAGAACAGTTTGGCTTTTAACAGCCAGCGGTTAAATGAAAACTGTAAGGCGAAAGGGGTTTTGGAACTACATCTAGTCCAGAAAGAGGCTCAGAAGTTAAAAACTCAGTACCAGTCAACAATACCTGCAGAGGAAATGACACAGAGACAAATACAACACAATCAATTTGCGGCGAGTTTCAGTCCGCATTACTTAGATACAAAAAATCCTACACCAAAGCGTATAAGCCTTCCTGAAACCTTCACTTACTCGAGCACGTCGCCACCGATGCCTGCCAGTCCCAAAATAGTGGCACAACTTCAAGACCAGGTAGAGCTGCAACACGCTGCTTCACAAGTCAAACCTCCCTTACAGCAGCAGCTCATGCAACACAGACTGTTCCAACAAAAGCGACAGCTACTACAGAAACAAATGACTCCACCTAACATCCCTGCTCATGACATGGGCATTCATACTCTGCAAGTGGGCCTCAGTAGGCGGCAAATGCTGCGGCAGCAAAGCTACAAAATAGCTCAGCAACAACAAATCTTACCTCCCTTGCCACTAACGGAAACGGAGAACCGAGATTTACTCGCTTTCCAAGCTATAGTAGAGGGTCCGAATCGAACACCGAAACATAAGCAGGAAGAAAGCACGGAGGAGGCAAAATTTGCATATCAGGGTTCTATGGAGATCAGCATAATGAATAAGGAAAGGTTGGGTAATGAGACTTGGTCAAACTTGCCATCGAGCCTGCAGAGTGCTTGTCAGATATCGGAGCTGGCAGGGCGGCGCGAGGCGCGGGAGCCGCGCGAGGCAGAGGGAGAGGCGGTCGCGCTCGCGGCCGTGGACGCGCCGCTGTGGCCGGGACAGTGGAACGCTGCGCTATTCCAGCCTCAGCCCTGCTTCCAGGTATTCCAACAGATCAATTAGTAGAACTCCACGTAAAGAGTAGAGATTTTGTAGTGTGGATTACGCAAACACGACATGGAATCCGTTCTCTAATAAGACCTGCGGTTTCCACGTCAGTGTTTTCGCTAGATGAAAGAATGGTCTCATTATGTTCGTCATTCTATTCGTACTGTGTCATCATTATATTCGTACTGTGAGTATGTAAATGCGTAGAAAATTTCACAGATATATTGCGTATATTTAGAGTGCATGACAATAATAGTGCTTTAAAATTATATAGGTAGTACACCAGTAGATCAGTGGTTCACTGCTAAATAATCCAAACTGCCGTTAAGTACCTTTATAATAAAACTATAAACACCAATAAAATAGTCATGTATTCTTAGCATAATTTGCATTGTATCGATATAATAGATGCACTCAATTTTGATAATTATACCAAATAAATTTAAAATACAAATATACAACACCTTGTTACAAAGTATTCATTCCTGTTGTTCGTTACATTAAATAAAGCAAATACATC
The DNA here is from genome assembly GCA_947363905.1 of Lithophane semibrunnea. Classification (NCBI taxonomy): domain Eukaryota; kingdom Metazoa; phylum Arthropoda; class Insecta; order Lepidoptera; family Noctuidae; genus Lithophane; species Lithophane semibrunnea. The sequence continues at coordinate 9,887,267 of OX376198.1, forward strand.
ACTAAATAGTAACGTATAAGTATGTACTATAACCTAGCTATTCCATTTATACATTTTTACTTGCCAAGTATTGTATTAATTTATAGAAGTTGTATATATGTTTTGCATTTGCCCACTTGTGCTAAGACTATGACGTCACATGAGAATGTTCCTACATATTTGTTCGTTATTTTCTCCATCCTACATTACATTTTTAGACCTAAGTATCTATTTATTATAGATATTATAAGTTAAACGATATGAGTCTGTACTTTTTCTTTGTGAAAGTCTGTATAGTTTTTGTTATTATTTGCTAATAATAAAATAATTTATGTAAGATGTGATAGCTTTACTTAGAGGCAAGTTTTATTTAAATACAAGTTATTGTAAATTTATAATAATAGTTTTATTTTTACACCTTATTATTTTTGGCAAATAGCTTTTTCGTAGTTGACACAGTTGCTATGCACGTTTGCATTAGATGCATATTTATTATTTTATGCTTGAATGGTAATATGTGTGTCATACCAAAAAGCTAATGGTTCAAAACCTGACATTCCTACCAACTACAAAGCTTGATTTATGCAAACATCGATTATTTTAAATAGGTACATAAATTTATTTGAAATGAAAGCTGTAAAGCCATGCAAAGGGCATGTTTAAAAAAATGTTGCGTCGTCTATGACGTTCTACTAAACTGTTAGTAAAATGCAACAGCAAGCATTGACAAATTAGTCATGGATTTTCAACTGGCAAGGCAGAAACAATTTCTACACCCATTCAGATGGATGCAGAACCAAAAAAAGTAAGTAGAGAAAAGGATAAAGCTGAAATATCAAAACGGGTGCCACTAGAATGCAAATTTTCGTACCCTACTTGGCAACGGGAAGGTAAAACTATCAAGCAGTCTCTGGGACATGAATGTCCTCCAGACCAAATTTCGGTCATGGCGACCAATCTCAGCGCTGACGGTGACCAGCCTTCGGCGCGGGTGATATTAGTATAGTTTACAAGTGTGAGCGCAGACACAGGTGCACTCTCTCTTCCCTCACTTTCATAGTCCTATGGGACGGCAGTCCGATAAAACCGGAGAGACATCCGATATGAATAGCAGCAGGGCTTTAACTGGCTAGAAATAAGATGTGATTGGTACCACTTAAAATTGGTTCCAATGTTACTCTTTTCTAATGTGTTCTTGATCGAAGTTTAACTATTTGTTTCCAGTCCAACTGGCAAGGCCACAGTCTACCTCCCACAGCTGGCATGCTACCTCTCAGCGAAAGCCCAATTCTGGAGCTCACGGAACAAATGGAGTCCATTTAATTGTAATCTTGAATGACCGTATTTACCTTAAACGTTGTTAAAATTATGTCATTGATATGGTCGAATTGTGTCATTGATATGAGAAAATTGAATTCTTTCTGCGAAAGAAGCGTGATGCTTTTCTTTTCGTAAAAAATATATTTCCAGACGAAGAGTTTTGGCAAAGAATAACGGAAGAATAAGTTGATGTCACATTCCCCACATCCTGCCCGATAACCAATCTCTTCATGGTCAGCTTCACTTTATTAACAAAGGATTTTCCATTATACCTAATCAGTGGGGGCATATCCCTGAAATATAATTTATTATTAAGTATACAATAGACTGTACCGACAAAACCAACTGGGTTTGTCCTCATCAACGACACAATAGGACTATTATCCGAAACGGTTGACAACACTATGATTATTTAGAATAACGCAATTGTTATAGGATGTTAGTAAACATTTATAATATTGTTAGTATAACTATGCACTATGTTAGTCAATAAAATGGCGAAAATCCCAATGTACTTATATTAAATTAATTTAGTGATAAATAACGCGACAATATCCATAGGTTAAGTTGTTACATGGATGCGTTTTAATTTTCTAAGCAACTTTGAAAATCTCTTATGAATTTTATGATACTCTTCTTGACTTCGTTACGATTGCTTGGACAATAAAATTAAAAATGCATGTAGGTATCAACCGATGCACTCTATTTTTCAAAAGAAGTTAGTTTATAGTGTATTGAATGCATCCGAATTTAAACGTACTATAAACTTTAGTCGTGTCCATTAAACTGCAGTGAAATGTTGGAAGCCCATCAAAAGATTCGGATGATCAAATGGCCGGTTAATGTACCTACGAAAAGGCTTGTTAGAGTCTAGATATACCTACTTGCAAATTAAGATACATTTATAGCCTGGTTTTTATTAAGCCACTAATACTTACGTAGAAGTGAGTTCCCCCACGTAGCATGTCCTCTGTCCTGTCCCATGGACATGGGGCCATTTCCGACATTTACTAGTAACTTTCTGACGTGCATGTCTTCTTAATTTTAGTGTAAGAACATAGTCGTGTATGTCGTAGAAACTTAAACAAACAAGCTCCAGTTTTGATTGAATTGTAGAAAACGGATGGTTCTAACGCCTAATAAATTATGTAGGTTTCCTTAACTTATTGCTATAAACGATTATCTCCAATAACCAGAGTGCTACAAGGATATTTTGGCGCCTGAATGACATGGACAGGGAGCGTAGTTGGTAAACATTTATGAAACTCACCGATTGTATTGAAAAAACAAGATGGCGGTGTTAGTTTCCATTTTGGCCCCATGCCAGAAAATCCATGTACAGACGCCAGCACATCAAGCTACCCGAAACTGTCAAACTTTCCCAATCAACCTTGAACCTAACGCTTTAACGATAAAGTTTAAAATCTACTAAAGAAAGACAGATTGTAGTAGCTTGATGTGCTAGCGACTGTACCTACCGTTGTATTTGTATGTATACCTACCGAAAAAAGGTTCAAAATTAAAAAAAAACTAAGAGCAATGGATTGAGAGACACATTTTTTACTGTAGAATAGTGTTAATAAATGAGTCAATAACTAGAAAACACAATCCATACCTAGTGTGTTAGATATATTTACTTGCATTTGGCGTAATTTATTGATAGTTTGAAATTGATTTGTTTATATGTTTTTCCGAATGACTATCTTTGTATAAGATAACAATATTCCTTGTAAATAAACTACCTCTAATTAACTTCGAATACAAGACTGAATTCAGTGTCAATTCAGAACAATGTATTGTCACACGATACCATCCGAAGTCGAAGATTTTTTGTTAATTTTAAACACAGACAATTTAATTTTTAAGGTCACTTTGCAGAAATGTTTTCTATTAGCGAAGCGTGTTTGTGACGATTGAAGTTAGGACATATCACAGTTTGTTAGTAAACGTCACTGCACGATTATAAATTAGAGTAGTTAATACAATAATTATTGACTGTTTCACAGTTGTCAATAAAAAAAACTTGATCTGAAATATTCCAACATGAAATGACTAGGTAAATAAATAGGCCCTACCTATCAACTTGTAATTTTTTAAATTCACGCTAGGTGAGCAAATTGTGGCCATTCTTAAATAGTCTCTAAAGTCCCAAATACACGTGTGCATTTTAGCGACGCATTTTATTGTTATTATCATTGTCCATTTATTATCTACTAAGTAGATAAAAAATAATTGAATCGCCATCAAAATTACCATTATGATCAGTGCCACACTGATCATTAAGAAGCTTTACCGAACCGTAACAATAACTTACATACGTAAGAAGTATCATAATAATACAATGGAACTAGTTTTCAATAAGTCATTACTAATGTAGAGGATCGTAGAATAGGTGTTTGGAGGCTTTTACACAATTAGAATATTGCCACTTGTATTATATTCTGACATTATCGAGCAGACTTCATGTTATTCGCAATTAATAAATAATCTTAGGGCATTAGATAAGTAGACAATTTTATATAATGGAGGATGTAGAAGACTTAGGTGACAGCAATATGTTCATTGTACGAGTATTACACGACATGTTACGGCTTAACAGCTTCCTTTGAAGATTTTGTAGTGACGTTACCTATATACAGTTTTTCGTTGATTGTACCTTTTGGGTTGTGATAAAGTATATGGCTGATTGTTAATCAATGTATAGAGCAGTCATAATACAATACCTAATTAACAAAATTGTGTTTTATTTTACCTAAACCACTTCTTTCCTCAACCTTGTATCTAATTCAGATGAATTGAGAGACTCCAAACAATATCCGTATGATTATGTTATGTAGAAGATGCTGTTTGCAATAATATCTAAGTAATTACCTATACATACTTATAGAAAATCAGATGATTTTTAACAAAATAAGTAGCATCTCTCAACTCTCGAACATTGCAACTGTTACAAAATTTCCGCATGATTTCAATGTTTGGTAAACATGTTTTGTTATTTTTTGGCGCAGCAGACCAGGCTTAACGAGCAATATAATTTTTTTATTGTTATCAATACCTACCCAGATAAGTACCTACCTAATTACTGCACCTGTTATCTATCACATACCTACTGGCGAAAAAATGTGTATTGCTTCCGTCTTATCGTAGCTAAGCGGCGCAGACGCACCTATCGGTCTCTACGGTCATTCACTTGTGCTTGTGCAGTGTGCTTGAGTAGTGTGGTGTAAGTATTTTTATTTACTACCGAGTTATAGGTCGTGACCTATATGACGTTGACAACACGCAACTAAAGAGATTATAGTCACAACTACAAATCGGTGACAGCTGACGTTTAAAGTTTGTTTGGAAGAAAAATAAAATAACGCGACGTTTCAATCTGTTTTTCGGGAGAATTTCTGTAATTTTCTTAACATGGAAGGACCGATGAAAATTACTGAATTGATTAAAAACAAAGGAAAATTCAGCTACTCATTTGAAGTGACTCCTGATGTTTCCGAAGAAGATATTGATAACTTAAAAGTGGATCCTCTATTCTTCTCTGTGACTTGGCACGCAAAGACCCACAAATGTGCAAACCTGAGTATAGATCCTATACGAACTGCTAGTCTTTTGAGGAGAAAACGGAAGCAGGTATTACTGCACCTATCGTGCGATATGATGAAGACGACTTATTTGCATAAATTATTGATTTTGCTTCAAGAAAATAATATTTGCAATTTATTCTTGGTTTTGGGCGGTAAGTAAACTTCCAATATTATAGTAGAATCTTTGGCAGTAGGAAAACGTACCTAATTCTATCAGGTTTCATATTGGATCATGTATAAAATTGGATATACCTACATACTTATACTCCATTTATTATAGCATTAGAAAAAAGAGGCTTGTAGAAGCAGCAATGCAAAACATTTTATTTCAAAGTTAATTTATAACTTTTTTAGGTAAATCTAAGACAGTCTACTAAATAATTAGATAAACGAAATCAAAGTCATTTTATTTTAAATTATGCTTTATTGCATCTTCATACATTACAACAAAACAAATAAATGTAACAACCGATCACATGGTGATTTAAGTTTAATTAAGAATAAAGGAAATAAATGCGTCCATTTCGGAGTGGTAATCTCCATCACCTTTGCATCAAATAATAATGCAGCATCCGTTAAAAGCCCTTCAGTTGATACTGTGAAATAAAATAATTACAAGTCAATTTTTCCGTACCCATATAATTTCACTGCTAGAAATAGGTCTTATATATACTATAATAGAGTAGCGACAACATTTATAACTTTTAGTTCGCTTTACATGTATTACTTCCTAATACAATAATATTACGTAATAGTCAATGACAATGGGTGTTCATTTGTTAATGGTGAGGACATTCAACAAAATGTATTAAAAGCAAAAGCAAGTAAATCAAGTACATACCAATATGAACAATGTATTATGATTTAGTACAGTTAAATAAAAAAGTTCAACATAATTTCATTTATTTGTTTTGTGAATATTGTATTTAAATTAATAACTATAACTATTCCCGGTATTGTTCACTCCTGCTTCTTTTAGGTTTTTAGGATTGACACTTTAATTTTAAATTGGAATGATACAATATATGTATTTATATATGTGTTTTTTGTATTTTACTGTGTGTACATAAATAATAAAATAAATAAATATATTTACTAAGTAACTAAGTTTATTTTGTTCACTAGCTGTGCTCGCGACTTATTTAAAAAGGGGGAATCTTTCGACCAGGCCTGGTGATTTTTCCTAGTAAGAAACTGCCAAAAACTTGTGTTTTTATTTAAGAAAATGCTTCTCTATATAAAATATTAGCGGTGGAACCACCTGCGCGTACACAAAAAAGTTGCTAGGATTGCTCACACGCGAAAGAGCTACATAAAGTTGGCCGTGGGAAAAGCAACCAATACTAAGATCCACCCCCGCAACGGATAATGTCTGGCCCTGAGCATTGTTAATGGTCATGGCGTAACACAGGCTGACGGGGAATTGCACACGCTTAAAACTAAACGGGAAATTATTGGGAATGAGAGGAATTCTTTGAATAAAAACAACATCACCGAAGCAACCAACATCGAAGCCGAAATCTTAACAGGTTGCGGCGCCCGCAACCTGTTAAGATTTCGGCTTCGATGACGTTTTGTTGGTGATTGGTGACTATGAGCCGAGTGCCGTTGCAAAGTTTGGGAGGACTTAAATTTCTGAGAAGAATTATTGGCACTCCGACTTTTAAACAAATTTTGTGTGCTGAAAGACCGGGTGTGTTAAGGGATTCTAAGAACTCTACTGGATAGTGTGTGGCATCTTCTTCTTCGGGAACCGTATTTATCGATGTATATTGTTGACTTTCCCCTGAAACATGTGCCAATATTTGTGTATTTATTGCTGTCCGATAGTCGAACAAATCAAATCAACCATAAGGCCTCTGCCTCGAATCTTGCGGGCAGCGGGGCGGCGGCGGCGGCGGCGCGGGCGCGGCAGGATCTTATGCGTAAAATCAAATGGACCGGTTCTCGAAAACAGCAGCGCGGCAGCGGGGAGGCGGCGGGCAGCGAGCGGTGCACTCCATTCAAGCGGTGACCGCCCGCGCGTCTGCATTGCAGTGTTGTTGCCCACAATAAATTGAGCGTTAGGAATAAATTTGAATCAAAAAGATGTTGCCGCCATTGTTCAGACATTTCTTTCGCGAATAAAAACAAATATCTCGACGACACAATAGTGAACACAACACTACGCGGCTATAGTGACGCGCGATCTGCCCGCTAGTTTCGAGAACGGGTCTTTGATGCCCGCCCCGCTCCCGCGCCGCCGCCGCCGCCGCCCCGCTACCCGCAAGATTCGAGGCCGAAGCCTTACACACGCCAACAACGATCGAATCGAATGAGCGGCGGTCACGAATCATACGAACAAATTACGAAGTATAGTACAGTTCGATTCAAACTTAATGGCGGCTCGGAACATGAGGCGAGTCGCTGCGCAGTAACAATTTCATGTGACAGCGGGGGTGAGGGGTGGGGTACTGCGCAGCTAAAAGTTAACTTCCGAGCCGCCATCCGCCCCGCTGCCCGCAAGATTCGAGGCCGAGGCCTTACACACGCCAACAACGATCGAATCGAATGAGCGGCGGTCACGAATCATACGAACAAATTACGAAGTATAGTACAGTTCGATTCAAACTTAATGGCGGCTCGGAACATGAGGCGAGTCGCTGCGCAGTAACAATTTCATGTGACAGCGGGGGTGAGGGGTGGGGTACTGCGCAGCTTAAAGCTTACTTCCAAGCCGCCATTAAATTTGAATCGATCTGTAACGACTCGTTTCTTGACTTCTTAATTTGAACCTAATGAACGAAACCAACCAAAATACCAAATCAAAACCAATCAGATCAAATGATCAATACTTTCAAAGTTTCAACGAATGACAACCCAACCAACAATTTATTAGTTATTTATTATTATTTTATTATCGACACTAAAGAAGTCAAAAACAAAGATATCTACACTAAAAATTATTTGGAATATCTGGGCGAAAGTCATTCTTCGACGAAGACTCTTAACACCGCGATTCAGAAAATGACATTAAACGAACAATGCCATCTATCGAGCACGAAATGATACTGTCAAAATATATGGGAAAACGTTCGAACACTCTGTAAGCTAAATAAACTATGTAGAAAAGTGAAGAATTAAAGAATAAATACCTATATTTTTTAAGAAATTAACATTTGTCACTATTCTTTCATGATTATCAAGATTTGAAAGATAGGTAGCGCCACCTATCGCACTAATACTAAACTAATAAATAAACAACGCATCTGGAAAAATTTAATAAACCTAACTTTAGAGTTATATTCTATACACAATGTATCGCGTTAAGTTTCCGCGCAAAGAAAATGACGGTCATATAACAACACACGATCTCACAAACCTAGTAATTAAGTAGTAAGTATCATTTCGCGTCAATAGATGTCGTTACGTGTATGTACATTACGTAATGAAAATTCCTTCTTGAACACTTTAAATTCATATATCTTTTGAAGCGATTGCGATGAAACAAAAACTAATTGAAACATCGAATTATACACAATATTTGAGTATAAAAGTTAACCATATGGATTTCGTACTTTTTACGTGATAATGGAACAATCAAACTAAAGAACATACAAACAGACAGACAGACAAACAGACAAAAATTCCAAAAATGCTAGAAATGGAATCTGTTGGTTATTCTTGGACAAACCACCAACTTTTTTTTTTTTTTTTCATTGTACACAAACGCCTCGTCTACAGATTTATTATATGTATAGAAGAATAGCTATGAATGTATCTGTGTATGTTTATTATGTTTATGTATGTATCTATGTATGTATTTAATTATTATTCATTATTTTCAAGTTATATGTATTAATTTATATTGCACCTGCCATGTCTGTCTCTGCATCACTAGGGTGATGCAGAGACAGACAGGTTGACTGGTAGAAAATGCCTCAGGCATTAAGTCCGCCTTTGTACAGTTGTTTTTACTTGTGCATAAAGTTTTAATAAATAAATAAATATTTAAATGAAAGCCACTTAATTTCATAAGATAAATAGTTAAAATGATTACACTGAAGTGTAACAGCTGGTAAACAAAGAGATTTGAATTAATTTGGCGTCAATTGTAACTGTAACAAGTTTTTTGTACTTTTTTTTACAAAGTGTACATTAAAAAGAACCTTTTTTAACTTCTGTCTAATGCTATTGTAAATGGAGTATAGGTCACTTTGACTTTGTTACTTATTTATAGGTCGGTAAGTTTTAGATTCTTACTAGAAACCTGAACAGTCGTCAGAAAATTTCTTAAGGAGTCAGCTAAACATGTTTCGCCCTCGCCCTATCAGGTTACCCTCCTAAGTCATTGAGTGGCTATTATCATTCAGATCAATTATAGTGACTGACTTCCGTTGCTGATACGTAGACATAGGTACCTCATACCTTTTAGTAACAGATTTATTATCTTTTTCAGAGGGATACGACCCTGAGACTTCGGATTTCAAAAACACTTCGGAAATGATAAAATTCATAAGGGAGATGACAGACGAATATTTCTGTATTGGTATTGCGGGCTTCCCCGGCTGCTCTGAAGAAAAACTGATGCAAATTAAAGATAAAATTGAAATTGGAGCCAACTTTATTTTGACACAAGCATTCTTTGATGTTGAAGCGTTTAATCAGTTAAAAGAATGTATTGATAAAATGGGCTTCGATGTACCAGTTATACCTGGAGTATTTCCCTTTGAATCACCCAAACAGCTAGAGGGCTTTATAAAAATGTGTAGAATAAAGGTATCTGATGATTTGATGCAGGCCGCCATTAATAAACAGAACATAAATAAACCTTGCACCGAAATAGTTAAGCAGTTAATACAACAGCTAAATTCGAAATGTAACACGACTCATTTTCATTTCTTTACAATAAATAAATTAGAAAATATTCAAAAATTAATTGAAGAAATAAACTAATTCTGTTTATCCTCATTTTTATCTTTTCTCATTTCCCTACTGAGAAGCCTGGTACGCCGATTAAGCGCTACATTGCACTGGTTGGAGGCTGGCTTTAATGGTACCTATTATGGTAGCCAGACACAATTAAATTCATATAATGAGCGCCCTGAGTAAAGGTTTTCGGGTAACCTATTCTGAGTCTATGCGAGGTAGCTAAACGCTAGGTCCAGGGAACGGGGGGACTCTGTTAAACTTTTGTTAGAAAATCGTGGTACACATGGATACACATCAAGCTATTATACATTTCCCGCCTTACTAATAAACGTATAGCGCCTGTATAGTTACACAACCCTTTGTCTTCGTTTTTCAAAAGTCAAATTACTTTTTAAAGAAGAAGACAAAACGTTGTGTAACTATACAGGCGCTATACAACGTTTATTAGTAAGGCGGTTCCAGTATAAGCTGACCTCGCATTGTACGGAAATTCTATACAATGCGGGATCACGAGGCTAGCCACCTGCCAACACTAACACTATGGGGTTGAAAAATGAAAGCTCGTCAGAGGTGGCAACACTGTTGTCCGTCCACAAACCGCCATTGTTGTGTGTGAGTGTTCATTTGTGTCGATCACAAATTAAACGAAAATTAGATAAAAAATGTAGGTAGGTATATGAGTTGGAGTGTAGCACAGCTATAAGACGAGCTAAGAAAAAGCGAAAACGCTTTAGTGGAAAGATTATTAGATTACCTATGAATTATTTTATAGGTTATTTTCTGTTTTTTGACTAGCTAGCTGGTTGGCTGGTTGTATACAAGTTTTTAGCGTACAAAGGATCGTAAGCTCGCTGTCAATGTCAACTCAAATTGAACTGTCAGTGTCAGTCAAGTCAACAAAAAGCAAGATTTAGGTTATGCGGGGCTGATGTAAAGGAAGCGTTAATATCATCAATTATAAATTGTGGTAAATAGCAATTACTACAGATATTATTTCGAGTAATAATTTCTGGAGTACTCGTGCGTGAGTTTCCTTACATTCTTTTACTGCTTCTACAATTATCGATTACTACTAGCGGCACACATTACAGAAATAAAAATTTACATTGTAGGTGCTCAAAAAACGGTGAAAAATGTCGTTTCCCGATAGACAGCAGCGAAAACTATGTTGGGACTCCAGAGATCGTTACTGGGAATGCCTAGATAAGGAAAACGTTAAAGACAATTCAGAGAAACCTAAGGCATGCTTGGATTTAAGACAAATGTTTGAAAAGTCGTGCCCTACACAGTGGGTCTCGCATTTCGATAGAAAAAGAGACTTTAACGTTTATAAAGAGAAAATCCAGAAAGAAGGATATGAACCCATTAAAGAGTCATAGTTTTATTATCCTTTGATTGTTTTTGTAAATATAGATTACCAATGTAGTAAATAATTATGTTTCATGAATAGTTGTTGTCTTTTATTTTTAATTGTATAATTAGTCTTCTAATAGTCTGTATAACAGACAAACCTTATGCATAAAGTAGGTACTTACAATTATTATTAAGTATTTGTAAATTAATGTTTATAGTTACTGGTACTTTAAACATTACTTATAAAATGTTTACTTTTTTCAGATAGGTAATTTAATATTACACAATGGAGAGATATGTTAAAGTTTTAGCGGAGATTAACATTTCGACTTGTGAATTGAAGATAAAGTCTATACAGGTAACGCTTGTTATATTTCTTGATCCAACTTTAAATACTGTAGTATCAATCAACAAAATGAACTGCTTATTTTTATTGTATTAACCATTCTTATTCCTTAAAATTTTCAGGATGTGCTAAAATTATCCAAAGAAAACTCTAACACCAATAAAGAATATTGGAATCAAGTGTCTGAAATGTTATGGGCTCATTTACAAACAGGATTTAAAACATTTGATGATCAATTACTATGCGCAACATGCTTTTATACAGTGATAACACTAACGGATAAACAAAATGTTTATTTAACTGAATTATTACAAATGATTGACAAAGAATTATTTATAAAGAAAAACAATGAAGGAAAGTCTGCCAAAACTTACAATGTGGTGTCTATGATGTATGGAATGTTTCAATCAACTTTTCTTACACAGAAAACCCACAATGATGTCTCAAAAACTGCACCTGTTTTAAAATCAATATTTGATTTACTTCTACTAATGGGATATGAGTACTCTCAATTTACTTTCATAGCATTTAAGACAATAAAATTATTCAAAAAGGTACATGGCACATATTTTCAAGACTGCATCTTCAGTAAAGAAAATCAAATCAAATTGCTTAACTTTGTAAACCACAATTGGGAAAATCCTGTAACTGGAATAAGAGATTTGAATAGGTGTATATTTCAGACTGTAATTTCAACAATAGATGATGAAATGTATGAGACTGTGGTAAAGGAAATCAATGGGTTTTATTGGAACAAAGCAAAGTATCTGATGCTCTCAGAAATTATTGAACACAGAAAAGGAAAAGTATTATATTTAGTGTATGATAACAAGTGGGTTGATGGCCTCATATACAGCCTACATAAACCAGGACTGGTTTCTGCTGGAGCTGATATGTACTATGCCTTGCTCAAGCAAATCAACTTTGAGAGTGATTGGTGCAAATTATTCCAATGCAAAGTCATCAAAATCTTAAATGGATCCAGCAGTAAAGCTATTGAGAATTTCAAAAACTTCTGGTGTTTGATCACTATGAAGAAATTTCCCACATTACCTTATGTGTTACTTGATGAATTAAAAGATCAGGATAAGTCAGAACAAAATCTGTGCAGCCAATTGTGTATAATGAAGCAAGCTAATAAACTTGGCATCATAGAAAAAAAATGGCGTTCCACTGAAGATTTTGGTCATATCGAAAATACTGTTTTGAATGGAATAGACCACTGCAACTATTACATTAGAATGTTAGCATTTGATATTGTCTGTGTGTCACAAAGGAAGGTAGTACCAAGTCAATTGGAATATGATTTAATATTGAACTTCTTATACAACAATGTGAATTCAGATGTTACTGTGTTGAGATTGAGCATGTTAAACAGCCTGAACTACTTCTTAACACAACTGCATTCCATATTTTTAATTGTGATGATCAGAGATGAGAGTACTAAGGACTTACAAGATTTACTAGAATTTTGTAAAAGATTGCAGAACTTTGTTGTTAACTCAATTAACTTGAATGGTAATTATCAAAGGAAGATCACATGTGTGAAACTATGCAACACCATTGTAAGCTGTTTTAGTGAAATACCTTGTAAGAAAAGAGGTCAGACAAGACATGCAAATATTACACTAATAGAGTATGTGAAGGAAAAGGGATGCTGGTTACTGTCCACTGAAGTTTTTGTTGTAAAGCTGGTAAACTTACTAAAAGACCCGACAGATGATGTCAGAGAAAATGTGATAAAACTATTGCTAAACCACTACTCTGAAGAATTAAAAGAACCAAATACTATGCAACATCTAGTAAATGGTGCACTGAAAAGCATGAAGAGCAAGTTCTTCTATGATATCAGTTGTGGCCAGAGTATGTTTAAATTATTGACCAATTTAGTAATCAAAGATAAATATTCCATAGCAGAATACAGAAGTGTAGAAGACATCTTTTATTTTGCATATAAAGAGCTAATTAGTGAACATAAAGCAAAAACAAATATAGTAAAGTCTATTGAAACAGGAAAACAGTTACATTCCTTCATGAATATTATGCTAGTTGTATTGGAGACTTGTGTTTCAAGTTCCTATAAAATTGATATTCATAGAATTATGCCAGAATTTGTTGAGGTCTTGGAAAGTATATCCAACCAGTTTGCATGGGAGGAAGAAAGTTCAACAAGTTCAGATTTTTCTAAAATGAGTGACATGGTAGAAAATATGATTGATAATTCTGGTCTTAGTATTGGCGATGAAGCTGATCAGACAAAAATATCGGGTTTACACCAAATTGTATTGAACTCCCTTTGGTTGAATGTTAAGGTAAATCTCCTATAATATTTTGAACAGTTCTTTCTCTTGTACTTATATTATATTGTAATTAATGAATGATTTAATTATTATAGGCATCTTGTGATTTAGCATCGATTATGGTACAGCTGAATAAGGATGATGCCAGTATGTGTGAGAAGTGCCTGAACATAATAACACATGTTTTGGAGACATCTCGACATAAAGGAGCCATTGAAGCTGCTGGAGCTTCTCTGGGTAAATAAATAGTAGATCTTCATTCAATTTACGTTTTAGGGTATAGAATATCGCGAATCGCAGTGCAGCGCGGTTTTTCCTGCCAAACAAATATAAACATTGCGTCACATCAGATAAAGTCTAAAAGAAATAACTTAAACCGCGTCACTCTGTCCGCTTTGATGCTCCCCGGAGTAATGGAAGTTTATTTATTTTGTTTTGAGCTTTCTTGCAAGATTGATATTTGCTTGCCAGTGAAAACCGTACTGCCCGTGGCCCTTATAAAACCTATAGATACTATAACAAGTGTCTCAATTTTAGGTAAAGGCATTCAATTTTTATCATCTTTGCCTGAAGAAAATAAAGCTTCAGAAGTGCCAAACACTTTACTCAGATGCAAACTGAACGATTTGATATCAGAAACCAATAAAATGGCGTCCATAACGAGAAGGGGTGCAGGCCTATCTATTATGGTACACAGAATAGTATCAAGTGATATGAAGAAAGGAAAAGTAAGATAATCTATACATGTACATACATATTTGATTTTCAAATATTATGTTTAGAAAATTATAATAATTATTGTAATATATTGTATGCTTGTTTCAGCCCTTATTCCATTACTTCATAAATACTTTATTACAAATATGTGATACCACAAAAGACACTCCAAAGAAGAATGACGAAAATCAGATTGACTTGCCGAAAGCAATCTATATTCATTTTATGACGAGAATAGTCACTGACAGCAGTTTAGCTTCAGACATGATGTTTTACTTTGCCAAATTGGCTGAACTTGCATTCAGTAATCTTACAAGTCATCATTGGCAAATCAGGTAAATTGTCATAGATCTACCTACTGCTAACAAACTACAATTTTTATAAAGTTTCCTTACCTCTATGATGCTCCTTAATATTTCCAGGAATGCAGCTCTTCAGTTGTATGGAGCCTTAATACCAAAACAAATAGGTGAGAAGAAAGCTTCAGGCAGTGATGAGCAAACTACAGCGACAGTGGCGTGCGATGAGCTGCGAACACATTCACCAAAGCTATGGAAATATATCATGGAACAATTGAAAGATAGTAATGAACCTGATATAGTACAGTCTCACTCGAACTTAGTACCAATTTTGAATTTATTGGCAAACAGTGCAAAGAGGTACAACTTTTCTTATGACATGGCGGAACAGAAAACCGTTAATGAGGAGTTATTTGACCATTTGGTTTTGCTCCTTGATAGCCCCATACACACAGTCAGACGCTTGACAGCCAAATGCATATTTAACATTCATGAATTTGAGAATATCTCTGACAATTTACATTTTTTATTATACCATGTTTGTGTGTCGGAAAATTTTCTACATGGAAGTTTAATTTTACTAAGCCTATGCCATAAATATTATTCTTCGAATCAGGCTTACAAAAAGCACTTTGGAAAGTTTGAACATAGATTCAAAACAAAGTTCTGTACTGAGAACCACTCATATTTGTGTATAAAACTGTTTGAAGATATCTTTATAAACAATTATACATTAGAAGATATTGAGGGAACCATTTTGGAAATGAATAGTAATGTGTCCTTTCCTGGAGTTGACGTCTGGGCAGAAGCTCGATTGAAAAAATATATTATAAATATAAGTCCATGGGATGGAATACCAGCTCTACTAAATATAATAATAAAGCAGAGTAATTACGAAAATTATTGTGAATTAATTTTCTTGAAAGTTAAAACACAGGAATGTAAAGTAGAAGAAGTTCTATTGAAAGTGGTTGAAGTACTGCTAGCATTTGAGAAGAAATATTACAGCAGTATTATTTGGAAAATACTTTATGAAATATCTCTAATTACTAATTTATCTGGCCATTTAAATACAGCAGAACTCCTGAAAAATGTACAGGAAAAAGAATCAGTATACATAATAAGATACAGTATCCCATTGTTGGCAAGAAATATTGCAAACATTCAGAATGATAATAAATTGAATTTGATGAAAATCCTAAGTAAATTCTGTGATTATGAAAACTCAGATGTAGATATGAGATGCATAGCAGCAATTGCTAACAATGAACTTGCAAATGATTTTGATAACTTGCCTGATTCAATGAAAGTTACTACAATCAAATGTGCAATAATACTGTTGCAAGATGAAGATGAGGATGTGAGACAATTAAGTGTGAACTTCTATCTTAGACTAAGTAAACATGAAGCAGTAGTACAACCATATGTTTGTTTAAATAATATTTTAAGTGGTCAATTTTTATGCACCGCATTTAATGGATCTCAGCATTTAATTAACGAACTTGTAAAAGAATTATCAGAAATATTACAATCAAACCACAGTACAGATGAGTACAATCCGTTTGCAAATGATTCTAAAAATATTTACCTTGAACCAGATGTACTGAAACAATTGATTGAAAACTTGAATACTGTTTAATATACAAATAAACTTCTGGACTTTTTTTATTTGATTAATTTTTTTATTTCTTCTTAAAAAAATAAAAAACTAATTAGTATTAAGTATAAATATCATGTACAATATCAAACTAAGGAGGCTTATTAATAAAAAGGGGTATTTAATTACAAAACCAAGGACAATGGGGAGGAATCACTCATCATAACAGTACATTTGTGGCGGAGTAGTGTCATCCAACTGAATAGAAACAATATGGCGACCGGGTACCATAACAAGACCAAGTACTCTTGGCTCTTCTGTTTCACCATCACTGCCTTTCAGGTATTCTGAACAAGCTCCTAAAAATGAAAAACAATTTGTATGATAAATTTGATGTACAAATTAATCTTATTCTTGTCCTACTAATATGTTAACATAAAAGTTATGAAATAATCAGAAGCAATTTCCTTACCCAGAATAACATTGGCATCCCGATCTGTGCACAAAAATACTCCAATCAGAACCCTTCCATCTGTCATCTCTATTCTAAAGTTCATGTTCAGCCACTTCTTTAATTTAGCTTTTCCATCTTCAACATTCTGGAATTCATAAGAAAACACTAATTTAATTTAATTTAATTTATTTCAAATAATCAGATAAAAGAGATCCGTAGTGTTAGTAAAGTACCTAATACCAAAGTCAAAGTCAAAGTCAAATAATTTATTTCAACTAGGCACATTAAAGGCACTTTTGAACGTCAAATACATAGAAATAGAACTGATTCTAGTTGCCCCTTCCAAAAGGTAGTTTTCGTATGGAGAAGAATGGGCAAGAAACTCCACCGTTACTCTTTTAAAAAAAAAAAAGGTTTTACAATATTTGGTATAGGTACATCAATTATATAATTACATGTGAAGACGATGCACCGAGAATACAATTATGAGGTAAAAAGAATTAAAAATTAAAAATGGAGCAATGAAAAATAAATAAATTAAGTATGTGATAGGTACATGGTGCTCACATATTTACAAACATTAAAGTATACGTACGATAACACAATATTTCTACAAACTTGCAAGTAATACTAATAGGACAGTGTGTGAGATTAATTATCATAAAATGTAAAAAAATCGATGATATAAAAATAATAAATTTTACAACTAGATTAGCAACCAGTTTGATTTTGTCCAGCCTCGAATTTGTCCTATGGAGCAAGACCAGCATGTTTCCAAGCATTCTTATCTTGGATATAATCCTCTAATTTGTAATATGCTTGTTTACAAAGTGTACTTTTAATATGAGTTTTAAATTTTCTTTCATTTAATTGCAATATATCACTAGGTATTTTATTATAGCATTTAACGCAGTACCCCATAAAATATGTTTGTACTTTAGCTAGTCTGAAAAATGGTTGATCTATTTTATCTTTATTTCTAGTGTTAAAATTATGTCTATCACTTATTTTATTAAAAAGATTTAGATTTTTTCTTACATACATAATATTCTCATAAATGAATTGGCAAGGTACCGTCATAATATTAATCCTTTTAAATAGTTCCCTGAGAGATTCGCGGCGACATAGATTATAAATGGCTCTGACAGCTCTCTTTTGCAAAACAAAGATGGATTCAATGTCAGCCGCCCGACCCCACAGTAAAATGCCATATGACATAATGCTGTGGAAGTAACTGAAATAGACCAAACGAGCGGTTTCTACATCTGTTAACTGTCTTATCTTTCTAACAGCATAAGCGGCCGAGCTTAGCCGCCCCGCAAGAGATGTTATATGGGGTCCCCATTGTAATTTCTATTGACCTAGAGATTCTATTTACCTAGTGTTAGTATATACATAAATTAAAAAAAAATAAAAATACATTTTGGGTATGAGTCACTTTGTAAAGAAGACGAACCCAGTTTCTCAGCCGGTCATCCTCTCCACAAAATGCCTCCTAAAAGGGAAAAACATATTCTCACTCACTGTTTCCAGAATGCTGTTGCCACTGGCCCGGGTTCTAGCTGCCACCGATGCAATTTTCTTTCGCACAATTGCATGGAAGCGGTCAGTACGGTTCTGCGTAAACATCTCTGACGCACTACAGGACCGGGGCAGTCTCAAGAGCATTCTAAAAACATTGTTGTACTGGACACGCAGGACATCTAGCGACCTTTTGGTGTAGTTGATCCACAGACCAGACTAAGGTACTTAACATTATGATAACCAATTACAGTTGATAAGTTATAACATGGTTAGAGATAGAGGGTGGTTTGGCCCTTTCTCTAAATTTCTCTAATATTCCTGTTTTGGTACTAGAATCTGTAAAGAACCAAAGTAGTCAATGACCACAATTATTGCCACCAAATATACCTACGAAATCAATCTATTTTAAAAGGAGACAGTGCGCTTGCTTTAAATGGCGTGTGCTATAATTTTTTTTTTTCAAGTATTCGCATTCAGCAAGGATATAAACCCAAAGGTAACGGGTTTATAGGTACCGGTAACTCTACTAAGGAGAAATCGTAGAAGTTCATTACCTTGACGGCATCTATTGATTGCTCCGAAATTGTATTACTCATGTTGCTTTTGAAAGTTGAATAGTTGTCGAAATTATAGGTTCAAGTGAGTAATTTGTAGAAAAATCGTAATAGCCACACACAAAACACTACTAACAATAATTTGACTGTATTTGACATACTGTCAATGTCAAAAACTTTTGAGTTTGACACTGTGAAATGTTTATTTTGAAGTTTTTTTTCGTTCAACAGGATGTACTAAGGTAGGTTCACACCAGGGCTTGAAATACCGTTAAAAATATGGTATCGTTACAGCCTTCTGATGCGGGTATCGTTAACTAATAAATAATGTTATATTATTTACCGTTATATCTGGCACATTTTACCGTTAAACATACGTAACGTTAAAATCTAAGGTAACGATAATTTTATCGTTATAATTAGTTTTGTTACCGTCGCTCTCGTCCAATTGCAAAAGAATGTCAGATTGCATCGACGCTAAGACTGCCGTACGACTATTTGCGCGTTTAATAGATATTATCTTATCATTGCTATTCTGTGTTGTGCTTGTACTTGAGAATATACTTGGTTAGTTGGTCCACCGTGTTCTGTAAGCGCGTACGACTGCCGTGAGCGGCAGCCCCGGATCTTCAATTTTTTTTAGGCGGGGCAAAATCTGGTAAAGTGCCGCCCCCGCCCACTTATATTTATTTTTACCTATCTTTATAATTTATTTAAGCTTATTTATTTACAGATAAACAGGGTGTTAGGGTAAACACCGTTATCCTTGAAACCAGTGGTTGGTGTCATTTAAAGAACGTAAAATCAATGGAAAATTACAACTTTTTTATTTTAATTACATTCAAAGTCAAAGTCAAATAATTTATTTCAAATAGGCACATATATGGCACTTTTGAACGTCAAAACAAAGAAATAGAATTGATTCTAGTTGCCCCTTCCAAAAGGTAGTTTTCGTATGGAGAAGAATGGGCAAGAAACTCCACCGTTACTCTTTTTAAAAATGTTTTACAAAATTTTGTATACATCAATTATATAATTTATATGTGAAGACGCACCTACAATAAGATTACTGTACCACAAAAGGTAAAAAGAATTATAATTGGAGCAATAATTAATAAATTAATTACCAGATACATAGTGCTCACATATTTACAAAGATTGTAAAAGTATATGATATTACAATAGTCCTAACATTGTTACAAGTAGTACTAATAAGTCAGTGCGTGAGTTTACTTAAACTGACAGAGTGTAAAAGTGTATGACATACAAATAATAAAATAAAAAACTAAATTAGCTATCAGTTTGATTTTGTCTAGACACTAAATCGTCCTATGGAGCAAGACCAGCATGTTTCCAAGCATTCTTATCTTGGATATTTTACCACAAGACTATTTTATACTATTACCCTTTCACCCTATGCTCTAAGGCAACGAACTTGCGTCTCAACACGGGTGGGGGGCGTGGGACGTGACCTGACCGGCTGCGAGCGCGATCCCTCCCTCAGTCATTCAGCTATTTCGCTAGCGAGCACGGTGTCGGATGGAAACTTTTTAAAATCTTTTAATGTAAATAACTTTTTTTTTTGTTGTTACTCGGTTATTTATTTTTATATTTAAAAGTCAACTCCCCATGGTTTGAGTGACAACGGTGTTTACCCTTAGACCCTGTATAGACATGAATGTGTACCTCCTACAGTCAACACACGTTCAAATATATATCCTACACTGTAGGATATATATTTTATAAACAACACAGGATAGGATTTAAAATAAAAATCAAATATTGCATTTGTGAATTGAATTGAAATTACAATTTTACTCTTCGAGCTTTTTGTTCTGCAAATAAATCATAATTTGTCATAATTTCGCTCTTGTTCAATTCGATTTTCTATCGCTATTGCAAAGACTCGATAAGCATTCTTGCCTCATAGAAGATCGCAAATAATTTATAATTAGTTTTAGTTTGCTAAAATAGGATGTAGTAGGAAGCGTAGAGTACACACGGCTACACATCGAGCATTAAATGGAAATGTATACATTTCCAGTTAATGCTGATCTCGCATTGTATAGGATTTTCGTACAATGCGAGGTCAGCTTGTACTGGAAATGTATAGCTTGATGTGTAGCCGTGTGTACCTAAGCCCCTAGGTATCGGTCGAGTTGCGATGGCCACAGTAAAACAAGAGTGAAATTTATTAAAACTTATTTATTAAAACTTTATGCACAAGTAAAAAACTACTGTACAAAGGCGGACTTAATGCCTGAGGCATTTTCTACCAGTCAACCTTAGGGTGATGCAGAGACAGACATGGCAGGTGCAACATAAGATAATACATATAACTTGAAAATAATGAATCATAATTAAATAAACATACATAGATACATACATACATAAACATAATAAACATACATAGATACATACATATGAACAAAATAAACTTAGTTGGGAGAAATAACGACAGGTAGGGGAGAAAACGAATCCAGCAAATTAACGCTGGGATGATTCTGCCAACTTCTTACGAATATGTTCACGTGCCTGCACTTTAAAGGATAAGCGACTAGTTGCCGTCCTGATGTCCAGAGGGAGCGCATTCCAAAGAAAGACCGCTTGGACGAAGAAAGAAGAGTGGATGAAACCAGAGCGGTGAGAAGGACATCGTAGAAGACGATTGTTGGTAGAACGAAGATTTTTACTATGGGCAGAGCATAAGTATTGAACATGGGAAGTCAGGTAAGAAGGAGAAGTGGGTTTGTCGAGTATAGAAAACAACATAGACAACGCCCTTAACTCTCTGCGCTGACGAATGGGTAATCATTTCAAAAGCACTCGATGCGCTGATACATGGTCATATTTACGAAGATTGAAAACGAATCGAATGCAATTATTGAGAAGGCGATCTAGTTTATTCAGGAGATCTGCATTCAGGTCATAGTAACACACATCACCATAGTCAATTATGGGAAAGATTAGGGACTGTACAAGCATTGCTTTTATGTGCGATGGGAGAAGGTTTTTCAACCGATAGAGCGACCGCAACGTTCCGGTGACTTTCTTACTAACTGTCATGACCTGCTTTCGCCAGTCAAGACAAGTGTCGACATGCAGACCAAGATCCTTTACATCCGAGCTAAATGGTATTACAGAGTTGTCGAAAATTACAGGCGGAACAGTTATGCCATTCAGCTTCCTCATGTTATAGGGGCTCCCTACTATGATGGCCTGACACTTGGTAGGGTTAACCGCCACCCCAAATCGATCAGACCAGTTTTTAACCATATCTAAATCCCGGTTCAGCTCCTCGATGGCATCGGAAATGTCCGGAGAGACCATAAGATAGGAAAGAATGGATAAAAGGACTTCGTGACTGACGGTATTAAAAGCATTGGAGAAGTCAATTAACACTAAGACTGTAACTTTAGTGTCTTCCATTCCCCGCCTAATATCGTCAGTCACTTTAAGGAGAGCTGAAACGGTACTATATAAATTTCTGTACTTGTACTACTATTTATTCTGTGGTCAAAGTTAAGTAAATGATGATAGTTGTCCATTCGTCTGTAAAGTGTGAATTTTGCCGCCCTCTGAACTTGCCGCCCGGGGCATAGACCCCGGCTTGCCCCCCCCTAGATCCGGGGCTGGTGAGCGGTGAGAGATATGAAGACGACAAACGAAATGGCAACAGCGCCGACAGGGTGTGAGAGTGAGAAGGGCGCGCGCGCACGCCGCCGCGGCCGCCTTTGAGGCGGGCTGGCAACGTCGCTTAAAATAACAAAATAATACCGATAATTTTTTAGCGCTATTTTTACAATAACGTTAAAAATACCGGTAATTTTTACCAAAAATGTTAACGTTATTATTATGTTATGCTACTAACTAACGCTACCAAATTGTACCGATATCGAAGTATCTCTACGGAAATACCGTTACTTAACGTTACTTTTAATGTGAATTGGTATCGTTTTCAAGCCCTGGTTCACACTAGACTTACGAATCGTGTTCGTGTCACATTCAGTCATGTCATGCTAGATATAATGTACTTACAA
Organism: Lithophane semibrunnea; assembly: GCA_947363905.1. Taxonomy (NCBI): domain Eukaryota; kingdom Metazoa; phylum Arthropoda; class Insecta; order Lepidoptera; family Noctuidae; genus Lithophane; species Lithophane semibrunnea. The sequence continues at coordinate 9,910,245 of OX376198.1, forward strand.
CGCAGTTTACGCAGTGACTTTAGAGCGGTAGCACACGGCGTATTTTAAACGCGCAGACGACGCGCGTTTTAAAGTTTTTCTTTGCCGTCCGAAGCCCATTTTCAAGTCAAGTTCTTGAAACGCGCGTTCTCTGCGCGTTTAAAAAACGCCGTGTGCCGTGTAGGGGCCTTATGATTTTGGGATTTTGAAATCGCAAGCGAATTCCGCCCGGTGGTAATATCGGTAAATGCACCCACATTCAAAGTTATTTTCATATATAACAATAAAAGCTATTGATACACTGTTATGACTCACATTTCTATGGATTCTAATGTTATTTGTAAGGTACTGTGTGTACTACAAATATTTTCTAAATAACATTAAAAGCTATTAATACACTGATTATGACGATCATTTTCGGCGAGCGTGAGCGAGGGTAGTATTCAAAGTTTCAAACGCGCCCATTTACGTCAAACAAACTTGCTGCCAAACGAGTGCCCGATGTCAATGTCAACAATGAAGTAAGTCAAAACACGACATGTGATAGTGCAAGTGTTTATTGTTTTATTTAATCATTTATTTTGGAAATAATGGAAGAAAATCCGCATCTACCTTCTTTAGAAGATAAATTTATGAAGACGTTCAAATATTACAAGTCAAAAACACCTAAGCCATCGTTAGTAGACGTAATAACAGTAGAAAAATGCTCCACTGAAAAGGTGTCTTATTTTAGTAGTTTTCTTATAGTCTTGAATAAAATTTTCCACCAATTTAATTAATGTGTTTAATCAATTTATAGGTCACCAATATTACTCTAGATAATGTCATTGAAGATACAAGAACAGGACTATTGGGATTGAAGAGTTTTAAAGAATGGGAAATATTTACTTTGAAGAGGCACCCGGGTTTACTATTTATCAGAAATCCTTTCACGGCTTTAGGGCAAAGATATTGGGTTAGAAGATGTCTAGAAGAATACCCAAGGAAGCCAAATAAGTTGAATATAGATATAGAAATTAGTTTACAAGACTGGTGGGAAGAATGCTTTAGAAATGGAAAATGTGAAAAGCAGCTTCAAAAGAAACTTCGGTGGACAACATTAGGATATCATCACAACTGGGATACAAAAGTAAAATGTTAATATTATCTTTTGGTATTCTCCAAGACAAAAGCTTCAGGGTAGCCAGCGAAATTCAAATTTTCTTACGTTTCTTACAAATTTGCGGGCTACCTTACTTAATTCTATTACTTAAAATCCTGTTTCAACTCTATTGCTGTCCTAGAAAACCAGAGTATAATAATTCTAATTTACCCTGTACTCTACACATTGTTCTGATAAGGTAAAAGCCTTAAAATGCAATATTAACATTTCAGGTTTATACAGAACAGAACAAGTCTCCATTTCCTGACGACTTGGCAGAGCTGTCAGATGTGCTGGCTCAGTACCTGGGCTACTTCAACTTCAGAGCTGAGGCAGCGATTGTGAACTATTACCACATGAGCTCCACATTGTCTGCTCATACTGACCATTCAGAGGTCAACTTGGAGGCACCTTTATTTTCATTCAGGTACCATACCAGATTATTAAATGAGTGTATAATGTAAAAAATGGGCTATGAATCCTGTGTACATAAATTATGGGTCAAATTATTAAAAGTAATGGTCTAATCCTTACTTCCTTACTAATATTATAAATGTGAAAGTAACTCTGTCTGTCGCGCTTTCACACCAAAACTACTGAGCCGATTTAAATGAAATTTGGTCCACAGATAGTCTAGAGCCTGAGAAAGGACATAGGCTACTTTTTATCGACATACCACGCGGGCGAAGCCGCGGGCGGAAGCTATGTTTTATTAAGTTGACTCTTTGTCGTCTAATTAATGACAGCTTTAATGCGGATACATTAAATATCGTTTATTACAATAAACTTAGGTACTAAAAAATACACAAACACACTTATAACATCGCGAGAGTCGCGGAGGATGCGTGGTATATAGTACGTGGGCACGTCTTTAGGTCTATTCCCGTCGGTGATCAGAACTTAAACTTCCGCTAGCAACAGTGACGGGCCTTTTATAATACCTCGAAAGTAGGTACTTCCACAGATTCGTTACTTTTGGTGTTGTAGCCTGACGACGTGATGTCCAACATCCCCCACCCGACCAACGAACCAATGGGCGATTTTCTTATCTCGCGAGCGGTCTCCATAAGTAGGTGAGACAATGGGAGCGAGCGAGATAGAGAGTATTAGAGAGTCGTGCTCTTTCTAGGCGGTGGTAAGGCTCGGGGAACAACTTTATTTAATTTATTTATTTTGTTCAAGTTCTCGCGTTACATTCTCCCCCTCTAGCCTAACTAAGTGTCCCCACAGTTTGGCTAGTCTAAATACCTACGTGGCCTACCCCGTTTACGCTTCTCCCTAACTGGTGGTTCTACCTGACCGGCGAAAGGCGTGAGGTGCGAAACGTGATATTTCCCTACGTTTCCATCAGTCTGTATATTCTCCAGACCGTACGTGGTTGGGCTTATAACCTTCCCTATTTTGTATGGGCCGTCGCGACGTGGGATAAACTTCGCGGATTGTCCGCGTCCTGCGTTGTTCGGTCCTTGTGTCTTAAGTAAGACGAGGTCACCTACCTTATACTCTGGTGGCGTCCTCCGTTTCTGATCAGCATTACCTTTCTGAGTAGCCTGTGCCTTCTCATGAGTGTCTCTGGCCTCGTCCAGGATTGCAGACATCTTCTTCAAGTACGGAGTAATGCTGGGCACGAAGTTATCGTGTTCTACGACAGCCCTCATATCTGTCGCAGAATCGGAAGGAGCTCGCAGCTCTCTCCCAAAAGTGAGATATGCCGGCGAAAACCCTGTGCTACTGGTAATCGCGGAGTTCATAGCAAACCTAATTGCGGCGAGGTGTAAGTCCCAGGTGGTATGGTCACTACCTACAAGTATAGCCAATTGGGGTTTAAGGTCCCTGTTTTTACGCTCTATAGGATTGGCTTCAGGATGGTAATAAGGTGTGAGCGACTGGCTGATCCCCAAAACATGACAGACTTGTTGCATTACTTCGCTCACGAACTGCACGCCATTATCGCTTATAAGGCGGCGTGGTACACCATACTTGTGGCTCGAACCGCGTAACGAGTGATAGTACGAATTATTACATTAAACCGGTGTCTTCGTGACGAACTGTACGTATCTACCTTGCTCGAAAACCTACCGTACCTACTCGTTATCATCACACGTGTGAATATGCCGATAACGAGGAGACAAGGAGAAGCGCTCCGTGAACAGCAAGAAGAGGATGACGACGTTACGTTCACCGAAGCGGAGGCCAGCGTTGTCGAGCGCGACCGCGCCGACGAACCTGCGAGTGTCGACTCGAGGTCGACACAACAACCAGCGTTCCAGCTCCCCACAGAACAGTTCCTGTCCACGCTGATCGAGACGATCACGCGCACGCAAGCAGAAGCGAACAGATGTCTTATAAATTCGCTGATGACGTCTAACGGTGATTTTGGTACTTCCACCCCAGTCAGGGTGCCTCCATCGACGAGCGCGAACAGCGGAAGTGCCGCTAGCGCTAGCTCGGGCGCAAACTTTATAAAGTGCACGGCGAGATTCAACGGGTCATCCCAGGACGCCGAGGTCCTGGAAGCTTTCCTGGACGCCGTCGAGATCTTCAAAGAGTGAGCATTCGTAAGAGACGAGCATGCCCTCCGAGGATTGCCAATGTTGCTGGAAGGTGACGCAGCAGTATGGTGGCGCGGCATCAAAGCGTCGGTGACTACGTGGTCCGACGCGGTCGCCAGCCTCCGCGCAATGTACGCCAGGGCGCAGCCCGCCTACAAGGTTTTGCGTGAGATCTACGCCGCCGAGCAACGCGACGACGAACGTGCCGAGACATTTTTGTGTAAAGTGCGCGCATTAATAGCCAAGCTACCTTATAAGCTTGATGAAGTGTTACAAATCGACGTCTGTTACGGGTTGTTACACAGACGAGTGCTAAAAAGAGTGCCGCGTGATACCATTCGTAGTTTAGATGATCTAATGTGTAAAACAAGGATCGCAGAGGATGCATACAAAGAAAATCGCCCATTGGTTCGTTGGTCGGGTGGGGGATGTTGGACATCACGTCGTCAGGCTACAACACCAAAAGTAACGAATCTGTGGAAGTACCTACTTTCCAGGCATTATAAAAGGCCCGTCACTGTTGCTAGCGGAAGTTTAAGTTCTGATCACCGACGGGAATAGACCTAAAGACGTGCCCACGTACTATATACCACACATCCTCCGCGACTCTCGCGATGTTATAAGTGTGTTTGTGTATTTTTTTGTACCTAAGTTTATTGTAATAAACGATATTTAATGTATCCGCATTAAACTGGCGCCCAACGTGGGGTATCTATTAGATGTACGTATGATGTATGATTCTTATGGCATTATATTCAGAAAGGAAGTTTGTTTCTATGATTTCAACAGACTTAATAATTCAGAGTTTTTCTCCAAACAATAAGTAACCATAACAATTTGCTGTTTCAGTTTTGGCCAGTCAGCAATATTCTTACTTGGAGGCAAAGATAAATCAATAGATCCATCAGCAATACTTATAAACAGTGGAGACATAGTAGTTATGTCAAAGGAGGCCAGATTATGTTATCATGCTGTACCTAAAATTTTACCTGCCTCAGAGTCCCCTTGGGATGAATTAGTAATTACTAATGTATCAAGTAAAAACTCTAGTTGTAAGTATATATCACAATCTGAAGAGATTATATCACTCATGAAGGAAAATGAAGACAATAAGAAATGGCAAACATTTAGAAATTACATCCAAGAGTCAAGAATCAATATGAATGTAAGACAAGTATTAAATGAAACACAAAATAGTATATCACTGTAATTTTTATGAACCATGTAAATGAATATTATGCAATATTTACTATTTGATTGAAGTTTGATTTGTAGAGGTTGGTAGTTCTTTATGTTTTCACAGCAATGTCATTCATTATTCTCGCATTGTTGTATGGCAGCTCTTGGGGTCTTGGCTGATCTGTTACTACTGGAACAAAATGGTCAATGTTACCATGAAGCCCTAAAATCCCCCAAGGAGTGACAAAGGTTTGATTGTAAAGATGTCGATGTCCGATAGAGTCTTTTTAGGAAGGTTGGCGGCCGCAACCGAATTGCACGGTGATTCACAGTAAATCTCATTGCTGTGAGTTTTACCAACTAAAAATGTGTGATACTCCCTGGCCGCGCCACAGTGGAAAATTAAAAAGACATGTTTCTAGATAATTTGTACGCTAAATGTACTATACGGTACGTGTAATGAAAATAATTGTACCTCAACGAATAATGAAATATAATGAAGTTTATGTGGCGCGGCTGGGGAGTATACTCCCTGGCCGCGCCACCATGGTTCTTGTAAACTACTAGGCGCACCCGAATATAGTAAACGCTAAATAAATGTACGCAATACGTACTCCTCCGTACGCTATAGAGAGATTCGGAAATTTAATTACATTAGAAATGATAGCCTTGCGTATGTGGCGCGGCCAGGGAGTATGCTCCCTGGCCGCGCCACAAAGAGTTATAAGGCGTACCTGGGCATGGTATGCACTAAATAAATGTACGCAATACGTACTCCTCCGTACGCTATAGAGAGATTCGAAAATTTAATTACTTTAGAAATGATAGCCTTGCGTATGTGGCGCGGCTGGGGAGTATGCTCCCTGGCCGCGCCACAAAGAGTTATTAGGCGTATCTGGGCATGTTATGCACTAAATAAATGTACGCAATATGTACTAACCAAAAGTGTAACAATATTACGGAAAAACGTAATATCTTAAGAGAAAACAGACAGCAGACTCAACAGACTTGCTGATCTTTGTACTTACTAGAAGTGGCCTACAAAATTAGAAGTACAGGGTATTATCTGAGTGAGATGGTTGCATAGAAGTGCTAGAAATATGCAACACAATACGAATGTAAATGCTTTACAAGAATAATTGACATTCAAGAAGAAGATAAGACGTTGGTAGGTACTGTTTATTAGGTACAGTCAGCAACGAAAGTCGTTATCACTGCTACTTTTACATGACATCTAAAATTACACAAAAGAAAGTGTTCCAAGGTGGTCGCAGTTGCTTGTTTTAATCATTTTTGGACAGAATTTCATAAAACTCTATACGATAGCTTTATGTTAAAAAATATTTGTTTCGCACGCCATTACTGTTATTATGTATGACACAGAGCCACAAGTGACAAAATTTAGAACTAAAATCTACAATCTGATGTTTAACTTACCCACTATTTTTGAAAGTTAAAACGTTAAAGTAAGTACCTAATATAACCACTATTTTTATCGCAGTAGAATGTTGAAAAATGGAAATATTTCTGTAGACTTCAACATGTTTAAAAATAGCTTCTTGTTTCTATTAGTAATCCGATTGATTAACTGTCAATAGGTCTAGTTTATTTACTATATGTATAAGTAATATGTCGATGGATTGTCAAATCCGCTCCTATTTTACATGGTTGTACAGTCACCTGTAAAATTGCATGGATACTCTAGTGTCTATTATTGAATGAACGTTTGAGATCAGGTTTTCAAAAATCAAACTAGATGGCGTTGGTTTCGTTACAACTATGACTAAGTAATTTACGAAACACACAGCTAATACATTTATCTAAATTTTTTATGTAAGCTTTAGTGCAGAATTACATTTACTAGCATACGTAGCTTAAATGATATATATAACAAAAGAAACCGATAGAAATATATTCATTATGCTAACGAGTGGGTATTTATATTCGAGTTGGTAGTTAGTGTAATTAGCAACAGGAAAAAAGAACAGTCATCGCAGGTAAACAGGCTCGCCAAACAAAAAGGAACTAAGTATAAAGCCTCTCCCCAACCGGAGCGTTTTTATCGCGATAATATCGTAAGCGTTATTTCAATATTTGTTTTCAGTATTAAACGCCACAATATGAGTAAGGCGCGCGTTTCTCCGTCCTGCGATATTCCGATAAGTGTTCTTAGAACATTTTGTATAAGGACGCATGACATTATCGCGCGATAAAGACGCGGAAACTCGTTAGAAATATCGCACGATAAAAACGCAGCGGTGGGGGAGAGGCTTTAATAGTTATTTTTTGTGTGCAAGGAGCCGGGACGCAATATGGCAATAGGTAACGCTTGCGTTATTATCGCACGATAAAAACGAGCCGGTGGGGAAGAGGCTTTAAAAAATAAAGTTGTTTATTTCTTACAGTTTATTATTCTTTAATAGTCAGTTTATTAATTATCGTATAACATTATAATATTATTTCTTACTTCCTAATGAGACCATAGCTTAAGTATTCGTTTCCAAAATCGGAAAGAGGATTGAAGCTTATGTAATCTCAATAAAAACAAACTGGAACCAGATTATTTTATCACAAAGGTCGCACATTATTTTATCACAAAGGATTAAAAAGGTAGGCTAAAAGTTACAAAATTGCACATAAAATATATCAAATGGTTAGTAGGTAACATAACAAACTAAAAATGATGTTGTGTTTGAACTTGAATAGATTATACACACATAATCAGGTCTCCAGTTAATATAAATAATAGTACTAAGTAAAATAATATTAAGTATAATTATTTTTTACAAATATATGCGGTAATTCTTCCCTTGGATACATAAACTCAAACTCAAACTCAAAGCATTTATTTCAAATAAACCAATTACAGGCACTTTTGAATTGTCAAAGGGTCGGTCAGTCAGAAAAAAAATATGAAGCTAGTTGCCCATTCCAAAGCGTAGTAGGTTCCTATGGAGAAGAACGGGCAAGAAACTCCACGGACACTCTTTTAAATCAGAATATTGTTACAATATGTTGTTTACATCATTCATGTTGGAATCATACATGTGAGTACAATGTAGAAAAACGTGCAGGTTAAAAGAGTCCGTAAATAAAAGATAAAACAATTCAAAAATTAAAATAAATCAAAATAAGCCGTGGCAGCTAAGAGATGACCAGTCCCTACTGATGGCGCCCGTTCACGAACATGACGCATGGATCAGCACCATTCAGCTCAACCATTTTGAAGGGAACTTAATGATCCAACACACACGCCACCACCAGCGAGACATTAAAGTGAGCATGACATGCTTTCAGCCGCCAGGGCACATTCAAGTCAATGAAAGACTTACCTAGTAAATGGTAGCTTTAAAGTACTTAGGTAAGTACATAGTGCTCACACACATGTGCTTTGCAGTTATACAATACTAGGAGATTGAAATTTATACAATGTAAAGATAGTTTTTACAATCTTCAGCAGCTCCAACAACATTTTCGTATGCTAATCAATTAGTTGTTGCGGCCTGTGGAGTTGGACCACCGCTGAGCCAAGCATTTTTGTCAGTGATGTAATCCCCCAATTTATAATATGCTTGGCGGCATAGTGTGCGTTTTATACAAGATTTAAATTTTGTTTCATTCAGTTGGAGTATGTGGGGAGGTATTTTATTGTAACATTTTAAACAGTACCCCATGAAGGATGAGTCTACTTTAGCCAGTCTGAAGCCCGGTTGAACTAATTGGTCCCTATTCCTAGTCCTATAATTGTGTTTTTCACCTCTTTTACTAAAAAGACTTAGATTTTTCCTTACGTACATGATGTTCTCGTAGATATATTGACAAGGTACCGTCATGATGTTAATATCTTTAAACAGTTCCCTTAGAGAATCGCGCATACGGAGGCCATATATTGCTCTGATAGCTCTTTTCTGCAGAATAAAAATAGACTCGATATCTGCAGCCCGTCCCCATAGTAAAATACCGTAAGACATGATACTATGAAAGTAACTGAAATAGACTAGCCTCGCGGTATCTACATCAGTGAATTGACGGATTTTCCTCACAGCATATGCTGCTGAACTTAGCCGTCCTGCAAGAGATGTTAAATGAGGACCCCATTGCAGCCTTGAGTCGAGTGTGATCCTCAGGAAAACCGTCTTATCGACGAATTCTAGTTTCTCCCTATTCAATATTATGTCACAATCACTACTTTTAACATTCGGTAAAGAAAATCTCATGCATTTAGTTTTTTTCCCATTTAATACTAAATTATTAGCAGTGAACCAATTTTGGACCTGCAGTAGGGCGTTATTTACGTCGCCAAGATTTGATGCACGTCTATTTATTTTAAAAATTAAGGAAGTATCGTCAGCAAATAACACCATTTGTGGTTGGTTTTTTAATAAATGGGGTAGATCATTAATATATACTAAAAAGAGGAAAGGACCCAATATCGAGCCTTGTGGAACACCCATTTTTACATTTAAACCGAGTGAATTGACACCATTTATTTGAACTTGCTGTTGTCTATCATTTAAATAAGATTTTACTAAACTGAGCGCAAGTTTACCTAGTCCGTAATGCTCAAGTTTTAAGAGTAAGGTTTTGTGATTTACGCAGTCAAATGCCTTGGAGAGGTCACAAAAGATTCCTATGGCATCTTGGGCCTCCTCCCACGCAGTAAAAATGTGTTTTAATAAGGTGACACCGGCGTCAGTCGTACAACGTCCTTTGGTGAAACCATACTGCTGATCGTGTAAGATTTGGTTGGTGTTAAAATGATTAAGCATTTGATTGAGCATTACCTTTTCGAAGACCTTGCTGAACACCGGCAGAACAGATACTGGTCTATAATTGTTGGTGTCTTTACTGTCTCCAGATTTAAAAAGTGGTATAACCTTACTGTATTTCATTAAATCCGGAAAGACTCCTTGATCCACACATAAATTAAATATTAAAGCCAAGTATGGTGCTATAGTCTCGATTATGGATGTACAAACTTTGATAGATAATCCCCATAGATCTTCGGTTAATTTTATTTTGATTTGTCGAAAAGCTTTTAAAACTATCATAGGGTTTATATGCTTAAATTGAATTCAACCGGGCAGCCTGGAACGTTCGCTCTTAATAAATGAATTGAGACGTCGGGTGAGGAATTTATTACATATTTCGAACAGTAGGCAACATAGTCTCCTCCAGCACTTCTACGTAATTTGCACTATTTGCTTGACTTGGTAGTCTGACTAGTTCTCCCGGATCGGCTGCACTCATCCATCCCCAAAATTTCACTGTTATATGACCAGATTGCATATTGGCCACTACATAACCACTAGTGTATCGCGTATTATTTCGACGCCACAAACATAAGCGTCCGTGTTCAGTGTTCACTGGGCATAAAAGTTTTATTCATCTGTAAAGATGAAATTACTCCAATCGAAGTTTATGTGATCCAAAGCGAGCTGTAATTTTGCCATTTTATAGCATGCCTTCGATAATGCAGCCCTTCATTATGAAGAGCACGACGGACAGTGTCAACACTTGTGTCAAATAAACCAGCATAGTGGTTCGTCGACAGAAATCTATTTTCTTCATACTCCCGTAGCATGGTTTGATGGTGCAATGTTTATAAGTTGTGGTCTACCAGTTCTTTGATGGTGTTGCAAAGAACCCTCCTCTTCAAATAGTCGTACCCATAGAACAACTGTTTTTCTCTGCAACAATAAAACAGAAATATTTATTAGCCAATAATATTTATTATGTAGCTAAAAAATAATGGAGTTTTTTATATAAAAGTGTAATAATAAAACTACTTACGTATACACCGGTCTCTCTGGCTATTTCTGACAAGTTTTTGCCTTGATTATGCAAAGAAATTATTTCAGCTCAATCCTTAATAACGTAACTCATTTCGCCTGATTAAAATAAAAACTGAAAAAAATGCACTCTAACGAGGTAACCGAAATGAACTTAGCGAACGATCAATTGAGCTTAGTCATAATTCTTCGATCTAAGTATTATTTATACTTACTACCTACCAATTATTTATAAATCACTATTCAACCTACCCTCTCTTTGAAAACTAAAACTAGATACTTATAAATGTATATTCAATTTTAACATAGTTAATAGTTAGGAACAATTTTCTTTAAAAGAAATTATTAATCATAAATTATTTGAATGTTTGAAGAGACAAAAAGAAACTACAAAAATATTTTATAATTTATGACAAAGCAACGCCATCTTGTAACGGCATAATACATTTCGTTAGTCGATAACTGATTTTACGGTAGATGGCGTCATTTTTCGCTTCACACGGTTTTATTTCTGTACTATCCATGCAGTTTTGCTTCCGACTGTACGTTGTTTTATATACATTTTCATAGAATTTCGTTTCACATAAAATGTTTCTTATATTTTCATTTCATAGAATAATAAATACGCAGAATATTTACTTTGAATAAATTTAAATCAATGTTTTTTGTTACAAAGAAAATTTAATGTTTATTTATTCATTTCATAGAATGACAAATCAAATATTCTTTATCCTCATATTGTTTAGTTTATATAAAACATATTACCTAGAAAAACATGACATCGAGTGTCACTTTCTATTTTATAATTGGTAACACTATATACCGTAGTATAGTTTTAGGTAAGCGTAACTGTCGGAGTGCCCTAATTTTGTTACTGCGATCAATTTCAAACACAGATTAGAATTTCAAAGTAACGCTCGCCGGCTGCTGCCGCGGCACCGCTCTCTTCGCTCGCTCGGCTCGAGCGTTGTTGGTCACAGTTCAAACCTAACCTAACCTAATTGGTCGAAGTGCCCTAATAGTTATATGCGGTCGAAGTGCCCTAATACTAGATTATTATAAAATTATGATTTAATAATTATTATTAAATTAAAGACAGTTGGTGAGTGTGGAGTCGGATTTACAGCGATTCGTTTGTGTCACTAAAACCTAATTTTAGCAAATGTTCTAAGACTAACAATTTTATTATAAATGAACATTCGGAATAATACACCCTATATAATAAAATACTTAGGACATATGACTTTAGTTCATGCAAATTCAGGAGATTAAATTATTTTATTACTCGATATTATGACAGAATAGTTTTAGAAGTAAAGATAATTATGTAAAACTAAATTCCGAATTTTTGAACATTTTGTTTACCGAGGTTTATACCAAACGTGTTATGGATAATGATTTTCGGACCAACAATATTCGTTAAAAAATAATTCTACTGTTTGAAAAATTTGTTAAATAAAAAAATGAGATTATAAAATTCATTAAATTGTGTTTCTGTGAAGTATGTTTCATTCAAGTAAATAGTCGTTAAAACTAATATTCAATACAAAAATACAAGGACCAAATGTTATGGGAAACATTTTCTGCGAAACATTTCTGCGAAATAAAATCTACAGTCTGACGTTTCACGTCAGATTGTAGATGTTTAGTTCTAAATGTTGTCGCTTGTGGCTCTGTGTCATACATAACAACAGTAATGGCGTGCGAAACAGAAATATTTTTTAGCATAAAGCTATCGTATAGAGTTTTATGAAATTCTGTCCTGTTACTAAATAGTCAAGCAACTGCGACCACCTTGGAAGAAGCGCTCGCCGACCGCTGCCACGGCACACTTTCTTTTGTGTAATTTTAGATGTCATGTAAAAGTAGCAGTGATAACGACTTTCGTTGCTGACTGTACCTAATAAACAGTACCTACCTACCAACTTCTTATCTTCTTCTTGAATGTCAATTATTCTTGTAAAGCATTTACATTCGTATTGTGTTGCATATTTCTAGCACTTCTATGCAACCATCTCACTGAGATAATACCCTGTACTTCTAATTTTGTAGGCCACTTCTAGTAAGTACAAAGATCAGCAAGTCTGTTGAGTCTGCTGTCTGTTTTCTCTTAAGATATTACGTTTTTCCGTAATATTGTTACACTTTTAGTTAGTACATATTGCGTACATTTATTTAGTGCATAACATGCCCAGATACGCCTAATAACTCTTTGTGGCGCGGCCAGGGAGCATACTGCCCAGCCGCGCCACATACGCAAGGCTATCATTTCTAAAGTAATTAAATTTTCGAATCTCTCTATAGCGTACGGAGGAGTACGTATTGCGTACATTTATTTAGTGCATACCATGCCCAGGTACGCCTTATAACTCTTTGTGGCGCGGCCAGGGAGCATACTCCCTGGCCGCGCCACATACGCAAGGCTATCATTTCTAATGTAATTAAATTTCCGAATCTCTCTATAGCGTACGGAGGAGTACGTATTGCGTACATTTATTTAGCGTTTACTATATTCGGGTGCGCCTAGTAGTTTACAAGAACCATGGTGGCGCGGCCAGGGAGTATACTCCCCAGCCGCGCCACATAAACTTCATTATATTTCATTATTCGTTGAGGTACAATTATTTTCATTACACGTACCGTATAGTACATTTAGCGTACAAATTATCTAGAAACATGTCTTTTTAATTTTCCATTGTGGCGCGGCCAGGGAGTATCACACCTAAAAATATAAGATTTGCCCCTGTATCACTTGCACCCTGTTAATCTAGTGAATAGTGTATCGACATTTTAAAGTGGTCTACGCCTACGCGCTCTCGCTCTGGACCACTATAGAGTGTAGGTACCATGGCCAGCATGGAGAGTTATCATAAGCCTAACCATAGATAAAAATAGTAATCGAAACAAGGTTAGCCTAACCTTTAATATCTGGTGCGCGAATGATATCCTCGTTGCTTTTGTGTAGGTCGCACAGCCCCCAGAAACATTTGATATAACTCTCTGCATAGCATTCATACTCGTCCTTTGCTTGGAACAGGGCGAGGCGCCGCGCAGCCGGCTTGATGCAACCTTCGCACTTTAAACGCGGCTTTACCAACATGATTTAATGGTGAGAAAGAAAAATAAGTACCTACTTCCTAATTTTACAGACCCATTTTTCCGAATTAACTTTATTCCGAAATATTAGGTATTTTTATTACCTATCAGAACCTACAGATGTCAAACATGTCAACATTTGGTATGATTGAAAATATGAAAAAGTCGACCTAAACTAAGAAGGTTCGCTTCGCCTGGTGATCTCAATTAGTATAGGCACAAATCTCTATAGAAACAAAGAAATATTAGTTTTTTTTTTTTTGCAAACTATGTAATTACTAACTAAGTGATTCCCCCCTGCTTCGTACGGGTTTTAGGGTTCCGTAGTCAACAGGTAACCCTTATAGTTTCGCCATGGCCGTCTGTCCGTCTGTCCGCGGCTTAGCTCAGAGACTGTTAGTACTAGAAAGTTGTAATTTGGTATGGATGGCTGTAAGTTGGTCGATTTAATCGGTAACTTGTGGAGCCTACTTAGCTGTGATAGTTTTCCTTTTAATTTCGTTATATACCTACTACTGCCGTGAATTTTCACATATCCGAAACAACCATTTAGCTGACAGGGACACACACACTTGACTCTAACAAAAATTAGCACTTTAAAGCCTCATATTTCGGTACCTATCTCAGTTAACTGATAATGTAGGTATTTCCGAGAACCTTCCGGAATGCTCATGATGGTGAAAACCGCATCAAAATCTATAGAGTAGTTGAGAAGATCTAGGCGGTCACACAGACATACACGGAAAGCGACTTTAATTTATAGTATAGTAATAATATATGTAAGTAGAGCTTTTTAAAAGCTGCTATGCAAGATCCAAATGAGGATTTCGTATTTTGTAGGTACCGACAGTCAATAGGTAGTGTCGGTACTCGCTCGTCGAGTAAGCTTCAATATTCTGATCAGTTCTTTGTATCGCGTGTAGGTATTCATTCGTCGCTGCGATCGGCAGTTAGCTGCTCCATACGATATCGAATCCAGCCCTTTCAATGCGAAGCGAATGGCTGACGACAAAGCGGCACGGCTCTACCATTTGCTCAATGGAAATGCCATTTGGCGTTCCAATTCAAAAAGATGATTATTCTCAAGATACTTACAATGTCTGTTCGATTATTCTGTAGCCAACTTATCTAAACGCATAACACGAAGTGCAGCTGCTTGAGCAATTGGCGGGGTCCGCTGGGACCGATGCCTGCCAGGGTTGCGGGAAAGTCCGAAAGGGATACCGGGACCTTGGCAACAGGCAACTGAAGGAACACGGGTGGGTTTTTGTCGATAACATTTTTCCAGGCACAATCAGGCTTGACATTCGATTCCGCTTTTCCTACCACCCATTACTCCAATCCTGTATTATGCAGCAAGACAAACGTGTCCTACCCTCTAGCGAACCGATTAAGTAGGTAGTGTTCACTACAATACGCAAATTGAGTTAGGTAGGTATACAGTGTCGTAAACAAGCGGTGCAATTTGAGTGCGTGTCGACATGATTCCCTCGTCAAGAGATTAGACTTGAACAAGTATACTGTCATACGCAACCGAGTTCTCAATCCACGATCGCCGGTTTAATGGAACCTGAGGATGCCTTGTTTAGCTACCTACACATGCGTATATGTACACAAGGCTACACATCAAGCTATACATTTCCAGTATAAGCTGACCTCGCATTGTAAGGAAGTCCTATACAATGCGGGATCAGCATAAACTGGAAATGTATAGCTTGATGTTTAGCCGTGTGTACTATGTAAGTACTTAGACATAATTAAACGAGAAGGCGATAGCACACATAGGTGTGTTCGGTATGTAATTACATTACGCTTTGTATTAATGCGCAAATATTGACGTTCAGTCTGGATGGTGTGATTGCTGTAATATGATTTATTGAGAGAATTGATTTTCAATCAATCCAATCCGGCGAAATACGGACAAGTTGTTATAATATAAGCCTACCTATGTATATGTAAATAACTCGAAACTGCTATAACACCTACTTGACGACAACTCTCCAGTCGTGTCGGATTGCCGTCCCATCAGACTATAAGAGTGAGGGAAGAGTGAGTGGACCTGTGTCTATGCCCACACTTGTGCTTTTTATACATAGGTATATATTTCCCGCGCCGAAGGCTAGTCTCCGTTAAGATTAGTCGCCATGGCTGTCCACGGTCTGGAGGACTATATATATATGTATATATATAACACCTACTTAGGCATCTAGGTACCTAACCTATATAGGTACGGGAAAAGGTAAAATGTTCAAACTCTCAAAGAACGGCTTGTGAGGTGCCTTTTTAAATAAATCCTTGAATTAGCCTTGTAACGGAATGCAAGAAACTCGGTAACTCAGGGCCCGACTAACCGAACTATAATCATTGACACATCACCTTTGTATGTAAAATGAGCTCGGTGACATTTGGCGGGCCCGGCAAAAAGCGCGAGCTGGCGTAGGCTGGCGTCTTCGCTTTTATTGACATTAAATGGCCGATATAAATTCAGTTGGCGGATTACAAAATTTATTGGCTTCAAAATTAAAGGAGACCGATTTCAATGGCGATGGCTGACAGTGTTCGTTTATGGGTGAACGAAGTGGAGGAAAAAAGAAGCTTTTGCTAAATCCCTGACTGAAAAACTTATCGTTTTAATAGAGCGTTTTTGTGGACTAGTCCCTCGTCTTGTGTAGCTGCGAAGTAGCGCTTTGCCTACTGATTAACTTTTGTTGCGGGGATGTGGAAGGCTTTGTAATGACCCTATATAGAGATACGTAGGTACTCTAAGAAATAAAGGCTTTATATTGTAATAGCTGGCAGTGTCCATCCATGAGCTAGGCTTGTTTTTGTGCGAGATGTGGAGTTGGAGGCAGTGTGCATTGGTGTACAAGTGCCTGATTTATCTCGCTTTATATACATTTCTTTGGACATTACTTAGCAAGGGATATAATTTTATGCACAAAAGTGTGAGCTTTCAGAAAATGAGAAGGTCCTATAATATTAAAGACTTTGAATTTGAGTGTGTCGAAAAACTTAACATATCCGCTTTCAGTGTGTGGCATGATGACATTATGCCGCACATAACTAGGTATTTTTTTTTTAGAAACAGTCACTTTAACACCTAAGGCAGTTAACGTTTAAAAATAAATAAAATCTAATAAAGCACATTTATATCCACCAGATTGATGTGGTGCTGTGTGTGGTCTAGGGCGTAAACAGGATACATAAACAAAACCGATCAAATTCCGACTTTACGGCTTTGGAATAGCGAATGACGTTAAATTAATGAGGATTTAATACCGTTGTCACTTCCATTGACTTGCATGAAGGCGAATTTTTTGTCACAGAACTATAAAAATAAAAATGCGGGCCTTAATAAGGCGTAGGGTGGTGAGAGCCATGTCATTAATGGTCAGATTAAAGAGCATTGTGTGAGCAGCCAGGGACAAATATGGGAATGTCTGAAAAACCCTGACATTGATTCCGTCGGCCCATCCTTTCGATACGGTCTACATAATTAATTCGACCTTTTCTACTGCGAAGGGTTTCCGTATTATCCGAATAGGTTCGTAGTCTTGTCCCTTATGTGCATGTTATGTTCAGTTCTTTTGGATCGTTTCGTATCAAGGGGCTAAGCCGATTACGGCATCGAAATCCTCATAGATATAATACCAAATTAACATCGGATAACGATTTGATAAAACGGAACGGATGTAGAACGGAAATTGTTGTCATTTGCTATATCATCAGATCGGATGGAAAGGAATTTATTCATATAATGAAGTCGGTAAAAATGGTTAATACTACGGACCTGTGTTAAAGTTATTCTTCATTCTTTTTTATTCTTAAAATAAAATGAAACCTTTAACCATACATAGTCTGGGGCTTAGCAAAGTTAGTGTAAGCATACATTATTTATAACAGCAGAACAATAACAACTGAAATACAATAAATAATAACTTGGTACTATTTGCTAAGTGCGGACGGCTATATGCTATGGATGTAGGAGTACAGTACTGTTTCGTGCGCTGCACAATAACGAGTTAATTAAGAAAGTTTGGCCTGCCCGCACTCCGCGGTCTCTCAACCAATCAATTCTCCACTATTATTGCGCTCAAACATTATTACGTTTAATTACATTTATCATATACTTTAGGTAGAAACATTCGTTATTTTTCGACAAGAATTAATTTAATTATTTACAATATTGACTGATGTCTGTGCACAAGCAGGCATAATGAACACAAACGCATTCAAAAATAGCCTCAAAAAGATGTAAACTTCGACAAAAAATCATTTTATTGTCTATAATCTGAGTTCCAATTAATAATATCTACTTCGTTATTAACCTATCAATCTCAACCATGACTACCGTCATAATATTATTACGGTATAGTGGCATAAGTATAATCAGCCTATATTGTTGCCACTGCAGGCCACTGCTGGGACACAGGCGTCCACTCGGTGAGAGTACCTATAGTGCGTATACTATACAGTATGGAGATATAGAGAGTATAGTGGGCGTCACATGAATTTAATCAGCTGTAGGTACCGAAGCGTGGTTACAAGCCCATATTAATTGCAAAATTTCCAGACACTGGATGGCACACAATGGTGCAATAATGGGACAGGCTTGTTTGCAAGCCAGCCACAAAGTACAAAGCGCGTTTGTAAACAGCCTTATTGGTCTCGAAGCAATATTAATGTATCTACGTGAACAGAGTATACAGGTGGCTCAAAGTGCTGGTAGAGCTGCTATTGCATGCCTCGTGCTGAGATCGATTACCCATACTTAGGTACACTGAAGGTACATGAATATTTCACGGTCTTATGAATGCAATTAAGGTTTGCACGTTCTGAGGTTGGATTGAGGGGTGGTAACGTATGGTAGACAAAAATAAGAGCCAAAGTTAAACAAAGGTACGATATTTCGCGATATATTTACTTACCTATTATTATCATAGAAGCAAGATTAGAAACATTCTGCGTATTTAAAGTAAGTAAGTCACATTATTAAAATGAGGCGACCCAATTCATTTCCTGAAATAAGTCAAGTTCAATAAAAGCATTATAAAAGCACTGCTGGCCCAATCAATCGCTTTCAATTCAAAATGTTTCCGCAGATTTAGATGAAGTTGGGACGTCAGATGGATGACCCCATCTTCTGTTCTTCCATTTCCCAACTCCCCGTAGAGCTCGGTTGAAAGACGTCGACTGTCCTAATTAGGGCGGGATTTCATAAATCATTATAATGATGGTTATTTGAATTCCCGACCTTAGGAGAGAAATTAAGAAGTCCGTAGTTTATTCATAAATTATGAAGATAAAAGCTGTTTTTTAGGGTTCCATACCCAAACGGTAAAACGGGACCCTATTACTAAGGCACCGCTGTTTGTCTGTCTGTCGGTCCGTCTATCACCAGGCTGTATCTCATGAACCGTGATAGCTAGACAGTTGAAATTTTCACAGATGATGTATATCTGTTGCCGGTATAACAACAAATACTAAAAACCAGAATAAAATAATTATTTAAGGGCTGTTTGCTGTTTTTATATATTTTTGATAATGGTACGGAACCCTTCGTGCGCGAGTCCGACTCGCACTTGGCCGGTTTTTTTATGTCGGGTACATACTTCGAGTACCTACTTATCTACCGAAAGTAAATAATGATTCAGGAGGAAAATGTCGTGTTATTTAGGTATATTTTCTTTATTAGAATCTCTGTGGAAGTCAGTAGGTACCCACATAGTAACATAACTAACATACAATCAACAGTATACGAACGATAATAATGTTGTTTGTCGGATTATTTTCGTGTATGTTGTCAGAATATCACGAAGCTTTGTTATTTTGTCAGATACTGAGATTGGAGTAAATAGAAGTAGAGGCATACCGCATTAGGTAGGTATTTTCTTTTTCATTTCATTGAAAATAATGTACTTAGCTCTTTATTTGGCAGCCAGCCAATTCCTCTGCTGGGTATAAGACGCGCAACTGCTCGAACTCCACAAGCTATTCTAAAATGTCCTTTTCAAACACAGATAAGGTTCTGTGTTTGAAATAACTTGTTTTTATTGTAATTTTGTGGTAATCCTACTTCTTGAAAGATAGGAATTTCAAGGAAAAGGTACAATAAAACCACTTCTTTAGCGATGGCAAAAAATTCAAACATGTTTGGTCCAAAATTCAGAGCAAACTGCACTCACTGATGCAGTCATAGTCATCATCAAGTGCACAGGTGACAGGACATGTGGCCCAGGATGGAAGATCGTTCGCTCAACACTCGATAGATCGAACGTTGATCGATCGAGTGTTGAGATGCCGCATACACAATTTTGAGATCGGAGCTGTGCATGAACCCCCATCTGAGAAGATTGGCTTTGCTCCGACCGACTTGGGCTCAAAGTCTATTCCGAGATTTCAATTTCGGCCACGGCAGCGCGTGCCCAGGTGGAAAGCCATCAGGTGGTTCGATAAAATTGTTATGGGACAAAACTAAGGTAAATTGGTGTAAACAGAAGTAATAGTAGGGTCAACGTTCGCGAAGAGGTTCGCAAGCTAGGTTGGTTATGGCGATGTTTTCGGCTGCGCCCGCCGGAGCGGGTATGCCACTCAAACCGTACGAATTTTAATTGGAACCAATTTTTGAGTGATCCATCTACGTTGCAGTAAAAATACGTAAGAACTTATAGATTTTTTTGGCGGAATTCTGGATTTGTTTTGACTAATAGTGAATACGTTTTGGGATATTTAAATGTTGGACGTAATGACAAGCCTTTCTGGTGTGCAGCTATGTCAGCGATGGTAGGAGAGATGTCTAAACATCCTCAAGCGAGCATGATGCAGTGAAGATAGTAAATATCAAACTATAAAGCAAATGGTACCTACTCTCACTCAAAGCATTTTTCCTATTAAACCAATTACAGGCACTTTTGAATTGTCAAGGAGTTGCTAGTCGGTTAGTTAGAAAAATGAAGCATATTGCCCATTCCATAACGTGGTAGGTTCAAGAAATTCCATGGACTCTCAAAATATTAGTTACATCATTGAAGTTGAAAATATACATGTGAGAACGATGTAGAAAGACGAGCACGTTAAACGACAGAGTAAACAATAAAAATATAAATTATATCTCATTGCAGCTAAGAGATGACCAGTATCAACTGACGGCGCCCGCTAACAAACATGATGCATGGATCAACACCATTCAGCTCAACCATTTTGAAGGGAACCGAATGATCTAACACATGTGCCACCATCAGCGAGACCTTTGAGTGAGCCCTTTGACAATAGACCATCATCATTGTTATGATGTGCAACTCATCACCAGTTGCACTTAGCGATCTTTGAACATTTACTTACCTACTGCTACTTAGTTCAAGTAAACGGCGTAAACTCATTGGGGTCTGAAATGGCAATGGGCGTTCCTCAAGGTTCGATATTGGGTCCATTCCTCTTTTTAGTTTACATTAATGATTTACCCCAATTACTACTAAATCAACCGAAGATGGTGTTATATGCAGATGACACATCATTGATTTTTTAAATAAACCGACGATCACAAAATCTTGACGACGTGAATAGCACTATTCTTCAGGTCCAAGATTGGTTTACGGTAAATAATTTGGTACTTAATGAAAAAAAAACCAAATGCATTCGATTTAAACTACCTAACGTTAGAAATAGCGAATGTGACATCATATTGAATGGAGAAAAACTGGAATTTATTAATCAAACAGTTTTCCTGGAAATCATGCTAGACGAGAAATTACAATGGGGACCCCATATAACATCTCTTGCGGGGCGGCTAAGCTCGGCCGCTTATGCTGTTAGAAAGATAAGACAGTTAACAGATGTAGAAACCGCGCGTTTGGTCTATTTCAGTTACTTCCGCATTATGTCGTACGGCATTTTACTGTGGGGTCGGGCTGCTGACATTGAATCCATCTTTGTTTTGCAAAAGAGAGCTGTCAGAGCCATTTATAATCTATCTCGCAGCGAATTATTTAAAAGGATTAATATTATGACGTTACCTTGCCAATTCATTTATGAGAATATTATGTATGTAAGAAAAAATCTAAATCTTTTTAATAAAATAAGTGATAGACATAATTTTAACACTAGAAATAAAGATAAAATAGATCAACCATTTTTCAGATTAGCTAAAGTACAAACATCTTTTATGGAGCTTTAAATGCTATAACAAAATACCTAGTGATATATTGCAATTAAATGAAAGAAAATTTAAAACTCATATTAAAAGTACACTTTGTAAACAAGCATATTACAAATTAGAGGATTATATCCAAGATAAGAATGCTTGGAAACATGGTTGCTAATCTAGTTGTATAATTTAATATTTGTATATCATAGATTTTTTACATTTTATGATTATTACACTCACACACTGTCCTATTAGTATTACTTGTAAGTTTGTAGGAATATTGTGATATCGTATACTTTTACAATGTTTGTAAATATGTGTTATCACATACTTAATTAATTTATTTGTCATTGCTCCATTTTTAATTCTTTTTTTTTACCTATTGTGGTACAGTAATTGTATTCTCGGTGCATCGTCTTCACATCATGTAATTATATAATTGATGTAGGTATACCAAACATTGTAAAAAAGTTTTTTTTAAAAGAGTAACTTTGGAGATTCTTGCCCATTCTTCTCCATACGAAAACTACCTTTTGGAAGGGGCAACTAGAATCAGTTCTATTTCTATGTATTTGACGTTCAAAAGTGCCTTTAATGTGCCTAGTTGAAATAAATTATTTGACTTTTGACTTTTCAAGTAAATTCTTGATCTTCCGCAGAGGCCTTATCTTCTATTTCTTCTTTTCAGACACGACATCAGTTTACGTTTATTACATCTCATGGTGTATTGTTGTTAGATAAAGGATATACCTTTATTCTACCTCACGGTTAAGAAAATTACCGAAGCGAGGTGGGTTGAGTTACGACTGCAGAATAGTACAATTTATAGAATATACAATTTATAGAGAAGAAACCTATTAGAATAGTGATCAGAAAAAGGGAAAAGTTGACTAGAAGGAAAATACTGCAATAACAGCAACTGAAGAAATAAAGATTCAATACTATTTTAAAAGCATAAAATAGTACATTATTAAATCATAATAATTATGTGCAAGTATATAAAGAAAGGGGGGGGGGGGAAATAATCAAAGGGCATCAAAAAATTCGTCTGCATCGCTGTCAACAGGAAAAGTGCCCAAAATTATTATTTAATTTGGTTAAACTTCTTATACTAAATTAACTAACAAACTAATAACATTAAAAAATAATTAGGTTATTTTTATAACCTAACATAACTAATAAATTAAATGTAAAAAAAAACAAAGAGATAATTGTAATACTTTAATTTACATTTCACATAATTTTAAGAAGACACACGCCGACGTACACAGCCTCAAACCGATTCCCATCTTAACGTTCTCAAGGTGTTAAGTTTGTTCTAAAATAGTTCATATATGAATATGGAGACCCGCGGTTGCCTAAAGCCCTTAATATGCATGAACTACTAACTTATTAATTCACTACACAACTATGTAGGCACGCCAATCCGCTTACTGTCGGAGTGTCGACACTGTCGTAGAGCTGTGTAGATACTGCTGACACTAGAGACAAGGAGAACGAATGTGCCGAATGTTTATTGAGTTTGTAGCTGTTAGAATAGCTCCAGAAAATAGTGTGTCGTGTTGAGAATAATGGGATTGGGGATAGTTTTAGAAAGTATGTTAAAACATCTTGTTTCGAAAATAGTGTCTGTGACTGATAGGTTGCTTTGTTAGAAAGGATCGTCTGACTAGCTTTGTCTTAACTATTTCAGAATCGGTTCCACTCTTATACATCTTAAAATCTTGATCATGATAAAGCACTACACAGACTAAAATTACTTTGAAATATAAAGCTAAGAGATATTCCACTAACAGCAAAAGAGACTCTTCATAATCAAAGTCTTGGTTACCGCAAATAGCAGTTATAAAGCAGTTGCGTCAAGTCAGGTGTTCCGCGCTCTCGCGTACCTCGGTACGGTCCGACTATGATAATATTTTTCTAAGAAGTTAACAATTGCAGAAAGAGCTGTCAACGGCGGGTGCTGTCACGAAGTTTAAATGAAATCTCGGGGCTATGTCTGTGTAATTACAAACAAGTTGGCGTCGTAAGGCCGACGTCGACGCCGTCAACCGTGTAATGGACTTTTCAAGTATTCGTAACGTGAAAACTTTCACTTCAGCCGACTTAAACGCCTCCGACAATGTGCTTAACGATGTTTTTAACTACTTCACTCCATTCCTCGACTATTGCAGGTTAAATTAATTATTTGGCTGTCATTCTATTCAGTTTGGAGTTTGATGACTCTTTGTGCAGCGTTTATTTATGAACTTACATAGATTTCCTTCTTTCATATTCACACACATATCCGCTGGAGGTCGGAAAAACAGAACCGGTCGAAGTCGCGGTGCTTATCGCAACTGAAAGGGCCTTTGCCAAGCAGTAGACGTCTTTCGCCTGAAATGATGATGATATACACATACATAATTATACAACCACATAACGCAGTAAGATAGAGAATGGAAATCTGTCCTAGTGCATAAACAGATTCTGGACACGTCTATTGCTTTTAACTAATTAACCTCCTTTTCAAAAACAGTAGCCCCGACTACGAGATAATATGCAAAACACTTCTTTATCGACCCATAAAGTTGCACAAACCACTCATATATCTCCCGATTTACTATCGATACTAGAGTAAAACTTATCGAATAGATATAATATAGGACATTGGCTAGCCGATAGCCGTTTGGGACACATTAGTATGCGTGAAGCAAGCATTTGTGCGGTTCCAGGCTGTTTGTGTTATCTTTGGCACCAAAACATCAAATGCACGTTTAGAGCCATTTAACTGTGATTTTATGGTACAAAAACTGGTATTTTATATTGATAATGCAGTTATAAGGACTATTGATAACGTATTTTCGTCCATATAGGTACTCTGTGTGTTTTGTTGATTTTGCACAGAGAACTCAACTAACTGTCGAAACGATTAAAACAAAGTGCTGTGAGTGTATTCAAATCAAACTTTCCGACGTTAAACAAACGAATGCTAATTCCATGCTTATGTATGCACAAAAGGTAACTCAAACGGGCCTCTCTACCTAGGTTCCGATTCGCTACCTGTAAAGCTACGAAGATTTTCAGATTTCCAAACGTGCAAATGATGATCGCGATTGCAGACACGTTTTGGAGAGTCGACGACATCGTGTTATCACAATTACCCCCAGCGAAGAGTCCCCGGCACGTCGACGGCGAATAAAACGCGCTGATTGCACAAAGCTCCTTCCTCTCCCCTCTCATTCGTTATCGTTGCAATTGTCCTCTTTTGTATACATTTCTTAATAACAGAACACAGAAAGTGATCAAATGCAATTCCCAGCGCATTGTAGTTCCCCACAAAAGCTCTACGACGAACATTTTCATAATGAAAACTCTCTAATTAGGCGAATAATACTTTATTTTAACGTAAACCCCGCATTTTTATTCAAATCCCGCGGGAATTTTCTTTAGACGCGTTTCCTGTGTTACATTTAGGCAGCCGACGCTATTAAAATAAGTAATTATATTTTCCAAAAGGGTTTCTAATTAATATAGCTGTATTTTAATTAGCAACGAACGCAGTTTATGCATTGCCGCAGTTAATTAAAAGAAGTCATTATAGGCATTTGCAAATGTTGAGTTATTTTTGGGGCTTCATGTGATATTGATTAGTTAAATACCTAGCGGGGTAAAGTTAGACACCATTTTGTTGAACTGACGAATTTTTATTTAAGCGCAGAGAAAACCGAGTTATCGTTTTACTCCAAGATTCCATTCCATTTCCAAGGTTATCTGTTATAAAGTTGAGTTACCCTCGGTAGATGACAATCTTAGGTTTCAAGAAAGGGCCATTGTCTTTTACTGAGAGACAATCCAAATAAGAGGATCTAACGCACAACACTCGCACTTAGTGTAATCGAATTTTGTCAATAAAATTGAGCCTTATAACTGTTTATCCCATCGGAAAATACCGTCGTGATAATAATATTATCACGACGGTATTTTAATAAACAAACTTTTTTATATTTATAAACAAACTACCTACTTACAATATATTATATTGTAAGTAGGTAGTTTGTTTATGTAAGAAAAACAACTTGAAGGAGAATGTGCCCAAAGGAGTGAAAGTCCTGGTTAATATTAAAGGATGTTGACGAAAAAAAGGAGATTTGGAATGAGCTTAATTTCCTGGTCATATCCGGCGAGTTTGTTACAAGGACCACAGTTTTACCAAAGTGACTTATTATGCGATGTGATTTATATCTTAGGTTTTAGAGAGAATAATCTGCTCTATTTTGGAATGGAAGTTTTCGGTACACAACTCGGTACAGAGCTCGTGGCTACGTAATAACAGCCACACGGGTCGATGAGGTTAAGCTACGCTTGCCGGGGTTGGTCCATAGATGGGTGACCATCTTTACATACCGAAACTCCTCCTTGCCTCGGAAAGCACGATAAGCTGATGGTCCCGGCTGTCATTCGTGGATCTTTGACAGTCGTTCGGGTCGTCAGAAGCTCGAAAGTCTGAGAGCCAGTCTTACCAAGGGGTTTCATATTGCCCAGTTACTGGGTTGTGGAGTTCCGATAGGCAGTCGCTCCATGTGAAATACTGGTATTCAGGTGCATCCGGTTAAACTAGAAGCCGAACCCAACATTGTTGAGAAAAGGCTAGGTAGATTTGAGTTTTCGGTACATAACTTTGTATTCCCATGTTACTACGTTGATGTTTGCTAAAACTGGGTTACAATTACTATTGTTAGTCTAAGTCCTAGTTTTGGGCAGGTAGCTCAATGAATCTAATTAATTTAATACTTTTTGCTGTGCCCTACAGGTTCCGTATATATCTTTTAGCTTTAAGCCATTATACAATGCCATTATAA
Source organism: Lithophane semibrunnea (assembly GCA_947363905.1). Classification (NCBI taxonomy): domain Eukaryota; kingdom Metazoa; phylum Arthropoda; class Insecta; order Lepidoptera; family Noctuidae; genus Lithophane; species Lithophane semibrunnea. The sequence goes on from OX376198.1 coordinate 9,936,968, forward strand.
GAGAAAATAAAGTTATGAATATGAATATAATTTTCAATTTAAGGTTATCATCCACTATAGTCCCGAAAAACCTTTCTCCGAATGTTGTGCCCTCTGTTCTTAAACATGTACAAGGTTTACTTAACAATAAACAGTAAAAAATATAAATAAAATGTAACCGCCCCGGGGCCGCGGGCGCCACGATCTCGTATCCTGATTCAATACTGTCTTTCATTGCTTCGACATCGCTCAATTATCTAGAAACATGCCACGTGTAAAACGAAGAATAATGTTTCATTTGTTAGGAGATCTAGGTAGAACTTGTAGAACATTAATTGTTATCTTAGAACAAGAGTAGATGTTTACGGCAGCACGCAATCTAACGCACACAATTTTCAGGTGCATGCAACGGAACTTGTGGGGTGTTAGGGTATTTATTTTAGATGAAAAAAAGTTGGAACTTTGACGTTCAATATCTCCGTAACGACGAGAAGTTCCAGTAAAAATTTTCACACCCGTTTTCTACCTACTATTTTAATGGACTGAGAGTGAGAGAAGAGAGTGTGCACCTGTGTGTGCGCACACACTTGTGCACTATAATATCTCCCGCACTGAAGGTTATTCCCGTTGATAGTGGCCATGGCCGAAATACAGACCGTATTTCGGCCATAAGAAGACTATATTTTAAAGGCTACAGTCGCGAGAACACCTAAAATCGCCTAGATGAAACTCGTCCATCAACATCATCCTTCGTGACTCTCAGATAAAACGCTTCACCAAATAAAATGTATGATGATCGTAACAGTTTGTGAATGGAATTGCAAATGTATGGGGGGATGTTTCGGCACACGTCATCACGCGAACTAACGAAGTGGGGTGGCAGGAGTACGTGACGATAATTCAGTCTCGCGGGACCCCTTTGTGCAATCAGTGCGGTTTCTTGGACCTCAAACATTTTATTCGGATAGTTATTTTTTCTGGACAGTCTTTAAGTACCTATAGGGTGATGTTGAGTGTTTGTTTGAATATTGAGCAGAAACAAAGAAGGGACCCTTTATTTATTCAAGAAGAAAGTAAACATGGTTACATAAAAAAAAATAAGGCTGAAAATCGTTTGTTAGAAGTATTAAGTAAAACGAGTTAACTCAAGATCTTAATAAGGAAAACTTTACTCTTCAATGAGAGATGGACAATGTCTGAAATAAAACGACATAGTCTTAGTACTAAATTGTTGGTAAAAGGCTGACTAGATCTTCGTTCGGCATCGCATTGGTACCCGAGCTAATATTTCAGCGGTACTGTATTGTCCTGCCTCGGACTCCGTCACATTGCGACTTTCTGAGCCTTTTTCGAAATAATAAGCCGTGTAATTGGGATTTATGTCCCTTTTACGATGATTAAATGGCAAGCTCTCTCATTAAAGCTCCCACAGTAATGCATTGCCTCAGAAACATTACTGATGAGATTTGCAATCAACGACAATTAATTCTACGCATGGCCACTTAAGTGTTCGAAGTAAGATAATTGATTCATAAAAAACTTTATTATTGCTTGGTTAAGATGATGGTATAGGTACGCTGCCTCATTGTACTTGGTAAACAGCAATACAATTAAGTAAAGTTGTATTGCACGATATTTCTTAGCGAGCACGCACTAAATAAGAGCCATCTCATTAACTAGCGTGGTGATTTAAGCAACAAGGTTAAGTGAGGTGAACGCACATATAAATAACTTTCTTACGAAGGATTTTTGGGAGAAGCCACATAAACTTGGCCAAGAATATTTAATGTTCTGCCCGGCTAAAAGCTTCTGCATACACATCGTATTTCAACCTTTGGAGAAAAAAACTTATTAATCATGCCTTAAGCTTATCGTTTCTTTTTTTTTTTGCTTGTTTACAAATCACATAGAAGGTAAGTATCCGAGAAAATCTTCAACTTTGCCAAATTCTACGAAACATTATTAAAGTATCAAACTATGAATACCCATTATTGTCCTGAAATATTAGGAAATATTTTCTTTCAGATACAATACATTACATCATCCTTGTCATGAAAGTTTTATACATAAAAGTATACTAAAAAAGATACTAAACAAAATACATTATGTGAGTAGAGTATAAGTTAGCATTTTCATTTATAATATAACTTGAATAAATAAAACACGTACCTTCACGTGAACTTTTATTTCGTTTATTCTTAAACACGTAAACTAAAGCACGACTAACTCATGTAGCTACCTAAGAAAACCACGTCTTCAATCGACTGAACCTCACCTTACAAGTTGACCGCACTAATCCTGCAATTTCACGGAGAAACGAAGAAACTTTCAGCGTCCGAACCCGAAGTAGATAGTTAAGGTGGAAACAAAGACTGTAACATTACTTACAACACTCTTTCCAAATGAGGTAAGTGAATCAGTTCTACAAGTCTGCTCGCACGGGGTGGCCTCACTTCGTACCCGTCAATTAGACACATGGGAGATTTATATGGCTATCTATCTTGTTCCTTGTACAGCGAACCCGGACCCAGCCGGGCCAACGGAAATTGTTTTTCAAAGGATCGTTTTGAACAACGTTGCTTTAAAAATAGACTTTGGCAAGGTAAAGCAAAATAAATGGCGTGTTTTCAGAAAACAAAGAACGATACAGGATGTTAATGTTGTTTCTGATTTATGTCCGTGATTGTACCTCGTGTGACAACGAACAACTTTCCTTTGTTAGTTCAGCGATTTAGGGAAATTGCCAAAAAACAAGATTGTCGGAGGCGCTCGGATGTTATGTCATATTTGCCGGACTTTGCGCTTTAATCAACAGAATGTGTAAGGAAAGCACAAAGCGTCTGTAACGAAGTAACGCAATCGACGTGTGGACTCGCTATAATGTTAAACAGTTTGCTTTTGCTTCTGTTTTTTATGAATACGGGCTGATTGTGGGCAGCAGTGTTTCAAAGTAAGCATTTTTCCTTTGTGAATCCCGGAGTGAAAGGAAGATATCATGGATGCAGCCAGTTACGTGTCATCCATGCTAATTGTGACAAGAGAGGCCAAGTGGTAACGACCCCGACTTATAGGTACGTAGTAGGTCGAGGGTTCGAATCCAAGCAGGCGCTTTACCCCGTAGTCCTTTACCATGTCCTGGAACCAAAAATACGAAGACATGTGACATCTACCAACCCGCACTGGGCCCGGGCTGTAATCTACCGATTACAGGGCTCCCTCGATGCCTGTGTCCCAGCAGTGGGAACATGCATGACAATTATCATAAAAGTTTAATCTTCGCATAGTTCACGATTATTACGAATATTAGGTCACGGTAATACTAGGTTGGGAGGAGCTCGTAGCTAAGTAATAACAGCCGCACGGGTCGATCCATTAGGTTAAGCTACGATTACCGGGGTTGCTCCGTGGATGGGTAACCATCTTTACATATCGATACTCCTCTGTATCTCGGAAAGCACGTTAAGCCGTTGGTCCCGGCTGCCATTCGAGGATCTTTGACAATCGTTACGGGTCGTCAGAAGCCCGAAACTTGTGCCGAAACCCTGACAACCAGTCTTACCAAGGGCTATCGATTACCCAGTTACTGGGTTGTGGATGTCAGATAGGCAGTCACTTCATGTAAAATACTGGTATTCAGCTGCATCCGGTTAGACTGGAAGCCGACCTCAATTTAGTTGGGAAAAGGCTAGGCAGATTGGTAATATTAGGTTGGGAAATAGAAAAACACATTTTGAAGCACATAATATCATTAGGTACTACCGGTAATGGCTGGGCTCCACATGAAAGAGCATTTGTAACTAGTTTTCTAAATCTTGAAAATGATATTTCAACTGTCAAACAATTATTATGAAGCTATTATTCTGGATACAATTCTTTATGCTGTATATGAAGGGATGACGCTAAGGTATAATTGAACTTCAAAGTTGGTATTTTATTTCTATTAAACGTGTAGCAAGTACAAACTCTACCTGGATTTTAACTTCAGCCAATCTACAGTTAATGAACTGTAATTTCCTCAGTTAAACTGCCATCTGCGCAATTAAGCAGCCCATTTAATTTCTACTTACGATTATCATTTAAACGATAATATCCTTATGATAACACAGTGCAAATTAATTGTACTTTCATCGCTGCTACTTTATATCGATACTTTCCGACACACTTTATAATAAATTAACCGACCTGGCCCAGATTAAAACAGCTTATACAGATAGCAAAATACGACAAAATTAAATGAGAAGACAAACATTAAAGCGATCAGTCCAGCGATTTAGTTAATGAGTAAATATAATCCGAGGTGGAACGTGAGCAGAATTAATAAGAGAAGTCGGTGTATGCTATGTTTGTGTGGTACCATTGTTGGATGGCTGGCTTTCATTGATTGTTGGAAAGGACCACACCCTTTTTTATTAAAAAGAAGATATACTTACTATGATACTTACTTGTTAGGGTTCCGTACCCAAAGGGTAAAACGGGACCCTATTACTAAGACTCCGCTGTCCGTCCGTCCGTCTGTCACCAGGCTGTATCTCATGAACCGTGATAGTCAGACAGTTAAAATTTCCACACATGATTTATTTCTATTGTCGCTATAACAAAAAATAATAAAAAACAGAGTAAAATAAATATTTAACGGGGCTCCCATACAACAAACATGTTTTTTACCGTTTTTATAGATAATGGTACGGAACCCTTCGTTTGCGAGTCCGACTCGCATTTGGCCGGTTTTTGTCAGCATCAGAGGGCCTTTTGTAACTATCGACTTTAAGAAGTCTTTTAGTTTGTGGAGATATCAGTCAGTTCTTGTATGGGTAAATAAGTTACATAGCACCTATTACGATTAATACGTAATAGGTGCTATGTAATATACAATTTCCAGGATATCGTAGATGCTCATTATTATTTTGAGTTCTTTCAGGTATATTAACCAAGCTGACTCCCAAGTCACAGTCAATAAACCTAGTTTGGGAGCCAGAGAACCTGTTACTGTATATAATGTATGTTATGTTAAAAATTATAAGGGCATAAACCATCGCGAGTCGGAACAAAATGTTTGCTAGTAGAGATTTTATCACCACAATCATTTATCTAAGGAGCTATCCGTACTTTATGGCACCTATATATAAGGAGTGAGAAAAGACGAGTCTATATTTATACATAATATATCATTCTTGAGATACTAAACTTTATGACTTAAATGTATCATCTTTCATGACAGTACTAAAAGAAAGTGACCTGGACACATAAAATGGCTCGTTATCCGTCTCACGGTAGACTAAAGCCAAATCGAGCAACTATGAGGTGTACGTTTAGTGGCGTCGGCGCGAACTACTTTCGTTACGTTTTATTAACAGCAATAAAGTTGGGTTCATTAGATTTTTTTTTTATTTTCTGCGTAGTAAAGAGAGGCTCTGCACGTACTGAGTTCATACTTCATTCAGCTCGTAAAAGGCAGGTCGGGAATTGCTCGAATTTATTCACGAAGTTGCGCGCGGCGCCGTGCTCGGAGTGCGAGTGTGAACTGACCTTTATGAGATGACGCCATGTTAGACGGAGGATTTCGTAGAGGATAAAAAGGAGTCGTATTCGAAAATTTAATTTAACAGAGTGTAATGGAATCTGGCTCTGTCGTTGTTGAATTGAAAGCAAGTGACGGCAATAACATTGGGAAGGCAAAAAAATACGAGAAATAACTACAGGTTTTCATTCCACGTGAGCAATTGACATGAATAATGAGTATAAGTTTCTTGCGATATCCCTAGAAATAATTGTGACTATCAATATGTCCAAAAATCTTCCAAAATCACAGTTAAATGAAGCCCTCATGGCTCTGGTAACAAATCGCAAGGAAATGTGAGCGAATCGTAAGAAAATGTAATAAATAAGCAATCTGTTACAATTTGATAGTCCACATTGGTACAAATATCATTATGGATGGTACATTGCGTTGTGCGTTCGATATTTTCGCGCCCTCGTATTTTCATGAGCGTATTTTTTATTATTGATTTATAGCATATTGCTGCATGAATTTTATTTTATATCGAGGCAATTTTGAATATTTCTGACGAGTACAAGACGTTGAGCTATCTTATATTGTGTTCATTAGTTATGGAAAAATAACCCTGTATGTACGTATAACATCACGTCTTGTTTCCTTGAAGAGTTGGACAGAATAGTACATCCACATTTAGCCAGTTAGGCTTAAGTCCCATCTAATAGTGGGCGAGCCTATAGCCATCAACCGGGCACAAATCCAGACACCGTGTTGCTTCTGAGAAATTCCAGATAGAAAGCCCAAAAACACTGCCCGACCTAGGAATCGAACTGAAGATCTCATGCTCCATTATTAATAAGCCCTTGCTTAATTGTACTTAGTTGACTTGTTGATAAGGTTGTTTTACTGGAATATACCCAATTTCTAAATCATTGAATGAGTTTGAGGGGAACTCCAATAAAAAGTAGGAATATAGATTGGAAACCTATGTAAAGTTTCCAAGCTCTTTCACAAAGAATCGACATTCAAAACCAAGGAAATACTTACATGTAATAAATAACAGCGTAGCGTTACAATTTGACAGCGCACGCCTGAATATAACATTAGGTTAGCAAGCCACAGTGTATCGCCCTCTATCCGAGCCATCGGGCCGATACATCTAGGGATAGATCTAAGGATACTATTACTAAACGCTACGATACCGTCTTTAGCATCGCATTGTTTCTTTACCGTTATCGTTTTTGAGGTCCTGGTGAGAATCCAAGATCGTGAGAAAGGGCAAATGGTTTTGTTGCTCAAAAAATCTTCCGGTACATCATGAGATTGTAACAGTGGCTGATAAATGGTGTTGCGATCGCTTCCGTCGCATTTCGACCTTACATTGTTTCGAATGTCTACGGAAAACTGTTTACTTCTGGGTTCAAGTATTGCAGGCTGTTTATATTCGTATTAATTCATCGTAGAGAGTATTCGTCGAGATTATCATTAACTTGAAGTTAGTCCTAAAACATTTCTTATATTCCCTGCAGTCCGCCCACATTGTGTTTTTAGAGCTACTTATGAAAGAAAATAGAATGCAAAGTTTAAGAATGCAGACTGGTAACATTTCTATCATGTTCCGTTCGTTTACGCTTTATGGCAGTTTGAAAAAGATCATTTGCAGCAATTATTTTGTATTATATTGGATCTAACTAATATTATAAACGCGAAAGTTTGTAAGTATGGATGGATGGATGGATGGGCCGATTTGGATGAAATTTGGCACACAGATAGTTTATAACCTGGATTAACACATAGGATACTTTTTATCCTGATATTCCCACGGGATCGAGGGAGGCAACCGCGGGGAGCTACTAGTGCATTATAAAGCTTTACCATAACATTGCCTCCGTAACATCAGTATTTTTACTGAATGCCTGAATATCAATTTGGCATCTATTCATCCCTTTTATTGGATAAAAATTCTATCGGTTTCGATATTAGGTCCTTTTGTAGGCAGGACACAGAAATCTAGCGCACGCTCCAGCTCACCAATTGAAGTAGTCACAGCATTTTATATTGGACCTATACAGCGTGTAACAACAAACCTGTCCGATCCGTGAGTATGTTGTTAAGATCCATGAGTATGTTGTTAAGATCCGTGAGTATGTTGTTAAGATCTGTGAGTATGTTGTTAAGATACGTGAGTATGTTGTTAAGATCCGTGAGTATGTTGTTAAGATCCATGAGTATGTTGTTAAGATCCATGAGTATGTTGTTAAGATCCGTGAGTATGTTGTTAAGATCCATGAGTATGTTGTTAAGATCCTTGAGTATGTTGTTAAGATCCGTGAGTATGTTGTTAAGATCCATGAGTATGTTGTTAAGATCCATGAGTATGTTGTTAAGATCCGTGAGTATGTTGTTAAGATCCGTGAGTATGTTGTTAAGATCCATGAGTATGTTGTTAAGATCCGTGAGTATGTTGTTAAGATCCATGAGTATGTTGTTAAGATCCATGAGTATGTTGTTAAGATCCATGAGTATGTTGTTAAGATCCGTGAGTATGTTGTTAAGATCCATGAGTATGTTGTTAAGATCCATGAGTATGTTGTTAAGATCCGTGAGTATGTTGTTAAGATCCATGAGTATGTTGTTAAGATCCGTGAGTATGTTGTTAAGATCCGTGAGTATGTTGTTAAGATCCGTGAGTATGTTGTTAAGATCCATGAGTATGTTGTTAAGATCCATGAGTATGTTGTTAAGATCCGTGAGTATGTTGTTAAGAATCATACCTACTGAAAGTCTATTTATGTGGTAATAAATAGCATTTTTTTCAATGGAGAATTTTACCGTGTTATGACATGGAGCGCGGACGGACGTCGTCATTTAGCGGGGTGTCTACAAGTTATAACTTATGATCTCTATAGAAAATTTGCTAATTTATAATTAAATTGGGGTAATTTTGGTACTAAAAACGTGAATTTTTAAATAGCAATAACTATTTTATTTTTACAAAAAATATTTTTTTTTTACTTTTTGGTAATGTTATTGCATTGCAGTACCTATGCGACCCCTTTCGGATTGGATAGGGGTTTTGTTACATGCTATATTTGGAGATAGAAGTACCTAGTATTGGGTCCCCACCTATGAAATTAGCGTTTTTTTCTCACTAATAGAGAACCTCGTCACTTCTATGATTTAAAATATTCATCAATTGCTTGGTATTATATCGAATAATGACCATAATAGACAACTACCAATAGTAAAAAACCTTATTATTTATAGTTTTTTTAACATAAAAATACCTCAAAAATGACTCCTCATTTTGTTAGCAGAAATGACCACAATTTTTTTGTTTTAACTTAGCCAAAACTTATTTTTGTCCTATAATCTAAGTGGCATACGTTATCCTAGTTTTTAAACAGTAGTGCATAAAAGTTTTAAAACAGTAGAGTTCATGGTTGTTATAAAAATTAAGAAACATTAGTATGAAAAATGCAACTTCTTTAAAATTCCCCATACAAAACACCAATTTCATAGGTGGGGACCTAATAAATAGGTAGCAGATCATTCTGTATTATGACTTTAAGAGTAAGGGTATTTAGTGGCATAGTTTTTAAAGTAATCTTCTTCTCTATGTTCCATAATTCTTATTTTAATAATATCAATCATAAAATCTCTTTAGAAAAAAACCTTCTATTTTTTCACGACAATGCCACAGAAGGCTATAGAAAACAAATAATATTGTATACTTCTGTCCCATCATAATCCAATCTTCAAATAATGAATGTATGTCTTGCAAGAAGCTTCATCCCTGAATACGGTTTTATTTGTGAGATTTTATTGAGGGGACTCCAAAAGAGCGGTCTTACAATATTCCGACGCGGCTTTGCTTACGATTTGCGACTTTCCTCCAACAATAGGCATCTGATTTATCGTTCGTGGATGTAACATCGTTCCTTTTTAGGAAAACGACGCCTACACGGGACCGATTCGATATTGAACAGTGAACACCAACATATTGTCACGTTACAGAAGGAAAGTATTGTTGTCAATAAATTATACGAGTGTTTGATTGTGTTCTTGAATATGTATAAAGATCTTTATGCTACCATGTATATTCAAAAAGAAATAGAATTGTCTTTTTTGAGCAGTGTTATTTTACATTCGTAGCAGACTGCAGTAATGCGTCCACCGTAAAACGGAGCAGAAAAGGTAACAGCGGGGGAGAAAATTGTGATGGAATTAATAACGCTAAAGTAGTTAATTCTACTTTAATGTTCTGCATTTACTTTACTATTCATAAAAGAAAGAGAAGATTTGCTTTCAGAGCTAGCTGTAGGTACTTACTCATATTACTACGGTACGGTACCTAACAGTAAGGTTTGATCGTTGTTTTTACTGTAACTTGATTAGTGGGGTTTCTTATTCTTCGATTTACACCACTCAGGATCTTTAAACCCTACCTCATCAACATCATCCACAACCTTTGAATTCTCAGCGTTGGTCTGGACTGTAATAGCTTTTTGAACATTTTCTATTTTGTTAAGTACTTACCTGGTACTTGTTGAAAGACCTACACTGTCCTCCTATACATAATATAACAGTAATTCCAAAACATTGTAACAGCCAATTATTTTTAAAAGAGTAACCGTGGAGTTTCTTGCCGGCTCTTCTCCATAGGAAACGACCAATTGGAACCATGCACCTAGCTTCTGACGTTTCATAAGTGCCCATGTAGGTTTATGTGAAATAAAATATTTTGATTTGATTTGAAAAATTTCAGTCTTGTGGAAAAGTTTGTCAGGCAACAAATCAAATTGGAAGTCCTCCCAAAGTTCACAGAAATGCAGTCCCACCCCTTCTAAAAGATTATTGGTAAAAACATTAAAACTCTTGCAGACAAGTGCACGCAGAGTGTCTAAGCATGAATAATTTAGTGAAGACGCCTCTTTATTCGTCGCGAGCAAATCTTTGAATTATAAAGTGGAGTGAGGTGGGACATTTGGGGACCCGATGCCATCTGGCGGCGCTGGTGTGAGTTAACAAGTTACATTCATACATATTAACTTAGCGCCGATGTTATTCCATATTCATGCGAGAATTGTGAGGTAGCGCTTCCGAATGGCGAATTTGGTCCTGATTATTGTCTGCAATGTCGAAATTAAAGGAATTTGTAATGGGGTTTTTGGGGTGTTCATATGCATTACCTTTCAACCCACCCATCAACTTTTAAATCTCTTTGTCTTTTATTTTTATAATAACAATTTCAGCTCCATTAAAATCGCAATGTTAATCATAATATTATGGGCTTGTTTTATTATTTTATTAATTGAAATTAATGAGAGTTTTAGATTTTTATTAAATCTCTATGGTAGCCATGTCAGGAGAGAAAACATTTTTTTCATTAGAAATTGTTAATGAAATAAGTAAGTAGAGGTACTTATTTCTTTCATTACAATTTTCAGGAAAAAATAAATAGAAGCTTTCTTCATAAAAACACCAGGCATGAATTATGTTATATAAATATCAGACATAAATTATGTTCATAAATCAATATAAACTGTCTGACACTTTGGGTAATATTTTTTCGCCGATCTCAAGTACGCATGTGAGCTTCTTTATTAATATTTAATTCCTTTGTTCGACAAAGCTAAGTTCATCTTAAATTCATATGAAATCTTCATCGCCCAAGTCTTATTATTCATGGAACTCCTTAAGGGGCCAATCGTTTAGATTTCTGGAGACTATAAAATATATGATCAAGAATAAAATGTTGCGTTCCTTTTTATTTGTTTTTGGTAGGACCACTTTTGGGTATAGTTTTGATGTTTCGTGGAACAAAAAGGTTGCTAAGTTCAGATTTATTACTTAATGCGTTTTCAATAAGGTAATGGGTACAACTTGTAATTTTGCCATTTCAATGGGCCAGAGCGCTGCAATAACTTTCAATTCAAGGGTATCTACATACTTGGAAGGGATATCTTTTTATTAAATCAAAGATGGATGCAAAAGTCAACGCGAATAAATTTTAAAAGAAACCACTGACGCTTAACGAATTTAAAATAAAGACTTTTTCTGTCTTCCACAGAACCCGGAGGTTGTTAATAAAATCGGCCACAATCTGTTGGAAAACTATACCCAAAAGTGGTCCTACCAAAAACAAATATTTGGTAGGACCACTTTTGGGTATAGTTTTGATGTTTCGTGGAACAAAAAGGTTGCTAAGTTCAGATTTATTACTTAATGCGTTTTCAATAAGGTAATGGGTACAACTTGTAATTTTGCCATTTCAATGGGCCAGAGCGCTGCAATAACTTTCAATTCAAGGGTATCTACATACTTGGAAGGGATATCTTTTTATTAAATCAAAGATGGATGCAAAAGTCAACGCGAATAAATTTTAAAAGAAACCACTGACGCTTAACGAATTTAAAATAAAGACTTTTTCTGTCTTCCACAGAACCCGGAGGTTGTTAATAAAATCGGCCACAATCTGTTGGAAAACTTTATTCTCTGAAGATGCGGACGTTTCCATTGATACGCAATCTATACAAGGAATCTGTGTATGTCACCAAAATCCTTATTTCGAGCTCCGTTCAGGCGGGCTTTATGTGTCGTTTCCTCACAAATCCGAAGATAACGGCCGTGTTGGCAACCCCACCGACACTAGACGACTATAAAAGTCTGGACCGAGGAACGGTTACAAAGAAATTTTAAAAGAAATTTGCGTTCACTCACTGTGAAATTGTATAGATCCCAATCATTGCGAATTACCTCCTCTGATCAAAAAGTTTGAGATTTCTTCAAATTATATTGGAGTTTAGAACGAGGTAATATTCTAAGGACTGACGGTGCAGTAAAAATGATATTTGGTAGGTATCAAATAGGACTTCTATTAGAAATCAAATCTGGACTGTGAATTGGAGTATAAAGATTTTATGATCAAGGTATGAAACGAGATTTACAGTCGTTCATTATAAACAAGATTTTATGTTGATATTGCTGATTTGTATTATCAGTCAGTGGTGACGAAATAATTTACTCAAAGTAAAGCGCCTTCCAGGGTTCATACGACCTACAACTTATAAGTCGCGACCGTTACCACTGTGCCACCATCTTTCTCTTTAGGCATAAGTTTGATTTGTATTGATATCGACTGGTACAGGACCTTTTGGCATGCAAATGATGCAACAATCTAAACTTCTAAAGCACCATGAACAATTTATTGTATATACAACAGGATATTCTACATTTCCAATCATTGACTGCTGTCCACCTCAAATCGGCACCTGAGCCCTATAGATTGTCCGTATCTTGAACAAGGAACAACTGAGAGGAAACTAGTTACTTAATGGTGTAAATAACCTGCGTTTCCTTAATTTGTCTCTTGGAACCTGTAAGGAAAGATAAGACCTACCATTTCCTTGTCAATAAATAGGTTGAGATACATTTCGGTTATCTTCATGTTCAATTTACCAAGGGAATTTGCAAAACTATACCAATAATCTATGTATTGCATTTATAGTTCTAGGAAATAGCTGAGGTACATCAACGTGGCAGTTCTTTTTTATAAATAAACTTTGCGCACTATATTTAGTCTTAATCATATAGATATATACTTGTACTATTATTATTTTAGGACTGTAAGTAAATATTAACTTGTTTTAAATTATTTCAGTGTGCCTTATTGTACTTGTTTGATTTTTATCAAATAACACATTACTACCAACGAATTACTTGATAAATGGCAATAGGCTCGCCCCCTATTAAATAGGACTTAAAACATATCTAGCGAAATGTGAGTGTCCTATAGGTACACCTCTGCCTAACCCATCAGGGTTTACAGGCGTGATGCTATGTTATGTATGTGTTAATGGATACATAATATATTATATAGGCATGTTGTTTGTTATATGCCTCGATCCCCATCATCACCTAGTTCTCATAGTAACACTGACACTTCACAGAAATATGAGCAGCAATGTATTGTCAAGTTATGTTTTATGTCGGTTCGGATTAGGTCGCAGTTAGTTGTCACCGAGACGCTGCAGGGTTCTGTTGTTGCTGCACACTGCAATTTTAGTGGACGCGGGCCTGCCTGCTACTGCTGAGTGCTTTTATCTAGATGGAGTGGGGTAAGTGAGAAGCGGATAGCGATTTAATAGGCGTAGAGGATTTGTTGAGATTTATGTTACAGTATCAGCTATGCATGCTATCCCTAATGCCTGCGAATAATTGGATAAGTTATTTAATCATATTTAAGTACCACTCATATTTTACTCATATATAATTGGTTGTATAATAGCATACAATAGACGTAGATATATTTAGTAACCTATTCTGCTTAACTATTCTTCAAGAGTCATAAAAACCCTGAAAGAAATCGAGACGTGTTTCACCTCTCAACGAGGCATCCTCATAATGACGATTGACCAATTGCAAACCAGAACACGAACACCGAGCGCTGGACGCAGAATGAATCAAATCGTTTTTTTTTTTAAACTATTGCATCTTGTAGTTGATTTCTGAAATCATGACTACTTAACCGGACTTTCCTGTGGCTGCCTTAAGAACTACACTCAGGGCCTCCAGCCAGGGGTGAATCAAATCGCCAGTCAACCCCACTTATATAGGATTGCTGCTCGGCGCTAATCGGCTTGGATCTTTATCAGTGCGATAAGGGGCGAACAATCGCAACAAAGGCGACCTTGGAATACTGGTCAATTAACTATCTTGTATAATAGCATTATACTCTAGATACTGTTTGTTTTATTTTATTTTGTTACCTATTTAATTGTGTACAATTCATTAAACTGACTTGGTTTCCGTACGTCTTTTTCGGGTGATCACTGAAAATCAGCGCCGTGCTGTGGGTCCTCCATAGCACAGTATCATGCTGAGTGGAAGATTTCTTGTCAGTCATGACGTGGCAGCAGCTGCCGACTATTTCTGTTTTGTACTCGTGATTATATTAGATCTATTGTATTTTATTTAATTGTTCTTTTACTCGAGTTAATATTTTTTTTGTATGCTCATGTTTCTGTAACAAATAAAATTATTTTTCTTTCTTTCTAATCGAAATGAATTAGGAGGGTTAACAGAAAGGCAGGCAAGCATTCCCCAAAACGTTGGGATCGTTTTCGAAGCTTATAGGATATAGGGATGTAAAATGGGAAAGATGCTTTAAAAGTGACTTTTTTTAAGCGTTTAATTTTGAATACAGCAATACAAATAAAAAGTTTTCATATGCTAGAATCATTTATCTAGTATTTCAAGATATTAGTGCAATTGTACATAATAATGAAACTAAAAGACTGTAAATGTAACATCCTGAAATATTTTACAGACAGCAGCCAGCTTAATTCTTCAGAGCAACTTAAAACAAGCTAGCAAGTGAGGTCGTTACTTTAAAACACATACTAAGTTAGGTCGTAACTTGCGCCACGCGTCAAGTTCAAGCTGTTAAGCCGATGTTACAACAGATTTGCCGCTTTCATCCAGCGCGCGGATGCAGGGGGACAGTGTACACGCGCCCGCGCCGTAGCGAAACGTCCCACCAAATTGGAGTGATAACAAATGTGTGAATCGAACCGGATTCTCTTTTAAATCTATGAATTTAAAAATTGCTGTGACCCGGTTTACCAAACCCTGTGTAGTAACATGTCGTTTTTGTCCGGAATATTTGACATCACAAAACAGCAGAATCATTTTGATCATCGACTATTTGTTTTAAAAATTAGTTCAATATTTGTCACACAATAAATAAGCGGTGCTCCTGAAATGTTTTCAGGAAAAACGATAAAGTGCGTCAATTTGGAACGAGTGTTACATAACATATTATTTTTAGAATAGGTTTTTTATTTTTATGTCATTGATGCTCGTGGGTACTTTATCTAAAATATAAATAAAATGAAATGCTGTTAGATTTGGCAATTTTTTGTTTTAAAATATTCGTAATAGTCCATAATAGTTTTTATGGAAAGAAAAATTGGGAAAGTTTCCCGGAAAATTTGCAAATTGGGAAAAAACTGAAAGAGCTTTTTTCTATGGGTTTTTGTATGAATTATTGGACAGAATAATGTCTGTCCGGGTCGGCTAGTATGAAATAATATTTGCGGCGACTGAATGTGAGGTGAAAATAACAAATGCACCCGTAGCAACATAAAGTAAATAAGATAGATAAAACCTGGACAAAATGCGACCCAGAGGTGTCGTTGGAAGATGCGGTGCAATAATGACTAGCGGAACTTCCGCACGAAGTTCTGCTTTTATTTTCTTTGGTAATAAGAAAGGCAGTCGAAGTTACCACTAACTTGGGGACACGTTTGTAATAAAAGGGAAATAGTAATTTATGATTCCCGACAGATGGTTTCAGTTAGTGGGCAAGAAACTTTGACAATGGAAGAAGTATAATTGCTTGAATATTTACAAAACATGTTAGTCTTAAAAACAATAAATCTTTTAGAGAATTAATTCGGGCTTTTTTGAGTAAAATTCTTTACCTGTTCATAAAACATGTCGCGACAAAAAAGCGTAATTCAATTTGTTGAATAATTAAAATAAGTCCAAACAAGGAAATTGTAGCATGAAACAAAGATAAATCCTCCTTCTAAAATACCCTCAATTCCCAGTGAGCACCTAATCCTATGGACAATGATTTCACGAGGCGGGACCAACTAAGAGTTTTTTCTCATAACTCAAAATGAGATCATAACGTCGCAAATCTCGGGAGGCCTTAAAGAATAACAAAAGGAAAAGCTCAAAATTACGTTGGCCGAGTAATTTTCGGGGCGAGCCACACAGAATGGTTCCTTAGGGACTCTCATCGGGACCCTTCGCGATTATGTAGCGGTTTTATAAGCTTGTTATGTTTTACGACCAAAATATAATGTTTACGGATATACCTTGCTGGCTCGCAGTCGAAATGAGAGGACATGTGCGTATTTATTAAAATTTTCTCCAATATAAATATTAACGACGGCGGCGACGTCCCTTCAACGGGTGGTCTTTATGGATAACAACGTGTTTCTGTTCTGAACTTTACTGTAAATAATACGATAGTACCTACATTGTGTGTGAATACAAGTGACGCCGACATTAATTTTGTTTTCGCTAAAAGCGTTGAAGATAAAAATTGCTTTCACTATATTGCTTTCATTTGGAGAAATTGAGGCTATTATTATGTATTTTAATACATTGCTTACTCAACTATTGTGTAGACGAAAGCAGATAAAATATTTTCCCTCACGTAAAATCTGTTTGTTGTTTCTTTAGTGTACTGGCCCAGCTGAAGCGAATGACCCAAAGATTTATCTCTCGAGATAAAACTCAAGTTTACTTTGCAAAGTAACGGTTGTTACGGACCAATCAGTTGGAGAGCTTTTTAAAATTAAAAAGTGTGGCATTTGTGTGTTCTATTCAGTGCACCACGTCCAGACTGGGAAAGTGGGAACTGGGAACTAAGTTGTTATTTACGGGAGTGCTCTAGTATTTACCACTTTGAACGTAATTTCTTTGAAAGTCTTTTAACTAAGCTGTTTCTAGTTAAGTGGTTGGGACCGACTTGAAATGTGTGTCGTGGACGTTTCTTTAGGGCTTCTAGAAATTAATGATGATGAGATGGTAATGGTGTGTATTGAATACATTTAATCGTATTTTTTTAAATAGACGATCAACAGATGTTGTACCTAGTGCCCTTCTACATCTCTCAGAAATCAGACAAGTCTCGTGTCCGGTTACAGAAAACCCAGAGTTATGAGTTGGATAATATAAAGTCCGAACTGGAACCGGAAATAACTTGAAAATCTTTAACAGGGAAAACTATTTTCAATCCTCTTCCGCCACCAAATCAGCAAGAAATGTAACAAGGAAATAAAATAACTTTTTTATTAATATCATAAATGATAACTGATTACTTATTGTCGACAAGAACTGTCAAAGCGTTTGGCGTTTCTCCAATATGACCATTCTTTCTTCGAGTGTCTTATCTTACCTTGATAGATTGACATTTTCACTTGTTTCTTTCATTATTTTTATGGTTGATGTATTATTGCGGGAAAATATGATTTTCCTTTGAACCCGTAAACGGTAAACTGAGCTCGTGCATCATAAAAACGGGTTTAAAATTGTGTTTGGCTTGTATGAAATTATTTTGAACTGCAATAAAAATATGATTATGTATGTGCATGTGATAGAATGGCTCGCGGCAGACCCCGTAGAAGATGGCGGGACATACTGGACAAAATATAGCTCTGGATCGCAAGCACTGAAAGTCCTGGGGGAGGTCTATGCCCAGCAGTGGGATGATGATAGGTTCACAGTAGCAGTTTGCATGTGCCTTTGTTCTAGCTAGCTTTTGTGCTTGTGGTCGTTACGAGTTAGTTTTCAAATCAAATCAAATCAAAAGTCATTTATTCAAACTAGGCTGAGAATCAGCACTTTTCGAACGTCAAAATCACATAAGACAGTCCCCCAAAAACGCCCACCCTTCACCACTTCCTAGTGCTTTAGCTGGGAAGAAGAAGTGGCGCAACAAACTCCCCAGCAGCACAGCTGTCTGTTCAGTTAGAAAAAAATGATACATTATGCAACACAAAACATAAATCTATTATTAGCCATATGTCGGCTAGCACACGCTAATATACCAACCGAAAAAAAACGAGAACTACATGTACTCAAGCAGAAATAAAAAGTAAATGTAAACATAAATTAACTAAATAAAAGCCTCCAGGCACAAAGGGCGTGCCCGCCTACATATAGCTATTTTTAGATGTAACTGGAAGTTATAAATGATAATCTAGGACCATTGAAGTAAAATAAATAATATTTATCAATTTTCGAGGTCGCTAGCTAACCACATATTGCAATACAACTCATATAGTAAACATTGTAATGAGTAGATTATGTCAATAATAAATTAAATTAGAAAAACATTAAAAATAGATTGATTATACAGTTAAATAAAAAAAATACATATATGAACTCATATAACCTGCCAGTGGGTAAGCTAAAGCTGGAGAAAGAACATAAACATTGTCTTGAGTTAATCACAGCGACCAACTATTTTAACTACAGCTATTATACCAACCACTAACTACACCGATGATCTACTTTCGAAGTTTTGAATTTGAATAGATTTATTGGTTTGCTCTGTATGTACATACTTAGTAGTTGTATTACTTGAACTAAGACAACATACGACGCAAGAATAACCATAGAATAACACAAATGAGTTAACATAAGTTGTAAAATAAATTGCAACAATTCCGTAATATCACACTCATAACAGCATTTACATCAAATATTCCACAATTTCCATAACAATAAACTCATCTGGTCGTTATTCAATCAACTGAAAACACTAAATTTAGCTGAAAGAATAGCTAGTCAGACGTGGCCATTCATGAGTGTACCGTGTAAATTCAGTATGGCAACACAGGCAAATAAACAGCGCCTCTGTCGCATAAACTCGCCAGCTACGATGCGTTAGTTTGAGACGCTCCGCTGGTCACACCGGCGGTGTTGCCATTCGCAATTGCATAGAATTAGTTAGGGATTTGGAGTGGAAGGGATGTAAGATACAGGAAATGTTTAAGTAAATGGGAGGTATATTTTATAGCATCTTGAGAATATTGTAGATAATACAGCCGTTAGAATATCGAAGACATACCTACCTCGTTGCAAAAGAGTACCAAGTATTGATAGAAAAATGGCCTGAAAATACAAATAGTGGGTAAATATTTGCTTTTAACATGATGTCGAGCAAGTAATTTTCACCAAGGACAAGGTTAGAATTGAAATTTTCCATTAACCTGTAAATAAACAGTGAAATAAAAAAAGTGGACATATTTTTCTGTGTAGGTATGTCAACATTTTCTATATAAAGTATTCCAACAAATACTGCAACGTATGGCAACACTAGTAACACAGTTCTGCATAGTGTTACGCATTGATAGTGTTAGCCTAGCGTAGCTTGAAACAAGCGAACACAATAATTTTACAGCCATTTCATACGTGTATGAATGTTGAAAAGCTGCAATATGCATATGACACATTGCGTTTTATACTAATACTAAAGGAAAATGGGTGTTACTGTGAATGTTTGCGATGCAATCACAACCCTTATAATACCTTTTGTATACCTACAAAGATAATCAATATCCATAATTAATAAGTATATGCTTTATGTATTTATTGTATATATGTAAATGGTACACCACTGCCTGCAGCATTGTCTCTTGTTCTTATTTAATCCATCCAAAGATTGTCTGTAAAAGATCGCTTTTAACGCTAAGACCGCCCATTGTGTCACCTTATGTAAAATTTCTACATTTATATCTGTATTTTTTATGGTTCACATAATAAAGAGGGTTTCTATTCTATAATTTTTTCATTCCTTAAATTAATATTTTGCATTCTCAACGGAGAGTTCGTTGACAAAGAATGCAAAACATGCGTTTAAAACATCGTTAAATATTATGTCAATTTTCATAATATTCGAACGGGGATCAACAGCCATTTACTTTTTTTTACTTATTACGTTGTCATGTATTATATATTTATGAATATGGAGGTATTAAATAAAGCCTATGAATGTATGTAGGTAGGTATCTTTACAAAGTAAGTAGGTACTATTTTCCTTGAACAACATTTTCTTTATTTATTTTATCAACTATTTTATCTACAAATTCCGTAATATTCTCCATAAACATATTATAGCATCAAGATTCTAAGAAGACTGAGTTAAGTAAAAGTCTTGAAGTTTCTTGTAGAGTTTATATTAGACTAAGTAGCCACTATAATTTTTAACTTTTACTTACAACTTACTTCCTGGTCCTGACGTAAAAGTTATGTTACTTCTTTGTTTCTGACTTAGGTGCTTTTAAGCATCGTAAGTTTTCATTTTGTTCTGAACTAGTGGAACCATGCCGTGGCTTGCCTGGCTACGTAGAAGCCGTAAACTCAAAATTTTACGAGTCTCAGTACCAACGTAAGTGTTGCAAATATTAATAAAAGTAACATGTTTGGTTTTGTACGTTTAAAAGTCGATAGTTTAGGAATATTTTTTCGTATTTTTCATGTAAATTACGCTTTTTATCGCCGAAACTGTACGCTCAGGTTTGGCTGTCTTATTTTAAATACAGATACCAAATGGTTTTGTGAAAATAATATTATTTTATCCTGCCTATTTACATTTCATCAATATCCATTCACATCATTTCATTCCTGTGTGATTGATCAACAACAATTCCTTCCGTTGTAGGTACCTATCTATCTTTCATTATAAAATGGAACGATTATCTATGTTAGTAGATTTCAGTATGATCTCGGTTTAACCAATTACTTTCGTGTTTGATGTCAAATTAGGTGCATTGACAGCAGTGTCGTATTGCGGTTAGCAATCAGGCTGCTATGCCAGCTAATTACTGCATGCAATATCTCTTCAGGATTGCTAGTTGTGGCAATTGCGTGGAGTCCGATTAGGTGATTTAGCTACTGCTAAAAGCAAAATGGATGAGCATTATAATTAATTTAAAAAATATAAGCCCCGTGTTCACCATTTAATCAAGCTATTACACTGATTTAATTTTGGTAATGTCTCAGTTAACTTAAAACAATTGAAACGTATTTAGCGATGTTTTAAACCCATTTAGCGCCAAATCTATGTACTGACTTGTGGTGCAAACGGGCCTAAACGTCAGTTAGGTATATTGAATGAGTCGTCTGAGGTTCAGCGTCTTGTTGGATTGTCACCGGGTGCCTAAACTAGTTGTCTTGTTTGCGTAGTAGGTGAGCCGTGTTGACAGCTAACACGCTGTTGTGTCAACTGTCACGTCCTCACCATATTTGCGAGATAGAGCGTGAATGACGAGATGTCTGATTGCAGATGTTGGAATAATAAAATGAATTGTGGATGAGAGCTGGTTATGCAGTGGAAATGGAAGATAGTTTTATTCAGTTTTATGTGTCAATCAGCAAAATGAAAATTTGTTTAAGATTTGTATTGTCGTAGGTAAACTTATGTTGATCTCACCAAGTAACCTGGCTGAAGGCTGAAAAAGTCGCTTCTACTAGCAACCTTAGGAATGCAATCGTGGGTACTCAGTACCTTCACCTGCAATAAGCAATAGATTGTCTTTTTATTTGCCAAACACCATACGCTTGTTAAACCTAGCATCAATCACTGTCTCTAACTTTATCGGCAATCCTACAACCAACTCTTCAGCATAATCGAACACAAACAAAGTTCGCATACCTTTGTTAGCAACACAGCAAGCCGTATCGATGAGCTGACGTCACATAAATCTTTAAAGACTCACTCAGTTCGTATTATTAGAGTTCACAGACCATCTTCTACGACAGCCCAACTAGTTTGCGGCTGTAATAGCGAGTCTGTATAAACTGGAGTCAGCTGACACATGTCACTGAGGTAACGAACACAGAATGCAGAGCCACTGTTTTCCAACAAAACACTGTGTACATATCTATAGTAGGTAGAAGATTAGATGAAGCATGTTCCATGTTGGTTTGCATTAAGTTTTAGCGTTGAACACATTAAATCTGAGATTAGTTTTCACATTATTCTGTAGGATACATTATTAATATGGTATAACAATTTGTTATTACATACCTTGATATTATCTTGTATCTGGTTTCTATCACAAGTTATACACGGTACCCGTATCTTGGATGATTTTTTTGATTTTAATGAGGATTTCAGGAGATAATTATTGCTTTGTCAACGTCGGTTTTATCTCACTGCTCGAAACCAATCCGGAGATAAAAGAAAATAAAGTTCTAGCCAAGGATTTCCAGTGTATCAATCAAATTCAGCGTTTGATGCTTTATTGAGTTCGTAAACTGGATAAACATTCTATTTGTGAGACAATAAGAGAAAATAGATTTTCTCACTGTCTTTAATTTAAAGGTTTTCAATAAATCTAATCCTAAACCATTTTCTTTTACTTCTCTCCTTCTCTTTTTAAAGCCTCTTACAACCCGAAACAATAAAAACCAGGGAAACGTTTTACTACAGTACCTACTATTACGAATTCAATTCAGAGGTTACCAATGTTTGTACGAATGTGCCCCACATTGTGGAATACAAATGAAATGAGCTAGCAGCGCCAGTTCGCATCCGATATTAGAACTAACAAGTTGCAGTGCACGTATGCTCGGTGCTACGATACCGCATATTATGTACGAGTGTATGACTATGTAATATTAGATTAACAAAACAATCTGTACATGTAGGGCAGTATTTTAGTTGGAAATTATGAACACCTGCGAATTTGAGTTTTTTTTAAAGAAATTCGAACTGAAAAGGGATTATGTGAGTGTTATGCTATATGCATCGTATATTCTTAGCATCAAGTAGTCTCTAACTTCGGGCAAGTAGTTTGTAAAGCTTGGCTTACTAAGGGTACATAATGCATATGGAGTCCCCCTACAGGGGAAAACCTTTTAAAGTATATCTATCTATCTACATATTGACATATCTAAATTATAGAAAATCGTATACATGTCACTAGTTATTAAGTTGACTAGAAGCGCTCCCGTTAAAAATCAAAAGACGAATAGAAAACACTGTACCTTTAATAGAGAAACATTTTCTACGAAACAGTGTGATGTATAACAAACACATTCCATACAAAAGCCAAGCTCTACCGAAACTGAATCCCGATTCATGAGAAATTAGCACCGAAAATTCTAAAGTTCGCTTTTCACTTGCATTTAGGTGAAAGCCAGTGCCGGTTTTAATGTATAGCGACTAGATGTGACACCGAAATGGGTCAAGAGCCCACATTCACTCACTGTTGCACCGGTGTAATTTGTACACCTCGCTATCCGACCTGTATGCTCCCTACTACAAAAGGTGGCATACATTTTAATGTGGCCGCGCTGCGTGACATTACAACCGACGTACATGCGCTTATCTTTGCTTTATTTTTTTCCTTCACTATAAATTCAAAGGGGTGAATCTGCGCTATCTAATACATTGAATTAAAAAATCTGTGCGAAAGCTGTACAAGAAATAAAGTTGAGTGAAAGTTTTTAGGGTCTTTAAGTGGCAATTTGCCAGAGTCTCTTTCTGAAATATTATAGCAAAATTTCAAAGAATCAGCATAGAAATAGCACACATTAGAATAAAAAAATTGGATAGCACGCTATCGTAAAATAGATAAAATGATTTATGCATTTCCATTCCCCTAACCAAAATATTATAACGCAAATGCTATTTTGTCGATTTCCATTGGAATTTCCATCTCCCTGTCAAAGATATGGCTTTATATTCGGCTGGGAGTTGGAGAATGCATTTTCTCGTAGGGTAAGAGGTCAATAAGCGTTAGGGGAGGAAAGTTTCCGCGAACCCCTTACAACTGTCAACGCGAGTTATTCACCCCACGTCAACTGGGGTTAAAAAGTTATCGCCACGGCTCAATAGGAGAAAGTAATAGACGTCGATGGAGTTATAGCTAAACTTAAAAGTTTTACTGGATATACAAAAATGTTAGGTAGTTTGGTCATCCCCGTGATACCCCTGGGGTCGCAACTAAATCTCTGATGTCAACGGATAGTTCTATCAACAGTCGATGAACTGGGATTCGAAGTTTGAATTAGGTTTTCAAGTTACGGGTATCGTCACGGTCTTATTGGATAGCTGGGTAAAAAAAAACTTCGTAGTGAGTTAGGAATACGTACCTAACAATGTAATTACAATATTAAAGTAAAAGGGGGTCGTCTAGTTGCCATATCATTATCAGTTGGATAAATGGCCCGAAAGAATTTGTCACCAGAACATTAGAAAATCAGAGATCAGAATATTATCTACTGCAGTTAAAGTTTATGATCGATTTATAGCTTATGTGTTATGCCATATGCTACATACTGATGAGGTCTTGTAATAAAATGCGCAATCCAGAAGAGGTATGAGCACCGGTTACCGTCCGCAAACACGACTTTATCAACACAAAATTCCCAGGAAAATATGGAAAAAGTGCTCTTACGAATCCAGCATACAGTATGCACAAACAATGCAGAGCCCAGAGCACATACAATTTCACGATATCGATCACACATAGTATGTTAAAGTTAATATGGGTATCCATTTCCTTTCCCTCGTAAACTGTTTGCGATAAAACGCTAAAAGGATTATTAAACAGCTGCTAATTACAGTTGCGAGTTATAAAAAGTAATGTATTATCCCGGTTATTTCCACTGGGGGGATAACAGGAGTATTTAATTATTATTTGTACCGTAATGGACTTTACCTGTATTGTTTTTTTTTTGTCGTGACGTGTGAATCTCGCTTCACCTGTATTTTTTGTGGATGTTCTGAGAGGTATAACAGAAGCTGATGTGTTATTCTTTCCTTTGGAGTGTTCTAAGTCCAATGGTGCAAGACAAAGTTGATGAATAATCATGATTACTTTAATAATGATTTTAGTGATATTAGTGTGGGAAGAAATTATTTATCGTTGAATGTTGTCTAGAATTGGGCGTGAGTAATATTTTTGGACCACAATTTCAGGGAAAATAAATCGCCTTTAGAATATTGTAAAATCGTATTCTTCACGAAGCTTAGTCTGGAAGTAAAGGCCAAACTGAACCATTACAGTAGATGGTATTACAGTCAGATTTCGAACGAGAAGACGACGATAATAATGCATTGTCATCTAAACGTGCAGCCATGTCTGTTGCGGTTGATGGTAAGGCAGGCTACTCGCAGTAATCTACGACACCGCATTAGACGACTATTGTGACGTTCACCCTACAAACTAATATGTTGAAAATCTATACTTGAAACGTAAACCCTAGGCGCACAGCTATAGTGATGTGCTTTTCAATGTTTAGATTTATTATTTAGTTGTGTATAGAATAAAAGCATATGGCCTATTTCAAATCAAAAGATGAGATTCTGATTAGACCTACTTATTTGTAATACTTAGAATTCACAGGAGTAGTTATGTCAAACGGATGTCGTTGATCCAAGGAAAGCATCAAACTGATTAGATGTTTTTTTTCTTTGAAAAATCCTATCTGAATTAATTTCATCAACGCACATAGCATCACGCCTGTATTCCTTGAAGGGTCAGGCAGAGGTGTACATATCGTACACCTACTTTTCACGTCCCATGTAATACGGAGCGAGCCTATTGCCATCAACCGGTCACAAATCCAAACTCCGGGCTGCTACTGAGAAATTCCAAATGGAAAAACCCAGTAACACTTTGCCCGACTCGGAAATCGTACCCAGGACCTCATGCTTAGCAGTAGCGCTTGCGACCACTAGACCGACGAGGCAGTTAATTTAATAAATATCTAGTACTAGCTTCCGCCCGCAGTTTCGCCCGCGTGGTATGTAGATAAAAAGTAACCTATGTCCTTCCCCGGGATGTCATCTATCTCCTTGCCAAATTTTATCGAAATCCGTTCAGTGGTTTAGGCATGAAAAGGTAACATACATACAGACAGACAGACAGATAGACAGACAGGGTTACTTTCGAATTTATAATATTAGCATGGATAATCATCATACAGTTCTATTTTTTCATGATACATTTCATTTTAGTTTCTGCTACATTATAACACAGTGCATTTGCCATCGTATTGTCATGATGTCATTTCAACACAGATGTGTCAGAATTTTGTTCGTCAGTTATATTTTAGACTGAATATTCAATTGAGTCGGCAGATTATGCGTTTCATATGAATTCATGTGATTTAAGTATCTCATGACATCAGTTTTGATGCAAGCGAATGTGTTAGCAAAAAGTTTTGCATGTATTTTTAATATTTTTCAGCGGGATAAATAATAGTATTAAGTACCTATATGTGCATTAAACTTGTTATGGAATAGATTTAAATTACTTCCGGTTAAAAATAAACGATGACAAACTTTTACTAGAAACAGATACGAATGGTCGCAACGGCCAACTAGCCGACCAAGTGCGCGATTTCTATAGTTCTGGTCGCTGCGACCACTGGCCGTGGTCGTGGCCGCCTAGTGCGAGAGATCCCTAAAAAGGTTGTCATAGTTTTTTTTTCACCAGAAGTAATTTAAATCTATTCAGATGTGCTAGACTGAAGTAATTTCCGTGATCAACTAAATAATTAGGTACTTATACAATTTTATTAAGGCAAGTGCAACGTTACTTATTTAACACGGAATGTAGAACAAATAATTCGCTCTATCGATATTCAAAACCAGCACTATCTATTGATATCCCGTTTGCATTGCCAATAGTTGCTCTTAAATTGTTCGCTAGAGCCCGTCCCTAATTATTGGTGCGCGTTGCAGCCAATAGGCCGAAGCCGAACGGTTCCAGGTTTCGAGGCTAGTTAATTGTAGAACACAGGCTATTGCCGCTCCATAAATCTCCGTCGACTTAACGTCGGCACCGTGAAATATTAACCGCACGCCCGTTTTGACGCCCCGCGCACACTTCACCAAATAAATAATAAAATATAGCTGGAAGAGCCTGTAAATATTTTTATCCGCACGCTCGTTGATTAAGAAACTCATTGTTTTTGTATCGTTGCACATTAATTTTATCTCTGTGTGTATTGTTTTCGCCGCAATTAATTGACTATCTACGTATAAGTATACAAACAACTGGTTCAAGGAAAAATGGACGGGCTTAAAATTAATTAGGTCCATATCTTCGATTTAATGACTGGTAACAGCATTTATTGAAATTAAACCTCTATAATTAATGATGCTGATATTTTTGTATTTGCGATTTTTGTACCCTTGACTTTTTGGATTGATTGATTGACCAAGACAGCACAAAAAGCATGCCGAAAGGGTTCGTTGAATTCTTTCAATAAAAATCCCAAATCGGAAAAAAACTACATCATTATTTGGCCACCGTTTTTTGTTTTGTATCGTATCATTTCCAGCTTTATTAGCATAATGCTCCGTGAGCTCAAATTATGACTATACTATGCATACGGCACTACGTGGGAGGGGTGGTTTAGCATCAATCAAGGAATTAGGACGCTAATCTCATTTGTCCGTTTATACTGCTCGCTCCCTCACGACTATACGTGAGCATTTGCAATGATAATCACGCGATACACATCGTGAATAATAAGCTATGCACATACATTAGTTTACACTAACTTTTTAACGACTCCATGATTATCTCATTTATATGGGGCTACTCTGACGTAACGTACAGTCACGGACTTTAATTGATGAGCCAACTGGCACTGTTCGTATTTTAGCCCTGTAATGCAAATCGGGTTTATTCGGTTCCCGACTCGCAAAGTCATATGTCTTCGTATTAGAAGAAGAAAATTATATTTCATATCTTTTCCGGTTGGCTAACCTGAGAGCCAGAACTACAAACTTGACAGCAGAGTGACTACCCAATGTCAACCAATTGCAGGTCCAGCAACAGTAACGATAAACAATCGTCTATCGTTCCTAGGTTACTGTTGCGATAGTAACGTTAGCGTACGGAGAAATAATAATAGTCATTTCGACGAGTTCGAAAGTAACGTCTCTGACATCGATATTTCAACTGTCACTGTCTTCAGATGTTTTCAGAATTATCGAGTTAAATGAGCTATGATTCAAAGGAGGTTGGTATCAAATAGATTGGATAAACTTAAAGCAACATTGTATTTATTTTTATCATTGAGAACTTTAGTCAACCTCTATGTATAAGACTATTTCCGATTAAAAGTAAGTTATTTGTCATCTTGTTTGCGAGCGTGCGATTTGAGTTCGTGTTTAATCGTGTAATCTCATGAATGTATGAAACTGCAAAATTGAAAAGTTTGAAGGTGGCTTATCAATTAAAGTCCGTGACTGTACGTACGTACGTATGGTAGCCATATTGTTAATTGATAGAATTATGCATATTATTTTCTTTTTAATATTATGCAAACTAACGTTACGTGATGGTCAAACAAATAGGATAATAATATTTTTAAGCCACATTATTTAATGGTCGCATTTTATTAATTTCATGGCTAAAACCTAGGTATTAATTATACCTAAGTTATTAATTGAATACTGGATGTTATTAATTGTACTATAGTATATAACTTGAAAAACAGTTCTGCTTGATGCGATCCTTTCCATGCGATTGTGTATGCACCTTAGCTAGTAAAGGGTAGTTGCATAAAAAAAAATCGAATACTCTTTTTCGAGACAGGTAAGTAGGTAGGGACATACACCCTGAAAAATATGTACGGTAAAGTCCTTATATAAATATATATAGAACCTACCCGTTGTTCCTCTACAATTGTCGCTGGGTTTCCATCGAATTGAATAAGCGGCCATTTTGATTACGTCACAGTTCCGCTACAGGACGTAAGTTACGTCTAAATGTTCCGCTATATGCCATAAGTTACGCCAATCACATAACAGTGACGAGTGGACGAGTGATATATGAGTGAGGTAACTTTGCATAAATATTTACAAAAAATACATTTTACACTCTACGAGCTACAAAGTAAACCTACCCATTGCTCCTCTACAATTTGTCGCTGGTTTTTCACGGGATTTATAAAGCGGCCATTATGATTGCGTCACAGTTCCGCTACAAGCCGTAAGTAACGTCTCACTGTTCCACTACAGGCCGTAAGTTACGCCAATCACATAAAAGTGACGAGTGGACGAGTGATATATGAGTGAGGCTCCGAAGCGATCCATACGTTCAGTTTTTACGAAGCCCCCAGCCAATGATTGATGTTGCTGACATTGACCCGAATCGATTACCGGTCTCCACTGAATTTTGGTAGTACTTTCTTTCTTTATTCTGCTAATCATTCATTATTGGTTTTGTTGACCAATTTGTCACCTGCTGATCAATATTTTAGTTATTTTTTGATCGAAGATTTTTCGTGTGTCCAATAGTGTGTGTAAGTGCATCACAAACAAAAAGTGTGATTAAAAAATAAGTTGGTAGGTACTTATAAGTAACAACTAATAAGTGCAGTTTGGAAGAGGATAATTATGTATTCTGATTGATCGCATTGTCTGTGAATAAACAGTTTTTCATTTCTTTTCATATTACTGACTTTCCAAAGTTGGTACCTAACTAAAATATAAATAAAATGCGGTTTATGGAACATTGTGTTATTGTGTCACTGGGCTTTAAATTATTTATTCTAAAATAATGCCCATTCACTGTGGACTATCTAACCCACGATTACTTCGCGTGATTGAAAACAATTTAGTAGTTGTAAATATTTATTAAAATAATCAGTTAAAAATATTATCTTTACTAGTTGTGTAGGTATGTGTGCACTAATCCTACCAGATTTATTACAGATTATAAATATAGAACAAAACCTGCCAAGTGCGAGTCATACTCGCGTAAATTATTCCGCACTAGGAGTTTCAATCAGTGAAAATGTCGACCTTGATGGCCATCAATGAAATACGGCCAACCGTACTAAATACCGACAAATGTAACTAATATAATTATGTACCTAATTAATTACTAATGTATTATTAATAAAAATGACTATTATAGTCATTTTTATTAATAATTGTAACTGTATAATAGATCTATTATAGATCTATTATACAGTTACATGAATGTACGGAGCCCTAAAACAAGTCAAGACATTGTTATTAGTGAATCAATTTATCATAGCGATTGTAGACGGAATAAATAGATAAATTATTGAAGGAATGTCGGCGTAAGATTACGAAACAGATAAAATAAAATAATCAAATACTTATTACACGTAACGGACCTATTTACGTCACAATATAATCTATTGTGAGTACGACAAATAATGATATTAATATAATGACAGATAAAACACGAAAATAGTATCATTTACCGGCTAAAGACAACAGAACTGTAGAATGTTTTCTTTCTACTCCGTTCCATCAAATGTCTGACTGTTTATTGCCATTTATTCATGAAAAGCCGTGATTCAATCAATCAGCACACCCTGGCGCAGTTCACGGCTGGACATAGGCCACTCCCAGGCTGCATATAACACCCTGTTCTCCGTCTTCCGCATCCATTCTGTCCAAGCCATCACCTTCGTCAGGATAGCCCGCGAAATTCAAATTTTCTTACGTTTTTTTTCAATTTGCAGATCAGTATACTGACCTTACATTTTCGCCACGGCCTGTTAAATGATAAATGATTTTATTTCTGTAAATAGGTTTGTACAAACAGTTTTACACGTCAATAATTATTTTAAAAACTGGATGAGGGCGGCGTTTCCTATCCGACTAGATACTTTGAGATGAAAGGCCGAAACAATAACTCAGAGGTCACCACAGTCTCTTTTAAAGTCCAGACATAATCTTGGTCAGAAGAGTCGTGTGAGAATGCTCATGAGTTGTTCTCATATTGTTCGTACCGATTTATGAGAGAAGAAGAATAACCTTTTACAATACTGCAAACACATGCTGAAAGCTATAAGAGAAATAGGATTTAGGTAAGTTGATTTACGAATTATTTTGCACCAAACAAAATGTACCAATGCCTGCCTCTCAACAGTTTATACTAGGCAACTGACAATTAGAACGCAGTGAATAGCTTTGAAGATTTGCGCGATTGTTATTTGAGTTTACTGTTACTGTTAACTTTACAGCTGGCATAAATTGCCAAGTTTATTCATCGTCTCTTCTCAAGCATGAAACAATAAACTTGAAGGTCTTTTCTCGTATGTCATAAATATAGCGTTACTATAAGTGAGAATAATAAAATTTAACGATATAACCTCGTAATGTAACCCCAATACAAACACTCCTAGTAAAATCCTGATTTTACTAGGAGTGTTTGTATTGGGGCCATTATTTTTACGCGATTACGGCTAATGTAAGAGTTATGAGTTCGACATGTGCGCATGTATGGTCTGTTCCTAAAGTATCAGTTGGAAATGTAAACCAATTGATCAGAAAACGTACCAGTGGATTTTGAGTGCTTTGATTTACTTATTTTAATACTTCAACCTAAAATTCTAATTTTCAATCAACTTGTCGTTAATAAATAAAGTCTTTTGTGAATTGTTTAGAAGAGAAAACTTATTATTAAAGAAAATCGAAATAGGTCGAAGAAATAAATGGTTCTTGAAGGTAGGTAACGAATTTCAGTTCCCATTGTTTTGATAAGTAAAACAGAATATCGAAACGATTCCTCAATATTGCTCTTTTAGTGTTTAAAGGCGCCGAGTCCTTTAGTGTTATCTTTTAGAGAGCACGTCTATAGGTAATGAAAGAGAACGAAGTACTTGGGACTAAATGTGGGTAGTTTTGAAGCTCTAGAGCTTACAGCGAAATATAGATTTTATTCTACTACGCCATTAATTGATCGGAAAATAAAAGGAATACCCTTTATTTATTCATAGTTTCATTGGAAAAAAGGATCGATATTACTTCAATTTTTAGAAAATTGCGAAATCTTTAGATCGTGAAAAACGTATGAATAGTCCATCGAAAACTGTAGATTGTGTCAAATGATTTTAATGATCCAGTTTTCCTCTAATAACCATAACAAAATTAGAGAGCTACCTTGATGAGCGGGTGGGAATAATCGTCAACCTAAATTATTCCCAAATGTAAGTTTTATCCTTTAAACACCAGTAGCGTTGTACATCTCTGTTTAATATAAAGCCAATGTAACCTCCACTACAACTCTGTACTGACCACGAAATTTAACATCACACAGGGGTCGCTATAGCAATTACAAACTTATTATCTAAGACGTAAGTTCCTTTATGTATCGTGGGGAATGTTGGGGGGAAGTTCAGAAGTTCATTAAGACGCTACGGTTTCCCTGCACCGGTCAAAGTTGGGCTCTCAGACATGCTCGAGCACCTTTAGATGCCGTCTTAATGTTGCTAACTAAAGATGTACCTACTCTCCACTTTCGTTATTTTATCTCCGACAAGATTAGTGAGTTACAACCGCGAGTCACACTTTTACGTTAGTTGCTAAGTATTGGCACAGTTCGGTGTTCAAGTAACTTTTCTGTTAGGATGTATTTCGTTTCTTTTCGTCATTGACTTACCGCTTTTTCGGTTTTTATAGGTATGTACTTATTAAATGAGGATTGATTAAAAACTGTTTAATTAAACCCAAACTGTTCCCCAACAAACACAGCCGAAGAAAAATTTTAAACAATGAAAAATTTCCCTTCACCCTTATCTCGTTATAATGAATACCTTCGGAGGATTCTTTTCGCATAGTTCTGATAAAGAGGAGCGTCGAAACTTCAAATTAAGATTCTTCGAGTTCCGCGCAAGGGAATAAGATTAATGAAGGATGGCACCTGGGGGTCGCCCGCCGCCCCACTAACGATAGCACCGGGTCAGAGGGGAAATAACTGTTAAAAATAATAAGCGGAAAAAACTCCTCATAGATACCGACTATAGAAAGAGTAGACATTTATACATTGTGGAAAAAAGGACATCATAGCCTGTTGAATTTTCAGAAAGGTATATGCCACATGCCCGAAATCACATTCAAACATTTATGCCTTAGAATTATCTGTCAAATAAAGCCAATTTCATGGTTATTGGAAACATATTTTGTGTTATATTTCAATTCAAAGTTGTCCGCCTGTAAAAACACCCTTTACTTCTAAAACAAACCTGTAATAGTTTTCTATTCAACGCCACTATTCTGGCGCATTAGAGCGTGCGTTAATAAGACAATATGTAGTGTCTCAAACAATGAGAATAATAACAGCGCATAATGGCGAATGAGAAAATTGCTCGTTGACTGCCACTAGCCTGAATATCACAATGAGACGAGACAACAATGGCCTAGGACCTATATTCTCGAGCCTAGAGTAGCGAACTTAATGAAACAAAAACCGCTTTGGAACTTGAACAGAGGGTGTACGCAAATTGGAGGCGAACGACGCTGTTATAGACTTGGCAAAGTTAATGTAAAGTTCTTTGTCAGACCTACGTTTTTATTCCGTCTCCTACAGTTTAGATTGGGTGTACCACGAACGAAGTGCGGCTTAATCAAAGACCTCTATTGTTAAGAATAGTTTCCACAATGTGCGCGGTATTTCATCGGGTTGGCTCTATATTTCAGATATTCTCTTGAAACAATGCGTTGGTAACATTTTGAAACGAGTTTCTCTTGAATGTCGAGTTGTTCACATCACTTTGTGCAGTGGCTTGCTATGCATATTATAGTGTATCGATTAACTTACTGGTGAAATGTAAGACTAAAATAACTTTGTAAGTAACTATGATACGCTTTAAAAATACACGCTATCTATCTGGGGAAGGATTGGGCGTTGTGCTTTTGTGAAACCTATTTCTATTCTACTTTTTGTTGAACAGCTTCTGATATAGATCGCAAGTTCAAAACAAAAGCTAACAATGCACAAATCAGCTGACAATGTAACTATCGACGCGCAACCGTAGTTTATACGCAGTTCCATACAACTATAGTGCACTAAAGCTGTGCTCGGACGGATTTTTATTACTTTTTGCATGTCAACCGTGAAGTTTATGGATGCAATTATTGTTGAAACACGCGCTGAGATTTATAGCAACAATCATGGTGACGCTTGGATAGTGTTGCGCAGATTGTTTGATCATCATTAAAATATCGCCAAACTTGCTGGGTTTATTTATATGTTTGTTATTCAGTAAGGGATTGGTTGTTTTATTGTGTATGTGGCCCATTCCATCGATTTTATAAACATATTGTTGAGAGCATTTTGGTTTGAGGTTTGGTGATCAACAAAAAAGTGTTATGTTAGTAGGCATTTCACGTAAGTTTGGCATAAACATCGCTGTTAATCAAGCTGGGAAAAACGAAAATAGATACTTTATCAAACTCAGAAGCATGAGAATGTTGTTCAAAAGACAGATACATCGTTAAACGGAAAGCACAAATGTGAGAGAACTTTCAGCAACTTCCAGGAATCTTGAAAGCCGCTAAGACCCCAACATCTCGTTGCGCGGGAAAACAAGACAATGCTTTTAACCGATTCTAATGTGGGAGGGTCCACAGCTCATATATTTACATTTTCCGTAAAGAGTTTTTCCGAAGTTTTCGGGAAATATTCATGAATATGCACCCTAAGTAAAAAAAAACTGAGTATGCAACAAGTTTAGACTGAATTTATGTCGAATGTGACTTGCTTTTATTATACCTACTATCTGAGAATTTTACACTGATATTGATAATTATATAAAATTAATCTATTCAACGTCTTTAGATTAACTTTATTTTTGTCTATTTCAATAAATAGCACTTTTTTACCTTTTGTACAGAAGCAGATAAATAATGTAACATAGAATAATCCTAACTTAAAAATCATTGTGTGGACTCTTTTGAAACAAATATTCTCTTATATGTAATTCATTTTACGAAGGGCAGAAAATTAATTAATATCATGAATCTTCGTGAAGGTGAAATAATACCGACCTATCTTTAATATTGTGATCCAAATGGTGCAATTTAAATTAAAGGTTTTTGTGATGTTTCTGTTTAAATTTTGTATCGTTCATTAATTAATAAAAAAAAAAATAAAAAAAAAAAAAAAAAACTTGAACTAATTAAAAAAAAAAAAAAAAAAAAAGGGGCATACGGATTAGAACAAGTAAGACTCAACGATGTTCAGAAGCGCTGCTGTATCTAATTGCGTAACTTATTTTCGTAACCGATCAAGACTAATCTGTTTCATTTCGACAGTTCAACAACATCCATTGCGTTATTTACGTTATTTAGCAGTTTTTTTTATTATTTAGCAACGGATTAGCAAACTGTTTCAAAACGATTCAGATTTTGATTGATCGTGTATTACGCAATTAGGGTGCTGTTTACAAATTAGGAGTTCATCCCCCCACGGCGGGAACGTAGGTACTACCATAAGGTCCAATGAGGGTGCATTGGACCTTATGGTAGTATTAAAATAACTGATTAAGCAACAAGTTTGGTAATATATCATTTGAGACTTGCATAACTAAGCTCATATATTATAGAAAGACAGTAAATTACCTTTATACGTGACACTGATAAAGATAATTATAACGTATTAGATACCAAAACATGTGACATGTTTTATTGTTGATTAAAATTATAATAAAACTAGCTGTGCCCCGCGGTTTCACCCGCTTAGGTCTCGATCCCGTGGGAATATAGGGATAAAACGTATCCTATGTCCTATTCCAGTCTATGGTCTACCCGTGTGCCCATCCTCTCCTCTCTAGAGTAGGGAACGTCGCGCCGGCGTCGAACGGTTCGCGTATTGCATTTTTATATTCATGATTACTTCGAAATTAAATGTCCGATTCGAATGAATTAAAAAGTATTTTGCTGCTAAATAAATACCCTTGATGTTAAAACTATTTATTTGAATAAGAATTAATATTATGTTGATAAAACTCCTTCGCAAATAATAAATTAGTTTCGAACAAATTTGATTACCATAAAAAATGGTTATAGTGAGTCAATATGCTGTCGCGGACGTTTTTTTGAACTTTTAAAGAGGAACAATTCCATCATACATGATATTTGCATAACTTAAACCGGTTACGCAGCGCACGCAACAGAAGCTCTCAAAAAGGAATATTTTTACCCGTTTTTGCAACATTTTTCATTTATGCTCCGCTCCTATTAGTCGTAGCTTAATGTTATATAACCTATAGCCTTCCTCGATAAATGGACTATTCAACACAAAAAGAATTGTTCAATTCCAACCAGTAGTTCCTGAGATTAGCGCGTTCAAACAAACAAACTTTTTAGCTTTATAATATTAGTTTAGTATAGATTTATTATTGTGTAATTTTGGGTGACCTAAAAACATAATTTATTAATTGGGAAAGGCACACTCACATCACATTTTAAATCGTGCACGTAAAATTATTTTGGAGCCAATGATAATAATTAAATTAACATTATTTAGTTTCACTTTAACTGAAAAACCAAGCAAATATTTGAACTGAAAGCGTTCAGTAGGTAATAAATTGTGAACGAGCATTAATTTATAGCTAGGGAAAATAAATAACTTTTAAAATGTTGTGTACGGTATGTATAAAAATTGTATTAATAAAGTCATGAAAAAAAATGTGTCATGACGTCAGTCCGATTAGATAGCGACTTATGCTCACTCCAGGCATAAGATCCGGGTCAGTAACAAACGTATACCACTATCTAATCGAAGCCTATATAATAAAATAATGTATAATCATGAGTAAGCTTGATTTCCTGATAGATTACTAACCCTCAAAATATTGGGTTTTTTTCTCACAAATAGAGAACCTCGTCACTTCTATGATTTAAAATATTCATCAATTGCTTGGTATTATATCGAATAATGACCATCATAGACAACTACCAAAAGTAAAAAAAAACCTTATTACTTATAGTTTTCTAAACATACGTTAAGCCGTTGGTCCCGGCTGTCATTTGTGGATCTTTGACAGTCGTTACGAGTCGTCAGAAGCACGAAAGTCTGACAACCAGTCTAACCAAGGGGTATCGTATTACCCAGTTACTGGGTTGTGGAGGTCAGATAGGCAGTCGCTCCATGTAGAATACTGGTATTCAGCTGCATCCGGTTAGACTGGAAGCCGACCCCAACATAGTTGGGAAAAGGCTAGGCAGATGATGAGTTTTCTAAACATAAAAAATACCTTAAAAATGACTCCTCATTTTGTTAGAAGAAATTACCACTATTTTTTTTTTAACTTAGCCGAAACTTATTTTAGTCGCTTAATATAAGTGGCATATTACGACTTAGTTTTTAAACATAAAAGCATAAAAGTTTTTTTCGCACCACCTGCTCGACAATGTCAAATTATATGTCATGCAAACCTAACCTAAAGTAAGTCATTAAGACCTAAGAGTCAACCAGGGTAATAATATTGTACTGAATTTCATTATGACCCGCTGGTCATTAATGTGATTTGAATTTGGAACATAAAGTAGAACATTTATGATAAGTAGTAGGTACATACTAATTCCATGCATTCAGTATTAAGATCTGCACTAAAAATTAATTGTTCGAAAATCGAACTGGCCACCACGAGTAGAATATAAAAAAAGAAAAATAGAACACAAATTATAAAGAGGCGCGAATACTAAAAAAATTGAATTGCTTTGTGCAACAAATTACTTAACTACAATACATACAAATTTTCACAAAAATGTCGAGTGACGATAGTGATTTGACTCCGAAGTACATTAAATCTGAAGGCATTGGCATTGCCAACAATCTACTCCCATAAAAGTCCAAGGAATCGTACATTAAAGCCTACGACGATTTTTACAAATGGAAAACTACAAAGGGCGTCAAGTCTATATCTGAATCAGTGTTTTTAGGCTACTTCCAGCATTTATCATGTACAAAGAAGTCAAGTAGCCTATGGTGCATCTATTCGATGCTCAGGTCAACAATAAGCATCAAAAATAATATACAAATTAATACAAACACCAAATTACTGGCATTTTTAAAGCAAGCAAGAAATCAAAAGTTTTCACAGCTCAAAATGTGGAAACGTTTCTAAATGAAGCCCCTGACCACAGCTTTCTTGCCACAAAAGTAAGTACCTACGTATTGATTCAATTTTGAGTAACTAAAATATCTACTGTACTTACTATGTATAGGTAAGTATAGGTACTAGCTACCCGCTCATGAATCGATCGCTTGTATGCGATCTACTGATAGGTGATGTTTCGATTCTAAGCTAAATAATAATTATTATTGTAAACCTTCGTAAGGTTCTTAGATAACTTTCTTATAACATGTAATACATTAAAATTAATATATTGCGTAAGTTACCTTCCTACTTAAATACTAACCTACCTATTTTTGTTACAGGTGGCATTGATTCTTGGAGCGAATGGCGCTTGTCGTGGAAATGAACTCATAAACATTAAAATCGAAGATATCGAAAAACATTCAGATTTGTTGCTGGTAAAAAAGAACGGTCATTCGTAGTCCGTGGAGAATACGTAAGAATTATCGAAAAGTACCAAGCTCTACGCCCCTCTAATATAAACACTAAAAGATTTTTCGTAGCTTATAATAATGGCAAGTGCACCAGGCAAGTCATTGGAAAAAATAAGATCAGTAGCATGCCGAAAGAAATTGCGAAATACCTGAAATTAACAAATGCCGAGCTCTACACGGGCCATAGTTTCAAGAGAACATCGACTACTCTATTGGCGGATTTAGGAGCAGACATGACCCAGATTAAAAGACACGGTGGCTGGAAATCTGATGTAGTAGCAGAGGGCTACATTGAAAATTTTATACAAAATAAGGATAAAATAAGCTGCCGCATTGGTGACAACATCAAACTAAAAACACAGTTGATAACTGATCCTTGGACACCTTTGTCACCACAACCTTCCACATCAAAACACTATTCATCTAGCCCGCTGCTTCAAACACCACCTTCACCACTTTCACGATGCAAAATGGTCCTCAGCAGACCCAAGTTTCTGAAACTTTACTTAACAGTAATACTCAAATAAACCTCAACTTCAATAAACGTATCGAATAAAAACATAACTTTGTCTTTCCACAACTGGTCTAATGTATCACACATGACCTTTAACATTTCATTGTTTTAATTAGGTCTACTAACTGTTATTGTAATTTTAATAAATACTTGGATTCTAGTACTAATGCTTTTTATTGTCTCGTAGATGGTGTGAAAAGAAGAGTATTCTCCTTGGGGATAAAGGTGCCTTCGTCTTGGGCGAACTCGAATCCCATGCTGCACTCAGGATTCTTGTCTTAATTCCCTCGCTTTGCTCGGGAGTTAACTCTAAACTCCCTCGCTCCGCTCGGGAGTTAACACTCAAAATCCTTCGTTTTGCTCGGGATTCAATACGGCGCCCGCTACATAAGACACTACTTTATGCCCTTAGTGCATAATCTACTATAAAACATTAGTGTTCATGGTTGTTATATAAATTAAGAATGTGTTGAATGTTAGTATGAAAAATGCAACTTCTTTAAAATTCCCTATACAAAACGCTGATTTCATTCATCTAATATATTATAAATTATCAAGAGATTACAAAGATAAAAAATGTAGTAACTGCACGAACGTTCAACTTCAATAAACAGCTGTAGCGCCGTGTATGATAAAGGTACCTTAGCTAGTGACACGTCCATCACTTTCATTGAGATACATAGAAACCAGTTGTGTCACTGCGATACGTCGCGTCGCTGCTGTTGCCGCCTGCCGTCGGTTACGGAATGGTACCTTAAGTAAATAAAAACCGCGACGATGTCCCGTTGGCGATCACAAATTTTTCACCTTATCAATTTGCATGTTTAAAGAAATTCTTGTAGGCCCTATGTAAATTCACACGTCCACAATAAATGATTTACGTCGTAATGAAGATCATGAATCACTGGCCATCGTGACTGGCCGTAATTGCTTTGCCAATCGAATTAATTCCTTCGCTTAGTATTTTATGGTACAGTTTTTGTAATTGATTCCACCGGGTTATCAATAAGTTTAAAATGCGATTATAGTGGTCATATTTTTAAATGTTTATTGTACAGCGTTATTCAATGTTATCTGGAATT
Organism: Lithophane semibrunnea; assembly: GCA_947363905.1. Classification (NCBI taxonomy): domain Eukaryota; kingdom Metazoa; phylum Arthropoda; class Insecta; order Lepidoptera; family Noctuidae; genus Lithophane; species Lithophane semibrunnea. Next base: position 9,976,934 of record OX376198.1, read on the forward strand.
TATAAGGGTTTTACAATTGCTAGTGTTTGTGTTCGAGTTTATTGCAATTTGATAAACGTTTCAATGTTTATTGGTTTCTGGTTTTGTATTTTACGTGGTCTTATCGCTTCTACTTGACTTCCTCCAGTCAATGGAGGAACAGGGAGATATTGTCATATTATTACGTAGATTGCACACATACTTACGATTGCAGTTTGTGTTTGCATACACGCATGGCATGGCTCGAGTGATTAAGATAAATGGAGTGTCATTGGATTAGTGACCGGCTTTATAAATCGGTTCTAAATCTAATTTAAACTAGCGTTTTATGCTGAATGAAGTACATTGCGTTCGATTTTGATAAATAAAACTGGGCTTGCTTTGTAGCATAAGGTTCGTTGCTGTTCGTTGGTAAGCGCATCACTTGAGAACGGCTGGACCGATTTGGCAAAGATTTATTTGAAAATGTTCGTAATAGTCCGAATCAGTGTTTTATGGACAGAAAAATTGGAAATGTTTCCCAATGATTAATTTTAATGATTTTGATAAAATAAACTTACTCAGCTCCTGGGGAATGGAAGTAGGTTTCATTAATCCTAAAGAATAAAAAAACAAATTACACGGAGGACCCAAAGGCCAGTTGGATATTAACGAAACATTAAATCTTTTGTGCCCACCAAAGCACAAATACTACGTCTTTTCACAAACCAGATTGTTACCTCATCCCACAAACATAAAAATTTTACAAGCGCTGTTTACTCCAAAATATTTGCTGCGACACTTTTTAGGTTCAAACAAATTATTCTTTGTATTAAGGCGACCCGAGATATTCACTTTTATTACGACAATTTCTTATATTTATACGTCAAAAAAGCAAACTCGTGTACCTTTGGAGTAATAAAAGGTAATGGTGGTAGGCGAGGCGTCGTATCGTTTTGTCAGGAGAAGGTTGAATCTCTGAGGTGGAGTCATTTGGTTGGGGATTATGGCTTCATCCCCGAATGAGCATTAAAAACACGAAGCTGGTCATTTACGGATTGTCTCGGTAATTGCGTGTTTATTAAAATAAGGGTAATTTCATACTAAGTCTATTTGAAGGGCGCACGGAACCGAGAAGTATGGCAGAAGAAAGGTGATGCCTATACCCAGGAGTTGGTGATTCTGGGCTGAAATGATGATGATAATGACGAAGGATAGAGTATAGATCCTATTGGAGGACCATTGGTCTTTTAGCCCAGTATGTGAATGTGGCAGTCGCATATCATAGAAAATAGTTCGAAGATGGAGAATGGTTACACCCAGTACCCTGGGTTAGCCTGAATCGATTCAGATTAAGGTTAACGATTGTTTTTCTAATTCTGATGATTTTAAAGAAGAATCTATATGGTGAATTGATATAAACACAATTTCGTGCAGCTAAATAAAGACTATGTTTTAGACAGAAAATGATAGAAATGAATAGAAATTAATAATATAATATACGTAACCATGAGTTTTATTCACGTTTGTTTGTCATATTAAACACTTTCTATATACTGTCAAACACAGAAAGAACACCTTCGACCCACAATCATTTCTTTTTTCAATAATGAATGAGGATTTTCTTGCTTTATTTATGCAATAATTATAAAATAAATGAATCATGGTTGCCGTTCAGGTCACGGTGACAGCTGACATCGACGCGCAAACTGATACAATGATTGAGAGCTGACTTAAAAAAAAAAGGAATCTGTGCTGGTTTCATACAAACGATTACAGTCAAAATTGACGGAACAGCGTGAATGTGACGCATATTTTCCCGCAACTTGTTATTTTCGTATATTTGTCCTTTCTTAGCGTCATGTTTGCCGCAAATAAACGTATTTTCTTTAACAGCTGTTTTATAAATAATCGACGCACAACTCTGGTGGGTCTAGAATCCAGTAGGTACTGAATTTATGGTAACAGTTTGTGCGTCGATGTCCCTCACACCCTGTGTTCTTAATATTGTATTATTTTACTTTCTCCAAAGAGTGTGGGATAATGGTCCCATTTGATTATGTTATCCGTATCCGTATCCGGTATCTATTGCACCATTTGTAATACACACACTATTTGACACTGATGGCGATTTTATCATAAAATAAAACAATTTGTAGATATTGATATGACGGTTAGCATCATTACTTTTTATGATAACTACCGGATTCGCGCGAACCCCTGCTCTCAATAACAATGCTAAAATATACTAGTTTATTGGAAGTATGTATTGAACGGTGCACCAACATGAAAATAGTTTGTTTTTGTTACGATATAAGAGCGTCATATTGCCCCAATAATAAGTACCTAGGGCGTAATTGTGTTATTTCTAAATGAGCATGTCTTCTGTGTGGCAACCAACAAACCAACCATCGCTTAGTATGGGGATCGTAACAGGGGACAAAGGCAGTATTTTAAGGGTTTAGTTTAGTTACTTTAAGGGTATTTCATTCTGTTCATTTTCGTGGAAAATCTATAAAGACGAGGTCCGTAGGTTGTTGTAGGTGATGTAAGGACCTCACTCAGTTTGTAATCTAAATCCTGTAATGACTAGAGACTTATTATGTAACGGTTACCTTATCGGTGGACTATGATCAATCAATTTGCCTAGCTTTTATCCAACTATGTTGGGGTCGGCTTCCAGTCTAACCAAATGCATCTCCACAACCCAGTAACTGGTAATACGATACCCTTTGGTAAGATTGGTTGTCAGATTTTCGGGCTTCTGACAACCCGTGGACTATGATCATTATAATTAAATAAGTAGATGTGACGATTTATTCCATTCTAATACTAAAAAACTAATACCACAGGTATTTGTTTCAACACAAATTTATTTTCTATTCCGAAAGGATACCATTTTTTAAACTAATACCAAAACAAGTTCAAAGTTGGAAGGTACAGTCAGTAAAAATATGAGACTTATCAAATACCAGTGGTTTAGTTTTTGGTATGACGCTGTGACATAGTACATAATAAGCCTATAATGTTCCCACTGCGTCTCCACAGGCCTCCTCTCTATGAGAGGGAGTGGGCCGTAATCCACCACGCGGGCCCAGGGCTCGTTGGTAGATGTCACATGTATTCGAATTTTTGGTTCTAAGACATGCCGGTTTCCTCACGGTGTTTTCCTTCACCGTTTTGAGAGCAGTGGTGATGAAATTATTTACACAAAGTAAAGCACCCGTCAGGGTTCGAACCTACGACCTACAACTCGTAAGTCGCGGCCGTTACCACTGGGCCACCACTGCTCTGTGACATAGTAAAATCATTAAATTTTAATTGAATTTACTACTTTAATTTCTCGATTTACGATATTTATTATTGCTGCTATCAATGTATTGTCAATAAAATAAGATTACAGTCATAATAATATAACTGTAAGCGTAGATAATCCATTGTATTGATAATGAGTATGTGACTTCATAAAAGTATTCACTTTGAGGCCCAAGATAATTAAAGTGCAGTATACCTTTATTCGTTTTATATTATTTCCTACATTACCAGCAAATAAATGATTTATTTCTTTCTTTCTCCTTCTCCTTCTCCTTCTCCTTCGCCTTCTCCTTCGCCTTCTCCTTCTCCTTCTCCTTCTCCTTCTCCTTCTTCTCTTTCTCCTTCTCCTTCTCCTTCTCCTTCTCTTTTTCTCTTTCTCTTTCTCTTTTCTTTTTCTTTCTCTTTCTCTTTCTCTTTCTTTCTTAATCTTTCTTTCTCTTCAAACAGGTAATCCAGACATGTAATATAGAACTTAGAACATAACTGGCGAAATGTGGGTGTACTATAGGTACATCTCTGTCTCACCCTTCGGGGAATAAACGCGTGATGTTTTGTTGATAAATGTTTGATGAATGACTTATTAAAAACATAGAGTAAAATCACGTATACAGCAGATTTATTTCCTTCTTTCTTTCTTTCTCTTTCTTTCTTCCTCTTTCTTTCTCTCTCTTTCTTTCTCTTTCCTTCTCTTTCTTTCTATTTCTTTCTCTTTCTTTCTCTTTCTTCAATTGGGTTTTTCCATCTGAAATTTCTCAGTGGTAGCCCGGAGTCTGGATTTATGGCCGGTCAAACAGGTAATCCAACTTAAGGGCCATAGTTTCCTGACTGACCTTGCGCATGTGGGCGGAGCTTAAGTCCCTACTCTAGACACGCGCGGTGGCGCGCTACACTAAAATGTTGATCAAAGAATATGCAGGGACGCAGACATGCGCACGTAGGTCGCCATTTTTGCCTACGATTCTTGTGCCTCATTAATGGTAGATGCAAGGCTGATATAGTATATACGTATATTTTATGTTTTGAACAGGACATTATTTTTAGCATATATGTGGAATAAAACTTTTTACAAAAAAACAAACAACCGACTTCACAAAAAACAATAAATAAGTGAAAAATAACTTTAGTTTCGGAAGTCGGTGTCTTTGCTGTTGTATTTACATAATTGACGGAGTAATCGCGTAACATACATACCAAAAAAAAAAAACATACAGTCGAATTGAGAACCTCCTCCTTTTTGAAGAAGTCGGTTTAAAATATATTTACAATGCATGTGCTCGAAAAGAGCGTTTTCCAGGCAGCCAAATTGTGCGGAATGAGCCACTTTTTCGCAATGGTGCTTTTCACTTTTCAGTTTTTAGGGTTCCGTAGTCAACAAGGAACCCTTATAGTTTCGCCATATCGGTTCGTCTGTCTCTCCGCGGCTTAGCTCAGAGACTCTTAGTACTGGAAAGCTGTAATTTGGTATGGGTATACAAATAAATCACGCCGACAAAATGGTAAACCAAAATGAAAAAAAAAAATTGTTTATGGTGTCTATGCCGATAGTGACATTAAAATGTAAATCCGGGATGGCGGCTGGGAAAATTTTGTTTTGTTTTAAATCTTACGTGAGAAGGAACTTCGTTCCTGACGGGGGTCCCCCGACCGCACACGTTGATGTTATTACCTACTTTCGACATAATGTGATCTAGATTTTCTAGAACAATTCGTAATTATTTAACTTCAAATATGAAATAATGAATAAACAATCGCTCACCAGATGATTACAATAGTACATTACTATTACTGTCGCAGCCTGCAACTGACGAATTGATGGACGATCGTGAAAATGTGGACCGAGGCACACAAGTGAGTTCATCAATGCTTGGTTGCGGCCAAGACTTAAATAGTACTTTTCTCAAATATGCGCAGAAATTCAAACAGAGTAAATTATAAATTCCAGAATCAATGTCGGACCATGATAATTTTTCACGCGCCAATATGTTCACTTGTTTATTCTGTTAGGGAAGGTGCGTATTTACGCGACCAGGTTTTTTACACCAGGTTTTTACTTGTAAGTAGGTACTTACGCCGACCAAGTGCCGACCCGAAATACTCGCAAGACTTCAAAGTATTTTGCTCCGTCGACTCTCGACGCCATTCTGCTCCTTATTTATATGAAGTTACGGATCAATGTTCTGTGCAAGTATTTTTACTTTAAAGGTTTGGATTTTTTTTTTTTTGTAGACGCAATTCTGCTCCTTATTTATATTATGTTACGAATCAATGTTCTATGCAAGTATTCTTTCTTCCGTTCATTACTGTCGCGGCCTGCAACTGGGCTATTGATGGACGATCGTGAAAATGTGGGCCGAGGCAAAACCGAGGCACACATACGTGAGTCCATCAATGCCTGGTTGCGGCCAAGTCTTGTATAGAACTTTTCTCAATCTCACAATGCGCGGAATTTCAAACTAAGTAAATTATAATTTCCAGAATTAATGACGAACAAGGATAATGTTTCACGCGCCAATATGTTCATTTGTTTCTTATTTATTTTAAACGGGTTATTCCCAAAGTACCCCATTCTTTTGATCTAAAAATATAAAAATCTCATACATTACTTCCCAAGTTACTCCAAGGAATTTGTATTATTAAAAAATACTTATTATTTTATTCCCATTCTGCTCCATAGGTATCTTGAATTATTCTCAAAGTACTCCACCGATTATTCGTTATCAATCTTCAAACTGCTCCATAAACAGCTCTATTTGCAAAACAAATCGAAATTTAAATAAAATCTTTTCTCAAACATGCTTGGAAATTCTAGCATTATTTTGATAAACTTCTTCGAGATAAATCAAAATTGCTGTACTGGTCAAAAACAAGTGACGATGCGGTCAGTGTGTCGTCTTAGGGGAATTATCTGTTGTGTTGTGTTATTTGAAAATGGAACGAACTTTTTACTTCAACGCATCAAAGATTTTTAACAATGGGACTCACGTTACTCTTTCACAAATGCGATCATGATACTTATTGGTAAGGTTGCACGGAACAATTTCCTATGAAAGTATTTTTTTACGTTTAGGTTTAGAAGTTTTTTTTTGTAAACGCTATTGTAATCTTTATTTCTATAGAGTTGAGGATCAATGTTCTATGCAAGTATTTTTCTTCCACCAAGTCTTGGTTGGAAGTTGGACGTAACCTTTTTTGCATACGCGATTGTACTCCTTATTTGTATGACTTTACAGTTTTATCTATTTTCAATGCAGAAAGAAAACACTTGAAAGTATTTCGAGCCCTGGTTTTTGGCACTGGTGTCTAAAGGTGGCTTGGCCTTGGTACGTACTCGATTTTACATAATAAAATAAATATTTTGTCTTTTCTTTCAACTGCGTAGTAATTTTATCTTATCATTAATGCACTGCATTTAGGGTTCCGTACCCAAAGGGTAAAACGGGACCCTATTACTAAGGCTTCGTTGTCTATCGGTCGGTCTGTCGGTCTACCCTACCTACCCTACCTACCTAGTATGGACCATACCATAGATGGGTAAAGGCTAGGCAGATGATGACCTACATAAAAACCATATAAACTAAAACAGTATGTACGTAGAAACCGCAGCACTAATAAAGCATCCACGCGAACAAGACTCTCTGCAGCGAGCTAGTCTAGACACGCACACTATGGTAATTTGTTCGTGATTATTTGCACTAACATACACAAACGTACGTAGTCGGTCAATAGCCGGCGCGGAGCAGCGAGCGACACAGCCGTCCCGTCTCAATGCTAACGCGCGACTACCGCGCGCGCCCGCGCAGAGCACCTCTGAACCTGTATCTCTAAGAGGGGTAATTAAAAAAAAAAAATTGTTTTATTTACATTTCTTTTTCATTTCATTTCATTTCATTTCATTTATTTATTTTGTGAAACATAGGTGATTACAGGTGTTTTCGAAACAAATGTCTATTGTACAAACCATGTCCCGCCGATAGGCATACAAAATTAGATTAATATGAAACAATGTCAAATTTACACAGAGATGTCAAATTATACAATTGTCATATTATTAAAAATATAAAATTTAAAAATTGATCATAATTTGACTGAATAATATACCTTGTCATTTAGTAGCTTAAAAATATTACTTTTGAAATCGTTATAGTTCTTACTATTTCTAATATGACAAGGTAATTTGTTGTACAGTTTTGGTGCCATTGCATAGACACTTTTATAAGCAAAAGCAGTTCTGGTGGTTATTGTTATTTTTTTATTTTTTTATTTATTTTTAGTGACTTTCTACATGCTTAAACAAATGTACATTGGTTTTTACAAACATCAAAACCTCATAGATATACAGCGACGGTACTGTCAGAATATTTAAATCCTTAAAGTGTGGCTTACATGTATCTGTTGTTCTTAATTTGCAGATGGCTCGGATGCATCTTTTTTGTGCCAAAAGTACGGAGGATATATTTGTAGCATTACCCCAAAATATGAGTCCATACCTTAATGTGGAGGCTACATACCCAAGGTATGCCGTTAGAAGGGCAGTTTTGTTTGCAACTTTACCTAATATATAAAGGGCGTAAGAAAACCGGTAAAGTGTCAAACAAACACTATCAACTTGAGTTTTCCATGTCATATAATTGTCAATGTGCAATCCTAAAAACTTTGTAGTGTTCGTTTCTAGTACTGTGTCTCCTTTGTATCCGATTTGGTATTGTGTTGGTTCTCTTTGTCGAAGTTTAAAATCCATTATTTCTGCTCAATACAATCTGTAGTACTTCTAACCATCAATTTTTCAGTATAAAAATATTTCCAAACATCAAAGCCGTTTAGAAGTAGTAGGGAAATATTAGCCAAAAATTGCATTTTGTTAAATATTTTTTAAGGCAAAAGTATTACACATACGAAAAAATTGCTCATACAAAATGTTGTACATGAATCTATGGCAAACATATATTTTTTTCAGATCTTTTAACCAAGCCGTTAATGAGGAGTAGGCTTTTTAAAGTGACCGTGTTACGGTACTAAACGGGACTAAGCGCCTTAATGCGATGTGTTACTGTTAATAATAATTAAGTGTACCCAATGTGTAATATGTTTGGTGGCTACACATTGATATCATAAGTCATTTATTTCCTAAAAAAATACATTGTGTTGACAATATTACAGTAAACAATAAATTACATAACCGCCAACATTGCATTTAAATTTAAAATTCATTATGATGCATATTATGGAACAAAGATTCTTGAAAATTAAATGAATTCTTGTCGATTTATACAGGGTCAAATTAAATTAGCTAGCGAAACTCCGTAGACGTTATGGATATCGATCTCTTAATAATATGATAAAACAAAAAAAAAACATGATTCGATGATTTTTTGATAATGATGATTTTTTTCGGATATCGACTGGAGTTATTGTACTTACGGAGACTAGCAAATCTTTTTTTTCGTGAATACTCCATAATAATATACGTGTATCAATATTTGAACACAATAAAACAAAAAGAAGTCATTTTCTAAACTCATACTTCAAGTAACCACATTATGTGTTGACACCAAAAAAATGATCGAATCATATTTTTTTCGTTTCATCATAGTTAGATATCGATAGGTACAGTTTTGCTAGTTAATTTAATTTGAACCTGTGCAGTGTACATACGTCTTTTTGGTGCTGAATGCGCCTATGTGTTTTGATTTGACAAAAAATTAAAAAGTTTTGTGATCGTATATTTTTAGTTCGGGACGCTGAAATTTTGTAGTTTTTTTTCGTTTTCAAATGGAGTTTGCCTTTCCGCGCGACATCGTCGACAAGGGATAGCGCCATGTGTACGCTTGCGATCCGCTTTTTCACGCTTCCATAACTGAATTACTGATACACAAACTTATTTATGCGTGTCTTTGAATCTTCATTCTTTTGGAATAAAGTCGAAAATTGACGTCAATAAGTTGCATAAAAGTTTGTGACGCAACGGGAAACTTTGAAACGTCCCGTGGGCCCGTCCGGCCGGCAGTGCGCAAAACATTGGATTCTCTTCAAACATTAATTGTTACGCGTGCGTTCGTAAGATTTTAACGTTGAAGATCCATTAAAATGGCTTTATGTTGCGTGCTCAACACTTTGTAAGGGAACTTTTCAATCTGGCTGAATAATATCTATCCACCTGTTTGCTATAAAAACATAGTGTATGAACCCTGTCTGTGGTATGTATTGACTTGACGTGACGTCCAGTTGACAGCTCGGTTGTCGGTAATTTCAAATGTCACACATTTTATTACAGTATTATTTAAGTTAATATTTTAATGTATATTTACAAAAATCTGTACGAAAGTATTCTATGAAAATTAAAAAGTATGCCAGCGGCTCACAAAGGGGTCTGTGATCTCGAATGCCAAGGCAAGGGTCCCGCCGCAGCGTCAGGCAGTCGTGAATTTGTCGGTCCCGTAAAAATAATATTAGTTGATGTAACACCTGTGGACCAAGAACGTAAAGTATGGGGTTCAGCTGTGTTTACATTTGTAATGATGTTATTGGGAGCTACAGTTTTCACAGTGTTTTTCTTCACGTTGACGTTTAAACTACCATTTAAAATGAATTTACATGTCATGCTGTGTACAATGGGAGTAAGTACCTTCTTATACTGGCTTATTTAGTCCAATAACTTCTCATTTTGCACCGTTACTTTAGTGAGGCACAGATATGGCCAAAAACGCACATAAGACAGGTTTATAAGAAGATGTCTTTGCCTAGCGGTACTTACCTAAATAAATAATCTGATAGTACAACTTTATTACAGTTCCAGGTGTTTATGACGTCAGGGATTATGATGTTCAGCACATTGTTTGGCGGGTCAATGTATCTGAAACCTGCAGAGAGGAAGTGGCAGCATTTTTTCTTAGAAACATCGGCAGTCTTATTTGGTGTTCTTGGGACACTTATCGTGTTAGGAAGCATGGCTTTTACGCTACATGCATTAACAGGTATTTATAAAAAACCATTCCGTGCCTGTTTTTTCCCGAAGAGTTAGGCTGAAGTATACCAATCAATCACCCACATTTCCCCAGTTCTATTTAAGTCCTATGTAATAGTAATAGGGGTGCGAGCTCATTGCCATCGACCGTTCCGTTCCGGAATTTTACTAACAGGAAGTAGGTATACCTGAAAGAGTAAGTATCCTTGACCGGAACCTATATAATATTACCGTTTTTGTCCGTACGTCTGTCATAGAGGTTTTTCTTAAATTATAAATAATGCGTAATGTAATATAAAATTGGTCATAATAAAAGAACTAATGAATGTTTTGGTTCTGGATGATGCGCATGTAGACAGCCATTAAAAGATTTTTTATTTTTTAACCACATTTTGGGGCAAGTTCAAGTCCTTTGTGATGTCAAAGTCAAAGTATTTATTAGTGTGACTTTTGGTGATACAGTGGTGCCGATTCTCTTGTCACAAATTCTCTAAACTAAACTAAAAATCACTAAAATTTAGTTTATTCCTGTCAAACGACGATTTCCTATTCTGAAAATAGACTAAAGTGACACAACTTAACTATAATTTAGTTTGACAGCACTAAGATAGCACTGAGTTTTAATTTAATGAAAATGCTATTCTGAATCTGACGTTTTAACCAACATTTTTGTTCTATATCTAAAATCCTTTAACTAACTCTGACTATTTTTAATCACGATAAAAATGTGTGGAATAAAATTAGATGTCATGAACTAAAATTCAAACCAACACCTGGAATTCAGTTGCAAAACGGTACTGTATCTTTTTTTTTATTTTCTTTTGCTTATATCTCGAAAACGGTGTGTCCTATTGCAAAAATAATGAAAATGTTGACCCCCTTTGCAACACGCAAACCCGTAATACTCAACATGTTGGTAATTTAATTTTTTTGTTTTCTTCCAAAAAGTGAAAAATTCCATATAAAAATTCGTCGAGACGGCCACATTGCGCGCCTCTCCAGCTCAAAAAAAATCACGTGGTAGGCAAACAAGTAGGTACCAAGTGGAGTCGCGATTGTCAAATTCGATTTTAGTTCTGTCAAAATAATTTTTAAATTTAGAGATTTTTTTTGGCAGAATAGCTCTAAGATTCTCATAGTAAAAAGTAAGGAATTTTAGTGATAGTTTAGTTAGTTTAGTTCGGTGTACAAGAGAATCGGCACCATTGTCTTATAATTTTTATATTAACTCAAAAAACTACCCATTACACACACATACAATATTTAACAATATAAGAATTTAAAATCGATATTAACTACATGCAAATTAACAAAAATTTAAATAGTTAGAATAGGTACAGTCACGGACTTTAATTGATGAGCCACCTTTAAACTTTTCAATTTTACAGTTTCATACATTCACGAGATAACACGATTAAACACGAACTTAAATCGCAAGTTCGTAAACAAGATGACAAATAAACTACTTTTAATCGGAAATATCCATAGAGGTTGACTAATAAGTTCTCAATGATAAAAATAAATAAAGTGTTGCATTAAAGTTTATCCAATCTATTTGATGCTGACCTCCTTTGAATCAGAGCTCATTAACTCGATGATTCTGAAAAAATAACTGAAGACAGTGACAATTGAAATGTCGATGTCAGAGACGTTAATTTCGAAGTTGTCGAAATGACTAGTATTATTTCTCCGTACGCTAACGTTACTATCGCTACGCTTAAACAATCGTTGCTAGGTTACTGTTGCTAGACCTGCAATTGGTTGATTTTGGGTAGTCACTCTGCTGTCAAGTTTGTAGTTCTGGCTCTCAGGTTAGCCAACCGGTAAAGATATGAAATATAATTTTCTTCTTCTAATACGAAGATATATGACTTTCCGTGGCGGGAACCGAATAAACCCGATTTGCATTACACAACTAAAATACGAATAGTGCCAGGTAGCTCATCAATTAAAGTCCGTGACTGTACAATAAATGTTTATAGGTAATATTTAAACACTAACCGCCTTATTCATAAACGCTGCTTAAAGTTAAGTTATGAATTAATAACTGTTTAACCATACATTTTCGACATTTAAACGACTCTTTAACTTTAAGAAACGTTTATGAATAAAAGGGTTAGAATACAATTAATTATTATAATAAATATTCAGAACACAATAATATGTCAAGTTTTGAATTTTCAAGCATAAATACATAATAACATTTTCAAAATTAATGTACATTTCAATTGTGTTTACTTTGTGTTACAGTGACACAAAAGTAACACAAAGGAAAAGTAAGGTCTAAGTCACAAAGAATAATATAAAAACCAATTTGCAGTAGTAAATCAATTTAATCAGCATTTTCTTTTCAGCAGGTGTTAGCGGCATCTTTCCTAAAACCGAAAATAGAATTAATTTATTTTTTTTGTGTACTTTAACGTCGCGCAGTATGTGATTAGATTTCAAAAGTGGGATTGCGCTTTTTATTTATTAAAGAATATAATTTAAATAAAGCTCCCACGTGTCAATTTCATATTATAGGATATTATATAGGTATTATTTTTTATCGTATTTCCTGAAATTTTAAAAACTATGAAAATTGCAACCTAATTTTTTTGCCACAAGTCAATCTGGTCCTAATCTATATTGTTTTATGTTTACTGGGTATATTATTAAAACCAATTATTGACCAATTTAAACCAAACTATAACCACAAATATTCTATTATTCTATATTCTTGAGCATATGTAAACAAGCCCTAACCCATTCCATTGTGTTACGTAACACTAAAATAGTAACACAATGGTCACACAAATGAATAAAACACACGTGTCTTTAACCTAAAAATAAGAATACTGTTGTAAAGTTACCCTGAATTGACTCATGAAACATGCATTTGACTATGATTTATTATCATCTACAATAACGGGATGCAATGTAAAGTATAGTGCTTACCGAATTCACGCTATTTAACACTTTTAAACTTGTTTTTAATTGTCCTTTTTACGACGCGCACGAAGTGAATCCATCAGTCACAAGACAGAAAATGGCGACTTGAGCCAACTAGCGCCCTCACGGTGTAACTATCTTGACGCATGGAGTTGCCATACTAAATTATGAATTTACTTCTATTAGGATGGAATATTAACGTAACAAGAAAGAGTAACACAAAGTAATGAAATATGAGACACATGTTTATGAGTTAATAAATAAAAAGTTAATTATAATTACATTGTTTAATATTGCTTAAATCTTTCTCGTTGCCCGGACAAAATATTGTTGAAACGGGTTCCAAAATGCATGGACTATTCATTAAAACTGCTACTCTTAAAAAATGTGTGCGACGGTGGACTCAGTACTTTTGTATGGGGAAAAAATTACGACAATAATCAATTTTAGTTTTTTAACACAGTAAATTAAATTACCTCACAAAACTATTTTTTTGTTTACTCTTTTATTATCAATTAATTTGAATGGTGGTTTATCTGGTCAAATTTCGAGCTGTATTTTACTTGAGTTACCAATAAGTTTGATGGACACAAATTTGCAGTAAAATGTACATTAATTTTGAAAATGACCTTGTTTTATCATTTAGTATATAACATTTTGTCAAAAAGGAATTCATCAATGGTCTAGTATCATTTTTCAATAAAAAAAATATTAAGTTTCCCTTTAAATTGGGTCAAATCTTCTTAAAAAATCTACAATGTGTGTTCTAATCTTTAATGTCATTTGGTATTTTATTGATTATTTTAGGAGCCATGCAGAGGAAGCTTTCGTGCATAAGGGCGGTCTTTGAGGCTCTTAGACATAATTCGTCACGACATTCTTGTTTTGTCGATCTATAGCGTTGCTCTGAAGCTTTTTTTAAATAGTTCACTATTTTTCTTGACGAACAATGCGGTCTCGCAAATATAATAAAGTTTATGTGGCGCGGCCGGGGATACTAAACTAGCCTTGCGTTTGTGGCGCCACCATGGTTCTTGGCCAAACGAAACAAACGCAAGGCTATCATTTATAAAGTAATAAAAGTTTCGAATCTCTCTATAGCGTACGGAAGAGTACATATTGCGTACATTTATTTAGTGTTTACTATATTCGGGTGCGCCTAGTAGTTTACAAGAACCATGGTGGCGCGGCCAGGGGGTATACTCCCCAGCCGCGCCACATAAACTTCATTATTTTCATTACACGTACCGTATAGTACATTTATCGTACAAATTATCTAGAAACATGTCTTTTTAATTTTTCACTGTGGCGCGGTCAGGGAGTATCACACTTTTTTGTTGTAGTTGGGTTTTAGTTTTATAATTTTTATTTTTATTCCGAAATGGAATCTGGAATTTCGCGGGCTTGTGGTGATTTCGGATATTATCGTAACCAGTTTTGTCAATAATTATGCGACTGAAACTTGAAGTTACAAATGATAACTTAAAACCATCGTAGTTAAATCGATTATTGTTAGTTACCGTTTATGATCCTTAGGTCGTAACATTTTAGCTTGAATATTGGTAGTCCAGTTTGGGCCTTTTAATTCTTTGCGAAAACTCTTATCAAGCGAGACTCCCGGGAGTCTGGTTTCACGTTGTATCGAAAACATGAAAATTGAAATAAACTTCTGATTTCAGGCTTCCTCGCTGCAGTTTTTTCAATAATAACCGCTTTGGTCGGACCTACCGTATATGCCACAGATCCAGAGAAGCTGTTGTTCGGGGTATTTGACAAGAAGTCACACAAAAGTGTCGCATTGCCCACTTTTATAATGGGTTCAATCTGTTTTGGGCTAGCATTGATAAAAGACAGTTTTATAAAATGGGCGCCGTTCAACCATTTGCCATATATATTAATTCTATTTACTTTGATATATTCTGGAACTGCTGTTTATTCCACGGTTTTGAGGCAGAAATACGACTGTTAAAAGTTGAAAATATAAAAATATAATATATGGTTTCATTTAAAACGATTTTTTAGTTTAGACCACTTAATTATCCGTTGGGTTGGAACTTGGTTACGTTGTAAACGTTGATAGCTCGGTGAAGGCAAGCGCATGGGTAGGCAAGTTCCCTAGTAATCGTAAGTTTCTACGCTGTTTATAATATAAGGTCCCCCCTATGAAATCAGCGTTTTGTATGGGGATGAAAAAATGCAACTTCTTTATAATTAAAGAAGTTGCATTTTTCATACTAACATTTTCTTTGACCGAGCGAGCGTAGCGAGCGAAGCGTCTCTGGATCAAGTCAGGCAAAATCGGCAAGTTTGTCAGTTTTTACGAGTTCGTCTACGAGTCGTATTTTACAACCGATATGGACGAAATTTGGTGTACAGGTATAACGAATTTTTTGTAATTTTTAGTCGTCGGGGAGTTTTGATTGGAGGGCTACTTTCTCCAAAATAGGGCAAAAAGGGGGCTACTAGATATCTCCGCCTTATGAGATCCGATAACGATGGTTCTTTTTTTATTTGAAAGGTGGTAACTTTAAGTAGGTCTGAAAAAAATCTGATGAGGATCTTCGGCATGATGAGCAGAATAGCTTCTCAAAATGCAGTAAATGGCTCACTATTTATTATTTGTTAATTTTTCTAGCTGGACACAAACTTTTACTCATAATTTTTCTGGCTTTTATGGTTCTGTAGTAGTCAACAAAGAACCGATATAGTTTTGCCATGTCTGTAGGTCTATTCGCGGCTTAGCTCAGAGGATCTTAGTACTAGAAAGCTGAAATTTGGCATAGGTACCTATAGATTAAACACACAAAGTGGTAAAATAAAATCATGCTAAATTTTTTTTGTAGGGACCCTCCCTGCACGTAAAGTGGGGATGATTTCTTTTTCTCAACTGTCCCATGTTAAGGCTTTTAAGGCTTTTTAAGAATTTTAACAAAACAATTTCTGAGAAAACTTCACGGCGGACAATTCGGCGGCGTCGCGTCGCGCGACGAATCGCTCCAGTATGTAAGAGCCTTTATGGGGTGTCGTGTGGGTGTGTGAAAATTATTTTTGATTCAGGGATCCGTTTGCAAAATATTAAACTTTAAAGTGCTAATTTTTGTAAGAGTCAAGTGCCCCTGCCATTTAAATGGTTGTTTTTGGATAAGTGAAAAAAATCACGGTAATATAACAAAGTTAAAAGGAAAACTATCACAGCTAAGTATCCTTTACAAGTTAACGAGTATTATTCGACCAATTTACATTTGCAGTTGGAATATATGGGAGAGCATATTTTTCAACTACAACGTTAAAAGTTTGTTCTTGGGAGATACATTTATATCTCAACTACGGAACCCTTCATTGTGCGTGATCCACGCACTTGGCCGGTTTTTATTTAAATTTGAAATTGCCGTATTGATATCTGTAATTATTTTTTGACAGGTAAAAATGTATTAAGCTAAATCATGAAGAGCGTTGGTATTTATTAAAATATTTTCAAACGCTAAGACACGAATTTGTATGATACGTAAACGGACGACGAATAAAACGAATAATATAACGAGTGCGCACACTGAATACGTTTTTCTCCGTCAAATAGTAGTAGTGTTCCGGTGATATCGCACGAAAAATCCCAACAAGTTCGGATTGTTTGTGTACGTTCAAAAAAGTTAATTAATAGGGTGTAGGGTCACTCCAAAGTTTCGAACTACTTTCGAACGGACCCGTATCTACGTTGACGGACTTAGAGAGTAGGTACTACCTACTTTAATACCTGGATTCACAAATAAACTCTTGAGATCTGCACAGACCCGATTTGACTAACAGTGTAATTATTTTGGCGCGACTAACTAAAGGTTAATCGTTGCAAAAAGTATATGCCCACGAGGTCTACTGTTCGCAGAACTACTAGTTTATATAACAACCATGAACACTAATGTTTTAAAAAATTTATGCACTAATGTTTAAAAACTAAGATAACATAAACCACTTAGTTAAAGAAATAATAGAGGTCATTTCTGCTAACAAAATGAGGAGTTTTTGTATGTTTAGAAAACTATAAGTAATAACCTTATTACTTATAGTTTTCTAAACATAAAAAATACCCATTAAAAAACCCTTAAAACGATAAAAAACCTTTTTTTAACTCTTGGTAGTTGTCTATGATGGTCATTATTCGATAAAATATGAAGCAATTGATGAATGTTTTAAATCATAGAAGTGACGAGGTTCTCCATTTGTCAGAAAAAAACGTCAATTTCATAGGAGACCCAATAGTCATGACCACTTGCTACGCCAAAATATTACATTACTTATTAGATTAAAAATATCGTGTCAGTTTAACTATTAACCCATTAAGGGTGAATTTCACCAATGACTCTGAACGCGATCAGCACATCTTATCTGAGTTCAAGAACTGTCAGTGTCAATATTCCAAAGAAAATAATGACACTGACAGCTCTTCCGCGTGTTTTATGTGCTGATCACGTTCAGTTTTATTGGTGAAATTCGCCCTTACCTATTTTTTTACTAATTTAGAAACCTGGTTTGGGGGTTTGGTTTAACAGTTTAGAAAACACAAATAAACAACAACACTGAATGAACGTTTAGAAATGTTTAACTTCAAAAAAATAACAAATGATTCAATTTCAAAACCGGTATTTTTACCATTACTGAGATAAGTAGAAAGTCGCTTAAGCACCAAGTTCCAATTAGTTTCTGCTTTCCTGGTAGTTTTAATAAATAAACAATTAGGACAGTTGAATACGTAATAACAGCCTCCTGGCTACGTAATAACAGCCGCACGGGTCGGTCCATCAGGTTAAGCTACGCTTGCCGGGGTTGGTCCGTGGATGGGTGACCATCTTTACATACCGAGAATCCTCCGTGCCTCGGAAAGCACGTTACAACGGCTTAACGTGCTTTCTGAGGCACGGAGGAGTCTCGGCTGTCATTTGTAGATCTTCGACAGTCGTTACGGGCTGTCAGAAGCCCGAAAGTCTGACAACCAGTCTTATCAAGGGGTATCGTATTACCCAGTTACTGGGTTGTGGAGGTCAGATAGGCAGTCGCTCCATGTAAAATACTGGTATTCAGCTGCATCCGGTTAGACTGGAAGCTGACCCCAACATAGTTGGGAAAAGGTTAGGCAGATGATGATGACAGTTGAATTTTAAAATGTCTATCGATATCATTTATTACTTCTTCATGCTCTTCTCTATGTTTCATCGTTGGTGCGTTTCGAAGAATAATTTAGATGCGCTTCATTTGGTGCGTTTCAAAGTTGGTGCGCTGCGAGGAATACCCCAAATAGATTGATCCCCCAAATTCATAGGAAACTAGTTTTTACCTAGCCTACCCTAGCACTGCTAGCCTGGTACCTCTTGCCTGGATAACATGTTTGGGCCTTTTATCCCTTATAACTATTTATCGGAAGCTGATGACATGTTTCCTCAGTCTAAAGTGTATGTACTGAAAACGTGAAAATTGAAATACATACTTTGATTCCAGGCTTCATAGGTGCAATACTAGCTGTAGCCGCCCTTATAATGGGACCTTCAGCATATGCCAAACATACATCGGTAACTTTCGGGAACGTCGCCAAGGGTATGCACAAAATGTTTGCAGTTCCCGCTTTCGTGTGTTGTAACTTGTGTTTTATCCTGGGATTGCTGAAACCAAGTTTCATAAATTGGGCGCCTTATGGAGGTTTGCCATATTTTTTAATTATTTTATGTTTACTTTATTCTGCAGGTGCTATGCACTCTTTGCAGTTGAAATCAATGTATCAATTGTAAACATTTTTACAATAAAATATTTTTTTTCGCTCGTCTCTTAATTGTTTTGGAAACTGAACCGAGTTGGGGTTGCTTTTTTGTATAGTTATAAAATTTATCATACCTATGGGTTTCGATTTTTTGTACGAGATTAATCTACTCTGTGAGATTAGTCAAAGTCAGTTTTTAGTAGGTAACTATTATTTAGCATCATCATTTGGACAAGTTTTATGTTTAAGGCTGGTTGCACGTATAATATATGCTAAGTTTGCATAGCATCATGTCTTACGGTATTTTACTATGGGGACGGGCTGCAGACATCGAGTCTATTTTTACCCGACTACGGCGAAGAAAAAGGAGGGTTATAATTTTGACCGGTATGTATGTATGTATGTATGTTCATCTGTTCCCTCCTATCTTCCAAACCACATCACAATTTGACAAATGAGGTATCGTTAGAAGCGTCGTGATTGTCCGCTGGTTATAGGCTATGTGAAGTCATATTAAATTAAAAATGGCGCCCTCTAGAGGACAAAGCGAGGAACTTTAAAAAAAACATGGTTTAATCGTACCATGTTGGGTATCAAATGAAAGGGCTTAATGAGCACATTTCAAAAATATACCCCAAAAGAATTTAAAAAAAAATCCGGAGTCACACGTGTTAGGGCATAAATCGAACAGATTACGTGTGACTCCGGATTTTTAATTTGTCTGTCTGTGGTGTCTTGTTTATACCTTTTAAGTCGTAGTTGGGTTTTAGTTTTTATTACTTGATTTTTTTTATTCTGCAGAAAAGAGCGATCAGAGCCATTTATAACCTCCGCAGGCGCGATTCTTTAATAGCTGTTTAAGGATATTAACATCATGACGGTACCTTGTCAATATAATTATATATGTTACCGGAAATGTGTGAAACCTAGGAATTGTACACAATTCCTAGGAAATATATACCCTTCCGAGCCTACTTAGGAAATGTGTACAATAATGTTTCAAAGATTCTTTAATACACACATTTCCTATGAAATGTATGTATTTCCTAGGAATTGTATGCAATTCCGAAATTATATTAGGAAATATATAAAAAGTAATAGTTCAGACTCTCGTTGACATCATTAACACAAACTTAACACACTTTTCCCTAGGAAAACTATACATTTCCTAAATAGCAATCGGAAATGTATAGATTTCCTAGGAAAAGTGCATATTCCAAAATATATCCTATAACTCCTATCTATTTTAGGAATTGTAAACATTTCCTAGGAATTGTATACAATGACGGATTACAGACCTTTCCGTTAACAAATATACCCCATCTATGAAAAGATCATGCACGTAACTCAGACCAAATAAAAAAGCACGTAAGAAAAAATTTACATCTTTTTAGTAAAAGTGGTGATAGACATAGTACTAGATATAGGTTTCCAACCAGCAGGCGTAGCATGAGCACCGTTTTGTCGACGGAAGAGTAGACAAAAATGACGTTTCCTGTAAACAGTAGACAGAACGAGACGGCAGCAAAGTAGAAAGAGTCAACTGCACTTTTTACGAAATTCGCTCTTTTACATAATTCGATTCGGAATTCTTTGTTTTGTCATAGGATTTATCGGTTGTCAGTGTGATTTTGACAGTAAGGATAGAAAACTTTCTTCCGAAATATTCTACCTACAAAAAGACCTAGACAAAAATCGTTAGAAATGAATGACAAAATGATAGATTGTAGAAAGATTTCTACGGTGGGTACCAAAAATGAAGAACTGTCAATTTGTATAGAAAAAGCTATGTCTATTCTTCGTAGAGATAGAAAGTGCCATGCTACGCCTGCAGGCTTAAAACCAGGTATCGGACTGGCTAAAGTAGACTCGTCTTTCATGGGGTACCTACTGTTTAAAATGTTACAATAAAATACCTCCTCACTACTTACTTCAACTGAATTTCAAAACTTGTATAAAACGCACACTATGCAGGCAGGCATATTATAAGTTGGAGGATTACATCGCTGATAAAAAGCTGGTCCTGCACAACCACAACTAACTAATTAACATTTGAAAATACTGATGGAGCTGCTGAAGATTGTAAGACCATCTTTGGATTGTATAAACTCAATCTCCTTTGTCCTATTATATAATTGCATAGCACAGGTACTATGTACTATAGAGCTACCATTTACCGGGAATATGTCTTTCATTTACTTGCCCTGGCGGCTGTGAGTTTGTCATGCTCACTCAGATGTCTCGCTTATGGTGGCGCGTGTGTTGGATCATTTAGCTCCCTTCAAAATGGTTGAGCTGAATGGTCATGTTCGTGAACGGGCGCCGTCAGTTGTGACTGGTCATCCCTTAGCTGGCTTATTTTAATTTTTGAATTGTTTTTTATTTTTATCTTATAATTGCGTACGCATATAGCGTGCTTTCTACATTGTTCTCACATGTATAATTTTTTGATTTAAAAGAGTATCCGTGGAGTTTCTTGCCCGTTCTTTTGCATAGGTAGGTAGGTACCTACTACTGCATAATACGCTTTGGAATGGGCAACTATCTTAATATTTCTGACTGACCGATTTCTTGACAATTCAAAAGTGTCTGTCAATGCTTTATTGAGTTTGAGTTTAGCTTAGCTCGCAAAGCTGAGGTAATTTTTCCTACTTTTGTGTTCTGCACACAAGTATGAAGAAACTGGCCAAGTGCGAGTCGTACACGGAGGGTTCCGTACCACCGTACAATAATTAGCCAATAAATGAAAATACTGAACGAATAATATTTTAAATCGCAAAGATAAATGATGCACGGTAAGGTAGGGCAAACATAGTATGTCACAAATTAGCTATTGGTTTTCGCTAAAATCGATTCGATCCCCAAGAGTCGGACGATCTCGGGGTTCTACAAATTGCATTCACATTTATGTAACGGAATCTTTCAACGTAATTCATCAACTTCTAATTGTCGTATCGAAAAATCAAACATTTATAATATGTAGTTTGGATAACAATACTATAATTTGGAATCTTGGAGCTGATCTGATGATAGAGCCAGGAAGTGGATAGTGGAACTCTCCAGAGGCTACTAGTAAATCCCTCGAGTTCAAGCTCATGTGATTCATTTTAATGAGTCCAATATATTTCACTTGGTGTCGGGGTCTGATGATGGAGCCTGGAGAAGGTGGATAGAACTCAGTTCAGCTTCTAGTAAACCGCTCGAGTTTGGGCTCATATGATTCGTTTTGACGATTCCAATAGATTGGGATGGTAATAAGGGTCTGAAACCCGACAGTATATAGTACGCAGACCCAAAATATATGTACAATATTATATATTATTATGATACGGTACTACATACGTACGGTAACTTAGGTTAGCTGTTGGCCTGCAACCGGTTTTGAGGTTTAAAGCCTAGTTTACATGAGAGAGTTTTTTGGCCATCCGGAGGCGAGATTGCGGACTTTGGGAAACTCGTAGGCGAGAATTATCAGGCGATTTATCACACTCATTTGTTAAAACTCTTGGTAACGATGCTTAGACCATGGTCTAAGAAACGTTGCTTGAGTAAATGAGCTCGAAAATCGCCAGTTGAGTCTCACCTCACGCAAAAACGTTCTCGGTCGCTACTCATCTCAGCGGATTATTAATTTAATATCTGTGTTCGCCACAGATGAGTAACGAGTATAATAAAATAATTATGTCATCGATTGAAAACGTCATGACGAAAATCTGTGATCATGACTATAAATAGCAAAACATACTTAGAAACATTGTACAACTTGAATATTACATGTCTAAGTTATATAGCAAAGTTTCCATAAAACAGTCTATCATAATGTCTAATGAATTTGAGTATGATCAGCTTAGAAAGTTGCAGCTCCAGCTCAATAAAGCGATGGTAAAAGCTAGTGTGGCTTATAATAGGAAGATTGAAGAAGATCGCCACCGCCGCCACCGTGGAGACTCATACTACATGGCAGTGTGGTTAGCTGCATCGGTTGGACTTGGCCATATATTCATTGGTGCAGTTATTATATCTATTGTTTTATATTCTTCCCACATGCAAGACTGTCATGCAACTTTGTTTGCTATAGCGGTAAGTCTAAAGTTGCATCAGAGAAGATTAGCACGGACAAGCATCCTAGCATACAAATTCGATAATTTATATTATTTAACTTGTATAGTTTTTCTGTTTGAGAAAATTGGAAGCTTAAGTCCCAGTAGAAGTATAAAGATTATTAACTTGACAAGATCTTAGAATGATCGATGTACCCGTGTTGGTAGCCATACACGTTACGATATGCTACCGCAAGTTTAGACTTGCACCAGTTTGTATTGACCACACACGGTTCAGCCTGTAGGTATATCATTTCTGTAAGTGACCGTCTAGTCCTGGGGCCCAAGTCTACTAATTTACAAACGTGTCAGTGGTCTCACAATGATCAGTTTTTACCCGACTACGGCGAAGAAAAAAGGAGGGTTATGATTTTGACCGGTATGTATGTTCATCTGTTCCCTCCTATCTTCCAAACCACTTATCACAATTTGACAAATGAGATATCGTTAGAAGCGTCGTGATTGTACGCTGGTTATAGGCTGTGTGAAATCACATTCAATTAAAAATGGCGCCCTCTAGAGGACATAAAGTCAGGAACTTAAAAAAAAAATGGTTTAATCGTACCATGTTGGGTATCAAATGAAAGGTCTTAATGAGCACATTTCAAAAAAATATATATTATAACCCCAAAAGAATAAAAAAAAATCAAGTAATAAAAACTAAAACCCAACTACGACCTAAAAGGTATAAACAAGACACCACAGACAGACAAATTAAAAATCCGGAGTCACCCGTAATCTGTTCGATTTTTAATTTGTCTGTCTGTGGTGTCTTGTTTATATCTTTTAAGTCGTAGTTGGGTTTTAGTTTTTAATACTTGATTTTTTTTTGACAGATAAGCCATACAAAATCTATCAGAAACTCATCATTGCGAGACCACTGACACGTTTGTAAATTAGTAGACTTGCCCCCCTGGTGTGTTGTGATGCGCGGTGATGGCATCCATTGATGACTCTTTGGCAATAGTTGGTTTAATAATGGCGACAAAAAAAATCTGAAAAGACGTAAAAGAAACCGATCTATGTAGTGTAAAGAGTAGTTTGTAATACATTCAATACCATATATACATACAAACAAACAAAACCAAAAAAATCAAAATTTGTTCAGCCGTTTGGCAGCTACGATGGCGCAGACAGACACACAGATACACACGTTAAACTTATAACACTCCTCTTTTTCCGTCGGGGGTTAAAAAGCGAGCATTATTCGCATATCAACTTAATAAACTAAGTCTGGCATAACTATCTGCGTATTTATTATGCAGCTTTTTTATCACGATTGTGACGAATCTTTTTTTTAGCAAATAGGTCACTTCTGTAAATTCCTCCAAATTCTCTCGAGCTCCATGCATATCACTCGACATTTTGGCGTGAAACTGACCGCAGAACATGCGTATAATCAGGCGGCTAGATACTACTGAAACTTGAAGTACTTAAACGCGACATGCCACCTATAAATAAAATCAATCTGCCTAGATAGTTAATTGATTCAGGCGTGACTTTGCGGAAATCCATTATAAAGTACAATAGACGCTGATATATTTAGTAACCTATTCCGTTTGACTATTCTTCAACAGTCATAAAAACCCTGTAAGAAATTGACTCGTGTTTCACCTCTCAACGAGGCATCCTCAGGAAGACGATTGACCAATTGCAAACCAGAACGCGACGTGTTACCACACCGAACGCGCCTCTTTGCGTCCAGCGCTCGATGTCCTTCAGGGTTTTTATAACTCTTGAAGAATAGTCAAGCGGAATAGGTTACTAAATATATCTACGTCCATAGTATTTTAAAAATACTTGAAAAAAAAAAAAAATAATAAAATTTAGTCTGCCTAGCCTTTTCCCAACTATGTTGGGTTCGGCTTCGAATCTAAGAAGTGTCGGTATGTACAAATGGTCACTCATCCACGTACCAAACCAGCGTAGCGTAACCTGTTGGAGCGACCCATGCGGCTATTATTACTTGCCACGAGCTCCTCCTATAAATAAAATAAAGGACTTTTTTATGAATAACTTTTTTGATATCTTCTCAATGTCATGAAAGTCAATATGTCATTATTATACTCTTTGGTCATCATTCAAATGGCAGCAATATCAATCAAGGATAGCAAGAATGAGTTAGATAATAAATCAGATTTTAGTAAAGATAACATGACCACTTGTTGTAATGCAAGAGCCTGCTGCTGATGATGCTGTGTCTACTGCTGAGAGTATTGGTAGTCGAAACATAGCACGAAGAAACAGGGTAAGGTTCGCAGGCCCACTTAGAACTCGTGTGATTGCAGATATTGGGATGAAATACTCTCGAACTGTTGGCTGGGCCATCGGTATAGGCATTTCCCATGTGCTCATAGGCGCCATTGTTATGTCCACAAGTATTTATTCTTTACACAAAGGAGAGTTTCACGGAGCTCTGTTTAGTATAGCAGTAAGTTTACATTCTTATACAAGTTACAAACATGTACCTACAGGTTTACTTTAGACAAATAAAATGATATACATGCATTGATTCAAATAATAATTAATGTTGTTTCATTGGGGTAAAGAATATTGTCTAAATTCAGAGAGGATTCGGTAAAACCTAATATATTATATCCTATTACGAGAATTTTACCTTAATCTTCAATTTTACCTTACCGTAAGTACAATAACTTATATTACGAGAAATCAAATTCAGCGTGTGGGGTTTTATACAATATGAAAAGGGTTTCTTTTCTGTTTCAGACTTAGTTTTCAGAACTATAATATACATATCTACTTATTTCCCTCAGAGTGATAGATATCAGAAAAAAAATCAATTTTTTACTGAAAAACAGCCCCACATAATCAATAATTATTTTCAGTATAATTTTTTTGCTGCGGAAGCTATTCTAAGCCTGAGTTTCATTAACGGCTGGTCCACGCCTATGCGGAGGAAACATCGGCGACATGTTCATGCACTTCTTCAAATCTGTGCAATACCTTGCGTTGTATTCGGAGCACTGGCTATGTCAGTGCGTCGTATAACACATTCGACGACCATTCACGGGATATCAGGTAACTACTCATTCGTACGATTGCGCAGTAACCGCTTTCACCTCACTATATATCATCGCCGATATATTGTGTGCAGATCTACGGTCATGTATCATTAAGACAATATAGCTGCGAACTCAAATGGTCTTTCCGATGCAGTTTGGTTAGATTCAGATCAGTTTCGCCTGCTCCTTTGGATTCCAGTTGGAATAAGAACACACTATAGGAAAAGTTTTCTTCTATGTTTAGAACATAAACATGTTGATGAACTGGCGATGAAAACTCTAGATTTATGAAATAATAACGATCATGACAGCCGGGCCTGCCTTATTAATGCATCGATGCTTGAACTTTGTTGATCTATCGATCTCCTCAGTATTAGAAATTTTATTATATACAGCGAAAACGAAATATTTTTATTTTATACTAGCTGCGCCCCGCGGTTTTACCCGCGTAAGTCTCGATCCCGTGGGAATATGGGGATAAAAAGAAACCTATGTGTTAATCCAGGTTATAAACTATCTGTTTGCCAAATTTCATCCAAATCCATTCAGCCGTTTTTGCGTGATTGAGTAACAAACATCCAAACACACAAACTTTCACATTTATAATTATTAGTAGGATAGTTTATTTTATAGTTGCGGATAAAATATGCACTGGACGAAGCATTATGAAGCCTTTACAAAAACCGTGGCTTTATCTGTATTATTAAAGTTAAATTTTTTAACGTGTCTACATATTGTTAATGTAAATTAATTCAAATCAATTTAGGTATCTTTAATATCGTTTGTAGTATTTTTACATTGAACTGTAAAACTAAAGGTGCTTACAGATTCGCTCCATTTTTGACCCTCGATAAGGTACTGTGCTTTGACGATCAATGATAGCTGTCAGCTTCTTGAAAAATACAATTTCGGTCACCTATCGCTTACACATCAAGGTATTTTGTTTGATTACACATCAAAAATCGAGCAAATCTGTAGGCACTTTTAGTTTTAACGTAGAAGCAATTGTTGTTAAAATAAATATAACTTTGCAGGATTGTTAACATTGGTTCTGACAGGGGCGAGTTGGATACTTGGCCCCTTAGCCCTTAAGGGTGGATACCCAATAGGTTTAATTCACATGCTATTTGGTATAGCTTGTTTTCTAATGTCAACATTGTGCTTGTGTTTCGGGCTAGTCAAGGACAAGTTCAAGAGATGGGCTGGCCACCCAGTTGTTGATATTCTGGTGGTGTTTGTAATATTTTACTCATTTTTTATTGTATATACTACATCTAAGAAATGTGTACAACGCTACAAGATTATTAAGGCGAGTCATAATTAACGGCACCATCTTGTTTTTACAATATAATTTTTGTGACAATTTCAATATTATATTTACCATCGGCACCCCCTGTCAATGTCATTCAGGCGTCAATAGACTCTACAGATGATGTAAGCTTAGATTTTTGTAAAGTTTATTGTACTTATTAAATTTTTATTTCTAGATATAAATATTTTTTCTTTTCTTAAACCTTTACCATGTGTGCCTCCTTACACCCCCTGGTGTAAGGGAGCACACTTACCATCTCAGTGCCCCAAGTAAACCTTCACCTGCTTGTGGTGTACCCTGCTGAATAATAAAAGAGACCCTGGCAACCGACAAGTGGCGGTATAACCATTTCTGAATAAAACTTTGCAGCTAAATGGCGCAGTCTAGTGACGGTCAGCAGCGTCACTAGGGCGAGAAGCTGTGATCTGCGATCGCCAACCCGCATGCCTAGCCTAGCCGTGACAATTATGGGCAAATCTCGGCAAACCTAACAATGGCAAGCAATAGTCCTTGAATCGAACAGGGTAGCGTACCTCGTAGTGAAGCTAACCGAGAGGTATAGCCTCAAGGTTGTTTTTTTGGATCATTATAAGCTGATTATGCTTCTTCTTCTTCTTCGTCGTTCCCTCAATGCTGAGGATCGCGACCACATAATAATATGACGCGTCTCCAAGCTATGCGGTCTTCTGCAGTATGGACCGCTTGATAGATGCTGCCTCAAGCAACCTTTTTGATCGCGTCTGACCATCTTGCTGGTGCTCTGCCTTGAGCGCGTTTTCCTTCCACCCGGCCCAGTATCAAAAGCCTTTCCAGACTATGCTTAGGTGAACGCATAATATGTCCGAAAAAGCTAAGGGCACGCTCCTGACACACAGTAGATAGCTGCTTGGTGATGTTGAGTTCCTCCAGTATGGATTCATTCGTTCTCATGGCGGTCCATGGTATACGAAGTAGCCTCCGCCAACACCACATTTCGAAAGCATCGATTTTACTGCCTTCGCGGCTTTTAATGCACCACGTTTCAGCGCCATATAAAAAAATGGAAAAAACTAGAGCACGGGTCAGTCGCATTTTGGTATTTCGACGGATGCCACGGTTCTTCAAAATTTTCCCTAGACTGGTCATTGCACTTTTGGCCATACCAGTACGACGGCGGATTTCCTCCAGGCAGCTACCCTCATTCGTGATCAGAGACCCAAGATACACGAACGCACTGACTTTCTCATACCCGTCGAGTAGATTTGAGCTCGGAAGAAGATGAGCATGGTCTAACACCATTACCTTTGTCTTGGAATGGTTGATCTTGAGTCCAAGCTTACCGCTCTCTGCTTCTATACGCTTCAGCAGGTCCGCCATTTCTTCCTCGCTTGACGCAACTATAGTGGTATCGTCCGCATATCTCAGGTTCGTGAGTCTTTCACCGCCAACAACGATTCCGCCGTGCCAACCATCCAGCGCTCTCCTCATAATGTGCTCCCCGTAGAGGTTGAACAATTTCGGAGACAAAATACAGCCCTGACGCACGCCCCATTCCGTATGGAAAGTCTTCGATGTTTTGTTTTCCAGTTTCACAAAGCTATTTCTGAATCAGAAAAGTGAGATGTGGGGGACGCCCATTTCAATAAGAACATCAAACATTGTCTGCCACTGTACGCAGTCAAACGCCTTAGCGTAATCTAGGAAGCACAAGACCAGTGGCTTGTTAAATTCTCGACATTTCTCAATGAGAATGCGGACATTCAAAATTTGCTCTCGAGTTCCCTTGCCGGCAACAAAACCGGCTTGTTCTCTCGGTATCTGGTGGTCTACATACGTTGATAATCTCGTGTTAATTATACGCAAAAGGATCTTACTGGCGTGGGACATGAGCGATAAGGTTCTGTAGTTTTCACACTTCTTAGTGGAACCTTTTTTGTGAAGAGTAATGACAGCGGATTGTGACCAATCAACTGGCCACTGGCCTGTCTTCCAGATCTTTGTGCATATCTGGTGCACAGCTTTTGTCCCATCGGACCCAAGATGCTGTAACATTGCAGCAGTAACTCCATCAGGACCCACTGCTTTATGCTGATTATGCAAGAAATTGAATATGTAGGTATAATCCATTAAGTATTATCTCTCTTATAGCAGATAATTATGATTTTATCGCTTAGGCGGCTGGTCATTAGCGTCCCTGATAAACTTTTTGTGATAAGGCGAAGATAATTTAAAATGATTAGGTAATTAATCCCAACTAATAAAAATGTGAAAGCGAGTTTGTTTGTTTGTTTGTGATACTTTCACGCTTTAACGGCTGAACGGATTTGGATGAAAATTAGCACAAGGACAGTACTTTTGTCCGGATACGAGGCATGCCTTTTAAGTTTTGTCGTTTGAAGAAAAAAACACAACTAGAACCTTATAGTACTTTTTATTGTTTTTCAAAGTATTCACCACGTAGCTTAATACACTTTTCCATTCGCTCAAACCAGTTATTATAACATTTATTCCACTCTAAAGTGGGGGTATTCAAAATGGCTGACTTGAAAGCGTCGACTGCTTCTTCACCGGACTGGAACCTTTGACCACGTAGACTTTTCTTAATTTCTACTTTTTCCTGCTTCAAATACTTAATCGTTTGACGAGCGCTGTGTGAGCTTGCGTTGTCGTGGTGCCGGATGATGCGTCGCTTTGAGTTAGAATTTCGAAGTTCGGCGATGACTTGTGGTAAACAAACTGTGGAATACCTCTCTGCGTTAACCGTTCTACGATCTTTAAGTGCAATAGTCGCAACATAGCCGGTTTTTCCAACGAAAGTGGCCACGATCTTCTTTGAAGTGCTTCGAGAACGAACAACTTTAGTCGGCTTTGGCGACGTCTTGAAAGACCCAGATTGTAGATTGTTGTTTGGAATCAGGATCGTAGGCATAGATCCAAGATTCGTCACCACTGATGATATCGTAGACGTGATTTGCCTGTCCTCGGTTGAACCTTTGCAGAGTTTTCTTACACCATCTGACGCGGGCCGCCTTGTGATCGTCGGAAAGCAGT
Organism: Lithophane semibrunnea; assembly: GCA_947363905.1. NCBI lineage: Eukaryota > Metazoa > Arthropoda > Insecta > Lepidoptera > Noctuidae > Lithophane > Lithophane semibrunnea. The sequence goes on from OX376198.1 coordinate 10,007,307, forward strand.
TGCGGTATCCAACGGCAAAATAGCTTTCTCACACCAAGCGCTTCATGCAAGATCTTCTGAATGATTGTCCCTGAGATGCCTAATAGAGCCTCTATCTCTCGATACGTCACATGACGATCTTCGAGAATTAGTTGTCTCACAGCAATGATGTTATCTTCAGTGAAGGCGGATTTTGGGCGTCCTTCGCGAGACTTGTCACGTAACACTAGTATGTCCACGCTGGAATTCTAAATACCAGCGTTTGACAGTCCGCAGACATGGGGCTTCATCACTGAACACAGATGATAGCTCTTCAAAACACTGAAGCCGTGTCAGGCCTCTTCTAAAGTTGTAGAAAATTATTGCACGAACATTTTCCTTAGAAAGATTCATTTTCGTACGTAACCTGACAGATTCCAATCGACGCTGTGACTAAACAATAGCACTAATCCTAATACTTTCAACTGTTTTGAGATTCCAAATTTAAACACATTCGAATATAGAACAGTTCCAAATTCAAAATTGCCGGGAAATATGGAAACGACAGAACTTAAAAGGCATGCCTCGTATCTTATGGGACCGAGGGAGATCCCGCGGGGCGCAGTTAGTCATTAATAAAAAAGTGATTAAAGGTGACGTAGGTGTTATTGTAAAAAGTTGCATAATATCAATAATGTGATGTCATTATCATACGTGCAGCAATACCTACTTAATAAGTACTTCATGTATGATTTATACAGTATAGGCAGTAGGTAGTATAGGTGATACAGTAGAAGTTTTGGAATGTTTTTCAATTAATTAAATTTTTATCATACCTACTGTTATCTTGTTATGTGTAAATTCTTACTCTTTGCCCCAACCATCCCAACCTTCAAACCCTTGCTTATTTTTTTAATTCCCTTGCCGTGCAGCTCTTCTACAGTATGCAAGGGTAAACACCGTTGTCACTCAAACCATGGGTAGTTGACTTAAATATAAAAATAAATGACCCAGTAACAACAAAAAATAAACCTTATTTTCATTAAAAGATTTTAAAGACTAAATATCCGTCACTGTCCCGATACTCATGGATACGCGTTCGAGAGAGTTGCTAAACAGCTGACGGCTGGTCATGAAACGTCTCGCGCGCCCCGCCCGCCCCCGCTAACCGCCGGCCGCCGTATTGAGACGCAAGTTCGTTGCCCTTGCGTGTAGAGTGAAATATTCTTGTGGAAAAATGTAGAATTCTTTAAAAAAAAAAAGTTGTATTTTTCCAATGATTTTACGTTCTATAAATGAAACCAAACCACTGGTTTCAAGGATAACGGTGTTTACACTAACACCCTGTATATGTATTCTCAGAGAATAATAAGCAGTGATTTCTTAACAAACAATAATTTATAATCGCCTCTGCATCGGCATACAGCACATACAATAGAAAACTCGTTTCTGTTTTGCAAAATAGTTTCATTATTTCCTTTGAATACAGGTTCAAACTTCATAGATCTTTAAAAATAGGATATGGCTTAGATATTTAATGTTGATTTAATTAATTCTTGATTACCTACTTGTCCCAATGCAAACCATGATCAACATTTGAAATCTATGTGAATAACGTGAATTTTGAATGAGTTTAATGATAACGTCCACACGTTATCAATAAACTCAATTGACTTATTTAAAATATGCCCAAAGTAATATATTACATAGTAAGCCCCATTAACAGAGGTCGAAGATGCATTTCTACTTCAGCCGTTTATCAGGCAAGTGTCATCTGAGGCATTTGATACGTCATGTCCTACCGTTTGTGGATCTCGAATCGGCCGATAGAATACGAATAATGTCGCAGTGGGCTCCCGGTCAAAGGTCTACACACTCCTGCTTGTAGTGTCGCATTTATCAAAAGATATGGTCGTACATCTCAAACATTAGCAATGGCAACAATACTCTATTCCAGAATGTGCGTATCGAGGGCCATTACTCTTCCCCGAGTTTCCTTTATATGTTTAGATGCCATAAAGATAGGTGGTAGCGCACCGACTAGTTATCCGTTGTGATCGCTTACCTACCTGTTCTCAATCGAATTTAACGATATCGCTTTTAGTTTTTATTGTGTGTCCACTACTTCATGCATGTCTTTGTTTTATTCAGTTATTTTATTTAGAACCTTTGCGGGTATTTCATAATCATCGGGGTTAACCTTTGTAGCTTTTGGAATAATTAAGACAAAAAATTTGTTCGTTTTGTTTACGTATAATTATTTAAATTACCCTTAAAACTAAGTAAATCATAAAAAAATAAGTGATCCTGTTAGGAATACATTGAATACTGCATTAGTGTATTACAAAGGTACTTAACACTAATAAACTTGTCGTCAATGTTAATAAGATATGCAGAGATTGCATGTCACTCAATTTTTAATTCAATTAGGCAGTCTTTTCCGAAACCAGTTAAGTTTTTTCAAGTACACAGTAATCATTCGAACAAAACTAGTTAGACTTGAGTTTCTGGAAAAACGTAATCAACGGGGCGACGATAATGACCGCAATTAGGAGAGCGGTGAACGTAATCATTGTGTAGACTACTGGGTCACTGTTCGCGGCACCTACCCAGTTTCTGAACATGCCCTTCTCAAAGCCGTAGCAGAGGCTGATGTTAGCAGCCGCGAAGGCAATGATCCCGAAGCAAATATGGGTGATTTTGGATAGCTTGGAAGGAAAGCACTTTCTGAACTCGTAGGCATAGAGCGATGTTAGCCCGTTGATTAAACTGGCCACTGTGAATACTAGAGCCACCAACGCTGTAAAACAAATTAAAGTCAAGTCAAATTGAGATACTGCTTTGTTGCTGGATAGAAGTGAACTTTCTAGAAAGATAAATATTAAGGTAAGCTCTCTAGAATTTCTACAAAGTTATGTTAAAGATTAGAAGGTCAATATAATTTTTATGTAAACTAAAGAGGAGAAATGCCTTAAAAAAAAATGAAATTAGGTAATCTAAAACCGTCTCAGGGTTTGAACAATCATTTTACTCTTCTTACTCTTACGAAACGTTAAAAGTCCGTATAAGTAAGTACATTAGAATACACCACTCAATCTGTTCCCGTTGCTGTAACCTTAGGCTATCGAGTAGATGGGCATTTACTTGACAGATAACGTCATACTTGGACATCTTCGTATCATTATTGCCAGCTGCAGCCAGGTTGTCGGAAACCACAACCCATCTTTGGTTGTTTCATGAACTTGAAGTCTATTATAATTTCTTTAACTATACTCGGCGCTGTTGGTTATTATGCAGAACTCCTTTTTAAAGTTTTTATATACATATTTTACAGCTTCTTCTACCAAGTCCATGGTGCGCCGTACATATATATAATTAGGCATTTGTCCCACGAGGTTACAATTTTAGTTGATGCTTACTTATTGACAACTTATCAAGGAGATATTTTACATCTAGGACGTTTATTGTAAAAAAAAAACTTACCACTTATGCCGTGAGGAGTATCCCAATTAGTGGCATTTGGATTATTAACTTTGTCCATAATCTTAACGAAACTGCCAGCGATCGCCAACGCTGACCCAAGAGTTTGTAGAATCCAATGCGCTCGTCTTTTGTCGATCAGTTTCAGATGTGTAGACCAGGTATTGTATGGAGACAGGCTGAGGATGGCTTGTGCCATCAGAAGTTGGTACTGAAAAATAAATGTTGCTGTTATTTTTTATTGATTCCTAGATTGGGCAGAGTTTTTTAACCAATATTGAACTACACGACACGATTTGTAAATTATTTTGTGTCATTAGGTAAAGAAGGTAACTAATTTAGTAAAAAAAATATGGTCGCCATTGTTGTTCTTGTTATCAACTTCTTTCAGACGCAGTAAGTTAAGTCGAGAAGATTTAATGACAATTATAAATTAACGCCATCTTGCAAAACACAGGCAAAAAACTTGAATCTTACGAAATTTAGCTAAAAATAAGATAGCCATGTAGGTAGTTTGATTATTGTTGTAAAGGACTTTTTTCGATTAGTTATAATAATAGGTGCATAATGCACAATTTCTAAGTAGGATTACCTACAAACAATGTGTACCTAATTAATTTGACTTCATTTAATGGGTTGTTAAATTTTGTCACTTCTCGAGTTGTGAAGTATTAAAGAAAACGATAAATAAGTACTCAAAATTACAATTGGCGTACCTAAGGGAAATTTTGGTGAAAATAAGTACCTAGGTCAATGATATTATATTAAAATATCATTGACCTAGGTAGCATTTTTAATCAATCAATTTCGATACTATCTTTACAAAGGACACCAAAAGCAGAACATTGTCATGTTAACATGAACACAACAACTACAAATGAAAAGTATATAGTGATTTCATGATAAACAAAAAAAAAACAACCGACTTCAAAAAACAAACAGAAAAAAAATGTGAAAAATAACTTTAATTTCGGAAGTCGGTGGCAAAAAACGAAAATTGAAAAGCAGACACCGACTTCCGAAATTAAAGGTTCGTTTCGTCGGTTGTTTTTTTATTTTTCACTTTTTGGTTGTGGTACCTACCTCACACAAATTCGTATACCGTTATCTGCTATCTAAATAACAGTGACGGAGTGAAATAATTATATCGTCTACATAGCAAAGTGGGAAAAATACGTAATTATTGAAGCTAACTCAAAAACTACCAACCTCACACAAATTCGTATACCGTTATCTGCTATGTAAATAACAGTGACGGAGTGAAATAATTATATCGTCTACATAGCAAAGTGGGGAAAAAAACGTAATTATTGAAGCCAACTCAAAAACTACGCAAGCAAAATTAATAAAATTTATATGGGACCACCTCTGAAGCATGACCTACCAAAAAAAAAAAGAATCATCAAAATCGATTCATAATTGGCGGAGTAATCGCGTAACATACATACAACAAAAAAAACATACAGACAAATTGAGAACCTCCTCCTTTTTGAAGAAGCCAATTGAAATTACGGGTCTCGAAATGTCAAGTCAAAATAAGCAAAAAATAACCACTCACCCCAAGTACACATAATATTATATGTATAGGTGTATCTCCTAGCGGCAACGGTTGTCTGAACACGAAGACTAAGGTAACACCAACTATTATGCCTATTAATGTATGGCACAGCAGATTCAGTGACACCTGGAACGTCCGCAAATGGTAGGACGCGCCAGACAAAGGTCCTGGACCAGGTCTCGATTGGACTCCGTTTTCAGTATCCATGATTCACAGTTTAAAAACTAGTACGTAGGTATCCAACTTCCACCTTGCGTTTCAGACTGTGAATGAAGGCATCAGGCGAAATATCGGCATGAAATAACTGTTGATAATTTTATCAGAAACTAACTATATGACTTGACTCTGCATGCCTATTTCTTTATTTTTCTGCTCCATGATTTTACATAATGTACCTATATTATTTCCATTTCATTCCAAATTTTGTACATAATAATAATCACATTCAGGTTGCAATCTGTCAAACTTGTCAAAAATGTTGCTAAATTGATTGTATTTTTGACAGATTGCGAATGAGAAGCGAATGCGAATGTTCTTAAAAATTACGGGAATTGGTCTCTGCTTTGGAATTAGATTTTCTTCAAAAAAAAAAGATAAGTAAGTATTAGATTTAAGGACAATAACAGAATAGGTACGTTATTTAGTTTTACGAACAAACGTAAGAAAGTTGAATTTTTGGTATTTTTATACGATATCTAAACCATTTTGCGTAAAGATAACGAATCATGAAAATCAATCTACTGATAAGATATTACTTACATGAATTATGGAAATTCCAAACATTATCGATATCAGTGAGTATACAGTTTTTCAGCCATTTTAGGTTGAATTGTGTACTTTACGGGCTAATTGTTGTAAAATACCTACTATGCCATAAAAAAATTACATAAGTATTTATTTATGTTTAATATATCAAGAACACATTTACCTAGGCGGACATAATGCCATACTTAGGCATTTTCTACAGTCAACCTTTGGGTGATTCAGAGTCTCGTAATTTATTCTTTAAAAGCTCACAATTGAACATACTTTGGTATCTAAACAATAAGCCTCTGAAATTATACTGTTGGAATCTTCTTAAATGCTATAAGAATGTTGGGTTTTGAGTTGCATTCGCCATTATTTTTCATAATTTGCAATAAGGACTAGGAAATGATAAAAAAAAATTACCATGGTCGATGATTTTGATCATTCAATTCACTATCCTCTTTATTATAATAATCCTTTGAATAATTAGTCGGCAATAGACTTTGTACTTCATTCAACGCGAAAACATAATCGGCTGTCCTGTCGCTTACAAATAATGATCAATTAATGTGCCGGTGTTGCGACGTGGGTATACGTAGACTTAGACTATCGACTGAGGAGTGAAACCCCAAACGGAAGCTACGGCTCTCAAAACGGTGAGGGAAAACATCGTAGAACCAAAAATTCAAAGACATGTGACATCTACCAACCCGCACTGGGCCCGCGTGGTATATTACAGCCGACTTCCTCTCGAAGAGAGGAGGTGTTCCAGCAGTGTACATTAGCAAGCGTACCATGACCACCATAGACACGGGTTTTGTCGACGGACGAATAGAGAACATGACAGATTGTGATTGTTTATCTGTCATTTTGTCTATTCTTCCGTCGACAAAACCCGTTTCTACGGTGGTCATGTGACGCGTGTAGGTCATTATTCTTTTCTGTATGAGCATTATTGGCTCGTAATACAGGCTTCTTCATTTTATACAGAGCAGAAATCGATGAACATTTTTTACTTCATATTTTCTTTTTGTCGACTGAGGTGAAAAACTAAAATACCATTTCGACTAGCTAGCAGGTCACTGACTGCGGTTACCGGTATCCGTTAAGTTAAACACTCTATGACTAATTAAAGACGTTAGAAGTAGATTAGATATCCCCCATCAAATAATATTAATTGACGGCAAGAGCACTTGTGCGAGATTGTAAACTAAGTAACTGTGGTAGGTGCTTGGCAGTAAGTAGGTAGGTATAACTACTCGGCTTTAATAATAGGTTATTGTACTATCAGTTATTATCAGGCATGGCTGCAGTCACGTCCATGAAGCTACGTTATCCAGATAATTACTATCCACTCATCGGTTTTAAGATAACAGGGTTTCCGGGTTCTCTTTAATCATGAATTATAGCTAAACCCTGTCTCAGTCAAAGCACTAAGCGAAATAAGAAAAATAATGATTATTATGATCTACAGTCTTTTTCAAAAGTATCTGATGAAATTGTAAACAAACCCGGGGGGGTTTGTTAACCCCTGTTCAGAGGCGTTAGTACGAGTTTCTTTTAACTATCTTCACTTTACGCATCGACCACGTTCGGCGCTCCGATTGGCCCTTCACCAGTGAAGGCCAGTGAAGGGCCAATCGGAGCGCCGAATGCGGTCGATGAGTAAAGTGAAGATAGTTAAAAGAAACTCGCACTAAGGCCTCAGGTTAAATTCTTACGCAATCACTCGCTGAATTACTAACACATTAGAAGGTTTCTACTTTATATCTCACCACTTATTACAGCATTGTTTGAATACCATTATTAAATAGTAGGTAATTGCAAAATCATCGACGAATGTAATGTTTGAAATTATTAACCTCGATTGTCTAGTAAAAAGCAAGGAGCACGTGGCTAAGTAATATAATAACAGGCGCACGGGTCGATCCATCAGTTAAGCTACGCTTGCCGGCGTTGAGCCGTGGATGGGTGACCATCTTTAGATACCAAGACTTCTAAGTACCTCGGAAAGCACGTTAAGCAGTTAGTAAGCGTCCCGGCTTTCATTCGTGGATCATTGGCAGAAATTACGGGTCGTAACCAGCCTTAACAAGGGATATCGTATTACCCCGCAGTTACTGGGTTGTAGGGGTCAGATAGGCAGTGGCTCTATGTGAAATACTGGTATTCAGCTGCATCCGGTTAGACTGGAAGCCGACTACAACATAAAAAAAAAGGCTAGACAGATTGATTGAGATTAGATTTAATCAGATTAGAATTACTTATTTAAATCAATTAGAGTTTGATCGACATTATTGATATAAATATCACTGCTAGTCTGCAAGTGGCTGGGTAAGGATATCAGCTAGTAGTTTTCTAATAGGTAAGATTTTGACGATGTAAACAGTGCACTCTCAATGGTAACGGATTGGTTTACGACAAATAACCTAGTTCTCAATGCCAAGAAAACGAAATGTGTAAAGTTTGCCTTACCGAATGTCAGAAATCTAGGACCCAACATCGTCTTAGATAAAGAGGTGCTTGAAACTGTAAACTCGGCAGTTTTTCTGGGGATAACAGTAGATGCCAAACTTCAGTGGGGCCCACATATATTATATCGAGCGTAGCGGGGAGGCTCAGTTCGGCCGCTTACGCCGTCAGAAAAGTAAGACAATACACTGACGTTGATACTGCTCGGCTAGTCTATTTTAGTTATTTTCATAGCGTTATGTCCTACGGTATTCTGCTGTGGGGTACAGCTGCTGATATTCAAAATATATTTGTCCTACAAAAACGAGCTGTTCGAGCAATTTACCAGCTAGGTGCCAGAGTTTCTCTGAGAGATTTTTTAAAGATATTGGTATTCTCACGGTGGCATCACAATTCATCTTCGCCAACATCTTATATATTAGGCAAAATATACACTTATACACTTAAAACAGTGATATTCACAATGTTAACACTAGGAATAAGGGCAAACTACGAGTTCCCTTTCACCGGCTTCATAAGGTTCATAACTCATTTGTTGGGCTTGGTATAACCTTTTATAACAAGCTACCCTCTCCTTTGCTAGATTTGCCTTATAATGCGTTTAAAGCTAAAGTAAAATGCAACCTTTGTTCAAAGGCTTACTACTCCATTAACGACTACTTAAATGATAACAGTAGTTGGTCGCTGTGATTAACTCAAGACAATGTTTATGTTCTTTCTCCAGAATTAGCTTACCCACTGACAGGTTATATGAGTTCATATAATTTTTTTATTATTTTTATTTGGACTGTACCTATAGTCAATTTTATTTTAATATTGATTTTAATTTAATTTATTGATGACTCATTACAATGTTTTCTATATGAGTTGTATCGCAATATGTGGTTAGCTAGCGACCTCGACAATGGATAATTATTATTTTTGCCTGAGCAACCGGCAGCAGGTTCGTCATGCTCCCTTAGATGTCACTGCTTGCGGTAGCGTCGGGGGTCGGGTTGTCTCCTTCCCTCAAATATGGCGAGGGGGGTAATGGCTGATCTTTGCGTTATGCTCGTGAACGGGTGCTGCTTGTGGTGACTGGTCGTCTTGCTGATCTCGGTTTTGTTAATGTTATTAGTAATTCATTTTTATTTATTTACTTCGATGGTCCTAGTTTATCATTTATAACTTCCAGTTGCAGCTATAAATAGCTATATGTAAGCGGGCACGCCCTTTGTGCCTGGAGGCTTTTATTTAGTTAATTTATGTTTATGTTTATATTTACTACTTATTTCTGCTTGAGTACATATAGTTCTCGTTTTTTTTTTTATATTATTCTTTTTTGAATTATATTTATGTTTTATGTTGCGTAATGTAAATGATTTTGCAAACTTTTGTATAGAATCAAATTTTTCTAACTGAACAGACAGCTGTGCTGCTGGGGAGTTTGTTGCGCCACTTCTTCTTCCCAGCTAAAGCACTAGGAAGTGGTGAAGGGTGGGCGTTTTGGGGGGACTGTCTTATGTAATTTTGACGTTCGAAAAGTGCTGATTCTCAGCCTAGTTTGAATAAATGACTTTTGATTTTGATTTTGATCTAGTAATTGATCAAATTGTGTATGAATGTCCGTGATTACTCGATACAAAATTAATTGAATCAACAGCAAAAATAAGTATTCACTAATTGAGAACCTTCAACATACTCCATCGTTCAAAGGAATTAGGAGTCACCTGAATCAACGACGTGCCTATTTACAGAGTTTCGTTTGAGTAGTGCGTAGTGTTTATGGTACCTACTAATAGGGGCCAGAAATAGCTTATTCAGCTTATAATGTTGCCACTGCAGGGACACAGGCCTCTTCTCTGTGAGATCCAGTGGGTCCAAAATCACGACTTGCGCTCGTTGCGGGTTTGGGGCTAGATATGCTCCTTCTTAAATACTGTTAGTTTTGGTGGTCATTGATCAGTTAGACCACAAGTTATCCTATAATATTTTGAGGAATATTCAGCTTTTAAAGCTGCTACAATATTGCCCATCAAACCGATATTAATTACATAATTCTATAGTCACCTTCAGCGTGGGAGGGCGACCTATATTAAACCGAGACCTCACAAGCTAAGTGTTTATTATATCACACCTACAGTATTAACACCGTGTGTGCTAGAAGTAATTGAATCCGTAATGGGACGATATTCTCTGCTAACATGACAATGTCATTTTATCATCATCTTCTAGGATGATAAAGTTATATTTGATTATAATTTAGTGCGCCAAATTCAATGAATTGCATTCTGTAAATGTCACTGCATTTAGATCGGCAGATTTGCTTTATAAAGGTTTCTGGAGCTCATAAAAACAATCGAATATAATATATTTTATTAATACCTAGTCCTAATAGCTTCAACAACACTATAGATTCTTTTACACATCGTGACCAAAGGATTAATGATCATAATAAAGGTGAAGATGCCGGTGAAGGCAATAACGCCGGAGGTCACTCGGTCGCTCGTCCAGGTTCTGAAGGAGTCCTTATTGTAGCCGTGGCAGAGGCAGCTGGAGGCAAGGGCGAAGGTGGTGATCCCCAAGACAATATGGGTCAGCTTGGAGACGGAGCTTGGAATGAACCTTTTCAAGGAATGAGCGAAGAGAGATGGTATCCCGGTGAATAGGCTCAATATCGTGAATATTACGGCGACCAATCCTGGAATTAGATAAATAACTGTGTTAGTGAACGTTCAGAAATATATTTATGATCTACATAATAGCTAGATGGTTTTTATACAAATTTCACTGATCGAATAGCAAAGTCAATGCGTAAGGTTGAACAACACTGGTTTAAGTAGTAGGTAGTATATACAACATTATTTGTTGCAATGACCCCTTTTCGGGTTTAGCATAAACAAAAAATAGTCTAGATCAATAAAGCTAAACAATTTAAATAATATTATCTAGTTTATGAAAACTATGATAAATAATGTCTTTAAAAAAAGTTAATCGATATTTCGCATCCTATTTAAAAGTGCCGAACTATAAGGAGTTCGTAATTTGAAGAAAATAGCCAAGAGTTTGATCAGAAATCTAAATGTTCATTCCAAAGGGTTGATTTGAATCCACGTTTAAGTCTGATTGAAAGATCAAGCGATGTGAAATATATGAGTTTTCTGAGTGTTGTACAACATGCACGCCTGTATAATATAAAGAAAGAGACATCAACCTACCAAGTCTGCCATGCGTTGTATTAAAATTGACATCTTTATACAGCATGATGATAATACTGCCAGTGATGGCCATAGTTGAGCCCAACAGCTGTAAGATCCAATGCGCTCGTCTTTTGTTGTTCTTTTGGAGACTTGAAGACCACGTGTTGTAGGGGCAGAGACTGAGGAACGCCTGTGACATCAGCAGTTGGTACTGGAATTAGAAATAGGGAGTTATATATGAACTTGCTTTTTTACCAATTATTAGTAAGTAACATAAACGTTAATCAGATTTAAAGATTGATTAAAAGGTTTAAGATCAAATTATAGTTTATTATTATCAAGTCTAGACTAAATTCATGACGTCAGATATAATTGCTGCTCATTATTTTTCTGGAATATTTTATTCGTCTTTAGACATAATAAACCTTGAAAGATAATCAGATGACTGTGATGGGTTCAGTCTAAGAAACAATTTATAGTATTTGATAATATCGGAGCAAGAAAAGGAGATGGAAAAATTCGTGAGAAATGAGAAAATTCTTCCATCACGATGTTGGAATTACCCATGCTGATAATATTATCAAACTGGAAATAAAATCATAAAATTATCGGACATGTGTTGTGGAAAGTACATTTGGTATCATAGTGATTACAAAATAATTTGGAGATGTGTTCATCAATTTATCAATACATAAGGTTGATAAGATGGTTGGCGTTCTAAGGTGTTATCGTTTCATGTGAGTTTAATAACACAACTGAATGATTGTGGCCTAATTTAACATGCAGAAGAAGAATAACTTACGCCAGGTACACAAAGCAGGATATGAAGCATAATTATGTTATCTGGAGCAGACGTAGCATTGAACTCCTTGACAACTGCGAAGAGTAGTGGTATCGCTATCATTACTCCCAGCAGAAGGTGAATCAACACATTGTATGATGAGAGAATGGTTTTAATAAAACTATTTTCTTCATAGCTAAACATTGAGGACACCATTTTGAGTGTTCTACGACACAAGTTTTCAAAGGAAATAAATAGAAATATATCACAGTTATTTTGAAAATATCTACATAACACAGTTTTTTTATATCACAGTCTACAGTTAGTTTGAAAGTAGAGAGTTATTATTTCAAAACATTTTTCTGTTTGCGCGCGCGCCTCTGTCGTTCCTGGTGAAGTGCCAGTAAAGTTAATCGTAGATTATATTTGATAACCAGCATGAAAATATTAACGAAAGATTACTTTTATCAAGATATTCCGATTAAAATATTATGAAAGATATAAAAAAAAATAATAGGTAAGTAGGTATGTATCAGGTTTTTTGCTACTGAATAGTTTTTCTGCTATTCAATCTTGTTTTCCTTCTGTTAAATCTATAGTTTGTATCTGGAGAAATTTAACGCTACGACATAATCTATTATAATTCATAGCATCTGACCTGATTAGATATATCATCAAACATTATGTATCACTGAGATTACTGCTGATTAGTGCTTGTTGAGCAATAAACTGCTGTCCATTGATTGCAGATATAAAATGGCGAGAATCTATCGCAAACACATAAATATAGGTGAATCTAATCCAATAGCACATTTTGAGTGGTCAGTAATGTGTACCTACCGTCATGTAAAGTCTCTATTACTAATTATAAAGCTGAGAAGTTTGTTAATTGTTTGTTTGAACGCGCTAATCTTATTATTAAAAGATCAGCGCGTTTATAGGCTCTTACATACTGGCGCGAATAGTCGCGCGACGCGATGCCGCCGCATTGTTCGCCGTGAAGTTTTCTCAGAAATTGTTTTGGTAAAATTCGCGTTTTGGTAAAAGAGCATTATTGCGCGGGCGGGCGATGCGATGCGACGGGGTGCGACGGGTGAACAAGAAATTTTTCGCGGAATAATTCGCGGGCAGAACCTAGTTACACTGTTCTAAAAAGTTTTTTTTTTGTGTTTATTCAGCTCTGGAAGTTATTATGCGATTACAAAATTTCATTCACAAGTAGAAAGCTACACTACTGCCTTGAGCCATAGGATACATAATCGCGCGAATGTTTTAACATAAAACATTGTGGGGTTTATTTATAAACGTTACTTAAAGTTAAGTAATGATTAGCGACTGTTCAACAATACATTTTTGACGTTTGAACGTCACTAAACTTTTTTATATGAACCCCTATAAGTTTTATGTTGAAACAAACGCACGAAGTCGCGGGCAGAAGCTAGTATGGGATAATTCTAATTACTGGGGTGAATAACAAGATATTTGATGATTAATTAATACAACAGTTAAAGGAAAAAAATATTGCTCAAATTATGACTAAAGTATTTTAGTCATCAGTTCTTGTTGTAAAAAGTAAGTATAGGAATACCGATCTCGAATCGAATCGTGCCAGTATGTAAGAGCATTATTGCGCGGGCGGGCGATGCGATGCGACGGGGTGCGTAAAAAGTAAGTACCAGTAAAGTTAGTAAAGTAATACCTCAAACATGCAATTCAGCCTAGATGCTTTTTTTTGTGTCTCGGAAATTTTCAAATAATTTTTCCCACTCTGAGCCTAGATGACCAGAGGCCCTAGTGTGAGTTTCTTTTAACTATCTTGACTTTACGCATCAACCGCGTTCGGCGCTCCGATTGTCCCTACCACTGGTGAAGGGCCAATCGGAGTGCCGAACGCGGTCGATGCGTAAAGTCGAGATGGTTAAAACAAACTCACACTAGGGCCTTTATACTTCCAAGATAAAGAAACCTAAGGCCACAAGGCCTAATAAGGCGTGCTAAACACTTTTTCGACTCGGCATAGCTAGGCGGTATAAAATCAACTACATGCCAATTTAGCTAAGGTAGATGCCGAACGGATTTTGCCGATCGGTACGAGACGAAAGAAATCCGAATATATGTAGTAATTGCTTCGGGTCGGCTTTTTTGGATTGAGGATCGATCAAATAGTTACGTACTATTAATATCTTTCACGTTGAGTAAGGTTTGAAAGCTCCATTGAAATGCAGGTCAAGTGTGGTTTACATATTTAACGCTCACTGTTTTGGTTCTAAGTAATGGGGTGTAAGCCCGTTCAAGTGAGGGTCAGGACAGTAGCGGTACTGTAGCAATGGAAGATACAATTTTTATATTTATTTGATCTGTTTTTTTTTTCAAAACAAACGACCTAATAAAAATTAAATGTAGTGTCTGTGCGCACATGATTTCTATCACCATGATTCCGCCCTCGCTTTCTCATATCCTTTACATCTGCTTAGTATCTGAAATTGAGAGTCATTAGAAGGGAAGGTCCTATTGGCTATGTAAATTAAGGGCGGGTAGGAAGCAAAATTGCCTGTCTTCAATTTGATTTTTCATGAAATTGATAAGACTCAGGTGTAAAATAAAAATAGTATGAGTAACTACATGATATTTCCAAACTTTTTGTGGAACAGAAACACAAAATATTAAAATTTTCTCGATAAAAAAATATCACGAAGTTACCTCTAATTTTCACGTATTTTCGATTTGTACTTAAAATGCTAATGCCTATTATCATAAAAATTAGATGATTATATGTATTAAAACAAGGCAAAAAAAATTGTATAGGCTTTTTTTTTTATTCCTTTTATTTTTGGTTTTATTACGAATCAAAGCTTGTAGGACTTACGACGTTCTTAGTTCGTGGAAGAAGCCATCTTCCGTCGCACATTACGGGAACTTCAAGCATATTTTTGTTTCACAAATCAGTCGGCGTCGCTCTGTTGAGACGAGAGGACTGCGCTCAAATTTTTAGCTGCGCTGAGATATTATTTATTTTTGTAAATAATATTTTCGTAATTTATCACATTCCACAAAAGAAACTGAGACATAGAAAACATGAAAAAAACACTAAAACCACTTCCAAAACGAATATTACAAGTGTTATTGATTGATAAATAAATAAATACCGAGTCTAAATAAACATAAAATTCAATGTTGATATTTGAAAACTCAAGATGACATACATTTTATTTGACAGATTTTTGACTGGTATAGTAGCACGGAGTATAGAAAGAAGTAGGTACAACTAGCGCCATTGCTCTGTATTGCGGTGAATTTTCTTGCGGAGAAAATTTACAACATAGCCAACGAGCCCATTCCACGTTCATTTGAAAGTTCGCACTGGAGATTAAATCTTATTGCGATTTACTCAGGATCCAAATTCGTTTACTCCCACTTTTTTTGACAAACTTCTTGTAAGGTGACCCTTAGACGAACAATTGGAGCGACTGACCGCCCCGAAATAAAACTTGTTTAGAATAATACCTTTATTCTTCGGTTATTGGTATAACGAACGAACTCGAACAGATTCCGTATGACTCCGGATTTTTAATTTGTCTGTCCGTGAAGTCTTGTTTATATATCTTTAGTTTACTTTTTTGTCGTAGTTGGGTTTTAGTTTTTACCTGACTACGGCGAAGCAAAAAGGAGGGTTATAATTTTGACCGGTTTCTATGTATTTATCTATGTCTGTTCCCACATATTATCTTCTAAAAGACTCATCACAATTTGACAAATGAGGTATAGTTGGAAGCTTCTAGATCGTCCGCTGGTTATAGGCTATATGAAGACACATTAAATTGAAAATGGCGCCCTCTAGGTGACATATCATGAACAACAAATAATATTTTTTAATCATACCATGTTGGGTATCAAATGAAAGGTTTTAATTAGCACATTTCAAAAATATATATTATAACCCCAAAAAAAAGCAGCGACAATCAAGACGTATATTGCCATATGTTTATGTTAACGCGTGGGATGATAACTGCCGCTTCACGCGCCGCCGCACCGTAAACAGAAAAAACGTCAGACGCGCCGCGTGACGCCACACGGGACGCGACGCGCCACGCCCCGCGTCTCCGTAAATGAGCTAACGCTAAAGCTACAATTTCAACAGTTACAAAAAGTGACCATACTTAACTTTCTACAAAGGGACTAGTTATAACAAGCGCCCGAGACGCGCATTTTGTACGCTGCGTTTCGGGCGTTCAATAAAATTGTATGAATTCCTATGTAACGAATTATATCAAGCGCTGCAGTCTAAGCGAGCGCTCATGCCGGGCGCCGTTAGGCCTGCACATGTCGCAACTTACCACTCTCAACTTGCATCTCCGTTGTGCAATTTACAAATAAGACTGGGAGAAGGTATGCCGCGGGCATTGCTGCTGCGTGCGCCGCCGTGATGAAACGCCGCGTGTGACGCGGCTATGCCATTCGCGGGCTCCGCCGCAAAAAACGCTCCATTTCAAACAAACGCGTGTAAAATTGCGTCTCCGTAAACGCACTCATACAACGCTATATGTTTGAATTCAGTGCGAGCCGCGCCGCCCAAAGCCACGCGCGACTCCTCGCGTCTCCGTAAATGAAGCCTAACCGTGCCCTTGACGCTTGGACGCGAGTTTCTTTTTCACTATTTTTCCTTGTCATTTTCGCCGCATTAGTAATAAACTTAAAAGAAACACGATTCAAAAGTTACAACAAAATGTGGATATCTTGTTGCGTTTGACGAGCGTCCAAAACGCGCCGGGCGCGCGCCCAAAACACAGCGCAGGTACTGAGCGCGTACCTCGGGCCCTTGTTATAATTAGTCCCTTTGGTACTTTGGCACCCATTTACATAGATGAATAGATGTCAATTCTTTTAGTGGTGAAGCCGACAATCCTATATTTATTTCTTTTGTACAGAACTCGGCCTCTTTTTCACATGTTTCAAATGTTTTCGAAGCGGATTGTTCGCGTTTGGCGCAGGAAAGGTTTTCATGACACATGCCATATTCGTTGCACAATACAGTGCAAAATTCATTATACGAATATTATTTTTTACTTGGGTATCACTTTGCACGTTCCTCCAAAGAGAGAAATCCACGATATAGCATTATATTTATTACTTGGTAACACAGTTTTCCACAAAGACGTCATTAGGTACAAATTGTACAAGGTCCTAAATAAAATTTGGTAACATTTAAATTTGAACTTTTTCACGTCAACATTGAGTTTCTAGTTCCAAAACATGAACATGATCTATAGTTCTGAATTCAAGCTTAGCGTATCGTATAAGCAAAATAAACTACAGAAGATTGAAATTTGAATTCTATAAACGCCAGACGAAAAGTTTCTGCTGGCGGGAAGGCATTGTGTTTTGTTTTCGTCGTGTTTAATGAGAGGGGTAGGTAAGGGTTGCGCGGGTGAAATATGAATTTTTGCTGTCAAACTACTCCCCTTAATGTTCTGGCCATTGCTGTGTATATAAGGGCTTATAAAGTGAAGTAGGTTACAAGATATTTGTCTCAATTGGGGAAGTAAAACGTACATTTGTACCTACAAATAAACTACCTCAGTTACTAACTTGGAGTCCAAATTGGCAATTTTATTATCAGCCTAGTATTTTTACCAAGTTGATATCCGCAAATAAGATTTTAGTAAGATTGACCGATTTTCGAATGCAACTTAAATAATAATGCTTGACCCATTACATTGAAGGTCCAAAACATTAGCTTGACGTAATCCAAAATACAAAGATCTTATTAATATGTTACACGCGCAAATATAAAGGTGTGCACACATTACAATTTACTGCACGCGTAATACCGGCCAATATTCGTGTTTGCGAATGTTTTCCATAATGAAATGACGCACGTTCTCCGGCAAGGTCCAGTCAGGTCTATATAATAAACCGGCATCGGTCAGCACAATTAAGGGGTCCCATTTGGACCTTTGCTAATGGAATTAAATCCAATTAGATTTTAGGGTTACGAGGTGAAGTTTGCCGACGGTAAACAAATGGCTTTCTATTAGGGTCTACACCTGCTGTTTGGGGCTATTTGTCCACAGACAAATGTTGCTGTTCGGCATGGCGGTTTTTGCCATTAATTAGTTTTATCTTAATCGATGCTCGTCTACTGCTTATTGTCTTCGATATTACTTATATTAATTTGGTTCGATATTTCATTGCTCTGGAAACGATCGTGTCAGGTTACAAATGCTAAATAATTTTCTTCCCAAGCTTAAGTTATGATGACTGTCAGACATAATTCTCAATTTCCTTCGAAATACAGCGTCAGTTTCATGTACAATGATGAACTACGGGCTTTAGAACGCAAGTGTTCAAAAGTTAATAAAACGTATTTGGACGTTATAGACTGAATCCCAACTTCAACTAAAGTTACAATCTAGTTTTCCAAGTTTCCTACTATTCTCTTGTTGGATTAAGACAGAGGTCCGAGCGAAGTAGTTAAATATACAAATGTAGAACATACGTGTTACACATACTAACTTTTTCCTCCATTTAATGAGTTGGTAGCCGTATGGTGCTGACGACTGTAGACACATCGTTCCGTAGTTTGCGAACATCGCCAACATATCGTTATGACGCTCGCAACTTTTTCTCAACACAAACATGACTGGATAAAATCAATCAGAATCCATCTCACGAGTATCTGAGATCAAACACGCCAAGTGTTCCGAACTTGTTTGGCTTAGAGCGTGCTGGTTGCAGCATATTCGATAAAATCCATGAAAGTTCCGTAGCGAGAACATTTTCTCTTGCTACAAGGTTTCTTGCTACGTGCGGTTTTCGATCAAAGTTTTCCGTTTCATCGTCTACAGACAAGTGGGAGTTTACGAGCGTAGGCATCTCTCCGCAAAATGCCATGTCTGGGAATACGACAATTTGTGATTTACGGACATTTTTATGTTAAATTTTGCACAGATTTTTAGGTTGAAATAAAACAGTTGACCATTCCAAAGGTTATTTTAGATGTATGATTGCTGTTTTCTCTCCTGGACTATATTTCAAATTAGAATGAAAATATTTTTTACATTTTATTAAAGCTTTTTGAATCATATTTTTTGATCTGAGAAATTAAAGGATTTGAGTAATAAAAGTAAAAGAGCAAATTCGTGAATTCTTTAATCTTGTATGAGCACTTTTTAAATGAACCTTTTTAAATAATTTTATGAGTAATTTGATCTAGAATAATTAATGCGGACTTTTAAGACATTTCGATCAACGCACTGTAAACGCTGAACCATTAACATTTATATATCTGCAAATCTCATAGTCACTCCCAGCACCATTAGCTACAGTTGCAGCACTGTGTGCCTACTTCCGGCCATTACACGAGCAAACAGTTATAAACACACAAGTAATTTACGTTCAGAATTCCCCTGATCCAAGGCGAAAAATTCAATAACATAGAGACATTTGTTAGCGCAACCGGGCTGGCTTTCATTTGGTGTCTCCCCTAGGCACTTAAGTTTACATTAAACCTGTCCAAGCGCGAAATTGATCTTTTAGTGAGGGGATCCCTCAACGAAAATATAAATTGCCACGCGATCCTATTGATATTAGGTACGCTCCAATGTTGAATTTTGGACGCGAAAGTATTTGTACTTCGCATGATTGTCCTAAGTGTGGGGAACGACAATGGTCACTGCCTCACTGGTAAAGGAAAATATATTGTCAAGCGAGAGTTATTAGGGAACTGAGGGAAATTGGTTTTTCGTGGTCATTGGACTGATAATCCAGCGCAAGTAAATATTATTTATTGCCACGTTTACCTTAAATAAAGATTTGGCTTTGTTTCTTTTCGGACTTATTTTATCATC
The DNA here is from genome assembly GCA_947363905.1 of Lithophane semibrunnea. Taxonomy (NCBI): domain Eukaryota; kingdom Metazoa; phylum Arthropoda; class Insecta; order Lepidoptera; family Noctuidae; genus Lithophane; species Lithophane semibrunnea. The sequence goes on from OX376198.1 coordinate 10,027,329, forward strand.
CAAGTAAAATCAATCCAAGAAAATATGCATTATGCAGCTTAGTTAAAGATTATTGAAATACTGATGTTATTTGACGTTACAAATACAACTGCAAATAAGAAAAACAATTTTATAAAAATAATTTTATTCTAGTACCGGCAATAGGAAACTGGCCTGGGTAAAAAAAAATCTATTTAGTCCGTCAGTCAGATATTAAAAAAATATAACACACGTATTTAAAAAAAAAAAAAATTGATAAAATGCATTAAAGTTGGTAAGTGAGGGCTCTTTTGAATAAGTAAAAAAGAAAAATACGTTTCCAATATTTTCTATTATTGTAACTGACGGCCAAAAAAAATTTTTTGGTCATCATCCCTATTCAATGTGCATAAACTACCCACTTGCATTACTCATTACTATACAATGGGCAATGTACTCTGTAACTTCCAACCTTTAAGTAAGAAGCATGTACGATACGATACCTACTTAATTAATAACAAACGTAGGCACACACGTACGTAGGTAAGCCGCAGAATAATGAGGTTTTTAATTAACAACCTACATCGATATAAATAGCAGGCATAAAGTATCCATCGCAGATTTACGCTTGAAAATTTTAAAGTAAATCTCCAGCGGCATGAAGTAGGTAAGAGGTGAAATATTTCGATTTCCTTAAATGTATGAAGGTAGAGCTTTAGGCGCGCCCCTGATGCTGAATTACAGGAAGCGCGAAAGTGTGGAGCGAAGGAAACTTATGTATGTATGCGTGAATTATTAGGGTGTTGTAAGGTGTGAGCAAACTTTTGATGTAGGATTTACTTACATTTTATGAGAATTTTCTTATTTATTATTCCAGCAGATTTTATTTTTTCACGCTGAAGAGGACTTTGCGTCATTGTTTTTGATAAGTTATTGAATAGTATAATTAGAAAAATACATTCATTATGTACGCATAGAATAATTCAACATAAAATATTTTGTCGACGTAATTATTTTAATAAGCCTTACGAGATTATCACAATAATTATGGTCTTGTTCAACAATAGAGTCTGCAAAAGTAAAAATAAAAAAACTAAGTAATTTCATAATACAATCTCATCCATTCTCGTCTGACATCTTTGGCTACCCCACAAATCTGAGCAGGAGGAGTGGGACGTAATCAAGGATTAATTTTCTACTTGGATTATTTTCAATCCACCTTCGTATGTGCGCTTTGGATGTGTCTTCAATTTAAAGGGCTCCTCAGCTCCCTTTATAATTTGAGACGTCATGTATCTAGGTCGTGAACTTCGAAAGTGACTCGAATTACAACAAGTCTGTGACTTTAAAAGCACTGAAGAGACCCTAATAACTTCTTTTTGGTCTATAATACGCCTGCCATCTTTCATTACAACGTCTTCGCATACGTTCTAAACCATGATTTATTTACATAATATAATCATGAATGAAATACTTACAGCACTCTTGTGACAAGCCTCATGTAATGTTATTTCTATATTTTAATTAGCGTATGAACTTTCCTGTAATGGGAAATGGCTTTGAAATTACACTGTAATGATGCGTGTACCTACTGAAAATGTGGAATTTATATTCTCTCTGCACATGGGTATGTTTTGATGATGAAGGTTCTTTCATTTCTTATCGTGTATGGGGAGATTTATGATGGCGTTAAAATAAAATACAATTTCATCTCCGTTTCGGCCTCGCGAGGAGGAGAATTAGAAAAATCTACATAATAATATAATACCGGTTCTCATATTCAATGGGCATACATTACCGGCATGATGACACTTATTACGTTTGTAAAGAGATCTAAATCGTGGCTAGACGTGTTATGAATTTTTTTGATAAAATACCTCCAACTTAACTGCACGTTAGATACTTTTAATAAGAAACCGAAACCTGTTATTTACGACCTACTTTATTAATTGAAGGCCAGTAATTCTGATTTTTTATTAACTTTAGAGGTTTAAAAAATGATTTATTTACAGAAAGTTGGTTATGAAAATAATACTTAATTACTTTTCACAAGACAAGTTAATCTGTACTTGGTCGAGAAAATGAAAATCAATTTGACTTAATTTAATTTGTTCATTTAAAACAAAATAGGGATGGGATAAAACACGAAAAAACAGTATTTATTACGAAATTCGAATATTTTACTCGAGAATATGTTTCTCGAATGGTACTCGATCGACTTGGTTCTTTAACGGCTTTTAATTTATAAACTCGAGTTAAGTGAAGCTACCGGGACTACGTTAACCAGAAGCGGATATTATGAAATTTATTGCCAGTGGAAAATAAACGGTGTTTTATCGTGCCCCGACAATTTCCCATCGTCATTTAATTTAGTTTGGAATTTAGCATCAATTCGTTAAATTGTAATTGCTTTGAATTAGTGGTTCTGTATTAGCTTGTCGTTAACATCGTAATAAAGTAAAGAGTTTGAGTGTTTAGATAAACTAAGCGAGCAAACCGGCAATGTGTGTGTATCGTACATATCAGTAAAATGCGATCTATCACTAGAAAAGCGAGATGCATTGCCGGCGGACATCCGAAAAGTATTTCCGGGCCGTCTGTACGAGTACCTACTGTACCTATATTGAGCCATGAATGTTAATGAACGGGCCATATTCGAGTGTCGAATGATTACAAAAACGAATTTCGAATTCTAAGCCAAAAATGACGTCATTGCTTAAAAACAATGGCTGAAAGCCATTGTTTTTATGGTTAATGGTGGTCATTTGAATTTAGAAAAGGGTATTTCAGGTCCGTATTCTAGAACAATGCTCAAACATCAATCTTAATTAAAAATAAAATTTGAACATACATATAAGTAGAGATTATGTGAAATCTCGCTTCTAAGGAATATAATAGTAATAAATTACGCGTCATTATTGGCAAACAACAGGCGTTAGTTTTAACCATTCACGGTCAGAAAGTCATTAGGAATCGAGCATAATCGAACGAACGCAAGTCATGATGGATAGTAACAGCGCCTAGCCTCCACTCCTTCCTAGTTCAGTTCCAATTGGAAAGATGGCGCTTGTCGGTCTCTCTAGGAAACACTTTACTGAGCTTGAATTAATGGCGATACCGTTGATTTCCTACCGTATTTGTACTAAGGATATTAATAAATCTATATCACATACTTAATTAAAATGAACTGGATAAAGTAACGGGAATTTATCTATTTAAGGTGTATGCTCTCGTGTTTCATTCCATGGAATACTTATTAAGTACCTAGTGGTAAATTTTTTCAATAGGTTAATCTGCTATCAGTCTATTAGAATTTTATATTTATTCAGTTCATTTGCCCGCAGAACATTTAAGGATAAGCTCGATGTTTATCTTTGAAAATTTATGCATAAAGCGTGTGAGTAATTACTCTGAAGTGGCAAGCTCTTTTAGTTCTTTATGATATTAATCTATTTTTTTACGTTGAATGATGCAGTCGCTTAATAGCGCTATGTCATCATCAGTGGGCGGTGGATGGATGAGCGTTAAGGTTCGTCCTGATTGGCTGGACCATAGTCGGTTCAAAAAGCATCTGATGCAAATGTAAACAATGTATCTGGGAATGCCAATTTGTAGTGCCACGCACAAATTGAGTGCTTTGATTTGATTAAATTTGAATACTTGAACGCGAAATACTAATTTTAAACCACTTAAGTATACGTTTTGCATCTGACTATTGAGGTTGATTTTATAACCTCAATTTTCGGCAATGATTCTTTAATTTCAATTTGATAATTTAATGTTATTCAAACAATAATTATTAGATTAACTGGAAAAAGATGAAACCTTCAAAGTCAAAGTCAAAGTCAAAATAATTTATTTCAAATAGGCACATATAAGGCACTTTTGATCGTCAAAACAAAAAAATAGAACTGATTCTAGTTGCCCCTTCCAAAAGGTAGTTTTTGTATGGAGAAGAATGGGCAAGAAACTCCATCCTTACTCTTTTAAAAATGTTTTACAATATTTTGTATACATGAATTATATAATTATAAAAGTAGACGAATGTGTTACTAATTCCCTTAAGTGAGGGAACTGCATAAGACTATAATCTGAACAGGGTTTGGTTACACTTTCATCAGATACTTTTGGAAGAGATCATAGTTGTTTTGCGAAGTTACTAGCTATGCCCATGGCTCCGTTCGTGTAGAGAATATTGGAGATTTGAGTATAAAGTCGGCCAGATTCACTACTAGATGCGAGTGTCAAGAAACAACCGGTCATCTGCTATTGTTTAATGGCGTTTTCAAGATCAATTTGGCAATAACCACGATCCTTGACTATCCTTTTCATAAACTGATGTGAACAAGGTCACTGCAAGATGGAGCCGCATTTCCAGTGAGGCATGACTTTTATTTTTGGCGAAGAAAATATTGTGTTTATATTGTGTGTACATATGACATGTGTGGAGCTCGTGGCTACGTAATAACAGCCGCACGGGTCGATCGATCAGGTTAAGCTACGCTTGCCGGGGTTGGTCCGTGGATGGGTGACCATCTTTACATACCGAGACTCCTCCGTGCCTCAGAAAGCACGATAAGCCGTTGGTCCCGGCTGTCATTTGTGGATCTTTGACAGTCGTTACGGGTCGTCACAAGCCCGAAATAAACATATATTTTTTATTTATTTCTTTTCTTCCAATAAAGCCGCTCTTCTCTTCACTCTTGCATCTTCTAATGTTGTATAGGTAAGTATACAGAAACCAATAAGGGTCTACTCTTGACTATTCAACTATACGAAAACTCAATTTACTACGGTTGCGGAGAACAGAGCAGTTTCGTCCCTTAAAAGCAGATATTGGCCATATTAAGGTAACCAGGTTAGTCTGCAGCCGTTGGCAAACGGATTAACAAGGGAATGGCAATTTAAAAAGGATAGAAGAAGTTTTGTTTAAACTATAAACAAAAGTGGTTTATTGCGAAGAATAGAAATGGGATAGCCTAGTTTTCATGTATTCGTGGAAAAGTTGTCGTTAAAGAAGGTTATGGGATTGCGAACAGCACCATCTTTCTTCAAATAACAAGAAACCGCCATCACCCAGTGAAGAAAGAAACATTCATTCAAAGTAAGAAAGAAAAATTGTCATGATAACTATGTATTTCATGACAATTTTTCTTTCTTTGTTTCCTCATAAACGTTCATTGTGGCGATCCTTTTCAGCCATGGATGCTTTTACGATAATGATGACACCATAAACATAAGCTTCCATTGAATACCAAGCAGAATGTTAGTATTCATTTATTCTCCCCACTACTTTCTCTTATTCACTCCTTACGATCCAATATCTACAGTTAGTTTTTAATAGTTTATTTAGCACGTACGAAAAGTAAGTGAAATGTATTCATGGCTTCGAGAACGTCCTTGTATCCTTTGAGTCAATATTGGAGACACGCGTCTCCCAAGCGAGGGAATTTAAATTGCAAATGGTCCCCCTGAAACATTGAATTGGGAATATTATAAAAATATATGGCGAATTTGTTTCACGTACTGGGTAACGTTCAAGTGTCATTATGTTTGATTTATTGGGAATTTTCGTATTTTCGTGAAGACAAAAAGGCAATTCTGGATGTTTCTGAAGTAGAATAACCCTTCTTCTTGATAATAATATACCAGCTGGGCTTTTGAAATACATACACACACATACACTTACATAAACTGGCCTTATTCCCATGGGGGTAGGCAGAAACCACAGAACGTCATCAGCTATTCTTACCTCCTTTGCTTAGTTTAAATACATGTACATACAGTACCACACAACGGTGAAAAGATCTTTACGCAAAGGTAATAACTTCTAAAGTCATATAACCAAATACATTCATAAAATTGAAATGAATGAATGCTTTTCTATGCTACATCCTCAGACCAAATAATTTGGTCTGAGGCTACGTCTAAGTTGTGTACCTACTAAGCACCCACTCTGTGCTTTGAAATCTGGGGTTTCAGTATTTCATTGTCTAAACTTTAGAAGACTAGAGCTAGGTTGTTTCTAACTATAAATCAACCTGGCTTTGGTTCTCACATTGGTATCTAAAGCAGAACTTAGCTGCTCGTCAATTCTGAAAAAGAAGCTAAACGTAGGTAGGTAAGCACTTAGCAGCAACTTCGTGACTCGAACTAACAACTGACAGAATGTAATAGAATTACTCCACATAAAAGATAAAATCATTACTCATACAAATAAGGCAAGTAAAATACGAGTTCATATCTATTACAAGATCAAATTGTCTGTCACCACCCTGTACCTACTCTGTAACTACACTATAAAACTGTATAAGCTTATTCGCACTTAAAGTTAGTCTTTGTATTTTCGTAACATTCAACTTGGCTATAAAATTATAACTTGCAGACGGGTCGACAGTTGGGACTGGCTCTTGGATCTAGCTGAACGCTGGTCAGACGGAAACTTCAAAATTAATTTCGAAGTTTGATCGAAAAATGTTTTGCTCTGTCGTCAAAGTGAGTCGGCGATGTGGACCTATGCTACTGGGAAACGGGGATCGAGTGAGGTGATGTTAAAAACTTCGCCTGATGAGTTTTTGTTTTAAATTGTGTTAAACGAGTTCTGGTTTTCCCCTTTGAAAAATGCGAGTCTGATAGAGAAATGTCGTCATCGAAAGACTAAATTATTAATGATTCTAAATAATTTTCAAGTCAAAATGTGACAATGAATAATGATTCCTTATCACTTCAAATCTTTACCAAATCCGAGACATTAAAAATTACCGCTGTCATATTCCGCAAAGTTCATGAGACGTCTGTCGAAAATACCTCTAGATACACGTCATCGAAATATAATCAAACAATACCCACTCAGCTCGTCTGGAGCCGTGTCATTGATGGACGGTGTAGATTTAATAGATGATTTTTCTAACATTTCAAACAATGAGGCTCGTATCATTAATCTCTGGACTACCGGTAACGGGCCGTACTGCGGACAATGATAGCTAACTACCTACCGATGCTATCGGATTAGATGGAACTAATCGATTTACTGGTCCCCGGTTGGCTTTCATTAAAACTATTGGGTCAAGATGTGGTTATGATGATAAGTGTTTTGCGCCAGTTAACCTATTACTGTTATGTCGGGGAGCCAAAACAAATAGTAACTAATACTCTATCAATTAACCCGACGATACCATCTCCCGTATTGTAAGATGCAGTTCAATTACAGCTTGTAAGTAAACTTGTTCGCGGCGGATTGGTGTTGGATTTTCACACGGTGTAAAACATAAGATCGAGATTACGATGGTGAATTAACAAAGGATATGTTTAATTCAATCATGATCTCTTAGTTGCTTTTAACATAGAATAAAATATTAACGGAAGCTATAAGACTGCTCATAAAAATGCGTTTTTATTGGTAGGATTGCCGGAAGCATATTTAATAGAACAGGTAATACAAATTAATTGATCGCTCGACGGCGTCCTGGCAAAGTTTCGTCCTGCCGGTAGCTTTAATAATACTAGATTATTATCCCCTGTCTAAATAGAATAAACTAGCAGAAGTTATCGCGAGCGAAAAGCGTATAAAAGCAAACACGGTTACTTAACACGGTGCACATAAATAAAACTAAGATATTTAATTGGTAGTACCGTCCGCTCAAAGCTTGTATTGTTGCTATCAAATTGTAAATACGAGCGTTTGCTAAATTGCCACAAAGCCGACGTTTGCGGATACACGTGTGTGATGGAAATCTCGTGTCAACATTGTATTTTGGTTTGCCTTTATTGTGGTATGATTTACATAGTAGGAAGTCAGACCTAAAATTTTTGGCAAGTACTCCTATTGGCATAGAGTCAATAGAGTTTTAACCTACTCGTGTAAATGAATAAATCAATAACCCCAATAAATTAGGAATTATTAGAATTAGGCCAGGATATTTACGAGCGTATTGTGGTAAGTCAGATCGGGTAGTACGACTGTGACATATAGATACGAGTTTACAACCGGTTTAACTGTGGCTCTCGAGATGCTCGCACCATGATATCTTTGCAAGAGTCGGAATGGCTCCAAGGAATTCTTTCCGATATTTAGAGGTACCAACAGAGGAGATAGTGACACGCAAGCCAAGGTAGGCATCGATGTGCGCCGGATTGAATTTTAAGCAACAACATTTGCGTTTAGCGAGGTCCTTATAAATTAATAGTTGGGGATTACAATGAAATTGATACTTGTTTCAAACTTCGCAGGGGAATTTAAGTTTTTTAAATCTGTCGTAGATTTCTAAAACATTTCAGTGACGCTAATTTATAAAGTAAACAGTGCTTATCTGTGTTGCCCTCATGAAAATTCCCTTTACTGAAGCTCCCACATTCGGAATTAGAACAGACAAACAAACTGTTAAACACATTATACAAAGTTACACGTTAGGCGGCAGTTTCACGACCTGGTTGCATAGCAAATTATAAACTACATACATAAATCTGCTAGGTATAGGTACTATTACCTAGACGATAAGTATGTACTTATATGATGATGCACATCCCAGTGCATACTCGTTAATCGTAGGACTACGATCTGCTGCCGTCATGCGGAAGCACATCTTTGATCTCGGCACTAATCAATTGGTATCGATATCTCGATGTTCGACAATCGAGTCAAATCGAAAGCGATTCAACCCACGCGCTGCCTGTCTTATTCTATTAACGAAGGATTGTGATTAAAGTTCTTTATGAAGCGCCCACGCCATGTCGTTTTTATTGTTTGTTTACAAAGTGAATGCGGTCCTATGAATGTCCATTTATCAAATATATAATAAAGCAAGATCTGACTGTACTGAATTTACTTCGCACATAACTTGCGAGTTTGTTTAAAGATATATTTACGGCATGATTATTCATTTTTGAGCAAACTGCAGCTTTGTAACTACAGCCAAAACTTAAAATATCGAGAGCTTGCAAGTACAACGGCGATGCGCTATCGCAAAAATAAAATATGTACATTATATCATCCGCAAAGCGTCCTCAATTAACACAAAATATCCAACTGACTCCGCGACTGAATCACGAAACTCATAAATAAACCACGTATAGTGAATATCGATGCAAAGTCAATTCGTGACCGTTAATGTGAATTTGAAAGTCGAACATAACTCGAACGGTTAACCGGGGACCATTAAACACTGATATAATAATGTCGAAATTATAAAATATTGCTTTCAGTGCGCCTTGGGACTATCGGGGCATCGGGCTTACAAATTAACAATAAATATTCATGCGGCCAACGATTACACACACTCAATCGGTACGTTGTATCGATGTTGATACGTCGCCGTCGTTGTATCGATGCAGCCACTGTGTATCACAATCGATTTTTATAAATGTACACGTCATTTTTGAGTAATGATTTCCAATACCTATTCCGCCTTTAACTTATGTACGGATCTGACTCATCATCATCTGCCTAGCCTTTTCCCAACTATGTTGGGGTCGGCTTCCAGTCTAACCGGATGCAGCTGAATATCAGTATTTTACATGGAGTGACTGCCTATCTGACCTCCACAACCCAGTAACTGGCAAGACACACTTGGCAAGACTGGTTGTCAGACTTTCGAGCTTCTGACCTTTCGACCTATAACGACTGTCAAAGATCCACAAATGACAGCCGGGATCAACGGCTTAACGTGCTTTCCGAGGTACGGAGGATTCTTGGTATATAAAGATGGTCACCACGGACCAACTCCGGCAAGCGTAGCTTAACCTGATGGATCGACCAGTGCGGCTGTTAATAATTAGCCACGAGCTCCTCTGATAATAGGATCTGACTATAAAACTTGATAGCCCGGGATTTTTCTGAACCAATCTGCAAATGAAAGGAAAACGACGAAGGATTATCGCCCGTCATCCTTTTGTGGGACTTCTTTGAAATTGACTTGTTAATGGTCGTCTCGTCAGATTGGTATAAGCTAAATAACTAGGATTTGGCCCTAGTTGTGCATAGTTTATTTTAATAATATTAAGTTTATGAGGTTTAGAAAACAAGATTTTTGACTTTTCAAAGTTCACATTCTTGAACGTCCTCGTGAAAGAGCTTGAGTAGGAAAACCCAATTCCTTGCATCAACTAATGCTCGCATTAAGGATTACTGTGATTCACATTTAAGGGTCTGGGTGTCAGAGATTTATGAGAACATGTGTCATAATAATATCTACGTGTAACACACGTCTTAGGGCTGATTTCATCAAAGTCAGATATGTTTTATGATGGAAATTCAATTTCCGTGGGATAAAGATGTCGTCTGACAGTTTTTGTATGGAAAAACTGTCAAAAATTCAAAATTTATTCGCAGGATAAAACTTATACTCGGTATAAAAATTTGGTGAAATTCGCCCTTACAAAGGCAATGTTTTTCATCGTTTTGACAGTTCAACAACATTCATTGCGTCATTTACGTTGTCGAATGTACAATTTTTTCTAACATATTATTATGAAGCAATTTCCTTCAAAATTCTTCAGGTTGCGATTGAGAGTTGTCACATACGTAGTTTAGCCGTTGAAAAAGGATGAGATATGGTCATTGTTAGGTTAATAGTATGCCATCTGCCGATTCTGTTTCTAAAAACATAATTTAAAAAAAATACCTTCATCATAAATTAAAGTAACAACTTGATTTCTCCATGAGTCGGTTACTAAACTCGCCTCACAAATACAACGTCTAAGTGAAAGTATCTCACACTCTCTTTGTGAACTTTAAGTCAATAAACACTGAATGTATGACTGATGAGAAACACTAATGATTAATGGCGTTGAGAGCCGTTGCCTTAACTGTTTGTTAAAGATGAGTGTTCACTGGCTATTAAAAATGTTGAATGAGAGATGAGGAAATTGTCCTGTTATGTAGATGGCATTACAGGACAATTTCCTCATCTCTCATTCAACATTTTTAATAGCCAGTGTCATCGCAGGATGTGATATAGCCAAGAAACCGGATAATTTAATAAGATAACCGGTTAATTATTAATATTATAAATACTAAAATACTTTTTCGTGAAAACTTATAAAGTTATAAAAAGCCTATAGGTCTTAAAAAAAGGTATTGTAGGTACGATTTATTCAACTTTTTTTAAGGTTTGTAGGAACTGATTTAATCACCTAAAACAAATCACGCTTTAGACAACTTGTCGTTGATTTTATTGTAGCACACCAAAGCTGGCAATAACTGTTGCGCAACATTGATCGCCCAGTGCGCACGTACCTTTAATGATGATCCATTGTATAATCAGTCACTTAGATCAATGCTTTTGGTTGCGTATCGCACTGAGATGCGATTGGTGAATAGATGAATGATTAAATAGCTTTATGTTTTTATAAATCAGTTAAATTGAGATCGGTTTGAGAATAATCTGTTAATTCAGAAACGGTTTTTCATAAACAGTAAAACATTTATTAAGGTTGTTCTGATCCTTGTGGGCAGGCACTTACAATACTTTTACCATAATTATCTATATTTGGTAGTTATGCCAACTATACCCTATATCTCCAGTTAGCTATCAAATAGTGACTGAATAGATAGGTACCTAGATAACAGAGACCCCACGATAATATTACCTATATTGTTGTCATTCAAATAGATACTGTTACACTCAAATTATGTCCATAACCAGGTACGAAATTAACAAAGAAAATCATGCACGCAAATAACCCATTTCCCAAAAGTATGTATGCATGTTAAGTAACGTAGGCGTATAATGAAAATTCACATACACTCCCATAATATGTTCACAAACAGTGAAAGGCAACCGAACAGTGACCATAGATAGATGCTGTGTGTTCCTTGAATGATTCGGTGTCATCGGCTCTTAGTTAGGGGATCATTGTAGCCCAAGATTGATGATAGCCTAATAGCTAGCCGACAAACCCGCGGTGGCCATACTCTTGGCATAATGAATGGACCCCGTATGAAGCCGCTTTGGCACTTCAAAAGATGTTTTTTGGTGGTATAATAGAACCTGGGAAGCAACAAGTGAGGTATTTAGGAACTTAAATAGGCATTTGTGAGGTCTTGTTATGGAACTTGTAGATTTTTGTGTGATTTTAATAATTTGATAATGTTTACAATGAACTGGGAATTTAATAAAACATGGATTTTTAATTGTTGTTTTTAAACTAATAAGAAATTGATGAGTCTATTAGGTACTGTTTTTATAAAAGCAACGGAGTATCTTCTTGGATTTTTTTTCTGTCTTATTTTTTTAGATGCAATTGTGCTACATTTGCCCCATTTTGGTACACAGACAAAACCCCAACAAAGCTCAAACAGCCTCCAAAAAATGAATGGATTTTTAATTGGTGTCTTTAAACTGATAAGAAATTGACGAGTGTATTAGGTACTGTTTTAATGAAAGCAAAGGATTTTTTTCTTTCTAATTTTTCGAGATGAAAATGTGCTGTATTAGCCCCATTTTGGTACACACACCGACAAAGCTCAAACAGCAAAAAATGAAGCATTTTTCTTACATCTTTTGTATTCCTTTGTGAGATACTAAGAAACGCTTAAAGAATTTAAAATGCAAACACACAGAGGTCGCTAGTGTGTCGACGGCTATTTCGGGGAGGGCTTAGCAAACATTTAAATTGGGCTCAAGCAAACAATAAACAAATGATAACAAGCTCTCTGAGGGACAGAATAAACTTTATAAAGGATGTTATGATTTATTTACTTTATAATTCTATCCTTTGCTCCACTTTGATTGTGGTTTGTTATCTGTAAAAAAAAGGGGTTGAATTAAACATCGCGGGGACAAAGTTTGGACTCGCAATTTTATGTGCATGGTTAATGAATCCCCCTTCACCCTGAACTGCCTATTTATACTTGTGTTTTGAATTGTAAAACATGCATGGTGATTTTACATATTGTTTCTATTCTAAATGGTTGAAATTAATAAATTTAGAAAAAGTTAACTCTCAGTTAAAACACAAAAGTCACCACACTTGCCAAGCGAGTTAATGTCCGAGATTTGCATACATAAGCTTAAAACCAAATTAAAACAACGCAGCCCAAGAACGAAAGTATCACTTGCGAACAATTTAGTATTCAATTTGCTAAAGTTAATCGCTAGTGCGCCAAACACGGTTACGGTACAAATAACCGCGTGTTGCTCCGTTAACGGTTACAGTTTCAGTAATATTCCCACACTCGGGTGGTCCTCATAAACGCGGCAGTTAACGTACTCGATACGGAAATAACGAAATAACACTCCATTTAAAACCAACTCCAGGAAATTGAAGAAAAATCGATTTCCCACCTGCAGTGTGTAGTGAAAATAAAGGCACGAAAGTTAATTACCTCCCTCGTTAGTTCTGTTACGTGTTTTTGATTAAATATTTTATCGAAAATATGAGAAACATTCGAGTTTTTCCTTTTTCTCTTTTCACGCGTGTTTTGTTTCTGCATCAATGAAACATACAGTTTGTTAAGCTGAAAGGCCATTAAATTAAATGTCAAGAATGAGACTTAAACAATAAAAAGAGTTACACTGTGGCATTATTTTTGTCCCTAAAAAACTATAGTATAGTAGTCTTCTATACTATAGTAGCACTTCGTCAATAGGAATGAGTTTAATTTGAATTTAAATATTCTTGGACTATTAATCATTTTTAGTTCTAATGGCAATTTATTGAAAATTTGTACAGATTGTACTTTAGAGCTATGTTTGACAACATTTAATTTAAAAAAAAGTTAGCTGTGTGTGTGTGGCAAAGTTAGCTGTTCGTGTGTCGTTTGTCCACCAGTACCTGTCGAGTATGAATTGCAATCACATTTAGCACTATGCATGAATGTGAACTCATTTAGTTGAGCCACTGCTGTGTGCCATTTATTTACTACTCTTCATGACGCCGTAAATATTAAACATACATTTTATTTTTTTACAATAGTTACGACCCAAAAGATAGATAAGATTTTGTATACATATCATAATTACCCTTCTGTTATGTTAACAAAATTATTATTATAATAATATCGTGTATCTTCATGATATGTGTTTGACCCATCTTTGAGGTACTAACAAGAAAGAATCATCATTATTGAAATGATGTAAGAGTACGTGAAACCCACAAGTTATCTATCAGATATCAGTCAACAGTTGTTACTATGTTTACACGTAAGAAGTACCTGTCACCTTTTTCCTTAGCAGATAAGATTATCAATATCTGGACTTGCCTTTTGTTTGGCAAATAAGAATGATCTTGAACTATACAATGATATGACTTTCTTGCGTCATGTTGAGTGATTGTTAACTTTATTTATAAATTTTTTATTTTATATAAATTAAATCCAGTTTTCTTTTACACAATTTGCTAATGTTTAAACGTCCTGTTTTTGCTTTTGTATAATATGGCTTTGTTTGTTACGGAGAATCACTGTCTCCTAAGAAGCACATACACCTAGTTCAGGAGTCAGAGTATTAAAATTATTGTGATCTAGATATAAGCCTTATTTGCTCATAGTCTTTGACTATAATATTGTGATGGCTATTGGTGAAATAAAGAACTTTTTTTTATTTTTTTTTATTTAACTTAATTATCTAGTTTTATTAATTCAAACTTAAGGTCAGTGACGCTGTATAACACAACAAAATATCACTGTTGTCTGAAATAAATGAATTTTAATTTTATTTATAGTTAGTTCATCTAGAGATCATGAAAATAATTGACGGTCCTGTTATATATTTTTCATGTTCAGATAACTTTGGAAAATGCTTTTCATTTATTAAATGTAAAGCATGGCGGTATAAATAAAAGCATTTCAGTTTGAAGATTCATATTGTGAAAGGGAAAATTTATATTATTTTTCTCACATTGTTGGCGATGTAAGTTAAAAACAAAAAATTCTTGATAATTTTAAATCATTTTATTGCTATAGATACTCGATAGATAATTTTTTTTCTATGCTGTACACGTGTTGTTTCGGTAAACATGATGCAAAAACGTTTTAACATTGCACTGTGGTAGGTGGTATGTTCCAGAAGACACGTAGCGATGTTTCTTACCAAGGGATATCAAATTACCCAGTTACTGGGTTGTGTAGATCAGATAGGCAGTCGGTCCATGCAAAATACTGGTATTTAGCTGCATCCTGTTAGACTGGCCCAACTTAGTTGGGTAAAGGCTAGACAGATGATGACGTGGGGGTGGTTCATCCAACATTTAAGTATCAAACTGATTGCAACACCGAGCTGGAACTTTCATATGAGTACAAAGTTTAATTTTATACAAACTGGTTCAACTAGTGCTTATAGATTTTGAAGAAATTGAAAGAGATTGAAAAATCTAGATAAGTATCTATTACCAAGCCTCAAAGAGTCTAGATATCTACAACCAAGCTCCCTAACCTAACCTAACCCTGTACACGACATGCGACAGCAATTACTTCAAAACATCTTCATACACGTTCATCCACGTATGATCAGAGCTAATACAAACACACGTGCATTAGGTAACATGCAACCGTTTTTAAGTGATTTTTGACAAATAGTGGAGTCGGTCCCACAGTCGGGTGGGCTATAATCGCCGTCATTACACCGGCACCGTACCGGAGGGTTCTCGTGCGGGTTAGGGTTGTCACAGGCAGGTGAGCGATTTTAGGAATACCCAAATTTCTATGTGGAAAAAATATTCAAGTCAGTATAGACTGTAAAAAATCGACCTAAAACTACTGAACTACAAACTTCGTCAAAGATGAAGACACTTACGTCTGGACAATTTTTTTCCGAATGAGCTTTGATAACGAATTTTACGGCTGGATGTTCGTTCTGGCTATAGTACCGATTTATCTAACCATTTAGTAATGACAGGCTGTTGTTAGTTTTACCTACTTGACCTGATACCTTTACATAGTGATTTACTATGTAAAAACAGCAGCATAATACTTTAATCAAATAAATGGCAATTAAAAAATTCAGCGTGACAACCCTATATTCAGGTACCTATGTGTACGTTGAGCCCTGCGAGCGAACTCCGCCACTGTCATAATTCGTGTATTGCATGTCTTAGTGATTTACGTTTTTAGTACTTTTTAATTGTTACTAAATTGAAAGTGTAGCAGTCTAACGAGTGGGTATGCTAAATTGCAGGTTATTAGGCAAAAATTGAGTTTTGCTCTTTTTATGGTTCTTTATAATAGACTGGAAGTTTTTATATCGGTAGTTAGTCTGGTTTATTATCGAAAGGATTTAGTTTTGCTAAACGATCTAACTACACAATATGGGTATACTTAATTTAGTTTTGCTAAACGATCTAACTACACAATATGGGTATACTTAATTTAGTTTTGCTAAACGATCTAACTACACAATATGGGTATACTTAATTTAGTTTTGCTAAACGATCTAACTACACAATATGGGTATACTTAATTTAGTTTTGCTAAACGATCTAACTACACAATATGGGTATACTTAATTTAGTTTTGCTAAACGATCTAACTACGCAATATGGGTATACTTAATTTAGTTTTGCTAAACGATCTAACTAAATATACAATATGGGTATAATTTAGGGGACGATACCCCAAAACAAATTAAACTTTGTGTACCTGTCTAATGACGTTTCCAGTCTGCACACAAAAATTCAATCAAATTTAACCAATAGTTATCTAGTCACATATCAGAAAAACCCAGGACTACTATTGTTTTTTTGTTTGAGAAAATCTTTTTTTATTTTTTATTCTATGTTATGATTTATTTGGTAGTTTCAAAATACGCACTGGTATTAATATTATTTTCACAGTGTAATTAAAATAAAACAATATGCAAGCTGGGATGTCCTTTCTACATTGGACATTTCAGTGTCACTAAAAACTATGTAGATCATTTAATTAACTGAGTGTTGTACCACACTACTTTGTTTTCTCAGTGTTAGTAGTGTGTTAAATCATAAAACTAAACAAGTAAAGGTGTATGCACACTACACGCGATAGACAGTGATTACGAATTTTCACTAGGCACAAGCTAGAACAAAAAGAAATAAAAATATAAATAACTAGCTGTTGCCCGCGACTTCGTCTGCGATCCACGATGAAAAGTAGCCTATGTCCTTTGAAAAATAGGTTAAGGTGTAGACCTTAACCTTAAAGGGATGACATTTGGCACAGGGGTAGCCCTGTGCCAAATGTCATCCAAATCCATTCAGCCGTTTTAGCGTGAAAGCGTAACAACAAACAAGCAAACTCACTTTCGCATTTATAATATTAGTTAGTATGAAGGTCGCAAACTTCGCTTACCATTTATAATTCAACTGATATATGAAAATAATAAGCAAGTATCACGATGATCTCTAAACCTATAAAGGCTCTTACATACTGGCGCGACATGTCGCGGGACGCGTCGCCGCCGCATTGTTCGCCGTGAAGTTTTCTCAGAAAATGTTTTGTTAAAAGTCGCGTCGCGCGACAAATCGCGCCGGTACGTAAGAGCCTTAAGTTTTAAAACACTCTATACCCGTTTGTTAAATCAAGTTCAACTATGATTTCTAGCTTTAGCTTCGCCTATCACCCTTGATGTGCGCAACTCTTTACATCAACAGTAGGTTCTGTTTACAATGAAAGCACTGAAGCACGTAATTTGAGTGGATATCTAGTATTCGCAACCCATCCGTTAGTTATGCTAACCTTAGAATTAGATTGATTAAATGATAGGCCGCTTGAATAAGAATGAAGCTGAGGTATTCGGAGAGTTATTGTTATTCGTATCGATATTGATTCAAGCAAGTTGGAATATATTTACATCTACCTAACTATCTTACTTATCTTTACGTCCATACTAATATTATAAATTCGAAAGTAACTGTCTGTATGTTACCTTTTCACGTCTAAACCACTGACCGGATTTCGATAAAATTTGGCAAGGAGATAGATGGCATCCCGGGAAAGGACATAGGCTACTTTTTATCGACTTACCACGCGGGCGGAGCCGCGGGCGGTAGCTAGTAGAAATATAAAAAATCTTATACTTGGCAAATTTTATCGAAATCCGTTCAGTGGTTTAGGCGTGAAAAGGTAACATACAGACAGACAGACAGACAGACCGACAGACAGACCGACAGACAGACAGAGTTACTTTCGAATTTATAATATTAATAGTATAGTATGGATTAGATACTATTACTATTATTATATTTACTATATCCTTAGTTCCTTACTAATATTATAAATGCGAAAGTAACTCTGTCTGTCTGTCGCGCTTTAACACCAAAACTACTGGACTGATTTAAATGAAATTTGGTACACAGATAGTCTAGAGTCATCGACATACCATGCGGGCGAAACCGCGGGCGGAAGCTAGTATAATATAAACTGAAGTCGCTTTTTGTGTCTATCTGTGTACAGTACGCCACAACTTAGATATTGCTGTTTGAAAATTGCATTCATTCATTTCAATTTTACGAATGTATTTGGTTATGATCATAACATTACATTTCTTACATACCTATAGTAGGTACCTAGTATTTACGTAAGATACTGATGACAATGTCTTAAAAAATCTTTATCATGATTTGTAATCATTCAACATAGTCTCGATTTATTCACGTATCACACTTTTGCAACAGCACTTTCATGCTTACTTGCTGGCTTGAAACATTACGTACAGCCTCCATACATCTTTATTGCCTACCTTCTAACAGTTGACATTTATCCATTACACAATTTACGACGTTACAAACAGCTCGAGTGATATATGAGACGTCTAACATTAAGTGCGTAATTCAGCTGAGATTTCTCGTCATATTTTAGGCTGTACGCACACAGGCAGGCGTCGACCGCACGATAAAACGACGTAGATTGGCCTTAAAAACACTTTATGACGTCGTGAACACACTTCAATCCGACCTGTCTTATGTCTTTATTCTCTTTATTAGTTCATTCAACGGCTCTCGGTTAATTTCTAAAGAATCTAGGTTATACGTGCACAAGGAACCTGTTTTGCTGTTGAACGTGGGGAGTTGATTAGGTTTCCTAAGAACTTTGCTGCGTGCAGCTTCGATTAGAAACATGTTGTGGACGCATTGAAGGGTTATTTTTGTTTCGTTTTTAATTTTATTTGTGTTGTGCCTTTAGCTACAATGCGACCTGTTATTAGCTAAATGTTAGCCTTAAGTATTTTGCGTGCAGAGGCAAAAAAATACCTCTTGCTACTATTTTCTGATTGGCTTGTATGAGCTTTTACTTAAATGATGAGCATTTATAATTGTATGATAATTGACCAAATTTAGTTAAATATAGCGATGTAATATTTTACTTTCAATAGAAATCATTCAGTTTTGCATCGGCTATTACAACCAATTTGTGGTTCGAATCCACAGCTATTTTGGTTGAATTATGTGTGAAACTTGAGTCTGTAGCCTAAACAAACTGAACCTAAACCTATAAAGGTTTCAGATTCAATTAATTCAGGTTTTGTTTTGGTTAAATAACTGTGTATTTTACATTGCTTAGTTATTTGAATGCTGGGCTCTGTGGTAACGTAATGGTAAAGTTAACGGAACATTTTGAAATATTCATCGGAATGTTTGTTCTCGTTTCAGTTTGAAAATTTCAGCGGCGTTCGTTATCAAACCTCCAGAGTTTTTAATCATCCGAAATTTTATAAAATGACACGAATTTCGTTACACGTAAACTGTGGTGAAGTTAAGCGGCGCAGAGCGTTCCGTACGGACGGAATTTATAATAACATTCGCGGAATACTTCTCTGGTTGAAATTTTTAATGAGTTATGGCAGTACACTCCGAGCTCGAGACTTAAAATGAATAGAGTCTCCGAGAATTACAACCAAGAATTAATTAGAGGATGGCCCTCATTGAAAAGTTTGGAATTGTCGCCACCTGGCAATCGTGATACAAAACAAAGCAAACACAAAAGCGCCGAACTCGTCTTTACTCAGAAATTATTTTGTTTTATTTATCATAAGCACATCGAATATTAATTCGTGCTCTCAAAACGATGCGTATATTATTAATAAAGGCCATTTTAATATTCGGCTGTAGTTCTGTAGGTAATATGAGGTATTTAGCAGTCAAGTTGATTCTAACGAGAGTAAATTATTTCGCGTTGTATTTCAGATTAACTTATCCTCGAAATTAACTCCTTGACAAAGTTCTCTAGGTAAAGTATCTCTTGGTAATTAATTTATATAATTTTATTTGACTCATTTCCTAGCTTAGAAAATTACTCTGCTCAAATTTCGCTACCATTAAATTGGTACAGATAACAGGGTTTCAATAGAGCCTGGCGAAACTAACAACTTGATAATATGATCTAAAGTAAACTATCGTTGAGGGATTTATGACGTAATTACTGTTTGGTCACTTTATCGAGAACATTAATTTTACTGTGGAATCCGTCTGACTGAACATAATTCCTAAGATGGCGTCCAAAATGCGCGATCGGTAGATTTGAGCGGCTCGACGCGTTGAGCTGAGTAATAGCTCCACTAAACACATAATTATGAATATTCATTAGCTTATAGGGATTTTAGTTAAATTCGATCACTGCTTAAAATGATATTAAAGGATAATGGTGTTACGGTCTGTAACAATACAGCTGGCGATGTAATTAGTCGTTTGATTGCCTTGTAGTGTTTATTATGGCGGTGACAGTTTCGGTCCCATTTGGGAATGTAATTAATGGTTTCTTAGTACCTACAATAATATCAAAAGGCATCTTGAATGTTTTCTCAGCATTGTTATGAAACAACCCGATAAACCTTGAAGATAAGCTATGATAGATCTTTTCAGGCAATATGGATATGGCAGAATGTAGCCCGTATGGCTCAACGATAAAAGGTCTGGCAATAATAATAAGATGAGATACCAATCTATTTAGTATAGATACATCTAGGGTAACTGACTAGTCGTTGGACATTTAAGCGAATTTTAACTTAACTTTTTTTTAACTCTAGTTGTACAAACATGAGAGACATACCATAAAAATATATCAATAGTTGAAAAGTGGGTCTCTCTATTTTATGTTGTTGTAATACGATATTGTAACGTACAATATATTTAAAATAATTACTTTTTTAAAGTGGCGAAATACATAGTGATTGGACAGCATTTGCAGTGACTGGACACTTATTTGACAAAAAAATACAATAGACGCTGATATATTTAGTAACCTATTCCGCTTGACTATTCTTCAAGAGTCATAAAAACCCTGTAAGAAATCGACACGTGTTTCACCTCTCAACGAGGCATCTTCAGGATGACGATTGACCAATTGCAAACCAGAACGCGACGTGTTACCACACCGAGCTCTGGACGCAGAGTACTCTGCGTCCAGAGCTCGGTGTGACGTGTCGATTTCTTACAGGGTTTTTATGACTCTTGAAGAATAGTCAAGCGGAATAGGTTACTAAATATATCAGCGTCTATTGTATTTTATAATGGATTTCCGCAAAGTCACGCCTGAATCAATTAACTAACTGATTTGACAGAATGTACGACGGCGCTGTATGATTTTAAAATGCTCTTTTATTAACTAAAAACAAATCTAAATTAGGTTTTTGTCACTAGGGAACTTTAAAAATAATAAACAAAACTCAAGACAAGTGTATTATTATAAAATAATATGTATGTAGGAACTGCCGCGCAATTTCAAGAATTTTTCCACCATTTTGAACTTCATGTAAAGCTTTATGTAAGCTCTCAGAACTATAAGCTTCTTTGTTTATAATTTTGGGTATCTTGTCTTTTCTATCTATTTCTGCAATAAAAGATGGGACATACATGACAGTCATTGGACAGAATGGACAGTAGCGTCCAAGGACTGAATATAAACGTAAATGATAGTCATTGAACGGTGTCCAAAGACTGTAAAGTAAGCAAGCAAAAGAGTGTTTTTTTTAATACATTATTTTATACCTGATACACACAATTCTTATTGTGTGTATCAGGTATAAAATAATGTCATCATAATCATAAAATTAAATAAATTTTGTTTCTTCCAAAACTAGAAACTGGACAAGATGTCCAACAACTAAATAACCAAACTTATGAAACTACAGTCCTTGGACATGGGATAAATTATCCTCAAATTATTTATTGCAAATTATCCTAAACAATCAAAAACCAAGATTTTTTACGGTTTGTTCGGCCTCATCCTTAACAAATTTATTTATTTTCGACAAGAATTTGACACAGCGTGCCGATGACTACATTAATTTATTTTAACTGCCAACAACCTCATCTATTAGTAATTTTAAATATTATGATTGAAGCTGGATACAACTATGATCAACAAAGCTTGCTGAATGGTTCAAACAACGCATGTAGTTCTTATAAAATCCGTAAAAGAGCAAAGTGTCCATTCACTAGTCGCGTCCAACCACTAGTCAGCTACCTACTTGAAATCAGTAAATGAATAATAGTATCGGGAGGTATAAAATCAACCTCTTTCATAAACATTGGATTTAGTGCAGAGAGCCGGTGGGTATATCTAAGCCGAATTTTCGTCTGTTTATCTCAAGCTAAGTATTTGAGTGAATTGTTAGGGAGGCCGGCGCCTCGAGCGGCGTTCATAATAATGGAGTAGGTACCTCGAGTACTGATCATCAAAGGGAGTTAACAATGAGTGTTTTTGACGGTCATTGCTCAATGCTCTTTGATCTAAACGCTCGTGGAGAAATGTGCCAAATATTTGAGGTGGAATCACGGATCCCTTAGGTCAAGCGAGCAAAGGATTTGTGTGGGCGGCGTCATCTTTACATCTCAAGCGCCCTACACTGTGGTCTGATGAGGGGACTTAAACAATTTTACATTTTCTGCCTACGCAAGTTTAATTTGGCGTGACGTCACGAAGCTTAAACGCTTAACAACGTTCCTATTATTATTTACCAAATTCAAATACTAATTCTACAAATTAATGGACGCTCTAATTTGCCTTTAATTAAATATTTATTAATTTGGAACATTCATCATAATGCGTCAATTTCCACTCGTATTAACCCTACGAACGCGTACGTGCAAATAAGCACAGAACAATACGCATTGCGTGCGTTAATGACCCCTAAACTGGTTAAATCCGTTTCATGCTCGGTTTGTTTCATTCACGATATTTTGATAATGGCGTAAATTTATGCAGCCGTACTTCGAAATCCGAGACTGCATAATGACTTGGTGTCGGGCTTGTTTTATGCTAAGTACGAGGATGAAAGAGCCTGCAAATGTATGCAGATCGCTTGCGTGGGAAGTGGCAACAAGTGGCCCAGACATTGGTGCCGAAACGAAAAAAAAATGGCTTTTGGGTCTTTTTGGCAGTCGAGATTAACCACGGGTTAATTAAAACATTAAGCGCGGCGGTAAAAGAATTCGCGGAATCATGACAACATCCAACCATATGAATCGCAAAAACATTAAAAACCTTAGAGGTAGTATTAATGTTAAGTGTTCTATAAGTGAAATACCTCAACAGTACTTCATTGTCGAAGAATAATAAAATGGATAGAAGATAGGTAACACAGTAACTATCTATTATTTTATATTTGCGGAGTCATGGCATAATCATTATCTGTAGCAAGGATCTTATAAATTTAACCAAGCAATACGTGTATTTGTCTGTTGGGTGTATTTATACTTATATACTTACTTTTATTTACGATCTTTGCTGTTTTAATGATTACGATCTGAATAATATTTTTACTTTTTTGTGTCTCTAGGCGATTGCGATAAATGCTTTGCACATTGAAGAGTATGTGAATACTAATTGGATTTTCGATATTTATTCGAAATACATTGTCCCAATAAAAATAACTGAAAATATTAACATACAAACTGTTTGTCCATAAAAGTTTATAAATACTTTGAGACATTTTGTACTAAATATATCAGATCTCATTACAAGCTTTCTGCATTCTTGCAATAAAATGAGGTCAATAATAAAATGTCCTTTCTGCACATAAGCTAGATTTCCATCAGACAGCCAAAGGGTTGTAAGATGCAATGAAACAGAAGCGACACGCGAGATTATGCGACGTGCAGCGGCGACGTGGACACAGTGACTCATTCTTGTTTAACATAAGTTAGAAAATACAGATGTGAAAGGTATCTTACTACGCTAAGTGATCTCGTTTTGTGCCATGTCGCTTGACGGTGACGAGTGTAAGCCAAGAAGCAAGTTGGATATCAGTTAAGCGAGTTGATTCTAAAGTCCATCTTTATCTTGCTTGTGAATATCTTTTGCATTGGCTGTTTTGTTTCAGAGGGACTAAATATAACGAAGAAAAGGGAACCTTTGTTAAGAACCCGTTGAGCATGAGGTCCTGGGTTCGATTCCCGGGTCGGACAAAGTGTTATTCGGTTTTCCATCTAGAATTTCTCAGTAGTAGCCCGGTATCTGGATTCTTGCCCGGTTGATGGCAATAAGCGCGCTCCCTGTTACATGCGCCTGAAACATATCTGGCGAAATGTGGGTGAACTATAGGGACCTACACCTCTGCTTTCCCTTCGGGGAATACAGGCGTGATGTTATTTTGTTTTTCTTCAAGCTTTGTGAATTTATTTGAACCCGTACTAACCTTAAACCTCTTTGGTGCATCTGCATACGCATACACTGGCATGCATGTAAAGGCGCGCGGTGGGGCGTGTCGTCGCGATGGTATCACCGATCCAGTAATTACCAGGCATCCACTAAATTTTCACAAACGCCCTTTATCAGATATGCAGTCAGTATGTTAATAGCACATATTCTGAATGCTGGCAGCTCGTAATCTTTTTTCCGTAGCGTTTATAAGGCTTCGAGGGTGAAACAACCAATTATAGGCAACAGTAATGCGTTTTTAAGTGTTTTTTTTAATAGGAAAGAAATTGTAGCAGGTGAAATAATAAGTGTATTTTCTAGTGCAATGACTGTAAGGCAATTTCTTTGAAATGTTCAATGGTTGTTTGTTATCAATTATATTTTAAGCTTTAATTAGACTGGTAAAACCATTTTTGGAAATGAATGAAAGTAAGGACAGCCTGGTACTTGCCATCATGATATAATTCTGGGAAAAATTTAAATTTGCTCTAGATCTATTTATTAATCGCTTCCACCATTTCTTTTTATTCTTAAAAGCTTTATTTTACAACGTGACGATCATTAAAATTGGTAGGTATTTGTTTTATAGATAGGCAGGTAACAAAATAATTGCCAATAAAAATACTAACGTTGCTTAGTACGAAAACTGGGGCTTCAACCCCGCAGTAATAGGCGGATTTAATTGCATTGCGTGAATTCGTATTGTATGCTTACTTCATGCATAAAGCTAGAAATATTATAGTTTTATGTGAGTTGTAAAAGAGCATGACGTGCCAGCTATTTTACTTCCTCATAAAATTGAAATATTGAAGTTGTTTTCCATTTTCTACAACCGTTTCGTACGGCTTGGATGAAAAATTATGATTATCTAAACTAGCTTAACCGGTTATTTTCATATTTCACCTAGTTTTCAAATAAGTAGGGAGGTTCTTAGTCAAACATTTTGTTATCGAAACCTGCACCTAATTGCGTAACACACTTTCAATCACAATGTAAATGATTTTGAAGGAAAAAATGATTTTGCTTATCAATTGCTTCCTATATTTGCAAAATTTGTCAGCGCAAAAATCTAACTGAAGCAATGTTGATGTTGTTGAACTGTCAAAATTAAAACTACTGCAAGTGCGCCTGGCAGGCGCTATACTTTGTGTAAATTATTTCATCGCCACTGCTCTCAAAACGGTGAAGGAAAACATCGTGAGGAAACCGGCATGTCCTAGAACCAAAAATTCGAAGACATGTGTCATCTACCAACTCGCACTAGGTACCGCGTGGTGGAATACGGCCCGGTCCCGCTCATAGAGAGGTGGCCTGCGTCCCAGCAGTGGGAACATTATAGGCTGATTATGCTACTGCAAGTGTGTTACACAATTATTACCTACCCCGCGGAAAGTAGCAATAGATTTAAATAGTTGTTTGAAAATCAATAGTAAATCGACTTTTGTGATTTTACATTATATAACTTCATATTTATAAATAATACAAAAATCATTGTCATCTTATGTTATAATGTCTGAAAATTTTAAGATAGGTGTAGTGTATCTATTTAATAATAGGTACACTACCTATGAAATTGCCGTTCTGCAGTACTGGCCATTTCAAATCAAAATAATTTTTGTTTGGCTAAGAATTCTAATTTCAAATTAATTTTATTTTAAAAACATGGAATTCTTTTTTCAAAAGAAGTCATTTGTTTAATGATTAGTGTTACATTTTCATCGCATTTCAATGTTTTTCGTCATCATGGATACGTTAAAAATTCGAGTAATTATGGAATATGAGTACCGTCGTGGCAGCAACGCGGCACAAGCGGCACGCAACATCAACGACGTTTACGGAGCTAACACTACAAACCAACGCACCACCTGTTATTGGTTTGCTCGCTTCCGTTCTGGAAATTTCGATCTGAAAAATGAACCTCGCGGTCGTCCGAAGACTTTGGTTGACAATGAGGAATTAAAGGCGATTGTGGAAGCTGATGATACACAATCTACGGCTGAATTAGCAGCAGCTTTCGACGTTAGCGTCAAAACAATATTGGTCCATTTGCGTCAAATTGGCAAGGTAAAAAAGCTTGACAAATGGGTGCCCCACGAACTCAATGATCGCCAGCGCGAAGTACGCGTCGAGGCGTGTCTTGCACTGCTCAACAGACACACAAATGAAGGAATTTTGAACCGCATTGTTGCCTACGATGAAAAATGGATTCTGTTTGATAACCGCAAGCGCTCAGCAAGTTGGTTGGATCCTGGTTCAGTACCTAAACAATGCTCTAAACGAAAACTTACCCCTAGAAAAGTGATGGTCACTGTTTGGTGGTCTAGCGCCGGTGTGATTCATCACAGCTTCTTACCAAACGGGGTGAGCATTACTGCAGATGTGTACTGTGAAGAACTGAACACAATGATGGAGAAGCTGGCACATCTCCAACCAGCAATGGTCAATCGCTCGTCTCCGCTGCTCCTGCACGACAACGCACGACCTCATACTGCACAGCAGACGGTCTCTAAGTTGCAAGAACTGGGGTTGGAAGCTCTCCGTCATCCGCCCTACTCACCAGACTTTGCGCCTACAGACTACTACTTTTTCCAGAATTTGGATAACTTCTTGGCGGGAAAAAAATTCAATACCCAAGAGGCAGTACAAAATGCCTTTGAAGAATTTGTTGCCTCCCGTCCAGCTGATTTCTTTAAGAAGGGCATCAATAAACTGCCACTGCGTTGGCAAAGATGCATTGATTGCATGGGTGATTAGTTCGATTAATACAAATAAAAAATACATTAAAAAAATTAGTTTAAATTTTTTCATACAAAACGGCAATTTCATAGGTACAGACCAATAGATATGTAAACACTATCTCATGCACGTCAGTGAGGTCGCTGTCACTAATGTCAACTGTCAGTCCACCACAAATGGCGGGAATTGGTTGAAAAGTGGAGCGTGCCTGCACGAGATGCTTGGTGTTGTGATGAGCCAGTGTAGTGATATAACCAGTTTAAATACGGGAATAACAGGATTCTACAATAGGTATTATATAATAAAGAGTATTCTATCTATCGATCCGTCCTTAAAATTATGCCACAAGTGCCACAAAAAAACACCCAAATATACACTCCTGTGCTCGCATCTACTTTACTTTTAAACACGAAAAATGTCAACTTTTCGTTACCAAATGGAAGTAGCAGAAAAGTTGGCATTTCGTCGGGTGATTCATGAGGGGAACCGACGACGAGGTAGATTTATAGTGGCTCAACCTGACGGCTGACGTTTATTGCACAGAATAGTCCTCGATCTGCACACACCAACAATTTTGTTCCGTTACGTACCGCATGTGTTATTTGTCACAATGTGTTATGCACTTTTCGTGTCAGCATTTGAGGGTTATAGAATTTCGTTTTTAAGTTTAAATAAAAATAATTGGGTGAAAGATATATTTACTAGCAGCTATCGTACGTAAAACTTCGTAAGAAAAGTATTAAACAGAACGTTATCTTATATTATAGGAGCGAATAAATTTCTCATCTTAATTAACAAGATCCTTTTGCAAATGAACTTGCATAACAATAAATTATTGCTATATTTGTAACGTTATCTGTATCGCTACTGTATCACTTTATTTTCAAAACAAGAGAGTGCAGAAATATTTATTTTAAATGTACCACGAATGTCTTTAAAGCATCTGCTCCAATAAAAAATCTATAACATTCAGTATGCATGACTATGCCCAGTTTATTTTGCAGTTGGAGACAAAAAAATGACACCATTATCAGCTATCAGGTGCACTTATCGCGTAATGTCATTACGTGCCTTTAATGGCAAGGTGTAAAACCAGTTAAAATGTCTCGCGCAGGATTTGCTTAGTAAATTGCATCGCATCCATTGCACCCAGAGAGAGGCGTAAGTCAGCGAGGGCCCGGGGCAATGCAGTTATGACGTCATTAGCACGTTATGTGACGTCATAACTCTCCAGCTATCTTCCGCCTGTCAGCAATTACCGCGATGGATGGAGCTACACGTGGTCCAAAATGTGCGTTATTATTTTATTCTATAGTTTATTTGGCAGGCAGTTGCTGCGGCTGTCATTTGCTTAAAAGCTTCACGGAATACAGTGGGTTTTAGTGTATTTTTCGCTCTGTAAATTATCTCAAATTTACCTTTCAACACATAAAGTTTTACGCTGCGATAACTATCTAAATTGCATTCAATTACGCAGAACTTTGCGAAGCTGTAAACAAAGAAATACAAACAGTTTACAATAGAAAGCAAAAGGATGAGCTAAAATAAAAATCATCCATATATATTCAGGTGCATCGCCCAACTTGTAGACGTAAATGAGAATAGTTGGTTCAGACAATGGATTCATAAATCGCGTGATCCTATCTACTTGTAAAACTGCTAAAATAGAACGCTAGGCGACGTTCATTATGCGTATTTAGTTCCATTGTAATGAATGTTCTACCAAAAGGGGAGGACATGAATATTACAATAAAGAATATCTAGTTAAGCTTTTGAAGTGGTTAAGTGGTGCTGTAGATAAGCTGACAAAAGTTTAGTTCTTTGTTTAGGTTTCTAAATAGGTTCTAGTCGTACAGGATTTGAAGGGTTAATATAAACCCTTAAGATAATCACGTATGTATGTTCTTAGATCAATGTATGTGAAACTTATCTCAGTAATTTAATCAGAGAAACAGTGTGTGTTATAGTGTTTTGATTATGCAGTGTATTCGTAAGCACGAATGGTAATTGATATATTAATGTACAATAATATTATTCTATAAGGATAACAAGACGGTTGGTTGCAGAGGTTGTAAGACATTTCTGACAGATGCTAGAAAACTTGCTCTTTGAACTACCCCTCTCTTGAATGCCGATGGGCTTCAATCAAACGTAGCCTAAGTTTCATTAGAGGACGGCAAAGAATCACTATATTTTTTTATTTGGTAAGCGCATTGCGGTCGAAAAATACAGGCTGTTTGGAAGAACGACCGACACAATTTTTTGAGGGATTGGGAATATCATTTACTAGCATATTTCTGTTGTTCAGTGTTTTTTTTTGTAATGTATTTTAAAATTTAAATTTTCGTCCTTTAACACTATTTTAAGACTGGAAACACATAATTTACAAATTTTCTAGAATGTGCATTGATAAAACAAAAGTTATTATTATCTATTATAACCGCAAACAAAAAATATATGACGACATGAAGAAAACATATTATCTCAATTACCATACTACCTTAAAACATAGTTTCTATGGGTGAAAATTTATGGCATTATGACTCCTATCCCTAAAAAAAATGTGTCGGTCCTTCTACAAAACAGCCGGTATGTATTTTTAACTGCACCTTCAATAGCTATAAACGAGTCACTATAAATAAATACAGTATCTACAAATAAGTATAATACCGACGTACGTAGGTAGGTAAATCTTCTTTGTATCATAATTAACCCTAGAGGATTTGGTATTTACTTTCTTTATTTCTTCTATATATTTAGAGAAAAACCCTTGTAGCTATATATTTAGGCACGTGATAGCCCCCGTAGAATTCTTTGCTATCATCTATTTTATGTTGTCTCCCCTGCGGCGATGACCTTTCCTTTTGCTGTGTATTTATCCTAAACATCCCTAATAGACTTGAACGTTTTCCTCTCGAATTCGGAATTAGATAAAAAGGTCTTGTTGTTATACTATTGACAATTTGGTGCCTTGTTAGGCCTGTTGCTTTACAATTTTCTATTTCAGTCTCGGTCTAGTATTTCAGTTCAGTGATTGTTTCAAGAAAATTAAGTAACAGTGTTCAATCATTGGCTTTGAACTGTCAAATATTTTATGTTTATTTTAGCCTTAAGTATTGTTTACTAATTGGTTTATTCAATCAATTTAGTTCGTCTGTTATCGTGCAAAACGTGGAAATCTTAAAATATTTCAAATCGCAGATTTTTATGTAGCTTTAATGAACAATAAGGACAGAAGGTATTTTAAACGTTTTTCTTTTAAACGTGCATCCTTTTTTCCCATCAAACTCGAACAGTTCCATATTGATCTAAGGAACAAGCATACAAGTACACACATTAATACACACAGATGACTAGGAATGCGTAATCATTCCATTAAAAGACGCGTTCCTAAGGATTTGTTGGTACCCTTTATCCTACGGGAATCCAAAGGAAAAAAAAGGTCGAGTCATTTGTCTTTACTTGGAGGATTTATGTTGGGATCACTGGTATAGAGCAGTCGCCTGAGACTAGATGCTCTCAGAATGAATTGTTGATTATAATCGCCCTGTAAGGACATATCACGTAACTGATATCTTACGCCTAAGTACCTTCGTGGGTAGTTAAAGGATTGAATCACGTTGCGAGGACTGTATTGGACTGTGTTGGTAGACCAAAACATAGGAATTTATTTTAGACATAACTTTGTCATGGTCGTCCCCAACAATCTCATTATCAAAATCCGATTGATGCGCACCATTACGCACATGAACAATATGATGAGCGAAGCCTAACTATTTCTTATTTTATTAGCCAATACTATTCCACTGCTGGGTAAAGACCTCTACGATAGAAGCAGTAAGTACCAGGACAATGGTCTACGCAGATACCTTTCTATTGAACCGTATAAGAAGAATTTTGCATAATATACACAAAATAATTGCTAGTTAAATGAAATGTTTTCCGAAGAGTGTATTTCCAACTCTGTTGCTCTACTGAGTTTTCTCAGTTGGTAAATGTGAATTATTATAACATTTTCTAGGTAAGTCTGTATGAATTTGTTGTCGCTGAGTCTAATCAGCAATGCAAGCTCATTCAGGCTTCTATCAATCAGTGATGCTGCTGCAACACCTTCAGAGGATACAGCAGTTTTACCCAATGGTTATTTAAGGATCGTGTTCGGTTCTTGTGGGCTTATCCCAGTCCTTTTGTGACCATAGCCTAGCTACTTTCAGTATCCATTTGTTATTTACTGAATTATTTTGTTGTTAGTTCCACGACATTTGAATCATTTTCCTGGGACTCACTTTTCTTTGAACAATACTGTAAATTCTGGCTTACAGGAGGTGCAGTGCATGTAATCGCCCCAATTTAAAAGACCTTGTCCGGCCTTATAAGTTTATCAGTATGGTATGATGAAGATAGACATGAAGTCTAGATTGAAAACTCGAATATTTTATCCGGTTTCAAGTTCCAATCACATACTGCTTTCTTATACATGGTAAGTTTATCCCAAGATTAGCATTGAAACATATAATTGTATAAATAAAACGTATGATTGGGGGATACAGACGCACTTAGTCGGGTGTCAGTCACCATGATGGATGTCTGACACTTGAAGTATGTACCGGCTGTACAAGTTTCTGAATGGACAGGTATATCCATTCCATTGCCGTTTTAGATATCAACCACGTGGCGAGAATTTATAGATGAGGTAGTTTTCTCTAGCACTTAAATTAAAAGTCGGTACAATCTATGATGCCGACATTTTAATCGCCGCGACTTGTATTGCTGCAAAAAAATCTAATGATAAATCGAATACTTACAGTTGTATATGGTGTACTATTTTTGTAAGTGCCTTGTTTTATTTTTATTTTTTACTTTATCGTATCGTATTGACTGACTGCAAAGTGCACATGGTAGCTTGCCTAGCTATCGTATCAAAGAACTTTCGTCTGAAGTATTGAAAGGTTGTTAAGATTCGTTAGAGAAATATAATATCTCTTAACTTTCTTAATAACACCACTCTATACCCTAAGTACACCTAAGAGAGGGAGAAAGGTAGTGGGGGGGAGTTAGTTACACCTCTGCCTCACCCTTAGGGGTAATACAGGTATGATGTTATGTGCGTTTGTTCCTTTAATAACCCAAGCTGTAAACGCCAGTTCACCCATAAAATAATACAAAATCCTGTTCACTTTCAAACATTCCAAATTAATTTTCAACTACATATACAAGCATCTCCAATTTGTACATGCTGAGCATAGTTTCGTTATACATGTACTAGACATTAAGTTTAAGCTATGTACATCAACCCGTAGATATATCGTATACTAGCTACTATGTAACAGCGTTGCAAGCCATCGGTCCGGCCGTGTGCACACCAGCAACTGATGCGTTCGATTCATCGCCTCATTACGACGCACGTGTGCACCAAGCCTCAGGCGCATCATCAAATGGATTTCAATAAAGTATTGTTAATTATTCACCGAAGGGCATCGTGATTATGATTTGAGTAGAACTGTCTCCTCATTAGTTCTTGCCTTTATGAGGTGCTTGTGTTCCGATGGTTTCAAATTAGTTTTGCAGCTGCATTTTTTTAACAAGCTGTGGAGTAAGTCTCCTTTTTGTATGCTTTAAAAACGAAATCTTCTTTTTATTTATAAAATCTTACATAAAAAGCATCTTATAAACCCAAATAGGTATTTTTTATCGCAACTCGATCAGTAATTTTAATATGACTTGAACAAAAAAAAAAGCAAATCCAAAGTTCTTTCAGCTATTAACCACAAACATTTGATCATCAATTGCAAATTACACCACATAAAAATTACTAAGGGCGTGAACGCACAACACTACTCACCGGGCAATGCGTCTTTGCGTCACCTCATTACATTACACGTCGCGATTTACGTTGTCGCTGCACGCACGTTCTCACTGTTCTCGCGTGTCTGGGACGTGCAGCCGCGGCCTTATTCCCTTTCATATTTATTTTAGCGAGTACTCGATACTAAGATATGAATCTAATATAGTATTGAAGGCTCCCGATAGCGTGGGCAGCTGTTGATTGATACTTCATCAGTATTCTATTCGGTTCAACTAGTCATATAAATTCTGACAGTGTTGAAATGGTGTTTGTGATTCTGTTATCCGTTTATCTTTACGGTAGGATGTCTTAGTACAGGAAATCTTTATATTTATGAGAAGCTAGCTGCTCTATCAATCATAAAACTTAACTTATGATTAGATTGGATGGTATTGCTCTGTCTTTATTATTTTTGTTCCATTATAACGAGTGACAGATACATAAGGCTAATTTCACCAATAAAATAAAATCTAAACCGAGTTCAAGAGCTGTCAGTGTCAATATTCCAAAGAAAATAATGACACTGACAGCTCTTAAACGTAGTTTATGTGCTGATCGCGTTCAGTTTTATTGGTGAAATTCGCACATAGTCGTAGCGCTTTAGCTGTGAGCTAGAATTTTAGCTCAATGTGAACGGTCAAGCTGAAATATTTTTAAAATAACGAAGTCCGTCTTTCAAAGAAAGGAAGTCTTCAGTTCAGTTTGCATGACAACATCACTTTTTATTATTTAAGTACCTATTTAAAGAAATTGTTGGAAACGAAAATACTCATTAACTAACAAGCTTGTACTTAAAATTTAGGAAAAGCATTAAAAACACACAGAGCCGTGAAATTCCTTCCCATGCAAGTTACCACCCATTGTCTTCGTAATATCCAAAATGCCTCAGGTTTTACGAGTAATAGGGAGACAGAATGGCCGAAAGAACATTAATTCCACCCAAGTGACTTTCGCTCGGCAAATATTATGAGTGGCCTCAAACAACACTCACATATGAATTGTTCAGTGTAACGAAAACGATATCCCTAAGGATATACCACATAAATTTTTGAACAACTTTCTTTCTGAACCTTTGTTTAACTCGAAATTGGATTTTAGAGAGAGATTCTTTTACTACAGAGAAATTACGAAAATGACGAACTATGAGTACCTATTTTTGGTACCTCTTGTTCGCCAAAAATTACTTTAAAAATCGTTGTTGAAGATCCTAAAAAAAGGCCTAAGAAGGTGATTGTGACAATTTATTTTTGATATACATACCTACGAGTATAATATGCTTTCAAGATCTGTTTCGGGAAAAAAAAACCTAGCTACAATATTATAGTAAGCGATAACAATTTTCTTCAATCACTTACCAGCCAAGCTTGATAACTGTGCCATTATACCTACTGTGGTTTAATAGAAAATACATGTCCTCGTCAGTCAAATACACGTTAATTCCTACATATTTGTGGTTTCTTACAACACCATGTGAAGGGTACTATATCCATGTGGTGGCCCATTTTAGCTATTCTAAACCAGCGGGCACACGGCATTTATTAGCGATGTGTGTGAACAGTGTTTACCTCATACAGTACACCAGAACACGAAGTTGAACCCTGCCCCATGCTTTATTTGTTATCAAGTTCAAATGTTAGGAAAACATCGTGAGAAAATAACTAACAATTAGGTATAAGTTTTCAATATATAGACTAGGTTAGACTGGGGTTATATTATAAACTCATTACGTCAGGCTGGAAAGCTGCAAAAAATGGCGTCTTTATGACTGCAAAAATTAACGTTCAAATTGAAAATTTAATCAATCACCGGGCTTGGCCGGGAAACTCGTTTTTCATTAGTTGTTCATATGGTTTTCCAAAATAATAGTCTCTTGTACTCATAAAAATTGCTTAAGCCGTATGCTAGAGCAATTTTTTTTTGTCATTGGGGAAGTCATAAAAAAAAAAAAATTACGTAATCAGTTATGTGACTGATTCTACTGATACGACTGAATTTGAAGCCGAATTTTTCCTCCGACCCCACAAACTACATATAAACATAAGTTAGAACCTAAATAGTTATTTTCAAAAACCTATGATACTGAATATTCAATGAAGTTTTATATACGTAAATTGGTATAGCCGTGTGAGTACTTAGATCGTAAAGTTTCAGTAAGCTAGGCTGAGCTATTGAAAGGATTACTATGTAAATGGCTGGGTTCTACTGCTAATAACTTGCTTGTAAATAAGTTACGCCTACTGTGAAGTGCTCGTACCGTAGGTAAGCTTTACGTGCTACGGGTAGTAAAACTAAACGAAGATACGCTTTGATTAATACGTGTGATGGAATATGTGGTTTACTTTGGTTTTTGTAGAAATATGGAAGCTAAGTATGTTTTGTTTACTAGCAAGCTTCATAATAAGCTTGTTTTCGTAACATCAGCACAACGCCTTTATTTCCCTGAAAGGATAGACAGAGGTGTATACTCGTAGTACAGCCACATTTTGCTAGTTATATTTAACCGGTAAACAACTTTGTCCAATAACTAATTAGTTAATAGGTTGCGCGCGCGCTCCGGCCAGTTGTTCAGAGGCTTAAGTTCAATTTAATAGAAGGCGAGCCTATTACCATCAGCCGGGAGTGAATCCAGACTCCGGACTGCTACCGAGAGTTAATTCCTGATAGAAAACCCAGTAACACTTTGCCGGACCTGGGCATCGAACCCAGGACTTCAAGCTCAGCAGTAGCGCTTGCAACCACTAGACCAACGAGTGTTGTCAGTCAGTAGGTACCATAATTATTATAAACAGAGATTAATTACTACATTCAATCCAAGTTGTTTTGAAAAACTCTTTGGTGCTTCTTTAGTTGCTTAACTTCAGACTTCCTACATATCCTTTTTTCGTTCCTAGGTCTTACGTACGCAAAATACGCTCTTTGACGTGGAGTTGCAGATACTAGCCCTACCTAGGTCTTACTTAGATTTAAAAAGATGTAAAATAGTTTTTGTAATTACCTACATATATTTGTATGATGTTTTTGATCATTTACTTCCTTATGTTTACCCTAAGAATAAAAAAATTGATGACAAAAGGAGTAACCGGAAAGACATACGAACAGAGCAAGCTAATATAAAGCTTGTAAAAAATCAAATGAAAACTTTCCTCTTTTTATCATCACATAGGTATAAATACCTACTTATTTCACTTTCCCTTCACTAGAAAAGGGAAAATTGGATTTCTGATCTCCGAACATCTTAGATTTAAGCTGATCGGATTCCTGTGACATTACTTTAGATGTACTAGCGAGTACATTACAATACATTATGTAATATGTTTTGAATTATTTAATCCTTGAAGTGAAGGTTGTAATATTGGTCACCAATGTCTGCAAAGTTTGGTGTTGGAGGCACTTTCTATGTGCTTTAGAATTTGGCGGTCATTGTAAGGTTCAGCATTGAAATTAGTTACATGAAATCAAGTAATAGGTAATTCTTGGAAAACACAGCTCGGATTACAGAATATTTTGTATAAAATACAAAATCCTTTGAATATCCTAGTCTAGCTTGCAAGTAAAGTGCATTGTGATACTAACGTCATTCAATTTTCCAAACATGTACAGGACAACAAGGTGACCCAATTTTCGACAGATCGCTCTATCCAAGAAGTTTGAACAAAGCAAGTGACTGTGTACTATGTTGGTAGTTAAATCCAAAAATAACAATCTTGTAATCCCTGCACATAAACCATGTTGTCAAAAACATAAAAAATAAATATTAAAGAACATTTCAAAACAAAATGAATGATAATTTATTCGCAGATCAAGAGTCTAGTCGCTCTTAGCTTGGCGACAAATTAACATCTGACAAGATTAAAATTAATGCAAATGCACTTAAGTTAATTAAATCAAAGTCGAATGAAGCTCTAACACTTAGTCACAATTGTAGGATTACTTAAGCATTTGATTGTGAGTATTACACTGACTAATGACGTCTGCACCCTTGAAGATAGGGGTGAAGAATTTGAGTACTTTCATTTTGTTCAAAAATACTTTTGACAAAGTTTTGTAATTTATTTTATGGTAACACTATGCCAAATTATAGTAAAAACTAAAAGCCCTTAAATCTAAACTAATAATCAAGCTGAAGAAATTGTGTGTTTGTTTGTTTGCACGCGCTAATCTCTGGAACTACCAGTCGGTTTGGAAAAAATCGCTAAGCAAAAACAAAGTAGGCAACAGCGCGGGCGGGCGATGCGATGCGACGTGGTTTGTCAGGGGAATAAGAAACACGCGGACGAAGTCGCGGGCAGAAGATAGTAATAAATCAGTTACCTACTGAATATGTGCACGATTTGCAGTTCATAGAAAGGCATAGCTTATTGAATATTATGTTAGTTAAACACAAGCAAATCTGTTGTTAAATACACACACGTAGCTATATATAATATTATGCACAAATACCGCATTGTTTGATTAATGTTAATATTGTGTATTGCTAGGTTTCGCCTTCTGGCATAAATGGCTAGCAGGTAAATAATCAAAACATTCAATTTGTTGAACTAAGCCGATCCCGAAATCCCTGAGTGCAAAACTAGGTCATCGTTGTTATAGGCAAACACCGCCATGGAACAAATCCTCTAATCAAAGTAGACTTAGCAGTCACTTTGCCATCAAATCATACAGCATACTCGTAAGTCACAGGAGTGACGCGACACAGACGTGACGCGACACGAGTGTGACGTGCTTGTGGCATAGACAGATGACGCAGCGTAGAAGTGTCATGAAGTCCCAAAGACAAGAACCTGACAAGATCTGTCGCAAGACTCGCCTCACTGTCTATCGGTGTTTTCAAGTCACCTGCTTAATACTCAGTAGATTCCGAACGTTTCAGTTGTTGATTTTATCCACTACTGCGTAGCTTATTCACTGTAGAAACAGAGCAAACGAAAGACAGAATGACAGATTGTAGAATACAGAGCGATAAGCAAACTTATTATTATTCCATGTATGATATTGTTACAATACGATCCATATCCCTTTGTGAGAGAAGATTGATAATGTATATTCCATAGCCGAAGTTAATTGCAATCAACCGGGCTACGTAATACGATATACATATTTAACAATCACAACGTTGTGATGCAAACACGTCAGCTCAGACGAATCTTTTCAGTCACAATTTAAATATTAAATTATTCGACTTTTTCAGTAGGATTGATGACGTCGACTGAAACGAGTTAAAAATAAAAAAAAATATATTTTTAAAGCGGTACAAAGTTAAATAATTTCGTTATACGCGAACAATCTACAATCTGTAGGTAGTTGATACAGAATTCTTGATTCGGTTTCTGCAGTTGGTCAAATAATTTGAATATTTTTTGGTGTTTCTCAAAGAGAAGGCATTTATTTAAAGGTAAATTCGTACATTCATCTCCTTTTTGGAAGCATCCCAGCTGATCAGCAAAGCGGATTTACCTACTTGTTTCTGCAAAGCAAAAACAAACGCTGAATTAGCTGATAAAGACAATCCTAGAAATGTAGGTCAGGAAATAAAGAAATCGGTCAGGCGTTTCTGATCTACACAAACAGTTCAAAGGAGACTTATTTAACGAGTATTACGGTCAGCAAAAACGTTCAGCTTGAATAAAAGCTGCTAAGAGGAGACAAACAAAATCTAGTTAACATAGTAAACGTGTTATAACAAACCAAGGTTTCTATGCATTCACAATGCAAACACCTAGCTAGACGTACCGAGGAGGTTCTAGACGAGTTGAAAGGAATTTCTGCAAGGAACATGCAAGTATGCAGATGTTAATGAAATTATTTCTGGGAAAGTAAGATCTGAGACGGGTGCAATGCCCTGAGTGCTGCCAGCAATTTGCATTTTGAATACTAATGACGGGGAGCACTCACTACGGCGACATCGCCGTGAACACTATAGAATAATAATAAAATTGCACGAAAAGTAATTATTGATTAAAATGTTGCAGGCTTTAACAATGTAGCGAGGGGGAAATTGTTTGCCTGCTTTGTTAATGGCATTAAAAGCAACATCATTGAAATGTTTCGCCCGCGGAAACAGACTGAAACACTTTTTATGTAAACAACAATAATACGCCAAGAAGATTCGACAAAACCGAGAGGGAGAGAATCCGCCCAAACACTTAACCGACTTTAAAGCAATTCTATTCGACTTCAAAAACCCGGAGTAATGTCAGAAGAATAAAAAGTACATCAGTGGCTGTTAGCTGTTCAACAAATTGTCCATTTTGAAATTTTCGAGCGACTCACAGCCTGCAAAAACTGTTCTCAGTAGCGGACAGGGCGACTGGGCGATAAGGAGTGCTTTTATTAAATTTTCTCGCATCGCCTGACTAATGCTGCCCAGCTGACGCGTATCCGACACACTTACTTTCTCTTTTTCGCTCGCTTGCGAAATTTATACGGATTGCTAAACACTGCCGTCATATTTTCCACGAGTTTACTGCCTGGGGACCATTTTGATACGATATTATTACGAAACAATAACGTTTCAGTTAACATTATGTTATCTAACGATAAATAAGTTGTATAATAAACATTGAGTCGCTCTAAAATACTCAAAATTAATACGGTAGCTGTCTACAACAACAGATCTTCCGAAACTTGTTTTTAATCACACCGTTTCTAACTTAATCAATCTAAATGAACAACGGATTAAATGGAGCGATTTAAAATTGGCTAAAATTATTGAACATCTACAATAGCGAAACGTTTGTTCTGTTCACATTAATTAAGAATGTTCGTTTTGCGAACACTACAGTCGATAGGGAGGGAGCGCTCAGCCCGTTCGATTCCACGAATTTCATTAATTAATTTAAACATTCATGCTTAATTATCGAACTCTTCAATTAAAAATGCCTTTTAATTTGTTGCTTTATTTATTTACTCTATTACACTCGTTAAGTTAAATGCAAATATCGGACTTTTTGCATGGAAATCTATGTTTATCGTCGGACCATCGGCGGTTGTAATGAACGAGTAATGAATGGTGTAATTATGTTTAACGGCGCTAATTACTTATGGGGTGATATAATGGCGATCAAATATGTCCCCGAGGTTTAATTCAATTTGGCCTTCAAGTGAATCATTAAGTGAGTAAAGTGTTTTATTCATGATCGTTAATTTTGGATTCAATTTTGAGACAAACTCTTCTCCTGTTTTGGACGCTATGAAACCTTTCAGAATCAAAATTTGTCTTAGACACATCTGAAATTCTATTTCCGCAATATTTTTCTTAAAATACCGTTCCTAAACTCCAACAATAGGTGACCCGGTTTACTCTCGACAACCAGAAATTTGAGATCGTCTCAAAGAGAATGAATTCCTTATCCTTACGTAGGCAGCTACGTATCACTGAATCAGAAACTTTTAATGGTGCGACTCGTCAGCAATCTGTCTGCG
The DNA here is from genome assembly GCA_947363905.1 of Lithophane semibrunnea. Classification (NCBI taxonomy): domain Eukaryota; kingdom Metazoa; phylum Arthropoda; class Insecta; order Lepidoptera; family Noctuidae; genus Lithophane; species Lithophane semibrunnea. Next base: position 10,067,837 of record OX376198.1, read on the forward strand.
GGACTCTAAAGAAGACATTCTATCAGAACGTAGCGTAATACGATCGAAGAAAATGTCCGCCCGTCGTAAAACTCTCGACATTTGGTTTTTGGACAACAAGCCGAAAACGAACGACACAGCTCAAATAGATTTGATTTTTGCGGTAAAATTCTGAAATCTAGGAACGAAAAAGAAATTCAGACTGAAGAATTGTCAGCAAGAAAATATCACCTTTAAAATCTTTCCTGTTTTTTTATTTTTATGCTTTACTTGATATCTTCGAGATACACAGTATTTACCGACTGCTTAAATTTAAGAGTAACAAGGAAATCTTTTGCTGGAAAGCAGTGACAAAGAAATTAATATAGGTTAATCAAGCAGGAGTACAGAGCAGGAGTAGTGTTATGCCTCTGGCATTACAAAGCAATTACCGAAATAGGGAATATCCATGTATTTTTTTAATATTTTTATTTGATACTTCGATTTACATCGTCAAACAATAGTAAAAAAAATTCGACGGCAAAAAGCAATTTAAAGTAGTTAAAATTTTTTTTAAAAATATTCAACCGATACGGGCTATTTAAACGCCCTTCATTTGGCGCGTTTGGTGTGGTCACGTCACAGTCCGTGAAAACAGACAAGCAACTGTCAAGTCAACGTCAAACACTTCTTTTTAACCGACTTCTTGAAAAAGGAGGAGGTTCTCAATTTGTCTGTATGTTTTTTTTTTGTATGTATGATACGCGATTACTCCGCCAATTATGAATCGATTTTGATGATTCTTTTTTTGTTTGGTAGGTCATGCTTCAGAGGTGGTCCCATATAAATTTTATTAATTTTGCTTGCGTAGTTTTTGAGTTAGCTTCAATAATTACGTATTTTTCCCACTTTGCTATGTAGACTGTAGACGATATAATTATTTCACTCCGTCACTGTTATTTACATTGCAGATAACGGTATACGCGTTTGTGTGAGGTAGGTACCACAACTAAAAAGTGAAAAATAAGAACTTTTTTTTTGTAAAAAGTTTTTTCTATTAGCGTTTGACACTGAGTTGACACTTGTTGATTGACTTGACATTGACATTTTGATTGTTATCCCGGATTGTTACGTCACATCCGCTCTTAGCCTTTTCAAGTATTTGAATTACCCAAAGTTTTTTGGGACTTTAAAAAAATTAATTTCTCGCTCAAAAAGAAATTTTATTCAAAAATATTGATGGAGGCATAATTCTGAAGTAACATAGTTTATAAAAAAAAATATTCGACCCATATTTGAATCACATGCATATTCCCTATTTCTGTCACAAATTCACATTGTGTTACCTTATATTATTATACTGTTGTTGTGTACTGTAGTTACATACCTACAGATTGAGTAAAACCTCATCTACACGATTGCAAGTTTGTTGCCTATGGCGTACAATAAAATTAATTAAACGCTGCACTTTTTATTGTTGCTTCAACTTATGATAATGCCAATTCAATCGCCTGTATACACCGTGTAAATCAGGCTTTAGACAAACTGTGGATGTGTACGAATGATTTGTGGTCGATAAAAATATCGTTAAATTCGTGACGGTGTGACAGACGGACGTCTCACGTGCACATCGTCTAGAGCTTGTTATTGGACAAACTTTCCACGTGACCACTTCCAATACTGCTTACTCATATTTTCTCGAAGAAATATCTACTTGCAGTGTAGTGTAGTGAATTTTCTTCAAATGTTACTTATTTTTAACAATCTACGCGAAGGATAGTGAGGTAGAAGAATTAGATCGTTGTGTTTGTCATGATATATCAAAAAGGCAACGAAAGGATTATAATGAAGAGGTAGGCCTGTCTGATTCTTGAGTGCCATAAGTATGTCATCCAACGAGTAATCCTTTTGTTAATTAGGATCTGTACTAAGCTGAGCAGTGCTCGCACCTCTACTGACACTACTTACTGACAGTGGATGTGCTTACTGGCTGAAAAACCAACATAGTAAAAGTATAGGCAAACACTGCCATGCATGAAATATTGGCATGCATATCCGCTCTCAGAATAGGATACAAACACAATACAACTTACCTTTTTTATCGCCAACAATGTACAGTACAATCGATTATGTACTCCTTTTGAAGTCTTATCATCGTATTGTTCACATGCTCAGGGTTCCTTTTACCACTTTGTGGGACCTTTCGAAGAAATGACACGTTTGTTTAAGATACTGCAGCATCTGCGAGGTTAGTTTGATCTGATTTTTATTCAAGCACAGTTTTATGCCAAGGACGGACCCGAGATATTGTTTACAAAGCATAAAGAAGAGAAATGAAGACTAGTGGAGCCCTGGCGTACGTTGGCTTGCCTGCGGTTGTTGTGTGGTGCATATTATAGGAGGAAGAGAGATGATGCCGACTGATATTGGTTAAAGCCCACTATTATAGGAAGCCAGCCTACTTATCACTATTATTTCCACTCAGCATTCAGTGTATATGTAGGGCTTTTGTAATCGTAGGGTGTATCATAATGTTTCTGATGTGCAGTGTTGGCAGGTGTGTTGATTTGGGCCACGTTTTTGCTTGAGGCATTTGTATGCACTACGTTAATTTTCTGTTATAGTGACTGCCCAAATTCATTGTCCACTCTGTCTCGTTTGATCAATATTGTGTTTAAATCCTTTATCGCATAATAACGACGTGGTCAATCTCAATGCTTTAAAATGTCATGCCGTCTTCGCATCCGCCTATAATTTAAACACTTCATCAGCATTTGCATTCTGGGCGGCGGCCCTGCCGGGACTATCCCGGGAAACTCTCCCGTCGGGACACTATCTGAATAGGTATGTATTTCTAAGTGGCCTAACTGCCACGTAAAGATATATGTATGTATAATTGTTTCTGCTTCACTCAAATCACTTCAGGGATTTCGAATCTGTTCTAATTGTTTCCTGTTGTCGAAACTATCTGGCTGCTCACTATATTAATTTTACTTCCTAAGTTCTAAAGGTCAGAGTGAGGCCCGAGTTAAGCCCAGTGATTCTGGGAAATACGTCTCGACTATTTCAGTTATGAACGCGATAGTAACTGGATGCAACTCCATTTCTAGGTAATAGATGGCAGCACGTGTACCGTTTTCAATACCTACCATAGTCTGAAACAAATGTCATTCCGGTTGATGGACAAGCGTATTGAAGTTTTAATTTATTTGCTGAATACATCAAAACATGATGAGCAGTGTTGGCCCAGTGGTAACAACCCCGACTTATGAGTTTGTAAGTCCTAAGTTCGAACCCAACCAGGCGCTTTGCTTTGTGTAATTTATTTCAGCACCATTGTTTTCAAAACGGCCATGTGACTCCTACCAATACGCACTGGGCGCGCGTGGTTGATTACAGCCCACTCCCATCTCACAGAGAGGAGGCCTGTTTCCCAGCAGTTATCGCCAGCATCAAAACATTCAATGATAATTATCATCATACCAAAATGAGATAACTATAGAAATGCTCTCTCACTCTTCCTAGCTTTGTATCCCACATGGTGGGTCAGCCCTCCTGGTCTTTCTCTTCCACATCGCTTCTCGACATCATTTTCAGAGACTCTTTCATGTCATTTAGCACTACAGCCTCACAACATAACTATACCAATAAACACACACAACATAACTCAATCATTCTATTGAAGAACAAACAAGCACTTTCGAAATGGTATTTACTTCCTAAAATTAAAAGACGAGTACTATTAATTGGTATCATGTATTACTATTAGTCTTTTCAACGTATTTTCTATATTGTTTGGCGGATATATTTCGTTGTTTTGCTTCGGGATGTGTTCTACTTACAATATGGTGAAAAATCGTCTGTTTACCGGGGTTCTAGCCAAGAAACTAACAAAAGCCACTGTTCTGTATCTACAAAAATTTACTTAATAGTATTTGGCAGAGGGAACTCTTCCAACCGAGTGGCTGGATTATAAAAATTACTGGAATAACGAGCGGCTTTCTGTAGAAATTGTTGAGTGTTTATGTACTTGGTAAACTGTGGCGTTTAAGGGTTGGGGTTTTGATATTTTTATTCACGCCAGCTAATAGAACCTATTACAGACTCTAATTTTTGTTGCCGTATCGTCTCTTTGTGTCCTGGCTATTCCGTACTTCTTAAATCTTTTTTATTTATTATTTTAAAAAGTGCAGACTCTGAACTTTTTTTGTCGTCTATTAGGCGGAAAAGTAGAGTCTAAAGACTTACAAATATAACTTTGATTACGCACTATTATGTCCAATAATTTCCTCCAAGATTTACTTACGTGGCATACAGGATTAGATGTTTACTACGTACTAGTATTTTATAAGAACTGCGTGTTTTTTCCGGGCTCAGAATATGACTGTAGGATAATAAAATACAAGGATGATTTCCTTGTATTTTATTATCCTACGAATAAAAGATGTCATGTCAAACTTATGAATAGGGTAAGCCATGCATAACTAGGACATTTTTAGTGACAAAATCGCATAGGTTTTTTATTTTATTATAGCACTTATCTACACAAAATCCCACTTACTAAGAAAACCAGGTGTGCAAAGCCGGGAAAGAGACTCTTTTATTCACAAACGATACATTCATAACGATTACGTCTAATCCATTCACTGGAAGCAATATACAGTCGTCGCATCTCATTTGTCTTCGATTCATCTACCACCCATCACGGCACTACCACATCGTTCCGAATTTGGTAGTGAAGAGATTTGCATTTAAAGCGAGTTCCTACCACGACGTTATCGCGACTCCGCGGCCCCGGCTCAATGTCTCCCCACTCTCCTCGGTCCCATAGAAAAATGGGCAAAAAGCATTTTTTGGAACCCTTTTAGACGTTGTATTAAAAAGAAAGACGTATCTACTCTGCCTTTGAGAGCCATCGTCTCTTCTGGCACCGCTGAAATAAGTGTACCTACCTGTTATTTTCGAGATATAGGTCATAATATGCAGTTGCTGAATTCAGATTTCATAACAAAAGAGAGCGTTTACTTTAAAATTCGTTTGAGTTTACAACTACGCATTTTATTTAAAACGAGTTATATAAATAAAATAAAATTTTAAAGTAACGGAATGATGATGCCCGTTCAACGAAAATGGAAGATGCGAATGGTAAAAATGAATATTGGAAGATTTAATATTTAATTTCAAAGTTATTTTCAGAAACAGAATTTTACTACCCGCTGTGTGCCCTTCAACCTCCGAGCATATTAGTCTACTTAGGGCTATTTCATCAAAGTCAGATATCTTTTATCCGTGGAATAAAATTGTCGTCTGACAGTTTTTGTATGGAAAAACTGTCAAAAATTCAAAATTTATTCGCAGGATAAGACTTATACTCGGTATAAAAGTTTGGTGAAAAACGCCCTTAGAAATAGACCCATCGTCACAAAGCCACATAAAATTGTTTCTAAATTAAATTCCGTAAAACCTCATAAAACAACGCAAATTATCTTTTGATGTTCCAGCTTACATCAAACGCGGTGTAATAAGCATGCTCATGGCAAAATTAGCGTGTTACATTTTTCTCGCGCGTTTGCGTTCGCGGGCCCTTACGAGTGGTATCAAAATAAAACGCCTTACGCTTTGGCACATTTCAACGAACTTCCCTGGTTCCCTGCAGGTAGTCCTAACTTCAAAGCGGCTTACAAACGGACGCCCCTAGACAACATTCGCTAATTCACTTTGATGTCACCCCTCGCGCCCCTTGCTTCACCCCATCCAGTAACGAGAAAATGCGCCTTAAACTTTAAACTCAGAGCGATGTAAAATATTATTAAACGCACAACAAATTTCTAATATTTTTACAAACGAGAAATTGTTTTCAAACTTCTTTGAATAGGAATTTTCCCGACGCCTCGTTGAAAAACAAAAAATATTCAAGCAATTTTTTATTCATTTAAAAAAGCAGAGTTAGAAACATCACTTTGATGTTTGAATTCTTTGTATTTGAAAGTCCGAAAAGTAACTAAAATGGTTTCTCACTGTGTTATTTTACCATATTTGCTTTGTGCTGAAATCCCTTTCTCAGAAGTTTTTCCTAAGTTTTTCAAATTCTGTTAGATAAACAACTTTAACATAAACAAGACCAAATTAATTAGGTATGCATGGAATGAACAATATGTACCTACAACATAAAGCAACCATCACATTATAATAGACATGATTCTCTAGTCTCTATAATAGTCTCCATACATTCGGATACACCCATTGTTAGCCTTAGCCGATAAAGGTATTAGGTGGACAACAGTGTTATTCGTGACTAATGAACTTGGCCTCTACTCCAAGCCCTTCTCAATAGGTAGTACTAAACTAAATTGGGAAATGAACCATATGGGGACTATCCCATGGTTCATTACATGTACCGTATGATTTCTTAATAAAAAATTACATATTTCTGCCCCAAAGCATCGCAAAAGTACTGTAATAGCAATTGTAACGCATGGCGTCAAAACGCATGCATTCGTGTCGTACCTCTTGCGTTGCGTCGATACAACGCATCAGAATATTTTCACGCATATTCAATACATTATGCACATAATAGTCGAGCAATCATCAACATTAAAGATAAACCTGTCCAGATACACTCCCAAAAACACATAAAACAATATTGATATTAGCATATGAAGCCCTGGTCGCAGTTAATACATATTAAGCTTTCAGCCATATTGCTTTGTGAAAGGCCAGCGGTTACAACGAGCTTTCATAACGTAGATTGAAAACGATACAAAGCAACCACAAGAACGCTTTGTGGTATATTTTGCGTCTCTTTTGTGTACAACTAAACTGGCCAACAAACTCGAGGGCGGTTGTTTATCTAACAACTGACATACCTGTGGGATGCGCTTAGCTACTTGAGGTAAATACTTTATAGTCTTAGGTATGGTTAGTTTTAATGAGGCATGTTTGAAAGCGGTTTGTAAAAGTATATGCGATTCTGTTGATGGAAAGTTGTTTTTAAAATGTGTTTTTTTTTTAATCAGCTTTAACTAACTCAACTCAAACTCAAACTCAAAGCATTTATTTCAAATAAACCAATTACAGGCACTTTTGAATTGTCAAAGGGTCGGTCAGTCAGAAAATATGAAGCTAGTTGCCCATTCCAAAGCGTAGTAGGTTCCTATGGAGAAGAACGGGCAAGAAACTCCACGGACACTCTTTTAAATCAGAATATTGTTACAATATGTTGTTTACATCATTCATGTTGGAATCATACATGTGAGTACAATGTAGAAAAACGTGCAGGTTAAAAGAGTCCGTAAATAAAAGATAAAACGATACAAAACAATTCAAAAATTAAAATAAATCAAAATAAGCCGTGGCAGCTAAGAGATGACCAGTCCCTACTGATGGCGCCCGTTCACGAACATGACACATGGATCAGCACCATTCAGCTCAACCATTTTGAAGGGAACTCAATGATCCAACACACACGCCACCACCAGCGAGACATTAAAGTGAGCATGACATGCTTTCAGCCGCCAGGGCACTTTCAAGTCAATGAAAGACGTACCTAGTAAATGGTAGGTTTAACGTACTTAGGTAAGTACATAGTGCTCACACACATGTGCTATGCAGTTATACAATACTAGGAGATTGAATTTATACAATGTAAAGATAGTTTTTACAATCTTCAGCAGCTCCAACAATATTTTCATATGCTAATCAATTAGTTGTTGCGCCCTGTGGAGCTGGACCAGCGCTGAGCCAAGCATTTTTGTCAGTGATGTAATCCCCCAATTTATAATATGCTTGGCGGCATAGTGTGCGTTTTATACAAGATTTAAATTTTGTTTCATTCAGTTGGAGTATGTGGGGAGGTATTTTATTGTAACATTTTAAACAGTACCCCATGAAGGATGAGTCTACTTTAGCCAGTCTGAAGCCCGGTTGAACTAATTGGTCCCTATTCCTAGTCCTATAATTGTGTTTTTCACCTCTTTTACTAAAAAGACTTAGATTTTTCCTTACGTACATGATGTTTTCGTAGATATATTGACAAGGTACCGTCATGATGTTAATATCTTTAAACAGTTCCCTTAGAGAATCGCGCATACGGAGGCCATATATTGCTCTGATAGCTCTTTTCTGCAGAATAAAAATAGACTCGATATCTGCAGCCCGTCCCCATAGTAAAATACCGTAAGACATGATACTATGAAAGTAACTGAAATAGACTAGCCTCGCGGTATCTACATCAGTGAATTGACGGATTTTCCTCACAGCATATGCTGCTGAACTTAGCCGTCCTGCAAGAGATGTTAAATGAGGACCCCATTGCAGCCTTGAGTCGAGTGTGATCCCCAGGAAAACAGTCTTATCGACGAATTCTAGTTTCTCCCTATTCAATATTATGTCACAATCACTACTTTTAACATTCGGTAAAGCAAATCTCATGCATTTAGTTTTTTTCCCATTTAATACTAAATTATTAGCAGTGAACCAATTTTGGACCTGCAGTAGGGCATTATTTACGTCGTCAAGATTTGATGCACGTCTATTTATTTTAAAAATTAAGGAAGTATCGTCAGCAAATAACACCATTTGTGGTTGTTTTTTTAATAAATGGGGTAGATCATTAATATATACTAAAAAGAGGAAAGGACCCAATATCGAGCCTTGTGGAACACCCATTTTTACATTTAAACCGAGTGAATTGACACCATTTATTTGAACTTGCTGTTGTCTATCATTTAAATAAGATTTTACTAAACTAAGCGCAAGTTTACCTAGTCCGTAATGCTCAAGTTTTAAGAGTAAGGTTTTGTGATTTACGCAGTCAAATGCCTTGGAGAGGTCACAAAAGATTCCTATGGCATCTTGGGCCTCCTCTCACGCAGTAAAAATGTGTTTTAATAAGGTGACACCGGCGTCAGACGTACAACGTCCTTTGGTGAAACCATACTGCTGATCGTGTAAGATTTGGTTGGTGTTAAAATGATTAAGCATTTGATTGAGCATTACCTTTTCGAAGACCTTGCTGAACACCGGCAAAACAGACACTGGTCTATAATTGTTGGTGTCTTTACTGTCTCCAGATTTAAAAAGTGGTATAACCTTACTGTATTTCATTAAATCCGGAAAGACTCCTTGATCCACACATAAATTAAATATTAAAGCCAAGTATGGTGCTATAGTCTCGATTATGGATGTACAAACTTTGATAGATAATCCCCATAGATCTTCAGTTAATTTTATTTTGATTTGTCGAAAAGCTTTTATAACTATCATAGGGTTTATATGCTTAAATTGAAATTCAACTGGGCAGCCTGGAACGCTCGCTCTTAATAAATCAATTGAGACGTCGGGTGAGGAATTTAAAACTTCCGTCGTTTTAGCTGGTATGTTAGTAAAGAAGTGTACAAATTCTTGAGCTACTTCTAAATTAGAGCTTATGGCACCACGTGAAGTCTCCAATGTGTAATCAGTGTTTCGTATTTTATTCTTATTAGTTTCACTATTTATAACTTTCCAAACTGATTTTATTTTATTTTCTGCTGATTTGATCTTGTTGCTAATAAACAGGGCTTTAGCTATCTTGCAGGTATTTCGAAAAATTTTGGAATATGTAGCAACATACTTATTGAAAATTCCAGTGTTAATGTAAGGCTTAAGGCCATACAGCTCGAACAGTCTTTCCCTACTTATCCTAATACCTCTAGTTGCCCAGTCACTAAAAATAAAATTAGGGCAAATATTTTTTGTTTTCTTTTCAAAAGTTTTATTGAATTCAGTGTGAACTACTGAAAAGAAATCCTCATACAATTTGTTTGCATCGTCCATATTCTGGCCCAGGGCATTTAACTTATTTTTTAGGGTCCTATTGAATCTATTTAATTTGCCTGTTGTAATCGGTCTAAATTGTATTTGCATTTTTTGCATTGGTGTTTTAAACTTAAAAGTTACCGTTTGTCCACTATGATCAGACGGCAAATAGTTTACGATGGCTTTATCTAAATAATCACAATCGCAGAAGACATTATCGATACAAGTAGCAGAAGTTGGAGTTACTCTAGTCGGTTCTGTAAAAACATTCGATAAATTGAACGATTTAAAAAGGCTTAACATTCTACAGCTATTTGAATTATTTTCCAGAATATTAGTATTAAAATCACCACAAATAATTGCGGGTTTGTTACTGGATGCAACTTTCGCTAGGACATCTTCCATTATTGACTCAAATAAGGAAAAGTTCTGATAATTAGGGGGTCTGTACACGCACACTACGACATGCTTATCCAGCTCAACACAGGACAGTTCGATGCAATGTTCAACTGATAAACCAACTATGTCATTACGTTGCTTAGATTTTAAACCATTTTTTATCAAGATCAGAGAACCTCCGCGTAGCATAGATTTACGGTTAAAACAACTGCCCACACTGTAGTTCTTATAATTAATTAGCATTTGGTAATCCTTTAGCCAATGTTCAGTAAAACAAACAATCTCAAACTGTGTTTTTTCTAAAAACATTTCAATTTCTAATAATTTGGAAGAAATACCTTGAATATTTTGATGAAATAATTTCAAGGCATTCTGCTGATCTCCTTTTTGATAATTACTTATATTAGAGCAAGAAGACACCTTGTTGTTGTTAGTTATAAGAATATTCTTACTGGTACCTTCTGTTGTCTTATAAACTAGTTTAAATGACTATCCGGAGTTAAACCCAAGACTTCAATGTCATCACCAGGCAGTGAGCTCATAGTCAGTGAGGGACATGGATACTCCTTCGTACAATTTGTAAAACTATTTATAGCATTTGAGCTACATTCATTCAGTTTCACCACCTTATTATTAGTATTATTACTAATCATTGTGGTGTTAATAATACAAGACTTCGACATACTATTTATGTCTGAGTTTATATAAAAACCTAATAGCCTTGCTATTGTGTCTAAAACTAACAGGCAGATACACAGTACCCCTAGTCGACTTTAAAGTTTCCACAAAAGTGTTGGTGTCAAGAAATACAAGCCTGTCACTATAATGGCTAACTAAGAATTGCATATGCTTATTAAGCATATGAATATAATTGTTTTGTCTTTTTGTCAATTTTTCAAAATATGGGAATGCACACAATATTATTTTACTACAATTTAGCTTTAACAACTCAGTTACACAATCAGTTATTTCTTCTATTTTGACCTTAGAACTATTACCTACAAATACAGTAATGTTAGTTTTAGGATTGAACACATTTCCTGTTACTGATGCCATTATTTGTTTGTAGGTAGACCCTGGCATACAATAATTTTGAGTAGAACAACTCAGGTTATTACTAATTAATTTACCTAAACCTCTTCCTATACTATCTGAGAACATAATTGAATGATAACAATCATGACTACTGAATGATGGACAGGTAGTTGAAGGTAAAATGTTTGGTAATCCTTATGTTTTTTCTGCTCACACGACTGTAGGTCTTAGGTAGGTATTTGTAGGTAAGTAAAAACCTTCCAACCATCTTTTTCACCATTGTGCAATCCTTGATTTAGAGTAAAACGTTGAATACGGGAGCGATCACAAATAGCCGGTTTTAGTCGCCCGAATAGTTTTAGTAATCGGGCTAAAACTGTATTTGTAAAGGCCCGGTTTAATCGGTAAATGTTCGCACTGCCATGCATCCTTTTATCTGTTGGCAATCAAACTAAACCATCGAAGTAAAAAAAACTAAAATGCTGCAATCTGCAATGTTAGACGAACACACAGCTATTATTTGAATTCGCAGTTTACACCTTTTTTTTATACTCATCTGTAAAAAAAAATGTTTTTTGCTGGAACTAAATGTAAGACTTTTGAGTAATACTATTGATTCCCTATTAAATAGGAACCTATGTACTATCTGAAATTTCACAATAAGTTTAGTTTAGTTTAAAAGTAATCATGATACAAATACGAATGTCTCACACTGAATTGGAACTAAAAGATAAAGCCACAATTAACATTCCCGATTTGCCAGACAGGCAAAGGTACTATAACAGACATTCGCGCCTGATCAGAACTAGATAAATCAAAGTAGGCTAATCAAATCAAAGATTTAATAGCTACTATTACGCCACCAACATTACTAATAACATTCACAATCGACTCGTGAACATGTGTTTAACTTGTCGCTATTTTAATGGGTCTGTAGAACACGTAATTACCAAGGAATCTACTCGCCGTTTGTGAGTTAAAAGGGCTCTGTATGCAAATGTTAGGTGCGCAATGTGCGACTATGTTGCCAGCTATTCGCATTGTCTAGCATCCTAGTTACGACTCAATTATCTTCAGAAAGTAAGGAACACCAATTAACATCCTTTTATGCTGTCCCTGCTTCAGTCGGTAAAAAACGAGTTTCGCAATACTCGGCAACTTTCATTTACCGCTCGCGAATTCTTCCTTCAACGAAAATGCACCTTTTATTTTGGTTCACAAAGACCAACTTCTAGTTGTTCGATGGCAAAATTATTGTTGTAAGTGGGTAAGGAGTGATGCACACTCATTTGCAAGTGTCCGCGACTAGATTACGTTTTGACATGTCTTAACAAACGTAACCAGTTGAACGGGAGTCGGATCGATTTGTTTTATTAATTTAAAGATTACTTCGTGAATAACGACTGTGCTCTCTAGCTTAGTTACGAACAGAAGTAACTTGAAATTGAATCATGATAAATGGTTATTTTAAAAGGAGTATGTGTCATTCTACAAGTTTGTATTTACGAAATGTTGCGTGGTGCTTCTGTATTGTGAAATACTTGGGAGGTAGTATGGAATAGTTGCAACTAAAATATATTTATGTAAGCATTAAAAGCAAATAAGTCAGTGACAGCATAAAAGCACAAACATTTCTACGCGGTCCATAGAATGGGAACCACAGCACAAGCGTACAGACGAGACTAAAATTGCTATCAGAATTCCTTCTTTGAGCTTCTTTAAGTACGATAGCTTGTTTATAAAAGGTATGCTCGTATAAATATGTTGTTGGAATATTATCGAGGGTTTGAAATTCTTCTGAAAATTATTTTGTTAGAAATTCTTATAAATATTATGTATCTTGTCAACGAAGACAATCTACATCAGAATACAGATTTTAGACATTCGAAAATTGAGATGCGATGCATGATTATCAATCAAACTTCGTAACTTAACAGGCAAATAACTTCACTATAAACATTTTCAGAATCACCAATATGTTTGTGATAAAAATCTCTCTATAACATTACACAAATCTTGTAACAAAACGCCTAAATTCCCTTAAACAAACCCATTGTTAGCGGAGGTACGCAAGCAAGGCGGTGTTAGCGGCAAAACAGGTGCCAACTCGAGTTCCATTCAATATGGCCCTATTGTACCATTATGGGTAATCGAGATACATTTAGAACGAGATGAGGTGTCGAATTTATTACTAATATTGCCTTGTACGTGGGCTATTTGCTATTATTATTGTGCAAGCAGTTTTGGTATTGGAAAAAGTATGATAAGCTCAGGTGCGAGGTGGGTGTTTATTCTGGATGTGGTTTCATATCGAGTTAATGCGAAAATATCGTGGATAAGTGCCATAGTAACATGAACAATTTATTTGGAAAAGGAAGAGAGGTCTCTATATCTACCGACTTCAGGATAAGCTTTGACGATTTCTATTACCTACTTTATCCAAATCCAATCAATCTGCCTAGCCTTTTCCCAACTATGTTGGGGTCGGCTCCCAGTCTAACCGGATGCAGCTGAATACCAGTATTTTACACGGAGCGACTGCCTATCTGACCTCCACAATCCAGTAACTGGATAATACGATACCCCTTGGTAAGACTGGTTGTCAGACTTTCGGGCTTCTGACGACCCGTAACTTTATCCAAATCCATTTTTTTTTGTCTCTTAGCACATCTTCTGCTGAGCTCTACTTACTAACGTTAACCTAAACTCTCATTATACAATAAATACCCTTTTATATGTATATTTATGCACTAACTTTATGATCCCAAATTCCGTCGGCCATGTCTATAAAACTGAAAGCACTTTAGGTCATAAAGTGTCCCCTAGCCTTTCATAGGGGATGTTTAGTAGGGTGAGCTCGTTGATCTTATATCTACATGTTTCGTAAAGACCTAGCATTTTTGTGGACGACCATCAATGATTTAAGCCTCGTGCAAACTGGCGCGATATCGCGGGCGCGACGGGTAGCGCAACACTTATCGCACCCGCGATATCGCGCCTGTTTGTGGGAGCATTTACTACATGCTCGTTTAAGCTATTATTGGTTTTTAGTATATAGTAATACTTTTTTGTGATTCATAAGTAGGTAGGTTTATATTTCACTTCTTTAGGTTTATATTTATATAGGTTTATATTTCACTTCTTTACGTACGAATCTGTCTTTCATAATCCAAATTATATGTGACTTTAAATTTAGTGTGCTTCTGGTTTTGTTTGACGTCACGTTGAAGCTGCGTAAACGCTAGGTACGCCATGCATCGACGCATAGACATGCTCGAAACTAAAGTCATGTTGACGCTGCATTGGCGTCGCTTTCTCGTTGCGTACACGTCTGATGAACGCCTAAGTTAGGTGCGAAAAGTGCCTTACTTTCAAACATATTGCATCCATTTTGTTTAACATTGTTGTTTATTAAGTTTTACACACATTCATTTAATTTCATTCGTGCATTTGTGGTCAAGGAAGACTGATTGGCTCGTGACCACAGTCGCTGAAATGTTTACTTTTGTTGCAATGTCAGAACGTTAACATTTTTGGTTTATTTATAGAACCTTTATTTTGTGCGATGTGCCTATCTTGGTATAGGTATACGTTTGGAGTCATAAGCTACCCACAAAGGTCGTAAAAGTTGATTGGCTTAAGGATTAGGTTCCCTTCTATCTAGTAGGTAAGTCTGGTTACCTACTGCCAGGCCATTTCGTTGTTACCAGCTACCTATTATCTACTCTGTTAGTATCGTGGTCGCAAGTACGATTGTGGAGCGTAGGGTCCTGGGTTTGAATACCAGGTCGGGCAAATTGCTATTGGGGTTTTTCATTAAGGAATTTCTCAGTAGCAGCCCGAAGTTTAGAAGTTACCTAGTAATGTGATAACCCCATGCCTCGGAAAGTACGTAAAAGCCGTTGGTCCTGCACCTGATCTCTCCCCGGTCGTGTTGAATTGCCGTCTCATCGGACTATGAGAGTAAAAAAACACACTTGTGCACTATCTCCTGCGTACCTAGCTAGTCGGTCAGGAGGGTAACTTACTCATGTGTTTTTCTCTACCGAAGACAGAAGTGCCACTATTCATTATAATCTTAAATTATACCTCGCAAGTCTTTGGCTTGCCTAAGACAAGTAAAATCTATTGAAGCCCGCGAGGTTTCAGGCGACACTGTGGCACCAATTCCCTAAATAAATCATAAACCCACTAATTGTAAGTTTACTAACTGATACCGTACGTACAATACATGGTTCTGCACACAGGCTCACAAAGTTTTGGAGTATTAGCAGGTAACTTAGCATAGATAGTTACGTAGGAATATGTGTGGTGTGGTGTACCGCTGATGTATTTACGACGCACCAGAACCGACGTGTTGTCTCATCCGCGTAATTTAATCGGGATTATGATGCTGACTTTGTAATTAATTAACTCTCTATCTACTTTATATTTCGGAATGGACGACACTTCTACAATATTGGAATACACAATCTGACTGTTGGAGTTTCTGCTTGCCTTATTTTGAACTGACTAATGACTACAGCATTTATATGGAATTAATTTAAATTTCAAACTGCTCTGAAAACGGCCTGACTGCATTTTGTCTCAAATACCTGTTGCTTTTCTCGTTCCTAAGATTTAACACCTAAAATTGTAAGACGCCTTTACATTCCCTCAAATAATTAACTGTTTATAATAATAGTTTGTTTATTAAATACCCACACTAGAAAAACTCAACCTGAATGTAACATCGTTTTTTCATCAACCAGAATCGTTGTTTTTCGCGAACACCCATGCAAATATTACCTTCGTTGGTTCTTCTTTGCAATATTACTTTCATAGTTTATGACCCAATGCAATGATAAAAATAAGCATTTGATGTATACTTATTCAAAAAGTCTCATAAGTCATAGGTGAATTTCCCATAACTGCTTCGTCGATAAACCATAAAATGTTTATGTCTGCCAGTCATGTCTGCTATAATGTTTATACCTATATACTTTGTTCTGTGGATATTATGTATTATGATGAAGTAACTTTTTGGCATGGTTACCGACTCTGGCCTGACGCACACGATCGACTATTGTGTTTGCGACTGATGCGCGATGGATAATTATGTGAAAGTGTGACCAAAATTGTTGCTTAGAGACGTCACAGAAAATCAGCGTCTCGTTGCAGCATTGAAGTTGAAAAAAGATTTTTACTATTCATGCAATATTGTGTAATCTTTAATTGTGTACCTATTGCAATTTGAAAGATTTTTTTTATAAAACACAAAAATACCTTGTTTTCAGATGTGCAAGAAACACGACATAGCTGCCATACGCTTCTGCTAAAAGTATAAGGTGTGCGCACAGCCTAAACTGTAAAAGCGTTTATGACCGGATCATTGTGGGGTATTCATTCGCATAGGAAGCTATTTAGTTGATACTACAACCGCTAAATGTTTATGCGTTTAGGCCGAGTTGATATCGTTATCTCCCAACGTTCATGTTTTGTTTTTAACGACTTTTGAGGTGGGAGCGAAAATTCGCACTGAATATTTGAATTTTGTGTTTGAATGCGGTTTTAAAACTGTTATGTGAATGTTTCAGGGTAAACATTCCACTTGGTATTTGAATAGAATAGTTTCATTTATATTCAGCGTTACGTAAAGCCTTTTTCCCATGGAAGTAGGTAGAAACTACTTTTCATGTTAGGATATCCACTGCAATTGCTTCTTTCGCAAGCATTCTTACATGAAAGTGAGTTATTTTCGGTTACTTTTTCTCGGCAAAACTACTTAATAGTAATAATTTATTCATCAAAATAAGACCATAGCGCATTAGGTAGATGAAGTTCTTCAGAGTTTTCATTTGAAGTAGGTCTTCTAAGACATCTTAGAAGACCTACTGATGATGAATGTTTGATGAATAAATTATGTTTTCATGAGTGCTCTGACGCTACCACAAACATATTTAATTTGTGCAAAACCTCGTTGTTTAGGTACCTAAATTATAATGATCTGTCTTTCCTTTTATCCTACATTTAAAAGATAAATAAACACCCACGTATCTAAGTTTACATAACGTTAAATTAATGCAAACATTCATAGCTAAACAGTTTGCACCCTTAAAAGTTGGAGATCGTATTGAAATTCCAGCAGGTGTAGCCCAGAGCTTCGCGTAGTTGTGCTCTGAGACATGTTGACAAGTGATGAGCTGACAACGGGTTGGTTTAATGTTTTAGTAGATATATGTGATGCAAATGATTATTTTGATCATGGTGGAAGTAGAACTAGTGAACTGGAGAGTTAGAAAGAAGAGAGATTTTAAGCGAGAGTTCATTCATAACGTTTTATCGTGCAATCATAGGTTGAATTAGTTTATAGAAGTAAATAGAATAGTGGGGAAAAAGGAGAGGGAGGCCTTTGCCCCGCAGTGGGACAATACAGGTTAGTTAGATAAGATTAGATAGATTTAAAAAATAAGTAACAATCATTTGGATCCACTGATCTTCAAATAATGAAAACCTCAGACTTTGCGAGCACTTTGTAATCACTTCTACTCGTATAACTACTGTAGAAAACCAACATCAGACGCTGCTATAAACACTAGTGTCACAATCACAGTGCAAAAGCTGACTTCAACAGCTGTCAAATGAAAGTCCCATTTCTCTTTACTTAAACCACGCACATGTTCCCTTGTGGTCCAGTTTACAGCAGTCCTTTGTTTTGAGGCGTCGCCCGCGGCCTGTCATCAACCGTTAAACGCCGTCGACCATTCCCGTGTTGCTTTGTTAATTTCATGCCAGTCTGAGTTCGTCCTTGGGCGAAGCGGTCTAACAAATTTATTTTACAGTTGTGGGGTAAATTACGTTGTAACGTGTCTATGTGTCTAATTGCTGGAGAATTTGTTTAAGTTCCTGAAAGGTGTTGTTAAATTGAGGTTAAGGGGGATGCGCTAAGGTAGCCCAAGAAATTCTTTTTTTTACGTTTTTTGAACTACCTAACTTACGAAAATTTTAAATTTCGCGGGCTACCCTGAATTTTTCGCCATAAATGAGGAGGCAATTATTTCTAATGTTGTCAAAAGTTGGACAATGTTTTCCATTTTCACATTATTTTGGTCAATGTGGAATAAAAAAGCTGCTTAAATGAATGCAGCCAGAATCATAATTAGCTCAAAAGCAACAGAACACCAATAAAGCAAGCAAAGGAAAAGTAGTCCATTCTTCGATGTCGATGTTTCAATTACGTTCCTTTGTAACAAGATACTGTACGTTCTAATGATTGAGATTGCACCTTAGCTCTAGAGAGTTTATGTATTTCTTAAAAGCCTCTATGTATTTGTACTCTCTACGTAGGTACTGTAGCAACCAAAAGTAAATACAATAATTATCTATGACAAAGACGTCTAAATAAAAAGCTAAATAGTTGTATAATAAAAACTCCCTTTTAAAACACAATTACAAACAAATAAGTCCATTTGGGATTTGAAGTCGGCAGTAATACATAGGCACATTTTACAGCGAATAAATCAGCTATTGGAAAAATGAACAATTTATCCGAAATTTTCTTTTAATATAGCAGCGACTGTATGGAAACTCGCAAGAGCCGGACTCATCTTGAGATTGCAATTCTCTTTTAGGCTAGGGCTGTCTCTAATTTCTTGCGAGACAGTTTGTTGTAGTAAAAGTTAAGATGCAATTTTTATTTTGATTTAAAATAAGTTGTATCTCGTTCAGTGTCCTTCAACCGTTTAAATTATATGAGGTACTTATTTGAGATATATCTTGCATATAATAAAACGATAAATTATTCATTTTACGTACAATAATGGAAACAACATATTCGTGTACATTTTTATCATCTAGTAAAAAATCGGGCCCGCTCTTGACTCGAGAGAACGTCCGTAGATCTTTTGATCCTAAATGGCTGCAGTTATTTGACTGGAATTTGATTACCGGCAATCAGTATGGCTGCCATCTGCTCGATCGAAGTTTTAGATAGTAGGTTTCTTACCAAAATAAATACAGGGTGTTAGTGTAAACACCATTATCCTTGAAACCAGTGGTTTGGTTTCATTTATAGAACGTAAAATCAATCGAAAAATACAACTTATTTTTTTTAAAGAAAATCTTCATTTTTCCACAAGAATATTTCACCCTACACGCAAGGGCAACGGAACTTACGTCTCAACACGGCGGCCGGCGGTAGGCGCGGGCGGGCGGGGCGCGCGGGACCTTACATGACCGGCCATCAGCTGTTTCGCAGCTATCTCGAACGCGTGTCCATGAGTATCGGGACAGTGACGGATATTTGCTTTAAAAAATCTTTTAATGAAAATAAGTTTTTTTATTTGTTGTTACTGGGTCATTTATATTTAAGTCAACTACCCATGGTTTGAGTGACAACGGTGTTTACCCTTGCATACTGTATAACAAAAAAGTGCATTTATTTGTTGTATACGAAAAATTGCTAAGCATTATTATAGTGGTTTCCAAATGTAGATTCTAATGTTAGATGAGTGCCAACCCTACCCTTCTTGCAGTACTTTATTGCTCGCTTCATTAAGCAAAAAGTATGCTGATGTTACGATCCAGGAAAACAACCAATTAATTAGTTTAAGTAATTGGTAGTATCTGGACCCCGTAACTTTGCCCATTCCAAATAAATCCTTTAACTGCTTGAATAATGTATGAAAGATTTCCTTTGGAGACTTTTCGATGAAAAACTCGTGATTTTTAGTGTTTGTTTTATGATTAGTGAATTTAGGTACATTGATTGAAACTGACTTAGGGCGATGGAATATTGATGTTTGCTTGAAGTAGAGTTTGTTAGGGAAAGTTAATAATTTAGCTCAGTTATTTACATTTACTCACTGGATGAGGTAACATTTTCATATAACGTAAACGCGAGGATAATTTTTATTTACACAAAGTTTCTACTAATTTAACTTTAGTATAGAGGGAAAATTTACCTCTAACGTAGTTTCTAAAAAAGGTACACGTTAACTTAATTCCCGTATATAGAAACTGAAATAGAAGTACTTAAAAAGTCAAAAGTGAATTTCTGAGGAACAGGTCGTGTACAAACAGACATGATAACTTTACTATGAAGTTTTTCTTGTAAAAAAAGAGTAACCGTGTTATCGGTCCGAAAAGTTTTAACAACGTTTCTGTTCCTCCGTGGTGGAACGAAAACTACTCATCGTTTGCTGAAGAGCGATTTAGTGAAAATAGGAGTTTTTAGACACAGTTTTTGATGTTGTTTATTTTATTTTGGCTGCTATACATAGTGAAAGTAACAAACTAATTTGGGTGAAAATTGTGGCCATCTTTATGGGTGTTTTTTGTTGTTTTATTTTGAAATAAAGAAACTTTCAGTGAGTACCTACAATATCACTATTGTTCGTTCAGTTGTATGATTAAATTACATTATTTCAACCAAAGGATGACGTAGTAGCCATAACAAGGAAATCTTAAGTAATAACAGCCGCTCGGGTCGATCCATCAGGTTAAGCTACGCTTGCCGTGGTTGGTCCGATGATGGGTGACCATCTTTACATACCGAAACTCCTCCGTGCCTCGGAAAGCACGTTAAGTCGGTGGTCCCAACTGTCATTTGTGGAGTTGACAGTCGTTACGGGTCGTCAGAAGCTCGAAATTCTGACAACCAGTCTTGTCAAGGGGTATCGTATTGCCCAGTTACTGGGTTGTGGAGGTCAGATAGGCAGTCACTCTATGCAAAATACTGGTATTCAGCTGCATCCGGTTAGACTGGAAGCCGACCCCAACATAGTTGGGAAAAGGCTAGGCAGATGATGAAGAAGCGCTGAGCTACTAATTGCACATGTAAGTAATTCAACCTTCGGGCCATATTAACTAGGTTTGTTTTACAGGCAAGAGCCGTTGAAGAAATTTTCAGAAACACAGTATAAGAAAAAACGAGCGATCCTTGTCAGACAAACTTTCGGAAAATGGGTTGGTACCATATGAACCTCTAGAACCACGCGCGTTCATTGGTCAAATAAAATAGCGCGCTCTTCCCCGGGTTCCTGTTACACACTTCCGTCCCTATTCACGAAATCAATCTCATATATTGCAGGAAAGCAAGAGGTAAGATGTTACACACCAAAAACATTCTTTCAGTCGTCGCGACGTCGCGGAATGTAAATACAATTTATTATGAAATTAAGTCTGTCAAAACTTAAATTAAAAGCGAAAACAGCCAAATTAAATTACCGTCACATTAATTTCGCGAGCGTATTCAAACTGCACACGCGTCTCGAAGCACGACCTCCGCCAGGCGACGATTACACGCTACAAATATTTCCACTCCTGCGTTGACTTTTAACGCACGTTTGTTGCTAAGAAATTTCGCTTTAAATTCTCATTCCGTTAACAAAATGTAAACAGAAACTTTGGGCTGAAGGCGCCAGGGGGCGGAGGAAGCGCGGCCCGTTTACACTCCTCCACTGATATAATTGAAATTTTGTTCAACGCCGTTCCTCCGCTATCTGTTGCCCCTCATTTAAGTCGTAATGGGAGTATGCTAATAAATTTTCCTACTAGGGTATTTTGTTTATTATGACGGCTATTTTTGTGGCATTCATTTGTCCCGGTTTATGAATTATATTGTCGATTTTGAAATAAAATACTTTTGTTGTTGTGGTTTTTGACGGGTTGGGGACGTTTATCATTCAGGGGGAAAAGTATAACATTTTGCTTAAATATGCTCACGGTTTTTCAAGGCGTATTTTTACCTATTGTCAAATATATATGAAACTTCAGTCAATATTGTTTAAAACTTACAATACAGAGTTAAGGAAGTCAAAGCAATCAATTGCCTTGACCTTAAACAATTACTTACTTTTATTAACCTTCCAATTTCCCATCAACACAAAGTTAGAGTATACAAATAAAATATGAACTTCAATATTGACCAATGGTGTTAGATTGTTGATTATATTAATTTAAACTTAGAATTAGGGTTGTTTCACAAAAACCGTTTGATTTGGGTTTCACGAACTTTGGTGAGAAGGGTTCTCCGAATAATCCAGAGTGCTTTTAATTCCTGACAAAGCGTTTATTTGTTTAATTCCATCTATTCACTCTGTATTTTTTTTTGTAACTATTGCATATTATTGGATAGGTTTTAATAAAAATATCCAATAAAGCTTTTTGAATTTTTGTTGTTGGATTAATAATCTACATGAAAATACCTAGGTATTTAACCCAATACGCTAACGAACAGCTGGAAACGATCATGATAATTTAATTTGGGTACCAATGAAAAGTCAAATTTATTTGTCGATACGTATACTATAATTGTAATATAATAATATTATCAAGAGGTCAAATTTGTTTGTTTGTAAGTTTTTATGTAGTAGGGGTAATCTCCGGAACTAATGATCCAATTCTAAAGTTTTTTCACTGGTAGAAAGCTACATTATTCCGGACCAGCCTATAACACAGGCTATAAATTATTTATATAAAGCAAGTTTCAAATATATTTACAACCATTTGCATTTAAAGTACGCGCCGTAAACATTTAGCTATCTTAAAACATATCTGTTTTCTTGAACATTTAGTTCAATCACCGCGCGCACGCTACATAATGCCAAAATTGCTCAATTTCCTGCCCAAGACTCAACTTCGTATAACGTCTCTATGAAAACTAACTTTACAAAACTTTATTTACATTTTCCCTTCAAAGAAAGTAATTAGTTTTTAAATTATTCTTCGTCGTTTACAAGGATAGTATGAGATAACGACGTCTAAAGCCTGAGTTGTTTTAACAAAAAAATTTATTGTCTTATGAAAAAAGTAATTAAAACATTTCTGCAGATGAGCGTTCCAATATAATTGGACTGAGACTAACATAATTTTCATAAGAACTTTCAAGCGCTTTGTGGCTGGCAAAAGGAAATTAGGATTTTAGTAGGTAATTTAAAAAAATATTATGAATTTCATTCTTTATCGATTTTTTTGTAAAATAAGTCATTCTATTGAAGGGAGATTAAACTAGTACAAATTACAAGCGACTTTGTTGGCAAAAAAGTCACCAGAGGGTTGCAAACCACGGTTTTCGTAGAGCATAGGACAGTTTACACAAGTTTTTTTGCTGAAGCCGTCATGTCTCATCAGCATTCAGTTTTGCTGCAGGATACCATTCCATATTTAGCAGTGTTTTGAATAGCATGCAAAAATGTTCCTTCAAAATTTTTGGAAACAAATTGTCATCTGAAAACAAAAACTTTTGCAATTATCAAGTAATATTCACCTTCAATTAGTACTTATATCAATGCCTTCAAAAATCTTATTATTTGTTCTGAATTAAAATGAAATATACATACATAACAACTTATAGCTATTACTTACCTAATTAATTAATAAAATAAAATATAATATCCTAACTTAACTACAACTATTAACAACTAAAAAATCGCGTTGAAACATTCCTCCGCAACACTGGCGACTGGTAATGTATGGGTACATTACCAGAGACGGGCATTGCCATGTTGCGTTGTATGGCAATGCTATGCCTCTAGCCAAGGTAAAACCCATACGCCAAATAAATCCTGATCTAATCATAACCTGCGACCAAAATTATAAAAATGTACCTACACCATCACCTAAGTTCTAGAGAGAAACGTCGCAATCGTTACTTTAAATAAGGGTCTGTTTTAAGTGGAAATGAAAAATAAAGTTGCTCCAGGTTCATCTCGAGTCTAGATTAAAGTTAGCCTATTGAGAGTTAACTAGGCTAAGCCAGCACCAGGGATTAATTCCATCATGCTTTTTTTAGTTCCATTTGTCCCCTTTGTGCCCCAGTTAGTTGAATTACTAAGCCTATTAACAGTTGTTAACGAAGGTAGTAGTTGTTACTTGACTTTCTGAGCTTAGTAGATTTACTGTGCTGTTTGATTCTTTTTATTTGTTACTAGATGTTTAAATTGTATTAGAAGTTGAGTTTGATTTTGAACTTAATTTAGTTTTTGCTTTACATTACTGTTATCTGGTTTTATATTGTCACTGCCGTTTGTTGATTTTATTATTTAATTGTAGGACAATATGGATTTTCTACTGTCATCATTCTACTTCATCATTGTCATCAATCAATCGAAAGATGGCCACCGCTGGACATAGGCCTCCCCAAACCTTCGCCACAACAAAGGGTCCTTTACCTACTTCCCGCATCCAAAGCGTCTCTTTATTATTTTAAAATAACCGTAGATTGTGTCTTTAAAAATGGTTATGCATGCATAGTCAAATATTAAGTAGAAAATACATAAACATGTTCGATGTACTGCAAAATTGCGTTTCCCAAAAACTACATCCACAATTCACCCTCTAACCTTAATCCTGACACGATCCAATTAACCAGGACACAGCTGAGTCTAAAACGGGTAATTTAATTTTTCACCCAACGTAAGATATAGGAAGTCTATTCTACGTGTTTTGGCATGTGCATTGGTCGGGACCTCGTTAGCGCGCCACTCACCAGCGCCCAATTATGGACCAAGTTCAGATGACGTAGGCCATCAATTAAATCTGTACGGGAATTTGTCACGAATGAAATGATGTAAGCCTTTTGTTAGTTATTGTTCAACTGCTTGTTGTTTGCGCTGTGGCCTGTGACGTTTTTGTTTAGTTTTGTTCCCTGGCTGGCTGTTGTTCGTTATGTCTGCTTAGTTCGGGTGACGGATTTTGTAGAGATTGGATTAGTGGTTATGACAATGTTAGTGTTGGGATTTATGTTTTTATTTACGAGAAAAGAAATAAGTCTTGCTTTTTGCTCTCAACAACGAAAGACTTGTGAGAAAAATATACGGCAAAAAGCTAATTTGAGAAGTCAAGGTGAGTCAAATAAGGCTTTGGCGAATCACACAAGCGTAAGAAGACCTAAGTAAACAAAAATAAATCCTCTATCCTCTGTGATTATCCGCAAAACAAATACAAACACTACCGTGGATTTTTTAGGTCTGTGAAATGTGACCGCCTTTGTAGTGTGTACCTCTGCTTACAAAGGTTGCCAGTCCAAAAAATGCAAAACAAACACATGTTTGGCCTCGTTTGTCTAACAAGCTTGCGGTGAACTAGGACTAGCTTGTTACAGCCTAACTACGAGTACCTAACAGCTAAGGTCGCGACCGGACCTGACCGCATCGCTTTTTGTTGTAAACCTATTTATAAATTGTAATGTAAGCCAACATGGCGGGAAGTGTTTGTTTTTGTGATTCCGTTTGCTAAACATAGTTTTGTGAATCCAGGCGGGAAAGTATAGTAGGTGAACTTATCATACAATATTTTGTGTCTCACAAATGTCTATAAGTACATACCTATATTTTTGCAGTAGAAGACCTATGTAAGTGGAAGCTTTGAACTTATTTAGTTTTAAAGCTTGTTACTAGTAAATGAGCAGTGGTGGCCCAGTGGTAACGGCCGTGACTTACGAGTTGTAGGTCGTAGGTTCGAACCCCGACAGGCCCTTACTTTGTGTAAATAATTTCATCACCACTGCTCTCAAAACGGTGAAGGAAAATATCGTGAGGAAACCGGCATGTCTTAGAACCAAAAATTCGAAGACATGTGACATCTACCAACCCGCACTGGACCCGCGTGGTGGATTACGGCCCAATCCCTCTCATAGAGAGGAGGTCTGTGTCCCAGCAGTGGGAACATAATAGGCTGATTATGTTATGTTATACTAGTAAATATCTTCGTTACTTTAAGGGCTCAGAAGTGAAGTCAAACGTCACGTATGTTTCAATAGTGAAAAATATCCAATGTATATGGTATGTGAAAAATGCTGAAACATTTCCAATAACCTACATTTTTACGACAACCTGACCTAAATTCCCATTGACAATCCTGTAGTTTGTCAATTTCTCACCAGTGCGGCTTGACAGTACTATTTTAACGCCATCCTTCAGTTCCTGGACAACTGACTGTGAGGACGCAACGTTGATTGACTGATGGTTGCATGAAACCCTTTGGATGTTGAAATGTTTCCTGGAAGCGTGGCAATCTGGAAATTGGCGCAGTGTTTCATTCACAAAATGAACACAGTACGACCTAGAATTTCATTTTTATTTAATGAAAATGATTTCTCACTTTGATATTGTTATAGATTAATTTTCAAGATTAAAGTAAGTTTCTGGTAGGTAAGTGAAATACTTGGTTTCCAAATAGTTGGTAACTTAATACCTATTTGGTTCATAAAACAAAAAACTATGATAACGTTACGGTAAAACCATTTATTTATAAATAAACATGGCTTTGTGTTAATTAAATATTCTATTTAGTCAGAATTCGCTGCGTTTATGAATTCTATTAGCTGTGATGAGTTCAGTACAATGCACGTTGGTTAAGCTCGTTTTAAGCTGGATATTCTTTAGAGTTTGGTACAAGGGACAAGCTATAGAAATCTTTAATTCATAAAGTAGATAACTTCTCATTAATGAATGATCATACGTGTTTCGTTTATAAACGGATGAGAAGACAAGGTATCATTTTACTCATTCGCTTTTGCTGCGAAATCTTGTCTGAATTGACAAGTTTTCGCGGAATCTTTAAGTATCTCCAATATTGATGATAGGATCTGTTTTGGTACAATGTATGATGTCATCTCGCTGATTGTACTAATAAGCTGTTGAGTTTCCTCAATATCTACAACTAAAGAGCAGTTACATATCCACCTTTGGTTGGTCGTTTGCTCACTGCTGAGCGCCGTGATGAGCTCGACTCTCCAATTGTGCCAATCCTTGGCCGTTAAATTGTACTGCATTGTCTTACTTTGTCAGACCATCGTATTATGGTTAAGTCTGCTGGACCTCTTTTGTTCCGGTAACCAGCAGTAATTTCAACAGGTTTTCTTTCTGTTCTGTTTTCTTTTAACCAAGAAAGCACTGGCATTATCATGAATTTGTAAATATGAGTCTTGCTCGATCTACAAACTTTCGCTACTCCCATACTTATACACCAAGCGGTATAGAATGCGATCCTCTTCGCAAGAGATACGTGTCGCAAACAAGCACGTGTCGAGGATTAAGTTGTTGTGCATAATAACCACCCACTTTATGTACACACCCTATTTTGATTACAAGGCTTAAATACAATAGTGATATTATGTAGGTATAACTCAGGGCTTAAGTCTGTTTTGGGTAGCTTTGGTTGGACTTTTCAGAGGAGAATTGTGTTGTTGAAGTGTATAATGAGTACTTGAGATGGCCATTTTATTGCCATCTTTAGATTTTAATTTTTATATTCATCTTAAGAAAATAAAAATAAATCTAATATTTCTTCAGAAAATAAAATTAACTAGTTTAACACTTTGGCTGACAGTGAATGAGACACAATTGAAGTTTTATTGTTATTACGTCTATGTGCGTTTACTGTCCGCCAAAGTGTTAAATAGGAGGATAATAGGAAACTATTAGGTATAAGATGTTTGTATAATATTGTAAAGCTGATGATTAGAATATGTAGTAGTTTTCTTGACTAAGTATCCATATCAATATGCAGTCGATTGAGGATCAATAATATTAGTAATGATATACTTATCATGATTGTGTGAAAAAAAAAATACAACACAGTAGTGTTGTATGTTTTCTTTGTATAGTTAAGGCTCGTGCAAACTGGCGCGATATCGCGGGCGCGACAGGAAGTGCTACCCTTGTCGCGCCCACGATATCGCGCCTGTTTGTGGGGAGCATTTAATCTTACAACGACCAATTTCAAAAAAATAAAATGGTTGTACGAAGGCATATTTGCAAATATTATATTATAATATCTTCCTAGCCTTAATCTAACTATGTTGGGGTCGGCTTCCAGTCTAACCGGTTGCAGCTGGAAACCAGTATTCTACATGGAGCGAATATTTGTCTGACCTCCACAACCCAGTTACTGGGTAACACGATATGCCCCTTGGCAAAACAGGTGGTCAGATTTTCGGACTTCTGACTGGCCGTTACGACTGTCAAAGATCTACGATGACAGCCGGGACAAACGACTTAACGTACTTTCCGAGGCACGGAGGGGTCTCGGTATCTCGTATGTTATGGATGATCACCCATCCACGGATTGACGTCGGCAAGCTTTGCCGGCCGCACGGGCCGATCTTTAGGGTCAACACTGAAGATCGGCCCGTGCGACTGATAAATGTAGCCACGAGCCTCCTAAATATGTTTTTTTTAACCTGATACCGGCTTTTTTATTTATATTTACTAAAACATTATTTTAATACTTTTTCCTCCAAGGTACTGGCACACTTAATCCGATGTCAATCAACGTGATGAATGCTTCGGCATCGTTGTAAGGGTTCGAACTAATGACGCGTCTCTGTCCAGTACCCCTAATCACTGGAATATTGCGGCGCCCTGATTGGCGGGAAATGGTTTATCATCATCTTGTGACGTTTTTGTCATCTTTGTCATTTGCTGAAAGTAATTTTGTCATTGTTTGAGATTCACAGTTTACAGCTTAGGTTGCAAAATGTCGTGATGCTTCAGACTCCCACAAAAAGGCGCGTTATCGCGGGCGCGCCCGCGATTTCGCGCCAGTTTGCACGAGGCTTTATGGAATATTGCGATTTTAGCATATTGTTATAATTTCCTAAAAGTTGGGTAACCAGCACCACACCATGGGTAACGCAAACAACACACACACACACACAAAGTATTATTAGAGCCTTAGTAAATTCTTACTAGGTTCTTATGTCATCTTCTAGTTTAATGCGACTTACTTATATTTTATGATTTGACTAGATGACTCGGTGAACTTCTTATCACGTGAGGCAAAATTTTGATTTTTTCGACTTCTCGACTGTTCCTTTGGGTTTTTCTAATTTTCTTTTTTCCGAAACGAATTGAGATTCCAAATAAAAAAAAAACACAGTCGAGTCATTTTCTAGTATTGATTTTTATAGATTTTGAGCGGCTTTTAATTCCTAATAGTTAACAACCAATAGAGTCAATTCAGATTGTGAAAGAAATCCATTAATTGTCAAATTCTACACCAATTTGAATATTCTACTCTTTCAGCCCGACACAAATAACTCCCATCAAATTTAAATATAGAATAATACCATTAATTCGTTAACAGAATCCGAATCTGCCATCGAATATATTATTACCCAATAGAATGTCCTCCAAAGGGCAGTGCGGGGCCCGGGGTCTCTGGCCGATCAGAGGGACTGGGCCCCGCCAGGCCTCGGTCGATTATTTGCCAATACAGACGACAATCAACACAAATTTGCATGTGAGCCGTATTGAATTGAGACAAGCGAGCGTCACGAGCCACCCCTGATGGGTCACGACTAAATGCGGTACTTGACTGGATGTGACAGTCCTTCGATTTGTTCAATGATATTATGCAAAATACGAAGTTCAGCAGATCAGTCTGTTTATCACATATCTTCTATTAACGGTGCCGTAGCCTTTCTAGATGCTTTAATTCTAGACCTCGGAACAAATGCTTCTGTAGGTTATGAATAAAATATTATGTATATTGAATAAAAATTAATGCTAATAATTATACTTCATTCTCATTGCAAGACACACAAGCAGGACCTCCATAAAAGAGTCCTTGACCATTCCAGCACTTTACATCTTCCTACAAATTTGCAATTCAGTAATCTACCGCCGAAGGGAAAGATAGCCGTCGAGTTTAATTTAACCGTCTGTATCACGGGTCAACCGTTTCATCCATTTCATTAATGTTACGTATATTTTTATAGTATTAAGTATTGTATAAAATCATTATGTTCATACCGGTTTCGTAATGGAAGAAAAACAGTGCATCAGCTGCGGTCCTTCCCACGCAAAATTAGAAGGAAGGCTTTGTAATGTACCGAAATAATTATATTGTGTTGCGATGAAAGGTACACACTTTAAACTCGCTGTTACAGGAAAGAGTCAAGTCAAGTCACACATATTAAAACCTGGCCAAGTGCGAGTTGGACTTGCACATAAAGCGTTCCGTACCGTATTAAGATAGAGCAATAAAGCCAAAAAAAATACGTTTAATTATTATTTATTTTTTGTTATTTGTTGTTATAGCGGCAATAGAAATACACAATCTGTGAAAATGTCAACTGTCTACTATTCATGAGATACAACCCGCTGACAGACAGATGGACAGACAGCGGAGTTTTAGTAAAAGGGTTCCGTTTGCCACCGTGCGGGTATGGAATCCTAACAAACAGCGAACATTTAAAAGCTGGAAAGTGTTGATTTGATGTTGATACAAAATAGAACATACTGAACACATAAATACATCACGCCTGTAATCCCCAAAGGGCTAGGCAGAGGTGTACCTTTAGTACACCGACGTCACCCACCATTTCGCCAGTTAGAACATACTGAATGGCGTATTAAATTCAAAAGAAATACTTTGACAGCAGGCTCTTCTTGGAATTCTGGTTTTAGACCGACCTACAGTCGGAAAATCTTTGTGTGCTCATAATTTAATATCCACATATACACATAATATATTAGGTATTATTTGAGTAGGTAGTAGCTACATGAATTTAGATTATTAATTCCGATTATTTTGAATTCAGAGAGAAATTCCGGCTACATAATTATATTAGTATTTCCTAGTACCTATAGGAAAATGTGTAGGTGTAACTTGTTGCCAAAATGTAGTAACAACATCTCACATAACCGATTATTTTCAATAAGTTTCACCCATGTGAAACGTCCATTAGAAAAAATCCCATGCAGCTGTAGTTCGGTTAAAATGTCAAAAGTGTCCCCGTATGATATAGTGTTAACTTTCTATGTGACAACCGCTTTATTGTTGTTGAAGAGAACCTGAGATTCTTCGCAGAGCTCTCCCCATTTCTCTAGTTTATTTCCCTTTAAATTTTTCTACGAGAAAGCACGTGTGTTAAAGATAGTTTCTTTGGATACTATAGTCATTTTTAAGACAGTTTTAATAATTTATGAAGATGCAAATGAATTTACTAAAGTTTTCAGTAATATTTTACTACAAATCGTCAGTTGAACGATTTCAAAATTATTTTTAATTTCAGAATTTCTACTAAGTCCATGCTGAATACTTAATAAAATACAAGGTTTACAGAACATGAATGTACGTAGTTTTGACCTAAATTATGGTTGTGCCATTTTTCAAATAAGTGAAAGAAATGTGCATTATGAGCCGGGTACTTATCCCATGAAATATAGCAGTCTTTTGTGTGCCGCTGCACCACGCTCCGTGCATTTAACAAAACATTAAAAAAACTATTTCTCAATTGAAACTCGAGTTACTGGAGAAAATGTTTTCGTGTATTAAGAAAATTGTGATAAAGGTGTCGTGAATTTGTGGTGCTGAGAATTTTAGGTGCATTTTCTGTTATTTATTTGCCATTAAAATCACGTATTTCAACCTTTTTATGAAGACCTAATTTATGAACTTTCCGACAAGTACGGCTACTACGACTTGTTGACATACCGTCAAAATGAACACAATGTTTGGGAATCTGGATCTAATATCCGTCTAATTTTCAAAATTCTCCTTTAACAACCTAAAATGTAGTACTTACTTACGAAGTCAAATTTTGATGGGACTTTTCGTAAAAGTTCCCTTCTCTCTTAAAGGCAGCACGGTCATAAAAAAGTTTTAATTACTGATGCCATATTTCACCGAATTATCAAAACTGTTCAGGCGAATCCGGGGGTAGGGGTAGTTCATCATCATAATTTTAAAGACATGCTGCAAAACCTGGGGGAGATATTTTGTGAAATGTGACCGTGGACTGTTTAAGCAAGCAGTCCAAATATGTATTTGAACTGCTTGAAATAAAATAGCAATTAACATAAATATAGGCACATAATTACATAAGCTCACGCCTTTTTCTCGTGGGATAGACAGAAACTCCAGAACGCCACACGCTACAATTCGTACATAATACTCGTTTTGTTTCGACCTCGTTCATAATCCAGGATACCATTTAAAATGTTCATAAAAAAAAAAAAAAAAAGTTTATTTAGGAACAATATCACTAGACTAAGTAAAACAAATAAAACGATGTTGGCTGCAAAAGTATGAACTGTAGCGCAACCAACAACGCCCAAAAATGCAGGCAAAGGCAATAAGTTATATAACCCTAGAATTTCTGTCTCACCCAATTCTAACCCAAAGTAAACTTTCCTATTTTAGTAGAAACCAACAGCATTCAGCAGTCTGCAGTGATCAAAATGTAAATTAGGTATAGAGGTTCAGTGCCGGGCCGTGACCCTGCCATATAAAATGCTCTTTTATATTGTTATGCCTTCAGGTGAAACGGTGCTCTTCGGGCTCTGAGCCACTCTGACGTCAACGTACGTTTTCTTACTGAATATCGTAGCTGCTTGAAAGGTTGAAATAAATAAGTTAGGTATTTCACCTTAACTAGAACCTACAAGGAATTGAATCTAATAGTAGATATTATTCTTAATGTTGGGTTTGTTTGGAGACGGCAGAAAGGTGGGGCCGCCCTTATGAAATGATAGTGTAACTTTAATTTTGTCATAAGTATTTTGTTCAATATTGGTTTAAGCAGATCTATAACTAAAGCATTCTCAAAAAAGAAAACCTTCTTTTGTATCTATTATAATTGTGATATACGTAATGGATATTCATCATCTGCCTAGCCTTTTCTCAATTATGTTGGGATCGGCTTCCAGTCTAATCGGATACAGTTGAATACCAGTATTTTGCATGGAGCGACTGCCTATCTGACTTTCACAACCCAGTTACTGGGTAACACGATACTCCTTGGTAAGACTGGTTGTTAGACTTTCGGGCTTCTGACGACCTGTAACAACCGTCAAAGATCTACAAATGACAGCCGGGACCAACGGCTTAACGTGCTTTCCAAGGTACGGAGGGGTCTTGATATGTAAAGATGGTCACACATCCATGGACCAACCGCGGCAAGCGTAGCTTTACCTGATTGATCGAACCGTGCGGCTGTTATTTCTTAGCAACAAGCCCTTCTACAATACCTGCTAAAATATGATATGACATTAATCTCCCTACATTAATAATTAATCTCCCTTTAGATCTCTATCAATCTATCTCTAAAGAAGCCATTTGTGCACTTTTAGAAATTCTAACGTAACGATATTATCGTGGACGTCCACGTCCAGAAATTGTATCGAAATACGTGCACGTTATAACGTTATCCTGGACGGACATTTCAAACCATCTTCATATATTTCCATACATTTTGCTTCCCTGTGTTATCGTGATGCCGTGACGTCAACGTGGTTGTCCATAATAATAACGTCACGTTAGAAATGATAACAACGCGAATTATATAGCTGAATAGCAGTCCACATCTACAGGCTGATGTGAAAACATCACACATGCACAGCAAATAACTCTATATGTAGAACCTTAAAACTACACCTTCCCGGCTAATATTTCAAAGCAACACTATTTCACTAACATTTATTTTGCTAGTTTTAATCGCAACGTTCTGCCGAATGCGAGATTTGTTTCGAAACTAAACTGAAATCATATTAGAGTTGAGCAGAGTTTGCTTTGGCGTATTTCCAAGCATGTTAGTCACGGCCAACCGAGCTAAGGCTTCGGCCATAATGGAAGTTTTGCGACTGATGCTCGTGACGTAATTTAATTAAAAGAAAGAATTGGTTGTAAAGTAAGACGTTTTTAAAAGGTATTTGGTAGTATTTGTCTGAATGATGGCTGGCATTCGTAGATCTTTGACAGTGGTTACGGGTAGTCAGAAGCCCAGTCTGATAACCAGCCTTACCAAGGGGTATCGTGTTACCCAGAAACTGGGTTGTGGAGATTAAGCAGCATACGGTTAAACTGGAACAAGTTAAGTCGATCCCAACATAGTTGGAAAAAGGCGATTGATTGATTGATTGTCTGAATATCAAATTAAACCATTAGGTACCGAATTTAGAAAGAAACAACAGGTAAACATTGTAAATATACGTTTACATTAACAGGTACCTAGATAAATTCAAAAGTTATTTAAAAATACCATTGATACATGTCCAAGTTTGGGCGCTACTTAAAAAACCGGCCAAGTGCGAGTCGGACTCACAAACAAAGGTTATAGCAGCTATAGTTGTACACAAACTGTGTGACAGACGGACGGAAGGACGGACAACGGAGCATAATAGGGTCCCGCCGGTACCCTTTGGGTGCGGGACCATAAAAATATTTTCAGGAGTACTTAGGCCTCCAAAATTTTTTTCAGCAATACAGCGTTGAGACTGTTTTCAAGGTTTGCCAAAAATGATAAACCTCAAACTGTCACTAACGAGACACAATAGAATTTTAATTTTTATCGGCTTTCTAAAGGCCAATCAACAGTTGAGCGGTATTAAGCTGTAAGTAAGGTCTCCTTAGACCACAAAGGACTTTATACGTTTTAGTTTGGAATTAAAATATTGTTCTATTTCTGTCAATTGTTTGGAGTTGATTGGTCAGCACCCTAACTGCGTAACACACTTTCAACCACAATCTGAATGATTTTGAAGGATATTGTTAATCCATAGCTTCATATGTTCGAACAATTTGTCTGCTCAACAACGTAAATAACGCAATGAATGTTGTTGAACTGTCAAAATGAAAGCCATTGCTACTGTTAGTGTGTTACACAATTACTCCGCTGATTGATGTTTAGCGATAAATGTATAAATAGTGATTTGTGGTGCAAGCGGACGTAAAAGTGCCTTTGTTAAACCAGATTAAGAATGATCTACGATTTTGTTTCACCTGCAGTTCTCCCATTTGCGTAATGACCGTTTTGGCATTTAATGCAAATGCAACTAATGTTGTTTAAAGGTATTTGTTGTATTATTTCGTTTCTTGCTTTGCCTTATACCGATCGTCACCTAATACTATTAGTTTCTAGTGTTGGTAACCACAATGTGCTATTTAATCAGCTCGTTAATTTCCCTAGCTCAACATGGACTTGTGTAGGCTACAATAATGGATATTGAAGGGGTATTGCCATAATCACCTCGTTTGGCAGGCGGATTACTTAAAGTACCTACTTGCCTATACAATAATAGGTGAACGTGTTGATCCTTTAAATGTAATCTCTCGTATGTTCCTTTTATATCCACGTCATAGAATACATAATAGTACAAGTACAGAAGATTGACTCCGCAAAATCATTTTAATAAATAGCGACTCTTGCTACAAAGTGCAATTCAGGTCGCACAGCGCTAATTACAGCTACTAGAAGTTGCCTCTCTTTCTAACTCTTATATCTTCTGACTACGTTACGCTCACTGAATTGGCCCGACAAGTCGAGCCCGCAGCGTACTTATAGCTTCATGCCTAAAATGCGGAGTACGCCTGGCCTGTCCACATGAAAGAGCCAGTTAAGTCAATATAATATTATTGTATTGTAAAATAAGCGCAAAGTTTACAATATCCAATGGTAAATAATAAGCCGCAATATTTCAATACGTTTTGTAAATAGTTTTAACAGTCCGTGACTAGTTGATTTTATACTAGCGGGCTATCCGGTATTTAAAATACAAAATAAATATGAAAACTGGCAATATAAAATACGCCATAAAATCGATATGTTCGAATATCGATATAAAACGACGCATTGAAAGTAGAAACAATGCTGAGTATAAAATATAACATTCTAATGTTATGGTACCTACCGCTTCTCCTCTCTATGGTAATAAGGAGATCGTAAATTTTTTACGAGCGCCTTCAATAAACTTTCATAGTGAAATTATGCCGTGGTTTAAAAGTATGGCATCCGTTTTAGTGTCGACAGAAATTAAAAGGACGAAGATTGATGTGAATGAACTTTTCATGGCACGAACTTTAACTTAAGTCATACGTAAGTGTAGTTAACTTGGGGTCGGAAAGAACAATGAATGTTTAAAGTGAGAATTATTACTTGGAAATCTAAAATGAAATGTTTTTCGTTGGTAAGCATTACTTGAGAACGGCTGCACCTATTTTGCTATTTTTTTTTGTTCTAAAATGTTCGTAATAGTCCGAATCTGGTTTTTATCGAAAGATTTTTTTTAAATGTTTCCCGGGATATCGTCAAACTAGAGCAAAACTGAACGTCCTTTTTTGTATGAACTAATGCAACGTCTTTCGGATCGGTTTTTCATAAAACGGTCATATAATTTGAATATTTTACAGTTGGACTACTGCGTGCTTGAGAATTTGTAACAATTTCATACATTTGAGCATATTGAACTATAGTAGTGTTTATTATTGTTCTTTGATTAGTAAATCGTAGATAAAAAATGGAGTAGATACTGAAAGAAATATTATATTGATGAAACTGACTGAAGGAAATATTATATTGATCATTTCTACTTTACAGGCAAGATGCTGATGGTTTGTTCGTGAATTATTCCCAGAAACAAACCATATTAAAAACACATCAAAAACAAAAAGGCGAAAACTACCAAAAAATATTCCTTAACATGACCGCACAACAAACTTCAACCCAAATTAAAGCGGGCCACACACGGTATTTACAGGTCACGAGCAAAGCAAAAGGGTGCAACTAGCTCAAGGGCAGCGCTATGGAGATAAGAGCCTCGGTTTGGAAGCTCTCGCACAAAACGTCTCGGTACCCCCTTGTTCCTGTAACCGAAAGACTTTGTTTGCTGTGAAGTAGGTAGGCACGTGTATTGAAGGAAAATTGTAAAGATAGGATGTTATCTTTATGATGCAAATAGGTTATGTGGTTAGTTGGTCAGTAAGATGTTGATGGATAATGAGGACACCCTCATTTTTATTTTATTTTATTGTCTTTGGGTGGCTTACAGCTATCAACAAAGGTAAGACTGACGATAAGCCATTTACAAGCCTCCACAGTTAACACATGCCCGTTTAATAATGAGGTCGTTTGTGTACCTATGAGAATCATGCCCATTTTGACGTTTGTGTATTTACACATTTCGACTAGTTTCTATGTCATTTATGTATTTGTTATACGGTAAGTAAAGAATTGTTATATGTACCTTTACGATGATGAAAAATTAAAACTCTTCCAAATAAGTAACTATACATCTAGTAGTGTAGTTGCTAGAATGCGGGTGAAAAATCAAAAAGTATGACATTATGTCCGCTACGTCAAAATTGTATCAGTTGAGAAAAATTTATAAAAATGTTATCCTTAATTTTGCAGCTGCCATTGTATTTAAAACCATCTCCCAGAAGCCATAGACAAAGTGACATTCTATCAGCGATACCGATGATGGAAAAGGCAAAAATGTATAGGACTGACATTAGCTATCGAAAACCTTATGTCAATCCTGTTGAAAGTCGTTGTAGAAATACGAAACGCTTTCAAAGCGATTGTCACTTGTCTAGGCCCTGAGGGCCTAGACAAGTGACAGTCAGTTGTAATAGACCAGTTTCGATTTAAATGTCACGATATTTTAAATTATAACCGACGCCTGTAAATAGGGACATAATTTAGCACTAAAAGCAATCACAATGTTTATTAGCGCTAACCTACATATTCAAGGACATTGTTTTATAAACAGTAAAAAACTTTACGCTGTCCTTCCAATGACAATTTTATTGTTAATTTAGACAGTAGGTGTTCCAATTGCAAATGTATGCAAATTATTTGCGTGGGACTCGGTCGACAGCAATCAAATTACGTGACAGCAAAAAGAACAGCAAATGGCGTGTTAAAAACGTATTCTGTGTCTCTATTTTTTAAATAATTTTATAAAAAATACGGGTTCTTTATTTTGTGACCTTACGTTATGTCGTGGTTGTGTGCGTTATTTAATAATTTGTTGTTTCTATGGAATTTTCAATAAACGTTTGTGTTGACATACTGTTTTGTGGGTATACTGTGCGTTAACAAATCGATGTTTTCGGCATCGGTGATGGCAGCCAATTTATGAAGTCCTTTCTTTTTTGGCTTTATGGACGTATTGTATATTGTATTTATTCACTACAATTAAATATTCTATAAGTTACCTAAATGATTTATATGCAGTAAGTACAGTCACGGACTTTAATTGATGAGCCACCTGGCACTGTTCGTATTTTAGCCGTGTAATGCAAATCGGGTTTATTCGGTTCCCGACACGCAAAGTCATATGTCTTCGTATTAGAAGAAGAAAATTATATTTACATCTTTACCGGTTGGCTAACCTGCCTGAGAGCAGAACTACAAACTTGCAAAGTCAACCAATTGCAGGTCTAGCAACAGTAACCTAGCAACGATAAACAATTGTTGCTAGGTTACTGTTGCGATAGTAACGTTAGCGTACGGAGAAATTCCCTGACATCGATATTTCAACTGTCACTGTCTTCAGTTAAGTTTTCAGAATTATTGACTTAATGAGCTATGATTCAAAGGAGGTCAGTATCAAATAGATTGGATAAACTTAATGCAACATTGTATTTACTTTTATCATTAAGAACTTATTAGTCAACCTCTATGGATATTTCCGATTAAAAGTAATTTATTTGTCATCTCGATATTTCAACTGTCACTGTCTTCAGTTATGTTTTCATAATTATCGAGTTAATGAGCTATGATTCAAAGGAGGTCGGTATCAAATAGATTGGATAAACTTAATGCAACATTGTATTTATTTTTATCATTGAGAACTTATTAGTCAACCTCTATGGATATTTCCGATTAAAAGTAATTTATTTGTCATCTTGTTTACGAGCTTGCGATTTGAGTTCGTGTTTAATCGTGTAATCTCGTGAATGTATGAAACTGCAAAATTGAAAAGTTTGAAGGTGGCTCATCAATTAAAGTCCGTGACTGTACCTACTTAGATAGAAACAGATATTCAGCCCAAACATCACTCTATAGATGCAATAATTTCTGTACACCAAAATCGAAAACAATAACAAATCGCTAAATAATTTTTGTCACAAAACTGAAAGCTGCTCCACAGCTTAACAATTGTTGTTCGTGCAATAATTTAAATTGGATTATTTTACTTTCACAGCACATTTCGCGAACAACCTAATTCCGGTTATCCCCGACGACACTCAAAACAAACGAAAGTCTGATAAATGTTCCTATTAATCTTCCGGCAGCTTCAACGTTCACCCTTGCGAGAAAGGGACGGAAACAATTATAATAAAAATCTAGATTTGGGTTAAGTGTGCTTGGGCAGACAGTTTATGCCAGTTTACGTCACGGTTTTATGCAGGAGAAGCAGGAATTTATTTATTTATAAATGCTTTTGTGGATTTGCTGGACTGCTTTTTTTCACGGAAAATTAGCACTAAAATGGGAAACTAGTGTGACATTTTTGCTGTGAAGAATGGAAATTGGTTTTGTTTTTAGTGGTTGTTACATTTACATAATGTACAAGTTTATTCATTTAGTAGAGCGGGACTTCTTACTAGGTATGATGCCTCTTTCTACCTAGGCATTTTCTTTGCTGAAATTGTGATGACCGAGCATTCGTCAGAATTGCTACCAAAACGACCATTCGTGAGAATGTTCATTAGAAAGCTTCGGAAAGAAAAAAGGAAGGTCTCGACAAATTCTTTTCTTCCGAGTCACCATAGTCAGCACTAAACAACACCCACATGAATATAGGGTGTTTTATTTTTAGCTTCGTAACTCAGCGTGTGGTAACTCCTTCATACACTTACTATTTTTACTTAAAGTTTCATACGCGTAATTGGGGGTATTAAGTAATGCGACACCACCAATTATGTTGCAGCAATAAAAACTGAGCTGCAAGCAATGAAAAAGGTTTCAGTTTAAATAAAGGGGAATGGGGTCAACGAAGAGTAGACGACGTCCGTACAATGGTAACAATACGGTGAAATATAACTAGGACAAATTGCATGGGAACATTTTGAATGGCAACAAGTGGACTGAAACCTTCTGAAATATGATTATCATATTCCGGAGCCGTATCCCCCTCACCTGTTTCATAATGTTTTTGTTTTTTGTTCTCTACGTAACGAGCATCCTGTTTCGTGGTTAATTTGAATGCGTGTTTTGTTGCTAGGAATTTGCCGTTGGATTTTTGTCACTTTTATTTTTTTGTTGGTTCGTAATTTCAGCGTAGGGATTTGTTATTTTTATACGTTCCGCCGCCTAGTGGTTGGAATGTATTTTTTTACAGGAGTTATAGAATGTACGGTGGCCTAACATAACAACTGGGTGCGAACCGTTTCGCTCGCGGAATGGAATCCTATTGAATAATGGACGAGCACTGCTAAGCACTACCTGACCCATATTAGACTAACATGCCGCTTTAAACGGTACAAACACTTGTTCAAATGAGGAAAAAATGACGTTGGATTTAATCGGAAGTTGGCAGTTTATCATAAAAGCTTATAATGAAGAAAAAACAAAAACAAAAGCTGATCGAGACGAATAGTCAAAGTTCAACCCGTGAATAATAGGTAGGTAATGTAAATAACGATGTAAAAATATCAATAAGCGAACATAACATCAGTATCAGTCTTAATAACCTTCAATCCACTCAATCGATAACAACTTGGCCCTTTCAGCGAGAGCACCAAGAGCTTGCAAATTAAATTACAGAAATAAGAATACAGTGAAGTTAAACAAACTTCGCGAGCTAAGCCGCCTTTGAACACAACGAGAGGGGAAGGGGGAGTGGTAGCTTCAAACGTTTTATCGTGAAAACACCTAAATTAGAATTAGATCCTACCAACGGGTTCACTAATTAATTTTGTGATAATATGTTTACTGTTTTTTGTCGTGCAAATTAGTTTTTTTCTCTCTTTTTCAGGATAAGATTTAATGTTTGGCTAATTATTTTTGTTACTTTATTATGCAGACATAATAATATCTGACGGTAAAAGCGATTTCATTATATTTGACAGAATTCTTGCTTTGTATAACGTTCAATTTCTTGAGTGAGGTAATAGGTATAGGTAGCTTGGGCAAATCCTCGTTTCGCAGGAACTCCATGAATTCATAATTATGAGCCGGCAATACAGCAGAATCCGATAACTTCACATTGTGTGAAGTTGCTCTCTAGTGGAATACTAGAGTTGGTCGGTACTTGCCCCACGATCATATTTGAAGTTGATTTAGTGCGCTTTCTTAGTTGTACACTATTAATGTATAGCTTTAGTTTTAGCAATAGACCGACAAAATGTTAGGACGAAGAAGATGAAATAAACCTACATCTTAATTAAAGTTTCAAACAAATAATAGTTCTTCTAGCAGCATCATAAATTAAATGAAGCATAAATTACTCAGGAACTTTGTAATCATTTAAAATTATTCTGAACCAGACCAGATCTGCCATTTTGAATATATTTTTATCACGTAAGCCGGGAGCCTCTCTTGCAGCCGATCTAAGTGATTCGCGCCACTTGCGTCATCAGAATTCGTCCCTCAAACACAATCTCCCTCTGATAAGGTCAGAATATCAGTCGTTCGCTCTAAATGCAAATATTACCGCACCCGGGAGAGGTGTTATAGCCTCGGTTTTGAGGTAAAAAAGGACGAAAACAGCGCTAAATGGCAAGAAAGCGCTTTTTATGCTGACGGAATTGGGTAGTTAAAGATAAAGAATGGATAGACCGGCTCCTAAGATAGTTGTTTTAGTACACTATAGGTAGATGGGCACGTTACTTACTGTTTTATTTATGTAGGTAATGGGACGAATAAGTTTTTTTGAATTCTGCCTTCGGTGAGGTGCGTTAGTTTTGATGGGCTAAGGTTCTTAGGGATCATTACGTTGGAAAATGTTGGACGTAAAGGAGTAGATAAATGAAATTTCGGTCTTGAGGTTTTTGAAAACTCGATTCCTTTTGGTGAAGTTGAATTCTTCTATAGATGCTGAGGAGCTCGTGGCTAAGTAATAACAGCCGCACGGTCCATCAGGTTAAGCTACGCTTGCCGGGGTTGGTCCGTGGACGGGTAGGACGGGTAAGACGGCACATTAAGCCGTTGGTCCCGGCTGTCATT
Organism: Lithophane semibrunnea; assembly: GCA_947363905.1. NCBI lineage: Eukaryota > Metazoa > Arthropoda > Insecta > Lepidoptera > Noctuidae > Lithophane > Lithophane semibrunnea. Next base: position 10,109,910 of record OX376198.1, read on the forward strand.
CTTGGATCTTTGACAGTCGTTCGTCGGTCGTACGGAAGCCCGAAAGTTTGACAACCAGTATTACCAAAGGGTATCGTATTGCCCAGTTATTGGGTTGTGGAGGTCAGATAGGCAGTCGCTCCATGTAAAATACTGGTATTTAGCTGTATCCGGTTAGACTGGAAGCCGACAAGCCAACATAGTTGCAAAAAGGCTAGGCAGATTGATTGAATTCTTATATGCTGATAATCTACACCTTTTGTAACATGTTTTCAAAATGAAAACCAAATCAGTCACCATAACGTGAGTCTTTATTAGTTCCGCATTTATGCACATTGTTAAAACATTAAAAATATATTTTATATATATAAAAAATACAGTTACCATCTACCTTTATACAGCTTTATACTTCAGCATTCATTTATGATTAAAAGCCAAAGGAGGTCGATCGTTTCCGTACTGGTAGGAAACGAACCCTCCAGGGAAATGAAACTACGAAGCGCAGTTCATTCTCTTCACTCTTAGTTATACTACAGTGAATTGATTTACGTACATTTTTCAAGTAAATGTAGGGACTTAGGAGTTTAGAGAATAGAATCCCTTGTTGACAAGTATTGTATTGTTGCCGAGAAAATAGTCAACACGTGTTAATGTTTATGACTGGTTCCGTTGGTTCTGATAACTGAGAATTAAAAAATACAATAGACGCCGAAATATTTAGTACACCGAGCACGACACACCGACACACCGAGCGCTGGACGCAAAGAAATCTTTCCGTCCAGCGCTCGGTGTGGTAACACGTCACGTTCTGGTTTGCAATTGGTCAATCGTCATCCTGAAGATGCCTCGTTGAGAGGTGAAACACGTGTCGATTTCTTACAGGGTTTTTATGACTCTTGAAGAATAGTCAAGCGGAATAGGTTACTAAATATATCGGCGTCTATTATATTTTATAATGGATTTCCGCAAAGTCACGCCTGAATCAATTAACTAACTGAGAATTGCCTAGGTTGTTACTGGAGTTTGTTGTTTTCAGGGTTTAAGTATGTTTTAACTGTTTTATGGGAATCTGGAAAAGACAAGTGATTATTCCCAATCCAATCTATAAATAGTTACTATACTATAATAAATAGGTAAAACAGGTGAACAATTTTGGCAAAAGTACTTACATTTTTTTCATTCAACCCCACGGATAAGGTGAGTGTGTTAAAAACTTCTTTATTCTGCTTTAAGCATTTCAATAGATCTCAACTCACAAACCCGACAAACCTCTTTTTGCATCTCAGAGACTGAAGGCAGTAGTAGCAAAATTAAATCATCAACAGTCGTGTGCACTTGCAAACAATCTACTGCACACGACCACAATAAGATCTTGTTTGCAGTTTCTGAGCAAGTTTACTAAGTTAGTCGCCACATCTATCTTTCCTAGTTATGTGAAGATACGTCACGGTATGGCTTACTTTAATGTCTTCGTATAGAGTCGTATGTCGTATTTTCTTTCTTTCTATCTGTTAGTTAGGTGCTTACTAATAAAACTCCGCAGTAATTAGAAGACAAAGAACCAGGGTAAGTGGGTAAGACTTGTCCACTCTGAAATGACGCGCCCCACCACCGCATTTAGATGCACTCATAGAAATCCGTATTACCGCGAGCGAGGCGAGTACATTACCGTGTGCGAGGCGAGTGCATTATCTTGTGTGAGGCGCGTCATTTCAGAGTGGACGAGCTATACTTATGGATGAAGAAGAAGAAGACAAAGATGATGTTTCTGTGTACGAAGATGACCTTTTTGGTAAAGATACAGAGGTGAAGAATGAATGATGGAGAGTGGAAATTAATGCACTATTGCCTATTCTAAAGTTAAGTTCTGGAAGACTGGGTCTCGAGTAAGTAATATAGCTTAGACGAGGGAAATAGTCTTCAACAGGCAAATACTAAATGAAAAACGTAAAACAGCAAAAGACTTATTTACCTAATTACTAATTACTGTCAAAGTATCGTTTAAAACGTCCGTTAAACAGCTTTATAAATCAGATCTGCCTACAAACACAGCGATGATAAATTCAACTAATTCCTTTGAGTAGATACTAATACTAAATTGAATACGCCTTTAATAGCTTTGTAGATAAAAGCTAATAATTCCCAGTAGACAGCCGAGATATTATGGTTAGGGAAATAAATTACTATTATGTTCTGTTAGATTGCTGGTACCGTTACATACATAAACGCACCAATTAACCTGGAAATATAACTAGGAGTAATATCCAATCATTAAAGAGCCTACATACGTCCAAATTTCCCACACGATTTGCAAAACCAATCAGTTAAGGCTTTGGGAAATCGAATCGGTCCTTTGTATAATTAGAGTAATTGATTGTTAAGGGAATTTAAAACCTATATCAATTTGCAGTGTTATAGTCATTTCATACGAATTCCAAGAATACTTAACAATTCAATTCATCATTTTCTTGCCCTTATCCCAATTTATTTGGGGTCGGCGCAACATGTCTTTTTCTCCCATACTTCTCTATCAGTTGTCATCTCGATAGTCACTCCCTTCTAGCCATATCATCTTTCACACAGTCCATCCATCGTTTCTTAGGTCTTTCCTTACTCTTATAGACCGACTTTCATACTCAAAACTTTCCTCGCGATATTTTCCACATTCCTCAGCAGGACGTGACCATACCATGACAACCGATTTCTGCATAGTTGTGATTTGAATATACGGACAATTGAAGTTGGTAGCTAATTTGCTAAATAATTAACTTCTCTGATTTTACGTTTGTCAGTAGATTAATTGGGGCTATGATTTGGCTTTTCAAATGGCTAGAATCCACACTAGTATGTTACTAAAAATCATCGTCAGTCTGTTCTGTATTAATAAGCATTCTTCGTGTCATTAAAGATTCTCGATATTACCATTATTTAGGTTTGAGAGCATCAAGCTCAGTAAGCTATTTTCCAACCCATTGTCTATAAGTATCAATATTGTGAATTCTGTGTCCTCAATTGATTTTCATGACAATGGGCAGGATCAAGTATAATATACAGTATACTGGTAGTTGATGTTATCTGTATTGCGTAGTGTATATTTTTTAGTGGTCCATATCAATATTAATAATTTCGCAGAAAGAAATAACGACAAAATTGCCATTCATTGTTTTCAGTTTACCTTACCTACCATAATAAATATTATTTTAGCTTTTTCTATGAAAGCAGAACTCATCTGACACTTTCATGAAGTAAATGATAGTAAGCTGGTGTAAAGGTAAATATTATTAACGGAAAACTATACCAAAATAGAATGAAAAATGTACATATCATTTTTATCCTAGAAATACCAAAAGATATTGAAACATAAGACAATTGATTCCAATCCCCAACGCTTCCCTGATAGAATATTCAGGTTTTACGTGAATATATTTATCAGAAATATAAGCGTACGGACGATATCTGTTGAAAATGGAAGGCAACGTCTTTCCCCTGGGAGCTCATTAGATTGTCGCGCGCTGGTCGCCAGGGAATCGACTGCTGGATAACCGATTCACCGCTTCGATTTCAAAACGAACCGTGTAAAAATACAGGCTATTGACAAATGATGTCGGAAATGATATTGATATTAAAGTTCGTTTTTTTCTGTGTAGTTATTTTTGATTGTGATAAATGAAGTTTTTGATTTTTTTCAACAATATAAAATACCTAACATTTGTGGTTATAACTTATGTTCTTATGCTTTTAAATAACGGCTTCCATTATTACTCATCATCTGCCTAGCCTTTTCCCAACTATGTTGGGGTCGGCTTCCAGTTTAACCGGATGCAGCTGAATACCAGTATTTTACATGGAGCGACTGCGGCTGACATACAAGCAGTCTATCAAAAGCGTTGGAACAGTGGTTTTATCTATCAAAATTTTGTTCGCCCCAAATATGTTTTGTACAGTTACACTAAAATTGCTGCCAAATCAAAGTTTTTCCGAGCATCTGTAACACTTAAAACTTTGGAGAGCACATAATAGCAAGCAATAGATCGCAAAACACACTGAAGTATGTCTACTGTTCTCAACCATTGTGTTCATGACAGATAGAACTTGGAAACTACAGGGGACAAGTTAAATATTGAAGTTGACAAACTCTAGCCCAAGTCTGTTCGGTGCGGATCCAATTTGAGGTTAGCTTCGACTCACACCGTGTATGTTTTAATATAATTAACAGAAGAACCAGCTTTATGAATAAGCGTGTCTAATGGTTTTTGATTTAGACAAAGATTTATTGTTAGATGATGTGACTAGGGACATAATTTACAATATTACAAGGGCAACGGGTAATAAGCGCATTAGAGTTATTAGCTCAGGCTTGTGACACATGGACTGCTGAATTTGTGAGCATATTAATATATGCTCAAAAAAAAAAAATCTTATAGATATTTTTTGTCAACATGAAGGGCCGTTAGGGGATGCTGTTAAGGGGCTTTTAACCACATTTTTGTCTACAGTTTCAATTAATGTTTCAGGACACTTTAATTTTTCATGTTCTTTTATAATAACTTAATAATTGAAAAAAAGAATTTAATTTATTTTCCATGATAAAATATACATTTTATCAATTTACCAACCATTGCCTTAAATAAACTCATAAATTGTTGTGTATCATACTTAAGTAAACAAAATACTGTACCAATTTTAAAATATTCGTTTTCCAATTGTACCTATCAATGTTCATTCAATTTGAATGGTAAAATTCCAAATATGAAATTGTTCTGTACACAAAACGACAACAGAAACCTTTCTATTGATATTATCGCTTAAGCATTGCTGGACTCGTTAAGATGCCCGCCATACACAACTGACATGAGTAACATAGAAATATAACTATTCCTTCGGCACATGTGACGGTAAATTACAATTTGTGACCGGGCGTTAACTTCACTGACAGATTTATTCTTCGTATACACGTCCTACTTTGTGTCACAGCTCATAAAGATGTCGTTACGTTGAATTAATATGGTCGCACATTGAATTAATTTATACTAATAATGTATTTCGAAAATAAAAAGGGCCGTGACCAAAAATTGGTTTGTTTATTTCTTTGGTTGAAGACGCGTGGGGTTAATTTAAAACTGGAATGTTAAGATACGTTTGACCTAAAATCTTTGATAAATTAGACTAATTAATCACTGGAGGAAAGTTATTTGGGTATTTGAGATTCACACGAAAACCAGTTGTCTAGATTTATAAATCTTTTACGCCTTCAGTATTCAACTTCGCTTACCTAAGTTTTGACAGAGATAGTGAATGTGGAATCGGTTATCTGCGATGCGAATAATATAGGCGTGGCAACATTGCCAAAAACAAAAAAAGTTTCACAGGGGAGTATGTATTTATACTGAAAAGTTATAGCTGGTTAAAAAAATATGTTTAAGGATGTATTACTTACATACTATACTTTGTTATTTTTATCCGTATTTTATTTAAGTTAGTATTTTGTTTGGTTACGACACAAAGCAATTTTAATTCAAATGCAAAAGTTTAAATAATAATGATTTCTAAGAATCTTCTCTCATCTGGATTAAATTTGTCCGGAGCAATGTGAATAAGAAAATGGATCCTGGGTTCCTGAGGAAATTAACTTGAGTGAGGATTTAAATTTTTCATCAAACCAACCTAATTAACTTCATAATTAAACTTGGCAATCTCGTGGAGTTTTATTCATCTATTGAGACTTCGCCCGTTCGCGCTTTGATCAGGTCTTTATTATTTCGAGTTAGTACTAAATCGAATTAGGTACTCCAGTTTAATCTCGCAGTTTCTTCATTAACAATAACATTTCATAAGTAATTAATGAATACGTAAAATTTACAATTAAGCAACGAAATGGCTTTCCTTCAATAAGTGTTTCTGTAACAAAGCCTCGTTCAGATAAATAGGAAACGTGGAGGGTGAGCTCCCTTCAAAATAAGCATTGTTAAATCTTTGTGAAGTCCCCAACTTTTCCCCATTAAGTACAATTTAAGTATAGAACTTAAATGAAGTGGAAAAGTTGACCGGAAAGAATCACCGTAGGGCAAGTTCATCTCATCTACAGAATGTGAGCTATAAAAATATGTATGTATATGGTTCACATTTTCACTCAAACTTTAGCTAAGCTAAGAATATATGTTCAAGATAAATTAAATAATTTAAGTAGTTCCTAAGTTGGAGTATTATATACCGAAAGTTAGCTGCATCTAGGAACAGAGGTACAATGAAGGTTTATCAACTAAAAATCTTTGAAGCAAAGCCTCAAGATGCAACACGATTTAAAAGGATTCCTACTCAATGAATAAAACAGGATAATGGCTTCTTTCGCTTCCCCATTACACTTTAAAAATAGAACGAAAAAAAAAGCGAATGATAGCGTGCCAACCAGCCCATCCAATTACACAACGATTATATAAGTACATACCATTCAATGTAATAGTTATGTCGAAGGCCGTTAAACCCAGCTAATTGTTAGTTGGAAGTAGGTCATATAGCACTCCTTGCACTATACTTGTTTAATACACAAACTTTGTTGACAAGGGTCCAATGTGCAGGGCTCCGAAAACCGCTTCATTAGCATAGGAGCTTTAGTTTGAGATTGTACTTATTTCGTGTCGTTTACAAAACACGCTTGCTTCTGTAGGCTTGTGTTAATTACGGCTCTAATACACTCTGTATACAACCATGTTAATTGGTAGTTGAAAGTTATTTGATTTAGGAGATTTATGGGAAAGGTTAGTATAATACGTTAAGTTAAATCAAGTTACAATATTATTACTTTGACAAAAAACAGACACTGAAAAGATGGAAATATATTTCACGTCATTTATTTACTATCACTCGCAGCAATACTAAAAATAAATTGCTGTTTACTAACGTTTTATCTAGCAATTTCCTGACTGAAAAAGATGCCTGGTGTTTCCATAAAAATCTTCTGGATGACGTAGACTGAACAAAAAACTACACACAACGAGTATTTTCCCATTTTACGGTTGTCTATATAAATTGGAATCAAACTTTACGTACAATTTATAGTGGTGGCGACACACCCCCACGTGTGGTTTGAACGTACGCAAAAACTATTTCAACATTTATCGTGCCTTTTTCAAGAATTTAGTACCAAAACGTTGCTAAAAGTTTTTTTTGAAGAGAATTGATTGAAACTATTTTTGGACAGAGATTATAAGAGGGTTTACAAAGTGCTTCTTTCTGCCCCAGTCAATCAGAGTAAAAGCCTTATCACACTGACGATCTGCGAGCAAGTTATCAGCGAGGCGATTGCTCAATGCGCTCGCTGCGTGTGCGTAGCCAGCACGGCACGTGTGCGGAAGTGTCCGCCGCGTTTGCGAGCGATTGACGTGAGTGTACAATAGAGAGCGAGACATACGAGTGTATAAGATTGTGAAAACGCGGCTTAGACGTCGCGTAGTCGCGGTTAGCTCACGGAGAGCACGTTTACAGACCGCCTTGCTAGAAACACGCTGGCTAATCGTCAGTGTCATAACGCTCTAACTCAAAACTGTCCGATGGTTTTATAAAAAGATAAACAAATGAATGCGGCAAACTCTAGGAGGTATGTTCTAAATGGGCCATAAACTATTATTTATGTGTTAGGAACTAATAATATATTTCCTATTTTTCCGATTTTAAAACCAGCAAAATAAACTGGAATCAAACGTACTTACAATTTATTGCGGGGCAACCACTCCCCCACACCGCGTGTAGCTTGTACGTATGCAAAAACTATTTCAGCGTTTCAGATCGCACCTACCTTTGTTATGGAAGAATTTAGTGCCAAACCGCAGTTAGAATGCTTTCATAAAAACTTTTATTCATTCGGGTTGGTTTTTGAATTGTACGGGAAGTTTTGTATTTTATTTGTTTTTATGTAGAGGTGGTGCCTGTATTGCCCACATTTTTCACCAGTTATGTTTTTAGGTTCATGTAATAGGGGGCGAGCCTATTGCCATCAACCAGGCACGAATCCAGATTCCACGCTGGCTGATACTGAGAAATACTAGATAGAAAACCCAATAAACAGCGTCAGGTGGTTTTTGTGTTGCCATCTGACATTATGCTGAGCTGAGACCATTTAGCATTCTAATGATTGTTTTCTGATTTTATACTTTTTAAGGTGTATTTGTCTGCTGTAATGCCACTAAACGCATTTTTCTTTTTCTTTTTTGTTCAATGACACTTTGCCTATCCTGGTAATCGAACCCAGGGAGCTACACAGTAGCGCTTGTGATCACTAGACCAACGAGGCAGTCACTCAGTGTTTTTTTATTAAAGTCTTTTTCGTTCTTCGTTCGTTCTTCTTTGTTTTATTTGCATAGTGGTTGTCTTTGCTACAAAAAGCATATTTTCCTACTTTCAAAAACATTTTTTATTATTAATCTGGGACAGTCGGGTAAATAGAGCCGTGGACTTTTCCCTCCAAAGCCGCGACAGGACGTTGCATCGCCAAACGTGCTACCATAAGTGACTTCAAGAAATCGGTCGACACAAACGTTTTCTTAGCAGACATTGCAATGAAGATTGTGCGGGACATAGGTAAGTCACTTTATGTCTCAAGCTGGCTTATTCGAGCTCAAGTCAGGACATACAGACTTGCGCGTTCTGATTTGAAATACAATCGTTCGGTTGGAACTGGGAAACATTTTGCAATTGTTTTCATTATTCGACGTGTGAACATGTAAAAGGTGCCAAAGGCGGTTAGCCATGTCAGAGGCCCTAGACAAAGTGACATTCAATAGTATAAGCGATAACGATGATGGAAAAGGCAGAAATGTATCGAAAAGCTTATGCCAATTGTTATTTGAGTATTAAGGATTTTATAAGTTCAGAATACTGAACCCAACGCAATAATAGTATTCCCCCCACCATAAAATTATATATGGCTAGCAAACGAAACGAACTGCATAGAGGGAACAGCTCCGCTCACTCATAACGAATGCAGTTAGAACTTTGAAAACCTCATAAATAGTTACCTAATCATGAGTAAAAAACTTGGACTTTACATATCACGAGTGCCAGCGAAACTGTTCGGTAACTATAATAAACCTCCGGACTTTTATGACCCGAAATGTTCCCCAATTTAAAGTTCTATCGTAAGCCAATGTGACATTTAAAATCCTAAATCCTTGTAAGTAGCCACTTCAATTTGTAACTGACTGTGGCAGACTAAGTTGTGTTGCCCGGGGGCAACGTCTCCTCCCTCTAGTTTCATACAAATTGATATTTACGGTAATAGCATGAGTTTTTCAACGAGAAGGCAAAGTTAGAGGATAACAGGCTCAGTTGGATACGCTCCGGAATCCAAATGGGCAAAAACGTTGAGCTAAAGAAGTGAAAAACGAATCTACAATTTTCCACGAGCGGAATTATTCAAGATCAATTTAATGTTTTACGAGTTAGCTTTTCAGTGGGGATTTTGTAAAGAATTAAAGCGGACGGCCCTCAGTGTGGATATTACATTAACAATGGCACCAACAGTCTGCCGGAAGTGAGGTTTGGAGTGGTCACCTACTTAACATTTATTACGAATCGTAGCTTTTAATGATTGCGCAACGTGGATAGAATGAAAATAAAATTCACATTTGTTGTCCTCATTGCGATTGTTTTCATTATGTAACATTTCATGCCTGTGTATTAAAGGCCGTAAATGAGTTTTTCATTTTAAATAGCATTCATTATTTTGTTTGTAATTGAGTGCCCACTTATTTGGTTTGCGCAATAATGCTTAATGAGAACAGTATTTAAGAGAATAATCATTATTGAAAAGTCGTTAATTTGATTGAAGGGATTAAAATAATTGATCTTTTCACAAGTTATGTGAGAGCGAGAAGACATTTCGAGAAAGATTATTTAATACTGCGTCACCAAGGAAAAATCGAACAGCCGAGTTCGTTCATTGACGTAACAACGTCTGCAAACACACAGACGCGTACACATTCAATACAAAGGGCTGATCCTCCGCACACAAACAGGGCCGCAATAAACACCCCGCATATCCATTTCTTATTCAGCGACCTCAAGTACCCATCCCGATATTAATAACAGCCGCAGAATACGTAACTATTAGATTCAGGTGCATGATTCTGAATAGAGCTACGTAAATACGCGTCCCGTCCGCGCCACAGCGGGGAGGTACAGTCAGCCCAATAAATTATGCGGCGGACCACAGTACCGGGACCCGGACGCCTGTCGAATCCAACGGGAACCAATTAGTCGTACTCGAGAATATTTATTTGCGGTTTTCTCAAACAAGTGAGCATCCGACACTTTAACCTCACACACACTTCGTGACTCGACTTCTTTATGTGATAGATGTAGTGGCCGTTCAGCTAAGTGATTACGATTAATGCTCTTCTTAGAGGTGTTCTCTTTATTTGGCGCCGCACTTATCGTAGATTCGCTGCCATGTATCAAGTTGTGTTGATCTCAATAAACTTCTGTGCGGATCAGTTTGTGGTGATCGTTTCGATTTTATATTCGCACGAAGTTTATTGATGTCAAGCTGAGTTAGTGACATAGCAATATAAGGAGAATTCAGGCCATTAAAACAATTCACGAAAGGCTTTTGTTGTCACCGTCGTAAGTAATATTTATCGGTATCACGAGACACCATTATTAATGGCTACAAGTTTACTTACTTACGTTTTTTTTCAGAGAAAATAATACGTTAAAAATGTAGTACCTACCTAAATTTTTCTTGCAAAAAAAGGAAAATAAGCACCAACACACAGTAGACTGTACCTCATAAGGAAAAATGCTTCCAAAATACCCATCGTTATCCACATAATCCATATTTCAATACCGCAATAAATAAACGGGTAACGTAATTCGATAAACGCAGTCGTTTATACCTATCTGTCTAGTTTAGGTGGGTCGACTCGGCTAATATGAACTGATGTCGGCAAGTACTACCATGTCACGCACGGCAAACACGCAACCGAATATCGTTGATCCCCACATAATGCCATGATTGATCGATGTTGGCACTTACTACATTAGCCGTTGTGAAAAATATTAAAGAGGTGGCGAAAAAATGTCGCCTACTGTACCATAAGCCACGGAGTAGAGGATAAATGGAATGGTTTCTAAAGTGTATTCAAATTCGCATGGATCGTGGAGGAAAAGAATCGTCTGTCATTGGACAATCGACCGCGACGCTCCGAGACTTACGTCATTTGATTCATTGGCGTTTTCTGACTGTTGTTGTCGACTGGCTACTCCATTTTACTTATTACTCTATGTTAAAAGGTGTGCGTCAGGGAATTAAGTGACCTTTGCGGATTGTTAATTTTGTGCTAGTTGTGACAAATGGTTTCTGAATTTGAAAATAACTAGCTTTTGTGTAGTTATTTAACAATTTGTCGCTGTTCTAAGTGGAAACCTGAAAATGGATGTCATGATTGATGTTGATTTTAGCAGTGGTTTTGACCATATTTACTCTAGAATTTCAGTGAAAATTATACTCTAGATTGTAATGGTGTAAAGTTTAGTTTAGGATAAACATTTTGTGAAATACTATATATAAAATTAATCATTTTTGTCTTTCGAAAGTCGCGTGTAATTTTGACTTGCGTGGTAGCGACGATTTTTCATAAACAAATTAGGTTGTTTTCATATAAAGCACTAAATTAACGTAATGTGCCATCCAAGGAAAACTCAAGGGAGCTCTTTCACGATATCATAGTAATATTAAAATGTTTGCATTGTAATATCGTTCAAATCAACAAAGATATGGTGGAATTTTATGCCATTACAAAAATTATATTTTAACGGATATTAATACTCATTTAGTGCAGAAAAATAAGATTATTTTCTTTATAAATAGATAGATAAGAATATTTGGCTAGCTACTTTAAATTTTCCATAAGCTGTGGCCAAGCTGTGCTTCACACATTTTGTTGGCAGTTGCCACGAAGAGCGCCATGCCGCATGAGAAATGTTTGGATCGTGAGTAGCCACCTTAAGCTTTGAATATCTTTCAGAATATGTGACAAATACCTACTTAGCCCAGTCAAAATCGACACAAAAAAGGCAAACGTCGCAAACGCGCATGTAACTACATTTTTTTTATATGTTGTTAGGTCCTCGGAGAGTAGTTTATACCCAAGTTTTTATCACCCAAGCAACTCTGAAAATCTTGTGCTACTCCCATGGTGCTCCAAAAACTTTTTGTTTCAGTTTATTGGTACCTTTATCTTTCCTATATTTTTGAAGCAAGCTGCTATAATCTGAGCCTAACTCAAGCACTTTAGGCCAAATGGTTGCGAAGATCCAGCTAGTCAAACATGGGCATTTTTTTCCATTTTTTCATAAAAATAATTTCGTAGTTTTTCGAGCACTATGTGAGTAGCATAAGGTTTTCAGGGTTGCAGACTTGGATTTAAACTATTTTCAGGCGACCTAACAACATAAAAAAAATCGTAGTTACATGCGCGTTTGCGATGTTTGATGTTTTTATTGACTGGGCTAACTTATAATGTTCAAAATAAAAACCTTACCAGCATTTTGAATTGAGAAAACTCAAAGTACAATACTGAGCATTACTATATACAATTGGGGCACATTTAAAGCAGAAAAACTTCAACAATTTCGTGTCGCGATCTTCCATCCAATTGCGTTCGTAATCACGCAGATCTTGATTACGTATTAACCTCATTTGTTTATACAAAGTAAGTAGAAAAGTAAACAGCTATTTTCTTACCCCTGCTATTTTGTTTTAACCTAATTTAACTTTAGCTATTGAAGGCCCATTTTGCGTAAACGAAGTTATCGCGTAGGGTTGTATCATGTTCGTTGTTTTGTAACTGGCTATGCCGTAACATATAATGTTCCCGGGAACGGCAAATATTAATACATTTTTGATTAAAATTATGTGAGCGCGTGCAAGCAAAATATTCACTGTTTTGAGAGCTTAATGGACCGCCCTGTTGACCTAAACGGGTGAGTAATTGATGGCAAATACGTAACAGTTGGGTTTTTACAATTTCCGGTTTTCCGAGTTTTCTTTTGTATTTTTAACGGGACGGTCCAGTGTTGTTATTAAAAATTCTGAGAACTAAACTCAGTGGAGTACGATTTTGATTATTTAATTTAAAATATCTGAAGAGTTGAGAGTAAAAAAGAAGAGAGAATAAAAATATTTATTATTTTTGTATGTGCAGAAATAAAATGGAGCTGAAACAACGTTATTATTAGAAATAACAGTAGCACGTTACAAAAGTAACATGAATTTTCATGGGCTACGTATTTTCATAGACTTTTCCTTTCCCATTTCCCGGATTAATGTAAGGGAACTAGATTGTGCGGACGTGTTCAGGGCTGGTTTTGAAAAACCATGGTTACGACCAGACTCGACGTTAACCGCTGGATAAATTGGTATTTATTATTATGAGTAACTTTTTTTACTACGGTAAACGTCGGATGGTAGCCCAAAATGAGTACTTAACCCAGCTTAAACATTTCGTGTAGATAGGATTTGTGAAACCGCTATTGAGGAAAATATTTTGGAGAGAATCGTAGGTTCATGTATGTTAACCACTTCCTTTCATCTTTATATCTGTGTTGGCTGTTGTCTGGTGAATTCCTTGGAGTATTTATGCAGTAATATTTTCTTTTGCTTCTGGTATTCTGGCTATTGGTTGTGCAATGATCTAGTACCTAGATGAACCTAACAATATTCATGAATCATCAAGATCGCAGTCACTAAGCGAAGCTCGGCACCGAACTCACCACTACTCACCTAATTGGTCGCTCGAAATCGTTTCGGGGCCTATCGTGGCAAGCTTCGGAGCATCACATCCGATAATGGAACTAACTTTGTTGGCGTAGCAAATGAGATGTATATACCTAGTTTCTTGCCATCATCAAATATTGTATCTGAAATGATGCAGGGAAATGATATTGCATCTGAAATTATATCGAATTCATTATCACGCCTGCATCCAGCCCTTATTTCAATTCATTGGCTGAAGCTGCTGTAAAATCATGTAAGTTGCATTTAGAACGATTACTGCATCTTTCCCGTGACTTCGAAGAGATGGCTACCTGTCTCACTCACATACAGGCGGTTTTTATTCACCCCTCTCGCTCTCGTTCCTCTTTCTTCAGACCCTAATATTTTTTCTGCACGCATTCCCTTTCACTTCCTAATTGGATGTCCATTTTTATGAGTACCACATCCTCAGGTGAACGAAGCCAACATTACGCGGCTGCTGCGCGGATCGCTGGAAGAGAATCCAGCACAACAGGCAGCATTTCTGGTGACAGTTCCATAATGAGTACACTTCTCTGCTGCCGGAAAAATCCATCAACGCCACCTATACTCCGGTCCCATACAAGTCCTGTTTTGTTTTTTCTGTTTTCCGAAGGAACCACATAAAATATTTTTTTAGCAAAATAAAACTTAATTACTGTCAAACGCATTAATTTAACTTATATGGTAAATAAAAATAAAAAATTGTTTCAAAACAACCACAAAGATTTTAAAATGATTATCATTTACTTTGATCATTATTCTTTATTTCTACGTTCTAGTTAAATTAACAAAGTTTAAAATTTCAAAGCAAAAAGGTATGTAATTATAAAGTTTAAGCTCTGACCCAACTTTTAGTACGCGTTGTAATTTCAAAAATAACTTCGCTTAATTTGAAAAATGTTAGTTAGTACTCACTTAAATTTCTTGTTAGGTACGGGATCCGAATATTAACACTGCCTTTAAAGCTTAAAGGAAAATCAATCACTGTTTAACTTTTAAACGGATTTTTAATTATATTTATGAACAATAAGCTGGAATAATTATAAACGCTTGCCAAAGCCATGGTACTAATTGTATGGTATGCCTTTGGGAACCCTACAAAGAAAAAAAAATAAAAACGTACGCACCGGAAAATACATCAATATCGATACAAAATAATCCCACGTGCACCTAGACCATAAGAATTAGGATATCTGATTTTGATAAGATAAGTCCTTAGAGCAGCAAATGACAGAAGTTATCCAGCAACATCTTATTTTATGAATAAATCATAACCTAAACAAATGAGTCAATTTCAAAATTGTGAAATAAATCATCACAACCCGTCCTCATAAAAATCCATGGAAGCGAAACATACATATCAAACAGGAACAGAAGCTAACAAAAGTCCACAATACGTTCAAGATAAGCTTACATTTAGTCGCATAGGTGCAGCCATATATCGGATATGTCACAGGAATCCATGTCAGTGCTGAGTTATGGGCCGGTCCGCCCGTATTTTGGGGTGAATTGTTAATTAAACCGCACCAATATGCCACTCACAACAGCTTAATAAAATTATAGACCCAATTTCAGATCAGATTTAAATTGCTGGTGCACGTTACGTAATTAGATATTGCTTGTGTGCTGTGTGAGCGATTCAGTTGGAGTTGTTATGTAATTATTGAACTTGCGATTGCTGTTTTGGTTTTCTTATATCTACATTTTTAGCTAGGTAAATAACTTAATGGCAGCTAAAATATATTTCAGGAGCAGACTACCGGAGTTGATACCCTGGTAGTAATAAATGTAATCTATACCTACATACTTTCATAAATAAAATTGAAGTGTCAGTTTTTAATGTCAAAATAATTGCTTTTCATTAAAGCATCTAAAAGTTTAAACGGTATTAATGACAAAAAACTTTTTTTTGGTGTTTTTCTGTCTTTGTTCCGGCCAATCTCCGAAACGGCTGGACTAATTTTGACGGATTTTTCACTGACAGATAGCTAATGTTATAATTATAACTTAGTAACTTAGGCCACTTTTATTTTAGAAAAGAAAAAAGATTTAAGGTATTGAATTTAATATTTTTATCTGAAGGGTAAACAATTTACAATATCTTTAGGTGGTTTTTCATTTGTTTTTATTTAAACTTTATGCACCAGTCAAATAAATAATGTTGGTACAAAGGTAGACTTAATGCCTGAGGCATTTTCTCCAAATTGCAAGTGCAACATAAGGGATAGTCATATAGTTAAATAACTATAAAATACATACATTCATATAAACAAACGATTTATTCGGTACCTACTTCTTACAGTAGGTAGATAAGGCAAGTAATGTTGCTTTTTGGAAAAAAAAAAACTAAACTAAATCGTGTTGTTTCAGATGGAGTTTCCATCTGAGTTAGAAAAGGGTACCTACATTAAAGGACCGTATTATTTCATACTTTAGTCATTTTGCAACGCTGCAGCTGTTGCAAGTTGATTTATGTTGGAAAATGAGAGCCGAGGGATAACAATAAGTTGAGGACCGAAGAATTATGTAAGGAAGGGAGAAAAAATAACAGTAGCTCGCAATGTGGCGATATTTTATATTTGTAGATGAAGATGTTGGACGGAAACACGTTTTTATTATTACAAAATATTAGTAGCTGTCATAGAAATGTTTATTTTTGTTTTTATGCCGAACTAAAGTCTCTTTTAAATTCTTGATTGTGTAAGATTTGGGTTGATGAAATAAGTTAAAATTAACTTTTTAAGATAATTATATCAGCAGGTGTAATAAATTCTAACAGGTAGGTATTTTGGGATGATGACAACATCCCTTTCTTTATATTATTATAATTCAATGAATCATAAAATTAATCGATTCCAAATACCTAAATCATAGCCGTTACAGCTAACCAATTAGAGCTAGTACCAAACGCCTAATTTCTTACAAAACCAGTATCTATTAATCTAGTACGACATTCCACTGAAACTAAACTCGAGTACAAAATTATCCATTCATAAAATCAACAAAATAATATCCGAAAGTTAAGCTATAGTAATACGGATAATTTTGCGTAATTTCCTAAAGATTGGCACATAGCCCTCGGCCCATAGCCATTGTAAACAGCAATTATGTGTCCCAGTTATCTTGTACTATCATTATGTAATATTTTGAGAGGCCTGCCAATGAGTTTAGTTTGCAAGCGTGAACCGATCGCCGCCATTACAGGCGCTGATAACGGCTGAAAGTTTCAGTTGGATATGAGACCGTTCATGGGCCGGAGTTTCTTGTTCAGCGGTAGTTTGAATTTTATGAGGATGATTTATATTTTATAAGTAAGTATGCATGAGGTTTTTGGAACGAAGTTCTTTATCGCGGCTTGTGGTAGGAGTAAACTGGTAGAAATCGTCACGTAACGAAAAAGCGTTATGCCTGAAAAAGTCTGTTTCAAGTGTATAATAACCATACTAGATGGCTCTGTTAATACATAAATACTGTACAAGGAACTTCGTTCCTACCGGGTGTCCCACGTTACGTCCCGATTTTCTTTTTTGTAATTTAAAGAAAAATCCCTTGTATTCTTATGAAAAATTATAATAAAAGAAGGAATGGTACTATACTTACGAAATCCCAAACATACAAAACGTTAGGAAAATGACTGATGTAGTTATAAATAAACGTCCAACTTTTATCTACTAGCTTGTCTTACCAGACAGCCTTTTTAAAGCATATTTTTTCGTAGTAGGAATTCAAGCAACATTTCCATTTAAAGTGAAGGAGAGCTGGCAACCGGTCAACGCAAGCAAAATTGAAAACTTTTTTAATACATCACGGTTTCACGAGGATTTGAAAAATAGCTATGTATGTAATACAGATACTGCTCCGGGATTCCATTCGACCAGGCTGAGACTAGGTAGTATAGGAGTCTACATTTTTTTTTGTTCGGCGCATGTGCTATGTCACTACCGGTAGGTACCGCCTCCACATTGATTAAACCTCACGGAAAATCGGTCACAATGTGGTCTAAAAATGAAATCGTAAAAATACATTCATGAAAAGTGAAGAATTTTTTTATTTAATTCAGATTTATTGAGAACATTGTGCTTCTTTCGAAATAGGTAAAAATGCGTAATTTCATCATAATTTTCCATAATTATATTGTTATAAGAAATTCGAAATACCCGTTTAATAAACATGCGAACATATTAAAACCAGCGCTTACTTTCCAAGAAGTACTTACCAATGTGTGCGTAAGAAAATTGCCAACACAGAATCCCAGAACAAAAATTTCTACTTAACAATTCAGTTTACAACGTTGTACTAGTTACAATTTTATTACATAGCCAATCTCCAATATTATCGGAAGCCTTCCAGTAGCACTTCGCTGTTTAATCTTAGGGCTTATATAAAATTTATTAAAGGTAAGGTTTGGCAAAAAACGCGAAAGAAAAGTAGAATTCAGATTCAGAAATGAAATGAATACGGGCTTGAGGCGTTTCGTCGCCGATGAATAATTTATTTCAGAACTGGGTTTTCACGAAATTACTTGCCATCTCATTTGAAAGAGTGTGCCGACGTTTGCTGAAGCGACTGTTAATGCTGTACGCAGCTCTTTTTATATTTATATTGTTTTTTTTGAAGAATGTTATGACACGGAATGGAGTGTGTTGAGAAGATTGTGTTTTATGATTGAATATTATGAAGAGCTACTTGTTATGATAAGAAAGTAAGAAAAAGTATTTATTGGGACTCGCACAGGATCACAAATTAAATAGAATGACATAAAAAAAAATGAGTCAATGATGATGCTAATAAAATAAGTAGACAAAATAAATGAAAAATGACAGCCACCATGGGTAATTTCAGGTGATAGTTTTATTTTTTGCAATTCAGTCAGAAAGAAAATCATTTAAAATAATATCTCTTTCGCATTCGGCCTTCTTTTTTTGTATTTTTATTTATAGGGAAGCTAGAGGTACTTGCATTATAATTGTTATATGAAAAGCATGGTGATATATGTGTAGCTTCGACACTAAGGTTTAATGTCTCCCTGTTGTGAGGGGCCGTTTTGTGTAATACAAGGAACACTTATTAAGTACCAACACGTATTAGTTTCCCAATACAAATAATCCTATTATTCAATTGAGTTTTGTGTTATAATTACGGCCAGACTTTGATTGCCGTAATAGTCTCAATAGGTTAATTTGTGAACAAAGTGACGGGTTGTTAATGTTGGAATTACCTTATAGAAACTTCTTGATAGGTTTCATATGTTCAAAGAAAAGGGAAGCTTTACGATTAAAATAGACCTACATGGTCTATTTTAATCTTGCTTTCGACAACAAAACAACTACTGGATAAGTGTTACTACGGAATTAAAGATTTTGTAAATGACAAAACCTTCTGTTAATGGTGTGTAGGCTTCTTCTTTGTGATTTAATTTACAGACATTTATTTATTTAGCTTTATTGCCATTCTAAATTTACTATATTTTTTGCCAGTTGACATTTGGTAATTGAATATATTGACATTTGTAATTGAATTTGTTCTCATTTCTAATTTAATTTGTTGACATTTTTAATTGACTTTTCTGACATTTTTAATTTAATTTGTTGACATTTGTGCCTAATTCCGAATGTTTTAGAATAATATGAGTATTTTTAATAATGATAGTAGGTAATGTTACTTAGTAAATGGAATGATTTAATTTGTTTTATGTTTATTTAAGTATTTTTCTAATCTAACTTAGCCTTTAAAATAATAACACAACATTTTGATCAAAATAGTAACCCAACTCCCGTCTAACTAGCCGCAACTGTTGAAGTTCACACATAAACAAGGAAAATTAACCATAACATGAAAATGAGTTGCCGGCTCCTCTAAACTTTACGTTACCTACAGGAAACGGCAGTAGGACACTTGTTAGGAGCTACATTATCAATTAGAGAGGTGGATTTCATTCATTTATATGGTGTTAAGTTTAGATCTATGTATAGGTACCAGTTTTTAAAACAAAAATAATGGACAAATTATTATGTATTACCTACATAAAGCAGCGGGTTTCCCGATACAGATCGCTGTAGGTTGCTCTATGGAACGAAAAACTAACAATGATTTAACCGTTTCTTTAGGTGTGAGCATTTAAGTTAATAGTGGGCTGTTTTACCCACACTTTTCGGTACCGACTTGTCTTTATCGGGAACACGCGTCTATATGCAAGCATAGATATGGCCAGAAATTTCAGGGAACTTCCAAATTCAGAGCATCGAATATTGATAACTAAAACAAACACAAAATGCCATAAAAAGGCTAAATATTTTAGTAAAACTTAATTAAATTAAAACGTAAATCAAACAAACCACCTGAAAGCAGACAGATATTCATTGGGGTGCTCATAACGAATTGCGTGATTGACATCCACCATTCGTCATTCTTAATTAAAATGAGAACCAGGTTTCAATATTGCCCAATACCCGATGAATGACAGCCACTCAAACAATTCCCCCGTGAAAACAATTTTCTTACAATTTGAAGAACAATTCAACACGCGAAATATAGGCTCGGTTACCGCAAAGTATTATTTACCTAAATAAAAGGTCTAAATTGATTAGGAAAATCGTGGAGTTCTTTTAGATTCATGATAGTAAAGACTGTTAAACGTAGTGATCGTAAAATCTAGCCACGTTTTCGAACTAAGTTTCAAATTAGGGTTTCGTGGAGTAACCGAACGATGTTCGCAATGAATGTAAATAAAATTAAACTTTGTTTTTATTTGCGGTTTTAGGAATATAGTTTGCCACGCCATTCTGTGCATAAATAATCAGTGTCCTGGTTTTAAAATATAGCCTGAAAGTGTAACTAACTACGAAGTCGTATTAAGAAATCAGCGTGCTAAAAAACACTGCTAAATATTTTTTTTTTTCATTCATGGTTTAGTTTTTATTTATTGACGCCAATCCATTTTTTCTCGTGCAACCGTACCATTCTACTTATTGCTACATATTAATTTATCAATAATTATTTTTAAACAAATACCTATAGATAATCGAGTTTATTTTTATTTGCTACACATATCTATCTATTTCTTATTTAACCTTTGGATCTCTTTGGATCTAGATCTCGTTGAGACACAATGGATTTTTAATTGCGTCTGTAATTACGACATAATTATGACGGGTTAAACATCTACACACACTATAAAACTGATTTACATCTGTAAGACGTCCTCGTAACATAAGGTCCAGTTGAAAATCAGCGTGCCCGACGGTCATGCTTATTTGGGCCTATTTGGGCCTTATAATACTATTTATATTCTGTTTTTGTTTTTGTGTGAATATTGTGTGCCTTACCTGGGTCAAATAAATTTATTTTCTTTCGAATTTTCTTTTTTTAATAAAATATGAAGCTTTGCAGTATCTTTATGATATCAGAAGTACAAACTTTCTTCAGTCTAAAATTGTCCAATAAACTTTAGCCTTAACACAAGTAGTTTGTATTTCGATGTCCCAATTACGGCAAGCAATAAAAGTTTTCTACAGGCCGCTACGTGCCGACGATACGTAGACGTTACGTGTGACGAATGGACAATACCAAGTCGGTGGTGATACCAGGATTAAGTTTTAGGGAGTTTAGAAATTTTACAAAAGTACCTTCCCATTTACTTTTTGTTACTAGGCAGGTAAAAAAGTGAAACACATTCTTTTCGACTCTTCTCTCCCCAGAAAATAATGAACATATATAAATGACTTCACTATCGTCTAGGATTAAAAGGCCACTTTTCAACTTCATCTTGTCCATATCCATTATTATACATGCCTAAAGGTATGTCCGTTTGCAAGGTAATCCAATGTCCACGTGATCCAGTACCAACCCTCATTACAGTACACTTTGTGTGTGATTAAGCTGCGTCAACTGTCGTAGTTGTACTAGTGACTGATCCACAATAGCTTGTTTGTCTGTTTGAATGCAGTACACATTGGTACATAACCGTACCTTAAATATGTAGGTATCTACTTACCTTAATGAACTCTATTTATGAGATACCATGTTCCTTAAACACAATAAATCCTTAGTGTGATTTGTACCCAAATAGTGCTTGAAAAGATTAACAGTCCGTTTGCCAAGCACATTGTCTATCAGTTTTTAACATCGATCATTGTAGTAAATATCAACAGGATTTGCTGAACAAGTCCATTATTAGACACCAGGAAAATGTGACGATAATATTATGGCTGCGCTAAATAAATCGGCAAGAGATACTCTATTCACGTCAATGGCAATTCGGGTGGCGCTTTTTCCCGAAAACGGTTTATTTTAAAAAGATTTGACATTTTTTGTATAGACACCTGGTAGCCCCGAAACTCCTCCAATAAAGGTACCTACGTGTTTCGTGCTCACATAAAAGTGGATTGAACAGAATGTTGTATCACTTTGGGAAATGAAGCCACTTGAGCGTTTATCGACGTTTTTTACTTTTATACGTCTCCGATATTCGGTAATACGTGATATGACGGGGACAAAGTTTGTGTAACTTTATGCTTATTAAGTCAAAGTACATCATTCGAAGAAATCTTCAAAGAGCTTTCGATTTTTTTTACAAAATATCTGCAAGAATCTTAAGACGCTTCATTACTATTGCTACATAAAACCAAAGAGAATTTAGTAGATTATTGAAGTGAAAACTAGATAACCAGGCTATTAAAATCATCATTCAAAAAGCAAGTGCGGGCAAAGTGTTATTGGGTTTTCTATCTGGATTTTCTCAGTAGCAGCTTGGAGTCTGGATTCGTGCCCGGTTGATGGCAATAGGCTCGCCCTCTATTACATGGACTTCAACATAGCTTGAAAAATGTGGGTGAACATACACCTCTGCCTAACTCTTCAGGGATTACAGGCGTGATGCTATGTGTAACTTGTCTCATTCGTTACAAATTCAGATAGAGAATTGATTGCTTTTTTTCTGTTTCTGACCTTTCGTGAGATTTGGTATATCTCTAAATTAAAAAAAAGGTTTTAGATGTCTCGAGTTAAAAGACTAGAGTAATGGAACCAATCTACAATTTAAAATGTTTTTGAAATAAGATTGAAGAAAATAAAAAGTATTTATGACTTGGCTCTGATGCGTGATGTTTTCGTAGGTACTTGGATGCGAATTTCAATAAGCAAAGTAGAAATAAAAACAAGTTTTCCAAAGCATCTATTAACCTTATGGAATTTATATAAGCCTCTGATATAAACTCTCGAAGTTGTCAGTAAAGAACAGTTCACTTATTTAGTTTTTCTGAGACTCCGAGCATTTTCACAGACGATATCAAATAATAAAAAAGAAACAAGGATTTTTTCTTATTATTTCAGAAATGTAATGAAAATCTGTGCGCCTTAGAATCAGAATCAGAATCAGAATCTTTATTTGTTAAACATAGGTATTTACATAATGGTGTTAGGTTAACATATTTGAGCGCTATGTTTTGCCACGAAGGCATACAAATTTTAATTAAAATGTAATGTAAAATGACTTAAAAAAACTAAATAAAACAAACAATAAAACAAAACTAAAAATAAACTTTTTTTTTTTTTTTTTAATTATCATTCATAAAATCAATCTTACTGAAATTGTATTATTTTTGTTAATGTAAAAAGAAAATTAAACAAGACTTGAGAATGAGTTTGACTTGAAATAGATGACTTTAAAATTAGCATAAATGAGGATTGAAACATGCTCTTGGTCAAAAAACAACGTAAGTAGAAAATTCTGTGATTGCAGTCCACATGTCTATAATAACATTAAACCCGTACACGCTGTGGACATAACAATCGTTTGGCGAGCGTCGATGGACAAATATTAGCATGGACATAATGACAAAACCACAGAGTCAATGGTATTGTCGGGCGTGCGGTCCGATTTCAGTCTATTGCGTGCCTCTCTACATTTATGTTAGTATAGGATTAGTAAACATATCGTTATTATCGATTGATTGATTGTAGCAATCGATTAGGCCTATACAAGTGGAAATCATATATGGATGTATGTATATGCAGTGAAAACTCATCTTAGAAGTTTAGTTACGTTCGCGTTCCGTACCTACGCAAAATACGCTCTTTGACGTGGAACCGTGCGGAAACCTCCCCGTATTACCTACGTTCGCGTTGCCGCGACGGTCTTAGGTAGCTGACCACTACGTACCCAGTGTCCAAAAAATTTAACTCAACGAATAATGAAATATAATATACTTTTAGTAGCGCGGCTGGGTACTGCCTGGCTGTGTCAGCACGGTTTTTTGTAAAATTTAGTAGATACCAATAAAATGTGCGAAAATTGTTCTCTTTCGTGTCGTATATAGACATTCGAAAATCTTATTAATTTATACATTATAGCCCTGTGTTGATGGCGCGGCCAGAGAGTGTCACACCAGTGCCACTACTCCATAAGCCACTGATTAGGTTACAAGGGACAAAGAATAACGATCCTCTCGAGTCTCATTTGAAATAGGTCCCTTGTACCTATTAGCACTTGTAATTAAGTCGCGTTTCTTCGACTTTGTTGATGTGAAACTTATTTTGAGAAAGGATAATAGCACTAGGTATCAAAACATTTTCGAATCTTTATTTTGGAAATATGACATGCATTTTACTTGGGTTTAAAATGTACTTCATAATCTAGTCACGCTTGGCAAAGTTCAAAATATACGTGAATAAATAATAAAATATTATTTAAGTTAGCACATACATACTCGTAGGTGCCTACTCATACTCATAGCAAAATAATTTTGCCTACTGAACTCACATACAGTTATTTAACTAACTGAAGTTGTCGAATTTCAGGTAAATTATTGGGTAGCCGCAACGCCATACACGGTGGCCGCGTATAGGAAACTGTTTCTAAGTTCACATATTTCGCCATTTGGTATTTTAACCTCCGGTGACTTTTATGGGTTTTACACGAGATTAGAAATGTTTTTCCTGCGATGTCAGCAAAAAATAATTTAACGAACTTTTTCCTTGTAAAATAAATACAAAAGGAAAAATTTCGTTTTTATTTATATTATGTAAAATGGTATACCTACTTCGTAGAATTTACTACTATTAATTTACCTCTGAAAACTCATAGACCGAACCTAAAATAACCTACGGTTGAACAATTTTGAATACATGAATTTTTCTAATAGATGGGCTTTTTAACAAGTTGTTTTTAGTCCACGATCGCAGTAAAGACACAAAAACATTATCATAACATTAAATTAATTTTGATGTAAGATTCCAATTAAATACTTGTTAACAAAAGCACCTGCTGCAAGTTTATTACAATACAACTCACTACCATTCAGGGTTACTCAAAAAGTAACCCACTGGCGTAGCATAGACCTAGTAACGTAAATTCGAACGATTTAAAGTAACCGTTTTGCACATAATTATTTATTTGATTTTAAGACTTTATTCATATCCATGGGTGATACTAATTGTGCTTGCCAAGCACTTGCACACTTGACAGCTTGCATTGTGGCAAGCACAATTAGTATTATTATTAGGATTGTTGTATTTTCTATTTTTATTTTCAAACTATGAAAACGATTCCCATGATGAAAAATTTTAAGGGTCTCTGAATCATGAAGTTCTGTTCCGAATTCAAATGGGAATAATCATTTGGGCAGATATCTATAGTACATACTAATTCCATGCCGGTCAGAACAAAAATTAAAAAAAGAGTGCCAAGTACAGATAAATAAAACACCAAAGAGTACAATTACGTATTTCTATTGTTCCCTTTGATTTTATACTCTTGAACGTGCAGTAACAAGCTCAATACAATAGATAGGTACAATGAACGAGGGTTGAAGAGGGTTGGCCACTGGATCCTTAACGAATTGTTATTTTGATGCATTCATTCGGAAAAACAATCGGGGCTCGTGAATTGAAGGGACAGAATTAAAGATTTGGTACGGTTAACGGTGATTCGGGAATGGAAGTCGAAAAAAAAAATCTCTTTTTCTTGTACAAACAATCTCGAATGTTGACTTAAGTTTTCTGTGAACTATGAAAATGTTTTCTTGGCAGTGGAAAAATAAAAAAAATTGTTGCCAGAATTCTAAGTAAGTATCTTATATATTTTCAATATAAAATCAACCAATAGCGTGGGAAAATTACCAGCTCTGAAAATACCTGCTTGAAATGGTTTGCGAAAACTTGTTTCTGGTTCACAGTTTATCATAACAAATCAGTTTCAATTAAAAAGCCTCAAGCATAATATAATTTGAGTAGGCAGGTATGTACTTAGTCACAGATCGAATAATTACGTGTACCTACAGTTAAAGTCCTATGAAGTGTAGGTAATTAATTTGTTAGCGGCCCGATTTTGCATTTATCTACTCAAAACTAAACGTCAAAAAGCAAAAGTTAAAATGTACTTAGGATCCTATCTCACTATAGGACCCCAGTGGCGGTGCAACCATAGTTGCACTGCCAAAAATGTATGGTTGGTTGCGAAACCGATCGGACGCCTGATGGTGGAAGCTGTGTATATTTTGCTGTTAGCGCGACCTTGGCTGCGCCACCATGATGTTCTTGTGAGTTTTTTTCTGGCAGCGTGACCTTGGTCGCGCCACCATGTTGTCCTAGTGAGATATAAGCCTTAGTGGTTCTTCCTACACATCACAAAACTCAACGTCAAAATCATTGTGGAGTAGCTAGTAGCGTCATCCTGTTTCACTGATTCATATTCCATTCCTGGTGATTGCGCCAATAGTAATTCGTCTATTTACAGCACATGGAATTGGTATAAGGTCCATACACATATTTTCTTCCATGGAGCTTAGAATAAACCTTACCATCCCCAAGACTACAGAAACATAAAAAAATATTTTCAAGCTAGAGAAAAATTGTTCCAATCTGTATAATAAAGTAATCGTGGGCGAGAGCTCTCCGCTGAGGTGCCAGTTAACGCCTTCAGGAGGGTTAAGTGAGGATAATTTCCCTTTGCGTGCCCACTCCTAATGACGAGCGGGAGCTATGGCCGGTGAGAAGTAAGTTTAGAAGTTCCACTAGTGACAAAAACCATTGTAAAGATAAATAAATCTTAGTAGAAGTATTAGGTTGTTTGTCAATTAAAAAAGAAAATAAGTTTAATCGCGCCTAAGAGAATGTCAGACTAGATAAAAATAACTTAGTAAATAAAGTTATCGGGTAAACCTAGGATGTTCGGATGAAGTAAATAAATAAATAATAATCTTTAACAAATACATATAAAAATACAATACCCATAGTGCGAAAGCAATATACAGAGCATTATGAATCTTCTGACTTATCTCTTTTGTGGCACGAGGGAGCCTGGGAGCAACGCACCCTCCCTTAGAAGGGCAATTTCGATTTTCTTCATCTTGAATATATTTTTTTGTTTAATTATTCTTTTTTTTTGGTTCGGTTACTAATCGTAATGCGAAAAGGGTAATACGTTTAAAATAGCGGGTAATTGTAAAATGTTTAAGGAAGATCGGTTTCCAGACAGGTTGTTTTTAAAATAAGGTTTTTTTGATTGTACCTTAATTATTATTTGATTCAATTAGTAGATTCTTCAGTTATATATTTTAGTCATTTTAATTAATGACAAAAATCAGTGATACGATCGATAAATGTATCAAAGTAATGACATTGCAAAAAAAAAACAAATTGGAAGTGGAAATGTTTGTCATTTCCCACGTTCTGATTGAGAAAAATGGGTTCTTTCTGTAACGCGTTGGCGAAGGGTTTGTGAATTTATTACGATCTTTAAGTTCCCATAGTAACCATACATCTTCTGGCTGGTGCTTACTTTTCTAAGATCTAGTATATGGACATTAGGATTTATGTGACACAGTTCCAATGTCAGAGTATAACTGAACGTTAAGCTTTCACAAATCCCAGTGCCGCTGGTTGACCTGAAACAAATAGGAGTAGATCGATATTAAAGTAATTTTTCCAAGCTTTGCTTAGGTACTAGCCACCACACTTTCCCTTTTACAGGGAGGAAACTTGAGTCCCAGCAGTGGGTAAATGTTTCCACGGCTGGGGCATATATGTCAACAAGAGGGCAAACAATTATATACATACACATACTTAGCCTGATTTTATGTGAATCAACACGAAGTGATTATTATAGTACAGTCGAACAAGCTATTTGGTATAACAGGCAGATAATTGCAACTACTTTAAACTATTTTGTGAGTGTTTTCAGTAGTCGACAATCCTTTTACGTCACTCTGCTAAGCCTTAAGCTCAAAAAGTTAAATTACATACACAATCAAAACGAATTTTGGCAGTGTAGCGGAAAATGAATATTATTGCCTGTATATCAAATAGCTTGTTCGACTGTACCTATGTTGAAAATACAGATGCTCAGTCTCTTGATCTTCTACAACAAGAACAAAGGAACAAAAATACTGCAATAAAGTAATTTAAATGTCATGCCAAGATCACAAGCCTAATGTATCACATAAATCAAACACAACAGTGAACTTGAAAACTGTGAATCCGATAAGTCACACATGATTTTCATTATCTCTAGCTAAACGCTGTAATGGAATGTCCACATCGCAGCCCCGTGCGAGATATTTGCCTTAATTAAAACTTGTCCCAGTCCAGTGAAACATGGATTTAAATAACGGCTGGATACGACAGAGATGCTTCTTGCGATTTTTTGAAGTCGTGGCGGGTTGAAGACAAAAGTGTCCGTTGCAAGTCTGTAAAACTTAAACGGGAGTAATAGTTAAATCTTCACTAAATAATGAACATCCCTAAAAGTCAATGACGCTCTCTACAAAAATATGTTTCTTTTGATTGTGACCTACTGGCTTAACTCCAGTTTTCTGTCCAAACCATTTTTACCTCGAGTTTACCTAAATCGATACGCAATCACCTACTTCACTACCATCTTCGTCGTCAATCTTCTCAAACGTTCAGCAAGTGTAAATCTGAAAATAGCATAATCAGCCTATAATGTTCCCACTGCTGGGACACGTGCCTCCTCTTTTGTGAGAGGGAGTGGGCCGTAATCCACCACCCTGGCGCTGGCCCAGTGCGGTTTGGTGGGTGTCACATGTCTTCGATTTTTTAGTATTAAGATATGTCGGTTTCCTCACTATGTTTTCCTTCACCGTTTTGAGAGCAGTGGTGATAAAATAATTTAGACAAAGCCTGCCTACCTCAGTTCAAACCTCTCTACCAACCAACTCATAAGCTGCGCCGTTTCTATGGGCCACCATTGGTCAGAAAGTAAAAATATTAAACTAAATCTAGTAAGCTTTTACATCTTTGTTAGCGCGCTCGTGTCCAGTAGCCGAACAGTTTGTCTTACAACGGAACTCATTAAGTTACGAGCAATATCGAATCGGTGCTTCTCAGCCAGTTAATTGGCGCAATGTTCATTGCGTAATAGCTCCTCATCTGGCTAGGAATTCAGCTTGAATTGTTTTAAAATAATCGTGTTTTTAGTGGGGTTATGTAACGAGTTTTGAGTAGTAGTGAGTTTGTGGGTTTCGTTTTTAATACTGATCTTTGTACATCAGTGGCCTATTAATAGCTCACTGGTGCACAAAGTGACCTTTATATCAATATGTCAAATATGTTTACCTCCATGAGCAATTATTGCTCATGGAGGTAAAGATATTAAACCTAGGTGTGTTGTAGATAGTTGTGGATAGCCTGTTTATTAATTGTTTTTCTTTTGTCTCTGCTATCAAAGTTCGAGGAACGGTTGATTCTTGGCATGTATAGAAACAAAAGCAGCTGTTAGACTGTTACCTAACAGATTCTATGAAACTTCTACTTTGTCCTCCCAAAATTTAATCAATTTGTGGAATCATTGACCAGACCCATCCGTACTTATGTTTACCCTGTTAACCCCAGTATCACCGCCGATAAATAACAAATACACCATTAAATGGCCTTCTTGTCCAAATAAAACGAACATTTGTCCGATTAAGTCCGGACCGGACAGAATTCATTGATGTATACGATGGAACGGCGACGTGGACACGACTGCGGAACGGGACCGGAACGTGAGGATGACGTGCGCTTTCCGGATTAGGAAAAATACAGCCTTTTTGCTGTCAGAATGTTGAATAGCCCTGAAATATAAATTGGTCGAATGTTGTTTTCCTGGAGATTTTTCTGTATTAAATTGACACGTAAATGAATCGTTTGATTAGACCCATGAATCGGAAAATGAAGCGTTTACATTACTTTTCCTCTTTAAAAACCGCGTTTACAAACGCAGATAAAAAAGTGCAGCCCAAGGTTGAATATACCTGGACTGCACGGCACTGCAACCGTTTGTTTCGGTCATATTTCACCGGTTCGACGGGTGTGTAAGCATTGGCTTCTCCATGAGGCCAGCTTCGATTAATGACCCCCGCCTTTTTTCTGCTGACGCCAAATGTTGCGGAATTAGACTGCAATTGTTTTTAAAACTGGCCGCTTTCAAACACTTGTGCTAGGTTTTAGGGTAATTTATCTAAGGTTTCGTCTTTCATTATTAATTTTAGTAACCCCTCTAGAATTTTAGAGGCTAAACCATATTTTCCATGAATAGGTACATGAAATATGTAGTTCAATGGAAAATTAATTTTGACATTTATCAAATTATAGGTACTGTCCATACCGGAGAGTGAAAATTAATTTTCTATTTTGTTTTCAAACAAATAAGCAAAAGCGATAAGTACTTAACTAATTATTATTGAAATACAAATTGAAATGGTACCTTGGTACAAAATATTACTTTTTAACTCACTTGAGTTAAAAAGTAATATTTTGTTATACTATTTCAATTTAAGTTACAGTGATGATTTATGGAATTGATTTTAGTAATATTCAAAAGGCTTTTAAAAACCTTTTAAATGTTTTTCCAAACGTATAAAAGCTTTTTTTCAGCAAAAAACAACTGAAACAACAAAAGCGTTATATTCTGTTTCATTTGCATAAATGTTTTGACAGATGTGTAGGTTTAAAACGTAGTCAACGTCCTCTATGCAGAAAATTATGCAGGCGAGAACATTTCATTTTAATTAACTTTAATTACCTTTGACTCCGGTCGTAATAGTAGCATTTTGTAAATTACAAATACTGTGTAAAACCCTAATACAATAAAAGCTTGGTGTTAACAAATCACACCGAGGTAAGGACGACATTAAGCGAGTGCGAAATATTAATTTTAATATATTCAGACTGTAAGCCCGTTTCGGCCGTGGCAGTAAATTAAGTAAGCGGAAGAAAGCTCATTTATTTTTGGGCGGATGCGGCGAATTTCACATCCGCGTTAAATACACAACCCGACGAAACGCGCACTTTCTCGTTTCGAGTGTTTTCTATTAAAATTTAATTTCTCACCGAAATTACTGTCTTTTTGTTCATTCACTTTCTGAATTTCTGATGAAGAAATTAGCTCTTCGCTTGATCATTAATTCATACGCTGAAACATGTTTAATTGAGAATTGTTATTAAATATTAATCAAAGATTTTAGCTCAGCGAAGCGTAGATAAAACATACATATTTATGGATATTACTTTGCTAAATTAATAATTCGTGTTAGGATGGAGAAAGTATACTAATGCCTGCGTCGGAAAAGTGGATTCTGTGTAGAGACTTAGTGAGTGGCGTCGTGAATAACATAGTTGAGCTCCCTCCGTGGGGATACGTACCTACATTAACGAACAGTATCATGCCCTATTCGAAACTAAGTGAAACCGATAGTAATCTCGGCTTTCCAAGGTTAATTCTATTAACAAAATTTGGCTGGCGGTGTTGTACTTTAATTAAATTTTTATGATATATAGACTCATATTCTATCTTGTTTGCGTACTCGAAGTATCAAACCCATTATTGCTCTTGTGTATTAGTATTACCGAGTACCAGTGTCCAAAGCTTTATACAAATACCTACCACAATATATAGTTGGTACTGAAACACGGAAACAAAGCAACAACCCTTCCTTTTATCTCCAGACCAACAAAATGAGCCCTCCCCTGAACCACCCAAAACCTCATTAAGGCAAGCTAATTGCACCAAAACTTTGGCCGCAAATAATATAGCCCAAACATTCCGAAACAACCTCTAACATGCAATTACAAAACAAAACGACATATCGCCCAACAACAACAACTGTCCACATGTTGTTCTATTCATTAACCCCCGGCTGCTGTATCGCACATCTAAAATACAACAGCGAGCCAATTAAAGTTGACCCTATAGCGTTCCGGTACTGCACTCTTAATCAGCCAGCAGATACACGGTTAATTAATGTGATCCGCTTTTATTATTCTCCTATATATTAACCTGGATATTCGTCAGGATTTTAAACGGTAGTGCTCGGTAAAGATTTCGGTATTATATGGACGATTTACTGGTTATTAAGATGGTTTATTTCTGGTTGGGATCGGTTTTGGTAAGTAAAGCTTTTAATTTTCAATCAATCGTATTTTTTGTTGTTCTAGTTGAGTTAAAAGAAATAATTAATGTTAGTTACATAATAAAATTGTAACACAATAATCCAAATGAACCGTCCTGAATTTCGAAATAATTTTTTTTTTTGTTCTAGTACCTACTTAGAACAAAAAGATAATTAAATACACCTCAACTATGTAAATATTTATATCCATAATTATTTTCTTTATTAATCTTATTTTTTTCCAGACCATGTCTTCATCAGAACATCATCATCATCATCATTTCAGCCGCAAGACGTCCACTGCTGGACACAGACCTCCCCCAAGCACCGCCACTTCAACCGGTTCTGTGCTTCTCGCATCCATCAGAACATCGTCAACTTCTAAACCAAAGTAAAATATCTTGTATTTCATTTTAATTTTCCGTCATAATGCTGGAAGTGAAACGCTCAAGTGTTGAAAGCGACCATTTTGAGTCGAGAAACAGAGAAATAAAGTGAAAAAGTATGTCTGAAGTCAGAATATAGCTTTATAAAAGTGTTCAACGTCGTCTGAAAAGAATAATTGTTCAAAATAAAGAACATGACTACTAACGTCGCGTGTTCAAGACGCAATACATTAACTGTTTTGTTGTGCTAGACACGAAAGCTAATAATACGTATTCGGTAATGTAAATGCAATATTTCGAGGCTTGTTGGCTGTCACTCAAGCTGGTTGCGTGATCGTCATTGCAATCTACAGGCTGCGTGGCAGGGGTTGTGCTGTGCGCCCATATAATTTTTATTTCAGGTAATAATTTCCCTGGAAACTTGGCAAATGTTTTTCACAATTCTCTGCAGTGACTCCCTATTCATAAGTATGAGATCATACTTTACAATTTCAGAGTGATTTCATGAAGGTCATGGAATAATTTTCATGTCGAATATCGTTGTAGTGAACGTGACAATTGTTGAAGTAAACGAAAACCTTTTTATTCTTGTATATTTTGCCATTCGTTTTACGTAAGTAGGTATAATATATGGAAAATTCCGTATCATGTGTTTATTCAATAGCCTACTCATTGAATAAATAAATAATCTTGAATTTACACCAACAGTATCATAAAACATTATGTACGCTGAATATAGAAGTAGTGAGAACGATATCAACTTAAATAGAACATCAATTTTCAAGAATTGGTTCTAAGATATATTCTAATAATATTTTTCCGCCACGTGCTTCCCTGAAGCGTAGGAAGGTAGATCCAAGTAGGTACCTACCCACTAATGGTTATGATTTCTACTCACTGATCCGAGTTAACTTAATGACGTTAACATCGGCAATTTTGGGATAAACCATACATTTTTGACGTTGACACTTCTGTTAACTGGACTGGACTTCTGGCAACGTTTATAAATAAACTCCATCATGATTATTAAAACATAAACTATCCTTTTTACTAAAACATAAATTTATAACACCGTGACCATCATTGATTTGGATTTCTACAATATGCAGGTTCTATTCCGCTGCACCTAAAAACCTTTCCCATTCGTATAAATGGACATTGGACACTAACCCGACACCCGGGATCACAACATCAGACTAAACTGCAATCAACGTAAATATTCCAATATGTCCCCCACTCGGGTTGTTTAACCAACTTACCAACGTTTGCCTGGGGCGACATATTATTCGTCTGCTAGGGTACGTCACTCAATCGCTACGTCATGGCTACGTGCTCGCAATCAGAATATGGACAACGCCATCGTGCAACGCAAACTTTGTTATCAAAGTATTGATTTTTAGATCAGCTGCGCTTAGCCGTCAACGACTTTATTGAAGTCTGAAACTTTCATATTGTTTAATGGAAACGAGACGTTCACTTGTAGTGTTCCAATGTACGGTTAGCTACAGAATTGGAAATATAAATTTGACTTAATTGGGTTTTCGTTCAGAGCTCTAAAATATTGGGTAGTTAGCTTTCGGATTTCAGGAACGAAATATAGGAGGTTTTGTCAATAAGTATTAAAGTTTTGGTGGTCTAAATTGTTTTGTAAATCGGTCGGCTGCTTTTGGAGACAAATCGTGAATTTAGTTGTTTAGACACGCTCGTTTTGTCATAATATTGAAGGCTATGTAATTCATTTAAACTCATTAGAGAGGGAAGAATTAATTATCGAGTTATAAATATAATGCAGACTTACATAGCTGAAAGAACTTAAGCAGTTGAAACAGAAAACTGTAGCTTAACACCGTAAGAATGCACAAAGTAAACTAATTTATAACTTTTAATCATGCAAGACGCATACGCGCATATATCTTAGTTGGATAGAGTTTCCTTGCATTCTTGAACAAGGAACTACAATCAATAACAAAGTTTGTACCTTTTTCATTGGCGTGCTCACTTTGAATTAGACTTGCTATAAAGATATAAAGTATTGCCATAACTTCTACGTTTCCAATTGCAGAACTTGTACTTGTGAAATATTTTTCTTCTACTGTTTTGGTGAGCTGGTATTAAAAGTTTTAAATTACAGCTTTGGAAAGTGTTTTCTTGTTTCTGTTTATTGTAAGGAGAAGTTTTTTTTTTGTCTTTCATTAGTTTTTGTATGAAAGGGTTAGAATTAAGTTAGATAGATAGATAGATAGAATACTCTTTATTATGTACACCATAAAAATTACAGACATAAATTAGAAATTTTACATAGGGTGACACAATGGGCGGTCTTATCGCTAAAAGCGATCTTTTACAGACAACCTTTGGATGGATTAAAGTAAAGTAAAGTAAATTAAAGTAAAGTTTCAGCTTGTATTGATTTTTAAGACTTAAAATTTTTCATAAGTTTCTCTATTGGGCCCTATTCATTATTAGAATTAATTGTTTACATTCCAAGCTACGGACATGTCTTCAAAAACTTTTTGATTTTTCAGAAACTCTATTTTTTTTCAGACCCCTCACTATCTTTATTTTCAATCAATAGCTTTACAGTAGGTATATAAGAAAAATGGGAAGAGCTCACTGGGTATCCAAATTTTTTTCCGCATCGCTGTCAATGGGAAAAGTGCCCAAAAGGCTGGCAGCATTAAACACTATATTAGAATAATGAACTCCGTAATACATCTCCACCAATTAATTAAAAGCCACAATCTTGAGGGTTAATTTTACATACAATTATATTGATTCTAAAGAAAAATAATTGCGTGTTCCAATCTTAAAAGTGTTTGTTCTATTTGGCTCGAAGCGATACTCGCCACTGCAATCAGTAGCCAGAGTAACAAGTTTCTTCGCCATTATTAATTTGCGATAAGCTGCTAACACACTTTGCTGTTTTCTTTTTAGATCGTGATTATTGTGAGATATTTGTTTACGTTGTTCAAGTGTTTATTAAGTTAGACTACTGGGTAAGACCCTAAGTTATCTTAAGTAAGTTAACTTTTGTTAACGCAGATTTTTTTTAACTTTATAGATTAACTTTTATAGTTTTAGAGAAAACACAGATTGGGAGAATATACCTAAGTCTATACTTAAATTTTGTGTCCTTTCTAAAACTTAAGTTTTTATACCAGTTTAATGTACCAGTTTTTTTATTTTCGTTCAATATCATGGCAAACGATAGGTAAAAATAAAGATTACAGGGTATAGCACATTTAGCACATTTACAACACTTGACAGACAATTTGTGGCGGGCAGAACACTACTGCTCATGTTCTGATGGATACTAGTCGCATAAGAAACATAATTTTCAAGAAACTAAACGAACACTTTTGTCAGTTAAGTTACTGTAAGATTTTGTTAGTGTATCAAGTAAGTTCATACACTAAATGAAGGCTTGTTCGGCGCTCACATATACCGACTTTACGATTATGTGACTAAATAACAATGCAGCTCCAGTGCAAGTAAACCTTTAGAAGCATAAGCTCCGAAATTGGGCTAAATCCCAGTTTACTTAAGTGCGATTCCAACTCCAAACACAGGGAGCACTGTGTTAAACTCGGCTCAGAACTGAGTCTCTTACATAGGAAGTGACAAGAGTCATAGTGCTGCGTAGTTCTCCGTGTACGTAATGGAAAACGTCCCCTGTATAGCGACTAGCATGCGTTATTTGAATGTGTAATCCCTAGCTCTCGCGTGCCAAGGATTTTGTGGATTAGAAATATCAGCGACATTACGTTCAGAAATATTTCGCAATAACCGTTATTATACGTACACTACGTGCTTTTTCACTTGAGCAATCTTGCCTTGCAGCGGAGTTTGGGCTGAATTTGCAACGCAGTGTTGTTTGATTATTCTGTTTAATAACTGTGCGAGTTTGTCTGTATTTCGAGCTACTTTTCCCAGTTTGTGGCTCTAGAATGTTCCAGTATTTTGTGAATTCACCAAAGTTCTCGGTGAACATAAAATTTGAAATTGTTGTTCCCACTTAACTGGGCTCTACGTGTTAATTAGGTACCTTTTTATACCAGTGTTTCTAAATTATTTTTAGTTTTTTTTCTCATTTGGTGTTATTAGTACCTACCTTCCTATCATCAATATAACTATTTCACCTATCGATTGATCTAAACTATAATCCTTTGATGTGATTCCAAGTGACACCACTTTTCGGTCTAAAACTGTTTTAGAACTACAGCGAATCCATTTCAGTAAATTGAGATCCTAAGTTCGCTACAAAGCGCTACATTTGCGTCAAGCTTTATAATTCACAAACGTGACAGATAGCTAGAAATTTAGTTGTAGTTCTATTGCAAACTCATCACAAATACACTACAGCATTTTACTGCAGCGCTGCAGCGGCTTTATAACAAATACAACAGGTTATACCAACTTGAGTCACAAAGCTGCAGACTCCTACCTATCCGTTATTCTATACAGTCTTATTCTCTGAAAGGTTCTTCACAACGTGTTCAGTCGTGTTATAAGCTCTCTTAAGGCCACTTTACGGTGAGCGTATAACTTACATTCTACGCTTTACTTTGTGCTTTGTGAACTATGAAATTATTGCTGCATAATTTCAGCACCGGCTTGAAACGACTTCAGGTATTATTTAATGTCTAGAAAGTTTCGATTACAGACTAGCTATAAATTAAAGAGGACCATTTCAGGTCACAGTTTGAACTGATGAAAACTTAGCTATGACATTTAAAAATACTAATAGGCAAAATTTCTAAAGCATTTTCCATTGAACTTAAAGCAAACCAGACATATTTTTAGCGTATTACGCAAGTATATTTAGAAATAGGCCTCCTTACCGTCGTGATAAGCTACTTAAGATAAGGCTGCACTTCATTTCGTGGGCGGATCTCTTGTGGTCTCAAACGAATTTTGCGGAACCCGCTTATCAAGGGAATGCCTATTCACGTTAACAAATACGCAATCTACAAGAGCCAAGGGAACAATCCGGTTCATAGTACCTACGGCTTTGACGGCGGGACGCGTAATATTTGCCGGTTGTGGCTAAATTGCATCTCTCGCGTTCCTGGCTGACAACTTTAATCAACTCGATGGGAATTTGTCTTACTTGCGAGTTCAGCTCACGTCTTCGCGGATCCACTGAACAATGAGATTTGCTTTAGATAAATTCTTGCGTTGGGAGCGCGAGAGCTGAATGGATGCCCTGTTCTGTTATTCTGTGTACCCACATCTGTTACATGCTGCAAGCGAGAAACTACTTTATTTTCTTAACTAGTTTAAAGAATAGCTTTTGTTATATAGTGTTTGATACTACGTATTTTTCTTAAAAAATGTCTAAACTGTACGTGACTATGACTGCGCTACGTTAAGAAGCTTTATTTCTGGGTTCCCCGAGCCCAATTACACTTTTCTTATTACCAAAAGAATATTAAAATGTCATACAATTACCCTCCGCGTCGCGGATGAAGTTAAAACATTATAATGAAATACCAGCCCATTCTTTACGACTCCATTAAGTTGTTGGAGAAAAAATAAAGGGAGAGAGGAAATGGCAACCACTCAGCACCGTCCAGCCCTCGTCAAGATTGGACGGAGCCGCGAAAATTCTTTTCTCGATCGACTGACTTCCATGAATACTAATGTTCGGGGGAATGGATGAAACATCACCAATACAAATGACGTCGCAGATAATATCGTGAAGGTGATAAGTAAGTGCCGGGAAATTCTATTTATCTAGTTTGAACTCAACTCGAATCGCACGAAACGTACCACTTTTAGAGATTTGTTCGAAACTCTCCAAAATACAGTATGCAAAGTAACTGAATATAAACTAGAAGCTATGTGGACATATGTGCAGTAATCTACCTCCAAAGTAATAATTTACACAAACGGCTGCCTGTGCAAAAGCGAAATATTCCCCAGTAAGGTGGCGCGGCGTTCAGACGTGGTGAAATTTACCTCAATTTCCATGCAGAAAATTCCATGAAAATGCACATAGGGGAAAATGTTGTTCTTATAATTGGACAGGTGCAACACCTAAGTCGTGCGTGGCATTTCTACAGCGCTGCATTAGCATATAAATAAGCGACACCCTCTGAAAGCCGACAGCAAAGGGCGGTTCAGATACCGAGCAGTTTTTTACATTTTTATGACCGGAAATCCAATTATCACAAGCAATTATCGAGTCAGCTAGATAGAAAGCGAATTGCTTTTTCAAAATGCGAAATGCAATTTAGAATTCAATAGTTGCAGTTATTTCGGTATTTGAATTTCGGCGAAAGAATTTTTTGGGTTAGGTTAGTTGAATTTCGTAGGTTTTCGAGTGGTGCTGGTCAGTGCAAATGGGGAAAGGCGAATAGTGCGGATTTAGGTACACATCGAGTCTCACACATCACTGGCGCACACATTAATCTGGTGATACATTGTATTGTACGCTTACGCCCTCACATTTAGACAGCGTTTGGGGCAAGAGTCGAGCACAAGCGATGTGACATTAATAAATAAAATATAAAATACTAATAAACAAAAGATAAAATACCTACTACTATTTTCTCAGTCAAAATCTATCAATATCTAAGCCAGTTGCAAAAAATTTAACAACTAGACTTCACAAAAATCGGAAAGTGTAATTGGGTTTTCCAATATTTGATTGGTCATCTGCTGCTTATTATATTTTTTGAGGTAACGAAACCATAGCGCGATCTAAGTAGATACCGACGCCATCTAGTTATAATAAAAGAAGTACATATTTTAGATGTATTAATTTTAAGGGTTTATTTTTAAGAGGGAATCAACTTCAAAAACGGGCAACCACCAATGTTTTGCATCGTTTAAAATATATCTGACGATGGAAAAATCAACCCTGAAAAGTAAACCTGCAGCGCAAATGTTCAGTTAGGTAGGTAATTATGTGAAAACCTTTAATAACGCACGCGGAAGGGACCATTATTTCTTAACGTCCTTCTCCATTATTGTAGTCCCAATTTATTATTATTATTAATTACACAAACAATTGAGCCCAATACATAGCCTCCACAAACTTGGTAAACCAACCATCTGTCAGAAATTATACTCGTAATAATTAATACCGAAGTCTAGTTTAACTTTGAGGCCGAAGTCATATTTAAGTTCATTTTAGACCGACCTAAGGTCAAGTGTAATTATTAATATGACGTGACGTGTCGTCACAGCCCGCTGGAGGTCATCAATCAGACTGTAGGGTGACGTCGACGTCGCGCGCCGGTTAACCGCAACGCTGATGTAGCATGCTACCCTTCATGACCGATGCTGGGGATGGCAGTGTTATATGCAATTGTGTGTATTAATATGACCAATATTATTGCTAGGCTTATACATACTTGCTCATAGGTGTATAGACGTCATCTGTCATCAACAGTATTGATCAGTGATGTTGAAATTCCGCGCTGCAATTTGCCAATTCTCACCAAGTTGTACGGTACCGGCTGTGTTCAAATTCATTTTACTCAATTAGGAAGACAAACTACTATTGTTTGTTCAGTGAATATAATGCCAAAATAATTTAATATAATATTATTTTTTAATATAAATTCCCCATGTTACTTGATTAAGCAGTGGTTTTCCATTAAGATGCCGCCGATGTTCTTATTAAACATCTTTTGCCAAACAGCAAAGAAAAATTTACAGTGTCGTAAGTTCCATAATATATAAGCTAGTAAAATAACTATCAAAATCACTTTTAGGATTGTGTAAGATGGTCAAAAGGATTTCCGTTTAGTGTTGATCTATTTGATAGTCTGCTACGGCCATTTTACATCGTGTTGATAGATTTATAGACGTTTAAATAATTTATACTTCCTCACCAATAAATATTTGTGGCACTAAAATGAAAGATGTAACGCGCTATTTACTGAAGGGAACTAAAAATACGAACCTGAAATAAAATATTTCCAAAAGAAATATAAAGTTCTTTATGTAGGTAGTTAGTTATATTATTCCCAAAAATGTAGATCCCGTCCGTGGAACAATATCAACAAAAGCTGACATAAAATAAAATACGTTCGTACATACGCGCATGAATAATAATAATGATAAATGAACTAAGAAGAAACTAATAAAACTTTAAGCGTTATTCATTAGCCGGTAACTGAGATAAATGCGATTTATTATAGCCAAGTAGCCACACATGGGAACAATGACTAGTTCGCCCGCAGTTCGATAGATGGCACGACTAGTAGCTTCATATTACACTCTCAGTTTTGAAGAATGAGGCGTTTTATCAACTTTATAGCAGCGTGTGATTTGATATAAAGATCTTGGATATTTGTTTGAATGAATAAGATTTAAAGGTTTAACTTACCTAGGTACCTATAGGTAGGTATTTTGTTTGAATTTTGGAATTTGTGAGTTGGGCTGTTAATATCAAAAAGAAGCTTTGTTTTTT
The DNA here is from genome assembly GCA_947363905.1 of Lithophane semibrunnea. Taxonomy (NCBI): domain Eukaryota; kingdom Metazoa; phylum Arthropoda; class Insecta; order Lepidoptera; family Noctuidae; genus Lithophane; species Lithophane semibrunnea. Next base: position 10,150,878 of record OX376198.1, read on the forward strand.
CCAAGTAAATCATTATAGCATCATTGTTACATGCATAATATTTTTCTAGCCTTGATCAAACAGCAGCTATGAATCTAATGATTAAATTCGTAATTTAACAATGAGACATGTTATCTCAATTTACCACCATCTGAACAGTCTACTGATCGTTTCTTGATGCGCCAAATTCAAATTAATGTTATGACCAACCAGGCACAAAAGCAAATGACACTGATCTAATATTAAGATGGCTTTAACAACTTATTTTTGTTGTCATTCATCCTAACTGTCATATGATAGGTCAACTTAGATAGAAAATATACAAGGAATTAATAAAATATACAAGGGATTAATCATAAATCTCGGAGTCTCTGCATTACATATTATCAACTTTTTACAAGTCGCCTAAATCATCCTTATACGTTTACAAAAGTAACAAAACTTCTTCCGGCCTTATTCGTTCGTGATGGCAAACTTTTTTACTCTGGCCGCCAATCAGGGTCCCCAGACTAGAAGCAGTTTTTAGGACACAGTATTTTTTTTGTTAAAATTTAATTTAGTTTAGCTCACAATTTTGAAAGTTTTCAATATTGAAAATTTGATTGCTGGGCAATCGAATTTTGAACATTTTCCTGATATTTTTCCAGAATAAATCATCGCTGGTTTAGGATTTTCTATTTATATATGTACATAATATTGTGTATTATGTGTGTATTGTGTGTATTGTGTATTATCACTCAGTCAGTAAGTAACCCACGGAACTGTTTTTGATGTCACACAGATTACCATTGATGGTTTTTTAATAGATTAAAAGAATATTATACCTACATACCTTTTCTGGCTTCTGCAGTCATAACGATCATGTCAAACCCGAAAACAACCACAAACGACTACGGGCTTCTGAATGAACGGTCAAAGGGATGATTGCTATAATCACCCACGGTGCACTGAAGGATTAGAGGTTGCAGTTTGCTTGTTACTAGCATACAAGAGGACGTTGTTATCGATGTCCACCTTTTTAGGGTGCTTTAGTTGTCTTTTATGATACACACTTTGATTCAAACCCTCTATGATTGATTCAAATCTGTGTGTAAATCAGCTGATGTTTTTATTTTTATATAATCTCTGGTTGACTTCGATGGGAAAGTCCGAAAGAGATAGACTGAAGGAACACGGGTACCCACCCGTGTTCCTTCAGTCCATCTCTTTCAGGTTTTAGTCAGTAAAAGTCTGACACGCCCTCCCGCTCCGCCCAGAGCGGGACAAGTCATTTGATAATTTCCCAACCTCAAAAAAAAATGATGACTTCGATTTGAAAAAAAAAATACCAGATTTATTTTTTATCGCGCGCCATTTTCATTTGGTCTTGGAAATTCCCTAAAAATCCCGAAAACCTGGAAGGCCTAGCGTCAATAACTCAAGATACGTTGTCAACTTTTTTATGACTCAAATGTTGGCGTACAAACATTATTAGTTTATGCGGTTATCGTGTCCGCCATGAATTATTGTTGTATTTTGATCAACATTGTCACAAAGTGATGTTTCTTGCAAAAAAACTTGCGAAAAGAACCTATGGAGTTTTCTGAACTTATGTTTTTCGCTTCAGCATGAAAATAGATACTGAATTTCGACCTGAGAAGTAAGAAGATATTTTTAAGAGCTCATTCAAGGTAAGTGGCAATTCGTCGTTTCAGATGAATTAATTAAGTTGGGTATAATTAACTGTGGATAGAATTTTAGACCTATAATTTGTAAGAAGATATTTTTCCTTATTTATAGTAATTATTAAACTAAAATTAAAATTTCTACGAAATATAAGCATGTCTGTTCACAAATTATGTTAATAATTTTATTGAATAGGTATCTAATTCTTTGAATAAAGTTAAATAATTATAACACGGCTGTATTGTAATTTCTGAATAGTCAGTGATTTTCTATAGAAAATATATCGTCAATAATAAAATTACTTTTGTGTACAATTCACCGTAGTACAGCATAATAGAATTCATTCATGATTATATTTTTCGTGGAAAATAACGAATTTCGATCGCTCATGAGGTATTTCGAAGTAAGTAATAAAACAGTAACTTTGAACTTAATTTCTAAGTATACTCTCGTAGAGCCATCAAAGTCTTCATCATCTATTTTTGAAATTATTATAACTCGTTGAATGAAAACTTTTGAAGCTAATTTTGATTTTATGTAATATTTTAGCTGTAATTAAAATTTAATGGATTCACTGCCAAAAGCCAATTTATGATCGACAATGTAATACCACAAAAGTTTATTCGTCAGTAAAGTTTTGTGAATAAGATTTTGGAGTGCATTAGAAGAACCGTAAAATTTTCGTTGGACGAGGAATAAGTAGAAGGCGATAGAAAAGAGTGTGTCATGCTTTTGGCAGAAAAAATTGATAATACGTACTGAATACATTATTTTTGGTAGATTTTTGGTGTGTTGACTTTAGATTGATGAAAACTAAATACGGATTTTGAATACCGCATCACGTATCTATACAGCAGTTTATAGTTTCAACGGACAGCTTGTCGCATATAAATCTAATAATATGTATAGGATTTGGCGTTAGACAGCTGCGAATATTGACATAAATCATTCCAATGCTTAGCCCGAGTGTTAGTGGGCTGGTTATGTGAGCGGATTAGACATAATATCGCATAAACTGTCGTAACCATTCCGACCTTTACACCCAATGCGTCAATGCTGCATATTGCTTGGAGCGCTCGATACGTTTAGCGATACCCTTTAGGTTCTCGGCCATTACGCCCATACTAGAAGAGAAATTGAGCTTCAGTTAACTAGATAAGTTGCCGTGCATTTTCTGGTATGGAATAGGCCACCCGCCATTTTCACGTTGGTGTAGTAAAATAGATACTGCTGTTTTTATTTACATTCAAAAATGTAGTAAAACGGGTGTCATAAAACCCTGTCTTACGGAATCATGAAACTGGAACGTATTTGAAAGACGTGTATGTTAAAGATCGTAAATTAAGTGGATTAATAAAAATTAAACACGCTATCGACAATAAACAAAGGTGCAGTAGAGTTTAACAACGCTGAGTAGCGAAATTTGAAATTTTATAACTGTCGTAAAAGAGAAGGTTACGTTTCGAGTTGGCGTATCCTTAACTTGCTTTATACACGAATGCGAAGCTAATGAAAGCAACCTAGCATATTTTATGATCCTCTCAAATGTGGATGACATAGTTTAGAGTTGAGGTTCGCATAATCTTCAACGGACTTGACAAATGTCTGTAAGAATAAATACGTTTGACCGCACGACAAAGTTGGGGCGTGCGGAAGGAACTTTGCATGGCTCGTTTTATGTGCTTTAATTAAAGTTGATGTTACATTGTCGTATTAGTGCCTACGTACCCTTTGACGGAACGACTGTTAGGATTACTCTTTGTGAAATTACAATAATTTATGCGTGTAAATTGTGGCCCGCGTAAATGTCAGTTGTTGTGAAGGACTTGTGTCTCATCTCATTATTCTGAGTAATAAGTAGTAAAATTGTTGAAAGATTGACGTTGTTCAGTGTTTTGAAACGTAGTTGGTAGAAACAGTAAGCTTGTGAGATGCTACTTTCAGGAAAGGGAAAGTTTTTTAGATGGATTCCAGTCATTTATTAATTTATTTACAGATAGTTAAAATGGTACAATACCAATTACATTAATTAACATAGTAACCGTTGACAATAGTTATATTATAAATAATTTAATTTAAAAAAAAATTAAAACTGTCTACTTATCTATAGGTATTTCTATAGTCTTTTTTGTTTCGAATTTAAGATAGAAATGGTTAAGCCTATACATAGATGTCAGGCAGAAGATTACCCATGTAGCATTGTGAAAAATGTAGATACTTACCATGCAATGGAATGATATAAACAGGTACTTTTTGTTTCACTTCTTTCAAAACAAAACCTTTTTATTCCGTTAAACCTTACGTTTACGGATCATAAACTGATATTCTCTCCATTTTTCTTTTACTCCAAGTTAAGCATAGCAGAGCAATATAAATAGCGCGGGGTACTATATTTTTCGCGCGGCTCCGCTCGCATGGTCCTTCGGGCTTATTCGGGATTTGCTTTATTGCTCATTCACTTTAGACAAACCGTACTCCGTTGTTACCGGGGCCAAAATTGGGGCTTTTAGTACCGAGGCCAAAAATCCTAAAATTCTCTTGTAATTGTACGGCGTATCATGTGCTCTGTGGTAGGTTTTATTTTAGGTGGAATGTTTTCTGTAAACAATTGGGTAAAAAGATTTTACTAAAAAGTATTTATTGAGACTCGCACAGGAGATCACAAATTAAACTAAAAGATAATAGAAATATAAGTAAAAAAAAAACAACAATAGTAAAAAAAAAAGCTGAAAGTGGTGCCTAGCTAGAGTACTTTACAAATTAGCTATGCTAAGGTTTTGATAAATAGATATATATGATTTTGTTATGCCAACCAGGGCGGCATAATCGCATGTGTGACAAAGAAAGTGCTGCACGTGGCCAAAATGCTCCTATCTCAGCATGAATGAATTACTGATTATCGCTAAAAAACCACTGTATATATTAATATTATACCTAGTTACTTTCCTAAAACGAGTGCATTTTCATAAAAGTAGAGAAGCGTCACAAATTATTAAAATTCCCACTCGTTCGAGATGGTCGCGCAATACGGATCCCTGATGTACAACTTTAACGCGAAACTTCCGTCGAACTATGCAAATTTTAGTTAACACTTCCCACAAACGCGCATTCCTCCACTACGCCGGCGCTACGCCAACGCTACGCTGCGTTTTTATTAACTACCCTCGTTTCAATTTAATGAAAACATTATTTCGTTACTTTACAACACTTCCCGAAGAGCGTTCAAGTTAGAATTTTAATTAGTTTTGTTTTTAAGTTCTAAGGCGGAGAGGTATAAAGGAAAACAGGAATACGAAATGAATTAGCTTCGGAAACATATTCTAGAGTAGTATCTTAACTTGGTTACTGGAGTTGCTGATAGAAAGTCTTAATAATTTGATTATTTGCATCACTGTGTAAGGGGAAGGTAAATGACTGGAATGATGCCAATATTAGATTTTTACAATATGATTAAGTACTTAATTTGAGATATTGTCTTTCGTATCTCAAACAACACTAAGGGCGCTTTGCAACAATCACTGTTTGGTAGGAAGCTTGCTTCTAGACCCTCAGATTCACTCTAAGATTCACTATTTTAATTGGGTCCTAGAAGCAATTTGCCTTCATTTGCGCTAAATCATGCCAGGCCGCCATGCCAACCACAGTTTGGCTGTCGGATTGGTGACAGCAATTTGTTGCGCCTTGTAGCACAGACGGGTTTGCTTTTCTGAACCTATGTATAAAGAACTCTAGTTAGAGTTTATTTCTTTTATTGATCGAAAAAGGTAGGTCCTACATTCAGGGAAAGTACCTAGTATTTATTAGACCAGAAAATATATAGAATCAAATTAACGCTCTACGTCAATTTGCCCTGTAAGCCGTGATAAAGCCATTTCTTAAAGGATGATTTCCACTAAACGGCTGGCCTCGGATCGGATCGGAACTGAGGAGGAGGACGATCGTGTGTGGCAGAAGACGCCCGCGGTCAAGCTGCTGTGCGCGGCTTGGTAATATAGACTTTAAAGACTGCGTACACGATTTAATATCGTTTAAAGATTGTAAAATCCGTTCCGATCCGATGCATCATCATCCGAAATCATCCATAACTCTCTTAAAGAATGTCAGTAATGATTTGAAAATACTGACAATTTAAGTTAGTAATCAATTTCATTAACAATTCATTTCCTCAACTTTACCTACTGATACTTTGCCTAAATATATCACTCCAAATGATAAAATACCACCACTTATCGTGAAGACAATTGTATCAAGTCAAAGCAAACAAATCCTTACAAATTGAATTCAAAAAGTAAATAAAATTTGAACTGGCAGTGAAATAATTAATTAACATCGGTCCCGTCTCTACCAAGAAACTAAGTTAATGTTTGTCTTCCCCTACCGAGTTCGAAGTTACATATAGACGAACAATTATTACCTGTTCATACCTATCCGAAGAAAGTTGTGCTTGTTCTAATAATATTGATTTAAGTTAGCTCACTATTAATGCATAACTTAAGGGTACACCCTTCTGGACAAGTTTCTGTTAGTTTTGTACAAATATTATTGTGTTCGAGTCTATTTGGTCAGTCTGAATGTGAAAGTGATATTGTTGGGTTCGATTTTTTTGAGGTTTTCGTGTTGAGTGGCCTGTACTTACCTATTTTATATTTGTGGTTCGGAAGGTACCTATATTTTTGTTGGATAATGTTTGTTACTATGTCTCTGTTTTTTGTCAACCCGAATAATAATACCAGTTATTTTACTCCCGATTGCGGTGATTTGTACGGAATGTAGGATCACTCGTGTGACTGTCTGTCCGTCCGTCACAGCCAATTAGCTCCGAATCTATAATGGACCGCAAATTAGGTATACATAATAGGTCTTTACCTATGAAATTGCCGTTCTGCAGTACTGGCCATTTCAAATCAAAATAATTTTTGTTTGGCTAAGAATTCTAATTTCAAATTAATTTTATTTTAAAAACATGGAATTCTTTTTTCAAAAGAAGTCATTTGTTTAATGATTAGTGTTACATTTTCATCGCATTTCAATATTTTTCGTCATCATGGATACGTTAAAAATTCGAGTAATTATGGAATACGAGTACCGTCGTGGCAGCAACGCGGCACAAGCGGCACGCAACATCAACGACGTTTACGGAGCTAACACTACAAACCAACGCACCACCTGTTATTGGTTTGCTCGCTTCCGTTCTGGAAATTTCGACCTGAAAAATGAACCTCGCGGTCGTCCGAAGACTTTGGTCGACAATGACGAATTAAAGGCGATTGTGGAAGCTGATGATACACAATCTACGGCTGAATTAGCAGCAGCTTTCGACGTTAGCGTCAAAACAATATTGGTCCATTTGCGTCAAATTGGCAAGGTAAAATAGCTTGACAAATGGGTGCCCCACGAACTCAATGATCGCCAGCGCGAAGTACGCGTCGAGGCGTGCCTTGCACTGCTCAACAGACACACAAATGAAGGAATTTTGAACCGCATTGTTACCTGCGATGAAAAATGGATTCTGTTTGATAACCGCAAGTGCTCAGCAAGTTGGTTGGATCCTGGTTCAGTACCTAAACAATGCTCTAAACGAAAACTTACCCCTAGAAAAGTGATGGTCACTGTTTGGTCGTTGAGCGCCGGTGTGATTCATCACAGCTTCTTACCAAACGGGGTGAGCATTACTGCAGATGTGTACTGTGAAGAACTGAACACAATGATGGAGAAGCAGGCACATCTCCAACCAGCATTGGTCAATCGCTCGTCTCCGCTGCTCCTGCACGACAACGCGCGACCTCATACTGCACAGCAGACGATCTCCAAGTTGCAAGAACTGGGGTTGGAAGCTCTCCGTCATCCACCCTACTCACCAGACCTTGCGCCTACAGACTACTACTTTTTCCAGAATTTGGATAACTTCTTGGCGGGAAAAAAATTCAATACCCGAGAGGCAGTACAAAATGCCTTTGAAGAATTTGTTGCCTCCCGTCCAGCTGATTTCTTTAAGAAGGGCATCAATAAACTGCCACTGTGTTGGCAAAGATGCATTGATTGCATGGGTGATTACTTCGATTAATACAAATAAAAAATACATGAAAAAAATTCGTTTAAATTTTTTCATACAAAACGGCCATTTCATAGGTAAAGACCATGAATTCATTTATTTACGTTACACCTAGGAGAAAACAACGTTACTTTTATTAATAATGAATTTTGAGAAAGGGGGGTCACTTTTTGGAGGCAAATAAGAAACTTAAAAAAAAGTTAAAACTACGGATTGCTTTTTTTCATTTTCGATCTAAAAAACAAATAGACTCATAATTTTACAGTACACCGCGAGACATATCAAATGAGAGGGTCTGATTTAAAAAAATAAAATAATGTTACAGTTATTTTTAAAAAAATAGATGCAAAAGTACAGAAAAAAAATAGTTCTATAATTAAAGATTACAGGATAACTTAAAATAACATTGTACATAAATCTCTCAATATTGTGCCTACAAACTTACATTTGCAGTGTATGGGAGAATATGTCTTTCAACTACAATTTTAAGTTTTTTCTTGGGATAAATTCACTCTCAACTACAAACTTCCCAACCCTTCATTGTGCGTGGCCCGATACACACTGGCCCGGTTGTTTTATGTGCATTTCTCTGACAAAGATTGTGAAAGAAAATTCTAAGACTTCTGCTTCCACTTTTTCTGAGGACTCCAAGGATCTTTCGCGCAATCGGCATAGCTTACTTCTTGACAAACTTTGTAACCGGTCTGAATACTATTATACTTTTGTTAAAAGCTGCTTTATTTCTTTTATAACTTGATTCAATAAATTCCTAAGAACGTTTGTGAAAGAGAGAAATCAGTTTTATATAAACACCCTGTATTTATATAAAACAGATTTCTCTAAGTCGTTTATTAGCTTTTAATTTTACATTTACATTGTATAATATTATAGCCTGAAACGATCATACGAAATGGATTGTTGTATTCAACTACAAATACCTTGTGATTTCAGTGCTTATGTGTGAATGTTTATAAATTTACTTGACTTTCGTCTCCAATCGTATCCGTTTTGTGAAGTTTGTTTCAATTAAAACCCAATTAATATGTTCCGATGGGTATACCTACCTGATATTCAGTCGTTACCCTATTTTCTATTGACTTTGTTGTATTATTTATCCATTGTGCCATTGATCTATTCATATCATGGTATCGGGACATTAAAGCCAGTAATGAGCTACAGCGCATGACTAAACTTCCATTTACTCATATGTTGTAGCTATCTATCAATGTAAACAGAAGAGCAGCCAACAACGGCCATTGTGTGCACAGCAATAAAACTTTTTATACAAAAACATTCGCAACAGCGAGCCTTAACATAAAATCATAACCCGTCCACTGCAGCGGGCATAAACCAATCCGTATTATAATGACGGATGACAAACAAGTCTCATCATATAGCCCACGTACCCACGAGCGGTACCGCGCTTAGACACAGTATTTTATACAGTAGGAGGTATACGAGCATATGGTACGCTATAACCGTAAAATTTTATCGCTTTCGATGCTGAAATGATACACGAAACAATCTAAATTATAGCGGGCGGCGTGTCCCTGGCATCGGGCCAGGGTATTGGTAATGACAGAGCTTATCCAATTTGTAACGATATCTGTACGAAAGGTTTGACAGCTACCGCGTCTGGACCTTAACTGCTGACGTCAAAATATCAAATATTGTTGGGACTTGGGATCGTCGTATGGTTGGGTATACTTAAATGGATTTATATAATGTTGTACAGTGATTGCCGAGTTGCTGTTGACGTAGGTATGTTTATTTATAAACGATTTATTTCTTTTGTTACTACCAATACAAGCCTATAGTACCTCAAAGATTGCATCAATCAATTTGGGATACCTATATTGGGAGCAGTGGCAGCCCAGTGGTAACGACCCCGACTTACGAGTTGTAGGTCGTGGCTTCAACTCAGGTAGGCGCTTAACTTTGCGTAAATAATTTCATTACCACTGCTCTCAAAACGGTGAAGGGAAACATCGTGAGGATACCGGATATGTCCTAAAACCAAAAATTCTAAGACATGTTACATCTACCAACCCGCACTGGGCCCGTGTAGTAGATAATAGGCCACTCCCTCGAAGAGAGAAGGCCTGTGTCCCAGCAGTGGGAACATTATAGACTGATAATGCTTCATTTTTCCTATTTATAACCCTGTTCATAGTTCATAGTAAAAAAGTGTTCAAATGATACGATAACATATTGAAAATAACTAAGTTATAAAAATAATTAATAAAGGAACCGTAATTTATTGAATTCAGTAGCTTCTTAAGCTCCTCAATTATACAATTATAAAGACGATCTTCTTATTACGGTTATTACGAAATTTAAAATAAACTTGAAGTTCACAATATTTCTCAGAAATATAATATTGATTAAAGCATTAGTGTGTTTGAGCCGTGGTGTAAATTAATTACTACCTAAGAAGGGCGACCTTATCTAAATAAAACGTCTAGATCAATGACTTTTCTCTCATTAAAAGTATTAATAAGACCGCAGCGAACTTCTCTTGCTATAGAACGTGCTCCGATCAAATTACGATAAAATACAATTTCAAAAAGTTTCCAACTTTATCTAGAACGCCAGCTTAAAAGGTTTGTAGTGATTTCGCGGCGGCTCCCCTATATTTCTTATAGCAAGTAGCTACTTTTATTGGCAAGTGAGGCGGGCTAAGTACACTACTTTACGCCTATATTGCCTGGCCGACGACGTCGTAAGAAAACTCGCTCCCGGCCACTGATCTCTCCTTATCAAAACACTGTATCATAACCCTGAATGTTCTAAGTAAATAATAAACTTTACTTTTTTATGTCGAGTTGTCAATATTTTGTCGGAACGATGTTATTTCAATGTATGAGATACGTTTATTGATTTCGGTTTGCTATTTTTTTGTGTGTTAGCCCTTTGTTTGACTGGTCCACATACTGTTTCGTAGGCGGCCAGTCAGCGCAAGAAATTCTCTTTTTATTCTTATCGAACATTATGATATTCGATATGTGTTTCGTAAGTCTAAACAATGCGAAGCGAATTATGAACTTCGAATAAGTTTTGGGCTATGAAGAAAATAAAGTTATCAATAAATAATAATAACGCAATGATTCTTTTATATTATTTCTCTAACGTTTAAAAATATGGAGAATAGCCCACCGGTATCGATATCAACAATCTTCATTTTTTTTTTTGATCTTATAAAATTTAATAACAAAAAACATTAGCACCATCCTAAAATCACTGTTGAACTCATAAAAAAGGGCCCTAATCGCTTTAGTTGAAGTGCATCATAAAAAAACGCCCCTAGAATTTTTCGATATCAAAAATGAACCGCAAGCCATCAAATCTGCACTGATGATTAACCCTCAAGTCGCCATTAAAAATAGATAAAACAAAATACTGTCGGAACTGGGTCCCTAAGGCCCCGAGCACGTGACGTCGACGCGCGCTTGCTGGCAATTCAATTACCTATCTACTATTCTGGTCTACACATATCTGCAATAAAATCAAATAACTATGAGACACCGAGCAGCAGAGGGTTGCATTTTCTGTAAGATTTGAATTTTATTTTCAGAATGGACGAATATTTTGAAAATAAATTTGAATGTGGAGAAAAACTGTTTGAACTGTTGAAATCCGATTTATACTGAAGGTATCATCGATATCACTTAATTTTGAGTACACGTTTTGATAAACGATATTTTATATTATACGGTGATTTTTTATTTAATTTTTATTGAACTCAGAATTAAAAAACGTTAAAAACACATTTGAGCCATATCCAAAACCATAAAACAATTTCGTCAAAATTCCCCTCCATGGGTATTAACAAGGTAAATAATGCAAAGGAATTTAATCACAACAATGTACATGACGTGCCAAACAACACCGAATTAATTTTGCATCCGGCAATCTAGGGATGCAACGCGGCAGCAGCTGCCGTGACACATACTGACCGATTTGATATGCACCCTTCCGCTGGGTCTAGCTTGTCATGATTATTCCGTGCTTATATTTCGATCTTTATCCCTTGGGAGTATATAGGTATCAATATGTACAGACTTCTACAGATCAATAAATCTGGACAGGTAGTCAGATAGATAACTCATTTTTATGCACCAAAAAAAAAAAACTATTATATATTCCGTTCAAACATGTTATTCTCTTCACTTTTCACTATGGGAACAAATCTGTAGGGCAATTTCCTGCGCTGTTATATGATTTTGAAAAATACTGTTTTCGGTATGTTTTAGTTAAAATAATTAATAGTAATCTAATTAAAGTAATAGTTTATAGTAATAAAAAATGTTGAGAAAAACGTAATCTTTCGGAATATAGTTTATTTTTTGTTCGGTGCTTAATGAATGATCTCCTTTGACGTAAGATACGTCAAAGTGTTGCAGGCATTTCATACCACTGTCAAAGAATGACAGTTGTGATTTAAATATTCGGACAATTTGCTTAACGAATTATATCTATAACTGCACATCTACATTTGGTTTGACTGAAACGCACATAATAGAGAGCTTCTCTATTATGTTCGTTTTATATTTCGAAATTTCTATAACTCACATGTTATTTGTCCATTTTGTCTCAGAACTTTGTCAAGTAGTATTTTATTCGAATATTATAGAAATTTAATATTTGAATAGTAAGTATACATACATATTTGAATTTAATATTCATATAAAATGTATATAATTATATTCTATAGTATTTTTTGGTACATACTAGAAAAATACGTTTGTTACAAAACCTTTCCAACTGACGATTATCCGATGAAAATAGACATATCGCTTCAAAAACTTGAGACAAGGATTGAGTAAAGGTGAGTGCCACATGAAAGTATGCAGTGCTAAGATGGGTGTACTTACATAAATCTAAGGCGGTAATCACACGATGTGGCACGCTGGTGTGACAAGCAACACTAATACGATAGCGGAGTGCGGTGCAGCAAGTCACTTTATACAATACTAGCGACCCGCCCAGGCTTCGTACGGGTGCAATTTACAATACATGATATAAATTATAGCCTACTAGCTTCCGCCCGCGGCTTCGCCCGCGTGTTATGTCGATAAAAAGTATGCCTATGTCCTTCCCCGGGATGCCATCTATCTCCATGCCAAATTTGATCGAAATCCGTTCAGTGGTTTAGGCGTGAAAAGGTACAGACAGACAGACAGACAGAGTTACTTTCGAATTTATAATATTAGTATGGACTAGTATGGATGTCCATGTACCAAAGGCAAATGGCGAAAGATTTTTTCAAATAGGAGCTTTGGGTCCGGGGATTACCCTCCACATATACACAAACACACAAAATTCGCTCTCTCTCTTTATAATATTAGTACAGTCAAGCGACCCGCCCCTGCTTCGCACGGTTTTTACGACTTGACAAAGTACGGAGTTTTATTTTTTATGTGTAACTTTAATATTAATGTATTATACGTTCGGGAATGAGTACTCTAACTGATGGTGAAAACCGCATGAAAATCTGTTGTGTAGTTTAGAACGACAGACACGAAAAACCACTTTAATTTATAATGTTCAGATAGAATAATGCGACGCTAAAATCGCAGTGTCGCATGTAGCTGTACGATGAGGTGTTGTGTCAAAAGCGCCTTATGTAAACGAGCATTGCGAAGCTTTGTAACTAACTATGGGTATACTAGGCAAGATGAAGAAGCAAGTTGAAGTAATAGTACCAATAAGTATTGACACAATATTCTATGTCGGGCTAGCACCTATTAAATAGGTAGTACCTTTGTAGGTAGTTGGTAGGTCGCTTAATATGGAATATTAGCTATGTACGAGTCCATCCACACACACACTACAATTTACAATTTGTGTTGTAACAATAGACCAATAAAATTATCCTTATTCTTATTTATTTTCATATTTTTACCTTCTATAACTACTTCCTATCCTACCTACATCTTATCTGAATGGGTATATATAGTTGATGAGATCTTGGGACTATAAAGAATAATAATTGTGGTATTCCTCGTATATCCTCGTTGTATATATTGAGAACAGAGAGTTAAATCATTATATAAATCTGTATTTGTTCAGTCCCTCTACAGCGTGTATTAGAATTGTGTGGTCATCTAGGTTGTGGTCCGGTACAGACTTTCAAACTGAACACTCTCCATGGGACCAACAAAGTTAAAGTTAAAATTTCAAAATTTTTTCGCGATTAGGATATGAATCCCATGGAGAAAGTAGTTCATTTTATAGTCCACACCCTTAAATGTGACTAAACCTTTCTGATACACTTTGTATATCACACAACTGTTTTTTCTTTGCATCATCTTTACCGCAAATAAACGTGTTTTCTTTCTTTCTTTTTCTTTCAGAACTGAGGTCAGAGAGTTAAATCATTATTTGAATCTGTATTCGTTCAGTCACTTAATAAATAACTGCAGATCTGACCCATTCACAGGAAAATTGAGAAACGTAGAAAATTAACATCATAAACCATAATGAGTCGTTATGCTAAGTGAATTGCTGGTTTATTAAACAAAACGCAAATTAATTCGCGGAACCCAAACATTACGCTGAATCCGACGAAATTATCACGAATAATTAAATTTGGCACTGTTATAATAAAATTAAAAACGTATAACACAAGTGAATGTCGCTTAATGAGGCTTCCGATGTGAAATAACATTTCAATATAGTGAAAATATTTCAATTTTATTTAACGTTAAGTAGAAATAAACGGGTATGTGGTCGAAAGTTCGCCAGTGTTGCCATTGCATACGAATCACCGTTTCCGTTAATGCAATTACCCGTTATCGTTACATTAAAACATTTATGCAGCGTAATTGTTTAAGTGCGCTTTATATGCTGTCATTTTGGTAGTTTTACAAACAGGAATAATTGTATCGATTTTATGTTACGATTATTTTAAATTAAATATTATACACACAACGCTTTCAATTTGAAATAATATAATAAACTACATTACATTATTACGAATGTATCGATCGATTTCCATGACAGGAAAATTGAAGAAAAAAACAGCACGCTGTATTCCCCGACACAAATTATACCAGGTTTAACGATAATTTGAATCTTAATTATTTTGTATATATACATCATTTACTAAAACATAATTACCGACGATCTTAGAGACGGTAGGAGGGAGAGATGAGCTTAGCAACCTGTCACCATCATATTACGATATAATACTGCGTAGTTACACAACGCCTATTGTACGATATTAACTAGTATTGTTTAATACCAAGAATATTAGTTCAGTTTCATAACGGGACAGGTTTATTGACGAGACAATTTGTCTTATACCTCTTTCCCGGAACGGTATACCTCCTTACCGGCTATACCGTTTTATTTTCTTTGGCTGAGAACGTCCTCAGTAATTGCTTAGTTTTGGACAGAAAACTAAGCTTGATTGGCTAAGATTAATTTATAGTCAAGCTGGAAAACCCGGCCGGAAGGAAAAATAGGCTTGCCCTCGATTACAACGGCCGCCCACTATTAAATAAAAAAGAAATGGGACTTTAATATAATTGGAAAAACTTAGGAGAGTTTATAACCAACAAATAAACTCTCAACTGTGACTTGCTTATAAAAATGCAGAAAAAAAACATACAAATGGAAATATAATAAAAAGTAAAAACAGATCTAATGAATATTAATTATGAAACTATTTTATCAACTAACTGAAATCAAAACCATTATTAAAACATCACTGTTGTTATCAACAACAAACTGATTCCAGTAGCGAAAAATGAAACAAAATCGTTGTACCAATTGCATTAATTCAACTGCATAAAAATCAGCCAATTATTCAAATCGGGAGCGCCATGGACCGAAGACCGTATCAATGAATATTAATTGTTTTCAATCGCAATAAAAAAGAGTGAAATAAACTGAAATAACTGAATAATCAAGTAAGATTGTTTGCGCAGACAATGGTAATCAAGCAATTGGTTGATGCCATTATAATCGACAATTATTAATTGCAGTTACATGTTTGTTGTCACTAGTTGTTTTCGCGTAATTTCCCTGTACGATTTTTATTTCAAGATTTCAATTATTTTGTTCTGCAGCTTATTAAGGCGCTGCGCGCTGCCCTAGCAGGGACACCGTAAAACGTTCACTTTTTCGTCGCGAAGTTAGCCGTATTGGTACTACAAGCCAAACAAAAAATTCAGTGTGTAGTCAAGTGTATTAAGAAAAGACATAATTATAGATACAAAGATATTTTATAGAAATGATCTAGAATGTTGAGAAAAAATCGCATAAAAGCACACGAAAAAACCTTTTGCTTCTCGAATTACTCAATATTTTGAGCAACTGTTAATTTTTTTGTAACTATAAAAAAAAAAATCAAATAAAGAATGATGTAAAAATGTTTTAAGTTATTCGTGTATTATTTTTGTAAATTAAATTAAAACTGCGAAATAACTGTCACTTTATTGGTAGACACGAGATTCAACTAAAATCAAACGCATCGCCATTTTCTACGGTATTTCTACACCGCGATGTACCATGTCGCTTAACCTCCCGCAATACCTAAAGATTTGCTTATTACCGCGCCCTAATATGTCACTGTCCAAAGATCAATGCTTATTTGCTTCAAACTAAGATGTAAATGTTAAAAGAGTCTTGCCTCTAAAGTTAAAGGTCATTTGACTTTCTCTGAAAAATGCTTTTCTCATTTTCCACACAAAGTCAAACAGATAAGATATTATCCAAATCACACTATGATTGAAGATTTTTCATTACATAAACCTGATGAATATGAAATTGGCTTTATCGATAATAGACTTTTCCATATATTATCAGTTTTACAAATAGACTTTTTGATCATCTAAATTGACTTACATAATAATAGCTTACTTTTGACACCTGTAACAGACAATTTTTAGATACTTAGTAAACACAGCGTTAGGTACGTTTAATTTGGTAACCCAATCTACCCAAAGGTCGTCCTAGCAGACATTTGTACATGGACACGGTTCCTGTACCACCAGAAATAGTAGTACATTTGTGTACGGTGTGTACCGTAATTTTGTTTACTTACGGTTATTGTAGGGTCACCAAACTAAACGTTGATGTTAGGTTCTAATTTTGTACTAGCGACAATTTTAAAATGAATTATTAAACATTAAATAAATTTTTACATTTTAAAATTGAATTATTTTAGTGACATGTAACAAGTGTGTGTGTGTATTTTAATTAGCTATAAGAAGGTGATATTCTACGAGACTGAACCACTTTTAGATAAAACTGGTAGTAGGTACATAAAAATGAAAACTATTTTGCGTGCGTGTCACAGTCTTCTTCATTATGGACGACTGAAACAGGTCCAGTGGATTGAA
Organism: Lithophane semibrunnea; assembly: GCA_947363905.1. NCBI lineage: Eukaryota > Metazoa > Arthropoda > Insecta > Lepidoptera > Noctuidae > Lithophane > Lithophane semibrunnea. The sequence goes on from OX376198.1 coordinate 10,167,924, forward strand.
TTGCGTAAATACTTTTATATAAAACCTAGAATTAACTAGAATATCCTTTACTGGGCTTTTACGGCAGGTAACTCACAAATCCATAAGAGAAAAGTGTGCTATAACAGGAAAAATATAACCCTCCTTTTATCTCCACACTCGGCGAATACACGCGAAAACAATAAACGGGAGATAATCAAGTTTCATTTGAACGAATCGATTTGGTATAAATATCGGAATACATTAATCCGTTTGTTACAGTTGCACATTTCATGGCAATGGATGGTGATAAAATTATTCCCTCTGGTTTAAAGGTTAAATTATTTTGTGCTGAAACTGTTCATTACTGGTTATTTTAAAGAGCAATAAGTATTGCATATTTTATCGATTTTTTTTACTGCCTCGTTGGTCGAGTAGTCGCAAGCGCTACTGCTGAGGTCTTGGGTTCATTTTCCAGGCCGGGAATATTGGTTTTCGGTATTTCCATCAAGAATTTCCCAGTAGCAGCAGCAGGAGTCTGGATTTGTGACACACTCGGTTCATGACAATAGGCTACTATTACATGAGCCGCCCACTTCCTTATCCTTACATATTATAACCGCGAAGACCGCGATTCGGAAAACGTAAGGTAGGACGCCCTCACGCTAGGTGGAGCGACGATCATCGCAGGGTGGCTGGTAGAAACTGGATGAGAGTTGCCGAGAATCGATCTGAATAGCGTGCAATTGGAGAGGCCAATGTCACTACAATGGACTGCTATAGGCTGATGATGATGATGAACATATTATAAAACAAAGTCATCCGCCGCGTCTGTCTGTCGTCCTGTTCGCGATAAACTCAAAACTACTACACCGATTTTCATTCTGTTTTCACCAATGGATAGAGTGGTTCTCGAAGAAGGTTTTAGTATGACCGCCGGCATCAGCTAATATTAAATAAAACACGGAGACACAAAGCGTGATTATGGGTTTTTAACAATAAAAAGGATTTAAATGGACATGTTGCACTTACCTTTAAAGTACATGTAGATAGCGTCCTACAAATAATTATTTTTATCATATCATAATTATAATCTATTATTGATTCATAGTATTGCCCATTGAAAAGTTTTAAGTAACGAAAATATTTACCTCGCAATCAGCCAAACACATCCTTCCCAACACACTATGTACCTCAACCTAATATGAAGTCAGGATCGCCAAACGCGCAACCGCGCTCAACGTTTCATCTAAAAAGGCCAAAAAAATGGCTCACGCAAGCAAATATGCAAGTTTAGTGCGGTCGAAAATGGCTTGGGTGGTTCGGGTGGCTCGAGTAGCTCGCGAAATCGATGCGAGCCTTCATCGTCATTCGGCCAGAAACTGCTTTTTCAATCAATCGGTAAATATAGGCGACATTCGACGTTAGACAAAGCGCTAATATATACTAATGGTCACAATCATTTGATCGGGAAAATTAAGAAGGCTTTTCACAAATATTTTGTTTGTAATGAGGTTTTTTGGGTCAAAACTTGATTCCTTTCAGTTTTTGGTTGAAAAATCGTCCCTTTTAGAATCTATAACTATAGGGATTGAGACGTCGACATGAGACACCTAGGGCTATTTAATAAAGTGATTTTTAGGAGGTGCAATAGTGCAATGTCGGTATGTTTGATACATTTTGGACAGCTGTTCATTCTGGACCTTCTTGCAGATTGGCCACAACTGCATGATCGAGTCTTATTAATACTGGGTGATTTTGTTAGTCGTTTAAAACCTCTTAAAGGGTCATTGTACTCATCATTATGAACAATATTCACTATGGGATTAACCCTGAAATCGCGAGAAAAAATCTGTTGTTCCCTACATTTATGTTCGCATAGCTCGTCAAAATGTAGGGAACGGCTGAATTTTTTTCGTGATTTCCTGGTTTATTCCTACTGATACCAGAAAATAACGATGCATCTTTGTCTAAAGTGAAGTGGCGTTATATCCACTTATTTGTTAAAGGTGTGTATGTGTATAATAATAATTATAAGGTAGACTACTACCTCATTAAAACTAACTACACCATGTATAGTCCCACCGTACACACTACATGGAAACCCTATTCCCATTATCATTTGGAACTAGGAAACGTATTTCACGTACAACACTTGTACATTCCTATACATTTGTATGTCCTTAATATATGCCTACAGCAGACTTATCACCTAAACATTATCGTGTTTCTAACGATAATGGAACTTTCGAGTGTCTGTAACCCAACATTAATTTAACTGGTACCTTCACGTAATGGCGTCGGTTTTGCTAATTGTACGTTAGAATAATTATATTGCGCCACACGCGTATTCATTTTAATGGATTTTGAGTGTTATATACGGTTAAATGTCACTTGTACTTGTGTTTAATATAAACTAATTTAAGCTAGCAGTTTCTCCGTATGGCTTTGTGTCGGTTTAAAGATTAATGCCGGAAATGTATTTCTGCATAAGCTTTTGTAATTACAGCTATACATTTTTCATCTGTTTATACTTAACCTGTGCGGGAAAGTTATAGGAAACAACACTTTCTTCGGTGATTGCTTTATTAGATTATATTGATTTTATGTAGATGAGTTTTGTCGTATCATGTAGATCATTTGAACACAAGTTACTTGTTGTTTTCCAATTTTATAATGAGACTCTCATATAGTGGTTGAGAAATGAAATACCACACACGTTCTTCTAACTGTGTGGCGATTTGGTTATCACATTAAATAATACAGCGGTTAACACAAGTTAAATGTCTGTTCAAATAATAAAATAAACATTTAAATAAAATAAATAGCGTACATAAAGATTGTCGTTGATTGAACGTCGCGCATTTGGGCAGCCCATGTAGGCAGCATTCAACGTGTGAGGCGATGGTATAACAAACAACGGTAACAATCAAAACAACAATAAACAGTAACAATTTAACATAAACGTAATGTGCCATTAAACAGGTTAGTAAACTAATATTATCAAGAGTGGTTTATTTCGTGACAATTTTAACGCTATTTATTTTGTTTGAAAAACTTTTTTTTTTAGGTTAAATGTTTATTTTATTATTTGAACAGGCATATAATATGAACTTTTACCATATGCAAATCGCCACTCTGTAGAAACACGAAAATTTCGTTAGTTAGTTACAAGCATGTAATAACGTACTACATCTCCTCGTTACAAGAAAGCCAAAGTTCCAAGAAGTACCATAATGATCTATCCTTCGAACAAGGCACTAAACATGGCGTGAGGTCAAAGTTCTCAGATGTACTCGAAGATACCTTGCTAACTCATCGGTTAAGAACATTATTAAGTTACACCCATAACTTGTGATAACTTGTTGGATTTTCTATCCGTTGCTAATATACTTTCCCTTTTTTTGTTTACATTGTCTGTGGCTGTAGCGAAACCTGTCTAACATAATGTGGTGTCGTTTAATTTAGATTTATGTAGACTTAATTTTGGAGATATAAAGATTTATTGAACGCTTATGGACAACAGTCTTATGTATTAGTAGGAAATTATTTGCTATGGGTAATTATTTATTTGGAAAGATGACATCTCCACAATTTTTCAAAATGGTAAAAAAAAACCTTATAATATGGTGCCACTACGTCTGTCTATCTGTATGTTTTAGTCTCTTGTCTAGGCTGCATTACGTTTCTTTTCAAGATTTATTTGATAGCAAACAATTCATTTATAGGATAACTGTTTGAAAGAGACAACAGTGTATTGAAGGAATACCCCAATGAGCTGAGACAAAGCATATCACTTTGCATCATCATTGTTATCATGTCCTGCCAAGCTGTCAGGTGCAGGCGATTAGCGGAATGTCTGTAGTACATGACAATTCCACACTTCTGTTGAATGCTAATCATAAGCTGATTCACGTGATACATACTTGATTACAGTGTTGTATCTGGAATTTTGATCATATTATTCGTAGAACAGATTATATATTATATCTGTATTTCATAATGTCATTATTCGTGCATAATGTCATTTGCCAGTTGCCACTTTTCTGTGGGCCTAAGCCAAAGTGACATTCTGTATTCGATTGACTTAAAGCTACCTAAAAGCTTATGTCAATCCTGTTGCAAGCCGTTGTAGAAATACAAAATGTTTTGGAAGCGATGGCCCGTGTTGGCCCTATGCATTCTGTGCCATTCTGTTAAAGAATAACAACCATGATGATACCATTACATAATCTGTAATATCCAATACCCAGACATATCTACCACGTACAAGCTGTAACATTAAATCACAACAAAAAGTTTTACGTACAAAAATGTTTGTGTATCGGAGTAACAGCCACGATGGAGCATAGAAAATGGCGTCTTCAGTGCCAATATATTGCTTTCTCGCGTGCTGTCGTTATCCACAGCTGCTGCCGTAACCTACTTGTTTTTGCCGCCAATGTTAAAACATTATAAAATTTTCTACTTTATCATTCCCTAGTTTATAAAGTTTACTTTGCTATATTAATTGCAGCTGCAGCATGCAATGCGACGATCGGTTATGATCGTGTTTTATAGCAGGCAACTTTAGTTTTGTGAAGTGCAGGGGGTTTTTGCATAATTTAGAGATTGGTAATGCAATGTTGTTGTGTTATTTATATTGTTATTGTTCGTTTACTTTGCATTGCAGCTAAAACTTACATTTTCATTATGCAGGTTCCACATAGGTTTTGCCTTTGAATAAGTTGGTGACAACTGGGATTTCACGATTTATTCGTAATTATTTACCACCCTATCAGTAAACAAGATACACCAGCAAATTTTCTTGTTAGAGATGTAAATTTTGTTAGACAATACGAAAATAACGAGATTTTTGTTTTTATTTTCAGTTATGTTACCCCAAGTTTAAACATTAATGACAATCTTTACTTATTAATCTTCCCTTAAATATAGGCTACAAAATTGTATTCTGAGGGTGTATGTTCACAACAAAGAACGAATATACAAAAAACAGCAAAACAAAATCGTAATAAAAACATAAAACGGAAATATGCCACGCATAAATTAAAAGGATTTAAAGAATTTGGCATAAAAGAGGAAAAAAACATAAAAGGAAAATATGAAATATTGATAAACGCGTTGTAACACAATCCTTAAAGAATCATTATTTCGATGTCGATGAAAAAGCGAATGGATGAAGATAAAACAAACACTAAAAATGTTTACAAGCAAGTAACTTTTAGAATCGTTCAATACATCCGAGGCCCAAATCATAATAAATTGAGTGGAGGTTAAGGGATAAAGGGAGATTGACAGCGGTCTTTAACACTGCCCCGGGGCAGGCATCAACTTGTGTTTCGTGGATAAGTCTCAATTTTATCGACAGAATCCAGCCGTAATAATTTTTGAGGAGTTTATACTGAAAGCTTTTCCCTTTCGATTGTTAAAGGCAATTCGGAGGCCCGACAATACGGGCCCGGTCCTATTTTTTGTTTCAAAGGCCACGATTCCCTTATGTCTTTTTTATAAGATAATGTTTTACTGTAGCGAATACTTTTTGTCCCTTGGATATTTTGAGGTAGATAATAAAAAAAATATTGTCGATTGTGTGACCTTTGCTTTATTAGTATTTTAGAATAATGTATTGTTTTTATTGTACCTATTTAATATTTGTTGATGAGCTCTTCCTCTTTTTATATACCTACTTGTACACAATATACAGGGCCTGTCTAACATAGACCATCAAAGTTGTTCACTTTTAACTACACTTTTCTGATACAACCTGTACCTACACATTTTAGTGTAAGATTGTCTATTGTATTTAAGATGATGAGCTGTTGATTTAAATAAACCCGGTATTAATTTAATATTGCAGTACGATTCAGATTCAAATTATTTCGTAAATATTGTCGTACTTGACTATGTATGAAACATTTCCCAAAAATCGTTCATAACAACCGTTTCGAAGAAAACGTTTTGTCACAAAATATAACGCCTTTTCGACGAAAGGTGTAAAACTTTTACGATAATGGAAAGCAAAAGAGGTCGAAAGAGAGTTTAAAATTCATATGCTCGAAACGGAAAACACCTATAAAAACCAATTTCAAAGGGTGTTGGTGTGAAAATAGGGCGTTTAATAGAGCACTCGGGCCTCACGTGTGATGACGTCCCTATCGCGCCCTAAATCTGTCCTATATTACTTGAAGGCTCTGCTACCTAGAGAGCGAACGACAGTGGCTGTTTTCTATGTATATATGGGTTAGTACGGACGACATCCTACTGAAAGCGAGGCGGTAAAGTGGAGCTGCGTTATGAAGCAACCGCGCCGCGTTCAGTATGACGTAGCCTACTAAAAAGTACGTAAGTCGATCTGTTTGTACTGTCTGACAAATAATGTTGACATTTTTAAGGGTATCAAAACCACTTGTTCCGCCACCGAGCAACTTCGCCAGCTTTCTGGCATTTAAGCTGGCTGTATAAATATTGGAAGGAAATCTGGGTTGAGTCTTTAAAAAATAGGATTCTTTTGTCAAAAATCTTGTTTGGTTTCAAGATTTCGAGGGCAACAAACATTGATTTAAGAGGAGTGTCTCATAATTGATTCTGAAGTCGCGTCGTGAATACACGTAATCGATTTCCAATTCAATTTGTTGGAGATGACACAAAAAGCGGATGCGTTCCCGATTCTAATTACGTACACAACTGAACATATTATCTGAGCCGAGGCTATAGGAATGTAGGTAGGTGTATGTGTGGTATGTGTATCAAATTGCCAATTATCTGTAGTACTTATGTATTACATAATTTGATAAAAAAACATGTCCCTTTAAGATTGTTTATTTTCAAAACATGAATCATAGAAATCATTTTGATATCATTAACTATTTGCTTATCTAAATTACGTTATCAGTTTGCTGTATTCAGGACACTCTATTTCCCATTCCTTCCTAAGTGAATATTTGCATGCCGCTAGTGGACTCTAGGTTACGTTGAAATGGCCTATAAAAAGTAACTGGCTTTGTCTTCAGCGGTTTAATTAAAAAAATACGGTCAACTTTTTCATGTCGAAAAAAAAATTAGGTAGTGAAAATTGATTCATACTTCGTAAAAGAAAAGGTAGTTGATTAGTTTTTGCTCTTGAACTCACTGACTTTATTACTTATATGCGCCTACTTTCCATAAAATAATTTACTATCCTGGGGAGAATATAAGATACGTTTAATACAATATAACATTAATTATGGATATATCCTGTTAACGCGTAGGCAGTGAATAGCCATATCAACCGCTGACCTACGGCAAAAATAATTCATTTCTCAGAGGAATGATTAATGTCTAAGATATACTTAGCCGTATAGCCGTAGTCGGTCATAAAACAGCAAGCATGCAATGAAATTGTTATTTATGAGCAATTAATAAAGAAGACAAATGCAGAAGTGTGTCGGTTAGCGGTTTTCATTTGTTTTCAGTCAAGTGTTAGGAATCTATGACCAGTTTCGCTCAACCATATTGTTTTGGTCGTACGGTATGGCTGTATTGTATGCGTCACAAATGGACCTTAGCACTACATTTTGGCTTGGCATGTTGTATTCAGCTTTAACAGTTTTTGTGGCCAGCCCGTAAACCATATTGTCTATTACAACCATTGTTAACTTTAACTTCGTATTTATTGGTTCCTCACTGGTGGGTAGACCTCTACACTGACATCATATTTTGGCGATCAATGGACTAAGTTTTAACGTGATTGCTATCGGGCTAGTAGACATCTCAGAATCGACCTTTTATAAGCTCCGTAATAAAAATACCAACTTTCTCTGCCCTGGAGCCTACAAACAAATGACAAATGGTATACTTGACCACACTAAATTGAAGCCAACACAGAAATGACAAACATACGCTCTGGCTCATCATCTTACCCAAGCAATAATCATTAAGTACTAAATCACGGGAAGACAACGTAACAGCTATCAAAGCTGTGACCAATTTCAACACATTTGAGGCCGCAAGCGGAATACTATTAATCATAAGTCAGCATATCCACACAGTGTGCCGCGTGCACAATATATTACCTACGATAGTAAGGAGAACCAATGTGAACAGTTGGCGTTAATGGGCGGCCTTACCCCAGGGAAATGCGCTCTTGATAATGTGAACAGTAATTTTATGTTGCAACAAAAGCGATATCAATTTGATTCCTTCATACAGATAATGTCCAATTTAAATATTAAGAGATGGGTAATGGATTTTTTTGATGGACTGTACCTCGTTTTGAATAACAATTGTGTATCTGTTTCGTTTGTCTTTTGTTTCTATTCATATTTTTTTACGTATTTGCATATTTATCTTGAGTTTTTTCTTTACCATTTAAACTAATATGATAAGTTTTTTTTAAATTACATCTAATTTATTACAAGCTATTATAATTGTATAGTCTCATTTGTGTAGTTTTTTAACAATGGCTGTCGTTATTTTCTGTTAAATTAAAATACAACAGCCTCATTCCCAAAAGAAATATCAAACGAAAATAATGTGAATGTGAAACAAATGACCCTAATAACATTATTTCTTCTAAATTCAAATTTATTTTTACAGTCCTCTCTTCTCTTATTACACCGTCTAAGTTATGTTAGGAGTCCTTAAGTTTTATCACATCTTTAAAAATAATTACCCGCTTTAAAACCAACCAGTATCTTAGACTAGATCATTAGCTGTAATATCTCTTAAACCATAATGGTTCCATAAATATTTCCATATCACAGTTCGAGTTAAAGTTCGAGTGTGAGTTTTCGATATATACGGTTCAAGTTTTAACGGTAACTGTGTTCTGTCTCATTGCGAGCTTTATCTACCCTCCTTTGGTCTCCCTTTGAAAAAGTGAGTAGGTACTGAACTCGATAAATCAATGGGCATTAGATACATCTGGTTTAGTGCTGTGCTTCTATCGATAGGTTTGACTCGATTAGACGAAAAAGCTTTCAATGTATTTGTAAGTATTTATTTTTGGGCTACTGAAACTTTTTCATTATTGTACTTTCAAGAATCACGTCTTCTCTTAGTATGCTGAACGAATAAAGTCTATCGCTTGAATTGAATACTTCACTAATTGTCCTTTTTTGATGAAGGTGACTTTGGTTCACCCTCATTTACACTTGTGCTAGCTCTAGACAGATTTTATCTTGCAAATTTTTAGCTTCAGATCAGCATTTATGTCGATAATACTCAATTCACTTGAGATGTATATCGCACCGATCGCATCACTACATAAGTCAGAGCCATCGAGTTAGGGCTCCACATAAGCCCTATTACTGCAAAGCATCTAATAGAACTATTTGAAAGAACCCTATGTATCTAGCCCATGTAGGTACTGACATTCCAATTCGACAATTCAGGTCGAAGTAAAGGACGTAGTGACATTGACGAAGAAAGATACAGTGAATTCTTTAGATGCCTACCCCTACATTTTATTAGGGCAAAGAAAAGGGCAGACCAGACTTAGCACTTTCTTTACAACCTGCTCAATAAAACGGTACCTAACTTTTAGTTTTCCGGCAAAATTATGCCTTGATAGGGGAATAAAGTGGGACCACAGTTTTATATTATCATAGTATAAATTATGCATTAGAGCAGTGGTGGCCCAGTGGTAACGGCCACGACTTACGAGTTGTAGGTCGTAGGTTCGAACCCTGAGAGGCGCTTTACTTTGTGTAAATTATTTCATCGCCACTGCTCTCAAAACGGTGAAGGATAACATCGTGAGGAAACCGGCATGTCCTAGAACCAAAAATTCGAAGACATGTGACATCTACCAACCCGCACTGGGCCCGCGTGGTGGATTACGGCCCACTCCCTCTCACAGAGAGGGGCCTGTGTCCCAGCAGTGGGAACATTATAGGCTGATTATGTTATGTATAGTATAAATATCAATACAGAAATGTTTTTAGACGAGCTCTCACGAAGACGTGAAATAACAAAGACAATTCCTAAATATTGAAATACAAAGACGACCTACGCAAATAATGTATGGGATAAAAAGGAGCCTAAATACATACGCAACGGATCTCGCGAGGATTCTTTCGCTATAAACATGTATTTGCAAATCTTACCTTTTGAGATGTAAGGTGTCTGAAGTGCGTATTGCCGAAAACCTTTACGCATTCACAGGCTCTGTCGTGTAATAGTACGCAAATCCTCTCTGACAAACACTGACACAATCCCTTCACGTCCGTCAAAGAGCCCACGCATTAAAGCATTGAAAGGACGGGATTGCCCAGCCTCTAATTCCGATGAGAATCGTCTTATTCCACTCGCTCAATGAAATCTTCCTAAAAGCTTCTTTGTTGTCGTCTAACAACGCGAAATAAAATACTATCTTCTTCGGCCATTTTCTTGAAATTAAATTTTTCTTGCCGTTTTATTAGTACCTCATTTCTAACCGTCCGTCCTTTTGGCTTTGACACGGTACACGATAAAATAATAGAAGTTAAAACTGGATGACCGTTTATACGGCTTACAAAATATTTTCATAATTCTTAAGGGAAATTAAAGTTCCGGCGCGGCGCTGGAACGGGAGTTCTTACACCTATTTGGGGATGGGTTTTATTTGAAAAATCAGCCTGTAAGTCGGTAAACACTGAATTTATGTGCAAATTATGCAGCAGAAACTAAAGTTAATAAACACCAATTTTCTTACAAAACCAAGCGTATAATTTGGTCGGCAAGCAAGCGGGGAAGTTATCTATTTAGACATATGTCTGTACCCTCAACAATTAAAGCCTACGCATCCGTTAAACAAAAGTAACACATGTTTAATTACTCGCCGTAGCGGGATGACCTATGGCTTTGGTTGTTTGTCCCTGAAGTTGGGAAGAGATCCTTGATTTTAACAGTCAAACAGTGGCGATGTTTGCGCAAACAAAATATGCAAAGTAGGTGCGGGCGAGGGAGATACGGGCCTCACTAATTATGTGGGAGCACGGCGTGCAGTGTCCGACCGTCGTCCTACATTCGGGGAGGCTAATAAAAATGTAAAAAATGTGGCAAATTATCAATTATAATTAGCCGCATGCTTCGTTGGCGGTTTTGAATTCATGCCGAGGCTGTTAAGATCGTGGTTGCGACCATTGTTACACAAATATCCAAGGTCAATAAAAAAGCTAAAAGGAGTCTGTTTCTCGGTCGTCTGTGTACCTACGTCATGAATGTGGACTATAAAATATTGACTTACTCTTTGTTTGCTGAACAAACACGGTGCATCTTACACGCGGTATTTCGCCGAATTAGATTTAATTCGGCTCAAATATTACGAAGTGGTGGTGTCTCGCTTCAAATTATGAATATTCATGTGTGTCTAGAAGATTTTTTTTCGTTTAAAAAAAAACAAACCCTTCTCGTATTGAGCTCACTCAGTTATCTTATGATGCTCACAACTTAACACCTAAATATCGTTTTTCTACCGGGTGACGTCATGATTTATTGTCAGTAAGACGAGCTAGCAAACGAAGGTTTTATCTCCCCCTCCAGCGCGATTTATATAACACCAAGATGTTTGAGATATTTCAATAAATCACAAAATGCGTGTCGAATTTCTAAAGTAAAGTCCCCTTCTGTTATTTCTTTTTGTCGGGTAGTCCAAGGGTTGGAAGGAATGTTAATCTTCAAAGCTCATTTTTAATCACGTGTCTGGAGCGTATCGAATGTTTTGTGATCGAGTAATCCTATTAGTTTAAACGATTATCGATTATGTATGTAGGAGACTTCGAAGCGTTAAGACAATGTTGTAATTTGTAAACACGTTTGTGTCCGAGTGTAAGGAGATTGATAAACGATAGCGTCCGTGGGCGAGCGCTAACATAACAAAGCAATGTTAAACATTTGTTTTGCTCTATAGATTATTCTGTAAGATGTCGTGTTGGTAAATATTTCACTATGACGTTGCTTCGTAGACAGGCGTGATTTGCACCATGAGAAAATATAATTTGTTTGTCGAGAGTGCTTCGTGGCGTGTATTAGGGCTTATTAATCTTCTGCGGCCTGCGTAAGCAACGTAGGCCAGTTGTTTACGCGCAGAATTAACTGAAATGAATTTCTAATAATCGCACGATTCTAAATCTGTTTGAGTATTTTACGGGCGTTGGTTTGTACAAAGGCTGAAATTAACTTGCCATATTGAGTAAATTAATCAATTAAAAACTTTGGACTAGGTGTTTGAGACCAATATTTTAGTATTGGGTTATTTTAGACTTTTATTTGATCAGTAAGTGCTTTAAGTTTCAGTTAACTAGGTTTAGAAATATAAATGAAGATAGTACTTCATTTCTGATGCAAAACTGTATCTTACCTACATGGTTAATTTCCGCCTCTACTGGCTGTCATTTCGCAAAAGTCTCGATCACAGCAAAACGATATTTCCCATCGCGAAAGAATTCGAAAATCAAAAAGTTAAAAACTGGCATCTCTGCGTTTGGTTCACCGCGAAGGCTGCATCGTGTGCATCGTGGATGTAATGAATACCTGTCAAGCGCGCGTGTGGGCGATCCACAGGCCCGCTCTAAGTCGAACGCAAACATTTACCCTTCGCTCAACAGTAATTGTTTAAAATTGAGCCTAACTGTGTGGGCCTCGCCTGTTGCCCGAGTCCTGCCATGCACTCAAATACGCCGTCTTTCTTTGTTCATACACAATAAGTACCCACTAAGTGATACTGTATAGTCTGCATTGATTTTCGAAGTGAGTTACGCGGTCGCGCAGTTATAATTTCAGGTGTATGAATGTACGTTCATGCGTTTTGAATTAAATCTTCCGCCTCAATAAATAGAGATATCGACAAGTTAATGGAATTAATTGGAGGTTTGCTGTAAATTAAAATGGTCGCTTCGTTCATTTTAAGCTTCCCATTTTGTATAAAATAATCGTTGCTAGGCCACCTAATACGATAGTAAATTAGGGTGTTTCGACGCAGTGGCACGGCGGCCATGCTGACGCGAACAGTTTTAGCTGATTTATGTCGCGCCGTTATCAGGATTACACCGTTGTCACTAAGCTCTAACTATAAGGCATTAAATAATGTTTGCCGTGAAGTTTGTACTTTAATTAATCGTCTTATGAAAACGTTTCGCTGCGGAAAATTCTCCATTTTCACTTGATAGTGTCTAAAATTTTAATTAAGAACGAAAATGGTTGATTGTTACTGTCAAATACCAGTACCTACATGTACGACAGTCGTTGTGATTGAGCATCCTATGACATCATAATACCTTCAATATTTCATCACAATCCTTCAACTCTATCCCTACATTTTGCACTATTCCATTCAATCATAGCAGTGCTGCACAAAAATAAAAGGCACTCGAGACAGAAAACCAAATTCGTCACACAGACAACGTTGCTGAAAAACTCCAATGATTCCACTCATACGTTAGCAGCTAGCTCCGTTCACTATCGATCAACAGCATCCCATACTCAGTATCAGACTGCAGATAAACAGAACGAACGACAAAAAGAACTAAAAATAAATCAGCCTTTTGCTTTATAAATGGAAAATAGAACATGATCGGGGGTTGGAAGGAGTACAATGCACAACCAGTGGACCATTGCGATGGCACAAAAGAGTATTGTTCTTGCCATGTCGAATGTATCGGATGGGAACGGCAATACGTGAACTTTATTACCTTCTTTATTATGAGGAAATGATAGAAAATGTCGGTAATGAAGGTTCTGGGAATTAGGTTATTGTGAAGTTAGGCATTTTGATGATATTAATATTTGTAAAAAAAAACTGTAGATTTCGATGAAGATACCGGCACAGGATTATTTATTTAAACAAGAGCAACCACAGATGATATAATGATAACATTAAAAAAATAAAATTGAATAATGGCTTTCTGTGGAAAGAGGACCGAGGTTACTTATGCTAGCAACACACGTAACGATTTATTTGCGCAAGTTTATGCTTGCGCAAGTCTATCGTGATGTATTTTTGAAGAAATTTGCGCAAGGTTCTTCCAACACACCTAAAAATTTTGCGCAAGTAAATCGTTACGTGTGTGGCTAACATTAGACACCACCACACTCGAACGAGGAAGGCCTAACTCGAAACGAAAAGGCCTAATTTTGAAGCTAAATTAGACGACCGGTGCAATCAACTTAAAAAAAAACTCGTTATTTAGATAGGTCAAGCTCTTTTCGGGAGTTGTGCACGTGTTTCACACCTAAGCGTCACTTCTGACGACAATGCGCCCCGTGCCAATACTGGTCATGCTTGGCTTTATTTGGTTCAAATATTTGAACTAAATAGGCCACACATCTTGGAGCTAAATAAGTCATTAAAGGCTTTTTTTTACGCAAAGCGAGTATTATTTCTATTAGTCACTTTGTTTCCTCACGGTAAGACGGAAATGTCAGTGTCTATTTTATTATTTATGCCTAACATTTTAACTACACTGTACCAATTTAAACTAAGCCTAATGGCCGCGACACCTAGTCCACCTTAAAATCCAGTCCGAAGGCATGTTCAATCAAGTATAAGCACATTTGTAGTCTATGTCATTTATTTTGTTGTCAGTCCAAATTAATTTTCGAGTTACAGTGTATTTGCAAAAGGGTGTTTGAAATGATTAACGAGGTCTTTTTTATCTGCTTGAATTAAATCAATAGAAGTTCTGTGTTCAATGTAGACGAGGACGATTTTTAGAACGTGTCTGTATTTATGAGGTTAGGTCATTTTTCATACAGATTTGAAGTATCATAGTGTTTTCAAATATGGTATTCCACGGCATACAAAGGTGTAACTTATAGGCAAGAATAAAAAGATTTGTCAATAGTATTCACACAAGCAGGTACTTATCTTTGTAAGCGTATGTTTGTTAGTGAAGCCAAGAATAGGCATTTGACAATACCTACCTACGAGAATATTTGTAGTATATGTATGGTCATAGCTGCAATAGCTGCATTTGACAGGTGAGTAATGTCAATCTACTAACAAGTAGATCGACAACTCTCAGATATTCATAACAAAGCCTATGACTGACCTGCCTCTGTTATAATTATGACTGTTATAATTACATCACAGAGCATTATGCAGTTGTGTTACAGCTTTGTAATGAATATCTATTATCACAATGAATTCCTAATTAACAATTATAATACGTAAATCACAGATTTTCTAACTGACTGCATTACCTCGCAAAATTCAGCTAATATTTCGCAACAATAACCATGAATAATTCAACATCATTATAACGTTATTTAGTTCATTATAATGTAACTTGGCAAACGACAGGTATTATAGCGGTCGAAAATAACTAATAATGTAACTGCGAATGCAAACAGAGCGTCATAGCGGGGATCATACATCATGTGATTCTAATTATTGTTGCGGCCGGTCTAAATCAATTCTGTCCCAGTACACCACTCGATTTACAGCACATTTCTATAATAAAATGGATTAACGTACAGAGCACTGTCCCGCGCCACGCAATAACTTTGCTTCTTAATGGTGCATACTCCACTGTTATGACACATAACTCCTGGCGTTTTCCCTTTTTACCCGACTGCCCTAGAAGAAGGGTAATGTTTTTCGAGACTATGTATGACTGTACATAAGTAAATGTCCATTTCATTAGCACGTGTAGCATAGACGGCTTGATGGATTTTAACATAATGAGGTGTCGTTAGAGTCGTTTTAATTGTGGGAGTGACATAGTATAACGAATAATGCATGCATCTGAAAATACAAAAATAGTCCTAAAAAGCTTGAAATACAGCAAATTATTTCAAAAACATAAACCCGACTGCAAAAACACATAACTAACTGAAAAGAGCAATGTTACAATAACTAAAAAACAAAAGATAGGTACACTATATTTCAAGTTACCTATTGGTGCGATATCTTACAGGCTTAGATTGCTGAAACACAAACAAACAAAATTCAATAGATTATAGTACTTGTTTGTGTTTTTGCAGTCGGGTTTTTAAAACAAAACCTAAATACAATTTTGTTAGTCTTATTAAATAATGTCTGCAGTATTTACCTCGGTTATAGTAATTTGGCTGCGCAAATAGACGACCGGTGACCCTACGGTCACAATTTGCCCCAGCGATGCCCCTCGGCCTTGCTTGAACTTCGGTAACATTGTTACACCGCCCCTGCGTCCCTTGAGGCGCTGGATGTCCCTACATCTGTTCCACAAGTCCAACTATAAAACTGTAGCGTAGTTTACAATCCACAATTTCATTTTATAGATATTGTTCAATAAATCATGATGAGTAAGAGTTTCATTCCGTCTCTTTGTTCTGTGGTGGTTAAGCCCGCATCTAAAGGATCTCGGCCGATTGCAATTGAAAAACTGCAGCCTCATTTTCTGCGTTGCTATTGTTTTATCTGCCTTTATTTCAATGGGGTTTCCTGTTTTAATATGGAAGCCAATTGTTTTCTTCGAGGAGATTCTGTATACAGTAGTCGTTAACAAAGGAGGGTGGTTGAAGATTGACCAAGATTTCTCTATTTATTCGAGCAGGTGTCGTTTCCCAGTATAAAATGTTTTTCTATCGTGTTGCCCTGAAGCGTCCACCCTCCCCCGGGACGAAGCAAGTCGTCTTAATAGACTTAGAGACGTACCTACAGGAGACTGCATCCCTTGGGGCTAACGTGTCCCCATCCCGCCCTATGGCTACACCATCAAAAAAATGAGATTAGCTTCTTTTGTGAAGCTTCCACTCGTTTATCTGGAGACATTTCGGGTAATTCCATGGCTTAAACGAATCTCTTTTTAATGTAAAGCGTTTCCTTTGTTTTATTATTTCCTACTTTGTTGCATTAACTAGTGAGTAGTGTAACGTTTTAGGATTCATAAACAATATGCTAACGACGTAGCTCGGGTCATAAACAGTGGAAAACTGGGAATAACGTTTGTAGTAATGGCACAACTTCAATTTACCTAGTTTTCGAACAAAAGTTTGAGTTAGTTGCAAAATATCCCAAACAAAGAGTTTGTTAAAACGTGTTATAACGCGAGCTTATTGAAGTAAAAGAATAATAAACGTACGTAAATGGCAGTCCCCTGGAATGTAATTACCAATATGCGAATTTCATGTTACCATTATGGCAAATCAGCACGTGCCTCCGACATAAATATTCACATTATTGCGTTGCCCTAACGTTGCGCGATTTTTTCTCGATCTCCTGTTGTGCATTTAGATGTGAAGGGGACCGGGGCGTAACATATCGATGCAAAGCGACGGAGGGTGACGCGCGTTCGCCTACTGTTTAGCCATTATTTGCTATAATGTGGGTGAAATTTAGCTCGTTTCGTACACTGTGCCATAATTGTCTACGTTCTTTTATTGGGAACGCTTTTATTTATAGCGTGGTGGTGTTCGCATCGAAATCCCGGATTATTTGGCTAACAAATTATAGCGAATCTGTTAAGAATAGGACGGGCATGTCAATAAATCAATGTGAGGATTTATTGATGAAAGCTGACAAGTTTTTGTTATAGAAATTGTAGACTCTCCCTAATATTGATGACGATGTAAAAATTGTTCGGTTTAACGTTAGCCATATGATTAGTTACAGTAATGTGATGTATAGTCATTATGTTTAGTGAATACTGGAAATGTATTCATAATGGAGGTGTAAATTGTATTAACATTAGACAAAATTATTTGGCTTTTTGTTTCAGACAACTCTAATGTTCAACTATAAGTAAAAATTAGAGTTGTCTGAAACAAAACACTCAACTTTTATCGTACATTTATGCCAGTAATAAAAAACCAACACATATTAAACCCCGAAAACCATACACTACAAAAACCTCAATCTAGGAAATGACAAACAAGCGCAAACAAAAATAAATAAAATTATGTGGAATCACTCAGTAGATTACGTACATTTCTGGCACAAATATTGTCTAGGTCAGACGGGGAGGAAAACAGTAAAATACAGTAGCATATACAGCCACAAGGCACCGCTAGGCTACCCACAGTGATTAATGAATCCACACTATAACAAATATGTCGCATTCGTAAACGTATTCTGGGGTCTGAAAAACAAATGTTCGTGTCGAAAATGTTATTTGTAAAGTCATTGTGTTACTAGTGTGTGGATCGAAGGATACTTTCAACTGAAAGGTTTTTTATGTGGAAATTGCTAAAGCAATGCTGTATGAGCTAATGAAAAGTGCTACGTAGTAGTATTAGTAAAATTGCTATTTTAAAAGAAAATAGAAATGGCCAGGATCAGGTTAAGTTCATCGTCAACTGAGCATTTCCACCACTGCGGTACCTACATAGGGCTCTCTTTGTTAGAATCATCTGAAACCACCAAGTAAAGTTTGAAGTCTTACCAAGGGGTATGGCGTTACCAAGTACCTACCTGGGTTGTGGAGGTCAGATAGGTAGTCGCTCCATGTAAAATACTGGTTTCAGCTACATCCGGTTAGGATGGAAGCCGACCCCAACATAGTTGGCAGATGATATCTGAAGAAGTTAAATAAAAAAGTTCCTTGGTGAAAAATTCAGGTCCATTACTAAAATATTTAAGTATCTACCTACCAATATTACGTTTTAAAAATAAGTCAATCGAGATCATTTTCTTTTAATAGCTAGGCAGTCTACTGAATAAGGACAGACGTCTACAAACAATAAAATTCTAGCAACGTAACGCCCAGTTAATAAGGTATTACTGACTGTGTGTTTGTGTCTACCTATTATTACAAATAGTGATGTATTTACTTACCTGAAATAAACATTAATTAGTAGAAAAAAAAGGGTGTATACTAAGGAAAATTCTTTTGGTGTAGGTAAAGTGCATTCTGAAAGTTATAAATATCAATATACTTAGCTGTCAAATATTTCTCTGTTTTTATTAGTTTGTTAATAAATTAAATAAAAAAATATCGCTCTGAGTCCACTAAAACATTGATTGTGAATTGGTGAATGCACCCTACTAACTAAAAAAAAATACTTTCTATGAAAATGAAATAACGAAATATCGCTCTCAGTGCACTAAAACATTGATTGTGCATTGGTGAATGCACCCTATTAACTGAAAAAAAACTTTCTTCTATGATGAACACTGATCAATCATCATCATAGAAAAAATATATTTTGTTTAGACTAAATTATCTGTCTTCATTTATGTGTTTCACCGGATGAATGACAATCTTTTGAATGATATTCAAAAGTTTAATAACAAACACATCCTGCCAATCTAAAATCAAAATACAACAGACACAAAAGAAAACAGTGGAATAATCTAAACCTAAGCTCAAAATGAAATCTCACTAATAAAGCTGTCTCCTTAAATCGCTCCGGTGATCCCATTTCGTCGAGGATCGTACCTCATATTGCATTGAACGCACCATTACACACCTAAATTACAAGTCGGACACACGATATGTCACAACGCTTTATAAACCAAATATCTCGTAAACCCAAGGCAG
The DNA here is from genome assembly GCA_947363905.1 of Lithophane semibrunnea. Classification (NCBI taxonomy): domain Eukaryota; kingdom Metazoa; phylum Arthropoda; class Insecta; order Lepidoptera; family Noctuidae; genus Lithophane; species Lithophane semibrunnea. The sequence continues at coordinate 10,187,303 of OX376198.1, forward strand.
AAGTACGGTCAGCTTCAAAATGTACCCATACATCGACAAGAATTTATTTGATTATTGTATCAATGTGTAGTTACAGATGAGTAAAGTTACCCAATGTGTAATAAGTGGCTACACATTTATACAATGTTATAGAACAAAGATTGTAGACTAATAACTAATGAATTATAAATGAATTCTTGTCGATGTCGAGTCAACCTCAAAAAGATGTATGCACATGTATACATCTAAAACAAAATCACCAAAAAAGATGTATACACATGTATACATCTTTTTGAGGTTGATTGTACTTATATTTAAATTATTTACAATAGAATGAACAAATTGACGCAGCATTACCAAGTGAAATTGGCAGATTATTTTGATTAGGATAATAGTTCGCGATTCATTTTCGAACGCTATTTATATCGATGATAATATACCTATAGTCGATTTATTAAATTTGATCGCGTTGCGAGTAATGTTAGATTTATTGAGCCGGAAATATTTGTAATATATTTGGAACTTCCACACCGTGCCCACCTAATTTGCATTTTATGTTGGATCAAAAATTTCAAACTAAACGCTGAAAATTTTCGCTTGATAACAAAAATTTTGCGAAAATCCTAACGTCCTTTTATTCAGGTCAGTTAAAAATAATATCCACCACTAAGAGGAAACGGAAAGAAAAGGAAAAAAAAATACGTTAGTCGAACATTCATTTCCCACTATGATAAGGGGGAAGCTAATATATGCGTGAATAAAATCTAGTTAATGTGAAGTACTATGAAAAAAAGCAGCGAAAAAAAGTGCGAGTTAAACTCGCACACGAAGAGTTCCGTACCACCGTTTATTATATAATTTATACAAAATCAATCTGCCTAGCCTTTTCCCAACTATATTGGGGTCGGCTTCCAGTCTAACCGGATGCAGCTGAATACCAGTATTTTACATGGAGTGATTGCCTGTCCGACCGCCACAACCCAGTAACTGGGCAATACGATACCCCTTGGTAAGACTGGTTGTCAGTCTTTCGAACTTCTGACGACCCGTAACGACTGTCAAAGATCAAAGAAAGACAGCCTGGACCAACGGCTTAACATGCTTTCCGAGGCACGGAGGAGTCTCGATATGTAAAGATGGTCAACCATCCATAGACCAACCCCGGCAAGCGTAGCTTAACCCGACGGATCGACCCGTGCGCCTGTTATTACTTAGACACGAGCCATGATATATTTATACACATTTCTATAATATAACATCACGCCTGTATTGCCCGAAGGGTTAGGCTGAGGTGTAGGTACCTTTAGTAATTTTTTATCTTTATTTTATTTTTATTATTTGTTGTTGTAGCGGCTATAGAAAAATTTAAAGTGCAGTCAACCTATTACTATTATCGGTTAAAAAGATACACCCCTGTGACAGACGAACGGACGGATGGACAGCGGAGCCTTAGTAACGGGCTCCCATTGGCACCCTTTAGGGTAAGGAATCCTAAAAATTGAGCGCATAAAACTAAGTGCAATATTTAAGGGTGCGGAATCCTAAAACTTGACCGCATACAACTAAGTGCAATATTTACAAACACATACAGCTATTTCAGGACGCATTGAGTACATTTTTTATTACTTTTTCTGTACTTTTTATAGCCTGTGAATGACTTGTAGCATCTGTGGTGGATTTCAATTTCCTTTACTTACACAACTTCCGTTACTTAGGCTATGTATCGGTGATAAAAAATTTACAACTCTTTTATTTTTCAGTTGACGTTTGTAACGAGAATAGCTTTAATGTTTTCCTTTCAGTGACGTGGATTCTTTCTCTTGTACTTACAACATACCACCATTACAACATTACATTACATTTTTTGAATCTTTGATCAAATATTTTGAAGATCTATTTAATTTATTCTTGCTATAAAAAATGGACAACTATTTTTACATTAAAACCGTAATTAATAAAATAACCAGATAAAACTAAAAATTATGATTAATAAATAAATGGGCGCCAGTCCGCTAATAAAAATATAAACTAACAAATCTGTGAATAAAACTAATTCAAATGCAATAAAAAATATAACACGTTCATTAAAAAAATACTTGGAGATATTAATTCTTATATCTTGTTGACAAAGTCATTCGGTCCCCAAATGTGCGCCCGCGCAGCCATCAACAGAACATTCGTTTGGTAACATGTGGCACCAATTAAAGTTCTTTTACAGAGAGGATAATAAAGATAAGACTTGAATAATGATCTGTGGAGAAACGTTTTACGAATGACTGCCACTTGTACAAGTGACAAACTTATAAATAACTGTGTAATACATACATTAAAATTAAAATATAAGCACCGTAAGTGTCCCTTAGTAAGTGATTCCCGTCGAGGTAGACAAAGGCGAACTTCCACACACCCACATTTGGCCAATGACAGTTTTAGGTCTTAACTTGATAAATGGCGGGCCTATCGCTGTTTATCATAATCACAGCTTTAATCCTGCATTCAGGATATTCTAATACAAAACTGTAATTTAACGCTGTCAGATATTATGGACATTGGATCTTAGAAATGGTGCTTACTTCATAGTAAGCATTTATTTTGAACATGACTATGCTAGGTGGGTTTTCGAGTCGAAACAGTTTCACGAATTGAGTAGTCCAACAGCTCTGAATCGGTGTAACTAGGTAACTGCCTCAATCGATAAATGGTACGCCGATTGAAATCGAAATTGCTTGACTAGTGGGAAGCTCCACTATAGAAGTATTCCGACAGCACTTCTATTGTGTTGAACAACAGCAAAAAATACTTCAACCTGTGCAAATTATTTAAGCATCCCTTTGTGCCTGTCTGTTTTTTTGGCAATTTCCTAGAAAACTGGGGTTTTAAATTTCTGTTGTGACCTATATTCGTAATTGCAAATAATTGACAGATAACTGACGGCATAGCGATATAATACGAGTATCATTTTAAGAACATAAATTGACAGAGTGATTGACACTAAGTACTTTATTGTATACCTATGGCTCTACAAATAAATATACGTTCACACAAATTCAAATTAATGTACGTAATACATTCACATTAGGCCTCGAAGTAGTAGTTATACAACTAGGCTTGCAGAAAAAATATCGATATATCGAAATTTTTTGTTCGATATATCGATATTTTCAGGCGATATTTAGTATTTCGATATATCGATGATTCGATATAAAATATCAAGTATCGAAAATGTATCAAAAACGATATAAATTTTCAATAGCAACACCGTTGTCGCCGCTGACTAAAACCGCTGGAATTCAGAGGCGTAAAAATTATTAGTACTTTTTTTCCTAGTTTGGTATTTAAATGATTATAAAACTTGAACAACATATTTTTTTTTTTTAATTCCACCGATATATCGATATTTTTTTTTCGATATATCGAATTCGATATCGATTTTTTTTTAAATATCGATACTTTTTTACACTTCTTGCATCCCTATATACAACAAAACTTACGGCAATAAGATTATGAAGTTTTGCTTACAGATTAAGTGTTAGTTACTGAGAAACATGATTATAGAATTTATTGAAGTACTTTTCAGACATCAATGTAAAATATTTTACAGTCTAACACCAATATTTCAAATTGCACAAGGGCATAATCGTAGCGCGGCAATAGCCAGCTACAATTACGAATAAAGTACAATATTCATAATAATAAAATACAATAATCTGGAAGGTAAATAAAAATTATGGCCGTAAGCGCTGAGTTCTATGATTTGAATGTCACAGTAATTCTTTTAAATTACAAGCCAGTATTAAGGCAGGAAACTGCAATAATGATTTTGCATAAGCGACTGCTCGACGGGTTCAATTAAAATTGTAATTAATTGCTTTGCTCAGAGCACTGACAGGTTCATGGTGAACATCATTCACTTTTATATTTATGCGAATCCACTTGACAGGTGAGGAACGATGCTCATCTTTTTCTAATACTCGTCCACTTTATTCACATCACCTCAAATAGTTTGTGCATAAATTTTACTGTAAAACATTTTTTAGTTTGACTTCGTGGTTTAGAGTTTAGTGCTAAGTTAGCTTAAGGTAGATGGTTTAGATGATTTTGTAGCACCGACCGTGCCAACTCTTTGACATAAATACTTTAGTAAAGAAACAACATCGTTAAACATTCCAGAAAATCATGTTTTGTGTACTCGCACACTTAGTAAATAAAGCAAAAGTATTCTCAATATATAAATAGCTTGTATGTATATCCAAACGGGTAATGTGTGTCAAACTTGTCAAAGCCATAAATACTTCGTATAATATCTTGACATAACGGTGATTGGTTAATCGCGGGATATTCAGCAAATGTATGGAGATAACTCCGTAAGTTAGCTACTTATCGAACTCGTGTGGAACTTCAGCGAATTTATCTTACTTTGGCATAGGCATGTAAACGACATTAAATATACGTTGGCTCCGATGTACTCGGGAACTTTGCCAGACCTTGACGAGTGTAAATTTAAGATTTTGTTTTTCTTTAGTATCATACTTCATATTATGAAATTATAATATAGAAAAGAGACTTCTGAATTTTTTTTATCTTCAGAGAGCAAACATGAAATTATATTTAATAAATTGAAATTAATTGAGCACCTTAACTTAAGTTGTCGTGTTATACGACGGTCAAGCATGGTTACCAATGTTTATTTTGCTGCCATTTTTTAAATGTGAATGTGTGTACACAATTTTAATTATACAACGAAATGGTCTTTTTTGACCTTTACGAGGTAGTCTGCAAAACGTTTGCCTAACAATAAATGTTAGCCATATATCACTGAACCAATATTTTGTAAATGGGTTATTGATTGTTAAAAAAATATTGTAAAGGCAGTTTGGTGGGAGTGTTGTTGTAATTTTTGCGCAAAAAATGTAGGATTTTAGATCCTTTGTGCGTCATAAAAGTAATATTTTGATGCCTAACTCTGCCTCATGGTATTTGTGTGTAGAGGAGAATGACTTGGTATTTTGAAGGACTCTTACCTAGTGGTTACAAGCGCCTCTACTGAGAGGTCCTTGTTTGATTCCCAGGTCCCGAGTAGTGTTATTGCAATTCATAAGGAGTGTGAGTTTGATTCAGACATTCTAAATGGTGCCTACATCATTGTTTTTTTAATTGTAAAAATAAACCAGTCTTCAAACTGTCAAAACAATGTATCTGTAGGCGGTATTCTCAAATTAACTAAACTTCTCACATACTTAATCCGAGTCTAAGTTAACAAATTAATATTTTTTTCATAAATCTCGCATTTTAGTTACCTACGTAAAATAAGAAAATTACAAAACTAATTAGAAACAATAACGTTGATCTGCAAACAGAAACAAGTTACGAAACTGCGGAAGCTGTAACAGTCAACTGTAAGAAACGGGTTGGCATCGCAACGAGTGATTTAGATGAACCAAGCTACCTTTGAGCTAACTTGTTTGCCGTGTGACCTTTAAAACTGGTGGAGGTTTATAAACTAAAGCTGTTTATTTGAACTAGAATGGTTGAAGCTAGTAAATAAATCTAGACTGGATCTAGGTGTTAATTTAATGTATTTGTAGCTAACGGATTTTTAGTAATAGTAGATAGTTGTTGTTGTTTTTGTTTTAGTCAAAATGTGCAATTGTTCCAAAAACTTCTGATGAAAATGTAAACAAATCGATCAGAAAAATGTAAAAATTGAGTGCTTTTATTTGATTATTTGAATACTTTAACCAAAAATTATAATTTTAAATCACTGTAGATGTTTTTCATTTGACAATTAAGGTTAATTTTATAACTTAAATTTTCATCGATGACTTTTTATTTATAATTTATTAATACTAGTCAAACAATCATTGTTGGAATATGTGGCGATATAAAAAGTTGATTCCTTCTAAATATGATCTTTGAATGTGTTGCTAATTTTTTTCAGTGTATTAGCATAAGAAGTTAACCTGAAACGGATTTGTTTAAACTTTCATTACATACTTTTGGAACAGACAATTTATAATAGTATCAGAAATGGCAATTGTCGTATGAGAGACATCTTAGAGCTTTTGTAAATGGATTTAGCTTAATCAAGTAACTGTAAATTTAAATGAGACTTTCTAAAATATCTACAGAAAAATAACATTGATTAAGCAACATAGAGGTAGGTAAACTATTCTTCCGTAATCTTATTCCAGTCGTGTTGAAAAATAAAGTGACCTTTAGCCATTAATATGAAATGCATTGCCTTCATTTATTATCATTCTGGGTTTTAACTGCACCATATTTCACTAGGATTGTGTCCTACTTTTGGTCACTGTTCTGGTTTTAGCCGACTTCCATTTCTGAGTCTGAGCGAAATCTCATTTTTGAAAAGGGTTTTAGGTTGGCTTACAGTTCTTCATGAAATGAGTTTATGGCTGTACACTTTAATAGCGGTTGTTATATTACCTTTTGCCAAGCATCGTTATCATTTATGAGCACATAATAGGTAGGTACACATCATTTAAAACAGTTTAGTAACAAAGTTCAGTAGCATTTGTATTAATTAAGTGTTCCTATACAAGGCCTACTCGCGTTCGTTACGGACTTCTGCAATAATGGTTACCCTCTTTTCTAAGTTATTGATATGCATAAGGGGTACGCAATTAATGTACGTGTCTCCCTACATGTCCTGAGAATACATTAACCCAATGTCTACAACCAATATTTAGAATAATTGATCTGAAAATAAGAGACAATTTAAGTTTTCTTGCACAGAATAATAGAAGCAATTTTTAGATTGTACTTTACCGCTCACCCTTTTGACCCGCCGTAAATAGATACTTTATACAATACCTATCTAAACATAGAAGGAAAATCTCTCACAAAGAATATGTTACCCACATAAGTATCAAAAGACTTTGTATCGTTCACAATAGGTCGGGATTGATCGGGTCCCTTCGGACGAGCATTTTATCAGCCCGTGGCAGTTGAGGGGCATCCGTTGTCCCGCGTTCACATAAATAGGACTTGAGAGGTCCCGAGGATTAACCTGGGAAGGTACTAATAGCTTCGGCCTATCAGAGACAATATTTTTGGATCTTTGCTCTGCTTTTCTTTTCTTCAAGACTTCATTATTATGATGCTCGACGAAGCACTAAATAATGTAACGTAGAATTTTGCCAGTATCTCAATTGTGGGATTGTATTTAACTGGACAGTATTATCTTTTATACAATATTGGCCAGGGAACTCTATAATAAAGCTATTAAACATTAGGTACTCTGCTAGTTATTTCCTCTTTATAACAAATGAGCTTAAAATAAATACTTTTTAACTTGGTTTTGTTTGTGTACTACGTTAAATTCACAAACTATAGTAACCATGAGGAGGTGGGCCGTCCGTCTGTTTGCCAGCCTGAAACATAAGCCAACATGATTACAACGTATACGCACAAGAAAAATATCAACAAGAAACCAATATCATTCCAGCTGAGTAGATACTAAAGGAAAAATCTCAAGAAAGAAAAGACGAGCGCTACTAAAACTGTACAGTAATTCGGCAACACTGTTCAATAAGATGCTGACATCACACAATAGATGTACCATCAATTTTGTTCAGTAAATCGTTCAATCTTGTATAAAATTCATGGGGTGTAGCAGCGAGGAGAATGATAAATAAGGCAGAGGCTCGGCCGAATATTCTCATTTACTACGTGACTTGTTTAGAGAAAACATCCCTTAGATATGAGTATCGCGATGGATGGCAATGCTGGAATGTTATCTATCACACGCTGTTATCAGTTGTGTCAGGATTTTAAAATGGCGGTAACGGAAAACGAGACGTTTTCTGAAAAGTAGTTTAATGGCTGTCGGATTTTGATTTTCCCGAAATGCAATATAGAATGGAATATACCTATAATGTTACGAATGTCCTGTATTGGCTTCTGGCATAAAATAGGGAAGAAATCTTACTTCTGTTGAACATGTCTGAACTTCTAAAGTCTTCACTCACTATCACGAAAATAAAGAGGCAGGAGGCATCTGTATAGTCATTTTGTTGATACTAACACGACTATGAACTCATGTCTGAAATAAAGAATCTGAATTTGTATTTTCTTTTTCAAGAACTACAAGGGGTTTATTTTAACCTCCTTTCAAACTTCAATAACGTGTTTGTGACCAAAATAGTTGTTATTGAAACATCAAAAATTTTGTCTCTTTCATAATATCAGTTGTTATTGTCGAGAAAATAGAAGAAACTAACAAGAATACAAAACTCAAGTGAAAACTCGGAACAAGATTTTCGATAGATATGATGCACTCGGTTCCTTGTAGTCAAGAAAACACAATAGTATGGCACGGTTCATTGCTTCGACAACAATGTTAGAATACTGTAGAACTAAGTATATTTTTGAAGAATCCAGAACTATGTGTTATGTATCTACCCATTCTATCTTTGAAGGAAAGGTTTCACAGAAATTCAAGGATTTATTTATTTAGGTGAGTGGGTCTACCGAATTTTAGTTGACTTGGACAATTTCAAAAGATAGTTTCAAGAGACGATCCTGAAAATGACGATTGCTTTTTAACAGTTTTGATTTAATGTAGTTCTTTATGATGACTTATCCCCGTTTTTACTAGCATTTTGACCGATGATCCTAAATAAATATCATCAATCAAGTTTTTTTTTTTGTTTAGATATCGATGCCCATTGTCATGTCTGCGAAGCTTCGTTAGGTACCTTATTTAATTTGAACCTGTATATACAAATAAAGCTATTATGCTATTAGGCCATATGGCCTAATATAGCTCTATTTCCGGGTGTCAACTATGTGCGTTTATCGTCGACATCTTCCTACATCGAAGGCACTTTCATTCCTTTCATTGTTTTTTATTCTTTATTTTGTTATTTGTATTTTGTGTTTCATGAACTGTGTCCAAATAAACGTTATTCTTTCTTTCTTTATTTTTTTTTTCTTTCTTTTTCTTTCTGAAACATTTTATTTTGTTCTGGATATATATGAACACCACTATATGAATTACAGTTGTAAATGCAGACATTTTACATTGGGTGACACAATGGGGTCTTATCGCTAAAAACTTATCGTTCACATCGTTATATGAAGTACAAATTATATATACTTACAACAATTTATCACACAAAAAGCATCCTTAATATATCCCACATTAATTACACGTTTCTTTCTTTTCTGTGGCCAATATGTTCGTCACGGGAGCTGTTGGCATAGTGCCTCGAACGATACCGGACGCCCGGCTAACATCCGTTTCCTGAAAATGGCAGGCAGTGCAAATGGTTCACTTTTATTGTTTTCGTCTCAACAAAAAACGGTCCTATGCGGTGATTAAGAACGAAATTCTATTTGTGTAAGGTTTTTGAATTAACTACTTAGGTTTTATTTGGATAAGTTTCGGGAATGATGCAATTAGCTCTAAGTACAGTACCTGAACTGAAATTAAATAGAAATTTTGCGTAGGTAGTTACATTCTTTATGGTAAGGTATGGTTCGTAAGGTTGGACGCCCTCAGGCTAGGTGGAGCGACGATCTTCGCAGGGTAGTTGGTAGCAACTGGATGAGAGTCGCCGAGAATCGAGCTGAATGGCGTGCAATTGGAGAGGCTTATGTCCAGCAATGGACTGCTATACGCTGATGATGATGATGATGAGATTCCTTATGAGGAACATGATAACATGATGGATGATGTCTTGCGAGGAAACTGAGTAAAAGTTTCTCAAAAAACCCGTGTTAAGTGACCAACATAACTGAAAATAAGCAACTTTTTATGGCGGGCTGTGCTGGAGCTGCTGCTGCAGATGCAGAGAACCTCAAACGACGCAATAACTCCAATCTTATCGGGGCGTATGTTCGAGCCGTTTGGGGTTGAAACCCTAGGACCATGGGGTCCGAGTGCCCACTTGATCTTTCAAGACATCGCCAAGCGGTTGGTCGACTCTTCACGTGACCAGAACGCTGGCCTATTTTTTGGTCAAAGTTTAGCCAGCCTTTTAGGCACTTTTCCTGTTGACAGCAATGCAGACGAATTTTTTGATGCCCTTTGATCATTTTTTTTTGTACATAATAATAATTATTTTTATGGATACTTTATTCGATCTTGTATTTTCCACCATTAAACTTAACTTTAAGAAATGTTAACTTCAGTTCCCATTCGGTAGTCGTTATCTACGTTTCGCCTGAATCTTTCGATATGGACGAGGCAACGTTGGTGCGCTTAATTAGTTGCCTTAAGCTCAGCTTTAAGTGTAAGTCAATAGCAAATAAAAAGCTAATTAGGCTCGACTTGGAATTCAAACCTAGGGCCATTGAGGGCGTGCGACCCGATTTAAGTTTACTGTAGACTCTATCGTAACTTTTGAAAAAGAAAGGAATCTTGAAGGTCTTCTGGGACCTATAAAGATCTATTTGAGTGAAATTAATAATATCTTACTATGAAAATAAGATGGAATAAATGAGGTAATATAAAATAAACCGAACCGGACAATTCCACCATCCGTCAACAAACCCGACATAATAGAAATGCAAATAAAATAAATAGTCCTATTATGAAATCCAAACAGAGGAACATAATAGAAAATTAACCAGCTACACTGAAACCAAATCAAGAAATATATTCGTGTACAAATTAGTTTTAGAATAGACTCAATTTCAAACTGTTAACGCAAACAGGGCATTAAATTGAAACAAAACACTATCACACACCCGTGCTGGGGAGACCCTAGAATGTGTGGGAGCGTGCACACATGGCGACTTAGACGCGCGATTTTATAATGCGATTGTCGAGCGTGTATCAATCTATAGTTAATTAGTTACATTGTAAATGTAACTGTAGAAAAAACGGCCATAACCAGTTTTTCAGGTAGGAGTGAACAGACTTTCTTATGCAACCTGAATGCCTAAGCATTTACTTACATTCAGTCCACTTCTTTACATCACTCCTGGCGAATCGAATATCAAGAATTCGGATACTTGTGTTATGTGATTGCTACCTTTGTAGTATTTACCTACTGTAGTTATGATACGTTACTAAGATACAATTCGCCAAAAGAAAGAACAGTCGCCATTCTTCACTTTACTGTATTTCAGCAACCATTTGCCTTATTTTAGCTGCAAACATGACATCAGATGATTACATTTCATTTTTTCCATACTTCTAATCAACTCACTGATAAATATGTCTCCCATTTGGAATATGCCTTTACAGGTTGTTCTAAATAGAATCCAATCAAAAACACAAATGTGAAATGGGAGCCAAATTCAAAGTGTGGTTATCGACTTCGCCGACAAAAGAATTGAGATCTAAATGGGTGCCAAGTTCTATAGAGAATCCTGAAATTTATAAAGAACATACAACATTCTAAAATAAATTTAAAACAAAATTTCTTGTTTTTTCTGTTATAACAATGTTTGCTATTTAAAAATATAACTTCATTGAATAGTCGAATTATTTACACAAAGCACTTAGGATGAATTCAAGCTGAAAATTTTACTTGGCTAGTTTTTATCAGCAAGCCAACATTTTAGAGGAATAAGATATGTTGGCCTTACAATAAAGAAACGGTAAAGATATAAATATGCTTAAATAGACGGTCAAAACTGCGAATTCGTCGAAAATAAAAGTGAATATAATATATACGAATGAATGTCGCCCACATGGCGCAAGGGCGATATGCACCGGAATTTCACCGGTGCGGGCGGCGCCGCGCCGCGATTTTTTTCGTCTTGTGGTCCGGCTGTGGTGCGGCTCCGACATCATGTACAGGAAGCCTAAATGTCACCTCAAGATACGGACTATGACTATATTTCCAAACCTTTAAATCCCCGTGACCTCGGACGCGCCGCACCCCTTGTCCGCCTCGCGGAAAACTTAAACAGCCAATGATTAACAATTATTACTAATTATTGGTTGTCTAAGTTATATAAAATAATCTGGTACCTATATACAAAACGATAAAAGCGACCTTTCATAATGGAACCAATTCTCCTACAAAAGAAAATATTTTTGCTATTATAATTTCGAAAGGCGCTAGGTGTTTAAAATCGATTACTTAATTTTTTTTTTTAATCTTAAAAAAAATCTGTTTTCTCATTTTTTCCTTTGTATACACACAATTACCAAGCTGGACACCAAATTTCAACTTTCTAGGTCATCTGGAAGTGGGTTAGGTTTTTGATCTATAGGTAGGTATGTCAGTCAGTGATAAAAATGACGATTTTTAGACGTTGATATCTCAACAACCGTTTGAGCTGTATTTATGAAATTTGGGGTTCTAGTTAATCTTGAGGGTATTAATAAATTAACCAAGTTTCTCTAATCTAGAGGGTATTAATAAATTAACCAATAGATTTTGAGTTATTGAGGGGTGAAAAGTAGCTCCAAATGGTTTGTGTAATAGACCACGCGGCTGCTGTGTCGCCAGTTCTTTTCTTGAACTTGGCTTGACACGCGGCCGCGTGTCTAGATATACCTGCCTGTTTATAGATAAATACTCTAACACACATCATAATCTCTACGTACACAACCGACCTAGATTATTAATTAGTTTATACGGATCCTGGCAAACTGCCGCCAGCGAATTGGAATTAAGTAAAAACATTGTTGATTACCGTTACTGTGTTGTACCAAAACATTATGAAAAATATTACCTACAACTACTTCATTATAAATCGTCGTGTCTTCTTTTTTTTTAGGGTAGATACGATACGCTCTGTATATTGATGACTAAAAACTGTTGAATTGCGAGAAAATGTAAGGACACACAAAAAAATTAACTTGTGTAAAAACACTGAAACCACACAGTTAATTCAGGAGGCGTATCAAAAGTAACTTGACACAGTATGGTGTTTATTTAAATCTAGTGAGTCACAAAACTAAAAGTAGTTGCCAATAGTTAATCCCAAGGTGTGGGACCCTTCAGCTGCGTAAACAACCAAAATACCTAACATGTACAGTCCTTAGGACTTACATATATCTCCATAAGATTATCGCGCCCTCGATCGCATCTAATCTAACAGTGTGCAGCCGTCGTAAGTTCATTCAACCTCGATTCGTCGCAGTTTTTTGCCAATAGGAATTAAATCATAAATGTCGGATGGTTAAACACGGCATTTTTCTTCAGGCTCTGATCATCATTCAACGTCAGGCTATAATGAGCCAGTACTCGGTTGCGTAGAGACGATATACATAAATCAGGGGAAATTATTCACTCACGCCTCCCTACTTACTTCGATATATGTTGACGTGTCCTGTATGGTTATCATAATGCGTTTAGTTGCATAGTGTACTATTTCACTAGGTACCTATTGATTTAGTGCAGCAATGTCGGTTATTGTTCGTATAAGTATTTTGTTTTAAACTCCTTGGAACAATAGTAGTGTCTGATATAATTAATATGATTTTATGAGTCATCTATGTTGTAGTATCTGTTAATATTAATATAAATTCCTTATAAAAATACCAAAAATGTATTCGCAATAAACTTGTCAAATTTTATTTACACTATGAGTGTTTTACACAGAAATTAAATTAAACCTTTCTGCACGTAAGTGCCTGTAATTTAATTTAACTCCAATACTGCATATGGTAGCCAAGAGTTTTTGCAACAGAATTATATGCTAATATAATCAACCGTTTATCCACATGCCTGTTAAACAAGTACATTGAAGCAGATATTAAAATAATTGCCACAAAAGTATTAAAAATGTAAATAAGCATACAAACCGGTAAGATAATTAAAGTCAGTTACCATATACATTGAATCATAAATACAAAATTATGGTGTTCAAACTTTAATTGAATTTAATTCGTACATAAAGATGAACGTAATTACTGCAATTGCTGCGAAAAATAAGAAGGAATATTAAATAAAAATGAGACCATATCCTCTTAACTATGGATAATGATAAAGTGACCACCACATCGGGAGTATGCAAGGAGGATTAAAAAACGTTGACATGGAACTTAAAACCGCCAAGTTAAATTGATAAACAGGTTTGGAATCAATTTTATAAACCATTGGACTTTCATATATATTAAAGAATAACAAATATGTCATTGATCACAGCCACAAATCTCATAAGAAAACAATATTTACGACATTGACTGTTCTAAATGTCGTAAGCTCAAAAAATATTGATTAAACTCATAAATAAAATTGATCCGTAAAAACCGTACCCGGTAATTTGGAAACACCGAAAGCGTTCGGGCGAATGGTTTTTAAAAAAGGCGTCGCAACTAAAATTTTTACCTACACCATCTTAATTGTTGGCCGATCAATGGCTTAAGTCGTAGCGATTTAATCTCGGATCAGGCGCGTTATTCTGCAACACTTTTTTTTTCCTCCTTCTTCAAACTTTATGGCGATTAAAGATCTGACCCGAGTTTTGGTTAGTTTTTTTTTGGTGATTTGGGAGGAATTTGTAATAAGTTTTGTTATATTTCACTATAAAAGTTTTGGTAAGACTGTAAAAATTTGTCTGAGTAATTTTGTTATAATAGAGAGGGTTCCAAGTTATTATTTCGGCGAAGAAAGAGTAATCTGGAGAAATAATTACTTGGGTCTCATGTGATATGTAGGAGCTGTCATTTATAACCATTTGTCTTTTATGTTGGACGTAATATTAATTATACCTAGTTGATTACTCAAACAGAATTATTATAACACAACTTTAAATAAATCAACATTATAATAACAATTTTGAATCCTTTCACAAAACTTTATTGTTTTTCTCCACAAATCTTATCTTTTTAATATTTCAATTGCATGAATCATATTGATACCGACTTCATTTTATCTGTGCCTTTCTCCAGTAATGTGATAGTTTGTCATCAACCGCTAAATATGACTGATACTGTGAAATTGGCAGTTGTAGGAAAAATTTTATCCGTGATAGTACGTACCTATCCAAATTCTTTCAGAATAGTCCATGGATGTAAGCCCGGAGTCGGCGCCGCCCGCGGCCGCCCCGCACTGTTATTACACTAGCTCCCGAGGTAAGCCACTTCTGCAATTGATTTTTATCGTGACGACATTATTACTAAACTTACTTAATAAAAACCATACTCCCAGTGTATAATTATTTTTTTATTTATTAACAAAAAATCTATTATCTATAGGCTAAACTAATATTTACCAGCAAATCGTTCCGGCCTGAACGAATTCCTTTGTTAGTACAACGAATAGTTTTTGTTTAGACGATTACGAGCTTTGAGTTATCCGTGAAGTGTTGGGACTGCCCTCAGATCTCTCATAACTCTTAGTGTTAGGAAATAATAGGAACCAAATATAAAAGTTAAAAATATGAATGTCATCATCTGATTAGAAACCGAAAATGCTCCAGGTACTCAGAAATAGAAGAAGATGACATACAGTGGTTTTGCATTCGAATTGTGTTGTTACAATGTTGGCACCAAATGTTTTGCATACCATCTGTAACTGCAAACAATAGCTGTAACAATGTGTCGTGTTCGAAATTGCAACATTTTATAAGTTGTAACACATTGCTCCCTTATTCAACAGGGTCGCAACTCTTAACAAAAAAGGAACATTTCTTGATAACAAAACAAGTAAGTTTTGATGAAACCATTTTACGTCTTCAGAGGTCCCGACATCTCTATCTAGTAAAGGTTCTTGCATAATTCAAAGTTCAACCGAAAAACTTGTGTCGAACTGTCGAAGTAGGATAATCTGGTGGATCGGTGGCAGACGAGACCAGACGTTCCGCACAGAAATTTATGCGTTAACTTTTGCACATCACTTTTTCTTATCGCCAAGTTTGTTTGAGCCAGTAATCTGCGCTCTTTAGTGGCGTTTCAAACCGTTAAATCCTCTTATTTGAATCGAATACCCCGTGAATATTCATAGACTGCGTCCACACATGCAGTAACTTCGCTATTGAATATCTTTAAGGGCTCCAACTGATGGCATTTATTTTACGATCCAAACTATTAGCTACCGTTCGGGAAGCAATATTCTACAGCATTGCCATCTGCTGATATAAAATGAAGAAATTATTGCTTGCAAAATTATATTGATAAATATAAATTAATCACATTCTGGCAAAACGAAAATTAAGAAGTGTCTTTAGCGAATACTGCCATTATATTTTATGCTTGCAAGTTTATAGTGGACTATAATTGGTATAAAATATTAACGATATGGCCACTTTATGCCAATATGTATTCATTGGTGATCAGATAAGATTACTTTAGCGTTCCTAGGATGTTTAACAGTAGTATAATCCCAGTTTACAAGCTTGTAGCATGCAAGCGCCGTGGGTGGCGTTTACTCAGTCTGCGCTTATCGAAGCACGCTCTTAATGACAGCTATTCGGTAATGGGCTCACGACTACAGCAAGGATGTACTTTTATGATAATTAGTACGATCCAATATTTATTCGAGCGGCTTTATAGGCTGCCCTTTTATCTCGTTGTTTATTAGTATTGCCCCTGCTCCCAATCTGGCTTATTCAATGCTAATTACGTATGCTTCATTTGGCTTGAAATTTTTGGTAGTGATTATTACGACTTTTAATAATAACCTGCTTATAAATGAGCAATTAGTCGTTAATTGAAGGATGGAGATAGTTTTTGTCCGTAAGCGCTCAATCTTTTGTTTCTCAGAAAGATAATTGTGTAATGATGTAGGGAGAATAAGCGATAATAACGTGAGAAATGGTAACAAAGCTCCGAGCGATACGCTTAGTCTAATGTTTGCTATAACTACCGAAACATGTTACATCGTTCCGTCATTACTGGTAATCGCGGTAATTTTTCACACATTTTTTTACCACGCAACACCAAACACACTTAGACCGTAATTCATTTCCATCGTGCATCAGAAAAAAATGATTGATGCTACACGAGTAAGTTTTTACTCAAAATTGCGACATATTCTCAAAGTCATTAAATAAAGTTCCAGCAAAAAAATCAATAATCGAGCTTGTCTCATATAGGGGGTATTATAAAAAATGTAATAATGTATAGTAGAGTATAAAAAACACATTAGCATCTTAATAATCTTGGCTGACATGTTACGGCAAGAAAAATAAATTAAGGCGTTTGTTTGGCAATACCTGACCATTATGTAATCTACTAATAACATTAAAGCTTATATTAGAGTTGAATTAATCAGAAGCGGTAGTTTTTAATCTTTTATTAGGGGTTCCGCTTTAGAGGTTTAATTTTTTTTTATTCTCAAAAGGAATTTCTTGTCATTTGATGTAATTAAACTTTCGACTGTAACAATTATATTAGGAAATCACTACATTATTGTGTTGTATTAATTACCAAAGAAAATAAGAGCGCGAAGGCGTCTATTCATATTTATAATAAAGTTAAACGGCAAATGAAGAAGCAAGCGAAAGCATTAGAAACACTAAACTGTTAATTTAGTGTTCAATATTTATGACCTCTTTCACCACCATATGATTCATATGATTTTAGGTTATTTTGTGTGGCATATTTTTTCATACAAATTTTATTCCACTACTTCATTTGAACCATGTGAATAGTGCCTGTCTGGTTTTGTTCATGGTACGGAATCATTTATTTTAAAAGATTCTCACTTGTCCAGTTTCGTTGTCATTATATTTTTTCCCCAACGTTTTTTTATCAAAAGCCAGTAGGCATTTTGTAAAGGAACCAGTTACAAAAATACCACGTCGGTTATGTCAGATTATCGATAAGTTTTTAACTAATAAAAAGTGTAGCATCTTACTTAGTAACGCTTTGCTTTAAGGTGTTTTTAGTTCTATACAAAACAATTTTATTTTCTTTCTTGTCATTTTCTTCCATTGCATGGTTTTCGCTAAAACAAAAAAAAAACATAAGGAAAATAAGTAATTTACATTTATTTGTAATCATTATTCATGCCACTACTACAGATTGAAATTCAACTTTAATGTAAACCCATCGCAGAATTGAGATATTAAGCAAATTGAATTCAGTCGTCCACCAAAGCACTAGAAGGGAAATATATGTGCTATAAATCACAAGTAAAAAGATAATAAACATTTCATTGTTACCGGCTGACGGTCCAGACATACCGTATTTCATAGAGATTTCATTCGAGCATAAATTTTGTTCACATTGTTCAGTAATTATGCTTAGAAATACATTTGATATTACACTCTCTGTTTGTTCTTCTTTTCAGGGTAGTTTTGTATCGTAAATCATGTGAGCTAATCTTATATTTAGCGCTCTTCGGAGAAATGTGTTGTGATAAACAGTTCTATGTACAAACTATGTCGGTTTTGTGTTATTATTAAACTTTTCCATTTGCAGTTATTGTTGATACTAGCTTTTATTTTTGCAGTGAAAACTTCTTACTCTTTCTTATTAGTGAACGAAACTGAACCGTCATGCATGCTCGGGTCGGTGAATCGGGTATACTCGGCTCCAGTTGGTCGGTGGCGCTGAATCGCGAATACTAGGCGTTGGATCGCATGTAAGTACTCGCCCATTATACGTTTTCACTTCATAAGCACACCTCGATTTTGAAATTTCTTCCTTGACCCATTATGAATTCGCATTAGGAATTACTCACCATAGCTACTCTTCAAAATACCTGATTAATATGTCAATGAGCCTAATTCAACATTGAGTATATTATGGATTAAAGCTAAACCACAATTGATGTCATTTCCCCTAATACCAAATCAACCGCATTTAATTCAGGAACTGTCTATACAATTGATTTAGCGGTTACACTATTTTCAGGTTAATTTTCGAATTGTTTTTGTGTATAGTAGATTAAATATTGTTTTGATTATTTGATTATTGACTTCCTATAAACACACACAACAATAATTCAATGTTATGTTTAAATTGTCGTTTAGTAGAATTGAATTAATTTTAAGTACTTAAATCAAAATATTGACAAAATCGCACCCAATTTCCTATCGATAGCTCGTTGCCTCCGAACAGTCCGAACTACATGCTCTATGTGAATGTCACCCATCTCCCGACCGCAAGGATTACACAAATCTAAGCTTACACGTATAATCACTCGTATGTTGAGGTAGTAGAGTTTATTCTGGCTTGTCGGAAATATAATGGTATTTGCATAAGAGCACCTAGATCGCACTTCCAAGCGGTCAGCTGGGAGCGATGGCTAATTAAGAACCTAACCTCAGAGGCTTGGTGGCCTTAGGTCCGCTAAATGTGAACTAAGTGAGCTTCTGAGCTTGTCTTCCAAAGCATTAGTGAGGTACCTACTACGTACTTGGTATTTACATTCGGTATAGACGCGCAATGAAGCGTTTCGACGTTCAACGATAAATTTTGCATGAATTGAATTGCAAATAGTTGTTAAGTTTACAGTTTCGTATTGATATGCGGGACACTGTCTGTGTGTGTTTGAAGATTTATGATTCGATAATTTGTAGGTAGTGCATCTCTCCGGTATGTTTGTGTACCTAGAGGAAGTAAATTATAGGTGAGCCGTGATTTGTTACATGAAATACACTGACTTTCATAAGCTCTCTCTTTCTCGAATACACTTGTATAATTTATCTGCGAATATCGTATTTATTTCCCCTCAAAGCTCTTTTGTTAAAACAGCTCCTATTTTTTTTTGTATTCGGAACAGAAAAGTATAACAATTCATTTTTCTGGTCCATTTATAACCTAGTATTTTGACAGATACAGGCTAAGTCTGCATTAACCTAACATCCACTAGTTTGGGTAATTTTTAAACGTGACGGATTATCATAACAGACGGCGTCTTTTGGCTGGAATTTTGTATGAATGAACGTTTGAAAGCGTTCTCAAAGAATAGCGTGGCGCATTAATATTCTCAGTATGTGCGGAACATCAGAGAATGCGAGTGTGCCTGCGGATCCCTGGAGACGGTTATTACGTTCAAAAACTGTATTATCTTATTTGAAACTTTGCATGAGAGGAAACTAGTGCTCAAGTAGGTAGATGAAACTTTACGTTTAACTCTAAATTATGCAGGGCTCTAGTGTATTCACTACAGATACAGTGTTACAATCTAGCATATGCCTAGGCTAGGCAGTCTAGGCATATGCTATATTGTATACCAGCTCATGGAATCCTATGATCTGCGGCAATATAAGTAAATCTGACGAAATTGGAAAACTGACTGATAAGCGTGTAGATAAGTGACCGTATAAAGCTCCGTTTACATAATGTGAAGAAAAAACAAACTAAAATGGAACAAGAATTGCTTATCAACCTACCAACCGATAAAACGATCCTTTCCAAAATATAATTAAGTTTCTATAAATCGTTTTAATGAACAACGCCTTCAAAATGAGCTTTTAAACATACTTAGGTCTTAAGCATCGTCCTACCAACTTCAATTTAATATCGACAACAAATCAAAAACATAATAGGTAAAGTTATTCAATAATGATTTATATCCGACAAAAGTATTACATAAAAATGTAATATTTCTTCGCTTTGCAGAGTATAATAGTCTAGTCTTTTTATGTTCATGTTATCCCAACTAATTTTAGTTTTCTCAGCACGTCTTTCATGATAACAAAGTCCAATATAGACGGAGATGGGCACACTGATAGCGTTGTATTGTAGGTAGATTTTATAAGATTATTTGATTTCATTTTGAAACAGAGATAAAAAATGGATTAAGAATGTGAATTGACTACAATTACCTTGGCGTTTGATTTGATGTAATTTTCATAAAGGCAGACTATTTATGAATTTAAGCATTACTATACCAAGTACTTCTTTTTTTGTATCAAGAAATATGAAGAAGTAATACGGAAATGTACACTCAATCCTTTAATCCAAAATGTACAGCACAGAAGGCAGCACATCGTACCTTTGTTCGTCAAACAGTACACCAATAAAATACAATATCAAATATTCACAAACAATAATACATTGACATTATATTTTATTACAAAAGGTTCCTCGCCTACACTCAAACTCGACCCAGCTTGTGAGAGAAATGTCTAACAGATGAGTAGGAAATTTTCAAGATACTTTATTACCTCGTAAAACCAACTAGATTATTTATATTGAAGCACTTTTATTACCGATATCTTTTTTCATGGAAGCTAATTATTACCTACTTCCTTCCTCAAATTAATCGCGTTTATAGATTTAACGAAAATAACTGCGGAATTCGCTGCTCGTAAAAAAATTGGGAAGAATTTAATAAGCACGCTTGAGAAAAAGTTGTGACAGAATTGATAATTATTTTAATGGGATTTTTAATTTATGGGAGAAGTTTGATTATTATCTATTGCCTTTCATAAAAAATATGGGACGACGAAGTTAAAATAAAATAAAAACATTAATGATCAACAGTCTTTGAGGACGTAGATACACCAATACGAATATCGAATAAGGTGGTATCGAGAACGATGTGAACGTGAAAAAAAATGTAGGTACACGCGGAAATGTACCTTATTCATCCATAAATCAAAAGAACGACATAAAAAATGACATCCAAGAATTTTTCTATTTTACTCGAGCAAGTTGCGATGGGAAATAGAGACGTTCTGAAAGTTCCCAACACATAGGTTTTATTTTATTGGCAGATGCCTCCGTGTATCATTGAGGTTTACGATGCACAACCCTCTTTATTTCCGAGTGCAGGCTTGCATTTTATTGTAATAAATTCTCTGGCTGTTTAGAACAAAGCTTCGACTTTGGAAAAACTATTATGAACAATATTTTGTGTTCTGTACTAGTTATAATTTGTAGAACTTTTAAATGAGTATGTTTGTTTGGCTTGCTGTGTAGTAAAGTCAGACTGAAACAACACTGATATAATAAATCGACTGAGTTACCTTTGGCACCGATTATTTATGACGTCATACGAGCAAAAACTGAAACTTTCAAAGTTTCAATTAAGGCCGCAAATAATTGTTTAATGGTATTCATGATTTGAATTAACCATAAAAAAGTATCAGCTAATAATTTCATTAATGAAAACTTACGTTCTGATGATAAATAAACTTTTGTAGAACACTGAATTCAATAGCGGCCTAATATCGAGTAATAATATCGATAAACATGAAGAAAAAAGTAAACCCAACAATGAAGACATGAATAACGTCACACTTGAACATCTCTAAACAGCAAACATAAGTATCACTTGAGTTAGAAAACAAATTGCTGAGTTTAAGATACAAGTGAATAATGACTTGTTGCCCGTCTATCTTGTAACACCATCACACTTGCCAGTTTACCTCAGCTGACCTTACAACTCGCGTATTCTAAGCACTTGATAAATAGCTTCATTCATTGTCAGATCTATAAGGTGTATATTGTCTTCTATTACTTTATTCTGGTGTTTTCTTGGCACATGCTTTGCAATGACAGGTTTTGCTTCAGTTGTCTTTACTTTTGTCAATACATTTATGTATTTTAATATTATAGGTCGTCTACTAACAATAACACACGAGGCTGAAGAGATGCGACATTCCCAGTCTCAGCGACAGATTCGCATAGAGAGATGAGAGCTACGCCTCACAAATGGAAGCTCTCTCATATAAATATTAAGAACCAAATAGACTTGAAGTTTGTCAACACAGTGGCTTATTGTTTTAGGATAGATTGTCATGGGGCAGAAAGAAAAGAAAGTTCGTCTTCTGAACATTTCAATGTGCTTTTATATCATACTTGCTAGTTTATCTCAGATGACCTTACAACTCGCGAATTCTAAGCACTTGATAAATAGCATAATTCATTGTCAGATTTGTAAGTTTATATTGTCTTGTATTACGTCTTTCTGGTGTTTTCTTGGCACATTATCTGGTCTTGATTTGCAGTTATAGGTCTTTACATTTTATTCCTATTATATTATGAAGTTATCGTTGCAGTGAAGGTGAATTGGCTTGCTTTACCTTACATTAAATAAGCGGAAGATCATTTTATTCTTCAGGATTATAGAATTATATCTTCCAACATTTGGTAGCAATTCAAAACATTTGAATGTTGAAGAAATTACTCTTTTCAGTTTGGTAAATATGACACCTATCTTATTGATCACTATTTTAGTCACATTTGTTAATTTATAACGAAAGCATGATAATATCAAATACAATGTTAATCATTGAATCAATGGCAGTCTGCTACAAGATAGCATACAAAACTTATAATTATTTCGTCATGGATAAATTCAATGGTAATTTTATGTAATATTATACAGTTATCAACTAGTAATCACAGCCCCGGATTTGTCACAAACCCTGATATTTGATCACTAACTTTATAATTGAGTTATGTCCGATTTATGAGCTAATTGGATAAATATATTGCGGTTCTAGAATTAGTCAATAATAATTATACATTAGCATTATGGACTTTAGGTAAATGACATTTGGTTTTACACTATTTGATACTAAATTTAAATGCCAGGACGGAAGAAAAAAAAAACAAAGTATTGATAAAAGACATTGTTTCAAAATAATAATAAAAAGATGTAGATACAGACATGATGACATGTTAATGACGTTCTTATAACATAAGAAACAAAGGTATCGAAGTAGCTCCTTAGTCAGCTTAACTGACAAATGGCAAGCAACTCTATCAATAAACTATCCCATCGAGCGAAGGTTCCTCAATGGCTACCAACTATAGAGCAAAAGGCAATGCGTGGGCGGCGCTATGTCAGATATAGAGATGACCTGGTAAGAGCCACGGGGAGGCGTTCGTAGCAAGAGGCAGAGAGTCGCTTGTTTTGGAAATCCATGTCCAGAAGTGGATGTCATATTGTTGACAGGTGATTCATACTGAAGAATATATCAATTGGCACTCAATGCGCACTTGCGTAGATTTTTGAAGAAAACACAATCATCTACCATCATCTGCCTAGCCTTTTCCCAACTATGTTGGGGTCGGCTTCCAGTCTAACCGGATGCAGCTGAATACCAGTATTTTATATGGAGCGACTGCCTATCTGCTCTCCACAACCCAGTAACTGGGTAATACCCCTTGGTAAGACTGCTTGTCAGACTTTCGAGCTTCTGACTACCCGTAACGACTGTCAAAGATCCACAAATGACAGCCGGGACCAACGGCTTAACGTGCTTTCCGAGGCACGGAGGAGTCTCGGTATGTAAAGATGGTCACCCATCCACGGACCAACCCCGGCAAGCATAGCTTAACCTGATGGATCGACCCGTGCGGCTGTTATTACTTAGCCACGAGCTCCTCAAAAATCAAAAACACAATTTACAAAGAAATATTGACATAGGCCGAAAAAGTTTTCTATAGGAAAAGTTACATTTTGAGGCTATAAACCATTAGTACTTTGGGAAACGACTTCTTTTTGATCAAAAGCAGCATGCATTTGCAGAAGCTTTCGCCTGAATGAGTGTGTCATTTCCACCTCTAATTTTATAATCAAATATACCTTATAATATACCTTTTAGTACTTTGAGTAAACAGTAAAGTGCACGTCTGTACCACTGAAAATCACACCAGTAATGTAGCTTGAAATATCCGCAAAACTGAACTGTAAATACAGCTCACTGTTGCCGACTGTACCATACCATAATGCAAAATCGGCATACTATAAATTTGCTCACGAAATAGACGTGCGTGCGGGTTCGCTTGCAGTAATAAATAAATTTTATGTGTACGTATGTGTACCTTTGTTTTGGTCACTTAGGGCTTGGGCAGATGATCGACAGTTCTCTTCTACTGTATGAACGGTTTTTTAATAATTTTCAAATAATAATAACACTAAGCAAGTATTGTTCCACCACAGGGCAAAAGTCTTCATGCAAAGAAGGTATGAGCAAAATCTTATTTGACAAATTAGCAAATGAAGATGATATAATTATAAATGTATTATTACTTCAAAACTCATTAGTAATGAGAAAGAACAGAAATCATTAAAAAAATAATTTCTTAAACGTAGAAAACTGAAAAGTAAAGTCAAACTCCTTTTGTTGGACAAAATGAATGAAGAACTTTAATCATTGACACAACTAATGGTTCCCCGAAAAACCGATCGTGTGTCCGTTTCCTTATTTATTTGCACAACATAGTTTCAGTTGCGGTTCCACAAAGCTTTGTCCCGAAAGCTAACATATTTATCTTTTGTTAAAATAAAAGTTTAACCTGTGTAAAATCGACTTTTACGGTTTTTATTCGCTAGAGCTAAAATAAATTATTATACGGTTAAAATATGCGGAATTATCGGTGTTCAATTAACCGGTAATATAATATTTGTATATAAACTTCGCTATTTCATTATATGTAAACAATATAAATAAAGAGATTCAGCATAGGCCTTTTCAAAATATTTTTTATATAATAGTCTCGTCGGGCTATTGGTCGCAAGCGCTACTGCTGAGCATTTCGGTCCTGGCTATGATTCTCAGGTCGAGCAAAGTGTTGTTGGATTTTTCTGTCTAGAATTTCTCAATAGCAGCCCGAAGTCTGGATTTGTGCCTGGTTGCAATGATGGCAATATAGAATAGAATAGAATTCTCTTTATTCCAGTATCCAAGACTCAAAAGCTGTTAGTAAAACTTATGACTATGTTAGTAAACACTGAAAATACAAAACAACACAAAAAATAATGGTGGATCATTGCTGCAACAACCCATGAGTAATTGCACAGCAGCGACCCACATAAACACAGTCCAGGCGACTGGCAATCATGCTTAGGATACTGTTGGTGCTGCCCCACACCCTGTGCACCACCTGTGCAGGAGAAGCGCACCTTTTACGCATTATTGTGTAAAAACATTCTACATGCGCATCCGCGAACATCCCCGATGCACTACAGAAGCGGGACAGCCCCACCAGCATGCTAAACGCGTTATTATACTGAACGCGGAGAGCACTGTACGATCTTTGCGTACACCTAGCCCACAGGCTGCACGTGTAGAATAACGTACAGTACGCTCGAAAGAGCGTGATCTTGTCTGGAAGTGAGCATCGTGCAAACCTCCGAGCCAACATGTTCGCTCTAACCGACAATGCCCTCCGCTCACGTTCAACGTCATCATCGTCTTTAAGGTCAGGGGTTAATATATGACCAAGGTATTTAAAATTCTGTGCTCTCTGCAGAGGTGCGCCATACAGTAGTACAGGAGGCACTTTGTCAGGGCTTTTACCCCCAGCCTTAAAGACCATGTCCACAGACTTTTTACAGTTATACGCCAAACCATATGCTCGCCATGGGACTTAAACGTAACTGGCGAAATGTGCGTGTACTATAATAGGTCTACCTATGCCCAACCCTTCGGAGGAACAAGGCGTGATGTTATGTATTTTATTATCTAAGCAGATATTCAGTCTCATTCTATAAACCACAAAGTGGCCTTAGGTTTGTAATCCCCATAAATAAACCTCCCTTACAAAATAAACATAAGCACTTCAAATACACCGCAAACTAAAGTTCCCCATGAGATTAAAATAATCCGATTCAAAACCACGATGTTACGGAATAATTTCAAAATTTTGTGACCGGAATAACGATTAATTTAAAACAGCGCATTAACTCGCAAAGTTTTTACCACAGAAGTAATGAGAATCGATCGTATCAGTTCATTCAGGAGTAATAAAATCCTCTTCATACGATATTCCGTGATACGATGCGATGGAACCGATATTACATTGTTTTGCAATGAAAATAATTTTAGTTTTGCGAGCCGAGCTCACTGGAATATTATTATGAGCCGCCCGACATAAACTACCATGTTAGATTATAAGGTTACGTTCCACGACCATATTCCTTTGGTATAGAAACCGTTTAATGTCAGTTTTCCTGCCTATAATTGACACTCATTGTTTCTAAGCTACATCGCTAGCTGTATTCTTCTCATGGTATTGTAGAGGATTTAGTCTGCATGGCGTATCCATGCAACCTCCGCGAGTATTTTATAAGTTGATGGCATAATAATATGAGATACTTCAACACTATTCAGAATTAAGAAGAGTCTTAAATAACCTATTTCCTACTAATATTATAAACGCGACAGTTTGTGAGGATGGATGGATGGCTGTTTGTTACTCTTTCTCGTAAAAACTACTGAACGGATTTGGATGAAATTTGGCACACAGGTAGTTTATAAACTGGAATAACACATAGATACTTTTGGCGCTACTAGTCCTAACTACAATATAAATACGAAAGTGAGTTTGTTTGTTTGTTTGGTTTCACGCTAAAACGGCTGAACAGATTTGAAATTTTGGCACATGGGTAGACCATGCCCTGGATTAGGACATACCTATGATACTTTTATCCCGATATTCCCATGGGATCGAGACTTATGTGGGTGAAACCGCGGGGCGCAGCTAGTAGAAAATAATAGAGACTCAGCTCCGTACCCAAAGGGTAAAACGGGACCCTATAACTAAGACTCCGCTGTCCGTAGTGTCCGTCCGTCTGTCTGTCTGTCTGTCCGTCTGTCACCAGGCTGTATCTCCTGAACTGTGATAGTTACACAGATGATGTATTTCTGTTGCCGCTATAACAACAAATACTAAAAAACAGAATAAAATAAATATTTAAGGGGGGCTCCCATACAACAAACGTGGTTTTTTTGCCGGTTTTATAGATGATGGTACGGAATCCTTCGTGCGCGAATCCGACTCGCACTAGGCCGGTTTTTTTTTAATTATTCGACTCGGTAACAGCAAGCAAAGGTTAGGCAGAACATTCATTATCTTATGAAAATTGTATTGCTGATGGTGGTCGGACATAGTCTATAATAAGTCTAGCTTACAGGTAATATCGTCAGGGCTACATCATAGTTTTCTAACAGGCAAGCTCAGTCACCATGTTTTTCTGAGTATGATTCCTATGAATCAAATACAGGATGATCAGTAGCTATGTTCAACCGTTAGGTCAATGTGAGCGGTTATTATGCAAGTAGACTGCATAGAAAGTCAGGCAATAGGTAGGTATTTAATACATTATTTTTAGACCAAGAGCCAGTGATAGGGTTAAGTAGAAGGAAAAACATAATTATATACTCCTTAAAAATATATTGCAAAAAACTTTTTACAAAAAAAAACAACCGACTTCAAAAAAAACACTAAAAAAGTGAAAAATAACTTTAATTTCGGAAGTCGGTGTCTTTGCTTTTTAATTTTCGTTTTTTGCCACCGACTTCCGAAATTAAAGTTATTTTTCACTTTTTTAGTGTTTTTTTTGAAGTCGGTTGTTTTTTTTTGTAAAAAGTTTTTATTTTTCACTTTTTAGTGGTGGTACCTATCCCACACAAGTTACTACCTGCTATGTAAATAACAGTGAAGGAGTCTAATAATTATATCGTCTAAATAGACTGTGGGAAAAATACGTAATATTGAAGCTAGCTCAAAAACTATGCAAGCAAACTTAATAAAATTTATATGGGACCATCTCGGGAGTATACCCTTTCGAACAAAAAAATAATTTTTAAAATCAGTTCACAAATGGCGGAGTAATCGGTGAACATACATAAAAAAAAAAAAAAAAAAAAACAATCATCCGAACGTAGTACCTCCTCCTTTTTGAAGTCGGTAAAAAGTATTAGAGCTACAATAATATTTCAGTAAAAAAATTGTTTTTAAAAATAATGCAAACTTCTTGCTTCATCGCTTTTGATGCTGATTCTACATCGTAAACTTTTGTAAGGTATTTATTCACTAGATCGAATCAGGAAATTATAAATAGAAGTAGAAATATTATTTATCTGTTTATATTTTTATCGGATCGGTGCGGAAACGGCTTCGACCGTGCAATTGATCATGGTACTTTACACCTGATTAAATACTCAGATATTTACCGTATCTACTGCAAAGGAAATGAGTGAAACGCTCATTAATATTACTATTTTAAGTTTGTTCAAAGTTTTTTATTTAGTATCTAGGTACTAACGTTGGTTTTAATTTGTAAAGATCGTGTTTTCTGTTCATTTTTTTTTTAACTCTCTTCTCTATGTATTTCTCTCTACATACGTTTCTACCTACTAACGAAAGATAATAATATCTTCATAACGTAATGACGTACCAACTAAACAGGAACAAGGACAAAGAAAACTTACTTACATATTGAAAAAAAAATTAGATTCAGTAATAATTATCGTAAAAATACCACTTTGTAACTACACATTTTATATTTTCAAGCAATCAATAAAATCATTCGATAAATGACAAGCATAACGCAGCAGGATAATAATAGCAAACGCAATAATACGAGATCACTTAACGTCATAGATTATATGAAAATAAAACAGATCTAAATTACTTGCATATTCTATACGAGACATGTTTATTAGCCGAACGGTAAGTGCTGAAGGATATTATTGCACATCTTTATTATATCGTAGGATATAAAATTCCAATTGATATATTTATTACTCAATAAATTGTTTATTTTTCTATTTATATCTTGTGTTTATTTTTGTTATAAATAAAACACAGTCGCGGCGTTTATATGTTTTGCGTTTCAATACTTCAGTATTTTTTAAATTAATACTTAAATATTCCAGGTTTTATATTTTAAGACTTGCAATGGTAATAATGTAAGTTTTAATAATTAAAACAGGATAAGAATTTATTAATGATTATTCAAAAGATATAAGAATAAAGTAAAATGAAGTATACTGGGTGATTTTAATTAATTTAATTAGCTTGTGAAGTTGTGTTCAAGCTCATATCCGTAGAGTTCACTATGCACTGCTTCTCCTAGAAAATTACAATTCAAATACATACATAGTCATTATGATTATTTCCTTTAATCCATCATCTCAAGTCAATGGGCTATTTTCGTTAATGTCCGAATTCCAATCAAACATTCCTTGTTGGGATTTTTTTTGGCTAACTGTCAGATGTAAATACTGCATGAGTGTTTACATATTTTATGCGTATGTACCCCAGTTAACTTTACATAAAATTAGCCCTAAACGTTTAAACAAGTCAATCGTAAGTTTGCACAACGTGGTAACCTGGTGACTACATCAGTACACTCATGCCTACAGAAAACCGTTACCACTTGAAGTATAACCACAGCTACCACAGCTAAACTGCCAATCAGCAGACTGGATGTGTGGCATTAAACATCCATTCCCGAGCCCATTGCGGAGTTAATTAATAATTATACACAAGAACACTTTATTATACTGTGCAATTACTAAAACCCAGACAATATCAACGATAATTTAGCGCACCGCAATTAAATCGACACTGCGCTGACTGGAATCAGTAATAAGTGGTCCAGAACGTTCGAGACTATTGTTTATGTAAATAAATCAGAAATCGCTGTTACAAATTACGGAGATTACAGAGTTCGAGAAGCGCATGTGGGCAAAGTGCTGTGAGACAATCCTTAATAGTAGGTCAGGGTGTACCTAGATGTGCCTCGGGCAGACTAGTGCGCTCTCCAGATTGCTTTCTGTACCTAATGGAGACGACGCGTTCTGTGGCTTATGTGTGGCCGTACGAAAGAGGTCGGTTATGTATCGAGTATTGTTATATGAAATGTATTCTGTACTGTTGCCTGCCTGTACGTTATTAAGTGTTGAGAGATGTGATTTGGTGTGGTTAGAAGTTAGTACGGTTTGTTACTGTAGTCAGTGCATTATTAGATATACAAAGTTGCAAGAGTGTTATTACAATTTTGTATGCGGGGTTTAGTGACACACTAATTTAATATTTATGAAACCATTGATCACACGTTGTACATTGTATCTTTGACGATAGGTAGGCTATTACTGTCACGAATTTGAATGCATTTGCGTGCAACACATTAATCTACATTGTAACATAATGTGCCATAGATTACGATGTCTACAAATAAATCATTTACATTGAAAATCAAACAATTATATTGGTAATGTAATTAAATTACTTGGTAGGTATTTTAAAGTTTGTTCCGTGGATTTTATAACTCATTAAACTTTAAATTGACTCAAGGCAAACAACTGCCAATCCATATCCTGCTACGAAATCTTAAAACGATTGAAACGACTACAAAATCGTTTATTTCAAAATTTATGAATTAAATATAATGTGAATGTACCTACAGACCTACGTTAAACATTGTAAGCATCGGTTTTCGCATATTACACATGACACTTGACTGGCTCAGTTGAAAATTTGTAATAATTTGTAATTGTAATTGAGACAGGACGACATGGTACAGAACATAAAATTTTACGAGTGTTGTCATTCGTTGCACTTTACGATATGAGCTAAAATATTATGCTTTCTTACATTACTAGGAACCTGCGACTCGTTCACAATGAATTATTTATTTGCCAATTCACATACGAAAATTCATTATGTCCATCCTCTTTGTCTGCCTAACCGGCTGACTGTAAAACTGCATTGAAACTAAGTGAGAAATTGTAAATCTGCAGATACGACTCATAAATACAAACTAAGCGCTTATTTAACTTCAAAGTCTTGA
Source organism: Lithophane semibrunnea (assembly GCA_947363905.1). Classification (NCBI taxonomy): domain Eukaryota; kingdom Metazoa; phylum Arthropoda; class Insecta; order Lepidoptera; family Noctuidae; genus Lithophane; species Lithophane semibrunnea. The sequence goes on from OX376198.1 coordinate 10,218,646, forward strand.
GACCTATAATTTTTGCAGTTTAATGACTCAATTTATTGCATGTGAACACGTTTGTGCGAGGTGATGAATTCTTTTGAAAACGATTTCACATCCACGTATACTAATGAATTCATAAATGGATGCGAATCTTTTAAAAGCACCTAACAATTCTACGAGAAATATTTTGTTTAGACAAAAGATCAACTGGCTCCGCCCTACACACAGGCTGATAAGCCAAACTCTCAGATGTCAAATGCAATATTCTAAGAAAGGGCACTCTATTTCCATACTCCCAAAGCTACTCCCGGGGCGCACCTAACTAACCGTGATAAGAGTCAAAGAAGGGGACTCAAAAACTTCACAAACTAAATCTCCGCCCAGTTTAGAAAGATCCATATCTCCCTCCTGAAACATTCTCATAGTCAATTCAAAATATTTATATCGTCAAAAGTTCCGCAGTTCTAGCTTCCCTGGACAGCAACGAAAATATCACTCATATTTCGAAACACACAAAATATTAAAAGCATGCCCGAAAATTAAACGCCAAGTTTTGATACAAGCCAAAATTAAAAACCAATTTTGGGGAAATCAGATTGAATATCGAATGCTATAAACATGAATCGTTATTTCATATGAAACACGTCGGCTACCGAAAGCGAAGTGAAATAAAACTGTAGCGATTACGGTAAATGAGGCAAATCGTTGTTTGTTAAGTGGCATAAGCACTCACAGCGCACTTTACTTAAGTTCTATATTCAAATACTTTTATCCCACTCACGGTACGCTAATGCACTTTTTCGTTGAGGTGGCCAGTAATAACGTAGTCCATTAGTTGTTTCGACCCAAGGAGTCAATGCCGCGTTAGTGCTGCGAACACAACTAACTATCGATAATCGATTCCAAGTTCAGACGGAGGATAAAAACAATAGTCTCGTAACGTGTTCGAGCCGTAGAGGCAGGAGAAGGTTATATCGATAGATCTGATGTACGCTATCGACAAACTTAAACAAATATAGCACTCGACGTTCATAAACTTTCTCACAACGGATGAAACGCTTGAAAGTAAAATATTGTGACAACAGTGACATAAGTTTAACATTCAATGTAAACATCGACTTCTCGGAATCAAAACCATCGACTGGGTAATAGAGTTTACTGAGTAGAGAGCAAATAAAATAACAAACGGGCAAGTAGTGTAGATACATTCGCAATGGTACACAAAGACTGGCTCGTTACCAACACCGGGTGTTTTATCCATTCTGTTTCTTTCTTTGTACTCTGCTACTTACGTGGGTACTTGTGTTTAGTTCGTATCAAATGTTATACTAAACTTGTTATAAAGTTAAGAGTCTTGAAATTAACGCAGGTATTTTTAGTTCGAATTTTATGGTGATTCGTAAAATGTAATCGGCATTTGAAGGTTGAATTTTATTGCTGTCTAGATTGATCGAAGTCTAGATTAAAATCCAGCCGTTAATTTACATTAAAGACTAAATGGTATCGTCATCCTGTATTAGATATAGATTAAAGCGGCCTCTTTGATGTATATATATTTTGTATTATACTAAGTAATTATATGTGCATGTAATGTAATTTAGACGTAACTTCTTTTAGCTACTAAGGTTTTTTTATCTTTACACGTCGTGCATGAAGTTTTGACTATTTTAAGAATTAGATCATCACATAAGTAAATACCAGTAAATTATTCGTTTATAACGTTCAATATTATTTAAGAATATATAATGTATAACAATAAATTTATTTAAAAAAATGTTAATTTATAATAATTAATTGAAAGTGGATTTAATAAAATTATTAAACAGTAAAATATTTTCATACTGCCTTTCATATTATTATGTATAATAAGTTGAAATAAGTCATATTACATTGAAATAATAATTATGAAATGCAAAATATGTAAGGTTACAATTTCGGAAATGATGCACTTTTTACATCCACCTCTGTCTTACATTCCATCGATCAATCTGTACATTGATAGCATACTTGTCATTGCAAATAAACGCTTTGCGCTTTGAGTCACGACGCAGAACGACAGAGGGTTAACCCGCCTGTCATTCAAATCGAACAACATAATCAAGCCCAAAACCAGTAGCACTTAACTGACAAACATAACAAAATCATCACACGTATTTATCAAGAACACATTCGTTCATATTTCAACGTCCTAAATAAAGATATGTAAAAATGTTTTTAATGGCCGCGATAAAAAGTGCCTAAGCCCTTGTCACATGTTCAAGTAGCAGTCTCATGATTTATCATTGCCCCCACTAATTTATTCACCGACCACGGCTCTTACATTATTTTTATACACGAAACCAACGGGTTAATATATTATGTTAATTGGTGTTTGTTAAGTCATATAAATGTAGGTAAAGTTAACAAGGATATTTTTATTGTTGGGTGAAACAGGAAATTCGTCATATACGCCTTTACTTCCATGTGCCTGAAATTTTTGATATATGTTCAGCTTTTCATGATAAAATGCCCCATAATTTCAGAGTGCAAACCAAACAAATCTCTAATAACTATTAATGAAAATATATACATAAAATACTTAATCAGCCTATACTGTTCCCACTGCTGGGACACAGGCCTCCTTTCTTCGAGAGGGAGTGGGCCGTTATCCACCACGCGGACCCGAATTTTTCCAGGACATGACGGTTTCCTCACGATGCATGTTTTCCTTCACCGTTTTAAGAGCACTGGTGATGAAATTATTTGTTCAAAGTAAAGCAACTGTCTGGGTTTGAACCCACGACCTACGACTTGTAAGTCGGGGCCGTTACCACTGCTCCCCTATGAAAATATATAATATCAGGAATTCATGACAAAGAAGATTAAATTCCAAGATGTTGGTGGAAATACTAACTGTTGCTGTGCTCACAAGTAGCATAAGAGGCTTTTAGTGTTGTAGGTATACAGATTATTTTCTATTCTAGCCAGACCTACAAAGAATAAACGAGATTGTTACGACGACAATAGACGATTACAGGATATATGTTACTATTATGATATTGTCAGAAACATAATACCTACTTCTTACAGCAAGTTCAAATAAACGGTATCAACTCACTAGGTTTAAAAGTAAAAATGGGTGTTCCACAAGGCTCGATTTTGGGTCCTTTCCTCTTTTTAGTGTACATTAATGATCTACTACATTTATTAAAAAATCAGCCACACATGGTGTTATTTGCTGACGATACTTCCTTAATTTTTAAGGTAGATAGACGTGCTACAAATTTTGACGAAGTAAATAACGCCCTACTGCAGGTCCAAAATTGGTTCACTGCTAATAATTTAGTATTAAATGGAAAAAAAACTAAGTGCATAAAATTTTCTTTACCAAATGTCAAAAGTAGGGATTGTGTGATTATATTGAATCAAGAGAAACTAGAATTCGTCGATAAAACTGTTTTCCTAGGGATCACGCTCGACTCAAGGCTACAATGGGGTTCTCATTTAACATCTCTTGCAGGACGGCTAAGTTCAGCAGCATATGCTGTCAGAAAAATCCGTCAATTTACTGATGTAGATACCGCGAGGCTAGTCTATTTTAGTTACTTTCATAGCATCATGTCTTACGGTATTTTACTATGGGGACGGGCTGCAGACATCGGGTCTATCTTTATTCTGCAGAAAAGAGCGATTAGAGCCATTTATAATCTCCGCAGGCGCGATTCTTTACGGGAACTGTTTAAGGATATTAACATCATGACGGTAGCTTGCCAATATATCTATGAAAACATCATGCACGTAAGAAAAAATTTACATCTTTTTAGTAAAAGAGGTGATAGACATAACTATAGTACTAGAAATAGGGACCTATTAGTTCAACCAGGTTTCAGACTGGCTAAAGTAGACTCATCTTTCATGGGGTACTGTTTAAAATGTTACAATAAAATTCCTCCCCACATACTTCAACTGAACGAGACGAAATTCAAAACTTGTATAAAACGCACACTATGCAGGCAGGCATATTATAAGTTGGAGGATTACATTTCTGATAAAAATGCTTGGCTTAATGCTGGTCCTGCTCCACAACCACAACTAACTAATTAACATTCGAAAATAATGTTGGAGCTGCTGAAGATTGTAAGACCATCTTTGCATTGTATAAACTCAATTTCCTTTGTATTATATAACTGCATAGCACAGGTGTGAGTACTATGTACTATAGAGCCATTTACCGGGTAATTTGTCTTTAATTGACTTGAATGTGCCCTGGCGGCTGGGAATGTCATGCTCACTCAAATGTCTCGCTGATGGTGGCGCGTGTGTTGGATCATTTAGCTCCCTTCAAAATGGTTGAGCTGAATGGTGCTGATCCATGCGTCATGTTCGTGAACGGGCGCCGTCAGTTGTGACTGGTCATCTCTTAGCTGCCATGGCTTATTTTAATTTTTGATTTGTTTGTTATAATTGCGGACGCTTTTAACGTGCTTTCTACATTGTTCTCACATGTATAATTTCAACATAAATGATGTAACCAATATTTTGTAACAATATTTTGATTTAAAAGAGTGTCCGTGGAGTTTCTTGCCCGTTCTTCTCCATAGGTACCTACTACGCTTTGGAATGGGCAACTAGCTTCATATTTCTGACTGACCGACTCCTTGACAATTCAAAAGTGCCTGTAAATGGTTTAATTGAAATAAATGCTTTGAGTTTTTTTTTTTTTTTAGGAACGAAAATTCATGGAAGTGAATGTCACAAAAATATACATTTACTAAGTAATGCTTTCTACGTTCTTAGTGCCTAACAATAAATATAAGACTGGATAAGCTTAACTTATATCATTATGTGGCGAAAAAAGGGAGTGTGGCATCAAGTCCAAAGCGATATATAGATTGTACGTGCTTGAAACTGTTGATACTAGATGAACCCATGATCTGACTAGCGGAAGCTTGGGGCATACTGGATAGGAACGAGGAGGCCCGCACTGGTGGGCCGGCATCAGTCGGGGGTTGCGGAAGATTTTTACGTTCCCGCGACCCCCGGCGTAGGTGAGTCGGAACACCGGGGTGGTTTTTAGTCCGTAAGAGTCTGACAGACCCCTCCGCCCGCCCCAGGGCGGAGGATATCCATGAAGATTGTCTAACCTGAAAAAAAAAAAAAAGACTGGATAGGAAAAGTGTTGGACTATCCATACTAATATTATAAATTCGAAAGTAACTGTCTGTATGTTACCTTTTCACGCCTAAACTACTAAACGAATTTCGACAAAATTTGGCAAGGAGATAGATGTCACCCTGGGGAAGGACATAGGCTACTTTTTATCAACATACCGCGCGGGGGAACCCGCGTGCGGAAGCTAGTGTATTATATTACTAAAACTTTAAATACCCAGGTGAAACTGACAAATTGTCTGAATTGACTGATTGAATTGCAATAGGATTCCAAAAACAAATGAAGAGAACATGATATCAGCACAAAATTGATTCTGTCTGCAACATATTTTCTTGGTAGGTCAAGACGGTTGGTAATATATTATATTTGTTTTCCATTTCCTATTCCCGATAGTATAAGTCGTTGGTAAAGATTTTCTACGTCATTGACTGTGACCCTCAGTAATAACATTATTCAGAACAGATAGCTTCCAATGCTGCTAGATGGACTCTTTATAAAGAAATATGTGCGGTTCTTATAGGCTTGAGGCGATGTCTTCTGTTTTTGCCGAGTGTAGTAATCTTGTGAATAAATTTTTGTTGCGCTGAACTTTGTGATTGATTATGATGGTGGAGTTCTGGTTGCAGTTGATATTTTTGTGAAATTAAAAGCTTGCTAATTAAGGAGTGATAATAACTTGAATATTACATGAGTTTGATGTAGATTTCTTTTTGCCGAATCGAGTTAAGCAACCCTTTATCTCGATTCTGCATAATTATGATCACTTCTCCCTCTTTAATATATTATGTACTAGATGTTGCCCGCCACCTCGTCGGCTATCCAGAATGAAAAGTAGCCTATGTCCTTCTTAATTTGGCCAAGTATGCCAAGTTTGATCCAAATCCGTTCAGCCGTTTCAGGAACAAACTCACTTTCGCATGTATAATATTACTTAGGATTTCAATTTTCATATATCGTTGCAAACTAATGCCGTTCCGACGCCTTGACGATGCAATCTCACGGATGCATTTAGATACTTATTATCTTTTCAAACAGATTGATAAAAAGCACAACTAACTAAGCCCAGTTAGTCTCAACATGATTTTAAACGCACTTTAGAACTGTCTGTTCTCTACTTTGTGGCAAGATTGTTACCTATTTACGTTGGCGTTAAGAACGTTACGTGGGCGCTAGAACTATGGGCACACTTTGTTTCCGTGTAAAGTGAGTACTAATACTTGAATATTGACTCAAATCGAAATGCCTTTATAGGCACATTGAGTGCGGAAGGTACTTGTAATATTTATACGATAAAATAGTTCCGGAGTGGGAGTGGCAGTCTATCGGTTTGTTTTGTTTTTTTCCTAAGTAATAGCTTAACTGAATTTAATGATCGTATTTTATATTTTGCCAGTACCTAAGTCCCTTTACCCACACGATCTTTGTTAGAGTCCAAGTATACAGGGTGAGTTTATGAAATGTCACTGATCACTATGGCAGCTATCCTAACCGTTGGAAGTGGTTTGATCCTAACTAATATTATAAATGCGAAAGTAACTCTGTCTGTCTGTCTGGCTGTCGCGATTTCAAGCCAAAACTACTAAACCGATTTAAATGAAATTTGGTACATAGATAGTCTAGAGCCTGAGAAAGGACATAGGGTACTTTTTATCGACATACCACACGGGTGAATCCGCGGGCGGAAGCTAGTGCTCTATAATTATATATGTTGTCATAACTACCATGCTGATTACTGACTCCTGTTCAATAACTCACCTTTTATTATTTTTCAACGACATCATCATCTGCCTAGCTTTTTCCCAACTATATTGGGGTCGGCTTCCAGTCTAACCGAATGCAGCTGAATACCAGTATTTTACATGGAGCGACTGCCTATCGTACCTCCACAACCCAGTAACTGGGTAATACGATACCCCTTGGTAAGACTGGTTGTCAGACTTTCGGGCTTCTGACGACCCGTAACGACTGTCAAAGATCCACAAATGACAGCCGGGACCAACGGCTTAACGTGCTTTCCGAGGCACGGAGGAGTCTCGGTATGTAAAGATGGTCACCCATCCATGGACCAACCCCGGCAAGCGTAGCTTAACCTGACGAATCGATCCGTGCGGCTGTTATTACTTAGCCACGAGCTCCTGTATTTTTCGACGACAAAACTGCAGAAAAAAAAGCAAAAAATTATTGTAAATTAAAAGGTGTTTTCTGTTAACATCAGCTTCCCTTGGTCCCCATTGCATTAATCACCAACTTTCGCACCGTTGATAATGGCAATAAAAGTCATTAGCACAGGTGGATGTAACTGCCCATCCCCTTCTGTAATCCCTTTGTCACGTCTTACGACACTCATGGGAAGTGATGGGGTGGTCCCATTAGTAAACGGAAACTATACTGTAATAAAAGATGCGTAAAAGGTGAAATTAATTCGCCACACACGTTATTATGATGTTGCCGAATTCTATTATGTATTCAGGATATTGAAATTCGATAAAAATGCGCCGCGTGTCGTGATTGTAGGGTGACATCACTTGCTTAATTTTTTTTTGAACAGTTACCCTTTTAAAATGGGTACTTATTATATTGTAGATTAAGAAAATCACTTTGTTTTGATAAACTCAATAATAATTATATTTGAATTTGAAATTACTATTGGTTTTCTGTTGATTAAACTTGTTATCGCCTTCTAAAGGCCAATCGACAGTTGAGCGTCTCATCTGTCGTTTATGAGCTCAATACGTGTCTCATTTAGACTCCGCCCATATTCGATATTGTCCGTAACTAAGTACCGGATTCGGTTATGGATAGATTTTTATTTCGGTTATTCGATAGTTTCGGTTACGGTTATTTCGGTTATTCGATAGTTTCGGTTACGGGTACAGAGTTCCTTAACATCCCTGACCATCAAATGTACATAATACATGAAATAATAAAATCAATATCCGTGCATTCTATATTACCGTACTACTCCGTACTACTACCGTGTACTCGGCCTTAGACTCTTCTCCAATTTCTGTACAAGATTTTGATCGTATTTCAATATATGCAAAACTACACTCCATGAAGAACTTAACCTACCATGTATTACTCAACAATGAGTTTCATATTACTTTAAACACACGATAAACCACCAACAATGACAGGAAATATAATTTGCAAAATCGTGGGTACATTAGCAATTTAACAAAGCAACACACTGCCCTGTGTGTTCGCATTGTCAATCAATCTACGTAGTGGTAGGTTGTCACGCTAAACACGCACGTGTAGCGCCGTAGCGACGTCAACGTCACGGTACGTTCACATGACTCATGTAGTGTTGATTTTTGCGTAGCAGCTTTCGTTGGATACAAATACTATGCACCGTTGCGGAAAAATTGTCAAAGTAAACTGTAGCAGCTAAAAGATGAAAGATTTCAATATACAGCAAAATGATGCAGAAAAAATACCATAGGTCCTCACTTGAAATGCAGTTTGTTTGAATGAACATACTATTACATCAGTTCTTACTGTCTTCGTTCAAACAAAGAAAGCCAGCCTTCTTCTTGTACATAATCTTTTATTACTACTAGGCTTTTCCCATTTATCTTCATCGTACGCATTACGTTTCATGTCCAAGTGACACGGTAATTGTGACTGCTTTTTGTGAAACCAGGATTTTAGTATTTAATTTACTTGCCTACATTGTCTATCAATCTTACAGGAGCTGGTTGTCACGCTTTAACACGCAGGTATCACGCGACGTCACGCTCGGCTCTACATGTGACGCACGAACTGTTAGCTGCTTAGTTTTTTCTGAGTTGGCCCTTATTGCCCACACATGATTCTTCTTTAATTCTGAGAAATGTATCGAAACACAATCAGCATCGAGTTCTTGACGTCTATTATCGTAAAGATAACTCGTGCTCGTTGCATGCAACTCATTGCAACGAACAAGTTATGAATTATTTATCGGACAAAGCAATATATTCTAATTATGCCGTCTTATTTACGACGTCAAACGCACTCATTTATCACATAAATCGGTATTAGGCACAACGGTTTCTGACTGTACCCGACTATCGTATACCGATAATCGTAGAAAGTAATAAGACGGAGCACTAGTATGTAAAAAAGGTGCTTATTTCACACGCGATGCACGCGAAAAGCAAGCAATAGCTTTACAATGTTTTAACCCCCGCGCAGTCACTGGGCGATACGTTGTCACGGCAATGTCACGCTGTCGACGCGCGTGCGACTGTGACACGCAAAATTTAAATCGGATTTATTGGTGTCACAACAAAAGGTATCCACGCGACCGTTGGAGGGTTATATTGTCTTGTCTTTTGTAGTTTTGAGGGTCCGCACAGATGATCGACGGACAATACTGACTCTTTGTGTTCATGGTGTGACAACGGTTCGATTTGAATTGATATTTTTGTCGATTCAATCGGTTATAAAGCTTTTATCTGTAACCTCAGTGGTAAATGTGATAGTGGACCCGGGGTTAAACACAGCATCTAAAGTACTTGCCTGCACGTTACACAAACGAAGGCGTTGGCTCTAAGAGTCATATTAAATTGATTTCTTACCTAATCCATCGCAAATCATAATCCTATTGCTATTGTCTTTATCCGTATTTCAAAGCTCGTACCCAATACAATCACTAAATAAACTTACATTAAACTGTCGCCGTGATTTCGCCCGAGTGGATGTCGGTTATTATATGCTAAAACCTTCCTCGAGAACCGCTCTATCCATTGGTGTAAACAGCATGAAAATCGGCGCAGTATTTTTTGAGTTTATCGCAAACAGGACGACAGACAGACGCGGCGGAGGACTTTGTTTTATAATATTGGAAACTGAATATTGTCATCAAGATTTTACGTCTGACGATTGCCATATCCTATACAAAAAAGCTAGTCAACGAATATCGTATGAATTGAAAAAGATATTGGTTATCTTTAAACAAACAGAGTTGCAAGTATATAAAACCAATTTATGCCCAGAGCCTTGGTCCAGACCAGACTAGAAACATACAGTGCAAGTTCTGCCTCCCAGGAGATTGCTGGATAGACGATGCACTGGGTAGGGATGTGTTTTCCAATTTTTCCTTTGTTTTAGGTAGGTATTGTAGAGAATTTTGTTTGGGTGTACTTTTAATTTATAGAATGACACATATCGTGACATTTTTAACCAAATTAACTGTCATACGTTTGTTTTCATGTATTGTAGTTACTCTATTAACACTAATTATTAGTAAAAAACTCGTTTACCTCAAAAAGACCGCAAGCAATTCCTAAACTGTAAATACTGAAGTAGTTCGTTTACCTTAGCGTTATGAAGAGTTAGAAACGAAGTTCTCATTTCCTAGAAAATGAAGCAAACTTTGTTAGGTACAGTCGACCGCACGTCCACGATAAAACATACGGAGTTTCAATAGAATTCTGAGGCCAGCTTATACTAGTTTTGTTGCCACAGACGTGCAGCCGACTATACTAGCTATACCTAAACTGGTGTAGACCAGACTAAACAATTAATAGTTTTAAATTATAAAACATATTTCTCAGTTAATAGAAGTTTAATAACGGACATCCTGCAGGCGTTCAACATATAAAAGCAAAGTTTATGATATTGCAAAAAGTTGTTCTAATCTACATATTCGATTCATTCGGAAGCATTATTATAAATTTGTCAGTGAATAGGCCGCTTTAGTCCCGCAAATGTTAATCTAAAAATGCTAATTTGATGCTCTAAATTGGTACCTATTTAATAGAAAATAATCCTAAATGTATGCAATTTTATTAGGCTTTATCTTTATAGTGTTAAGTACCTACATTCTTTGTCCGTCTGAGTGTATCTTAAAGCTGCCATTTGCCTCCGCGGGTTGAGTATCAAGATAAAATATTGTGTTTAAATGGTACAGATTAAGGTTTCTGTTGATACGGGATATGGCAACGAGGTGCTAAATGGATATGATAAAAAAAATGTGTAAAACTTGTCAGGAGCGAGTCCGATTCGCGGAAAACGCGTCTTGTTGAGATAAATATTTTTGAGAGTGTGTGTTTTTACTGATTTCTTGTTAACCAGCAGGTGTAGCATGGCGCTTTCTATCTCTACGAAGAATAGACATAGCTTTTTCTATACAAAGTGACAGTTCGTTTCTTCATTTTTGACGTCCACCGTCGAAATCTTTCTACAATCTGTCATTTTGTCTATCATTTCTAACGATCTTTGTCTAGGTCTTTTTATATGTAGACTATTTCGGAAGAAAGTTTTCTATCCTTACTGTCAAAATCAAATTGACAACCAATAAATCCTATGATAAAACAAAGAATTCTGAGTCGAATTATGTAAAAGAGTGAATTTCGTAAAAAGTGCAGTTGACTCTTTCTATTTTGCTGCCGTCTCGTTCTGTCTACTGTCTATAGGAAACGTCATTTTTGTCTACTCTTCCGTCGACAAAACGGTGCTCATGCTACGCCTGCAGTGCGTTGCTCAGACTCTAAACAGTTTTAGCTTTTGTAGATAATGCAGTCTCTACTTAGGCGCAACCAACCAATAATTGATGAACTTTAGCAAATTGATTATGAAACAAAATAACCTGAAAAAGCATTTCATAGAGGTTTTTATTCAAGAGGACTTGCAGTTCATAAATTTTTATTATAATTATGTTTTTATCTGTACCTACATTAAAAAAACATGTGCATTCTTCACGTGTCGTTAAGCAGATGTCGTTTTTAATTAGCCAACAATGTTGCAACGAGTTCTGATGATACAAAAATAACGCATTTGGAAATTACAAAATGTGTTATTTACGTGAACATTTACAACACTGTGTTTTAACTGCACCAATTTTTTTAATGAATCACTAAATGAAGGTACCTCATTGGTTTTGACAGCAAAAGATGTTCGTGTAGTGACGAAAATCTTAAAAAAATCCTGCTGATAATCGCCACCTGTTGCCTTGGCTTACCTGGAAGTCTTTAAATAGACTCTGAACTCAGGTAGGCCGAAGCACTTGGCAACAGGCAACTGACGGAACACGGGTTGGTTTTAGTCAGTAAAAGTCTGACACGCCCTCCAGCTCCGCCCAGAGCGGGAGAAGTAACTTGGGAATATCCCAGACTCAAAAAAAAAAGGTAGGCCGAAGCTAAGAAAACTTGCTCAGGTGGAGATTCACAGATGCTTCCGCCCTGGAATGTACATGTGGTGCTCTCTCACAAACAATGGGGCACTTAGTATAGTGTCCAGCGTGTACTTTAGTCCCCACAGGAGCTAATAGACGCTACTGAAGGTGCGACTCGCTATGAAGAAGTGATGCAATAAAAAGATTTACTAAACATGCCTAACCGCAATGAATTTTTAGTTAGCCTGTAGATAACTGATCGTTTTTCCTTATTTGCGTTACCTATACATTTTCATCCTAATTATTTATTAAGATCGCAAAAATGAACTCAGGGAATTCATATGACTTTATGGTTGAGTTTTATAATTTGCACGGATTTCAACGAGCATGATCTTTATGTTTATGAGTGGAATTTCTTCGTAAGCTTATACCGATTAAGTTCGAATTCTGATTACAATTACGTGAAATGTTAAACCCATGATAACATTTCTGCTTTGCGCTTGAGTTCGTTAAATGCTTTCGTAAAATAAACTTACGTATCTGATGGATTGACCGTCGTATTGATCTTCTATTACGACAAATTGGTAAAATATCCAAATTTTTTGAGTAAAAACTCTCAGAAGTCACCAAATTTTTTTTTTTTGGGTTTCTTCTGTCCGACGTAATCATAATCATTCAAAAAGTCCATCAGTTCTGTACAATTATTATCATAAAGTTATAAACGGTCCGTAGTCCGATGCAACGAACAAACAAGTTTTAACAATTTATGAGTTTACGAAAAATGTCTTGCCCAACCTACTTAGTATTACGTTACATGAAAATAATTTAAAAAGATAAAAGAAAATTCCTTTTGTGATTGGTTTCAGTTTTTTATTAGGTAAAGAATATCAGTATCAGTTTTATTCTTGCGCATGCTTGTTTTTTTCACGTCATTTAATTAAAAACCTGTTAAAGAAAAATAGTTTTACTGACTACGTAGCTACTGCTGCTACTGCTGGGTACTATAAGCATTAATTATAGAAGATTTTATTTCTTTTAAAAAGCTTTTTCAACATAACCTTCAAAATGTGATTCAAAAAATCAAATCTGCGTTTCGTCAGGGGCAATCCATTTATAACTTACAAGCGACCCCCGCCCCTGTTTCGCACGGTTTTTGGACTTGACAAACCATCGAGATTTCTTAGTTTCTTAGTTTTTTTTTTAATAGCCTATTATGTATCCCACTGCTGGGCTAAGGCTTCTTAGATAAGTAACTTAAACCGTCCGGAATAAATTATCTAAACGATGGTGAAAATCTCATCAGAATCTGTTGTGTGGTTTAGAAGAGCAACGCGGACATACAGACAAACACGAAAAGCGACTTTAATTTTATAATATGTATAGATAGGTACCCAGCGTAGGCTAGATATATTCCCAGCTACACATCTAACGAGTTAGATGTTACATAATAAGAGATATTTATGTTCATTTTATGCATGAGCAAATATCGGCTTGTATTAATTACTAAGAAAGCCGGTTAACGAACAAACAATCATAACTTTTTATTATTGTGTCATGTTGAGATTGCGGTGACTCATCTAAATTCATTTTCTAGAGATTCATCATTTTTCTATGATGAATTTTTCATTAATAGCCTAGCAAGATGGACGATGGGCAGCTACTAAAACAAAAATATATTGTCAAATTGAATTACCCAGTAACTGGGTTGTGGAGGTCAGATAGGCAGTCGCTCCATGTAAAATACTGGTATTCAGCTGCATCCGAATGGACTGCAAACCGACCCCAACATAGTTGGGAAAAGGCTAGGCAGATTGATTGATATTGTCTAATTGAAGACCTCCAAGTGAAGTCGGTTGAAAAAGGAATATCTAGGGGAATCAGAGTCCTATAGGTAATCCTTATCAACTGGCTCTGCCTGGTCTCATGATTTTTTTCTTCCAAAATACATATAAGTGTCAGCTTGCAAGGGCCTGGTTGCACCTATTTTGCAAGAAGGACACTTGAAGATGTCTCGCTAAGTGTAGAGCATCAGCTGTTGACCATGTCATACTACAGCTGCCATGGTGTCTCATGCTGTCTGATCTAGTTTATTATTTTAATAGGTAATGTTACATATATCCATAAACTCACGCGTTCTTTCCATGGAGGAAGGCAGAAACAATAGAACACCACCTGCTACACTCCTTATCAATACTTAATAATATAAATTCGAAAGTAACTCTGTCTGTCTGTATGTTACCTTTTCACGCCTAAACTACTGAACGGATTTCAACAAAATTTGGCAAGGAGATAGATGACACCTTAGGAAAGGACATAGGCTACTTTTTATTGAGATACCACGCGGGCGAAGCCGCGGGCGGAAGCTAGTAATTTATAAATGCAAAAGTGAGTTTGTTTATTTGTTTGTTTCGCTTTCATGCTAAAACCGCAAAACGGATTTAGATGAAACTTGGCACATGGGTAGACCATGACCTGGAATAGGACATAAGATACTTTTTATCCCAGTATTCCCACGGGATTGAGACTTACGCGGGTGAAACCGCGGGGCGCATCTAGTATATCTATAATGTTATATAATTATTAATTGATTCCCAAGTGAACCCATAGGTTGTTCAATTAACCTTTCCAAGAGTTACCGTTGCATCATTAATCCACAAAAATAAACCCAAACGTAGACTAGATCCGCTTATTACTACGAAAGTTAATACAAACTCTTACAAATAACATGAGCGTGACGCGGGTTACAAACATTATTTATTGACATATTCGTTAGCATGCTATAAATTACAACAAAATATTCTTAACTAAACGTTTTCTGACTCGTAAAAATATGAAACTCATTTCAAATATTCGGAGAGATTCATTTGAAAGAGGCACAAAAACTCATTCTGTTTACTTCGTTTTGTAATTAAGTTGGAGTCTTTAAATAACTAGGAGTTGAGGACAGGTTTCATTGACTTGACAGTGATTGTGCTTAAAATATTTTATTGACTGTCGACTGATTTAGTCGTATCAATTTTTTTGCGATAATTTATGTTTTTGATTGAAGAAGGCTTGATTAAAAATATATTTATTGACCATCTAATAAATAAATACTTTCGTCAATCTTTCATTAATTTAATAATTAAAGTAAGACCAAGTCCATTTTAGAATATCGTATAAAACATAGATTTTCCTTTGTTAATGTTGCTTACAATGTAAAACTAACATTTTCTTCGCCACAAAACACACATAGAGTAAAATAAGTGGTTTCTAAATTACAACATGTCACAATGTGACTGACCAACAGGACTGACCTGCCCTATACTTTACATAACCAATTACGTTAGAAAACCTAAGTTTCGTAATTTCTTTAATTAAGTTATTATTGCTACCAACCGAACTTATCGTTGAAGGAAAATGAAAACAAATGAGAATTGCGGAGCAGGAGATAACAGTAATTAGATCTAATAGTCGGTCCAGACGTAGCCGCGGGGTTTTTTATTCAATTGCAGGCTTGCCGGAGATAGCACGTCCATCAAATTATATGATAATCGGTCCGAGTTAATTCCATTACCCACAATCTCAATGCAGCTACCATACGGCGGAGTACAACTTAAGCCACTTACGACCACAGTGTAATAGAACCTCTAACCACGCTACATAAAGAACTTCCAGTATCTTAATGCCTTTCTTCGGTTGTTCGTTACTCTCTGGCTGTGTAACTTGGTTCTTCGGCGCAGTAAGAAGTTTTAGTTACCGGCAAAGTTGAATGGTATCCGTCGCTACCATTACGACGGATTATGACATCAGTATAATTATAATATTAGTGCAATAAAACGAGAAAGTTCAATTCGGTAGGACGATGATCTCTTTTTATTTTTTTAAATAAATTCCTTCTTTTTTATTGTATAGAGCTTTAAAGAAGGATACATTCTACCTATAGTTATGAAATCGAATAGCATATAGCAATTACGATTGCAAGGCTCGCCCTCTATTACATGGAGTTTAACAATAACTGGCGACATGTGGGTCTACTATTAGGTAAACCTCTGCATGCAATAACAATTGCAGGATTTTCAGAAATCAATTTATTAAAATTGACTTTTGATAAAGTCATATTCACCACAATTTTAATAAAACCATATTATTATTCCAGCTAAAACAGAAATGGTAAACTTTAAAAAAGCACCACTCGATCACTTAACAAACAGTCATTAATCGAGCTTAGACACTAATAACGTACCGCTGAAGATTAATCGAGCAGCCGTAGTAATAGAATATTCAGTCACACATGCAACCTGCAAGTTATTATAAAATTGAAGTACGCTTTGATAAATTAGCCCTATCCGTCACGATTGGTCACGGAAGCCTGGTACAACACTACGGACCGAGCCAAGCCAATGTTGGGACGCCTTTACACTTGTTTCTTTTACGCAGCGATCATGGTAAGCCTCCGGACGTTACTTTTTTGTACGCCCGCTGCGTCCTAAATTACGATACGAGTCAATTAATGTGGGGCATTTGTTATGCTACTATGAAATTTTGGGTGAATCAACTGTGAACTCTTTATGGGATTATCACAAATGTACCTGATAGATTCTTGAGCTCAAGACATTACTTATAGTTTGAGCAACATTAGTAGAAACATAACATAATCAGCCTATAATGTTCCCAGTGCTGGGACGTAGGCCTCCTTTCTGTGAGAGGGAGTGGGCCGTAATCCACCACGCGGGCCCAGTGCGTTGGTAGATGTCACAAGTCTTCAAATGTTTGGTTCTAGGATATGCCGGTTTCTCCACGATGTTTTCGGTCACCGTTTTGATAGCAGTGGTGATGAAATAATAACACAAAGTAAAGCACCTGTCTGGGTTCGAACCGACGACCTACAAATCGTAAGTCGGGGCCGTAACCAGTGGGCCAACACTGCTCCACTGCTCCACTGCAGAAAAAATTGGGAGTGTCATCCTTTCTGAAGTCAGCAATTTTGTGGGAGTGTTATACATACATCAATGATATTTTTTTATTACTGATTTTACAACTGTGAGATAACTTTAATCTGATAAATACATAATAATTATGATAGTCTGTCAATTTTTGTATAGAAATTATGTTGTGTTTACATAATATAGTTATCCAACGATTGAAAAATCGGCCTTAAATAAAGTTTCAAGTAAATATTTCCATGCTTGCAGATCAAATATTTAATCGAATGTCAATCAACGCAGTGCATGCATGAAACTGATACATCGACTGATATACAAATAACACGATCCAAAAAGTATGCTTGTGGTGTTAATTACTACAACCTAGAGCAAGTGTTGATAAATATCGATACAGTTTAATGTAAATGTTTAATATACATTTTACCTTTTAATTTTAACACTTATAAGTGCCCTTCATCACTGAAACTACAAGTTGCAGTAGACTTATTTCTCAGGATAATATTTGGTCTATCCCAGGTGAAAAAAGGTCTGCCTTGAAATCACAATTATAATCCATTTTTTCAAACTAGGTTGAAAACGTCAAAATTACAAAAGACAGTCCAGACCTTCCATTTACGCAAACTAAAGCGATGTTCCTGTGAAATAACTATTGTAACTTTGTGAAACACCCATTTCATAATAATGGATTTCGTATTACAATTGTATTCACGTAACGCTAAAAATATGTCTCTATCAATTTTTTGGAGAAAATCACTCACAAATCTTGCGTAAATGTACCTATCTATATATGATTTTTTTCTCGTGACTGTACAGAGATTGTCATCACAGTGATCACCGAGCATTCCCTTTGTATATGTACAACCTATGTTAAATTCTGTGCCAGTTTAGAGTAATTGCTATTAGGATAGTCTATTGCCACCTTTACAATGTGACACAAAAGGTGTGTATGAAGGGGTTGAAGTAATGACTCGTTATAT
Organism: Lithophane semibrunnea; assembly: GCA_947363905.1. Classification (NCBI taxonomy): domain Eukaryota; kingdom Metazoa; phylum Arthropoda; class Insecta; order Lepidoptera; family Noctuidae; genus Lithophane; species Lithophane semibrunnea. The sequence goes on from OX376198.1 coordinate 10,236,774, forward strand.
TTAACTATTTCGTGTCCGGATGTACGCATTGGTATCACCATTGTACTGACGTGGGACTTGTTGGAGGGAAATAATTGTTTTCATTATGTTTTTTGTGTAATAATATGAGTGTTTTAATTGTGCGTGTTTTGGATATGGAAGGGATTTTTAAAATAACAATGAGGTAGAAAACACCCCTAGTTATAAAAACTTTTAGTCCAGAATTGAACACAGAAAATCCAGTTTAACCAAAAAATTTAAATAATTATACCCTGTGGATTCTGATAAGAATATTATTCAGGTTTTAACTTTTCTGCTTTTTCAAAGCAGTTTTCGAAACTCGATAATTGAGTAGTTATATTTAACTATAAAACCTGCCTTCAAGTTCTAATAAGCACTATAATTATTTTACTAATACTAATTATAACACTATACCCACGCAATAAACTCTAGTTTACGACATTATCACACGCCTGTATTGAAATGAGCCCTAAATGTGTTGAGGTGTTAAAAATGTTACAAATCTAAGCCAATAAAGCCGTTAAAAAATAAATTTTATTATGTGCCGACGTCGTTAAGAGCACGATTTATATAAAACATGTGACTCGATGACAGGGCTTTTTTTAAAATCGTCTGGGACAAATTCATTAGATACCGAAGGAGCGCACGTGAGCTGAAAAATATTAAACGCGCAATAAAAAAACTAGAAAGTGTTGACAATGCTGTGTTTAAAAATTGTTCAGCATTAACAAGGTTGATGAAATATTTATTGTCAGATTCTTGCATTATGATAATAATGCGAATCGATTCGCAGAAAATTTAATATGGGGACTACCATTTAAAAAAGTTAAAGCCGTGCTTTGAATGTGATAGAGATTGACTTCTCAACGGGTGTAGGCCCCGCTCGCCCCTTGGATCTTGTCCCTTTGATTAAAATGTCTCACTCGCCCCGTTTTTTATTATTTTGGTGTACTGGTTCGCCCCTTACGAAGGGGCGAGTGGAAAATGGACATTTAAATAATTATTTTGATGTACCGATTCGCCCCTTGCGGCATTTCCTTTGAAATTTAACCAAAAAAGGTACAGTCAGACAGAAAAATGAATACATTATGAATAACGCTATATTTGATTACTTTAATAACTCTATCTGTAATCTCGCCAAATCGTGACACTTGTGATAGTTTTTGCTATCTGGCTTACCTATTATAACAAAAGGAAAGGTTCCTTTTCACGGGTCCAATAAACAAAAGGTTAGGTTAAACTTAGAGTGCTGACTGTACTTTTAACCTATTAGCAATTGGGGGCGACCGGGGCCATCTAATATTCTAAGGGGCTTGTGGGTACACTTAGGTAATTAGGGGCAAGATCCAAGGGGCGATCGGGGCCTACACCTTCTCAACGTACGATAATTGTTATAAAAATATAAGAAACTTACTTATCCATCACTAGTCTGACGAAATGATTATCAATCTTGGCTCTTCCATCGTCATCAAAATTACTTCCCTTCGAAATTAATCATGCGTAGCACGTGTGCCATACTCTTAACGCTCAACTTCTCATCAACGCAATAAATAACCTCAAACCTTCACAAATCTCTGAGGATCCCATCTTCCAACAGCTCCAACTAAATACCGCGAATATTAAAAAAAATGTCACACAAAATACATTTAAATGACGCAAGCTATCACCGAAATTGGTATGACACCGAGCACATGGTGCCGTAATGGTTTCCTGTTTCCTCGACCCATGCACAATGGAACCTTCGGACTAAAATTATAAATATTCTCATGCGAAATTCCCCTTTTTTGGAAGATATAATAACGCTCGTTGAGTTCTGAAAGATGATATTGTGTGTGGTGATTTAAAAAGCGCCTCTGAAATGCTAAAGCGGTGATATTCAGCGGAGATGGTAGTGTGAAGTTATAGTATAGATCCTGTAATTAATGTTCATCTAGATTAAAAATGTTAAGTGTTGTTTCAAGAAGATTAATTTAAAAGAATCGGGTTACAATCTGAAAAAAATCTAAAAGAAGTGTTGCTACAAGACAATAAAATATATGCACATTTCAAGCAAGATGCGTTGCATAGCAAAAACGGAGTAAAGCCTTTGCCTACGATATACTATCAATGAGTGATATACCGTTCTATTCAAAATAACACCTAACCGCACACAACACATTTCTCAGTAACCGTCCCGTTTTGTCATTCAGAAGTAGGACACTACAACCAAAAAGCTCACAACAGAACGTACCAAAACTGTCGAACCAAAAACAAAACAGAATTGAGACACTACAGTCAAATGGGAGATCGCAGTAACGAATGGCCAGCATGGTCGCATCGCGTATTTGTTTCACGCAGGGGGGTCGAATGGGGGTCATTGGGGGGTCAGTGAGGAAGCACGTTCCTCACATTCTTTCCGAAATAACACTCCGTCGCATGTGTGAGCGCCGACATCGATTAATCACTTCACACTCGCGTCCAACTATCAAATGTTTAGGTGTGTAATGGTCTATTTTTTTGACCTATCGCTTTTCGTGAATGCTGATTTGGGATATGTGATTGGTTTTCAGTGTCCTGATGATAAAGTATTTAATTGAATGGTTATATTGTGCGCGTTAGTGGAACTATAAAATGATGGTGAGGCTTTTAATAAATTACGTAGGTAGTGGTTTATGAATGAATCAGGACACTTCAATAATTAACCCAATAGTAAAAAAAAACAGTTGAGTCCATCTGTCCAGTGGTGATTCTAACAATATTTCAGATGTAGTGATTGATTCAATGATCGGAGCAGCGACTTTGTGGATGTATCTTTCGGTTTTGAACAACATACTTTTTTCACATAATTATTTTGAGTGGGGTTTAGAATTGTCATTCTGTACTAATGTTTCTTTATTTTACCCTTAATTTTTCCAGCACCCTTGTAACTCTCCGAGCATGGTGACGTGTTGATAAAATGAAGCTCAAGAATGCTACTTGATAATAATGTTACAAAACAAATTGAAAACCAAAGCCTTTTTTATTGAGACTTGAATTTTAGAATTTATTGCATCGCATGGTATCGCTTAAAAGTCTCATCTAGGACAAAGCTTCAAACGTATTTTCTGTACGTGACTTCAAAAGCACTTTGAAGATAATAAAGGATAACTTCTTTAAACAGACTTTATTTTTTAATTTCCTTCAACCTGCGTCCTCCGTTACGTTGCAACGAGCGGTCACGTCTAGCGCAGGTGCTCGGCTTAGCCACGCCAGCCAAATTGAGCATTGTTCCGCTTATTTATATTCGCCTAAAAGACGACTGTACCTGTGCCAGGGCTTGAAAACGTTACCAATTCACATAAAAAGTAACGTTAAGTAACGGTATTTCCGTAGAGATACTTCGATATCGGTACGATTTGGTAGCGTTACTTAGTAGCATAACAAAATAATAACGTTATAAATCTTGGTAAAAATTACCGGTATTTTTAACGTTATTGTAAAAATAGCGGTAACAAATTACCGGTATTATTTTTGTTATTTTATGCGACGTTGCCTGCCCGTTTTCTCAAAGGAGGCCGGCGCGCACCCCTCTTATACGCTGTCGGCGCTGTTGCCATTTCGTTTGTCGTCTTCTATAATCTCACGGCAGTCGCTCGCGCTTACAGAACACGCTCGCGAATTATTAGGTATTCGCGAATTATTAGTTCTTGTTTTAGTCACGATTACGAAAAGAAATGTCGTCTATAGATATTTTGAAATAAATGAACATAAACACAGAATAGCAAAGAGAATATTAAACACGTAATAGTCGTACGGCACAGTCTGAGCGTCGATGCATAGTCCACTCAACGAGGAAATGATTGTTTGGAGACTTCCGAATAATTCAAATATATAAATCGCTTATAACTCTCTGTGAATATTTCCTCAGACTGAAATACTTTCTGTGTACGTAAATATGCACTATTTAGTATAAGTATGTAAAGGATAGTTAATTGATTCAGGCGTGACTTTGCGGAAATCCATTATAAAATACAATAGACGCTGATATATTTAGTAACCTATTCCGCTTGACTATTCTTCAAGAGTCATAAAAACCCTGTAAGAAATCTAATATATAATCTATAATCTGATTTCTTACAGGGTTTTTATGACTCTTGAAGAATAGTCAAGCGGAATAGGTTACTAAATATATCAGCGTCTATTGTATTGTATGTAAAGGAATCCAATATTTTAAGGAAGTTTATTAGGAAGTTTACTAGTAGCCACTAAAGAATACCAGTATCGATCTCTTGGCTCCATAACCAGATACTCGTTACCAAGGTCAATCTATTGGACTTGTGAAAATGAATCATATGAGCCCAAACTCGAGGGGTTTACTAGTAGCCACTGAAGAGTTGCACTATCCACCTCCTGGTTGCATCATTTAGATCAGCTTCCAGATTCCAAATCCAAAAACACTAACGCCGGGTCAATAGGACTTCAGTGGTGGCGCGGACTCTACACACATTTATAACGGTGAACTTTTGATACCTAATCGGTGAGAGAATGTCAGTGACAAAATTAAGGAACTTTGACCTGCAATAGTTCTTTAACTACAGGTTCAAATTGAATGTAATTTGGCAATATACCTAGTTAAACTAAGCCCTCTTGGTAACTGAACTGGCTCTTAGCTTTATCCACAACCAAGTTACAGGAAGTCGAAAATGTTCTGAATGGCTTCTAGAGAAGATGGTACGGTTGTGCCTTTGTGTTTGTTTTGCTCGGCTTGGCGGAGGCACTGCCGTGCCCCCCGATATAATTTTTATTTTGGAACGTACACCGTCAAACAGACGAGTAATCAACATACTACGTTTGTATGGAAGAATGACCGACTAGTGTAACCTTAAGATAAAAAAATAAAATTGTAATAACGGTGGCCACCAAACTCGCCTTCACGAAAAGTGTGTGGCATCGCAGCTCCGAGCGGTCAAGTGAAGGTCAACCCTTTCGGTCTAGCATAAATCAGCGAACCCTAAAATATATATGAACGTTCGAAAATTGATAAATCTTTTTTAATTTATAACCATAAGCCTAATAAAGGTCTAAAAATTGACGGAGTGATTTTCCACATTACGTAGTTAAGCAAAAATCGAAAAAAAAAAATTAAAAAGGAAAATATTTTGAATAACTAAACAATGCTGTGTATTTAAGGACATAAAACCATATTATAAAATAACAATTCGCCGAGCAATTTATCAGTAGAAATTATAGTGCAAAATGTTAAAAATTAAATTTGGAGTACTTATCTCTGAAATCGAAAAAATATTGGATTTTTTTTAATACTTATTCCAACTAGTACATGCGTACGTATACAGAAAGTAGTATTTTAGTCTGATGTATTCACAGAGCTATAAGCGATTTTCATATTTAGGTTAAAAAAATAACTTCTCGTACCTAACAAAATTTGTTGGATTATTGTACGTCTATACTTTGTATTACCTAACTTCATCATATACCAAATTTCATAGACGGGAGAATTTTTCGGGTTACATACGCCCCGTTGATTGCGATTGGACGAGAGCTACGGTAACAAAACCAAATCATAACGGTAAAATTATCGGTACCGTAGATTTTATCGTTACATATTTTAACGATAAAATGTGCCAGATATACCGGTAAAAATTATAACGTTATTTATTAGATAACGATATCTGCATTAAAAGGCTGTAACGATACCATATTTTTAACGGTATTTCAAGCCCTGACCTGTGCTCTGGTTTGGTATTCATTATTTTTTTAATGTAAAAAATGGGAAGTATAAAGTTGAAAGTTTTCTAAGATTTTATGTTATTTTGGAATTCCACTGGCATGTTGTAAAAGAAATATAAGTCTACGACGGCCTAAAGAAAAACTGCTGTAGGGCGATGTTTATTCCTCAAGAGAGAGTAAACATTAAAAATTGAATGCGTTTATCCTCTTTGTCACGGTGTCCCTGATGTTCACAATCGTTTCTTCATGTGTAAAGAGAGAGAAAAAAATCAAAGAAAGGATTATCTTTCTGAAGCAGGTGGAACTGAGATTATGCGCATTTTCCGCCATCCGCGTACATAATGTAAACGTTTTAGAGCACAGCTACGTGACTAAATACGCTCCGCTCACTAATATGAACAATGGATTTGCTGGAACGGATTACTTTATGTGACTGGAATGCTCAAACATTTGAATGTTTCAAACGAACACTTTGTTGGTTTTACATGTCAAAGCCAACCAAGTATGAGAACACGGATTATTACATTTCCGGGCACATACAAAGAAAAGGTGCTTAAAACACCTAATTCGATTATAATTGGAAAAAGACCACTAGATAATTTTAATGAAAAAAGCAGGAATATCCGTATCATCGCAAATAATGAAGGCAACGTACAGTCGAGCCGAGTACTCCGCGCCGCTCTGTCATTATAAAACAAAAACTAAATTCGACACAAATGATAGTTAGCCCGAAAAAACCTCTCAACCTTTTTGGGGACACAAAATGACAACGAATTCGCGTTATAAAGTAGCGTTTTATCGAAAGACGGGCACTAAACGAACACGGCAGACCGATTGCTACCATAAAGATAACAATAATTAGCCGTAATGACCACGTCGTCTGTGGGCCAGGTTCGGTTTTTTTAAGTGCAGTGGGCGGCACGAACCAGTGATCGGGAGATAGTGCGTCCATCAAATCATATGATAATCGGGCTCGGTTAATTCCATTACCAATAATAAATGCACGCATTAAATTAGACCTGTCGGATGAGTCGACGGAACGCGGTCCCGCGATCGCTCCCATCACTCGGATTATGATATGAATAATTTATCAGTAAAAAATAAAGGAACTTCAACTTATTATTGTTTTGAATTTCGAACGTCAAGCGCGATATGTCGTTGATCGTAGACGCGATTGTGTCTGCGCTCTGAAAATAAAATGATTACGAGTGCAAATGTCGCGTCCAAGGTAACTGATGTGACAGTTCGTTTAAATTATTCTTTTTTATTCTGTGTGTCATGTAGCTTTGCCTTTTTTAAACTTCTTGCTTTGTGAAAAAAAAGGACATCTTGACGTTGAATGACGTAAACTTCTCCTAAGTAATTATTGCCAGTTGAAAATATTACATTCCTAATAATAATTAAACTAAGTGCTAATACATAATGCATGTATCTTGATAACAACGCAGTACCCATTATTTTATTTATTAGTTAGAGGCCATTTAGCAGAAACCTCTTTAAAAATTATTTCTATTAATCAATTATCTTCGCGAACAATGTCTTCTCTGGTCTCTACACGGTCTCCTATCAATTGGCCTCTGAAATACCTTATCTTTGTCCATATTCGCACAATCTATAGTTTCACTGGCAATAGTTTCATCAATAATTATTGCGTCTTGAGAAGTGACTGGCTACTATCAGGATTTTGTATTCGTAGATCACCTATAACAGTTATTATCCTCGCTGATGTTGATAACGTCCCAAAAAAGAATAAAAAGGTACGAGTTAAAGAACAATGATATGTCAGAATGAAGCATGCATTCAGCAGTGGGTGGTTACAGGCAAGAAGAAGACAGTTAATGGCTCAAAAAGAATAAAAACATTTTCCACGTGGCTTGCACAAAATGTATTTAAAGCGCTAATATAAAACTCATTTTGCGTTTTTAATATAACGATGTGACATCAAAAGTCGGGTTTCCATACATCATACCAGCATAAGGCACTAAACAATCTAGACGCCTACGTAGAGAGACAAAGAGAAAGCTGCATTGTTAGCAAGTGTCGCGTTTAAAAGGACATAACTCATGGGAGATTTTGTTTCGGGCGTAAATCACCGGCTGTCACAATTTTATATACAGTGATATATTTTTTTTGGAAACAGTGGCGTAACTGGTGTTACTATAAATTGTGGAAATGCACGAATAAATTGGTACGCTGCCTGTTTTTGGAGGTGGGAATTAATTGAATTAAAGCGTAAATATTGAGAATGGAAAACAACACGCAATCGTTAGATAGCTATTTAGCTCGTGGCTTATATAGCTGTTAAAAAGCAACAGCAAAAAAAAAACCGAAAGATAGATTGATTTAAAAAATCCCACTCACACCAATGCAAGGCTGGAACTATAATATGAAACACCAGCCCAGAAATTTGGGCAATCGGCAGCCCCAAGATCGTCAGACACATTATGAAACTCGTGATCCCATTACCAAACCGTTAGACCAAAGAATTTTGAATGCGCTGATGTTCACAGTCTCAAGTAACTTACTCTATAAGATAAACTTCGTTAAACTTAAGACAAATATGATGAACGTTTCCTTAACACAATTAATAAGGCAGATGACTTTTCTCTTCTCGATGACGATGAAAACGATTAATTTAATTTTGTTGCGTACTAACCGTTACCAAGTTTATTCCTGACTCACCGTGAGCCGCCATATTCGTACCGAGACTGCCTAATAAAGTGTTTTTTATTCCCGTGTCACTTTTAATTACGATATGATACCTTTTTGATTTTATTGTCTCGTCTTCCAGGTAGCAGTTAAGTGTTTTATTGCATTGTTAATAAAATCAGTGAATAAGAAAGCTATTTTGAGAGCAAACATCTTTAAAGGTTGACATAAAAATGTTTGCGTGAAAGGATTTTCGAGAACTGATGCTAATAAATAATTTGGACTTTGTGGTCATGTTAAAAAGTTGGTAGACGTGTTCTCTTTAAACAGAATTAAGAAGAAGTAGATATAAATTATGGCTAGATTTCTTATCTCCGAAAAAATAAAAACAAAACAAAAAGATTTTGGATGCGATAGCAAAAAATTAGACACGCTTTGCCAAAAAGTTTTAACAACCGCGCTTGTAAGTCAGTGGCAGCTGTTGGTCCAAAGTTCCCAATTTCCAGTTGTAAGGTTAAACTTTCGTAACTTTTTTCTAACATCGTTTGTACGGATCAAACCGCGTTTTGTGTTATAATTAATGGACTGTCTCTGGTCGTTACAGAAGCTAATTAGAATGGGACGGGTCGCGACACAAACAAAGTCAATGCTTAGAGACAGGTGGCTTTGGTAGATAACAGGAAAGAAGCATTAGTGTGCGGGTGCTCGTATTAGCTTGCTCTTGTAGATGTGGTTTCTATTGACTTAAAGCTAATTATAGAAGTTTTAGATTATTTTAAGACTGCTGTTGAAGTATTTTATTTCGATATATCCTTATTTGGAGAACAAGACAAGCTCATTATAATAGAATCGGAAAGACCAAAGTTTGACTTGGCAAACGGAAGACCAATTTAACAAAAAAATACAATTTTCTTATATTTTAATTAGGACCGCTACCGTACGCTCAGTAAAGGACATTGGTATTTTTAATCACATCAGTAAATACCTAGATAGTAAAAACCAGGTATGATCGTAAAAAATACAATAATGAATTAACGAAGCATAAAACATCTAATCTGAATAACCTTTTTGACTTTGGTCGAAACGCTTAAAACATTATTATAATAATAAAACGCTTCCAAGAAATCGTTTCAAAATGGTGATGCAGAACGCATTGACTTGTTTTTTATGCCAACTGATGTGATTAATGTTTTCAATCATATGCGAATAACACGACACATTAATTTGAATTATTTATGTGCCACGAAACACTTCAAAAATTCGCGACAAACAATCCATAAAACTCGAATTAACTTTTTCTTTCATATAAACAACAAAGTTTTGAATAGTCAGTAATAAAAAAAGGCGACGCGTCATACTGGTAAAAAATAAAACAAGAGGACAATGAAAAGAATTTCGAAAAAAGAAAAATGGTTTCCAAACAAAATAAAAACGAACATGGACGTAATTAGAGCACAAAGTGTTGTGTTAAATTAAAGGTAGCTAAATGTAAGGGAAGGAGGAACAAGCGAGTTGGCGAACCTTTAAGTCAGCACTTAATTTATGGTCAATTAACCTGGTGTTAAAGTTAAATAAGGTGACATTTAGATAGCCTCGGCTTAACGTAGTGCTACTGTGAATCTAAAAGTGGCAATTATGTGGCGATAACTTGGAAGTTGATGGTTGATTGGTCGCGCGCGGTTAAGTAATTAAGAATCAATATTAATTTTGTTACAAAGAAATTGATGAGGATGCTGGTGTTACTTAAATAAATATGAGCAAAAATATTGATACAAAGAGGATGTTGTAAGAAGATTTGACTAATATAATGTACACAAAAAGAGCGATTCGTTTGGTATCTCATCTCATCTAAATTCATACGTCCTTTTGTTTTCCATTTACAATACTTTAAGAATTTGAATAACTAGTTTAATGTACTCATCTTAAACTTATGATATTATTGCATGCCTATGCAGTTACATCATTGATACCATCAAAATAATGCACTAATCTTGTCAAGTCTCTTTCATTTACAAGCTTAATTTCATCACCAGTTTCATTGTACATAAATATTCCCCCGATAAGGTTGTACAAATTATTTTTTTCCTCATTCTTAAAAATTTCTTCTCCTACTTTATAATTTAAGCCATCAAGACCGATAAATGTCACAGCGCCATTTCACGTTATACGCCTGTTATACTTGTTACACTGACTTAACAATCTCAATATCGGATCAACGATACGATAATAGATAGCGCAGTCGATAACGTCGATCAACGCTATGGATTACTTGGGAATTAATTAACTATTCCCGTGAAACTATAACACCTTCGGATCTATTAGAAAGTTGTCTTGTTAGAGGTGCATTGTTCACGTTAATTATCTTTTGAAGGGTACTATGAATAATGATTTTGCGAAAATTGTGGCTTGTTATACACTTGCCATCAACTTTAGTTGCTGGATTGTTAAGATTAAGAAGTTATTAGCAGTGTGGAGAAAGGGATACCGTTAGTAAGTAGTGTCGTTCAACCGATGTCCAAGTTTGGTGTCGACTGACTTATCTGTCTGTTAATTCAAATGACAAGTTGCAAGTTGTGTTTTGTGTGTGTGATTCCATTCCTTCATAATGTGTGTGAATATATTTGTTTCAACTCTCTGGAATATCTGAAAAAAATATTAGTACTTGTTACAAAAGTGGTTTGCGTTGAAAAAGAGAAACATGAGCGTAGATCGGTTTTCCATAAAAAGTTTGGTTGCACGTGACGCCAAAAAACTTATCCATAATTCCCAGATTCTCAGAAACACGACGACTTTCTTGAAAAGAAAATAACATTAACTTTTAGATAATATCACCACAACAGAATCAAAAAATTATTTTTGAAATAATTTTATTATGGTGAGTAGTTATAGGGACAGATGGATCAAATGATACCCTGGAGTCGTGATAGGGTGATGCCTTATTATAGAAACTAGAAAGTGGCCATTGCGATGGTTGACAATTGCAAAAGTAGTATTTGATACTGAGAATGTGATAGTCTCCAGAATTGTAATAATCTTCTTAAAGCTTAAATTTAAATCATAAAATATAAGTATTTTAAAGCAATAAATATAACAAAATTAGCACCCAGTGGCTATTTAAACTAGAAAATGCGGTTCCCAAACTTCATTAAAACATCAAAGAAAAAAGCTATCAATTTTAAAGTCTATAATTATTAATCATTAATTTACTACACAATATGGTTATTTAACAGAGGCAAATGTCTACATAAAATAATTTATAGCGTGTGTATACATATAAAAATGAATGTGTAATAAGTTGGAGGTTCGGATACAAAATAAAGAGCAAACGGCTGATTACACTGACCCCGGGCGAAACAAAGCACAATTATTCCCCATTTGATTTATAATGTTTGCTTTTAATAGCTGTGAACCGTAATCGTTTATTTATATTACTCAGGTATATTACGGACCGGTTCTGTCTCATAGTAAGCGTTCAACCGTAGATTATCTACGGATAAATGCTTGGGACTACGGGGGAATTTACATTTGCTTGAAATGAACTGTCTCGCGGAAATTGGCGAGGAGAAGACTGGGAACTATTGTAATTCTAAGCTCGACTGGTTTAAATTCCAGGCTAGATGCTTCATAACATGGTTTAGTGTACCCTACAACTATTTGAGTCTTGTATGTAGGTCTGTCCTCGTCTTGTCTTTGAACATGTTGGATTCCAGCGCACACAAAATGTAGGGACCCAATCCACGGGAACCATTTACTTTTTAAATTGTTTTCTGGTTTGCTAATTACAACCTCATAATATCACGTTACTGAGTAGGTATATGTATTATAATATTATATTCTAAGTGTGATGTATAGTCAGAATCTACCATCAATTCAAACGTGCCACAAACTGTAGGTATTAGTCTAGAAAAATGTGTCCTAAATTGTAAAAACGCAATTCGTATTCCAATCTATAACACACTGATCCAAAGCAGTAAAGAGATTGTCTAGGCGCTGCAATAGAAACATATTGGGTTTAAAGATTTCAATAGTGCCAGTAGTCTACAGGCAATACGCGAATGACTTTACGCAGCAAACGGACTGCGCCTTTCAAGCTACCCCTCTGTAATATACTGTGTATTAGACACCTTGTTTAGTAACTAAATTGAGATTCCAATGCTGAATAGCATCTTGTTACCCTTCGCTTTACGTAAGACGGGAAACGAAAATTATCATGGGGTTCCTTTAATAAAGAGTACAATAGAAGGGCAATATGGTGCTCGAGGCAACGGGTACAAAGAACCGGATTAACCCTAAATTAGACGTATAAAAGAGACATAATTAAAAAACCAATTTGCGAAATACATGTACAGAAAAGATGCCGCGAGCAGAAATAAATGACTGTGCCTACCTATGTCTTATTTTTGTATTGTATGGTATTTATTGTTCATAAATAATAATTCACGTATGATTCAGACAGAAAATAATTGTGCTCTTTATTTTTTTGACCACAATTTATTTTGCGGTCTACTGACTTAGAATTGTTCAAACTTTGAAAGGTTGATATAAAAACACGATGTAACAGCAAATAACGTTTTGATTTTAATAGATTTAGAATTTTATATCAATCTTATTTTACTTTACACCCAGCGAATGAAATTAAAAGCTTATCACTATATTTTATCTTCAGAACCTTTTTGCAAAACCATCAACTTTTATAATTAAATCTAAACCTGTCACCAGCATATAAACACAAATAAACTAAAGACAATACATTGTTATTTCCAATTAATGTTGAAGAGCCGCCTGTCAATGGTCTATTAGCGCCGAGATGAGATATAATCACTACCTACCTACTCTGGCGAAACAATAAGTATCCGTAGGGCGACGCCATGTTATTGTTTGTCTTGTCTCGGACTCCCAGCGGGAAACCTCACTACGAACAAATTGACAAAAATATTGTAACGGTCCTCACGTGGAAGATTTATTTATTATTTTTATTTAAAAATATTTGATGGTGTTATAAAATGCAAATGCTGATGTTTGACCGCCAATGATTATATTATAACGTTCTATCAAACGCGTTATTGACGTTCTCATTTGAATTTCACAATTTTGTCTGCGCTTTATAGTTATTTTTCTTCTTAAGAGCTTGTTCCTGCTGTGTTAGGTGGTTAATAGTGTAAATCTAGACACTTTCCCTATTATAATTCAATTCTAATTTACTAAATATATTTACATACATGTAAAAAGTATATTTATTGCTGTATATTGCCGTTCCATAAGAGTTGAAATTGAATAATTCAAATTCTTGAAATGTTAGCCTTGTTGAACTCTAGCTCGGTTGGACCGAATGCGGCATGTTTACTGTTTAATTTAATATGTAGTTTAGAGGAAATATCTTGTAGTAAAGTACTATAAAATATATCATTTTTATTAAAGATTCAGTGTATAAATACGATGAATTGATAGCTATTTTCTAATGTAGGTACATACAACCGTTTTCAGGTCATTACAGACGTTTGAATTTTATTACGCCATCATACTAAAATCCAAATGTTGAGAGTTTCCTTACGATGTTTCTCTTTAACGTTTGTTTACAATAAACCAATTTTCAACTTTGTGTTCAAAAAGTACAATAACTATTAACTAATTTATTACATAACTAGTACGTAATAGTCTACTGAACCCAATTCCAAATTAATTTCGTACACATTTTAGATAGAGTCTAAGGCAGACTCCTTAGACTCTATCTAAAATGTTGCCATATTCCTTTTCCATTATTTTACCTTTCAGTTTTTCTTCTACAATTTAATTTTCGATTCAATAAAAGCTGGCTGAATCAGTTCCCGTTTGATTCACACGTCATCAATGAAACCCAATCAATTGTTGAAATCGATATCGCATCCATCCGTCGGATCCCTTACCCTAGCCGACTCATTGTGGGCCATAATTAGTTTTTGTCACTTCACATTGACAAATCCCATTCGAATCCATGGCCCGATAGCATGGGCCCCACCACTTGTCCCGCTGCAAACCGGTTCTTATCAAAGAGAATATTATTTCAAACGCCCCTGTCAACCCCGATGGGCTTTTCGAACCCCAAATCCAGTTTGTTATGAATGAAATTACAGAAATCGAATAAGGTAAACACAACTCGGAGGCAACAAAAGCTTGCTCGAAAAAAAGCTAAATTGAATTCAAATTGGTTTCGTCGGGTATTAGGGATAGCCGGGGGACGTTTCAAGACGAGCTCAGCAACATATAGCGGGCAATAATTTAAAGTAAGTTTTTGTCAGAGGGCGACAGACCGCGTCAGATAAAACCTACAGAGGTGATTGAATGAAAACAAAAAAACAAAGCAGGAGCCCTTGAGTGCAAAAATTTTAATATTACAAAGTGCAAACAAATACAGGTTCTAATTGGTTTTGAAATAGATAGGTACCGCTCGATCAACGAAAACAATTCCAAACCATTCATAGATTATTGCAATTTATTTACCTAGCTCGATTTCATTACAAATGGTATTCATTTTTGTTAACGAAAATTATTTAAATTCTGAAACTATTTTCAATCATATTTATTCAATACAATTGCGGCGATGTGTGACAGCACATTTCAAACATACAAGAAATAATGTGAAACAAAATCGTTTCACACCCAGAGAACCAATATGGCGAGAATTTTCAACCGAGGTTCAACAGGTATGCAAATAGTTGGTTAAAAACATTGATGCGCTATTTGAAATATTGAAGGGTTTCGGTTACAAACCGAGAACTTTAAGTTTAAACGTAAACTTTCAAATCCATGGTTTACCTGACAGAGAGCGTTGTGGTTAACCGCGCAAAACGATTTGACTTTGTTGCCTGCAGCTTATTTTATAACGGTTTGTTGAATTGAATTTTGCGGTTATTTATTTAACTGGAGCTTAGGACGGCTACATAAAGTTGCTTGATGATGAAAAATGGGATACTGTTGACGCTTTTGCCTTTGCGATTATTAAAATTGCAATTTGTGTAAATCACGAAGTTTTACGAGTTGGTGTCTTTTATGGAACTGTAGACGATACGTTGCACTAGTCGTGATTTTCTGAAGCTCAGCTTATTTCCGCCGTTAATGCACGCCGTACGCAAAAAAAGAATTTCAAAATTCCATGAATCAAATGTCTGAAACCCGGAATATGTCTGTATCGTTGTTATGACGCTGAAATCCAATAGTGTACTTTGCCTTTCAAGTAGAGTTAAACCCAATTAAATATTTTCTTATTCAGTGTTCTGTATTCCGATTCCGTATACATAAATTCCCAAGAAGTGAGGTAAAACTTTTAAGTTTAATATCCAATTTAATTAATCCGATAATCTTTGATCTTTAAAACGGGGCCGTGGTATAAAATACATTAGAATTCGCATGGGACTAATAGAGTATCAGATTAAAGGTAACGTCTCAATGGTCATAAATTGAGTCGTATCTCCTTTATAGTCAATTCAAGAGCTAAAAGATCGTTAAAACGTGGTATCCATTAACGTAATCATTCGGGAGCCAATAACGTCATACGAACATGCAAAGGTTGGACCTAGAGAGACCATTCGTTGTATATCTATCGACTGCTAACATTCCATTAATCTTATCTTATTTACATGAATAATTAATATGGCTTTTAATATTACTTTGCGCTGTTAGTTCCACGTTTCAAAATAGAGATGTGTAGTCTATAACCACGTTTTATTATGACACGTTTTATTACGTTTTATTATCTTAACTATACGGTTGCATCAGAATCTTGCTTTTTATTTTTCTTAGACCTACTATCATTACTCCCAGAGTCATCAATCACTGTAGTTCTCTCGCCGTTCTAAAAATATTTTGTAGATTCAAAGATAATTTATAAAACAGGTTCTCTAAACTGATCAATTTTAGTATCATTTTTAAGCTGAACGTTGTCGATATGAATAAAAATCTCGATTCAGTTGCTACTAAAATAGCTCAGTTGAAATGAGGCATCGGACAGACGTTATTATTATATTAAGTACATTTTTACCATCTGCCAACTGCAGGAGAGTGGCGGTAGGCTGCACGTGACGTCACGTTTGCAGTACGTCGGCCTCATCGCACTGACGTCCGGCCGACATATTCGATTATTTGAAGCTATATCTGCAATACATTATTTACAACAGGGATTGACATAGACAGCGATTCTGGGTGAATTAAAGTTTTATAAAGCAACTATAGAATTTTTATTATTGATCAAAATATGCTGTAACCACAGGACAGTCTTGGCAAGCTTATGCAAAGAAAGTGATCATGCACATATAGATAAAGAAAAAGGAAAATATGAGTCCCGAAATTAATAAGGGAATTTAACTTACCTAGACAGGTTTTCATCGTTTTCATCTGCTTCTGCAAATTTTCTGTTACAATATTGGCCATTGGTGGCTTGAAATAACACTAAATATGATATATTACAACAGCTGCGTTGTATGCCGCAGATTCAATTACCATAATAATTATTTCTAATATAAATGTCACTAGTTTAATTTTATGTTAGGTACGAGAGGACTCATTACAACAAGTCGTTAGCTAGTTTATGGGCCACGTTTTTAACCTAAATGCTTATTTAGAAAGGTCAAATAAAGTTATTATCAAAATTATTTATTATACAGGTATTATGTCCAGATATAACGTGGTGGTGGTAGTGGGTAGCGTACTGTGCAACGTGCTTCAGTGGGCGAAGTGATTGGTCGTAATGGTTGCGGTAACAAATTGTTCCTAATTTAGATAATTCAATATTTTTTACTGACCATTCGTGAATTGCGTTTATTTAACTGAAAGCCCATAAAAAGCAATTTGTTTCTTAGACGGAAACCAATAAAATTTTCTATTATTCATAATGTGAATAAACTTTTCAAACTTTATTTACATAATAATACAAAACAGTTTGTTTGCCGTCGAAAATTCGTCTTAATACCGAGGAAAGGTCAAAAGGCAAAATTAAAGTGTAATTTTCGGACTTAGACAAACAATTTCCGTTTAGTTATGAAAGTGTGGGCGTCTTTCTGCCGTCTAAAATCTCAGGAATAATTTAAGCACCTGCAGTTCACGAAGTAATAAATTTTTAACGTCACAACATTTACGGGCAGGAACTTAGTTAAGTTTCCACTATTTTCTGCAATTTCATAATACTGGAAATGTCACTGGTACGGCTAATAGTTCTTATCTGTCGGATTTATCGTTCCGTGGGATTGCTAATTTACGAATGACTCGAACAAAATTAAACCTTTAAGTCTTATTATTAAGGTGCTAAATCTAAATGTTGCTTTGTAAGTGCATTCGTAAACTAAGCTCAAGTAATCGCAGATTTCATTATGGTAACTGTCATTGGTGGGAGATCTGTCAGCGGTCTTGCATTTCCTAATAATGGATTGTGAATGGTTTGATTAACACTTAAATTAATGTAATATTTAGGAATATTTATCATTGCCTACCTAAAATAATTTGTGACACAACGATGTCAAATGCCTAACATTTTGTCTGTATACAATGGTACAGTATCGATGAAAACAATAATTACCTTGATAGCAGCCGGCATTTTAGGAGGTTTGCAACAAAATCATGCAAAGTTCTGCAATTCTAATATAGAAATCAATGCAATGCAATAATAATAATATGCAATTCTAATTCTAGTTAGGTATGTACCGATCTGTCATCATCATAATATTAAAAAAATTATAATAAAAAATTCAGGTTGATCACTTTATTTTAAGGATGTCCATACCATACAATAAAGTTGTCAACCTGAATTTCAGTAGATATAATTAATCAAAATCATGCAAAGCTCTGCCGTTCTAATGCAATATAAATACAGAATGACAAACTCTCTGCCTCTACTAATTCTTCTCGTAGATTGTTTTGTGGTTTTGTCATGTCATTTTTTTTTTAAATCATGAAGCCCAACCTCTTACTAGCTTTATAAAAATATTAATTCTTTATGCATATTTTAGAAATAGCATTTTATTTACATAGAAGTAGTTAGTTGACATGCTAGTGGCACAACTTAGGTTTTTGATCCACAGACACACAGGTCATAGACCTCAAGTCATCTCGTCGCTAAATTAGGTACACAGAGTCGTGACATGATAAAGTGAATGTTTTATTTTGTCAAATTGCAAAGGTGAAAAAACTTTTGCATTTAAATTTAAATTATTCAACGTGCTCTGATTTGTATTTTTTATTTGATAAATTACTTTGAGTAACTGCACGTGTTTGAAGTGTGCTTAAGTGTAATTTGACACAAATTAATGAAAATTGGAGTGACATTACGGTACATTAATATAGTATGTGGCCGTAATTTTGACATTATTTATCTAATGAGGTGTAATTTAGAATTCACCGGAATTTTTCATTTACTTATCATCCCGTAAGATTTATTGTCATGATAATTATTATAATTAAGTTACTAATGAGAAGTAAACCAATTAAACTGAACAAATTGGGCCCTGGTAAAATACACACAGCTTATTATTACTGACGGTCGGGCTGGTTGTTTCAGGTCCTAAACTCATAAAAAAATTCAACCCGTTCAACTTTCATTCACACTTCAAACACCTTATCGAAAGAACAATAGAATAACATGCCTCGAACACATACACCTATAATCAGATTTTGTGAAGTTATGGACGGTCAGATGTCAGAATTCAGAATTCCGTCTACCCGCATCGGTTAACCGCAACTGTACTGCAGGCGACATGCCGCTCTCAGCTTTACAATTCGACCAGTAACAATGTTATTGCTAGGCAGTGTATACATTGTATAGCTTCGCCTGTGACCTGCGGTTCTAAAGATAATTGAGTAATCAATACAATTCGGAGTTATAGAATTATGTTAGTTGTCTTTCTGATTTCCGATTTCACCAATACTTTATTAATATTATATATAAAATATATTTATTTATATATTATATATAAATTTATTTATAATTAGCACACCAACAGTACAACTCAAATAAAAAAACAACTAATTTTTTTTCCGCATTGGTATTACAAATAATAGGTATGCATTGGCCTTATTTTAATTATTTCTCAAGGTTTATAATCTGCTGAAAGTATAATTGTAATATTAAGTATACGTAGCTGATAAAGAACTAACTTAGAAACAAACTAAGAAACAATGTTTACGATGAAATATATTTTTGTATTTATTTTGTAACTAAGTCTACCAAGTGTTCAATCAATTATGATAAGGATTGTAATTTTGCAACTGAAACTACATGGGCACATAAAAAGGTCAAATACGATCATCCCAATCCATTTTTTCCCACACAAAATTTTAGCCCAGTGGCGCTAACGGGTGGACAGCAATAATAACAGCAGAACTCATTCTTTCCTATACAAACGTAATTACTAATTACACACTAGGTATCGACATGTTACCGGTCTAAATTCACATCTCTACTATCGAAATCCCCACTCAATCAGCTCTCGAGTTTACCCTTCTACCGTCCTCGTTCCACGAACGGCGACAGGAGGCTCTATCATTCATATCTGTGTTTATTTAGTCATTTCCCCAGTAAATTATCGACATAACGACCGTCCTATCTCGAATGTTAGTGTCGTATGGACTTCCAACTCTAATGCAGGGGAAACAGTGATGTTATGTCACTGGAAGTGACTTTGAATCAACAATTTCTGGAAGGGCGAATTTCTTAAACGAGAATCAATAGCTTGATATTAATTAATACCTAGAGCATGTATGGTAAGCGGAAATGCGTGACGGTTTTGTTTGTTTTTCATGAAATACTTGTACGACACATGACAATCCAGAATTTTTATTCAATTAATACAATACTCGTACACTCACAGAGTTTAAAATTGGAACGAGTACAAAACGATACTAGTACATAACAGCATTCTCTACAATATTATTCCCGCCATAATATTATTATCTTTTTAATATATAATACGTTACAAAAAATATTAACCAGGTATTGTTATTAATAGTCAATGTAATGTCACTTACAACGAAGTCGGAATAACATTTAAGTTGCAGTCAACGGCAAAAAATATCCGCTCTGAAAACAATTGAGCAATTAAAAACACACATTTATTTTAATCCAATTATATACGAAGTAGAGACAGGCAGCCATCAAGGACATCAGCTACCTAGCCGCTCGCCGATAAGGGCATGCGATGTTACCGGTTCTTAAAAGATTAATCTATACATTTTTTCATACCATGATATGTCAATCAACATCAATTTACCATTAATACATGTGTAAGAAATATAAAGGTTTTGTAGTCTTGTCAGTAGTTGTATTATGTGTAAATTTATTAACTACACGATTATCTTTGTACACAAAAGGCAAAGTTTATCGTCCATTCATCAATTCTCGTTGGAAATAATATCAACATAAAGTTTTATATGTCTCTGGTCGGTTGTCTACTGAAGCTACGACCAAAAACTGGTATTCAAGCTGCTTTGCTTTGAAATTAATTCATATGGGTTTTACTATGGCGTTTATTTGTTGGCCGACGCCTTTTCCATGTGTTCTAATATCCATGATTCACAATAAAGCGCAACATGGTGTCCAACCATTACCATTATCATTTGCTTTACAATGAAAAGGGCTTGTCCTGATCCGATTCAAAGGAAACCATTTCGACCTAATAACGTTAAACATAAAGAAACAGCAGGGTGTATCAGTGTCACCCTTTTATATTCATTTTATGAGTTATTTTAGATAAATGTACTGGTAATTGTAAGTGGGGTTATATTTGAAAAGCATTAGATGCTGTCAGTTGCATGGCAAGATTGTTTCGGGACAGGATGTTAGTAGTATTCGTTTTACTGAAAATGTTGTTACATTACGGACCATCTTCTGTCACTTGCAACTTTGCGTTTGGTACATTTATTCACAGGACTCGCAGGAAAACACAAACTCTAGCGTCTACGTAATTTGTTTTAATGGGACAAATAATGTTGATTGGTTTTCATTTGATTTGTCTCATGTTTATAATATTGGAATTAAATCCTTCAGATTTTGTAAAAACTGCGATTTTTTATTCTGTTTAAACAACACCTCAGTTTTAACAACTTAAATACTTCCTAAGTTCTCTAAGATAATCGTACTAACGAAGCCTAAGGCACTACATAACTACTCAACAACCCTTAAACGCGGCCCATAAATCCATGATCGACTTCTTAGAATAATAAAACAGAGATAAACAGTTAGTCTACCGGTAATAACAAACACTGCATCGTTTGCGGGAAGTCTTGGGGCGGCATACAATTGCTGTTATTATTGACCGACGGGAGCGGAGTATTCCGATGATAACGGATATTTTGTATAAACAAATAAGGTGAATGGACGTTCTGTCCGTTCAGTTTTTCATTATTTCTTGGGTTGAAGTAGTTTGAAGGTGACACTGATAACGCTTCACTCCGGAAAATTACTGTTGACTATCAGCTGTACTATAACTGCTTTTGGAAAACTCTATAGAGAAATATCAATGCTCGCTATCATAATATAATAGTACATTGTGATACGAGTGCACACGCGTTTCATATGACGTTTTTCAACACACTTGCGAGGAAAAAAACAGACTTGTTGTAAGAACTTATGCTACAATAACGTACCTAACTATAGAGATGATACATTTATACATTTTAACTGACCTTTGTTGCCAGGTACTGACTATCCAGAGTTTCTTTCAAAACTTCTCGTCGGTTGCTGGCAATACTTTAGATTTAGGTAAAATAAACCTCACACCGAAAACGATAGTAAAGATTTATGGAAAATGGCGCGCTGGCCGCTGGCTGGTTTTGTTTTTCTATAGGTGTAAATAAAGACACTGGCAAAACCGTTGGACAGCCTATACAAAAAAAATAATTTGATTAAGAAAAAAAAAAAATATTATCACTAAACATACCATGGAGGAGTCAAATCTATTTATTATTATTTACGCTCTTCTCCCCTACGTGAAATCAACATTTTTAATAATGATTACAAAAATGTTAACAAATATTTATTATAATTTATTCATATTTGGCGGCTGGTTTTGTTTTTTGCGATGCGCGCGCGGGTGTAAATAAAGGCACTGGTAATAGCTGAACAGCCTATATAATAATGTTAATAATACATAATACGCAAATGGGGTTAGGGTAGTGAACAATATAGACTGAAATTGCCAGAGACGATATAAACCCTTATTTAATAATATAGATAGAGTTTTATTCCGCGCGAACGCGGTGGCACACGGGCAGGCCAGCGCGATTCGTCTAGGCGGGTCAAGTGGCCTGCGCGTGTGCTACCCGCGGTCTTACCGGAAAAAAGCGCAAGTCTCTGCTCGGGTGTAAATAGAGAATGCTCATTTATTAGTAGGATAGTTCATACTAATTAATGTATAGTAAGTATCCCACTGACGTTTAGTTATGGTAAAAAAAAACCATTTTTTTTTACCATAACTAAACGCCACTGGTTTGCTTATGGTTCTTTTTTTTAAATAAAAACTTGCTTTTGAGCGCTTCTCTTTGGTAAAAAGCTTCACCAAAACCAATTTCTATTGGATACAAATTCCATGCTGCAATGATAGTACTTACTAATTCCATACTGCCATGTCTTTACTCCGACTAGTAAATAGTTATTTGTGGCGCACATTACCGCACTAGTGCGGTAATGTAAAGTAAAAAGCACGCTTCCATAATACACTGCATTACGAACCTAAAAGCGGTTCAATAAGAGCCACTTTACGAGCAAGTGTGTTGAAAATTATATTAATATCACTGGTTAGCACAATAAATTAATAACAAAGCAATCTATTTTGCAAAATTCTATTATCATTGTCACCTATTCTTATTTTAATCCTTTATATATCCTATATTTTAATCTCGAGGAAATTCAGTTTTCATACACTTGTGGAAATGACTAGGTGACGATTGTTCTTGGTAACAACTAACGACTCTTAAGGAAAGTTAGATTTCGTGGCTTTTATATTGTTTAAATAACCAAAACGACCGACGTTGTGCTTGTTGACCTCGCCGACGCGACGACGGCGACACAGTGACGCGTCGCGACACAGCACAAGAACAATGTAACACAAATAATTACGTACGCCGTTATAAAAAAAAAGACTATTGTTTAAGTTGTATCGCCCCGCATCGCTGTCGCCTTACCTGTGTACCCGCAGCCTTACGTTTTACGAACAAATTGAATATTATTAACTTAAAAGTAACCCGTCTAGAGTTACTTCAACAAAATAATATTATTTTATGTTATTTTTAAGATATTGTAAACGATAGGTTTTAAGTACATTTTATTCCTACTGAAACGTAATACTTACTAGTTTATATTCATGTAAAACTGCATTAAATTTATTACTTTATGGTAGAATGAAGTTTGTAATACGTCTATATGTTAAATCACAGATTACTATTTTATGTTGTAAGTACCTACTGAGTAGAGCTTATTCTTTTATTTGAATCATAATAAGTAGTTTCAATGAAGTTTTTATGAACCAGTCATCTTTCTTTGCAGTAAAATAATAATATTTTTAGCGTTAGTCATCATATCTGGAATATATTAATCATCACAAAAGCATTGTTCCACTTCCGCCATTTTGATGACGAAACCATTTAAATATGACGTAGGTATGAAATTATTTAATTAATTTATGGAGAACTTGAAATCGGATATTTGAATTTTACCTGGAAGCGTTTACGAAATTTCTACAATGCTTCCGTAACCCAAATAAATAAACCATAAAAGTAAAATCTTTTTAAATATAACATTAATTATCGTACCGCGGTACTGACACAGCCACTGTTTTTAACGACACACTGCAGAACTCGTTTCTACTTGCAGTTATCAATCATAACAGTACAAAAACTGAAGTTCACTCACGAACCGAGTATCGCAACATACGGAACGTTTTTGCAATCCATAATAAAATCGCAATGAAAACTACAACGTATGTTTCGCCTGAACTCATCTTGGGCTAAATCGAGCTTTTTAGATTTGTAATGATGCCCAGCCTCTTTGTTCGTGATATTATAATAATGTATATATTAAACGCAATCCATTTACTTTTTGTCTATGCGCAACCATGAAGCTTATTCAGTTTTGCGTTGTAATGAGCAAAAACTCGGTCATGCACGAGCGGTAACTTTATTTATGGTTTACGAGAGCAAAAGGAACCGTGAGATTTGTGATCGTTCGTAACCGTAGCTAATTTTATTGGTATAACATTTGAAGGAGCTTCCCGTCGTGGGCATCAAAAACAGAGATTTTCAATAGCTTGTTCCCATTATAAATGTAATAGAAAAGGAAAATAAACGGACATCGAATAAATACATAAACAGCTAAAAACATTGTAATTTATTCGTATAAAGTAAAGCAAGTAAGAACACCAGAAAAAAGTTACCAAAGTCAATGAAAGAGGCTCTATAGCAAAGCTTCCGAAAAGACATCATTTGTAATTTTCTTATCGAAAACTTATGAAGAATATTACGTTAAATTCTGATGGTTTGGAAACTATACCGAAGCTTTTTTTTTCACAGTAATATTTTTGTAATCAACTTCACTTTCATGTAGGTCTAATCTAGCTGTGGACACATTATTACTAGGTATCTGAATCTTAATTTAAAGTGCCCAATTTCCTAGTTAAAATTGGAATATTTTTAAGTCGGTACATACCTAAGTAGCTTTCCTCAATTATTATTATATCCCACAGATTTAAACAGAGGACCCCTACTTGATATTCTGAAATTCAAATGACTTCGGGACCAACTTCAGAACACAATCGCGTTTTAGTAGAACAAAACTTTGTATACAAAAGACCTTTTTTTTAATTTATTCAAGATTGAGCTACATAACAGCTAGCTAGCTAGAATAATTAAAATAGACTAGAATATTTAAAACCTTCTGCCATATCTGCAAATTACAATTTATGAAACATCAAAGAGAATGTTTGAGATAACATAATGACTGAGACTTGTAAGTTTTAACATAACAATTTTATTCCGAGAATCGAATCGTGATAATTCTTCAAAGGCCCGATAATAGGGTAAATGGTAACCATCTCTGCGTATCTGAAACGATGCTGAGACGTTTTACAATTATGCAAAGCCTCAGGCTTCTTCGAAGGTACTTGATCAAGAACCACTTATTAAGATATCGCGGTCACATCGACCATTACGCAATGGAGGAGGTTGGCAAGGCAATTTCTTTACCCCGTAATACCAGCCCGTGGAATTACCATGACAGTCATCAATAAAATTTTACCGTTCCTCCAACTTTTGCGAACAACGAGATCATCGATTTTCTTAATCTGATTTGGAAAAAGATAATTTATTCGATGCCTCTTTTTTAACGAAAATATCCGGCATTTTGGTTTGATTATTCAAATTATTCTACAATCAAACTAATCTGTAATATCAAGTTTGTAAGTAAAGGTCCGAAACATCAATCACACCAAAATTAAACATTAGTCAGGTAACAATTTCATAGTTGACATGTTGCGTGGCCGCTCCTGTCGGTCGGGGCGGTCAATTTACATCAAATTACATCGAGTGTCATTAACGAAACCCGACAAAACTTTATTTACCTCTCAGAAACTACCAAAAAGACTTTGTATCTTGGAGATAACGATTAAAATCCAATAAAAATTCTCGGTGGCGCGCCAAATGAGATTTGGAAGCGGTATAAAACTAAAAACTGCAACAAAAAGTTGGTCCCACGAAAACGGACGTCGCAGATGACACTGAGGTGACTTTAATGACAATTTAATAGCGTCGCCTTCTGTTGCCAGAGAGAACGTGTAATCAGCGCCAGCGATAAGACCCCATTATGGCAGGATGTTTTTTGTCACAGCATATAAATTGACCATTTCTAAGAACATGATCCAGTTCAGGTGTACCTAATGATGTGGATTGATATTACAGACAGTACTTTTTAAAATTAATTGTGGCACTTTTATTATGACGTTTTCCTTGAATAGATTAGAATAATAACTTCCTTTGCAAGAACCCTTTCAAGAATTGGCGCTGAATTCGTTTTGCATAGAAATATTACCATAATTACTATTGTAGGACAATGAATAACAGAGGGCCGGTATCACCTTATAAATTACTAGTTGATCCGCAACCCTTCTCGTATTCACAAACAGGAAACCAATTCGTCTTTGTCGTCTCTAGTGAAAATCTAGTTAGGTAATGAACAACATTTTCATATTCATTTCATATCCTTTCCGTCACCTGCGTGTCTAAAATTCTCGTCATGTTCTCTGTAATATTTTTAACAGGGGCTTTGGGTTAAAAGTTCACAGGCCGACTTTTCGCGTCGTCTGAGCTTATTTAAGAATTTTGACACGTTAGGTACATTTGAACGCTTTGATATAGGTGTCACGTCCTGGGTTATCTTAAACACTCTGACAGCGGCACCCTCTAAAATGATAGGTAGGTAGATACTGGCATTTTATATTCCCTCCAAGTTCCTATTACCATGCACGGGATGTCTCTTTAGTATGCGGGCTTTGCTACGACACTTATTAGTCTCAAAAATTCCGAGGTTCTTACAAACTTTCTGATGTAAAACGCCCCTACTTCGACCGCATTTAAAACTTAGGTACCTAATGTTTAATACATAGACGATATTGCTTTTGATAAAGCGGTTTACGAATCTAAAATTTAAAGCACGATCGAATACTAATGCGGCCATGTTTTGTTTGTGTCGCAGTCATAAATATTAACTTGGAACACGGAGAGGTGAAAATTTCCAAGATGCACTTTTTTAAAATCCCAAATTTTGAAACGACTGGACGGGACTTATGAAACCTTTGTTGAATATGAACGAAGCAAATTTACATGCGTGAGCTTGTAAGAACAAATGTAATGGTTTCCTTTGAGACAGGGTGAAGATGAATGATAGCTAAGTGCACAAAACCATTATGAAAAACTTGATTTGTGGACTCGTCTATTTCAAATTTCTCTTACAAAAAAGGGCAACGTAAGCACATAACTGATCAAAATATATTTTTTATTCCGGAGAGTCATTGTTCTACAGTGATCTTACAAGATTTGGACGTGTCTACAACAGAGAGTGATGGCAAGCAAGAAATATTAATTCATTCTTGTCACTTTGATGATATAGTATGGAAATGGTTAAACCAACCCATTGTTTAGATTTAGAACATAATAATGTTCCATGTAAGAATGATATTTAATAAAATTCTCATACTCAAACTTGTTGAAAAGTTCTCATTGTTTGAGCAGAGAAATGCGAGATTCATAAAGTTTCAAATGAAAAATGTCAGTGAGTTACTTTTTATTTTTCAAAATAAATTTAAATATCTTTTACCTGTACTTATTTTTATTTATTTTTCAGTTTTTTGAAACAAACGAAGAATCAAAGAATTATTTGTCAAATATAACTTCCTCTTTTCCATAATTCTGTGACCATTACATGCGAACTTTATTTCCTTTCCTCGGAAAACACAAGTAAAATCGTATTAAGACGGTGAAACACTTGCAACAGCAACTATTTAACATAATGTTGCGCTTGCAACTCTCGAAGTTGCTCATTTCGCCTCGTTTTAAAATGTCGAACGTGCTATTTCCGCAGCAATTGTTTCGCTCGCAGCACAGTTTCCCTAGACTACCACACCACACGTCTGTTCCCTTTATAATAATTTAGCCGATAATGCGAAAAATACGTGCCTTTAGCCCTCTCAGCAATACGTGAGTGGGACCTTATTGCCGCTTATTGCTCTCGAATGAAGCGAAATTATAATCTTAATGTGGTAACATTCCGCCTTGATTGGACCAACTTTTACTTACACGCTTCTATTGTATGAAAAGAGCTCCACAATAAACAATTGCTACCCTAATTAGATACGTTTCACGTCATTTCTGGTGGTTATTAGAGGATTGCGGTGTGACGTTCATTTACCGTTCAGAAGTTTTATGTTTATTATACGCCATCATGGCTCATTTATTGAGCTTTGTAATTGCAAAAGCGTCTGAATTTCTGGCATTAATTACAGGTTTAGTATTACTAGAGAATACCAGTGGGAAATAAAGTATACAGGCAAAACACGAACCGGAATTCATTGCATAAAACATGTTAACGAAAATAGTTGAAAATACAAGCTTTATAGAGAACAGATTTAAACATTGGCACAGTGCATTGCTAATGACAAGCCGCTTGCTTCGAGTTTATGAACACGAATCCGCCATCGCTTTTCAATTGACTGTTACAAATTGCGCTGTGGAAACCTATATTTTATATCTCCTATCATCAATTGTATCAGTTCACCTGTCATTACTACTACGGAAGTCTATAAAATAATACAATTTAGATACATAATCAAAATGAAGCTTAGACTAAAATAATGTGGGCGTACAAAAAAGGTACAATTTTCCGCTTCTGTGCGTCGATATTGACGTTCATAAATTGTATGAAGTGACGTCATATTTCGTGAAGCTGGCTGGATTGACTCGTCTATCTCAGTGGCGTCGATCTTATGATAAATCCGTGATAAATGATGAGCACGGCATGCAACTGCGGAGGCTTTTTAGAACCTATCTGAACCTAAATCTGGGGCTGTTATTTAGGCGTTAGTATATGATGCAACAGTTATGAACGAACACAAAAATTAATCCAGCAACATTTGCGAGCGTGTTCTAATTATGTGATCTAGAACACCTCAAAACGCTCTATAATTTACATATTCGAATTCCATTTATGAAAAAGCTAATTGGCCACTATCACAGCTTGACTAGAATATAAAAATAACACATAAAAGTGGATGATCTTTTAAATTTAATAATTAATCATCTAAAATTCATATTTTAAATCGAATGTGCATGTGTCAATTCTAAGAACTTTATTAAGTGTGATTAAGTCTTGTGATATTACATTAAATTATACTATCTTTACACCAAGACCGATTCATCAATCATTCTCGAGCGTTAAAACAGATTTATGAATTTGATAGCCTAAAAATGAGCGTTTCGTTTTAAAATCTGAGATTACTCATACTTAAAACCTCTAAAAGTCCGTTGTTGTAAAGTGTAATTATTTTTAATAAGACCACGAGATTCCGTTGAACTTTGCGGTAGCGATGAATTGATAAAATCGGTTGTTCAAAATTCTAAAGTCGATATCAAACTAAAATTGAATTTCTGTAACTTTCACAAATGTTTAATAATTATGTCAAATTATTATATTCAACAGCAAAAACAGGCCAAAACATTTAAATGATTAAATTTCTGCGTCCTTTCAACTTTTCAGTTTTGGACACTTTAACGAAACATTTTGAAGTCTTTAAAGAAATGGATGCAACCTATATTTCAAGATTCTCAACCGAATTCAATCCACATCTTGAGCAACGGATAAAATAGTTAGGTAATCTTATCTTACGCTAGAAGGACTGGACTACCAATGAATGAAATTGTATCAGTAGAGGGAGTAAGTAGTCCCTGAAGCTACAAGACATATAGTGAACAAGCTTTTACAAATAATGTCCTACACTACAGATCTACATTGTTTATTGAAAAAAACAAAAGAAAGAGAGTAACAGTTAGTAAATGACAGTGTTTTTTAAGGTGGATGCGCTAGGGTAGCCCGCGAAATTCAATTTTTTTGCAATTTGCCTAACAACCTGATACTGACCTGCAAATTGCAAAAAACGTAAAAAAAATGAATTTCGCGGGCCACCCTAGCGCATCCCCCTTGAGTAAAATGATTTAACGTTCAAGAACAACTTACAGGACATTTTCGAACTTCATCATCAGATCAGTAAACTATAATAAATAGTCATTAAAAAAACTCATTACTCAATTCAACCAAAGCTGCTAAGTGAGTGAACTGATGGCAAAAGAAATTCGAAGATTTAACTGTAGGTTAGTTCAAACCACTTTTTATAAGAATTGCATAGAACAATGTACGGGCATCGTGATCAAATTCTAGTTCTTACCAGTAAAAATCGTGACCATACGTGCGTATTATGAATCATGCATTACTTTCCAGTTCTGAGGACTTATAATTGAATTTACTGATCCTAACGACACGTGCATGACAATGAAAGATAGTCCCGACTATTGTTATCCACCGCACATATACATTCAAAGTTGACTGTCATGGCGATGGCAAATCACATTCATCCGTCTTTTATCTTACAAACCATCTGCTTATAAAATACAATGTGATATAGAAAACAAACATCTACGTTTTAGAAACAATATATCACAGTAAAACAACGATTTATAAAAGTCTCGAATCAAAACAGAGATCCGGTCGGTATCTTAAGCTTGTACGTGCCTACTTATGTTTTTGTTAGAGAGCTATTCTGGGATTCCGTTTTTTTGTGTCACAGTTCGAGATTAGGGTTAAAATCAGTGGATTTGACTATTGCACGTTTGTTTTTTACTTCAAGCTTATTTGATTTTGACAAGTGTCCAACCTTTTTCAGATACCTTTCATAAACCCGCGTTATAAATTCGGATAGGTGCCTTCTTTGATTTTTGAGGCAGGTCTAGTGTTAAATATGGTTCAGTAACTCACTTCAACGGAATGTTATGATGACTATTGGTACTTATATTCTCTCGTAATACCATTACTCAAAGATCTAACACACATGTAAAGAAAATGGGCACATTGCCGTCAACATTCAAAATTCAAGAATACAGCCGTCGTAGTACAGACGCATAGCTAACACGCCTAATGCATAAAATATGAATCGCCTCTTTGAATTTGTCATATCAAAACGATAGCAGTCGATACGGGCCGGATAAGCCACGCCCACCATACAAATTGCAAGAGATTTTACTCGTTATGACAAGTGAAATATATGCGCATAATTT
Source organism: Lithophane semibrunnea (assembly GCA_947363905.1). Classification (NCBI taxonomy): domain Eukaryota; kingdom Metazoa; phylum Arthropoda; class Insecta; order Lepidoptera; family Noctuidae; genus Lithophane; species Lithophane semibrunnea. The sequence continues at coordinate 10,267,956 of OX376198.1, forward strand.
GTATCGACTGAGTGTCTGATTGGTAACAAATTGAAATTAACCATTTAAGACCCGTGCTTCGGCTGTGTCGTAATATTTTGTGATAGTTCCAATAATGTACGTTTTGATCTTTATTAAGCCATTTTTAGGACCGAGGAAGGCCATATAAATGCCCAAATAGATTACAAGTAAACAGTGCTAGCTCACAGAAGTATGATTCAGAAATACAGCTTTAGGAGTAGGTAAGTCAAACATTTTGCTTAAAAAAATAAACAACCTGAAGAATGTTTGCAAAAACATACCTAGTGTGTTTATATATACTTGAAATAAAAGCATTCCCAGATACTGGTAACGGTGATATTTCGGTAAACGTAATGCAAATAAACGCTTAGTCACAGCGCGTCGCATCAAATAAAGCGAATTCAAACAGACTGTAAAGTGGCTTTTGCATTAAATCTTTGTTTATTTACGACCCACATCGAAGCCTCGTTGTATTGTAAATTATTACCGGCTGAGTTTTAAAACGATAAAATGTACGTGAAATACAGTGCCCTGATCAAGCGTAGGGTGTAAAAACCGGAAAGCAATTAAAATTAGTCAAACGGCAAAACTGGAGATCTTTATAGGCAGCTAGAGTCATAAAACCATTCGATTTATGTTAAGAGACGAGTCGCCGGGCGGTCACTGCTATGTTGATGTCATTTTTCTCAAAAACCTGACGCCCAATCAGGTTTGTAAGGTGCTAACGAAATGTTCCGAAGAAAATTATGAAGTCACTAACACGAGAAAAATACCATTTTTATTACAGTTTGCTCTAAGCTATGAATAATAAGTTTTGCATAAAACGTTACAGATTTAATTTGAAACGGAGATACACCCACGCCTCTGAATGAGGTAGAAAACGAAGATTCCAAATGCTAGGAGATTTAATGACGCGATCGAATTACGCGTGTGTTTGTATTCCATTTGACTTTTGTTACTATTTGGTAAAAGTATCAGATTTTTCTTATCAAGTAGATCTACATTAATTTAACACCAGAAACTTTAAGTGGTGATTTAATTTAAGAAATAGTCTGAGTCTACTAAGTTGAGATTTTATGATGGCAATACAAATCTCACATTACATTAAGGGATGTATTAGATGTGCTTAAGTATTTATTAATTAAGAAACTCTCAAAGCTATTAAGCAAACTTTACTGAACCGTCCTGTATCTAAGCACAAAGCTTTATTAGAATCGCAGTGGGTCCTTAAGTTATGAGTGGAAACACATAAAACAAGCAGCAGGTATTAAGCTATAAAATTCGATTCAAACGCCACAATTCGATTTAAAAGTAAATTATTGCTGAGTCAGCGCAATGGTAAATTGAATATCCGATCATAATGACCTTCGTTTGTGCATAAAGGCGAGTCCGAAGGCGGATGCCGTCCAACTTCTTATTACCCTCAGTCGGGACACACGGCCGGTCCGCTTATAAAACCCTAATTACTTTGAATAAATTATCATTTTAATCGAAAGTTTCCATTTCGAGGACGAAACAAAAAAGTTTGCGAAACGAATTGGTTTGCAAACACCAGGCAAATGAGAAAGATGATCATGGAACATTCTTAATTAACGACTTAATAGAAGAAACAAGTTGCCGTTTTTTGTGTGTAATAATTATGAGTTATAAAATGGATATTTTCGAATGCGTTAAATATATTAATGTGTATAATCATAATATCAAATAACCGCCAAGAGTATTGTTAATGTTTGTTATATTGCAATAAAAATACCTACTGTGCGCAAAATAGAATACACTAAATATGTAATTAATAAAATATGCGAAAACGTTAGTAATAATGACATATTTTCTTCTACACAATATTTCAGTGGTTTCCTTTTCTTTACGAGACGATCAGCATTCCAAATGCGGTAATTACGCTAAAGTTTATGCAATGCACAGTTACATCGTTTTGAGCTTAAACATTTCAATTGCGCATAAGTAGTGATCGCTAGGCCATTGTTATTTACCCGTTTCTCAGTTAACTCTTGCAATAGCCAACAATTAGCTATTGTTTGTCGAAGTCAATATAATGAGCGAATGATTGAAAATTACCCTAACAAACTTTATGTTCGTGTTCAGGAATATGTTTCTATATCATTGTAGCTTTTTCCCAAGCATTGTGGGGTCGGCTTCCAGTTTAACTGGGCTAGGTAACTATTAATATTTTGTAAACGTCTTTTGATTTTCAAAGCTCAATGATTTTTTTAAATTGGCACTTACTGCTTGCACCTCCAGGCTTTATCAGACCCTATTATTAGTCGGTAAAAAATTTAATTATATCTAGCCATTTTCAATGGCCTATCCTATCAATCGCCTCAAAAGAACAAATAAATCCCAAGCTGCAAATATGACCACATTTGGAATGGACTTAGATGGAACATTTAGAGATGAAATAACAATATTTTCAGCATTCCAAATGCTCTGGCACAATCTGCCCTACAAAACCTTATATTCCAACCACATGTCTTCAAAATTATCAAGCCCTATGTCCCATGACATAAGTATAGTTTCACGCATCGATTACTATCCAATTTTGAGCGCGCCGAATACCTGTCGGACGATCTTTTGTCGCCTTGTCACGTGCCTCAGGCTACCTCCCGGCCTTTATTTTCCAACGAATCCAATGAAAAACGTGCTCTTTCTTATGTCAACAAAACTACATTGTTGTGTTCAGCTTATTTAGCGATTCTGTTACTGTTTTTGCGGCTTTGTTGGCTGATCATAACAAAATTGTGAAGTTGGCAAATGTCAATTTTTTTTTTAGTTTTGAGATGATACAGCTTCCGTGTGTAGTATGCGAGTAGAACGACAAACCATCTTTTGATGGAAATAAATTGTATAGTGGTGCAATTAGTGACTAAGGTGCAATAATAAGACAGGCGAATATTTTGAGATAAGGTATCTTGTCGAAAGTATATTCAGCAGGATAGAAAATGTTGGGTATAATGAAAATCCTGATAAAGAATAGGTACGACCAAAATTGTGATTTGAGAAGAAGAAATACTATGCGTAGAGTTGTTAGGATTTGGATACGCAACGCAGCGTGCAATAACCAACATTCAAATGAATCGTAGAAAAAAATATTGTATATTCCTATGCAAAACGAACTGGAAACAAGTGCTAGAACCTATATATAACATATGTATATCTAACAATAGTTTGTGTGTGTCGGTTTAAATTCCGGATAAAATTACTATTCGCGCCTCGCGGTTTGCCCGCAAAAAATAGTTTTCCACAATGTAGCTACCAGTTTTTTACAACTACCTACAGTTTTTGATATTTGCAAACGGAAATATTTTTGTGTTAGTAACTAATTGATTTCACGAAGTGATTAAATTATTAAATCATTTTAATGTTGTTCATCCAAGACAATATAATAATTTGTATAATATCGTTAGCAATTCCTATATTGTATGCTTATTTTCACAACTTTCTATAATAACATTACCGGAATCATAAATCATAATCAGCCTATAATGTTCCCACTGCTGGGACACAGGCCTCCTCTCTATGAGAGGGAGTGGGCCGTAATCCACCACGCGGGCCCAGTGCGGGTTGGTAGATGTCACATGTCTTCGAATTTTTGGTTCTAAGACATGCCGGTTTCCTTCACCGTTTTGAGAGCAGTGGTGATGAAATTATTTACACAAAGTAAAGCGCCTATCGGGGTTCGAACCTACGACCTACAACTCGTAAGTCGCGGCCGTTACCACTGGGCCACCACTGCTCCGGAATACCGGCTTACCGGAATCATGATATAATATTTAATAATAATCAGACAGGCAGATAATAATTAATTTGTTATTATACGTACATTATTACACAGCTGATTGTAAATTAAAATAATGAAATCAGAGAGCCAGAATATAATGATTTTCCAAAATTGATACCAGTGGATTTCCAAAGTTTTGTTCCAATATTTGAAAAGTAGAGCGAATGTTTAACTTAAGGATAGATTTCACCAATCTTTAAGCGATATTACGAAGTCATTACAGTTAGGATCAGGAAGTTCTCTAAAGTTGAATAATAGACGTTTTACCCCTGTTTTAAGTTTTTTATAGGTATCTATGCCATGCTAATTTGGTACTAAAAAAACAGCAAGTATGGCATCATAAAATCGTTTGACGATGCTCATTAGAGTAGGATTTAAATGTTGGATTAACTGCAAGTTTCTCAAAGTGTCGCATTTCTTACCAGGCAGCAGTGAGTCATCAATTTTTAATCGACATCTATGATAAGCGTTATTAATCTGGACAAGCTTGAGTACTACAGTCAGTTCTACTAAAGCAGGATCACCAGAATAAATTAGAGTGTCATATACGCATAAAAGCGTCAATCCCACTCTTATCAAGATTAGATCATAGTTCTGATTATGACACGATTAAAATATATGAATTTAAATTTCCTAACTACCGCCTCACGGTTAATTCGATTAAACTTATACTGTAAGGGATTAAAGCTCATGTCAATCACCTTAATAAGCAATTCAAATTTGGTTAATCCAGTGAAATTGGTGACTGGTAATTACTACCCACCATATAGGTTAATTAAAGTGCCACTATTTTCCGTTTATGGCTCCGAAATAATTGAGGTTTTTTCAACATTGTAAATGACTTGGGTACGATTATAGCTTTATTATTCGTGTTTCCGACTTTTTTTTGTGATTGAAGTGAATCTTTTACGTATTTACTCGTTGCATCATCGAAAACTATAGATGAATAAAGTGGGTAATTTTCTTTTGGCTGTCTTGAAGAAATGTCAGTGGTCTTTGAGACATACAATGCCACTATTGTTTAAATCGAAACAGAACACAATATTCTCCATTTATTTACCTCTAAAACTCATATTCTAGGGTACATGAAGATAATCAGCACAAAACGTTTTTTGGCCTTGGCATTTAAGTTGTTGAGGCCTTATCATTTATATCAACATAAACAACCAAATAATTTATTATCCTAATTATTTATTGCAATTTTGGACAGAGGAAAAATATATTTATGCCTCATAAAAACTCACATTTTACGTACCCTTTTATCATTGGAGATCTAAGATTTTAGATTGTTAATATGTCACCTTTTTTTATTTACAACATAATTATATTTTTATATCTTTTCCTGCATCACACAATAACATTCTAGTTCGCCATATCGTAAACCATAGTTGGACTAATTAGCATTATATGAAACGACTAATAATTCGATTATATTAAAAATCTTGTGCTGAATTAAGTATTAATCATATACAGTTTGGTAATTAACATACCTACTAGCAGATATTTTCTTTGAAATGTTCATTATAGTAAATGGGCTTTAAATGATGTCGGCGTCTATAAATCGTTTAATGTCAATTATGCTGGGAATTGCCATACCAATTAAGATTAGGTTGTAGTGATTCAATACATTGAATAAAACATTCTCCTCTGATATATACAGGACGCATTTAATCTGAAGCGGGTTTAAACGAGGGAGCTGTATATTGATTCAGAATCCTAAATTGTAAAAAGGACACTTTGATTGAGTTTTGCCTTTACGGAAATACTGGTTGGAGTAAGTTATACCTATAATTTAATTTATAACAAAGTCGTAACATCGTTTCTCAAATTATTCTATAACTGCTAAAATTGCCCCAGAGTTTCCTAGTCTTGACCAATGTCTTGCCAAGATAATAGGTAAGTCAAAAATATTATATTAGATTTTTGTAGTTTTTGATTGAAAAGCATAGGTACTCAAATTTTTAACTCTATGAATCCTCGCCTCTTTGGATACAATTGATTCACCCTGTATGTTAGGTTATTAGCCAAAGCTTTTAACGCTATTCCTATCTTAAAGCCCTAGATAATAGAGTCTATTATTCATCGACCCTTAATTATGCTAATTTAAGACTGTAGGCGTAATTAAGTCTATTTTCATATCATATTGTTTGGGTGTGTGTTTGTTTTTGATACCTTAGCGTGAGTCTTAATTGTTTTTATCTTAATGGATTCTATCAATAAAATAAAACTTGTTTTAGAGAATATACCAGAAGCTAAGAACGATACATATTTTGTGCAAATAAGATGAACAGAAGCCATTTGCTTAATGTTATCGGAGATATTGATAATGTAGAGAGTATTGTTAGCAATTTTCGATTATATGGGAACTGTAAAGTTGAAAACATAAAGTTCCATGTAATGTTCCGCAGATTAATAATTTAATTAAGTACCATAATCTATAAAGGGAATTATTTATTACCGCTTCATAAGAAACGTGCAATTACAAAATCCATTTTGCAGATAAACAAACGGAAGGCTGGTAAATCGTGATTTGTCATAGAACCGCAATTTATATAATTGTATCAGTTCATAAATGCCAATTCGTTGCAACAGTTGACATTAATACGATTTACCAATACTGTCATTCAGTCCATTGCAGCACCTGTAATAGATTAAACAGAGATAATAAGTTTCATAATGGATTAACTAGGTACACACCTGCATTATGGGGAAATAGAAACATGTCTCATGTCTCTGGAGTTCGTTAGTCATGTCCTTTAGATTAGTCATTATAATAAACATCCAGTTCTCCGGTTTCTTGCAGATGTCTTCTTCATACGATGGGTATTTTGACGGACTTAGCTTTGAAGCTTCTTCATTAGATATATCATAACTTAATTGGGATACTTTTGTTTATTATACAATATTTAACTATTCCAGCATTTAAAAAATCTAAACGAAATAAAGATTAACGATAGAAATTATTCTAAGATCACCATGCAAATACAGATAAGGGTTTAACAAAAATATCATACATAAATTCTGCTTATCTAGAAATGAAAGAAAGTACTGTTTCAGATGGTTGTTAACCCGCACAAGTTGTAAGAGTCAATTGCAGAAACCAGTTCTGTGATGCTCGCAAGCGATGGATTACTAACCTGTCACTGGTACAGCATCTAGATGCAAGTACTTATTGCTACACACAGTCTGAATGATGCTGCCGCACTTGCGATAGATACTGCATGTAATTTAGTTCAACTTGTTAAAGGAACTGGATGGAAAGATGTTAGTAAAGAAACTATTACTAATACAAAAGTCAGTGAAGATATAATAAAGCTAGCGGCAATCACAACAGAAACTATTGAAGTAATAAAAACATGTTCCGCTACAGAAGCCATTACAAAACCCAAACAAAATCAGGTTAATTTACAGGTTGGAGTACATTCATTTTCGTAACGTAAACCTAATAGAAAGGTACAGGGTCTACGGACGTCCATAGTTTGTAACGAAATTACCTTTATTGCGGGTTGAGACAAAGCGGAATGCTGGGACGTCGGGCGGCTCCTATAAATCACTGGTCGACGCAACTGATTCAGATTACCGGTGCAGTAAACTGTGAGGTGAGATGCAAGGGTTGACTGCGACATGTGATATTATGTTGGCATTACAGTGTAATTTAAGAATATGTTAGAAAGTCCTGAGGTTGGTCCCAAGTATTGCATTTGATGCTTATCTACGATATAAACTCATAGGAAGATTCATTTTATAATACTATAGACACAAAGAATCATTTTAAAAAAATCTGCAGTTACATGTTTCAAACCATCCAGATAGTCAACTAAAGTGTTCAATTAAAACTAAAAACTATTTTCTATATAGTCCACCGTTGCATCAAAACAATTTATCTCACATTATCGCATGTACTACGTCTAGGCCTAAACATCTGTACAGTGAGATTGATTATACTGTATTACTAAAAAGTATAAAACGAGAAGCAGGCTAGACCGGCGCGCGTTGCCTCAGGCGCTCTGCGATAGAAAATTATTAAGAAAATTAAATGATCTACCGTGTGCCGGTTCACAGATATGCCAATTATTGATACCATCTAAAGGCAAGCCCTGAAAAATGTGTAAGTCGTTTCTCTGCATGTTGTAATTTACTTACGCTTTATCTGTAAACCGTCTTGGTTCTAAAACTAATAGTAATTGATTTTATGTTTCTAGCAACAACGTTGTGAGAAATGAGTTCGTTCGGTACGAATATTTTAATGAGGTGAAAAATATACAGCCTTGTTTTATGTCTGTTCTGAATATCGGATAACATGATTTTAAAAGATTCCATTTGGCATGTGTGTTTCGAAAATTAAACTATAATGGATAGACAAGTTTATGGTTGTAATGGAAAGTCAGTCATTATATTATGGGAACGGGGTGATTGATCGCCTAATAGCCACTTATGATCGTTCCCCTATGACTTCATAATAGATTACGCACATTTGCAGATTCTTTTGTAAAGCCATCAATCTCAATTTTGAAAATTATTGGTATTTGTTGCAATGTAACATGACTGACATAGAGTGCCATTATTTGAAATTGTTCATGGGGGTTACTCGAGTGGAAATCAGAAGTGATATTTATGTATGTCTTGGATACTTGTATCAGATACAAAATGATTGAAATCTGTTGTTTCTACGGTGTCGTTTGATGAGTTCATTGAACGTCATTGTCTTCGCCAGATAAAGCGCATCAACATGATTGTGCTCTCTTCAATCGTGTTGATGCATTTTATAGCTATAAACAAAGATGTTTTCGACTATAAGGCTGCGTTTCCACCAGAGATGTGCGATGGAAATGTGTCGTGGGAGGATGTCTAGATGTGCAGTGAAAATGTGTGGGGGTTTCCACCAAAGCTGTGCGATGAAAATGTGCCTACGAGGATGTGTATCGGAGCTGTGAAAATGCGCATTAATGTGTGGTGCGAGGTTGGATGGACTGGCTGGTACAGTATGCGCAACCTCGCAACACACATTCCTCGAAACACATCCCTCGCACACATCCCTCGTACACGTCCCTCGCACACATACCTCGCTTGTTTTGTATGCGCAAAAATCTAGCTCCGCTGAGCCGTTTCCACCAGAGATGTGCTGACCGAGGCGAGGTAAATGAAACGATTCTCTTGGTTCTTTACAAACACATCTCTCGCTACGCATCCTCGCACATCTCTGGTGGAATCACAGCCTAATGCTTGCACTGAAGAAAATACTTTTAAATCAGTTGATTCTACATCATTATTGCCAACTGTATGACATTCTCTGTATCGTCAAATACAGGCATAATATCGTGTTTATCATTATTGTTTTACTCACCAACTCTTGGTCATTAATTTACATTCCATTTTTTATTTGAGTGCTATATTTCCATGACCCACGACAATGTTATTTACCTACACATTGTGTACACAGGATGCATGCAAGCTATCAGATGCCCCGTCACGTACACAATAAAACTCACAACTTCACCACGAACGTTAGTTTGTCACAAAAACTCCGCCGCCGGGGCTTGCAAGTGAATTAGACTATTAAAGCTGTAGTAAGCCGACATGAGATTGGTTCAAATGTTGGTGATTGAGTTGGTTATGGGATGGAACACAAGCTCACGAAATTTCTTTTTATTCGGACTTGAAATAAAATGTTGTGGTTGATCCTGTGCTTGTGCGAAAACAAACAAGTTGAAGTCTAACTAATAGAATATTTTTATCATTGAAACACATGAGGCAGCTGAAACTCTGAAGGGAAATATTGAAATTTAATTTATTATATCTATCAATTCTAGGCTTTATCTCATACAAGACATTTATGAGTGTCGATAGATAATAATAAATGTGCGACGAATATATTTTTTCTAAATATGCAAAACCTAGGCTTTATTCCACAATGCCCATCTAAAAATTATGGTCAAATGTTGGCCCCAACATTGGTCTACAATGCATCCATTGAGTCACGCGCAGTACGCACGATCAACGCACGCGCAGCGCAAGCTAAGTAGAGTTTAGTAAATTGTGCGCTGATTGCTACGTGATATGGAGTTATTATTTTATTTTTTACTGCAAAGTAATGTGGTTTAACATGAAGCTACTGCTGTACCTACATAGCCAAGCAAAAAGAGGTTTTGAGTGTTATGATAAGATAAAAAGTTGTGTGACGGCCTGACGACGTCTGTGGTTTCATGATCCTTCTAGGAACTTTATTGTTGGTCAGCTATTCATGGAAAATTTTAATTCAAGGGTATGGATGCTTAAAGGTTTATTAACTACAGGTTGAAACTTCTTTTTGTAACAAACATTGTATGCAAACTCAATTTCAAGATTTGATCTTATGCTCGCTGCTTAAGGTCATTTGCCCACAAAATCCCAGAGCCAAACAAAATCGGATATCACCATAAAAGCTCACAGTTACGACATAGTCTACGTGTTAAATTATACATGAGTTGAGTCGCCGAAAAGCGACCACGCCTTTACGGACAGCGGCGTGCCCCTCCCACTGCCGCCCCTTACTAATTATTATAACCGGTTTTGTTTATCGTAATTAACCGGTAACGCCACCTGTTGTACTCATTCAACAACATACGAACTATTAGTAATTTCAACTTTGGAAGCAACAGTTCAGCTATCGGATATCAAAGTTGAATGCTAATTTCAGTTAGAAATTCGAGTAGCAAAGGTATTCATTTAAACTTAGTAACCGGTGGCTTTTAAGTAGTTTCTTCAATAGATTCGTTGATATTTTTATTGGTTGCGATTTCTATTGTAACAATAGGTTAGCATTCATTTAATTGACTAAATCTGTTGCTACGAGTATGATGTCCTTGTCTTTTATAATTTATGATTTTTTAGAATTTTATCGTCTTATATGACATTATATTCTGCTATAAATCTAAAATATTCGACATTCATTTAAATGAGAACACCTAAACTGCGATGATGATCAGACTCTAAAATTAAAAACATACTCAATATATTCCGCTTTATAATTCCTTGCAAGATTTTAAGTCTTGTAAGTAAAAGTCAACTAAAACAAGTTGGTATCCTGATCGCAAGCGATGGGCAAGCGATTTGTCTCGTCCCAGCGCGATATTTAAACCTAACATGGCTTTGCTCTGCGTGGTTTCAAGTTCAAGCCAACACTATACATGGTCAACACTTGGAAATGTGTTCATTTAGCCCTAGTTATATTTTCTTGTATACTCCGTTCATCGTCATCTCACTAATACAAAGAGTATTTATGTGTGACTGCCTACTGATTCATTTGTTTCATAATCATGACTGTAACAGCGAGTTTTACATACTATTGGTTCATCTTGATCATATTCTCTTATCGTAATGGCTGGAGAAGTACTTGCAACAACAACAACAATACAACAATCAAGTATGACATGGTCTTTGGTGTTTTTTTTCAAAAGTATTATTCTATAGCTTCATGGGAGATACCATTACTCCTAAAATTTTGAAGAACTACAGTACTTTCCACCTTTGTAAACTATTTCGAAGAATTAAGTCATTAAGTGAGTGTAAATTAACGTAATGTTACGATATCAAAGCCCTATTTGGTCTATTGAATATGTTTCGTAGAACTTCACCCTGTTTACGAAATCGTCTCTCTTCACTTACTGCTTAATATCAATTTAGTTTCAAGTATTTACCGACACGTGGTTGCCGCCGATAATTATTAATGAGAAATCATTATTATATTTCCGATTAATAAACTGAAATACATGTTAGATAATTTCAGTGATTGCTATCATTTCACACATAGTTGCGTGATGACGTCACGTCAGCGTGAATCCTATTGCAGCGTGATCGTTTCATTCAAGCTTCGATTTGGTGGCACCAACCTTATCAACCGGTGCAGAATTTTTTGTAGAAAAATATTTGTTCGTTTTGTAAAAAAAAATTCATACCTAATTGTAGATACCATACCTTTCAGTGAAATTTCGTTAAATATTAAAAAGAAAATCTTCCAACAAGTAAACCTTCGAAAATCGACGTAGCACAGGAATTTCGTCGAAGTAAGTACACGACGATAATTAACGACGTGAAGCTTCCTTCGTATTTGATCTAGCAACAGTATGTAATTTATAAATGGTTATAAACAGCTATTTCGAGATAATTCCCGGCTTCCGCGAATTATTGATTGATTGGCAACGGGAACCAGTGTTTTGCCGTGGGTTGCCTCATTTCAGAAAGTTACCATTAAATTGAGGTCGCATTAATTTGTGTGTGGACTTAAGAGCTCCGACCTTAAAAGAAAAAATAGAACCTTTTATGATCCCGATATTTCATGCAACATAGATATTTGAATTTGGAATAGTGTTAGTTTTTCCTAAAGCTCACCACACAGATCGCCAGACAAAGAGTTAAAAAAATCTTGTTTTGTCGGCCCAAATACAATTACTTTCCTTTGGAACATCTACATGGGTTTGACATTTTCCATTCGTCGGTATTTAAAGAAGCACTAGAATTTCTGTAGCTATTGACGATTCGTTTACATAAATATACTATCGCACAGTCCCCAAACCCAATTCTGAACCTTGAATGGTTTTTAAACAGTTATAAAATACTTAATTCTAAACCTAGATCCAAACAACCAATAAAACAACTCTGAAGCCATTGAAAGCAACCTAATCTTAGTAATAATCACTATATCTATTCAAGATTCCAGTATTCACCGGCAGTTACCAGTTACATTGAGTGTTGGGTAAATCGAACATGGCAGCTTGCAACCCCAATGATAGGCGTAAACGGGCTGCATTCAATATCGGTAAGTGTTTATTCATAAGTACCGCAGATATCGGTACCTATCTAGAAGAGTAATGGCTATGTGACTACAGGTTCTTCTGATATAATCGCTAACCCTCGTCGAGTGACGGGGTAATAGTGTGGAAGCTATGTATTTTGTGTTTTATAGAATAGTGGAGGTAGTTTGGTCACGTATTTTTAGGTTTAGAAGTGACTAAGATGTAGTTTATAAATTCTATACTATTAAATGAGAAATTTTTGTATATAAATATAGGTAATAGGTAAAACGGGCTGGTATCCGCAACTCCACGTCAAAGCGCGTATTTTGCGTACGGGTGGGAAATCGCTTATTCGATCGTATATAAATATATAATATAAATATATTATATATAAATATATAATATAAATATATATTTGTAATCACGATCTCGAAAACGGCGTAAACGATTTCGATGTAAGTTGCTTTAGGGGGCGAAAAATCTCTCTAGCTAGGTCTCAATATCTAGGAAAATTCGTTTTCTCTATTTTCACCCAAGCAAAGGTTGGTCGCCCAAAGTTTAGAACAAGATGGCTAACTTAGAATAACGACATGGCAGCATGGAATTAGTATGTACTATCCTTTACTATTAACTGAGCATTCTCTATTTCCACCAGAGCTCGGTCGCCCACTTATAAACTTATAATCTTCTGTGTCGAAGGTACAGAAAAGGGCAGCAATGAAGGAGAGAGGTATGATAATAGTATGAGGTATGGTATGTCTTTATTTTATTCTACCTACTACTATTTTCTAAGCTGCTATTTTTTACAGCAGGTGCATGAGCACCGTTTTGTCGATGGAAGAGTAGACAAAAATGACGTTTACTGTAAACAGTACGACGGCAGCAAATTAGAAAGAGTCAACTGCACTTTTAACGAAATTCACTCTTTTACATAATTTGACTCAGAATTCTTTGTTTTGTCATAGGATTTATCGGTTGTCAGTGTGATTTTGACAGTAAGGATAGAAAACTTTCTTCCGAAATAGTCTACCTCCAAAAAGACCTAGACAAAGATCGTTAGAAATGAAAGACAAAATGACAGATTGTAGAAGGATTTCTACGGTGCGGTGTCAAAAAGGAAGAAACGAACTGTCACTTTGTATAGAAAAAGCTATGTCTATTCTTCGTAGAGATAGAAAGCGCCATGCTACGCCTGCTGCTGATACATACCTACCTACCTGATACGTACCTACGAATTATCCTGAAATAGTTAAATAAACAAGTCTATAAACAGGTCTTTTCCTAACACTAGACTAGACGTCCTTGGTACATGTTGATAATATTTCAACTAAGAACACACATTGAACAAACACTCGTAGACTTCGTTACGTTTGTTTGGATTATGTGAAGTAGGTTAAGTATTGCCGCATAACTTAAACATCATGAGGGTTTATAGACTTGTATAAGTGGTCATGTCGATTCACATGTCGTTAGTCTAACCATTTCAAAACCTATAAAAGACCTGGTTTTACTTGAAACAAATGTACTTAGGGTTGTAAGCAGTGCCAATCAGCACAATAAAATAAAGTACTTGTTGGACAATATTTTTTGCTACAAAAAGGATAACAGGCTTCGAATTGTAGTATCAGGATGTTGTTAAAACCTTTTAGCACCCATTTAAAATTCTTGTTTTTTTTTGCTACTGCACAGTGGTTCAACTCTTGCGCACAACCATGATACCTGGCCATTACCACCTCAAATAAACTAATTTACACTTCAATTAATTTAATGAACTCCACGTCAACGTCTTCTACAATTACAGTAATTATATCGAAGACAAATATTTACCTTGTATTTACAACTGATGTTTAGTCGATCGCCCACGCGTTGACAGCCGCCCATTACTGCGCCGGCGCACCGGAGGGCTAAAGCCCCTTCACATTAGCTAGCTTGTTCGTATCAAACTGTCAGAAGTTCTGGATGCTGTGCTAAAACGAGCCTATATGGATAATTTTAAGAAGCCAAGTTACCGAATTTTTATTTTTGGCACCTACATAATGAATTTGAGATATTTTCATATTTTTTTCATAATCGTACCATAAGAAATATGTATTTAAAATGGCAATAATAAATAGGTATTTCTCGTATAACGATTAGCCCGTAATTGAAAAAACCATTTCAAAATCCTGAAATGATATTTAAAACATTAAACATACAATACTCATACATACTATAATTTCAACCTTCTGAAAATATTTATTTATCTGACAATGAGAATTTGGTGTGATTTAAGTGACAAATAAAAATAAATCAAGTTGTTACATAAATACGGGTAAAGATAAATTACCTTGAACTTAGCCTCCATTACATAAAAAGTGTTCAACTTTTCACTAAAGATGACAAAGTGTTGTTAGTCCAATAATTTATGTCTGACTAAAAACGACTTGTAAAAAATGTTACTACAACAATAGTTTGTTGGCACACAGCTATACAAATTGAGCACTTGTTCCCAATGTTATATTTAATTAAATTTTGTTCGTTTATTTCGACAGAATCTTCATCATGTTCCAATTCACTGGTATTTCCCCAGGGTTAGGATGAACTATTGAGATATAATAAAACAGAACACTGTGCCTATTTATAAAAATGTAGTTTTTAGGGTTTAGTACCCAACATGCCATCGGAACCCTATTACTAAGGCTCGGCTTTCCATCCGTCTGTCACAGGACTGTATCTTCTGAACCATAGGTAGATATTTGAAATTTTCACAAAGTCGCTAACAACAAATAATAAATATGAGTGTTCAATATTGTACGGTGGTTCGGAACACTTCATGTGCGAGTCTGACTCGAACTTAGGCATTTTTTTTGCATAAAAAGGCCATGATTGTTTTGTTTATACGTACGAACGCGATCCGCAAGTTAAAGATTCATGGAAACCATAAAATAAATGTCGTTTCAAACGTTTGAATATAAATTGTTCATCTACTCTGTTTTATCCGCGTCAACCTTCTTCAAAATAGAGTCATAAAAACAGTTTGTAATGCAATAAATTACCTACCTACCATTAAACCTTTTTGTATTCAGTATTGATTGGACTGTATAAGGGATCTACTGGATTCCTTGTGTGGTCTTTGAACTAAAAAACCAAAGACATTATAAACTCTATCCCAAAAACAGGGTAGAGTCGATTTGACGCGGCGCTAGTGTCATTGCATAATATTACATTAAATAAAATGTACTTAGTTCCACAATTTTCCGCCGGCCTTCTTTCGTGACGTGCACTCTACCTACATGTACTTATATCACTGGTTGGTCTCTCTGATTTAGACTAATGATGAGTATTTAAAGATTCTATTAACCACTGAAAAGAAATGTGGCTAAGAAATCTAGCTCCATACATTTATTATTACTGAGTTAATAAGAACTAAGGTTCTTAATAATTGATTGCAATCTAGCCTAATAGACTTTAACTCTGATTTATTATTTTACGTGATAGATTTTGTTATAACTAAGTATGCATAATCAGCCTATAATGTTTCCACTGCTGGAACACACAGGCCTCCTCTCTGTGAGAGAGATTGGGCTGTAATCCACCACGCTTGTCTGGGTTCGAACCTACGACCTACAACTCGTAAGTCGCCGTTACCACTGGGCCACCACTGCTCTCTTAATCTCAGTATAGTGTTGCACTTATACTCCATACAAAGCTTAACTTTTCAAACATCCAATAATCCATACAAACCATCGTACGAAACGTGGTGTGTGAAACGGCTTCCTTTTGATAAATGCACTCTCGCGAGCTCAGATAAGCAGACGTGCAGCTCTTGATATGTCCGTCTGACAGTCGCTAAGACTACTGGTAATTGCTTCACGAGAGCTTGCCATCAATTAACATTCAATTCTTAAGAATTTATTCGACCTTTCGCTAATATTGCCAATCCTTAATTGCCGCCTTTGATTGAGAGGAGGGCTGACATTTTGAAGAGAATAATTTACAAAACCTTTAGACGGAACTGTTGATGACATTCAAAAATGTATCGCTAATTAGGATAATTAAGACTTAGAGTTAAAAGGACGAGTAGATCTAAAATTAGAATTAGTAGGTAGATGCACTTTCTTCCTACTTTTCAGCTGTCTATATCTAATACTAGAGTTACATTGCCCATAGATTTTTTCTTATCCTCGTCAATGTTCTGCTTACTAATTTCTTGAAGCATGAACTTAAATGAGTCTACTTGCATTGCAATATCTATACACAAAAGCACTTCCACATAAATAAGATGTCCACCTATCGGACTGATTATTGATGCTATTTATGAAGAAATAATTGGAATTATAAAAACGTCTTTACGCTAATTTGGTTGGATTGTTAACATAACCTGTACACTTTTGGATCGAGTACATAGGTAGGTTTAATATGGAACAGCTGATTATTGGAACGAAGTTCTTTTTCGCGGTTTGTAAACTGGAAGAAAATGTAATGCTAAAAGTGTTAATACTTGCGACTGTCTACTGCTTTGCAGTATGGAGATAACTATTTTCCTTTCAAAACATAAAACTCCATAGGTAGACATTAAATACAACGGCTGCTAGTATTTAGATTCAAACCGCAACTTTAGATAAGCAGCCACGCTTCGGGCTCTTGAAATGTCCATCTGACAGTCATTAAGACCAGTTTAGACTAGTGGTAATCGCATAACGTGAGTTTCCGTCCTATCTGAACTGGACTTTAGCAAATGGACGTATTAAAATTTTAATGCTCCATGTGCGTTTGCATTGATAATATGTAATTAATGTAATTAAGGGCTAATGTGTCCTGTGGTAATATCCTAGAACCGTTATTAAGAAAATGAAATGTGGTCTTACTAAGCTGTCATTAATGAAGCTTATACAGCGTGCA
Source organism: Lithophane semibrunnea (assembly GCA_947363905.1). NCBI lineage: Eukaryota > Metazoa > Arthropoda > Insecta > Lepidoptera > Noctuidae > Lithophane > Lithophane semibrunnea. The sequence continues at coordinate 10,285,404 of OX376198.1, forward strand.
ACAGAAATGTGTCAACAACTTCCTTCGTGGGATCAACATCGTAATCGCGAACAAAATATCAGCTGTCCTTTACATTTGAATCGAGTACCTATGTTTTATTTTGTGGAACTTTGAGCATTAAAAATACAGATTATTTATAAAATATCATAGAAATAACCGTCAAGTCGCGGCGGGGCTAGCCTGGCCCCCTTGACGGTTCGGGTAATTTTTGGTAGGGGGCTACCGTAGTCTCCTCGACGGTGCAGAGGGCAGAGGGGACAGCTGATTATTTTTTCACGATGTTGGCGCCGTGGATTATCTTGCAGACTAGGTATCCTTTTCCTCATGTTGATTTGCGAAAACGAGAACGCGATTTACTTACTACGATACTTAGTCACTTTGTTTTTTCCACATCCATCTTGTTTATATGTACATCATGTAATACTGTCTGGCCACTTTACCATTTGTCTCTTCTACCACCATATCAGATTTGTTATGATCAATCTTGCTAGGAAAAGAAGCGTAGTGAGTCTGAAGTAGGTTTCTTTCATAAAGTGGATTATTTACTTACATCGATTTATTTTTTATGTCTTGAGCTTTTTATGTTAAATCGGTTTCCAAGCTGTTGTTGCTTACCTACTCGTTATCTAACAAAAGATTTCATTTTAAGGCGGGCCCGAAGTAGAAATTCAATTACATTATTCCAGTGACCAATTGGAATGCCTGTTATCGCTAAGAATGGAGCGATAAAAAATAATTGAATTACTTTCTCTTGCTGCATTCTGTTAATCTGGTGTAGTAGTCCGAGAGCTAGAAAACACTAAACAATATTCATCACACTGAAGTGTTACAGATACAATTTAAATAAAATAGTAAAACATCCAGCTTTTAAATAACAGCCTTCGGTATCAGACAACATTTCAGTTACATAAAAGATAGTTGTACTGTAGGTCGTTAACAAGAAAGTCTGTCCCACACATTCGCTTTGCATCGGCAGTTTAGATAGGATCAACTTAAAATATCCCGATTGCTATATCTCTGACTATAAGTTAGGTTATCTATCGACGTGGAATAAGGATTTGTAATCGCAGGATAATCCAGATCATGGAGCATAACATGTTGTGTTATTGGGGATCGGGACTGAGCTGATATCTCGCAATTTTCCTTATAACTTAAGAGATTTTTGTACTTTTATTTTATAGTAGAATTATTTATAGGTATGTGATCTTTTTTTGATATGTATTAGAGTATCTATCTAGTAAGATGAATTGTAGTTCTACAATTGAAAATTAAGCACCAACTTTTTAATGTGCGCCTTTATTAGTTGGTCATTGAAACTGGAATGAGAATTCCATAGATGGGAATAGTAAATCATAACCATTTGAGTCACAAAATTAATACCAATCAGTATGAATTAAAACGAACCGAAAAAATGTCTACATTTAAGGGACTATCGTTTCCAAAGGCACATAAGGAATAAGTTATGTGCTCAAGTTCTGTAATAAATCTTAAAAGAATGCTTTGCCCGCTCCCAAAAGGATACTCTTGGAAGCGTTCACCTTCTATTTTCCTCGTTATTTATGAGCCTATGCTTTATACTAGAACCGCGGGCCAAGAATAAAATGGGTAACTAAAATAAATGGCCCTACGTTACCATAATCATAGATTTCCAAAGCAAACTGAATAAGTTCTTTCTTAATGAAAACGAATGAGAAAAACTAGAAGCCGATACCAAAAGGGCGACTATCTAAACTGCCTTTTTATAAAAAACCGACACCATGATTCGACTTTAACGATGTGAAAACAAAAAGCCTATATCTAATCTTACGATGTGAATTATGGGGATCCATGGATGCAGTCGTCTATTATAGTTCAAAATGCCGACTCTGTCTTCCACTTACATGTAATTTACATTAAGATGCCCCTCACATTTGCATGCCGGAATAACCTTTTCATAATCGTCACGTCGGTGGCTCCCAACTTAGCGATTAGCTTAATGGATTTCTCAATTTAATGAAACTCAAACTTTGTAATTGGCTTTTTAAAAGATAGGACGGAATTTACGATTACTTACTTATTTCGGTTTTTTTCTTTTTTCTGTGCGTCGCCCGCCGACGGACTTTTTTTGGAGCGATGCGTTTTAAAAACAGAATTCATTGTTGTGTCCCGTTATTCGAAAAAAAATAATTGTTAAAGTATTTAAGCTGGCACGGACAGGACGACAATAGTTGGAATAGGGGTACCTTGGTTGTGTGAGGCACAAATCTTTTTGTTTGATCAGGCGTTTGTTGAAAACAAATTCGTTGACGTTAATCCTCAGACAATAGTACCGTTTTATCCGAGGAAGGCTAGACGGCCCCAACGGTATCCTTTAACCGAAGTTAAATCTCAATGTTTGTTTAAAGGATTCTTTGAAATGATTGACGTTTATTCAAGCGACAAATCCCCGCTAAACCCACAAAGTATTAAAAATTAATATTGATACGGAATTGTTATATTGTATTTCTGACATTTATTGCTAACGTTCAAGCGCAATATAAATAAATGTTAAAACCTTTTGTTACGAAAGCAAACTATTTTTATGTCTATTCAAAACCATTGGTTGGTATTTTGTTTACATAGAGAGTCCTATATAAAAAAAACAACAAATTTTTCCACGTATGAAAAAGTTCTGTCTACTAAATGTCGAAAAACCTAAAAACTGCACGGTGTACTAAAACTACTCGTTGGCATTTACCAAAAAACGTGCTAATGGTAAACTCTTCGATGCCTTTAAAGTATCATCGTATAAAAAAGGTAATTGCCCAACACTCGTTTATAAATCGTCAAGAAAGTACGAGAATGTAATGAAAAAGTTTGGTAATCTCGCTCAAGGTGTCAGAACCGTTCGTTAGCCGTCATTCTTTCCGTCCACTCTAAATTATACAAATTACCAAAGTATTTAGTTTTTATACAGCCGTCGTTCCGGGAGCACTGGAAAGATTCTTTGTGCAGTATTTTGAAACAAAAGACGATGAGAACAATAGCACATCTATTTTTTTTCCGTCAATGGAAACACTGTCGATATTATTAAAACACGGCTGTAATTTGGCAGACATATTTATTTATACACGTTAAAGATCAGCGTCGTCATTTATAGCAATTCATTTATTTACAAAATCGAGTGAAGGTACTAATAAATCACAAAAAATAAATAAATTTAATTAAGCTCCTAACTTACGTCCTACTCGGATTTTGGTTGTCACAGAACCAAAATTTGTTTCAAATTATATATAATTTTGGTCTCTTTTACAGTTTTGCACTACGAAACGAAACTTAAGTTATTAAGTACAAGTGTTTAAAGGCTAACATCAACTTTAAACAAATAATTATGACACTACACTGTGATATACGTAATATTACGTGTATGGCTAAGAGATTTTGAGAGACACATATATCAGGGGAATGGGCATATCGCATTGGAACAAAAACTTATAATTTGTGGAAAAAACCTTAATCGATACATCCACCCGTAACTTCTACAAATATCTGTCATAGGCCAAGAAAAATATAATTTCTCTGTTATGTTTTTACAATAAATGTTTCCATTATTTACAAATACATACATATATGTTTATTGCTGAAGAAGACGTCGTAAAGTTCACTAGAATGAGTAAGAACCTCATCAAAACTATTATCGTAAAATATATCTAATAACTATGTTTTAACTAAACAATAATAAGGACTAGTTGTAAAAATAGTTCTAGATATTTATACCGATTAGTCTAATAAACTTGATTCCGTATAACAGTCGACTACAATAACATGAAACATACTGAAATCTCATTTTATATTCCATTTGAAAGATAACATTTTTGTTGATCTCGTTCCAAAAACTCAAGGGAATCTAAAATGAAACTTCATATTTCGTACTCTTGTAGTAGATCCCGATATTTTCCTTAGAAATACAAAACGAATTGAAATTGAACATCGAAATCCGGTACACGCATTACAGTTATTTATTTACAAGCAGTATATAAATCAAGTCATATTTTAGAAAATTATCATTTAGGTACTATTTTTCTTCTTAACATATGTACATAACTAATTTTTCTGGTGTTAACCTTACTGTGTTTCATAAATACATTTATAAGTAGTAACTTTTTAATTTACAATCGCCTAGCTCTACGTACAAACAAAATTACACGAGTAATTTTTATTACAGCAGCATTTACATACAGTGTTCCAAAGTCCATTACAATTTACAACGTAACAAGTTACACGACATTCCACAATAAATGCAATTTAACTTTCACTTATTATCTCTCTTTAAGAGTTTTAGAGTATCACAAACAGCACTTCTTTCCACCTGAACTACTTGTATTTTAGGGAGTTCGTCCAAATGCTTAGGAACTGAAGACGCGGTCTTCCACCGACAGCATATCGAAGCTGTGACGTCACACGACCACGTCACGCGGCACTGAATCGTTGGTCGGTGTCTCCGGCACCAGCACCGGCTGGAAACAGTGCGCGGCTGGAGCGAAGTCCTCAACAAGCTTTCGCTTTAAAACAGACGACGAACCGATATAAACGTTGGTTCCTGGGAAGGTTCCTCGTCGTCTCCGCCTCCATAAGACCGCGGCTAGTACAGCCAATCCAAACGCAATCATAGCTGACAAACAGCCTAGGACTAGTTCAGAGTCAGGTGATCGCTCTGGTACACGTTCCCCTCTCATAGAGCTGACCAGAACGGACATTAGGCGGTCTCCTTCACTCACTTGAACATCCTGAACGCTTTCGGTTGAAACGCGTTGAGCTCTGCTGGTGTCGATAGTCATGGTCTCTGACCTTTCATTGTCAACACCCGGTGTGCGAGATACAAGCTCCACTTGAATGTGGTAGATCGTGTCCGGCCATAATGATAGAGTAACTCTGGTGGAGTCCGTAAACAAATTTCCTTTTAGGCCTCCGCCGTCAACTTCCCAAGTGACTAAATAGACTCCGCGTGCTATTCTAGGTTCCCATGCAATTTCACCAATAACTAGGACTTTTTGATGAATGAGGGATATCTCTTTGAGTGTCCACTTGTGTTCATCGTGGTTGGAAGTGTTAGTATCGTGAGCCACCCAAGTTTCGTCAGGACTGTAGATGGTGACGAGTCCTAGTGGGTCGACAACAAGTACTCGAAGAAGGGCGCCTTCATTGTTTGAAGGTACTCTTGTTGCTAGGGCTTGAGTTTGTATGATTTGCCGCCAGGGGCCTTCTGCGGCACGTCGCATGACGACGTATACGAGGGGCACGGGGCGGGACGCAGCGCGGGGGGCCGGAGGGGGCCAGCGTGCAAGCGCTCCACTCACACGCATCACCCCTTCGCCCTTCGTGTGTATGACAGGCTGGGTTTGAGAGGCGCGCGCCGCTTCCGAATGGAATTCACATGCGATCTTGCATCCAGGGAACTGTAACGAAAGATATAGTTAGATATACAACTCGTTAAAACAAAATTAAGAAAATGTATGAAGATTTCAACTTACACAAATATCTTTCTCGTCGCAGATGGCTCCCCAAACCTGGTAGTTGGACTGCAGAAGTTCACAATTTTCCCAACACTGCAACAACAAACGCATGTTGTACAAAACCATCACATCATAAATTCGTCACAATTAAACTAGTCTTTTGAACTCCTTTGATTTATTATCGTGTCGGTCATTACGACGAATGAGGAGTGTGTACTGACACAGACAAATTTAAAAGTTAATGCTCATCCCAGAGACAGACAGAGTGTGTTCAAATGGAATCTTTTTTGTCAAATTAGTGTGCGTTATCGGGTGGTCGTCGACTTGAGTGTGGATACAGTCGTTTGTCATTACTTTTGGAATTGGGTCGAGCTCGTTACTGACATAGAAACACGGACACTTTAATGTGAATAGGGCATAATTATGGTCAGATAGCTTCGCCAAAACGTGTTATTATGAACAGGTAAGCAAATTATTGGAAATTATATTTGGAGCAAAAACTGTTTCGTTTGTGGATTGTAATCAAAATTATAGGTAATAGTTACAAATACATCAGAATATAAAAATGTATCAATTCTTAACTAGCACTTTAGTTGTTTCATAATCTTCAAAAGCCGTGACTGTTAGGTACATGTCTTATTTTTGAGACAAAACTTTTAAAATCCTTAAATTATTTTTCGCTAATACAAGCAATACATTAATTTTATTAATCCCCAGGATATGGCGTTGTGCCATATCCAGCCAAGTTTGACTACTCCGTCGTCGCTTCGAATGCAGCATTTGTCATTGGAAACGCTCATTAGTTGAAGTTGACGTTAACTTGACGCCGCTCTCGCCTCGGTAAGCTTTAATAATTATAAGAACGGGCGAACCACGATTATTAATTACTGGTATTGACAAAAGGTACCGTCGGAATCCACGTTCCGAGTGAGAATTTATTGGTTTTAGCACTAACCTCACAGATGTTTTGTAGCAAAAAGTCATTCGTTTTATTTTCAGTCTTTTAGTGACACGAAAAATGGCGCTGAGCTTCGTCAGGATACTGACGTTATAAAAACTGATTGAAAAACAAAAGAAGAACTATCTACTAAAATTGAAATGGGTTTCAAAAATGGTTCCTAGTTAACTTTTACAGCTTTTGTCATAAAGAGAGTCGCTTGAAGTGAGTTCATAAGGAAGCTTGTACTGTTTCGTCTATCGTGGTACTGTTTACCTTTATGTTTACTGAAAAATAGTACCTATCTTCAGGCATAAAATGATCGGGAAGGATCAGGAATGTTTAGAAATTCTACAATCATAATTAATTTAATAGTATGCTAAAGGAGAGAACTCGTAATTAAATGTAATGGCAAAACCAATTAGAAAAGCTTTATGAGTTTCCTGAATACTAGCCCCTAATTGTTGGGAACTGCAGATTTTAATGTTCACAATTAGTATTTTTGCGACGCTAGTAAAATATTACTGCCTTCAGGCAGCTGAGCCTTGAAAATTGTTTGTTCACTAATTGAAAAGCAGTTTTTTCAGTAATGGCTTTGTATACTCGCAGGAATACCTAATTGATTAATTTATCATTAATATAATTGAAGTGGTTTCCTATTTATTGTCACTTTTTTATAGGTTAATATCTGTTATAATCTGTGGTAACTATCTTTTGTTAAATAAACATTGTCATTAATTTTTTTAATTTAGTCAGAACTTTCATTATTGAAAATTATTTTATTCTAACCTCGCATAGGTTGTTGCGCCGACCTCAAGTAGTTGTCCCATCTTACCTACTTGGGGTCGCCCTTGCAGTGCCCTTGGGCAGAAAGAAAAATAATAATGTTTATAGAAAAAGTAATCATATTAAATAATATTATAAATGCGAATTGAGTGAGTTTCTTTGTTATGGTTTCACACTAAAACTACTAAGCGGGAAGGTAAACTGTATTAGTTATTGCAATTGCTAGAAATATAATAGTTCATGATTGAATATGCTCTAATACTACTACTACTACTGCTGTTTGAAATAGTACTAATAATACCTGCAAGTTACAGGCTATTGAAGGAGTTTCTTGGTAAAATTCTCGAAGATTATTAGGTTTAATGTGTCTGGCTGTAGTTTTAAACCATCTAAGCACATTTCCTTTGAACACTCACCATAAAACAGTCGGGGCCTTGCAAACACGAAGACTCCCCGCCTGGCCGCGGCGTTGCAAACTGTGAACAAACGTCAAAAATCAATCAAAACCACCTTCATTAAAATATATGCTAAATTAACAAAAAATATAGCTATTTTCAAACGATTATAGACTTTTTATTACTCAATAATATAATTTTATTGCTTTTGTTTAATAATTATGTAGAGTAGGCTGTTAAAATTCATCGTTTCTTTTTTTTAAGAATATCATATATCCCGGCCATTTTATAGTACCAGCTACACCCAAAGAAACTATAAAATATCGCCTTACAGTGTTTATTGCGTAGTTAAATAAAAATCCTGGCTTCTACTCGTCAAACCAGGAAACCAAATCTCGAAGAATATTCATGATTATCTACTTGAACACTTGAACAACATGTAGTTGAAATCATAGTTTATTAGATACAGTTTACAGTAAGTACTGATATTTCTGACGTTTGAATAACACAAGATACTATTATTATGGTTGCCAATATACGGTTTGTGGGTGAGTTTACGCTTGAAAAAAAAAGTAATTTTCTTTGCCATGTAAAGAAAACTGGAAATAATCGCTACGTGCGGTTTTTGCAAATGCATTTGCATTTTGTCGTTATTATTCAAGTTATGTCGATGACTCACTAAAAGTTTGAAGTATGGTAAATCGCAACAATTTTTTGTTGTCTTGTTTTGTGTCCACTGTGGAACACAACATTAGAAACCTAAAACGAAACATATGACACATAGGACACAACTTAAGACACATGGGATACAACATAAGTTACATTACATAGGACATAACATAAGACACAAATGAAGCCCGCCTTTCTCCTTCCAATTACTTCCAAACCGCTCTATCTTTTGCGATTTGGGACTAATCCTCTTTTAATCAAATCAACCTTTAATGAAAACAAATCCACTTAATAGGGTCTGTCATCACCCCATAGTCAAACAACTAAACAAAACCTACAGCGCTTAATTAGCGCTTCAATCGCACTTTAATTTCGGCCAAACTCAATATAAAAGGGACATTTAATTATTCGACGGAGGACCAATACATTACTCGTTATCTGAACAGTGTTCCGAGAGGTTTTATGTGCGGGCTAAAAAAAAGAAAAAAAATGTTCGATTCGAGCAACCAGTTTAATGTATTTGATAAAAGTGACGGGCATCTGCTTACCGTCGGCTGGACGGTCGCTTTAATTGCCTGATATGCCATGGCCCACGGCTGGGGAAGGTTGAACTACAGTGCAGTGGCCTAAATGTCAAATGTTTTAATGTCGTGATGAACAGTTTATGTTGAGAGTGCCGATTTGTCTGCTTTTAATTTTTTTTTCCACGATTGTTTCTTGATGGGCCGTAAATATGTTTTAGTGTGTGTAGTGCCAGATTCTATGTTCGCTGTTGTAGTGAGAGAAACGATTTTTTATTAGTTACTGAATTATATAAGACCATCAACAAAGTCAAAACAAAAGCTGATTTTGTAATTTACTTGGCACGAAATTCTTTCACAATTTTTAGAGACATTACTAAAAGATATATTTGCGTTATCTTTAAAACGTAGCTAATTATAAAACTGATTGCTTATTCAAGTGTTATCTAAATGACAGACATTAAAATAACCTATTTCCTTACCGGATGTTATTATTGACGTAAAGATTTTACACAAGAACGATAATTCCAGAATGTACAAGCTTTTATTTACGACTGTAATTATTAGAACTAACGCATAAAATAAATGGTTTAGAAAGCAAGTAGCGAACAAAGAGTAGCAAAGGAAAACAAAATTACTCTTTTAGGTCACTATCATTGCGGCTAATGATGCCAATCTGTGGCAGAGGCCATCAAACGACTCCGTCCATCCACCCGTTATTAGATGTAATCATCGTAATTTTTCACACAATTTATTTTTTTCTACCACGATACATCTCAGGAGTGTTATTTCACGTCAACTAATGACAACAAAAAATACACTCGAGATTGAGTGCGCAATGCGCCGACAATAAAAACACCCGCTATGTTTACTACATTCTTATTCCCGCCGGACTTAAAAATAGACCTCATAAATCAAGCGAATTAAAAAGATACCATGCTGAAGGCACCTCCGATCTAATAGTTTTACTTTATTTTTAAGCTCCAGCAAGTTTTTAAGAAACAACAGATAATCAACTTTCGCCTTTCCAAATACGCAAACAACGAACTTCTAACCGATTCAATTATTACAAGTATTGTATCGCACGACTTCGCATTTGAGAGTTTGAAATATGAAAGTTAAACAAAACAAAACGACGTGAATATACTTCGGCAACTGCAAAGGGAAGTGAGTGAATAACGAATGACGGTGATTGAAAACAGCCCGTCGAGTGGCCTCGTATTTGTGTTAGATGCCGCCGCAGATTACCCTTTTGTAAATCAAACAACGCTTATTGAATATTATTTAATTAATATTTCGTATTTGACTTCGGATACCGTTCCCCAAAAACGGATCACTTAGAGATTGAACGCTAGATACTTACAGAAAGAATTTAAATATCGTACAAGCCAATAAATTGAGTCGAGGAACAAAAAAAGGATCGTCGATAAACGTTCTAACACGCGTCTTAATAGTTATTTCGAGTCAACCGTTAATCTGAATAGAAAATTAGGGTTCAAGGATGTATTACATTTTAAAGGCGAGCCAGGATGTTGCATACCAACACTTAAGAGTTTACGAAATCCATTAAAGATAATCGTCAATAAGTCAGGCCCGAGGCTGCGGCCGAACAGGAACTAATCGATCGATGGGCACACACGGTCGTTTACAATCAATCCATCAGCGTTTATGTAACGCGCAACTACCGATGATCTTCATTTATCATTTTGTTTTGTGGGTAGCGAGCGCGCGCTCTTGGGGGTCAAACCAGAGGTCCGTACAAAATAAATGCCAGTGACTTACGAAATATGATATGTAAACAACTTTTTCTCCTTTAATCTAACGACACATCTTCGAGATTAATCACTTGTGCAATCGGTAGTTTGGAGTTGATTAACTTTTGATTTATCGCTTTGTACTACGAAAGAGATATTGAAATTGTAAATTGAAGATAGTTTTATTAAAATAGAGGTAGCATCAATTAAAGAGTAGCAGAAATTGTGATCTTATCGACAACAATAAACAATGGGTGAGTGCGACATTTACATGTAAGTTAGATAGGAGGAAAACATTAAACACCTAACAGCCTCCGTTGGCGAAAGAGGCAAAAACAGCATGAATTATGATTTCGCATAAAGATAAAATACAATCTAAGCTAGCGCGCCAAATGGCAAAGAAAAAATGAAATTTCTCCGCAGAACAGATTGTAAGAGTTGAAGAGCGTAAAAAGAAATAGGGGTAGAACCTAGTGCCTGATGCGGATCACGATTAAGCTGATGGAGCAAAAGAATTTATTGAATACGGTAGGGTAGAGTTTGACTATGTTTGCCATCTCAATAACGATTTAGATGGCAATATAATTTACCATGAGTGGACGTCGTTCTTTGACAGGACAATGAAAATGTATTTGATTCTAAGCAAATAAACAGTGATAGAAGAGTTTAACTACAAAACTAACTAAATAAGTCATCTTTTGAGCCAAAGAAAACTGATGAGCATTTCATCAAAGAACTCAATATTACAACTTCACCAAACGACAAAACATAGCATGAAACACTAACCCTAGAAAGTTACAATTCCATCAAGATAGACACTTACACAGACCGAGATAACCACACCATTTCTAATGTAGTTCTCAATTCAATTTAACGTTTCCCAATAAAAGTCGGTCAAAACTATCAGACTTTAATACCGTATGTGGTGTGGGTAAGTATACCGAGGCATCTGTGTACCCTGTCTTCCCTTCTAGTTGCTATTTTATTTGATCTGCTGTAGGTAAACTCTATTACCGGTCCGTTTTTACAAGTAGAAATTCAATTTCAGTCCCGTTCGGTTTCAGGTTCTTAGTGGAAAGTAGGTTAGGCGAAGTAGAGGGATAAAAATAACCGAAATATTTGATGAGACATACATTTTCTATAAATTGTTCTTGGGGTCTGGGCTTCCGGGTTGCAATTGATTTGGGAAACGATTGGAAATGTCGGCCATAATGCTTTATTCATTTATATCGTTAAGTTGAAATTGATTATGTATCTAGTCCTTGTAAGATAAGAAGGCTTTTAACTATTTTAAAAAACAAAAAATGGGCCGCTTTGTCTGAAAACATGTCCATACATCAACGAACCTGTCTTTAATTAGTGATACTTCTATTTTATTTCGTTTCTTTTATAAGGCATCAAGTACCTACTCGCCGTATCGCGAGCATGTAGTATCATAATATACGATTAATGAAAAATATGTCCCCGGAGGCAATAAAAGATGGCATCAACATCATTAGGTACCAACGAAGATATGAATTTTTCATGAAATATGGGACTCGCGGAGCTCTCGCACGTCGCATCGAGTAGAAGGGACGAGGTATCAACATTATTATTTCCATCAGTTCCATTCGTTGTACGACTTTTTGCGATTGCCTGACAGACCACAACAATTTTATCTTGCCTTTAGAACAAGACCATAAAATGTTTCAAAGTCGTCGGAAAACGTGAGACGGAATTCATTATTCACTTTTGGAACAAAGCACATATAAAAATCCTTGTTGTACAAAACTGAACAGAATAGTTTAAAACAAAAATGTTACTTATACCGAGCAAAGTGTTGACCCATTTACTTATTATGAACACATCCTGCCAATTTACTTTATTGATGTTATATTATAGCATCATTAACTTTTTATACCCATTGCCTCTCTGAAGGACCGCCTATAATTACGATGATACGAGGCCGCAGTCCTTAAACTATTTTTAAATTATACCAAGACGATCTAAAATCTGCCCCAGTATTATAAGGTTCATGTATATTATGAGGTCGATATCTTGATTGGCGCCCGCCACAGAGTTAAGTTAAGGCTTTTAAAACAATTGGTTCTTAAAATATGAAAAACGACATGCCATTAAGTAAACCCTTAGAATAATTACATATGGAAATAAAATTGTATGTTATGTTAAGCAAACGTCTTTCTGAATACAGTGTTAAACCTATCTTTGCATCTACTCTGTAATTTCGCGATGATTGCAGAGAAACGAACACTTTAACAGTTCATCCAGACGTGCATTTAAATAGGGACAATGTCGCGGCCCGCAAGTCTCCGTAGAAAGCAGAATTAAATCAAGCTGCCACTGTCGACCTAACAATGATATAAATGGTCACAAACACGTACCAAATTTGATCATGCGGCGAATAAATTAAATGGGAACACAATCAAGGATTAAATTACTGCTTCATTCTGCCTCCCACACGAGCGGGCGTTGCGACACATGTGCGACACATCGCTTGCAGCCGACCGATGCGTGTTATGTATGTAGGTGCCTTAACATATAATATTGTGGCACATTGTGCGGCTCCGCGACCGCATATAAATGCGCTGAGAGCAAATAAAACGGTGCTATAATTTCAAATCATACGGACAGAGAATGGGTGTGGACGGCGCTCTCATTGTGTGGAAATGATGTAACCGCTATTAAAAGTGTGGGCCGTATCCCTTGAATATTTCTTGCAACGAAGACGTCGTAGGGTCATATCGGTATTTTATATCTCACCGGAGACAATAGCATACATTTCCAACAAGAAAACTGGCTTCGTACGTTAAGTGGTCGTGGGCCCCCATTTCAATATTCGCCCCGATCTACCGGTATTGGTCTTTTAGACGATTATGTTATTAAATATTCCAAATCAGATAGCGATCAATGATTTATGTGTCGAATGAACGTCTAATGATGGAGTGTATTATCTAAAAACGCTTTGTTATTTGATTTCTTATCATAAAAGTACTGATTTTTATAGACGACGTCGTTCTATTTGACATATGAAACAACGGCGATAAATTATAAGACTTTATGTAAAAATAAAATGGCTACTTTTATGGCATAGTAAAACGTTTTAAAATTAGTAGCGTTTAAAAACAATATTTCGTTAGTACTATAAAATTCCAAATTTATTAAGCCTGTCATCCACAAAAGGCTATATAAAAGGCTTTGAATTGACGGAAAAAATCACTAAAACGACTCATAATTCACCCCATAAATGCGCATGCCATTTTCAAATCTACGTGAAAGCTACTAAAATAGCAGATAGTTTAAGTTCAATGCTCTTTGTCTTATACCAACAATTACCAAATCTATTTCGTATGAAATCCCGGTCACAAATCACTCCCCCTGAGATAAAGACGTGTAAAGGATTACACGAAACTATAATGTTCTGTTTAGTTTCGGAGAACCCTTTGGTTTGTATGTCCGGATTTCTAACTTATTTTGGAACATTTGGAAGCTCATAAAACAATACGCCCACACAATAAACAACGTGTGGGTGTAATAAAAATAACTTATCATTATAGAACACGAAGTCAACAGAAAATGCGCTGACAATATAGCATATGACAGCTTATGAATTCTGATTAATGCAATTTCTGTTAAACCAAATAAGATTTTTCTTCGAAATTCATCGAATCCGAAGGACATTCTTGTATCCGTGGGGATAATATGATTCAATGTCGTCCCTTTCCAGCCAATGGCAGTATCATATGTAGCTATCCTTTTCGGGCAGAGGTTGTCGGTTTTTGTGAGTCTCAGAAGTTCTGTGGACCATGCGACAGATGTGCGCATGGCTGCGGTTGCTAACGAACCATGATTCAATCGGAATAATCTATAATATAAAATGTCTTTGATTGTTTGACCGCTGCCTGCTTCTTTGACATTCGATTGACAAAATAATTATGATTTCTTGTTTCATGATTCATTCGTAATCTGACAAATTGACTTTCCAGTTCTATTATAATTCTTGTGCGTCTTTATCTTAAACCATGAACAAATCGCAATAAATTTAAGTAATCGGTCGGAAACGTTATAGATCAAAACATCTAGTCTTGTTTGTTGTTTTACAGACATAATGCATTCTTAGAACTCATTTCAGATAAAGCAAAGTGTAATCAAGATTCAAGTTAGAAGGAAATCGTGTAGAATGCAGTCTCGATGCAAGGACCGTTACGAAGCGATATCGGCACCGAATCCGATTGCCGCAATGCGAAAATTATCCGCAACCGTAGAGTACAGTGGAGGCGTAAAGAGGTCTCAGAAATGGTTATGTTTTGCTATGTATCTGATTTAAGTTGTGACGTGTCGTTTATACTGCTTACATTGAGTTAGATGCGATCAGTTTATTCCTATTTTATGGTTATTCCACGTCAAATATAACTTAAATAATGCCAGGAAACTTCACTATTTTAGCGCTTACGACGTTATTTTATTTACATTCGCTACATTAGTCTCGGTGCAATGTGAATAAGAACAGAAGTTACTGGCATTTTATTCATAAAAGCGTTGTTATTCCTTTATTGCATTATATTACAAAAACGAAAGTCACGTGAGAGATTAATTAAATCGACGCCATTCCTGAAATAACAAAATGCGCGTTTGTAAATTCCGATCACGAATGAGTAACATTATTTACACCGAATCGTAAAAATAATTCAGAGAAGTACCTACTTTATTTTGAGACGGGAGCTTACTGCTGTAGCTTAGACCCGATAGACGATATTGTAAGACTATGTTACATAATGTAGTTAGTATTTTGCTCACGAGCGTACTTATCGATCAGAAACGTGAACCATAGAGATATCATTAGTCCGAATGTACAGTTGCACGAAACACTTAGGCCGATCTCACAATCTAAAGGGCACTTCCTTTGATCTAAGCCACCGATGAGAACGGTAACCATATCAAATCGAATATGATCTCTAATGAGATTAGCGCTACACTTTTTTGAACTAAAATGGGGCACACGTTTTTTACGAGTGCGTTTACGATCGGCGGCATAACTTAAAATTATCAAAGACCATATTTCAAAAGCATAAAATAAGAAGAGCAATTAAAGCGCTCATAACCGGGCTAGTAAATGGCCGCATAGTATTACAAATATTTATGTAGGCGGCCGAACAAACAGTAGCGTTAAAAGCAAAGACATGGGTTAATCCAAGATAAACAGGGCTGAAAGAATTACATGAGAGAGACACAAACACCATAAAGTCCTCTCTTTCCCGTAGGGTAAACAGGAGTGCGTGAAGTGAGGTAATCCTTCCTAGGTGTAGCTATGTAGACCTATTAAGGCCGAGTACCTCCATTCAAAATGTAAATGGCTTACTTAGAAATTCTCTAGGGGATTAAGCTGCAATCTGCGTGCGTATGGTGATTTTATACACATTGTCAATGGGTCACAATAAAAACGTTTATTTATAATGTAGAGTTTAACACTTTACGCTTTTCGGCAAGCGTGAACACTTAGTTGGGCCTGGATATACATAAAAATACTTTACAACAAATTTTGCAGTGCATGGAATGTATTAAAATAAACCAGAAAATTATCCAAGAAAAACGAATAAGTAATCGTAAAATATCGTAACTTAATTGAAACCAAACAAATAAAATAAAAGAAAGTGCCTAAGAAAGGGCATTTCAAAAAATGGAACAGGAAAATTCAAAATGCATTCTGTTCTCACTGCGCCTTAACAAACTAACATCCCATGCGTCGCAAAAGTGGGCGTACATCAGACACTTAGATACTCTAGTTTTGCCGCTAATTGTGACTCCACCTGTTTTAAGCTCCACCGACTAGGAACAATCTTGTGTTAGCAAGTGCCTAGGGGAGGCATCAGTATGCCAGTGTGTAGGTACATGTCCTTATGAATCATTTATACTATGTATCCCTACATTGGCTTTTGTGCGTGTGAATGCGAACTTCCATTGAGCTTTGACGTGATTTGCAAAATGGTATCTGATCGATTCGATTTGAATTTGGAATGCCAATTACAGTGATGCAAAGCATGTGTGATTATGTGAGGTAACATGGGATACCCAGACTAGAATTTTCAGTAGCGAATTAGATTCTCTTTGGCTACTGATGTGAATCTAAAGAATTTGCTAGACGAGTCTCGATACCTACGGACATATTTACTTACCTACATCGAAAACAAAATAAATGTAAAATACAAGTACCAAAATGGCTTTTATGTTTCTCTCAACGCGGGCATTAATTTTTATGTAGTTTCAAGTTGCACGAAATTACGTACTCGTAACAGTCACATAAATGTCTCGAAACTTGAAACGGGCTTAAATTTTCATACAATCCGAACTAACCGGTGGCTTACTAAACAATAAAGTATTTATTACAGCTAACCGTGGGGACGTACACAATACATACATAAATTTTCCGCATTTACCCAGTTACCATAGGCAGATCTAACAAGACGAGAAAGCGTACCGCATACTCGGCAACTGGCTAACCTGCAGCCGCTTAATTTATAGCCAATTAAGTTAGTGTTAAGCTAAATAAACTGACATGAAGATAGCACAAGTAACCGTAATACAAAATACTCGCCCCCAGTCGCTTAGCACAACCAACAAGTTTGTGTAGGCCCACGTTTAATGCTAAATCGCTGTCGACAAACCAACATTTTAAATAGTCCGGTTTATCTACAACGAGCTTTGATATTGCGGCACTGATGACAAGAACACGACTATTTGATTTATAATATTAACCACTGAGCTAGAAAGTGCCCCTTGGTATTACTGCTATAGGTCTTGTCTTTCATTATTGCTTATTGAATCGGCTTCCAAATGAGGATTAATAAGGATTTATGGCCGCAGAAACAGAATGAAACTTTCCATTGCTAAGTCGATTAAATATAGTTCATTTACTATTCATCTGTCGCGGTGCGCATTTGTTCTTCAATCTATTGAACTTTGTGATTTATTTAGCGCTGCGCGGATTGCCATCAGGTAGGTATGAGTACGTCGCACCGAAATTTTTGAGCACCCCTTAAAATCATTTTTACGTACAAAGTTTAAAATGACAAAGTTCCTAAAATGCCAAGTAAAAACTGAACTAAAGAAGCCAGATGCTGCAGACAGTTGGAAACAACTGGCTGGAGTTGCTTTACAAAAAGTTAGCTTTTAAAACCCTCGCTATAAATCAATAGAAAGGAGTTCAGAGGAAGTGGAAGCGTAAGGCGGATATTTACGGTGATGGTATACTCGCTCTACTTGCAACGCGATAAATCTTTGGCCAGCACGCTTTGTAGCTTGACTTTATGGAAGTGCTAATCATTATTGTAATAGAACACGGCGCCCCACAAACCGTTGCCGAAGATAGGACGAGTGGGTCAACAATATCCGAGTGTTTTGTTTTCTTCAATTCCAGTTTAAAACGTTCTTTGAATTCACTCCACTGCATTCTTTATTGTACGAGTACTTTCCTTAAAAACTGTTTTAGAAATTGGAGCGGTTTCTTTTTCTTTTATCGCGAATCTGGAGCTACGTAATGGTCTGATGCCAGCACAGCGAATAAAAGCAGACGTTCGGCAGTATCGTAACATTTATTCACAATATCATAATATTATTCTTTACGAGAAGAAAGAACCGCCAAGACCTGTCCATTGTGTGCTCAGAATTACGTAAAGATACTAAAGAAAGGGTAAGAATTTTTTTATAAGATAAAATCGTCACGCTTCGATTGGTATCCAATTTACTTAGGAGAGGCCGCGGTCCGATGCTACCTGACTCTTTGTCGCGTGGTCACGCCAGCCGAGGCCCGGCCGTTTGTAAACGTAATAGCTTCTTATTTATGTTGGTACTTTCAAATTAAAATATTCGAGAGACGATATCGTGCTGGACAAAAACTACTATAAGATGAGTTTGATGAGAATAAATTGGATTGCATCGTAGACTGGACGGTTGAACTTAATAGAAATGCAGGTGAGGCATGTAAGCGTGCTAGAGCTAAATGTCAAATGAGTTGCGTCACGGACATGTAACCTCGCTTACATAAGGCGCGGGTACATTAAGCTTTACTCATACAGGTATAAGGTATAAGCTTGCTAAGGCTAGTCATTAAGTACAAGATCTTAACCATAACTCACGTAATTTCCAGCTTTAGGCCATTTTGCTAATTAAGTTACGTAACAATTTCTTTGCTTACTTTGTTGTTAGAGAAATTGAAGATAACAGTGTTATGTAATGTTGGGTAAAAGTGTTTTCAAAATTATTATCATGGAAATCTGTCACCATGCTACATACACTCTAGCTGTCAAATTAAAAAATTACTTAATGTTACATTGTATTTTTATGATTAGAGATTAAATTCATAATTATCAGTTATAATTTGAGTTTTAAAGCCTCCATATAGGTACTACAAGTTGCTTTCAAAATAATCTTCAAAAATTATTCAGTAAACAATGTTTTTGTAACAAATTAAGGATCTCATTCTTTGTATCTAAAGCGAATAAAAACAACTCGAGGTACGAACACTCCTTACAAAATCGCAATAATAACTGCGCATATAATTACTGAAACAATACAATTTCTTTTCGAAGAATTTTCATAAATATTGGACAAAGGCTTTTGAGAAAATTTCCTTGAGAACATTAGGGGAAACAAAGGAGAAAAAAAGATTATCTACTTACAGAGTCTGACTAGCCACTTAGAGTATAAACGGTACTTAAATCAGCAAAAACAAAAGCCGACTAAGTAAATGCTTTTGCCTAGTGCCAGCACTCTGTACTTGTGTATTCTATGCTTATCTATGTCTAGACCAACTTTATCTTAGTAATACGAACTGGGTTTAGGTGTAGAAGGATATTCTGTTAGTTCCGTTTGAGAAAATGTGTGGCAACTGTCATAAACAGACTGATCTGTGTTTCGATTTCTAGGTATATACGACACGGGATTTATACATAACTGGCGAAATGTGGGTGCACCTACTATGGGTACACCTCTGCCTAACTCTTTGGGGAAACAAGGCATGATGTTTATGTTACGATTATGTGCTTTGATTACACTTTCGCTTTGAAAGTCAGTTAAAAAGAAATTACCAAAAATAGTATGATGTCAGACAAAAGTACGAGTCTATTAACATTGAGCTTGTGCTATCCTGAGGTAAATTGATAATTAAGAAACAACATTGCCCTTTAGATATACGAAAGCTTACGTAATACTACATACTACTGTATCTAGGCAGCAAATAAATACTCGTATTTTCAGTACTTACAACTGCTAATATAGCGATGTGATCAATCAGCCCATTGCTGGACATAGGCCTCTCCTAAGTTGCGCCACACATCTGGTACTCGTTTAGCATTCCCTGTCTTCATCAGGTCATCGGGTCATCTAGCTCTTATGTAATTGTGTATGCCTTTAATTTTACATGAGTACTGCAGGATAATTGGATAATACACTAACAGTAGCAATGGCTTTCATTTTGACAGTTCAACAACATTCATTGCGTTGTTTACGTTTTTTAGCAGATTTTTTTTTCGAATTTATGAAACAATGGATAAACAATATCCTCTTTATGGCTCTAGCCAGAGATAAGTAACATTTTGACAGTTAATTTATAACTAAAGCCTGTTTTTAATCTCGTAGACTAATTTGATAGATGCAAATGTCAAACTCCAGATTGAAAACAAAGAACAATCACTTGAAATGTCAAATTAGTCTTCGAGATTAAAAAACAAACTTTAATGTCAGTTATACCATGTCAATTACTCTACCACTTGAAACTGGTCATAAAACTTTAAACGATGGGCATATGTTTCAAAAACTGTAGACAGCCTTTCCTGTGAACAATAACGTCGCTGTTTCGACCACATAACTGTCACATTACGAGTAACCGTTAAATGTCGGACATAAAAATAAGTGAAGCTTCTAATACAAACATGAAAAGGCTTTATTGTTAAACTTGTACCCTAATCGTATACTTAAGAGTTTTAAAAGTTAAAATGAACAGCAGTAAGTTTCCGTTACATGTCATGTTTTTTTTTATCAAAGCATGTTTCCTGTATCTATAACGACGTATTCTAATTGCTGTCTGGTGTTAAAATTAAACAGATGAGGGCTGTTTAGTGAAATAAATTAGCTAAAGAAAGAATTCAAATAAACTGCAAAAATGTGTTTGGGTCTAACAATCTGCATTTCAATCACTGTCCTCTTAAATAACTTAAATATCTAGACCAATTTTATTTGGTCAACAATGTTTACGATGCTTCTTTCTACAGCTTGTAACAAAAACCCTGTCCAATCCGAAAGGGGGCGCCGAGGTACCGCAATAACATTTCTAAAAAGTAGGTAATCAAAACATTTATTTTTGTGAAATTATGAATGTTATCTATTTAAAATTCACGGTTTTAGTACCAAAATTACACCTATTTATAGCAATTTTTTTATTTAATTAGCAAATTTTCTACAGACGTCATAAGTTATGACTTGTAGACACCCGCTAAACGCCGACCGCCCGCGCGTCATGTAATAAACCGGTAAAATTCCCAATTGAAGAAAAATGCGGCGAATTTTTTTTTTTTTTTTCTATAAAATCACGTAAATAGACTCATTATGATTCTTCACAACATCCTCACGGATCGGACAGGGTTTTTGTTACACGCTGTAATAGATTCACAAACTATTTATTTTATCTGCTTCAATAACGATTTAAGCAAAAACTTCTATAAACAAGAACTTCTATAATACTAGTATTTTAAGCTTTCTTCGGCATTATTATTGTAAGTAAAAAACCGTCATAAAATACATTAGTTGCTTACCATCCCAAACAGGTTGTAAAAGCCGCCCGAGGGTAAGGGTCGCTGTTGCAAGTAAATGGGTGGTAACTTGGCAACGCGCCATAACCCAGTTATATAAATTTTCATCCACCGTATTTGTCTTAAATGTGGTACGCAACTACATTTTGGCAATGTCGTTGTTTAAGCTGTAATTAGTTTAATCTTTCAATATTTTTTTGTCCAATTTAGATTTAGGATATTATTTTGAGGACACCCAAGAAGAAAGTTACGTGTACAATTATTTAAAATTAAAACGGTCAGCTGCTAACAGTAACTTAAAAAATATCTACTCCATAATTTACAAACTAATAAAACGAATAGTAGCGAAACTCAAATTACGTATAATTTAACAAGTGAACGTAAAGCAAAGACAATCCATTTAAGGCAGAGATACGAAATCGTTTAATTTTATCTGCCTACTTAAGGCCAAGATAAAGATAAGTGAACACATCGCTGCCCGCAATTTATTATCCTTTACTAAACCAACATAATCTTAAACTCTTGTAATTTTGTTCTGCATTATTTGTGGTTAATACACGTTCAATATTATCTTCGAATAAACGTCAAAATGGCTATAAAGTAGGTCTCATAAATTATAGACTAATAAATCTGTATAGCGCCTCGATGCCGTATCGAGTCAGGATATTCAGTGTGATATGGAAGTAAAGCCAGCTTTCTTAGATAAGTCGAGCTCAGTGCAACGCCGGCTCAGCTTGACAAATGGTGCTGTGACGTCAGAGTACGTCTCGAGCTACGGAAGACAGCGATATTGAACGCTTTGATACGAATTTTGGATTGGATTTACACAATTCGAGATTTAGATTGAAATTGCATTACGTGATTCGAAAGGAATTCTATTTTTTTTAGTACAGACATCGATTACCCGAGTCCTGACGTGTCTCGTTTGATTGTCTACCCATAAAAGGATGGTTAAACCAAATGATGCCAGGTTACTTAATTAATGTAAAAATGCGGACTGCAGAATAAAAAGTTGAGATGTACTAATTCAACCACAGAATCCACTGATTAGCATCTTAAAAATGCCCAAACACACCATAAACGCGATGAAATCAAGAATGAAGCCATTATGAACATTTAGCAACGTTCCATACAGATCGTAAACTTAAATCATGTATCGTGCTTAGAATTTTAATAGAGCATTTTAATATAGTTCACAAACGGCAATAAAAATCACATAAACAGTTAACGATTGACCCACTAGGAGGTCCGGAGTCCGCCGATAGTAAAAACTGACCAGTGTAGGATGACCTTTCGGAACTACATTGTCTGGAATACAATATGGTTTTGATATGAAAGATCTTGGTAAAATGGTTGTAGTAAGGCGCTCGATGTATCAGATGCAGATGGGACTGGAGATAACGTCTATCATGCCGTATGAAATATCGGGGAATTAATTATTAACCGGCGTAATGCGATTAGCTATCGTGCATTCTCGCGGTAGCCATTGTAATCTGACTACTGAGAAGAGATTATGAGAAAATTCTATATGGGGAAATGTTTTGACATTATTTTGCGCATCAGGGATTATTGATAAGCAAAACCTTTTAATAAACAGGGCTTTTACTGGTTTTAATAGATAACCTGTCACGTTACATACACTTATCTCGTAAAATATGAAATTATGGTAATGCATATTTATTTCTTTTGTTGTGTAGACGTACGCTAAGAACATGAGAAAATTGAATTTATCAGCATAAAACCAAGTTTAACTCGATTTATTATTTCAATTATTTTAGACCAGAAAATTATGCTGCATATATCTATGATAGAAAAACTAAGAAATAATATTCAAAGTTGACCCAGTAAAGGTTTGCTCATCCTCTTTTGTAAGCAATTCATGGGTCGATTTACCCACAACGTCTTCTAAAATGTTGTGACTACCAAAGTTTAGATGGTATCCGACTGTCCGGATATTCGGTCTACCGCGCGTAATACCGCGAACCTCTTTTATTCGTCAACAATGGTCGTTCCCCAAAACGATACAAAAACCGTATCAGTAACCGCTATTCATTCACAATTTTTCCGTCAATTACGTTATTTATCTGGATATTTGTGCGTAGTGTGAAAGCCAATTAGAAAGGAAGTGCATCGGTCGCTTGTTTGCGAACAATAGCTTTGGCGGCCACTGGACACGTTCCATTACATGCCCACAATGGACAAATTATAAACACTCCACTTGCCTCCATACAGGACATATCACTTCCTCTACCTATTGTCAGTTTTCTATACAATAACTTTTATTGAAATGACGCTAGAACGTGTCTTTTGCCAACTTTCAATGGCCACGATTTATTTTGTGAGCCCGATTGTGTTGCGACCTATACGTACGATTTCCGCTCTATAAAAGGTTCGGATGTACAAGGAATACGTCGAATACCTCAACTACAAAGAGGTTTTATTTCTGGGTTGTGTCAGTTACGTATAATTGATGCCCATTCATGATCGTGGTTACTTACTTACAATGAATTGTGATCAATGGTAGCTAAGGAAGTCGCTTGTAAATTACCTGTAACAAGAATACAATATTTGTTAGATATTTGTAGCAAAATAAGGCAGATGTGAAAAACACGTGCTAAAATTTATAGTAACAATTCTCTTTATTATATGTTGCTCATGAGTGGCAATTTCCATCCAAGATCATCGAGTTGAATTACATTCTGCAGTTGACAACTGAGGGCTTTTATGCATGTTTCTTAAATTTCCTAAACCCAGCCTCCGTACTCTAGTGGGAATATTCTAAGGTAAAGGGTAAGCATCAAAGGATACGAAAGGTCGAGATACTTTCTCGAACCCTTTGTTCCCTGAATTACACTTAAAGTAAAGAAAGCTTTGAACATATTGCATCAAAGATAACTCTTAGTTTAAAGAGTCAGTTGAAATTCGATATGTCATGAACATTTAAGTGTACAGTTGAGTGCATATTCAAAAAGACTTCTAGAATCTAGGCTACTAGTAACAAAAAAGAAGCAACCTATGACGTAACTCCTTCATGTAGGTCGTACAAAAACTGGAGCTGTCATACATATTGCTATCCATTTAGAAGATTGAACTCTGACAGACGGATCAGATCCAATAGATAATACATTTATATTGGAACTGATTTCTTCGTGATTGATGCATTCCGGTCCATCAGATTTCGAAGAAAAAGAATCAAATAAAGTAGATCTCTTAATGTAAAGATCTTGTCTTATACCGTTAATAATGGAGCTTAGATCTTAAACTCAATAGAGTTCAGTGTATGCCAATTTATATCAATTATGTGAGCATGATTTAGCCTTAGATTAAATTAAAGTTGTATCTTGTTCAGCTGCCGTATTAAAGTTTACCCTGCCTTAGGCAACAGGCGTAGTCATAAATATACTATTCTAATATATTATCCTGATTGTCTGTTTGTTTATGGCTCAATTATATGTTAGCGAGTTGAAGCTGTGTGGCTACCTGACGATAAAATAGAGATACCTTTTTCTTTAACGTGCTTTAAGGTGTCTTAAAACAACTCTTGGGTGGTAAACATCATATTCCTTATACTCTAGTAAAACTATGATCATTACCCATCATATTCATGAGCGGAGTATGATAGCAGATACATGTACTACTGTTCATGAAATGGTTTATGAACATCCTCATGACCAGCCATGAATCCTTTTATAGCGATGAAGTAAAAGATAAAAGGGTTGGATTCATTGGATAGAATACTAATAGATTAATAATCAACTATGATACAACGCCTGCTTGCTTTATTAATCCCAAAACATGACTATAGAAGTGGTTATATTTTACCAATGTATAATATAGGTTCTATGTATAAAGTACAAGCAACACTTGCACTGGTGTTATTGAAGCCACATGTAAAGGAACACATCTTGTTTAAATACTCCACTAGCGGTAAGCGTTTGTGAGCACATCCGTTGTGGGCATTAGCTAACACATTTCCTTTAATTAAAACGTACTTGGGGTAGTATCTTCTTGTCTAGTAGGTTCGATTTTATATCTCTTTTTCTCTTAGTTTATAGATAGACTGAAACTATGATAAATATTTTCCGTCTACATAAGAACTTCAATTTTTTCCCTCCAAAATTACATCCTCTATTATCAGCTGTCCAAAAACGAAAGCACAATATCATAGAGCTATTCGACCCTTCTTTATATTATTAGCATGGTTATTCTACAACCGCAAAAAAACAAGATCTATTGAGGAGGTCTTTGCTTGCATACTTCCCGCACGCATACCCAAACATAAAGAAGAAATGCCAGATGTATGGCAAAAAAACGTTAGTAAAGAAACGATGAAAAAAAAACAATTTATATTCAGCCATTTAAAATCCTAAACGTATTATTAAAGTCCACTTTGTATGTTGGACACTTAATCAGTATGTACGCAACTCCGCTACTTAGGAAGTGGATACAAGTATACAAGTTGGTCTGAGACATAGTTTATACATAGTACAACTATTAGTACTCATTTACAGCGTGAACTAGGCTTGTACAGGTCAATGCACTGATTCTACCGTTATCTTAGGTCCCATTCTAACACTGGTTATAGGATTAGGATTATTGAATACGATTATGAAGCATTGTCAGGAGTTTCTTGGTCCTTTGTAAAAGTAAATTGTAATTTGCTTTGTATGTTCGTTCTGTTCTGTGGAGATTTCGACTTTCACGGGTTCACTTTTTTGTAAGATTGTTTACCAACAACTTTTCTTTTAACTAAATTAAATTGATCGTCTTTTATTTCAAAGATTCAATTTAGGTTGTCAAGGCAATCCCATCTCAAAAGATATTTTGTCAATTTTACAGTCTTTCATGATTCTATTATGATCAAGTTTTGTTTTGATATTCTTTAGTTTAAAAATAATAAAATTAACTAGTACCTATTCGAAGAAAAAGGTAGGTACGCAAAATATCTAGAAGGCATTCCCACTCAGAAGGTTTACCGCGCGATGGACATATATACAAGAATCCAACATCAATCGTTGGGCAGTTGTCCGCTAGATACAACACCCGTCTGGCCGGAGTATCCTCCCTTTTCTAGGGTGGATGCGTGATCTTTACACCCTGTTCCTCATACCCCTAAATGCATTGAAGTCTCCATAGAAACCGAGCCAGAATCAAATCTGAACAAACACTTTCCAAACTGAAAGAGGCATATTCCTATAAATATTTAAAGAAGATACAGTTAAACAAATCTCCTCTAATTACAATTATCTTAAATATAAAGCGCATCGCTTTGTTAAAATGATTGATGGTTCAAATATTACATATCTAATGGCTGCGATACACCTACTGAACAAATATTTAGCTGCAAGAAAATTTGACAGCAATGATGTATGGACTTGCTACTTATTGCTGTAGCTCTGTTTTTGTTTCACTAGTTTGTTTTTTTTTTCTGTTAAAAAGAACAATAATAAATAAAGGAATGTCTCTCTGTTGTGATTCTACTTAAAAGAAAATTAAATTACCTAATGTGTTTAAACATTATATTTTTGACATCGCATAGAACTTCTTTGTGTTGAGACCAGTTATGAAAAGTTAAAAAAAAACTTAGATTTTCCAATACTGATTATAGGCAGGCTGAACAAACAGATTGCTAATCAATCTCAGCTAAAAAAAACACCATTTTTAAAAATAAAAATAGGAGGTTAATTATTGTCCACCCAACCAAAGTCCTAATGAGAAGATTAATCACTAAATAAACTACTACAGACGCACAGTAA
Source organism: Lithophane semibrunnea (assembly GCA_947363905.1). Taxonomy (NCBI): domain Eukaryota; kingdom Metazoa; phylum Arthropoda; class Insecta; order Lepidoptera; family Noctuidae; genus Lithophane; species Lithophane semibrunnea. The sequence goes on from OX376198.1 coordinate 10,312,492, forward strand.
CGTCTGTTTTTTGTCCACGAAGTGTAACAATGGTCCAGTGATCAGAGCAGTTGCTTGATCTTTTGTATGTGATCATACTGATCATTTATCATTAGTTGGACTCTATCATTTGGTATTCTATGTGCCTATTGATTAACATTTGGGCAACTGATTACTGTGCTTGCGCATACCAACATACTTACTGTTAGTTCTGCCTACCTTTATTAAATGTGGCAAATGTTTTTTTTTTTTAATAATAAAAAAGTGGTCAGATAAATGGATTATTCCCGTTTGAGCACCTATGAATTGAGTATTCCAATATAAAATACCTTTGGTACTCAATGCATAGGTGCTCAAACGGGAATACTTCAGATAAATAAACAAGTATCTAAAAATGGAATACAACTTAACCCAAACTATAATATAATTTACTTGTATCAGTTTCCCTTATTGTGAGTAGTTCGAAAACACCGACATACCTTCGAAAGGGCGACCAAAGTTCAACTAAGTAAAGGATCTAATTTTCATGAGACATCGAACCGTGATGTAACCACTAAGGAGATTAGGCACTTGTTACTTCGGCCTCCCTTGGACAGATTCCCTTTATAATGTGTCGGGTAAAGGGTCTTTGAATAGGAATTAGTGGTCATCAGAGCTTTCAGGTTGAACAATATTCGAATACCTTTACTAGTGAACACTACCGTGTCTCTAGGGTTATATTTTATTACTAAAGTACCGCTTGAAACTACGGAGGTCTTCGGTTATTTCTAAGAAAATGGATCTTGGAAAATTTTATGGATTTTTTTGCTAAGTTAAGCAATAATTACTTTACGACTCACGTTTCTAAGCCATCGTTCATCTATCTAAAAAAATGTCAGCTTGCATTAAGCCATAAAAGTATGTGCAGTTGTTCGGCTATCACGGCGCGTGTCCAAGCGCGCGCCACCTGCGCATGATCATGAATATGAGCGGATTGTATGACAATTATATAAACCTGCTATTGAACCACAGCCATATTAATATCGAGTCAATGACTCTCTGATTATCCACCTTACAACTTTGCAGCTTTGCAAGCCATATTATGCAAATTATATACGCAAACAAGAAATACGCAGATCAAATACCCCTTTACCCGTTTAATTAAAATAAAACCTTTTAAATAATTTATGCAATCCAACGTTGCGTAAAGACTCCACGGCGCAACAATAAGAATACTTCATTCCAAACTTGACGTCACATAAAGTCGTGGGCGAGGAAGACAGCGCGAATAAAAACAAAATCTTTTTTTAATTTAAAGCGAAGAGACAATGAGCAAACACAGCTGGCGGAATGCAAAACGAAACTGAATAAAGGGAGAAATCCACGAGTTGTGACATTAGCCGAAGCAATCCTCGGTAGCACCGAACAGTCGAATAATTTATGTGGAAACAAAGTGTCGGGGATAAAAGAATTGTCACGTCACGTACGATAAACGAGAGCCAGGACAGCGGTAAGAAAGACTTGGGTGTCCGCGGTGAGGGCTGCGACGAGCGACGGAAAAGCTTTTTATTTAGTGTGTACTGTGCAGATAATACGAACAGGACAACAGACGTCGGACGCAGCCCGATAGCCTCCCCCGATACTCCTTACGACATCAGATAAGCCAAGAAGCGTCCTCGGGCAACTGAGAAAGGAAGCGCGACTGCTCGAGATGTATTATTGTTGTGACTATTGCCTACCATAAAGCGTGGCCGCAGATCCTTAATTAACAAGCAACGGAACTGTATCGAGCGTCCACAGCTATAAAACTGTGTACGAATGGCTCACTTAGGGAGTGCGCTTCGATGCTTTCAAATAAATATGTCCGATTAACACGATTCATGGCCAAAAATAGCGATATTTAGGAGTCAATTAAGAATAAACACGTTGGAACGCCCGGCGTGTCTCGCGTAAAATGTAACTAATAGCCGTTTAGATAGCAACACTGAACAGCAGGAAGCCATGTTGAGAAAACCTGTGGCACTTGCACCGCGGGCGCCGCCGACCACGGCCGTGTTTACGACACTTCTCCTGTTCTTATTGATTGAATTCGCCACAAATTAAAAAGTTTATTGCCCCATTCTGTAAAGTTTCGCTCGAGGTTTTTTGCGTTCGTTAATAAACTTTACAATACCGTCGCCTTCGGAGTTTCCAAAGCACGTAAATTTAAGTTAAGGGCTCTCAGATACTATACCGTAGCTAAACGTTTTACAAAAATACTCGTATAGTTCATACTTTATGGCTAAACCAAGTGGCAGCTAAAAAGGAAACTAAGGTTAACCAAGAAAGATAAAACTAAAGATAAAAAGACCCAAACGGAGGATTCAGTTCTCAATATCGTAACTAGCCAAGCAAAACACAAAGATCGAATTAATCTTGAAATGAAAATACAGTATTCCTTATAAAAAGACAATAGCATCTATTGTGTAAGGTGATACCATTTTACGACTTAAGAAGCCATACGAAGCAGACTGAAGGAGCATTGAGGTGTCATTTCTTAAAGCGCAAACGATACGTTAAATCGGTTTTAAAGACGGACGAATTCACAATAATATTAAGAAATGATTGATAAACCGCAAGTGTAGCGGTTAATAAAACATGGAACGTGAAAGTTTACAGAATGTATACCAGTCATCTCGTAAATATTCAAAAAGACGCGTCAAGTCGTCAAGTCGGGGTCCCCTTCAAAGTACGTCCCGAACACGTCAATTTGTTTACGAATTACGCATAAATTCGTCCCCGGAGACAAGACATCTCGTGCGGCGATCGCTGTTGCGACATTTCAATAAAATTTACGATTGTGACTTAAATGGCGTGTCCGATGAACAAAAAATGTCCCGACATGTTCCTCTTTTATTTTAGACGTACATTCGGTTCGTTAAAATATCTTGGCCGTGATAATAAAACTGTCCGTGTACTGTACCACTAATAAATACACCACTGAAATCGATATTATTTGGGATAAAATAGCTAATTCGATTCGAATCGATGAGTTTATAGACACTTTAGAGATTTTATTGGCTCGTTACGTTTTTTCTCCAAGAATATAGTTTTCACATATTTTCATTCATATTCATGAAGTACTAAAGTCGCCTTTATTTGGGTATATTTGCATTCTGATACACGGATTTGGGAATAATTTAAGGTATACTATACTAACGAGCTTCCAATCAAACTGATTATCAAATCAATTTATAGTTCTTCTAGATGATTCAATAAAAAATGATGAAATCTTAAAAACGCACTGCCATAAACTAGAGAAGTCAATTTGAATCTTAATAAAATCAATCAAAATCAAAAGTCATTTATTCAAACTAGGCTGAGAATCAGCACTTTTCGAACGTCAAAATTACATAAGACAGTCCCCCCAAAACGCCCACCCTTCACCACTTCCTAGTGCTTTAGCTGGGAAGAAGAAGTGGCGCAACAAACTCCCCAGCAGCACAGCTGTCTGTTCAGTTAGAAAAATTTGATTCTATACAAAAGTTTGCAAAATCATTTACATTATTACGCAACATAAATCTAATTAGCCATATGTCAGCTAGCACACGCCAATATACAAACAACAAAAAAAAAAAAAAAAAAAAAAATATATAAAAAAAAAAAACGAGAACTATATGTACCTACTCAAGCAGAAATAAGTAGTTAATATAAACATAAACATAAATTAACTAAATAAAAGCCTCTAGGCACAAAGGGCGTGCCCGCTTACATATAGCTATTTATAGCTGCAACTGGAAGTTATAAATGATAAACTAGGACCATCGAAGTAAATAAATAAAAATGAATTACTAATAACATTAACAAAATAACATTAACAAAACCGAGATCAGCAAGACGACCAGTCACCACAAGCAGCACCCGTTCACGAGCATAACGCAAAGATCAGCCATTACCCCCCTCGCCATATTTGAGGGAAGGAGACAACCCGACCTCCGACGCTACCGCAAGCAGTGACATCTAAGGGAGCATGACGAACCTGCTGCCGGTTGCTCAGGCAAAAATAATAATTATCCATTGTCGAGGTCGCTAGCTAACCACATATTGCAATACAACTCATATAGAAAACATTGTAATGAGTCATCAATAAATTAAATTAAAATCAATATTAAAATAAAATTGACTATAAGTACAGTCCAAATAAATATAATAAAAAAATTATATGAACTCATATAACCTGTCATTGGGTAAGCTAATTCTGGAGAAAGAACATAAACATTGTCTTGAGTTAATCACAGCAACCAACTACTCTTATCATTTAAGTAGTCGTTAATGGAGTAGTAAGCCTTTGAACAAAGGTTGCATTTTACTTTAGCTTTAAACGCATTATAAGGCAAATCTAGCAAAGGAGAGGGTAGCTTGTTATAAAAGGTTATACCAAGCCCAACAAATGAGTTATGAACCTTATGAAGCCGGTGAAAGGGAACTCGTAGTTTGCCCTTATTCCTAGTGTTAACATTGTGAATATCACTGTTTTTAGTGTATAAGTGTATATTTTGCCTAATATATAAGATGTTGGCGAAGATGAATTGTGATGCCACCGTGAGAATACCAATATCTTTAAAAAAGTCTCTCAGAGAAACTCTGGCACCTAGCTGGTAAATTGCTCGAACAGCTCGTTTTTGTAGGACAAATATATTTTGAATATCAGCAGCTGTACCCCACAGCAGAATACCGCATATATATAATATTATACAATTCAACTTTAATTTCAGACTGAGCTGAAATAAATTCACTACATTACATTTTGACAGGTGGGGAATGTTATTAGCCGAAAACAAAAGAATAAACCTTGGATAGGAACCATCAACAAAGCTGCTGAAATGAAAAAGAAATAGAAAATACGATTTCAAAGTTACAATTCGTCAGTGTCGCAACGCGTCAACTTCCAGATGCTAATACGACAATAGTTGGAGTGGAAGAAAAAGAACAATATTATTTTAAGATTCTAAAATAAGTGTGTTACGTGCTTCAGCCAAATACACGGAACATTGATGGGTGCTATTGGGCATGACAGGCAAGTCTAAGACGAATGGCTTTGAACAGTAACCCCCGGTATTTTAGTCTACTCGACGTTCCAACCGGTCGTATGGAACGTGTTTACTCAGATGAGTCGGAAATTTAAAATTAGGAGGTGATTTAGTGGATGGACATGGGAAGAATGGCAGCATGGGCTTTTTTTTGAAGAGTTGGTGAAATGTTTCGCACTTGTTGTAAGTTTTCAAGCATATATAGATAATTATGATGATGTTACATCATAACACACAATAAAATACATTTTTAGATACACCTATATTTTTGTAGACCAGGATTTTCTACTGTACAATGAATAATTTATATTTAGCTCAACTGCACACAGACAAATAGATGGAGGAACTGACTATATATTTGGAGTGGACTCAATTCTATGGTCCTTTCCTGTTCATTCATATGAATAGATTTAATTTCCACACACAACCATCTGTCCAAATTGAAGCAACCCATTTTGAATGACAAACTTAAATCTATTATAAATATTCATACTAGTTTAATTTAAAACGCTACCTTACACGTTATATGCATACCTAAATGAATTTATTTAAATGCGTTATTTTATTTCTCTATCAAAATAATATGAATACACACTAAATATTAGTTTTAATAAAAATAAAATTCAGTTATACCTATATTATTGAATGTTAATTTTCTAAAACAAACATTCAATAATAAATAAAAAAATCTCAATCTGAATTCGTTACCAAACACAAATAAGTTCGCCGCGGGTTGTACTTTTTAAAAGCTAAGGCGTTTAAAACTCTCAACGTTTTACATAAAAAACTCTATAAAGAGGCATATTTCATTATTTTTTTAGCTCTAAAACAACGGGGTGCCTCGTGTTTTTTGTATGAAGAATACCAACTGCGACGCGGCCCACGCGAGCCCTCAATGATCGTTTCACACTTTAAGTGGCAGTACAGTAGTGATATACATGCTCCAACTATTTTTAAAACAACTAGAGGACGAAGGAACTTTGAATGTGGGATGTATTCAACCACCCTGCTATTTCTGCGAACGATACATATTTTTTTTATTATCCTAACTTTTTTAATGACTTGCCGAGCCGACAAACGACCATATTTTACTTTATGCAAATATTTTCGTATTCTACCTTTATTAGACAGTAAAATTAATCAGGGACTCAGAAAATAAATGTCTTTCAGAGTAATAAAAATGACAGTAAAATTAATAACTGGTCTTCGCAACGATTTTTTACCTTTTCCTATACACATAAACTACGGCCCTTACAGGTAAAAAATAAGCCATAATAAAGTACAATCTCTTACATCTGTGACATACTCTTGGCTTGTATCGACACCTCTAGGAATTTTGATCGTCGTATTATAGATTTGAGCTCTAGATAAAAGACGGTCCCCCATCAATTTCGTACAAAATATTTGGTGAGATCCAAAGATTCGTTTTATGGGTTTTAAAAGATTAATGCGGAGATAAAGAGATGTGGGGCGGTTCTGACGGACCGGAATTTTCGGAACACCATAAATTCTGACACCTTTACTTTTGAGGGAAACAAATGGATCGGAATTATTCCTACTTACTTTTTTGTGTAAACGATTTAAGTCTTTAAAGTTTAAACGTTTTAATTAGGGTAGAAATAATGACTCCCCCCTCTTTAATTCTTTCCCCACCCTACGGAAATCGTTTTTGCTTGCGCGTACGCAATGGCTCCGCCCATCGCAGACATCCTACTGTGCTTTGTTTAATAACGAATTTCTTGAACCATGAAGCTTTTATGTTTTTATTTATCATACTAAATGACGTAATTTTATATCCAAATTAGGTATTACAGTCCCTTTTATACATAATTGTAATTTATTGTTTATAATTTGTTTTCGGGCACTAACAAGAATGAAAGATCATTTTCATTTAAAACATTACAGAGGATGAAATAACAAAACATTAGGTTATCAGTATAATATGGACGGTTTCAAGTTTCCCCTGAAATAGGGCACGTGGCCGACACTTTGCCCAACTAACAGCAAAATATTTTGAGTGCAAATTTTAGTTTTGAAACTTTCGCAAATACCCGTACGAAAGTGATTAGTTGATCGGACGTCGGAGTCTCGAAAGGAAATTTACGAGCATTAAAACTATCTCCATTTCATCGCAGCCTGTAGGGCTTAGTCTACGCCTTTAGTGAGGGCAGCTGCTTTTAATCGAATCCCAATCAACTACGGAACGTTGTAAAATAGTTTACTGAAACATTAAATATGTAATCAAAACTGCCGCTCTGCCTCACTACACCATTAAAACTGATTAACTGTTTCATAATTTTTAATCTTCAGATCGCTGTTGTAATGTTTATCTTACTTCTTTGTTTATGAGCGATCGTAATTTGTAACCTAAGGGGATTTTAAAAGCGTAAAAAGAAGCCATAATTATGAAATATGTGTTCGAACAAAACGAAGTATTTGACAGCTTAAGTCCCTTTGTACTAAAGCGCCGCATTAAGCGATAAGCAAATAGGAGTCATTAGATACCACGCATAGGTTGATTGATTGTATACAGAGATAAATGGGAAAGGATCATTAATTTCTTATTTACCGAGCTAAACAACGTGTGTGTCGTTTGTGGAAGAAAACGGTTAACGTCAAAAATTGGACGGGGACACAATGGTGGAGCCAGGATTAAAAGCGAAGCGGTGTAGCAGTAGCGGACGCATCATTTATCAGAACAAGTCGAGGCGGCCGCGCCGAGCTTTAACAGAGATGGATACGACCCAACAAATAATACAGAACCAAATTACCCAACCATTTCTGGCTCAAATTAAAAATGTCCGATATGCCCAATAAATTAGACTTGTTATTGGTAATCAAGAGGTCAGAGACCATTTGTCATTGACTATCTGGAATTTCCAATTTGATAAACATTTACAATATTCACACGCGTCGGCAAAATATCGCCAAAGGTAATTTTACGATCGTTGCTTCAGGACGATTTATTGCAGATTCAATATCTTCGATCCAATAATCGTTGTACAAATTGATTTCAGCGTTTTGTTGTTTTATGAAAATTCCGTCGTTGACACCGGCTTTGATAAGACTCTTAATTAATTATCAAGAGAATAATATTATCGAGTAAGCTATCAAGAAAGTCCACAAGGCAGTATCAATCAATGTTTGCGTTAGAATCCAGTTGGAGTCCACGTTTTACTTAGTTTAGTCCGAAGCGTGCTTTATCGCCATATCGCGTGACAACAGACTCTCCGTCAACTTTAGGACTAACGGAACGTCATGTAATTTCTAGTAACGACGTGTTTCTTTTAATGTCACATGGCACCGGAATATTAAAATATTGACTTATGTGCAACCAATAAGCAATCATAGTATCAAAGTAAAGTTATAAGTAGCTGTAATCTCTTGCCTTTGTCTCTACAGAGATCATATCATCATGGGAAACTAAAAGAACACGTAAAATATTTTATGGTTCAGCAAACGCCATAACAGTGTTTATGTTAGAGAAAATAGATTTATTGTTTTAAGGTTTTTTTTATAGGTTTGTATTGAATATTTTATGTTCCTTTCCGTGAAATCTCTTGTGTTCGGCGGCGCGCGAGAAGACGACGACGGTCCACACGATACGTATCAAAGTCACATGAAACCTATAACTTCACACTAAAGCCGATTGTAACATCAGCTTATTGCCACCAAACGAATAAATTCCTTCACCTTCCTTATCTTGAATCTTTAAGAGAAACCCGAAACCGTAAACATGCACGTTGAGCATACAGTGTTAACTATTCATTCGGTGTCTCTAGGGAATATATTGAACAAAAGACGGGCTCAGCATCCGACTACACTATTTCTCACTACATCGGTGCGATGTAATCAGAGAAGACGACGTGTCGCGCTTATTTATGTATGAACGGGGCGCGGGCGAGGGTGGGCCAAACGCGCTGGATACAAACAGAATAATATTGATGACACTGCGCTACGAGGGGTCATGAATCATTAATTGTCTGCTCTGGTATACGGCTCTATTACGACTGCTTGCCGGATAAGCCACCCTTCACGAGGTGAGGCCGTATGAGCGCGAGCCGTGCCGCGAGCGACGCTTGCCTTTTTCACATTGTTATGAGCTCTGCGAAATTTCCGTCTAGAAGACGCCAAAGACCTTCAACTCTCTGGTGAACCTGCCACTGTTGTTACTTATGTCAACTGTACAATTTAGTTTTGACGTTCAAAAGTCCATTAGATGTGCCTATTTTATATAAACGATTTGACTTTTGACTTTGACAATCTGATGTAATTTATTTTCTAAATTGGAATAATAAATAACCTTTCACCTGATTTTCATAATGTTATTTGTAATGTGCTTCAAACTTCATAACAGACCAGAAACGGAACCACAACCTATTCAATTCTGTCAAACACTACAAATCAACAACACCAAAATTGTTACCACAAAAGGAACTTAGAGCAATTTTCTCCAATACAAAAAAGCGAAGGCAATTTAAGTTAATTCAGTAAGCAGCAGACATGGCTACTTCCAAATGAACTCAAACGTAACAAAAACGAAAACAAATCGTGGACAAAAACGCAGGTCATTTCGGCGTGGACTTTCTCGTTTATTTTTTCTAAACGCTGCGTGGCCCGAGGACGTGCATCCGAAGCCTTGAGATGTTTTTTTTCTATTTTAACTTCGAACAAAATTTTTATTCTACCTCTTGTGCATGGCTGAACAACGATAAAATAATAATGCTCCAAGTCAGAGTGACTACTTCAAAAAGGGACCGTAAGGGAAGGCCGGAACGTTCCTAAATTTCTAATCGAGATTTTATTTCACGATCACCCGGCCCCATTCTTTATGGTCTCTTTTTGCAATGTTTTAGGTCTCAAGGTGAAGCCGGCATTATTCTTTTTTTAAGTACAGTACGACGGTTTAAATATTTGGGTAACTTAAAATTTGTGCAATAAAATTTATAAAATGGAGTCATAAAAGTTGTTGATTCAAAAACGTTGAAACTGTGCCAACAATCAGCTAATGGTTTCGACAAAATTGTTACCGAAAATGGTATGACCTGATTTCAGATTGTGTATATATATGTTATGTTTATTCGGATATGAAAACACAGTCCCCAAAAGTCGTGTGAGAAAAATACTTTTTCAATCAAAAATCACAACTCAATCTGCCTAGCCTTTTCCTAACTATGTTGGAGTCGACTTCCAGTCTAACCCCATACAGCCGAATACCAGTATTTTATATGGAGCGACTGCTTGCCTGACCTCCACAACCCAGTAACTGGGCAAAACGATACTCGTTGGTAAGACTGGTTGTCAGGCTTTCTGGCTTCTGACGACTCACGTCAAAGATCCACGAATCACAGTCGGGACCAACGGCCTACCGTGCTTTCCGAGACACGGAGGAGTCTTGGTATGAAAAGATGGTCACCCATCTACAGACCAATCCCGGCAAGCGTAGCTTAACCTGATGGATCGACCCATGCGGCTGTTATTACTAAGCCACGAGCTCCTCCCGAGAAAGTTCGCGACACTATTTGTATTACATGCGTCGAAAAATAGCAGGCCGCCAAATAAAAATATTTTGAGGAAAATAAATTCAAACATGACTGTAAAATAAATAATAAAAGACCTCATTCTGATTCTAAGCATATACATCCCATAACAATTTCCCAAACATGAACGTATTCAAAACGATTTTTTATAAAGGAACGACACATAAAATTTACATGACAAGTCAACTTACATGCCATAATGTAGTCATAACCATATCTATATCTTGGAACATAAAGTACTTTTTAAAATTCATCACGTGTTCCCAAAGTCCAAGTTACCATAGAGGGAGGCACGCTTCTAACAAAAAGGCTACCCAAAAAAAGAAGAAATGAAAAAAACACAAGCCAATATATTTTAAAAGGACCATGTTTCAATAAGACACAATAGGAGAAAATAGTTTCTGGCGACAGCGAGGCCTGTCAATGTCTGCATTTTTTACAGGGTCAGTTACTGTTTTGTCACAAAGATTTTTAAAATCAGCTTCCATTTGTCTTAGGCAGTCTTTTGTATTGCAGTTATCCCAACATGGAATCGATTATTTTTTGTATCGATGGCTAATAACGCGAACCGTTTTACACATCAACCCATAAAGCAAAAAGTCTAATTTTATAAGATCACTCCTGCCTACAATTTAGTACAAAGGCAGGTAGGCGGCCAATTTCTAAGCCTATAGTTAAGTAATTTGCGTATTTCCTCACGTACCCTAATAATGTTAAAAAGAAACTACCTATCCTTCCGCCTCCGGCAACGTCACGCACATCCCTTTACAAACAAAAAGAAAAAAATGGAAATCATTGTGCCCTTGTCGCAGGTAGAATTTAATAAAAAAACGCCTACTAAAAGCAAAGCATTAGGTCTGCAAAAAATGGAAGCGTGATTGCAGTAAATACGTCTTGGATTAACAGCAGATGTCGATTTCTGAAATGTAGATGATGTGCATGATATGGGTCCAAATATTTTTTGTAGCGATCTTACCTGAAATCATAAAAGTATTGCTAAAACTCATCAAATAATACAATACTGTATAGATTAAACTTTCGTGTGCGTGTCTCATGTCGAATTTGGGATAAAGGATTATTTAGCTGCTTCGCTAAACAAAAATTCGATATTTAGCAATACGGTTAATATGTCGGACCCAAAATCTTGCGTGTTTTTTTTTCTTTTCGGGCTTTTAAGAAATCAAATTATCGAAAGGTATTTCGACATCCATGTGTAACAACTATGATTGGTTCATGTGGAAGAGACCATTGCTTAAAATCATGTGAAGCTTATAAAACGGTGATGACGATAAAAGAACATGTGTTTAAAATTAAGACTAAAAATAAATGATACTTAGTTAAATAGTACCTACATACTATGGTATCCATGTTACCAGCACAAGTACCAGTGTATGCGATCAATTTTATCCAACAAAAGGTTCGATTAAGAAGGCATTTTCGATCTGAGTAATTTGATTCACGTATTCGTGGTACATACTTAAATAGTTAACGTTGCTGACACTACTAATTTATGATTCCATTGAAATCTGATTTAAAACGTGGTCCTCGTTTGATAAAGTTAATGGACTTCGAAGCTATTTATTGGCAGCTACTAAGTTATTCTTTAGATACATTCTTTAAAGCTTCACTAACTAAACATTCCTTGATAAGGGCTCGGTGAACAATTCTATCTTCGTTTTGTTCTTCTTTATATACAAAAGTTTTAGGAAAATTTAATATCAGAACTAATCGACTTATAGAAATTCTTCTGCTTTTGAACATTATACCTACTGATGATCAACAATGAATACATAATTTTGTCTTCATTGGCAATAAATAATATTTCTTATTAAAAAATATGCTGGCACATATACAAGAATAACTTAATTAAATTTTACTGAACCTAGAAATTGATTAACCAACAAAATAATTTATGGCGTAATCTCGTAGTGGAGAGCTGAAACAAATAAGTTTATTCCAATTTAAAGGGGATAGCCGATACAAATTACGTTTATGGAGGCATGGTCCGCGCACCGATAACCAGCAGGCAACCTGTTCCGAATGATTCGAATAAATAATGCGACCAGTTTAGATAAATCCTATCTGTAAATACTGATCGATATACTATTATAGGTATGGTTTTCGAATATTGATAAGTATCGAAGAGAACAATTTGGTTTTGTTGTTAATTGAAAGAATGCGGAATTAGAATTGTTGTTATTCTTATTCTGTTCCTTTCGCATATATTTTCATAGGAAAACAATTCAATCAAAATCTGGTTTAGATATATAAACTTTGCAACTGGTAACGTCAAAATTCTTCCGTTCGTGATCTATCTGTGGTAAACTACTACCATATTTACCATCCAAATTATCAATGCTTATAATATACTCGATGCTTTACCACAAAAGAGCCATTTAAGCATAGATCTTGGCTATTTGCTGATTTCGTAAAAAAATTTCGTTTGGAGAATGATTGACAGATTCCGCTTATAGGCCTACTTAGAGCATTAGGCGTTGAAGGAGTATCTTGCAGATGTAAATATTCAATTGAATGTGGTAAAGAGAAATAAACAATACACCAAAGTATGCAAATTTAAACTTTATTCATAAAATCAATCCATGTTTTCTGTTTGGTATTGTATTCTGAATTTTGATGGTACCGACAAAAGTAAAAATCTTGAATCCAGGTTTAAATTTTTTTTGGTGTTAAATGAGTAAACAACTTTTAGATAACAATATTGAAGCTTAGCCACATACTGTTAAGCGATGTTTCAATATGGTAAACATCAATGAATTTCCATCGAAGAATCTGAATGGAATCAATAACATAGTTAATATGACCCTGTGTGATGATTCTGCAATTGAAATTAATACGGCTATTTTGAAATTGGAGAGTTAGAAAATTTAAAAATCAGAATTACAGACTCGCCGTTCTTAACGGTGGAAATAAACAAAAATATCTAGTTGTGAATAGGACGTCGATAGGGATTAATTAATCTTCCACTTGTCACTGTAATTAGATTGACATTTAATGAACTACCTTAAATGTCATCGGAACTTTGGATTTGGGATTGTCAGTCAAAATAGCCCTGTTGATTTTCTTATCGATACCACAAAGTGCTACTAGTATAAACATTCAAGTATCGCAACATGTACGATTAAAACCGTAAAATTTAAACATGCATGAAAGTGGCCTCAAACCTCTAACAGGTAGAATGAAGCAGCTTGATCGAAGGACAAACGAACAAAAAGGCATTTCCATTCTATTATGTATTCTAATTCTGTACAAGATTCGATTTTGATTACAAGTTCATTCAAGATCTGGTTCAACGATAAGTAATTTGGAAAAGTCAATACAATCAAATTGGATCACGGCCTTGTTCTCTTGTTTTCTTTCAAATGCCTTCAATTATTACAGTTTTTGAACAATGAGGGAGCTCTGTAATTGCGTCTCTTGCTTTTCTTTCATTGTTATTTGTAAAAGCTTTGACAGCTGTATTATAGGAACATCTCTCTTTCTTTTAAACACATGCTTCAGTGTTAGTAGCTCTTTAATTTCATCATTTTGATATTTCCTAACACCTTGATGGTACTATATATGTATTGCGTATTATTCAATAATACGATCAACAGACCATGCTGTTTAGGTTGTAATCACTTATGATATAGTAACTCCAATTTGGACATTCCAACGCATGGGCATGGCGCAACATACGACGGAAAACAGCGCTCGGTCAAAGGATCAAAGGATGACCTGAAGGGATTCGATATATAAGTTGATTCAAGACCTCACAATTTTCTGACAACTACTCCAATTTTGTTGGAAAGTTGCCTTCATATCTGAGATGAGATGAGTATTTGAGCTATCCACCCATAAGCCAACTGGGTTAAACGTCAGATAAAACCGATGTAGGTACGTTGAAGCCGAAATTTATCGTTTCCTTACCTTTTGTAAACATGTTGCTCTGCATTGTGCTACCCGCAACGGAGATGACACTTCCTCTTCAGCCGACACTCCAATCCAAGACATTATGAGGGTAAACAAGGAGAAACAATAAAATAACATTTTGGCACACATTTTCTTTGGTATTCCTCTTTTGACAAATCCAAGTTTGGTCAAAGCTCCGAGCTTATCATAACCGGCACATTAACCTAAGCGACGAAATATCGCTCATAACTTTTCCTTGATTTTTCTTCAGTGTTTACAATTCCAATCTTACAAGTTTTTCGTCACAAAAACATCGTACTTTATAGTAATACGAAAGTCTGATGCTCCAGTGTTGAAATCCAAAATCCAAAATTCAACGGAGGCCGAATCATATCAATAAAAAACTTAAAATAAACACAAAACGTTAACAGTATGAAATCGCACTTGGAAAATATTTTTCACAGTTCGAATCGTTTCCGGCGGAATATTCCTCGAGAGGCGACGTTGCCGCCGACGCGGTCGAATGCGGACTAACCACCCCGCTTGAAGAAGCTCAGTTCCTCTCCCCTCTGTTGGTTAATTTTTACGTCCGTCTCACTCGCACGCTAGCTTTCCCTAGCCTCCGTCCCTCCCGGCACAAAGCACCCATCCATGGCTACGTTCGTACTACTACGTGTGCCGCTCTCTCTGTTCTCTGTACTAGTGCATATACATTATTCTATCTCGTTTCATCTCGGGCGGTTTCACGTTGTTTTTCCTTGATGCAGTTTAACGGATGGGAATGTAGTGGTTATTGTTAGACAAAGACGGTGGTAGTAAAAATTTTAGGGTTGCTCAAAAGGGGTGACAAAGAATCGAGCTAATTCAGGGCTTGCGTTTTTATGGGAACCCACGCGGTAAAAAGTATCCCGCCTCTCTCGTTTGTTCAACTTTATGGTCCTCGCATCGTGAAGCCATATTAATAATATTAATGGCTGCCGCATCAACTATTAATACAACTTTTTTTATGGTGGTGTTTATGAATTCTTAATTTTATAATAGTTTATTTGGCCATATAAGGTTTTATGAAGGACAGCTGAAACAATTTTCATCAAATAAGTATTAAGTTATAAACCTTATGGGCAACTTAGATAATTTATGCTTGCTTAAGCTGACCATATATAACAATCCTGAGAATACTTGGTAATATTTCACCGTCGAATGCTGATGGCAGAAGAAACAATACATTGGGAGAGGGAGCTGTGCACAGAACCCCTTGAGCAAAAAGATTAAATAAGAATACAGTGTTCGTGACAGCGCACAAGCCTTTACGTAAAGGCATTTTTCGTTTTCTTTCTCCAGAATCTAGGCTCGTTCTATTCATCTCGCTGTCTTTAATCTCCCAGCCTCTTGGCAGACTTTGTCTAGACGAGGCCGTCCTGAGGTAACTGCGCACAATTTCGATACGGTCGAGCCAGGACGAATGTTTCTGTCGGACCTAAGTTATTAGTTTCGTACTTACTGAAGAGCTACAGTTTACTTCAGGCTTTACTGTTATTTAACTCTAACTAGATGGTTAGGCTTAGGCAGAATTATGTTGGTAGGATCTTAGGCACTGAAATTGTAATAGTTGGGTTTCAAATTCAAGGGTCACGGAAAATACGAGCAATAGCGTAGAAATTGGTAGTCAACGAAAGCAATTTTATTTAATTTTTATTTTATTTTATTATATTATCCAGTTCCATGATGCAGCTATCTTACGTATCCATTCTTGGTGCTAGCCTCCAGCTCCAATGAATTACTGAAAAAATCATCACGTTAAGTTGAATGCAGTTATTATATGGCTTAGGGCTGATTTTGTCAAAGTCAGATATCTTTTATCCGTGGAATAAAATTGACGTCTGACAGTTTTTGTATGGAAAAGCTGTCAAAAATTCAAAATTTATTCTCAGGATAAGACTTATACTCGGTATAAAAGTTTGTTGAAATTCGCCCTTAGTGTAAGAAACTTCTTTCTATACATTTTTGCTTCGACGTAATCAGCAATATTGCGGATGAGCAATTAATTCGCGCTTTCTGAAATTTATTTTTTATAGATTATGGATACAGGAAAGCGTACTTGTATTCTTCTTGAAACATACTAATTTCAATGTTAATATGTATTATTTGCAGCATGTTTTATCTGGAGCAGTAGGTATCGGTACTATCGATCGATTCGCGTGTAGGTTTTCGCGATTATTTTGTTGCATGCCATATAATTCCAATTAAGTTTACTTTTGGTGCACGCCTGTAAACTCAACATAAGTTAATCGATATTGCTACTGTTTTCCTTACATTGTTGTCGTGTATATTGTAAATTCTGAAACAATCTAATTCTGGATAGTTGCTACAAACAGCACTCTAATTGCCTAACGCAATTTGGCTGCAGGCTCAACTGCTTCCGATATCAAAACAAATGAGACCTACCAATTATTTTCACGCGTGTATAGCACCACTAATTTCTAATAATTTATAAAAACCACCTGACGGTAGGTAAGTACAGCAGTGATAGCCTAGTGGTGTGACCGTCGAACTGCCAAGTCATAGGTCTCGCGTTCGAACCCAAGTCACGCACCTCTGACTTTTCGTATTGTATAATTATCACTTGCTTAAAAAACAGTGAAGGAAAATATCGCGACGAAACCGGCATGCTTGAGAGATATTGGTCGACGGCATGTGAAGTACCCCATAGGCGGCATAAAAACTCTGATACCAGGTTAGCCAATAACCACACGAAAAAGAAAGAAGTAGGTAGGTAAGTATGTAAAATAACCTGCCCTTATTATGTAAGACTCTCACCGTCTATACCACAGAAGGTACAAAATAATCATGGATACTATGCACATTTTTATGAATTTATCTTATCCATAAAAATCTTAGCAAAAAAACATAGCTAAATCTCACGAACTTATACCAGAATAGATGAATGAACCCTTATCCGCGATGCTGGGTCCTTTTCACCAGCAAGGGCTTAGCTTTATATTGTTGACAAATGCGATCCGTCCACCACGTCGGCAGTTTATAGCGCGCCGTGACAGCCGACGCATTGTCGACCACGTTGAAAGGTTTACTACGACCTCGTAAAAACAAGTGTTCCTTTTGGGAGGTCAAAGTTTGCTTGATTGTTTGGCGAAGGACTATTCGCTGGAGGATCGATTTTATTGAACAAATTGGGGTCAATTTGCAGGTTAAACTTGTTAATACTGATAATCTAACCCAGCTTAGTTATTCGGGGACTTATATATATGCCAATACAGCTAAATTAACATTCATAATGAAGATTGACGATGTAGACATTTCTACATGTTCTCATTACCACTGATTGTAATAAATTGGATCTGTTAGTTCCTTATATCAAGTATGGAGCCTGATGCCAAAGCTTTTTATAGAACAAAATACACTTCTATTTTATATCTCGTAATAAATACAGTACGGATGAGTGTTGCTATCGCTACCCATGTATGCTCATATTATCCTCCTTACAAGAGGAAAGCGTCAGTGAAAGGAGACTATAAATTACAACGTAAACAGATCTGCTAGCGATACCGAAGGCCTGAAACTATATTGTGCGCCTTTGATATTGTTAAGGCAATAATGTATGATTTAGTTAGATTATCATAATCTACGACATACGCTTATGCGGTAATTGGTCGTCGAATTAGGATTTATCGTATGAATTTGGGTGCCAATGACAGAGATTATCAGTGACCACAATCTAGCTATTGCGCTGATCATAATAATTATTAGTAAATCTTCGAGATGATCAAGCGACCTTATCTTTTTAGACTCGTGTTCAAACTCTTGAGAGAGTAACACGAGATTGTGGAAAAGTCAGTACGTGACAAAGAGTATCATAAAATATAACGCGTGTTTACTTCTTTGCCATATTGTTTTAGCTATAAATAGAAAGACTTCAGTGACACGTGGGTGTCGTAGAAAAGAAAGCTCCTGTAATAAGCCAGGATATTTTTGTCTTACATGATATTATGTTATTTAACTGTAGGCGAACGCCCACATAGAACGCCAACTATAAATAAAAGCCTGCATTATCCAAAGCGTTACCAACTAATTTTTATTGTAAGAAATTGATATTATGCCATTTAATTATTTATTTCAATAATTTATTTCAAAAGATATTGTAACTTTTAGCATCTTACTTGTTCTAATCCGTATGCCTCTTTTTGTTGTAATTTTTTTTTTTTTACTTTATTGTGTAATCGATTCTACTCTCGATTGTGAACTAACTAGTTTCCGCCTATTACATCCATAACTAGCGAAATGTGAGTGTTCGGTGTAATGAGGTGTACCTCTGCTTAACCTTTCGGGGAATACAGGCGTGATGTATATATGTGTACTTTCATGTTTTCAGTTATTTTAGTAACACTTTGTATAGCTTTTGCTCTAAATAACACAACGGCGACGAAAACCTGGCTTCGTAACGCTAAGATGGAAGTCGCAAAGAATGGCGAGTTTTTCGTTCATTCCATGAACGAAAGAGCTGGTTGTGCTAATGAGTACACGACTAATTGCTTCAGGCAAGTCGACGAACAATAGCAATTCGGTAAATAAAATAAAAAATCTTTCATTTCAGACGCAGTCCATAAAAAAGTTGTTTCTGTCTTATTAAACTAGGTGTAGTTTTACAGCATATGAAACAAAGCACTTAAGTGTTTTAATCATAATTATGGATAATGAGTAACGTTAAACTTGTCCCAGTGAACAATACAAAAATATTATTCTTTGGGTTAGATTATTATTATTGTATTTTTAGCTAAGATACAGAGAGTTCGGAAAGTTGCTACGCGATGGCTGTATAAACTCATTTTAAACCCTAAAAGAACTGTGTCAAATGAAAAAATAAATACCTATTTCTGTTAATATTTTAAGCTAAGTAAGCAGTAACAAATATTACTTCATCCCAGTACAGCCAAGCCAAGCAAATGTAATAGAAATAACCGAACACCGTTGTAGGTAGCTGTTTCGAGAAACAAGGGGGCTAATTAGAACTTGTAAGATGGTCGGAGTAACTAACAGTGAGGGGCTTAGGAACAACTTGTGGCATTAGCGCGACAGTACGGCACTGT
This sequence comes from Lithophane semibrunnea, assembly GCA_947363905.1. NCBI lineage: Eukaryota > Metazoa > Arthropoda > Insecta > Lepidoptera > Noctuidae > Lithophane > Lithophane semibrunnea. The sequence continues at coordinate 10,332,070 of OX376198.1, forward strand.
ACATAACATCTATGTGATACGTGGGTACATAGGTATTACTGCTACCGCGCCTTCACATTGTACCCACGATTTGTGCCCGAAAAAGCCGGTTGGATTAAAACACCCCTTGTAAATTCTAGGGTTTAGATGTCTTGGGTTACTTTGTTGCGAATTAGAATACCGTAGTTTTATTAGAATTTGGGAACATTGCTGAGAACGAAAATTCCATTTTAGGATTAAATAAAATTTTATCGTCCACCTGCTTCTTATTCTAGAGGGGAATTGAACACGTTTGTGTTCTAGAATAGTTGACGCGTTACCGTTTGCAATTTTACACCAGTGAACTTTTTCTTTATATTCCAACTTGTGACCACAGACGTCATGTTGTGTTTGTGGTTATCGCTTGAATTCACACGATGCAGGTTCATCTGATACCTTCTGTGTGTTTGCATCAATCTAAGTAAAGTTATCGAATATATATATTTCTTTGCTTTCCATTCAACTTATTGCACAAACCACTCTACCTAACTCTGTGCAAATATTATTGTCATTCGTGTGACCTATGACCATTATTTAAGATCCGTATGTTTTTCTATCCAATATGTTCATCCACCAGCAATCCCTCGAGAACTTTCATCCAAATTAAAAGTAACAACTCCTCGTGTTTTTCGTGTTACGGAACACAGAGGAACATAAAAAGAAATCGTCAATAATTTTCATTCGTATATTTGCGGAAAACCAATATGAGTTCCCTAAAGCCGATCGTAAATTATTACGCTTACGGTAACAAATATAAAAAATAACTACTGTTGTGTATGTTTTTCCGGTGTATCATCTAGTATGCATAAAACCTGCAACCGGGGGAGGCTGGGGACCGCAATTCTCTACTCCTTCATTGATTTTACAGGTACTACGAGTGGAGCCGAGTCGACATTTGAATTTAAAGTGGGTGATATGGGCGATTAGCGTATAAAAGTGTGCCCTTTAATTTCTAAGTAATTTTGACAAATAACCAGTTGGTTATTTGTCAAAATTGCATAGAAATTAATTAAAATTGATAAAATATTTATCTACTAGTTTAGAGAAATATTTTATTGAAACCTTTATTTAAAATTCTCAGTGATCGATGTCAAGATAGATTTTTTCAGTACCTCATAAGTAATTAAGTTCGGGAATCATTTATTAATCAAGAACTACAGAAGTAACTCAAAACGATATTGACATTTTATCATTCCTTATTTATAGATGAACACTTTATTAAGTCTTGCAAAATGACATTAATGATGGCGTTACCAAACAAAGAACCATTATTACGATCAATTTACTTTTAACCATATTCAGAAAAATCTACCACTATATATTCAATGCGGTCCCTTTAACTGTACCATGTCAGTTATTTATACAATTCCAATTAAGATTCCCCATCTTATATTAAGAGATAACGAGAGTATTAGGCGGTGTATTTTAAACTAAAATTTTTGTACATCTAAGGAATCTCCATGAATTCCTGTTCGGGATCGTCATCATAATAATGCATACTTTCGTTTATTTCTTCAGTCTCAGCATTTTTATTTCACTCGTTCTGTCTGCTATGCAACTACAGCTCTTAAAACAACAGAGATTACTGTGACAATTATCGCTTTGGATCCCTTCCCATATTGGGAGCATTTTCTGGTGCTATTGTTGGGTAAAAAGCTTTGGCATTTGATAGCAAGTTAGAGTCTTATGCCTTGTGCATTCAAGATTACCTGTTTTCAGAGTGTTTTCTTCATTGTGTTTTGCTGTAGATCCCACACTCACTGTGGCACTGGGGATGGGGCCGTCAATCATTAATTGGTGGATGCTTAATGATAACGACTTTTTGGAATGAATGCCTACTTGGAATGAATTCACCATTTTGGAGTTGTTGTTATTCTTTTATTAATATAAAAAGCACCTTTTCACAAAACATTCTGACAAGGGGTTTAATTATGTTTGTTATTGTCTCTCTCGGTATTGACACAAATTATGTATATGAGATTAACTCACGCTGAAGCTAAAGAGAGAAACGGTGTTTTAATATTATTCGACTCTCATGGATCTGACAAGATGAAACAATCAAATTGCCACGACTGCTTTATGTATAACTACGAATAAACAATATTTTGACAAATTATTGTAAGTCTCTGCTTTCGCAACCTACTCTGTGTTCAGAAATGTACAGTTGTGAAGATGGAACTGTTACACCAAAGGAAGAACAGAGCCATCTCTCTTTATTTAACTATTTTTATGACATTATTTTTAAAATGAATTGAGTTTTGTAGTTTTCATATTCATGGCGATGTCAAAAGGTCTTTACAATTTCCAAGATTCAATCTTGGGAGTATCTTTTCTAGGATGTATTTATTCTTGGCGTCCTCCGTAGCGTTTGAAAAATAACGAAATTCTACCTAAATGTCTGTCCTTCAGCAATGACAGGGTTTTAAATAACTTGTCACCGCGTCTGAAATGGGATTTGTTATTGTTTGTCTGTCTGTAAACGAAGTTAGGTAAAGAAACATATTCTCAGTTTGGTTCGCTTATAAATGCCAATACAAGAAAATTGGGAATTACACAAAGTACAAACGATTTTTGTAAAACAAGACGGGAGGTCTAACATTGTTTTAACATTTTCTAACTGCGAAGAGCCAAAAATGGCCGAACATCGTCCGTACAAAATTAACCCTAGAAAAAAAACTCGCGCTTCAAAAGTTAGCGAGTTGCTCCATCGTTCTATTCTTTGAAGATATAAAAGAGTTTTCGGTCTCAAAGGAGGATGAGCTCACGTCGTTACTTTGATTAGAACTTCGCTGGCTGCCTTTTGTGGGATGAGATGGTTGATGGCGGCTGATATCAATAATATTCTTGTTTCTAAGAATAGTTGAGAATAGAACGGTTGATATAGTATACTCATTATGATTTACATCATTGAGGTATTTTGTTCTACTGCCAATTTCATTCCCTCAACATTCATAGCATACATAACATAATGCCTGCTTTCTTCGCAGGGTTAGGTTAAGTTAGGCAGAGCTGTACCTAATGGTACACTCACATTTCGCCAGTTATGTTTAAGTCCCATGTAACAGAGAGCTAGCCTATTGCCGTTAACAAACTCCGGGCTGCCACTGAAAAATCACTGACGGAAAAACTCAATAACACTTGCCCATCGTGGGAATTGAACACAAGACCTCACGCTCAGCAGTCACACATCTAAGACCACAGAGGCAGGCCAATTCAGTTCATCAACATTCGTTTCTCATATTCAATTGAATCAAAGATGATGGCCAATCCATTCATGCTTAATTTTGACTATTTTCTTAAGAACTAATCTTTTACATGTGCAAATTATATCTACTAACGCATTACTTATTTATGTACAGTTTGCATGGTGTTAAAACTTTTTAATTAACTTTCTAAATACATTAATTTACAAAATCCACATAATATTTATTTCTTCTTTTGACCATTTTGGTGTTAAAATTCCCTAGAAAGCTGTTCTGAAAAACATTCCTTTATAATATTATTATCTGGATTTTCGAACACAGTTCATGTTTTGAATAAAATTTTCTATTCATATCATGAATCATATTAATAATGTAAGTAGAATTTTAAGACCTTCATACACGAAAGATCTCTTTGTTCTGTGTTACGTAATGTAATTTTAGTATACAAATATAAAGAAAAATATAAAATCATAACGTGTAGATTAGCTATCGTAAACTTGCTCATACATAGTTGGCTCTCAGAAATTTATTTTAACATTATGAGTCGGCGTTGTCCGTCGGTAGCTTGTAGCGAGTCCAGAATTACTTGGCCAGTATCTTTGGCCAAGTTTAATGAAGTTTCCCTTTTATTACGACAGAGTCTTAACCCCAAGGATCTTTGTGTTTATGATCCTGTTATAACTTTAAAGAGATTGCACCAGCAGAGTAAGGGTTAATTTTTTATTTACGTTCTTAATGAGAATTGGTTATTTTGTTTTTATGTAAAGCACGTCTTGGAATAATCATTTAACTTGTAACATGAGAGGAATTTCATTAAATACTTAAGTGATCTTGTTTTTGGGAGCTTTGAATCAAAAGCTTTTAAGCTTTCAGACAAGATTCCATCTAAGATAGCATATACGTTAAGTTATAAAAAAGCTGTTCAGTATCATAGTTTTTCCCTAAAGAAAATCCTACCGTGAACTTACTGTTCACCCTCATATTGGACATAATGCGGAAATGCAATTTCCATAAATTTTACACCCTGTGAGCAGAGTCCCCATCCGAAAAGATTGGACGTGACCACATGATAGGTATTATGGAGACCTTTATTACTGCGCTCTGCAGTTTTTGAAGTAACTACATAACTTACTTTAAAAACGCAATCAAAAAGCTATTCAGATCCCGCGAAACGAGAATTCTGAACGAAATAATTTAAAAAGACTTTTCATGAATGACAAATTTCAATGTGCATCCACCGGGACATACATTTTCATGAGAGTAACTGGGGAAGTGCGGTCGTAACAAACCAAATAAATTATAAAAAGAGATCTCGGGAAGGAGACAAGGCTTTCCTTGGGACAAGTCGTAAATTTAACGGTCGAAGGAATCCTTATTTCCCCCGGCTATTCACGTGGTTGAGCTAGCAAAACTATCTCCTTTATGAGTAATAGAAAAAGCCTGTTACCACTAAAATATTAACCGCTACCGCCGCCGCATAATTCCATTTCGCATAACGTTCAGCGTATATTCAAACCGTTTTAAAACCATTCGTGTTTACCGCAGCTATTATTTTATTAAAAACGTCAATTTTTTCCTCGCTAACACCAAAAGTAATCCCAAATGTTCTATTAAAATGTAACTCCGTGTGTAACTCCCTTAATTAACGCAGTCGATCTCCCATTCGCCTCAGAAACTGCTCCATTGTACAAAATTTGTAACGTAGTAAAATTCTTCGACCGCAACAGAATTACCACGAAATTATGAGAATAATTTAATTAAGACATAACAGCACCTTTAATACCGATTAGTCACACGATCCGTGGTTTGGGCGTACTAGGTAATTTGAGATCTTAATGGGTTTACTGCGGCTTTGGTCATACCTCCTCCTCCGCACTGACCAATCACGAGCGCCAAGCTTTGGTGCTTCGACGGCTTCACTGATTCATCATGTGATTAACACTTGCTGGTATTCTGTGTTAATTTACTCACGTTCGCTATTTGATATTTAATCAAAGTTTCATTAGACGATTCTAATAATCGGTCATCATACCCAATAAAACAGAAGCTCGCGTCAGTAATTTAATATAGAATTTCCCCTTCATTAGGTGCTTGCTTTGATCTAAGAGATTGCTGGGCAGAAATTGTTTTGTTTTCACAGCAAATAACATTAGTCTTGTCAGTTACAAATGTCGGCTATTACTGGGATATTTTATTATTTTTTAGCATGGAAACAAGTCATTTATATAAAGTAGCGGAGTCTAAGACAAAGCGGAGCCTACTGGCCGTCACAGCGGGCGTGCTAATAAGCCCCTTACGTCAGTTGACTCAAAGCTAGTATTATTTTTCTTAAAGATAGCATTGCGGGAGTTTTCAATGTAATTGCCCCGGTTTCTTCAAGAGGCTGACAGCTCAAAGGCCAGTCAGTGACGTGCTCATTGTCGGAACGCCCACGGTTTACCTTATTCAAAGTTTGTGGGTTTTTTTCTTTAAATATTCACCGGGAGTCAGTCGGTAATAAGTATTTTATTTGCCGTATTTTGCGTAAATTTTTATGTTTCAGCACTAAATTCGCAGCTTTGAGGTTTCCAAATATTTTATTTCTATTTAACTTCGTATAAACTGGCTGAATATTCTTCCGCAGGATCGTTTAAATGAATTCGTAGTTTATTTTCCTTTATTCCTCTAACTTTTCCTTTAAAAGTTACCAAAATTTTGCTAACAGCGTTTTATAACGTAAAATTATAGGATACCGTGATAATTTCTCTGATGGTTCATCGGTACCGTGTACTTCAGCCCTCCAATAGAAAATGTTCCAATAGTCATAAAACTAAATTGTGGTTGTAAAATCGTGTAATTAGTGAAACTAATGGTGGTAATCGACTTCCATATGAAAATTACAATCGTAAAGTTTTTTTCCATCGTAAAACCTTTAAAAGCATTCATAAAATTAAATTGTTTTGATTATTTTAGAGAAACATAATATTATATATGGGATCATACAATCAACATATTTGGCTTGTGTTAGTAATGTTATCGATTCACTTTGTTCGTATTTCCTTAGGTAAATCGTATGACAAAATATACAAAAGGACAAAAAGTGAGACCATTCTTTCCCCTTGGGTAACCTGATATTGCTCATTCAGTTGTTTTCTGGCTGTTTGGGTATAAGATTACAAGCAATTTATTTCAATATGGCAATCGAATTTACGAACGCATTCGGATTGTTTAAGAAGACCATTTTATAGTCGACTAACTTTTATTTTATTTACTTTTCCTTCCTTTTATAATTAGAATTTTTTATGCATACATAATAATAAAAGTAATGCTTATATTAACGTCCAGTCACGTCCGGCGTCGCTTACTTACGTATTGAAGTTGTCAAAAGCTATTTGGTTGGTACGATGATTTGCTCGGTATATCAAAAAACTGTCAATTTGGCACTTAATTAGCCATATCGAGTTCATCTTACATGAGCACTGACAGTAATTTAATATTCTAAATGGGTAATTATGTCAACGCGCGCATATAAGTTGCTAATCAAGTAATGTCGTAAGAAATCGTTGAGAGTGATACCACAGAACAGATAAAAGAGTTTACTGTTCTGTGGGTGATACTATGACAATACTGATACGTAAAGAAAGAAAGAAAATACGTATACGTCTATGCTGGGTTTAGGTAGTTTTATTATGACTGTGTTCAATTAAAATATCAGTACCAAAATTCCAACCTAAAGAAAACCTGTGGAAAACCATATTAAATTAAATAGACCTTTACAATATATTTACTCTCCCCAGCCTAAAAACTACTCCAGTTAATATATTTTCAGGCAAAGTTCAAAAAGTTGTCACATCAGACTTCTTTCAATAACAACAACTTTTTTCAATAAACTTTACCAACTTTAAGTTGTATAACTTCAACAATAGAGAGTCTATCTAAACTCCTAGACCTTTTTGAGACGTTTTTCGAGAATATCGGTTATCCGTACAATTATCGATGGGGGGGCACTGCCGGCCGCAAGATCGCAATCTCCAGATAGGTTGGTTTAATCTACAGATTTATGGGTCCAGCTACCACACTTTAATCCGTTTACTTTGAAAAACCAACTCGGATTTTATTTAGCAAAAATTCTTGCTTTGTGATTTTTCTAGTTTGTTTGTAAAAACTATTTGAGCAGCAGTGTGAGTCCCTTTTCACACGATCCCGCTTTTCGCTCCTGGGTAGGGTGGTGAAGAATAAGGCAGATATAATTATGAGCTTTCACACTTACTATAGGACGCATATCCAGCTTGTAGTGGTTTTGTTACCATGGACTAGCACAATTTACCCGGCTTTCATGGGCACATCACCACGGCCGGGTACCAGGCAGCCAGAGCGTCTGTTAAATTTCAGAATAGCGCCCCCCCTTCTGTTTACAGGTACCTACGGAGATTTCAGAGAATTTGGATTGAACTACAGATTTTACACCGTCAGCTTTCAATCAGTGTCACTAACACTAACATACTCACGTCTAGTTTGTGAGCTGGAACGAGTAGATTACAATAAGGGGCTGTACCTGGTAAAGGATTGGCAGACGAATTGTTTATCATAAGATATTTTAAGGCTTTATTTATTACAAATAGGCATCTATCTAGCCTTCTTCACCTTTTTAGGGTTTCTTAGTCAACAAGGAACCCTTATAGTTTGGCCATGTCCGTCTGTCTGTCTGTTTGGTGTACCTTCGGTGCCCAATGCTGGGTTACAGTCTACATACACTTCATCTTTCTCTGTTTTTATAAGTCTTCCAGGTTTTCAACTATGTTCTTCGATATCATAAACCTATCCTTCGCTAAATCGAGCCAACGTATTTTATAATAATAATTTATTACGTTAAATTTCTGCCCATCAGGTGCGCCTTATACAGGCATGCTCTTATTACACCCCCTTATTTGGATATCTTAACGAATGTCACAATTAAGCCAATCAAAATGTACCCATTAGTTGTTAACTAACAAATCCATTACTTCGATAAAACTATAAATAACTACGAAATAGAGATACAAGCACACCTTGTTTATTTTTTGTTTAATTGTGACCAGTTTTTGCGGCTTAAAGTGGCAATAAAGATTAGTTACACTCCTGCTTTTTATTACATTTAAAAAAACTGTTTTGATTTTGATCTGTTAATTCCGGTACCCGATGTTCTTACCTACTTAAACTTAAAAGGCCCAATAGTTTCGCTTTTTGTTTATACAAAGTAGTAAACCTGTTTTCTTTTTTTTTAGTCTTGAATTTCTTGAATATTACTAAAAAAAATTTGGAGGTAGGAAATATTGAATAATGAGAGTATCGATAATAATTGTAGAAATAATCCGATCAAATTAGGTGCGCCTACGTGCCCCCATAATTATGAAAGCGAGCCTGAAATTCAGAAGATCTGAACTATATTCCAAACGTATTCTGTATTGCCTTCTCTTATTTCCATTTTTAAAATTATTTTATCGTTGGTAGCAATAAACTACAAAAAAAGAAACGAGAAAGGATGAGAATTGTACAACACCATTTTCTATGGCGAACATACAAGTCGCGTTCCCGTTAAAAAGGAAACTGTTTGCGTTTATAGTTATTATGATTAGCATGCATTATGTTTGTCCGGTCCGTGATTTAGAGGCTTAGGCTTATTCCTATTAGAGCTGACTGTTTCTAAAAGGCGGGATTTTGTGGTACAACGTACGTAACGGGTCATGTGGCCATGTGAAATGTTTTAGGCCGTTTTTAATCATCATAATTTGAAATAACCCTAGTAGCGATTTTGGACTGCGTGTTCTTTACTTTTTTAGTCTAATTTTAATTTAATTTCGTAATGTTTGTTTAAGTAACTAGATTTATGTTTATGTTCTTGCTAAAAGCACTTCAGTAGTGACATTAAGTTAAACCTATTTAATGTATTTATCTTTATTTGGAATTCTGGTACCTATCGCTTGTCAACTTCTCTGCTTACCGTGACTGATAGATATCCAATTTTTTATTTTTATTAACTTCTATCAATTATAATTTTGCTGTCTGTTAAAGTTAATGCCGATCTATTTATAGAAAACATTAAAAAAAAATAGATAGATATACTATAACAGCTTACCAGAAAATAAAGTTTCATTTGTAAATGTGACGTAAACAAATGAAACAGCGTTTCACACTACATTTGAAAACGCCTGTTCCGTTTTATTTACAGTGTATACCTATTGCAGCTGCATTGCCAATTGCAAAGCCGTAATAAAAGTGCATGGGGGTGTATAAAAACAAAGGCAATAGACGAATGGCCGATCAATAGTGAACGAAAATTACGCTTTTTAGACGAATGCGGGTAGAATTGAAATGTTTGCTGAAGCCTGCGCTGGATTAGAAGTGAGTGGTTATATTGAAATATGGTGATATTTGAGGGCTACTTTTGTTCTGGTTTTGTGGGGTATTACTAATTCTTTGAATACCGTATAGCGCTGAAGCTGAGCTTATTTCGCCTAAAAAAAGTAGTGCCTATACTCGGACTTTTGCAATAAAATTACAGTTTTTACTGGCATTTCGTCAATAACTTAGAACATTTTTTAACGAAATGTCAGTAGTAAGATCGTCATTTTACTGCAGCTAATTAAAAGCCCGACTGTAGTAGGAAGGTACTGACCCAACTTGCTCATTCTGAAAATTCATTTTCTCGGCAAGCTGGATTATCGTAGGTACCTAATGGATATTGTTGAAAATGTCAAAAAAGATTTTCTGTGGTGTGCTTGCAATTTGGTGCTAGTAAATTAAATATCTACATAACAACTACGTTTTACTTTCATAAAACTTAACTACCATTATTTAAGTCCGGTCCAATGTTTCAATAAACATTATGCTCACGGAACCTATACAAACAATTTAATTTTCAAAAATACGCCTCCGAGTCAAATTTTTGCTCAAAAACAGAACATGCACTGAGGCACCGGTGTGGTATAATTCTGATGACTTAATAAGACCCAATGTCCAGAGGTTAACAAGAAAATTATATACGTAAAACCTACCTCAGTACAGACGTACTGAGCAAACAGAATGTTGTACGTAATTATTTTATGTAGAACAATTTCGCTGTACTTATATACTTTACAAAAACGCCGTTTATGAACCTAAATTACAAGCGAAAAAGTTGGACATTGCAAGTCGTGTTAAGGTACCTACAGTGCATTTTTCTTGCTATTATGACTTTTTGGTAAATATGGTAAGAATTCAAGAGTTTTCGCATAAATCTCCTACTTTATGTTAGATAGGAATATAGAAGCGTAATGAAACATTTTTTTTTTCCGTAAGTATAGAAAAACATTCAGAAAATTAAAACAGTTTTTTTTTTTTTGGGACAGTGATTTGTTGTACAACAAATCACTGTCCCAAAAATACCTAACAATGGGTACTCCTCTGCCTAACTCTTCGTAGAAGCAAGGCGTGTTGTTATGATTGTATGTATGATTTGTTGTCGTGGGTACTTACAATCGAGTGCATACAAGAATTGTTTATTTATAAAATTGCCATTTGCCAGTCACCCTATATCTAGATAATATTATGTGGTAATAAATTAGAGAATGGATTTATTAAATTAACCTATAACCTGTAAAACACTTAAAACACTCTTTTATCAGTACCAAACTGTTATTATTAAAATGTCGTGGGCTGAGTAATGTGGGGGTTAAAAATAATTTCAATTATACCATTGCACATTGCAATAATTATGCATAGTTAAAGTATGAATAACTACTTTATTTTTATTATGGGAAGTAGAACTAACCACATGTTGTTACTTGCATAGCTATGAGAAAGCCAGTTTAAAGACTAAAATAATACCGTATAATTATCGGGCCATTACTATTAATATTTTAACCGCCAAAGTCTGTAAAATGAGTAATTTTATTAACTTCATGTCCTGCAAAATATAAATTACTGTGATGCTAAAAGTTACAGCTTACAGTAATTAGGCTCTTACAAAACATACATGCCATGCCTGTATTATATCAATTTATGTCTTTTTTATTATTATTTACGTTAAAATAAATACTTGTTAGTAAGATAATGAGTTTTTACTTTTTTATAATAATTATTTAATGAGTAGTTACACTAGTTACTTACACTACCTACCAACAACAACTTGTGTTTATAAAAACAAAAGTCGTAATGGTTATTTAGGGTATATCATAATATTCCTTCTATTTTTTTTAAAGCTGCAGTCGTATTACTCCGTTATAGCCAGTCGCGATGAGGTATCAGTAAGGAGCCTTCTACATTTGCACAATACTCCACCAATTCTAAATATACAATCAATTCTAAATAGGCAATCTACCTACTTATTGAAAACTGTTAGTACCTACCTAGGCTAATCAACAATCAGTGAACCAATAGATAATCCTTTACAAAATTTTCGTTTTCAATTAACAACACCATTATCAAGTTATTTTTCTTGCAGACCTAATAATAGATTCAAATAAATCGTAGGAACGATAATTATTTTTCATCCAATCCAATGCCTGTCGTCTTCGATTCGTCTATATAATTATTTTCTTCCGCTTAACTAGCCTTGAACAAAGACAATCTGACAAGGTGGGTACTGTTTCTTCGACCCAAAGCGTTGTCCCGTGAAATTGACAGATGTTCAAAATAATAACAGAAAGTTACAGTCCAACGGGTACGGCTGAACGTAATTGGGTTGCCAATGGCCTCAAATCAATTTTGAAATAACAAAAATCAACGAACAAAAGTTTAAAATACGAACATTGAAATTCGGTGATTGGAAAATAACAGAATTATGCCACACACCTGTACAATGTTGTTTCGCCTGTAAACTAAGTTTTACAAATCGACAAAAGTTGATTTACTTATCTGGTGCCCAGAATTTAATAGATTTTGTAGCCAAAAATGCACAAAAAGTAGACTTTTAGCAGAGCGTGGTTTCGATCCACGGACCTCTGGGTTATGGGCCCAGCACGCTTCCACTGCGCCACTCTGCTTACGAGATAGCACGGCGAAATGTTATTTCAGTTAGACGGGGCTGATGCAATAACATAAAATGTTGAACAAGTGTCTTTTACATAAATGAATGATGCCGTTAAGAAAACGCAAAAAGAAATGTTAGCAGAGCATGGTTTCGATCCACGGACCTCTGGGTTATGGGCCCAGCACGCTTCCACTGCGCCACTCTGCTTATATCTTTACATCGCGGAATATCGCTTCTGTCTCTACAATAGCAATCCTTAGAAGGTATTGTAATTTCATACAGTATAACTATTTTCCCTGTTACATTCATCTAACTCTTAAACTTGCAGATCAGTGCGAAAGAAACAATTAAAATATGTTCATAGTTCTGTAGTATTTAGTACAATAAATAAGATAAGCTATCCGGACTAGGCTTGTAATATGGCAAAGTTCCAAAGTAACCAAGTTGTTCCAAGATTTGGAAACTTGGAAGTTTTTAGTAATGAAATGCTGGAACATGCTGAGCCCATAACACAGAGGTACCTATGTATATCGAAATCACGTACTACTAATATTGTATGTTGTTCGCTTCCAGAAAATAATATATTTGAACCAAAAGGTAATATTGGTTAGAGGAAAGGGATGTTATTGTTATCTCTTGATTTGTGATTGTTTTATTTATTTTCATTAAGTTTGAGTATGTATGTATGTCAAAGCCATATTCTGTGAACATGTCGTTTTATTGCAATCCTACTTACAAAGGAATAAACAAGACTAATTTGGCAATGTAATTTTGTCCATCACCCAGAGGTCCAGGGATCAAAACCATGCTCATCTCCTTATTACACACACTGTTCTAATCCAAAAAGATAGGCACATTTTCAATACATTGCATCAGCCGTGTATACAGCGGCAACATTTCGCGGATTTCGCCAGGATATCTTGTAAGCAGAGTGGCGCAGTGGAAGCGTGCTGGGCCCATAACCCAGAGGTCCGTGGATCGAAACCACGCTCTGCTATAAATTACTTTTTGCAGAAACAAATTTTTAGTTATTTCAAGACCATGTTAACTATTAACAATAATAATGTAACAAAACAATTCGTTTCATAAATACAAACTAATAGGCCGAAAATTAAATAAATAATTAAGAAAATTGTGGGTAAATTGACATAACCGTAATGCATAAGACATTGTAAGTATCATCAAAATTTGTTTTGTCGGTTTTACTACAAAGTAAGAAACACTTATGGGAAAATACAGAAACATCATTTTTTAGAGTCGGCTAAAATCACCGGTCACTTTTTCAACCGGCCTAAACGGCCTATTATGAACCAATTTTATTAGGGCAACAGAAGGTACCGGCACTTTTATTAGACCAGTACAACAATAGTTTATATTGCTAAGGGTTGTTTGAATAAGATGACGTAATAAAATTCGAGGAAGTTAAAGATACCGCGGCATAAGGTTTGCTTGTGCATTTTATTGTATTGTCCTTGATTCTGGCAAGTCGCTTTTTGCGTGGTTAAAGCCGCCATATTACGTCAGGGGGCCATCATTATTGAATCGTCTACGTAGCGACCACCCGCGTGGGACACACGGCCATGCACTTGGAAGCACTTGTGTGTCAGGTCCCCCATAAGTTGTTGCGGGAATTTCGCAAAAAAACATGCGACAGGATTGGTAGAAATAGGTTAAGAGGTCTGTGTGGTGTCGGTGCTGTTATTACACGTTTTGATATTGATGATGTTCCTTAACAAAATGAAATGTGTGGTCTTTTAAATTTTTTATTGGTCCTTTATTTTATACTTGTTACTAATGATGTATCAGTAGACACCTAAGCTAACGGCATTTTGTGTTTTACGAAGAGGAAAACAAAAGACAACAGAAGCTCGACTGTCATTTGTTTTGGCACGGTTCGAATTGTGCTCACTATGCCCAAAAATAGTAAAGTCGAGTCCTTGCTACGTGATTCCAATTTTGAGGCTACACAAGAAAAAACTGTTCCTTTCGCTTGAATTCTCTTCATTATTTCATTGTGGGGTCCACCTTGTGTGTCCGCGATTGATCTAGTCGGTGGTCGATCAATTCTACTAACAATTTGTTAAAAACCAATTCGAAGTATCTAATGCTCGTGGCCCGCACATCCAGTGAGCCTCTGCTATGTTCGTTGGTGGCCGCCGCCGGGACTATTCCAAATATTTCACAAATTGCAAGATTGTTCGAAGCGCCACGACATCACGACGCGATACGGCGACGAACCATGGAAATGTCAAAGATCGATCGTTTAGCGATACGATGAGTTTTTGCATTCTTATAGAACATCGCAGCCTTTAATAATTGCAATATTTTTTCACAAAAGGTGAAATCAGCCAGAAAGTTTTAATTTACGTGCTCCAATTTCTTTCTAAAATTTATCTAATAAAGATTTGGACCCGTTTTCATTAAAACAACCGGTTTTTGTCGAAAATTAAACAACTAATTTCACCTTACAAGTGGAGTCCTCTCTAAACTTTCTGAGAACATAATTAATGAATTTCCTTGGAAACTTTGCTCAAACGTTCAAAGGCGCGGGCAAAAAAACTCGAATTAATAGTTTTGTTCTTAATGCTTTATGAGTAAGTGAATTAAATCTGAGCTTAACAATTCTTTCAAGGAAAATGTAAAATGCAAGCAACCTTGACATGAATACGTGTTACTGTGCTTTGAAAATTGACGACATTCAGGAAGGTTCATATAGGATTTCAATAGGAAATACAGCGTTTAGAATAAGTTGTACTAAACAATGCAAAGAAATAGCTAAGCACTGCGGTACTTACTAGTGCAATCACTAATCCGTTTTTAAACTTTCAGTTTAATAACTTGAAAAACGGACATTTTCTTATTCATTAGAATAAGAAAATATTATTTCAGGGTCTTACAATAAGGATTCTACAATAAAATCCAAATTAATAATAGAATTGCGAAAGTGAGTTTGTTTGTTTGTTTGTTACGCTTTCACGTCTTAACGGCTGAACAGATTTCGATGAAATTTGGAACACAGGTAGACCATGAAACATGGTAGGACATAGGATACTTTTTGGCCCGCTAGTTCGTTCCCGTGGGATAATTTCCGAACACCTCCCGGACGATGCCGAGGGCATAGGCTAGTATAATATAAAGGTGATTTTGATCTCAGACGCTAATAAAGGAAAACATCGTAGTACCATAACATATTACGCACATTACGTAACCGAAAATAGTTTGAACCGAACGAGATCTTAGCATAATCTCCCATATGGGATACACAAATACAGCTTGCAATAAATAACAAAAAGATTCAGGACTGATGCTTGCACTTGTCTACCGCTCAAGATTCCAGCCACAGCTTCATTACAGCGGCTAAATAATGACTTCTGATGGAAGTTTTCAATAGTCCCGGCTTGGAATAAATCAAATAACTCCGTTGGATTCGCTGTCGTTGGCAAATGTGTCTTCATTCATGACGGTAGGACGAGGGATTAGAATGGTATGGAGATGAAAAGGGTGGCGAAGATTTTAAGTTATTCAGGTGTCCTGTTATGTTGAGACGGTAAACTAGTATAGGAAAGTACTGCTAAGCCAAAAATCTTCTTAGAATCATTTGATATATTATATAGAAGATAGAAATAAGTTTATCAAAAAATTGAAGAGATAATGAAAGAATAAAATTAAGTACACAAAGGACTAAATAAAAGCCATTTCTAAAAAATATTAACTACAAAATCAAGTCATGAATTCAAAGCCTAGACCTCAAAAAACTAGCTCCAACTTTTTGTCCGCGTATCTATAACATCAATCTTTTATCCAAGTCATGAAAAATACATAGCAGCGTCTCTTTTCTAAAGTTTCCAGTCATTGTAACAACTCCACAGACATTTTTTCCATGATGGACGTGGACAGGTTCGAGCAAAAATAGTCTGGACTGTGATCGGGTATCTATAGTATCTTACAAAAGTTTCTGACGAAATTGTAAACAAACCCGGTTCAGGTTTAATTCGTATGCAATCACTCACTAAAGGGAATTAGTAACATAGTGATTTGTAATAAGGTGTCAACTTTACATCTCACGACTTTTTATAACAATATTAGTGTTTGAATAACATTATTAAATTGTAATTGAAAAAATCATCCAAGAAAATTGTGTTTAAAAAGTTAACTTCACTTGTCAAATGAAAAACATATTTAGGGTGATTTAAAAATTAGAATTATAGGTTCAATGTTCGACGACGTTTTCTGATTCATTTTGTTTACATTTTCATCACATACTTTTGGATCAGATCATACGTACCGCGGGACAATACATTCATTATTGAGATGCGAGCGGGCACAGCTGCCCTAGTCACTACTACGGACACGGACACGCGGCTCAAAAAGCTAGGATATTAAACTTCGTACGACGAAACCTTATAAGTACTTTGAGGTGGTTATTGAGTTAGTTTGGTTATATAAGTTTGTGTGGTGGTTAATTTTGCTTGTATAACGTAAATATTGCTTACACGTATACTACAAAATCTCATTAATAATTTACACTACTCGTGTAGTGTAAATTACTAATGTGATTGGGATATGTAAACATTATCAATTGTAAAAGAAGTTACCTTTGGTTGGTTCTGTAACATATTAGGTTGACTTTTGAAAGCCGTTTTCCTAAAATTTGTGACAGAACTTCTTGTAAATAAAGTAGTCGGCAACGATACCAATGTAAACTAGTTGCTCACTTTAAATATTGATAAAGGGCGTCAAACCAATCCTAGATTAAGCAGAAATCTGAAATTATTACAAACGACTTGTAAATAACATAAAGAATTAAAAACCTCAAGTATAAAAAGTAAACATTTTATTAAGACCATTAACTTATTCAATGACCAATTCTAGAATTCTAGGACGTTGCTGTGAGGGTTGGCTAGATTACTTTAAGTCATAGATTGAGAGATATGGCGTAGTACCTAGGTACCTATGGAGAAGAACGAGCAAGAAACTCCACGGACACTCTTGTAAATCAAAATATGGGGATCTACAACGGGATAAGTACTGATGACAAAGTCTCTAAAATGAATAACGACGATGAAACTCTTCATCTGTTTGTGGATTTAGAAAGGTGACAGCTTAACTAATTTTTCTTATAAGATCATAAACTTATTCAATGACGGTAAATAGTCTAATCTCAAGCATCAATAACTTTGAATAATTTCTACAACAAAAATAACCAACTAAATATAACCCTATAATATCCGAAACATTTCTTTATATCTCGCAATAGTGGAACCAAGGAACGTCATTCTATCGGCAAGCGATCTCCGAGCAAAACGAAATAAAAGCTTAAAGATCACCGTTCGCCGACCAAAATAGTATTGGACTCTATTCAAAACTCTTTGGAATTACTCCACTATTTGTTACCATCGCCCATTCAGTAAGTCAACGCGTCACAGTAATTTGTTACTACAAGAATTCGACAGTTATGAGACGAATATAAATTTTTAACGTTACGTAGTGTATGTTTACGTTAAATCCACTGGAACGCCAATGGTCTAAGTTATTTATTACAGATATTAATTTTGATGATTTGAAGCAAGCATTTTAATATGGTGGCTATTTGTAGACACTTAACCACGAAACGCTTTGGACATACTGAATGCGATTCAATGGTCATGTTTATTAGTTTACAAAGCGGGGAATCCCATTGAGAACTTTATTGTTATTCTACAACTTGGATAATAGTTTTTAAGTTATTCATTTGTTCCATACACAATAGATAAAAAATTTCGAATGGATATGCTCAGAATAAAAGCGATAAACTTTAGTGTACGTAGTGTATGTAGAAGTGCAACCTTATCTAACGTACCTAAGGATAAGTATGTTCTATTAATGATTATTTATAATTTTCCAAGCCACTTAATATTCAAACAAAGCAAAGATGTTAGAATTCCCAAAAAGTGAGCATTTATTTTTATAAAATAATTACAACACAAACGTTAACATTTAACTAACTAAATTATTCTGTCCAGCCTAACCCTATTTTAAAGAGCTGTAAGATAAAATAAAACAAAAGAAATATTCAATTCTCGTCTCTTGACTGACCGAAAACAATAGCTCAAGATAACCTATCACTGCTTAGTAGAAAATATTTTTGTATTTAAATATCTAAGGCCGAGATACTGTACCTTTTACGATGGCGTTCCAGAGTGTACTCTTTTCTTAAGCAATACGTTATTTTAAGAAAACAACAACAAAGACAGTAGAAAGTGAAAAAAGAAGCGCAGTCGAAGTCGTGCCTTCGATGTTATGTCCAGGCAGGGCACCACTGACATTCTACACATTAATTACGAACGAAAGGCAGACCACAAACGTTAAACAAAAGGTAATACACTCCGCACTTAATCTGATTCGTATTATTGCAGTCGTAACGCAACATTCCCCTGGATTTATTACAAAAGAGCTGTTAAGAACGTTTTCCACTGAAGACGGCATCGGACCTTTGGATCAGCAAAATGAAGCGTTAGAATGTTTTAAACGAAACATGATTTATCGAGGCGGCCTGTGGTTTAAGAGCAAGCATTCGCTTTGATGCTTACGCGAAATGTAGCTTCGTGCAAAATGGTATTCTAGTTTCACACGCAACAAATGTGCTCATTATCTGATGAACTTTGCGAAGCGGCGCGTTCAACGCGTAGACTAGGCATGTATGGCAGACATGGAAATTGACTATCGATAATCATAATCATAAATTCGGCTGCATCCAGTTAGACTGGATGCCGACTCCAACAAAGTTAGGAAAAGGCTAGCCAGGTGATAAATCATAACCAAAAAGATAAAAGTCTTAAAATAATCTAATAAAAAAGAAGCAGCCTTGGATTAAATGCCCAATTTCTTGGACATGTCTGTGAGATTAAGTTACTTTATGTCATAGAATTCATCTGGTAACTAGATGAAGGCAGTGAAAAAAAGTAAACAGACTGAGGTACTCTCATCCACTGGGTTCTAGACCACTGCAGTTCTGAGAAAATAAGTATACCAGAAAAGGATGGATGACATTCTGAGACACAATGACGTTCTAGTTAGATTTGCAGCCAACTCCAAACTCAAACTTAAAGCATTTATTTCAAATAAACGAATTACAGGCACTTTTGAATTGTCGAGGGGTCGGTGAGTCAGAAAGATGAAGCCAGTTGCCCATTCCAAAGCGTAGTAGGTACCTATGGAGAAGAACGGGCAAGAAACTCCACGGACGAGTGTCCGTGGAGTTTCTTGCCCGTTCTTCTCGTAAAAGAGTTTTTAAAACAAAATATGGGGATCTCCAACGGGATAAATATTGATGATAAAGTCTCTAAAACGATAAAGACGATGAAACTTTTCATCGCTCTGTAGACAGTAGACAGCTTAACCAATTTATTTGTAGATCAGCTGTCTGTCACGTAATAAGATAAAGCATTCCGTCAAAACATGTCATTAAAAATCATTTCGTCGTTAGGCTTTAGTGGCCAATGTGACTATTGTAATGGTTTATTCGCAATAATGTATGTTTACGTAGTGGTTTCTTTCCAATACAATAACATTGTTAGCGTCCTTTCATTTTTATACAGTTAATGAAGTCGAGGGAGATTTATTTCGTTTTCCCTTCACCGGACTTGTTCATGAACTTTTCTGATATTTTTTTCTAAGTGTCTTCATCTTGCTGCCCTTGTCCCATATAGCTTGGGGTCGGCGCACCATGTCATTGTGCATTTATGTTCATCATTCTTTTACTCACATGAGTTTCATCTATCCTCGTCACATCATCACGTCTTATCAAGAAAAACGATTACTTTTCAAGTTTTTTCAAGTTTAGTAACTAGCATTATTATGGGTTTAGCATTTATTTTACAAAATATATATTTTAACTTTGTAATCAAATTCATCGATCGATGATCGATATGAGCCTTACAATCGACATCATCACACCTTCTCTACACCTCATCAACAAAAAACGATGGTTCACAAATTAATCACAACAAAACCTAACCCACAATCTCCATATAAACCCAACAACAAAGTCAATAAAGGATACAACAAAAACGTCCATACATAACGCTCGTAAATCGTTGTTCACCTCTGGGCATTGTTGCTCTGTGTCCCCTGCGTGTCGTCGTGGTTCGACTGTTCGATCTCGATCACATCGTATATGCGAGCTTCGATGCTCTGTGGCTCTCCCTCTGATATCATTAATGCACAACGGGAGATTGTGTTGCGCAATCAAACTTAATTACCTCTGCAATAATTACCTACAATACTTTGTGAATTTCAGAAAAAAAATGATATGGTGAAGATGAAGTCTGGGTTGTGAACGATTCTAATAGTGGCTCTAGACGTATTTAATACTCTATAGGTATTAAAGTAATTTGCTTCAGTAAATTGCTTAGACGTAATAAAGGCGTTTGCGTTTTGTTTAACAGTGGAATAATTTCTAGCAAATTTTAATAACAACTGTTCCAACCCATTTTCCATGTAAAGCTTGCGTTCAAATAATTAAGGTCCTTCAAATTCTATTTTGTGTAAACTGCTCGAAGGCAGTTAGAATTAGGACTCTCGATTTTAAAACTGACTTCTACATAATGATCTTCAGCTGAGCATAACATGCTCTTCGAATGGAAATTGTGCCGAATTACGTAAATTATCTCAAATTATCGTCTGACTCGGTTACTGTGGACGCTACCCATCATCAGTGGAAAGCATTAAGGCCTGCCTTGAGGCAACCCGTCGCGTGACAGCAGCGAAATATTAATAATTACGATAAGTAATTACGGTCGATCAGATCCTTACGGGGCGCACGATTCTTATTTTATGCAAATAAAGTTTAATTTGCCAAAAAAATAAAATTGTTACGAAGAATAATTCTTAAGCGATTTTAAATTGCGCTATGATTTTTGTCCTGAAATTGTTATTTGTTGGGAGAATGTTTACAAACAACGAGGAAATCTGAAATTTTGGAAAGCGCAGGCCTCCTTTAATTACATGTTTTTATTTTACCTACTTGCATACATAAGTGCTGTAGAGGAGACATCAATACGTATACAAATGGTTTGAATAGTTTTCACACTGACTTACGCATAAATTGTATCAGCATTATATACGGTATTAATTTCCATGATCATATTTTATTACATTCGTCGAACTATAACAATACTGGTGTAATGTGTGTATAAAGAATGAATATTCCCATAAAATAATATGTAGAAACCGAACGGGTTGAAACAGGAAACTTCCAAAGAAATTAAAATAAAGTGTAATGAATATCGACACTCGTATAATGCTTACGATAGATGCTTAGCTCTTTAATACGATATCTAATATTTTTATTTGTGTGGTCTAAACGTCATTATGTGACGAAGATTTACTTACAACGTGCCGGCCGCATGAGGATTATGGACCCATCTCAAATTTTAAAAGAGAAAAAGTTTAATGTAAAGATCACTGACAAATTTGTAACAGAACAATGAATCGGATATTAAAGTATCCTCTTTCATGACACGGGCGAGCGGATGGGTAGGTTAGGCTGCGGTCACAGTGGCATGAGAGACGAAAATATATTCAATAATATCAATGAAACAATGCATAGCATGCTGAAGAACAACAATTTTCAATTCTTAGAGTAAACAATCCTTGCAAATACACAGAAAGTACTGCCTCTTTTATTTGTTTCGATAGACTTAAAGATAATGTTTTACTGCCTGTAGATCTTTATCTAAGAGCTGAATTTACCTTGTCGTGTACCTTTAAAGCTTTGCCAAAGTAGTACAAAGCACGTACCAAACGTGCGTGACATCTAGTAGTCTCCAGTAAGATTACAGTCGTTGTGGAATAACTTAGCTGCGCTGAACTATCGACGGCGTCCTTCGACCTACGCTCGCCGCATCGCTCATCGCTCCGCTTAATGCTCTGCGCTCACGCGACGCAACCGCTTGCGAACCTCTCGGTGGTGTTAAATGTATCCGCCTGCTTGTATCAGGTTACCGTACCAAAGGCGTGGGCATTGACATGTCCAACTTGTTTTGTTTTGTTCACTCGACCATCGTAAAGGTTGACTTTCTACGCGC
The DNA here is from genome assembly GCA_947363905.1 of Lithophane semibrunnea. NCBI lineage: Eukaryota > Metazoa > Arthropoda > Insecta > Lepidoptera > Noctuidae > Lithophane > Lithophane semibrunnea. The sequence goes on from OX376198.1 coordinate 10,354,326, forward strand.
ATCGACGTGACGTCCCCGCCGGTTGAATTACTTTAAACTTTATAGGAGACGCTTGTCAAATGTCACGTCGAAGCACTGTTGCCCCGTTACGAGGCTGTGCACAGTAAACGCCGCGTTGTATCGGGAAACTAGTCATATTATGATCACGTTATTCGAAATCGAACACACATTAAACCAATTCGAGCGACAAAAATTGATGTTAAATTGGATCGGTTCATTTTGTGTCGAAATAATTAAATTTCGTGTTGGCACTAAATTATTAATTCGCACATTCGAATTAATATAGTCGTAATTTCTGCGTACATCGGAATTATTTATTTCAGCGTAAAATGTCACTCCGTTGAAAAATAATTACGGTTGTGTTGGGTTTGCGTCATGCTGCGCCGACACGGCCCTTCAGCGGATTATTAAGATGTTCAAGTGCAGTGCGCATTTAGCGGGTTGTCTCTCATTGTTGTCCGACGAAGATATGCCAACTGATAATCGGAATGACCGAACCCGGAGCGACGACTCATTTAATGCTTGTCGATTTGAATGCGAGGGAATATCACAGGGTCATAATTAATATTTGTACTTCTTCTTTATAACTTTTTTATCGAAGGGAACGAATATTTTTTGCGGCATATTAAAAACGTGCAGCCGTAGCGGTAAAAAATGCCTTCGATCTCATGTAAGCTACATAAATCTTCATAGGTGCTTCACAGTAATTACAGCGGATACAATTCAGCAAAGCACGTCTTTTATCCTTCGCCTAGATCACTTTGATCAGTTTTATAGCTTGAATTATAATTTTTAAGCGCTTTCTTATATACTGCAGTTATGATTATATTTTAATGGCGTCATAAATATCTAATGTTTTCATACCACCATGCATCATTTATGAGCTATGCTATCTAATAAGGGCAAGGAACTTTTAGTTGCAACAAAACGCCACCATGCGGCGCCACAAGTGCGTGAGACCATTCTATTACTTGGACAATGATATTTTAACTTTATTTCTAAGCTCTATTAAAACGAAATAAGGTTGAAAATTTGTTGAAGTATGTATGAAAATGTTGTAAGGCAAAGTAACACTAAGCACCGCACTTGAATACATATTCGGTTATTATGTTGATAAAAACTGTCGCAACATGGCTGGAACTAAGTCGGGACACGGAGGGAATACATTTGAAAGCCCGTTATGTGTGACAGAGAACATTGTGATGATGTCATTTGCCAACGTAATGTCCTAATTATGTCCAATATATTCAGAGTATACGTTTTACATAATGAATTTAAAGTTTTAAACTTACGACAAGATGCAAATGAAATTGAATTTTAACATAAACATGGTAGTTCGTTTAACTGTACGAAAAAATAATGTCATTAACAAAACTCTTAACCAATTATCCGTTGGCACCAATTTCTTTTATGAGTCCGTTATGAACCATTGCTGTTAGAATTACCTGTAATATTTTTTTCTAATTCATATTCCTTCCCTCGACCTAAAACATTCTTCAAATCAAATTGCCAGAAGACAAACATCAAAACTTTTCAGTCTCCAATTTTAACTCAAAACAAAAAACAATCTGGACTCCATAGCCTCATATTTCAACCTGAACAAAGAAACTAACAAATTGATACAGCAAGGATAAAAATGCAGCATCAAGACAGCTCCCTCTATGAAATCCACTGCTTACTTATTCAATAAACGTTTACAGTGTGGGAACGAAATATAACCCACTTTGTTCTGAAGAAACTACAGCTATTTGTCAATGTGCATCCGTATTCTGGGAATTTGGTTTGAATTTTATGCGTGTAGGACTTTTATTTACTTCTTTGGGTATGTTGAGGCTTTTTACATGCTTTACTTGTTGCCTGTTAAGGAGTAGTACACCAACATGAGACTTTAGATTTTAGTACCCCTTTTCACGTTATAAGGAAGTGATACTTATGTGAACATAATGGTCTTGTTACATAATTATCTCATGAGGTATGTGTTTTATCTTGTTGACCGACCTCTCGCATGTCATACAATTTAACAGGGATGAACTTGTACCTAATGATAAAGCTATAAAATGGTAAATAATGGCACTGCCAAATGAAGATCTATATGCCTAAATTATAGATCTTCCTTCAGTGTCAAGTATTGTAGCATAATGAAAAAAAAATTCTTATCCCGAAATATTCCTATTTTCTTTCCACAATTCTCAAGCTCCGTCTCAAAAATTCCTAAAGACGTATATATTCCGGGACCTACACATGTCAAGTACACCGTCGTGTGACAAATGTGACACCATCACCACCACACGGAACACATCAGGAGCATTACATCTAAATTTCACAGCCAAAAGCTCCCATAAACAAATACCACCTATTCGGGGAACAATTTCACGCCCTATTTTACCCCTACGAAATTTTCTAGTACGGCAGTTGAAAATTTCACACCGAGACTCACCACGACTTTTTTATTGCACACCATTTTAGTTTCTCTGAATAAATGACCTCTATGGTTTATTCAACTTAATTATAAAGTCGTGAAATGTCGAAATAAATTACTCAATTTATTTTTGGAATGCATAGAATACACAATTATTCACTGTGGCTACTGTAAATAATGAAGATTCTAAAGTAATTAGTCCGTGGGTTTCATAACGCACTTTATAATAGTAGCATTATAGATTCATGGCTTAAAATAAGAAGGCTGTTGATTTTATAATAAACATTACCAACTTACCTACATAATGAACTTTAAACGTATTGTTGTTATCGTTCATTGAAACCACAAACCCTTGTAAATTAATTGGTATCAATAACAACTTTAGGGTTTAAAATTAAGTGGAACATAAATACAATCAGTTATTATTTTAGTAGATATCTCATCTGTAGAAACTGCTTTAGTTTATAGGTCATCTAAAATTAGATCGTTCTACAGAGTCAGTTTCGACAATATTAATGTGTGAACCTATGGTAGGACTTTCCAATACACAGATCTTTCCGGAGTTAAGCTAGCTCGCGCGCTCTAGCTCAGCCAACTTAAAGAAAGCAGTGAAGCTAGACTAAGTATGAGATGCGGAAAGCGAAAATTGAATTTTCAATCAAACTACAGCGTGAAAACTGAGTTGAACTGTTCGACTCACACTCCCACGCAATCGTATTAGTTTGAAACAAAAGCAAAGGCGAAATAAAAATGAAGCAAACAGTCTTTGCTATAAAAAAACAAATGAGCTGACATATTATTATGATTTTTTTTTTCATATAAATAGATACAGTTATTTTAATTCTTCAACTACTTGAATTCTCCCCTTCAATACCTATACCACTACCTACCACTCTGATGTTTTAATCGGACAGATGTGGTGAAATCCAACTGTGAGAATTGAAGTTTCTTTAGAGACTTCATTTCTTTCGTAATAGCATCCGATCCTGTTTTATTTATTGTTGAAATACAAGACGTAAAGGATACTCTAGAGCTTTGGAAATGGTAACGATTTTTGATATTTTTCAGACGAATATATTTTTAGTTTATTTTTAGTGAGTTCACTTGCCCGGCTGCGGCACTCGTATTCAACAATTGAGCCTAGTAGTAAAAAAAAACAATTTAAATAAATGTACCGTTTTAAATTCGGAACAAAATATTGTTTTTGTTATGAATTCCAATTTTTTTACAAAGTTTTTAATTAAATCGCAACACAGTCAATAGGTGAAGTTAATAAAACTATTAATTTTTTTTTTCCTGCTAGTGGTTCTTTGTAAAAAAAAAACTCAATTGATCTGCATGCGATCTCTTTGTTTACTTTTACAACTTTTTGTTATTGCATAATCTGCATCCGAAAGTTATGTAACCTTTCTAGTAGTATTTTGTTTCCTTGTACACCGCAGTGAGCGGTAGATGTGCTCTGCAGGACGCCACTCTTCAGCTAAGTGATTTTATTTGTGTCCACATTCCGATGTGTATCAAATTACGCGGCTCTGCGACCAGCTGCTTGATCGATTGTCTGCCGCCTTGCTAAAAGCACTATATTGACTCAAATAATTATCTCAGGGAAACTCTATAAATTTATATGTAGGCCTAACATGGCTCGTACAAGTAATTGTTTAGGCTTAAAAATGTTGGGAACGTTACATCACGTTTTATTCCTTGGTTCAAATCATTTATTTTATTATTAGCTGTTTGTTGCCCGCGACTTCGTCTGCGATCCAGGATGAAAAGTCGCCTTCGTCCTTCTCCAGTTCAAGGTCTACTCTGTGCCAATTTGATCCAAATCCGTTCAGCCGTTTTAGCGTGAAAATGTAACAAACAAACAAACTCACTTTCGCATTTATAATATTATAAATTAGGATTTATGATTATTTATGTACACACAGTGAAATAGATAAAGATACGACATTTTGACTACCTGATGGAAAAATTTTTGTTGGAGCTAAGAAGCTTTTAGTCTACATGCACTGGTTACTTACCATTATCAAGTACTGGCTATTGCCCGTGACTTCGCCCGCGTGGAGGTCGGTAATTATACTACGGGAACGTACTACACAGCTTATGGTCTACCCATGTGCAAAATTTCATCCAAATCCGTTCAGCCGTTTTAGCATGAAAGCGTAACAAACAATCTATCAAACTCTTAGACTAAACTTTCGCATTTAAACTATTAGTAAGGATTACCTATACGTATGTTTTATCTCTTTACATAAAGGGAGTCCCGATAATAATTGTCTGCTTCCAAGAATATTTGAAAGATAATTCGAATTTGAAATGGTGAGGCTTCTCCTGATTTATCGATCATTGTATCCTTTTATCAATATAGTTTGTAGAGCGTTAAATTATGGAGGTCTAAATTCTATAAACCGAAGCAGTGCAGCATAGCGAAATGGATATTATATGTACGATATTGGACAACTTCACTGGGTTGGTTGCGTCATGTCTAACACAGACCTATTCATTTGTGCACAGTTATCAGGCATGGCTGCGCTCAACAACATTAGTTGTGTCGGCACCGTCCCAGGACGTAACATGTTGGGTTTAAGGGTTATTACTTAAAGTAAAGTCTCAAGAGAAAATGAGCTTTGATCTATTCATCTCTGAGGGTATAGCCTCGAGGAATTTCTGTTAAGTTGTATGTTGACGGCTAGCTGAGGAAAATTGTTGCGGTTGAACAATTAAGTCTAGTAATAATGTGGATCAGCCAGTACTGTTACAGATTTTCGTTTCGACTGACAATACTTTAAAAATAGTGTAATTGATTTTGTTTATGATTGAATTACTCAACCAATATTTTATGAAATTCTCATGCAAAAATATTCCATTCAACCATTCAAACTTTGATTGATAAAGCTGCACTTGATATTCGAAAGAAGTCCGAAAGATATGAAACCAAAACTCTAATTTTAAGATAGTTAATTGATTCAGGCGTGACTTTGCGGAAATCCATTATAAAATACAATAGACGCTGATATATTTAGTAACCTATTCCGCTTGACTATTCTTCAAGAGTCATAAAAACCCTGTAAGAAATCGACACGTGTTTCACCTCTCAACGAGGCATCTTCAGGATGACGATTGACCAATTGCAAACCAGAACGCGACGTGTTACCACACCGAGCGCTGGACGCAGAGTGAATCAAATCGCCCGACACCCCCACTTCTATAGGATTTGTCGGGCGATTTGATTCACTCTGCGTCCAGGGCTCGGTGTGGTAACACGTCGCGTTCTGGTTTGCAATTGGTCAATCGTCATCCTGAAGATGCCTCGTTGAGAGGTGAAACACGTGTCGATTTCTTACAGGGTTTTTATGACTCTTGAAGAATAGTCAAGCGGAATAGGTTACTAAATATATCAGCGTCTATTGTATTTTTTAAACCAAAACTCAAATAAAATTGATGAGAAAATAGATCAAGAAAATATCGTTTTATCCTCACTTAACGAATATGGAGCCTCAAATCTCTTCAATATAATAATGTTCAAGACCCCCAATAGGTTGATGTGTTAAATGACTCGAGCCGGCTGCAATAAAACTGTTGCGGGCGGCGTAATGTTAACATTTGACATTTTTATGTTCATTTCACGCAAATAAAACTTTGTTGCTTCCTCCTATTCGATTATTATGACTTATTTATACTCATTTTGTTGTATAAATACTCGATCTTATCAGTTTTCAGAAGTCTGTCAGTGGAAATTCAAAGGGTAAGATGCTGTATGTAAATGTAGAAACGCGCGAACAATCTACGGAATTGCACTACATGCATTGTACACTACATGACTTTGAATAAGAAAACTTTAAAAAGAAAACGGCAAATTGCAAACCCCTGTCGCAGATACTCCCATATCCAATATTCGTCTTTCTTCTATTCTTTATGCAAATGTAGAAACGCCGAGACGCGGGCCAACCTTATCCAAGGGTGTCACTCTCAGCTGTGGAATCGATTTGGAAGTTTATTCAGGCTGACAACGCGTGAAGCAGGGCTCAGCTCGAAATCTATTCCACTCCGTACACCTATATAAGCCGACGTCTCAACTCGGAGCACGCGTATTACTAGAACGTTCAAACGCCGCCCGATCCGAATTTGGTACGCGAGTGCTATCCAAATCCAATCTATTGAAAAACATTAGAATCGTAACTTGACTGAATGACTGAAACAAGCTTGTAGTAGAGTCGTCAGCCTATAGGAATTTGAGTTGATATCTAAATTAAAGTGGGTAGGGTTGTCATTGTCATTGTTCACATCGGACACTTTACGTTAATAATCTTTTGTGATGTTGTACATTTAAATAACTCTGTAGCGTTGTAGAGATAGCATCGAAATTTATGTGTTGGGGTTGCGAAACGGTGGCAGCGTACAATTGGATGTGACAGACAACGCGCCCTGTTTCCCAGAACATTTCAGTCGAATACAGACTCGTCGCGTAAAATGGGAATATTGTAAAAATAAATGAGAACGTAGACGAGTAAACGACTTTTATCGGCTGTAAAATGTTGTAAAGGTGACATAGTTACGCAGAATTTATTTAAAAGAAAATGTCTACTGTATTCAACTGTTTTTCTTTCGTCCTGGGAGTTATGAAAGGCTATTAAAGAGACCTTTGACCAACAAAAAAAGCAGTAGAGTTTAACAAATTACATTGATGCAGAAAATATTGTGTAGAGAAAATTAGTAGTGTAGGTATTATTTCACACATTTTTTTAAACGAGAATCATTATCTCTGTTTCTATCCTTACAAACTATCTTCTCGTATACCTATTTGTTGTTCAATACGAAACTATGCATAAAATTAAGCTCTGATGTTATCTATTTTTCATATCCATAACGAATATTGTAAGCGATTTCAATCTTGCTGTAGTCACTTTTATTATACATTCCAGGTTAATCCTATCTTCCAAGTGTTAATATCGAAAAATTAATTTCACACATAATTACGTAGCACAGGAATAATCTTAAATAAGGTCGAATTCATACATTATCCAATTTAAATTAACATAATAAGTACACCTTTGAAACAGCTCTAGCCTGTAATACTGACATAAAATTACTTTAATGCAGTAAAATATGTGTTTTAAGACTACAGGTTTGCAACAGTGTTCTTGATATGGGGCGAGAAGAACAAATTATCATTACTTACATGTTTCTTTTATTTAGTTCATACACAAGACCGTAACCAAACATGTGTTTATCGGTTGTCGAACAGGACTTAATATTTGAAACGTTCAATTTTATCGGTGTGTCTTACTTCTGCATATATTATCGGCGTGTAGCGAAGCAAACTCGATAGCGATTTAAATTTTGTTTCGCTTTCCGTCGCGTATTTTAACAATGATTCGACATGGTTCCTTTATTTTGTTCGAATAACCAAATTCGAGTGTAAATCAATGTATCAATTCCTAATTTATATAAACCAGTATTTTCGTTGCGATTGGTTTAATTTTTTTTGTGTTAACCGCCTCTTGCAAAGCTTAGTATCGGTTTACGGCAGATTGTATCACAGTGTTTGCACTCTTTACAGATCGCTACATATTCTGGGAATTTACAAGATGTCCATATATTTGTGTTCATCGGTCATATCATGCAAATAAACGTTTCAATAGAAAACGTGTCAAGAGAGACGAGCCCAAATTGCTAGTTCGATTTTGCGAAACGACCCAAGGTTTATGTAGATTTAGGAGCTCCCAGACATCTCGCGTGAGGATCGTTCCCAACGAAAAAGCATGTCAGTTCCATTGACAAAGTTCAAGTAGAAAAGCCTTTGACTGGTCGCGTCAGACCTCGCCTATCTGCGCATCGATACATGAAGTCATAGAGACTTTGTTCCATTCATCTCTGCTATCGTATGGACATGGTTGCTCGTATGAATAACTTTGAGGACTTTGGAAATATTGTTGTAAGGAACGACGTGGTCTTAGTTGTAATACTTAAAAAGATAAAAATAAAGATAGATAATACTTATCTTTTTCAGTCGGATACCGCTGGTTGAAAGAGATGATGATTTTAAATTACGGAACTCCTTTTTTTCCGGACTTTTTTTTCACGGCATGCTAAAGCTACACACCAAAGTCTTCTAAAAGTAACTTATTCGTATTTTCAACTCGTATACAAATTGAGCTACATCTTAGTCATCTAATAACATAGACAACGGCGAGACAGAATTTTATACCAAGCAACCGTTATGAATAATATAGCTTCTGCCAAAGGCTTTGCCCACGTGATTTCTTTATAAATTATAGCATATATTACTCAGTGAGCATTCACTGGTGAAATAATTTTTTAAATCGGTTCTTAAGTTTTTGAGTTTATTCATCACAAACAAACATTCGAAAATACAAATCTTTTCCCTTTATAATAGTGTAGTGAAGATGATACCCCGAAAAAACGTGACTTGAATATTAATTTTAAGTCGAAGAAAGTTTTATTTAAACTGATTGGATACAAGAAACTAAACAGAACGCTCAAATTGCGTGGCTAATGCCAATATTAAAACGAAGTTAATCTAAAATTAATGGTGTTTTCTGAAACTTTAATTTAAACCTCGTTTTCTGTAATAAAATGGATATCAATTTGATTAGTATAAAGTTTAATGAGCAAATTAAATATTATTGTAGTGTCAGGAGATGGCAAAGACGCTACTGGTTGTAAAAAGTTTTTAAGATGCTATAAAATCGTTAAAATGAAGGTACTTTAATAGCTTTTGTAAACAATAGGCTATTTAAGTCATACTTCAACGGGCTTTGTTTTTATTTTTGTGATCTATTTATGATACAAAATGGTGTGAAAACCTCATTAGGTATAACATACATGATTGGACAAACCAATATAAGGTGCGTAATTTTTTTACAATGTATTGGAATTACGGTATTCACTTATTGCTTGGAATTAAATAATTATATAGATATAAATACTACTGCTTGAATATAGACATGTAAAGTACCATCATTTTGACGAAAATTTCAGCAGTTTATGGACCACAAACTGCAAGCTTAGAAAGGTATGTGTGTAAATTTCCAAGTTGTAAGTATTTATGTTGCTTTGTAAGTTCTTAGACCATACTTAAAAGCTAAAGAAGTATACAAGCTTAATCAAAAAGGCGAAAACTCGTAGAAAAACTTTTTATGTGAGATCTTAAAAGTAACGCTTACATAGTAAAGAGAGCTACAAAATTTTACGACAAATTGATACGCCGAATTAAGAGCAAACTTCGTGATGCTGCAATAATCCAAGTTTCTATGACACCGTACTAAGAAAGAGTGCTAACTTTTGCAAGTACACTCGTAAAATTACGAAAACTTTGGCATTTTCTAATTTTATAGGCTTACTTTTAGGTACTAATAATATAATATAATTGAAGCTAAGTATTGTTTGTATCGAGTGGTTCGAACTTCGATCAGTAATGCTCGATGTGATGATAATGATCAAAAAATATTGATCGAAGGGATCGATATTTGATTCTGAATCTAAATTAAAGGAAAATACTGGATGCTAGTCTTTAACTTGCTTTTTTTGGCAAACGCGTTTATGCTAAACATCTGAAAAATTTCTTTAGTTTTGGTCTTCACTACATGTTATAACCAGTCAGTAAAACAAAGTAACCCATAACTTAAAATGAACTTGAATTCTATAATTTCCTTCCAACTAAATAACCGTCATTCAGTAAAACATATTTCGCACGACAGTCTAGTCCTCTCTATTCCGAACATTGCACTGTGTGGCCTTATTACACGCGATGGGGCTTGGGTGGGCCGTTCTAGGCCCAATGACGACAGAATTATCGACAATTACGCCTCGCCGTCGTCAGCCCGCGACTGTCATCCACGGATGACGTTTAAAGGGCCTTAATTGCTCCCGCGCCGACTTGGTTGTGTTTGAAACAATGTGTATGAGTAATTTTGAGTTCGTGGAATATGGTCAATGATGTGTGAAGGGTCCTTTGTCTTATTTGGAGTCGATTGAATATGATTATTTTGGGACGATATTTATTTAAATGAGGTGTTTTTAATTTGGTTTTGAAAAAGGAAAGGACAGATCGATTGGTAAAACGATATGCCTGAAAGATTTCTTATAATGTCTTTTATAAATCTTGGAACTATACAAGGTGGTATATTTTGATTTAAAAGAGACTCCGTGGAGTTTCTTGGCCGTTCTTCTCTATAGGTACCTACTACGCTTTGGAATGGGAAACTAGCTTCATATTTCTGACTGGGTGATATTTAAGTTACAACAAAATATTGAATTAAGAATTTTACCAAATAATAATTATCATCATGAATATATTTAGTAAGGTATCTTATAGATTTACGTAGCTAAATTTAACATTGCTTCTAACTCACTACAATATCCTAAACTCACCTACAGTAGTAACATAACATCAGAATTTTCCACTAAACCATGGACTTCCAATAAATATGTGATATGTAACCGAAGAACTGAACACATCATCCACAAAGCCTCGCCCCGGCGAGGTAAGCCCGCTTCCTCGTAGCCGATTGGTCGACGAACCATGGCTTACCCACTGTATAGGGTTTCAGCACCACATGGATCACACTGGTAATGCCACGTCACTCCGATAAAAGTTTTAAGCTGTTTTTAAAAGGGATTTTTGTGGTGGCTTCTTAGGTGACGTGAAGGTGTGAAGTTTTTTCTTAATCCGGGATATGTTACGCTTTGTTGGGTGCACGTTAATGTTAAGAATATAAAAGGGGATAAAACTAACAACTTTTATTTTTTAAATGGAACTACTTCATGAGCCGTTTCTGTTAATAACCATTTAAGTTAACTTTTGCGAGAATAGAAGAGGAGGATGGTAACTTTACCGTGCATAGTAGATAAGTATGACATTTAGCAACAATTTATGCAGAAATTAACGTTAAAGAAAATTGTGCTTAGATAAGGTATGCAATTGAAATTAACCACAGATCAAGTATCAACGTTAACAACCCCTATAGATACACAAACATATACAACATTATTTTTTGTTTATGCTAAACCCGAAAAGGGGTCATTGTACTCATCATTTTGAACAACTTTTTCCATCGGACCAACCTAAAAATCGCGAAAAAATAATCAGCTGTTCCATACATTTGTGATGATTTAATGTGTTCACTTAAATCGAAAAAAATTATGGAACAGCTGATTTTTTTTTCGCGATTTCAAGTTTGGTCCGATCCTTTAGCATCAACAAAAAATAATGTTGTATACCCCACATGAGAGAACAGACAATATTACAAAGAAGCGATATCCACAAACATATTTATCTCTCATCAGCAACACATTCATAACCACCTATCAAAAACCGAAAACAAGACCGACCTCACGGTATCTTCGGCAAAGTTCGCAGCCTCATTGCCAATTGACATCCAGACACGAACACCGCTTTTGGTCGTGATCGAAAGAAAGAAAGATACTCGTTATTTGCGAGCGGCGTTCGTCCATAAACGTTATCACTAACTAGCGATCGGGGCGGATCGATCCCCTTGATTCGCTCACGAAATTAAGGAAATCGCTCATGGGGATATTATTCTCGGTGTGAGATATCATCTGCTCTGGATGAAGAAGATTTGCGCTGTACTTTCACGAGATTTTTCGGCGTTCGCACAAGTTTTTGTCGATGATGTGACTCTTATCTGTTGATGAATCTCTGCCAATAGGAAAAGCTACAACGCAGGAAACATTGCGCGATCGAAACTTATAGAATAAATCTAACCAAACATGATAAAGATTTTATTTAGTAGAGCAGCAGTAACTACCTAATTTATGAAAATAAACAAATATTAACTAAGTATATCTAAATCTGGAAGCTTCGAATATACGACCCAATAAAACTTTATGACCTTTCGAAGATAGGAATGAATTCCTGTAAATCTATCAAAATCTTGATTACTTTGATTAAATAAATCTTTATCTAGATTTCGAGTACCTACCTACCATATAAATTAACAATTACATCGTTTCAATTTGCAGTAATAGTCGGCTACTGCAGCCATCTGCCCAGCATAAAATTATATTTAATAAAATATATCCATTAAGCTCTGTGTAATCTTTATTCTATTTGAATATAATTTATTCAAAATTTTATTGCTTTTTCATTTGTTTCTTAACTAGAATTCCTTTTATATTGCCAACTATAAAATGTCTACAATAAAAGAGGTTCGTGTCCATACCACCTACCTCTCATATTTGAAAAAAGAACTGTGCAAAAGTCAACCATCTTGAATCATTATAAGACATTCATTATGTCATCTACACAGAATACTAAGAATGACACCATTATTTGGGCCCAAACAAAAGCAAAACGCCCACTGTCTACAATTATCAGCTTACTTTCCTTTTTGTGTGGTAACAAATTGTTTTGGCCGGTCCTAGCTGACGGCGTCACCGTATTGACGAGTCCTGGGTGGTCCCACTAATTGCCCTGTGACGGCGATGCTGGTGACAAATCGGACAAAGTCAACAGGAGATAACACATAGTTTGATCAATAACCTTTGGTATTTGAGTAAATGTTGTTTTATGGTTTGTGAGCTTTGATAGGACGATGATTTATTAGTGGTTAATTGATAAAAGTTATGTGTTTAGAACAGAGCTATAAAACATGATAACTCTAAAAGTACAACTAGTACCAAAGCTAAAAAAATTAAGTTTCATTTCATAACCTAAAAAATAAGTAATTTTGCTATTTTAATAACAACGAGACCATTACCAAAAGGGCTTTTAAAAATATATATCTTTTTAAATTGTCATTCTGTGTAAATTGTCATTATAAACAATAATGTACAGAGTTAACACAAGCTTGCAGCACAAAGTCCTTCAGAACATTTTTCAGTGAAGTTTCCTCGCCCGAGGGTATGAGACGCTAGTTTTATTTCATTACCATGCTTTGACATCAACTTGCGAAATTCTGAACACAACCACAAAAAGTTAGGGACAGCTTTCGGGTTAAATAGACATCAAGCGCTTTAGAAACACAGCTTTTTGCTCCCTTTACTTAAAAAATTCTCTTAGAACGTGTAGGTTTCTCAAATTTTGGCTTGAAGCGCTTTCAATCTATTTTCAATTAGCTAAACGTAAACTTCGTCGCTTTAAAAGCACCTTGCCTTTGATAAATGAAAATCATAACCGTATGTTGTGCAGTTACTTCGTAAACAAAAAACGGGTTAAGTGCGTGTTGGGCCACATACAATGAAGGGTTCCGTAGTTGGGATGAATTTATCCCAAGAACAAACTTAACATTGTAGTTGAAAAAATGTTCTCCCATACATCGATTTACGTCACGATCAGTTCTCCAACTGCAAAATATGTAAGTGTGTAATCGCGAAAAAAAAATTTACTTTTTCCTTTACCTGCATGTGCTGTGAGACCCTTGCTTCTTGCCAAACTTCATGGTTCTAGGTCAACGGGAAGTCCCCTTAGGTTTTGATTAATTCGCGAGTATCAAATATGTCGCATAATTGGCGTTTTTTATTGCGTTGACTTAGAGGCTTAATTTTTTTTAGAGCTACTTGGGACTTTAGACCTACATATTTGTTATTAATTTCAACTTAATACCTCCATGTCTTCCTGAGATATAGGGTTTTGGCAGACGGACGGACGACGAAGTGATCCTTTAAGGGTTCTGTTTTTCACTTTTGAGGTACGGAACCCTAAAAAACCCACTTGCATTGGCTATCAACAGATAGCAGGGAAAATTAACCTTAGTGAATAGGCTTGTAGAATAAAATTTTTCAAATCTTAATGCAAGTTCGTGGTGCGCTCTTGGAGAATAAAATTTTTCAAATCTTAATGCAAGTTCGTGGTGCGCTCTGCAATCACAAACAAACTCATTCGCCAGTCGCCGAGTTGTACTTATGAAAACTACTTTTTCGCTTTTTGTCACCGTTTTTTTATGCAATGTCAATAAATCTGCCTAGCCTTTCCCAACTATGTTGGGGTCGGCTTCCAGTCTAACCAGATGCAGCTGAATACCAGTATTTTATATAGAGGGACTGCCTACCTGACCTCCACAACCCAGTAACTGGGTAATACGATACCCCTTGGTAAGACTTGGTTCTTTGGGGCTTCTGACGACCCGTAACAACTGTCAAAGATCCATGACAGCCGGGACCAACGGCTTAACGTGCTTTTCGAGGCACGGAGGACGTTCTATAATTATGTAAAGATGGTCACCCATCTACGGACCAACCCCGGCAAGCGTAGCTTAACCTGATGGATCGACCCGTGCGGCTGTTACTACTTAGCCACGAGCTCCTGCAATGAATGCAATGTCAGTTTTGGAAAAAGTCAAATGTATTATTCTGGAATAACAACATCATCATTTCTTACATACTTAAACTCACGGCTCTTTCCCATAGGCCGAAACTACAGAACGACACCGGCTACGATCCTTACTGACCTACTTCTTTTGCTTCGTTTACGTTCATTTATATGGTATCAAATTGCGTAACTTATTTTCGTAACCGATTAAGACTAATTAGTTTAATTTTGACAGTTCAACAACATTCATTGCGTTAAATTAGCTACGTTGTTGAGCAGATTTTTTTTCGAACTTTTAATAAGTTCGAAAAAAAAATCTGCTGCAATGGATTAGACATTTATTTGTTTCAAACCGATTCCGACTCTGATTGATCGTGTATTACACAATAAAAAGGGTGCTGGTCAACATATATATATACAAGAGTTAAAACAAAAATACCATTTTTATACAACGGTCAATGATGGATAATTGTTTAGTAAATCATTTACATAAACACCATCAATCCAAGAAGCTTTCAAACAAGAAAACAAAAGACGGATAAATCCCGTTTTCATTCACATTTTTAGATCAAAGTTAAAAAGTCGAAACGATGAAAACGTTACACCCTACCATTAAAACAGTATATCTCAAAGGAATTCATACATTTCATTTACATATAACTAATGCATTGGTAATTTGAGAGAAATTACTCCTGGGATCTCGTGAACACAGAAGGATATTAAATGCATATTAATCAGTTTAGTGCCGGCTTGATGCTTCACCGTTCTGAATAATTTCCGGTCGGTCCATAGAAAAATACGGGACTACCGCCCTTTTGTAATGGAATATTTTTTATCCTGTTAGCGGATTTTTATCCGATAAAATAGTGTGAGTTTGTTACTATGATTTTATATGCACCTGTGGACTAGCAGTGAGATTTCAAATAGTTTTGGAAGAATAATAATGGTTTTTTACAGTAGGTAACGCAGCCGTGAAAATTTTCTGTTAGTATAAATAGTAACCTTTGCATATACCTTTGCTGATGGGCCACGTTATCCTTACTTCCTAACTATATTAATAAAATACATGCGAAAGTGAGTTTGTTTGTTGCGCTTTCATGCTAAAACGGCTGAACGGATTTAGATAAAATTTGGCACATGGGTAGACGATGACCTGGATTAGAACATGACATAATTTTTATCCCGATATTTCCGCAAGATCGAGACTCACGCGGGTGAAACCGGGGCGCAGCTAGTCTTAAATAACTTGAGGAACAAATCCTTGCTACTTTTTTAACAGGCTTAATTCCTCATATTTTACACAACTATTGCTCATACCTGACAAATTTTCTTCACCAATTTGCTTATCTTTCCCATTATAGCCATCTATACAACTATTAACCATTCCGAATTGGAATGCCAATCGGATAGCGAACATAAGAATCCCAATATAAATTTTCCGCGTTTTAAGACAGAGTCATAAATTGCGATAGAACTGATAACCCCGTCGTGCAGTTTTAAAATAACCCACCCAAAGGCAACTTGCAAGTCGTAAACGTCCTGCAAGTGACTTGTGCCCACTTGCAGCAAGTCAAACGCACATATGAAAGCACTTCGCGCTAAGTTGCATAATTCGCGTCATTTATTTTATCAAAGATCGTTGCTACCGCTCGGCCAGTTATGGCACCAAAGCATAAAATATTTCGCCATAAAAGTTTAAGCATACTTAAAATGTTATCTTGAAAGTCGACGTTGTTTGTCACTGTGCAAGGTTATCAGTGGATTCGTGTTATACTGCCTTTCAAAAGGCTAAATCTAATAATTATTTTTAAATAACGCGATAACTGTTGACTGGTTGACTGGTAGAAAATGCCTCAGGCATTAAGTCCGCCTTTGTACAGTAGTTTTTACTTGTGCATAAAGTTTAAAAAAAATAAAAACATAACAAACGTTACGGGTTCATTGATTGTTTTTGTATAGTCCTCTTGACAAACAGACTATACATCAGATCCAAATTAGTGAGTCTCTCTCCCTGAGATCACTTCCGTCAGGACTTACAAAAATTGTACCACTTATCCATAGGGAAATCAACAACGACTGAAAAATCATTCATATTATGAATCAAAGTCGCTTTTCATCTTTGTTTGTATGTCCACGGTGTTCTTCTAGACGTCTCCAACCATCGTTTAGAGAATTTATGCCGGAAGGTTTATGTGTATTAATAAGTTAGTATTAAAGTTACATATAACTAAGAAATCTCGATGTTTTGTCAAGTCGTAAAACCGTGCGAATGAAGCAGGAGTGAGTTCGCGACTCGCACGGTTTCGGACTGCGCACAGTTTTTACGACTTCTACTATAAATCTCTTCTATAAATATTGTTTTGGACCTTTCTGTCTGTAAAGGTCACAGAACATCAACTGAGCTTCTGCTGTTTAACTTTTCAACTTACCTACCACATTGTCGGCTGTCGTTACTGTTAAAGCGCACATGTCCTGCCTCCCGTCTGCCTTAATACAGTTTAGTCTACAATTATTTTCGTCTGATGACATTACTGAAGTTAGGGTGAACTCTTCGGCGAACAGATACTGATCATGACTTTAATTGTACGTGGCGCTAACGTAACGATTCAGCTACAAGTGACGACAGACTCGGCTTACATGCTGCTAGCTGCATACATTATTTAATGGGCAATTTTATGTAGTATATAATTATATTTAAAAAAAATATATAGTTGTTAATAATTTTGAAGATTTGAATACCTAATAATGATGTGCACAAAAAATATATTTAGAATAGCTTAATTTAATAAATATGAAATACCAATATACTTAGATGATATACCTATATTGTAAAATAAAAATGTTCTGGTATGGATTTGGATAATTAATAAAATGTGGATAGCTATCGCGGTAAGGTATGCAGACACCAAGCAGGTGAAACAGTTAATGTTCATACCTATTATAGTTAAAATGGTTGTCATTAAATAAGTGCTCATAATAATGTAAGAAGTTTATCTCATAAAAAAACCTTACAAAGTCACAATAAGTGGCGATAAAACTGCAGTAAAAAAAATAAGGATACACATACTTGCCCGTATTCTATTTCCCATATAAATTCATGCATACTTTACATCGCTAACAATAAAGTAATAGATGCCTCTATTAGTGACAGTAAAGTGGCTGCTATTTATTAATGAAGGGAAATAACCCTAAATGTGAACCAAATGTACGTAACTACAGTTTTACTGCTCAAAGTCACGGATGATTTAACTGACGAAGAAATTTGGAAAGGGCTCGCCCTTTCACATCGTTATCGAGTTATAGTATCGACGAACATACATCAAGTGTTAACTACACTGAATAAACAACAGCTAAGTAGGAAAAGAGACGTTATAATGATTTAAATGAACATAGAAATATTAATATCAGTAATCATTCATATGGATCTCAAACCTGTTTGGTTTTTGATTAACAAAATAAATTACACAATTTAAATTATTAATTTTAAAACTGTTATCTTCACGCTCAGCATGAAACTTTGTAAATAAATTGAGTTGTTTTGTAAAAACAATTTGTTAAAAATTATGGTGATAATAAAAGTTACTAAAAATGAAATGGAATTAATGAATGGCAACTATTAACAATAAGGCTGTTTCGTTTTAATAAAAATACTTTAAAGTTTTTAGATGTTTTTGAATTTCTACACCAATTAAAATGTAGACGTAGGTGCTACTAAGTAGTAGCATGATGATAGGTAAGTACCTATCATCAAGATATTATGGTTTAATCACTCCATTTGACACCCACTAGGTACTGATAAAGTCTATTTGGGTCGGTCTATGGAAATAATCGGGAATTACTATAATATCAATAAGTAAAATTTTATAAGCGCCATGTAAACCGCGCCAGTATGCGTCTAATTTGGGCCAAGTTGATTTCGTCGTTTTCTCATTATAGCGAATGCCGGGTGGCCGTCGTTTGACAAGAGGAAATTGTCCCCAAGGATAAATAAAATTTTACTCGCTTGAAAGTGGCAGCATTTATATGTTTATGACTGTAGTTTAGCATTGCGGAATTTACAAGACACGCTTCATACTTTGCGACCACGAAATTGGGTAAGTTAAGCTAATACTGGACTTTTGAAATGAATTTTGATAATCTGAACGTTCATTTCCCCTTGTGAATGCAGCTCATTATGGAAAATAAATATAACAGAGGATTAATATCAACCTTTTTATCAGTATCCTGTCATTATCGGAATCGATTACAATCATATTTATCACAAAAGAAAATAATTAAGCAATAATTTCGAGTCAAATTATGTTTAAATTGGAGTAGTTCCAGCGTCCAGATCCGAGTAAAAAAAGAGTAATATTGATGTCGATGCCCGGAGAGTGGACATGGGCGCAATTACGCTCTCCCTCGACAAATTGGTCCACTTATTTATGGTTAATGAAATTCAGATTTTATAATAACACCCCGGGTTTTACGCTCTCGTTTACGCGTTTGTAGTACAAGCCCATTATTTTAAAGAGCCTACGCGTCCTGTGAAACTTTTAATATCGCTGTTGTCGTTGTTTTGCCCCAGTCTCCTTAGATTTATTACTCATTATCCCGGTAATGTGTTGTAGGACCGCAAGGCGTAGCCAACGCGATGTAATTTGCGGTGTGCGCAAATGTTGTATTGTTCATAAATGAGTATCGCCTAATTTTATTAAGAATAATTAGGAGGAGAATGTTTATATCGTCAGTGAAATGTCGTGAGTTGGTTGTTACAGTGGCTTCTTAGGGCCTCAACTGCTAACGAGTTAGTGGAAACTGAGAGTAAAGCTAACAATATTGGAAGCTTAAAATAACATCTGTTGCATTTTGTCGAGAAACAAGTTGAACATAACCATAAACATTAAAACCACGATTGAAGTTATTTCACCTCACTTCACTTAATTCATCAACACCCGATGACGCACTGTCCCCTAGACGCTTTTATACTTGACCGGAATATTAACTAAGTCCATCCCTTTGAATCCGTAACGGAGGATTTCAACCTTCGGAAAGTCCATCAAAAAAGGTAATTAAGATGAAATAACGATCACAAAGCCGCGTTCGTTGCTGCCCTACGCTGTAACCTTTATTCCTTCTAATTGGCTCCCACGCCACATAATTTTTACAGCAAATTGCTGGACTAACGATTAAGTTCACCCGATGTCTAATTTTCTGGGACAATAGTCGACTTGAAAATTAAAGAAATATGTTAATTTCTATCTTTGTCCCGGCCCGTCAGAGCGGAAGATTATAATTATTAGGAAATTGTTAAAAAGCACCTTGCTTTGTTATTGGACTCATCCAGCTGGATGGGTGCTTAATGGATCTTTTTACTAAATCTTTTTCAAGTCGAGAGTACGCTATCGTTTTCCTTGTTCGAGAACAGCCGTTCAAAATAAAGAGAAAAGTAGAACACGAAACAATAACGTCACTCAATGTTTTATTTTATATTGGGTTTGCTTTTTTGCGTTCATTTTATTTCTTATTCGGATTGGACTAAGAAAGTCAAGTTATAAAAATGTTTTCGTTTATACTCTCGGAAACTAGTCTGGAGTTTAAATGTATTCAGATTTCTGGGAAACAATTTCGCAACAAAATTTTGTTTTGTCAGTATTAATTTAGTTCAGAATATTAATTTTGGTGGTACAAGCTTTTGTCTTGGCGACAAAACAAAGCGAATAATTTAGTTGTTCTTTGCTGTTTGTCACGTGACGACCAAGTCGTATTTTTCTGTTACCGCTTCCTACTTCCTCGTCTATCGTAAAAAGTTATGTCCTTTTAATTAAAGTGACAGCAGTGAACCGTGCACATGTGTTGATATTGCCAACGAGGGTCAGGTGCGAGTCAGACTGCTTTTAACTTTTACAAACGTCCAACATACCTGGAGCTCTGAGTTTTATGCATATTTAACTTACAGAATTCATTAAAAAGAGTCAGTTACGGTTAGAGAAGAGAACAAAATGGCTTGTTTCAAAAGCCTTTTAAATGAATTTGAGTAAGAATTTACTATGAAAGACGATAACGATAGTTTTCAAGTAAACCCATCATAAATACTGATACCGTGTCAAACCGATAAAAATAATCAATCTTTACAATACTTTTTATTTGCTTACAAGATTCAATAATATATATTATTTTACATCTAACACTACAATACAATACTAATAATATGTACAAGTATGTAAAAAGGGAGAGGAAATAATCTTTACAATTGTAATTGTAATTTTACTAAGACTATTCCAACAACTCCTAAGATATAATACGCCACCGCAATAATGAATGTCAAAACCGACAGGTTTGGCAAAACAAATAAAATCTTCTTACAATAAATAGTGATGTCCTAACTAATTGAAAAAAATATCACCCTCAAATACAACAACAAATCCTTCTATAACAGCACAGGAAGCCTTAGAAAAAAAAACTGCCTTTCCGAAAAATTCAACCCAAACAGAAAGTAAAGTAAAGCTGGGGTCACAACATTCTGGTCCGCTTATCTACCTCGACGCGGCGTCAGCGGTCGTTATTCAATAAAACGTCGCAGTCGTACGCGCCCTTTTGAGCATTAGTCGCAATATCTTTCACTACCAACGGGACAAAAAACCATGGAGTTATTATTGCCATCAACACCACAATCTGCTCTTATGCTTGTCATAAATATGAGGATTTCTATTCCAGATTTCTCGCTGGAGGCAAATAGTGTGGGTTTTTGTTTAGTATAATTTATGCTTTTCAACTCGTTTGATTGTTGTATCTTCTGCTTTATTTGTCTTCATTTTAATACTCCTTTCATTTGGATGATTCTTATTATAACTTCTAACTAATAACAACCGACCAACAACTATAGCATGAGAACTGACCCGTCTTTACGTAAAAATAGAAACATCACTGTCTACCTGATCACTATTTCTCCCATATACAATGTATGATATATCCACTCATCATAGTTTCTGATTGAATTCAACTCAATTTCAGTGAGAAGGGGGATGTAATAAATATTTAAGGTAGTTATATTAATTTCCTACTCCACTCCTATTTCAATAGTGGAAACTTCATCGCCTCAACTTGGGCTAAGTCTCTCCCAAACTGTCTGTTTCCACAGAACGAGATAAATTAAATTAATGTGAGTGTTAAAAGTAATGCAAATGTTAGAAATAGTGTGTGTTAGGGTTTTGTTAAGTGTGTGAATCTAATAGTTTAGCTATCTTCTATATAGTTACTTACTTTTTTTTTTATCACGATCAAAGATGAAAAGAATACACGTTTTTTTTGTGTACCTACTGTTCTTCTTATCTAGTGTATCTATCTATCATTGAAACTTTTTGTCAAAGACAGAAAACTTTTTTACAATTTTTTAATTAAGTATGTCCTCTAAATACAAAAACACTAACATGATTAACTGCAATTTCAGAAAATATCTCACGACAAACTTCTATATGATCAATATTAATGTTTTGATTAATGCCATCCATAGGTATATTTCAAAATAGATGTTAATTACGAATGCTAATTCCGCTACGAATTCTGTTGCCTACCGTTTATATTATGTAAATCTAAACAGGCAGAAATACTCCAGATTTAAGGAATATCTTAAGAAACTTTCCAATTACCGTCTCAAACTTTAGTGATCTTACATTTCGGATTTAATTTATTCGTATCTGTCTTTCATCGTAAAGAAATAAACGAATGAATGAAAGACTTCAACGAGAGAGAATTTCTTAGAGAGATCCGAGTAATATCTAATGATGAGACACATAATCCGTCCTCGATCGCCTCTCCGCACTTATTGAGTTGGAATTTTCGATTAGTCTGTGATTGATTGAACCAACTTCTCTTCGAGCGACGTGCATTTTATGATCCGTTCTACTTCTTCGATCAGTCTGCCTTTATAGTAAACGTCAAAATGAGGATGCTACATTTGCTTTTTCAAGATAAAAGTATATTTTACTGCAAATCCTGTAAGTTTCTTCGCTACTCCAAGCAAACTTCCGTATACTGTTTTATCCGATATTCTAGGAGTTTTCTCAGTTAAAATATATATACTTTTTTGCTTCACTTTATGCCGTATTATGTGTTACGGAGAACTTGAGAGCTTTCAATCTTTAGATCTTGAATTTTATCGAAGTTTTTGCACCTACCTATCCTACCCTATCTATGAATAAAACTTGATAGAACCATCCAACGAAGTACATTCCCAGGAGTTATATAACAAACACATGAAATTGAAAAACAACGATCACGATATGCGTCGATCTTCTTGCATGAATCTTGCAGACACATTTTAAAATACTAGTAGAAGTCCAGTAAACTATTCTCCCATTCCTGGATCAGCAACACAATCCTTTGTATTTGAATACACTTACCCAAAATTCTTTCCTTGAAAACTTACAACAACGAAACTTTGTCCACATTTTCGATATACTATGGAATATCCACACAAGCCTTAATGCAATTTGCGGTAATGTAACATGGAGCCGTGTACGAACCGTCGCCGAGCGCGGTACGATTCCGAACTTACCGGCTCTACGTCACTGCTTTACTAAAATACCACCGATCCAGGATTACAGTCACGCTTATCTAATCATGTAGACAGATTGAAGATCACATTGATACTTTGTAATCTGAAGGTAATTTAGAATCCCGATTGAAGTCCTTGCGAATGAGGACTATCCCTACTTAGGCTAGATACGTAAAGAATGTGGAGATTGGATCGAGATAAGCTTTTAGTTCATTACCCAATTCAGCCTTTTTTATCTGTTCCAGAAAAAATGTTCCTCGTTGAAGGGGCGACTTTATTTTGGTACTCACTTAAATTAAAGTACCACTCTTCCTGAAATGCGTTATTGCCAACGCAGTATAATATTAATGCCCAGATATGAGATGACATCTTCCCACTTGGCGAATTCACCCCAAATATCCATTCCGTTAATAAGTTAAAATCCATTAAGTTAATAATGCAATATTCTTTCCCGTTGAAAACAAACCACTATTTCATTTTGTAAGCGCGAAAGCTGTAAGCTGAAATTTTTATGACTCCCAACGTCTGGCTACGTGGGAAATTTTTAAAAAGGTTTTTCAAATTTTCGTGATTCATCTTTCCATTCCCCGGTGACTGGGTGCCATCATACACGTATCTTTGTTTAACCTCGCCACATTAAACATTTAACATTTGATCTTCGCAAACATTGTCCGAGATTTGTTCGCTGGTTTAGGATATGCAAACTTTTAGGTACAGTCACGGACTTTAATTGATGAGCCAACTGGCACTGTTCGCATTTTAGCCTTGTAATGCAAATCGGGTTTATTCGGTTCCCGACACGCAAAGTCATATGTCTTCGTAATAAAAGAAGAAAATTATATTTCATATATTTACCGGTTGGCTAACCTGAGAGCAGAACTACAAACTTGACAGCAGTGACTACTCAAAGTCAACCAATTGCAGGTCTAGCAATAGCAACCTAGCAACGATAAACAATTGTTGCTAGGTTACTGTTGCATAGTAACGTTAGCGTACGGAGAAATTCTCTGACATCGGTTTCTCAACTGTCACTGTCTTCAGTTAAGTTTTCAGAATTATTGAGTTAATGAGCTATGATTCAAAGGAGGTCAGTATCAAATAGATTGGATAAACTTAATGCAACATTGTATTTATTTTTATTATTAAAAACTTATTAGTCAACCTCTATGGATGAGACTATTTCCGATTAAAAGTAATTTATTTGTCATCTTGATATTTCAACTGTCACTGTCTTTAGTTATGTTTTCAGAATTATTGAGTTAATGAGCTATGATTCAAAGGAGGTCAGTATCAAATAGATTGGATAAACTTAATGCAACATTGTATTTATTTTTATCATTAAAAACTTATTAGTCAACCTCTATGGATGAGACTATTTCCGATTAAAAGTAATTTATTTGTCATCTTGATATTTCAACTGTCACTGTCTTTAGTTATGTTTTCATAATTAGCGAGTTAATGAGCTATGATTCAAAGGAGGTCGGTATCAAATAGATTGCATAAACTTAATGCAACATTGTATTTATTTTTATCATTGAGAACTTATTAGTCAACCTCTATGGATATTTCCGATTAAAAGTAATTTATTTGTCATCTTGTTTACGAGCTTGCGATTTGAGTTCGTGTATAATCGTGTAATCTCGTGAATGTATGAAAGTAAACAAGATGACAAATAAATTAATTTTAATCGGAAATATCCATAGAGGTTGACTAATAAAGTCAACCTCTATGGATATTTCCGATTAAAAGTAATTTATTTGTCATCTTGTTTACTAGCTTGCGATTTGAGTTCGTGTTTAATCGTATAATCTCGTGAATGTATGAAACTACAAAATTGAAAAGTTTGAAGGTGGCTCATCAATTAAAGTCCGTGACTGTACGTATATAAAAAAGAACCATCAATGTCTGATTTGTCATCTGAGAACCGTATTATTATTACCTGCTAAGCTTAACCATACGAAAATCCATGTAAGTTTTAGATGAGAGAAAAACATTCCCCTCATTATGTTCCGGCATTTCCACAAAATATGTTCCTCGGGTAATTTATCGTTCGTAATTATTCGCCGAAACAACAAATCCGTGTGTTTCACTTTGATTCGGTGTCGTCAGAATTTTATTTATGTGGTGGGCATTTTTCCACAATAGCACGCGAGGTCAGCTTAAGAGGGAGGAAACGACTTTGGCCTAATCCGCTGACTTTTATTTATTCAGTGAATTAATCTCGCCCTGGCCGGGGGTGGGGACATTGGCCCTTATTTCCTGTCGCCTGGCAGCGATACCACGGTTTCTCGACTGCATACAGTGATAAAACCCAAGTCTCTGTCCCTTGACAAGTACGATTTATAGGTGTGCCAAGTATCGCAGCTGTCCAGTGCCTCACTAAGCTCCATGACGTGATGTTTAGCGAAATAATAATAAAATATTTTTGAGGCATCTAGGAAAAGAAAGAAAGAAGTTGGTTAAAATTGAATGAATAATAAATGTTCCTACGTAAAGTATCGTTTGAGTAAACATTTAACGAAGTTGCGGTGCATAATAAATCTACAAAGTTTAGAGCGTCATGGGTTCACGCAACAAAACTCTGTTTATTAAAACGTGCACAACTGTAGTATCCTGGAAAAATATTTTCCTTTTAACAACGTATACGTATGGTATGTAACAAAATGATTCCCCAAGCATGGCTAGGTATGACAAAAGACAGTTTTATTTACATTACTTTAACATATTTGGCATTTGTCAATGCGATTATAATTAGTATCAAAGTATTAAGTATCTGAATATCCCACAAAACTCAGAAACAATTTCACCAGTTTTACTCAAAGACCACGTAATAAGTTACTTCCATATCAACAAGTCAAGTCAAACCAGTCGCGCCAAGCTAGATCGTTCACTTCTACAACTAACAACTTGCACTGCTCAGTGCTCTACTGACTCAAACACACAGATTTAACAAACTTCTCATTCCTTACTGAAACTGTCTCTTTATTCTGTCTTCTGTGTTCAGGGTTTATCTTGCTTGCTTTGGCAACTGGAAATTGGTAATTATGGAATTCATTATAAACTGTGTACATTATTAAAAAAGGAATGATAAACAATCACATAATATGATTACAAGTAGATAAGATAAGCAAAGGAGGATTCTGCGACATGTTAAAAAAATAAAGGATGAAAACTGGTACATACATACGTTTAGAAAAAGAAGCAATAAAAAAATAAAAGAGGGACACAGAGAACACAAAAGTAGCAAAATAGGAAAGACTGAAAAATATGACACAAATTTTCTCGACGATCACCTACTATTACCATGGATGTAAAAACTATAGCTTATTCCCAAAAAACAACACTTTATTTGTGTCAATTAAAACGAGTTCCAAGTTCATGGTAAACTTGTACGACTCACAACAATCGCATTTAGCTTCAGAACGCTAAAAAGCAAAATAGAAGCAACACGATTACGTGGGCTTAGCGGATTGGAATTCCATTCTTTATTCACGCCACACTCCATTTTTAACTTAGTACGAAAGTAGCTATAGATTTTGTTGGAAATGGCAATGATTACAATTGAGGGACACGTTCCTAAACTGGAGGATGGAAAGATATCTTCATTATTCAAGCGTTTGTTGATGTTTCTGCTCTAAGAAGAACTGTGGTTGTAGACTTGTTGTATTGGTGGAGATATCCTCAGATATACAAAAGGTGCGGAGTTACAGACTCATCATATCAGCTGAAAGACGTCCACTGCTGGACATAGATCTATAAGGCGATGCTTGGGGGAGCCAAGCATCGCCTTATAGACTGGTACTGTGCTTCTCGCATCCAGCGCATTCTTCACAGGTCATCGAGGTGCAAACTTTAACATAATATATAAATATTTAAAAACAAAATATATGAGAAACCAAAATCAAAATAAACAATAACCAACAACAATACACGAACCAACAAAATAAAGTTTTCTAATCTATATTTTCGCAATTTAATCTCTATATAAACCTTTGAAAGTCGCATTTCTAGGACTCGAAATAAAAATACCTATAAAGTAGGCTTTAATACCTACTTGTTTTTCTGCCACAGCCCATCAAACCCAGGTCAAAACTATTAAGATCCAGTAAAGGATATTTAGATAAGGTTCAGTTACATTTAGTTACGTCAAACAATTTTTCAATTATGCTTCTCTAGACTTTGAGTCGGCCTTCAGGCAAATTAACGTTTAGATATAAACAAAGGAGGATTTCAGGCTGTGATAGTGGAAATGTTTTCTCCAAAAACTTAAGCAGCACTTGTGAAAATTGGGCAGAGAAACACTACGAAGAGAATGTATATGTCTGTTCCAAAAGTTTTTGATTAAAATGTAAACAACTAGATCAGAAATCGTAGGTGTGGCTATGTATCTGTGGATGTCAACTTGTTTGAGTGAGAAATGAGTGCTTTTATTTTATTATTTTAAGGCTCTTACATACTGGCGCGATTCGCCGCGCGACGCGAATTTTAACAAAACAATTTCTGAAGAAAACTTCACGGCGAACAATGCGGCCGCGTCGCGTCGCGCGGCGAATCGCGCCAGTGTGTAAGAGCCTTTAATATTTATACTACCTAAACATTATAATAATGTTTAATCACCACCACACAATGGCTATAACCCACAAGGTTATAACTCGATTTTCGTCGATGAGTTTTTAATAAAATTGTTGGAAAAGTGGTGAGCTATTATAAAATTCAAACCTTCTAGATAAAGATAAATGTGGTGCAAATTCCTTAGAATAATACGCATGGATTTAGCCTGAATATGCTTTGTTTACACATTCATCAGATACTTTCGAAACAGACCATACGCTAAGCTTATTTATTGCCCTAGTGTTTCTCAGCCCAATTTTCTCAGTACTAATTGTGTTGGTTCTATATACGTAAATTCTATCTTCGGAAAAAACGTGGGTGTATCGGTAGATCGTATTTGCTTCCGCAGATTATTATCGATATCGATACTTATTGATATCGATACCCTGTTTCAGATACCCAATATTTTTAGCTGATATCTATTACATGGCTTTAGAGTTCCGTATCCGAAGTGTGCCAAACGGAACCCTATTACTAAGCCCCCGCCTGTCCGTTCGTCCGTCCGTCCGTCCATCTGTCTGTCAGCGTGCCGTATCTCATGAACCGTAATAGGTAGACAGGTGAAATTCACACATTTCACAGATTGTGTATTTCTATTGCAACAAATAATTAGAAAAAAAAAAGTAATAATACAAGAAAAGTTTTTTTTCGGCGCTTTTTGGCTCGATATTAATACAGTACGTTCTTCGTGTGCGAGTCCGACTCGCACTTGGCTGGTTTTTTTATCCTTGTAGGTACTCTAAAAATAGATGACCGTAGAACTTACTTTCAATGTTTTCCATCAGGTTTATTTTAAAACTGTGTAAAAGGTTACTTACGCTTTCACCTACCTTATGTGGCTGGAGCACGGGGCTGGAGTTTACTGGAAAATTTTACTAATCTATGATAATTACGAGTTTAACAAACCATTTTTAACCCTCATGATTATCATTCGAAAATTGATGACCCATAAAATATTTTACTCAGTTAGTAATCACTCCATAACCAATAGATCTTTGTCTACTGTTTTTAGCAAGCACCCAACTACATTCTGTTATAGCAATCCATAGCTGTATTTTGACCTACCTAATACAATTAAATGTAGGAAAAACAGTTGAACGTTCAATGAAAACAAAACACTAGTTCAATATTTACAAAAAAATATTGTCAATGTTTTTACTGAAATCCACAGTAATTCAATCACCGTACAGATAGTAATCAAAACTAGTTATTTGTAAATTGATATCAATAAATTTTTTTCAAACAGTTTTATCTAGGGCAATATCAGTATTTCCAACAAAAAAAAAATCTAAAAATAAAACTAAGCATTTCGGTAGGTACTAAATTTAAAATTCCTGTGAACCGTAAATTGTTGACTGGTGATGCTGATATGTTTATTATTGCTACAGTTTCAAACAGAGAGAAATCGAACGGGCTATTTCCAAAAAAAGATCTTTTATTGCTCATGTCGCTTTGATCGCGCGTGGTCTGTAGTTTCTATCGAAATATAGTGATATTAACATTTATATTTATTGCTCGTTACTTTTCTGTATCTATTTGCTGAACTGTATTTGTATTGATGGCTTCCTTACTGTTTGTGGAAGTCATTTTATTCGGCGCAGATTTACAAATTGGTAGCGTGAAAATGATTTATAAAATTGATGATGTCGAATCCGAGCAATAAATTAAAGTTTGAAACAATGAAAATTTTCATAGATTCAAGACGTATAAACGTAGTGAGGGACGCTCCCCAGCTAGATGGACCGACGACCTTAAACAAGTGGCTGGGACAGACTGGATGCGGATCGCGGACGACAGAGTATTGTGGCGCAGCTTGGAAGAGGCCTATGTCCAGCAGTGGACTGTGATAGGCTGAGTTGACTGATAGACGTACTATAATTGAACATCTTACTTAAGTCGTGTATAGGCTTGAAACGCATAATAATAAACTCACATATGCATTGTCATAGATGCTTTTCTAAGCAGAATTGTTTGTATTGTTCTATCCTACTGACTCTTCATTAATATACAGTCTAGTTTTAATTATTTCGTCCTACAAAAACAAGTCACGTAGCACAAAGTTGCCGCCTAACGGATTAAAATTGTGACCGAAAGGTGACCAAGCCACTAAGTAGAAATATTTGTACCCGTTACTCAAACACAGGAAACATTTACCTTTGTTCTAATGCCACGCGCTTTATAAGTACCTAATAAAAGTATAGCAGTCGTAAAATCGTTAATTAGGCCACAAAAATGGTCCTTAATATCTCGGGCAGAGCGACCAAAGTTGATTAATTTATTTTAACTTTGTGTTGCCGACGTGCGACTTCGGTTTTGATTATGAAAGCCTGTCTTAGGCTATTTTCCTTTTTTATTAAAGGAAATTGGTCATAATTTTATAGTTATGGTTGTATCACGTCAGATATAATAATGATTACAGCTATAAATGACAAAGCAATCGCCGTATCGTTTAAACTAAACTTATTCCATCAATTACTTTTCACAAAAAAAAATCCAAATGAGCACTAACATTTTTCCGTAGGTAAGTATCATGAACATTCAATTCATAAAACATAAATTCTAAACAGAATTTACAAAAACTTTTTATCCTTTAGGTTTAATACAGCGACATCTATTATGAAAGTGAACTACAGCAGAACTTTCTAAGACGGAAGGAAGGCTGCTTCCACAGAATCACAAATTCAGTGGAGTGTCTAATTTATGATTAATTCTGTAAAGTTTTATCGCGGGACAATACAGGGGTAAACCGAAATCTATTGTTTCACTTAAGAGCTCAATTTACATACCAAAGCTCGCGACGAAATGCCTAATAGAAGTTTTTGCATTTGTAACGAACCTCGAAAATCGATAGGAATTAAATGAAGCATTTTCAGAACCGCCCGACAAGCTAGGGTTTCCATTTATTGCCAATTTTGTCATAAAAGTCCTGATTCTGTTGAGTAGGTCTGACTGAAGGTTCAAAACCCTTGACTTTTATTGTCGGGCAATTTATTACCCATATTATAAAAACTATCTCATAACCTGAAGCTTTTAAATCTTATATTATATTAAAAATGTTAAAGTCTGTACAAAGTTATCTATTAAATTATTCAATGACTTATCACGATGAAAAACTTTTAAGGTTACGTTACGTAGGGGAAACCTGTGTCACGGAAAAAAATATGAGATTTTTATCTGGGTAAGGTAGCTAGTCCCCTGAGATATCGAACGCTGGTCTTTTCAAGTTTTCCCAAATTTTAAATTCATGAATCTGAACTTAGTGACATAAATTGTGCTCGGTATGAAACTGGAGTAATTAAAAATTGGCCGGCCGACACGCGTAAAATATGCACGATAATCTTTCGCGAAAAGTATTTAGGTAATGGAAAACCTGTAACATTTTTCACCTGGTTGGGCACTAACCCAAATACACAGACAGGTCTGGAACGTTGGTTGCCTTAATTTGACAGGCGACTGCATTTCTAATGGTAATATTAGCTTGAAAACCCGACCTATTTCGTCGTCAGCCAGGCACATAGCTGATGATAAGTCCCGTAAAAATTGGTTACCCTACTATATTATATTTGTACTCTTTACTTTGACTCAAATTAAAAAAATAAATCAGTGCATCCAATAATTGAAAGTATTTTGCTTCAGTACCCATTACACTTGCTTGCATTTAATTAGATTCCGTTATTACTGATTCAGTGAAACTTGCCAATAAATATTCTGCAGATACTTTTAAATCAGATTCGATACAATAAAACATGCAGAAGTAATCCAATAAACGAAGTTTGCGTACAAACTAGATCATTTGGCGCATATGAATTTAATTTGCTCTTGTAACAGTTTTAAAATATGCTCGCAGAGCCAACTAAAATTTAATAAACAGTGAATAATTTAATTTAGTGTTACCACTCGTGCATGGAGGATGGCCAATAAAGGCGATTTTATGGCATTTTTATTATGATGCATAAACGTGAATCACCTATAATGGGGGTCATATAGTAAGAGAAAAATTACGTCTGGCACTCGACAAATATTAAATTATACATTTTTAAATACGGGTGGCGGGAATAAACAAATAATTTACTGCTTCATCTCTCCACGGTGGGATGCGCTCGCTTGAAACGAGGACACTTAAAAATTCATGTTATTATGCCCGTCGTAAATAGCTTACTATGATTTTGATGCGGTTTTGGTTGAATACAGCTTTGTTTACTGCATATGAAACTGTAATAAAAAGCATGCATATAAAGCTAAGGCCCGTTACAGAACCTCACACAAAACTCAAGCAGCATTTCTTAAAACTCGTTTAAAGCCTTTTGATTGGTTGAAAATAGTTTTAAGTAATGCTTGAGACTTGAGTTAAGGCTGTCACCAACTGGCGTGATATCGCGGGCGCGACATGCAGCGCTACCCTTGTCGCCCCCGCGATATCACGCCAGTTTGCAGAGCCTTAAGGCTCTGTAATACGGTTCTAATATGTTGTTGTTGTTATTGTTTTGGAGTTATACAAAAGTTTTTTCAATTCAAAGAACGTCCTAAATGGGCCGTAAGCATGTAGGACGAGTTGACGAATTACTTTAGGTACCTTATTGCGGATTTTTACGGAGTGAGAAAAGTAAGAAGAGAATTTTACGTTGTTCCAAAATGAAATGACATAGAAACTCTCTACATTTTCCTAAAAATATCGATTAGTTATTGGACGCTTAAATAATAAAGACCTTTTCACATCCATGACATAAACACCTTCAATAATTCACCATTCACTTCACAAAATAGAAGCCAAACACACATCGCATTCTAATAATAAACGTTGAACAGCCAATGTTATTGAAACGTATTGCACCCTAAAGAACACAACCCCAGGCGTACAATAAATTATCTGAAATCAATTTCTAATACGAGACATGGCTTATCGGTAGGAAGTGCATTGCATTGAATGGCGGCGAACAAGGACGCAGGAGTTGAGAGGTACCTATTCCACCTGCATTATTTATCGCGTAACATTATTAACTGCATATCAGAGGTAGATGACTATCGTGTGCACTACACGCTCGGTCGAGGCGCACGCGCTTTCCACTGAGAGCGAGATATGGATCGCGGGGTGTGTGTCCATTGTTTTATGAGGGACGATATGGCAGCTAGCCATATTCTCTTCTGGTGTTTTTTATAAATATTTTTTTTTAATGGGCGTCTCTCTTTTTCTTGTATCTAGGATAACTTAGTAAGCGTAAGCGTTTGGGGCTAAAAAGCCTACAGAATTAAGAAATTATAATTGCTCTTTATTTCGAGTCGTTGAGCTCCTTAAGTTCTGAGTTGAGCTACACGATGACTGACAAATGCGTGCACTGACTGGACATGTCCACTCAAATCTGTATGATTCTTTCCTCAAAGACCATTTCAGACACAAATCTATATGGTCCTCAAATGATCTGACCAAGATTATGTCTGGACTTTAAAAGAGACTGTGACCTCCGAGTTTGTTTCGGCCTTTCTTCTCAGAGTAGTCAGGTAGGAAACGCCGACCTCATCTAGTTGTAAAAATGTGATTGACGTGTAAAAGTGTTTGTACAAACCTACTTACAGAAATAAAATCATTTATCATTTTTATCATTTGACTTTGACACTAGAAACTAATATTATAAATACGAAAGTGAGTTTGTTTATTTGTAACGCTTTCACGCTAAAACGGCTGAACGGATTTGTATGAAATTTGGCACATGGGTAGACCATGACCCGGACAAGGACATAGGCTACTTTTCATCCTGGATCACATACGAAGTCGCCGGCTAGTACTCTATAAACTGCAAAAAAAAGAAACTTTCTTAATATCTACTTGAAGTTCCAGAACTACTTTTTTATTAAATAAATAATAAAAAGACCATCTACTGTAAAACCATCCCAATTAATATTATAAATACTTTTTTTAGAAGTAATCAGTACATTTTTTGTACTGTAAATTATAATTATATTATATCTGTGTGCATTTTACTGTGTTTACATAAATAATAAAATATAAATTAATAAATGTGAAAATGAGCTTGTTTGTTACGTTTTCATGCTAAAACAACTGAACAGATTTGGACGAAATCTGCAAATAGGGAGACCATAGATATGAAAAGTATTCTATGTCCTAATCGACTGGGTTAGGACATAGGATACTTTTAATACCGGTAGAACGTTTCCGTGGGATAATTTCCGACATCCACCCAGGTGAAGCCGCGAGCAAAAGCTAGTCTATTTATAGTAACTAAACCAGCTGTTGCCTGCGATTTCGTCTACGTATTTTGTATATCATCATTTTTAATACAAATCCAGGATGAAAAGTTGTTTATGTCCTTCTCTAGGTCCCAGGCCATCTATCTGTTAAATTTCATAACAATCGGTTCAGTGATTTAGGCGTGAAAAGGTAACAGACAAACAGATAGGTAGAGTTACTTTCGAAGTAATATTAGTATGGAAATGTTTGTACCAAAGACAATCATTGAAGTATAAGACAATAAATGAAAGACAGTCCGAAAAACCACAAAAACAAACACAGGAAATGTATTGTCAAGTCCGTATCAATATTGTCATGAAAGCAGAAAAACATCCGCAGAACAGTTTTATAAACAAGTCGTTAATAACAGGGTAATGGAAACACACGTGTTTTGAACTGTGCGCGCACATAATTCTTTTGTCTTAGCAATTACACTTAAAAATATTGATTTCATCTTTTCCATTATTTTAATACGTACAAAACTTTTATTAGATCCTTTCAGCGATATTTATGTTTTACAGATTTATGTTTCCACAACTGTGTGAAATGGCTCACCTTTAAAGTTAAGGGTCTTTTACGCTTGCGATTCAGTGGGGAATGGCAGCAGTAGGTCAGTTCATAATCGTTATTAATGTTTCAGTGCGGATAAAACTGAACGCGATCACCACTTTTAAACCCCGTTCTCTTAAACGCGGTTTAATCAATGTCAATATTCCACAACAATTTTGACACTGACAGCTCTTGATCGCAGTTTAGATGTGCTAAACGCGTTCAATTTCATTTCGTTCAAGGTCAAATTCATCCTCAGTCTAGGTACATATTAGCACATTGCGCTTCCCTAGTTAGTCATAAAGAGAATGGCTCTCTATCCATTAGCGCATAATTTATGTATCTACAGTAAACCAATGGATACAAAATCCTAAATAATTGAAATAAAAAATGGAGAGCCTTTCGAAAAAAATTGTAGGTGAGTCCAAAGATTTAAATCGTGAGATTTACCCTACTACGTCATAAGATAGTCGCGTTTCTGATTCATTTTGACACCTCTGACACACGACATAATGCAATGACTTGACTTGATCGTCATGGAAACGCTAATAATAATGTGTGAGCTCACTCTTCTCAGCATGGAAACTTTTTTGCGTGACTACTAAAAGTAGGTACCTACAGTGAGGGCAAATCTAGCGATTTAAATCTTTGGGTGAGTCTCAAAAGGAAAAATCCTGAAAATATTTCAGCGATATCCTGTAATGTAGTCACGTAATCCTTCCCTCGTCATCTCTTATTGCGATCGAATTTTCAATCGGACTTTGATTGATTGAAACGACTACTGTGGGACCGAATTGACTTTTAAGTAGACTTAAGTAAGAAAAAGCTTGAATAAATCGTCCAATTTTCGATACAAAGACACAGGGGATGACATTCTATTTACAGGGATTTGACAGAAATACGATTACGGGATTTTCTCTGGTTACGCATTTTTATTTTGGATTAATTTTATAAAACGTCTTCGGTTTACTTAATTTAATCATCTTAACATTTTCGGCTTTGTGTTTATTTACTTTGTGAAATGTATTTTTAATGAACACTCCGTAGAAATTAGAATTTCATGTCTTGATAATACAGATTTAAACAAACATTATTGTAGTGTGCCTCTTCGTGTAAGTTTTCTGGGACATTTTTATTTACTATTGTTTACGCTGAAACTAGTCGCAGCTTATTTAAAATATTTTCACCAGGCTTTTCTACTAGGCCTACAACTTACTACTACAGGCCACAGTTGGAAATTACTCTAAAATTGGTCAGTTTAAGATATTTTACTTTACGTAAGTTCGTTAGCTTAATCTCATAGCATAATGTAGTTGTAATAAACAGCTCGCTTCTATACTATACATAATTATAAATTAAAGTCACTTTTCGAGTTTGTTTGTATGTCCGCGTTGTTTTTTTTTTAAACCACGCAACAGATTTTGAGGAGGTTTTCACCATAGTTTAGAGAATTTATTCCGGAAGGTTTATGTGTAAAACAAAGAAATCTCGATATTTTGTCAAGTCATAAAAACCGTGCAAAGCAGGAGCGGGTCGCTAGTATTTTATAATCAGGTGGTGGTGTGGTTGTGATCCCGAATAAGTTACAATGCCTAATTTGCTACTGTAAAAAAATGCTAGAAAACATTTTCATTATAAAGTGCACGTGCTCACCAAAATTTAATCAGCGTTCACTTCATTAGTCTGTTTGTACCAAAAATTTTATTCTAACACTATCTCCCTTTGGAAAAGAGGGCAAAGATTAATATAATATTAGAGCAACAAGCCACAGGTCCGGATTGTAGGCCTTCGGATACAATATTTATATCCTCTATTCCCTTTAGTGGCGCATCGGCATTCAGGTGAGGCCCAGAATTACCATGAACACGGGCCCAGTTCATTTAGAGAAGACAGGGGTGGGCAGCGATGTAGGGTTTACTGGAACAGACAGCTAACGAGGATAGTATACGTAGGTATATCCCTTAAATAAAATAAATTAGGACGAATGAAATAATTAAACAGCTCATAAAAAATATTTTATGTAGCTCGAAAAACTTGGCCTAAAAAAGCAAATTTTTTCAGCACGGGTTTTCTCTGAGTTGAGACCAAAACTGTTATTAGAATAGCATTTTATTTACTATTTATGTGAAATGTAGTAATAAAGTTAAAACAAAATATTATAAATAATGTTCTCGACTATCAAGCCGTACCTAATAATGTAGACATATTATGTATTTGAAAACAACAATTCTCAACAAAAAAAAACAAATCCTCTTCTAGCGTTCAAAAACCTAAATCCTTGTCTGCGGCCGCCTCGCCTCGGGACTTGTCCCAGTGCCGTAATTACGAGTACACACCCTACTAGCGCAAATAGAAACAAAACCGCACACATTCGCATATGTAAATAGGGGAGGATCACGGCCGAAATTCGGTGTGCTCGCCCTACCACCGACTTGGGAAAAATAATAGACATGTTACAGGGTAAGCCTGTTCAATTTCGTGGAACTATTTTGTAGAACGAATGGAACTTGTACGTATTAAATATTTATTACTAATTCCTACAAAGTACATATTTTATCTATAGATGTTCTACGAATTAAGTAAAGTACAGCAAGAATCTTTCTCGGTAAAGCCTCTTTGACGAGCTTTTAGGTACTTCTTATATTTTTCTTAATTAATTATTTTCTTTGGACGTTTTATTTCATAAAACACCTACAAGTACTACAAATTTTAAAAATCCGCAATTAATTTCGCAGAAATTATGTGGTGTATCATAATTTCAATTACTTTTATAAAAAGAAGTGTTAGTAAAGTTGAGTGG
The DNA here is from genome assembly GCA_947363905.1 of Lithophane semibrunnea. Lineage (NCBI taxonomy): Eukaryota > Metazoa > Arthropoda > Insecta > Lepidoptera > Noctuidae > Lithophane > Lithophane semibrunnea. The sequence continues at coordinate 10,391,777 of OX376198.1, forward strand.
TAAATGAGTTGTAAAAGCAAAAAATAGTAAAGTTGAGTGGCAAGTCCAGTAAATCAGGCCCTGATACTATTTGGGACTAACGCCTTCCATGAAAAAAAGAAAAGCAAGGGGGAGGATACAATTAATAAGCTAGAACATCCTGTGCATAGTCTGGTTGGCCACGAGAAGGCGCGAGGACTGGAAACCGTTACAATTATTATAAAGAGGTAAAATTTGTGAGTTCGTATGTAGGGTATAATCTTCGGAACTAATGAACCGATTCCAAAAATTATTTCACTAATAGAAAGCTGCCGAGTGTCATAGTATTTTATGTTAAAACAAGAAACTAGTTTCTAGTTCCGTAATAAAAATACTAATTTATTTATTAACTTTCAAAGCCCTTGTAGTCTTGTAATATTCAAGAGTCTAGGGAATCTATAACAAAGTTCAAATGTACCACTTTATTAGAAGTTCAATCAGTTATATTGCAGACGAGACACTGAAAACACAAATTCTTATACCTCTCTTGGGATTTACATCTTTTTAATAAAATTTCTTAAAAGCAAGATGATTATTTTATTATTCGACAAGAGTATATTGAATTTAACAAGATAGGCTTTTACAACTTTATTTTATTTATAAGTTATTTTAGTAATATTATGATTAAAAGAGCATAATGTATTTGCTTATTTATTATTTGGTAACGAGAATTTATAGAGGCCACGATTTTCAATAATAATTGATGAAATTTTTTATTTTATTTTTTATTTATTTCATTTTATGTAAGGGGACGATTATGATCATTCAGCTTAGTATAATAAGTTAAATTGATTGACGTTAATACAGTGTCACACCCACCCTCATGAAGATCGGAGACTCTACACTCGAAGTTGTAGACTATTACGTTTACCTAGGACAAACTGTCCAGTTAGGTAGGTCCAACTTCGAGAAAGAAGTCAATCGTCGAATCCGACTCGGCTGGGCGGCGTTCGGGAAGCTGCGCGCTATCTTCTCGTCCCATATACCACAGTGTCTCAAGACAAAAGTTTTTGACCAGAGTGTGTTGCCAGTGATGACCTATGGCACTGAAACGTGGTCGCTCACAATGGACCTCATTAGAAGGCTGAAAGTCACTCAAAGGGCAATGTAGAGGGCTATGCTCGGAGTTTCCCTGCGTGATCGAATCAGAGATCCGTAGGAGAACCAAGGTGACCGACATAGCCCGAAGTATTGCCAAACTTAAGTGGCAGTGGGCAGGGCACATTGCTCGCAGAACAGATGGCTGATGGGGCCAAAAGGTTCTGGAGTGTAGTAGATACTCACTCATAAAATTGAACCTTTTCAATGGAAGGAGCTAAATAAACAGCTGTTCCATACATTTTGATGGTGTTGTTATTGCACTTTTGTATGAAAAAGCTGTTTTTTTTTTTGTATTTCAGAGAAAGGTTCCATAGTGAAAGTTGTTAATTTTTCATGAGCCCCCATCCATGAGCCCATCTTTTACCTCCAATAAAATATTTGATTAAAATTCATTTGCTGCAATTTGTCCCCCTTCAGTGTGTTTTGTGGCTTGTCATCTATCAAACTAAAATTCAATTAGACACCAATAAAATACAACTAATTATCATCCCCTTTATCTGCCCTAATATTGATATGAAATCGCCCGTGTACAACATCTAGCCCCATTTTAATATTTAACAAGGGACCAACAATTATTTATTCAATGCTCGGTATAGCTAACAGGCTTGTTGTGAACTAGCCACAAACTAAATAAACAAAATGTTCGATGAGCCGCCATAATTTTAGTTACATTACGATGTTATAAGCGGTTATGGGTTATATAATCTCGTTTTGGCTTGATTTGGCGAACGATTTCGAGGTAGATTTTGGTATAAGATCTGGGTTCGAGTTAAGGGTATTTAGCTGTTTATTTTGACTCGTCTTTTGGTTTCAGCACTGAAAAAGTGATAAACGCGTGGAAATAAAAGAAAGTAGGTATGCATACAAAGTTTCGAAATTGATAAGACTTTTTGGAGTTAGGACTAAGCATACTATAAATCCTGAAGCTTTTCGGCTAGTGCACGGTTTGTATATCTCATCGATTTAATCAACGTTTTCCTGCAGCAAAATATCGAATAGATACTTAACAAGAAATATTTTCAAACCCTAACCACTAAAGTATTGATTATCGAATTCTACTTTAAACTCATAAATTACATTATAATCGTCAATAAAAATCTCCCACTCGCCACCCCTGTTTCTATCGGTACATCAGGTTCAATAAACAAATTCACAGATACCAAACATTTGGCAACCCTACCGAAGTCACGTGCAAGTTAAATGATCTGAAACGGGAAGCAATAAACCTATTGTTTACAACATTCGGTTGTCGTTTATCAATATTTATAATATTCAATAAACTGATAATGTCACCGAAGATTTATGGGTTCACAATTATAAATGTGTGGTTCACACGTAGGTACAAGTTGTTGGTATTTGGTCATTTATTTTGGTTGATACTAAGGGGCTTGTTGCAATAAGCACCTTTCTATTAATAGAAAAGTTTCCAGAATAAATCAAAATCACGAGTCATAATTTACTAAAATTAGGCTGGGAATCAGCACTTTTTGAACGTTAAAATTAAATAAGATAGCTCCCAAAATGCCCGCCCTTCACCACTTCCAAGTGTTTTAACTGGGAAGAAGAAGTGGCGCATCAAAACCCCAGAAGCAAAGCTTCTTTCCAGTCACGGTACCATGACATAAATATGTATATTTTAGATTTTATAATTAGTTAGGTAGATATTATAAAATCTATAACATAAATTTAACTTTTAATACCTACCGAATTTCAAAAAGTTGAAAAACTCTTTTACTTAAATTACGTATGGAACTTTGGCCAGAAGATTAGCAATGTCTGCCATAAATAAACATCTATACTAATATTATAAAGAGGAAAGATTTGATTGTTTGTTTGTTTGCATTGAATAGGCTCCGAAACTACTGAACCAATTTGAAAAATTCTTTCACCATTAGAAATCTACATTCACCCTGAGTAACATAGGCTATAATTTATAAAGATTACACGCGGGCGAAGCCGCTGGCGGCATCTAGTTTTGAATAAGTATTCCTATTTTCTTAGTTATTTAAATCCAGAATGAGCCTTACCTAACTTTTTTGTGCTAAACCCTAGAAATAAACATTCTTTCAAAAGCCTGAAAAATGAGAGCTAGTCAAAACTGAAAGTAATCTAAGTTAATTGAAAACTTTCAGCAATAATAATAATAATAATGTAGGATGGTGTAAGTATATGAAGAATGGAACGCAGTGTGTGTGAGAGAGAAGGAATGACAGTGAGAGAAGGAGAAGAAAGAGGAAGGAGATGTCAGTTTGGGATTTGGTTTTGGAAGGAGAAGATGAGTGAGAATAATTTGAATATATTGTGTTGTTGATAATTTATTTAATAAACCATCGGTAAACTGTTTCAAGCACTTTTACTTGCCCGACAATCCCACATACTACGTTTTGGGGGCTCGTCCGGGATCAGAGCAAATGGTTTGAGAAAAAAAAGACGATCGCGACACAAAAAGTGGAAAAATTACGATAGATACGAAGAAGACGCATTACAAAGACGGAAGACGCAATTTGAAGACGAAAGACGCAATTTGAAGACGAAAGACGCAATTTGAAGACGAAAGACGGTATTTTAAAACGAAAGACGATATTTTAAAACGATTCCAGGGAAAACCCCCAAACTCGAACGACGATGGCGGACAGCAAAGACACATTTTACAACATGTTTGAGGTGACTCAGTTTAGTGGTGAAGACCATACCTATGCATCCACGAAATGGGCTCAAGATCTGGATGATAACGCGGAGATATTTGGATGGTCGGCGCAGCAACGGCTTATCATTGCTCGTAGGTCATTGACGGGAATAGCAGGGCTGTGCTGAAATAGTGCAAAAAACCTACGAAGAATTGAAGGCAGCCGTGCTGAAGGAATACCCGGATGCCGCGAATACCAAGGAAATGCATGAGATGATGGCTGCACGTAAGAAGCGCAAAGACGAATCCTATTACCAGTATATGTTAATAATGAAAGAAATGGGGAAGCGAGCTAAATTCCCCGACTACGTCGCCATTCAGTACATCATTGACGGGATTCAAGACCTAGAAAACAATAAAGCTATTCTTTACGGCGCAAACACGTACCCAGCTTTGAAGGAAAAGTTATCGGTGTACGAAAATATTAAGAAAAAAGTTGCTAAACAGATTGCTGAACGACCTGCAAAACAAGCTTCTGCATCAGGAACTGGACAGTCGTGCTACAACTGCGGGGAGAAAAATCTAATATAGCTAGCGCATGCCGAAACGGGTTAAAATGTTTTAAATGTAACCAATTCGGTCATATTAGTCCCAAATGCACAAGCACAAGTCAGAGTGTAGCCAATAATAATAATATTCTGAAAGAGCTGCATTATTATTACACTAGATAGACATTTTCTTTATTTTCGTTTTGTTGTGACGGTGAAAATTCTCTAAGTACCTACTTATTAACTTAAAATTTAATTTTAAGACACTTTAATATTGAATGAGGCATAAAATTGGGAAAAATTTAGATTGAATTTCTCAACAAAATTTTATTTTTAAAACATATTCTGGGGTTTCTTACTTGCCCTAAGTTCATACTGGGCGGCCATTTTGGTTAATTGATACTCAGGCTCCATAACCGCAATTTGATACTGCAGCGAGGGGGTTGAATGCCGCTATTCTTGAATTTTTAACCAATCAGAACGCTTTACTTTGTTCAACACTGTAATATGTACTGGTATTTGTTCTTGTAGTAAATAGACACATCTGCTTGTATTGTACCTAGTACACTACCTATAATAAGCGAGTACCTACCTACCTTCAAGCGGTTTAAATAGGTGGTATTAAAACAGTATTGTACTGAATTAGTCTGCAGACGGATGGTACGATGTAAATCATAAGATACAATTAGTTGTGATCAGAGCTTGGCACCTATAAGACGTTATAAATTCACGGTATAGTATATTTAATAGCTCATGTATTTCTTAAGATGATATACGATATTTGAATAATAATGATGTTATAAATTATAGCTGATATAAAATTTATGAAATAGTGGTCCAAATGGTTCACAGTTAGGTACAAAAGTAGAATCCACTATGATAAAATTAAAACCTTGTCTAGCTATAAATAAATCTACATCGTTTAACAAAACAAAATCAAGTTTAAACATTCATTGTAATCTCACGGGCATATTCTGCAAAACAAACAACATTTTCAAAATATAAAAACAAAGAACTATTTTTTAAAAAACAAGCCATTTTTCATTGAGCCTTTTCAAAGCAATGCAAACGCAACAAAATGGTCGTAGTTTTATTAATACAAGAGAAGTTTTAAAATAAAGGGGGAAACAGACATAGAGTGGGGGAAACTAGACTTGTAGAACAATGAGCAATGTCTGTAAAGGGACGTTGGACGACCAATCAGAGGCTGTCACGGTCGAGAGTGTACTTTGTTTTAATAGCACTAGGCTGGATTAGTTTTTAAGTACGCTCTAAACAATGCTTCCCGCATGTCTGTAGGGGAACCAACATGCCGCCATGTTGGATCGAGGTAACTTATACGCGTATGAGGTGTTTTTATGAGGGTTAGGTACCTACTGAAGTTATTTACTAGCCTTTGTTATGTATTTCTTTCTGCTTTACAAGATGTAAAAACATAAGAACAAAAAAAAGGGAAAAGTGTTCTTATTATTTTAGTTGGTAAATTAAAAGACACAAATAATAGTTATTTGTTATGCAAGGCTGCAAAGTTATTTTTTGGCGCGAGTACTTGTATTGAAACCTGAGCAAGCGAAGGATGCTAGGATTGAACCATGAGCGAAGCGAATGTTCCGCCTTCTAAAATATTTTAGAATTAAAAGGAAATATTGTTTTTTAGTTTTGAATATGATTCCCTGTCCCAGAGCTACAGCACAATTGAACACTTTAAATAAATAATAGTGTTGTTCACTAAAAACAGAATCTAGGTAGTACCACAATCAAAATTAAAACTTTAGCATACACAATCATAATTTAAACAATACACGGACTACACACCACAAAACGCTTCACGAATGGTCCACAAAGCGAATAAAAGATTAATACATACGTCCTTTTTACATTTTTTTTAATTCGCGTAATCTAGGGATTATGTTAGCCTGTGTGAACAAAACTGGCGAGGTACAAGGCTTTACTGGCAACCGCATGAGGATTTTAAGGGATTTAAAGCCCTTTATAAAACGCTGTCTGCCATCAACCCGTAATTTTAAATTTTCTCGTTAATACGTCAGTTTTGGCCGAAATTAAAGCGGTATTATTATGAATTACGTCAAGGAAAAACCGATAAGTCCTCGATTTTAATTGGAAACTAATTGGTTTTGCTGCTGAGTCGTATTGAACAGTAGTTCACCTGGCAGGTAAGCAATATATTTTTTTGCATTTAGCTTTAAAACGGATAGTATAGATTTTTCCATCTCTTCATTTCGTATATTTTGCAATCCTAATCTTCGTATCCTCATATCGAATATCGCCCTGTGGTCCCACTATGCAGGTATATCATCAAACCATCTGGCTGGTTTCTATGTTTAGCACCTCCTTATCCCTTTCGAGATAAGCGAACTTGTCTTATCTACACCTACCGCAGCAAGAAGAATTATTCCACAACATAGTTCTTTGCGAAACGATATCGTTGAACCAAGCTAGACTTTGGAATAGCAGATATTTGATCTATTTGTTAAATATGATCTTTGAGGAGAAAAACTAGATTACAGATTTTTAGCAAAATTGGAGCAGCAAAAAGTGGTACAAAACGTGAAACAATTTAATGCTCAAAAATCAGTGGCCAAATATTATGACTACTGTAATGTATCATTCTGAAAACCAAACAATTAGCTAACTCAACACCACAAAAACGCATCCATCTCATTCTTAGAACTGAGAAAAGACGACAACTAATGACAAGCAGATGATACCTGTCTGTCTAAACGTGAAAATCAATAAATACGTCCCTCCAACCGGTGCGTCGCATCTGGCGTCAAACGTCAAACGTCAGACGTCATTAGTTAAAATTGCCAACGTCATGTCAGTGCAACACCAGAGACAAACAACAGTTGTTTCGTTTCATTTAGCGCCGGCCCCTTTACGAATTCGCCACAAAATGTGGACCGCATAAATTATATGCGGCCTGACATATTTTATTTACGGTGCAAGTGTTGCAACGTTTGTTCTTTTAGTGTTATAAATAGCACCTGTTAAATAATTTGCTGAAATTAAAATGATTAAATCAGTATGAAATTGTTTATACTCCGCCATTTTCCTGACCAATGAAGAAAAAATATTATACCGATTTAACTTGAATTTTATTAATAATCTGGTTCAATTTTACAGATATAAAATGAGAGTCCAGTCTTTCATCAATAATGAAACATTATTATTTAATAATATTTCATTTTTTTTTTTTTGACTTTATTCATATAATGTGAAAATCATATATTAAAAAAAAAACATGAAACCAACAAGTAATAAAAGATAAATAAAACAGTAGAAGATGCAGTACAGGCAGAAAAAGTTATAGTTTAAAGTAAAAAACACTGAAAATCAAACAATATAAAATTAACGATAACACAATTTCAGAATCATTTTCTTGCAACAGCGGAAGCGCTGTACAAATGTTTCTGAACATAAAATTTATGAAATGCAATTACAGCTACCAACCATAAGTTTTGTTTAAAGTCCACAACAACAGCCAATCAGTGAAAGAAGATTACAACATTGGAGAAAATATTCCAAGTTTAAGATGCAAAATAATGTAAATAATGTTTTTAGTTGTGCAACTGTTGGCAGGACTGAGAACTCCGCAGTTATTATTGGCCGTACCGGCGCTAATTTGACCGAATTTGCTTAATGCCCCACAATTTGCACGCTGACCCCACCGCTTATTATAATAATTTAGCAACCAGTTGCAGCTTGAGATTCTATGGGTTAATTTTGGAAGAATCGATATTTTCTGGGGTAAATAATTTGTTGTTTTGTTAGGTTACTGTAAATCTTCGATTGTTGGCCAATTCTTTGACATTCCAGAACAATGATTTTCCGACACGCACGATATGTTTTCTTGGAATCAAAAAGCTTCTTTGGTGGTTGTTAACTTGACTTCAATTGAAACGAAGATTTTTATTCAAAATATTAAACTTATGTAAGGAAAATGACTACTGGACCAAAAAATGTTGTATTTATACAATGATTTACCAAATGTCACATTTCATTCCCGACATAATTGAACATTTTACACGTGTCAGTTGCAAGTTACACAATGTAGGTAGTGTAACGAAATAAATAAACACACTTCGTTGAACACGTATAATTTTTGTAATATAAATATAGAAAGACACTTTTTACAACAAATATAAAAAAGGTGAATATGAAATATAATTTAGTCGCGGCTATGGAGACAGTGGTGCCGAATCAAGCGTAATTAGGTTAAGGAAAACTTTCGGAATAGAACTCTTAGGTAAATTTAGTTACGCGTGGGAGTTCGGTGTGTATCAGCGATTGCAAAAGCTTATAAAAACCATAACTTACTAGCGCAAACGCAACGCATCGAATAAGGAACCGCAACCGAAGGTTGACCTAATGCCAGCTTAGTCTAATTTGCATACGAGATTATTTACGCGTAAAAAATAAACTTGAACGTATTTGAACTTGAAGGGAAAACTTGAAGGGTTTACAGCAGCTGCAGTATGCAATGCAACGTGGAAGAATCCGAGAAAACGGCGCTTCGCAGTGGATAAATAAATAGTTAATAAGTCACGAGGTGGTTAGTTCCTGGACCGTGCAGTACGTCAAGAGGCGGTATTCCTTGTACGTGGCACGGCGCTCAGTCAACCGCCGCCGCCGCCGCCGGGGCGCCTGATCCAGGATTATGGCGAAACGGGGAAACGAGGTGGGTTCCCAATACCCCACCGATAAAGGCCAAAATAGGCCTTTTCACTGGTTTTTAACCGTAAAACAAGGAAACGTGGACACAACAATAAAGACTATAATTAAATAATTATATTGCAAATCTTTCAGCATAGTACGCCGGGAATTACTTGAAGAATTAGAGCTCTTGCGTTCATGAGAAAAACCGCGACTGACGGCTGCCAATAAAAAATTCTTCATCTTTCTTCACGTCAGATTCAAATTCAAAAAATTGAAATTATCTTACGATTAAAAACGACAACATCGATGGCCAGCGAAGTAAAAAAGTTTTAGGCTCGAAGATTTTATGCAGGGTAATACTGCAGTACCCCCTTTCCAACAAAAAAAAAAATATCGATAATGGCGATAAAAATAACTAAAGGAGTAACATCCCTAGAAACGAACGACATAAGGATGACGTCACTAGAGGAAGGTAGAGGGGGGTAGCAGCATCAGGAGAGAAGGGAGCAGCTCACTTGAGAGAACTAGAAGAGAAATAAAACTATTAACACCTAAATAACCTATAGGTAACCTAGCCTAAACTAATGACTAACCTATTCTATCTTAACAGACCATCGAAGTGCAAAAGGCCTCCAGATGTGCCTGCTAAACCTACGCAGGACCTATCGGGAAAGGTATACAATAACTAAGGATAGAACAAGAGGATTAAGAATTCAAAATAAACAAAAGGACAACACTAGTTGAAAGAAATATAATATATATATCGAGGTCAAAAGGGGTTGACATCAGGTTATAAACAAGAACCTAAGTCCAAAAGGAAGAACATCAAGCTATAAAGAGGAGCCTGAGTCCCAAAAAAAAACCCCAGTCTAACAAATAAGGGACTTCAACCTTATATTTAATGACCCTAAGTCTACATCATAGTCCGACTTTCAACTAAGTCAGGGCTTAGAGTCTGACTAGTGTGATGAGTAGGATTAGAAGGTGCGTTTTGCCTCCGGGACATGCCCAGAGGTCAAACACAACCCTCTTGATCGTATCAGTCGGATAAATTATAATTAAGTATGTTATGGAATAGAGGAACAGAACTCGTCTTCACCGCGGTCGGGTAGAGAGGAAATAAACGACTGCTGGCGATAAAACACTATCCAAGCACTATCCAAGCTCTAGTGATAGAGAATAAAAGCGAAATGTTTACAAGGTGCCCCGCAAGCTTCCTTGCAAAAAAATAGCGTTTCGAGAATGTTCTAAGTTAGTTATTACATTTTAAAGGGATCTGCTTACCATTTTCAGAATAAACGTATTAATTATTTGTAGTAATTTTATAAATTGACAACGGCAACTAGAATGACATGACATAATGTAAGAAAAAATGTCAGTTATACGAAATGAAGGTCGCATGGCATGGCCGATTACAATGAGTCCCTACCTAAAAAGTTCTGAAATAATTTTTGAAATTTATGTAACAAAAAATATAGAACGACTAGTGTATTTCAGTTGATGAATAAAGAGGAAAGGCAATCATTTCAGGATATCTTTTATGTGGTACTGTCCTGAATGGACGGAATCACAGTCCTTGAGAACATACGTGGTTCTAGAGATGACTCTGGTTACACGGCTCTTAATAAAACGGGGCGCTAATTTTCCAGAGAAATAGTCTGACCCCGAAGACCTAGAGAAATTTCGTCTCCATACAACGTCACCGAGGTTGAGGGTGATAGCCGAACGGTTGGTGTTATAAGATCGGGAATTTCGGAGGAAAGCTATGGATAGATTATCGGCGACCTTAGCATAAACCTCGGCGAGGGAAGATAGATTAGACGCGTGCTGGGACCGACTCTCGGCTAAATTGGTGCTTCGAGTCTGACTATGCGCACGAGCGGGATCTATAAGGACTTCCCTACCGAACATGAGGAAGTTAGGCGTAAAATCAGTAGCCAAGTTAATGCAGGAGTTGAGATATAATTTGACTTTGGGTAATAATTTCGCCCAATTTCTCTGGTTTTCACCAACCAATATGCTCAGACACGTGACGACGCTTTGGTTATAGCGTTCTACGGTATTGGCCTGTGGCGTATAGTAGGGTGTATACATTGGTGAGTCGATGTGAAAGGACCTAAGAAAATTTAAAAAACGGTTGCTACGAAAAACGGTAGCGTTGTCGCAAAGAATCGCCCGTGGCACTCCGAAGTTAAAAAATATCTCGGATTCCAGGGCTTTAATTAGGGAACTTGAGTCTACCTTTTTTAGAGGAATCAACCAGACATATTTTGAAAACACATCGACCATTGATAGAATATATCGATAGCCATAGTAGGCGATAGGCAACGGACCAATTACGTCTATGGAAATAAGCTGCAGGGGTAAAGAAACTTCCTTTGGATATCTCATCTGTCCACGCGGTTGGGTATTGGCGATTTTGTAGGCTTTGCAAACGTCGCATTGTCTCAGTGTTTCGGTGACGTCGCGAAACATATTCGGCCAATAGTATAGTTCCTTGATCTTAAGGTAAGACTTGGTAACGCCGGGATGTATGGAAGGGAAATTGTTGTGCACTTCCCAAATGGCGTTGGGAACTTTCTCAGCCGGCAATACGACGCGCCAGGGATCAGATAATAAAGGGCTGGAGATGGGCATCCGTCTCAAGAGCACCCCGTCCTGAATGGCGTAAGCAGGAAACATTTGTGGCGTGTCGCGTGCGCCTACATATATCCTTTTGTACCACCTATCGGTAGTATGTTCAGGACCTTGGTCGAACGTAATAGGGCTAGTATAGATCCTGGATAGAGCATCCGGGACGACATGTTGTGTTCCCTTGCGGTGGATGATATCGAAGGTATATTGTGAAATGACGGTGGCCCATCGAGCTAAACGCCCCGATGGGTTGTTTAAAGTGAGCAGCCATTTCAGAGCCATGTGGTCGGTTATAACCGAAAATTTCATTCCATCTAAATAGCAGCGGAAGTGCTTTATGGAATCCAGAACAGATAGGAGTTCGCGTTCAGTGGTGCTATAATTGCGCTCCGCTCTGGAAAATAGGCGGGAGTAATACGCAATGGGATGTTCTACACCGTCAACGTTTTGAGATAGGACCGAACCGAGACCGACAGCCGAAGCATCGCACTGCAATATGAATGGCTTGGCAAAATCAGGGCAAGCCATCACTGGAGTGTTGACTAATGCTTCTTTCAGCTTAAAAAATGCCTGTTCGGCAGCCTCGTCCCAATTTATAGGATCGCGACCCTTCCTCTTTCCAATAAGAGCTGTAAGAGGAGCAATTATGGACGAGAAACCATCTACAAAACGCCTATAGTAAGAGCACATTCCTATAAAGCCGCGCAAAGATTTAGCGGTAGTAGGAGTGGGGTAATCGCGAATAGCTTCCAGTTTACTGGGATCAGTCTGGAGCCCTTTTTCGTTGACGATGTATCCCAAGTATTTTAGCTCACTCTTACAGAATTCACATTTTTTTAAGTTTATAGATAAACCGGCTTCTTTGAGGCGGTTTAGCACCTTCCTAAGGAGTGCAAGATGACTGTGGAAATCCTTAGATATCAAAATCAAATCGTCGACGTATCCGAAAACACAGTCGTCGCTGGTAGAAGTGTATTCGAAGTTAACGATAATATCAGTTAGGCGTTGCATTTCTGAAGCAGCGTTTGTGAGCCCGAATGGCATTCTGACGAACTCGAATAAACCGCGTTGGGGAATTATGAAAGCGGTTTTCTCGCAGCTCTCGTTATCCGCGAGAGGAATCTGCCAGAAAGCACTCCTGAAATCGAGAGAACTTATATATCTCGCACCACGAAGATTGTCAAGGATATCTTGAATACGAGGTAGAGGATACGAATCCCTGATGGTTACACTATTTAATTTACGGCTGTCGACACAGAAGCGAACAGACCCGTCCTTTTTTGTAACCATTACAACAGGACTGGCCCAAGGAGAACGAGAGGGACGGATAACACCTAATTCTAACATCTTATCAATTTCGTCGTTAAGAATTTTTAATTTGACCGGTGAAAGAGGGTAAAATCTTTGTCTAATTGGCATTCCTGTTGTATTAATTTTGTGGGAAAGCCAAGTAGTTTTACCGAGCCCAATCTTATCAGACGAAATAGCCTCAAATTCGTCAATGACGCGTTGTAGACCTCGCTCTTGGTCGGGTAATAGGACATTGCGGGGATGTACATATCGAGCTTTATTTACACAAGAAACCAGAGGCGGAGAATGGTTAAAAGCGGGAAGGTACATATTGCCTTTAATATTTTTATTAAAAGCCTTACTAAAAACTGAAGTTAAACCGAATTTATTCCAGAATTCTATACCTAAGATAATTGAAGACGTAGTAGAACGTGCAACTAAAAATTCATGCGTGAAAGTTGTACGGTTAAATTGGACCGGGAGACAAACACTCCCTAAAATATCGATGGGTGAATTGTTGGCGGAAATAACCCGCGGACACGAAACATTGGAAATCCGAGATATACCTAGTTCCTGAATGAGGATATCACTAATAAGAGACATCTGTGCGCCTGAGTCCAACAAAGCCCTAATGGGGCGATTACATAGTAATATTTCAACGAATGGTCGGTTGTCTGATGAATCGTTGGCTATCACCGGTGACACTGTACGGGATGAGGCGTGTCGCCGATGGTCTACACGTTTTTTTGGATTACAGTTTGGACAATCCCGGGTAATTACACCAGGAGTGCGACATCTAAAACAGAGCCTACCAGGGAAATCTGGACAGTTACGATACGAATGTCCGTCCTTTCTACATTTAGGACATAACTGTATCTCAGAAGAGACGTTGGACACCGACTTCGACGCTCCTGGCAAGAAGCTCTCAAAATGTGACGCCATATCAACAAGCGACTCTAAATCATAGAATTTGTGGATTGACAAGCAAGGGAAAAACCTAGGGTGCATATTGTGCATAATAATATCAAGTAAATTAGAGTCATGGATGGGACTGGCTAAGCGATCGTTAAGATATGAGACCTGGATGACGAAATCCCTGACCGATTGGTCTGATTTCTGTCTCATGTTTCGAACCTGTTGTTCAGTTTTGAACTCAAAATCTATGACTCCGAATGTCTTCACGAAAGACTCCTTAAGTTTTGTATATGACAGGAGTGGGTGGCGAATGGACCTAAAATATTTCAGTGCAGCTCCTGACAAAACTTCATGGAAGCGCTTCAACAGATAATGATCAGATATATCATCCGCTTCCTTACATTCATCTATCGAGAGAAAGAATTCACGGACGCAGGTGTTCCCAGAAAAGTCAATTTTCCACTTCGTGAGAGATATTTGTTTACGGGGATAAGATGGACATTCGTCGGATTTGATCGGGGATGGTAAGCCTGATGACTCAGCAGTCCTAGGTCTCCTAGGTGGGATTGGGGGGGGCCTAGAAATGATAAGGCTCTCTCCATGGGCGGTTTCACCAATGGACGAATCCTCGTCGGCCATGCTGGATCACGGAAATCACACAAAAAAACGGAACGAAGATAGCTGGACTAAGGAAAAAACAAGCTAGACATCTAGCAGAAAAATCAGACACACAAACGCTTACCTTGAACACGAAGCCTATTACGTTCACACCACAGACGCACACTACAGGGAACTAAATACAACTACTACAAGAGATAAATAAAATTCAGGATTGATATATATTTGATGGGACGAAATGAAAGATTGGTCATTCAATATGGTTACAAAATAATTATTTTAAATAACATTGCACACACATCACATTAAGAATATACATAAACTTCATTTGACCAGCTTGCCGTTCAAATATTCATAAGTCGTTCAGCAAAAGCAGGCATCCGTGGTGAGAAAAGAAACTAATGATTTCTCTGAAAAATAAATAGAGATTAAAATTGCCCTGAAAGAGCACCACACACAAACTGACAAAAAAATATTTAAGTATGCATAGGGATATCATAATTTACTTACTTTTAATTCGGGCGCCATTTGTAACGAAATAAATAAACACACTTCGTTGAACACGTATAATTTTTGTAATATAAATATAGAAAGACACTTTTTACAACAAATATAAAAAAGGTGAATATGAAATATAATTTAGTCGCGGCTATGGAGACAGTGGTGCCGAATCAAGCGTAATTAGGTTAAGGAAAACTTTCGGAATAGAACTCTTAGGTAAATTTAGTTACGCGTGGGAGTTCGGTGTGTATCAGCGATTGCAAAAGCTTATAAAAACCATAACTTACTAGCGCAAACGCAACGCATCGAATAAGGAACCGCAACCGAAGGTTGACCTAATGCCAGCTTAGTCTAATTTGCATACGAGATTATTTACGCGTAAAAAATAAACTTGAACGTATTTGAACTTGAAGGGAAAACTTGAAGGGTTTACAGCAGCTGCAGTATGCAATGCAACGTGGAAGAATCCGAGAAAACGGCGCTTCGCAGTGGATAAATAAATAGTTAATAAGTCACGAGGTGGTTAGTTCCTGGACCGTGCAGTACGTCAAGAGGCGGTATTCCTTGTACGTGGCACGGCGCTCAGTCAACCGCCGCCGCCGCCGCCGGGGCGCCTGATCCAGGATTATGGCGAAACGGGGAAACGAGGTGGGTTCCCAATACCCCACCGATAAAGGCCAAAATAGGCCTTTTCACTGGTTTTTAACCGTAAAACAAGGAAACGTGGACACAACAATAAAGACTATAATTAAATAATTATATTGCAAATCTTTCAGCATAGTACGCCGGGAATTACTTGAAGAATTAGAGCTCTTGCGTTCATGAGAAAAACCGCGACTGACGGCTGCCAATAAAAAATTCTTCATCTTTCTTCACGTCAGATTCAAATTCAAAAAATTGAAATTATCTTACGATTAAAAACGACAACATCGATGGCCAGCGAAGTAAAAAAGTTTTAGGCTCGAAGATTTTATGCAGGGTAATACTGCAGTAGGTACTATTGTACGCGATTTAATTTCATGCGGACAATTTTTTGGAAAGCATATGTGTTTGTGGTTTTAATGATTTTTTAAATAACAATGCCTTGGCCGGATGCCAAAGCAAAAATACACGACACACCTGACAGACGGTGTAACAAAGATTCTCAAACAAATCATAATTTGGCACCTTTTCCTGTTTTTTTTTTTCAATTTTGACACTTTATGACAGTGATAAGATATTGTGGAGCGATTAGTGACAGATTATGATTACACTTTTTTGTTCTTGTAAATGTCATTACAGTTGCAAAAGAAGTAGGACGAAATAATAGATTATTTTGAAACGGTGCAGAGAATTTTCATCGCGATTTGTTCCATTTCACTATTTTTCCTAACGTTAACTCTTCCCAAAACTGTAGTTAGCAGTTTATTTATAGTAGGTACATAACTATGCAAAAGATTTATTTTTAATTTTAATCTTAAAATAAAAAAACTTTCCTTCACAACAGAGCAAATCATAACGAACGCTAAAATATTCCGCCAAGTTTTCACAGCTCGACTTCAAACGTTTTGTATTTTAATTTTTCTTGTAGTTTAGCAAAATATATCTTCAGTTTAAAAAGAGCTGAAGCTCAAAAGCAAACATCGCGATTAAGATCTTTGTGTACAAGAATAAATTTGTCGTCGGCCGTCCGCCTGTTTGATCAACAGATTAAAAAGTCGACGAGCTTCGAGCAAATGGTGCATTTTAAAGTTGGAAACTTCTATAATGTATAGTTGCTTGTTGCACGGCGCGACGCGTCACATAAGGTGGAATATGTATGTGGATAGCGTTTTATATTATAAAGTTTTTCGAAATTGTTTATTTTGGTGAAAAGTTCTCGAGTTGGTAAATCTTCTTCTTAGCGTGTCGATGGCAAAAATATCGAGTGTTGTTAAATTCGTTTGGCCCAAAACTCAGCCACGCGAATACCGTTCGCTGACGCAGCCACTAGGTCCTCACGTGTGCAGGTGTCAGGACAAGCTGGGCAAGATTGGAGGTGAGCCATAGTCTGTGGAAAGGCGCCGCATACACACCGGAGATCTGAGCCTATGAGATCTGAGTTGGTAAATAAAAGATGAAAAAAAAAACTTATTTCAATTATAATTTTGTAAAAACTAGTGCTGAAACGTAAGAAAAGTGCATTCTAACCGTCGCACTCAAAGTGAAGATTGAAATGAATAAAATCCCTATAGAAGGCATCATCAACAGTTCTAATCAAATATGTCTTGTCCTTATGTTATAGGTATAGTAGTTGGATCAGTAGCAAAAGCCAGTAATATCTCCCCGTTATCGCGTGATTAAAGCCAACAAAAGTGTCCAATATTTTAGGGCTGCCCGATTACCGTCGTCTTGAATGATTATCCTATCTTTAGAGGGTAAATAAACGAATTATTTGTCACCCCTTTTGTTGTTACTCTGAAGCGTTTATTAACAAAAGCTTAATCGTCTAAATGGAGCATTCTCCTTGTTGTTAATCTTTGTAAGAGGAATATTTTAGCGTTGAAAATAAATCTATTCTTTTGTGCAGAGTGATTCTCAGTAACAGTTATTGAAGATTTATGAAAGTGGGTACTTCAAGTTTGAGACGCTGTCTGGGCAACACAACCGAGACAGCCTAATATTGTAACACTCATTTAGTAATCAAATTGAAAAGGAATAATTAATTACCTACCTACAGGAGAGACCTAAAGATTTAAGACAGGCATATTATGTGTTTAACTTTTTGTTTTGAGGAATTACATGAAAATTTGAACAGGGCGTAGTTTATGGGCCCCTTTACATGATGATTACTCGTTGAATAATTAGGCAATAAGCTTAATTTTAACATAATGTTTATTTATCCTTGTAATTTAATTTAATTAGGTAAATCACCAACCATACGTAGATTTACTTTGTGGCTACGACAAAATTCTAAGAATTTATTATTTGAAGTTTATTTTAATATAATTATTTTACAGGAGCGTCGGACAGTTGAACGCTAAAGGCTAAAATCATTTGCATATTGCGGTCCTTTGCAGGCCTCGCGCCAGACTCATAATCATTACTTGCTAAGCGAAATTAGCCCCTAAGGTGCCCTAGCTGACTACTACCGCTTTATTATCCCTCAAACGTGCCCGCTCATGCTAATTCGGACCTTTGATGTGGTTTACAGTATCGGAACTTATTAGTGTAGAATTAAACACAATGAAATGATGAAGGCACGTACATATTAGATATGGTAATCGCTTTCGGATGGACGCTTGATTGCCAATCTAATGCCATGCTTCACTTGAAGATGTGTGATATTATGAACTTCTGCCTTACCTTTAATTTTGGAGGTATTCGTCCGTAAAACAAAGCCTCTTCTCCCAAAATTTGCTCACAATTATTAGGGTGCTTTCGCATCTGGCGTAGGTGCTGGACTGGTGCCTGAAAAAAAGCATAAAGCCATATAAACTAAATTATTGTGTTTATTTCCAAATTAAACTTCAGAGCAATTTATTCCATTTCCAAATCTGTTGTCATAGACGAACCATCAATTCTATTCTATGTTTATTGATAACTCATTCATATGCAAACTGTGGCATTTAGGGAAACGGTGATATCGATACCAAGCACACCGAATGCAGAATCGATACTACTGCAGTTATCGATAGGAAACTGTGGCATTGTTTTCAACTATACGATTACGATGGAATCTCTAGAGAAATGGGGCCAAGTTTTAGAGGTGTGCTCATGAAAGCCCAGACTTCAAAAGCACTTTGGCGATTTATTTATAATATTTATTTTAGTAAATCGCTCGTCTTTCGTGTTACAAAAGACTCATTTTGTGTAGATAATGAAATTTATTCTGCATGTCACCGACTAAATTGAATACTAAATCTCTTTACAGCGTTTTTCTCTTGAAAAGAAAACGCTCAAAGAAAATAAGTAATCAGTGAACTCTTATCGTAATTGGTTGTGTAGTGGAATGAATAACTTAACATTAACGCAAATTTACATGAAAACACAGATTGGTCAGCATAGGCGTGGCCATTGCTGTGATTTAAGTGACCATTTCACATTTACAGCTTTTGTCACGCTTACGTAAAATAAATTGAGACATTTCGCCACCGTTATGTGCGATATTTTAAATTAAACTTTATTATTTATTGTGACACTTTTACGATCATTACTGTTTTTAATGTAATGTTTGTTTCTGCTATCATTAGCCGGTGTTGTTTTGTGTGATAATAATGTATTATCATGTTTTTTTGTTTTTGTAATGTAGTCTTGAAAAGCAAAGCCATGTTCATTCTTTCTGTTGTTCAATATAAAGTTCATAGGGTTTCATTTAATTTAATTAGGCTACACACATTATTACTTCATTGGTTTTATTTATGGCTTCGGTGTCAATCCAACTTAATAGCTACACCATTCGCAATCGTATTATTTTTGTAAGGGAAACCCGACAAAACTAAAGCACCCATTCACAAAAGCAAACTAAAATATTTCCCTCTAAAAAAATTTAAAATTCCTGTTTCATTCGTTACACCCACTTTTTGGGACAATTGCGTGGAACTACGTTATCGGCGTTGATCCGTCGATTCAGATGTATGTTGAAACAAAACAGAATCCATCGGGGGATAGCCGTGAACCGTGAAATTGCCAAAAAACTTCCGAAATCCATCACGAATCAAATGACACTTTGAAATTGTAAAGCTAACTGAAGAGCGAATTGGATCGACTGGGAAAACAATTAACGAGAACGACCGATGCGAAAAATTGGAATAATCAACGGATGCCGTGTTGAATAACGTTTGCAAATTTAATAAATGTAATTTTTCAAAAGCGTCGATCTCTCTCAGCCCCTACGAAGTGCTACTGACCGACTAACATGTTTAAAAACGAAACCGCGGCCTGAAATCTGACAGGATTTTTGTTTGATGTCGGAAGCCGGATGAAATAATTAATTTATAGTATTCTAAATGTTGGATTGATGAAACCTGGAGTCGGGAAACACTGACGCTTTAAATCTATGTCGACCACAACCAAAGAAACTTTGGAGTTTAGTGGTAAAGAGCAAAAGAACGAAGGTACCAATTAAAAGGTCCATAAATTGCTCTATGTTTAAAAATATCAAAAGCTCCCATAATATTTTACAGTTTTATAACAAAGTTCTTTTATAAGTCATAATTATATAAATTTTAATTACGTTTGTAAATCTTCCGTTCAATGCCTCATAAAACGCAGTTTTACGGTCACATAAACCACTAATTAATATCCTTCCCGATAAACTGAAACAATGACGCGCCTTATTTAAACTGCTAATTATCTATCAACTAATTCATCCAAGTATTCCTATTAACATTTTAGAGGACAAAGTTACCGATAGCTACTCGTTGAAAGCCAGGAAATTGAGCATAACGTACCCATTAATATTTCAACAATTTCCTGGCGATCAACAGTGTTAAATACGTTATTGTAATTTCGACTTTAAAGTTTAGAGATAGGGTGTAATTTTCAGGGAGTGGTAGGCCTATACAGAAAATCCAATGTAAGGATGTATAAGTTGGTAGGTGTGTATACGTGAATACCAAAACGCATCGCCTCGCGCACCCCAAAGTTAAACTGTGGAAATTTTAATACATCCTGTCTGAGGGGGTTCAATTCGTGCGTAGCTTACATGGCGGCTTTTTTTTTTATATAGCGTTTTGCAACTTCGTACGTTTCATTGAGCAGTAGTTTTACTGTTTTAAACATGAAAGAAAGTGCTAAATGAGTTTGTTTTTGAGAGCTTTCAATTTTTTCGTAATATTCACGTATATCAAAATACTGTTGACCATTTTATATTATTCCAAGCTGGGACTTATATTTTTTTGTTATATTTATTTTCCCCAATATGACATATTTCAATCTATATTTATAAAAATGAATCCCTATTTCCCTTGGTCACGCCATCACGCGTGAACAGCTAGACCGATTTCGCTAATTCTTTTTCTGTTGTTTGTTATTGTCAGAAGAAGGTTCTTAGAAAAAAATAAGAAAATTGCGCGGGCAATTAGAAAATTGACAGGACAACGTCTGTCGGGTCAGCTAGTCTATACTATTTGATTGTTTGTTTGTTTGCATTGAATAGGCTCCGAAACTACTGAACCGATTTGAAAAATTATTTCACCATTAGAAAGCTACATTTACCCTGAGTAACATAGGCTATAATTTATAAAGATTACACGCGGGCGAAGCCGCTGGCAGCAGCTAGTATCTTATAAAATATCAGTTACTGAGTTCTATTTTCTATCTCCTACTCATATTTAATTCACCATTTTCTCAACAACAGTACGTACAACAGGATGGCTCCGGCAGTACATGCCCAACGGTTCGGCATACCCCCTTGGGGGAAGTCCGAGCCCACTTTATAGTTCGACGGGCTCCCTAGGTTATCGGCCTGTTGTCTGACAAGCTACTAACTCCACAATATAACTGTTCCATGTGTTGCTTCGCAGATAAGTTCGTTTTGTTGCTTTTGTTGTATTAAGAAGATGCTTATGTATATACAGACAGAATACTATAGGATTCATCTTTGGATTAATCGTCGTTTATTATATACAAAATCAGACGAAATATTTAAACAAAACATTTAAAAAATTGGAGTCCGCAGGAATCTGGCGAGAAGCACAGAACCGGTCGAAATGGCGATGCTTGGGGAGACCTATATCCAGCAGTGGATGTCTTTCGGGTGAAATGATGATTATGATGACGATTTCGGTCGAGATTTTATATATAGGTACCTAAAGTAATGTTACCTGGTACCTAAACCAATAAAAAAAACGAGGTACATAATAAAAAAAATCAAAAGTGCCATCTAAAACAAAACTAATATTTTTGTCGTTTCAATTTCATACGACATATGAGCTGAATCTAAAATTAAAATCTATCTCACTACCCTGTTTCCGAGGCTCGCTCACCGATGTTAGAATTCTCGTAGTACTTTGTGTGTTTTTTTATAAAAGGGAGGCTGCTTTGATTCCCCACATGAAACAGCATACATATTCTAGTAATGTTGAATAATAGATCAGTTATATTTTTTTTAATAAATACTCCCTTGTGAAATACTCCTGCTGATTTGTTCAACCATAGGGATTCTATATTTCATTTATAAAGAAGCAAGCATTTTAACTTCTATTCTCAAACGTGTAGAGCTCATTATTGAATGTGTTGAGTTTTTTGCTAATTATTATAAAAAACAAAAGACGGGGGGCCTTTATTCTCAACTTATTAGCATTCTAGATTACGCTGCCGAATAGATTCTTTTAAAAGCCTCTTGAACCCAGTAATAAAACGAAGCAATCGAATCATAAAACCTTACTACCTCTTAGTATAAAAAGGGATCAATTAAAACAAGCCTACGCAAAATATTTAATACTAGCAGCGCCCCGCGGTTATACCCGCATAGAAATTCTCATAGAAACCATGCGTTTTTCTGTCAAAAAAAGTATATTTTCTTCCTAGGTAATGAAATAATTTTTGTAATGGGATCAGCATTTCGAGAAATTACTTACCGCTAACATACAAATTTTCCGCTTTGAAATATTAGCTTAGACTTAGTGTTGCAGTTGACACTCGCAGGCTTAGTTAATACAGTGCTATCTACTAATTGAATATTTATCAATCTGGGAGGCACTTAAAGGATAATCAAAGCAGTAGTAGTAAACAAACGAAGAAAGTTCCCGAGAGCCGGCAACTACAGCGAAGTCAACTAGGACTTGACCCGAGTTTAATTATAAACTGAATGAACAAGTTGTGAGAACAATCACGAACTTAGATCATGCTGCCGGTATCGAAGTAAGTGCTTTTTCCGATACATTGAGGTTATTTAATGGTACTTTATTAAGGGAAGGGTTTTAACTTGAGGGTCGTTAAGAGAAAATCGTTTTCCTTGATTTTTTTTCCATGAGCCTTCTCTCAGTTTTTTTTTTAAATCCCTGTCTTTTTTTTTCCACAACGGAGAAGTTCTTAGCGTGCATCTCAAATGATGGTGAGTGATGATCAGGCCGAAGGTGGAAGCGAGCTTCACCCGGCTGCCTCAACCACAGAGGTACTGGCTATCTTACCTCTAACTACCGAAACACAACAATGCTGTTAACATTGTTGTTATGGCGACAGACTTAGATAAGATAGTGGTAGCTAACCAGGTGGACTTAGAACAAGACCTACCACCAACCAAACCAACCAAAAAATTTTGCCCCCACTGGGAATCCAACCCGGGACCTCTCAGGTGGTTTAACCACTAGATCAGAGAGGCGGTTAAAGTGTCTGTCAGATAAAGAACTGAATAAAATCTTGCAGTAAATACACGCAAAGTCATTATGTATTGTGCTTTCATTAACTGTCGGATACAATTCCGGAATAACAGGAATTCTGACGCTAATTAGGTACCTATTTCATTATAATTTTATCGAAAGTCGTCAATACGTTAAATTCTCGTACCTACTAAATGATTCATCACAGTAAACAGACATGGCAATTAATTAAAATAATTTGATACATATGATTCGTAAATTGTATTGAAATTATTATAATTCCGCACGTCCATTTCCATATCGTTTGCGAATTATAATAGTAACCCACATTATTGTTCGTTATTCCCGAGTAATGTATTGAAAATTTGACAAACAAAGGAAATAAATAATAATATTGGTAAATACATAGTCAGTATTACCTGCCCTCATTTGAAACGCAGATTAACAAGTCTGCTGGGTAATTAATACATTTTAAGCCTTATGATTAAAATTACCATTATTATATTAGTTTATAAATTTTCGAGTACGCTATTATAATTTTAAATAGTACCTATAATTTTTAAATAAAACAAATTATCATGGCCGACACTAGCGACAATTTGGCTTACAGCGAGTCCTATTTTGTCTGCACGTTAGAGCTTGGGAACTGATGAACTCAAACTCAAAAACTCAAACTCAAAAACTCAAACTCAAAAACTCAAACTCAAAGCATTTATCTTCTTCTATTCTATCTATCTATCTATACATATAATAAAATCGTAAACGGTCCGTGTCTGTACTTTAAAGATTTTTGCAAAAAAAGTACTGGAAGCCGCGAGAAATAACTAATAGAAAGTAAAAAAACATTTTTTGACATTTTTGTCTGTTTGTTTGTTCGTTTGTGAGCGCATCACGTAAAAGCCACTCATTGGATTCCAAATTGAATTACTGAACAATAAGAAGCTTTATTGTGAGTAACATTTAGTATTTATTTCATTAAAATCGACCTGCAGAATCAAAAGATATATGGATTTAACACTTATGATTTTTTTAATCCACCGGAAAAGTCGGAATTACACCCGGGCGACGCCGGGCCCGAACAGCTAGTTTCAAATAAACCAATTACCACTTTTGAATTGTCAAGGATTCGGTCAGTCAGAAAATATGAAGCTAGTTGCCCATTCCAAAGCGTAACTGAAGGTGCGGTGGAACTTGAAGCCAAATTCTTGGCCGATTCAAATTAGATTGCCAATGAGATGCTAAGAAGATGCCATTGTTTTTGCCCTTTTTTATTGCTATAGTATTGTACAACAATATTAATCACCAATAAGTA
Organism: Lithophane semibrunnea; assembly: GCA_947363905.1. NCBI lineage: Eukaryota > Metazoa > Arthropoda > Insecta > Lepidoptera > Noctuidae > Lithophane > Lithophane semibrunnea. The sequence goes on from OX376198.1 coordinate 10,416,299, forward strand.
GATTATCTAATATTTTCCATGAAAAATCAGGACCTGCTTTTCTATACGTCATTCCAAGGTTACCTTCCCCAACCAAGGTTAAAATAATATTTGAACAGGCAACACCGGGGAAAAATCTTTGGCATCTGGAAATAAATTTCCCCGCTGACATTTAATACCAGCGTTCCGTATATAAATAACGTTGCAGACGTAAGGTGATTATGCTTGAAGCTCTGATGACAGATATGGAACATTTTTTTTACCGCCTCGAGCTTTACAAAGCAATTTACTTGAGTAAACAATCTGTAACTTTGTGGGGCTCAGAACCTCTTGGTAGGCGTAGATAGCATTTACTTGGAGGTACCTAGATCAAATTATGTTATAAGTATGTAAGTGCTCCAGTTTTCAGAGAGTAAGTAAAGAATGTCAGCAGTGAAGAACGCCTTGAAGACATTTTTCTTGGGATTTGTTTCGTCGGCATCAAGTCTGCAGTGAGCGGAAAGAAAAGAGCTATGACAGTGTGTGTAATAACGATTTTCATCGAAATGTATGATTCTAGAGAATAATGTACAGGGTGAAATTTTATTCTTTTTCTCTACATAAGGGGTCATTGTACTCATCATTATGAACAACTTTCACTATGGGATCAACCCTGAAATCGCGAAAAAAATGTTCCCTACAATTATATTCGCATAGCTCGTCAAGATGTAGGGAACAGCTGATTTTTTTTTTTTATGTAACCCTCTATAGGAACTAAATCTTTATTGTATGCTAGAGTTTAACACCAAACAACTCAAATAGTTCTTGAAACTTCAATTCTAGTTTATGACACTACAATAGGCATAAATTTTCAACATTCTTAACCTCAATCAAAATTCACGTGGTTTCTTTGACAGGTTGGTAAGTAACTACACTAACAATATTAGGTATTTGCGTTCAAAATCCACCAAGCAAGCAAATTATATGCCCAATTACATATTATCTGTGACAAAATTCTAAGATGGTGGCGTCAGGCGCGAACCTTACAATCAGTTAACCACCGAACGAGGATACGGGCGTCGGAAACACTCGCAAGATAATCCAATTATCTGAGAGCAAGCTGAACAGGCGGCCAATTAGAAACCAAAACTACAAGTACGCACTGCCTTTATTAGCTACAGAGCTAGTCTAGTCCTATTGTGAAATAGACACTGATTTTTGTAATGTTTTGTTTCGAGCTTTTCAGGAAATTAAATTAGCAATATTTTTTTTGTAATCTGATAAGATAACAGAACTTGAAATATTATATTATTTCGAAATATAAAACAAGATGAAGATAGGATGAAATTGTGCTGTCAAATCAAATTAAACCAAATCTTCCAAATAGTTTTTCGCTTCAGAATTTTTCAGTTCTTCAGTTTACGTAGATATTTTCAATTTTCACAAAATTGCAAAGCAAGTTAAATACTGTTTGAAAGACTCATCTTTTTTCTTTAATTTAAAGTTTATATAAACATTATTTGCGCACCGCAAATTATGTTTGCTGTCCAAAATATAGTCCCTTTGTTTAGTGGGAATAAGCCACACCTAATCCTTCTCTTTGAGAACAACACAGTAGCAGCAAAACCAACACAACATGGTAATATAAATCCTGTGTCCCGAGAAGCTAATTACTAGATTAAAAACATAGATCCAGACGATAGTGCCCGCCCTCGGGATAAGTCTGTTCACACAAAACGACTAACGACTCTCTGTATTTTAGTAGCAAGAATGTGTAGGTGGAAAACTCTTAGTTTATAATCCCGAAGGTTTAAACCATTTAAATTAACGTAAGCTTCTCGTATTTTATTTCGAGCGAGTTAACTTTATTGCTATTGTCTGTTATTTTACTGTATACATATACAGTAAATGTACTATGTAGGTATAATATATGCAGTTGTGCAACGTAATTTTGTTATTTAACTCTTTGTTGTTTTAGACTTGTGAAAATAAAATAGTCTGGTCTGGATACCGCAATTTATTTAAAAACATATGATTTGTGGTGTTACAGTAGTTCATAGATCAGATAAAAACTTCAGTATTTTTGTTTCTCTTTTTTCTACAATATACGTACCTACTTAGGTAAAAATGGGTGGCCAGAAGAGTTCATAGTAGGTATACAATTAACTATTATGACCGCCCGTTTTACATGGGACTTAAACATAATTGGTGACATGTGGCTGTGCTATAGGTACCTAACCCTTCGGGGAATACAGGCGTGATGTTGTGTGTGTATAATGAACTATATAGGCACAAGCCTAAAATCAAGAGATAACGTGGATCGCTTGAAGCAGAAAATAGTAACACAGTTTTTGAGAAGTTAGAAAAAGCGTAAATGTGTATTAGTGGTAACACACAATACACACAACTATTTACTGCTGTAACTCAAACTCAAACTCAAAGCATTTATTTCAAATAAACCAATTACAGGCACTTTTGAATTGTCAAGGGGCCGGTCCGTCAGAAAGATGAATCTAGTCGCCCATTCCAAAGCGTAGTAGGTTCCTATGGAGAAGAACGGGCAAGAAACTCCACGGATACTCCTTTAAATCAGAATATTGTTAAAATAATATTGGTTACATCATTCATGTTGAAATTAAACATGTGAGAACAATGTAGAAACACGTGCACATAAAAGCCTCCATAAATAAAAAAAATACAAAACAATTCAAAAATTAATATAAGCCGTGGCAGCTAAGAGATGATGATGTCCCTACTGATGGTGCCCGTTCACGAACATGACGCATGTCGTTGAAAGCATTGGCAAAACTAAAAAAACGGCTTATCGGAACCAGTTGAAAGTTGTCTAGCTTCCAATATTGTGCACTATTTTAACTTTGCTCTTTGAGATTCTATATCAATATTCACTTACAGATAGCGTAGGAAGATGGATAGCTGATAGGATTTACATTCACGTTCCGATTGTGAACTTTGATGTAGAATAAAATTATTAAGATCTACAGAAAATAGTATGACACATGAAGCAGAGAGTACTAAGAAGATCTGATTAAGACAATGGGTGTTCACAATTGATACTACCTATACTTTATATTTATAAATACGTATATAAAATTATAAAGTGGTAAGTGAGTTTGAATGTAGTGGTAATCTTCGGAATTGTTAATCCAATTGCGATAATTCTTTCACTAATGGGAAGCTACAGTATTGCCAAGTGTCGGATGATTGCTACATGACAAGATAGGTCGAGAATTCGAGATCCTCACCACAACTGCTTATTAAAAAGTTTATAGGTTTTTGTGAAAATAAGGTAAATAATAACTTTTCGCCAACCTGACTCACAAAGAGTAAACTCTAGGAAAAAAGCAAAGCATCCGGTACAGTCTGCATAACAGGAACTCCTATCCACGGAATTTCTATGGAACACGTCACGCAAAAATCTGTTTGAAAAATTTCTGTGTCGCAACGGTTAGATTGTAAACCGAACCAAAAAATGTTAAACGCGTTGTTCCTCGGAACTGCTCGGAATATAACTTTTTCATTTTCAGTTCAGCTTCTGCATACATAACAATTATCATCATTCTTCTGTTCGTATCTCAATTCATTAAGGATCAATGCACAATTAATAATGTCTTCTTTTCCCATATGTACATCTCTAGCTGCCAACATATTATCTGTTCATGTGCTTTCTAGCCATCTTCTCTTATAGAAAATTCTTTACACAATTCATCTATCGTTTGCTTGGTCTTATTCTATTCCATTATGTTTGTCTGACTGAATTGTCTCGTTAGTCCAGTGATCCGCAGGCGCTACTGCTGAGCATGAGATTCTGGGTTCGATTCCCGGGTCGGGTTAAGTGTTATTGGGTTTTCATATTTGGAATTTCTCAATAGTAGCCCGGAGTCTGTATTCGTATCCGGTTGATGGCAATAGGGTCGCCCCCTATTACGTGGGAATTAAACATTACTGACGAAATGTGGGTGTACCTCTGCCTAACCTTCGGGGAATGCATACGTGATGTTTGTAATAAAATTGTTGGATTATTTCACTTGTGTATAACAGGGTTTAATTACTATATTTCCTTCATCATTACTAAACATGTCTCAAACAAAACAATCATGCAACAATCTATTTCACGAAATTCAGTTAAATTCCTTATCGAAAGCTTCAACAATGGCAAGGAGACTGAATACGAATGTCTAAATGCAGAACATGACGACGCTATGCACTTAAGATTGGTCGACTGTACAAGATGCAATGTTCTTATTGTTCAAGTTCCCACTGGGAATTTCCGATACGAACCGATACATCAGATTGTTAGGTAATGTGTTGTGGGGAGAAGAAAGAAGGTTTATTATGTTCGTAGATAGATTTTGTAATTGGTGGTGGTTTTTAAAAGCCAATGATTCTAATCTGTAGGAGCAGTGATGTATTTTTTCAGTCACTTTAGTGTAAACATGTTAAAGCAGGGTTTCAAGAATGGCTGAAAGAAATGAAAAGGCACTACTTTTAGTCACGGGATTTTCGATACCAATCTTTTGTTTTTTTTATGTGTGAAAAAATCCGAATATAAATCTATTCATCAGCTGAAGTATGCAGGCTGTTATTGAATTGAAGAGTTGCTTGAGGGTTTTGAACTAGGAAAGCAAGCATCCTATTAATTATGCTAAGTTGCTGACTTCAAAGATAAGTGACGTTCTTGAATCGGATGAATACAAATTAAGCATTCGATGTGCATTGTGTGTCCATCGGCACATGCCAAAGCAGGTAATAAGAGCTATTTAAATAGTATCTGCTGATTTATTATTCACAATTTATATTTATGTACATTTTTGAGTCCCCAGAAATTTACATAGTTATAAATTGAGATTTCCTTGTCAGCAATATCAACTGCAACGTTTCAAAAATATGAAATGGTGACTTCAAGCATTTGTGGCGTTGGATCCAAACTTAAGAACGGACAAAATATACGCTAGCTAGTCTTTTTCAAATAAACAAGAATTAAATAATAGAAGACCGGAGGAAGACAAACACAGTTACGATTATTTTTTGTAAATATAAACTAAGAAGTGTACTTTAAAAACGCTCAAAGCTATAAAATAAAATTATATCTCTATTTTTAAACAAAAATAGCGTTGTGAGCAAAAATCGCGAGCACCTGTACAAACTGCAACGGGAGTGAACGATGGGATCGCATTGTGTTCCCGAAAACATAGGCCATTGTGTTGGATATAGGTCGGCTGCATTTTAGCTTTAAAACACGCTATTCTCCGTTTGTTAGCGCGTTTCTTATATCAGCACGTGAAATATTGTACGGTAATTTTCAATTTTTTTTGGATTCCAAAACGCTTCATATGTTTTCTCCATGTGCTCGTTTCAAGTCTAGATTGTTGTGGATTTAGGCTTGTTTTATGTATTAAGTTATCGAATAAATAGTGTAGTCCTACATATATTTGCGATTATCCATATTGCGCCTATAAATTGGAACAGCCGACACAGGTTTAGGAAACGATAGTTATAGGGACTCTAGTAGTACCCAACAGCAATAAATGCGCCTATGATGAAATACTGAGAATCATTGATCCTTTCGTCATGGTAGGTGATTGCAATCGTCATTTTTCTAATAAGCGATCTGCATTGGAAAAGAAAATGAATGCAAAGCAAATGATATCACTGACCCAGGCATGTTCTCAATACAGTACGAATTACACAAGACAAAATCAATGACAAAAAAGACCGTCAAGAAGAATTTCAACAAACTAATAAACAACCAACCAACACTAATATCAATCAAAGTAGTTAAGCAGTCAGGCAAGAGTTATACATTCTAATACAGTCACGTAATAATTCACTAGTTAACGTCATTATATGTCGCTAAGCATAAATTCCCGGTAGGATAGTGTGCGTTAATGAAGTTCCCTGTAACAGGCAAAACGTGCCGAGAACTGATAAACTTCCTCCTCTATTAGTAGATATAGCTGGATTGTTGGAGGTATTGAGAGTTGCGATATTTATGTTTAATGCAGAGACAAATAATGTCGTATATGATGAAGATGTTACCATATTTCTTAGCTCATCAGGCTTTAAATTTTCACTAGAGAAGTTTTTCATTGGAATAACCGTGGGGAGTTTTTCAACTATACGTTTGTTTGTTCTAAAATATTTGGGTGACGACGCCTAGGTTGAAAACACACGTCGTCATTTGGGTTTCCCAAAACCCAGTTGATGTGACTCATATATCTCACAAATTAAGGACGCCTATTGGTTTTCTTTGAAACACTTATAGGGGGATGTAAAATTTTCGATATGAATAAAAAATGATTTCCATATTTAAATGCAAAAAATCGTTTGCATTAGCTTTCACATACATGGCTGTGTAGAATCACGCGTAATATTGATCACAGGGGTCGCTAGGAGTGCTCTCAAACCGAGGGCCGGTCATTTGGTCATCAAAAGCACTGACCGTTGTGAGCCTCTAGTGGTTCCTTTTAATGTACTAATTCATAAAAAATTGGCTTCCATTTTGTAGGCTTTTGAAAGCACCCATTCTTTTGATCAACATGAATGTATAATTAGAAGTAAGTGGCACTAAGCCTCGACCAACCCCTCTTTGTTGAGCACTTAGTACTTAAACTAGTGACCGCGCGTGTGCCTACTTGTAAGTACTTAATGCATGTTTTATTTTTTTCAGCTAACCAGTTTTTTACCCTAAGTACTACCGCACATAATGAGGAGGTAAGGCCTTGACACCAACTCGGTCTAAACGCACCCTCAAACAACAAACAACCGAATCGGAACCAAGTGATTTCAATTATTCCAGTACCTATACCCAATACTTATTGCAAATGAAAAATAGGTAATCGTATTAAAGTATTATTATACGAGGACTTTTATCCGATCAAAATAATCTGCAATCAATAACTCTTCGATGACAATATGACAGATCTGTAACGCAAAGTATCGTGTTAATACCTCTGATGATGCCGCGAGACCTTTTCAATAAAATAAAGTTGTATTTAAGTGACATAAATACCTAACGGATAAGTACTTGATGCTTTTTATATCAAGGTTTTAAGGAAGTTATGACTTTTATTTATTTAAATCCGAACTTGAGTTTAATGCACTCAATAATAAAGATTTGAGTGTCGTACTTGCCTTTTCCAGTAATTTAAGAATACGTAAGTTAATTTTGGGTAACCTAATTTATGCTTTCAAAACTCAAGTGTCCCCGGACCTCTTCAATGAATGGGTCATAAACCGCAAAAAGTGAACTTTTATCATAATAACGACAACGCTGAAAATTTTTCCTCCCCAAATTATCTCACAAGAGAATTTTTCACAGCACAATCTCCGTAATTGAATATCTCGATACCTGAGGAGCTCCCTCATAAAATTAGTTCATAAATCTTCCCCCCATTGGTTGCGCTCACGACTCTGTAAACTAATCGGTAAATTAAGTAATTACTGTGCTCGGTGAAAATCAATGTGTAAGAAATTTAATTCGTCGGCCAGACAGAGGTGATTTTCAATGTAGCTCCTAGGGGGATCCGCTCACTCGTTTTTCTTTATTAGTTAACAGTGGGCATAAATTAATAGGGTGCTGGTTTATGTCACTCGTGATAAGGGTAGGCCACAAATGAAGATAGCCCATTTGTGAATATTAAAACTTGGGAAGTAGCCGGTGACTCAGCAACAGATGTTACGCTGATTGTCGTTTTTGGGTAGCGGATTACGGAAAGTTGGAAAATCTGGTAGTTTTCTGAATGTCGCACAGATAAAATAATTGTCGATTTTACTCATTATGAGTGAAGTGCAGAGAGCAACATAGGAACTTTAGTACACACTTTAGTCCGATGGAAATTATCAGCCATGATTTTTATTCTTTGTTCCAAAATGGCGATCCCATATTTGCGGCACAACTTTTGTCAAAAACACGCGCATATTTGAAATACCTTTTTCGTGATATAATGTAAAATTCTCGTAATAATGTCCGTGTTAAGCAGGCTTTTATGTCCACTCGGCTATAGAGAGAGAGTTCAGTTGCAAAAAAGCGCACCAGAAAAATTTCATTAGGCCGTGACAACACAGAAACAACGATCCTTTGTCCCATATATTGACTGAGATTGATTGTCAGTCGGCATGTGCTAAACGAGTTGCACGACGAAATAAAAGCAAATGTTCGCAACCCCTGTCGACATCCGTCACGAACACGGATCGTTTTATTGAACTCCACTACCGACCATATTAACTTTTGGTTACGTTGTGTTTATTTGCCTCAAACGATTCCTCTGTTCTACACTAAGTATAAACAGAATGAGAAAGTTTTGATGTCGCTAAATAACATTTTCGTTTCCACGTTCAGAGTTTATAAAACGTGGTTTTATTTACGAAATCGTTTCCTTTTAGTGTCTATTTTATTATTTTACTTCGGTAAAAATATTTTCCGAACGTTCTCAGTACTTTATACAAATTCTGTTCTCGCTTCCTTATCAAATCCATCCGAGCGTTCTTTTGTCATGACAAAGACGAAATCTTTTCCCAAGAGCTGAATACCATCACCGGAACCTTGTATTTATTTTAAAATTGGTATCATTAGGTGCGTTCTTGGCTTACTTCTAAGATAACAAGCATTGTTGAAAGTCTCTCGAGCTTCCGACCCTTTTCTCACTTTGACAAGTCACCCGTAAAGATTGCTTAGATCCCTAGTGACTGGCCCTTAACTTGAAACAGCCTTATCGCCGAGATAGGATTAATTGCGGAAACACCGAGACGATAACGAGCGAGTTATAACTAGCCGAGCTTTGTGAGCGTCCGAAGGTTTCAGTTGTTCGAGCGATTGTCTCGGAGCGGTTTTACGGCATTGTAATCCATCCCGCCGTTATGGGAATAAATAATTTGGATCTGTCAGCAGATAGAGTGTTGATAGGTACTCAACTTCCCAGGGTCATTGTCTCCTGAGATGTTCAACGTAACTATAGTGATGTACAATTAACTCTACAGCTTAGAAACTTTTTAATAATAATAATTCAGAGAAGGTACGAGCATTCATCACCACGCTTGCTCAAAAGGGGTTGGCGATTTCAGACTTTTACTAACTGCCAAGTCTATATTAGGTTTCCTCACGCAGTTTTCCTTCACCGTTGTCAGTAATATCCAAGATAAACTCAGAAAGTACATATGAATTGAAAAAGTCATTTACGCTGTAAATATTTGTGCTCTATAGAGATAGAGATTTAAATTATATCTAGAATTGACTATAATATTTCAACGAAATACATATAAATATATTTTATTTCAACTACTAACAAAGTTTACAGGCAGGTATGACATAATTAGCGTAAAACAAACCGAGACAACACTAAACGTAAGTTCGTAAACAAAATAGCCAACGACGCTATAATTACCAAACTTTTTATTCAAACAAGGCAAATAAACTGTAACATTAAACCGAACTTTGCCAGTGAAATGTCTTTGATAAAATGCAGATAAGCGAATTTATGGTATAATGTATTATGTTGCTTTATGAACAAATTCTGTGGACTCACTTTACTTTCTAATTAATGAGAACGGGCTTCCCTCAGTGAATGAATAATATAACTGAGTGATACTGAGTGAATTGCTCAGCGCCCCCATGTGGCAATGTTAGGCAATGAAAGGTGCAACGTTATTATTAAATCAAAGAAAAAACAGTGATTCGGAACATTTTTTGATGCCCTATGAGCTCTTTCTTTTTATTGTACTTTTTAAAATAAAAATAAAAAATAAAATGTATTGTAAAAAAAAAACTAACTGTTTTTTTTTATATTTTGGTACCAGAACTTATCATCATAATTTTTAGTTCATCTAAAAAGTTTGAAAAATATCATTTCGGTGATACGTGGAACAGGCTCCCCCCTTTTACCTTGCAAGCAACATAATACTATCAACAACAACATAATACTATCAGCAACATGGTACTATCCTAGACAGTGTGGGTGTAGAAATAATAGTAGTTATTCATTGTAATTATACCTACCTATAGCAAATTATAAAACATCACGCCTATATTCCCCACAGGGTTAGGCAGAGGTGTACATGCCTTTAGTACAGTTATGTTTAAGTCCCATGTATTTTAAAGTCCTTGGCTTTAAATGAAAATGCAAAAACTTTATACTGGATTTTTCTAATTTGAATTTCGAATCAAGTTATTATTATAGATCTAAAGTAAACATTAATTTACTCAGTCAGTCAGTCATTTATTTAGTACATTAAACATAACGTAGGCGTAGGTACGTACTCTATTGAATCTCATGCAAATCTCTTTAAAATTACGTGGGTGAACTAGTCTCGGTCGATATACCTATTAATGTAACTTCATTATAAAACTGAATTATGAATAAATCAATTCAATTTTGACTTGCTTAATTAAAATAATTATTATTTCGGGCAACTTTCAATATTGAATAATGAACCCAGTAAATCTATTTTAGTGACGTATCTAATGCCATTAATGTCGGGGATATTAAATTAAATGATGTGTGTTTATTAATGTGAGCATTTATTACAAAAAAATGCGCTTGACAGTTTTTAATTTTGTCTCTAAAATTGACAATGCATAAATAGCTCCCATTTTTGGTTTCGTCACTTTCAATAGGCATCGGTAACCTATTTTGAGGCCTTCAAGATCTAATATTCTTGCCTCCTCAAAAATATTTACAGAACAGCCAAATTCATAGCTTTAAGCGTTATGGACGAGTGCGTCACGTTTTCCTGAAGTTCACCTGTCCGAGGAACGATTAACCGAAAGAACATTTAAAAAATGAACGGTTGACTTAAAAAGCATGTATTAACCTTTCATAGCTTTTCTTCAATCTCAACAGCGTGTCAGCAACATGTCAACCCAACACTGCTGTTGGGTTGACATAAGTAAGTATTAAAATGTATCTCTAAGATTCGACCATGGCAGGAACAACGACGACATACTGCCTTTACACGTGCCAAAAAGCACCGTCTAAATGAGGATTCCCTAAAATAAGGTCGCTAATTCCAGGCAACAGTACTGACCCCTAAATTATAAATACATACGAGTATATGCATTTACTAGTGTCGACTCTCTTACTCGACTCGCCGCAATCGTCGACCGCATGTAAACAACCCTCTATATGGGGTGGGTTTTGTTCAGCAACATTAACAAGAGAACGTTGTTGGTCTAATAAGGATTCCCAACTAATGTAATTTTAAATTCTTGTTTGGATTATCTTCTTACCTTTATTAAGTGGGTTGTGCGGTCGATACACATCTGCTTACACCGCACCGCTATCATGTTGTTTTTCATGCGTTGAATTTTCTGAAAAATAATTAAAATCCAGTGGTGAAAACATTTTTTCAAACATAATCATAATTACCTAGTTATAGTCGACCACGTTTTTGCTTTCACAATTTTGACAACAATTTCCAGTAATTAAAGTTGAAATTATATCTATTTGTCACATAGACGAATATAGATATTCAAAAGGAACGTAATGAGGGAAGAACGATCCATTAAAAAAAGCCTTTTATAAACCAATCTGAATTCAAAACAGTTTTATAAAATCATCAAATTATTACGCACACAAAAACCAATTGACGTTCATATAATTTTGCTGCAAATATTGATAGTGTTATTGTATAATTAAACTAGCGACCCGGAAGCATTATGCTGAAAATGCCAACATTATTTTAATTAAAACATACACCCACTGCAACCCGTTAGTACACAAATATGTAGGTTTGTGTAGGTACTGGCACAGAAGCTACATTTTACGGACGTTTTAAAATAAAAATCAAAGCATCGCAGTAAAAAAAAAATGTATTGAAAATCACTGTTTCGATTAAAAGATTATTATACAATTTTACTAAAACCAGTTCCAAAATTGCAAGACTTCGACCGCGGCATAACACGATACCACGTGTTTGTTCAAAGCGTTGTTATTATAGCTTCTAATAAAGTTTTAAATCAAATACCAAAATCTTACCTTTGGTTTGGGGCAATTACTATAACATTTTGTTCTTAGAAACTCGTTGCAATGTGTAGTCAAGGGAAACTCGACAGAGGTTTCCAAGAATGTCGGCTGCTCACACAACAGCGCAGCGCGAATTTCCAACAAAATTAACCCTAATACACACCACCGAGTCATTAAAACACCACACCATTTCAGGTTATGTGCCAAAACTACGTTTGTTTCTCCCTTACATGTAAAGGTCGGTTCAGATATAATATAAGCGGTATTCTGTACTTCCACGAAGCAACCCTCTACCCACGGGTATCGTAAAAGGCGAGTAAGGGATAATAATAATATCTAGGGAGCAGCGTCCTCCTGTTCGGTTATAAAATTATAACTTACTTAGCTTTTGCCCGCGACTTCGTCTGCGAAACATACCAGTATAAGGGTGCGTTTCCACTGAAGCGGAGTCGAGCGGAGCTGAGCCGAGACGTGCAGGAATCTTCCAATCACAAACGAGACGAGAGACGCGATATGGATTTCAACCATTGTGATTGGTCGATTCCGGCAGGTCTCCGCTCAGCTCCGCTCGTCTCCGCTTCAGTGGAAACGCACCCTAAAAAGTAGCCTATGTCCTTGGTCAATGTCTACCCATTTGCCAAATTTCATCCAAATCCGTTCAACCGTTATAGCGTACCAAACAAACAAATAAAGAAGCAAACTTACAACATTAGTTAGGATTAGGATTGTTGGCATATATTTATTACTGAAAAACTATATCTACGATATCTATTACTGTCAAAACTAATGAAAGATTTTGTTTGTGCGGCTAAGGGCCGATTTAACCAAAGCCAGATATCTTTTATTCTGGGAATAAAATTGACGTCTGACAGTTTTTGAATAGAAAATCTGTCAAAAATTTAATATTTATTCGCTGGATTAAACTTATACTAGGGATAAAAGTTTGGTCGAATTCGCCCTTACTCTCATTTACCTACTTATACTCGTCAAAAAGTTTGACGTTAGTTTCAGTAGTTAGTTTTCGTCCTTATTGTTTTAAGTGAAGCGTTTTAGGCAGCGATTCGATAATTGGATGCGAATTGAGAGTGAAAATTCAAGGATGCTAAGTAATTCTTCTTCCATATAAATATAATTCTTCAAATAACGAAACGAACTTATTCTCTTTAAATATAGGGGTAGGTATCTACTGTCTGAATATCTGAACATGCCTTTACAGACGCATCGAATTAAAATTCAGTGATGTGAAAACACTGTGGTGTGTCATGGTACTCATGGCGTTTGTTGTGACGCGAGATTAGTGGGTAAAAGCATGTGTTTGTGTGGTTCTATGGCACAGTGATATAAAGTAATTAAATTGTTTTAATTAGTAACTATGTACGGTGGTTTGTGAAATTATTAGGAGGCGAATAGAAAAAAAATGAGGTAAGTTTTAGTGTTAATTTCTACAATAATTATTTTAAAATAATCAGTACCTAACTCAGTTATATTAGGGACCAAGAAACCATCATTGTGAGACCGAATCTTAATCAATGTAATAGATAGATAGATAGATATACTCGTTTATTATAGATTTATTTTCTCCCACTAAGTACAAACTATCACTCACGGCTTAGTTTAGGCACCAGTCTCCCACAAATGAACATTGTCCTCATCATAATTCAAGTGTTATTTGTGGAAGAAAAATAAACATGTTTTTTTTTGTTTTTTATAATATAGGGGTGTTACAAATATTGGAGGTACAAAGGTTTGTAGGAATCCAAACTAGGGTACCCTGTGCTATGGCCTCCTGGCCCCCCTCGCCGAGATTGGATTTGAATGGTTTTTTGTTTTTTTTTGGTTTGAATTTGTTTTCATTTTAGCCATAAAACGTCCACAGTCGACACAGGTCCCCGTGGATTTATCTAAAGAGCATTTGCTTTTGGCGGCTTGTCTCCATTAGATATAAGCAACCTGATTACATTAAAAAAGTATTTAAAATTAACTAGGCACCAATTTACCAAACATTGCGAATAAAAATAACAAAAAATCCCTACCCTCAAACTTCCCGACAAAAAATTATCCAACTGTCTAAAATATAAAAGGCTTCTATTCAAATGTTACGTTATTCTCCTCATTCATTATACCGTTCGTTCTGCACGGACAATTTATTACGCAAAGCTAAATACACTGCGTTTAGCAAAATCCTATTTCGGCAGTCTCGGAAATGACGGGGAGAATTTGCATGGCTGATTGCCGTCCGTTGCTCAATCAAGGATATTTAACAAAATTAACTAATTGAGTGAGCGTACCACCACGCCGTCCCCTCGACTAACTTGCCGACGATAAATTGACTAGACAACAGAAAACCAATGTATCGAGGGAACCTAATAAGCGATAATAAGTTGATTTCGTGCGGTCCCGCCGCGCGCTGTTCGATTTTCATTAGGCTGGGAGCAGGCTGTAATAATATTTTCATTTTAACGGAGAGGTTGTGAATATCTCATTCACACGAGGACGATTTTGCCGTATCGTCATTTTTCTCGATTCGTAACTTTTTTGACGGCGGCAATGGTTTTTAAATTTCCGTATTCACACGAAACACGAATCGTGAAAAATTACGGTTACGTCTTAAATGACATAGGTACCTACAATGATATTATAATATAATATAATATCATTGGGTATGTAGGTACCTACCTACAGTCTTTAAAAAATCATGTTCGTCAAAAAACACGAACTGCTATTATTTAGGGACGGATCCGCTGAAGCGCTCGTCCAAGACTGAACTCTGAATCGCTAAACAAGTGTGAACATCCCTTCTGATATTTTGACGAATCGCGGCATACCTCGTTTCCGTATGCAATGTGAACGAGCATCCATCATCAAGTATCGTTTTTTTTAACGAATCTTCAATGACGGGTCCCGTATGAATGAGCCCTTAACTTGTTTTTGTGCAGTTACTGGACCGATAAACAATATAAATAATTTATAACTATAGAAATATTAACACCTTTTTAATATTATGAACCCTTTTTTTTTTCTTTTTTTTGAGGTTGGGAAATCTTCAAATGACTTCTCCCGCTCTCATGTCAGACTTTTACTGACTAAAACCCACTCGTGTTCCTTCAGTTGCGTGTTGCCAAGGGCCCCGGTAACTCTCGGACTTTCCCGCAAATATTTTGAACCCTAAAACTGTTATGGTATACAAACCAGAACATCAAAAATTATAGGCTTCTTAGAGATTATAATGAAAAGCTCGAAGTCTGAATATATTTTTTGTTCGTGTTGTTTTCTTCTTATTACATTTCAGATTACAAAGCCTATTAATTACTCGCCTACAGTCTGGAGTTGTTCCAAACAAACTCTAATTAGGTGATTGAGTTACAAATTCGTTGCTCTCACGGAAACTCCCTACCATTATGTCAAGGCTATTGTTATACGAACACGTTAATTTAATATGTTTCTAAGCAAGTTTTTGATTCATTGTATCAGTGTTAAATTGGTCTAAAATTTACAACTACCTAGCTAAGGTATAAATATGTCTCGATACACAGTCAATGCTGTGAATTCGTCGAAATAAATTGCGTCCAACTGTTAGCCGCTAAATGCACGCACACTAGAAAGGCACAATGACGTGGCAAGAGTGTAAGACGTAGCTGTCACGCACACCAGCATAAAAACGTTGGCTTGTTTTTTTAATTCTTTTGCAGCGCGACACTATCTATCTCACTCTATCTATAAATAATCAAAGCTACCTAGTTTTCCTTTATAACTAGTAAAACTAAAGAAAAAACATCAATACGAAACAAAATTGGTTAGGAAATGGCCCAACTATTTCGCAATGTTGTCCATCTAATGTTCTGATGACAGAACGTATTTTTTGTAACGTTTCGAACGACCCTTGAGCAAAAACAGGAATCCCAAATCGACCTTCTGTCGGCAGACGCTAGCAAAAGATTTATATCCTAGATGAATGATTGGTATGTCGATAGGAACCGCTTTGAGCATTGAGGACAAAGGACGTAGAAATTCTGATTTAATAATAAGATCTAGCGCTATTTGAATAGCATCTATATCTCGGATTAATTAATGCCTTTCTTTAAGTCGAAGAAACTTGTTCCAGAATGGAAATTACAAAGATTCTTTTGTCAAATGTTTATTTTAATTTAATCTTGTTGGTTGTACAAAAAGTTGCTTACAGTCGCAAGACTACGGAGTGAACGGAAAGTGCGTCGAAGGTCTGTGGTTTCATGCGGATGACCACAACGGTCACTCTGTCAAAGGAGAAGTGCCACATCGTATTAATTACCCCATCAATCTAATTCCGACCGGCAGGTGCTTTGGTGTCGAAGCGGGCTTCTTTGAAACTCAATGACGCTTGCCAGATACTATAACACGCTAAAGTTATTAATGGTTATATCTGAATGATTATTTTAAGCGATAATTTTAGTTACTTTCAGTTCAGTTTGTCAACTCCTTTTGACTCCAAACGTCTAGACGTAAAAGATTTAAAAGGATAAATAGCTCAAATTGGAATTCGACCTTCTTCGAAAGCAATCACTGACTTGTATCGTTTTTAGCCATCAGAAATAGTTTACAATATGCCAATAATGATTCACAATCTTGTTGCCAAAGCTTTGCGGAAGTAATCCCCAAAGGTAAAGACACGACAGATACACGAACAACATCCTACTACACTGATGAACTTTAATCTTGCGTGTCCACTTCTGGATGCCATGTAACCAGGAACCCAACTAGGCTACTGCCTTAGGCTAGATTGATCGAGAATATAACGGTACAGTATTCATTGGTAGACCACGATGTGGTTGATTTATCAATAGAACCACAACACGTATTTGGCTTTACAATATTTTGTACAGACCACAACATGCTGTGGTCTATGTTTCCGTGTAATTTGCATTTTTAAACATTGTGGCTGGCAACAACTGTTCGTATTGTGATTAATTTATGTTCAAAACCTCCTATGCTGGGCTGTTTTGTAACAAACAAATGAATATGCAGAAGTTACAGCACAACATTGGACGGTTGCGATCCTAGATTTCTTTCCCCAGCATGAATTGTTTGTGTAGATACGGGAGGATGCTGCCTGACCGCCTTGATCATCTAATCTTTTAGCCACTTTGTGGGGCCCCGTAGATCATCGCCTTAAGGTTGATGCGCTAGGGTAGCCCGCGAAATTCAAATTCAAATTAGAATCAGCAATACAACTCTCTAAGTTCATGAAAGTGCCAAATGTCATGATTTCATGAAATAGTCATTCAATACACTTTCATGAGCTTAGAGAGTTGTATTGCTGATTTTAATGTTTATAATTCTGTAAATCCATATTTGTTACGAGCGCTAATAATATTTAGATCAACATACAACCTGATACTGACCTACAAATTGCAAAAAACGTAAGAAAATTTGAATTTCGCGGGCCACCCTAGCGCATCCCCCTTAAAGCGGTACCCTTCACAACTGAACCAATGTCCAATAAATAACTTTTCAAGTACCCAATAACCCAAAAGTAAGACTTATAAAGTAAGTATTAACTTTAATAAAAGAGCACTTTGTACCAAAATCCTTGTGATTCATCAATTTAGGCTTTGTTGACATGAAACGTTTAATCCCAGCCGGCTAAGAACAGGTTATTAAGTACTAAACCTTAAGTAAAGGAGCTTGAGCCCCATCATCGGGGCATTATGTAACTTGACTAATTTCACAATTAATTCAGCCCCGGCTTGGCAAAGCCACAGCTATATACCCAAGTTCCTTTAGGGCAAGACTACTTGTAGAATAGAATGAATATTTTAACAAACTCATAGCTGTTTTAGCGTTGATGAAGTTATGAAATAATTTAGAATTACTTGTGATAAACCAAGTACCACATTATTTAATTTTTATTCCTGTTATAAATTTTTATTTTTAGAAGCTTTTTCTAGTAGTTTTGCACCGCAGA
Organism: Lithophane semibrunnea; assembly: GCA_947363905.1. Lineage (NCBI taxonomy): Eukaryota > Metazoa > Arthropoda > Insecta > Lepidoptera > Noctuidae > Lithophane > Lithophane semibrunnea. The sequence continues at coordinate 10,434,176 of OX376198.1, forward strand.
CGATTCTAAAATGGTCCATTCCCACCTAATAAAAGTTGTTCATTCCCACCTAATAGTCAAGAGTGCGATTAGCTTTTAGAAAACGAAGATCCGAGAAACTATAAACGTCTCCTCTAATCTAATGACATTTTCTAGGTAAAAATAAAATCAGATCTTAAATTAATTCCAGAAAATAGTCCCAGTCTAACACTCAACACCAACACAAAATAGAGAACCAATTATTCAATTAAATGTCTTGTTCTCCACATTTAGTGTCTCGTTAAACGTTAATGTCATTTTACATTGCAGAACTACATAGAATAGATTACATTCTAAAGTGAAAAGAAATTGTCGTCTAAATTGGAAACTGTCTCCATTAGGCCTAGCGCGGACGAGCGATTTTTATCGGTCATCGAATTGTGTCCGACACAGCCGATTCCTGGCGGAAACATAGTCCGATTTCTACCGACTCATCGCACTCGTCCTGCATTAATGCGTGTTCACTCGTATGTTTTATCCTTTTATCCAATTCACGCTTACGGTTGTAGTTTCAAATCGACTAGTGTTAGCCGTTAGGTTTTCACAGATTTTTTTGGTTGAAATTTTTAACAATATTTTGTCATACTAACACTTTGTATAGTCGAACACCGTCAAGATAAAGTAAAAAACCTTGTTTAGGTTTCATATAAGTACTGCAATTATTACAGTCATGCAGCCTATTATTGTGAGAAGAAAGAAACGACCTATCATTATTAAACCAATTGTTCTGAAGACTAATAACGTCGATCGTCTGCGCTCTCCCTACAGGTCCAGAATCTCAATGCGCACATAGGCTGGCTACAGACATGGCGTTTTGTTCTATTTCGCACGCGTCGTTTAATGTGCGCCTAACAATCACTTGCAGCTAGGCCGCTCAGTGATTTGTAGCCTCCTCAGTGGTTGCATAATGTGAACTAGGCTTGGGTGAGTTATTTACTTCGTATTTACTGAAATCATATCTCTTGCGAAGAAGCTATACAAGCTCAAGCTCATTTTCAAATGCTGCTCCCACAAACACTAAAGAAGGTCCAAATATTTTAACCCAAACAAATAGGTAAGTAAAATGTATTTGTTAAACGCAGCGAGCTTTTAAGTCAGGTGAAACGATTCTCAAATAAACTTTTCTCTGCTGTAAACCCGACAATACTGAAACTTTCTACAACATCAGCACTTCAGCAGTAAGAAATACATTTCTACAAAAATCCCGAAATAAAATGAACAATTACATTGTCTGGACACCTTTTGTCACCACTGTGGAGGTCCTGGGTACAGGAAACAATTTTATTTGCTCCAACTAGCGATGCGGTGACATTTTTCCTTTTCTATTTTGTGCGTTTCACGTGCGTTGCGTGTTTCGTCGACGACATTGAATGAATACGTCTTTTAGTTCATTTTGGTACAGTTTAGATTAATGTATCTTGGATCTAGGTACAATGGACGAGAGATGTTGAAGTGATATATGGTGGGTGATGCGAAAAGGTCGCCGTGATTTCTGAATAATAGTGGAGTGGAGATATCTTATTTTGTAGAGAGTGGCGGGTTAAGAAAAGTAATAAATGGCCCTCTTTCATAAAGAAACTGAAACATTAATTCGCAAAGAAAACACAAATTTTCTTAAGTTTTACCGGTCCTTATATTATCTTTTAATTTTTGGTACGCAAGTGCACCTCCCACCCTGATTTCTAAACCTCATTATAGTCATAATTTTGCTTGCCTATTTGCAAAACAATGAGCGAAAAAGTCGCATGTCTTTTTAAAAAATATGTAATTTTCAATGCATTTTTGGTGCATAGCATAGTATAGGTAATTTGAAACAACTGAAAATTGGTTCCCAACACGAACGTTGCTGAGGTGTAGTGCTGCTCGAAAACTCGAAATAGGTACCTATCTATGGAAGGGAATCTAAAGATACTTCTCGATTTCGATTGCTGCATCATTATTGATACAGATTCGTTATTTGTTTGGTCTACTTTTGTGCCCTATATGAATCTGTGACAACAAGAAAAATATTCGGGCACAAAATGAAATTTTTAAAATTGAATTCTGTAAAATCTTTCTTTTTTTTGGAGGTTGTCGAATTTTTCACAACATCATGAATTTCTCTTTGTAAATTGTTGACGGCACGAGATCGAATCCACTCATGTTTCTTAGCGTTACCTTTCTCAACCAAAAAATAAGTGAAATAATTTAAACGCTCCGTAAGGACACTCGTCAAAGCAAATCTACTGAATGGGAATAATGGAGAATACTCGACAGCCCATAGCCGGGGAAAGGAGTGCTTATTTTTGTTTTTATATTTCATTATTGGCCCTCTCATCTCATATTGCACTCCATTCGGATTCATAGAGGCTGCTATAAAAGATTGAAACGCGAGAGGGGCATTTGAATGGCGTAATTGCAAGTGCACTTTTTTTTTAATTCAATTCCTGGCGGCCTCGGTAAAGGTGGAATGCACTTCATTGATATCGCTTTAAAGTAATGAGTTTTTTTCATAATTCGGTCCCCCTTTTGTTGGTTTCGGGACGATTTACGTTCGATTTTGCGGATCAGTTTTATGGGAACGCATTAAACTGTATTTAGCTGGGAATGTATTTTCGATGAAACTGTGTTTTTTAAAGTCTTCCATAGAAATACTGCTTTTTTGGGAAAATCATGTCAATGGAGATGGTGTAATATGGGTTAAAACGTGCGATTTTTCGGAAAAACAATAACTGGTTGCGAACTTTTTAATCAATACTTTAAGTAGGAAGAAAGAATTATGTTCAATAATGTAGTTTCAAGAAATTTGCCTTCTATTTTAATTTCATTCGCTTTTGTTTATTCCGGCACAAATTGTTTTCGCTTTTCGCGTTTTGCGCGCACGGCACTCGGGACCGGATTACCGATTTTTATGGGATCGTATAAAAATGTGTTCGGCTTAGGATTTAAACCTTTTTTTGTCGTATCGTAACTTTCATAATGGTTTAGTACGCATTTAACTAAAGCTTAGTTTGTAAGTACCGCCGCCGATGTTTTTGAATTAGCAAAAGATTGTTTTTATTGCGTAGAAACTTGAAATAGGATGTTACGTACGTTTATCGATAACTTTAAACCTTCCTAAGTAAAGCGATGTGTAGGAAAGTTCTCTACAATCTATATTTATAAAAAATGAATCCCTATTTCCCTTGGTCACGCCATCACTTGTGAACGGCTAGACCGATTTCGCTAATTATTTTTCTGTTGTGTTTGTTATTGTCAGGAGAAGGTTCTTAAGAAAGAAAAAATTAAGAAAATTGCGCGGAAAATTAAAAAAATTAAGACAGGACGACGTCTGTCGAGTCAGCTAGTCTAAAATAAAAATATAAATAAGAATAGAAAATATTCATGCTTATTAAGTTTAAATATTAAATAATCTGCTTCGTATTTAATCCAAAGGTAATAATTTAATTGGTAGATTAAATTATTACATAGGGAATAAAACACTAAGGGCTAAATTGAAAAACCTTTACACCTAACCGCATCCAGTTTTCGTCAGTTTTTCTATACATAAACTGTCAGAACACAATTTTATTCCACAGATAAAATATATCTGGCCAGATATGCTTACATGGTCATTAATGCTTACATTTCCAATTCTTATTTGTTCGCCAAATTAAAATTAAATAATGTAGAATACCAGAGCAGCTCCACCAAAACACTTAGCCATCACAACAATTATTTTATGAGTACAATTTCAAACCAAAATACTATTAGCCTGTAAGGTTTTTTCCAGGAGATGACGAGGAAAATGAGCAATTACACGACGGCGGTGGCTCGACTTAAACGCCTAATGAAATTTAGAGTATGCCAAATGGAAACCGACAGCCGTGGAGCGGACTTTCGGTGTAAAGATTTTTGTTTGACTTTAGGCCTTTATTTTCCGTAACGAATTTAAAATGGGCACAAATTCTTCATCTGTTTCTGAGGAAAAGCAGTGCAACTTTGGCTCTAAAAACGTTTATTTTGAATTTGAATTAACATTCGTATGTCATGAGACTGAATTACAGTTTCGGTGTCTGATGGCATCTTGAGGCACTGATTTATTCATGATTTTTTATACCCTAGTGTTTTAATAAATTTGCTTGGAGTTCTGCTTTCATCACGGTTTTCATCTCTCACGTTGCATTGAATAGTATCTAGGTATTTCGTAGTTGTAGATTCAACATGCATTTATTCAATCTAGATCACCTCCACACCACTCAATGTCTCCACATCTTCGTACCATCAGCTAGCAACTCTAGAATTCAGGAGCACGGAAAATTATCCTTAAATACAATTAAAGTGTAAAGCAATTTATTTTAATTTTAATCCGCGTCTACCCGCCATCTTGGGCGAGGCTTTGAACCCTAATAACTGGTGTTAATATTCACAAGTTCGGATAACGTATATTACTATTACGAATTAAGCTTCTTAGTATATAATAATATATTTTTCGAACATAAAGTGTCATAAAGAGCCATAAAGGTATCGGATTAACTTCAACGCTGTGTTACAGCCCATGCAAGTCAATTATGATAATCCCGATTGTCATTTTGTTCATATTTAATTAACATATCAATGCTAACAAATAATAAATGACGAATCGATTCGCAAATGAATTTAGCGTCCCCTCAGCAGTTGGATCGGTCATCAATCATAACCTATTACCTAGTGTTGTACACATTACGACGGCACTTGTGTGACAATGAGTCACAGAGTAGCAACTCTCCATACAAAACCATTGACTCACTGCGCGTTCGCACATTTGTAATCCTCTGTAATTCCTTTATATTGACTATTGCCGGCCAGACCTTGCCGAAGTGTGTAGGTATGCTGACACAGTTTGCTCCAATTGGTAGCCATTCAATAAAGAGAGGAAAGCTGCACACAATATTGAGGGTGAAAATGCATCTTTTATTTTGTCAAGTTGATCTATGAGAGCTCAATAAATTTTGGTTTGATATAAGGATCATATCCACGAATGAGGTTCAATTATAGTATTAAGAGTACGAAAATAACTCGGGGTGGTATCTCAGGTCAGACAAAAATAAGGTTCGTCTTTCAGTATTTTATTTTAGGTACAGTCAAGGGTTGAAATTCAGCTCAAGAGCACCTGTTTCTAGCTCCGTACCCTCCAGCGTTCGTGGTTAGACTATCTCTTTATATTATCATCTTTTATCTGGGAAAAAATCTTAATAACATTTTCAAGAATACCAAGAAATAACTAGATTTTTTCCACAAAACAAAATGCAAACTGGGAAGGGCAGCAATGTGGCATTATCCGAGAGGAATTTCATTACGATGACAATGTTGGCAAGTTCAATTTTCTTGCGAGATAACGAACGTTGCTGAGATTGTTTCAAGTTTCTAAGTTGAGGCCACTTTGACCCCTGGCCCGTGAACATCGCCAACATTCTCATTAGACGTCCACAAAAGAATACTGTTCTGTTTAAAAAAGAAATAAAAACAAGTGAATATTTAAATGGTTCAGATTAAAAACGTTTTCTGCCTATTTACCGGTTTTTATTTGCGGCAGCGGTGGCACTTTCGAATTCTATTTTATTTTGTAATGTTGAAATGAGTTCTTCTGGAAAACAGGTTTGGAGAAGTGCTTGCTTCGTCAATCACTTAGGGGTTTCTTTAAGGTTTATTATGTAGCTTTTAGCACAAGTTTTACAAATGTACTGTACTCAAATGAATCTTGAGGATTTAGCTACTTCCCCGGAAATGGACATAGAGTTCAGCTAAAAGAGATAAAAAAGGTCATATTTTTTTCTAGTTATTCTGCAATGATGATGACTATTGCTTTAAGTTTTTGTAGGAAAATATTTACCTTCAATTCAACACCTCAAAGCTCTTCTATTTCGGGCTCAAAATATAATAATCTCAGCTCATACATATACTCAAATAAACTAAATATGTAGTGACTACGGTACGTACCTTACCTATACATTAGTACAAACACGACCGGCCGGAATTCCATGCCGTTCCATTATAATTGCATTAATTCCTCGGCACACTAATTACGATTGCTGTTAAATCATTGTCCACACAAATTGCTTTGACCGCAGAAATCGCTTAAAGTTACAAGAGGACTATTTGACCGTGACGTAATATGGAGTTATTGGCTTAGGAATTATGTTGTGATTAGGAAACGGAATTTATTACTTATCTTTTAGTTTCTGTCCACAACCCTGTTTGTGTGGACCACTGTTTTATCAAAACCAAAAGAGAAAACATAGGTAGGTACCTACTTAATTAAAGTATGATCCTAAATATTAATAAAAATGCGAAAGTGTGTTTGTTTGTTTATATTTTTGTTTGTTATGCTTTCACGCTTAAACGGCTGAACGGATTTGTATGCAATTTGGCACGTGTGTAGACCATGATCTGGAGAAGGACATAGGCTTTTTATCCTGGATTACAGATGAAGTCGCAAGCGAAAAGCGCGACGCGACGATCCGACGCGACTCTGGTGGGCCAATTTCTATGAAAATTATACGCAAATTGTGAAAAGCCGGTGTTGCGTCGCACCTGTCTGCCGAGCCTTATAATTCACGTACGGTTTCTGTGGAAGTGGTCAAAATCTAAGGGTACAATGAGATAGTTACTTAAAGACGAAGTTTCTTATTCAGTTCTATTTAAAGTTAAAAACCCTCTATTAAGATTTGCACACCAGATCCTTGGTACAATATGACGGGAAAAAAACTATGATTATATATTTTTGTTTGTAATGAATAAACACAAAAACTACTCGACCGATTCATTTTACCAGTTGTATGCTATATCACTGAGTAACATAGGTCGATTTATAAAGATATCACGTGGGCGAAGCCGCTGGCGGAAGCTAATAAATAATATTCTTATTCTTATTCATACAGTCAGTGCTTCTTTACCAACTCATTATTCCAACTCAATTATTGGAGGTTTAAAGGTCACCCTAATCTTTGCAACCCAAAACAACAGACCCACAGCTCTTACAGCAGTTTTATTTTAAGGGCAGGACTCTCAAAATCGACCTATTTTTGATTCAACATTAAACAATCAAATATTATTTGTTTTGATCTGATAAAAATACATGTTGTAGTTTAATAAATATTCTTGATTATTCTATGGTTCAAAACACGATTTATACAACTTCACTCGATCAAAAAAAATCGAGAAAACTCCCTTTTTTCGCGATTTTTTTTATCGTTTTTAAGGTTTAATTGAAGTAGAACCAACTTTTACTCCCGAAAAACATGTCAAAAAATAGGCAATGAAATTACGAAGAATATTCTATGGTTCATTTTTCTCAACACAGTTTTTTATTGTTTTAACAAGATATTATATAACAAGGCGGCCCGCGCACTTCGTTCCAGTAGCCGGCCAGGCGTCTTTGAGGTAGGACCTGTGTCGCTGTTGCTAGCTCGCTGCGTTTCCCGCAAAATATACGAGAAATTATTCTTATTTTCCGTGTGTTAGTGTTAAAAATTAGTCTGTATAAACAATAAGGTGAGTTTGATTATAATTTTTCTACGTATATTATAACTACCTACTCGTTTTTAATATTACAGTTTACAGAAAGAACAGTACCACAACTACACTAAAGATCATTTTTGTAAATAAATCTTTTTATCTTTGCAGTTCAACTGACTGTTCAGTTGAAATGACCTATAACTCGATTTTTTTACTAGGATTTAGAATGGCGACGCGACGATGCGACGGTAGTATTTGCTTCTCGCTCAGGCGCAATAGGTAGATTCTATTACGTGAGCGTCAGACATGTACCTAGTGTACCTACTGCATCAATTCAACTCGCGCGCCTACTGTAGGTATCTATTGTACAAATTATAATAATAATGCAAGGTTGTTGATGTTGTTGTACTTTCACACAAAAAAGTGACTAGTGTAGATATCTGTTATCTCCTGACTTACCGACCGACATACCGACTGACTTACCGGCTGACTTACCGGCTGCGACTGACTTACCGGCTGCGGCTGACTTACCGACTTACTGGCTGACTTCCTGCGGGAAATTGCCTGCCATACCAAAATTCTATAGATTATAATGCTTGTTGTTAGGGTTCCATACCCAAAGTTTAAAACGGGACCCTATTACTAACGCTCCGCTGTCTGCCTGTCTGTCTGTCTGTCACCAGGCTGTATCTCATGAACCGTGATAGCTAGTCAGTTGAAATTTTCACAGATGATGTATGTTGCTGTTGCCGCTATAACAACAAATACTAAAAACCAGAATAAAATAAATATTTAAGGGGGCTCCCATACAATAAACGTGATTTTTTTTGCCGTTTTTATAGATAATGGTACGGAACCCTTCGTGCGCGAGTCCGACTCGCACTTGGCCGGTTTTATTATTATAAGTAAGCGTAGTGCGGTAGTAAGCGTAAGCGTAGTGCGGAAGCGCTGTAACAGTCATGAAAGAAAAGGAAACAGTGTTAGTGGCATTAAAAAATAACAATGGTAGGTAGGTAATAAAATAAATTGTGTTGCTTATATTTCCCTAAAAACTAAACACCCGAAACATTAACATGAATTCCGTAAAACAAAGTTAATTGTACTTACTGTTACAATTTTATACTGTGACGCAAAATTTTTGCACAGCGGGGTCAGCGAGTTCATTTGAACTACGTGTTCGCGCGACTAGCTCGCAGGGATTGAGGTAGCGCTAAATGCCTACTGCGCTCGAATATGCTGGCCCTAATATTACCTCAGAAAGAGATGAAGCTCGACATATAGCTCCATCTCTTTCCCCCGCTGAGTAAGATTAAGATAATACTGCTGTAAGCGGTGGTGGTAGGACCCCAGATCATGCTATTTTAGAAAGGTGATTTACAAGGATAATTAAAAACATTTAACTCGTAATAAGTTAAGCACAAAGTAAGTACGTATGTACGTAATATCACAGCCATAAACATAGAAAGCAGTATAATATTTTTAAATAATAACAGCACGAGAAAGAGTTGCCAGGATATTATAGCTTTTTATTCTAAAAAGAGTTTTCATTTCACTGTTGCTATTTTTCCAAAGTAAAACTAGCTTCGGTTGCAGCATTGGACATGTTCAGAGCTATGTTGCTTTCGCGAATGATATCCGCTTCCTATTTAGTTATTATACATATAAATAAAGCTTCAGCGCTTGTTTTCTTTTCTATAGGGTACCTAAATCCGAGTTTACACTAGCAAATCAATCAGTAGGTGAGCTTTCTTTGCTTGTGTGTTGTTTTTTTGAAGTGTTTGAAGTTCCAACTTGGAAAAATTTCTAGGCTCAAATTCGATATTTTCATATTTATTCTCACATGTAGTGTTAGATGTAAAATAATGTATAAATTGAATCATAATAATACATTTTTGGTAAGCGTTTTAAGGCCGTAATATTGTATATTTTGTAGCGATACATATTTTTTTTATTGTAAAGTAGTTTATAAATAAAATAAAATAACAAAATTCACAGACTCTTACATCCATAAATATGTAATCTATATCATCAATTCATAATAATATAAAATGAAGACCCCCGCCGCGTTTGTCTGTCTGTCTGAACGCGATAAACTCAAAAACTACCGAACAGATTTTTAAACGATTTTCACCAATCAGTTTTGTATAAATTGGCAGAAGATGATGATTCTTGTTGAACATGTTAGAAAAAATCATGCCGACTTGGGAACTTTACTGGCATGCGATGCGTAAACCGTAAGAGATACATAGGATAAGTATTCCACAGAATTTGTACATCATAAAAATTTCAACAAAGAAGTCCTGGATAGCATTATGTCTATCTTTTAAGGATGACCCAGAGTAATCATTTTTATCTTTCAGAATTTGATAAAAATGTCATTGCTATTTCCGAAACTACTTTGACCGGTAGTACCTATCTAATATTTATCTTTATCCAATAAAATATGTTATTTAAATCGGTGATTTATAAAATATTCTGTGACACCATATCATTTAAATGAATACTTTAAAAGATATTACAGATTCAAAATTACAAAATTACGCGTAACAAAATAATTATGGTTGACAAAGGCGCAGCGCTAGGACAAGAGTCAATGACCTTGTCCTCAGGTATTAGGTATGCGATCATCGCTTCACTTCCTTTTAATCCCAGTAGTATGCTCCCGTGGGATATTTTGCGACATTCGCGAGGGCAAAACCGCTGGCAAAAGCTAGTGTAATATAATCAACTAAAGTAGTCGTTCTAAGCAAATCTTTAGTAAACACAACTTTCTTCTACCAAAGAAACATTAAACTTCATTCTTACATCCAGTGGCTACGTTTGTTTAGTCGTCCAACCAGTTGATTTACTCTTGTTATAAAGCCAACATAAATAGCTAATGCATGAATGTAAATCATGAACTTACGAACGTATTGTCCAGAAGACCAATATTGGAAAAGCACTCGACTATACACTAACGAGATGCGAAGTCTAATGAACTTGAAATCCTGCGCTTCCATTTTGTATAATGGACACAAACGTGGATCTACGAAGGACTTACTTCATAGCTCAAATAAAAACGCTCATTCTACACGTCATCTAGATAATAATAGGTATCATCTGGAATGAAATTAAGAATCACCTAATAACCATAAAGTAATTTACCCATCGGAATTGTAGAATTACCCTCGTTAAATATACAATGCAGAATATTTCAGTAAATAAAAGCATAACGTGTACATATTGTTGAGGAATTTTAGCAGAGCCTAGTTACCTCATTAGAGATAATTCTGCGATGGTCTGAAGTAGGCCTATAAACACCAAGTAATTAAGCCTACGATTATATTATCCGTAGGTAGGTATACAAGGCTTTGTTGATTATCGTCTCGGCTTCATAGTTTGATCTGGTGGCATAATTACATAAACTGCACCTGGATTAAGACTGTTGTGTGTTCTGATTGCGTTTCTGTAGGTAATTAGGTCAGAACAGTGTTGACATCATACATACCGCAGTGTATTATGGCCAAAGGTAATTTAACAGCACACAATCATGGAATGGAATTCCGTCTTTTGCTGTCTAACAACGAATGACATCGCGAAACTATTAAAAAAATACAGAAACAGTCTGTTCGTTTAGAATCTTGACGACACTCACCTCGAGTCATGGACTAAAAAATAAAATAAAATCATTATTTCGGTGCAACATCCATAATAGCATCTGTTAGTAAACAAAAATGTAACTTATACCTATGTTAATAAACTTATTATCTATTTTGAAACAAGGCTGTTGCTTGTTCCAAATATACTTCGAACAACATCACCTCATAAAGGAGACTCGTATCTCCCCGTTTTGGTTTTCAGGATGGAGTTGGAGCTTTTTCGCACTCTGCAGAGCAAAGAGGCAGATTTCTGTCTGACGATGGCGTGGAAGCCATCAACGTGTGCTTGTGCAAACATACCTGATGAAGAAGAAACGGGGCAGCCCCATCAACATCTTTAACCTATTACAATATCTTGGACCCGTAGGGCGCTGGAGTATAGTTAGTCCACAGGCTGCACTAAGACATAACACAAAATATTACGTCAAGTGAAAAGAAATGCTCTCAGCGCTTTTTTAGCCCCCAACAATAACTCAAAAACCGTTCTCTATAAACCGCGTTTTCGTAGCTCTTTGTACTATTTCATCAATTGTGATGACGCGTTTCGATGTGCTTTTCGTACAACGTAAGCCCCGCAATGCGTTTGTGGGAATGAGTTGATGTTTGTAAGCAGGATTATACGGTTAACATGTCCGATGGCTACTCTAGTATTGACGAAACGCCAATATTTTATGTGCCAGATTATGGCCGTTTGTGTGCCAAAAACATAATGTGATAATTAATATTCATTTATTTAATAGCTTTATGCTCATTTGTCGTGATTGGTTCGGGAAAGCTTATTTTGATACAGTTGTGTTTTATTTGCAATGTCTTTTTACCAAAAATGAGTCGTTGTTTCATTGGAAATGAGGTTCGCAACACTAGTGTTGCCTAGGTATATGAAGACTTTATTAAGCTGTGAAGACTGTGTTGCGCTATAAATATAAACACTATATTGCGCTATGAGAACTATGTTACGTGATGTACACTATGTTATGTTATGAACACTACGCTTTACATTAAAGACATGAATGTCACACTATGTCGACTATGCTTTACTAAGACAATCATCCTAACAAAACGATGTAAAGCTACGAGGACGATGCACAGCAAAAAACGACACAAGACACGATAAAGGACCTCGTTCCATTAGGAGTTGCTTGCCTGTTCTTCTCCTTAAGAAGCTTTGAAATGAGCAACCTTTCTGACTGACTAACCCCATGACAATTTAATGGTTTATTTTTGATTATGATAATAAGATGGACCCCTTACAACTTAAGCAAATATAAATGCACACTATAATAAATTTGTGCAACACACAACACTAATTCAAACTAATATACCTACCACGTCATAGTCCACATACCGCCATTCACACCTCTAAACTTCAAACTGCTAAACTAAGGACAGTAGCATGCATTATTCACACAAGTTTCACAAAGAGAATGTTTAACAACTAAGCAGCAAGACCGTACTAATCATATTAACCGTTCCTATACTAAGTAGTTGCCGTTACATCCGAAACTGCGACTAAATTGCTAAGCAACTGGCTCTTAGCTTCGTAAACGTATGTCCAGTTGTTGTCGACCCAGCTGCAAGCTTTTAGCTTGATTATGCATTATAAATTACTTGCGACTGCTCGCAAATTGAACTTTAAATGTACGGTCAATGTTTTGCGTAAAAAGTGTAGGGTTTTCTAATGGTGGTGAGTATTTAGATGGAGTTGAGTTTATTAACTGTTGTGTTTGTCGTGCTTTCCTTATGATAATATCTTTTGGAGCCATTCATCATGATGTTTCATAATTATGCTGATAACTGGACTAATTGCAATAAAAAGTTTGACATTCATGTTATGACGAGTGTCATCATTAAAATCAATAGCTCCATAATTATTCATATCATGTCAATCCCTTTGCATCTAAGGCTGAACTTGATCCGCTCAATTAGGTATACCGCTAATACACTGAAAAGACATACATAAGGTAGGTGTATTGCCTCATAGCAACACGCCAAGCTTGATAAGTGATAAATGGTCACATATTGATCACAGTATACTATAAGTAGACCTAAAAGCCTCTCAAGTACAATTGGGCATATTATTTTTTGACACCAAGCGTGGAAGAAGCTACCCCTATTTTTGCCCGAAATACCCTTATCCCGTCAACTATCGATTGGCCTTTAGAAGGCGGATAACAATTTAAATTCTATTGTGTCTCATTAGTGACAGTTGGAGGACTATACTACTATAGACTCAATAATATATGTATTACAATATCTCTCGACTGTGGAAATAACAGAAAAAGCCAATAATTATAATAATTGCTGGCTTGTTCACGGAAGCGGTTCGAAGCTCCTACCTTATGCTACTAGTGCTCCAATAAGCTAACTACTCCTACTAATTTCTTAAAGTCGTATATAATTAACTATCGGAAGTGGGCTAACATGGCCCTCGTTGGCTAAGGGCTATGCCACCTGCTATGCAATGGTCAATGCGGGACCGTTATGTTTATGGTGGTATTTTGCGAAATTATCTTTGAATAGTTATTTACATGGTTGAGTTTGGGAAGAATTTACGTGTTTCGAAATAATTTTAAGAAGGTAGTTTTGTTTAATATCTCGGTCACAAGTATTTGTATTCTTGGGTACGTACTGTTGGTAAAATACATCTAGGTACATCGACAAAAACTCTAAAGAAGAAAAAAAAAAATGCTGCTGCTGTATTCTGCCGTCATAAGAAAGAAGGCCGTAACTACGTCAACGTTGATTCCGAGATAATTGATGTTTTATCTAAAATGATGGCCCAGGATTTACTGAATGGTTTTAGTTAGTGATTCTTGTTTTATGAGACGTCAAAAAATATAGGCTTTATTTTGAACCATAATTTATGTAAATTCATAAACGCGTATTGTTTTTATTTTAATTTTTCCTTTTTGTTTTAGCAGAAATATAATAATAAATTGTGAAATACTTATCTGAAAGGGCGTAATAGCGTAGAATGTAATTGCGGCTTTTCATAGAAGGAACTCGATCTTCCTAAAGCCGAAATCCTTGCATGTAAAGCCTTAAATGTGCAGTTGCGCCTTTTTTTGATAGTAAACTAAGTTATGAATCGTTTTCAAAGCAGGCATTGCAGCATAGGTATTTTGTCTAAAGGAAATAAAAGCCTTCGTCAGTCGATTGTAAACAAGACTTATTAAAATGAAACCAAAACTATTTACTAAAATACGTACTTTATTATTATGAGTCAGTCTTTTATGTTTTATTTTCAGTCAAACTTAAAATAATACGTAAGACACAAGTAGGTACATAACTAACACCAGTTACCTTATTACTATGAAGCGTTTTGAAGTAACCAATTCTTGCTAGTAATAATAAACAAATAATTTTTGAAGGAACATCTTTATTAATCACATTTTTCTCATTATGTATCTAAACAAAATCAACAAAACATATTATATACTCATAAAACAAAAATATATCTCTTGACAATAAAATAACACACAACACAACCAAATTATTGGTTGTGTTGTGTGTTATTTTATTGTGTTTGGTTTCATGTATTTTTCTTATGCGTATAGTTCCTCTTTTAGTCAACTGATTCTGTTTTGGAGTTGGCGATTCTGGTATGATGTTTTGTGAGTTCGGAATAATAGAATCAGAATCAGAATCACTGTCATTTTGACCAACTGAACTTAAATTGTGATTTTGTGTCGGTGATTTCGGAAGAACGGCAGGATGTGAATCTGGTATTATGTCTGAATCTGAATCAATGTCACTGTGTTCAACGGGATATGCGTTTGGGGGTATATATATTTTATCTTGCACAGAATCATCTGAATCAAAGTCCACATCATCGCTGCTACAGCTGTTATATGGGTACGGATGTAAAACAGAACTTGTCGACGCTTGTTGCATTTGATGACCATCGTTGTTACCGTGGTTTTTAATAATTCTATCATTTGAAAACCCCTCGCACTCTTCTTCATGGTCCTAAAAATAATAGATAATTAATTATTTGCATTTAAAATACTCCATCTTATCAATCTTCAAATAATCTTTAATCGATTTAATAAAAAATATGTATAACAGATAACACCGCGAATCAGACGAACGACACCTAGCTTTACACACTGTACATAGTCTGTAACCTGCCCTGTAAACTTCGCAACAAGTCACACATAAACTCACTAACTCGTCCATGCAAAAGTCACCCTTATATACTTAAACTTATAGATCATAATCGCTTCAATCCAACACTTGCTTTACACACTCGCACGTAGCCGTCAATAATAAGTTTGTATTTTTTGTTTTGGATTTGGTCCCATAGTAAAATTAGTTCAAAATGATATTGTGATGTAAATCGTCGTTCATCCGAACACTCAGTTTAAACATAATGCCACGTCAGACAACGAATTGAACAAAAAATGAGTTAATCAACGAATTTATCTACGTAATTTTATATTATTTCACAGTTAGTTACGATTCACGAATTATAATGTAAAGTAAATAAACATTACTTACCAAGATATCAATATTATTTCAAAAGAAAAAACGGCTGCCGCGTCGTCCCGTCCACGCACACTGCACTTCGCGTGGCCTCTTAGCTAGCAACTGAGCGACGCGACGTGCGGATTCAAAATACTCTCCCCGCGCCAAATTCCGCACGCGTGTCCCTTCAAAAAACTTATACGAAAAGCCCTTATTGCGAAGTTAGGGCTTTTTACCGTAGTAAATTGAGAGGTTTTGCTTATTTAAAAAGCCCTAATTGGTAATTGCGGCCTTCCAGACTAGCAATACGAAAATACTAACAAAAAAGGCCGTTATTGTGTAATTAAGGCTTTTCAGATTCAAAAAACAGAATTTATGTCGTAGTTAAGCCTAAAATCCTTATGATATCTCTAATCTCATACGAGTTAGAGCTTTGTGAGTAAGTCCATAAGATAGCATTTTCTTTGGTGATTCCGAATATGTTAATAACACATTTTTGACAAAATTGTCAGTTACGGCCTTTTTTCTTATGACGGCAGTATTTGACTGATGATACCTAGTAACAGTCAGGATATCGAAGCCACACTTTACTTTTTATCAATAACATAAAAATACCTACTAAAGCCGTTGGTCCCAGTTGTCATTTGTAGATCTTTGACAGTCGTTACGGATCGTCAGAAACCCGAAATACTGACAGCCAGTCTTACCAAGGGGTATCGTGTTACTCAGTAACTGATGGGTTGTGGAGGTCAGATAGGCAGTCGCTCCATGTAAAACACTGGTATTCAGCTACATCCGGTTATACTGGAAGCTGACCCCAACATTGTTGAGAAAAGGCTAGCTAGGCTGATGGAATAATGAACATAAAAATACTACCTTATATTTACCGTCATTGTGTAGTATAGCTAATTTTCGTCTTCCTACTGTTTCTAACATTTACGCCTTGTACCTAAATAAATAATTAAGTGACAAAAACTAGTTTCTATTTCAGTGAACCTTTTTTTCACAAAGAAATACATAGCATGTCCCAAACCAAAGAGGTCCCAATATTAATGGAATGTCCCAATCCAGGTATTTTCTATCAGCCTGTTTCGGAGAAACCCGATTTTCTGTGATACTATTTTCGGAAAGCCAAACTAGTTAGTAACTAGGGTCGCCTAATAATCAACATTTTGTCACGTTCGGGGTAACGGCCTTATTTCCCGACTTTGTGCTGTTTTCTATGAATCGTATTTTAAACAAGCTGTATCTACGACTCGGTTTTTGCCTATGTTTTAGTTTTTAATATTATGTGTAGTAGTTTTTAATTTATTTTTAATATACTAATATAAAACCGAGGAAACCGGCATGTCCTAGAACCAAAAATTCGAAGTCATGTGATATATACCAATCCGCACTGGGCCCGCGTGGCGGATTACGGCCCACTCCTTCTCACAGAGAGGAGGCCTGTGTCCCAGCAGTGGGAACATTGTAGGCTGATTATGCTTATGCTATTATACTAAAATAGTCTTGTCTTTTTATAGGTTATGATTTTACCTAAAAGATCAATGTAACTTTTTTAAATTCCCACTTAAATTCATCATAATTATGATCATATCTTTTATCATAATATAGGTATAATTTTCTATGAATTAATCAGATTTATAAAAATAACTCATGGAAGCATTTCCACGAATCTTTCATCCTAAATATCGAATTTAGACTGAAAAATATTCGCGCTAGAACGTATGAAGGGCTAGATTGTAATCTGTACAATAACACTTTAATCCACGTGTCTGGGTTTCGAATAGTAACTTATCTACCTATAGCCATAGTAGTGAGTATTTCTATTTAGTATGTATGACTGAAGTTAATACCTCGAGGGAAGCATTTTAACATCAAATTCTCGAGCCCATTTCATGACGTGAAATCACGCCTGTATTCACCAAAGGGTAAGCCAGAGGTGTACATACAGTATAGTACACCCACATTTCACCAATTGTGTTAAAGTCCAATGTAATAGGCGAGCCTATTGCCATCAACCGGGCACAAAATCAGACTCCGGCCTGGTACTGAGAAATTCCAAATGGAAAAACCCACTCTACCATAACACTTTGTCTGACACGGGAAACGAACCAACTAGACCAACGAGGCTGTAGTATACCTATAGTGTATTATAAAGACATCACATAGGTACACGTTAAGTATATATTCCTCCAGACCGTATTTCGGCCACGGCAGCCAATCTCAACGGCGCGGCGAATAGCCATCGGCGCGGGAGATATTATACTGCAGAAGTGTGTGCGCAGACACAGGTGCACTCTCTCTTCCCTCACTCTCATATCCTGATGGGACGGCAATCCGACATGACCGGAGAGAGATCAGGCGCAGGACCAACGGCTTAACGTGCTTTCCGAGACACGGAGGTATCACAACGCCAACTTCCAAACTCCGGGATGTTACTAAGAAATTCCTAATGGAAAAACCCAATAACACTTGGCCCACCCGGGAATTGAACCTAGGACCCCACGCTCAGCAGTCGCGCTTGTGACAACGAGACCAACGGGGCAGTTAGACATGTTAAGTAGAAAGAGCTCTGCATTGAAACATTACTGGCTTTTGAAAAGAATAACCTCAGGCGTCCCCAACTGATCTATAACAACTATCCTTTTCTTCTTCAATACAAAAAGACTACACATTCCCAAACAACTCTGACACGTCAAATCCCCATAGAACTACATACCAAGAGACGTACTTATAAAGCAATTTCGTCGCACATTCACATCCATTCACAACATCAACTGAGTCAAGATTATGCGGCGTTTTAATAGGTCAGGATTAACATATGAAAGCTTGGGTCACCTCTCCTCTGAAGGATTACGTGTTAATAATGCCTTAGATGTTAATATCTTATGAAGGGTTAAGCTTATGTGTCGGTAATGGATATTATTCAAGACGTCATAGCTGAGGGACAAAACGGTCTCCGGGCACGTTCTAATTGTGCTTTGATGGTCGGATTTGAAGTTACGACATTGGCATACGAGCTCGTGGCTAAATAATAACAGCCGCACGGGTCGATCCATCAGATTAAGCTACGCTTGCCGGGGTTTGGTCTGTGGATAGGTGAACATCTTTACATTCTGAGACTCCTCAGTGGCTCTGAAAGCACGCTTCGTCCCGGCAGTCATTCGTGGACCTTCGACAGTCGTTACGGGTCGTCAGAGGCCGAAAGTCTGACATCCAGTCTTACCAAGGAGTATCGTATTTTTAACCTGTTACTGGGTTGTGGAGGTCAGATAGGCAGTCGCTCCATGTAAAATACTGATATTCAGCTGCATCTGGTTATATTGGAAACTGACCCAAACATAGTTGGGAAAATTCTAGGCAGATTGATTTGAATTTACGGTGCTACAGGCGAACTAGCTTTTTCCCGCGGCTTAGTCCGCGTGGAGGTCAGATATTATCCCACAAGAACGTACTACCGGTATAAAAAGTATCCAATGTGTCTAACCCAGTTTGTCCAAACCCAGGTCATGATCTACCCATGCCAAAATTCATAGAAAACCACCCTCCTAACAGACGGACAGACAGTCAGAGTTACTTTCTCATTTATAATATTCGTATCTACGGATGGAATACTGGCACAATGTATTGCGCTGTAATATCCAGGACTATTATGCGTCTTCGTATGCGGCGCTGATCTTAAATTTAAATTAAATAGGTGCTAAAGGTATGTCTGGAGATAGCGCCAAAGCAATGGGTGTGGACTGTGGGCTATTGGCATTTTAGTTATGAAACAGCTGTATGTAATCGACTAAACGTGATACAGTATTATGGAAATCGAATGCATAATCGGGTGACAAATCTGCAATTGCATTTAAAAAAGTCAATGCATTTTTTTTTTGAGAGAGTTGTGATGTCCCCGTTGTAGCGGCTTCCACATATGAATCGTAGGTCGTGGGTTCAAACCCACACAGGCGGTTTACTTTATGTAAATTATTTTATCACCACTGCTCTCAAAACGATGAAGGAAAACATCGTGAGGAAACCGGCAAGTCCTAAAACCAAAAATTCGAAGACTTGAGACATATTCCACCAACCCGCACTGGACCCGCGTGGTAGATTACAGCCCACTTTCTCTCGAAGAGAGGAGGCCTGTGTCCCAGCAGTGGGAACATTGTAATGCTGATTATGCAACTTTTTTTAAAGTGAAAACTTTTTTTGGCGCTTTTAGCGATGTTTGGCAGGGAAAAATATTATGGGTTCGCGTCCCCGACATGCTAATGTTAACAGTATATCTATAGCTATGAGTATGACATGTTGTGCTTGGCCAGCAGTGAAAGAATGTTTTAGTTGCTAACCTATGTTTTTTTTAAATAAAAATCGTATGTTTCAAGTACGGTTTTTAGATAGAAATAACATTACAAAGCCAAGATATCATGCCGCTGGCTGTCTACATTTCAAAGGACGTCTTAGAGAACTCAAACTGAATAAAACAAGGCATTCACATTAAAAAACACGACTCCAGTCTTGTCTTGTATCGAGCAAAGTCACGCGACATTGCTCTTTTTAAAATCCAGAATACCTACTGAATATTCACTTTAATTCCACGTCATTTATCCAATGGAAGACTGAGAAAGAATTCTAATATAGTTAAGAAGAAAGTAAGGACAGAAAGGCAACGAACCTTGGTAATAACTAGTTTTATTATGTTGGGGTCACGTTTGGTTAATCTTACTGAAGGTTGCCATATGGTTAAGAAAAACGGTTGTTAATTGTTGTTGTAATTGTTGAAAATTGCTCTAGGGAATTGTTTAAATATAGTGTTGGAACTCATAAAAGTTTATGAAGAAAAATTAAAAAGAAAAGTTTATGTAGAAAGATGAACAGAAGGCCACAACGCGAAGTAAAAAAAAAAATATCATTGGGTTTCATTTATAATTAAAATGCAGCCACATGCAGCCAGCGAGTCGGAATTGCACACGAAGGACAATTATAGTAGAAATTAACACGTTTCTTTCACTTTTGGAATATCTCAGAGACTGTCAATGTAAATTACAGATATTTTTGACAGATTGAGACTGATACGTATTTCCTAAAAATACGGGAATTCCCTCTGGTACTTAATAATGAAAGAAAGCTGAAATCTGCTAAGTAATTTTGTAGAGCTTATAAAAACCTGCCTGAATAAGAATATCATGAACTTTATTGGAAAACCAAATTATGATTATCGGATTAGCCAACGACGCTGTATCTTCAGAAATATTTTGACATTGTATTTTTCCTATTTTTCTCGTAGACTACAATATATTGATTACTAGCTTCTAAACTCATCATCGTCGATCGGCTTCCACTCTAACTCACGCGTAAATATTGATTTGTTCACGTTTTGTTTACGCGCGAGTAGCAAAATGGGAATAACAGCCGCGGTTCCAAGTGCTTAGCGTGCTTGAAAAAGCCTAGCTTCTAAAATATAGAAAGTATTTCTACTCCGTATTCTGTAAACAATTCTTACACATCTAAGCACTCCTCTATTGACGGAGTGTCATCACGCTTCCACATATCCTGGGGGTAATCAGAAATGCATAATCGAATGTCAATCATTGTAATGAACGCGCGGAAATCGCGTACAGTGGCGTTGCGCTAGACGTGACAGCCGACGATACGTAACAAGACTTGCAGGAAACAGCTTTCGATACTGCTATTATCTCAGTTGTGAAGCTTAATATAATATAATTTTCTTTTTTAATATGTCCAGTCGTTTTTGAGTTTATTCATTACAAATAAAAATAAAAATAAAAATCTTAGTAGACAAAAAAAAACTACAACTGAAAATAAAAAAAACTTTACAAAAACAAAACAACTTCAAAAAGTAGTATTTTTTTATTTTTATAATTTTTATTTTATTTTACCATTCCAGTTTTTTATTATCTACTAAGATATTTAATGGTGAAAAATAACTTTAATTTCAGAAGTAGGTGTCTTTGGTTTTTTTTATTTTTCACTTTTTAGTTGTGGTACCTACCCCAAACAAATTCGAATACCTGCTATGTAAATAATAAACACAAAAACAAAACAACGTACAGTCGAATTGAGAACTTCTTTCTTTGAAGTCGGTTAAAATATACGGTAAATACAAGGTGTGATTGAAGACTTCAAAACCTGAAAATAGAATTAGAATCGATAGTAGAAGAATCCATCACACTTACATAAATTATGTTACTTTTTACCAAGAAATATTTTAATCATAGGTATCGATTAGAGCAAGCGACCAAAAACAATTAGTGTCAACGTTAATATAAATACAATTTTTAACGAATAATCACGATCGTGAGCAATATAATATTAATAGTTAAGTAAAATCATTTACAGTGCAATGCGAAAGTAAAATTTCACTGCTTGATGGTTCGTACGATCCATACTTGTACGCTAATCGGAAAACTACAGCTTAATTCAAACCGAACCAAATGCAGTATAATTTAATAACATCGTTTGAAACATTCAAGATAGAAATAATTATACTTTCTTTTTCATAAGTAACTCTTATTTTATCCTTCAACGACGTCTGTAGATAATGTTTGCTACACACATTAAATTTTACATTTAATTAATATCGTCTGCTACATAAACATCAGCTTTTAACAAAACTAAAACTTTTGAAACTATGTTTACTTAAGCTACCGATTCGATTACCTTTAGATTGGAAACCATAATATTAGCATTCTAAACGACATTGGAATCTTGATTATAAAAAAATAAATGTGAATAAAAAGCTAATCCAATTATCTTTTATTGTTCGGAAAAGTTCAATAAGAAAAGTCTTTGCCCAGCTTTGGGCATATTATCAACCTTATTATAGATATAATATAAAAAAGCGGTGTCTGTTGGTTTTTAAATTACGGTTTTTAAATTAAAAAAATTCTACCTACTTATTCGCAAAGTATATGGGTAAATTCTGACCAAGTCTGTACTGTACCAATTAATCTAATTAAATTAAAATATTTAAACTGTCAGTGTAAATAAGTTGAAGATTATGATGATCGCCATGTCCTTCCAATATCTGGGTCACTTACTTCCCGTGCCATGTTTTTAACTCTACCTATAACATTTTTTTTTATCTATTTAAGTCTTTAGACCAATTATAAATCGTTTTTTCTCATATTTTTGACATGTTAAATAAAAAACATGACGAATTTTTTTATTTAAGTAGATAGTAAAACCTGGTTTTTACCTAAATATTATTAACATAACTTGCTAGTAGACCAAAAGCATAAAGTCTGCCGGATTCCTTATTTACTTCCATACCCTGATTGTTGATATAGAACATGTGCGAGCCATAAAAGCATAGAAGCATTAATAATTTCATATTTTCTTATCGTAAAACGCAGAGCGTTCCTTGTAAATTTTGAAAGAAATATTGAAACATCAACGCCGCAAAGTTACGATTCTTTTAACATATAACATTGTCGTATATTTTTACGATGTAGGAGCGTGAAGATATGAATATTGGGTGTTGTGGTTTATACGAGATGAAAACATAACTTTTACATGACGAGGAAAATCTACAGTTAACATATGCCTGTACTCTGAAACGTTTCAGGTAAATGAGTCAGGCGAAATCAAGCTTTCACGCCGCCCTAAAAATGTTGTGTAAAAAGATGTTTCATATGTATCGAAAATCACACCATAACAGTAACGAGATTCAGTTCTAAATTCCAAGACTCTAAAGAGGATTTTGTGGAAAGATTTCATGAGGTACCTACCTAAATTCTAACGTACAACAATATCATGATAAAAAAACACAAAACTATACTCCATATTATATAATTCAACATAACGAACAGAGAGCTACAGAGATAATGAACACACAACACTAAAATCTCTGCAAACAAAACTTAACAAAATACATATATCTGAGCTCGAACTCTGCCCTCAAACCACAGCCGCTCCATATGCTCCTAATAATTTATACTGCTCGCCAAACCTGACCTTCCCTTAAGAAATACGACGCTAAAGACGTTCCTAATAAGGGCGCCGATGACCCTTCACAGACTCGCCTATATCTCGACATTCCCTTTTACGAGCCAAGGGTGTGAAGAATGCCATCTACACCGATACAATGGCGGTAAACGTACGGGTTCCACATTTAACGAGGTCCCTGGATACTAGGATATTGAGATAGTGAATAAGACCTGGGTCTAAGGGTGGGTTGAATTTTGGGCCAATCTGTTGCTTAAAGCGGGGGTGCTATTGTTTTCAGATATCTTGAACGTTGGGATTAAATATGGAAGATTATTTTGAAGTGCTTGTCGTCGTGTTTGCTATTTCCAATATACATTCCTACCTATGTGGAATTGCTATAGATTTTAGCGCACGAGTGAACAATCAATCTACTACCCAATATTACTAAGTCCTCCTGAAACGAATATACCTACCTACGTAGGGACGTACCCAACTCATTTTCATGTAACTCGTAAGACTGAACATTTTAACTGAGGTTGTTCAAAGTAAAGCACGCCTAGCATCGCTTTGAACAAAGCTTTTTCTAAAGTTTGTCATAAAAAGTCGAACGTAAAAAAAATCCCCACCCGTCTGTGAAACGTACACTCGACAAAACCACTAGCTATAACTTATACCCAGCTCTATACTCACATTAAATAGCATTTTTAAATATTTGACATTAGGTAAAAAAAACTTAAAGTATTTGAGACAGTGTAATTGCTAACTCAATGCAAAAAAGAACAGATCATAATAGAAACTGCAACTCTTCTTGTTATATTCAAGTTAAACAGAAATGAACATACTTTTAAACCACTAGAAAATTTTTAAAGGCTATTTTGAGGCTTAAAATTGACGTTTCATTCAATGACCAGTTGTAAGAGGTTGAATGAGTAAACCTAGTGAGTGGTGTAAGTTACAAGATACAGGGATTATTCTGAGTCTGTTTTTAGAAATATTGTTTAAAACTTTAAAATCTTCATTAATATAAGGATGTTTACATTTTAACAATGACTCTTCAATATGGATAATAGATTATATTAGACACTTAATAGATAATTTTCGGATCCATTTTGCGATCTACCAGTCTTTACCTAGTAAATACTGTCATACGAACAACGATAATTTTTCACGCTCCAATATGTTCATCGTTCCGTCTTTACTTAAAACAGCTCTATTTGCAAACCGAATCGAAATTTAAATAAAGTTACTTCCTTGGTTGCCATTGTCATCATCTGCCTAGCCTTTTCCCAAGAATGTTGGGGTCGGCTTCCTCGGTTGCCATTGTGTTGAAGTAAAAAGACACAACAGACATGAGTATTCATAGTAATTTATTGGGCCACTAAACACGACAGATATGGATTTTCATACAAACATTGCCGGCCGGGCGATCTCATGTATTCGACCAATACAGCAATTTCGATTCATTTCGAGGAAGGTTGTCAAAATAATGTTCGTATTTCCAAGCATGTTTGAAAATTTTAGTATTTCAAACTATTGTCCGTAATTTATTCTTACTATAAAACAAAGACATATCACTATCAGTTACTAACTTCCACCAACCACTTAAATGTGAATCTGTCGAAGTAGCCGCGGTCAGTCCTCGTGTCGAGTGCGGCATTATGAGCGTCTGCTATGCCCTACCCTCGTTCAGACTCCAAATTGAAAATTTAAGAAATGCTCTTTTGTTCGCTGCGAGCCTGGTATTGTTGTTGCTTATTAGAGTTTTATGACACTGCGGTTTAAGCACTAGTTTGTACTAAAATAAATAGTTAGGAATCTTGAAAGGTCCTGGATAGGTGTAGGTAAACAGACGATGCGAATCTTGTATGTTCTTCACTGAAAAATTACACAAAACAAGCTCTATAAAATGTGTTTTAATTGAAAGAATTCTTTAGCAATTATAAAACCATAAAATATTCAACAGTAAGCATTTGCAAATGTCCACGCCACCTTAAAGGCTCCCGCAGACGGATACGACGTGACGGCGCGACGCGACTCTGGTGGAACAATTACTATGAAAACTTCAAGGAAATTGTTTTTCGATGTCGCTTCGCGCCTGTCTGTGGGAGCCTTAATTAGCTTCAAAAGTACTAAGTAAGTACAATATTATCATAATATGTAGCCTCCCAAAAATATAAAGAAAGCTTTAAAAATAATCATAAAAAGAATACTAGGTAATCAAACGATGTAAGTAGTAAGTAGAGGTACCCGTCTAATTTTCTACTTCTTAAGATTTATCAAACGTAGAAATAGTACATTTTTTAATCATAAAAATAATAATATTTTCCCTCAATTTTTCTTTGTTCATTATTCGCTTGAAACTCTTATATGTCTAAAAAATGAATACTGCCCGGGGCTCATAGACTCGCATTTAAGGACGTCAGAGCGGGATTGTATGAGAAATAAAATATAAATTATTCAACAAAGGCAATGAGCCCACGTTTCATCTTTTCCATTATGTATAAATATTTGGAGAGATACGTTCTTGTTTAACCTTATTTCGTAAATTAACGACGTGTCTATATTACATGGTACGTTGGCAAATTAATATTTGTTAAATTAATTCAAGTACGTAACTATGATTTATTTTATGATTCGCGTATGTACCTACATGTGCAAATATTTAATTTTTATCTCGCTGAAGGTTGGCTTGACTCAACATTGTTTTAATATTAAATTATGCTTTTAATTATACATATCTTGGTTAATTTCGTATCTTGCAGCGCAAACCACGCGTAACGTTTTTCTTAAAATGTCTGAAATGTTGATGGAATTTTATACAAATTCTTTCTTTTATTCAGGTTATTTCGGGATTTTTAATACTTACTGTGTGAGATTTGCATGACAATAAGCGTTGTTAACAAAAATGTTATTCATGGAATCAATAAGACTTAAATAAACCATTCTATCCACGTCAAGTCCTGTGTGCCTCATCTGGCTTTTTAACTACATATTAGTATATAACTAGGTATACTTTGTTTTATTTTATTTGTTGTTGGTGCTGAATAGGCCTACTCTTGAACTTGATCACGCCTGATGGAAAGCGATGAATGAGGTCTACGATGGAAAGAGCGTACACAGCAGATTCTGAGGTGAGGCCTTTTTTTTTTTGTGTGTGGTAAATCATCCATTGACTTCTCCCGCTCTGGGCGGAGCGGAAGGGCATGTCAGACTTTTACTGACTAAAACCCACCCGTGTTCCTTCAGTTGCCTGCTGCCAAGGTCCCAGTATCCCTTTCGGACTAACCCGCAACCCTGGCAGGCAGCAGATGTGCGCCCTGGACTATAAAGTATTGATGCCATCATTATTCCACTGCGAAAAAAGGATGGTGCTAGCAGCCTTGTATAGCTCCGTCTCTCACTAACACTGGAAAAATGGTGGCATTAATACGTCGTGGTATAGGTGCTGTTCACTCTTGCTTTGAAGGCAGGCGGTCTTACAAACATTCAACTTTTACATTAACAGGTTTCCCGAAGAAAATTATAAAGTCAGGTCTATAATTGTACGACATTAACATTTCCCGGGTGAAATATACCCACTTCCTTAATAAGAATATTACTTGCTCCTTGAATTCGCAAAATGATACAAGACCCAGTAATAACTCTTCGGTTTCTCCGCACTTGAAATTAAAATGAGGCCTATTTATTACAAAATACTGGGGTAAGTAAACAGGTTATGCATATTTTGTTAGGTAGAAAGTAAAACTAGCCACAGTTTAGTAGGTTCATACTGTAAGTTGGGTTCTATTGGACCCAACATAAAGTATGTACCTACTAAATTAAACAGAGGGACCGTATCATGAATAATTGTAAGGCAACAAACATTGTTTAGTTTAATCAAAGAGCCAGCAATTGCCTTCACTAACCTCATCTGTTTAAACTTCAGAGTAAATTCAATTAATGCTGGGATCACAACAATAACAGTTTTCGGTAATTATGTTTGGATTCCAAGTGTGGCTAGCATGTAGCCTCGCCTAATTTACCCATAATTATGTAATCCTCTGTTAATTAGTATTGTAATTTACCGATAATATGATTAGATATTGTAGCGGACAGATTGACACTGTTGTGTGGTTTGTGATATGAAAATTATGGTTTGCAAATTAATATCCGGCTTTGTAGGTTTTTGTGCAAAAACCAATTGCGCTTTTATATATTAAATTACTGCTACATTTTAATGAGAAACCCTTCACTTCATAATATTTTTTAGGTTTATGTCTATCCTAAAATTGTGTTTACTTTTATTTCATTTAATACCACTTCTTTATAAATTAAATAATCCGGAAAAAAAATGGACAACCATTCAAAATCTTTTTAAATAGTCGATTTCACCAGAGAGTACAAACACTTGTGCAATATCCTCCGCGTCTATGGCTAGTCTCCGCTGATCATGGCCGAAATTTCGTCTGGAGAACCATTAATAATTAATGGTTAACACGAAAAATAAATATAACAATACAATATATAAATATATTCGCAGTAAAATAAAGTTATTTTGGAATAGAATACCAGAGAACTTCTAGTCAACATAAACATTTCATTTAAAAAATAACATCAAAATAAATCATCAAAAGTAGTTTAGTACAGTTGAAGCGCTGCTCATCCCACAAGAGATTACATAAGAATGAAACTTTCAGGAATATCAGAGGCGGAAGCCTACAGCATTTTATTTTGTTTGCTTACAAAAAGGAAGGCATCAGCTAGCTACAAAAGAGCTCTTACCTTCTACAATTAACAACGAGTTGTTAAGAGGAAGACATTTCTGCATTTTTTAATTTAAAATATTTTTAATTGTTGTTGTCAACTTTTCATACCTCTTGCAGCAGTAACTTATTTTACTGAGTGCCGCATCTTTCTTGACTTTGCTAAAATAAATCTTTTTTTTATATTAAAAAGTTTTTATTACACATTTATTAATATTAAAAATCCACTGTAACCTCATACGACTATTTCAAAATCGTTCCACAACTTGAGTAACTTTTGAAAAACTATTCTGCTGAAAATAAAACCTTATTTCTTTTAAGATCATACGTTACGGGGTAGGCAGAATCTACAGAACGTCATTTGCTTACCCTCAAGAGAACAGGGATTAGTTTATGTATGCTTATATCATGTGTATCGTTAGGTGCTTAGCTAGTTTTTTTGTCATCTACAGACCTAACAGTTACTATAATAAACAAAATGTTATAATTCTCACTTCAGGGGATTACGGCAATAGCTCAAACAGTATTAGGTACTCCGAGCACAAACTTTGATATGTTGCGACATAATTTCCTCAACAACAACCCATAACGTGGGTAATGAAAACGTTCTATCGCTCTTCAAGGCTTCTACAAATAGGTGTAGGGGTACTCAAGGGAAATCATAAACAAACACGCTATTGTAGCGAAGTGTGAGCTAAAGTTGCCAACATAAATAATTCTATATTTTATTTCATAAATAAGTACCGAGGAACACTTCTAGTGCCTCCTTGAGGATTAAAGGATTAGATTGTATTTTTTCTTCTTTATTTGTTTGACCTACGTCGATAGCCTCGTGGATACGCGTGGGTGAATAGAATATCTTTATAAATGTTTTATAGAGACCTGGTGGCCAAGTCTACTAATTTACAAACGTGTCAGTGGTCTCACAATGATCAGTTTTTGACATATGCCATACAAAATCTGTCAAAAACTCAACATTGCGCTACCCACACTTACAGTATTATTTTAATCTTACTTCGTGAGGGAAAAAGATAGAGGAGCTATACATCTTGTAGAGCTTCATCTCTTTCCTACACTGAAGTAATATTAAAATAATACTGTCTAGGGGGTCAAAAATAAAAGAAGATCCTAAGTATTCAGGGTAGGCCCCTGAATACCTAGGATCTTCTTTTATTTTTGGTAGTAAGTGATAGTAGACCACAACGTTACCATGACAGTCACTTCAAGCACTAGTATGAGTTCCACTGGCAAGTTGCAAAACAAAAGTATAAGTAAACTTCCCATTTGGCAATGATGCTTTTCTTCACAATTTCTTAAAAAATCTTAAACGACAACCAAACGTGTGTACGTTTGTCGTTTAGATCTTTTATCAATATGCTAGATTTTTTTATATCTTTAGTGTTGTAAACTAGCATATTGAAAGCTGACCTCATCCAAAATATAGCTCTAAAAGCCACCTAAACATCTAAAAATTGCGGTCAACCTCCGCTCTCATTCAAGCCTTCATTCACATCTCATAGACATGAGCATGACCTGCCCTAAAAAGCCAAACGAGCTACATTGAAATTAAATATAAAAATGTTCAAACTGTCCGCTCATTAACTAGGTCTTAACTTAGTCATCGCAGCTCTGCTAATTACGGGAACATCTGTATCACACGCTTGTACATGATACGGGCATTAAGTGCGCCCCATTGTCTGAAGGGTTGTCTCGTGCATCAAATGACTTGTTTTTTATCACTTATTTTTTGTGTCGTCTTCCTTACATAAGCAGTAATTTGCGCTGTGAAATTCATGTTTTGGTATGTGAAGGATTTTCGTTTTTGTTTTAGTTTTGTTGAGATTGTCATGTTTTGTTGCTATATTCTGACTTTCTCTTGTCTCAATGTTTGTCTCTATTTGGAGGTTTTATTGGTGCTATCGGGAACCAATAGTGATAGTCAACTATCAATTCACCATGACCGTTTTGATAGCTTCTGCCTCTTTCTTGGCAATCTTTCTTCTTTTATCTTCATTGTCCGAAAGGCTATCTCTTGCTGCTTCAAGTGTTGTCTTTTTAATCGTTTTTTCATGGTGTCTCATTTATGAGCTGTTGTATATGTCATCTGTATTATATAATTACCTTATTACAAGAGGTAAAATCTGTGATTTGTATTTGTATAGATCCGATTCAGAAAATTCGTTCACTTATGAAAAGCTATAGTATTGCCGAATGTCATAAGATATATTTTATGTTAAATAAGAAATTTCACGCGAACGAAGACGTGAGCAGAAGCTGTGTTGTTGTATAGGTTTCATTATGTTCACCACAATTCAAGTCTACATTTGATTGGCATCATCAAAAATTCTTAAGCATCATTTCCGTTGGTAACTACTCCAACCTCTTTTAGGTCCGCTTCATAGTCTCGAGGACTGTCTAGTGCTTCAATTAACTTGTTTTTTTGTCGCTTGTTCTTTGTGTCTCGTCTACCTTACATGGCCTTAATTTGCGATGTCATGGTATGAGAAGTAATTGAGTGTAAGGTTTTGTTAGATCTAACAGTTTCGTATGCTTCCAAAGAGTAGTGTACTTTCATAATATACGAGGGGTGTTCAATAAATAGTGAGAATGAGTATGACGCAATTATCTGTTATTAAATTTTATTTTATTTTTCGACGTAGTCACCTTTCCGCGTTATACACTTTGCATAACTTTTTTCTATATATATTTTTTTTCTTTCCAAGGAGAAGGTATCGCATTCTCGTATATATATGGGCACCTAACTGTAATGTTTTTGTAGCACTTTGATCTTTCTTAAAGTAGGATCAATATCAAAAAGTTTTTCCTACAACTCGGTTGAAAAATCCTTGCGTCGCATTTTCCATCCGCATGAACAGTAATTTGCTCTTATTGTGAACGACGACATACATTTCCAAGTTGAATGTTTCATAGCGTTATTTGTCGAGAGAAAAAAAATAAACTGCCCTTCTTGGAAACCAGTAGGTAAATCCTTCGTGAATGCTGTTATTGTCAATAAAAATCTAAAATCCTTTTGTAGAATCAACTTCAACATAAATATTTTTTGTGTTGCTATTCAATTCTGCTTCAATTCTAATTTAGTTATTTGGGGTTAGCGCAGCATTCTATCTTCTTGCAGACTACTTTATTATATAGAGATATAATATTACATAGAGTGCGTGTATTGCACAAATCGCTTAGTGCGCATCGTAGACAAGTGAGCTATAGATTAGTGTTGGGTGGAACATACTTCAAATGTCCCATCAAAAATGATTGAATGCCCCAACACCTCAAAATAACATTGTACTGCTTCACTGTGACATACAAATGAATGAATCTCGAACTGAAAAGTGAGTGAGTGTGGTGAGGAACGTCGTGTCGTTCCAACCCGTGTCTACTGTTCAGTTTGTTGCGCGCACTCTATACTATAATTATATCTCTATGATTATACCAGATCATATCATACTGGTAGTCACACCTCTGGGCATATCATTTTTCACAGCATCGACATTCATACTGAAAACTTTCCTCAGAACATTTCTCTCCCTGAGTACTTCGTTACACATGGCTATATTATGACTACCAACTACTTTGAACCATTTAATCAAAACTAATTGCACAATTTCCCATAGTTAGCCACTTTAGGCTCCGTCCAAGTGTTAACTATCTTCTATGTTGCTTCAAAGGGTTCTCACGAACTAACTTGTTCAAATCCCTTCTCACTGTTCGTAGGTATCACCGGAATACATAAGCACATCAAGTCTTAACTTGTCGATAACTAACGGACTTTAAGCACAGAATAGATAGATACAGAAGGTAGGCTCTATACAACGGGCGAAAAAACACGCACACACAAACACGCTTCACCAACAGTGAGTCGCACAGTGAAGCGCACTCGGGACTGGCATTCGGCTGAGATAGGCCGAGATTGCCGTACGTACAGTTATCCTGAAAAAGATGTATATATTGGCAAGAATACAATTAATTGTCTCAATTTCACGTTATGTTCCACAATATTAGGTTCTGGGTTCTAGGTTATGTTCCACTGTAGGTACGGTAAGCGTGTCTATGTGTGCGTGCGGCCCGTTGTATGGAGCCAACCTTCTGTAACTATCTACTATGTACTTTCAGTTTGGAAATCATTACTTATACCGTAATTTCAAGTGGCGATGTTAGGTTATTTAGTGATATTGGAAACTGTGAAACATTTATGCGGGTACTAACTTCGAATTTACTTGTATGGGTACCTGAGGTCGAAGTGTTTGCTTAGGTCTTCAATATTGGTCATAAAATTAAACTGGTGTAAGTTCTTGACAAAGTACGGGCTATTTGTATCCCTTGTTAGGTTTAACCTTCATCTATACTTATTATTATATATGTAAGGTATGTCTATCTATAGTAAAGCTGAAGAGTTTGTTTGTTTGAACGTACTAATCTCTGGTACTATTGTCGGATTGGAAAAAATATTTTAACATTTGATAGTCCAATTCATGAGGAAGTTACGGGCTATTTAATACTACGCTACGACCCTTAGGAGTCCAGGAAAAATAAAAAAGTTAGAAAGAACGCTAAGCTAAAACAAAGTATCAGCGCGGGCGGCCGAGGCGATGCGACGAGGTGTGTCGGGGGCCGAGGGAGTTTTATAAAAATGTGGCTGCTATATTAGTATACTGTGTATCTTACGACTTACACGCGAACGAAGTCACAGGCAGAAGCTAGTATTATGCAGGGTGTAAAAAGACCCCTCACATAGCCGTCAACTACGCATTCTGTACATCAAATTAAGTAAAATTGCACAAAAATATTTGCTGGAAAACGACTTTTATTTTTAGTGTGAAAAATCGATGTTTACGGTAGTGCGCAACGTAACGCACGCAAAACATTGTGTTTATGGGTGCATGCAACGGTTAAGGGTTTGTGGGGTTATATAAAATTAATAAAATTTAAAACAAGCTTTCTTTAAAAAACGTCTGAAAAAGTGGGAACCTTCAATATCTCCGTAACCAGAAGGTTCTCAGGTATGGTCCAGAAGAAAAAAATGATCACAATGACGGGAAGAACAAGTGACATTCGGCTTCATTAAGTGTCTTTTTACAACCGTTATACTTGCTGAAGAGAGTCCATTGTTAAACACAGACCTTTAGTCGTATCGTTACAGCCGCTTGCATCCAATTTTAAATTTTCATGCATCAAATATTTGTGTGAATTGTGATAAATTGACACACGCATTCAAAATACACGGGTTGGCTGAAATGATGGGTAAAAAATCTGAAAGTGTTGTTTTCGGCAATGAATTATTCGATTGTCTCATGGGTTTCGTTAAAGGAATGTGGTAAATGCTATGGGTAAATGTGACGGGATATAATTTTTTTTTTTTCACTATATATTATTATAAAACAAAGTCCCCCCCCGCCGCGTCTTATGAACGCGATAAACTGAAAAATTGCTGAACGGATTTTCATAAGGTTTTCAGCAATGCATGAAGTGATTCATGAGGAAGGTTTAAGTGTATCATTTATTAAAGTTTTGTGTGAATTGGCTGAAGTATGCCGACGATTGTTTAAGATGTCGGAAAAAATCATGCCGACTGGGAGCTTTACTGGCGTGAAATTCACGGCAGTATTTCAATCATTATAATTATATGTTGTAAGCTGTATATTGATAGCTGTAAGATTTACATTATAGTTTGTAAGCTGGATTAACACATAGGATATTTTTTATCCCGGTAGTAAGTTTCCGTGGGATCATTTCCGACCTGTGTTTTTCATAAAAAATATTCATAATATGGCCAAATTATTTCATAACATGTTCCTTGAATCCGACAATATTAAACTAAACTTAATATGTGAAAGGAAGAACCTTTTCCATGTAGCCTGAATACTTACATAAAGACAACAATACGTATAATAATATACTGGATTTATTATATAGGGTACTTCCAAACGATATTGCTTATATTAGATTTTTTAGGCCCCCGTTCTAGGCCAGTATTAGGCACTTTCGTAATATTCAATATGGTACAGCCAAGACACGAGTTTGCTATGAATAAATAAGATCTTACTATCTAGGTTCTGATTCTCTTGCGCTGTTTTTTAGGGATTCTATCGTAAAACCTAATAAGAAATCAAGGCAATCTAACTCCATGCCATTCTGTAATAAAAAACCCGGTCAAGTGCGAGTCAGATTCGCATACTAAGGTTTCCGTATCGAGTACAAAACGCCGAAAAAAACACGTTGCTTGTATGGGAGTGTTCCCTTTAATTTTCAACCTTATTTTATTTTTATCTTTAGTTCATTTTGAAGTAATCATTTTATATACACCGTGTCTGTTTGGCCCTGCTGCTTAGGCCATCTCACACACACTTGAAATGTTTTCTTTGAGATACACATATCCCCAAACTTGATTACCGCTCATTTGTTATTAGGGATAAAATCAGTAGACGCTGTGTTTGATTCTTTGTGTTTTCTTTTTTGTTATCCTCTCTTGTGTGGCACGTGACTATGTGATTATCATTGGCGTTTGGTAGACAGAATCAATTGACTTCTAAACCAGCTCATTATGGAATCAAATTTTATTTGTTCATGCTTTTCTCCTAATTCTGCAGAAACAAAACCTTTATGTATTCTATTCTATAATATCAAAAATCAATAGGTACGTTTTTTATTTGGGGCTCATTAGCTCCTACGATATCATCATCAGTCAAGGCTATGTTTAAAGTATGAGTAATCAACCAATAAAACATTTACTAAACTTCGGCAATTTCATTCTAAAGTCTAGACTCATTTATAATTTACACAAATACAATCACTTCAACTTCAAGGCATTTATAAGTCTTCTCAACACGTCATTAAGTACATACTCATCTAACATATTCAAACGGTGCACATAGAAACAAAGCGCTGAACCGTCAGTGCACTAGCACTACTCATATACTGCACTCGAACGAAGTGGAGGGGTGCGCGTTGGACCAATGACGTCACTCCCACCCTTATGCCATGTTTTTACATACACGTGCGATTCGCAAACATGGCAGCCGTGAGTGTGAATGCGAATGGCCACTAAATGCCACTGTGTATTAATGACAACGAAAATTCATTACGTTTTATTGTGACCTTCGCCAGTTGTTTGCTTGTTCGTAATTAAAATTCTGCTGTATAACTTTTCTGTTTTATCGCTGAGGCAGTATTTACGCTGAGTTTACGACATGATTGTTGTTTAGCTTTTTAAATTGTTAATTTTCGCGGGAAAGTTTGCGTGATGTAAATGGGGAAGGCGGTTCTGGTTTATGTGTTCCAATGAGCAGTTTTAAATTTCTGGTACAAAAAATCTGGATTAATTTCAGTTTATTATTTTGGCAAAAGGAACAAGAATTTGATTCGAAGAATACTAATAAAATGTAAAAAGGACAACGTAAGGAAGAAGTGGCTGGTAGCAGCTGGATGAGAGCTGCCGAGAATCGAGCTGTATGGCGTGCAATTGGAGAGGCCTATGTCCAGCAGTGGACTGCTATAGGCTGATGATGATGATGATGAAGGAAGAAGTTTAATAGGTACAGAACCTTCACCAAAAGTGGCATAACAAGCAGAGCGGGAATATCCAAAATAGTAACGATAAAATTATCGTTATATTTCAATCTTCGCTAAACAGTTCGTAGAGAGCAGTAAGATAAGTTACAAGCCAATTGTTTTACTAGGAATGGTCTCACAACAGTACGTAATCACAGATTAATGGGGAACAATTTCTCACAACCTCCTAATCGATCGGTACCGGGTATTGGGTAAGAGAACGTTGTTTAATCGAACGCGTCCGATTTTAACGTCCATCTTAATTATCTAATACGTTTGAAGGATGTTGCTGCGTAATCGTTTCATTTAAGGAAGGCATTTGCGTGTAAAGAACTAACCATCTCTTTCTTAGCCATTGTGTGAAAAGAGACCAGAGGTCAGTAGCCTGCTATAACAAACTGCAATCACCATCCTGCCTGACAAGAGTGGTGATTGTGGCAGTACTTGTAGGAGGCTGCAATACAGGGTCAAATTAAATTAGTAAGGGAAACTCCACAGACGTGTTGGGTATCGATATCAATAATATCATCAATCCCGACAAACAGAAACTGATTTGATGTTTTTTTTGTGGGTTCATCGATCGCAAGTAGTGACTTGAAATATCTGTTTTAAAAAACAGTTATTTTGTGTAAATACCTAAAAACGATAAAATAAAAGAAAATAGATTTTCTCAAATTTTATTTCAAGTATCAACTTTTTATTTTATCGTGTCGAGTTCGATACCCACGTCTGCAGAGTTTCGCTAGTTAATTTTATTTGACCCTGTATCAAGCCTCTAAAAGTGGCAAAATAATGTTTCGTGATTTTTTGTTATTTAAGCATAATTATGACTTCTCTCAATAAGTAGGTGATCAATTTATAACTTTCCGTGGAACATTTTATTCAGATCGTCTATTTACTATAGACGAATACACAAAGCAAACGGCAATATATCATTCTTACGTACAAGTTATCCAGTTTACAAGTACCTGGTACAGTCACGAGCAAAAATATTATGTATAAACTTTCAAAATTCAATAACGATTTTCTCGTGGAATAATGATTGCAACTTTGAGATGATACCTATTTCATAATAATAGGGGTGCCAAAATACTGTGTTCGTTTAACATACTATTTTGGCACCCCTATTTATTATCACTTTAAAAGTTGCTAAGTGTATATTTATGGAGGTTCATTAATATGAGAAAAAATAGGTATACGTTTGGAAAACATTTTATTAACCCCGGTGGGGCTTGGGCACACGTGTGATAAACGAATAGAGTTGTTTGCGACTCACAAGTTTTTTAGTCGGTAACTAAAATTACTTTATGGTAAATATTCTTGTGAAAATATTATGTTTTTACATTACACCTAATTTTCGGTAAAAGGTAATTTTCCAGATGATTTGGGTAAATGCATTAAGTATATTTTGTATTACCATCAAAGAATTATTATTTATCTAATATTTTCATGTTTATCTACTTTCTTATCACTCTAAATCTACATACACTTTTTTCACAAAAACACAAAATATCAGGCTTACCATGTGAAAATTTAGGAAAAAAGGTATGCAGAAACTAAAAGCAAAACCACCATATCAGTTTATCTCTTTGGACAAATCAGGACAAATAGCCAACGGGTAAGTATTTTATGGTGTTCGTATGAAATGACGGCGATACATCACTGTTAAGTGCGTCCCTACAAACCATGGAGGCTTTAAGGCACCTCAAGAGTCTCCAATTACCACTGTAAAGGACAAGAATAATGTTACTTGGAGGTAACATAGATGGATCCTTTTTTGTTCCTTTCAAAAACGCCACGATGTCGTATTGTATCATTTAAATAAATTATACATAGTACACATAATAGGTTTAATACACATTAATGTATACATAGTAGTTATGGATACTGTACACTCAGATATTGGAACAAAGATGCCAACTTGTAGTTCTAAAGGGTGTTAGGGTAAACACCGTTATCCTTGAAACCAGTGGTTTGGTTTCATTTATAGAACGTAAAATCAATGGAAAATTACAACATATCTAAATATATATATATATTTATTACATTTTACCACAAGAGCCTTTCGGCCTATGCGCTAGGGTAACGAACTTCTGCCAGGGTTGCGGGTTCTGCCAGGGTTGCGGGTTCTGCCAGGGTTGCGGGTTCTGCCAGGGTTGCGGGTTCTGCCAGGGTTGCGGGTTAGTCCGAAAGGGATACCGGGACCTTGGCAACAGGCAACTGAAGGAACACGGGTGGGTTTTAGTCAGTAAAAGTCTGACACGCCCTTCCGCTCCACCCAGAGCGGGAGAAGTCATTGGATGATTTCACACCCTCAAAAAAAAAAAAAAAAAAAAAAAAAAAAAAAAAAAAAAAAAAAAAAAAAAAAAAAAAAAAAAGGGTAACGAACTTGCGTCTCAACACAGGTGGGGGACGCGGGACGTGACCTGACCGGCCGCGAGCACGACCCCTCCCTCAGGCAGACAGCTGTTTCGCTAGCTGTTTCGCACGGTGTCGGATAGAACCTTTAAAAATATTTTAATGAAAATAACGTTTTTTTTTTTGTTGATACTCGGTCATTTATTTATATATTTAAGTCAACTACCCATGGTTTGAGTGACAACGGTGTTTACCCTGACAACCTGTATCATTATACAGGGTCTACATAAAAACATGAAAATCATGTTTTTATATAGGATTGTTTGAGAGTAGATTCTCTGTAGCAAGCCCAAAAACCAAAGAAACAGTTATAAAGAAAAGCAAAACAGACAAAGGCAAATGCCTCCTAAATTATTTCTTTGATGGATTTTATGAAACCACATAGACTTTAAGCATAATAATGAGGCATACTTACTG
This sequence comes from Lithophane semibrunnea, assembly GCA_947363905.1. Taxonomy (NCBI): domain Eukaryota; kingdom Metazoa; phylum Arthropoda; class Insecta; order Lepidoptera; family Noctuidae; genus Lithophane; species Lithophane semibrunnea. The sequence continues at coordinate 10,472,835 of OX376198.1, forward strand.
CAAGGTGTGCAGCTAATAAATATTTCAATAATAAATAATCTAGCCCCAACATATATTACCTTCGTCGCTTACGAACATGTTCTAGACACGAGGTAAAACTTTTACCAGATAAGGTTTCATAAGGTCTTAAATTTCAATTTCAGAGGATCAACGCGAGCATTTGTAGACTGAGGCAGGCAACGCCGGGTCGTGTGCCGCAGCTAATTCTTACATCTAACTTCTTATGAAGAAAATTTCATTTCATTACAGCGGATTCGTTGGAGGTAATTTAGAGTTGTAAGTCTGGATTAAAATTTAATTCCTGAATCGTATTAAGCGTGTTTAAAGTGGAATTAATTTTAGTTAAAGTTTTTTATTGCAATCTTTGCAATAGAACTCGTTATATAATGTCACTTGATTCGATCTCCAATCTAAATGAAAGTACCTAATTTTAACAATATTTAAATATCGAAAGATATTGATCAAAAGTACTGAAATGAAATTATAAAAAATCTGCATCACGCTAAGTCCCTTTTACAGTCTTCTTTTTATGTTGTTAGTGACTTACATGGTATCAGAGTTTTAAAGCCGCCCAGGGGCCTCTGACTTGGCTTCACCTGCCGTCCATAAATATGTCTCAGATATGCCGATTTCCTCACGATGTTTTCCTTCACCGTTTATTAAGCAAGTGATAATTATACAGTACGTACATGAATCCGAAAAGTCAGAGGTGCGTGGCTTGGGTTCGAACTCGAGACCTATGACTTGGCGGTCTGACGGTCACATCACTAGGCTATCATTGCTCTACCCCTTTTACACTAACGAGCTTCTAAAGGCTGATTAGCAGAAATACTGTGTCAACAGTTTTTGGAAAATAACGTGTCATTCCAATATTCCAATCAGGATCTCCAATAATTCCTCGTTTCTTTTGTTCTGTAACCACCGCACCTTATCAATAAAAACGATATTTTATAAAGCGTAACGTATTTCTGAGATTTAACCTCCAAGTTCAATTTCATGAAAAGCTTGGCTTTTACAGTTGAGAAACGACCAAAAAACCATAACGTTTTCCGTTTTTTTATTCAAACTTCTTTTTTACTAAGCCTTGTCGTTCTGTGAAACAATTTCAGCCCTGGTCCAGTTTCGAGTGGAACATTCAGCGGCGGGCGGCGATCACGATGTATTCGACTGAATATTTCATATACGAGTGTACAGAGCGCCTTGTGGTAAGTAAGTGGCACTTGGGTTGAAACTGTTTAGTTTGGGGGATTGTACTTAAGGACTGACCTTTGCCATGAAAATATGGCTAATGACCAATGTTCTTTCATTTTCATACAATTTCAGAGTATCACCCGTCACTGCTAGATGTACATGTGAAACTGTTGCAATTGTTTGATCTGTCTGGATCCGACCCTCGCCGATATAAATAGACGATTAGATGATAAATATGCAGGAACGCAAAGTATTTTTTCCTGAACTTGATCATTCTTAAGTAATGACCTACGCTAAAAGCGTAGGGCATTGATTAGAGCCTAGCTTCACCAGAAAAACTAGTCCATCCAGAGACTATTTATTTTCTATCATCAATAGTAAATCCTAACCGTCTAACAGCTACCTACCTCACCGCACCCAACAACGCAGGACCAAGAACTTTAGTTGAACTACAGCCAACTCCCAACTTCTTGGCGCTGAGGAATGGTCCCATTATGCCTGTGACTGATTTGTTATTTATTGGCCACTCGTGAGCTTTCCTACCCTACTTACACGAATTTGCATTTTATGATGAACAATATCTGCGGATTTTGGACATAATATGGTGCAATGTTGGCCAAAAAATATTATGGCTTTAATGGCGGTGGAATATTAATTAGTGGGTCATCTGTTTTAGATTTGGAACTTTTATACAAATGCTGTTTAAATATGCCACTTGCCACGTCGAATCCTAATCTATATATCTGTAGTATAAGACAAAGTCGCTATACATGTCTTTCTGTGTGATCACTTAGATCTTCTAAACTACACAATGCTTTTTGATGCAGTTTATTACAGCATCTGATAAATTGAAGTTGTTTTATATTTGTTAAAGAGACTGTAACCTTAAAGGCAGGAGGCTCCTTTCCACGCGCGCCTCAAGGAGATGTCAGCACAATAGACGGGGTCCGCTAGGACTGATGTCTGCTAGGGTTGCGGGAAAGTCCGAAAGGGATACGGGGACCCTTGGTAACAGGCAACTGAAGGAACACGGGCGGGGTTTAGTCAGTAAAAGTCTGACACGCAAGTTTCTTCTTCCGCTCCGCCCAGAGCGGGAGAAGAAACTTAAGGATATCGCACCCTCAAAAAAAAAGGAGGCTCCTTTTCAATAGTTGATAGTCTGTTCAGACAAGTGTAGATAACATCATAACAGTGATGTAATGCACAGCAACAAATCGCAATGTTCACTAATTCAATTCCCTTTCACTAATATCTGGAATATCACAGATATACATAATCCCAGTACACAAAACCAAATCCACACAAAAAAAACCATCCGCTCGAATTTCATATAAAAAAGTATTTTACGGTGCACTGAACTTTGCAAGCGTAAAGAGATTCGTGAAATATTATCGAATATTTTCAATACTTTACAAAGGATAAAGGATGCTTAACGAATACTAGTTTTCATTGGTGATATTGCTTTTGTTCACTGACATGAATGGATTACTCTTATTGTGTTGATATTACACGGGATACGGCGATACTTCATCACGATGCCTGATAAAAAGCAATCGTATTAATTTTGAAAGTACCTGCTTAACATGATTTTGTATTTCTGTTTGATAGAAATTATGGTTTTTTTTGTTATTGAATAAATACTGTCGTGAATCTTATTTATAATGAATCGGTAGATATCTCCTTTCATTTGCTATTATCCACATTCAAAATAATGTATTTGCATTCATCAAATCATTTATTGCGTCGATTGCCATACTTCCTAAAAACGATTTCTCTTTTCATTTCCAAAGTAACTTAGCACTTGAAAACATTCATAATTCCATTTAAAAAATTCCATGTTCTCGGAAACCACTCAGAATCGGTGATGCCTCAGTGCTGTCTATTTCAAAATTTTATTTAAAACTAAGCCGAGGAATGGATGTCAAAAATTCATTCGAACCGTTAACACGTACCTACCCACTGCCTGAATAAAACATTAAAGTGTCAGAAATTGCGAAATAATTTATGAAATCGAAGAATTTTATAGCAACAGGAATATGCTTTTATTTTGGAAAATAGAAAAATGGAATTTGCCAATATCTGGAGTTATGCGGTATCGGTAGGTATGGAGAAGATCTCCTTGAGACAGATAAAGGTAGAATGTATGTCGGACCACAGCTTGTTACAATTTAAGTCGATTTCAAACTACAGTTAAACAAGCTAAAACTATAGTTAAACAAAACTTTATGCGAACAAAATAAAACCTATATTATTTTATCCTGGGCCCTACCTATTTAATATAACTGGAAAATGCGACGTATTTGTTAAAAAAATACTAAATCCAAATAGTTGACAATTGCTGTTATGAAAAAATTTTGGTACGAAAGGTACTTGTAAAATGGACAAATTGTCGGATTGTCACCGGTTACCTGTCGCCCGTCGGTTTTATTAGATACTAGCGACCCGCTCCTACTTCGCACGGCTTTTACGACTTGACAAAACATCGAGATTACTTAGTTAAATGTAACTTTAATAGTAACGTATTATACACATAAACCTTCTGGAATAAATTCTCTAAAAGTTGGTGAAAACCTCATAAAAATCTTTTGCGTGGTTTAAAAGAACAATGCGGAGATACAGACAAACACGAAAAGCGACTTTAATTTATAGTATGTAGGTAATAAATAGATATTTTACCAGGAGAAAAATAATTGGATAGGCGGCTGGCGGTGCACCGCGGCGGGAGAACGCGAGCCTGAGAGCAGCGCTGCTCCCAGGGAAAGCGTCTGGTGGAGCGGGTGTTGTTGTCTGAAATGCGACAATATGTACCATTTTGTTTCCATTTTTAATAAACAGAAAATAGAATATGAATACATACGTTTTATCCAGCTTTTTTATTACTGCAGATATGACGTAACTCACAATTTCGTATGGGTCCTGAAAAAAACCTTCTGAAACATTCTAATTTCCCAGTGAGCACAGATTAAATCAGTGTCATTTTATTAAAAAAACATTCACCGTGACCGCTCGGCCGCCGCTTGTGGCCCGGTATTTGATATAAGTACGGTCACCATCATTGAAATTACAAGTCAGGACAAAAACTGGAAAACGCAAACATGAAATAAATTCGTTAGATACTGTACTATATAGAAGAATTACATTATTAAACACAACGTTTCGGCAGATCGTATTTTCTTTATTTCAATTTGAGTACATATAAATCATATTTTTAAATATTAGAATAAAGCAATATATAAAAAAATATATATATAAAAATATATTATTATTTTTTGTTAATAACTTTTTTTGTATTTTATTTCGGCCCACCATCGTCAGATTGTGGTAGGATGTAACTGATGAATTTAAGGACACTCTTGACATCAATAAATTAGGTAATAAAAAGCTCTTATCATACAAGAAAACAGAGAGCTCGGTAAAAAATCTGAAATAAACCAATTTAATTTCAATTTCCCATCAAACCGACATATTATTATAAAAACGATTTAAATCCCGTAGAATTTGAATCACCTGGTAACCCTATACAAACGAAATGTTATTCGGGGCTCGCGGTCAAAAGAGTTCCGTACATCGGACGGTGCAGCCCTGTATTTGCATTATCTAGATTCGACCGGGCCGCTCCCATCTCGCGCTTTGGTTATATCAAATACAATTTGCGATAGAAGATTTTGTTGGATTTTCCATTTTTCCTGTGCGTTTCAGTTTGTGTTGTGCAAATGCAGCTAACATTTTGAAGTTTTCAATTTGTTTAATAAAAACTAAAAGCACACAGCTTTTACGTTTCTGTTTAATACCGAATACTGTGACGCCCAGTAGCTATAACGAGTAAGTATCAAGTTTAAGCCAGCACAGTAGGTATATTGTGCTGCATGACAGTGATCGCAATTTTTTGAAGTGAAAACTTCTTTAGGCTGCGCACTGCGCTCTTTCTGAACAGCGAACGAAACTGAACCGTCACACTCGAGCCGGTGACGCTGAATCGCGTATACTCGGCTCCCGGTCGGTGACGCTGAATCGCATAAAATCGCTGAGGCTAAGCAAATGCTGAGACGCAGGTGACGCAGGTCCACGCAGCGCAGGGCAGAGCAGATTTTGTAATGCATGAACGTACTGACCCGTAACAAGTGTCAAAGATCTACAAATGACAGCCGGGACCAACGGCTTAACGTGCTTTCATGCTGAACTGGGCCTGTTTGGCGCAGCCGTGAGGCGCACAATACTTTTTTTTTTTATGTTCTTTGTTTTTTTCTATAACTATTGTGTGCCTTACCTGGGTCAAATAAATTTATTTTCTTTCTTTCTTTTCTCTCTTTGCTTTCCGAGGCACGGAGGAGTTTCGGTATGCAAAGATGGTCACCCATCCACGGACCAACCCCGGCAACCGTAGCTTAACCTGATGGAACGACCCGTGCGGCTGTTATTACTTAGCCACGAGCTCCTCCGAGTAACACTAAAACCTAATTCCTAAGCTCCTAAAGAATGTATAGGTACTTACAAGTATTTAGGGCGGCAGTAAATTTTCCTTTTATCACGATTCCGAATGCTACCCCTGGAGTTACGTGACAAACTCCTCACTTCATTAGAATGAGGCGTGACCGGATTGATAAAAGGCTTCACTATCTTCGGGACATTTCAATAGACTTGTTTTGGTAGGCATTATACTTGTAGATGTTGGAAATTAATGGTAAGTATTCTTTAGGCGCTGTTTAAGATATAGAATCTTCTATTCAGGTAGGTACGTATCTGTAATCGGGAAGTTCCCTTTACAGGTACCTGTCTGTATAGGTACTGTCGAACAAGCCATTTGGTATACAGGCAAAATATATTCATTGTCCGCTACACTGCCAAAATTTGTTTTGATTATGTGTGTTATTTAACTTTGTGAGCTTACCTATGGCTTAGGAAAGGTGAGTGTTTTCAGTAGTTACCAACCCTTGTACAAGGATTGGTAACTACTGAAAACACTCACAAAATTGTTTAAAGTAGTGGCAAGGTTATCTGCCTGTATACCAAATAGCTTGTTCGACTGTACAGTTATCCATAGAAGTGCTTTAACGCAAAATGACTTAAAAAAAATAAAACTTGGCAGGCGTGCGGACGCCTGAACGAGGCACATTAGAAGTTTTATTTTTTTAACTCATTTTTAAAGCGTTAAAAACTCACTCACCCAAATTAATGCCCTGTACTTTTCAAGACATATTTCTATCTTCACCTCATCATAATATCTCAATCATTGTCCCACTGCTAGACAAATGCTGGGTTCGATCCTCGGCTACTGAAATCCATTCTATATTATTGAATTTAATTAAAAAACCACAACTTAGCGAGCATGCAACAATACATTTTGATGGAAATAAAACTTTATACATTATTAGAACTTTAGACTAATTCCTAAACCAGGAAATGTCTTCACTGGAAATAATGAGCACACATAGTTCAACTGGATCTAATACCTTCGGAATAGTTTCCCAATTTATACCGTCTCCAATTTATAGCAAAACCTTTGAAACTGAGAGAATGTTCGGACGGTATTCCGATATCAATGAATCTTAGCTCTGTTCTCGATCTTGAGACCCGAGGGCCGAGGCCGGGTCGTGACCTGCTTGCCAGGTGCAACTAAAGACTGCTTTAAAACGAAGACAAAGCGAAAACACAGACTTTTTGCATACTCCGTGTCTACGGTTTTAAAAATGGAAGTTCTTTTTTTTTAACTCCAAACGCCACTTCCATAGACTCAAGAAAGTTATTAAAACCAGGAATTTTACTCAAGATAGACTTTATGGTTCATCATTAATTCATCAGTCTATTCGTTACACTTCGAAGTACCAATTTAACATTTAAATTGGACACTAAAATGTTAGTAAAGCACTTCGCATTCATTAGACATAATGTTTATAGGTACCCTGTTCTACAAATCGCAAGAACAAAACTTAACATAAGTATTCTTTAAGAGCAAGTCGACAAATCTCATATTATTTCTTTTAATATCGGTTAACAAAGGATTCTTTCACGTTGGTCCGAACTCGCATAATGACTATGTAAGAAAGTTGTGAACGCTTGAATAGACAACAATGAGATTATTAGCTAATTATTCAAAGTCGTGTCGCGTCGTCTGTCGCGCATAACGCGAGTGTGGCGACAGCCTTAGCTGGACCACCCGAACACCGCGAGCTCGACGCCAATCTAAGGGAACACTTATTATTTTATTTTACGAGCCACGTGTGCCACTGACGTTTTTGGTGCAGTATTCAAATCACGACATTTTGATTTTTATTCGCAAAATTCGGTAATTAAAAAAAGTACAAATTACACCAAACAATCTCGTAAAACTGTAATTTTGACATTATTCTTGGTGCCTATTTATTTGTTCATTATTTTATTTACGATTTTTACTTTTTACTGACAAGTAAAACCCACCTACAATATTAAAATGCTAAGCTTAGTGACGATTTCACTTTTATGAAATAAAAGTTTGAAACAGAAATTATAATAGTTATAACCATTTTCCCAAAAAAATAACCAACCCCATTCTTTAGAGCAAAGAGCATCTGCGCCTCTAAAACGACTATAAAATAATTGAAAATTGCTAATACGTACGTAAATAACACTGCAGGCGGCGTGTCACGACATTTTAATGTTTTATGCACAACGCTACTACGTGTTAATGGCTGCGATGAGCCCCCAACATAAATTTTAGGGCTTTTATCCCATTTTTGTGGCGTTTTGTTGAGCAATTTCCTCCACGATCAACCCGTATGTTTAATGACGACGCCCCGTACTCTCAAGATTGTCGTAAAAAAGCTGTAAACACACGAAATTTGCTGTAAAATGGGCAAAATGGCAATTGGTGAGATTGGAATAACATTTAAGAACAAAAAAACTGGAAATTGTATGATTAGCCTGATATTGAAGTACCGAATTTATTGTTTTAACGATATTTTCTTCTACTAGCCAACAGTTATTAGTTTTAGGACACGTGGTGTAGCAAAGCAAACATTGTAGAAAGTAAAAAAAAATGTCTTGCAAACACACTCACAGATGAACTTGAATTGCAACGCCAGCAGTCAATATTTTACGAGCCCAGAATGGATCTTTCACGATGCCCAGTAAAGGTTAGATTGATGTGGCTTTCCGTTAAGTCCACAGAGATATTAGACTCCATTTTTACGATCTAAAAGTCAAGGAGAAAATAAACATCTCGGGCCACTCTTTGCCTAGTTTATTGCCGATCATTCCGCAGCACACGGAGTCAACTTTCAATTTTGAAAAACCCTAAAATGCCTTACAAAACGTAGGTACATCCGACTCCTATACAAAAGGGCGTATAAAATTTACTACGTGTTTTGCCGAAACGATGTGTTAGTCTGTTTTTAGTGTCGATTTTACGATAAATAGCACCATTTGTTGTTGCCCATTAAGGCTTGACGACATATAGAATGGGCACTTGAGATTGTGTGCGTCGTTCTGTGTGGATAAACTGCAGTTCCTAGCGGTCCCAATCGCTGTAGCCGTGATACATTAGAGGCGAACAAACAAACAGTTTTACCGTGACTGTACAAACGGCTACACGTAAAATGCGTGTAATTAGACACATATTTGAGAAGGTTTCCGACTGTTTCGCTTTAAGTGTTCCTGCTTTCGGATATTGCACACATTTCACGGCTTTTACTCGGAAAATTCAGCGAACTGTTGACTAAATGAAGGATGTCATGTGATGGTCTTTGGGCTCGTATTTACGTAATTAATTTCCAGCTAAATATGCATGTAATTACTACTACGTATTCTCTTTGTATAAACGAGTCGCTTTTATTGCTTTATTTTATTTGTTAGTTATTATATATAGTATAGTTTTATTAATATTGGTGGTATTTGAGCGCTCTGATTTTCAGAAAAATAATTTAGGTGATCACCATGTTGGAAACCACCTATTTACCAAAATAATTTGTAGATATAAAAGCGGTGACTAAGTTAATCATTTGCTTACGAGCCAGAAGTATTGAGCAATATATCACTGACGATAGATACACTATTTTGTATGAACGAGCTGAAAATAATCAAGCTTACAGTTGACGCTTGTCTACAATCATATTTCCTTTTATTTACGGCTAGGTACGAAGTGCCTCAGTCGCAATTGTTTGAAGATTTATCGCCCATAAACATTTGGCTGAGAAGTAAACGAACAGGTAAAGTGTACATAAAGTGCATTTCCAGCGCATTATTGTCTCCAAAAGTTGCCGTCAAGTGCTTTAAATTAAAATAATTGCTTTCTCGGACCGGGTTATACATTTTTACTAGTTACTACTACTTATAAATTGTACTATCGGATAAAACAAGCTGCTACGGTTTTCAGTCGAGAACTTTTTATTTCAAGAATCCTATTTAAAAACTGTGAAGGGTTTCAAAAGATCAATCCACAAACCATTCTCAAAGAAGTATCTTGTTAGAATGCAAAAGAAATACGCAAAGCAAACTTAACGCGGACTTTCAAGAAAAAGTTTGGGAAAGAGAACTGATGTAAACAATTCTTTGGGCGTAACTACTCAGCAGATTTGCGTTCCATAACTCAGGGGCGTTATTTACCTTTTTTCATTAGCCAGATGGTGAACTGTGGTATTTCGGCGTCGATTATTTTCCTAATAGACCATAAGGTCTGGGCTGGATGGCGTGATTTCAGCTCACCCAGTGAATTGTCGTTAGGTACCGAATTGTCACCAATTTATTCCCTGTCGCGTTTCTGTGTTAATTGAGACATTTGCCCAGAAATTGCCCACTGTAAGAATGAATGAAAACTTGGGGAAGCGCGATAACGGTCTGGTTTGAAAGGGGAAAAATTATAACCGCGAACACCTGACGTTGAGCTCTATGCTTTGTAAACATGCGACGTTTATTTTATAGAGGTGCGACACGATTTTATGTAGTATGAACAGATCGGGATTTGATGGCTTTGAACCTAGCTTGATGACCTATAATAACCTAACCACATTACAATGCTGTAATGTATTCACGGTTCAAGTTTTGTAATGGTTTTGCTGTAATACTAGAGAGTTAAACCTTGACTCCCCTGAGAAATAGTGAATGGATATTTTACATGGTGTTTCAGAAACTGAGTCAAACAAAATATTAATAAAAATACTGACATTTAGACAGGAAAAAGGGGGTCAAGACTACTAAATCTAGACAAACTTCTTCACCAATTTTGACCATTTGTCAAAGTATTCACAAATTGTTGTTCTATTAGGTTGCAAAAATGAACATAGCTCATGTTGATGCTCACCTAATTTCTGGGGAGAAGCTCGTGGCTTAGTAATATCAGTCGCATGGGTCGATCCATCAGGTTAAGCTACGCTTGCCGGGGTTGGTCCGTGGATTGGTGACAATCTTTATATACCGAGACTCCTATGTGCCTCGGAAAGCACGTTAAGCCGTTGGTCCCGGCTGTCATTTGTAGATCTTTGACAGTCGTTACGGGTCGTCAGAAGCCCGAAAGTCTGGCAACTAGTCTTACCAGAAGTACCTATCGTATGACCCAGTTACTGGGTTGTGGAGGTCAGAGAGGCAGTCGCTCCACGTAAAATACTGATATTCAGCTGCATCCGGTTAGACCGGAAGCTGCCCCAATATAGTTGGGAAAAGGCTACGCAGATTGATTGATGCTCACCTAATTTCTGGCATACAAATATTTATTTCATCTGAAGATTGAACCTGTAACTTGTAGTGTAAAATTGTTTCTCAACGTACAGAGTAGTGAATAAGACATTACAAAAGATTTGCTGGACTGATATGCACAAATTACGTGTCCGTGGATATGCTAAACGCTCGTTTTGCATACACATGACGGATTGCGCCATTGACATATTATGCATATTGCATTCCATTTTGTCGATCACCGTTTGATCCGGTCGAACCTTTATTGTTTTGTACAACTATATTATAATTGCTCGATTGTTTCGTTTAAAGTATTAGTAAACTTACGGGGACGTGTTATTCGGTGTTACAGTTTTCTAAGTCACGTAACATACCAGTTACAAGAAAGATTCTGCAAAAATTCAATCGCAGGTAATCTAATTTGTGTAACAACTAAACAATTTATGATGTAACATTCACAACTAAATATGTGGAAATCTCTATTTTCTGTCAATGTTCCATACAATTTTTAACAGGAACTAGAGATTTCAACATGTTTTGTTGTGAATGTTTCGCCATTGCCAACGCACAGTTATGTTGTCACAATCAGGAAGGTAACAACGAGCAGTTCTTGGAAATTCACGGTTACAATCATAGCCAATCAAAAAGCAAAACACATGTAGCAACAGTAAATAAAACAATAAAGAGTGGGTTCACAAAACGGATTTCACATAAAATATGCAAAAATAAAACCTAATAAAATGTATATTATTTTCGCGGAATTTTAGAACATGCAGTTAGCAACATGTTTAATAAAAACACGAAAAGTTTATAAATACGAAATTTTTTCAACACCATTTTTCATTGAACCTTGCAGAGGCAATTTTCATTTTATGCAAAATATTTTCGTACAAAATAACGTTAATATCCACTTTCATTTTAATTAGGCCGAACATAATTATTATCTAAATGAGTGTTATTATTGGAGATGTAATTAACGTCCTTTGTTCTTCTGTCTTTCTTATTTTTATAACAAAAAATGTTCAATCTTTTTTAATCTACCTAAATGATGAATATTTAATCTGATTTCTTGGTACAAAATTACTTTTATTTTCTGTGGACCGAGTCGTCAATCCGGTTAGTATAAAGGTACCTATAAAGGTTTTGTTCACAAATATATTATCGTATTATTTTATTAAAATATTTACATACCCACCCTGTGGGATATGTAAATATTCCTTTAAGGCTATTAAAGAAATATTAAGGTTGTATTTCGACCTATTCACAAATATGTATCTGGTAAATGCTGAGAGCAGAAGAAGACGGGCTTAAGAGCGCTATCACACTAACGATTTGCCAGCGTGTTTCTAGCGAGGCGATTTGTGAACGTGCTCTCCGGGGGTGCGAAGCGAGATAGCCGCAACTACGCGACGTGTCCGCATTTTCACAATATTGTACACCCTCTTGTCTCTTTCTTGTACTACGTCAATCGCTCTTGTTACGCAAACGCGGCGAACATGTTGCACACACGTGGCGTGCTCGCTAAGCACACGCAGCGAGCGCGTTGAACAATCGCCTCACTGATAACTCCCTCGAAAATCGCCAGTGTGATAGGGCCTTAACAATAAACCACTTCAGCCTATTTTAACCCGATCTGCAAAGTAAAGCAGTGCTTGACATGGTAACGTATAAGATAGGTGACTTTTACATCCCCATCGAGACCCCTCTGTCACTCACAGAATACGAAAGTCCCAACCCTAGTTAAAAGAGATACGTGAGTACCGAAGCAATTGGAGAACCGGTGCCAGTTGTTAGGAACCCTTAGTACTAAGCCTTAGTAGTATTTGGTACCCTTATTACTTAGCAAGTTCAGATGGATGTTACTCGACGGAAAAATGAATGGAATTTTCCGTCTATTTAGACTGGAATCTAAAAAACCGAAACGGCTAAGCTGATGATGGGTAACATCCCTAACGAGGCACATGGCTGAAATTCCTCTACACAAAATGAACTGGCAACAAGCCTAAAAATCTAGGACGTAGAAAATTGCTATTTTCGTAATAGATGTTTAGTCCCCCTACGTAATTACATAGGTATTTCACACGAGCTCCTTTGTTTCGGCCGTCAGTTCAAACTGAGGGGTCTAAGTGATCGTTCAACGTTTATTTTCGTTCCGGAGTCAGCCCTTTTGCACCCTTGTCTTGTCTTGATACATTGTGAGGGGTAAATGAAATACATTCTACTTTTGCTTTTTATTAAAAACTACAGCTGACGTAGTGGGAGGTGTATTGAGGTGGATTTTGTGAATAGGAAAAGGGGAATTAACTAAGATGGGGGTGAACAGAAGGATTCGACAACCCTTTGCTTCTACCTACATATATATAATATTGCTTGATCTAAGATAGCTATTTACATAAAATCTCACCTGTAATCCCCGGTTAGGCAGTGGAAGAAGATACGATAGTAAGATATGATTCTTGTAAGGTACAAACTATACCTAAGTAACTACCTAAATACTTAATTGTTTTCTCATATTTCACTAAGTATTTAATTGTTTTGTATAACAATTTGATCCTATAAATACTTATTAATATTATAAATAAATAAAAAAAAATCTATAATAAATTAGTATTGTAAAAGAATTTTGAAATAATTGAAATATAAAATTTTATAAATTCAAAAGTAACTCTGTCTGTCTGTCTATCTGTCTGTATGTTACATTTTCACGCCTAAACCACTGAACGGATTTCGATAAAATTTGGCAAGGAGATAAATGGCATCCCGGGGAAGGACATAGGCTACTTTTTATCGGCATACCACGCAAGCGAAGCCGCGGGCGGAACCTAGTAATATGTTAAATATAATATTATAAATATTTCGCACACGGATAGACCTTGCCCTGGAAAAGGACAAAGGGTACTTTTCATCCTGGAGCGCAGACGAAGTCGCCGACAACAGCTAGTATTGTATGAAATCTATGATAAGTACGTCAAATAGTACCGACATATTGTAAAGAGTGATTCAGAGGTAAAAAATTAAATATACCTCTATGAACGTCTGTAAACAGCGAAGTTTAATAATACCCACTCGCTGTTTACAGACTTTCGTATTCAGAAAACCCAACGATAACTTCAGTAATAAATCGTTAATTGTACTTTAAAACTCCCAATAAGCCGCAACACCTTGTTTCACTTTCCACGAATAAACTTATTAGCTCTTAAAATGCCCCCAAAATGCTTCATCACGATTTTCAGCAACGCAGAATTAAATACATTTGAGCACCCTGCAACTGGATTCAATTTAAATCCTCCTAGAGATCCTATTATAACAGTGAGGTGTCGAGAGCTAAGTAACCGTAGCATCTCTCTGTTTCGAGACGAAGTAATAAATTAAACAAATCCGATTTTCACGTGCGAAAGGAAACGAAACTCGTTTACTGAGCACGGTGATCGCACTGTTTATTGTTTATTTGATGACAAAAGACGGTGAACATAGATACAGAATCGTTTATGGAGAAATTATGAGAAAGGGTTGAGTTAAGATTTTGTTTATCATTTTATTTTATTTTTTCGTTGAGATATTATGAAAGAATTTTCGATGAACATCGAAATAACATTAGCAGGCGTAGCATGGCATTGCAATTATACAGTAGAAATGCCAGTTGTATGACAATTAAAATTTATAATAAATTACCACCTGGCTTGAGAATGTTACCAATTAATAAGTTTAAATGTAAAATGTTTGATTGGCTCTTAGACATGTGTTTTTATTCCGTCAATGAATTTTTAAACCATACTTTTTGATAATGTAATTAAAAATCTTAATAATGACATTAGTACTTTGACAATATTATGAGTTCTCGGACATTGTAATTTTTTTTTTTTTTTTTTGACATTATGATTTATATTTTGACATTATGGTTTATTCTTTGACATTATGATTTATATTTTCGACATTATGATTTATATTTTTAATTTAGCTATAGCATCAAAAAAATGCATTATATATAATGTCATAATATTGACATTATATATAATGCATTTTTTTGATGAAACATAAAAATTAATACAGGATTTCATAATTTTATATAATATTCTTCTAATGTACCTAGTTCTGACTTGCATGTACCTACTTAAATTATTAGCTTATTATTTAATATTTCTACACCAGCAATGGTAGTATGTGTGAAACAGTGTTTAATGTAAGATCTCAATGTACCATATACTCAGAAATAAATAACATTCATTCATTCATTCATTCATGGCGCTTTCTATCTCTACGAAGACTAGACATAGCTTTTTCTATACACAGTTACAGTTCGTTTCTTCATTTTTGACATCCACCGTAGAAATGTTTCTACAATCTATCATTTTGTCTTTCATTTCTAACGATCTTTGTCTACGTCTTTTTGTAGGTAGAAGTATTTCGGAAGAAAGTTTTCTATCCTTACTGTCAAAATCACACTGACAATCGATAAATCCTATGACAAAACAAAGAATTCTGAGTCAAATTATAAATAAGAGTAAAAAGTGCAGTTGTCTCTTTCTACTTTGCTGCCGTCTCGTACTGTCTGCTGTCTACAGGAAACGTCATTTTTGTCTACTCTTCCGTTGACATAACGATGCTCATGCTACGCCTGTAGGTATCTAACTTAAGTAAGAAACGAATAGAATAAAAAATAATATTTCCAATTATGGTATTTTCTTGTGAATCGACGCGAGCGACGTCCAACTCAAAAATTAAATAAAAAGAAAAGCGTCGTTTCATCCGATTTAGGCGAACTTATTTCGTGCATATCGACTCACTCGTCTGATGGCATATTAATCAAACATTTGTGTACCTAACAAAAGTATCGTTTCCATGATCACTAGCCATGCGTGATTAAATATAACTCGAACTAAAGTATTGTCGAAGTAAAGACGTGTCGGAGGTTCGTAATGTCGAAGTAAAATCATGTTGTAGTACCGTTTGTCGAAGTTCAATTTGGTAGTCAATAAAAATTGTTCTGTCAAACCTACTTACATTCCACAACATCGTTCTACGAAGCTGATGTAGGTAAGTGCAATCTATCCCTCACGATCCTAATGTATTTGAAATACATTCACATTTTATGTTTGCACTACAACAGAGTATCATTATTACATTGCTGGAAGGTTTCGGAAACACGTGTTGTGTTAATAAATTAGTTTCGTTGGTTGCAAGCGGTTATGTGATAACTTTCCTTTCACTGCAAACTATGCTTGGGTAAGTTACTCTGCCAACGTAGAGGTGAAAACCAATTGTTAAATAGAGATCCTACATTGAATAATAACTTTTATGTGACACTATGAAATAATAAATCAACTTTTTAATTTAAATTGTATTTCAGAACTAAATTCCTGAAACAGCCGGAAAAGGTCTTTAAATCCTTCAGGCGGGTTCACCGCGCCGCCTTCATTGTTGGTCCGTCAATACGAACGCAGCGACAAAAAAGAAAGAGTCAGCGAGAACCCTAAAAGGAAAATTGCTACTAAAATCATCAAATCGTAACTTTATGGAGTCATACCTTAATAGAGAGCAAAGAGGTAAGAACAGGAGAAAGCTAAAAGAAAATAAAAGGGAAAAACCGTCAGTAAGCTATGCCGAACACGTCCATAAGAGTCGGTTGATTTCTGCGTCACGTACAAAGAAAAAAGAACTTTTATTACTTCCGAGTAGCGTAATTGTTATGGAGAACTGGTATCCCTTATTACTCAACTTTGTCCCTATATAGTAACATTACCACACTAGTTGAATGTTTTTGTTTTTCCTCTGGTTTCGATTTTATGGTAATCTGGGCCCAATGTTTGCGGCCAATATGCCCAAATCTATGTCATAACTGCTACTACTATCTATGTGAACTAAATCCCGCTTCTGCAATGGGAAAATAATTTATTCGCCAAGTATTTATCCTTTCATCCCTAATTCATATAGCCATATTTTACCAATGTTATTACGTAATGAGTAAAACTTATTTTATAATAATAAAATAAATAAAATTGGTGACCTTTTCGGGGAAACTGAAGGTTTCGTCTGTGCAATTATGGACGAAGTTATCCTGACGAATAACTACCGGAGACATATTATGAAGGACGGGACGGTTGACGTGTGTCGGGCATGCCACCGTCCGGGTGAGTCCATCAGACATATTATCTCTGGTTGTTCTCGTCTAGCTAACGGCGAGTACTTGCACAAGCATAATCAAGAGGCCAGGGTTATTCACCAGCAACTTGCGTTGAAATATAAACTTGTGGACTCTGAGGTACCGTACTACAAGTATGTGCCCGACCCAGTTCTCGAAAATGACCATGTCACGTTGTACTGGGATCGGTCTATCATTACTGACAGGACTATTGTTGCCAATAAACCTGATATCGTAGTGATAGACCGATTAACGCGCCGCGCAATGATAGTCGATGTTACCATCCCACATGACGTGAACCTCGTGAAAGCTGAGAAAGAGAAACAAATAAAATATCTCGACTTAGCACACGAGGTTGTCGACATGTGGAATGTGAGCTCGGCTATCATTGTGCCGATTGTCGTAACGGCCAATGGCCTGATAGCCGAAAGCCTCGACCAACATCTCTCGAGGCTCTCGTTAGGCGGTTGGATCAAGGGCCTGATTCAGAAGGCAGTACTCCTTGATACGGCTCGCATTGTGAGGAGGTTCCTGTCTCTGCAGCCCTAACCACCGGTAGCTTGGACCCTGCTCCCGACACCGGCGGCCATCTATTTTTAAATGTTTTTTTATATTTTTATTTGAATTTATGAAATATTTAAAAATGTAAACAAATAAGAAAATAAATAAATAAACGAAAATAAATTATAAGTAAAAATCTTTTTAAAAACAAGCTTTTAATTAACTAAAAAGTACTAAATAAAACTTACGTAAACATAGAACTTTAATATTTTCTTAAAACCTTGAGGCTTATCTTCAAGTTTAGTGTAAGAAGGGCATTTACGCCTCAAGCTTTTAAGAAAATATTAAAGTTCTATGTTTACGTTTTTTAAAAAGATTTTTACTTATATTTTATTTTCTACTTTTTAGCATTAGATTTGTTTAAATATCTGTTCTATCACAAATCTGACGAATTAGGTGTTCCGGCTCCATCATCAGGCCCTGAACACCACCTATTGTCAAAGCGCTTGTTAATACATGACCAATGAGTCCAAACACGATGGTGCTGTTTTGTTTGATTGAGGAGTTCCCAGGGCCACCTTCCGGCTCCATCGTCAGAGCCTGAACACCACCTAGTGTCAAAGCACTTGTTAATACATGACCAATGAGTCCAAACACGATGGTGCTATCTTGTTTGATTAAGGTTTTCCCATGGCCACCTTCCGGCTCCATCATCAGGCCCTGAACACCATCTAGTGTCAAAGCACTTGTCAATACATAACCAACGAGTCCAAACACGATGGTGCTATCTTGTTTGATTGAGGAGTTCCCATGGCCACCTTCCGGCTCCATCGTCAGACCCTGAATACCACCTAGTGTCAATGCACTTGTCTATACATAACCAACTTCCTATGCCTAACTTCCGGCTCCATCATCAGACCAGCTTCATGGTATCATTTTTTCAAAATGTCTCGGTAGTTATATGAGTATGCCATGTTTCAGCTCAATCGGATGCGAGGAAGTGCTTGAAAAATTGATGACAAAAGGAGTAACCGGAAACACATACGAACTGAGCAAGCTAATATAAAGCTTGTAATAATAAAAATCACCGATATAGGTATGTCAATTATACTCAACTATACGAGTATCATAAGGTATATATAACCCAAGCGTACCTATTTCCAGTAATAACACATTACGATAAAATTCGAACAAACAAAAGCCAAAATAACCAACCGTTAAACACACGTCAAGATATAAAGCCACAGAATGGCCAATCAAACAGTCTTAAGTCCTCATAACATTAGGAGATAAGACAACGATCCTATCTATTTTGTATGGCTGTGTCAGGGCAAGTAAATGTGCAATTACGTTTTACTCCTGCGACCATTATCTCGTACTCACTAAAGACATCATTACTTATTTTATTCTTGTCACTGATAGGGTCAATTGCTTTCATTTACATATATACAACTAAATTACATTGGAAGAAGAAAACGTTGAAAGGTACAGTTGGACAAGAGATTTTCACGAAGAAGAATTAGTATGTGGAATTAGATATTTAAGTTTACTTAACATTTTGACCTTAGACGCTTGCTGAAAAATCTTTTGTTCATACATAGCTCGTTGAAAGTCCTCGAGTGATTTGTAGTCTTTGAAGTGTCGATAATTCTGACTAGATCAGACTTTTCTAATATACTTTTCTAATATATTACCAAAGATAAGTAGAACCAACTTTTTTCTTTCTCAATAAATTGAGTTTTATCGAGGAAAATAAAGGCTTTTTAATTTGCACCGTTGTCTTCTGTAATCTCAACCTCGAACCTAAAAGCATCCAACTCTCAATCAAACAACTCAGACTATCGCAGACCACTGCTGGACGTACGCCTCTCCCAGGCTGCGCCACAACACCCTGTTCTCCGCCTTCCGCATCCAGTCTGTCCCAGCCTCCTTTATAAGGTCTTCGGTCCGTCTAGCTGGAGTGCGTCCCAAACTACGCTTGCAGCTCGCCACACTTCTACTAATTATTAAACTGGCTGTTTACAAGGTTCAAGCTAGGTAGTTCTAGTAACAATAGAAATGTATCCCAGTTGCACTTAATTGTGACACAAATCGGTCTTTATTTTTCCTTCTCCTCAATATCTAGACTCAAACAATACATCCGTTTTCTTTAAAAATATGAAACATTATATACAATACAGCTCACATAATGCATGTTCCCACTGCGGCAGTGTAGTCAGGTGTTCTTTCATACAAACATTGTTGTACCGCCAGCATAGCCGTGGGGAGCTGAGACTAAGTAAACTTTCCTCTATTCATTATGCCTCCGAAGAAACCAGCTGAAATAATACTCAGATGTTATGTTTTATTGTGGACTTTTGCTGGGGATGTACAATTGTACAATCAAAGAAATTCATTGGTTATCAAATTAACACATTACATATAACTGTCGAAGAATGACAGTTTTGATGTGAATACTGAATATACGAACATCAATTTGAAAAACAATTAATTTCCCTGACTCCACATACTTACCTATTCCTATAGTTCAGTATTTTGATGCACCATCATCTTTAGAGTCGATCGTACGTAGATCCTTGAACTTCGATGAATCGCCAAGATTGTTTGTAGTTTTCAAACGAGCTACGGAGTTTGATAGACCATTTTATGGATGGCACCTTAGACAGGGATCACACAGACTTTATTGGCTTGACCTCTGCGTATCACCCTTTGCTCATGTAAGGGTGATCGGTCGACAGCTCAAGCAGTAAAATAACATTACATTTACGTAAATTTTAGTACTGGGCAATATAAATATGCTGAGTATTTTAAGGTAAAACAACCTATCACAACATAAATTCACTTTCATGATCCAGTTTGTGTAAAAACTAATTTCAAACCGCCGCGGCCGGCAAAAATAAAGCTAAACAATTTCGGTCACAATATTTGCCGACTTCCTGTAAAATATTTTATACAACTACCTACCAACTAAAATAACGTCAAACTAACAACCTGTATAATTACAAGCGAGTACTTTCAACTGTTATCAGTGGCTATAAATATTCAAGTAGTGAAAAGCTAATAGGTCAATAAGCTGTTCGTTGGCCGGTTATTACATTGTTATGAGTTAAGTCACGCTTGACCTGACCGGGCCTTTGATTGAGCAATTTTCTTCGACAGCAAACTCACACGATAGCAGTATGATTAACACGTTGCTCTACATAACACGACGTTATGTTTTGTAATTATTTTTGCAGGAATTAATCGTTGGGGACGCCTGAAGTAGAGTAGTTGAGCGTTCGTTTGTTGCCAGGTTAATAGAGCAATTTTATAGAGTGAAAGGAAATAGCGTCGCAGTCATAAAAACGATTAAAACATTGAATTTTCTCCTACATACTAACTACTTTGTCTAAACACGCGCAATTTCCAACGCCAAAACTCAGCAAGTCGAAACAGGTACCAGGCTACCATAACACTACAAATAGATAACTATTTCAATCTCACATGAAAACTCCCAAAGACATTTAGATTTCAGAACTTTGTACCACGACACGCGTTTCTCATGGCAAACCTACCCCGTGCATGTAAACTATGCTCTTTAAACCTAAACTTTTATACGTTCGGAATCCAATCACATGCAGTTGGGCTATGGCGTTCGTACTGCAAACTCTTGGAGTTCAAACCGACCGAATGCGCCACTAGTCGATTCCCTCTGCGAATAACGGAATTTCCGATCAGACAGGACGCTTCTTCCGACGCTTCGTCACTGTTTGTTTATTTTCTTTTATGTATTCCACAAGGCACGAATTTATTTTGAAGTCGTAGTTGGAAAAGTATGTGTTTGAACATAGTGGAGTACGTGCTTTTTGAGGAACTACATCAAAGGATAGAGTGTACGAATATTATATCAGTTCAGGACTCGTGGGTCAGTTCTTGACTGGAAAATTTGAGCATTTTAAATGGATACGTCGTGCTTCTGAAAGCTTCAGAAGTGGGTACACACCTACAGATCTACTGCATTTCCATATTTTCCCTTACATTTTTTTCAAGGGACTTTAATGAAACTATTTAGTGCTATTTACGTTGAAGCATTAAATTTCGCCAACACGGCTGCTGCTGCGAATTTTCCCACTTGTTCCCAGCATTCGTTACTCGTAATTAAAATTTTGTGCAATTATTCTTAGCGAAAACCTTCTATTTTCGACTCGCACCATCAAAGTGATGGTGTCAAAGCATCGTTATGCATTTTTTTCGGTGCGGCTCGGAGCGGCGTCGCCTCGCTCTTCAGACATCTTTCGAAGTTTTTTTTTCTGCAAAAAGTAAAGTCGTCATATCCTCCTTGCGCAGGCTTCAGATACGATCTGACGGCACGTCTCAAGTGGCCAGTGACCTGTCGCCTGCACACATATCAGTTACTTTGTAAAAAGTAATTAACATTGATCGATAAGTCGATTACCGATACGATATTAAAAAGAACATTGGTATACTGGTACATAATGAAGTTAATAAAATTTTAAAATGTATTGGATATCGTCTGTCGTCTTATGTTTTATTTTAAGAGTAGGTAGTCAAGTATTAAACTTTGCCGACAGGAAACGCAATAAATTAATACTGCGCATTGAGTAGTACAGTACATTGAGATATTTTATATCCATGGTATAGTATTAAAATGTTGGCATTAAATATTTTTGTTTTGTCGTAAATATGACGCGTTGATACCTCGGTAGGCACTGCTCGTAGGCTTGGTTCACAATCTCGTATTCAAAAAAGATGAAGCGGGAAAAGATGTTTTCTTTTTCGTTTTTGAAGGAAAGAGATGACGTGGCACTTCCCTCAACTCTTTAAGTTTTGATTTTTATTCGCTTTTTCCAGGATTCGCTTCGTCTAAGTATAAAAAGCAACCGTGCATTTGTTAGTACGCGCACCGTTTCCATAAATAACATTGTGATATCTTTAAAATGACTGCAGGTTTATCTCGGCTATTATAACGTTTAGCCCGAAAAACGCCTTTAAATTCGCCTTTTATTTCGATTAAAAGATAAAATGAATCTTCCAAGCAATACAGACGTTCAAAGGTGTTTTAATTTTTATTTTTTTCAATTTGTAAAAGGAAATTAAAGCCTGTTTGTTTCTCAGGCCGACGCTTAATGTATTTGTAGTAAGCCTTATAAAGCTTACTTCATCTTATCTAACGATGCTTATGACGGACTCGCTTTCGCAAACAGCAGTTAAGTAAATATTTTGATATTTGTTTATTTATATTTTCTGCTTATAAAATCTGAATTATTGAATGATATTAGGTCTTAAAGTTAGTGTTTCTTAAGATTGGCTATTAGTTTAGGCTAGTTATCCGTATAGCACAGGTAGGTTTGGATACCTATTATGATGCTGTTGACGACCACATAGGGTGAATCGTACTTCGTAAGGTTATAAAATTATTCATGCGAATGTCAGTGGGTACATTTCAAAACGTTTATGCTGCCTTCAAACGGCCGGGAAACCACTTATTGAATTTGTTACAAGAACATTACATTTTTTATGTTAGATACCACAAACTTTGCCGCCAACGGCGCCATTGCTGTGTACAGAATAACGAACGCAAGTTACACAAAAATAATAAACCAAAATTGTTTATGAGTTTAGAAATGAAGTTAGCAACTAACACTCGAGCGCTTTCTTGGCTCCAACAATAAAAGTTTATTAATTCCAAAGAAAATCCGGCCTTATAACTCCACTAGAAACTTGCTTAAGACGTTGAAAAGAGAGCTCATTTAATATGGTTCCTGTCGGGATTTTATAAGTATTACCTTAAATAAAAAAACCTTTTATTTTTATATAAGAATAAAGAAATTGAGATGTTCCTGAAATGAAATTTAAAGTGCTTGTGTTGGTAAATGATAATTAATAGGCTCAACTAACTTTTGACGTGTACCTAAATAACAGTACCTAACTAAATAACAGAACACACCAAGTACCTACTTGATACTAAACTTAAGAAATTATGAGAATGCCGTCATCGTAACTCCTCATTCTATCTATTAATTCTACGAAATGAAACTTAAGTGACTAACAGCCTATTGTTACATTTCTTGCCAAAATGCTATTCAAATTTCTTTCTTCTTTGGCTGTACTGTAATCGACAAGTCAGTCCAAAATTTAATCACTAATAACCGCCCCCACCTCCGCTATCAGCTACCTAACTTATAATAATTCTATTCAAAGTAATCACTACCAAAATTCATTATCTTGTATGAAAATACGTACAGGACCCAAGATAGCTCCTTGCGGCAACTCATCGCCCAAAGTAATTTACCAAAAATGATTCCTTGTTCAACAACGACCAGTCGACCTTTCATATCATAAAGGAATCCTCTTAAGACTCTCACAGTGGCTATGAGATCCTGATCTGCCGATTTCTACCTATTTAATAATCGATTATTGCCTGAGGGTTGGGAGGGATTACCATATCAAAAGAATGCATGATCTCATGTCGAACGTCAATTTGGTAAAACATTCGGCTCAAAAGGCGTGAGCCGTGAGCAGTTATATTGCGTTCGGGAAATTCTTAGGAATATTACGGCTTTTTATATGTAATTTTGTTACGGACATCTTTTCTTTTCCTTTAACTTACGTGTCACGTGCCAAAGTTTCCTTTCGAAAAGTTTGTGTGCGGTGTTCGATGACATCGTTAAACTTTGGTGCTAGCGCTTTTCTTCCTTTTACGGTTTTTCAAACAATAGACTATTCGTCTACCCTGTGTGTATTGACTTGACATTTATTTTCAATAAAACTTAGGGTTATTTCTGCTGCTTAGTGTTAATAGATACCATCGCCATTCAATTTTACATTTTCTTTTTTTAAACTCACAACACATTTTTGCGGTCCTATTCCGTAATATATTGGTGTGGCGGTATCTACATCGCCACATGCAAAGACCTAACGTCACATAACTCCTGCATCGCGCAATTAAAGTTAACCGTGCAGTGAACATATATACAAGAACCCAACATCAATCGTTGGGCAGTTGTTCGCCAGACACAACACCCGTCTGGTCGAAGGATCCTCCCTTTTATATGGTGGATGAGTGAATTTTACACCCTGTTCCTCATACCCCTAAATTGGAATAAAGAAAATATTGTAGCCCCAATATCGTCGTAATAGAAATAAAACACGAGCCTAAAAGCCTCATTGGACTTATCCAGCCGTCTGATGAAGACAGATTGCCTGAAATGGATCGGATGATTAACCAATACGAAAATAGGCAACTTTTATCAAAACAAGCATAAACTAATTATATAAACAGGCCAGTTTCAGCATACTAAGTAGGTAACGTGTCTAGAAATAGGTACGAGTCATTCTGACTTATCTCACTTTTATCTATGTACTACATTTCCGAATGTTAAACTAGCTATATACCCGCTCCTGCTTCACAAGGTTTTTACAACTGGACAAAGAATCGAGAATTTTGTTGATTATTTAATGTTACTATTAATCTAATATAAACCTTCCGGAACACATAAATCTTCCGGAATAAAATCTCTAAATGATGGTAAAAACGCAAACTTCATTGTATAGAAGAACTAGCTGCGCCCCGCGGTTTTACCCGCGTAAGTGTCGATCCCGTGGGAATATCGGGATAAAAAGTATCCTATGTCCTTTTCCAGGTCATGGTCTACCCTTGTGCCAAATTTCATTTAAATTCGTTTAGCCGTTTTAGCGTGAAAGCATAACAAACAAA
Organism: Lithophane semibrunnea; assembly: GCA_947363905.1. Lineage (NCBI taxonomy): Eukaryota > Metazoa > Arthropoda > Insecta > Lepidoptera > Noctuidae > Lithophane > Lithophane semibrunnea. The sequence continues at coordinate 10,498,025 of OX376198.1, forward strand.
CAAACTCACTTTCGCATTTATAATATTACTAGCTATGCCCCGCGGTTTCACCCGCGTAAGTCTCGATTCCGTGGGAATATCGGGATAAAAAGTATCCTATGTGTTAATCCAGGTTATAAACTATCTGTTTGCCAAATTACATCCAAATCCATTTAGCCGTTTTTGCGTGATTGAGTAACAAACATCCAAACACACAAACACACAAACTTTCACATTTATAATGTTAGTAGGATTATAGTTAGGATTAGGATAACGCAGTCACAAAGACAGACACGAAAAGTGTCTTTAATTTTTATTATGTATAGATATAGATGCGTGCCTTGTATGCAAATAAGATGACGAAGACGTAAATCCCTGTAAAAAATTCTAATATAATTATTGGCCCTCACATCCTACATACATGACCTACTATTTTGCTGTCAGTGCCTTAATCATCATAGAATTAATTGTTTACAAAAATACCTTATAGGCTTTTTTTCAGTCTCATTTTTATCTAGCTCATTCGTTCCACTATAATGTCTACTAATTTTCATGATAGAGACTGGACGTTTTTATTAGAAATTATTTATAACGTCACAGAATTATAAGACACAACTTGTTTATTACTTCAAAGACGCTATAGATCACCACAAATTAGTCATTAGTGTCAACTTGTAATTTGTTGATTTCTTACTATATTTAATATTACTGTATCTGAACTGTAACTCAATTTGTTTGGGTATGTAAAAATAAATGTTACAGAAGTTACAATTTATGGGTATTTTGACAATCAAATTATTTCAAGACGGTTGTATCGAAACATCGGTGTGTTGTTGTGCATCGAAACAGACCTAAATAAATTGCTATGTGTTTTGTTAATATTAATAATTCTGCATCAGTAATTTGAACTCTACAAAAAAAAACTGTATTTATGCAGTCTTGAATAAAAATATAAAATGTATAAGACCTGAAAAGCAACTACAGGGTGTTGCACATCCAACCGATACAATTTCGCAGTTTCTTTTAACGACTCCCTCTAGATAAGGTGAGGTGACCTATTTTTACACACCTAAAGAGAACTGCTACGCTATCCTAGGGAGCTGTAGCCGCTACATAGCGCCTGCAATTTACCGGCAAATGACGTCACTGAAACGTTATTTATGAAAGTAACTTTTTGTATTTTCCAAGAGACCGTTTTTTTGACACCGTTAAGTCAAATCCCGCTGCCATTATTTTCATGACAGCCGTCACTGCGGCCGTTATGTGGCGGCCACCGCTCTTCTACGAAACCGTAGCTTTAGAGCTATTTACTTCAAAATACTATACTTTAATACTTAACTGCAGTTTTATTTAACGAACAAATTGCTTCCATGGTTCTCAAATTGCTTGCATTGTTAGAATCATATGTATTCAAGAGAAAATAGTATAATAGTAACTTTTTCCGAACACAAAATGTGCCTAAAAGATTCCGCGTTTTTTCCAAGCGACTCATGCTTGCCAGCCAATTAACAATCGAATCAAAGATTTAGGTACTTATTGCGCATCACATATACGGAACGGTGAAAGTGTTTCTGAATAATATTTTGAAGGGCAAAGATGATCAGTATGTTCTGAGGTTCCGGTATTTCCGCTCACATACGCACGATAAATCCTTTTCGTACTCGCACGATAAATCCTTCCATATTTGTACCTTCATCTATTTTTACCATGAACGGATTTCTCTGCAACCAACAATAGAAAAGGCAAAACTATTATCTGTGTTGCGTCATTGGCGTGCATGATGCCAGGCGTTCTTCTTCGCTCTTGGCCTCTTTTTTTAAATCCATATTTGAAATAGACTATAAGGTACAGTCACGGACTTTAATTGACGAGCCACCTTCAAACTTTTCAATTTTGCAGTTTCATACATTCACGAGATTACACGGTTAAACACGAACTCAAATCGCATGCAATAAGTTTATCAAATCTATTTGATACCGACCTCCTTTGAATAGCTCATTAACTCGATAATTCTGAAAACTTAACTGAAGACAGTGACAGTGAAGTAACTATGTCAGAGACGTTACTTTCGAACTTGTCGAAATGACTTTTAATATTTATCCGTACGCTAACGTTACTATCGCAACAGTAACCTAGCAACGATAAACAATCGTTGCTAGGTTACTGTTGCTAGACCTGCAATTGGTTGACTTTGGGTTGTCACTCTTCTGTCAAGTTTGTAGATCTGGCTCTCAGGTTAGCCAACCGGTAAAGATATGAAATATAATTTTCTTCTTCTAATACGAAGACATATGACTTTGCGTGCCGAATAAACCCGATTTGCATTACACGGCTAAAATACGAACAGTGCCAGGTGGCTCATCAATTAAAGTCCGTGACTGTACCTATACTAAAAATAGATTCAGACCAGTGAACCCTCTCAGCAAACTATAGTACAACAATATTACGTATTTATGAAAATTTCAGTTTCCATCCTCTCCTGATACTCTCAACAGCGCTTGTCTTCCGTTCGGGCTTGCCACATCCTTTGCAAGTTCGAAATTTTGGATGTTCGCCCTCAAAGCGGTGTCGCTGGCCGGATGCCGCCACCAGTAGGTAACTATTATGGCGCCGAAATGTTAATCCATAGAGATAGCGATAGTAGAGAAGGATTTTCAAAGAGCTCGGTTAATAGTAAGATACCATACGCCATGAACTTTTTAATTGGCGAGATAAATTCATGAAGCTATAAGAAAATATTAAAAGTATATGAGAAGAAGCAAATTTTGTATCATAAAGAAATATGCAGCTTCACGATAACTCCTCAAGAACTCATTTTAGACATGCCAAAGAAAATCTGCAGTTTCGTGATTCTAGAATATCTGAATTCTACCTCTATAAATATTTTAATGCAAACATTGGAAAATTGTAATTTCTACAAGGAGAATCCAACATACTCCAGATATTGAATCCAGGCTAAAATCCATTCCATAAATACACAGACAGACGTAAGGTTAGTTAAACAAACATTGAACGAACAACCTTTTGAATTTAAAACATTGAATTTTATACAAGGACCTCCGTTCAGGTGCACCGAAGCTCTAAAGAAAATATCAGCGTTATTTAAATAGCAAAGGGAACCACTCGAACATGAAATCCCCGGGGTATTCGATGGAGAAACTTAAAGACAAGCTTACACTATAACGAGTATTGTTAGCGTACCTCCTCTGGAACGCTTTGACCCACCACCGGCCTCTTAACAATTCCTTTCCTATTAAAATTCTTTCCCCAACTCGGGAAAACTTTATCTCAAAATATAACGGGCCCATCTAAATACGAAATAACGGGAAAGTACGCCGCTGCTTATAATTAAACGAATTCTGAACATTTTCGGTGTGTGAACTTCATTTTTTGTGAAAGTAAAAGGGAATTTGTTAGATTTTTCAAAAATACTTTGTACTTTCGTAGTTGGGAACGAGCAACTGAAACTCAGTGATAGCAATTTGGAACATTTTTTTTTTTTTAATGGTAATAAAGAGAAAACCTAGAAGCTCAAATAACTCATTTGTATATTTTATTCTGAAACTGATGGTAATATCAGTGCAGAGTATGCTGAAAAATCTTTCTGAATTCAAAATTACACGTCAAAAAATAATAGAGAAATACCACATACTATGACACCTATCTTTTTCTCTAAAAAATAAATAATAATGTGCAAGAGCGATAACAAAATTTATATTCATAAGCATAATAAGATGTTTCAGGGGTTCGAAATTGTGAATTTTTTGAGGGGGCACTCTCTTATCTCCCCTCAGGTAATCGTCTGACAAATGTCTGAGATATTTTACCAACTTCATTTTGTGGATGCTCCGAATTGTGATGGGTGAGGCATATATGAACCTTCCTACACTTTCCCCCTTAAATTGAAAATGAAAAAAAAGCACTTTTTCGTAAAATTTACATTGGTTTGGATAAGCTTTTAAAAATTTCAGTCCGTGGTTGTAACAGGTTGTATATTTTTCTGGTACCTACCTACCTACCTACCTTTAGGTATTTCGAAACTACTACGACTAACTAGGTATATTATGTAAAAAAATATAATTTAATATTCGTTATTTATTACCGTATATGCGCTATTGTTATCGATCAGTTTAAATATTATTCTCCACGTCCTAGGCAAGTACAAGCAGTCAGTGAAAAGGAACCTCTATCAAGAATTTACTATTGAACAACATATTTTTAGACTCCAATTTCTTCTTATTTAACGTACACCAACGCAAAACTCACCCAGTTAGTTATAGTCTATTATAACGTATATAATTTATTATAACGTATATATAATATTACGAACAAAATATTACGGTAATAAAAGTTCATAGACCTGTAAGCGTGGTGTTGAATTTATACCAAAAAATACTCATTTTCTTACCACCCGCCAACAATAAGGTGCGAAATTAGGAGAAGAATTAGGCTCCCCCGATGTGGCGCGTGCCTCGAATGGTGATGCAGCGGCTGCAGAACAAGAGACGATAAAATACCAGGGAGCCACCAGCCACCCCTTCCACGGTAACAATATATCACACGTCTATTGATTTATGCGACGAAAGGTATTTCTTAATTCAGTCCTGTAGATAAACGCTGTAGGCACCATTAATAAAGGTGACAGAGGTACCATTATGAAACTTTATAGAGTTTTGCGGGTACGTAAAAGGAATAACAATGTATTGAATTACTTTTGTACGCACAATGGACTATTTGAGGGAGGCGGGAACCTATATTGGATGGCATTTATGGCCGGTTTTTCTATGTTATCGAGAGATCCGAGGAAGGAAAAGGAAAATTACTTATACTTGACGTAGTAACTATGAGTCCCTATATACTTTTAGTTATTCTTAAAGGGTCCCCGAAACGATCAATTGCAATTGTCAATTTTCATGTGATTGATATACTTTGATTGGTGTGCAAAATCAGTCGTCAATGTTTTGTGTATATATTAAAATACACAAAACATTGACAATAATTGTAATTGATTATTCCGGAGACCTTTTAAGAATAACTAGAAGTGTATAGGGACTCATAGTTATTCTGTTTCTGTGACCCTTTAAAAGTGAACCTGTTATACAAAGGCAGTCTTCTAAAAGTCATAAATTAATCTTAAACTACATTTACTTTTCTTCTTGCGTGTATTAAAACTTAATGCAGTCATTGTAAAGTTTAATATGAGTTTGTCGCAACGTCTGCTGCTATGTTTAGGCAAGCTCTATGCGGACAAAACGCTGTGAACCGCTAGCTACATTACAATGCCTACTTAAATACTTGTTCTTGGGAACTTAGAATTACGAAGCTCTATTTTAACTAAGATTTAGATTAAGCCTAACACACAAGTCCAAGACTTTACTACTGCGAAACTTCAAAGGAATGCTGGTAACGAAATCTCTGGGGACAAGCGTACCTAATTTTATTTTACAAATGCTTATCTTACAAGCTTTCAAGTTACTCCAAATATCGTCACACTGCCAAGAAAATTCAACTTAGATAAGCCCACATAAAACCAGAACTTTGTTAGCTCACATTACTTGAGACTAACAGAAAAATCCGAGAGGCATATTTTTCTTAATTTATGCGCGAAAAATTTAAAAGCTCTCTTTGACAAAAGCGAGCTCCAAGATAGCGGCCGGCGTATATAAAAGTAAAAAGTAGTGTAGCGAAACAAAACACTGCTGTCTATGTATGTCATATGTCGTTACAAAGTTATGTCAATACATAAGAAAAGCCTTGGAAAACAAAAACATTTTTCTTACTGTAACCTTGTGTTTACTGCCAAGTGTTTGCCGTCCTCGGGGCCCAGATGTTATTCGCCATAAGCCTCCCTTATTAGGGATTCCGTATGTTCAGCTGTAGGAACAAGCTGAACTATGTATTTTTATTTTAGCGACATTATTAATATTTTCCTCTGATCAAAATTCGGAAGAACCAAAGGAAAGGTTCATGTTTGGGTAACGCAAAGAAAATTAGGTAAACAGAAGTAACCTTGTGCGGGGGACAGAGGATATGTTAGCTGTTCGTAGTCGTTTGTGAGGGAATACGTTGAACACTTTAGTCTAAATATACGTTACCTATTAAACGTTAAACCACTATTTCTTGTTACAAATAGTGGGTGAACGTTTAGTAAGATTTAAATTGTTATTGAACCATGAAAAGAGCAGTTTCAATTGACAAAATCAGAGCACTATTACGCCGGAAGCACACCTCCGCCGCGAAACCATAGCAGCGAAAGTCGAATCGGATACCGTAGCGGAACATGACGTGAGTCAGTACAGTTGCACTACTGCGGTTTTGCTGCTATGATTTCGAAGCGGAGGTGTGCTACCGGCGTTAAAACCTATGATGATTTTAACAATCACGAAATAGACTGACTGAAATATTTCAATTTATATGAGGTCAGGAATATATTACAGTAAATAAATTGGCAAATTCTACAATCCTAAATTAAAACAAGTACACAGTTCCACTTCAATAAACTTTTTATTTTAAACAAAATACACACGTTAACTTTTAAAAAGAACAACATGAATTTTAAAAGTTAAAACAATTTTTTCCTCCCGTAAAAGTTAGCTACAATAAACATTACATTTCATAAGAAACGACTTCTTTAGGAATTCCTCCCCATCATGGCGGGGTTGAACAAAGATCCTAGCTTGCAGGCAGTAAACTTCAAGTAGAAGTATAAAAATATGATTAAAAATGTTCTGCTTTACCTTGTTATAAATACTAGCTTTATAAAAAGTATATTTGAAATGCCTTGGACAGGGGTTGTTTTGAAGATTCCAAGGAAATCTGTAATACAGCTTTGGTATTTATTTGGTTTTGTGTTTACTTTTCTCGGGTTTATTTTTTGTTTATCTTAGGTTACTTATCTTTTACTTACGGCCAGTTTCTTCATCAAAAGTAACAGCCAAAGTAACGTTAAAAAGTCAAAGGAACGGTTAAAGTTTCTTTTTGACGTTACTTTGGCTGTTTCTTTAAAATAAATCACGTCAATTTTAGAAGTTTAGATCTTGCTACAGAATATAGTACCCGAGACATTTTTAAATATATAATCCAGTTTTATTCAATCCTTTAAAACTATGTAGTTACGCGTATTCTTAACTCTTCATAATCTAGTAGGTATTGATATTTCAAATAAAGAAAAATCTATCGCAAACCAGCAGAAGTCTACGCAAAGTAATCGTTCTCGAAACTCAACAATATAATCATATTTCAACGTGAACCTGTCTTCCAAAGCATGAAACATCGCGTATATAGTCCTAATCCATCATTTCGGGAGTGGGAAAAAAATCGAGAATATATTTTACGTTCGGTCAGGTGTCGTGGGAGTCCTGAGGGAAATCTAACTTTCCCGAAGGCGCAGACACCAATCGATTCTATTCAAATTTATGACAGAGAGAAACGGTTTGTGTTATATTCATATGGAGCTGATAATACCAGCGATATTTTCGTGAATTGAATGTGTATAATTTTTAGAAGTTCCGAATGTGAAAGACTCGTTTGAGATGAAGGAGCTTGGTCATCGTATTTTTTTTATTTTTATTTTGAAAAATGCTAATCTTTTGCATGCTGCCACTTTTTTTTCTCTCATAAGTTATACTGATTCGTTACGATTGTTTATCAATGAAGGGTGAAATAAAAATAATATTTCTTCAAATTACTAAAAAAGCTCAGATTTTATCAAAATTATCATCCAGTAGGTATCTTTGGGCAGGTATCTTCCACTCTATGCAGGTGCCATTACATTCGGAACCCTATCGATGGCTGTCTGCAACTGGCAGGCTTGGCGCCGACTTCTCACAAAATTCCCGCCCTTATTTTATTGCCTTCTGTCCAAGATTAAACTTTCCTTCACGGTTTTTTAACAATCCATTCACTCAAATACACTCCGTAATAAAACTTGGTACAGAACGAGCGAATAAAAATAGAATACGTGGAAATGAAATAAAATTACCGTTCATAGGAGACTGATGCATACGAGAATTGTATTTGTGGGTTCGACAAGATACTTTATCGTGCGAATAGACGTTTGCAACATGCAATGTAACTAATGGTGTTACTCAACGTCGATGTCGAACACAAATTGGAGTGACAGTGCAATTACTATTTCATTGGTCGATCGGCTCAGTACCCGGTCGGTTAACAGACCAAATCAGTGAATGTTGCATTACGCGACTAATTCACATTGCATGTTGCACTGTTTTGTAGTAGAGGTGAACACAAAATTGTTTTGATTGGCTCAGAACATCATCTGCTAGGCAATGCCTTAGCTTAACCTTAGCAAACGCATTTAACATAGGAGGCTTAAGGGACTTCCGTGATGACAATTATAATAGGTAGGTATAAGAATTGCGATATATTTTTAAACATACTGTTTTGGTAGCAGAACTAGCTTCCCTGTCACAAGAAAGTGTAATTTAATATTTTTTTTATATCAACCACTTCTTTGCCAAGATCCTATTGTGTTGGCACTCTGGTTGGTAGGTATTTGAAATGAGGTGTGATCCGAAATGATCACTCTTCATTTACGATTTTAATATTAGTATGTAATAGGGATAAATCCATCAATTTTCTTTTAGAATAACAACACGATATTTCTTTTTATTAAATCTCTCCTAATAACAGGACTGTCACCATTTGTGAAATTAAATAAACTTATCTAAATTCCCAGTTCATTAGAAAAGACAGATTTCATTCAGCAAGCCTCGACTAATAAATTAAGACACAATATTCATAAACTTATTTGTTTGAAAAAGTCTTGGTGATTAATATTCCATTTGCCGTCAACTTACAAACGAATCAGAAAGGAAATTAAAGATGACGGAAACAACTGTAGGTACATTTTTTATGAGAAAGTTCGGTCCTGTTTTGGTGGCGCGTGTGTTGGATCATTTAGCTCCCTTCAAAATGGTTGAGCTGAATGGTGCTGATCCATGCGTCATGTTCGTGAACGGGCGCCGTCAGTTGTGACTGGTCATCTCTTAGCTGCCATGGCTTATTTTAATTTTTGAATTGTTTGTATGTCATAATTGCGGACGCTTTTAACGCGCTTTTTACATTGTTCTCACATTTATAATTTCAACATGAATGATGTAACCCATATATTGTAACAATATTTTGATTTAAAAGAGTGTCCGTGGAGTTTCTTGCCCGTTCTTCTCCATAGGTACCTACTACGCTTTTGAATGGGCAACTAGCTTCATATTTCTGACTGACCGACTCCTTGACGATTCAAAAGTGCCTGTAAATGGTTTAATTGAAATAAATGTTTTGAGTTTGAGTTTGGGAACAGAATTTTTCTAGAGGTTACTAACATAAAGAAAGAAGTAACTGAGGAGTGCCGTGAGCAACAAATCTCCATTTTGTTGGATTAAAGCACCTCTCTGTTTTATAATAATAAGAGATGGTGTGAAGCACCCTGAATATTTTACCTACTAAAGTCAACTTCCGAGTTTAAGATTGTTATTGCCCATCCTTTTCTGGCAAAAGCACCGCGGCTTGGTGCAACAAGGAGGTACAACAAGTTCGGAACATTTGCTACGTGTTGACTTCTACACAGTTCCACACTGTGTACGTTAATTCAGTTTAAGTACGTAAATACTGGCTTACAGAATCTTTGAAATTACATTACTTGTTTGTTCATACATATTTATACGGAGTTGGGGAATGAAATTACTGATACGTTCAGTTTGTATTGTATCCTCACTCATTTGCATTTTAGGGTTGGGACTTGGGACTGTTTTTAACATCAACAGAATCAACGGTATCAACACCAATATTTTTACCAAAATGTTGAAGTACATCATTATTTTGTTTATTATCCAAAACATAATAAATTAAAGGAAAATCACATCTATTTCGATTAATCAAGCAGTATCGACTTCCATTATTTCTAAATTACAAATCGGGGGATCATTTTCTAAATAACATTTCTGTTCCACCCAAAAAGAACTTCAACCAATTACGTTTCGCCCGGGGATCGGTAAGCAAAACAATCCTTGTTATGATATTAAATATTATTTCTTTGATACGTACCTAACTACTGTTTTAAAAGGGAAAAATACAAAATCTCGATAAATTTAACCATTTCTAAGAAATATGGACATCACTGTCGAGTAAATTTTTAATTTTAGTTAGGGGAATAGCAAGCCCTGGCGATGTTGTCCTTAATTTTTTATGTAATCTTCAGTTGTTATGGGAAAGCGAATTACTTTCAAATTTGAACTGCTTTTGCGAACAATGTCTGCGATTAATAAATGATTGTAAAGCATTGCTCACATTGGGGCACATTTTATGTTGTTTTGAGGCAATAAAAGAGCTTTCATGAGTCATAAGTCTGACTACATCCACATAAATGAGCCCCTTCAGTCTTTCTACCCGCTCAAAATTGAGCTGACTGGTTTATTTTTGTAAATCAGGATCAATAGGCGAATATCGTTTAGTTTGCGCCAACTCGAGATGTTTTTATCACAACTAATATTTTTCAAAAAAATGTCCCCTTTTACTAGCAGCATTCTATATTATGAGGACTAGTTTTGAACAGTAGGCGTTTATTGTACAGAAAAGGCAGTTACGAGTTTTGGGACACGAATCGCAATTTGTGCGCCAATATGGACGAGGCTTAACACCGACACAAAAGAAACTTTATTGGAATGGATTTTATTGATGCCATGTCGACATGTGGCAAGCAGCTTGATATTAGAATTTGATATTGCCGAAAATCCAACATTGTGATGGAAAATATTAAAGACATCGAGCCTTATTCGAGATTATTTTGGTACGCTCTCATTATAAAAACACGACATATTATTTCAGATCGCATTTTAACGACTTTGAATAAATATTTAACGCTTGATATTTTCATAGATCGGTAATAAAAATAGGAATTCTGTTTTTGGTATTTCGGAACTTTGATCCTAAAAAGGAATGTACCTAACACCAATGATATATAAAACTATAGATACGTTGTCCGCACTCTAAAATGACAACATGAAATGAAGCCAATTGGCCACATCGCGCTTAGTTACACACCAACCTGTCGCGCGACACTACGTTTGTTTTTAATTTATATTGTGTGTGTAAACCTGTGCAAAATATATTTATCTCCCTCTAGCAACAGGCATCCCGCCGTACGGTGTCATATTTTCTTTCCCTTTCTTCATGCGTATAAGTAGCTATCTAGTATTTTTGCCGTTTTTAAGCGCCGTGATGTTGGTTTATGACGTGTCTATATAATAATACGTCATTGCCTAACACCCATATTCTAAGTCAAAACCTCATGATTTCCTCGGCTCGACTCAACCTCACTTAGGTAGTTTGATATTCATAATTGCAATTTTACTCCTCATCTTAAACAGTTTCCTCAGTCGAGGTGAATTTGAGTTGAGGAACTAACTGTCAAATATAAGGTACGTCGGCATATGCCGACGTACCTTATATTTGACGGTTAGATCACAGCTATCAAACATCCTCAAAGTACATACCTTGAGGAAGTTTTAACCAAACAATGCGTATTTTATCACAATATCGTCATGTCTTTTGAAGAGTTTATTTAATATTTGTACGTAAATTCATACAATTACGTACCGCGACGCTATTTACGAGATGCAGAAAATCCAATTTAGTCATAATATGATGAAAATTAATATAAAATTAGATTTCGCTTTACTAAAGATATTGTGGTATGATTGCTGATGTCCTGTCATTTTTTTTACGTTTCACGCTTCTTTTAATGCTCACATTGAAAAACGGCCATAACTACAACAGCCGCATCTGATAAACGAATTATTTACTGCACTATGTTGTATTCTGACAGGGATCTTAAAGGACACCCATCAAAAATGAGGAAGTATAGACTTATTCTATAATATTCATCACAAAATACGACTACCAAACACGTTAATTATGTAGGGCATATTAAGTTACCGTCGAAGTCATCTGTTGCAGAAGCCGATGTTCACAACTGGACGTTTGACATGTAAATGTTTACACGTAGACAAAGAGCTGAGTAATTAAAGCGAACTAAATTAATATCCTCATAAAGGCTACTTTACACAAGGAGAGTTTCTCGCCTCCAAGAGGCGATATAGCAAAAGGAAATTAAAAGTTGACTTTTATGTTTATACAAGTCAACTTTTAATCTCATTTACCGACTGTTTAGTAGGTAAGTAGGTAACTATGCCTATCGAAAGAAGATAAAATATTGACTCGTGTAAACAGCTATACAATACTCGCAAGTTGAAAGCGAGCAACGTATCGCCTTGGAAGTGTTTATCGGTTTTCGAATGACAGCTTGAAAAAATCGCCTGACGCGCCTCGTGATGACATAATCGTATAGAGGGTTATGCATGTTATAGATAATGTGAGCTGCATTCGCCACGCAAGTTGCGCCAACAAGACTCGCATGGACATTGTCTTCTCTCGACGGGCAAGAAACCCTCGTCGTGTAAATGTTCCATAATGCCGTAGGTAAGCGAACAGCGGACACACAGTATCTGAGCAAGTTTACCAACAAACTGATGAACTTTAAGTAACAAACTTCTTCCATAATTCCTTTTGAAGCAGCATCCTTTGTATTTACGGTTGAAATTAAAAAAACTGTACCTACACGTTGTGGTTGGATAAAACAAAAGAATCGACTTAGGATTGCTTTTTTTTAACGCTTTTCCCAAAAATAGACTTTATAAATAAAAAAACTGTTTAATTTAGGTTCAGAAAAAACGCAATTAGAAAATACACATGAAAACTATTTTATTCGATGGAATTATTCTACTTTTTTCTTTTCTAGTGATTGAAAAATTGTAAAAGGCTTTTCATAAAAAGATTACGGCGATTCGATCTGGTAGCTCCAACAGGCTCTGGATATTCTTAATTGCAATACACACGTGTATCGGATTTACGAACACATGTTTTAAAACTAAAAGCCTCGTACGTTAGTCTTTTTAAATTAAATTCTGGTAAAACGAAAAGTTCTGGGATCAATGTTTTTTTGGCTCTATGGTTTGATTTAGAAGTGACTCAATAGGCAGTATAAAGGTTTGTTGGCATCATTTGTACGGATAATTTGTTTAACGTTAATTCATAAAACAGCAATTTAATTTTATCTTCATAAACGTGGTGGCAAATTGTACCTACCTATAGCCTATTATAAAGGTTTTAACAAATACTTAAAACTACCTAACGCCAATATTTTTCTCTAGCTGCAAAATCGAAACTCAAATACGGTTTAGAAACTTTGAACCAATATTGGACTAACCCAAAATTGGCACGAAACTCGTCCGTAACGTTCCGAAATACTGTAACAGAATCAGTGTGGGTTCAATTCCCCCATTTACTTTTAACTTACATCATAACATACGAACGGCTGGCAAACACTGATATTAGTTTTCTGTATAAGCAATTTTCGTAAGTGTCCCCTGTTATTTGTACGTAATACCGCCCTATATTGCCCATAGTTGTCCCTGTTCAAATAACGTGTTACACAGTTATTGAAATGTAATAAAAAGGCGACGGAGCGTTGTTAACAATGTTTTTATTTCTAAGCTGTTTGTTCTGGTTTTTATGATATAATGGAAAGGTCTAGATTACTAGAGACCTTTGTTCTCGAAATAAAAAACAATTTCTTACATTTTAACTTACAGACAATTCTCCAAAAGCCTACCCACAATGAATAGAAAACAAAAATATAAATAAATGAAGACGTTACCAAAAATTTAAGTTTCCCGCGGGAAATATAAGTGCGTGTAACACAGACGGCCGGCTACTTAAATAAAATTCTTCATCTTCAACACAAAAAGGACGAAAATGTCACAGAGCCAGAATATTTTCTAATTTATTTTTTACGTCGAGATAAACAAAACAAGAGAAAACATAATCATAGATTGTAGTTAAGAGTAGCTTACTTTCGTACATTTCGTGAGTTGGGCGAAATTTTATGAACTAATTTCCCAGAGACAACATTCCTTATATGCGGGGGAGGCGCCTCGGGCTGTGTAGGCATTTTTTTGGACAAAAACCAAGCTGTGTTTAATGAAAACTCTGTACCACAATATGCCTCAGGGGGCCGCTTTCACTGATTGTAGGAATTTTTCCATACTTCGTATGAATATTTTTATGGCACGAAATGGCGCGGCGTGCGGGCCCAGTGACGTTAACTTTGACTGGCCCATGATGAAAAGGTTTAGAGGCAGTTTATTTTTCATTTAAAGCGCACATGAAAGGCTTTTCAGGAATATTACTGACTGACGTATTACCTGTAGAACCAATATGTGCGTATTCGAGCTGTATTGTTTCAGCTGGTATTTGAATGATGCTCTGATATTAATTAAGGCTTAATTAATAGATTATAATAATGATGTACATGAGATATCTGGTTTTAATAACGAATTGTGTTTGCATGGTAACTTGTATGATTTTTCTATCACCAAAATGTCTTACAAAATAAAATGTTATTGAAATTACGAAAAATAAGATTTTTATAACACTAAGCATTATTTGATTGCCTCTGGCCTCTAACATAAACAAGGTAACGAATACGAGAAAGGAGATTGATTAGACAAAATGAACGTGCCACTCCAACGACGTGTCGGGACTGAAGAGATTTACAAACATTATATTGCAGTATCGCAAAGGTGGTTTAATAGCAACGCAAGGTGAGCGCAGGAATTTGCAATAAGCTCCACCTTTGTCTCGTAAGCAGCCCCTTTATTTCCCAAGTTCCGTGAATTTCATCCACTATGTACATAGTGTAGCAACACCGAATTGTTCAAACACATTTTTCTTCTAGTCGTGACATTTTCTCGTTTTGTCGCCAAAAGTTCTAGATACCTAGCGATAAAACCGACATACTGAGCTTCGTAAATATACTTTTAGCTATTTTATGTACCTGGATAATTTATTGTTATTAGTTCATCAGCAGCGTACACGAAAACGGTTAAAACTAAATTTAAAATTCTCATTGTTTGCCATAACTATACTATTTTTTGACATTTGCATAGCTCATGACCTAAAGAGGTGCCAAAGTATGTTATGAATTAAAAAAATATATATAAAGCCCGCGAAATTCCGCGGGTTAAAGCTAGTAATATTATAGAATCTAAAATTCATTGTTTACGATTTCGTAAGGTACTTATAACATACATAATTATTTGTTACCAAACTATAAAAGAAACAAGTTTACACTTTAACAGTTACAACTCGAAACAACGTTTATTTGTTAATATACGAAGGCGTTATTACGTTAGCCAATCGTAAATTTATTATATTAGACTTTGATTAGTTTCAAGTTAAATTGCTTTATCATTGTTCAGCAACTAGTCATCGCTTGGGGAGGGGTTGATTCATTGCTCCCCAAACGCTTTCATGGTTCGTTAGAAATGTAAAAACTTCACTCCTTCTGGATCAATATTAGGACGAAGATTAAACTTTGACGCAGTCCACGGGTCCTATTCAAATTAGCCACACCAAATTGGGGAAACAAACGTTCCGAATCTACAGAAGTTTGTGGTCAAAGTTACAATTCGCGTCCGCCTAGAATACTGATCACATTCTGAAAACTTTATTCCGGCAATGAAAACCAATAAGTTTTTCATTTACCTGGAAGTACTAACAAGCCACAAGTAGGTCAAGCTTGCCAGCGACGTTTCTGGCGATCATATCGCTCACAATGCAAAGAGTTGGACCGTAAAAAATGTAATTATAACTCCCAGTACTCGGGGACGGCAATGATATTTTATAGCAACTGCGGAAAATATTTTCACGCCAACGTTTCCGTTGCTCACAGCTCCAACTAAAATGTTAGCAAGGACGTCTCACGTGACAGAAGTCTATATTTTCCTGGAATTTTCGTTCGTTCCTCGACGAAAGGGTTTTATGTGCCTATTTAACAAGCAACAATAATTTCTCAGTATTGTACAGCGGTTGTTAAACCCCTACTGCTCTAGCTATGGTCGGCTACATACATCCAATATCGTTTTCCGATAAGAAGGGAAACTTTGGTCGATATTACTCGGGTAAATCTTTTCAGGGTTTAGAAAAATAATTGGATTGCTACATTGAAGGAAAGCAATTACATTCGGCAAGAGAAGCAATTTCGATTTACTCAACAACGACGATTTAGGTAAACTTCCCGTATTAAATTGTGCTACCCCATTTTATATATTTGCTTCATAAATCCCGTTTAAGGGTTCGATTACGATTTTCCCTATACTTATTTAAAATGAGATAGGAATGGGTACATTACTGGGTCCTTCACCACAGGTTGAAATAAAGACCGCTTTATATGGGTACTTGAATACAGGTGACTTGAAGTAGATTTCATTGCCTAAACGTTCTCAGATTACGGGTTAAATTTCGATTTTATTTATATCTAATTACCTATCAGTGTTAATGTTCTTTTCCTATTTATTTGTTTTCCCACAATGAAAAACAATCATAAAATTCCTTATCCTTATTCACACCTAAAATTACCTCTAACCTTTCTCAATTCCAATAATAAAATACTGTCAGATTCAATTGTAATTTTTCGTAAATATTTATCTTTCCAATATTGTCAGATTGTCAGATAAAGTTACCCTCAATTCCAATCAAGCCCGGGGCATGGACAACGAAATCAAATACAAGTTACTTGAAATACTCTTCGTGCTAAGTTTAGTAACATGTTGACTGATAGCTTTGGATGGAAACGCACTCTTTATAAACTTCTTATCGTGTATCAAGATTGCTGTATCAATCTTCTTAATGCCATAACATACATTGAAATAAACACTTTCGGACTGAATCCTAAAACAGCAATAAGCAAACGATTTGAATTCTCCGAAATTCCAATCTTCAGTAAGGCTAACGCTTCATTTATAAACAGTTTTTCTACTGCTTTCTTGGTTTCATCATCCAAGTTACAGTTTTACATCTTAAGACTGTAGTTTCTGACTTTGCCACATGAGAGTGCAGCGGTATTAAGACAATTAAGATAGTTGAGTTTGGCTTTCTCTGAGAACTCCCACTTTCTCGTCGTGAAACGTAATATTCGCTTACATATCATCCATTTCATTATTCCGCATAACTTTTGTAAAATTAACTGTTTTTCCTCTGCCAACATTAGGTAATAGGTAATACGGCTGGCAACTCCGTCAAAGCGCATATTTTGCGTACGGCTGTTCCATCATTATAAAGTCTTAAATTTGTAATTAGATAGTAGGTACGAAAGCCTTAAGTAAAAGGGGCTGAAGTGTATCATTCCTTCAGTTTAGTAACAAGTAATAAAGTCTAGACTACTAAACTTTTTATGACAACATTTGTCAAATGAGAATCCTCTCTAAATTTTTAACGAGTCTCTCGGAACAAGTCGGACATAAAGGGGATTTTACTTTCGCCTGCTGGAGAACTAAAATTGTAAAGATAATGCCATACTAAGAGAGCATTAAAGAGCTGCCTGAAATTGTATTTGAAGCTTTTCAGAAACTTAGGCATTAGCGAGCAAGTTTTTCCTGTAACGCACATGGTTGGGTAGCCTCTAATGGCGAACGGTCTTACGGAACTTTTAGCCGAGACGATGGTATAAAAAGTTTTCTTTGACTGAAAATTGCTTAAGACCGGTCTCATCCTTGCTCTAAATTTTTTTTTGCAAGGAAAAATTATTTCTGAAGTTGCAGATACAAAACTTTTTGTAGGTACAGCTGCTGGAAAACCCAAAATAAATTTGCGTTTTTTTCGGTACATAATACGGAATTGATGATTATTTCATATTTTCAAACAAATATTAAGTACCAAATGACTCCATTACATTCATAGAAGATTCATACAAAACAGGACATTCACCCAGATCACATACATTGTCTCCTGTGAACAAAGGCATAAATTGTGCCTATCCTACCCCCATTGATTTTAACCATTCAGCTGCCGTTTGTAAGATACAACAAACGTTAGTATCCTCACATGCCGACTCAGGGGTGGCGCAGGGTAGAAACGAGACAAGGTTCAGCCAATATTAACTTGCCGACGCTAGTTTGAGGACGATGGTGGAATAAGAATGGCATAGTGTTGGCTTTCTCTGACTTACAATTCACCGACTGTGTGTGGTGGAGTGCATTAATTTTGGAACTTGGGGTAACGCTGTTCAGCTTAACGTTTGTTTTCACGAAAGTGCTACTCGTAGGTACTTTCTGTTACTGGAACTTTTATTTATACAAAGTCTGTATTAACAACAAATAAAGGTATTCTTTTCATGAAGCGTCCTTGGTTAGTAATTAATACAATGATTGATTGCGTCCTTGCTATGCAAATGAGCAAATATTTGGCGTAGATATAATTAGTAATATTGAGGTTGTGTGTCAATATTAAACTAATCACCATTACTGATATTTTTATTATGATTTATTTACCTATAACTTAGCCTAGGTACCATCAGTGTTGTTTCAATATGGGATGCCTATTACAGCCTGTCACACTAGGGACACCTGCAACTTGAAGGACAATGTTCTTTAGTGGGATTGACACGTTTTACAAAACATTTATAATTGCTTAATAATTCTGATGCTAACGTATGGGTGGGTTAGTCATGACATTTGATTACTATACGATACGAACATTGCTGAGGAAACTGACCGTAACTTACTTATTGGAGAAAAAAAGGTTATAGATGGTGATGATCGCAATTATTTTAACATAAGTATGTGAAACTATGACAAAATATTCTACTACTGGAAAGAAAAATATGAAAATGTAACATCAGATTTCCCCAAAGCTAAAACGTCACAAAATAAAAGCAGACACAATGATACACAATAAAAGATTGTAGCACTAGCAACACTAAAGGCTGCTCCTACAAGGTCGATACACGCACAGACTGGGATCAGATGGCACGTTTACGAACATCGTCTGAAATACCAACAAGCTGTTAGTTAACACAATGTATTTATATGCTTGTCGTGTGCTTATTGTTTTTATATTTGTACTGTTTTGTTGTCTGCGCCATTTTGCTTTTTGGCAGAATATTTTTTGTTTTTTCGTTGGAGTTTTCTAGTTTTCTTCTTCAGGAGTTTTGTGATTGTTATTTTAACTCGACTATATTCAGTTTTGTGCATCTTACCATGACCATCTTTACATATCGAGACTCCTCCGTGCCTCGGAAAGCACGTTAAGCCGTTGGTCCCGGATGTCATTTGTGGATCTTTGACAGCCGTTACGGGTCGTCAGAAGCCCAAAAGTCTTGCCTAAGAGTATCGTATTACCCAGTTACTGGGTTGTGGAGGTCCGATAGGCAGTCGCTCCAAGTAAAATACTGGTATTCTGCTGCATCCGGTTGGACTGGAAGCCGACCCGAAATTGGTTGGGAAAAGGCTAGGCAGATGATGATTCAGTTTTGTGCATTCATCTTTGAGTTTTAGTAAGAAAAAATGTGAGCTGTCTCTGATAAATTTTCTTTATCATTAATTTGAAATGATGATTAAGAAAATGTACCAGATGAAAAGCCAGATGACAAATGAGGGTAAGACGGATACTACCCTCGTACGACACATTAAGGCAGTTCCTACAAGTCACCTTGAAGCCGCGTAGGGTTAATTCCAGTAACTCAATTATCGCATTGTGTACACACGAAGATTGAGTTGTGACAGGTAACGAGATAACTAGCTAATAGAGTCACGGGTTCACTTGCGACCTGATTAGAAACATTAGGGTTAGGTTCTTGGAAAGACAATCTTTAATTATAAGGATTCCTAATAAAAATAAAATAAGAGCAATAGATTGGTTGGATAAAGACATGGTTTAAGATTCATTTCAAAGAGCACATAATAAAAAAATAAAATAAAATGTTTACATCACATAAATTAACATGAAACATCATAAGGCATTAAGTCCACCTCTGAACATAAATATTCATGTATAAGTAAATCTTCTAAGAAATACCTACAACAAATTCAATGAATTGCAACTTTAACAAACTTCACCCAACCCTAATAGCTTTCAAGAAAAAATAAAACCGCGTACGTTCTTGAGGGTATTAAGTAATTCGAAGGGTTGAACTCAACCCCTGAGAGTTTCATCCATCACCGGTGGTGCTCAATTGACATTGACGTCAACGCTTAACCTCTGGATGCTTGAACTTGTCTCACATGGAGGAGATTTTCTAATAATATTGATGCATTATCGGGACTGTCATGTTGGTCTAGTGGTCGCAAACGAGAAAAGTGTTATTGGGTTTTTCCATCAGGAATTTCTTAATAGCAGCTCGGAGTCTGGATTTGCGCCTGGTGTATGGTAATACTCTTGCCCCCTATAATAATTATGATACTTAAACATTATTGGCTAAATGAGGGTTTAAACCTACAATTACTGTACCTATCCCTTCGGAGAAAACAGGCGTAATGTAAAGTAATATTATCGAGACCGCGCATCGATATTGTAAGATTTACGCTACATTTGCAAGGTGCCACGTGATATTTCCCGTATGATCCGATCGTATCGGATATAGCCGCTTTGTGGGCGGCTCATGCTCAGTTCAAGACATTTATAGGCTAATATGACTGACTAGACCGATTTTTAGATAAGTTCCTTCTTAGAAATACATGGGAAGACGTTCTTTTCGAGCAAAATGTTAAAATAAAATAATATTACTCAGATACTGAATACTAGGAGCTTTTTTGTCATATAACGAGTTTGTTTTTATTGAGATAGGAATAAATTATAGAGGCTCTTACTCTAAATATATCACTATTATAAATAAATAACATAGTTTTATATATTGTTATTTAAAGACCCCATTACTTCTAATGCTTTAAATATGATTTAATGGCATACGCCACACAAAGCTTTAACAAATCCCTAAAAAATAAGAACGTTACGAACAAATACATGAAGATTCATTTTTAATGCGATCATAAATAACACAGCTTATTTTCCAACATTTACTCAAGTCGTAAAAGTAATGCAAGTTATACTGAAACTCTTTCCACATACGGCGCCATGTAAGCCGAGGCTATACTAAGATTTATGAGAGCATGCTTGCTACAACGTATTCGTACGTCAAGCGTGATGACTCCTGTCAATCAATCTTGAAATTGTCGCGCAAAACACCATCATGGCATTTTTGATCCTGGGCGAATTGCATTTGATAAAGTACCTGGGTGTAAGTTCAGAAACATATTCTACATAAATATAAAATCAAGCGGAAATCTTAGGAGCAGGAATCTTCTGTGCAACAGCACAGAAATACTTACATAAGATAAAATTAATAAATAAAGATTTGCAATAGATTCCGAAGAGGCTAGATCCGCTATTCATTCGGAAAGTAAACCCCAAGTTGCACTCTCGAAACTCATTAAAAGTAAATCCGGGTGCATTTTCTAAAGACGTTGAATTAAAGCTTCTTTAAAGAAATTTTCTTAAAACTGCAAGCGGTGAGCGTGCCTCATTTGCCACTATTGAGGCATTTCCTCATAGTTCAATGCTCTGCTTTCCGTTTAAATGAAGCTAAGGATTGAATCGTTCCGGATTCGTCTCTTTGAAAAACCCGGTTTCATCCTCGTCGGCTGTGCATTTCACATAACTTGAGAATCCTCAATCTGGCTGTGTCAGACGAATTATCTGCTGTAAGAACTGGCACAGTTCATTATTATTTTTATTCACATAAATCTGGTTTTATAGAGTTCGGAAATACGACATTACATCAAAATTACATAAATTTACTTTTATCTTTGAAATCAAATCAATTGCATCCCTAACACCAAACCCCAAGTGCCAAACCCAAGGTGCAAAACCTTTCAAAGGAATCGAGAGATTAAACCCTCAATTGCGAATAATACTGACAGCTGTAACAACACAAACTGTCATATTATCCTTATATACATATCAATCAAAATACAATCAACCCAAAATAGAATATCAACCATTCCAATAATTATATTACTCGACGACAAAGCTCCGAAATCCTTGCAACATCTGCAGGAGCGATCGACAAATTTTGATTTCAATAATTTACCGACGCTCCTACTGCTTCGTCCGCAGATAGTGATACAGCTTCGTACGAGTTGCCTGTTTATTTAATAACGTTGCGAGACGTCCCGATAAGCGGGTATTGTGTGAACCTTGTAGGAGTAGGACTCACTGGCGGTAGACGCGCTGTGATTTTGAATTTCGATTTTGTAACGTCTTGGTGGATTAGATTGGGTGTGGAGTGGATTGATTTCAACCATCTTAGACATTACTATGTCTGCATATTTGTAATTTGCCTAATATTTGAATTTGTGTTGTATGATTAGGAATGTGAGCTTTCAATTCGGCTTTTAGTATCGTTACTGGTATGTTTGTTACCTATTGATCAGCACTGGTTTGAAACTAGTCAAAACACTATGTCTTTATTCTTTCAGTGGTACCTCGGGTGGAAAAAGTAGTAGTACAATTGAACTATTGCGATTTCACTGCCATAATTTCGCGGCGGAGGTGTGCTATGCAGGGATAACTGTAGACATAGCTACGTCGTCACTGTAGTCGTTTCATGTCCTGTTCAGTCTAGTAGCCAGACATTTTATGCCCTTATTTTCTGTCAACTCTTTCATCTTTCTTTTTTATCACCACGCAGCAATATTTGGATATAAACTAATCCTATTCCAACTATTATTTTCTGTCTGCTCTATTAGTTAAATTGTCTATGCTGTCACCCCAATTCTCCAAATGCGAACTGCTTGGCAAACACTGATATTAGTTTTCTGCAAAAGTACTCTTCTTAAGTGTTTCCTTCTATATATCATTTAGAACATAACATTGTAATAACTTATACAGCTTTATTTACATTCTGCTCGTTATTTCACCCATAATGTATGTGCAATAAAAATTGTATCTTAGAATTGAGTGTGAATTCGTTTTTCTTGACACCCCTTTTGATTAAGGAAAAAGGTTGTATTGTTTGTTTACATAACAACTTACATATTCAGAATGTTTCAGTTTCACTGGTCTTTTTTCTTTTTCGTGTGGTTAGTGACTAACCTGGTAAGTATCAGAGTTTCCACCTATGGGCCTCTGACATGCCGTCGATTAATATCTCTCAGGTGTCCTGACGATGTTTTCCTTCACCGTTTGTGAAAGCAAGTACAATACGCATAAGAATCCGAAAAGTCAGAGGTACGTGCCTTGGGTTCGAACTCGAGACATATGACTTGGTAGTTCGACGGACACACCACTAGGCTATCGCTGCTGCTGCAGGTGTAAGCGGATAACAAAAATAAATTAACACAACTTCTCAGACATTGACGCAACAATAATAAAACGACTTTCTTCAAAAGTTGACTTCTATCCAATTTTTCTCAAGGATAAATAACTTAAACGAAAGTAAGATGAAGACCTGAAATTTACCTTTCCAAGTGAAAAGTTGCCCTCGGAATCTAACGTCTTGTGCTCAGCCCACCGGAAAATGGCCATCTTCAAAATTAATGGATATTTTATTGCGTTACAAGTTAAATTATGCGTGAATGCGTAAAATCCCTCAAATATATTCGGAAAACCTTTTATATCGACGTGTCCATTTGGCGACGTTCGCTAAATAATAGGTGGAGCGATCGCGTCATATGGATTCAATAAGCTAAAGCATTTATTAAAGGATTTTCCAGCGTATTTGTCACAAGCATTTTTGTCTCTGACGTTTTGTTTTACAGATACAATTGAAATACTTTTTATGTCTTTGGCGATTATAGTCAAATATATTGAAGTTATTCAGTTTGCTTTAGTAGGTACACAATGCAATTTTATATCTATAATTTTCCATGTTGAAAATATGATAAGTATGATAACCATTTTCCACGTAAAATTGATTTAGTAGTGAGTTTCGTTGTACTAAACAACATTTCTAAATGATAATGATACTTAATAATGGTCAGTAATGGCACCTATTAAATTCAATATCACATTAAATATTTTTATTGTTGATATAAAACTTGAAACGGTTAGAACTAAAATTGGCTCATTTCGCCAGCATTTCGCTTCAGTATAAAAAGGTAATGAAAAGAAAAGTTCGGATTTCACGACACATAGATTATCCTTAACGCTCTCTTTTGTCTACGATGTATGTGAAGTTTTCATATAAAATTTTATGAAAGTAGCTTTCGAGTGAGGTCCGAATTCAATTTAATGTTCCACATAGCGACAGATTTTTTTTGGAAATTCTTTTTTTACATAATCGCTGATACTTTTTTTAGTACCTTCGTAAAAAAGCCCAATCGACAAATACACTTTGCTATGTGCTTTAAGAATATGTTCTGTGATTTACTCAGAAAAATCTGTTTTTATTCGTCTAAGTTTATTTTTTTTCTTGTTATGTTTCTCAAATTCTGGAACTATTTTAACAAGGAATGATGAATTACCAGCTTCACATGATTAATTTCTTATCACAGATTTACAGCCTTATCTTTCTGCATCCAAAAAATTAAACAGCGTTCCCCATTTTCTTCCTCACAGTTCACGTGTACAAAATCTACATCACAATGAGCGTTAATCCACAATTCGTCTCATTGTCATCGCATTTGCCAGCTAAACCGTTCAAACAAAATTAAATCTCCTCCACTTCATGTTTACTCAAGCAAAATTCAAATGCCATTATTCGCAACACCATTACGATTCCATAGCACTTTTCCAGCTGAACGGGAAGAAATCGTCCGCGCGTCTCTGTAATGGTCTCCCTGGTTCAAATTTGTGCAAGTAAGTGCACTTTACATAAGAGAGGATAAATGGAACCAACAGAATATTTCATAGCTAGTACAACTTGGCTCAAACTCAACCAAGTTTAGGCTGACTGCGAGTGCACGCCATTGTAACACCACCTGATTGGTAATTTATTGCCGCACTTCCCCTTTGGGAATACAGTAATATATTTTCCCCAGTTATCTATACAGAGTGGATACGGTATCTTCTGGATATTGGTGACAAATATGCATGAGGTTTGTGGAACACGAACAATTTGTACCGTCTGCTTTCATGAGTTGACTTTGACTTGTTTCCACAATGACCTTGTCAGACTCCATTTACAAAATCTAAATCGTGTCTTTCTACGACATAAGCGTAAACTCAACTCTTGGTAATATTATGGCTAGGCATAAGTTACCTAAGCTAAATTGCAGAACAAATTATTAAAAATTTAATCAGACCCTCAGAGACCTTACTATCCTTAGGGACCTCTAACTCCGTTCAAAACCCTCTCGCGCCGACAATACATCGGTGGATTGTCCGCAGATATATTAGCAATCTGTTTACTCGGCGGGGCGTTACACGAACTCGTTAATATACGTCGTGATGCCGACAAAATATTGCCACAGAAATATAATAAAGGCGATAGCTGCTTCTCCGTTTGCTTAGCTCCTTTTACGACAATCCGTGTTGACGGGGCGCCACAAATTGGACGACCGATACTTTTGGCAAAGAAGTTTTTAGTGCGGGAACTTGATTAACTAGAAGCTAACTTGATGAAGAGCTCTGTGTACCTATAAAATAAAATGTAACATAACGACCTTCTTTTTTGATGGACTGCTGAAAATCTGTCTGTGAAAATGGTTGCTGAATATTTTTTTGAGGTTGAAACAGGTAGGAAAAGAACGTTATGAATAAGCTCATCTAGTTCGAGCTTGGAGATGCTAAGTCATAACGAAGATATCCAATCCAATTAGGTGTTTTTTCAAGACATCCATGTGATAGATACCTATACAATTTCAGACTCAGAGATGGGTAAGTATTATTGTCAGAAAATGGAACAAATTGAAACAAGGAAAACAAGGTGTGTGGCAAACTGGAAGCCCAAAGAAAGGCTATGAAAATTACGTGTCACGTTCATAATTATTAAACCTTTTCTTACAATAAATGCGCATGCTAGTGTTCAGATAAAAGTTTACAGGCACATATTACTTACTTAAGAGAGCGATTTTCAAATAAAGCTACCTTTGCTCACACACATCAACCGTTTGCAAAGCTTTATAAGCCTTACGTAAATAAAGGTACCTGGAGCTATAATAATATTACTCAGTGTTCATAATCCTACCTTCGAAGTTCAACGTGCTACACCGTTCTACGTAAATGAAGCCAGTGAAAGTCTGTCTTTAAATTCTAAGACTTTTGCTCTCAAACTT
Organism: Lithophane semibrunnea; assembly: GCA_947363905.1. Taxonomy (NCBI): domain Eukaryota; kingdom Metazoa; phylum Arthropoda; class Insecta; order Lepidoptera; family Noctuidae; genus Lithophane; species Lithophane semibrunnea. The sequence goes on from OX376198.1 coordinate 10,524,130, forward strand.
TGTCCAGCTTTTCCATTTGACATTCAAGCGGTTTAATTGTTCCACGAGCTCTGAATTTGTTACAGAATTATCACTTCCACCTCTTTGAAATTCGAACTCTGGACTGGACTAAAAGTACTAAAAGAGCAATTAACTTTTAAATAAGACGACATTTTTTATTACATTTTTTGCGCACCCTACCACAGGACCTCTTTGTTATTTATTCGCTACCTACGTCATACCTACCTCTCTTAGTCCATTATCCGAACGAGGAGAATTCCACTAGGCGGACAAAGAAAAAAGTCACGTTAATTAGGATGTCAGCTACGCAAATAATAATCCCAGTGTGGCTCATTTCGTATGCAGCCCCGGCTCGCGGCCAAAAAATTTATCTTCGCATTTTTTAGACAACGCAATTACAGGAATATTTACTTAATGTGGGCCCACAGCCCGTCGGAAAACATGTACGACAGGATTTTTAATTCGGCGTGGTCATGCCCAGGTCGACATTATTAAAGCGATAAATATATCGTCTACGGTGATATGTGAAGGTTTTGTGCCCTGCATGGTTTATACGGGTGCCTTTACATTGTCGAGCAGGCTTTGGTGCAAGCAATGACTTCATAAAATTCATAAAAATGTCGGCGCCGATTATGTTCGGTATTATTTAAGTACCCCCCCTCCCCCGCACCCGAGTACCGGCAAGTCATTTACTTCATATAATTTCTGTCGTTGTATTACTCGCTCTGCTTGTACTTGAATATTTACCCAAATGACAAAAGAGAGTCGACGATTAAAAGGTTCGTTGAATTTGAATAGGTAAGGTAATCCTTGGGCCTTGAAATTACCCTTACATAAAATTCGTATAAAATGGTTAAGTCTGACCCGATTTTGTAAAAAGCCAATTGATATGAAAATGTAAAAATTCTAGGGCGCGTTTTCTTTCGCTTTGCTATGCATTGGACGTAAACCAGATAATGTAGTAACAGAATAAGTTTCTATTTTTGTATCACCTACTTGGTAGCTCATTCATATTCGCAGGTTCACTGAACATAAACTGCACGCTCCTTGTGGATCAATAGAAAAGCTCATTTTGTTTTATTCCACCACTCTAAGGGAACGCCCGAACCCTTTCAAGGGTGCTGTGTTTACTTACATTTCGCTATAGAACAGCTGTTCTCAAACTTCTGACTTTAACTACTCTTTTTGCAACTGTTTTTCCAACCACCCAAATTGTTTTTTTAACTTTCTGAAAGCTGAAAGTTTTGTTTTTCTTAATGGCTGGAGAGCTTATTTATAAACATTTTTACTTTCTGAGTAAGAAAGTGGGTTTCAACACTTTTAGCCTCAATAATAATTTAATTCCCACCATCTCCAATAAGGTTTTTCTTAGACTTTCAGAGAATTTTCTTGAAAGTTTTATGACCATTGCCAGTAATGCCACTGCGTATGAAACTTTGGAAACCATAGTTGCAGATAGTGGGAGTGAAGATGCGGGAACGTAGGCAATTATCGTGGTTGAAACAAACAATCGGAGTGGTTGGTGAAGAATGGATTTTGGCAGAGTATCTATTTGGTGTTAAAAGATCTAAAGATTCACACTTAATACGAGGGTGGCGACTAATTAGACATCCCTTTGCCCTTTATGTTGAACTGATATCGTAGAACGTACGCGTTACTTTTTAATGGGTCTATAAATAACAAAAGATAGGATTTATATATCAGAGGAATACAATGAAGACAAAGTTTAATAAACAGTGTTGCTATGTCTATGCAAAGAAAATAACCCTATTTGTCTGAGGGAGTCGTAAAAGACTTCTGGTGTATTATATCAGGAGGTGTTATCAGTTTCCTAAGGCATCCCTCTCCTTGATCATGACGGCCACCAACCCTTTCGGCTGGTTCTTTGTAACCGCCATTTAGAACCTTATCTTCTGTAGTTGTAGGTGGCAGACCGGTGGTAGAATCGGTGTCCCCGGCTACCCTCAGCTATAATGACCCCGATTGATGATGAGGAATATTGTCTAAATAACACCCCATTCTTATTTGCATCAAAAACATCAGTATATTTCCTACCACCATATAGCACCCCACATACTTACCAATAAAACCAATATCACAGTCAGGCAGATGTTCGAAAGAACTAAGTTTCAAACTATTCACTTCGGAAATTCCCATGTCGGGCCGAGAGACTTTCTTCCACACTTGAGCGTCGAAGAATTCCACTATAATAAAGTTCTCGTAGATTTTTGGCGATATGACGCGACAGGCAAAAACTCGTAAATTCTTTTGACATGGTAATTTTGCTACTTGCTTCGTGAAACAGCAGTGTTTTGTCATTTATGGGCAATGTTTGTAGTGGCACGTATGTGGGAGTGACTGAGAGGTACTCAAGTAGGTAATTTCAAGACGAATCTTGAACAAAAAAAAATTGGGATTTAGGTAATTAGAGAGGTGCCCCGAACTTGGAATATTTAGAAGTTACTGATATTATAGATAGTAGTAACTAACCAAGCAATGGTTTTTTAGTTATTAGGTCTAGGTATGGTACCCTTAGGTACTCAAGTACCTACCTACCAACCTACAATAATTATTTTTATATCACGAAGCGACGTGCGCTTTACATGTGGTAAACATGCTGTGAATGTGTCTGAAGCGCAGGAGCAAAATTATGTTTTATTTATGTATTTTTTTCTTGTTTGTAGTCGTTGTTGTTGTAGTCGGTGCTTTTTTAATACCTAACTCCGTGTCTTGCAAAACAGAGCCATCTATATGTACGTAGCTAAACTTTTTCGTCGAACAGAACCTACAGGGAAGTACACCAAAGAACTCTAGGAGATTATTTACCTCGTTGAAAGTAAGCTGATAGGGATTTTGGAAATGCCATAGTAATTTAGTAATTTCTGTTTCTGTTGTTTTAGAAATTAAGGCAATGTGCTTATAGTCTCTAAAACCAGTGAAAAAACAAATTATTGCTGTTTTCATATGCTTTTCACTAGTTTCACTTTTGATTGTATTGACTAGGACTAAGTACGTTTCGTTATAGATTTTTACAATCAGTACATATTGCAATGAAGAAAAAATACTGCGGCATTCAGTCTTCTATTTATGAATAAATCTTTTGAAATACAGTAATTTTCGAACGCACCTTCTAAATAATGATTTGTCAAAAATTGACTAGTTTGTTCTCGCTTCAATAAATAACGTGTTTTAATTGGTCGAATTATTTAGTCTTCGGAAACGTTCCATTGAAAGTAATGTGTTCTTCAAAACAAAAAGTATTTTAACGCCATTTAAAAATAATAATATAGACACTTCATAAATTCAATCAATATAAACAATTTTAACGTGTTTCATACGTTTATAAATTAGTTGCAATATTACTAGCAATCTATGCAATATTTAATGGACTTGTTTCATAGGCACTAATGAAAACCGGAACGCACTTTCCTGCATTTTCATTCCGATGTGTAATAGAAAACACATCAATGACAAAGTAAACCGATTGAATTGCTTGTCATCGCCGCCGCAAACTAAAAATATTGGTAGAAATTAGATGTAAAAGTGCTAAATCAAGGTTTTATCAAGCATTTCATTTTATAAAATAACAAAAACATGAGTTCTATTGGTACAGGTGTAAGTATTTATCTTAGAATTGCACTTTAACGTTTAGGTTATAATCCATTTTTGTTAAACTTTCAAACTATTTTCTACTATTTTAATGTAATTTGTTCTTGGAATTCACTTCGATATAACCATTTACCCGTATTTTTACATACTTTTAAACGATATTGGACTGTTATACATGGTAGACATAATCAGCATACTAATTACCTTATTTTGTATGTAATTACAGTACGATCTTTCTGCCTCACAATTCTCACCCGATGGCAGGGTTTTCCAAGTTGAATATGCTGCGAAGGCCGTAGAGAACTCCGGAACAGTGATCGGCCTCCGAGGGAAGGACGGAGTGGTGTTTGCTGTGGAGAAACTGGTAACATCGAAGCTTTATGAACCTGGCGCAAACAAAAGGATATTCCATGTTGATGAGCATGTTGGCATGGTAAGTGTATTAACAGAAAACGACTTCAATTTTTTGTTACTTGGATTGTTCCCCATTTTGTGAAGTTCATCTCATCATGCTTGTGATTAAACTTCAAGTTATATTATATTACTTATATATGTCCATCAGACCTTGGGCATTAAACCATGATAAGACCTCTTGACTAAGTTATCTTTGTATGAGTAAAAAAACAAGAAAAAGGAGTCTTAATAATTTTTCGAAATGCCATTACTATATTTTTTGCTCCAACTGTACTATTAGAAACTAAAGGACGTTGAATCATGTTGATGGATTCCTCTTAGATTTTGGATTCATGTGCGTATTGTATAATAATCACTTGCTTAAAAAACGGTGAAGGAAAACATTGTGAGGAAACAGGCTTGCCTGAGGGATATTTCTCGACGGCATGTGAAGTCAAGTCAGAGGCCCATGGGTGGCCTTAAAACTCTGACACCAGGTTAGTTGAACCACATGAAAAGGAACTGTATGTTCCACATACTTTAAAGGCCCTCAATACACAACTAAGTTTTTAACAATAATACTGACTTGAATTCTCTTCTCAATTTCAGGCAGTAGCAGGTCTCATCTCGGATGCAAGACAGATTGTAGAAACAGCTCGTTCCGAAGCATCAAACTACAGATCTCAGTACGGGGCCCAAGTACCACTGAAGTACTTAAATGAGCGCGTGTCAATGTACATGCATGCATACACACTGTACAGTGCTGTCCGTCCCTACGGGTGTTCCGTTGTCATGGGAACGTGGAATGACTATGAAGGCCCTCAGATGTACATGCTTGATCCCAGTGGAGTGACCTTTGTAAGTATTTGTTTGATTGATTGTATCTTGTTTGTTGGTTTTAAAGTTGACTTTGAGTTATTCCAACTTTGAATTTTATTGAGTGGTCTACCTCTTTATGTAGACCACTCCCGAGTTTTGCCTCAGTTCTCTGCCTTCCACAATCAATCTCTGTCTCTTAAGTTTGGGCATGCAATATTCTTAATTCTCCTTAGAAAACGAACAATTGGAACCGTGCTTCTAGCTTCTGACGTTTCATAAGTTCCAATGTAGGCTTATGTGAAATAAAATATTTTGATTATCATTTAAAAGACTGACCATAAACAATTTCATTTTTAATCTTTGTTGATAGGTAGGTTACTTTTTGGTAAGAGTTTAATAAAAGTCACAGAAATACAGTGTCAATCTTTTAACCATGGATTTTTCAGAAAAGTATTTATTTTCGGACAAGGATGAATTAATAATGTTTTTTCAGGCGAAATCGAATGTTGCCGAATTGGGTAAAATAATAATGGTTCATGAAATTTTAATTTAAACGGTTTAACTTATACGATTTACGAAACAGTCGTGTGTGGTCGGGGGACCCCCGTCAGGAACGAAGTCCGTCTCTACCGTACGAAGCCATGTTAAAGAACTTAGTTCCTAAAACTAATACACAAACATAATAAAAAAATCGTATTTGGTCAGTCTAGACAAGCTGTTATTGGGAGTCATGGAAGAAAATTGCTCAATATTGGATTATGCAATATAAAATTATATTGGTCCAGCTCTATTATGCTCAATTTTTGAGCCTCTGGATATGTATTTTACATTCTTTTGTGGACCAGTAAATTGTATTGCAATTATTTTCTCAAAAAAAATATACAAACTGCAGAACTTAGCCCAAGCGTTCAGCTTGGGCTATGATGCTCCATGATTATTTTGCTATGCAAGTGAGCTAACTCTGTAAATCAATTATATTTCAGTCATACTTTGGATGTGCAGTAGGCAAAGCAAAACAGGCTGCCAAGACTGAAATTGAAAAACTGAAGCTGGCTGACCTCACTGTCAAGGAACTGATCAAGGAGGCCGCTAGGATGTAAGTAAATTTTCACCTGTTAACATCATCATTACTAAACTTTTTGTGGAATGTCAAAAAATAAAAGGCTTGATTCCAACTAAATGGAAAATAGAGATATCTCAAATATAGATCAAGGAAAGATGTTGGTGTGAGTACATTGGTTGTTTAGAAGACATAAATAATACCCAGAATGCACAAATCCAGCAGATGATCAATCAACATGATGTTAATAGATGCACTGAGAAACAAAATCACACAGTCATCACCTTCACTGTCTATAAAAGATTCCATTTTACCTGCTAGAAAAAGGGGCAAAGGAATCGGGACAGATTATTAAAAAAAAAAAAACTGTTTTACATCACCAACATTTATTATATTCTCCTATCACATTTCTGTAGTTTGTTTTCGGCCAGTTCATCATGGTCCGGTAGTTTTTTGATCCTTCTATGAAACAGAATCCACAGGCACCAAAAAATGTTTTATGAAAATGTGCAATTTTTTCTTGCCGACTACAATTTTTTTTTAAATCTGTGAATGCAGATCGAAATGTCACAAAAAGTTAAGGACCGTCCCCTCAGACTTGAAACAATGGTTAAGGTACCTGCCCTAACTGACCCATCTCAAAAATCCATGTTATATAGTAGTTCTCTTCACCGTAACCAGCAACAGTGTCCCAGTCTAATTTTCTTTTGTTTCTTTCAGTATCTACCTCGTGCATGATGAGCTAAAGGACAAGCAGTTCGAGTTAGAACTCTCATGGGTTTCCAAGGACACTAATGGATGTCACCAGCTGGTACCCAAGGAACTTGCCAGTGAAGCTGAGAACTTGGCCAAACAAGCCCTGGCAGATATTGAGGACTCTGATGAGGGAGACATGTGAATGTATTTTTAAATAATAAATTTTTATAATAATACTTTTGCTTGTTTCATTCTTCGTAGCGTATCAAGTAAAAATAATAACATGAAATTCAGAAAATTCGTTTAAAAAAATTTTTTTTTTCGAGCCTTCTTGAAAAAAAAAAAAAAAATTAAAAAAAAAAAAAAAATGTGTCACTGACTCTGGCAGGGCCACCATCAGGGATTTTAATTTAGATTACACAAAAAAAAATATCGCTAATTTATCGAAATTTGTCGCCAAATATCAGAATTTGTCGGTCACTGGTTCAAAAGATATAAGGGTTTATAGGTGGCCTATTTGGAGAGTCTCCCCAGCAGGACCACAATTATATCTCAAAAACTAGGGCACCTAGCGAAGATCTGTTTTCTCCCATAACAAGTCGCCAATTTGTCGTAATTTGTCGCCAAATATCAGAATTTGTCGGTCACTACTTCAAAAGATATTAAAGAATTCAATTTCCCCATACAGTGGTACAAGCAAGTACAAAATACTTTATGTAGTTTCTAGACAGTATCTATGACGTCTTATGGAGGAATGTTTGTTTAATATATACTTATTCTATAATTTCAACCACCGCAGGAAAGCTGTATTAATTACCTATAAACAAATCTACAATAAAAAATATATGTAATTATTTAATTATATAACACAATGTGCATTTACCACTTAGTCGCTGGCAAATAGATCGCTGCGCTCCGTTTCATTTACGGTAAGTAAGAAAGAGTTAGCTGCGCGCGTACAGACGAGCTACTTAGAACGAGTTGCCCGTCACGTAAGTTAAAGTCAGCCAGTTTAATTAAAGTACGTGGAACTTATTATAAATAGTTACGAACTCGAGTGTTGTTATCTCTATTATTTCGGTTTCCCTTGCTACACGTCACCGGCGCGGCGCGTCGGCGTTCGCTTAGTTATCTAAGGTAAAAAAAATCCCATGCACGCCCATGGATTTTTTTTACCATAACTAAACGTCAGTGGGATACATTTAATTAGTATGAAATATCCCATTAATAAATAAGCATTCTCAAATTACCACCGAGCAGACTTGCGCTTTTTTCCCGTAAGACCGCGGATGGCACGCGCGCAGGTCACTTGACCCGCTCCGACGAACCGCGCTGGCCTACCCGTGTGCCACCGCGTTCGCGCGGAATAAAACTCTTATCTATACTTATAAATAAGGGTTTATATCGTCTGTGGCAATTTTAGTCTATATTGTTCACTACCCTAACCCCATTTGCGTATTATGTATTATTAACATTATTATATTTTTATATAGGCTGTTTAGCGGTATTACCAGTGCCTTTATTTACACCCGCGCGTGCATCGCTAGCGGAAAGAATATAAAACCAGCCGCCATTTCCCATAAATATTTAACTTTTTTCTTGTGTGGTTAACATTGTAAACTGGTAAAATAGTTGCATGCGACTGTACATCTTAACACCAAATATACCAAGAGCAAGGTTTAATGTTTCAAAGAAGTTTAAAGACACTCTAACCTAGTAATTTAAAACATGAAAACATGTATTTATGTCTCTCGGACATTTCTAAGGACTTTAGACCGATAAAACTAGAAGTATATTACACATATTAATAGAAATATTGTTTCTTGGCAATTTTTCGTGAACTCTTCTATCTAGCTCTTGGACTATTTTATTTATTTATTTATTAAACTTTATGCACAAGTAAAAAACTACTGTACAAAGGCGGACTTAATGCCTGAGGCATTTTCTACCAGTCAACCTTAGGGTGGTGCAGAGACAGACATGGTAGGTGCAACATAAGACAATACATGTAACTTGAATAAAAATGAATACTAATTAATACATACACATATACATACATAAATATAAACTAAAAAAAACTTAGGAGAAATAACGACAGGTAGAGGAGAAAACGAATCCAGCGAATTAGCGCCGGGATGATTCTGCCAACATCTTATGAATATGTTCACGTGCCTTGACTTTAAGAGCCATAGTTCTCTCAGACACCTTCCGCATGTGGGCGGAGCTAAACTCCCTACTCCCCGAATACGTAAAACGCGCGCGGTGGCGCGCTGAACTAAAACGACGATCAAAGAAAATGCACGGGCGCAGACTTGCGCGAATAGGACGTCAATTTTGCCTACGACTCCAGAAAGGAATGGCGGAGATGCAAGACTGATATTTGTATAGATAGATACATAAGTTACGTATAGCTATTTTAAGTTTTTACTGGACATTATTTTTTTGCATGTGTTTGGAAGAAAATATAAGGTGTATCTTTTCATACACGAAATATTTTAAGGGGTCATTGTACTCATCATTATGAACAACTTTCACTATGGTACCAACCCTGAAATCACGAAAAAAAAATCAGCTATTCCCTAGGTACTTTATGTTCGCATAGCTCGTCAAAATGTAGGGAACAGCTGATTTTTCTTTCGCGATTTCAGGGTTGGTCCCTATATTATGGAGTGAGAGTTGTTCATAATGATGAATAAACACGACTACACATCAAGATCTCGCATTGTATAGAATTTCCGTACCTACAACGCGGGGTCAGCTTATACTGGAAATGTGTAGCTTGATGTGTAGCCGTATGTAGGTACAATGACCCCTTTTTAATATTTTCTACCGACATACCTAACTACATACCTACCTATATACCTACCTACACACCTAACTAAATACCTAACTACATACCTACCTACATACCTACCTATATACCTACCTACATACCTAGCTACATACTTACCTACCTACATGTTCTTAGAGTAAACGCTCAAAACTCCAGTACTTACCTACATATCATTTATTTCTGGTGCATTTAGAAATCGAGTTTGACCACCTGTTTTTTCCATTGCATTGCTAAAATTCGCGCATTTCTCACATGTACTAGTAGCTGTATGGGCTTAGTAATGGATTCACGATCATTGAGGTCTGAGTTCGAATCTTAGTCTTTTGTTGTATTTATGTTTATTTATAATCTATTCATTCTTATTATCTATTTTTTATTTTTTTATGAAGTTAAATATTAGTTATTGTATTATTATTTAACTATTTATAGGTATTGGTATTCAGCAGACTTTATTGTAACTAATAATATGATTATTTTAGACTTTATTGCATGTTTTTTTTTTTAATATAACGTAACGTATAAACTCGAGCACGATACAGCCAGTGCGTGTGCGTGTATGAATGATGTCTCAACATTCCACGGAGAACACACAAATATGAACTGTCTTTGTACCTACCTACTACCCAAAAAAATATAACATTGTTGCATTTAGAATACGCGTCATAGTGGCGAACTGTTCCTACCATTCCATTGCTAAAATTCGCGTATAACTAACATGTGCTCGTAGCTGTATGGACTAAGCAATGGATTCGTAATCTATGAGGTCTGGGTTCGAATCCTACATTACTACGCTGTTTTTGTTTCTTTGAAAGCAAACACTTGTTAATAAATAGGGTATTTATATTCAATTCATGCTTATTATTTATTTTTTTACGAAATTAATTGTATTCATTACTTCCAAACAAGTAAAAACTTACAAAAAGTTTTAGTACTGTGTGAGATTTGAAATTTTGAACTCACGGCTCACTGATACACGCACACAGTCATGTAGCTGCTCGCCAATCATCTTGACTTGACTCAGTCACAATATTACGTTGAAATTATGAACTAGAAGAACCACACAATGATGATTCAAGTGTCTCTTGAAAATAGAAGGTCATAAGCATAGAAATAATAGGGGCAGCTCAGACCGCGACGTGAAGCAACGCGCACTTTTGAACAATTATCGAACTTATTTTGTTCACCAAAAGGTATAATTTCAGTGCGAGGGTTGAGTGGGTTGGTTTTAGGGTCAATGCCCCACTTCTTCCGTGTCTGTGTCCGCGCGCCATGATCAAGATGCTAATGTCGTAGGCAAATGGCCGTCTCCGCGAACTTACGCTTTCGTCCGCATCATTCATGACATGACAACCTAAGATGCAGTTCAGTGGTTTCTTCTAGAAATTTAAGCCAAACTAAAAAGTTTATAAATTATGAAACCACTTACTACATAATTATCAGCACACGTAGGTATTTTATTACCTATATTTGTCTGGAATATCATTATTCATGATAAACAACAAATCGGAAAATATTTCTTGCCTTTACTACGTTATTTTTGCTTTCATATTATCACAGCGACTGTATTATGTTTGCAGGAAATACATTGCTTCTTCACCACTACCTAAGTGTGTCGCTAAGTGACTGGACAAGCAATGTAAAAATCACAAAACGATACTTTATAGCGGTTGCATCGCGCGCGTAATACAGAGCTTGCGACAAGCCAGTGATTTCGTGTGAGTACCTGATGAGATAAGGTTTATAATTGATTGTACAGTACGTTCTGATTTATGAATGTGTGTTCGCGACTTCGTATCTATTGGTTTTACTTTTACTGAATTGCATGTGTATGTAGTGACGTGGATGGTTGTACATAATTATTATAGATTTAGACAATATTTTATGTCACGACTGCCCCGTTGGTCTAGCGGTCGCAAGCGCTACTGCTGAGCATGAGGTCCCGGGTTCGATTCCTGGGTCGGGCAAAGTGTTATTGCGTTTTTAGGGTTCCGTGTGTCGTTGGAAAGGTCGTTCAAAAATATTGCGAGTGTATGAACACTATTTTTGGATTCATGGATCTGTTTGCGAAATATTAAACTTTGAAGTGCTAATTTTTATTAGAGTCAAATGTTGAGGCCCCCCTGCCAGGTAAATGGTTGGTTTTGGATATGTGAAAAAATTCACGGCAGTAGTAGGTATATATTATAACGAAATTAAAAGGAAAACTATCACAGCTAAATAGGCTCTACAAGTTAACGAGTAATAATCTACCAACTTAAATTTGCAGTTGCAAAAACAATGTTGTTCATCTACAATGTTGAGTTTGTTCTTGCAATAAATTCATCTCAACTACGGAACCCTTCATTTTGTGTGGTCCGACACGCACTTGGCCGGTTTTTACATCTGGAATTGCTCAGTAGCAGCCCGGAGTCTGGATTTGTGCCTGGTTGATAGCAATAGGCTCGCCCCTATTACATGGGACTTATCTGGCGAAATGTGAGTGTACTAACTAAAGATACATCTCTGCTTAACCCTTCGGGGAATACAGGCGTGACGTTATGTTAGATTTTATATTTACATTTTTTTTGGTTTACTTACATTGTAAATTGTTAATTTGTATGTAAATTTTGTCAATGTAAATAAAAAAACTATTTTATAAGTAATTCCACATTTTAAAAAAAATTCAACGATATAGCGCCTACGCGCACAATTGAATTGGGCTCTCTGCAGCGAGCTATTCTATAAACGCACATTGATACAATTCGTACGTAAATATTTGCACTAATACACGCAAACGCGCGTAGTCGGTCCATAGCCGGGGCGGAGCAGCGAGCGACACAGCCATCCCGTCTCAATGCTCACGCGCGACTGCCGCCCGCGCCCGCGCAGAGCACCTCTCAACCTCTATCTCTAAGTGGGGTCATTATCTTTGCAAATATTGATTGATTTAAAAACGCTCTTTCAATTTTGTAGTCCTTCAAACCATCAATTTTTCAGTGTAAAAATATTTCCAAACATCAAAGCCGTTTAGAAGTAGTAGGGAATATTAGCCAAAAATAGCGTTTTGGTAAATATTTTTTTAAGGCAAAAGTATTAGTCATACGCAAAAACCCCTTTTCAAAAATGTTGTACGTGAATCTATGACAAACATATATTTTTTTCAGATCTTTTAACCCAGCCGTTAATGAGGAGTAGGCTTTTTAATGTGACCGTTTTACGGTACTAAACCGGACTTAGCGCCTTAAACGATAAGCGACTGGTTGCCGTCCTGATTTACAGGGGGAGCGCATTCCAAAGAAAGACCGCCTGGACGAAGAAAGAAGAGTGAATGAGACCAGAGCGGTGAGAAGGACATCGTAGAAGACGATTGTTGGTAGAACGAAGATTTTTACTATGGGCAGAGCATAAGTATTGAACATGGGAAGTCAGGTAAGAGGGAGAAGTGGGTTTGTCGAGTATAGAAAACAACATAGACAAAGCCCTCAACTCTCTGCGCTGACGAATGGGTAACCATTTCAAAAGCAATCGATGCGCGGATACATGGTCATACTTACGAAGATTGAAAACGAATCGAATGCAATTATTGAGAAGGCGATCTAGTTTATTAAGGAGATCTGCATTCAGGTCATAGTAACACACATCACCATAGTCAATAATGGGAAAGATTAGGGACTGTACAAGCATTGCCTTTATGTGTGATGGGAGAAGGTTTTTCAACCGATAGAGCGACCGCAACGTTCCGGTAACTTTATTACTAACTGTCGTGACCTGCTTTCGCCAGTCAAGACAAGTGTCGACATGCAAACCAAGATCCTTTACATCCGAGCTAAACGGAATGACAGAGTTATCGAATATTACAGACGGAACAGTTATGCCATTCAGCTTTCTAATGCTATAGGGGGGCTCCCTACTATGATGGCTTGACACTTGGTAGGGTTAACCGCCACCCCAAATCGATCAGACCAGTTCTTAACCGTATCTAAATCCCGGTTCAGCTCCTCGATAGCATCGGAAATGTTGTCAACGCTCGCCTGGCAGTAAAGCTGCAAATCGTCAGCATAAAGATGATACGCAGTTGAAAGCACGGTGGTAATGAGATTAATAAAAATGGAGAACAAAAGAGGAGATAATATACCGCCTTGAGGAACGCCAGCCGCAAGGTCACACCAACTCGACGACGAGTCTCCAGCATGAACAGACTGCTGACGCCCCCGAAGATAAGAAGAAAACCATTCCAATACCTCCGGAGAGACCATAAGATAGGAAAGAATGGATAAAAGGACTTCGTGACTGACTATCCCTTACTAATTGAACTCATTATATCTCCTAAACTAAGACCCGACTGAATCTATAACTTGGTGACAAATTACGAAAAATTAGCGACTAGTTAGTAATTAGTTCAATAATATTATTAATATATTTTTTTTTCTTTATACTACGGTACTTAGGTACCCTAGTTTTTGAGACATAAATGTGGCCCTGCTGGGGAGACTCTCTCCAGATCGGCCACCTATAAACCCTTATATCTTTTGAACCAGTGACCGACAAATTCTGATATTTGGCGAAAAATTAGCGACAATTTTTTTGTCCCTGATGGTGGCCCTGCCAGAGTCAGTGACACTTCTTGAATTCCTCCATATCATTGGCATATTCAAATTCAGAGATCTGTTTCCACCGGCATAGTTGTGTAGTGGTTTTAGTATTTTGGAGCCTTTGCATAACAATGTTGGCTAATTAAGAGTTTAGTAATACACATTTGTATACTCGTGTGAACTGAACGTTGAATTACTTATTCAACTCTATTCAGCTTATGCCCTTTTTTTTTTTTTGTTCTTTCTTTTACATGGCAATCTGTTCCAGGAACAATAAGCCACTTCCTTGTCTGATAAATATCTGATGTATGTAATCTACGAGAGCCATTAACTGTTTATGCCTTTATAAAACAACGATTTTGTATGGAGACGCGTACACATCCGCATTCAGCTTTCGCGGCAAACAAGTATAAAATGAGGACAAATGTGTTATTATCATGCGAGTGCTATAGATAGAGAATAGAGTTCAGCGCTGTTCTGCCGCGTTCAGCGCTGTTCCGTCGCATTCAGCGTCGAACGCGGCGGTCCAGTGCTGTACACGGATGGTTCTCGACTCTTTGTCGACAAGGTGCAAGCGTTTCAGCTGAGATAACACGCTATGACGGACGGCTTTTCTCATTCTTACGACGCTGTACGCGGCAGAACTGTATAAGTGTGACCAAAATCGTTCAGCGAAACGCGAATGGAGCTGAATACTGCCGTGCTAGCGATAAGTGTGAGTAGTCCCATACGCGACTGGTGTGGAATAGAGATGGAGCTATACTTCCTGTGTAATGCTATCTCTTTTCCACACCAAAGTAAGTTATGTATTATTACATTATATTTATCTTACTTATGAGCTAGTGATGATAGGCGGGTAAACTACATACCTAGAATAAGCTCCGATGACATAGCCGTTTTTGAAAAACTACGGTTGATTCGCAGACCAGGACGGCATGGCAAGGGATTTAAATTTTTACCAATGGACATTCAAACGTATCGATATTTATTTATGTCGTATTTCTACGACATAAATTGCAATGCTTTAAAATGATGCCATGGCATCGAAAGGATTTCATTGCACGGCATTGAAAGACGCGCCACGGGCTCCCGCTGCGGGATGCCGTGGCGTACTGCGGTAGGCAACGGCATGCCGAGGACGCCGCGCTGGTTGTGACATACCGCGGGGTGCGCGCGCCGTGGCAAGCCGCGGGAATGCCGCGGTGTCTAAGCGGCTAGTGTGCGCTGACTGACGGCAAAATCCTTTGCCATCCCGTCCCGGTCTGCGTTGGCCTTTATTCGCCGTGTGTAGGCCTGCACGGTCGTCAGTGTTGTATGGTATGAATCAATAGGAAAGCTTGTTGATAGACACGGCGGCACTACGGCACGGCGCCGCACAGTGGGCCCATACTGAAAATTAGTGGACTTAGGCAACAAAGTTCCTATATCGATGCGATTTTTTTTTATATGACGTGTTATATTATTCCTGACAACTTTTATTCTTATAAAATTTCTTCTAAAGTTGATAGTTTGTCTTGAAAAAAATTAATTAGATTTTTTTGTATGGAGCGAATCACGTTTAATTTTTTTTCTTCAATTGTACTAATATGTTGAGTGTGTGGCGTGAGTATATGATAGCTAGGGTCATTCTCTATTCATGAAAAAAAAAACAGCGCCGGCCATCTGCGGCAGCGCGGGTAATCATTCGGTAAAAAAAAAATGATTTGGAAGAATTTTTTTGTCATTTAAAATAAATTCAAAGCATATTTTTTGTCTCATTTGGCTGTTTTCACCTTCTTTTTAGTTAAATAAATAGTTTTAATAGCGCATACGTACTTATAACTAGTAATTCTGGTAGAGATTTAGTTATTATTGCATGTTATCGGTAGCACCTGCATTGTGATTGATGACTCATTTGTTTGTGCACTCGGCTAAGCGCATAACTAATGAGTCATCGAAAAATGCTCGTCTCTGATTGGCTGAATAATTTTCACTCACTGTTATGTCCACTACTTGAGTAATTAACACTAACTATAAATATAAAGACATTCATTAAGTCCATCTAGTTTCGCTCTTGTCGCTTGTTTGTGAACACAGTGAAATACTTGTATTTTTATATTTACATTAGAACTATGGCTGGATTTTGTACCAACCTAGATCTTTTTGTGAAATTAAGAAGTGGCGGTGATCTGAAAAATCATATGTTTCTGTATGAAAGTATCATTTCTGTCTTGACTACCGAAGTTTCTGAAGAAGACAAGAACCGAATCAAGGAGTTCTGTCGACTTTTTTGTGTAAATTTAAATAAAAAGTGGATAGAGTCAAGTAGAAATCAAAAAACTTTTATGAATCGTGTAATTAATCGCAAGTGGTTGGAAAAAAACATCAACTGGCCTGTTTGTGACAGTGTTGATCTGAGAAGTGTGATGGGCTTTTCGGACGCAGCCTTATCTGAGCTTGTGGATATAGATTGCCATGTTCCTACTCTTGCAGTACATACTGCGGAAGCGGGAACATCTACAAAAAAGGAGCACAGAAAACCGTTCGAAGAGTTAAGTAATAAGCAAAAGAAAAGACGTTCTACTTCCATAGTAGAAGAAAATTCCGAGGAAGAGTTGCAGCACTGGTACATAACAAAATTGAAAGACAACGGCAAAACGAATCTGGCAAAAGTGGTCGAATACCTTTCCAGTAATCCAGATGCGCTATCCGAAGTAGAAGAGAGACTATTCAAAAAGCAGAGCTTAAGCAATTATCTTCAGAGACAGTAGTCTCTGAAGATAATTGTTTAGCTCTTTATACATCAGTTGCGCTCTCGAAATGGAAGTACTTAGCTCTTCGACAATTTCTGAAAGAAGAAAACTGTGCTGCCTTTCCATCTTATCCAAAGCTTGTAAATGCCAAGAAAAGATGTTACCCACCACAAGAGAGTATGGAGATTACCGAAAACGGAGCTCACATTAAATTGCAAGCGCTATTGGACCACACTGTGTAGAGGATATTACTTGATATAAATACTGTTGGTAGTTCTCAAAATGAAGAACTCAAGTTGACCTGGAAATGGGGACTTGATGGTTCTTCGTCGCAGAGTAACTATAAACAGAAAACGTCAAACACAGCTACAGAGTTCGATGATTCATCAGTAGTCATGATAAGCATCGTCCCTCTTCGGCTAGTGTCTACTAGGCCATCATCTGGGAATGAAAATCTAGTTTGGGAGAACCCCACACCTTGCTCAACTCTGTACTGTCGACCAGTGAAGTTCACTTTCACTTCGGAGACAGCTGACTTTATAAAGTCTGAAGAGTCTGAGATGAAAAAACAAATTGATGAACGAATATCTACACAGTGTGGAAATATTATTGTATCACATGAATTGCATATGACCATGATTGATGGAAAAGTGGCCAATATTATTGCTGGAGTACCATCATATGCAAACAAATGAGTCATCAATCACAATGCAGGTGCTACCGATAACATGCAATAATAACTAAATCTCTACCAGAATTAGTAGTTATAAGTACGTATGCGCTATTAAAACTATTTATTTAACTAAAAAGAAGATGAAAACAGCCAAATGAGACAAAAAATATGCTTTGAATTTATTTTAAATGACAAAAAAATTCTTCCAAATCATTTTTTTCTTACCGAATGATTACTCGCGCTGCCGCAGATGGCCGGCGCTGATTTTTTTTTCATGGATAGAGAATGACCCTAGCTATCATATACTCACGCCACACACCCAACATATTAGTACAATTGAAGAAAAAAAATTAAACGTGATTCGCTCCATACAAAAAAATCTAATAAATTTTTTTCAAGACAAACTATCAAGTTTAGAAGAAATTTTATAAGAATAAAAGTTGTCAGGAATATTATAACACGTCATATAAAAAAAAATCGCATCGATATGGTAACTTTGTTGCCTAAGTCCACTAATTTTCAGTATGGGCCCACTGTGCGCCGTCGCCGTATGCGCCGTGGCGTGTTCAATAGGGGGCCTAATAAGGTAAATAAAACTCCAGCCTTAATTCTTCATAATTATTTGTATTGTCAGTTTATGTGTAATAGTTCACAACATTTGCAGAACTAAGATATACAAATTTTATGACCAATAATATCAGTGATGACTCAAAATATTTATAAAATGTACAATATAATCTCATTCATTTGCCTTACACAGTTAAATATTTACAAAATATTAGATTTGATAAAATTGTATACAGCGTCGTTACTTTTAGATTACAGTGATATAAATACATAAAAAATAAAAGTAACTAATAGATATTTACAAATTAATCAGGTCATAATTCAAGACTTTTAATCTTGCTGTGTGGTTACTCGTGGATATAACTGAAACAAACAAATTAACAATTAATTAAATCGCTAAAAAGTCAGAAATATGAAGCTAGGTGCCCATTCCAAAGCGTAGTGGGTACCTATGGAGAAGAACGGGCAAGAAACTCCACGGACACTCTTTTAAATCAAAATATTGTTACAAAATATTGGTTACATCATTTATGTTGAAATTATACATGTGAGAACAATGTAGAAAGCACGTTAAAAGCGTCCGCAATTATAACAAACAAATCAAAAATTAAAATAAGCCATGGCAGCTAAGAGATGACCAGTCACAACTGACGGCGCCCGTTCACGAACATGACGCATGGATCAGCACCATTCAGCTCAACCATTTTGAAGGGAGCTAAATGATCCAACACACGCGCCACCATCAGCGAGACATTTGAGTGAGCATGACATTCCCAGCCGCCAGGGCACATTCAAGTCAATTAAAGACAAATTACCCGGTAAATGGCTCTATAGTACAGTCACGAGCAAAAATATGTATACACTCAGCAAAATTCAATAACGATTTTCTCGTGGAATTAAAATTGTAACTTTGAGATGATAATTTTTTCATAATAATAGGGGTTCCAAAATACTATATTCGTAATATCATAAAGTTACAATCAATACAGTAGGAGAAAATCACTTTTAAAAGTTGCTAAGTGTATACATATTATTGCTCGTGACTGTACTACATAGTACTCACACCTGTGCTATGCAGTTATATAATGCAAAGGAAATTGAGTTTATACAATGCAAAGATGGTCTTACAATCTTCAGCAGCTCCAACATTATTTTCGAATGTTAATTAGTTAGTTGTGGTTGTGGAGCAGGACCAGCATTAAGTCAAGCATTTTTGTCAGAAATGTAATCCTCCAACTTATAATATGCCTGCCTGCATAGTGTGCGTTTTATACAAGTTTTCAATTTCGTCTCGTTCAGTTGAAGTAGTAGTATAATCATTAGAATCATAATACATCTCTCTGAATTATATTTGTTCCATTGAATGACTTTTTCATGGAATCTTGACATTTGAGAACAAAATCTAATTTAGAGACAACTTACCCCAAGCAAGTTCCTAGGCACATAGCCCTCGTTGCCCTGGTCGTCGCGGCACCACCACCACTCCCTCTCATTGTCGTCGCCCTTCCTCAACACTTGCAGCCGCGCGCCCGTGTCGAACGATAGCTCGTCGTTACGCGCCGCGTTGTATGAGAACACGGAGTAGACTAGACCGTTGTTCATGATGCCGAGTTTCTCTTGTACACCTGGAAATAATATTTGAGAATTATTACACGATTACTGACAAATGCGTGCGCTGACTGGACAGATCGACTCAAATCTATGTGATTCTTTCCTCAGAAGACCGTCAGTGGACATTAAATATTGATTTTCTATTATTTAATTGTTATTTTAATTCTCCTTTAAAAAATCAATGTTCATACTTCGGTACTGTGAAAAAAGCGTTATGACTATGATAGCAATCATCCGCCATCTACCGATAGCCGCCAAAAACTGTTTATAACAAGAATAGCTTAGGTAAGATACTCACTGTAAAGATATTCGGAGCATCCGTCGAACCCCTCCTCGTCCTCTTCGCACTTCTCGGCCGCGGTCTCGTGGTCAGACAGCGTGGTTGCGAATATACACGCGCCTGTAACAGTTCACAGATAAAACGTTAGATGGCGTTAGGTGGAGGGAAGTATGGAGGGTATACTGTGATGAGGAACAGTACTGATCTTCGTCTGTCTACATGTAAGGACCAATGCAATTACGTAAGATATAAGACATAAAATGCTCTATAACTATTTGACGAACCAACCCTGAGTTTTAGGTGGTCGTTGGAGCCCACCGCTTTCCCTGGGCCATAAAAAGACGACTAAAGACAACATTTTCAGAAATAAGTCGGATTGCGACAAAAACTAGTATTTTGTCAGCCCAGTATTCTGCCACGGAACGGTTTATAGCTCAGTTCAGGGTATGTTAGATGTGATTTATTTATTATTGATTTGTCAGTTAGACAAGTCGAGTCGCCTCATTTTTTTTACACTTAATCTAAGGGATGATGACGAAGTTGGTGCAAGAAAAGTAACAGAACACTTACCATTATCGACGAGGAAGCGCACCATGGCTAGGTTGTTACATGAGGCAGCGCAGTGCAATGGCGTCCACCCGTCAGAGTCCTGCGCGTTCACGTCGCAACCTAGCTCCACTAGGAATCTGGAAATAAACAATGATGATGCTTTTAGTATATACTCTTCCATCCAAATTATAAATCATATTATTTTATTTTCAATGCAGGTCGTGAAGACGTAAATTCAACTTGCGAAATGTGGGCTCAGTATAGGTATACCTCTGTCTAGCCCTTTTGTGAAAATAGGGGTAACGTTGTTGTGTTATGTAAATTCATTGTGAAAATTACATACTAAATTACGCAATTACTTTTCGGGTCACGTATTTTGTTTCAGCCCTCAGGGCTCTATTAGTTGGTCTAGAAATTCTAAGAAGAAATACATTCATAATTTATTGTCAGTCTAAATTTTGGGCTTCTAATACTTTTACTTAGCCAGTCAGACGTTGCCTAAAAATAATAAATAGGCAATTTATCAAAGTTTATGGTTAGTTAATTACTGAATAGTTAAACTTACTTGACGATTTCGAAGTGCCCTGCGCAAATCGCGTTGTGTAGAGCAGTGATCCCTTCGTCATTTGCAGCGCTTGCATTCTGCACCTGAAATCAAATTCATAGAAATTAACTCAAGTAAAAATTTTCTCAAGTGCTAATGTATGCTTATTAATGGGACTATCGAATTTATAGTATCTTGAAACTTACAAGAATTTACGAAAAAAGAGTACCTATATGATGGAAGGGATTTATTTAGAAATCAGCATTCCCTTTGTACTTAACTTTTTTTGTCTTATATTTTTTGTGTACAAAAATGGTTAATAAATAAACATAACATACCTGTGTTGCCGTTTTCTTGACGAGTTCCAACTCGCCTTCTAAACTAGCATCCAACAGCAGCGCGAGGGGATCGAAGCTCACCCGCCTGGCCAGCGGAGCCTTGCCGCCCTGCTTCAAGTTGCCCTTCTTCCGCCTCAGAACATTCTCAGGGCCCTGAGAATCCTGACCGTTCAAGTCTACTGAGCTGATCTGCTCCGTTATATCTGACACTACAATATCCTTACTATCTTCTTGTCCTATTGATATGTTATTATTATTCAACGCCCTATCAACCTCATCCTTCTGTTTCTTTTCCTTTAGGCCGTTCTCATTAGGCATGGAATCGACTAAATGATCCATTTCAGGGAATAAGAAAGCTGGTGGCATTTCTATACGCCTGTTTATACTGACACTTATACCATTCTTTGCATTACTAATGTTTCTAAGTTTGGGCTGTTCGCTCATCGGTGGTTTTCTTATAGTTAGTGGGCGTGCTTTGATGATCATTTCGTTGCTACTCGTACTGCTGACTGACTCTTTCTGGTTTTGTTCACTGTCATTTAACAGGTCTGTAGGCAAGGGTATGGTGGGCATAGGGGTGATGTCAGCAGACTGATTGTAGCCAACATCGGTGTTCACTGACTGTCTCGGTGGTGTCTGAAATGAGAAGTAAGTGTTAAAATAAGTACCTTATTTAAATTAATAAAAAAATAATATGGGTTCCTAATGGACATCGCCGTACCAAATACACATAACTTACAGACTACAATAGCCGAAAAACTATCCAAGTACACTGAACTGAAAGACGAAATAACCCGACTTTGGCATCTTCAAAAAGTCACAATCGTGCCCATAGTGCTATCTGCAACAGGAGTAATACCCAAACAGCTGCATCAGTCCCTTAATAGGGAATATGCATGTATTTTTTTAATATTTTTATTCGATAGTTTACATCGTCAAATAATAGTTAAAAAAAATTCGACGGCAGAAAAGCAATTTAAAGTAGTTAAAAAAATGTTTAAAAATATCCAACCGATCCGGGCTATTTAAACGCCCTCCATTTGGCGCGCTTGGTGTGGTGACGTCACAGTTCGTGAAAACAGACAAGCAACTGTCAAGTCAACGTCAAAAACTCCTTTTTCTATGAGCGTTTGACATTGACTTGACACTTGTTGATTGACTTGACATTGACATTTTGATTGTTATTCCGGATTGTTACGTCACATCCGCTCTTAGCCGTTTCAAGTATTTGAATTACCCACAGTTTTTTGGGACTTTTTAAAAATTAATTTCTCGCTCAAAAAGAAATTTTATTCAAAAATATTGATGGAGGTATAATTCTGAAGTAACATAGTTTATAGAAAAAAATATTTGACCCATATTTGAATCACATGCATATTCCCTATTCCCTCAATCTCCCACCTAACATCTACCACCTGCTGCAGAAGGCAGCGATCCTCAATACATGCAAGTTAGTCCGAATACCAATACCATGCAGGTTAATATAAATTCCTCCAGTGTGAGTCGGACAACTTGCACCCTTACTCCCACCCAAATTCAGCTTCGGCTAACATACAACCTACTACGGATAACTACGCAGTATCCAATATTATCCCCACACTTATCCCCACTGATGGACACTTGGCTTAGTCCCGTGCCATTAGTTCTACCCGGCTAGGCCGAGAAAAAAAAATGAATAGAAAATAATAATAATAATAAATATTTAAATATTTTTTTTTTAGTTTAATTATTATGTGGACATACAGGTTGAGAGGACTGCAAAACACATGAGTTACAAATGAACAGTTAACAACTTTGAAAATGACAATGAATCTAATACAAATGACAAGTTGTATTAGCAATGAGTGCAATGACTCCATACCTTGATAGTTGGCTTTGGAGGTAGGGCCGGCTTGGGAGATTTGTCTGTACCGCTAACATCAGGCGTCGAGAGTGGCGTGCTGGCACTCTGTGGCGGTGACAACAGGATACTTTGTGACGACGCATTCTGCCCGGCGAACGAACCGCCCGTACTTGACAGTCCTGATGCCGTGTTCCTAACGATCTGGGGTTGGGAGGTCACCACATTACTAGCTACATGATTTGATGATGAAACAGTGATGCTTTGGGTCTGAACGGTCTGTGGCTGGACCGGTTGGATCTTTGTGGAGGATGTCTGGTATATGGGTGACGGTTTCCCACTTGAGACCTGAACTGATGTGGGTGCTACACTCGATACGGGCTTCTGGAATGAATGAATGATGATGATATTTACAGGTGATGTGTGATGGTGTGCAGCAACTGTTATAAGCTTTATGTGGTAACATAACTGACTGCTGGTGATGAAAAAACCAGGTGTGTGTTAGGTGAATACTAAAAAAAGTTTGAACATTTAAAAATATCTTATTATAAGTACTTATTTCTGACAACTATTTGGCTGTATAGCAAACAATACTAATTCAGGTTTTTTAAATTGGATTTTTAACCATGTGTAGTTTTTGCAACCCAAGCAATTTTTAAATGATGTAAGTGAATTGAAATATTCTTAAGGTAATAAACAGAAATTTCAACATTGTGCATTTTTAATTTCAATACAAAGCCTGCACCTGCAGAATGTACTTTGTTTGAATCTGCATAGTGTAACATTGAGAAAATTCCCCTCATTTAGTGGTTCTTACATTTAGACAGTGAAGTTGTTATAAGTATGTATGCAAACTCACCCCAAATCCAATAGAACTGCTAGCGGATGTTGTACTGGAACCCAAACTTGGTGAGCTGCCTTTTAACGCCTGCTGGCCTTTCCCAGTGCCTTTCGAAGCTTCATTGCTCTGACTATTACTCTGACTTAGCCTACTCTGTGGATATGCGTGGTTCTCCTTCCCTTCTTGATTACATCTACTTGAAGAGTCGGATTTTTGCAATTGATATGTATTTTCTTGTTGATATGTAGTTTCCGTTTGACTTAGAGGTGTCGCTAGACTTTTATTCACAACCGAAAGTGGTGTAGAATGAACAGTCATGTGATTTACGTTAATCGCATTTTTTGCGTCTTGGCTTTCGTTGTTCTTACCATTGACTTCAGGTTTTAATTTCCCGTTCGTACTCTGCGGGAATTTAGTGTTGTAAGGCAACGTTTGATACTTAGGATCTGACTTGCTAGCAGCAAATTCTGGGAGGAATTCTTGTTCGTTTATTTTCAGATCTTTGTTAGTTTGATTGCTGTTAGAACTGCTCGTACTGTTTGGACTGTATTGCGGTTGTTTTAGGTAGTCCATATATTTGTTCTGATCAAGCATTGGCTTCTGATCGTACGCGTTCCCAATGCCTTGCTGAACGTGACTAAAGTTCTCATGTTTGTTTGGATATTGCCCCTGATATTGATTCTCTTGTAGCCCCTGCGAATGAGTGTAGCCGTTGAACAAGGGATTGATCATTTGTTTCTGTTGCAAATAATGCGCTTCCTGCGTTATATGACTCTGAATGTTGTCGCTTTGTGTGTGTTGTTTTAATGGCACGTTGTTTTGTATTACATTCTGCTTCATCGCCTGAAAGTTATTATTAAAATTTACATTAATATACACCAAAACACTTTACAATGAAATTGAACGAACTTTTTTCCCGCCGGGCTATTTTGGTTGTTTGATTTTGACAATTTATTTTTTAGGCTCACTCTGTCACTGTCATTGTCAAATGTCAATGTCTTAGACAAGAAAACAGATTCAAAATTAAAAAAAATGTTAACAGCTGTAAAAAATGAAACTGTTTGTAAGAGACATTTTGGTATACGAGATGATAGAAAGTGATAAAATTACCTGGAAATTGGCATTATGGCTAACGCTCTGAGCATGGGGTACGTGATTATAAGGTTCGACAGCAGCAACATTTCCTCGGGCTTGTTGGTTCTTTGGTTGGCTGTTTACCCCAGTGCTACCAGAAGAATAGCTGGGCAACTGTTGCAAGGGGGTGGGATTCGTCGTTCTGAAAAATTAAAATCTTAATGTAATATTTTACTGACTTAGTGACTAACATTTTGAACTCCGGACTTACGTAATGAATAACGAAGGCAAGGCAACTTTCATAATTTATTAAAATTCGACTATTCCTAGAGTCTATTGTGCTTCCAGACTCTATTGTTCCGCAACGACAGCGACGGAACCAAATTCACCAAGGAGCGACGGTTTTATGAACTCGTGACATTATTGAAGTAACTCTCTGGCACAATAGGCCTAATTATTTTGAGAATGATTTCTTTTCGTGGCTTATATATCATTTTCATAGTAAAGTTATATTGACCTTATCCTGTACCTTATTTAGCAATATTTCTATAGAAAATTACGTTCTCGAAAACGGCTCTAACGATTTCGATGATGGATGATTCATCTATATGGAAAAAATCGAAAAAAAAAAAACACCGGACCAGAGCTCGATCTACCAGTAATAAATAACAAATGCAAAGTAATAACTTATTTGATACTTTGGTTACTGGATCAGACAACTATGATCACAGGTTGATTCGTGAACTTGAAGTAGGTAATTATTTTTCAAATGAAATTATGAAATCTCATTGAGTCGAAAAACCATTGTCATATTATCTTCGGTTTCAGCCTTCAGAAGTGAATCTAAACTAAGCTGCTCGAAACAGGCCAGCCTTATCTGGCACCGTAGTAATAGGATTCTCACTTCTCAGTAAACAGGTCTAAGTCAATATGTACAAACCTCTGCTGCTGCGGCTGTCGATGCGCGGCTGCCAGCTGCCTGTTCAAGGCCCTCTTCCTGAGAAGTCGCGCCTGCAGTTCGGAAACGCGCCTGTCGATGCTACGCATCTCCTCCTGCCGCGCGCCGAGCGCTGCCCGCTGCGCCGACAGCCTGCCGTTCTGTTGCTCGTTCAGCTTGTTGCGGTACTGGAATATCAAAAGAGGTTGGTAAGCAAAAGCTATAGGAAATTGTAAGTACTTATCTTTTGGTGCCCTAATGACATTGACAGGCTTGCCCACCTGTTCTTAGGAGTGCGTTTCATCAAATAGTTTCTATGCCGTAATGTTGGCTCTTGGCTCCACTGTTGTAGGAGCACAAAGAATAATAGGTGGTACTTACTATGTTGAAGACGCAGGTATAGATATACGTCTCAAAAACAAGGATCGAGATTCGATGTCAAGGTAGGCAAATAAAATACTATGAAGCTGCCAAGCTGGCAACCCTAACCTTCAGTTATGGCGCCAAAACGATAAAAGCGGCAGATTTAATATTTTAACCTTGGCGCACTATGATCATATTTTTTCTGTAAAGGGTTTAATCACGATACCTACTGTACGTTTTAATAACGGTAGCTATATTTTTTAGTATATGGTGAAGCTCCCACCTAACTGTAAATGGTAAGTACCCTGCAAGCAGTTGAGACGAGTATTTCCCACAGTGGACTTTTACTACTTGCGCAAATTAATGTGATCTTTGATGATAGTTGAACAGCCCATGCTGTGATCATGTGGTGTATGGTTTATCAGGGGATTGACATTGAAAATGGAATAGGTAGGTACATATGTGTAGGTAAGTTTACATAGGTAGCCACACATTTCTCCTTCTGCTTTTATTAATTTTTTATTTACTAATGGCCGATTTTTATAATTGACGGAGCATTACTGGTTAAAATTAAGACTTGTATCTTTACCATTCATGAATTAAGCAAACAACTCATAGCTTTGCATTGTATAAGAAAATTAAACTAAAGCAGGTACACACGGCTACACATCAATCTATACATTTCCAGTATAAGCTGACCTCGCATTGTACGGAAAATCTATACAATGCAAGATCAGCATAAACTGGAAATCTATAGCTTGATGTGTAGCTGTGTGTACCTATGTCTTAAGAATTTTGGACACATTCCTATGATAAAGTTGAAAAGTTCGTTGTAGGTAGGTAAACTTGTGTCAGCAACTTATTTTTCACTAGATCCTACATCACGAATGGGGGTTAATTCAACCTTAAAGAAAATTAATCATAAAAACGTACAGCTATGCATAAAATTAACTTTAATAGAGATATAGAGCTATATTTCATAGAAATCTACGCTGGCTCATTTTAAATGCGGGTAAATTGCACTGCAGTCGGCAGTCTCTTGGGAAAACTGGCATAAGGCGTGATATACCTACCTAGTCACAAACAGAATATAGAAAGCAGATTCTATTTCATTGATTACCCTTGTTTATGGTATAAACTACTTCTGACGCACTGCAATGGACAGGGCGACCTAATTCCCGAGGTTGTTTCCGATAATTAGAAAATAAATTTCCGCTTGACTATTCTTCAAGAGTCATAAAAACCCTGTAAGAAATCGACACGTGTTTCACCTCTCAACGAGGCATCTTCAAGATGACGATTGACCAATTGCAAACCAGAACGCGACGTGTTACCACACCGAGCGCTGAACACAAAGTGATTCACTGTGTGTCCGGTTTTTATGACTCTTGAAGAATAGTCAAACGGAATAGGTTACTAAATATATCAGCGTCTATTGTATTTTATAATGGATTTCCGCAAAGTCACGCCTGAATCAATTAACGGATTTACACTTTATAAAATTCAGAAAATCACATCTATTTTGAATTGGATCCGACTTCAGCTACAAAAGCTAAGGAAAAAATGATGTTCAAACAGAAATGCTTCTACGTAAGAAACTATATTTTACTTGACCCTAAAAGAAAATCAGTGTAATAAAAAGTCTTTCAATAGTCACTTTAATCTTTTTCACACTGATTCCAAATCATTATACCCCTGATTTATCTAAGCACGAATCCATTCTTGAGCTGAATCAGTTCCATGTGAATGACTTTTTCCATGTCAACGGATTTTCTGGTCAACATGAGCAATTTGTATTTTTCGTTTCATATAGAGTTAAACGAACAGAAAAAAGCGGGTAAGTGTGAGTCGAACTCGCACACGAAGGGTTCTACCGTACAATATTATTTAGCACTATATTTTTTTTTTTAATAGATACTGACGTTAGTAAAAAAAACAAGTTTCTTATATGGAGACCCTTTATTTTTTTACTTAATGTAATTTTTTATTATTTGTTGTTATAGCGGCTATAATAGTTAGTACACACGGCTACACATCAAGCTATACATTTCCAATATAAGCTGACCTCGCATTGTACGGAAATTGTATACTATTGAACCCCACGGTCGTCCGAAGACTTTGGTCGACAATGACGAATTAAAGGCGATTGTGCAAGCTGATGATACACAATCTACGGCTGAATTAGCAGCAGCTTTCGTCGTTAGCGTCAAAACAATATTGGTCCATTTGCGTCAAATTGGCAAGGTAAAAAAGCTTGACAAATGGGTGCCCCACGAACTCAATGATCGCCAGCGCGAAGTACGCGTCGAGGCGTGCCTTGCACTGCTCAACAGACACACAAATGAAGGAATTTTGAACCGCATTGTTACCTGCGATGAAAAATGGATTCTGTTTGATAACCGCAAGCGCTCAGCAAGTTGGTTGGATCCTGGTTCAGTACCTAAACAATGCTCTAAACGAAAACTTACCCCTAGAAAAGTGATGGTCACTGTTTGGTGGTCTAGCGCCGGTGTTATTCATCACAGCTTCTTACCAAACGGGGTGAGCTAATGCTCACCCCGTTTCAGTTCTTCACAGTACACATCTGCAGTAATCTGCAGATGTGTACTGTGAAGAACTGAACACAATGATGGAGAAGCTGGCACATCTCCAACCAGCATTGGTCAATCGCTCGTCTCCGCTGCTCCTGCTCGACAACGCGCGACCTCATACTGCACAGCAGACGGTCTCCAAGTTGCAAGAACTGGGGTTGGAAGCTCTCCGTCATCCGCCCTACTCACCAGACCTTGCGCCTACAGACTACTACTTTTTCCAGAATTTGGATAACTTCTTGGCGGGAAAAAAATTCAATACCCGAGAGGCAGTACAAAATGCCTTTGAAGAATTTGTTGCCTCCCGTCCAGCTGATTTCTTTAAGAAGGGCATCAATAAACTGCCACTGCGTTGGCAAAGATGCATTGATTGCATGGGTGATTACTTCGATTAATACAAATAAAAAATTCATGAAAAAAAATCGTTTAAATTTTTTCATACAAAACGGCAATTTCATAGGTAAAGACCTAATATTAGTATGGATCTTTGTTGCGGCTCCTACATTTCGTTAGAAAAGGCACTTAGACGAGTCTGGCTGTAATTTTAAACAATTTAAAGTCAGTAATAGATCTTACTTTTGCGTAAAACCATTGTGTGTAAGTAAGAACCTTAATTTAAACTTCTTTTAGTTCAAGCTATGTAAGTAAGTTTTGTAAATATAACAGTCCCTTATAAATATTTTTATTCAACATAAACAGCTTACTTATAAAACACTTTAAAAGATCGAGTTAAAAGTCATAGGCACAAGAAAGAACTTTCGTGATTTCACTAGACTGCACACAAACATGTACACACGGCTACACATCAAGCTATACATTTCCAGTTTATGCTGATCTCGCATTGTATAGGATTTCCGTACAATGCGAGGTCAGCTTAAACTGGAAATGTATAGCTTGATGTGTAGCCGTGTGTACGTACTTACACCTTTTTCCCATGGGGATATAGGCAGAAACTACAGAACGCGGCCTGCTACGATCCTTAATACATACTTCTTCTCCTTTACAAATAGTCACGCACGCCGATTGTAAGTACTTCGCACCTGACCTTTCTGAAGAACATCACCAATAAGGTCACTAAATGTCCTCCGAGAGCGTCCCTCCATCGTTTCCACTCACAATCTGTCTCTCTTGTAAATCTCCTTTTGTTAGTCGCATTTTATTCATCCACTTCAATGATTCAATATTGCGATTTGAATATCCTGTTTAATTTAAACGATTAAGAATGTATTTTTAAAATTTAACTAAAACTTACCTATGTACCTATTCGAAAAGACCGTGGTTAACTAGACTCGCGACAATCTAAGAAGTCCCTTTTGACAGCTATAAAAATGCTTTGTGTAGCGATGAAAAAGTATTGGTTTCTTATAAACTGATTCTCGAGACATATCGATTGAACATACTTAGAGAGTTTGTAACCGACGACTTATCTACATTGCTTAAAACTGATTCTCAAGGCTTAACATTTACTTATGTACGAGAACGAAACGTCAAAACGGTAGGTACAGAATCAGAATTAAATGACAGTCCCTTACGATTCACGTCGCGAGCTCTATTGACTCAACGAAGAAAATGTGGACTCGATTTTCTTTTTCAATTCCACTTTTTCAGTAAGCAAGTTAAATTCCTTCCTTATTCATTTGATTTAAAGCTTAACTATTATGGATATATACGTAGGTACTGTTCTTTCAGGTGTTAATACCATCAGCCAGGTAATTCTGTAGAATGACGAAGTAAATTCAGACATCGAGGGAATTAAACAGGTAAGATCGTAAGTGCGGATATTAATCCGAATATCTAATGTAGGGATATCGCCTAGAGGGAGTCCGTTGTAATTACTTCTAAGGGGATATCGGTAAATATACGTGTCTACGTAGAATTTAGTTTTATGAGTGTTTGAATCGTTAGTTCTTAGTTTTATAGATCATAAACTAGGTATCTTAAAGTTTTGTAAAGCAAGTGGAATTCATAATTACATTGATTAGATACCTATGATGTTTATTTCCAATGTTAGGTCTGTAATAATGCTGAAACTACACAATACAGCTCTAATTATTATCTCAAATTAAAACGGGACTCGTGGTACCACTCAACAAATCCTAGTCAATAAACTGAACAATTTTATTGTTAGTTTAAGATATGGATATAAGTACTTACCTCACTGAAAAACAACGCGATAGTTTATTGAGCCTTAGAAATCATAAACAAGTTAAAGATTACGTATTTATAACAACAAACGTCTCATTGAAATCCGATCCACCTTGCATAAATAACATAGAACTCGAAAAACGACAGAAAAAGGTTCAGTTTACGAAATAAACGACACAAATTGAAACGGGTCCTGGCAGACTAACTTGATTTACTCTAATACCGACCTTTCGCCCTCGACCCACTTGTTGTATTAAAGGTATTCGAGTCACTTCACAACACTTAATTTTACGTTCACTGGTCCATTAATAATTCACTACACTATAAGTTTTTTTTTTCCTAAGGTCAACAGATGAACACTCGGTCGGTTGAATGCCGCGTCGGTAACTAAATTGTCAAATTGGACTGAATCAAAATGTTGGCATTAGACTCACTAGCGAAATTAGTCCGGTGACGTGGGTTTAGTTGTACTCGCAGTTACCTGTAGGGTTGGTGAGTTTATCGAACGAAGTTATGTAATAAAAAAGCTCCCAAGAAGCGTTCTGGAAACTTCTATCGTAGGGTAGGTGTTTAATTCTGTAAGAAGCTAGTCAATCTATCTTTCCAATCACAATTACGATAACATCTCTAGAATTAACGTGATACACGTAAGAAGCACCTATGCTTTTACTAAATACACATAAGAGCGTCCCTCCCAAAAACACACAAAAAAAAACCAGTTCAGTTATTTTTAAGCAAACATTTTCTAGTCGAAACCCTTTTTCAGCTGCAATGTTTTAGTTTTAAATAGACTACTCTAGGAAAATGCAGGAACCTTATTATAAAGTTCAGTAATTGAAAAACTTTCAGCAGCTTGATCCGACACGAGACACGCTGGTCCGGCCATGATTCTTGTCGGATCACCTTGCAGTTACGTGCAGGCAGCCCACGGGGACAATATATCACTTCCCAGAAATTATGCTGCGTAGAATATATTAAAACGTTCTTTAAAGTATGTGATGAGAAATCAAGAGAAAAAGCAAATCCAAATACCTAATTTAGAAACTACCAAAATGGAATCTCTTATCGGAACTAAATAAAAAAAATGGTTTATCTACCAATTTAGATTCTCGGTTGGATTGTGAATATCCCTACATTACCTACCTTCATCTGA
Source organism: Lithophane semibrunnea (assembly GCA_947363905.1). Taxonomy (NCBI): domain Eukaryota; kingdom Metazoa; phylum Arthropoda; class Insecta; order Lepidoptera; family Noctuidae; genus Lithophane; species Lithophane semibrunnea. The sequence goes on from OX376198.1 coordinate 10,556,349, forward strand.
AATGGGTTGTCCAGTTTACTTGTCGGACTATTTTGAATTCCGGGGCTTTTGTTAAAAGGAAAACTCGACGATTCTTAGTTTAACAACCGCGCGAATTTCTCGATGCCCTTTTATCCTTCCTAACATCGTAAACTAATGTAACCCTGAGTCCAACACATATATATCGCCTACCTAATTACGTGTTGTATACCTAAACGTTCACACTGTACCTACCTATCCCCAGATTAGCATCACGGTCAAAATATTATCCCTCGTTATTTAAATGTCCACTAAATTAATTAACAAGTAATTTATCGTCTATGTGTTGATAGACTGCTTATGCTATGCATCTGTTATTGCAGCTTCGAGTGCGCTTAGCATACAATTTATATTTGCATGTTTCTCTAACTCGTAATAATTTGAATTAATTGTCGTTCTATTAGCGTAAATTATTGCATAATGTTATCTAATCCATAAATTATCAGGCTCGTGTTGATGGAACGTCGTCGTGTCGTGTATGCAGTGTCACGTACAATTAAATCCTCTCGTTTTCTGCCAGGTTTGTTTACACTATCTAATTATCTATACATACAGCTGTCACGGCGCCGGCGTACCGACTGTCAATTCAACCCGTTTACGAGATTATCTAGCGGGACAAGGAGATATTTTCACCAATATTACCTTTTATTTTTCCTAATATCCCGATAGTACATACTTTATTATTTCTCTCAGTAATATAGTAGGCGTCGAATGTTTTTATACATTGTCTTCAGAAAATATACTGAGACCAAGAGTCTTGTTAGACGCATGTCTCATTATTCCAGTTCGACGAATTCAATATTGTTTCTTTGGCAATACATCCGAGCCAGTCGCGCGAGTTTTATGTCGTTTCATAGACAGGGACTATTCTCGAATCTCGGTTTCATATAAATACCTGTATTAGTGTTCTCATTTTTTTATTGGTTCTGAAAAGTACATTATGATTACATGTTCCTTCATAGAAAATCAATTGCTACAGAAATCTATTTGCGTTCGATTAGTCTCAGTTACGAAAAGTGTGATAGTTTTCTAGCAGGAAAATACTTCAAATAATTTAGTGATATGTACCTATGTAGGTAGGTACCTATCTCTAAATTATTTGAATTACTTTTACATACATTTCTGTAAAAGGTCGAGCAGCTAGAATTTTTTGAGATTTTTCCTTAATACTTAAATATTTCTAATTTTCCATAGTCTACCAATTGTACACATTATGAAGATACCTACCAAACGAAACTTTATTATCATCGTCATCAGCGACATAAACTCACACGAAAAAAGGAATCTTACAAATAAATGACGGTCAGAATAGCCACCCAACTATCAAGTCCAAGATGCGGGTTCAAGCGGCCGAATGCCCGCAACCTAGTTGGCTGGTCACTCTCTCTACAAATATTACTGTGTCCCGTCACCCGCGTGTTAGCGGTCTCGTTAGCTATCCGAGGCATCTCCTAGGTGAATGGGATCATCGCCTTTATTATATTGTTAGGACAGCCGCTATGGCGCTATTGAACATCAAAGAGTATTTGTTTGACACGTCAATGTGAAAATAAAAATACATAGGTAAATAAATAATTGGCAAACCCGGCTTCGAAAGAATAAAGTAATGTTAGGTGTGAAACAGTTTTGCACATTGATACCTACCTTAGATTTGGGTTGATTAAAAAATTGCACGGAATTCCAAAACGTTTTTACGCATATTTTTATTATTATGAGCCTTTTGTTCCTCATTGCAGGGCAAAGGCCTCCCTTTCTTCCAGCCGGTCTAGTCTGTCAAACACCTCGCCGTATAAACTTAGGTAGATGTGAGCTTGAAGTGAGATGTCAATAGGGTCAATTCCTAGCATCTATGAAAAGTCGTTTTAAAACAATATCTGGAAGCATCTGGAAGGTCATAAATAGGGCGCATTATCGAATTTAGGTTATAGGATCACTCAATAAAGGAACAATAAATCAATCACCATAACCTTTTTGAAAAAGTCGGCCTCTATTCTATTCTCGTGATCGATTGATTGATTCGTATTCTAACGTCCACCAAGATAGCCATCTATCAATGTACGCAGAAAATGCTTTATCACTTGCCATTGTATACAAGAGCCCTTAATAAGGTATGATGATATAATTATAGGTACCTATTTTTTCATATTACGTAATTGGTGTGCAGGTAAATGCGTTCAGAATAGGAGTACCTACTATTAGCAAAAACAAAATCAGAATTTTCTGTTTCAATCAATCTGCCTAGCCTTTTCCCAAATATGTTGGAGTCGGTCTCCAATCTAAACGGATTCAGCTGGATACCAGTATTTTATATAGAGCGACTGACTATCTGACCACCACAACCCAGTAACTGGGTAATACGATACGCCTTTAGTAAGACTGGTTGTCAGACTTGTAATAATTTGTTTTCTTGTTGTAATTAAGCTTGGCTAGATCATTATATATATAAATTATCGATATAACGCAAAATATTCACTTGTCTTTACTTAGGTAGGCACATTCAGGATGTAATAAAAGTTAGATTACTTAATCTAATGTCAAATCATATTCACAATTTCACATTGATCTACTGAAGGCCACAATGATTTCAAATCGTCCACCTTTAGAAGCACAATGTTCGAAATCGTAGAATATCGACAGGTCGCCACAAAAAACCGTGACCTCATTGATTTTGACATTACCCTAATTACAATTATCGGCCTTCAGGTGCAGTAACTGACATGTGCCGGAATTGTGACGAGGGATCTCCTGCAAAGTTTATTTTCAACTAGCTGCTTCAGTCAGGATGGTTTTATCTAGCTACATATTATGCCTGAAGAAGACATGCTGTTATTAAAGAAGAGTCCTCTAGCCAACTATTCTAAATGCCCAGCATAAATATATAAAGCGACTATCATCCTAGTTTTTAATAAAATAATTTAAAAAAATATAAGTAAAAATCTTTTGAAAACAAGCTTTTAATGAACTAAAACGGATTTTCCCATGCTCTTCCGGCTCAGACTCTGAACACCGCCTAGTGTCAAAGCACTGGTTAATACATAGCCACTGAGTTCAAACACGATGTTGCTATCTTGTTTGATTGAGGAGTTCCTATGGCCAACTTCCGGCTCCATCATCCGACCAGCTCCATGGTATAATTTTTTCAAAATGTGTCGGTAATTATATAAGTATGCCAAGTTTCAGCTCAATCGGAGGAAAAAGTCCTTGAAAAATGGATGACAATTGCAGTAACCGGAAACATACGAACAGAGCAAGCTAATATAAAGCTTGTAAAAAGTGAAGAACACTTAGTATTGCTACCACACCACGGAAAGGCTTTCAAAAAAGACATAATCAGCCTTTAATGTTCCCACTCCTGGGACACAGATCTACTCTCTGTGAGAGGGAGTGGGCCGTAATCCACCACGCGGGCCATTTGAACCTGGTAGATGTAAATGTTTTCGAATTTTTGGTTCTAGGACATGCCGGTTTCCTCACGATGTTTTCCTTCACCGTTTTGAGATCAGTGGTGCTGAATTTATTTACGCAAAATAAAACGGCTGCCTGGGTTCGGACCTACGACATAGGTACAACTCGTAAGTCGCGGCCGTTACCACGGGGCCACCACTGCTCTGCTATGCTAAAAAGACATTGTTTTATTTTTATTTTGATGGTTAGCTTTATTCTGCTGTTTTAAAAACAAACGCTTCTGCAAATTGTTTATTTATGTAGGGATTTTAATTACTTGATAATAACAATAACAGGACAACCAAGGGAACATTTTAAGAGTCACTGCTTAATATCTTGCCAAGGCCGTCTTATCCGGAACTCAGACATGCGGTTATTATCTTCATTTATTAATTAAGATAAAATAAACCGCTGCCTGAACTTTGCGTCCTTCCCCTTCAAAGAAAGGGAAGCAATAAGTCAAGTTTATGAAGCGCTTATAAATAGATTATTGTTCTTAATAATTTAGAGACTAAATTGTTTGGAGTTGTTACTAAGTTGAATGAACTGGTAAAGTTTAGCAGACATGGTGTACCTTACACCTGTTTAATATTACATTAATATGGAAAATACAGAGAGGCAGCCAATTTAATATTATCAAGGAACACGGAAGAGTCGCCCTGTTCAAGATCTTGCTGTGAAATCTTGTTCTTTGAGAATATTATTAAAACTTAAGTAGATAGCTAGACTGATGCAGTGAGTAATTACTAATTAATTAGCATCTACCTACTATATGGCTTGCAAGTAAGATTCCCGAAAGGAATAAAATCTTTATTGCATAATCCATGGTTGCGTTGACAGATACTAAACTCACGTACTAGTTAAAGGGGTGATCGACGTGCGAGCAAGTACGCGTACGTATGGCTCGGCGAGCTTACTCGCCCGTCTGTCATCGCCGCGAGCCGCGAGCCGTCAGCCGCGAGCCAATTTGACAGTAAAATTTTGAGCTTCACGTGTGTCACCAATGGCGAGCCTAGTAAGGTCGCGAACTTAAAGACCGCGTACTTTAAGTACGCACGTCTATCACCCACTTTACAAGAGAAATCTTAGAGTAGGAATAACATTTTTTTTAAACAAGAACTTATACTTTGTAGATACCTCTTAAGAAGTGTAGGTAGGTAACATACAAGCCCCTCAACAACCGTGTTACCGTGTTCTCGGCTACATACGAGAATATCACATCAACCCTTCTCACGGATGTCGTAAAAGCTGTCTGGATAATAATAATAGCCCAATACAAATGTAAAGATAGTTGCGATGATGCCTATTTGCCTGTCAACCTAGCAGACATGCTCGCCTTGTTATGACATTATTACGAGTCAGGGACACATACGCTCGTTAGACCTTAAGCTGAGCCTGGCAGTCTTATGTTTGTAAATGTATCTTTACATAACCCAATTCAAATTAATTACTTATTTGATTTTTAAACAAAATAATAGTTTTGCTACCACGGCATTGGCAAGTGGCAACGTTTATAATTTTAGTAGTACCTACATAGATAAAACATTCACAAGGTGTAATGCCGATAAGAGTGGCAATTCCATTTTTAAGATCGAGAGACTGCGACCTGTCAAAAATATACCTGAAATACCTGTAATTCCCTACTTTTTTTTCAAGTTTTTACATTGATTGTCGATGCGATGAGATTTAGATTGGGATTATGAACGTTTTGATTACGGGAATTGGCTTTCAGCTCAAACAGAAAACGAAGCGACAAGCAAATAATAAAAAATAATAGGGTCCAGCTTACTTCAGAACTCACCATTAACTCCCGACGCAGCTTGTCCAGCTCGTGCGCAGAGGGGGGCGCGGGCTGGACTCTTCCTCTCCTCAACTCCTCAAGCTGCCTCGTCAGCTCCTCCACTTTGGCCACCGCCACTGACAACTCCTTCTCCTTTTCATTGAAGAGCGCTCGTATTGACTCTAGGTCGCTCGCTGTGGACAAAATAAAAAATGGTTAGTTGTCTAATGTTGAAGACATAGAAAGTTATTATCGTGATTGCTTTTGAAAATAATCACTTTGGGTTCAATTGAAAGCTAGGCGACATCATAGATGAAGACGAATATGGAGAAACGAACTTGACTCCAGCCAAAGGGACTGGCCCAAAATAGCAGAGGTCAGAAGTGCGTGGAAAAGGCAGAGGTCCAGCCCCTAGCCCAGCAGTGGGACAAGGCAGAAGGCCAGCCCCTAGCCCAGCAGTGCGAGAAGGCAGAAGGCCAGCCCCTAGCCCAGCAGTGGGACAAGGCAGAGGGCCAGCTGGCTAAATAGGTAGATTGCTTTTATATGTCAGTTATTCAAAATGAGAATAAGTATTTATTGGCTAGTTAAACGTTAAATGAATACTTACAGCCCTTCACAACCGCTCGTTCGCTTAAATTGCTTTGGTTCATTATAAAATATGAAACTTGAACTTATCAAAAGCCTGAAAGGTGTGTCAGAGTAGGCGGCAGACAGACGTGCTGACGTAATGGGGGTGTGGAAAGTATTCCATCGTATCTTCCAAATAATCCATACTATACTAATATTATAAATTCGATAGTAACTCTGTCTGTCTGTATGTTACCTATTCGCGCCTAAACCACTGAACGGATTTCGACGGAAATTGACAAGGATATAGATGGCATCCTTGGGAAGGACACAGGCTGCTTTTTGTTTAAAAAATAATCCTATAGGGGATGAAAGTTTGTATAGGAAATCCAGCATTTCTTTAGTATCCCGGTAGACATTACCGTAGGACGATACCCGATATCCACAGGCCGCGAGCAAAAGCTAGTTCGATAAAATTGACTTGATTTAAAAATACTCGTTCTATTTTTGGGTTACGAAAGGAAAAAAACATGTATGTAGGTATATTTACCGTCTCAAGATTATTTTTAGCTAAGTAAGGCAATTATTTCTAAAAAGGAGGAGAATAAAAGGAAATCCCAGGAGACATACGGTTAATAAAGATGAGATGATAAAAATATGAATTTATTTCTAATATTTCCTTTTGTATCTGCCTATTTTACCGAAATGTTAAGAGCCACCCACGTCATTTCGTCTTACTTGCTTCAATGAATGGGTGTCTAGTTTCATTATTTGTTATAACAATATCGTTATTATCTCTAACAACCCTAACAGTCGTTTACGAATTGTGTTCTTCCCGTTATTAATTATAATTATCCCTATATTCAAGTTTTGTTTGATAAAACACTTCTTGGTGGAAATTGTTTTACCTTATTCATTACACATAGCGTTGTGAACGTAAAATTACCAACTTCTGATATTATAACACGAAATGACGATACTATTGTTTGATTTTCATTCTTCGGAAATACAGAAAAGCGATACCTACCTAGGAAAATATCAGTTACCTTTCAAAAGAAGCGACTTGGAAAACACAAAAGTTGGAATTTATTTCAAGCTGTCGACCTAGTGAAGATTAGCATCATTTGAAGGACGGCTGAATCTGTCTACAAGTGCCTTTTTGGACCAAGAAAAAGCATATTCATTGTCTATAAAAATATGCTCGGATAAGAGAAATTTTGAGGCATGAATAAAAACGGCTGAAAGCCGAAAATGTGGTTATCACCTGCCACATTGAAACAATAAAAAATGCTTTAACGGATGTTAAAACGTTTAACGTAACTCAGCGACTGTTGACATTTACAGGTGGGTAAGTCTACTTTGTGAAAAATGTTTTAAAATATTGTCCGGAATATGAGACGGCGAGACTCCCCAAGAATTCAGAATGAACGTTATGAAAAATCCTTTGATAATGGTTTGACGTTTAGTACCTATGCTTGGGAGTCAAACGGTGATTTTGAAGATTTATGCTCACGTATTGTATGATCCGAATAATAATTTGGTGAAGATCTGGCAACCGTTCAGGTAAGGAAAGTAGTTGCCAATATAATGGAAGAAGAAATTAAAAGCTAACCTGATGAGGAGAACACTAACAACTGTTCAAGTACAGTGTAAGTACTTGGCAACAAGCCGGAAACTCTTCATAACAAACTAAAAGAAACGAACCAACTAATACTGAAGCCTTAACTCCCGATTTTAGTGCTCAACTTTACGAGTTGTTCACTCCAATTTATAGGCAAATAAACATTGATTTCGCTTAATAGTTGCCATTAGAACAACAATAAAACTAATTTGGACCGAAATAAACGGAATAAAGTTAACAAAATAATTGCGAAATTCTAACATATTGAGGGGCAAAATGCTATTTTACGTAGCGCGGACCCAGCTGAGACACATTTAAGAGCTCCGAGAGGGAAATACCTCCGACCTTTCAATTACAGAAGACAATAAAGAGGGCTTTATCTGTATGAAGAGTCCCTCCGTCGGTACACGACACGATGGAGCAACATCATTTTTTGTTAGATAAATGACTACACGCTTATGCTAAAAATATCTTTAGCTGTATTCAGTTGAAAATTATACTTTTGGGGATACCGTTTGCGACCGTGTAGTTTTTGGTTAAGAAGAGGCGACTCCCCTTTTCCCAATGGGTGTCGTTTACCTACACCGAAAAGCGAGAAAATGAGTAGCAGTTTTCTTCAACAACCCATTCAATTATGGTGGTGATGATATTATTCGTCAAGGAGGAGAAGCTCGTGGCTAAGTAATAACAGCCGCACGGGTCGATCCAACTGATTAACTACGTTTGCACGGGGTTGGTCCGTGGATGGGTGACCAACTTTACATACCGAGACTCCTCCGTGCCTCGGATAGCACGTTAAGCTGTTGCCGTCATTTGTGGGTATTGGATAGTCGTTACGGGTCGTCAGAAACCTGAAAGTCTGACAACCTGTCTCATCAAGGGTTGTCTCATCCAGATACTGGGTTGTGGAGGTTAGATGGGAAGTCGCTCCATGTAAAATACTGGTATTCAGCCGCATCCGGTTAGATTGGAAGCCGACCCCAACATAGTTGGGAAAAGGCTAGGAAGATTGATTTTCTGATTGACCGTTGCAATAGCAGTAGCCTACTCTGTTATGTGGCAATATACCCAATTACCCACATTGCATATTGAAAAGCAAATTAAACCCTGCAGTTGAATATACGCTAATGAATTTCACACCGAATGGATGCTAAGTAAGGTATTCAATGGTCTAGCTTTGAGTTACCATATTAAGACTAAAGCTAGCTCAGTGTTTATAGCTTGCTTAGATAGATTAGATAAGATGGTATAGCTTATATTAGCTAGCCAAGATTTAACGAGAAATGTAATTAAGATCTTTACATCAAGTCTTAGAAAGTTGGGGTCGGTTTTCAATCTAAGTATCTTGACTCGAATATCATTGTATACGCAGTGATTTAAAATTCATTGTTTACCTTTCAGGGCGTGAAAGTAGTTACTCATGATTTAGAGTAACTTTCACTATAAGACCAACTCTAAACACTCGAAAAAAAAATCTGCTGTTTCATACAAAAATGCAATATTTACCCGATGAAAATGTATGAAACGGATATTTTTTTTTGTAGCACATTATTTTGCAGGCTAGTTTAAATAGTAATAGAGTTCAAAAATGGCGACTGACAGAACAGTACTGCCAATCATAAGAATGCAAAATTTAGTGCTACCAATTGCGTTACGTGTCAAGTTATAATGACCGCACTGTAGGTATTGTATCTATTTTAAATTCGGAAGTAGGTAACTATTTAACCATCGTAAATAGCTAAATCAATTTATCTTTCATTGGCAAAGTCTCTTTCTATCTCATTACCCAACTGTTTACAAAAACATTTAAATGTTTTCCAATATCAAACCGTTCTTTTTTCAAAACGTTTTCAACCACGATCCATTCCCTTTACAACCCAACTGGGAACAAAATAGATCTCTTATTGGTCAGTCGGTATGACTGATTTGCTTACCACGTCACTACACATCAATGGTTGATTTGCCCCGTCAAAGGGCCGTATCCAACCGTGAAATAAAAAGTGCAAATAATGTTATCAGTACCCACTCACAAGCTTTTTCGGAATACAATAGGATGTTCCTGGATTTTCATGAAGCTCTGAGGAAATTGATTTTTGTATTGAAAATATTATCCTAGTCTTGCTGAAGTATATAAGTTAGACTATTTATTCGTTGTTTAGGTGGAAATATAAAATAATATAATGACGGTTCATTTATGTCACCGGATATGGGCGAATTTCGAATTTCTGAACGCGATCAGCGTTCAAGAGCTGTTAGTGTCAAGTAAGCTATAATTCACATATAAGTTTAAAATCACGTAACACGATCTAAGAAGCCACATCTCTGGAAGGAAAGCGTTCGAAAACAAAAGCTTTGAAGGTCAGGCGTCGAATAAACGAATATTCCTCCGGAGCGAATATATCGCGACCCTCCCAAATTGATTTAACTACGCCCCTCTAAGAACGTATTCTACTTTTAGTATCTAAAGTAGGAAAGAACCTTTTTCCCCTTTTTTTCTTGAGTAACAATTTACGCGCAAAGGGTTGTTTCACTCGTTATCTCGCATCAAATAATAATGTGCTCAGCTTAGGAAACAGTTCCTTCGCTATTCGTGAGTGAAGAACTTCCGTATAAGTTTACGTAAAAAGAATGACCTGTTCACTGAATTTACATTTATTTTATTGCTAATAGTCTTGCCGTATAGCTATTGTAGGGTTTGTTAGAACTCCTTTTATGCGTGTGCACGCTAGGTTACTCAACAATAAAGATTTTATCGTGTTTTTAGAAAAAGTTTTATATTAGAGAGAAAATTTTAAAAGAAAAAGTTTCAGCAATTTTGTTCAAGGCTAGAAAGAAAATTTTCCGTTCGACTGTGATTTAAAATCGATTCCGCAAAGGTCGTATTCGAGTAGCTTGAACTCGATTGCCTACATACAGAACTATGAACTAGAGCGGGTCACAATCAGCTTAATGAGGCGAAACTTGTAAAGTGATTAGCCGCAACAGAGTGTTGAACCGCTCACTAAAACCCACATTTGTAGGCAGGGAGCTAATGTAGGTGGGACCACAAAAACACCTTGCTGACGCAGACGGATGTCTAGGGACGAAAACAAATGGAACTTTCAACTTTAACAACGATTAGGTTGAATGAAAAATAGCAACATGTAAATATGGGGTACGTTTTTTGCTCGCATTTATTCGCCGTCCGAGTTTTAACGTTTGGCAATGAGATAAAAAAATCATATCATGCTTGTATTAAAAATTGCCAATTGCATACTGTTTTACTGATTCAGTCTGGGAAATGAACAAATAGCTTAAAGGAGCTTAGATAATTTTTTTATTGGTGTCGGTCTTAACTTTCCCCGACAGTCGAAATTGAATCATAATAATTCACTACTTGTGTGAAAAGCTAGTTAACTAGCCCCTTTTAAAAATGTTAAATTGTCATATTCTTTTGACACATTTACTACAACAAATCATCCTACTTTCCACCGTAGGTACCATGTTTAGTATTGATTTTTCCCAAGTTTAGTCGATGCGTCACTGTCGGTGTCATTCGAAGACTGGTACTACGCCATATTATAGTAACATTAAAGGCATAGTTACGTAACCAAACGATATTTCATTTTTATAGACATCGTAAGACTGATAACATGAAAAATGATTGTCGATAAATAAAAACCGTAAAAAGAACGGTTTTTCTTGAACATCGCTTTATGAATTTTTAATGTGTAAGTTACCTGAAAGTTTTCATTTGTGATTTTATCGGAAAATTTTTGTAACGACCGGGAAATGAAAGCAAAAAATTGTTTTAACAGTTTTCTTAGTTTGTTTTCCTAGATTTTCTGCTTGATTTCAATATTTCATTAATAGTGTTATAAAGTTTGATTTAGCATTAGAATAATAATTTAACTTAATAAACAACCTTCTTATCGCAAGTTTAGTTATAACTTGATTTTGTGCTAAATCGAATGTATATCGCATGTCAATTATCCTACTAATAGCAAATGAGATAGTTACAGGTTATAATCTGTATTTACACATAGGATACTTTAATCCCGGTAAGTATGCGGTAGTACGTTCCCGTGGGATCTTTACGACATCCACGTCGGCGAAAAGCTAGTAGGCTATATATATATAAAGTCCCATCAAAATAGATGGACATATTTTAACACAGCTACGTATAACCAAAGATATCCAAGCAAAAAACAACACTGATTATAGTGATTTTATTTTGACTTCAAAAAAAAAATTGCTGGCTCACTAGAATAAACACATCCATTATGGGTACTTGCACTCGCGCTTGATATTTGTTATTTTTTATTAACTGTTATTTCTATCTGTTACGGTAAATACGCCTCACCCCTAGTAACCAACATTTTTAGTGTATTTTCTTTAGCTGATTTTATTTTTGTAAGTATGTAATGCGTTTTTCTTATATTTTTTTTTTACCATTTTCCTTATTTTGGTGATCTGTGTGATTTCTAAAAGTTTGCCCATCTATTTTAATAGGACCTTATATACTAAACGCAAGAACACCCAAAAACATAAATTTCTCCCACTATTTGAAAATGAGGTACGTTTAATGCTTAGGTAATGTTTAAAGAACAGAATGCTTACCACAAATAAGCGTCAGAAAGGAGCAACACAACTAAATAGAAAGCTTTTAATCAAATCCTCATATCCATCTCAAAACTAAAACAAACTAATTAACACGTTAACAGACTCAAAGTACGCCTACTTTGTAGACTGGTGACGTGTTTTGGTAAGGTTTGCTTAATTATATTTTGGTTTAGCCTACCTTGTTAGTTTAACAGTCTCTGGTTACTTTGAACCCGTTGCTAGCCTACCTTTGTCATAATTACGGATATAAAGGTAAGGTAGTCAACTGTTTTTTTAATTATGATCTTTTTGATAAGAACTTCTCTTACTAGTGAGTTTTGTGATCGAATGGTAGGTACAGTCACGGACTTTAATTGATGAGCCACCTGGCACTGTTCGTATTTTAGCCGTGTAATGCAAATCGGGTTTATTCGGTTCCCGACACGCAAAGTCATATGTCTTCGTATTAGAAGAAGAAAATTATATTTCATATCTTTACCGGTTGGCTAACCTGGGAGCCAGATCTACAAACGGAGGTCCAGTCGGTATCAAATAGATTTGATAAACTTAATGCAACATTGTATTTATTTTTATTTTTTTATCATTGAGAACTTATTAGTCAACCTGTATGGATAAGAATATTTCCGATTAAAAGTAATTTATTTGTCATCTTGTTTACGAGCGTGCGATTTGATGCGTGTTTAATCGTGTAATCTCGTGAATGTATGTCTGCAAAATTTAAAAGTTTGAAGGTGGCTCATCAATTAAAGTCCGTGACTGTACTTTATGAAAGAAAGAGCATGAAAAAAAAATTTGCACAGATAGTCTGTGCAAATTTTTTTTTCATGCTCTTTCAAGGCACACAATAATATATTATACCAACAGCAAATAAAAAAAATACGTTGACATTTACGGAAAGTTATGTAAAAATAGTTGTATCAAGATTTTTTCTGGCAATAGGAAAAAAGTTTCTCAGATACATTTTATCTGAAGAATAAATATCGCAGTTAAAAATACTTTCCATACAGAAGCTGACAAACCATCATTTATTTATAACTTAGATAAAAATTATCTGACGATTGAAAAATCGGCCTTAAGTAGGTACAGTGAACTCGAGGAAATGGTATTAGTTAAAAGAATGAATCATTCTCGTTGGATACAATACATCGACGGAAAATCAACACTTTCCTAATAGTATTCACCGATGGATAGCATTTTATTAACGTCCTAACGATGTTCATCTTTTTAGAAAAAGCTTGCCTCAAAGTAATTGGATATTTGCTATTATGTGAGATAAAATCGAATGCCTACTCGAATAGCCCTCTAAATCGAACAATCTGTGCGAATAGTAACGTTACCTAGCAATCGTGAGTGAATAGCCCAATACTCGATACCGATTCGTTTTTATCGATAAGTGGGTCCGACATAATTATTCTCTGTATTGTTCGTATGTATCTTCTGCTTAATCAGTTTGGATAGCCTAATCGGTAGCCGTCGATCATATTTACCGCGAGCTTCGATTGCGTCAATACGATATTTTCTGGTTTTGAATTCGAAATGAGTTCTCGAACGCTTTTCGAAGTTCTGTTTCTGAAGTCAATCTATATTTGGAACACACACTAAGTTTTAAGACTATAAAGCAGGCATACGTCGTGTATTATGCCAGTTTATTGTCTCTGGCATAGTGGTAACCTATTTTCCTGAGTTATCCTTCGAAACTTGTGCGAGTTATGTGCAGTTAGAGTATGTTTGCAGTACAGTGCCAATACTATCTCACCCTGGAAGATATTTGCTCTAATACTATTATACCTACAAGTGTTATTTTGATTAGTGTGTTAACTGTTTTTATTCAACTTATTGGGTGATTTGAGTACGGTACCTTTTTCTCTGACCTCTAATGCGTTCATTTACCCCACCAAGCAGAGTTCAGAGTTCACAAAAATATGGTTACTATAATCGTAAATAAAATAAACCAAAGGTAACACTAAAGCAAAACGTGCACTCAATCACTTGATTTTCGCTCGTAAAACACAATCTATCTCTATCACGTCAGTAAAGTAAAATTGCCTCAACGGACATTTATAACCCGACAAAATTCAGACGCCCCCCATTTTATCCTCGCAAGTGATCTTAATATGAACTTTATCTATTTTGAGGACAACACAAATTGTGGTTACAACACAAATTTTACGCTCCATCGGCGAATCAATGGCCCATAAAATGTTGACGTTATTTATTTAGGAGCTCGCACTTCCAATCCTATTTATTTTATAGTCTAGACTGGGAGGGAACTCGTTTGTCCTAAAAGGTTTATGAAATTGATTTAATAAATTAATTTAAGAGTAAGCGATACATTTCTAAATAAGAACTTGTGCTACAAGAGAAGAAATTTTCTTAAAAAGCTAATAGGAATCTGATACCTATTTTTTTCATTAAGGCATTTTAATGAAGTGTTTGAATAGAATTCGAAGTATATATTTAATCAAAATTTTGTTATTTTTGTGTCGTAAATATTTAAAAGATACGGCGACAAAGTAATTATATTTTGTATCTTAAATTCGGAATTTATTTAAATCTGAAACAGATCACCTGGATTTTACTACTTTCATAATATAGTCGTTAACCGTTTAAGAGTGGGACACATTGATAAACGAAGAGACGATGAAATAAAAACGTCACGATAAATTCACTCGGCAAACGAGTTATTTAGTTTCAACTCCATTTTCGGCTCGAGTCTATATTTTACTATTCTAAAAATAACTGTCCAACAAGATATTAATATCATATTTTTAATTAAGCAATAAAACAATTCTATAAATCCTTACAACGTCGCGAAAGGTTCCCGGATTTGAGAGTAATAAAAGATTTATGACCAATAAAAAAATCGGAGCGAACTTTTTTATTCTATGTGTTGCCATTATTGATATATTGAGGCTGAACCTGACCTTAAATTATTCATAAAATTTTCAAATTTCATAATACCGAATTGAGTGAATAGGTTTAAAAATTTAAAGCCTGATTTAGACCCGGGCGGGTATAAAACACACCTGGGCCTCTGTAGTGTGCCCTGGCCCTGACAAATCAGGATGAACATTAAGCCGTCTTATTTACGCAATGGGGGCGGCTGACTGAACCGTACGAATAAAACAAGAAACTTAATTAAACTTCGTCGTGATAAAATACTTTTGACAGAAAACCAATATCATAAGTGGATATTCTTAACAGTTAGGAAATGTAAATTGAATTTTCTCAAGGAGGTCATATTCAATTAATAATTGTTTGAATTCAGATTATGTAACAAATGCAAAGCGAAATGTTTGAGTCTTTTTTTACTTCAAAGAAAGAATGCAAATACATAAACAGTTTTAGTGCTGTAATGATCTACGAAACTACTAAAGAGACGGGCCCGTTTATAGGGCACTTACATAATCTAATTTTTAATATAGGTACCTAAACGCGAAATCAGGAAGACATAAAATCTATCTTCTGCTTACGACGTATTTTTATTATGAAAGAAAGTAGAGCAAGATCACTATTTTCCTTCGAAGAAAAAGTCATAAAGACAGTGACATGAACAATTCTTGAAACATGAAACAGATTTCATCAAAAATTCCAAAACATGAAAATTAAAAAGCTTAAACCCACTTCCTATAGACCAAACATTTGATCCCAATTATTGAAACATTAATTGGCATACAAATGCAAGCCGCATTGCAGTGCGGTTATGATTACTTAGTGAACCAAACTGGATTTAACTGGAATGCTTTCAATTAACGACGATCGAAATTCAAATCCAGGTTGCTTCTAGAACATTCTACGATTGGCAGACGTCACTTGAGTACCAAGTATCTGGATTATCCGTGTTATGTCTAGCTGGGGGACTCGGGAACACTCGGCATATTTCGGCAGATAGGACGAATAGTTTGTCTTGGTAAGCATGGACCAAAGTGTGTATAGCGGCGGATGTTTGCTAGACTCGAATACTGTAGTCTGCTGGAATGAAATATTTGTTTGTTTACGTTTTGCTAAGTTGTAACACCGCGTTTCTTTCCAGCGATAAAGCAGATACCAACTACTTTTATGCTGCATAATATGAAACTGTTGATATACCACTTTGGGAAATAAATAAACACGTTTTCCTCTATTTGTTTTCAATTCTATTGCTAAGTTTAACAGTTTTTTTTTATATGTAGGTGCTGTTTGTAACGAATAATCAGTCCTGTATGGAAAACAAAGCAAAACAACCAAAAAATTAAGAAGAGCTCACTGTATTTGAGTTTATAATTAAGTAAAACTAAAATATTATACCGCATTTTTGCAAAGCGCTGTTCGAAAAAATGGAATTGTTAATTAGAACTCAATTGATTTCAATGATTTTATGAAAAAGAAAACATATATACAACCTCTGAACACATTGTACAGCACAAAACGTTTTTACATTCCTCGTTCGATATTTTATATGAACATCTTTACATAAAGTCGTTCAACTGGCATTACAAATGTACTTCCCCAACCAAATAGTATTAGGGAGGCAAAGGAAATCCATTTAGACCTTATAAACGGCGACCCAATAAGTACCTACACGTGTATTGATATTTATCGCGCCGTGGCATTTACTGGGGTGCCGTGCTTATGGAATACCCTTAGATAATATCTATGTTTATGAGCATAAGAACCAGATTCGTGCATTCTTTGTTGTGAATTATTTGGAGACCCTGTTTTACATGAAATGTTAAATAAGGTCGTTGTAGGTACCTACCTATATAAGCCTACCAGCCATACCTATAACATACATAATAATACATATTTTGAGTCAACCTTGAAAAAAGGTTTGGCTACAATCACGTATCATTATGATAGGTTTCACTAAAGATTTCGTTAGTCTATTGTTTTTGTACAGTCACTTCCACTAAACTCACTGACCCCGCGGGTTATGCTTAATGGAAGTGAGTATAAAATCAGCGCAGGCGTAGTAACTAATTCAATAACGCATGTCTAGATCGGAAGACTAAATAATCAAATTATATGATGATAGATAGATGTATTTAAAACACGACGATTTATTCTTCCCATTATATTAAATTTCCGAAACACCACAAACATTTCAACTGAACCCAGAACTTAAAGGGTTGAATACATTTATCTTTACTTCCAACTCTCAAGTCCCAACAGATAAGCGTCCGAAGATCGCATTACGTAATACAAAGCTGTTGAGTTAACCCTGTTGATTCAGACGGGACAATCGGCCCATCGCCTGGTCACTAAGCGATACGACTATTCCCACTTGGACTGTGAAGCCGCGATACGAACGGATTGACATTTCTATTAACGGTTATGATTTTTTTAAATGGAATATTGTGCTGTGACGCCATGTTACGGATAATTGGATTTGTGTTTATGTTTCGAATACATTGAGTTTTTGTAATGTTATTTCAGTATTTTGTTTATGATAGGTGGTTTTATTTGTTTACTTCTGTTAACACAATATTCAATTGCTCTAAAAATTGGAATTTATATTTTTGTTTTTTTTTTTCAGACTAAAATTGGATGTGTAATTATTATTAGTTAGATTTTATCTTTTTTTATTTCGAAATATTTTTATTACCCGTAGGCATGTGTACTAGATAAGACTAGATAATTAACTCGGAATTGAAAATTCCGACTACAATACTTATAAAACTGCATTCAGCACAAATTCTATCCTTCCACGAAGTTAAACAATCAAATTACTGTTTTCTCATTAGACTACCAATGAACCGCGTGTGGAAAATTAGGCCGCACCTAGTAACGGATACTTTTACTAATTCTAGGCGTGGTTCATTCGTTCAGCTTTGTCGTTCAACGAACATTTATTTAATTTTTGCTTGTTTGGTATCTTAATGGCACAAGTTTAATATGGAATATCTGGTGTTATTTTATAAGTTAAGTTGTTTAGTTAGTTAGTTATAGAAACTATGTTATTGTAAAAGGAGTTAAATAGTTTTTCTCAAACATGCTTGGAAATTCGAGCATTATTTTGACAACCTTTTTCGAGATAAATCGAAATTGCCGTACTGTTCAAAAACAAATGACGATGCGGCCAGCTGAGTAAGTATGAAAATCCATATGTGTCGTGTTTAGCGGCCAAATAAATTACTATGAAAACTCATATCTGTTGTGTTATTTAAAAATGGAACGTACATTTTACTTCAGCGCAACAAAGATTTTATTTGAATTTCGATTTGGCTTGCAAATAGAGCTGTTTAAAATAAAGAAGAAACAAAAGAACACTATTGGCGCGTGAAAAATTATCGTTGTTCGTCATTGATTCTGGAAATTATCATTAATTTACTTACTTTGAATTTCCGCGCATTGTTTGAGAAAAGTACTATACAAGCCTTGGCCGCAACCAGCTATTGTACATAATTTCAAATCGTAAAAATGGTGAGCGAAAAATAGACGAGACGAAGACAAGTTTTGACGTGTCACTTGCCGACCGATAATATAAGTAAAAAAAAACAACCGACTTCTATAAAACGCTACAAACTGAAAAATAACTTTAATTTCGGAGGTCGGTGGCAAAAATTTAAATACAAATCCGAAGACACCAGAGTTTCGAAATTAAAGTTATTTTTACTTTTGGGAAGTCGGTTTTTTAATTTATAATATCATTGGAAAGAAAGGAGGAAAATTGCTCATCAAACCATTCATGAATGAAATACAACGAATTGTGTTTGACGGCAATTATCAATAAAATATACCATTTATTCGATGATCCTCTTTGTAACGGGCATTAAAGGATTCCGAACATTAAATGATTCGACTTCCTCATCACAAGACGAGATTATTAATTCAGTATTCGTGAATCCGCTTTTTCCGAGTGTGCTTCATTTACATTTCACATCAACCAATATTAACATATTTTTGTGTGCTTTTGTCGGAACCGTTTGGTTTTTCCTTTCCCTTATAAATATGGGTTTTTTATTAAAAACTCATTTTCAAAACAGATGACCACTAACCGGGTTTTAGTATGCCACACCAATTACGTGTATCTGATTATTTAAACCATAAATATAAACTAGTGTTTACAACATTTTTTATTAACTTTTTTGGGATCAACAATCAAAACCAACAACACTAGTTTATATTTATGGTTTGCCATTAATAATAATCTGCATCGTTTGAAATAGCGCATCGTACCATTCCATTCAATGCTGCAAGTCCAATGTCAGAGTGCCCGTCTGCACTCCAAATAGACTGCTCTTGATCCAATAATGTGACCCATTTACACCGGTCTGCTGACGTGAATTTGTAATTACTCTAAATATACTTAACTACTTCTATTTTTATATTATAGCCATATTTTACTTACGATCTTTCTTTTTTTGCAGATCGTTCCATATAGATGCTCATATTTCGTTGAAAATGTTTTTGAAGATTCTTTTGACACATCAAAAGCCTCAGGGGGACGTTAAGCTGACGGATTTACGTACGAATACCATCCGAATACCTATCATCAGTGAAAATAGCTGGAAGCCTAAAGCTTGACAGCTGGACTACCCATGGGTAAGCTTTAATATTGGAATATAGAGGTTAGATATTATATTGACATGAGCACCAGTTTAAAACTGTATAATACAATTAAAATGAAAAAAAAATTGTTACTGTAGGGACATGAAAATATCTGGGTGGGTAGGTTAGTAAAAGTGGAAAATTTCAATCCATTCCCGGCAACTGGCAAGCAAATTACAATGTAAATTGCAATGCAGACATGCATATTTAATGTGAATCGGAACATGGTTCATTTAACTTCTTTCTGTGTCAAGACCTGCATGAAACTCATTCCGATGTTCGATGAAATTGTGGAAAACAACGATGAAAACAATTCCGTTTCGTTTAAAATCATCTGTTCTTACTAGACAATATCATCTGCTTTTTTCATGAGTTTTTTTTGTAAATAGGTACCTATACAATTACTATTTTTTTTTTTTTTGTTTTGTTTCACCTGAATGGTAAAAAAGACAAAGTTAAAACTCCCCACAACGATTGACGGACAAAAAATAGACGAATTCAAAACCTCCCGCGAGAGAAACCCCTTAAAAAAAGTTTTTCAACTAATCCAAATTCACTTCTCTCCTCATTTAAACTCGGTCTACGGACTCCTTCGTAAATCACGTTGCTTTTAATTCCTTTCTTATTTCATCAAGCAACAATCTACCCTTTAATGGAACATTGTTGAACAGTTTTCAAGGAAGTTTTCTAGTTAACCGTAACAAACAAGTCTTTGGCAGAACATCGATCGCTGCCCGTCTCATAATGAATGAACAGTTATTGATTATGTTCCATGAACGTTGTTTGTAGTAATGTGGTGCATCGGTACTTTTGACCTCGTCGCAGTTGGAGGGTTAAGTTTTCAGTGGAATTTGTAGAATTGAAAATGACGGAATGTTTGAACAAAGCACACATTACACAGTATTATGTGGGGGAAATCCGATCCAAGCGTGTCACCCGTTTTAATTTGTTGTTTTGTTTGTTTAATAGCTTAAACGTACCCAACCCAACCCATAAGCAAGAGTCATGTCATCAACAAAAAGCTTAGCTACCCAAAAATTCCTCATTAAACTTTGCAATTCATTGTACTTTCTTAGTTTATCTTGGAAATCACAACATCAGTGAAGGAATACATCGTGAAACCTGAACTTATATAAGTTGCATTCGCCAATCCGCCTTGAGCAAGCGTGATGATGCATTCTCTGCATGAAAAGAGGCTTTTGCCCTGCAGTGAGATTGGCAGGCTGGTATTCAAACTCAAACTCAAACTCAAAGCATTTATTTCAATTAAACCATTTACAGGCACTTTTGAATTGTCAAGGAGTCGGTCAGTCAGAAATATGAAGCTAGTTGCCCATTCCAAAGCGTAGTGGGTACCTATGGAGAAGAACGGGCAAGAAACTCCACGGACACTCTTTTAAATCAAAATATTGTTACAATATATGGGTTACATCATTCATGTTGAAATTATACATGTGAGAACAATGTAGAAAGCAAGTTAAAAGCGTCCGCAATTATAACAAACAAACAATTCAAAAATTAAAATAAGCCATGGCAGCTAAGAGATGACCAGTCACAACTGACGGCGCCCGTTCACGAACATGACGCATGGATCAGCACCATTCAGCTCAACATTGCAGCACCATTCACAAACATTTTGAATGGAGCTAAATGATCCAACATATTAAACTGAGATAGATATTATTAATTAAACTGAGCTACATCTATAAAACCACTGTCACCGCCACTTCTTCCACACTACAAAATTGAAGTGTTTCAAACAACACACATAAAGAGTTTATAACCTTTTTCGACGAACAGCTATTGTGACCGTAAAACAAAGTGGCCACGCGAATTGTCCATACGTTTTGCTGAACATAAAAAACGTTTTAGGTTATTGAAACGGCTCGGCGAACTGTAAATAGAAATGTGTAACATCCGAATAGTAAAACCAATTTAAAAAATATTTTATTGGTGTTGATTGTTGGTTTTTATTATTTGAACAAGAGTAACTATAATTGTTTTTAAACCACCATGCGAACGCAGTGCATGCGAACGCAGCATGCGTTTTTTGTCTCAACTACGAATTCGACGACATCGGCTTATTTTGGCGATGTCGTCGAATCGCACACGGTGTGTCAGAATTCGGCGAAAAAGTAAATGTTCTGCTGTCTCTTACAATAAATAAATAATTATTTAGGCCCCACGTAATAATGAGGGAGCGTATTGCCAATTTGACCTAAGCGGCCTCATTTACAACCGACAGTAATCGATATTTTTCCGACAGGATACTGTTACTCACTATGTCTACACAACGAGTAGTTAAATATATCGGTCTATAAACGTAAATATTATGTAATCGAGGATGTTAAGGTGCTCCGTAACCGTAACCGAAACTATCGGATATCCGAAATAAAAATCTATCAGTAACCGTAACCGAATCCGAAATAAAAGTTTCGGATGAGTTCGGATAGAGGCGGAGTCTAAATGAGGCACGTTATGACAGGTTTTTTTGCCCGGCCGAGCCGCCTGTGCCGACACGCTAGCCGCGCGCGTCACTTGCATGTGGTTTACAATTTCTTAAAAAACTAATACCCGTAACCGAACCTATCTGAAACTAACGGATAATCCGAAATAGATTCATATCCGTAACCATATCCGAAACCGGTATAATATTATTGCTAATTCGTATCCGTATCTACATCCGCAATTTCATATCCATAACATCCCTGGTCGCCATAAACAGCGCCAAAAACATCGCGTTTGCCGTATCGTTTGCAGATCCTAGTAGTTTTTGCTAGCACCCAGAAGAATACTTCCTATCTAATCCTTTAATAAACTTTTACTTGCCTTGTTCTAGGCGAGAGGGTATGAAGCAAAATAACGATGATCACGAAGATGAACCTTTGATTGCTTTATTTGGAACTTAAGTAATTAATTAAATTCAACTTATCATAAACTCAAATCAAAATTAAGTACAAAAGTAACTATTAATTGGGTTTTAAACACCCGTTATTACGTCAATATTATTCAATGGCTCCGTTCAACTGGCTGATAATGCCGTTGTTGACACTATCTCCTCGTATTAATCCTCAATGAGACACATTAGCATACAGTTAGGGGAAACAGGGTAAAACAACATTATTTACGGTAAATTTTAATACCGTAAAATATGGTACAGGTACTGATTTAAGTTTAATAAATGTTGCTTTCTCAAAAGGCAACCCTACTTCGCGTATGCCTCATTTGTAAGGATTGTGAGCCGCAATTCGTAGAAAAAGGGACTTAAGTATGAGGAAAATCAGAACAGTTTTCTCCGACCAATAATATTATATAGCATGAGAATTATTTGTGAAGGAAATCTGTACATAATAACCGCTGTTAAGACCATTCGTAGCATATTTACGACTGTAGGTAAAGTAACTTCTACGTAAGAATCAATAGAAACACCGATTCAAAATAACTGGAGAAAAGTATAAGGCAAAATGGACTATAAAAGTACTTACTAAGTGCGATATTCGCTTGCTTGTTTCTGTCGAGCTGTCCCCGTAGCGCTCGTAGCCGGCGTAGCTTCAACTCTTGCGCCTCTACGCGCTCTCGTAGCCGCCGTAGCCGCTCGCCTTCGACCGCCACCTATCAACAAATGCATGAAATTATAACTAAGAAAGTTATTCAAACTACGCTTTTGAATAAAAACTCATTTATGAAGTGCGGTTCCGACATTCAACGGTTTTTTTACGCTTTACCGACCATATAATAACTTAGTTTAGCTTATTGTTCAAAACGAGGGCTGTTGAGAGCGTGTGGAAAAGTTTTGAAATTTATTTTAATATCGCAGTTGATTTATATTAACAGCCAGTTGTATTCAAAATAATATTTCATTAATTAAGCGTTATTAAACTTAAATATCCGTAAAGTAAATCGATGAAGACGAGGGCTTATTAAATTCAAAGGGAGTATTATAATGAATGTAAAATTAGATCTGTATAAAGGCTCGGCGTCAGGCAATTTTGTTTATTTTATAGGCGTACTTATTGCGTGAGAAGAGTTTATTTTTAAGGCAGCGATAAATATCGCATTAGGCTAACGCGCGTCCGGCCCGCCCCGGAGAGATTTATTAAGAACGGGGAAAATTTAATTTTTTCTCCCTTATCTGTTCACAATTTCTCCAAAAGATTCCGGGACGTCTTTATCCGTGATAACTCAGTTGGTCTTTAATGTCACAATAAATATGCTAAAGAGACAGGATTATTTGCCAAAATATTAACTGAAGCTAACGGCTAAGCAGAATGGATAACGGTTGCGATAAGGTATCCAATTTTATGTTTTAAATACTTATTTATTCTTTGTGTTACTTAAAAATAAGTGAGATTTTTATAAATTGTCTGCAAATTCCTAGGTTTTATCTTCTTACCAAATGTAGGTAGTTGCTCATAAAGGCTCTTACATACTGGGCCGCCGCATTGTTCGCCGTGAAGTTTTCTCAGAAATTGTTTTGTTAAATTCGCGTCGCGCGACAAATCGCCCCAGTATGTAAGAGCCTTAACGTTCTCCAAAGGCTTCCAAATACTTCCAAGTAAAATAAAATAGTGTCCTCTATATTTATTTACGATCACATACTTAAAGTTATAATAATAATATGTACATATATATAAAAAAGAGGGAAAAGAATCATAGGGCATCAACAAATTCGTCCGCATCGCTGTCAACAGGAAAATGGCCCGAAAGACAGGCAGCATTGCTAAGTTGTATGGCGGTGCCAATTCTTTGCCCTAAAAATAGGCCAGCCCTCTGGTCACATGAATTAAATTGGATCATTTTTCGGTTGTAATTAATGCCTCGTTAGATTTTATCAATATGACACTTTATCAATAAAATACTTTATTTTTCCCTGGAACTGACAGTATATCGTTTTACCTCTACTTGCTACTACTCTCCCATGAATGCTCAGAAAATGTTTTCCCACTTTATCGTGGGAATTCATTTACCTAAATGATTCGACATGATTGTTAATCTTCGCAGTAAAATAAACAATTGTACCTCGATCTTAGTGGTATTCAATTCTAACGTCTTCAATGTTAAACTGTCGGAGTCAATTACGATACGAAAACAAGACGGATTTAAATTAAATAACACAGTTATGATTATACAAAAGCAATCTAAAAACTTTTACGTAGAAACTCGTAACTGAGAACAAAGATTTTTCGTTCCATTTACTTGTCGTGTTTCTCTTACTTCATTAAAAATCCTTTGTTTTATATCACGGATATCTACAACCCTTTTTAAAAATTCACACCTTCCCTTTTCATACGTGTCACCCTTTGTCGAGTCCAGTTATAAATAAAATCTGAGCCCATTTTATTGTTTTTCATAAAGAATTACAATGAGAACCATTCACATATAAATGCAGTACCTACCCACTGGCTTAATTAAAAATAAAATAGAAGCACCCCTGCTTATTCCCCCGAATAAAACATCAAAGAAATCGGAACAAAGTATTTGTATCTTTATTACTGCATTAAGATTACGCCTAGATAAAAGCGAATTTACTACCTAGTGAGCTTTTAAAATAATTAAGTATCTCTATAAGAGTAGCTACCTACCTACCTAACTACATGGCAAAAATTTCATTTAGGTAAGTTTCTAAATAAAATATAAGATCCAACGAAACTTTGGGTAAGAAACCACATAAAGTGTGTGAAAGCTTGTACATAATTCTTTTTGAATTTTTCCAAAATTATGAAAGCGTTTTGCCAAAACATTTGGTGAATTTACTGGATACTCGTATCATGTTATATTTCTGAAGCAAATAATAGACGTACTTATCAGATGCCTCGCGGAGGTCGCTAGTGGGTCGAGGACTCTGCACTGAGTGGATTATTTGCAAACCTTGTCGATACGCAGCTGTGCCTTGTTGACTGAACTAAGCATCGTATATCTCGCATAGTTATTTACGAATCATTATTTTTTATACAGCATAATAAATAACGTACAGTCGTTAAATAGCAGTCTATTTTTAAAGGAATTATAAATAGGACTTTTATTCTTCGCCAAAATTTTTACCCACTGTGACAGACTACATAATGAGAAGAATAATGAAAAATATACACACAGCAGAGATTTAGTAAGTACATATAAAATACTCCCTTTATTATGGCATTAGAAAAATAACGGCCAAATAACAACAGTTCTTTATTGTGTAATATTATTGAAAAGACTGCATTTTTGAGTTATTTTTTATATGTAAATGGTGAATAGATTACATTGCTTTATATTTATCGTTAAATAAACGAACTTAGTACACGTTTATATCAAAATAACGAAAGGTTTGTAACCGTTATTTATATAATGTTTATAATAAATGGATTAAAAGAGTTCTGAAGTTGTAATATCTTAGGAATAAATAGACTTTTTATGATAAAAAAAAGTAAAGTATATCACAAAAGTCGGGGAAGTAAACCACGTAAATTCCACCAAATTAATCACACATAACAGCAAAATAAATCATACACACATGTTTAATAATGTTACGGAAGAAACATGAATTCCCGATGTCGTGTCGCGAACGAAACAAAAAACAAAATAAAAAGACAATAAGCGATTTATGATTTCGAAAGTCAGCGTTTGACTGAATAACATCAAAAAGAAAATGAAAGTATGAAAGGTTAGAGTAAACTAGATAGAATGGGACTTCACAAAGAAGAGAAAAAACCTTTTGATCCGTCGGGGTTGATTAATCACACCGAGTATTCATCTTTTACGTAAATACTTTTGATACTTTTTGGGCTTCAGAAAATCTGGAAAGATGAGTGAAAAAAAAAAGCCTAATTGAATGAACGTTCGAAGAGCTATAAGTGAAACAATAAAGAGTTTATTGCGTTGTTCGGAGAGTAAGGTTCAAACGGGGCATGGAATGGTACTTTAGTTTCGTTTAAAGAAACTCAAAGGGTGTGGTGTGTGGAATGTCTTATAAACAAATAATCGATGATCTTCAAACAAAATAAACCTCGCATTTCTTGTTTTTTTTTAATTTTTGGTGCTTTTTTTTTAAGGTTTTCCTTTTCCGTGATTACCAACAAATGGCAGTATTGATTTTACCACAGGCATATCATTTATATCCTGTGTTACCTTGTAGACTTCTCAATATAACGTCTTATATGCAACTAGCACCCCATTTTTATCCACTGTAGTAACGAAAGCAATAGACAAAATGTACGAAAACCTATTCCTGTGACACAATTTCGTAATTTATTCAATAAACTACCGACCTCGATGTCATCTCGGCGATCTAGTAACGATTCCCGTTGAGACTGGAGACTATTAAGTTCCTCTAGAACCGAGTCTTACTTACTTACTCTTACAAATTGAATCTGTCACTGTAACCCAAAAGAAATATATATTCCTTTCAGAAGAAAGTTGCTAGAAATACAAGTATGTATTTCTGGCAACCAACTTAACTTTCTTCTAAAAGGGCTGTTTTTATGTGAACTTTTTTGGAAACTACGTAAATAACAGTCTTTTTTTCTAGAGACAAGACTTTATTTTCGGGAATTAACTTTACTCCACTTCTACAACCTATTAGTGATCAAATATTTAGTTACATAAGATACAATAATGTAATAATGAAAATCACAGTAGCTGATATATTGACGGGAAGCCCTCCTCGGACATTATTGTACGACGCGCGACCATAATTTAATAAAACTAGGTACCTACCGACTTACCTACTAATATGACCTTGCATAGCTTATTTAATATCCTCTCCCCCACTACCTATACCTTTGTGATTAATCTAAGTACCGTGGCTTTTCCGTGATATTTACGACAACATACTGGTTAAGAATTAACAGCACTTTCAGTGGAAATTTCATTAGCGTTCATTTGCAAGATGCACCATAATTTTAACGGTCATAAGTACCGACAACCAAATACTTAACTATGTAGGTTAGTAACAAGGGTACATTTTGTTTGTGCCGAGAAGTCTTTTGCATCGCTTTTGTCAGTGTGACTTACGTTTAAAAAGTTATTATGGACGGAGAGACAATGGACAACAGGATTAGTGCAAAGATGTCTATGTTTTGCCTGAACAGTTATTTCGTTTGTCGTCTGGACTTTCGCGTATACTTCTGTATACATGACGTGTATATCTGTGGTATCGCAGGTTTATATATGTGCCCGTAACGACATCATTGCTACAGGGAATCGCGTCGTAAAAGGCTTATTGCTAGTAAGTACTAAGTACTGAGTCACTCTCGCAGTCCCGTGAGAGGTCAACTTAGTTACTGCTCTACCTTATATTTTAGATTTATTACTGAACTCGAAGACATTATTGAAGAAGAAAAGCATAAATTGTGACTTCGGGACTAATTTTAAATGGCCTTGTTTGCAAATTTCGCGTAACCATGATAAGCTTTCAAATTTTTTAGATGATGTAGGAGTATTACATTTGGTTGATGCTGTACTCTTTTTCTCTGTTAGAGGCATCAGACAAATTGAGAAACCCTGACTCTAAACAGACAGTAATATCAATGGTCCGACCAACCTGACTCTGTGGGTACTAATTACTAACGTGTGAATCCAAAACACTGTATCTCAGAAAAACATATTTCGAGAAAAGGTCTTTAAAACTTTTTTGTTTTTATTATGTTTTAGTACAGTGTTTAGTATGTGCTCATATCTCCTTCTACATACTATAAAATGAAAAAAATATATAGGCATATTATGTAAATGCCTCCAAATAATCAAATGAGCGCTACTAAGGCAAAACACTGTAACTCGAGTTACAGTGTATTGGATTTACTCGTCAGTAAAGTTCTAATTAAATAATATATTTTTTAAGAAGTCTGTGACTAACAGATCAATCTGGGGTTTTGATTGATTTGACCGAGGTTTGACTAGCGTCCTGCTTCAGTTTAATTTTCTCTGCTCTTAACATTAAACATGACATAACATCACGACTGTATTTCCCGAAGAGTAATGTAGAGGTGTACCTATAGTTCACCCACATTTCGCCACCCATGTTTAAGTCCCATGTTAAAGTCAATCAAAAAGGTGTGACGTAATTTTCAACCTGTTGCTTTTGTACTAACCTGATGTTGTCTAGCCTCCTGCTGCTTGAGGTACCGCAGTCGCTGCTCCTTGGCACAGAGCAGCTGATGCTGCGTGTCGATCTGCTGCTGTTGGCGCAGCGCCATTGCGCGCAGCTCGCCCAAAGTCAGCTCCACCCCTTCCCCCAACTGAGGACAACATAGAAATACACTGTTAATATCATCGTCATCATCATCATCATCATCCACTGCTGGATATACGCTTCCCCCAAGCGACGCGACAACGACCGTGCTTCCCGAATCCAGGGGATTCTCGCAACTTTCACCAGGTCATCGATCTATCTTGTGGGTGGCCTACCCTCGCAGCGCTCTAATATGCGATGAATTTATCAGTATCACCTTCTTTAAAGGCACAATGATAAAAACAATTTTATGATTAAGATCGATTATGTTTATCAAAATGATATCTTTGCTAGAGTAGTCTAATTTGAATAATAACAGAGTTTAAAAGATACGGGACGGGGCCGAAATTTTCTAGAAATAAAACTTAAGAAAGAAGAGATAATTTTAAAACATTGCAGTAGTTAATTAGTCTAGTGAAGCTGCAGATAGAAGACAATACCTCACATCCTGTCTACGTAACTTCCGCCAGTTCTTTGTACTATTTGCACTAGCGGAAACCGAAATGAGAAACTCTCGATCACTTTTCAAAAGAGGTCTTAATTATAGCAACTCGGATGGCAGTGTGACATTGCCAGAAAGAGAAAAAAAACCGTCCTGTGTTTTGTGGTTGTAACGGATTGCATTTCGTGGCTTTTAGCAGCTTTTAGATAGTGGATCCAATCGTGGTCAAATGTGTGGACTCATGGAGTTTCGTTACTAGGGATTTTATTTGAAGTTGGATTCAGTGCATATCGGGACTCCTAGGGTCATAGAGATATAATAATTATATCTCTATGCCTAGTGTAGTGGGACTTATACATAGAAGGAATACCTTGGCCAGAAGTGTGCTGAACTTGTGTTTTCTTGCCTGAGTGTGTAATATAGACCTCATTTATTACCTACTGAAATTCTCATACGTTTGTGTTTGAACCATTTTATGTAGTCTAATTTTTCAGATTAGCTCGTGACAGAGATGAGTGGAAGAAACTAGGGGAGGCCTATGTCGAAAACTGATTGCTGAAGAACGTTTTATAAACTTATTTAATAAACTAGATTTAAACATTAAATTCATATAGCTACTTAAGTCAAAACTGTACTGTATTTGGTCAGCGAATAAAAGCTTTTTATTATTATTATTTTCTTTATTTCATTTTGATTACATATAAATTATATTTTTAAATAATATAATAAAGACTTATTTTATTATTATTCATATTCCTTTATTTCTTTTTAAATACATAATTGTTACATTTTTAAATATTTTTTATAAAAAACATGAAGACAAAACATTTAAAAATATAAAAAATAGTAGCCCATCGGCATCAGGATCAGGGTCCAAGCTGCCGGTGGTCAGGGCTCTAGAGAGAGGAACCTTCTCACTCCTGAGATGTTGGTCGGGGCTCTTCGCTATTAGGCCATTGACCGTAACGATTATCGGTACAATGATTGCAGAGTTCACGTCCCACATGTCGACAACCTCGTGTGCTAAATCAAGATACTTGATTTTTTTATCTTTCTCAGCTTTCACGAGATTCTCGTCATGAGGGACAGAGATATCAACAATCATTGCACGGCGCTCTCGTCGATCTATCACCACAATATCAGGCTTATTGGCTACAATAGTCCTGTCAGTGATGATAGATCGATCGATTATTATTATTTTATATATGTTTACACATCTCGGGACCATGGGGTCCCGGTCTTTTGGAAGGCGTACGAGGGGCCGAAGCCAACTCGCAGAGGCCCGTTAGACGTTTTTAATGGAATGAGGCACCAACCGACGATTATCCCTGTTCGCACTATACAAGTGCAGCCAAGGACAATCCCCGGTTGGAGTAAGACTATTGCAGGATAGGGAAACAAACATATTGGATTATGAGTTTAGGTGGCTAAAGTGGACTGGTAACCTGGAACTATGGAAGGCCTATGGCCCCTGCCTGATCAATGTTGTATATATACACAGATAAAACGGCAGGGGGTGACTTGCACACTCAATAATGGGCCCCCGAAAACAGTCGCTAGCACATAGTGACGTAGCAATAAGGGGGCAACACTTCCTGAGGTGCTTGAGGAGTGGCGAGGTATTCCACGGCTTTCAGAACAATCCCGGAAGATGGTCAAGATCCCTACGAGCACTTACTGGAATACTTCCTTCCTCCGAGCACGTTTGCTCTTGCGAGTCTCCACTCAAGCCGGCCAATCAAGGCAAGAATGAGGTGGGAGCTCTGTTCCTCGTCAGTGTTCACTCCAGCCGGCCAATAAAGGCAAGCCAGAGGTGAGGAACAAGAATTCTCCCGGGAAATAGGGTCCGTGGGGTCGCTACTGCCTAACAGCTCGCCACATGCTGCCCTGCGGGTTTCTGTATCTCTCTTGGTCTGGCTCCTCATCCTAGACCCGTCCCGGCAAAGTAAACTCTACCGGCACAGACCTAGAGTTCGGAGCGCGCAAGCCCCACCACGACGTCAACGTAGAGATACGGCGTTATTATTATTATGTAGTCTAATTGCGGAGCTTATGGAACTTGTCATTAGATTGTAATGTTTTATGTAGGTACTCTCATGATTTTTATGACCCTGGGTTTGAGGCTCACTTAGAGTTTCATAAATTATATTAATTAAAAAGGATTACGGATCGTATAAGTACCTCTGAGATGGATTTTGTAGTTTTGACCTACAAAAAGATGGATATTTTTTTACATTTACAGATAATTCGCACAGTAGGTACAGTTGCCTTTATTAAAAAGTCTCTACAAAGACCCAAGAAACCGTAGTTACCAAGAATATTATAATGAAGCCGGTCCTGAATAATACCAATTTAATGACACAGGATTATAGGAGAAAAATCTCTCGCGAAAGTTCTTTCGTACTTTATTATCATGAAAGAGACATTGTGAGTTCACCTCGATATTGTTAAACTTTAACAATTTTTCTTTAGAACATGTACAATTGAAAGTTTTTCTTGGCTTATATAAGTTAAGCCGACCTCATACTGTAAGTAAGTAGAATTGTCATGAGAATACGATTCGCAGACCTAATTTTCCCAGACTTTTTTATCTTTTATCCGTGGAATAAAATTGTATTGAAGAACTGACAAAATATTATCAAAATTAATTTACATGAACTGGGTGTAAAAGTTTGATCGAATACACCCTTAGTGTAGCTATTTTGCTTGTGTAGTTTATTTTAGAATAAAGTCTGAGATTGGTCTATTCTTTTTTTCTATTTAACTTAACCCTTGTTTATATTCAAGCGTTGCTATTCCGAGCATTTGAAGGTTCCATTTAGGACAGACGTAGACGAGGTCAGATAATCAAACAAAAATAACCTACGTCGCGGCGACGCTTTCGACGGAAATATGGAGCGGATATTATTGACAAATTAATTACTCTATTAAAAGAATGGAAGGTATCTTGCGTTTTTCCTTATTATTCTGAATAAAGATTTCAAGATTTTCAAGTTTCTGATTTTTTTTTCAAGATTTTTTTGATATTTATTTAGAAATAAGCATCACCTTTGTACGTTTTTTCTCTTCTTTTCTTCTTGTCTATTTAATAAGTGTATACATAAATGGTTAAATAAAATATATAAGATTTGGCCAGATTATATAGGGGTGTTGTAATTGTTAATTTAAATATAATTTTAAGAGGATGTCGCTCCATGTCATCACATGGTACGACGAGCGAGCAGTCCAACATAAGGAGGCGGTTGTCATTCTGCTGATATGAAAAATCAATGTGTAAAATTAAAACCGTATGCAGAATTTTGGAATATACCTAGTTATCTAATGCCCTCTTGGTCACTGAAAATTCAGGCTTCTAGCTTTATCCACAGCGAAGTAACAGGGGGTCAAAAATGTCCTGAATGACTTCGAGAAAGGAATGATACGGCTGTACCTTTGTTTGTTTGTTTTTGCTTGACTTGGCGGGGGCACTGCCGTGCTCCAAGTACTACAAACTACGCAATACTTTATCAGTGACTTATGCTTTTGTATATTGCATTTTGGTGGCTCTGAATTAATGTGGCATCTATCTATCTACATACAAAATGTATCAGGCTACCGCGTCCACCTCAGTGTGGTTATAACAGGTTAATCAACCACGCTTTATCCCGTCGTCCATCGTGGGTAAAGCTCGCTGCTCACTGCGTTGCTGCGATAGTTAATGTCCACTGACATACGACCCTAGCTAACGCCATCACACACATTAACTCTGAGTTATTAGCATACGGGTTTCCTTCAGTATTTTCCTGGCTATCAATAGGTAAGTTTACGTAGTGTGGATGCGTTAATTAGTGTTGGTATCCTATTGGGTATCGACAAAACTGAACAACGCATTATTAGGTACTAACTAAAACAAAAAATAAAGTAAATTAGAACTTTTAATTGAGCTTAAGCAAAAACTTATGTTAAGTTAAGAACACTTAAGTGGAGAATCTAAAAAATGTCTCTTTAAAACACGTTAAAGTGATCCTAATTGGGCCTGGTCTTCTTGTCTGTTAGAAAAGGACCACTAGCAATATTTTCAGTTCAGTTTTAGGTGTTAAAGAAACATTGCATGAAATGTATGAATGAAGAACAAAACAAAATATAGGGAAGGATTTATAGTTCATGACATTTTGTAGTTTTTACGAAACCTCATGGGGTTTGCGTGAATACATTTAAGTTCGACGAAACATTACGACGACGAATACCTTTGTTGATTAATGAAACGTTAAGAATGATGGCTATAATTAAATTACTGGCCTATAAGTCAGAAGTTTGAGCTATATTTTGGACATCCGCTCAACTGTCGATTGGCCTTTAGGAGGTGATAACAATTATTCTATTGTGTCTCGTTAGTGACAGTTGGAGGTTTATGGTCATAGCATCGCAGGCTTCGATTCTATAAACATTAGCTTGATAATAACTTATTTGTTTAGAATTCTGAATGACAAATGGCTTTATTTACGCAATTACATAATGTATAGCATCAAAATACACCTAATTCGTCTCTGCCGTTGTTGGCAAATTGCCACTCGCGTATATGAACACCTCAGAACAAATTTAAAAAAAACAAATCAAATCAAATCATTTATTCCTTTGCAAACATGGGTTATGTACATAGGTGTTGTCATAAAGTAAGTTCTCCATGTTTTGCCGTCAAGTGGGCATGCAAATCTTATTCAATTAAATATTATTTTAAATTAACATTAGAAATATTAATAAATTCATGTAAAAATTTTTACAAATTAAAGTCAAATCATTTAAATTATTTAAACATGCGGGGCAGTCTTTGGGGACTGCCGATACAAGTGAAAACTAAGTAACATTCATTCATTTCTTCAAGTTCTGGTGCGCACAGACGTGCTACGAATTTATTTACTACTAGCTGCGCCCCGCGGTTTCACCCGCGTAAGTCTCGATCCCGTAGAAATATCGGGATAAAAAGTATCCTACGTGTTAATCCAGGTTATAAGCTATCTGTTTGCCAAATTTCATCCAAATCCATTCAGCCGTTTTTGCCTGATTGAGTAACAAACATCCAAACACACAAACACACAAACTTTCACATTTATAATATTAGTAGGATACCATTACAAATGAAAATGATTGAAATCTTCTTTTAACTCTTAAGCAATTTAAGCACTACAACTAGAAATGAAAACACGTACGAAACGTTAAAACAGCTTGTAAGAGAAAAGCTCCCGAGCTACGCAGTAAGATTGGTGCAGGTGCAGGAATGAACCGAAGTGGCATTAGATATACACTAGCTACTCGTTCACGAGACGGGAAATAATGCACTTACGGGGCTTACATGTTGCGAGTGACTCAAATAAAACGTACGTGACGCAATAAGGAGAGTATTAAGCTTGGTAGTAACTCGGCCTTTTTCTTTCAAGTTTATAAACGAAAGCGTACCTGTAGTTTTACTCATGGGTACTTATATTTCGTTTTTGCCTGATTATATAGTTTTGAACGCGTTCTGAGCTCTCATTCTTGCACCTTGGATATATCGCAATGTCCCGAGCCATGAGTATGTTCTTTGGAAGCATTATAGGTGGGATTGCAAAATGTAAAAGGTATATTAGATAAACAGCTTACTAAGTATGCACTAGCTAGAAGAAATGGGCGATAACAATACATTTGCCTTATATTGCATAGTGCAATTTTATAACTTTAAACCATACCTAGTGCTTTTATGCATCGCCTTTTAAGTGTATCTTAAAAAGTTTCCCCCCCCGCTCGATACCGCCGCGAACAGACGTGTTTTATAAGCGCTCCGCGTTTAAAATTGTTAAAGGTGTATTTTTGGAAATTAATATTGACTATTTTATGCTACACGAAACATATGGACAGAGACAAACAAATGAGTGTTATTAATCAAACATTAAGTGAAGATATAGTGCCATAAAAGTGAAAAACTAATCAAAAACTAACGTATTTAAAAGTGCAAAAAGTGTTTGTCATTGTCCTCGAGCGCGAGTGCTGCGGTAAACAAGTTGTCAAAGACAAAACAAGGTCACTGATCGCACGTATGCGACAACTTACAATACACTCAAACATTTCGACCGTAATTAGCGTGTAACGCTGGTCGAGTGGCTGTGCGCCCGACTACATAGACAACGCCGCGCCCGGGTGGCAGTTCGAGACCGGGTCCAAGCAATTCTTTTTGGATTTTGTGGACTATTTTTATTGTACTTTTCGAATTTCAATTGTACTTTTTTACAATAAGTCGCACATTTTTCGACTATTATTTGGCTTTTCTTCAGACTCCATTATTCTTGGGCCAATATCGTCGCTAGCGCAGACGTACATCCACCACTGCTCCTCTATACTACTGTGCCCCTAGTACTATGGACTCGCAACTTAACAAGTCTGCGTCGGACACAGATATTAATCTGGTAGGCAGTGGAAATATAACACCGACAAACTATGTATTTAGAAGAATGAAGAGAAGCAGAGAGGCCATGGACGATAGTTTTACTGATCAATTAAATGAATTTAAAGAGGAAATGAGGAAGATGATGACTCTTTTTACAACTAACCATGGGAGTGAAATGATGAAAATAACTTCAACTCTAAAGGAAATTCAACAATCTAATTGTAACATAGAAAACTCGATTGCATCTCTTACTGCACAAAATGAGGAATACAAACAGAAAATTATTCAGTTAGAGACCCAAGCCAGAGACGATAAAAAAAATATAGCTATATTAGAGAATAAAATAGAGGAGATGCAAATCGGAAGTAGAAAAACTAACTTTGTTATAAAAAACGTTCCGAGGACAAATAATGAAACAAAAGAAGATCTTATAGCAATGACCTTATTTTTATCCCAAACGATTGGCTGTAACGTCAACAGATATGACATCAAGGACATTTACAGAGTGCGCGGTAGAAACTTGGAACAGCAAAGGTCCCCTATAGTTGTGGAAACGGGTTCCACCCTTCTGAAAGCTGAAATAATGAAAACAGCTAAGGTTTTTAATATAAAACACAAATCCAAACTATGTTGCAAGCATCTTGGCTTTAAAACACAAGAAGATGACCCCGTATTCTTATCAGAGCATCTGACTTCCAAGGGTTCTCGTCTGCACTTTCTGGCACGAGATTTAGTTAAATCTGGATCCTATAAGTACTGCTGGACGTCATATGGCAACGTGTATGTAAAAAAGGAGGATCAAGCACCAACTATCATTATTAAAAGTGAGGAGCAAGTCCACAAACTAACACTAGCTAAATGACTATGTGTAAATTATAGCTATTATTACTATTCTTTTCATGTACTATATAATGCAAGCGCACTAGTCTTATCTTGTATCGTTAAAATGCATAACTGTTCTTTCTATATAAGATGCCTGTATTTTTATATTGTATTTGCGCTATTTGCTAAAGTAGTTGATCTAGTTAAAAATATGTTTGATGTATTGTTGTCTAACATCTTTATATCTCACTGTCACACATACAATTCATATTTGCATACATATACTAACAATATACATCCACACGGCACACTCTCACCTATCACACTATGTTTATACACTACATACACAAATCATGTACACTTCTATACTATAAATACCATATTGTACATTAAACATATAAAAAAAACAAGAGGTCAAGATCTCTCAGAAGATATAATATTTGCTTCTAATCCCAAGTATGGCTTGGTTAATAACATTGGACACATGCGCTCCGAATTGACGCTGTACGCTTGCATTCCCTTGAAATGACTGATTCATTACAAAATATTACTGAGATAGATAAAATAGAGATTGCACGAGCTATTGAATGTGACTGCGTAGAGCTCAATAAACACATTTATGTAAACAAAAAGGACTTAACCATTTTATCTCAAAACATAAGAAGCATATATTGTAATTTTGATGATTTCTTGTTGACATTATCTATAATTAAATTTGAAGTGGATATCATTATTTTAACAGAGTGCAGGTTGAGCACAAATAAACCTATTCCACAGTTAAGTAACTACCAGTCGTACATGACTACACGGCAGCTGAACCAAAATGATGGAGTCGTAGTTTATGTTAAAAATACACTAAAACCCCGGGTTAAGGAAATATCACTATCACAAGCCTCTTGCCTACAGCTGGACGTATTAAATAACACTATCCTATGTATCTATCGATCTCCATCAAATACAAATACTGACAGTTTCATAGACTCACTAAGTACACATCTAGAATCCATAACGTCACAAAAAAGTATTGTTATTGCGGGTGACATAAATATCAATATTATAACGAAGCCGACCGAGCAGTCTCATGAACAAAGAAATAGAACAAACTATCTCAATATGCTATCTCTTCATGGTATCCTGCCTGGGCATTTGTTACCAACTAGAGATAAAACATGCCTAGATCACTTTATGTTAAAAATAAATAAGAAAAAGTTTTCCGCTACCATTGCTATCCTTCACTCTACCATCACAGATCATTTCACAACGCTTCTAGTTTTGTCTAAGCAAAAATATAAACAGGCTATACCTAAAACGACTACTTTACTTAACTATGAACAGGCTCTAACACATTTGCAAGAAAAGAGCATAAGCGATTTGCTTTTTTGTGATGATCCAGATTATTTATGTAAACTCTTGTTGCAATCTCTTACCGATACTATTAACTCTAACACTACTACTATCAATATTCCTAGCAGCAAACGCATTATCAAACCATGGATCACTACAGGTATCTTGCGCTGCATACAGAATCGTAATAAACTTCAAAGGAAGCTTCGTCTTGACCCAGATAATGTAATACTAAAAATAACTTACACACGATATAGAAATTATTGTAACAATTTACTAAAAAGGTTAAAAAGAAAATACGAAAAAGAGCTTCTTTCAAATTCAATAAAAAATTCAAAACAACTCTGGAAAAATATTAAATCTATAACATACACTAATAAAACAGATAATCAAAATACAGAATTGCTAAACTTAAAGTCATCCCCCTCCGAATCTATAAATTTCATCAATAATTATTTCGCTAATATAGGCTGTAAGCTAGCTCAGCAAATTCAACCTGAAACTACGAATTGCACTACTCCACTCAGTGATGCACTCACACAAGCTAATTCTTTTGTGCTTCTCGAAACTGACTGTGATGAGGTACATAGAACTCTAATGAATCTTAGGTCCAACAGCGCTTCGGGCTGGGATAACATATCCACAAAGTTTTTAAAACACACCAGCATTGTAGTGGTCCCCATCATCACACACCTTGCAAATCTGTGCTTTTCGAAAGGAATTTTCCCGGCCCCGTTAAAAGAAGCTATAATCACGCCAGTGCACAAGGGTGGAGATAGAGACGATATCAGTAATTATAGACCAATTTCAGTCTTAGCTGCTTTATCAAAAATTATTGAAAAACTAATAAATACTAGACTACTAAATTATTTGAGCAAATTTAATATATTATCCGACTCGCAATACGGGTTCAGAAGAAATATGTCTACGGAAGATGCTGTTAGTGCTCTATCCTCTCTAATAACCAAACATCTAGACAATGGACAAAAGTGCCTCACTGTCTTTTTAGACCTCAAAAAGGCGTTTGATACCGTCTCTACCACTATCCTTGTAAACAAACTGGAAAAGATTGGTATTCGGGGAATAGCTCTTGACCTTTTAAAGGACTACCTTTCAAACAGGACACAAAGAGTGAAGATTGGCCAGCACATCAGTGGTAACGCGGCTGTATTGTACGGAGTCCCTCAGGGGAGTGTATTGGGTCCAACCCTTTTTTTAATATATATAAATGACCTCTGCAGTATGATTATACCCAATGCTAAAGTTTTCTCCTACGCCGATGATACGGCCGTTGTCTTCTATGGGAGCTCTTGGCACGATGTCAAGCATCATGCTGAGACAGGTATTTCTCGTGTCGCTGATTGGCTAAAATTCAACCTCCTAACGCTAAATGCCTCCAAAACTAATTTCATATGTTTTAGCATTTCTAAGCGTAATGAACCAACTGAT
Source organism: Lithophane semibrunnea (assembly GCA_947363905.1). NCBI lineage: Eukaryota > Metazoa > Arthropoda > Insecta > Lepidoptera > Noctuidae > Lithophane > Lithophane semibrunnea. The sequence goes on from OX376198.1 coordinate 10,595,573, forward strand.
GATTTTGGTATCGTTATACATACATGTAAGGGTGAATACGGCAATAATTGTAACTGCCCAAGTATTCGAAAAGCTACCGAAATTAAGTATTTGGGTGTAGTAGTGGATAATAGGCTATCCTGGTACCCTCATGTAGAACAAGTTACCGCCAGAATTAGAAAGTTAAGTTGGTTGTTCAAAACCCTAAGACATGTTGCGCCAATGGTAAAAGCAAACAAAAACTGCCCGTCTAAAAATTTACTCACACAAGTTTACCTTGCACTTGTACAATCTGTGCTCGGATACTGTATTCCGGTTTGGGGAGGTACAGCAAAGACCAAATTGATACAACTAGAACGAGCACAACGCGCACTCCTAAAGATTATGCATTTTAAAAGACTTAGATTCCCTACTGTAGACCTTTATCACATTAGTGATGTACTCTCTGTCAGAAAGCTGTACATAGTCCAAACAATATTAAAAAAACATAAGTATTTGCCCCTTAATGTGGGTATTACCCCGAAAAGAAGGAAGTTCAGCATAGCAGATATACCATCAACTAAGACCAAATTTGCATGTAATCAATATCGTAAACGATCAGCTCAATTGTATAATAGAATAAATAAAAAGATAAATATACACTCGAAAAATAAATATGACTGTAAAGAAACACTAATTAAGTGGATAAAACCACTTACGTATGAAGACACAGAAGCATTGTTATAACACGGAATTATTCACATACTCACAGACACACACACCCACTTACTCTGACAGACACGCTCATACACACACACATACACCCTTACACACAGACACACCCTTACACACACACACAAACATACAACACATACACGCACACTCAAAACCTTTAAGTATACTCTTTATTTTTTTCTTTTTTGATTTCTTGTTTTGGTTAGCCTAGACTTAATATTCTTTTACATTTAAAAAATATTGTGTTAATTATCACGCTATACAAAATAGGGAGGGGCGGAGTCTTCTACTACAGGCATTATTTGTCTAAAAGAAGATTCCGAACACAACAATTTGTAAGACCAATTATTTGACACAATAAATTTTTTTTTATTTTTTTTATTTTTTTTTTTTTTAAAAAGGATTGAAGTACCAAATACACGGTCGCCAACCGCGTCCCAACAGAGGTGACCTTGGTGGTTTACAACCGTGTAGATGATGGTTTACTACCAAATTTGAAACAGCTCTGCTGGTCGCCAACCAAGGTCACCTTTGTCGGGGACGCGGTAGCAGGCAGTGGCGACCGTGTAGCAGGCACTATAGTTGAGCCGTAGAGAATTGCCGTTGATACAGTTTTTAAGAAACGAGAAATATCCCGAGTAAAGCACTTTTATAGATAGTTAACGTTGTGTTAACTATCTATGACTATCACCTAAACTACTGCGAAATAGAATGTACAACTAGGCACTGAACAGAAAACTGTTCACTACACAAAAGACTTCACTCGCGTCCAGTAATTGCATTTTTGTGTACACCAGAAACACGGACCGACCCACCGCCCGGGATTAGCGAGAGTGCTCCAGTATGAGTGTCTCTCAGAGATAACTGTAGGTCAACGGATGAAGAGGTCCGCCCAGTGGGCTTTTAATACCACATTAGTGGCCCACGATTGTTTGAAATTGTCTTCATAATTCAGTTGGGTCGCCCTTTTCCATAACTCAGGCGTAATGTATTGCCGTGGAGGCCGCTCCTCGGATATCTGGCATTTATTATTTTTATCATCGGCTGTTAAAGTTATAACTGGTGTTGTTGGTAAATAGCTTTGTTGTTTACGTCACTATTTCAGTATGTACGAGCAATATTATGAAACGTAATTATTATCATGAAACTGAGGCCCCTAATGGCCTCCACGGTAAATGGTCAAAGGATATGAAATTAAATCTTCAGGCTTGACTGAGAACGGTGATCATTTTACGAATAGTCGATCCAGTCACAATTAGTAATAAGTTTTGCCAATATTAGTGATAATAGAAATTAATTTAAACCGTTTGTAAATTTAAATTCAATCAGAGATATTATCAGAATACAATAAATTATTAGCAACATTCCTAAACGATTCAATCTTGACAATTAGTCATTATTAGTCTAGATTACATTTTGATTGTATAATATCTACGCACTACGCACTACTAACTAATTTGTACATTTTCATTTGTCTTACAGATACAAATTAAACGTTACGTAAATGGAACCATAACAAAGCTAAAGGTATATTATGAAGTCGCACGTATGCAGTCGTCAAACGGATAATACGTGAGTAGGGATTAAAAAACGACGGTTGCAGTAGGTTAAACTATTTTCCCTCTGGAGCGGCTTGCAATAAACTGTCAAACAACCGTCAGAAGATAATACAACAAAATCCTATTGTAAGTTTTCAAACTCGTATCTTGCGGTCGAACGGAATTCTTGGATTTGGTCCCTTTTGGCGTATCGTCGGAATTAAGGGCGTTTGTGGGCACGATTTATCTTGACACTTGTTGATAGCCGGGCCTGTCTGAGCTCTGATGTATTGGCAGAAAGATAAATTGTATGACTGTCAGACCGTGAAAGAGTATAATGACGCTGACCTCCGCTTGTATTCAGATTTGGAATGAATGGACAAGAATCGCGCGATAAAAACGAAACATAAAGCCACAGTATTTATCTTCATTAATTTTCAGATGTGAATGAGTGAAAAGTTTGACGTGATAATATTGATTTAAAAAATTTTCGTTTCCATTATTTAACTTTTTAGCATAACAGGTTTTTCATAACAAACAAGTTGCATTCTGACATTACGATAATATTTTCTATCCACATTATTTTAACATCGTTACTTACATTAAACTAAATGGAACGCTCATATTTAACAGAACAGCGCAAATAGTCGTAAATGTAAGCCGGTGGTAATAAAAACACACCCTGCCTCTGCCTTTTAATTTAATTGCACAATGCGACAATATTTTTCTCTTCCGTATTGTTTACATAAGAAGACACAATAATTGTAAAAATGCGCTTGTTGCATTTTTGTTAAAAGAAAAATCAAGAGAGAATAAATGAAATTCTGTCTCTCGCAAACGCATAATTTAAATGTATTAAGTGTAACGGAAATCGACGTACAGATATCCGTTTACACTTTTAATAGATTTAAATGCAGACCATTTACAATAATAAAAGTACGTTGAAAAATCAAAAGAAAATAATGAACTAGAAAAGTTTTCATAAGGCATTAATAAAAAAACAAAGCTCACAAAAATTTACCAGGAGAATAAAAAACATTTGATGTTTTGCTTGACTCCCAAAACGGCTCTTTTACTCCATTATAATATATTTCCCATTGTACTCTCGTTACGGTATGGAGGTTACACAAATATTAGGTCTCATAACATAGAGAACTCCGCGTATAATAACGGGTGAATAGTTTAGTAGCATATAAACGTAAGTGAATTTCTGTGTCGGTCCATTGTAAAAATGTGGATGGCGAGCCTCAGCTCCCATACCCATGAATAATGTATTAACTGACGGGATCACTAATGGATGCCACCAATCGGTTTGTTTTTTACAGCCCGACACTTGTTATTTTTGAATGACGGATTGTAACTCCTTTTTTTTAGAATACATGGAAAGGAGGTCCATATTACCTACATTACTATCAATACGTAGTACATTAGAATTTAATCATTTGGTAACTACAAATATAAATATAAATTTAACATAATATGCCTCGTGTGTCTGGTGATCGCAAGCCTCTTTAAACCTCGCCCCTAGATTCTTACTAACTCACCAGTCATAAGGAGCAATCCTGAGGGATAACGCCATAATAAACAGGCTTGGCTAGCAGATTTACTCCTGCCTTTTTTACATTCAAAATAAAAAACGACAAGGTCTTTTATGAACATTTACCTACATTTTCAGCAAATAACGTGGGTAAATAAATGCTAAGCTAATGTTAAGTATGCCTTAGTAAAACATCCATCTAAAATATTTAACATAGCCAACTTTTCCTGTCTCCTGACCCCGGTGGTTCCGTCTGTTTATTTTTAAAGAAAGTACATCCAAGATGTTCTCAGCTTCATAAGATTTTGTATGCAAGCGTATAGTAGACGACATAAAGCTCAAATCCGCGCCATTTTTCTCGACGACAGAATTATCCTGGACACGGATTAAGATGAAAATAAATCCTTCTATAAAGTCCAAGTAAGTGCAATCTCTCGTAGAAACTTTTCACTTTACGCTGTGTTAGAATCGGTAGAGATTTCTCAAATGGTCGGTTATCGCAGTTACTGTGAATCGATTCTCTCTGTGGGTCGCAATGAATCGAGTGTAAAGTCACGAGGTATGCCTTTGAATGGGAACGTACGCATTGTACCGTATTAACATGTTCACGTGCATGAAATAACGATCAACTTCAAACAATTTGAATTCCCTTTTTTATCAAGTCACGGAACGTTTTTGTCGTCGAGATAAAAGTTTAGCTGTTTATGTGATTTGACAGCGCTGATTTTATGTTGTGTCAGAATGAAAGCCCATTTATTTTCAGACAAAATACATAGTAATATTTTTGTGGGATAAAATTGGCAACTATTTTATTTAACGTAGAAATTGAGTCAAATTATTCTGGGGTTTGTTTTTATTGGTGAGATTTATTTTACCTTTTACACACACACGCACAGAATCAGGCTCGAACTCTAGACGAGAAATCGTCCTTATACAGTACGTTTTCTTTACGATTACGACTTCATTAGCGATTCAAAGACACTGAAACTTAATTTGTTAAACTTTGCCTGTTAATTCTGAGCTTCTGGCATTTAAGTTGAAATTAATCATGCGAATAAGCATAAAGTCACAGACGTTATCCGACTTCGGACTGTGAGAGATAATCTAGCGTCAACTGGGACACTGAGCGGCACTGTATGTAAACAAACTGACGTATTACATGAACTCAAATAAACTGTATTGTGAGAGCAGTACGCCGAAATCTTTGTTTATAAATATTTTAAGTGTACAAAGATTTTGAAGAGAGTTTGTTCTGTTGAGCTTTATTTTACTTTGATCAATGTTGAGAGAAAGCAATGTTGAATATAGGATTAATTTTACCTTAATGAGTGTAATGTCAAATCTATTTCGAGTTTCTCAGTAAAGCCCTGTGCAGACTGGCGCGACGCGACTCTAACAAAACAATACCTATCTAAGAAAACTTCACGGTATAACAAATTACCGGTGTCGGTATCATTTATGTCCCCAGTTCGGGGGAAATAAATTGCCATTATTATTGTACGGCACATTTCATTCACTTCATCAGAAAGCTTCGTATAACTTGACTTGTGTATAAGTTATGTAAAAGCTATTACCAAGTAACAATTTACGTGCAAATACGCCACTCAAAACACCGCTGTTATTTCTCTAGCCATTAAATTATTGCATGAACATTCAACATGTTGACAGGAAAACTGGCGAAAGCAGCTGTTGCGAAAACTAACGTCAAACCTAATGACGGTGATAAAACAAAGAACGGTTACATAGTTCCTACTTCTAACAGCAGATAGAACAAGGGTTTTAATAATAATTCTGAGAGCATTCTAAATGGGTTTCGTGTTATAGTTCAGAAATGGTTAACAGCTTTCCGAGCGTCACGAGAGTCGTTTCAAAGGCAAGGTTAGTCTCACAAATTAATTACTCGCTTAGAGCAAAACTACTGCTTCACACAGTCTAATTCAGTTGGGAATGGCCCTCGTGGGTGGTTTTCAGTTGCGCTCGACCACAACTTAGTTGATGGTTTACACGTGTTTTAACGAAACGTAATGTAAAAAGAAAAGGAATGTTCACTTAACATTATCCAGGATCAATGCCTTCAACATAATTTTCTGTATTGCTTTCAAAATTATCCTTCAAATAAGTGTGAGTAACTATTTTTTTTTTTATTTTGACGTAAAGTCTCGCAGATGGTGAAGATTGGTCATGCGGTAGTGGTCCGTTCGGATTATTTCCGCAAGGGATTTAAAAAGAGGCACAAAAAGGTTCAGTCCGTTGGATATAATAATATTAACCTCTTTGCACTTTCCTATCGGATATGTTTACAATGTGCAGATATTGTTTCATCCTTATATAATATCCCTAAGATGAAATCGCAGGTTACGTAGCCTACAGATAGAATTAAAGATTGTAAGGAGTCGTAAAGGCGGGTTTGTTAGGCCCTAAATCTATATTTAATGACTAGCATAAAACTTCGTAGTGAAAATGGTTTCCTGATTACCTATATAAAATAATTTTAATTAAATGGAATCGATTCCGGATAATCATTAACTTAGGTTTTCATGTTTATTTTAATTAGTTGATACTTTAATGACTAAACATAATTAAAGAATAGAAAATAATTTCATATTTCATTTTCTCTCTACCACACACATAATATTATTAATTGATTTATTGACATAATCTACTCATTACAATGTTTACTATATGAGTTTTATTGCAATATGTGGTTAGCTAGCGACCTCGAAAATTGATAAATATTATTTATTTTACTTCAATGGTCCTAGTTTATCATTTATAACTTCCAGTTACATCTAAAAATAGCTATATGTAGGCGGGCACGCCCTTTGTGCCTGGAAGCTTTTATTTAGTTAATTTATGTTTACATTTACTTTTTATTTCTGCTTGAGTACATATAGTTCTCGTTTTTTTTTGGTTGGTATATTAGCGTGTGCTAGCTAACATATGGCTAATAATAGATTTATGTTTTGTGTTGCATAATGTAAATGATTTTGCATACTTTTGTATAGAATCAATTTTTTCTAACTGAACAGACAGCTGTGCTGCTGGGGAGTTTGTTGCGCCACTTCTTCTTCCCAGCTAAAGCACTAGGAAGTGGTGAAGGGTGGGCGTTTTTGGGGGACTGTCTTATGTGATTTTGACGTTCGAAAAGTGCTGATTCTCAGCCTAGTTTGAATAAATGACTTTTGATTTTGATTATTTCGTTTGCCGAAGGCGCTTTTTTGATACAAGAAAAACAAAAAAATGGCATACAAATTAATTTCCAATGCATGAATACACAAAAACGGCTATTTTCACACTTGACTGCGTAATCTTAAAAGTAATTAGGTAGATCCATTCACGCCCTATTGATTTCTCAAAGTGAACGATTCAAAAACTGAAAATATAAATGGCACACCGCACCCAGAATAATTGTACATAAAAAAAAAACTTAATGTAATGCTAAACACAATGTCTGTTGACTAATAAAGCTGAGTTTAATAAAGTTAAAATCAACGAACAAAAACCCCTGTTCAGAAGGTAATTAAATCTATTGAGTGGACGTGTAAGTGAGAAGGTAAAGAACCTCGTATCAGCTGATGAATAAAACATAGAACCGTGTGAGCCCGTCCTTAGGGCCCTTTGTACACACACGTTTTTCTTGTTGTGAAAAACTACGGGTTATTCGCTATATGTAGGCACGGTTGTCAGTGTTGTATAGATCACTATGGAAGTTTTGACGACACGACGGCAGTACGGCACGGCGCCGTCACCGTATACCATAGAACATCATACAAGCTCACTTGATTATTCTATGGTGATTATATTAGCATTTTGTCATATCACTAAAAATTTTTGGTGAGAAGACGTAATAAACAAGAATATTCGACATCTACCGTGATTTCGTGGTATCCCTAGGGATTTCGTGAAATCCCTGGTTTCCTCATTTCCCTGCGATATATATGCTTGCCGTGCCTGAGTGCCGCCGTGTGTCTGTCAACAGACCTCCATACTAATCCATACAATACCGACGAAGTGCCTACACACGGCTAATCAACCGTAGTTTTTCACGGCAAGAAAAACAAGTTTCTACAATGTTGTACACACACACGTTTTTTTGTTTTGCCGTGTACAACGGGCCTAAGACAGAAAAAAGTATGGCGCAATCTATAAACTTTAATTGATCTAATAAATATTAGCGTGAAGTGTTATTATACGGCGATGTAATGTCGCATAAAAATAAATAGTCTTCAACAAAAACGCGGTCATAAACAAGAATTATTATAGACATCTTTCTTGCAATGTGCTAAAGAATTTATAACTTTGTTTATTTTAGGGAGCTACTTTGTAACTTAATGGGCTGTAGTCGATCATAATAAAATTAAATGGACACCTGGGACAAGATTAAACTTTATTTTTATAAACTAATTAAATAATAAAGCTTTAGTCATTATTTATCTATAAAACTGTATTATAATAAAAGGACTTTAGGACATTTATTATGGCTTTAGCTGTGAGGTTCATTTTAGGCCCTCGATATGCTTTAGCTCAAAACTTGGACCACCTTGCAACGAATGAATCACAATATGGACTCGGCAAGGATCATTGGCTTCATGAATTTATTTGTTATTCGACTCTCTGCGGTAAAAATACACAAACATTCAACTGTAACATTTTGCACGATGAAAAAACCTAAGTTCCCACTTTGAAATCTTACGGAAAAAGTGGTAAAAAGAAGTAAAAAGTTGTTATCGATCTGCATGACAACCACGTAAGTCACTCGAGCGTAAGAAAGTTTTTCCTTGAATGACGTTCGCATTTTTTCCGCTTTACGTGTCCATTCATGTGAGAATTTCATTTATGTGGTTTAATAACGTAATGTGTGTAAAATATAGGGTATTTTGTGATGTTGTTATGTGAATATTGAATTTAGTGATGAAAAGACTGCTATGCTTGGGTCCGGTGGGGTGATATAGACGCTATAATTTTACAATATTTTTACAATATGATTCTCTATAATGACACTGGTGGTATCTACAACGCCACATGCGAACTACGCATCAATGACTTGAATTTACACAAGTCCTGCATCGCGCAAGCAATGTTATTCGCGCCACTAGCATATAAACACCATTCCAATATCAACCTTCGGGCATATATGATACCGGTATGGTCGGAAGATCCTCCCTTTTCTATGAGGGATGAGGAAATTTACATCCTGTTCCTCGTTCCTACTGTCTACAACATACAGGTTAAGTAACAGGTATCACCAATATTCTACACATCATCATCTCAAAACCCAAACACATGAAAAGTCAGGTTCGTAGTACTCGTAACCGGCATGCGTGTATGACCAGAGGGCCTACAACCACCGCTTACAGCAGTATTATTTTAATATTACTTCAGTGTAGGAAAGAGATGAAGCTCTGCAGGACGTATAGCTCCATCTCTTTCCCCCAAAAGATTAAAATAATACTGCTGTAAGAGGTGGTGGTAGGCCCCCAGGTGTATGAACGTATACGAAGCAAAAGGAGTACATATGGAGCCTAGCAGGTGGCGTTCTATAGTTTCTACCTACCCCATGAGAAGAAGGCGTGAGTTTATGTATGTATGTAAACAAAGTTTTCGTATTTTGACGTAGTTACTTGGGGTAGATAGGTATTCTTTTATGAAACCAAAACTTTACTGCCAGAATTTAATTCAATATAAAGAAACAACGTCATATATAAAACAATTACGTAGGTACAGCAGCTTGCGGAATTATGCCATACGGAAACTTAGGCGGTACAAAATGGCTTTATGTTTCAGTAGGTGCGTACATTAAATTCTGATTAATATTTATGGCGCGGCTCTACGTGTGGACGGGAACTTTGTCAATTAATTTTCTCACCACCCCTTACAAATATGCAAAAACTCTTGTGTGTGTTCTAATTACACACTTTGGTAGTTGTGACAGGCTTTCAAGAGTTTGTGCAGTTTCTCTGTACAGTATGTTGTAGTGGGTCACCTAGTTCACGAGGCATTCAAGCTTAAAATCAACTTCGTTGTCTAGGCAATGATTTCAGCATAGAGGGGGCTCTTTATTTAACCATTTGTTTAACACCCTGAAAGAACACGAAGAAATAACAGAATAGTAGTACCTACAGAAGTAAAGCAGTGATGACCCAGTGGTAACGGCCGTGACTTACGAGTTGTAGGTTCGAACCCTGACAGGCGCTTCACTTTGGGTAAATTATTTCATCACCACTGCTCTCAAACGGTGAAGGAAATCATCGTGAGGAAACCGGCATGTCCTAAAACCAAAAATTCGAAGAATGTGATATCTACCAACTCACACTGGGCCCGCGTGGTGGATTACGGTCCCCTCTCTCTCACAAAGAGGAGGTCTGTGTCCCAGCAGTGGGAACATTATAGGCTGATTATGTTGCAGAAGTAATTTCTCATGAAATCTTTTACAGATATACAAATTAGGCCATAGATTCTCATCGGCCATAGATCCATAAATTGGTTCATACTCGTTTAGTGCTAGAAACATTATAGTACCTACCTTGTTAATTTATAAAATACTAGCTGATTCCCGCGGCTTCGCCCGCGTGGTATGTCGATAAAAAGTAGCCTTTGTCCTTCCCCGGGATGCTATCTATCTCCTTGCCAAATTTTATCGAAATCCGTTCAGTGGTTTAGGCGTGAAAAGGTAACATACAGACAGACAGACAGATAGACAGAGTTACTTTCGAATTTATAATATTAGTATGGATTTAAAACAACGGATCATAACTGTGTACTATAAAACCTCTAATTCCGGAAAAATCGATTCGAACAAGTACGTCTAACGTCGCGCGTCCCTTCTATATGGAACTTGTAACATCGGAACTACACGCTGTATTTGGAGTTAAGTTGTTTAAGTTTAAGGAACACTTAGGACACTCCAGTTTAAAATCACAACGTGCACAGTGGTGTAAAAACTTTTTGGTACAGTTGACAAAAGAGATTGGTGTGTAGGCAAGAAGAAGTACCTAATCACTTTATGAAGATAACCCACACTTGGGCGGCTTATTGGTCGCATGAATTTACTTGCCTGAAATGTGCGAATCGACACTTATTTTTTATTTTTTAATTTGCACGAAGTTAATTTATTTGTGGGTGAATCGACGATTCCAGAAATACGTATTAGGCAATTGGCGCATTTTGTTTTTTTTTTTTAAATATTTACTCTTAAAAAGTTTAAATTTTATTCAGGAAAATAGATATGCGTCATTTAAACGGGAGGGACGTGTGCCTTCAAAACGTTTGCAGTGCAAATAGACTCGCTCCCTAATCAAGAATACGTCAACAAGAAATACATTCATTTTAGGCGTAAGTTGCTAAGCTTGAGTGATTGGCACTAAACATAGGTACTATTATTTTCAACCGCCTTGATAAGGAGCCGGTTATGCATTCGAGTGTACCTATGTATACAGGATGTTCTAGTTTTTATATCCTGTTTGTGTAATTTCTAAACTACACTACTACAGACATAGAGAAAAAATGATGAAAAAATTGACTGTGTTAAATTTTGTTAAATTTTTATGGAAATTATAGTTACGTTATTGTGATAACATTTGTGAAGATATTTAACTTTAAGAAATTAATTATTCTGTGTCTAGGTACATCACATATAAACTATCATGTAACAATAAAAGGCCTAAAGTTGCATGATCTAAAATATTAATTCGCATTTACCATGACCATGATTTACTTTAAAATGTAGCTTATGGTTCCCTTCAGCGTATTCTTCTAAGACCTATAAGTTCAGAATCTAAATTCAAATTCATTTATTTGCATAACACATTAAAATTGATGGTTTGAACAAAAATTCTCTCTCTCCTGTATAGTTTTCCGAGATTTCTTGCCCAATTTACAAAACTTATTTCGTCTCTATTACTTAGTTTCCAGTTTAAGCTAAATTAAATAAAACTTTAGCAGTCAGTAATTAACATATTTTCTTTTTCAGAACAACTTATTAAAATACTTAATTAGTTTTGCTAACACAAAGTGCTACTAGAAACATTATTATGAAACTAAAGAATGCAATTTTCTTTGTGCACATATTTTGTAGATAATATTGTAGTATCGTCATTTTATTATGCTAAACTTTTGACTTGCTGTCTTAATTAAAAAGTCAAAGCTATAAGCTACTAAAATTACCGTATTAGTTTATGTCTAAGAAAAAGGTGTGTTGTGTATCTCGCTATTACGTTCAGTCTTACGCGAATAAATCTTTCAATAAAACCTCAAAATATCATTCAGAACTATATTGAAAGGTAATATTCTAGAATTATTTATCTTTGGTCCAAAAGGGGTGGAAGTGGAAACTCGCTAATAATTAACAAAATTCAACATCTATTCATAGAATTTAATCCAATTAAGGGCAGCCCTATCTATTTATACTGACCTATACATACAGGGTATGATCGACAGAGCAACTACAGCATTATCATGAGTGTCATTAATCATACGCCACCTGACATTGAGCTAACTTGATTTACGTGATAAACAGAGCACACAATATGCTACGAAACTATTCACGTAGGTATCTACTAAATAATAATTAACACTTTGCTAAAGTAGAGCAAGTCATTCAGTGAAAATAAACACAAATATTTTCAAGAGAATTTGAATTAGGAAGACAGGATTCTTTCTGCAATGAAAATTATTCAACCAGCCTGTTTGAACTAAAAACAAACGAGAGTCTTAATTTAAGCGGTAAATTGCAAATTCAAATCTTTATTATTTTGAACGCAGAAAGAAGCAGTAGGATATTTGAATGTAGAAATTAAAGAACAACGCATTATTATGGAAATGGTAGTGATAATATCGATTTAACAGTCAGACGACGTTTAATAATGGCGAAACGTACCATTAAATAAACAGGTACCTACACAAGCATACCATGCTTCAAAAGTCGGTCAAGGTGACATTTATAGGGGTTATAACTTATAACATGAAAGGTCGACGGAGCGTGCGGTAAACTAGCTTACATTATTACTTTCCATTTTTTGTACCACAATAATAATACGAGAATTTTATACGGACGTTTTCGGCCCGAGCCACCGGCTACGGTCTGTTATTTCCATAATATGAAACAAAGTTAATCTCTGCAGGGTTTTCATACGGTTGAAACTAGGTTTAATTAAATACCTACTTACATAATTTATGGTCACTCAAAGTTAGGTATCCGAAGTAATTAGTGAACTAATAGTAAAACAAACTTAAGAATTTCACTGAAAGTGCTGTTTAATTAAACAATGAGAAACTACTGTTTCTTTTTTTTTTGTATTCAACTGTCATCTGACCAAATACCATGCAAGTAGGAGTGAGGCGTATTTATCGTCACAGATAGAAATCACAGATATTATAAAATAGCAGATAGCAATTGCTCCTAACGATAAAAAATATCTGTTACTTAAAATCACAGATCCTCAAGACTGTTACTGTTAAAACTTCGGATACGATTTTCGACTTTAACGAAAAGAAATAAAGAAGATATTCAATTTTGTCAATACGTATTTATCGTCTGTACAAAAATCACAGGCTGTGATTTTAGAACAGATAGATACGATTTTCGACTTTAAATCAAAAGAAATAAAGATGATATTCGATTGAGATACGTATTTATCAAAAATCACAGGCTGTGATTTAATAACAGATATTTGGATCTGTTAATTTTTTGTCACAGTCACAGTGATCACAGATATCGTGTTTCACCTGTTACAACCCATCTCTACATGCAAGCCACTAATCTGCTGAAATACGGACTAGTCAGAGAAATCTATACTAATAGAATAAAGCTGAAGACTTTTTTCGAACGAGCTAATCTCTGGTACTACCATTCGAATTTGAAAAAAAGTACTATGCGCCTTTGTAAGTTGCCAGTTTGTAAAAATCAAATCTAGAACTCCTGCAACTGACACTTTCAGTAAAATGATAGTCTATCCTTTTTTTGTTCGCATTCATTTTGTTTGTACACTCATACATAAAACACAAGTTGTAATTGAATTGGTATTGTTTTAGACCGGTTAAATCGAGCCGACATTGATTTACTGTAGCGACCGCACCTGTATCCCTATCGTGCATAATAAACTTGTTTTATTTCTACCAAAATCAATGCGGGAATGTTTACATGTTATCCTTTTGGATTATGAAGGAGGATGCTATAGCAATATTGGATAGAATACACACATGCTCATGCGATGGGCTTGCAGTCTAACCGTGCAACCGAATACCAGTATTTTACACAGGGCGACTACCTATCTAACCTCCACATCCCAGTAACTGGGTAACACGATACCCCTCGGTAAACCTGGTTGTCAGACTTTTGGACGTCTGATTACCCGTAATGATTGTCAAAGATCTACGACTGACAGTCGGGACCAACGGCGATGGACACATATTCAGAACTATGCATCATTTTTACAGAGATGCTTGCATTCGCTCGCATTTTGCACTATTGTGAAAGCTGTTATGGTGTTTTAGCGGTGCATAAGTTCTTTGAAGGTCTTTATCCACTGATCGTTAGAACCCTATTCTTGCTGCTGGTTAAATACCGCAATTTTTAGATTTTATTTTCAGTTAATTGTAGATCTGTGGGATCTTTATCTGTGGGATCCTTTAGCTGTGATCGTAAATATATCAGATTTATCTGACACATAAATCTGTACCTACACCATGCAAAATGTTCAACATAGCATTGACCAACTCATGCCAAGTAAACCCAAGAGAATCGAGAATCTATGTCACTAGGAAACTGTCCACTACTGGCCTTAAGCCGGCAGTGCACTACCTACACGAATGTCCCTGGGGGATATTGCTATAATCAACCCCCAACCGGATTAATGATAGCACGTATGTTCGCAGGATGCTGACCATCCTCAGGGTAATAACCCTTTAGTAGCCTATTACGACACCCCAGGGAAGTAACCTGACAGTATCAGAATATAAGCTACCGCAAAAAATAATTCGCTATTTTTATTTTTTATTTTATTTATTTGGGAAGACAAACAATTGTACATTGAGAATTACAAAATTAAAATAAATCTAAGAGTGGTTACAGTACAATCCACTACGTTTCCACAGATAAAAAAATTAATTAATTATGGTACAGTGAAGATAATTATTCATTTAATCAAAGCATAAATAAAAGAAACAAAAAGAAAGAAGAAAATCTCCCAATATTATGGTGGTACCTAATTAAATTAAATCAAATTAAACTACATAGAAAAATAAAAACACAAAACATAAATTAAAAGAATTAAACTAGAAATAAACAATTAAATAATTAGTTACATTATATTATAATTCTTTATTTCACTTTTCACACATATAAATTATATTTTTAAATATTAGAATAAAAAAAATTATAAAACATTTAAAAATATAAAAATAATTATTATTATAAATTATTATTAATTAATATTAAGATTAAGATTAAGACCGCTATCAGCATCAGTATTCCTAATTTTAAGGCTGTCATAAACGGCTTTTTTAAATTTATGACGATGCTATGCTTTTGTTATGTTTTAACCAACCCATCTGAAAGAATGTTTGTCGTAAACACAGGAATGTGATGACACTTAAATGGTATGCATTTCGTACTTAAAATAAATGGCATGACATGACCCGTTTATTTACGTGGCCAGAAATACTTCGGAGAAAATGTTACAAAGAACAGCATTCGTTTACCCCTGTTGTGAGTTAGTCTGTTTGTTCGTTTCGTTTTTTTCTTGAACAATTTTGGCTGAATTGACGGTAAATAGATACCGAGAAAGAAGAGCAATTTTTCTGGAAGTAAAATTCAAACTACTCGAGGATCGCACCCCTACGATTATCGAATAAAATATCGAACTGAAACAGAACTAAGCCACTTCATTCATAGACACAAACGGTTTAGTTCAATATCAAGACAGAAAACTCATCATTAACAATGTAAGAATGAAACAAAATATCAATGCGACTGCCAATAGCCCACATCTATAGTCCCCCCGAGGTTGTCCCGCGCCATTTGCTGGGCCCATAACTTTGCTCGCACCACTGCCCCCGAACTTACTGCTTCAAGAAATATGTTCTAAGGTGAATGAACTTATGTAATGTCTTTTGGTAAAACGTTCAGGATGGAAAGCGGAATTTATGTATCTTTGATGTGCCTGTAAAAGTCGTAAGAGTGCTAATAAAGTTGACATTGTGAAAATTCTCATTTTGTATCATAAACATAAGCTACTTAGTAACCTACTTTTAAAAGGCATCATCAAATGAATTTTATCTATCTAGGCTTCATAAGTAATTTTTTGTAAGGATTTTTTTTAACTTTGTTTTCAGTGAAAACCTTACACCTCAATTTCATTTATGCAATATTTTGATGTTGTTATTAATGCGTGTCCAATCAGCGATAGTTGTAGCGATGAAAGGAAAATGTAAGCCTGCAGCTTCAGTAATTACGGGCGTATTCTTTACCAAACATAGCACATGTGTGGCTTGTGCTGCAATATCTCGAGCAACAATAGCCCGACCCTGGCTCGCCACTTCAGCCTGTTTTGTTCCACTCTCATTCTTCTGGTTGACGTTATTACTTGCTCTATTGTCTTCCACGGCCTTTGCTACATGTGAAAAATAAAGCATTGTATGCTTCAAGAATGTTTCGCGGGACCCGCTTAAGAGCCTACCCAGTACCCATAAAACGTCCGGCTTTTTCATTAAATCCCGAAACGAGTGAATGTAATTTTCTTTACAATCTAACGTCATCTTAAGTGTATAGTTTAAGACTACTAAAGTATACAAGGTCTTTCGCGAAAGCCAAGTAGCGTTCAATAAAAAGCGACATCTAAAAGCCCTATTGCGGACATTCTTTGGCCGCGAGCGCCGACTCGCTGAGGCATCCCGACACTTTTCTGCACTTAGCCTCGGATACATACGTCTCAGTATGGCGGACCACTATGTGACCGCAATTCGTTGCTGGAAAATGAGAACGCTTTTATTGTCAAGAAAATAAATTGCGATAAAAGCGCGTCTCGCGTCTAGCAGTTGGCGGCAGACGGAACAAAGCCTGCGAAGCTCTCGTTGGTTACAATTACGGAAACCTTAATACGCGGACGACGCCTACGAATTTATGGGCGCCTTGTTTTTTTCGCAATTCATTAGCGGCCTTCTCGTTTAGAATAAGATTTCCCGCAGTGATGGGACGACGATTCTATGGAGTAACGATGCAATAAATATATCTGAACATAAATGAATGCTTCACTAGTTTTTCCGAGACTAAACAAGGTTATGTAACTTGGTTATCTCAGCCGCCGAGCTCTGGCGGCGGTTTTAATAAATTAAGTTGTCGGAGTGATGCAAGTTTGAAACTTCTTCTACCTCTGCGTTATCTTCGTCATGGCTAAGATCTACTATCTTTTCAGTAAGTAATTGTTCGTCCTGAGACGTTACTTTACTCAATTTATTAAGGCTCAGCTAGAAAATTTCTGAAGTCTGGAGATGTTTAAATTGAAACTGAGTGCCTGCCCACTCACATTTATTTAATTAGCTACTTATTTTAGGAAAAATCTTTAGTACAACAAGTTTATATAAAGTAAACGTACCTTTATTAAAAGAAAGATTTAATATTCAAACAGTGAAAGTAGATATGAATATTTTATGATATTTTCGTCGACCCTTGTTTCGTTTTCGACACATAAGATATTTTGATGGATTGGTCTAACCACCTCAGCCATGAAATTGAAATGAGTTACGTGAAAATATTCAACCGTTTTTTTCTGAAATTCACTAAATATTCATTCAATTAAGGTCTATTTAGATTGAAAGGCCAAGTGGTTTTACGTTGTCTAGAACCAAAGCAAATTACATTTATTCGGCTCAATTCATCATAGACACGTGAACTAAGTGACTACACTCTGCCTATGTAAGATGCTACAGACACAATATATCGACTGATGAACGGAACCCACATGGTTTGTTTGTGCGCAAATAACTAATATGTACACGCAGGGTTCTAGTTAGCAAATCATTCTACTTGAAACAGCTCGATAAGTTTGTATCCGCTGTAATGGACGGTTATTTGCTTCGGTATAAAATGTGGCGATTGGCTACTGGAATAGTTACTATTTGTTTTATAAGTAATAGCAAATAGCTTTTAGCGACTAACGCGCAATGGAATGCGTGCTCATGTAAGCTAGTGACACTGATAAAAAATAAGATATTATCGAGAAGAAAAATAATATATTATAAATTATCACTATAAAAGTTTTCTCTATCCACCATGGATTTAGAAATAGATTAAGCCATTTCATAATTATACGTACGAATATCATCAAAACTCATCTTGTCATAGATGTACTTAGGTAATAGGTAAAACGGGCTGGTATCCGCAACTCCACGTCAAAGCGCGTATTTTGCGTACGTAGATGTACTTATAAGCACATTCTGGACAAGTTTTGCATTCGTTTAACAATTGAAATCAAATATTAATGGTGAAACTGAAAAGCGCAGTTCTATTGCTATTTCAATCGCAGAGAAATCCAATATAAAAATCGATCTTCCAGCAGTCAGTCAATTGAATTATTCTGTCTTTTATTATTCGTAGGTCTGTATTTAAATGTACAATACAATTCAAACTTCATACAGATTTCATTGTATGATGCCATCATATCCACATAGGTACTAGGATACCATACAAAAGCGGTGTCGAATTAGAACTCACGATCGACCGGTCAGGAGTTTACATTCTCTATCATGTTTTCCTTAACGAGCAAAGACATAGTTTTGCTCGTTGAATATCAATTTCTATAAAAGGGTTTGAAATTATTAAGCGTTATAGAATGATTTTGTTTAAAAGAACATAACAGTTTGATTCAATTGTTTTTCGGTTGTATCTTTAGGGTAATAATATTATATTTTATTTTTAAACATTCATCATCTTAAGCGTAGGCTCTTGCGACTCTTTGAATTTCTACAGGAGCTATCGTAGTTATATCCTGCTAGGGAAATATCCAAAGAGATACTATTTTCAACCCAATTTTGATAATACAGTTAATACTTTTCGGCGTAAATAAACGACAGCCGTAGTACGCTAACTAGTCGACGAGTCACGTCCCTTAGGAACGAACTAAAGTGAAGACGGCGCCTGTATTCACGAGTCGGGAATTTGGAAAACTCTCAACTTCCAAGCGTACAACAACAGAAACTTTTGGCGAAATAGGATATTCTTGGAGTTAGCGTTTAGCATGACTAAGCTGTATAAATTGCTTTTGAACGGTGCGGTGCCTCCTGAAAGTTATCGGAGCCAATAATCTGAGCATCGAATGCATCAACATCGAGGCAAATTAAACTAGAGACATAGTCTGATTAATTTAAATCCTCCTCACAGGGGATTATCGCTAGGAATATATAAAGAGTCTCAAATTTAAAGAGACTCCAATTCAAAAGCCTATAGATGCCGGTTAAGAAAAGAAAATCACAAAAAAGCGAGGGCAATAATTGCTCAATCATCTATAATCACGCTGTGAAAAATTGCTTCCATGATTATGACCGAAAAATGCAGAAGTTACTCTACCAAAAAAAAGTAGCTTAATAAACATCTATAACTTTCAACGATATTACGAAAATTGGTCTGGATTAAACTGACCTACCGACGTCATAAATATCAACAAATACGAAGTAACTGGGTTTATTGTTCGGGAATAAGCGAATCAAAACGAAATGAAATCCGAAAGTTTTTTTACAAAAAGGTCACAGTTTTCCTTCAATTATTATGGGCGCAGAACAAAATTGTATTCAGTTTCTCGTTAGTAGTATTAATCTTCGGAAGCTTCCATTCGTTTTTGGTTACATGGCATTGGTTAAATTTATATTTACAGAGGCTATTAATTACTGTGGAAAGATTAATATTGGATGGAGAATAATTTAGTAGATTAATTTATTGAGTTATAAATAATGGTTTGTATGAACAAGAATTCTGAAACTTTTGTCGCGACACTATCAGATTTGATTCAAGAATCAACTTTGAAGAATGTTTGTGGCTTTGATTTAATGAATGCTGTACGCAGTGAGACACGAAAAAGATTCGTTAACATCTTTTAAAAATGACTAAGATACAATAATATGATTATCAAAGTTATGTTTTTAAATTCTTTAAATCAGAATCTTCATGTATCTGCACATCGACATCCTCACACATTTTCAAATCAAATATGTATTGTTTCTGGATTTTCATATCATACAAGGACGAATTACTGAAAAATCTCCCACGCTCCAAACATTCCAATTACCTTCGGCAGTAATTATCAAATATTGCCTTTCGTACATTGGCAAGTGAGCCAATAAAATTATACGGGACAGTTCCCAGTAAAGGCAGATCCCTCATATTAATTTCAGCTGCGAATTTCGCAAATATGTGCTAGATTCCAATTTTTATGGTGCCTGTACATTTGCAAAATTTAATGATTTATTTCCTCCAGGATGGATCATTGAACATTCGTTACTTAATTAGGATTATTCAACGTATATATTTCATTTAATCATCTTAAATTGATGATTAGTTTATCTGATTCTTTGACCTAAAACTTGGCCAACCCTCTGATTACGTGATGAGTCAACCAACCGCTTGGCGATGTCCCGAAATACTTTATGAGCACTCGGACCCCACGGCCCTAGGGTTTCACACCCAAACGTTTGAGTTTGGAGTTGAATATAAAATTAAAGTTTCGACTAAGGTAAGAATGAAAATAACCTTTGAAGTAGATTTAACGGTTAGGAACCTCCAATTTCCATTGACTATAAAGAAAAGTACAGGCCTCCATATGCCCAATTTGTAATGCCCAAGTAATTCCAGCACAGGTCTATAAGTGAAAAGCATTAATTTCCCGATAAAACGAACGATTAGCTGACGATCTAAAAACCAACCGTTAAAAGGTAATGAAGAGTTTATCTATCTAAAAGGACATTAGTATGCTGTCCTGCTCTCTAGTATAAGTGCCGTCCCTTTCAGTAGCACTGCCATAAAATTTTACACCAAGTAATAACCAGAGTTACATGTTATAAAGGTAGTGATTATTCTGTATTAATATTAAAGGGCTCCCGTCATTGGGTTTGAAACAAAAATTGAAAAGGATAACGAGCGCTGTTAATACTAAAGTAAACCTAACATATAAAAGCGGGATGGGGTGTGATTAAAATTTTAATGGATTCCCAGTTTTGATAAAATTCGCGTCGCGCGGCGATTCGCCCCAGTGTGTAAGAGCCTTAAGTTCGAGCTAACTATCCCAAAACGAACATTTCTTAGGTAAGTAAGGCTATTGTATTATGGTCGTGATAAAATTCAGAGGGTACATGCACAGCTACATACATACATACGTCCGTAAGAAATAAAGTTTTAATGTATGTAGAGTGCTACAAGGATCTTTAGGCGCCTGACTGACATTGACAGGGGGGCGTTGATGGGAAACATTTGTGAAATTGGCACAAAATGTATTGGCAAAACAAGATGCTAGCAGTGTTACCGAAAAAAAATTGTGAGCAACACACAAAAAGTTTGAATAAGAAAAAAAGTATAAAAACCACAACCATAAGCACCGAGCTTACTAAACTACTTTCCCTACTCAGCAATGGATTAGCCACCTGACGTAGTACTGAACTGCACGTTACAATCTCAGGACTTACCGCCAGTTCAAGCACCGCTTTGTAATTTGCGGTAGGCAACGCTGTAAAGGCTGAAAGCCAGGTAATAAGGTAAGGAAGTCAATGTGTACGTACTTATGTACTTATCTTGTGTGGAACATTTTGAAGATACGCTTTTGTACGGATGGGTGAGTTTTAGTAGGAATGATACTTATGTGCGTGCAGGTATGTATGTTTGGTTATTTCCGGTTCTACGTAACGAGGTGGTGTTGCTGGACAGCTGTACTTGAGGTGGTTTTGCTCAACTGGTACCTTAAAAAAAAAAGTTAACGCGACAGAGATAGATTTCCGCACTTTGATAACCACGCTTCGACATTACCATTTACGCATCCTAATTGCGTAATCACAATTCGAAGGATGGAATCTATTGCTTCATATAATTATGTTTGATAAAGTCTGCTAGACAACGTAAATAACGCAATGAATATTGTTGAATTGTTGGAATTAATGACATTGGAATTATGAGTATATTACGCACTGTAGGATAGCATATTATAAAACAAAGTCCTCAGCCGCGTCTGTCTGTTCGCGATAAATTCAAAAACGACTGCACCGATTTTCATGCTGTTTTCATCAATGGATAGAGTGGTTCTCCAGGAAGGTTTTAGTATATAATAACCGACATCCACGCGGGCGAAGCCGCGGGGATCAGCTAGTTAATTATATTTCAAGGTGATGGCATAAAATGTTAAAATACAAGTTCGTGTTGACATGCACCCCAAAAGTTAGTAGGAAATTGATAAAAAAAAGTTGGCCATTCTTACTTATTCTTACATCGGTATTCATGGCATAAAGAATGAAAACATGTCACTATCATTTTATCGTAGCGGTTTTTAAGATAGCCCGTGTTCATTCATTTGTTGAATCATATCTTTTCTTCTATTTTCAGATACCTACGTGAAGGGACATCTCGTGAAAGCTGTCTCGGCGAGTCGTTAGTCATTGTTAAAATGACAGCTTTAGATACTGACATGACGTGTTACACTTTAAATAAACGGGTAACCTTTATCGTGAATTTTGCTTCTTCTTTGCTATACTTGTTGTTGCTAACTTTTTTAGTTGAGGTTCAAAATTAAATGGATGCAGAATGTCCTCTCGCACAAAGAAACAATGGATAGACTGTGTGAAAGATGATACGGCTAGAAAGGGGGTGACGACCGAGATGACCACTGATACAAAAGTATGGAAGAAAATGACATGTTGCGCCGACCCCACATAAATTAGGAAATGGGCAGGAGAATTATGATGAATGTCCTCGCACAGTATTGACAACAAAACTACTGGCCTGAATCCACCTGAATCATGTACTTCATCATCTGCCTAGCCATATCCCAACTATGTTAGGGTCGGCTTCCAGTCTAACCAGATGCAGCTGAATACCAGTATTGTACAAGGAGCGACTGACTATCTGACCTCCCCAAACCAGTAACTGGGTAACACGATAGCTTTCTGACGGCTTCTGACTACCCACTTATGCAAGAAAATTCATCGTAGGTATTCACTTTAGTGGTCTGCTTAGAAAAACTAAGCTTATTTTTAATCATTTTATTCAAACGACAATAAAAATTCAATCCATTATCTACATGAAAATACAAAGCAATTTCCTCAACAAACATTATGTATGTAACTATTTCCGACAAGCCGTGTGGGCGCTCGCCAAGTGATAAATTATTAACTCCGAGGTCACTAAGTAGATCCCACAAAATCATACCGAAATAGTGGGCTTACAATATGTGTGATATGGATACATCATTGTCAACCCTTACTGGATTTTGTACAAGGTTTTATTATCAATATACTACATATTTCATGAAAAAAGAAAGCTTTATGGTGTATAGATGAATTAGTTTTATATCAAAAATATTATATCCTACCGAAATCCTATGCATAGCGGGACTAATAGCGTACTTTTTGCTCAGGTGCAGGTATGCGGTTAACTTAATCCAACCGATTCATCAAGTCTTAACAACAATTTACTCCACTGCAGTTCATACTTCCCAAAGTTATCCATAGTCTAAGGAAATACTAATCCAGTTTCCTACACAAGTTTATTTATGGTCCCTAAACTTCAGTCTTAAACTTCGGCGATTGCAATTCAATAGAATTATCTGAAACAGCGAGCTCTTCCTAGGAAAACAAGAAGGATCTTAGTTTTTGATATACAGCTGGTTACCAGCTGGTCAACGAGTTTCTCGTGGTTCGTAGATTATACGGGCTTTGTGGAAACGAGTACATTATGGAACTACAGCGCAATAGTACACTTAAGGCTAAGTTCAGATCGCAAGCGATTAAAGCGCTGTTTTCAATTACTGCTTTACAATAAGAGAACAACAATGCTGGACTGTCTGTATTGGACAACAATCGCAAGAGCATCCACTGAGTTTGTTATGAGAACTAAGCTTTAGTACACGAGTGAGTTCCAAAAGATATCCTAACTAATATTATAAATGCGAAAGTGAGTTTGTTGGTTTATTTATTTGTTTGTTCGTTTGTTACGCTTTCACGCTAGAACGGCTGAACGGATTTGGATGAAATTTGGCACATGACCTGGAGAAGGACATAGGCCACTTTTCATATTGGATTGCAGACGAAGTCGCTGGCAACTGCTAGTAGAAAATAAAAATAAGGTGGCGAAATGTGGGCGCACTATAAGTACAA
Source organism: Lithophane semibrunnea (assembly GCA_947363905.1). NCBI lineage: Eukaryota > Metazoa > Arthropoda > Insecta > Lepidoptera > Noctuidae > Lithophane > Lithophane semibrunnea. Next base: position 10,619,681 of record OX376198.1, read on the forward strand.
AGTACCTAATTGGAAAATGTATAATTTGTAATGATGCCAAAATCCATCCAAACATCATGTCAAACAGAAATAGTATATTCATTAGTCCTGTATTTATGAAATGACCGTCAACTACCTACATTATTAACAAGCTTCAAACGAAGCGAAGGGAAATATAGTGAGGATAGTCACGCAAAGATACACGATAATGTCGATAATAGTGCTACAGTAGTCGATATTCCGATAAAGGTCGTATTCGGAATTACTCGTATATCGGGCTACCCATCGGGCCTGGGAAGCTAATCCACCGACCGTCTGTTAGTTTGGGCGTAATCCCTTCGAAGCATACATTGAATAGGTTGACCACGATCTAACTATTCCCAGGAATATGTCAATCTGTTTTAATAAAACTCAGCCGACCGGTCTGAGATTCTCGTGTAAAATAGACATTACTTCTCCTTGGTAAACGACATAATGGAACCGTTAACCGTGAACCGTTTAAATTTTGACCTTTCGTAAAATAAGATTTTGTGTTAAGGGTAAATATATTTTTTACCCGACTACGGCAAAGAAAAAAGGAGGGTTATGATTTTGACCGGTATGTATGTATGTATGTATGTATGTATGTATGTATGTTCATCTGTTCCCACCTATCTTCCAAACCACTTATCACAATTTCACAAATGAGGTATCGTTAGAAGCGTCGTGATTGTCCGTTGGTTATAGGCTATATGAAGTCACATTAAATTAAAAATGGCGCCCTCTAGAGGAAATATAGAGAGGAACTTAAAAAAAAAATGGTTTAATCGTACCATGTAGGGTATCAAATGAAAGGGCTTAATGAGCACATTTCAAAAATATATATATTACACCCTGTCTGTCTGTGGTGTCTTGTTTATAACGACTTAAAAGTTATAAACAAGACACCACAGACAGACAAATTAAAAATCCGGAGTCACACGTAATCTGTTCGATTTATGCCCCAACACGTGTGACTCCGGATTTTTAATTTGTCTGTCTGTGGTGTCTTGTTTATAACTTTTAAGTCGTAGTTGGGTTTTAGTTTTTATTACTTGATTTTTTTTACATCTTTACCCTACAATCAAACAGGTTAAAAGAAAATGTTTTGCCATCGGAACCAACCAACAACAAAAATTAGGTATGTCTGCGGTTTATCTTAGTACGATATGAGTTCAAGTTCCTAGAACCCATTTAAACTGGTTTGCTTAGCTGGTGTGTGTATTGGTTTTCAAAGTGATTGCAAGCCAGCGGCTCTGAAACATTTGTATATAGAGGAACATAAAACATCGAGAGCTATTATAACATGATGTCACCATTACTAAGAAAAATATATCTGTCCCACGTGAAAACTCGCATTTCATGGATAAATTTTCCCTTCCTTTTTGGCTACATAATTTCTTCAGCAAAGCTAACAAATAATTCAGGATAAATTCTATGAGTAAGAAAATTATCATTGCCTATAACAATAAATCTTCATGACCACTCCCAACCCATTCCACAGAGTGACGAAATGAATAATACGAATCCTCGCATCACGTAATCCTATTTGCAAGGGACGGCGGCAAGGGCGAGGCGTCTCCTTATTATTATACAAACGAGCCGTGCGTGTTAATCCTTATAATTATTTATCTTGACGGCTGATTATTTTGTGTGCTTTTAATATTATAATATAGGGTGAAGGTACTTGATGATTTTATCAGTTTTGGGTTTGCGTATTGCGAATATTGATTGTAAGCCACAAAACATATTTATGGTTGTAAAATAGATATTTTAGCTAAATAATGGAACGTATTACCAATATTTTATCCATGATAAACGGTTTCACACGCTATTGTGAAATAGAGCACACAAGTCGCGGGAATTAGATTAATGTGCTAGAGTAAACTTTGCAGCGCGCTTCCTTCCTTAATGCACCGCAATATCGCTTCCAAGCAAATATACTCCCTTAACCTAACAAGAAAATATGTGAACAAAACTACGTACGAACCCATGTAAGGCCACATTCACAACTCGCGTTTTATTTAGAACTATTCTCCTATTAACATTCACGTCAAGTTTGTTTAGGCAGTGGTTCACGTGTGTAAGGTTCGGACTTCGGACAATCGTTTTCGGTAACATTGTACTGTCTATCTGCAACCGGCCTAATGCCGTGAATAAGTAAGTAGACTGGGCGAGCCTGTTAATGCCGGGACCCTCAGAATAGCGGTACAGGATACGCCTTTAGCCTTTATAGCAAGAGATAAACACTTATCTACATAAGCGTAAATAGTGATTTTGTTTCGGGTCGGATTTGTTTTCGTCTTTGCACCGGTTTACGGAATTAACTTGGATATTAGTGGGGATTAAGAGTTTGAGGTTGGTTTTGGGTGAGCGGAGAAAATTGAATTCGTAATTACAGTAACAGTAGGCTGTGATGCCTAGCTACTAAGCGGCTTTCCTTTAGTTTTATGGACGCGTCTTGAGAACATTGCGTAGCTTTTTACGACACCAATGAGCGCTTCTATGATTTCTATCGTGACGATATTCATACGTCCAGAAAATGTATGGAAATACGAAATATGTACATTACAACGTTGTCTTGGACGGACATTTAAAAGCGTCTTCATATATTTCCATACATTTTACTTCCCTATGTTATCGTGATGCCGTGACGTGGACGTGAACGTCCACGATAACAACGGTACATTAGAAATGATAAAAACGCACAATATTGGCGAAAGTCTAATTGATGATATATCGGAAAACCCAAGGAAGTCGAAGAATTTTCTCTATAAAATCTTAAAAAACATGTTTACGATAAACAGGAATTAAAGGAAATCCGCCTACACCGAAAAAAAATCATACAGTTCCAAATTCGCTTACAAACCTAATTTCCAATTTTGCGTGTAGTTCTCGGATAAAACCGATGCTATCTCTTTCCGTGGGCGTCAATCGAAACTCAAGTAATAAGTATCTAGTGCTATATAAGGCATCTGTTTACGCAGATTATTATGTAAATGGTTCCATGTCTGCCCTATCCGTAACTCGTTAAGTCGTGATGCTGTGTCTACTGGACTTGATAGATAGTAGTGGTAGGTACACTTGCTATCAGCACTGTGTTATCTAGGCGGCTGTCCTGACATGATTGCTACATGTCAGCTGCCATCAACATTCTAGAAACGATTTTTACTTTTTAGAAAGCGCGTTTTAACTTCGGTGTTTAAGTGACTAAGTTAAAGAGGCAAAATTAAGTTGTTTAGGAAAACCACATTTTATAAATTAAAACGGGATAAAATAAGTACAAAGGAATCCTAAACAAATACTTTTCTGATTAATTGCGTTGCGTGACAGTTCGAGCTAAAATAATAGTAGGTATAAGAATCTACATAAAAATAATTAAAACGTAGATTTTCAGCCAATATAAGGACCTATCTATAATATGCACTGAAAGCCAAAATAATATTTTAGTGGATTACTGGCAAACGAGTTTGTGTTTAACTAACTACGTAGTTTGTAGAGTGGCCGAGTAAACTTCAACTCAGTAAACTGAACGATCCAAAGTGGCGATGCACTGGGTAATAATGTTTGCAGATTAACTTTTTCGTTCCAACAGCTAGGATTATAAATTGAATGAATTGCAGACAGTTACTTCTTCTGAATGAAATTAAAATGAAATATTTATTTTAAAACTAGCTGCGCCCCGCGGTTTCTCCCGCGTAAGTTTCGATCCCGCGGGAATATCGGGATAAAAAGTATCCTATATCCTATTCCAGGTCATGGTTCACCCTTGTGGCAAATTTCATCCAAATCCGTTCAGCCGTTTTACCGTGAAAGTGTAAAAAACATACAAATTCACTTTCGCATGTATAATTTTAGTTAAAATAATGCTGTTTGTTTTGACTATAAAAGCTATTCTATACGAATGGTTTACTGATATCATCTACGATCAATCGGATAGCCTGATAACCCGTTTTTTTTTTCATCCCAAACACACAAATTTGACCTTACATTTCACCTAATAGAGAAGAGGGTTGTCTAATTTATACGTTCGCCGTTTAACAGAAGTTAGAACCAATATTTGTAAGCCATACAATTTTCTGCTTTGTTTAAGTTTGTTTCTAACTATTCTAAGGAAATTAAATGGACGACGGGCAGTTGTATTACTTGTATTAACTAACCTAAGTTAATTGGGGAGTCGGGGCGATTAAAATTGAGTACTTGTTATTCTTCTTCTTTTCGTGTGGTTAGTGACTAACCTGGTGTCAGAGTTTTAAAGCCGCCCAAGGGCCTCTGACTTGGCTTCACATGTCGTCGAGAAATATCCCTCAGGCATGCCGGTTTCCTCACGATATTTTCCTTTACCGTTTTTAAAGCAAGTGATAATTATACAATGCGCACATGAATCTGAAAAGTCAGAGGTGCGTGCCTTTGGGCTTGAACTCCAGACCTTATGACTTGGCAGTCCGACGGTCACCACTAGGCTATCACTGCTGCATTTGTTATTACTTTACGTCCCGTCAGCATGAAGGCACATTGGCGCTTATAAGCGTTTTGAGTTACAGATAGAGTCACTTATCGCCTCAAGTGATATTCACGTGAGTCATTTTATTGTTCCTCCACTGTGCTCACAGATAGTCCTAAAACACTCTACAACTGTATTTGTAAGACCACTTAAATATTTAACAAGATAATTTTAATAAATTATAATATTCACATTTTTTTTGTTAAATAGGTATAGTTAAAGATTTCCAAGTAACCTAGATATTTCCATTAAATTTATATTAAAAAGGTCTGTTCAAACCAGAAATGTTATGAAATGGCCGACTCACTAGTTACTCAACTTTCGAAAGAATCGCGTAAACTTCGGAAGCAAAAAAAAATAAACTTCATTTGCCAAACAAATAGAAAGTTTTAATTGAAAAACAAAATTTCCAAGAGAAAGGCTTCATTTTCCACGTTTCTTAATAAAAGTGGCGAAGTTGATGTCTAATTGAGTGATATTTTTTATTTAAATTCCTTTAACCATGGTATTATTTCTTCGAAAAGGATTGTAAGGAAAATAAATGTAAAAGAAAGTATTTTTACATTTGTTTTGTTTGATTAATTGCTGACTGAGGACAATATGAATAATAAATCCATTGAAATAAAAAAATAATATCTTTCTTAGTACTCTGTATTCAGCTTCAATTCTTAGAAGCCGACCAAAAAGTATCAAAGCAAAAAGCACTTAAACCAGCGACAACTCAAACTAAGTCTCAATGGAGCATCCGTCTTAGTCATAGACCTTTCATTTCGCGTCTAAAAGTCCACACCGCGCCAACCTTTGACCAACTGTAAATAGACAAGGCCACGACCCACAAACAACCTGAACAACACTCCCGCTCATCACGACCTGTTTTATTTTCACATTTAAAAAAAGAATTAAGTGACAGCGCGTTTTCCTGAAAAAGCGGCCTGTGTTATAAAAAAAAAACAGAAGAAGAATAGGTACTCCTTAAACGTCTGACATCCCTTATAGAAACAGATTCTCAATGTCGCTCTATATCTATAGAACTTCCATAAAGCCTTGCCTACGCACCATGTTTGAAGTTAATTAATAATGAAAACAATTAATAAGGAAGGATAATATAACACTTTGGCTGCGTTCATAATTTGTACCGTTTGGCTCTTTGAAGCTTCGAAGTAAATGGGACTTACCTACTAACGCAGTCCACAAACGCAGTCAGTCTCGCGAGTGAGCAAAAACATTTTTCCGTTTAAAAATGGCAAGTTCCTATGTAGTTGAGAAGTGATAGATTAGGTACAACACCGTCTACAGTTCATATAAACGTAACCAAGTGAAAATATATAGTTTATTTGAATTTAAAAACGTTTCCAATTCTTTCCCAATTCCATTAATCAACTTAGCCTTTCTCAGTCTACTTGATATAGCTATCTTCAAAGTTCTCAGCACTCGGTCCTCGGCTTTTAATTACTCAGTACAAAAGCAAGTTAGAAACAAATCAAACATTGAGAGAGATTAACAAACTAGGTGTAGTAGTCATTTGAGTTATAAATGTAGCATAACGATTGTGCCACAGCCCACAACAAAGAGGTGTAAACAGTCATAGTGGCCATTTTACGGTGAAAACTAAGTTTATGAAACTCGCCGCACGCCAACTTCATTATCCCACCTACAGTGAACGCGGGGAATTTTTGCAACGTTTATTCGTCAAACAACCCCTACTATATTCAGCTTTTGTACTAAAATAATTAACCCCAAAAACTTTAGTGGACTGCGATAACTCCTTCGAAAATTAACGTTCTGTTTAGAAGTCGAGGTCTGCCTTTTCTTATTTGTAATTTCAATTTGTGTAGTTTATTGCTCCGAAGAAGATTGTTTTAATTATTTTAGGGAGATGAGAACAATAAGTTTAAGTAGGTAACGAAATTAAGTCGATATCATTTTCATTTGTTTACTTTTTACGAGTCGTTCTATGTATAAATGGCTAATTTTAAAATCTTTTTGAAACAAAACACAATCATCTCCCTACCTAATACACACAGTTATAATAAAATATCCAAAATATAATAAGAACCAGTCTACGTGTTTCTAAGGCGCGAGGTAGATTTTCCTTAATTAAATACCTTTTACACGGCGCGTACACTCGGGTGCCATTATTTAAACTCTTACCTGAAACAAATAAACGGAAACATTTAATTAATTTTTCAATTCAAGAATCTAGATATTGTTCTAGCTAGATGAATAAAAAATTCGCAGAATTAGCTAAACGTACAAATTGTACGCTTAGCTATTAGCCCATAGAATAAGATCTCCTTCGTCGTATTTTTTTAAGTACAGAAATATCGTATGAAAACCTTACCTGTAATAAAAATAAGTAGGTACAACACTCTTGTAGGTTGCACAACACAGCTAATATTATATAAATAGTGTCATTGATTATTACTAGAATGATAAATCGGAACAGAACTTAAATTGATTTAAGTGACACAGTACTATTAAGTAATGAAGACTCATTTAACCTCTTAAACATTGTTTCTGTACTGAATTTGAATCCAAAATTAGTTACTCGGTTTGAAATATATATTCACAGCAATGCCGAACACAAATGTATATATTATGCAACTGGATATAGTGGAATAGTGCTCCAGTGCTCAGTGCCAGTGTTTCTGTTGGTTTTGCCGCCACAGTTGGATACACAGAAGAGGCTTTATCATTTCCGAGGCTTCCATAAATCGAGCTCCTAGCGGAACATTTGGAATGACTGGAACATCTGTTGCTCCAATAGTGTCCGATAAAAGATGCAACTTGGAAACAATGCCTTTCAACACTCCCCTTTATTTATAACCGTTGCTTAAAAGCGACGTTTAAACGTCAAAAATTGATGATTAAACAGTCGCTTAAGATTACTTAACTTTAAACAACGTTCATTAACAAACTCATAAGGAGACTGCGTAACCTAGGACGGTACCTATCTAGGCGTAATTGTGATTGTGATACAAGTTAAAGAATACCCTTATTTGTATTGTTAAACATTTCGCCATTAAAATCAATATACGGATTAAAACCAAAATTGATTCAGTTAAAGCGTTTGCCAAACGCGCTGGAAACAAAAACAAAATCAGCCTCATCACGTATAAAGCGTCTAATATTAATATTTATGCAAATGTCAATATTAAAATCATTCCGGGCACGAGCCAGATTATCAATGAAGCATCAAATACGGTCGAGAGAACCTTTTTCGGTACGCAATCGACACAGAATCGATTCGCAATGAGGTTTAAGCGAAGCCACAATGAAATTATCCGGGCTTTGGGCACCGGATAATAAACACAGATGGGCAGGGACAATCACACAGCTAATAATTCCAATAACGCAGCGAAATACACAGTTTTGTCCAACACTTCAATTAATTAAGTATTAATTTGCTGACTGTATTCATTAGTAGCCATACTGGCAAGCCTACATTTGGAGTAGAGTGGGTGATAATAACATTGAATTTGTCACAAATATTTTCAATTTACATACAAATATTGTGAATTATATAGAGATTGATGAGGCAGAAGGTACTAAAATAAATAATAGTAGAACACCAAAACCAAACAAATGCACTAAAATGCTCCATGACGTGGTCTTCATAATGAATATTATCACAAGTCCATTGCGAGGAACAGTAATGAAAGGGAGATGAGATGAGTGCAATCCGAGAATGTTCGAGCTCGTCATTAGCATACAGATTGATCCACATGCCGAGACGACCGAAATGCTGGTAATGAACTCAATTCAATATACAACAATGAATGATTGTGTTTCAAATTGTACTAGTGTGCATTTGAAGCGCTGGGAATGCAATTTAATTACTATTTCCGCCACTTTCCGTTAAGTATTGATATTTTTTTTTGTGTTACGGGATTTTAATCTCTTTTGATTTACGTTAGCCAAGTCTAACTAGTTGCTTACCTTCATTTCCTTAACTGCTATAGTAGTATCAGTCTTTCCCGTCTCCAATTGGTCATTTCTTAACATCGTCTCATCGGTCATTGTTCCTTCGTCTATTAAAATTTCTCTGCTGTTTTTCCTGGAATGGTTAATTATATCGGGTTTCTCGGCGCTCATCAGATTACTTGAATTTTCATTTGTACAGTTCTCTTTTCCAGATTTTCGGTCTTCGACTGAACGTGATTTATCTTCGGAACTTTTTATTTTGAAACAAGATATCGATTTCTTATCTTCTTTACCATCGTTTCTACTAATTGGATCATTTTTATCACGTTTGCGTTCGTCTTTCTTATGGTTCTTCGCGGCGTTTTCTAATTTGAGACGTTTTTTCTTTCCATTCCACTTCGAGGTGACGTTTTTGGATCGATTGCTATCATCGCTTGTGCCGACGCTGTCGGAGCAGACGGGGTTAACTAGGATTTTCGTTGATTTAGCTTTCCGTTCAATTTTTCTTAAATTCAGTAAGTTTCCGGTTGAGTTGATGAGGGTTGGAGATGAATTGTGTGACGGAGAACTCTCTTTTGCGTCATTGCTGGAACGTCGACCAGTTGCAGGTATTCGTTTCATGGCTTTCATGGCATCAACAGGATTACGGCGTATTTTGTGTGTACCAAGTGGCCCCATAGCAACTGGTGGTCCTCCTTTAAATAATAGCGCCGTCTCCGTTGGTTGACACACACAAGCTAACATTTTCAATATTCATTTAATTTACTTATCACTATTATCACTCACATATTTGGTGTATTATTATGGTGTAATGACACGTAACTAACTAAATACATTTGATTGTAGGCGTGAAGTATGTATGGAAACCCTGTTGATTAACAAAACAATGAATCAAATCGAGGCTCAAGATTAAACTCGGTTATGAAGACAAAACTGCAGCATAAACAGAGTTAAATGCGACATTGTATGTTAGGTGTTTACGTAAGTACCTACATACGAATGTAACATATTATCGCAACACACACGTATGACTCGTACATTAAAGTTCCCGCCTGGCGCGGAGACATGTTATTCCTAACTGAATAGCGTAATCATTACCATCATTTGGATGCTCAATGTGTCTTTACACAGAACTGACTTCGTCATTTCTAAACAATACATACGAATTTAGGAAACGAACACATTGTGTACAGACCAATTGGGAATAATCCAGATAGTGCGGAAAACAACTTTGGCATCGAAGCTTTTAAACCGACAAGTCCCCCGGAAAAAGTATTTGCATCTGAAAATATTCAGTCATTTATCGAGTTTACTGAACAAAATAAGCCAAAAGTGAACCGCAAACATTTTGTCTCCGAATCCTTTCTCTGGGGAGGAAAAAGTTCAAAAGCCAGTTACTGCTCCATTCCGCGTACACTCGTATACGTACTTACGCCACGAGTGAAAAGTTGACGTTATCGGATTTTCTGCTCGAGCATGTTACAATGTTTCACAGAGGTTTGTATTTATCGTGGCATAGATCTAAACTATTTTCTTGCTGAGGCTGCCCTCTTTTCACTTAACAAAACCTGAAGAACATTGTGGAATATTATTTCAGTGTAGCCCATCGCATTATCATAAATTTCAAACAGTATTATGGCTGCCCTTCCTAAAAGCGTCCGCCAAAGCCCTCCCCACTTGAATAATTATATGAATAATCAATCAGGTAAGAGCAATAAAAGTGAATCATTTGAATTCCAAGCGTTTGCTTTGGTCCAATGTTCAGATTTTGAGTACCCGTAAAAAAAACAACAATTGGAACGATTCTCGTCAATCAATTAATTACATTACGAACGATTCCTATACGATGACGAACGGTTACTCATGAAATATAGTCACGGAAGAATGAAAATGAACACAGCGAATAGGTTCGATACAAAATGAAACAATTTATGCACAATACTTTACGTTGTCAATACTATAAAGTTTTTATTTCGTTAGGTATATTTAACCAACCGAAAAGACGTTTTCCTGAAATAAACTGACGTGTTTCGGCAAGAAATCATTTTGTTCAAAAATTGAGAATACATTATTACGCCCCGAATAAACTTCGCGTATAATATAAATGGAATTGTAACGAAATTCCATATTTTTCAGAAAACCCATAAAAATATCATTTTTTTATATTATTATTATTATAATTCGTATTAAGTATATGTTAAAGACAACACAAAATATTAACATTCCATTTTCTACCTTATGTAGGTAAATTATAAACCAAAAAGGTGTTTTCAAGTGAGATGAAGCAAACACACCTCGCCTCACTTCCCAAGTTAAAAGCACATGAAACTTTTTACTCCCCTCGTGTGCTCTTCAAGCTAAGTATTAAATGGGTCTAAGCGCATTACACCATCCTTTTACCAGTTAACTCTACCTTATACATAGAAAAACTTTTCTAGACAGCCACGAGTGACGTAAGTGGATGGTGCTATGCAAAATTTGCACGTAGGGAATTCAGTCCTCGCCAAAATATCTAGGTATGGTCAGGTGTAGTGGACGGAATGCTTAATATTGAATCTACGAAGACCGTCAGCTATGTAGGTATTCAAGTTTTAGGTTTTTTTCTCATTTGATCTAGCTTGAATTCGCAAGGTAAACTATGGACACGGCATTTTTTTTCTTATATGAAATGGCCCAAATAGGGATTGTATCTACGGACAAGAATGGCTTATTGTTTATGATTAATTTATTTTAGTGTAGGTACTCCACAATACTGCCATAATATTTGAAAAGTTAAATTCCAGTATTATTATTTGAAGTGGATTCATTATTTTAGCAATAGTCAAGATTTTATGTGGTTATTATAATTAAGCCGCTCACGATCTGCCCATTGGAATGCCTCCCACAAGGGATTCCTGACGGATTCCTGCGGCCTTCACAAGGCCACTAGTGGACTGGTGGAAGAACAAAACTGGTCAAAGTATAGGCCTTCCCCATGTCCAGCAGTGGACCTCTTTCTGCTGAAATGATGATAATTACTCTGGGAAAGCAGAACACTTATTTCAGCGAACGGAAGGTCTTATCATTGTTGAAAATAAAAATGCATAAAATGTAGGCCCGTACGTCACCAAGAAATGTAATTTCAGGTTCCACAATGTTGAGAAATTTAATTTGAAGCTGCTAAAAATAGTTATAAGGCATTCATATTGCAGAGGGAATCGCGTCGGAACATTTCAGAGCCGTTTTAATTTTGTGCAGCATTTAAATGTTAATAAATATTGAATGGACGTCGTCGGCGGATTGAGAACGTTACAAATAAGATGCAGTAGACATATTTTAATTAAAAACCATTTTATACCTCTCGTATACCCATACGAGAGGTATAAAATGTAATGGTTTTTATACTTAAATAATACGTGATATAAAGTGATATTTACGCTGAAAAGGACTCTCAAAGCAATTTTAAATTAAATTCGTAAAAGTATGCTTAATATTAAATTAAAGGCAAGCACGAGTAAAACTTTCAGCAGACAGTTTCCGCGTAGGTTTTGTATTTAATTGATGAAGCAGTAACTCATTATTTCATGTTTATTTCGCGATTTTCATCCTAGGAAAAAGTTAATTACAAAATGAGTTTTAGTTTGTTCGTTGCGATACGCGTCGCCTGAATTCAAATGTTATTATGTAGATAGCGATAGAAGGGAATAAATAATAATTTAATTATTATTAAAATGATGATAAAAAATATTAATAACAATTTAATTCCCGGACCCATCTAATGCAAATCACTGTTCATTCCAAGGTTGTCTGGAAGAGATCGCAGAAAGCGATGAGGTATATTTTGTTTGTAGTGTTTGATATATTTTTTGTTAATATTTTTGTGATGTACCAATAAAGTAAGCAGATACCTTTCATAATCCATTCATAATTTTGTAGGACCGTAAATGATAAAAACCTAAATATTCCAAAAGCAAAACACCATGTCCGACTGACTGTACAAAGTAGAGAGCAAGTGCGCACATTTAGGGCACACGACACTGCCACATCGGAAGTAGACTCGGAAGCCAAAGTGAGCCGACTCACCCGCCACCACCCACAGCTTCCTACAGCGTCCCCTATCACCTTCATACAGCGTCAACTAGCTCGCAGCTAGACAAGTAACAGTTTTGGAAATAGGAAATTACCTGCTGTGTTCGGGAAGAGACATGTTATTATGGGAACAAGACGTATCTTTTAAATAAATCTCATTGGTTTCTCACTGTTCATTCGTATTTGGAATACTAATGCGTTGAAACGTTGAAAGTTCCATTTAAAAGTCCATTCGCGAAATTTCTATTGATTCACTCACAGAAACACTTCACTCTCAAAATAAAGGACCAGGAAAAGCCCATTAAAAGAGCGTTATTATTCAACCCGACGCTCTAGCGGAAAATTAAGAAGAATTCCTCACACAATGGTTAGTGAAATTGCTTGTAACTTCGCAGAACCGTTTTACTGTGACATCAATCACAAAAAAGTTGGTCCTAGGCGCAACGCCTGTTAATTGAAAGTTATTGCACGGAAAAATGTAACAGCTTTTGCGCAGACATTTTAAATTTATATCCAGTTATAGACAGCGTTTCGTGAAATTCTAACTTTCTCCTCTTTTTTAGAAAAACAAAGAAATTGCAAAGCACTTTGAGGCGCCGTAAATTCAATTTTATAATAATTGCGTATAAACAGGAGGAGCTATGGTAAGTAAGTTAAGTGAATAAATTTTCTTTAAAAAAAACACTAATAAGTAATTAAGTATAACGTATTTTCATTCATTATAAGGTACAAAAAGACAGTATTAGGTTATAAAAAAATCCTAGCACGCTAGTCGCGAGACAGTAGGTACCTTTCTACTTTATCAATTTAAACGCCAAAGTTTGCGTCCACCCAGTCTTTTAAAAACGAGTCACGATTCTTTTATAATAATATTTTAATTTAAATTGTTTGTAATCGTCATTAAACTTAATTTGCGTAAGATAAGATTCCAATTAAGTAGAATGATGTAATATTAATTGAAAAAGCAATAAGATTTAATTAAGAACGTACTTATAACAGTAACAAAAAGGTACTTAACTGTAGATACGACAATTTTATAATTAATTAGAAAAGATGACATCGTATTAACGCTACTAATAATGTACTGAAGAGCCCACTTCAGTTTTCAATGTTCAAATTTTGGTAATAACTACACACTGTCTTTTGTTTATAAAGCAGGAGCCTCACGTGCGAATGGCACTGAGTATGTTCATGAACGATGGGCACAGCCATCGATCCTTGCTCAATTAGAGTGAGATTTAATTATCACGCCCGCATTGAGTAGTCGCCCGAATGTGAATATGCCTTTATGGACGTATAATTTATTAATTTTCCTGAGACTGTTTGACATTATTAATGGGAACTTCTCAGTATCACTTGGGAGAGACTACGTTTTAGTCTAGTCGCGAGACTCGAGACAGAAAGCAATCTTTGTTGCACTAGTTTGAGTTCAGACTGAAACTTTAAAGTAATTTTGTTACTTTGTTTTATATAAAAAATGTATATATTTGTATTACATAAACTTTAACGACTATAAATCCACAAGCCGAAATTGAGTTCCATAAATAATGTCTCTTCTGGGCTTGAAACAATGTTTTCTCAACAAGTTGAAATTTTTATCACACCGTTTCAAAGAACGAGTGTAATTGGAATATTTCATAAATTAATCAGATTGAAAAAGTTTTCAAGTGAATAAGTTCAGTTGGCGACACCAGAGGATTTCGACAAGTTTGGTTTTGAACGGGGTTGAATTTTCATTGAGTTTCTGTCAGGACGCCATCCCGGGGGCTCCTTGGATTAATAATAGAGGAGCTTGGCCGTCTTTTGATGGCACTCTTATTAATTTGACTAATTAAGTAGCACTTACAAAATAGACTCGACAACAGTAACTTCCGTAATAAAGAGCTTTTGTTTTGTATCTACTTAATGGGTAATCTTAAAGATAAAATTCCGTAGCAGACTGCAGGCAGCAACAGCAGGCGACTTCATAGAAATTCGATTAGATTTCATAGAAATACCATGGGAACCAGAGTGTCGCGGCGACACGTCGCGTCGCTTAATGCTGCATTTTTTTTTTTTGAGCGTGGGTAATCATCCAATGACTTCTCCTGCTCTGGGCGGAACGGAAGGGCGAGTCAGACTTTTACTGACTAAAACCCACAGGTGTTCCTTCAGTTGCCTGTTGCCAAGGTCCCGGTATCCCTTTCGGACTAACCCGCAACCCTGGCAGGCATCGGTCCTACTGCTGCCTGCAGTCGACTATAGACTTGTACCTTTAACAAGATTACGATCAAGCTATTTCAATTTAAATTAATTTGTAATACTCGTTTTTTGTGTTTATTAAACTATTGAAACTACCAGCTTTTTCACCACCTATTTTCCTAGGAAAGCATATTGTAATCTCATAACCCCGCCTCCACACTGTACTAACATCCTTTTAAGGCAAGTTTACATGGTTATCTCAGCCTCATATTAATATATCCACGTAATGAAACCTCATTGTTCCGTCCTCATATGAAACAATAGCAATGTATTATTAAACTCTAATCCCGCCAGCCACTTCTGCTATAATGAGATAAATCTACATCAAGCTCAGCAGCAGCGCTCATCTTAGTAATTGGTTTATTACTTATGGCAATCTGTTAACTGAATTATGTGTGGAAACCAAACTTCATTGGCCCTGTTGTTCCTGTTGATAGTTTTATACATACGTTTATGCCCAAAAAAATCTACAACCTTTCCGGAACACAGGTGTTTTGTAGAAACTGTCGAGAAAGATGAAGTTTTCATATGTGGTCAGATTATGTGCAAAAATCATAATGCTTTTATTTCCATAATTTCAAAGTTATGTCGAAAGGATACCATTTATGATCAAAGTCTGTGTGAGCAACATATAAAATAGGTTAACACAGAACTGTGTTAGAAAACTTTGAGAAACTTTTTCTTTTCAAATTCTAAAAGCAATGTGACATTCAATTTTTTTAGTAACTAGGTTGTATGTTAATAATACTTCTGCTGTAAAATGGAGCACAAGAATCATTTACTCTAGCAGAGAATCTATAGAGATCTACTGTTCAGTAGTGGGACATTGCGAGGTTAGATTAAATTCCAGATCGGTTGATATCAAATAAGAAAATGTGTGGCATTTAATACCACACAATTGTTTTGAATTGAGAATTATTTAAACCACTCCCTTCAATTGCCAATAATTCTCAGACATAATAAATTACGTACTATCCTTTACAGTCATTAAACAATTCCATGGGGCACACACCTATTGATAACTCCACGTCTCTCTAATAGGCTCAATAGATAATTCGCTTTGCATAGTGTGCGGGCGGGCCGATGGATAATCTAACGACTATTAAACCCAAATAATCTAATAGAAAACGAGCTTAGTTTTAAACAGCCGTAAATCAATTTCGGCTCAAACCTCTAATTGAGTTGCGAGAACAATTCAGATGGAAGATATCCGTTAAAGGTAATTTCCCTTAATTCTAAATTGAATTTTTACTACACACAGGATTTACTCGTGCCGAAACGTTGGCTATTAAATAATGCACAACACAGTAGGCCGTGAAAGCTGCTTTGATTCATTATGGAATATTAATTACCCTGAGTCTGAATTGTCCAAAGGAGCGTGATTTATTTTATACAGATTATCTACAGAAGATTGGCCATCAGAAAATGCGGAACTTAAGGGTATCCATTGTTTGTTCTGACATCTGGGATTCTTAGATTTACGACTTTTTTTGTGTTTTTTTTGGTTCAATTTTTGTTTTACGAAGTCTACCTCCAGTAAAAAATTAATGCTAATAGGTAGAAACCTACATCAAAGTTTAACACAATTACATTATGCCTGTTATCCGCGAAGGGTTAGTCAGAGGTGTACCCTTTAGTACATCCACATTTCGCAACAAGTCCCATGTAATAGAGAATGAGCCTATTGCCACCAACCGGGCACCAATCCAGATTCCGTGCAGCTACGGAGAAATTCAAAGTTCAATGGTTCTTATTCGTCTTAAAAAAGTCCATACTAAAACCGAATTACTAAGACAACAGAATCTCACAATAAGGCAACAATGTAAATTATTCCTTAGTGGAAGTTTCAACTCATATCATCTTTAGCAGGAATTAGCTCAGCGAGCTTTACTTGAATGTTCCGCTCCATTGGCGCTCATGAAGACTTAAAGGTTGCTGCGAAATTATATCATACCAGTGTTTAACTTTGATAAGTTCTGTAACTAGTTGAAACAGTTTTCCAATTGAAGTTTCAAAGATATGGTGGGAAATTTTGTGCTTTTATAAAGACGCTTTATGCTTTTGGGAAGTTGTTGATTTTTATCCGGAATATACATGGCTAAAGCTTGGTAAATAGAGCTTCCGAACAAAACATTGGGTTCAAAAGTTATCGAACCAGAAAATTCTTCACATTTTCCCTTGTAAATAATCTACCCGTAAAATTGTGCGCACCCCGAATAAATCTTCATACGTACTTGAGGAAGCCCGGAAAACAAATAAAGATTTGCAGAAGCCAGCATTAATTTCAAAATAAGAATTTGTAAAAAATAATAGGTTCAACCCTGGCCTTTGTCGATGAGGCTAACTTTTATAGAGCCTCCCGTGGCTCCCACGAGCACGTCTCCTTCCACCGCTTATGAGACATCGATACTGATAAAATGGCGCCGTCAGTATCTTTCATTTGTTACCTTCAAGGAAAAACGGCCATTATTCATCGGTTCTCTCAAATTATCTACTTGTCAAGTTCGTTTACACAATATTTTGGTCTTTATTCTCGAAAATTTTACGTAAATCTTGTTTACTTGTTTAAGTTAGATGGAATATTTGATAAACTAAGGCATATAGTATTATGACTAACAAAATAAGCTTCGGCGTTAAACTAAAAACCTCATTTTGACGATCTTCCTGGAACTTTTCTGAGTGAAGACTGAAGACTTATTTAATATGTAATTTATAACGCCTTTAAACCTTCCTTTTTGCTTTACAAAGGAACTTTCTAGCTAGACTTTAGAAGACATAATCAAGTAAAGCCATGCGTCACAGAATTTTATGAAAATGTGAACACTTTCTCACAAAGTTAGTACGAGTTTACGACACGATGATCATACGCAAACAGACTCCAAAATGTAAATCTGCAAAGCATGAATGAAACACGAAGCTTAACAATACGCTTTTTGCCATTCAGAATAAATCACTTTACAAAAGTAGATCAAATGTTTGTACTCCACCCTCCGTTTACGAGTTCTAAGAGAGAAAGGGCATTCATTCATCTGAACGATCATACAAACGTACGTAAATACATCTTATAACATACGACTTTTACACATTGATGCGATCAACGGACGACAGTACAATGATCTGATCCTGACCCTAAATAACAGGCATCCCAGATATTCGCAACTTTAAGTCGCAAGACGTAATCGAGATGTGATCGCAAAACCGTTGTAGCGAAGTTTTAATGTGGATATAGTAAGTTTACGCGACATCTGCTACTTTTGGCAGTATTTAGCGGCTTACGTTATTCGCGTGCCTAATTTGCGGAAGGATTTAGTAACAATTTGTATTTCGATTTACATTTTGGATGTTATGCCACACACGTAGGTATTATTGTAACAGTTTTATTTCGTCAAGACAAATCTAAACGACGCACGCTAATGAACAAACGTCTATTGAACGAATGAAGCAAAAGTACTATGTAAGGATCATAGCAGATGGCGTTCTGTAGTTTCTGCCTACCCCCCACTGCCATGGCAAAAAAGCGTGAGTTTATTTATGTAAGACAAATCTACGGAAGATACAGGTCACTTAGTGACAATATAGCATTCTACTAGTGAAAGAATTTTCAAAATGACGTTTCCTGTAGACAGTATGAGACGGCAGCAAAATAGAAAGAGTCAACTGCACTTTTTACGAAATTCACTCTTTTACATAATTCGACTCAGAATTCTTTGTTTTATCATAGGATTTATCGGTTGTCCGTGTGATTTTGACAGTAAGGATAGAAAACTTTCTTCCGAAATAGTCTACATATTATATAAAGACCTAGACAAAGATCGTTAGAAATGAAAGACAAAATGAAAGATTGTAGAAAGATTTCTACGGTGGATGTCAAAAATGAAGAAGCGAACTGTCACTTTGTATAGAAAAAGCTATGTCTATTCTTTGTAGAGATAGAAAGCGCCATGCTACGCCTGCAGGCGTAGCATGAGCACCGTTTTGTCGACGGAAGAGTAGACCAAAATGACGTTTCCTGTAGACAGTAGACAGTACGAGACGGCAGCAAAATAGAAAGAGTCAACTGCACTTTTTACGAAATTCACTCTTTTATATGTAAAAGAGTGAATTTCGTAAAAAGTAAAATTCGACTCAGAATCCTATGTTTTATCATAGGATTTATCGGTTGTCAGTGTGATTTTGACAGCAAGGATAGAAAACTTTCTTCCGAAATAGTCTACATATAAAAAGACCTAGACAAAGATCGTTAGAAATGAAAGACAAAATGACTGATTGTAGAAAGATTTCTACGGTGGATGTCAAAAATGAAGAAACGAACTGTCACTTTGTATAGAAAAAGCTATGTCTATTCTTCGTAGAGATAGAAAGCGCCATGCTACGCCTGCTGCAGTAGTTTTTAACTTTATTCATTACGAACAAAAATGCAAATCTTTTATCTTTGTAATACCTATTAGTGTAGATAAATTAGTCTAAAGTCCGTCTTTCTTCAACGTGAGTGCCTATGTTGAAGCTACTTCAAAACATTTGAGACCGATTTTAGAACATTGTAAAGGAAAGTTCCCAAACATTTGGCCCGTGGTGTACGGAGATCATTCTACCTGTTGGATGTGGTTGGATCATTAAGTTAATACCCCCTTTTACTTGGCTTACGGGACCCCCGAAGTGTTTGGGTGTTTACATGACGCATTTTTGTTCCGTGCCTTCCTTTCTTCCGAAGATTTATTATCTTGCCTCAAGGACGGGGGAAAAGGAGTTGAAGGGCTATTAGAAAGGAGAAGGATCTGGTATACGAGTCCTTTTCAAGTGGTATAAGACCTTTCATCTTTTGATACCTACTTGAAATCGGACCTCTGGAATGTGGTATGGCACAAGTAGATACCTACGTAATCAAATTTTAGCTGGGAAGGCAACACAAGACATGTGCTTTAAATTTACTTCATATTTAAACATAATCACTTAATTTTTACACTACTATTATCCAGGGACATTTCCCACAAGTACGAAAATGAGTAACTAAATTATAAAACTTAATAAATAATTACACTAATGAGAAAAGTTAAATGAAAACTCAACCTTGGAAATTATATTTAGGTAGTTATGTAGTTCGCGGCATTCAAGGTATACATTTTTAATTGAAACACCTCTTTCCATTTTGTGTTTATTTAAACTTGTAGAAGTACATTAATAAACTGTATTTTATAAACTTAACTTGTAACTTAACTGGGGCAGTGGTGGCCCAGTGGAACCGGCCCCGACTGACGAATTATTAGGTAGTAGGTTCGAACTCAAGCAGGCGCTTTACTTTGTGTAATTTATTTCATCACCACGGCTCTCAAAATAGTGAAGAAAAACATCTTCAGGAAACCGGCGGTGGATTACGGCCATAGAGAGTAAGCCTGTGTCCCAGCTGTGGGAACATAATAGGCTGATTATGGTATGCTATGCTATCTGTCAGTGTAGGGTGTAGTTAACTACAATTGTATCTGTAGCCTACCTGACGATTTTCTACGACCACACAGAAACTTCTGTGGGTCATCACAAGGCTTCATTAATCCAAGTTTATATGGTACTTGCACGTAATGAGCAATCAAGGGAACTACATTGGAACATTAAATACCATAGATTTTGTTAACACATTCATTGCTAATTACATTGGGCCTACGAGCCTCTAAACAGTTAGCAGTGAAGTGACTATTAAAAAAGAAACGAGTTTCTTGATTACCGGCTAATTATGCAGCGTTAATTTTATTATACTGAAAATGACCTTTTTAGACATTAAAGGTATCTCTTTCTTTCATCTTTGGTGATTTTTCGTAGAGATAATGTAAATATGTGTGAAGCTCGTGGCTTAGTAATAACAGCCGCACGGGTCGATCCATCAGGTTAAGCTACGCTTGCCGGGGTTGGTCCGCGAATGGGTGAACATCTTTACATACCGACGCTCCTCCGTGCCTCGGAAAGCACGTTAAGCCGTTGGTCCCGGCTGTTATTCGTAGATCTTTGACAGTCGTTACGGGTCGTCAGAAGCCCGAAAGTCTGACAACCAGTCTTACCAAGGGGGATCGTATTACCTAGGCAGATTGAATTTTAATGTAAATATGTGTCTCGAAAAAGGTGCCTGATGAACTGACAAAGCATACACACATAAACTCACGACTTCTTCACATAGGGATGGGCAGGAACTACAGAACGCCATGCACCTGCTACGATTCTTACATACAAGGAGTATGTACTGTTACTTCGTTTACTTTCAACCTCTTAGGAAATTAATGTTGTTAATCCCAAGGCGTTGCTTCATTATGAAGAACGACGTAAACAAGGCAATTCCATGATTAAGGGTAGAATTACTATGAAAATTAGATAGAAAAAGTAGTATTACGAAACTTGCTATTGATTTTTTTTTTGTCTGTAAACAACTTTTCGAAAGAAAATGATAAGCAAAAAAAGCACCTACGTGTCACTGCAAATATGAGCTTGTAGCAAATTCATTGAACCTTTTATGTAAATCCAATAGATGGGTTGTATGTTTCCCTACGGGGCCACGTCATGACGTCACTTATAGGATGTAAAAGGAGGTAGTCCCCATATCTATACGCAAAACATCGCAAATGTCAGCAGTAAGGAATAATGCTAACTTGATGTTTATGGGTAAACTGACGGAAGCTTTCCAGGTTAAATAAATTGTGGTAAATATAACGGAGATGTTTACAGAAATATTGGGTAAAGATTTGTATCTGTTAATTTCCTTTTTGGCAATATCGAACGGATTATTTGTAGGGATATACAAAATAAACGGGAAAAAGATATGGCTAAAACGAAAAAACACCCAGCTTTTGAATAATATTTGTTTAAAATCCTTATTACCGAAATTTCAATTGATAAAAAACATAACCCTTTATACTCGAATAAAAAGACCTATTCTAGTTGATACAAATAAGTAATGTTTCATGTTGCAGGAATTAATTAAACAAAGGCACTTAATTGTAATTATATAAAGCTTGCTACAGCATCAGGAAGCCCCACGAAATCAGTCGGTAACATGATAATTTTGCAGTAGGTAAACATTTTACATAGTTATGTAGTTACTCTGTGGTGGCTGCACCGTATATCCGCCCCAGGCTGACCAAATCTCGCAATCACTATCGGACGCGTTAATAACGAGAGTACGTTCATAAACTGTTCAGTTAACACGTTAATTAATTAACCAATTTTAGCCTTTACGGTAAATAATAATGGAGTTTAAAATATTATTTAATCGTATTTATTTTATAAAAGCGCAAGGTTGATTTTAACGCGTTGAAATAATTGTCATTGCAAATGGCATTGTTGTGGTGTTCATTCAACATTGAAATTCTGTTTTTAATTGACATTGTTCTCATCTACATTATCAACAAACATTTCATTTAAATTCAAATGATAAAATACTTTTGTATTTGAATGCGATTTTTTTTACCATTCAAATAATACCCAACTTTGATCAATGCCTTATTTTAACATCTGTTGGGACGAATTCATTTACATCTACCAAACATAACGTGAAAACACGTTTAAAATGCTTTATCTTTCCTGCACAAAAACGAGCCTTAAGATAGGATGAGAAAAAAAAAAACTAATTCTTTACCTATTTTACCCTAGACGTCGTCAAAATGAGATCGTTGTTTTAAACTGAGTCAAAGTTTATAATTTAAAGGTAATGACGAGTTCATGGTACAATTAGCTGGCTATTTAGCACATAATATAATTCTTATAAGGACACAGTTTGTCGTTTTTACAAAGAGGATTCAGAAAAAAGGGATGACACATTGTGTGGGTGGCTCTCTCTATAAATCACAAACATAATATTAGTTTTTGCGGTAACGCAAATTCGTTGTAAATGACACAAAATATATTTTTGCTGAATATTTTGTTACTGGACTCGTAATGTATACCTAGTTGATATTTATTAGGAAAACAAATGAGTTTGTCTGTTTATATTGCTCGTAGCTAAGCAAACAAAATTCTTTTTCCATTTATTCGCTTTACGTCAATTACGAAATAGTGCCGACCGAAGGGCACCACAGACAACATTTATTACATAACCCTAAACTACTGGAACGTAAGTCCTTTCTAGCCTGTGGTACGCTTAGGGCTGTCACGCGAACCTTATGCGACCCAATAAAATTTTATTGATCTTAGGTCTCACGAAC
Organism: Lithophane semibrunnea; assembly: GCA_947363905.1. NCBI lineage: Eukaryota > Metazoa > Arthropoda > Insecta > Lepidoptera > Noctuidae > Lithophane > Lithophane semibrunnea. The sequence continues at coordinate 10,642,595 of OX376198.1, forward strand.
CCGAAACTAAAGTCATTTAGCCTACGTTGTGGTTAATGCTACTGAGAAACTTTTATGAAAGTTTGTGACCGAGAAAATATATAATCCTGTTTTCTACTTTTCTGTTTTTTTTTACGTTTACTTAGGAACATATTATATAATTTACATACTACTGATGATGCTAGGAAAGGATTGCAATCAAACCTTTTCATTAATCATTTTTCCTGTAAGTTTTTAAGTGTCTTTTCAATTTAACATTATTTTTGGTATTGCATATTCCATTTTCTGGTAGCTTTATAAATCTATCTGAACAATGAAAATGACCGATTCAAACTATCAGTTTACTGGGTAAAACGACCCACTATTTTAGTAGCCAACTTTAGTCCTAAAAATGACACCGTCTATTTTGAAATGGAAATCAATATGGCCCAAATATACCTGTCCAGGCTTGTAATGTTGAAAATTTGTAAAGCAAATTAATAATTCAATACTGGACTACAGAATAACATTAACAATATATTCCTTATCAAGGGTTTAGCTGATGTAAAATAACTTATTGTAACCTGCGGCCAACGAGATGCCTTCGACCATTATTTTGTATAATAATATCTTCATTCTTGAACTGAAAATGAACTTTGAGATAACGAAGTATCTCTTAAGTAAATAAATAAGTGAAGTATTGCGTAATCATTCAAAAGTTTCTGGTTTTCTGATTAAAATATTGCTTGTATTATTCTGGGTATCGTAATATTTACCCATAATCTGGGAGACTTCGATGAAGATTGACCCATTATCTGGGAGACTTCGATGAAAATTTGCCCTTAATCTGGGAGAGTTCGAGGTACAATTGAAAAGTTTATGTCAAGGCAATTGTGAGCTAGCTATCAAACACGAGACTATGCAATACAAAGAAAATAATTAACATTAAAATGAAAGGCAACAGTACAGAAATACCCTCCAACAACCGTTCGTTAAGTCGACGAGGCCCATCTTCAATAGTGGACATTAACTTTTATGTCCTGTAATTAAAAAGTTAAGACCTTCACGCTCGTTTTCCTTTTAATAAATACTTGAATGGTATTATAGCTTTGTTAGTTGCCTAGAAACAACATTTAAGTAACATTGGATTCTATTCAGCCGTCATAATTAGAGAAATCATTATTACTGTTTCAAGTAATTTAATTAAGGAGGCAGTCATTATTCACTAAAGGAAATAATAATTTAGACGTTAGCTGTTTACACATTTTATTGTCTGTGTCAAAATTAATGCTTTGAAAGCTTGTTCTAAGTAGTAGTCGGTTCACACTCAAATATAATTACTTTATGCCGCGTGTGTAGGTTGAAATGAAACTATATCTATGTATGTATATTAATGTCATTTTGATAGACACATGCCATTTCGAAGGGTATTCTTGTGCGACTTCGCGCACAAGAATACTATTTTGTCTACCACCTTTGTATCATTTAAAGCAAATAAATGACAATGACTTTGACTTCAAAATGTTACCTTTCTAGTCCTGTTTACACTGTCAAAGGTACGCTAGGAAACGTGTAAGAATTTCCTTGTCGCGTATTTTTATGTTACACTTCAGGTTATTGAAGCTTCAAGGGTAGGTATTGATTTTCAATATTTTGATAAGCAACACAAAGGTGACACAGAGGAGAACGCATACAACTTTCTTCAGTACGTGTATGTACGGTAAAACGTTTATAGACGTTCGATGTTTTGTAGTTTTTGTTGTGTTATACCTACATACGAAAATAGTAGGTAGGTACGTGTATTATTATTACTACTATTACGTGTATATTTTTACTTTTTTTATTGTAATACACTAGTTTTAGGCTACACGTGGGTGGAATTCAAAAAAGTTAACGAAAATGTAAAGGAATGTTTAATATTTTTAATACACAATAAAACAGCAATAGCGGAATATGATTTAGTATTTTTTTTAAACAAAATAAATATGTTACCGCTATAAAAATTTGTTCGAACAAAAAAGAATAGAGTTTACAATATAAAATCGTTTTCAAATGCAAGCAATGTCCGCTGTGGAAAAGCCTTTGCAAAGTCAGCAAGCGCATATAAACTTTGTTTGGACCATATTAGCATTGCAAACCTATTTGCCATATGATTGTTCAACACTGAAATGTTCAACCGATTCAATATAACGCATAAAATGAACTCAACCGTTTTATTTTATACCATTTTCATTGAAATACAGAGCAGTCCAGATGAAAATAGTTAATTTGAATATTATTCCTCTTTTGAAACGCTTTCATATTGTTATAAAAGATTTTTATTGGTTACTTTTTTATGAAAGGTGCTGCTCATGTTCTCATGTCTCTTTATTTATTTTACCTACCAAAAAAAGTGTGTAAAAGGATGTATCTTAAACAACGGTATTGTTAGCTGTTATTTTTTCAGTCAATATAATCTTTGGTAAACAATTGTGTAAGCACAAAATAGTATGCTTAAGAACTCTTCGCAATATTTAGTTCAGTACACGAAGTAACTTTCAAAACATAAATTAATACTCAAGCCTCCAATTTCTATGTCAGAAAACACTTATATAATTACATATACCAACATTACCTACCAATTCAATATATTGACAAATTAATCTAAATTTTCCTAGCATTGAAATCCAGGTTAAGGCGACACATTTCAGATAGTAAACAGTATCCTAAATAAATAAATAAGTACGCACATTAAATCTAGGAAAGATGTTTGTGGATGTTTACACGAACATCCTTTATGAAAACAACCAACTTGTTTATTTATTCTAACGCTAACAGTGTTGGATGGGGAAGTACTGTGGGGTGAGGTGGTAAAACTCAATAATAATTGTAAACTTTTGGCTGATTCCTGTTCTCTTTTATTTAAACAGAGTAGCTTTCAGTAAAGCCTAACTAATCACTTTATGATACTTTTAAGGCACTTTATTTTTTTAACAGTAACTCCTTAAAGCGCGGTGAGGAACCAACCAACGAGGTATGATGTGTTATGGCATCGTTGCGGTTTAAAAGAAGATGTAGTGACAGAAATTGAAAAAAGAGTATGCTTTGATGGTTTAGTTATGTTGAGAGATGACTTGCAAAAAGTATTGACAAAGGCAGATGCGAGTGCTTTAAATAAAAATAAAAATATGAATATTCGCGTGTCACGCGTGTGCACAAGATTCGCAGCGATCTTCGTGTTAAAAACTGCATGGCATATTCTTTACTCGAGAAAGAAAATTTCCATTTATCATAGTTTTACTTCAAATACCTATGCTAGACTACTTTGAGCTTGAATGTAGACCGATAAATAATGACACACTACGATGGCTTTAATAGTACTCTTGGGGGAATATGACGGGTCCATATTGGCTCAACTAAAGTTCTTTACCCGAAATTGTTCTTCCTAACGATTTGTAATCCGAATGATCACTCTTCCTAAAAATTTTCATCCTAAAGTTTTCATTCATACTATTTGTAGTGCTACCGGCGATGTTCATAACACTCATGTTTCCGAAAATTGTAATTAATAATATCATTAATGTAAATATATTTAAACTCCTACTGTTTTTTATCATAACGCTTTTATCCCTAAACATAATTACCATAATATTTTCACTCATACTCAGAAAGAAACATTTACCAAGTGTTATAAAAAATATATGTGGGTAGAAGATTCAGAAGTTCCGATTCGGTTCTGGCACTTCGCCGGCCGCTGCCGCGGCACGCTCGCTTCGCTCGCTCGGCTCGTGCGTTGGTCACAGTTCTAACCTAACCTAACCTATGGTTCCCTTCCACAACGTTTTTACGACAAACGGTTAGTCGGAGACAAAAAACACCAAGACTCTTTTAGCCTTATATTTACGCAAAATTAATGTATATAATACTGATTATTATGAATAAAAGGAAATCTACACAAAAAGATATGACTTTGAATAATAGTGTAAAAGATGGTTATGTTGAGAAAATATAGGAAAACAAATAAAAGTATAATAGATGTTTATTGCTACTGACATTATGAAATTGAATGCTTCGGAATTATGAACATTAGAGACAGAGTAGTTAGGAATTGTGATTGTTAGGATGAAAAATGTTAGGAAGAACATTTTCGGATTTCCAATTATCGGAGTTGTAAATTTAGGTGAACTTTGGCCGCGAGGCGGCGAGCCTCCTGGCCGGATTACCGCCATGGGATCTGGAGGCGAAGGTCCTCGCGCACATATGGGAGTGGCGCGAGGAGATGAAGCGCCGGGGCGTAACTCCGCTGCCGCGAGAAATCGCGGCTCAGCGGACAGAGCTCCGGCAGGGTCTCATGGCGGCATGGAGAGTGCGATTGTCGCAACCCAGTGCTGGGCACGCCACAATTGCGGCGATAAGTCCCCTCTTTGAGGAGTGGCTAGAGAGGCGCCACGGCGTCCTCACCTTCCGCCTGACGCAGGTCCTCACCGGACACGGTTGCTTCGGGAGGTTCCTGTTTCGTATAAGGCGGGAGGAAACGCCCGGGTGTCACCACTGTGTGGATCGCCCGGAGGACACGGTGGAGCATACGGTGGAGGTCTGCCCCGCTTGGGCGGAGCCCCGCCGTGTCCTCTTGGAGGCGATTGGCGGCGGTGACCTCTCGCGTCCGGCTCTGGTCCAGGCCATGGTACGGAGCGAGAGGGCATGGGAAGCAGTCACCTCCTTCTGCGAAGCAGTAATGCTCGCGAAGGAGGAGGCGGAACGCGTGAGGGAGAGGCAAAGTTTGCGCCCTCACGCCCCTAACCGCCGCCGCCGCTGGAGACGCCCTGGGCGTCGGGAATCCCAGGCGGATTCCCGGCCACCATAGGCGTGGGCTTGCGGACGGCGAGCAATGGGTAGCTCGCCGTCTGATCAGGACCAGGCCCGGGTCGATGGCGCGTCGTGTTCCACGCGCGCCTCAAAGAGATGTCAGCACAATTGGCGGGGTCCGCTAGGACCGATGCCTGCCAGGGTTGCGGGTTAGTCCGAAAGGGATACCGGGACCTTGGCAACAGGCAACTGAAGGAACACGGGTGGGTTTTAGTCAGTAAAAGTCTGACACGCCCTTCCGCTCCACCCAGAGCGGGAGAAGTCATTGGATGATTTCCCACCCTCAAAAAAAAAAAAAAAAAAGGTGAACTTTGGCGCACCCGAATATGACATATAGACGCCTGCGGTGTAGACACTCCATGACCATGCCATACCAACTGCTGACACAACACACCAATTGTCCCCACACTCATCTTACAAGGACACTAAGCAATTAAACACAGGTCTGCTGTCCCTAATTGCTACAAGTAATTAATTCTGAATCTCATACAACACAGTTATGCAATCAATGTTGATCACAAGTTGCTTGTAAACAAGTAATCTATGGCTTAGGACTTAGGTACAGTTAACTTGAACTAGTAACTAGAAACTGGTCAACAAGTACGATAGAAGTTATAAATTGCAATCACAAGGCCCAATAAGATATCGTGGGACATTAATAAACTGTGTTTGCTAATTAAGTTTAACATGGACTATTTATCAGATGGACTATTAAGGGTTTATAGTAATTTTAGTTATGGTTTCGGGCGGTTTAGACGTATTAAGTGATATAATTTTAATAGTTTATGTATATTGTTATTAAGGGTAAGTTTAATGCGTTTTATTGACGTTTTCCTCTGTGAAGCGAGCTTTTGAAATAATGTATAAGGCAGCTAATAATGATCTATGAAGCTATTTAGCTATTTCTAATATTGCAATATTTATTTAAAATATTTTCCGGCCTATTTCCCATTGAAAACACTGCCACGTTTATTTGAAAATAAAAATACACAAAGATGACTGACCCCGCAAATAAAAACTACAAACCACTTCATAAATATTGAATAGAAACGCAATGGTCGTAACAGGTGCCTTGACCCGACTCCCATGGGCAAGGTGTCACCCCAATAACCCAAGAACAGAAACACCTCTTACAATACTCGCGGCAACTCCACTAAAGTCGACAACCCTATGGTATAAAAGTTTCAGGACTGTTTTGAACAGTTTTCCGAAATGTTTCTTAGCCAATAGGGGTAAGAAAGAAAGGTAAAGGACCAATGATGGATCGTCTTATGTTTTCGGTGTTATGAATAGTAACTAAACTATGTATGTTCAGATAAAGCCTTTTAATATACAGTATGTTAACTAACAAAGGGCGTTCCCGTTAACCTGCAATAGTATACATGCTAAAAAAAATATTAGGTACTATAAAAAAAAATGTTTTTTTTTTCTGTTTTTGTATAGTAAAATATTCACAAAAAATATTAAATTGTTACGGAAAATAAACTCTCTTTACACGCCCACTTGTCACACTTGTTTTTCTACGTTGAAATACAAGTGTGCGTGTATAGAGTGTTTCTTTTACGTTTAAATTTAATCGTTTTGTGAACATTTCACGACACAAACAAAAAAAAACTTTTTTTTTTTTTTGAGTTGTAAGTAATATTTTTTTTAGGGTGTATACACGCTATACTCGTATTTCAGGTTAACGGGAACGCCCTTTGTTAGTTTACATACTGTATACTAGTATTATACTGGACGCTACAAAGCGAAATAAGTAGGTTCTAGAGTCTCCTGTAGTTACTCAAGCAAAACGGTACCACATATGGATGGGATATATGGGCTCCTAGTACTCAGCTCGTCTACGCGCGTAATACCCCTTTTCTGAACAAGGTCTTTCGAAATCTCTTCCCCGTATAAGAATACTTTGATGTTTGACGCGAAAGGGTATTTCAGGAATAACTTACGACCCCTAGGGTCGTAAGTTCCTCCTGTCCTAGGAGAATATCTGAAATTAAATGAAATTGTTTATTCTGTAAATAGGATATTAGAATCACTTTTACACGTCATATTATAAAATAGTAAAAATAAGGTAGATGAGATCGGCGTTTCCTATCTGTCTACTCTAAAAGTGGGTTACAGATTTGATGGCACTGCCGTTGGTACAGAGTGGTCAAACGAATGGCTTCGAACTGAGTAAATGTTTGTATGGCCTACAGATATTCGTTCCTGGTTGATTGTTTGTGCATTTGAGATTTTGTGTTTGCACACGCGTCTACAGTACATAAGAAATTCGTATGTGTGAGTGGGTCAATTTTTCTATAGAAAAAGGATTTTATGTACTACAAGATTGATAGGGTCGATTGTTGCAAATAAAGATACAGACCCGGTTGAATATGTTGTATTCTGCTGCACGAATTTTGAATTCATAAGAGAACTTGAGTAATGCCCGAGAGTGTGGTTGTGAAAAAAGTCTGACAAAAATAGAAAATCTATTTTTGAAAATGGGTTTGTATTCGTTCGAAATAGACTCAAAATATAAACATTGAGAGTGAAACCATTCAAATATATTGATACTTACTATTACCTCTTTTATTATAAGCTAAGGGTGTTGTGTGAGATGGGTATTTGTGTACCGTAGCAGCAATTTCTTAATAAAAACATACATAGGTACTGTAAACATATTATAATCACTTGGTACACACAGATACAGAAGGCGTGACTTTTTCCCCATTGGGGTAGGCAGAAACTACAAAACGCTATCCTCCTACGATCCTCACATACTAATCGTTGTTTAAAGATACATTTATGTGACAAAATTGGGCACCACCTGAATGCTCCCACGCAATTCGTCCAAGTATTAATTTCACGCAGTAAAAAATCGCACCGCATTTGTCGTTACAAAATTGAACAAGTATGTTTAATTAGTAATTAATTATGAACATGAAACGTCATGAAGGTTACTTTTGGTAAGAATAAAAAATAGATACTATTCTGCAGGCGTAGCATGAGCACCGTTTTGTCGACGGAAGAGTAGACAAAAATGACGTTTCCTGTAGACAGTAGACAGTACGAGACGGCAGCAAAATAGAAAGAGTCAACTGCACTTTTTACGAAATTCACTCTTTTACATAATTCGACTCAGAATTCTTTGTTTTATCATAGGTTTTATCGGTTGTCAGTGTGACTTTGACAGTAAAGATAGAAAACTTTCTTCCGAAATAGTCTACATATAAAAAGACCTAGACAAAGATCGTTAGAAATGAAAGACAAAATGACAGATTGTAGAAAGATTTCTACGGTGGATGTCAAAAATGAAGAAACGAACTGTCACTTTGTATAGAAAAAGCTATGTCTATTCTTCGTAGAGATAGAAAGCGCCATGCTACGCCTGCAGATGAGAATACAACCTACTCTTTGGCATTTGTCTGTAATTTGGTCTTTACTATGATTTGACATCAAAAGGCACTCTTTGTGTTCCAGGGTTCGGGTTTTAGGTCAAAACTATAAGGTGACAACATGTCACCGTTAGGTTCTCCGAGGGACTATTATAATATGATACCGAAACTGCCCTAAAAGTCGTCATCAAAGAACTGTGGTTCTGCCTATGCCACTTCAAAGTTCGAACTCTTCTAGAAAATAGCCAATAGTTTCTACTCTATGAAACTCAAGTAAGAAACCTCTTTGGAACGTGATATGAAATCCTCATGTTAACCACAACGATAAGTTGCGGTTAGCAATATAAAAATATCAAGTGTAATGTGTATGTTACTCACTTAGGCATAACTTCAGAACAATTTATTTGCTTCAAGTTGGCCTAACCCGTTTCAGATCGTGGGAATATGACGTATGTATGTTATAAATAAACCTATTACATTCAACTGAAAGGGTTAAAATGAAAGGAACTGCTTTGGTCGTCTCTTCGTAGGTTCTTACTTATTTAGTTCCAAGTACTTAAATTATTTAAAAAAAATGAGGAAGTCAGTTTTAAGCTTCAAAATATAAATAAATGTTCGTTCACGTCCATGTCCTGATTTCCCTTCAAATCCATTAGTATAATATGTCTAAATATTTCATGGTCACCTTCATCCTCGTTAATAAGTTTAAAGCTTTCAATAACGTAGTCAACTACTTGACTATGATTTCAAGTAGCAACATATGGCCACCAGATAATCTCATTGACCTGCCGCAACATTACAGAAACTTAAACTCGAGAGTTCAACCGAAATAAACACAATTCCAACAAACCCGACCCTTACTGTGTAAAAAAAAACACAGGTACCCGCAAAACGTAACCCAAACACGACTTAAGTTATACCGTATACTTACAAGTTTCAGCTATTTACATTATACCTACTATCAACTATTTTTATTTACAAAGTAAACATCGATGAAATTAAATACTTTCCGTCCAGTGAACCCTCACAAAAATTAAGTTAAAAGACTTATTAAAAGAAATCTTATATCAATAAATAACTTCTTCAAAGTAGAATTAATAACAAAATCGAGGTCAAAGGAGCCTCTTCAAAAACAATCATCAAGGTTTCCAGCCAATTGTGAACGCACGCATAATCCAATTAACATAAAATGTCTTTGAAAATAAAACTTCACTTAAATACACGGATGTATCGGAAGAGGCCGTATTGCGGCATCGCGGGAGAGCGCACGACCACCCCTTAGCAAGGGCTCGAAGCTACTGAACTGACGCAGACGGACGCCGGAGGACGACGACAGAATGAAAGCCTGTGTGCACCCCCCATCCCTCTTCCCCAACACCTCATTCCAAAAAATGCACACATTAAAAGAGAAAAAAACTCAGCAAAGAATTTAAAAAGTGTTGCACGTTCCATAATTACTTGTGCCTTAGATTTGGGCCATTGTTTTTGTAAGACATAAACGAGGCCGCGAGCCGGAATGCGCTACCTGTATTGTTCTGAAGCACTTGTTGGAATTCATTTATCTACCACCCTCGTAATTATCTTCCGTGTTCTTAGCATTTTGAGTTGATCGCAGCCGACATTGAACAACATGTTATTACTTAGTTCATATATACGTTCAAAGTTGTGGTTGTTGTGGTTGTTGCAGCTGACAGTTCGGTCGAGAATAGAGACCCTGTGTCCAATATTTCGAATCAAATATTTACTCTGGCGGTGAAGAGTTACCTCAGTACACGAACGCGTGTATCGCTTCGGTTTAAAATAAAAATAGTCGTCATACATTTGTTTCACTAAAAGGTTTTTTTACTGAATGCATTAACTATTTTTAAGGAATAAAACTATTTTTGAATTACCTTTTAAAGTGCATTTTCGTTGAGCGTCGATTTCCAATAAAATTCTCCGGTGTTCGTCCGACTGCTGTAGGCGTTCGCTCAACTTCGCACTGAATACTGAATTCATATGACGCTGAATCGGCGATAGGAGACACGAAAGGAAGTTTTTGATATCTGTTTGAATAATACGGACCGTCGAAGAGTTGTTGGAATTTGTTTGTCATTTTTACGCAAACGCGGGTTCGGTCAAAGCAACGGGTGTTATGACACCAACCAACCTTTGACTAATCGAAACAGACAGAATGAACCATTCAATAATCTCAATATGAATGAATAAAAATAATGAATTTACTTGAGTGATTGAAACTGTATCAGAAGATAAAATCATGTAATTGAATTACAGAGTCTCAGTACGTTTGACCGTCGTCTGCAAAAAGAATTACGAATCTGTGAGTTGACGTTGAAATGGAGCGAATTCATCGGAGACCGCCAATCTAGAGGTGTCCCACTTTGTGCAAGCTTTGAATGGAAGAGTGGCAGCGACGAGAGCCCACACCTGGCCGTAAATCAGATACCTCGACCACAAAGAGAGAGCGGAATGACAACCGTAACATCTCAAAGAGAAGGTCTAAAGTTACTAAAATAACTTTAGACTTTGTATCTTTGATACGGTCGAGAATGTGCTATTGAGAAAAGGGCGCTCCCAGATAAGGGCTTTATCGGTGCATAAAATATGTTATTATGAAGTTGGTTGGCGGCCTCTCTAAGACGTGCCCGCGCCGCCGCGCCGCTGCCCAAAAAGAAGTATGCCTTTATTCATTGAGGTATTTGTGGCATCTCTTTATTTGCACCTGTCGTAAATTTGCGACCTTCCCGCGGCATATTTATATGACAGATCGCGTGAGTGGATTACATCAACACTGCCTTACGGGATTCATTTTACTGTTATCATTTAAATTATTTTGATATCATATGATTAAGTCAAGCTTGCCCTATTATGTACCTGGTGGAACTCAACGGAACAGAATAAAAAATAGTGAAATAAAGTACGTATTTAAGCTAAAGAAGGTAGGTTTAATGAGTGAGGATAGATATACCTAAAGAATATTGAAATGGGTTGGAAGAAATAAGTAAACTTAGGCCAAAACTTTGGAAAACAGAATTCGTGTTTTATTCGTGGTAACAAAAACGAAAAACGTGTTTTCTATCTAGTTCAAAGATGGATTTTTTAGATGCTCTCTTAAGATTGAGTAATTTCACGTATTTAATTTTGACAAGAGATTTGTTTGGAGATAAAACAAAGCACTTAACCGGTGCAGCGGGATCCCAATTTAGTAGAACTGTTGAATGCGATTGACTGAGATAAAACGTTAGTTAAAAGTTTATATTTATTTAAACTTTTTCGCACTAAAAAAGGTACAACGGCGGACTTAATGCCTGAGGCATTCTCTACCAGTCAACCAAGGGTGGTGAAGAGATTAGATGGCAGGTGCTCTAATTGAGAGGAACAAAGAGAAAAATAATTATAATAATATATCGTATTGCATTATATGATTAGTTTGAGAGAGAACGATTAACGCCGATAGCACACCTCCGCTGCGAAACCATAGCAGCGAAACCGCAGTAGTTCAATTGTACTGACTCGCGTCTTGTTCCGCTACGCGAATACGATTCGAGTATGATTCGCGGCGGAGGTGTGCTACCTGCGTAAAACATATTTTCTTCTAATAAAGGTTTAACGTTGCGGTAGCAGGCAATGTTTTACAAACCAATAACTTTAACATAATATTTTGACTTAATTGCTGATAAACTATATTATCAAAATGACTGTCAGGTTTGGCATAATAATTATGAAAATATACACTCATTTTTAATAAGGTCATATTCAGCAGAGGAACTTCTTTAGGATATTTTTCTTAAAACTGAGGACGCAGCACTGCAGTCCAACAATACAGGACTGTGGATGATAAAGAATCATCATCATCTTTCCTTCGACAATTCTCTCTGCTTTGGATTCGGATAACCGATTCTGATTACCAAGAAAACATTTCGAATTAATTGATATATTGGAATACTGAGGCTTGTTTTTGTTCATTATTGTAGGAAATACACTTATTGCTCTGACGTGAAAGTCTTGGAAACTTTCAAAGTTAAACCAAATAAATGCACGCACAATGGTGCACCAAGACGAAGTGCGGAAACCAAACCCCATAATATAGAACATAGAAATGCACATCAAAATTTCAATACAGGGCACAGGTATCCTATGATATGGCATTTATAATTGCCTCATAGTTGAGGAGATTGTCACAAGTAAGGTATTCATGTCACAACGTCTACCACGTGGCACGTCGCCAAGAATGTGCGCTGCAGTAATTCGCCGTATATTATATACCTAGTGCTGGATTCAAGCCTGGAATTGCCTGCGATAGTTTGTGGCGGTGACGTCAGAGAAAGCTGATGTATGGAAAATGTCTTAAGTATAAGAGAATTCTAGCTACGTGATTTGTGCTGATTAGTTAGGAATAGTTTGAAATCTTGTTGAAGAATGCTGTTGTCAGTATCCCGCTAAACAAGGCACTGCTTATTATTCGGGCAGCAGTAGCAGTTCTTTTACAGTAGCAAAGAAAAAAAATGAAAACAACAGACGAACCAGCTGCATGTTTTCTGAATACAGCACTGATTCATTTTCAGTGTGAAAGCAAAAGGAAATAAAATGATATGAATAGTACTCATTAATATTCCTCTTTGAACGCATGTATGAATGAAACTGGAGACTATATCATTTGATTATGATTTAATTAATAAAGCCAACTGGCTATGTGATGACTATAAAAAACCCTATTTGAATAAAAGGCTTCCTTAATTAAAGACTTTGGAATAAAGGCTTTAACGTGACGGACTTACGTACGGAGGCTTTTTATTTAATTCCAAATAAGATTTTCCACGCTAACATACTGCTAATTTTAATTATATTATTTATTTATTTTATTTTATTTTATTCTTTTCGGAAGGCTTACAGACAAATATCATTATAATAATATCAATAATATAAAACTAAGTTGCTAATTACAAGCCCCCACAGATGAATACAACATGATTATTCCCTCATAGTCTAAGTTACTTTATATGCAAATAAATTATAACCATTTCGCTCCCTCAACTCTATTATATATATATAGAATAGAATTAATTATACATATTTAATAATTAATTATATTATATATTTATAATTCGTAAATATGTTTTTTTTTTGGGATTTCACAACTTATTAAGACATTCATACTGTACGAAATACTTAAAACTTCGTAAAAAAAAGTATAGGTATACACTACCAAAAAAATGCACTACGAGTGGGTTATTAAAAGTTCCATGAGAATATGGATGGAACCTACGATGATGGAAAGCCAAGCGGTTATGTACCATCTCTGCCAATGGGGGGTGGCTAAAGCCAATGCCACGACGAGAATTATCGTCTATAAATAACCCAGGTATTTAATTGACATCCCCGAACTAACGTATACCTTCTGTTCCAAACTTGTAAATATTATAATAGTTTAACCCTACAGATTAAATGTTAGACAACAGTTTACCATTGAACTAAGTTAGTTCGATGATGTTATGTTAAACTACAGACCAGTTGATTAACATAAACAAAAGTATATACCTAACAAGAGCAATAGAAGGGAATAATTATTTTATTTTCAGACTTTGTACTTGTGAAAATATGATAGTGGCCTTCAACGAAGCCATATTTCAAGCCAAAAATGGAAAAATATTAGTCCCTGTACTGTATACCTACTCTTTCTGCGATTCATTTACAATTAAATCCTAATTCACTTTTTATGATTAATTTAAAATTTACTTAATTCACACTTGATTGACAATGTCAATAAAATTGACATCATCATCAAAAGAAATCTTAAGATCAACACTAATCTGATTCAAATCCAACAGTCTTTTGCGTCCTTTCAAGATCTACATACACATAGCACATGCAATGTTTACTTAACATGTTGACACGTTAGGGATAATTCGTCGTTGTCAAAAGGTCTTCGGAGGCACCGTCGTGAAAATGTAAAGATCAGCCGGTCCTCTAATGACCTGCAAACATGGGGATATCACACGCGATTTACGCAGGACGATTTAAGGCTTCCACATACAGTCGCTACGCAACGGCGCATCGCGACACTGGTCGAGCAATTTCAGTGAAAACTTCATGAAAATCGTTCCACCAAAGTCGCGTCGCGCCTATGTGCGTGGAGCCTTTACGAAGCGACCTTTAGTCTGCTACGTCCCGTAATTGATAACGGATAGCTGTAGATAAGAGTAACCGGTGGGTAATGCTGGTCAGCTGACTTGCCTTAAGTTAAGCTAGCTTAGGTATTAGTTAGGGACTTAGGCTATTAGCACAATGGACGCTAAATATGATGTATTTTATGTGCTTTCAGCTGCCTATCTAAAATGATAGTGATGATATTATATTAGGTGGATTAATAACGAAGATACTACATTGATGTACTAGCTATCCAGTTACACATAACTATTGGGTTGTCATTTTGTGCAGATCAGTATCCTGGACTGGACAGTTCGGTAAAAATCCCTAAATACATACATACACATATAGGTACGTAGTAGTTAGTAAAAGCCGCGCAGGACCGATAATCAAGTCACACAAGGTAAAAAAAAAATTAAATTGAAATAGAATTTCTGTGTATTACATTCTGTATGAAATGAAGGCCAGTTCTATTAGGCTATGATAATATTATGTTCACGAAACAGCTAAAAAATATTTATCTTTAAAATTAAATTCAAATAAAGATGGTACCCTCGGTAACTGTTCCTTCATTTTCTCAGACATTTACGGTTTTAGAGCTTTTAAAGTAGGCTTTAGTTATATCATTAAATAAATACTAATAGAATTAAATGTGAAGTGAACCTTTGGAATTGATTACAAATTGGCCTTTTAAAATCCAATAAAAATGGAAATGTTCAGTAATATGGGAACAATATGAGAGAAGTGAGAAAGATGTAATAAAATTCCATGAACGCCATAGTAATCATAAATAAAAGTCTTGTATTCTGACCCCCGATGAGATAATGCTCGGAGGCATTGACTTCCGCATCGCATTTTTGTATTCTTTTCGGGGATCAACTTGCAAATGTCTTATTAAGTTTGTCTTTAGAAACCATCGTAACCTGACATAACTATAAAACTATTCGCGTTCTTGTTCTTCACCTAATATTAAGAGCGAGTTTCACCAATAAATCTGAACGCGTTTAATACATCGAAACCGCGTTCAAGAGCTGTCAGTGTCAAAATTGTTCCGGAATATTGACAGCTCTGGAACGTGGTGTAAAACTACTAAACTGCGAAGTGCTAAGAAGTGAAATCCGCACTAAACCATCTCACTAATATTTGTTAATTGATCTACAAATTCATTTCGCTTTTAGCATCGATCTTCTTTATAATTACGGTCAGACACGTAGAAACTTTTTTTTAGGTGACAGAGACCAAGAGCTCACACAACAGGGCCACATTAGGGTTCCAGAGAGTCCTATTGTTATTTCAATTTGGTTACAATCCGACCGCTAAAAGTGCTGAGACAGAAAGTTGACAATTCCATAGATTGTGTATTGTTTTTTTCGTACAGGGAGCCTAGACAAAATCCTTTTTCTGTAAGCGTTAACGCCAACGGAAAGATCAAATTATATGGAGTTGACAGCAGCAGTCACGTGACATCTCTAAAGCTAATGTCAACTCCATACAATTTGATCTTTCCGTTGGCGTTCACGCTTACAGAAAAGGGATTTTGTCTATAGCCTCAGAGCAGAAATTGTGTTTTGCGGGATACGAATTTTTAGCAATTTTACGCACAAACTCAGGCCTTTTTCCAATGGGGGTAGGCAGAAACTACAGAACGCCACCTGCTAAGATCCTTACATACCTACTCCTTTTGCTTCATCTACGTTCATACACGCCGGTTACGAGTACTATTCACCTGACCTTTCTGAATAACTTCACCAATAAGGTCACTAGGTATATTATGTCCTCCTCGGGTATATGAACTTGGTGGATTTTGTACATAGATATTATGCAATCTTTTACGATAGATTGTAAGTTATCAGATCCACCTCGATCAAAATGGTTGGCGAGTCAAGAGGTCAGATTTGCGATTGATTGTGAGTTATTTGACAGCTGCACTCTCACGAGAGGAAATTGTCGCCATAGGGCTTTGTAATGATTTATGGCGTAGATCCCTGTGCCAAAAGTACGTGACTAGTGTTTGTAGAAAACGACATTGGTCTTTGTTAATACTCGCTCTGTTAATAACTGAAATGACATTTTCTTGGAAGTAATCTTTTACTTAAATATTAGGTAAGATAACCTAGCAACTTCTCATTTCACAAATTACGTAAATTACAAACTCACGTAAAATGACTTCGTAATTTGGTTGTAGGTGTAATAAAGTTCTAGTAAGTAAAACGTTAGGAACCCTCAATTTAAACTTTGACGATTTAAGCTTAACCTTTGTTCGGATTACCGTAATAAACATTATGCACATTCTTCTAAAAAGATTGTAAGTACAGTCACATAAAACATCTTCGTCCTAAAGGACTTCTGATAAGAACAGGTAATGCATAACTGTACTTCAGTCGAAAACATCTCAGGAATGTGAAGAAATGCTATGGTCCTTGACATATATCCTTATCAGCACGTTTTATGGTAAGCAGACATCTTTGAGGGCACTAAAAGGACTCGATAACATGCACTCCGGTTTAAAAGGATTTTGACCGTAAACGGCTCTACCCGAAAGTGTTGCCGACAGTTGTAGAAAATGCTTTAGATGCTCTTATATGACGTTATTTTAAAAGAGGATATACCTACTTTTTTAGATTTATACAGGTGCTACTCTTATAAGATAACATCGGTAGGAAACACACATGATTGTTAAAACTTAGTTTAAAATTATGTCTACACAAACATCTGGCACAATCTAACAACAAGAGCCATAAGAATGATTGCTTAGATTTTAACCTAAAGATTTCTTCCTTTCCTACACGTGAACAACTCTAATCTACCCTAAGACTTTAATTTGTATCGTTACCCTTACAAAGAACAAGAAATATAAACGCGAAACACACTTACAGAACGACCTCCTCCAACATGCCTGTTTAAATGCCCATTTGTATGGAATTTTAATTCCGTCATATGTGCCTTTGTATGGATTGACAGCAAGCCGGGGAATTTCACGCCCTCTTCTAATTTATACTTCCTCGTTTCTTCTTTGAAAGGCTCGCTTAGCCGACGGGCTATTCAGTTCAGACTGTTTTGTTTATACAACCTTTTATTTTGTGACTAAAACAGGATCTTTAAACGGCAAAACTCACGTGTAATTATAATGTTTTTTTTTATTTTATTTAAACCTTTTACTGAGTTAGATTTTGCAATAAGATTATTCATTTTTTAAATTCCAGAATTTTATTATGATTTCTGTACAATTAAAATGTTATTCAGGTGTACTTTCTGTATTACTCAATTCATCAATTGATTGCGGCTTCCAAGAACTACATATAAACGAGAGTCGTATATTGAATCAAAGATTTTCAGGAACGATAATGCTAAATAAATAAACCAGCGAAATCTGGAAATATACAGGAATAACAGCGTAATACAATAAAAATAAACGAAAGTGCTCAATAGGGCTGCTTCGTCCAAATATACGAAAACTGCGATGAATAATGATAGTCTCTGTCTATCGAAACCCTTACCTATAAGTTGTTTATTGAACTTGCCAATTGAAACAACCCTATAAACAACAACAGGACTGTAACAATGGCTGCCGGCGTTTTAACGCAATTACGCATTTTGTTATTCCTCACAACTTCTGTTTGTTCATCCTCTAGTTTTATTTAAAATGTTTGATTCAATATACAATAAATACAAAGCAAGTCTAAACATTGTGCTGATAAATAAATTTTAGATTATACATAATTACATTCTCGTGGGATTAAACTCGGTCCGGCTTGGTCCGACTCGCACACGAACTGTACGTACCTACGGCTGCGGTTAATTTAATGTCGCTATTCTGACTCCGGTATACTTTATGAGCATAAAGTGAGAGATAATAAAACATTCCGACTCCAACAAAACTGCTGTCGGATGTTCCAGATATTTATTTAATACTATCTTTTATGAATACGCGTCCGTCATTTAAATCTCTTTTATTTCGCCCTTGGAATAAACGTTGTGTCCGAACCGGCCGTCCGTTTATTCCGGACGAGTGAATCATTAATGTGTATAAATGTACGGTTTTGTGAATATAATGGAATAAATCCGTAGTTTGTCCGGACGGGTATCAAACTGGTGTTTATCACGATATTAGTGCTTCCTGAACCACTATTAAAATGTCATTAGAGCGCCATTTTGGTTGTTATCGAAAGCGCCCCTAATGTTTAATGTTGCCAAGAAGACACATTAAAATACACACGTATGCAAGTAATTATAGACATGTTTGCACGAAATAATATGTCCTTAAGCATTTCTACGAATGTTTTCTTAAATTAAAAAAGGAGATTGGGCACACTTCATTCCTTGAAAAGTTAATGCGTCATCTTTAGTCATTTTTAGTAGAACAGACAATACTTGGCTGTGCTCTTCAGCTTTCGTATCAAGAATGGATAGTATACTGTGTTCAACAAAAGTTTGCGAAGTGTGGCGATTAGGTACTAGTCAGACAATATGAAATAGTGAGCTACATTATACAGTTTCTCCTAAAGGCAGAAACCAAATTTCGGTAAAGTAGGTAACGTTTTAGCACTAATGAAAGATCTGAAATGCAAATAGAAATATGTGCACACGATACTGATTAGATGCAACGCGATCTAAGAGCAAACTCAACGTGTTTGAATTAGTGATGAAGGCTGCGAGTATGTAACTTGAGCCGCCATCAAATGAGTGTTTACGTATTTGAACGATGTAATCGCTAATGAACATATCTATTGACATTGGAGCGGACGATTATGGCTATGAAAACACGTGCTATTAAATATAAGCAACCATTTTTGTACGATAGCAAATTCAAATCATTGTATAAAGGCAACGATTCGAAGTTAATGATAGTCTTTATAAATGAACCATTGAGTTCAATGAAAAAAAAAAAAACAAATGTTCTCCTCGACGATTCAAAGACGACTTTAAATGCCATAAAATTTTACGTTCACGTCTTCATGCAGATACCCTTTTATTTGCAGATCAACTGATCAACATGGATTGAAGGAATTTTCCGACAATACTCTCAAAATATTCAGATCCATAAATATTTGTAAGAAACTGTATAAAACAGCACACTATTCGTGATTGCGAAGACACAACATTAGGGCGAAGCTACATTTACATATATGAATAAGGCAGGCTCAGACGAGCTCCCTTTTATGCGAAAAGCGACGAAGGCAATGTACTCGCGACCTCAAAGGATATCGCATGACCATTTCCTGATGAGAGCTTACTACCGTAAGCTCTCATCTGAGGGGCTATATCGACGTATTTTTTCCATTTCCATTGTAGAGTTAGGTATACAATACTGTATACCGGATGTCAACGCTTTTTCTTTTCGTGCGATAAAAGCCTAAAAAGGTTCTTACATACTGGGGCGATTCGTCGCGCGACACGAATTTTAACAAAACAATTTCTGAGAAAACTACATGGCGAACAATACGGCGGCGTCGCGTCGCGCGACCAATCGCCCCAGTATGTAAGACCCTTTACTGGCTGTGACATATTTACTTTTTTTTCTTTACCGCGCCACAGGCTTAGCATAATATTTATGAAAAAAAATGTAATCCTGTAATATTTACTCATCGTTTTCAGGAAAATACCCCTTGAATTATCTCGTCTTAACACACGTGTAACTTGCAAAATAAATATTTATGTATCTACGACCCTGAAAATCCTAATTACCAAAATAAAACATTGATACCCCGTAATCTTTCTGCACATGCTCCAATAAAGAATAAATAACCCTGAACTCTTGTATTAAGCCTTCAATATATCTTCTTATACAGGGCTTAAAGTAATCTTAGCTAAGTGTGATATATTATTTGGAAAACAAACTCGCACGCATCTCGAGGCTCAGGGTTTCAAGTAAATCCTCTCGAAGAAACGAATACAAGACTTTACCATCGGTTGATAAGGCAGCTTTTTGTTGGTTTTTTCGGGTATACAGTATAAAGTTTTAGTACGTTTTTAGTATAATAGAATTTGGGGTAAGTTAGCTCCATTGGTGTAATGGTAGGGTCGGTGAAGTTACGTCCATTCGCAGGTTGGGGGAAAAGCTAATGGATCTGATTGTACGTTTTGATAATTAGCTTAATAGATGAATTCAGGCTTAATTAATTCCATTGACAAGACTTTTATAATAAAATACGGTTAGAGTCTACTTTAGAATTTACCCTGTATGTATCTAATGTTCATCTATCAGACGTAATTCGTAAATTACGACATAAAGGTATCGATTCTAATCTATTTTTTATCAAACACTTCTTTAATACCCAAGTATTAAACAAGTGTATGATAAAAATAAAATTGTTGGTAGAGCTTGTTCTAAGTCAACCTGGCTAGCCATCATCTTCTAGACCATCATCTTATCTAAGTCCTGTCACCATAACAACAATGTTAACAGCATTATTGTGTATCAGCAGTTATAGGCAAATAGCCAGCTCCTCTGTGGTTGAGAATTCCAGGTGAAGCTCGCTTCCACCTTCAGCCTGATCATCACTTACCATCAGGTGAGATGCAGGCTAAGAGGCTCCTCGTAATGTTGTCGTTAATAAAAAAAAAACTTTAGAACGTAATCTAATTCCTGACCAACAAACTCTGAGTTTATTAAAAAGCTCATTTATTAGTTCTCGTGTGCACAGTGTAGTAATAGCTTGTGTCTCCCCAGGGCATTAACTATCCTTCTCGCCTTGACTAAGTCTCTATTAGCTACTTAATCCATACAAATATTATAAATTCGAAAGTAACTCTGTCTGTCTGTATATTACCTTTTCACGCCTAAACCACTGAACGGATTTCGATAAAATTTGGCAAGGAGATAGAGATGGAGAGAGATGGCATCCCGGGGAAGGACATAGGCTACTTTGTATCGACATACCACGCGGGCGATGCCGCGGGTGGAAGCTGGTACTCTTATAATTAGCTTAGCTTCAGAACGAAATCAGGCAATGATGAACTTACATATTCGAGTATGTTTTTCAAATATTAAATATAGCACACTTAGTTGCCGGTGGCGTAATTGCTGTACCTACTTACGGTGTTCCAGTGCGAGGATAAATAGGTAAGTAAATAATAAACCTCTACAGTAATTTTGAGCAACCTGTTTTAAATATTAAACTATTGCAGAATAAAACGAAACGACGTATTGTCGAGTTAATTAAAAACAATGTAAATTACTTACAAAATCTAAAATGTAATTTATCGCCCGTATTTATTAAAAAAAAACACCAGAAATATATATACTTTGATATAAAAAAAATTACAAACAACCAACTCTCAATCTCTCAATTGACTTTTTTATAGTTTCAAACTCTCAATTGACTTTTTTATAGTTTCTTGTGCTTCAAGAAACTATAAAAAAGTCAATAGCAGAAGCAAGTTCAAACACTTGTCAAAGAGATTCCCTATCAAAGAACCTTTGAACGAACCCTCCATCATTTTCTATAAACTTTCCCTCCATATTCAGTTTTATTTCTATTTGTTGTCACACGTTTTCTACATAGAACATAACATCACGCCTGTATTTCCAGGGGGTAGCCAGTGAGCATTGATGCGCAAAAACATTTTGCTAGTTAGGTATGTTACTTACAAAACTACCGAAGTCCTATAAAAAGGGCAATATTTAACTGATCCTTTAAAAACTTATTAACCTTCTAATAATGTACACTTTTTTATAATAAATGAGCCTCTATTTTAATTTCTGGCCTTTTAGAAGCCCGTATACTCCGACCAAACGGGTTAAGGCTTTTACATACTGGGGCGATTAGTCGCGCGACGCGACGCCACCACATTGTTCGCCGTGAAGTTTTCTCAGAAATTGTTTTGTTATATTCGCGTCGCGCGGCGAATCGCGCCAGTATGTAAGAGCCTTTAGGTTAGGTTAGAACTGTGACCAACCACGTGCGAGCCGTATTGGTCGCAGTAACTAAGTGGTACAGACCTCTACGACCACATGGGTAGGTTAGGTCTGTGGACCCCCGTGTGTGTGTGTAGTGCGAGCCGAATGAACGCCTCGTCCAAGTAGGTCGCAGTTACTTAGCTATTATTTTAGGTCATAAAATAGGAATTATTAGAGGTCAACAAAATAAGCGCATTCATTTCATAAGTGTTCGATAATAATTTTGGAACAGCAAAATGAAAATCATTAGAGGTTAGATTAAATACATACCCTATGGTGGTGAGCATCTTGGCATTAAACCAGCGCTAATCCAGACTCTAGACTGCTACTGAACATTTTCCAACGGAAAAACCCAGTAACTCTTTGTCCTATCTAGTGATCGAACCCAAAGTCGATCACTAAACTTAAAAGACAGTTACATTCTCCATATTCAGTTTATTTTTATTCTCTAACACACGTTATTACATTCTGTGGTCCATAACAATGCTGACTGCGTTGAATTTAAAGTAGCACTTTACATTTTATGTCCTCTTTGCTAGACTAGTTTTAAGAACAGAGATTTTGCAATGGAAATTACTGGATTAAGGTTATAAAGTAAATAAGGATTTCGGTTTGAATATCTAGAATTAAATTGGAGAGAATGAATATTTTAAGCGAAGTTTTACAACCAACATTCTTAGGCAGTTAATCCACCGCTACATCATCGGGACGTCAACGAGAACGATATGACGACGCCGAAGTAGCGATATATACATTTACTATGGCTGCGTGTCCACCGCACCTCCACCGGGACGTCACGTCACCGTCGGCGCAGCACGAAAATAGCCGTTACTGCTACGACTTAAAGTAAAATGTTTACGAAGTTATCAATTAATCATTACATAATGCCCGGTGCAACAACGAGATAACTCCACATAATGTCTTCGTTATTAAATCCCACAACTATCATTGTAAGCGTAGGTACCATTTCACTGAACTTATTGCGTTACCTGCGTGCAGTAAAACGTTTTATAGCTCGAGTAACGACCTCCTTGAGCACCCTTTACTATTTATCTCAGAGTACTAGATGTCTGGCCGTATATGGCCATATATCAACGTCAACAATAAATTGTTCATTAGTTAATTAACAGATGACTGTGTGCTTTTTAGAAAACTGGGTGTTAGACAGACGTAAATTATTTTATGGTAAAATAAATCTTACAGAGTTTGATTACTTTTCTAGAAATTTCTATAAATAAAAGTTAATCAATGAACGACGTCAACAGTTACGTGGAAAATTCAATAAATATTTATAAACACAGACCAATTTATTTTTAGATCACACAATAATAATAGACACATCAACAGATGTTCGGAGTTAACTTTGAAAAATGACATTCTTAACGTGAGTGCGATCAAAGGCGAGGAGCGAATTCGGGCCATAAATATGAATAACTCTGAGAAAACTTCACACGCGAGGATTCACAAAATATGCGAACGTGTCGCGTTTCCAAACAAATTTATATCATGGCTCCTCGTACTTTCAGCAATATTTATAACAGCTCATTCTTCTTCATATGGAAGGGCACTATATCAAAACATTTATTATGTACGGAAACGGGACTTTTGCAACCATATACATAACGAGAACAAACATTTGCGTAAACATGATTAAATCCAACGAATATGTATGAGGTGACTTATAGATGTCGAGGCCCAGGGAGTGGGTGCGCCATGGATGGGTAGTAATGGAACCGAGTGGTCTGAACTGGCCTGCCTACCCTCTGTTTAAACACACAATACGCAAATATGTGGCCAGTGCTAATTGAACATGTGTTTATAATTAGACTATCTTTAACCTACATCTTGGATAGGTTTTTATTCACATCAGATGGAAAAAACGTGCCGGTAAAATGAATGTAAAGTGACACATTTTCTTTGTGACGATGCCGCAACGTGGACTTTATAGCAACTGATAGTGACAGCAGGAAAATGTGCGGTGTGGCCTTTATCCGATGTGAGCAGATGTTTTATATATAGGCACAAACATGAACATGGCGTCTTTTTCCGGATTTTCACGGTAATTTAAGATTAGGATCTTTTTTTATGACAAAGTTTTGGAACTCGTCATGATTTTCTTGTTTTCAGTGGATAGCATAGCCATAACTATTTTAAAATTTAAAAATGTATTAAAATTAATCGTGTGCAGTTCGTGTCAGTTTTTCCACTGTAATAATGCACTACGGGTTTTTAAAAGTCAATTAAACGGTCACAAAAGTTAAACTGAAGAAATGTTTTACGTCACGGAAAAAGCAGAAAAACTTCCGAACAAAACAAAAACTTCGTTCTTTAATGGAAATGAACTGTTTTTAAACGGATTTAAAAAAAACTAACTTTAATTATGTTTAAACAATACTTTCTTTTAGATTTTCAGTTTGGAAGAAGAAGATTTTTTAAGACTTTTACGATCCTTCTGAACACTTACGTACCAAAATGCGATCACTGTTCTCACTATTTTTTTTTCTTTGATTCTCATTTAAACTACATACTTTCGCCTTTGTACGGTGAAGGCAAATCACACAGAACACCACGTGCTGCCTACTACAAAAATAATAGTCATATTAAACGCACTGATGGCTCTCTCACTATGCAAAGTATACTTTCAGTAACGAAGTTCAACGTTCAATTAAGTTATCATTCCACATAAACACTACAAACATACATTTATACAGATAGTTTCAACATATTATAGTTCCGGATCCGGCTGTCCGTTTCATAAAGCTGTAGCACTGGGACCTACTAATTTAGCGACGTCTGAAATCGGAATCACTACAACATTCCCAAAGGAAATTCAGTAAGTGACGCTATTGCAGTTGTCATTTTAGTAGAAACTAGTTTAGTACGGTTGCTTGCAGTAAATTAGGTTAAGTGACGTAAGCATATGAGCATTCATTGGTTATGAGTAAAGTTTAAATAAGTAGTTAAAACTAGAAATAAATTAAAATGTATAATATAATGACGTTACCTAAGTTAGGTCTTGGGGTTACTTCTAGGCAAGCGAGTATCATTATTAATCGCGTTATCGCTTGCCATCAGGGAGAGCAAGTGTTCAAACGCGTTAATAAAAAAAGTATTAAATATGTTTATTTGTGCACACAGGTTATAACGTGTTACAACATTATAAATAAACAAAATAGGTATTACTGTGTCCTGCCACAATAAGTGGCATACAAATATTACAAAATAAGGAACAAAAATAATAAAATGTATCAGCCTGTCATTTTGCGTCTGAAATGGCAAAATCCACGTTTGATACTACGTTTAAACAAAGGGAAGAAAGTTAGTCTTGGGATTTATGAAGCTTACAAGTAGGTATGTTTTATCTATAGAGAAATGTATTCAATTAATACTAATCTAACACAAACCATACAAAGGGTGGCTTCAATTGTCTTTACATCCCCCTTACACAAACAGATCACGGGTATTCCTTGAAGCTACTACTAAAACAATACTGAACTTGCCATAAATCATAACATACCTATTATAACCACACTGCACACATTTATTCAACCAAAGAAAGTCAAATAAATTATTTCAAGAAGCCCATTAAAATCTTTGCCTTTGGCTTTTTGAACGTCGACAATTACAATACAATAAGAAAATAGAATTGATTCTAGATCCAAAAGATAGTTTCGTTTGGAGAAGAATGGGCAAGAAACTCCATAGTAACTCTAAATGTTTTACAATATTTTGTGTACTTTAATTATAATGTGACGACGATGTACCTAGAATAAAATTAATATACAAAAAAAAAAGTGTGTCAGACTTTTACTGACTAAAACCCACCCGTGTTCCTTCAGTTGCCTGTTGCCAAGGTCCCGGTATCCCTTTCGGACTTTCCCGCAACCCTGGCAGGAAAAATACTATACTAAAGTATTAAAAACTGAAACCAGAATAAGTTCTCCTTAAGGTGGGTTTAGACCAAACGAACATAGAACCAGAACAAGAGCTAGAGCATTCTCTTGTTGATATTCTTGACATTTTAGTATGGAGAAACCACCGAAGGAATGTTCTGTCCCTGTTTACACAAAAAGAATTTGGTAGAGTGGGGGTAGAATGTGCATTCGCTCGCTTGGTCTAAATCGACCTTTAGAACAATTTGTGTTCAAAATACTTGGATACAAAGTTTGGTAAACCGCCCAATTCTGGAAATTGAAAAATTATAGTTGAATGTCACTTGTACGGCATTAAGCGACAAGGCCTATGTGACGATTAGACAGTTTCAGTTTGAGTGACGGTTTAATTTAATGGGATTTGTTGTCAAAAGTGATAAAGTAATTACGAGATCTTAATAACAGCTAGCAAAACCTATTTTTATTATGATAGGCTTCTGTGTCCTCACAATCCAAGAAACTTCAATTTGTTTGATAAATAATCAGCAGTGGTGGCCCAGTTGGACAGTGGGAGCAGTGGTGGTCCAGTGGACTCGTGGTACGTGGTAGGTCCGAACCGATACAGGCGCTTTACTTTGTGTAAATTATTTCATCACCACTGCTCTAAAATCGGTGCAGGTAAACATGGTGAGGAAACCGACATGTCCGAGAACCAAAAATTCAAAGACATGTGACATCTACGATCCGACACTGGGCCCGCGTGGTGGATTACGGCCCGCTCCTCTCGCAGAAATGAGGTCTGTGTCCCAGCAGTGGGAACATTATGCCCTGATTATTGTATTATACAACCAATAATCCGTAACAATGTTAAAATATTTATGTATAATACACATATAGTTCCAGTGTCGCTATCTTATAGGTAATATTTATGTATAATACACATTTAGTTCCAGTGTCGCTATCTTATAGGTCTATCATCACGTTTTGTCGCTCAACAAGTAAATAATAATGTAAGTCGGTCACTTAGTGAATGCTTGCCACTCAATGTAAATCGAGTTGAAGCTGTTGTATTTACATAGTAAGCCATTCTATTTACACTAGGATACCTACTAAGTACTATCAACCTGGCCATGGTCTATACTACTATTTACTGTAAATAATTTCTTGTTTAGTAAATATTTTCAACTTTAGGTAGGTACTTACCTACAGATAATTGCTTATTTAAATGACCCTTACTTAAGGGGTAAGATCCAAGGGGCGAGCGGGGCCTACACCCTTTTAATATTTGCATGCCAAAATATGGCGAAATGTGTCATCGCACAAAAATACTATTTTATCTACAACCTTTGTATTACCACATTTAAAGCGAATAAATTGCTTTGACTTTAAGAAAATGCGTAAGCTACTCTCAAACATGTAGTCATAATTTTATCTGCATTATGGATCTTTTTCAGTAGTACAGTATGGCCAAAACGAGATTATTTTTGAACAGGCTTTATTTTCCTTGATATAATTATGACCAGCTGAATTTCATTATCATTATCTAGTTCCTTCTAAAGATTGCACCGTTCAAGGGCCAGGCAAACAGGCAAGAGCAAAACTACTTTAAAAAATCTACTGATAGAACATTTTTTAAGTGAACGTTCTTGAGCACCTCTGTTTCGGGTGAAGAAAAACATTTGGAAAATAAAGCGACCTCTAAACGTCAACATGCGGTGATTGATTCTCATTCATCATCATCTCATCATATGCCTAGCCTTATCCCAACTATGTTGGAGTCGGCTTCCAGTCTAACCGGATGCAGCTGAATACCAGTATTTTACATGAAGCGAATGCCTATCTGACCTCCGCAACCCAGTAACTGGGTGGGTGATCGATTCTCATTCATTCTCTGGAAATGAAAAACTCCTTGCACCGCACTAAGATGTTTTTCAGACATGACATTATCACTTCTTCAACCCTAAAGAAGTGAAAATCAACGCAAGTGGGAACAACACCATTTTATCAACAGAATAAAATTGTCAGTTGTCACCACACCTATCCAACAAACATACTTGTTTCCTCCAAAGTTCCTCCATGTTATTGTGCGAGGTAATCTGCGTGATTTAGACGCCACATCAAACCGCCGCGGAAGTGTGAGCTCGATTGATGGCGTGTGTTTGACTACAATCACATCACATCTCGTTTAGATAGATGGCGGTTGACGTGATCGAACGTTCACAGCCTTTTTAATAAACCTTTGTTGGTATCGTTTACGAAAATATGGAAAGGGTGAGGGTTGTGATATTGAAAATGAGTCTATTCAGTTTGTTCTTCTTTGGGTTGAGATGAGCAGAAACTGAGAACTGCATCTAGTTCCATGCTGTGTCAGAACAGCATCAGAGGCTGTACCAATTCTGTACTAAACTAGGCTTACTATATTGATTGTAAATCTAGGATGATTTGTGTCTGCCAGGGCTGCGGGAAAGTCCGAAAGGGATATCGGGGCCCTTGGCAACAGACAACTGAAGGAACACGTCCATTACGGTTTTACGTCCTTTAAAGTTACCCAATCACAAGCCATTTTCCACAGTTGTGCGCAGAAAATCATTCAGATACACTTCACTTCCTTAGCTAAATCTACTATGTGTAGGGACTATGAAAGGAACCGAAAATACCCCTCGCCATAAATAAAACGCTCAATAAAAAAGATAAATTCTATGAATAGCTCTCTATGATTGATTGATCGTTCTCCGCGAGCTGTTGAACATTTTTATTTTCATTGCCTGATCTATAAAAAATATTTTCTATTTATTTGAGTAATATGTTTTCCGTGTCTGCAAAAATATAACCGGGAATTGGTGAAACAATAGCTGTAAACATAATGGACGTTACAAGAACAATTATTTTACTTAAAGTTAATTAAAAGTATTGAACATCACGCACGAGGAAATGACGTATCTACGGAGATACTTCAATTACTTCCTAATTTATTACAATAATATATTTTTTTTTACTTTATTTTAAGGCAGCAATATCTTGTAAATAAACCTTCTTTGAATTTTTACTTCTACACGAGCGTAAAAAGTTTCAAAACACGATTCATGACTATGATATATACGACTTGTAAGTATTATAAATTAGTGTTTTGGCTTTGGCGTGACTGATAAACAAATACTTCCAAATTTTACATTACCGAAATGAAAACCAAAAGATACCTATTTCAATAAATCGACACAGCCTATAGCCGACCACTTATAAAACACTAGCGACCCGCCCATGCTTCGCACGGTTTATACTACTTGACAAAACATCGAGACTTATTATTTAATATTAAAGTTTTACACATATAAACCTTCCGCGCAAAATTCTCTAAATGATGGTGAAAAACGCATCAAAATTCGTTGTGTAGTTTAGAATAAAAACGCGGTCACACAGAAAGACACGAATAGCGACTTTAATTTATAATACGTATCCTATATTTATAATAATTATGCTTTCCAGTGACGTCATCCCCTATACCTCAATAATGTAGATATGTATTGTAAACATAGCGTGAATGTCTATCAAAGCTTTACACGACGCACTTACGTGTATCTTAGTAGTGTAATGAACGACGAAATTAACAAAATCCCGAGTAATCCCTGGTAAAGCGACACTCTGTAAAGGATTAAATATATCTGCGCGGGAATAGATTAACATAAGTGAGGGATGGCGGTCCCACTGTTTAGAGGTCCCATTGTGATGGAGGCCGCATTTACCTGACCGACGAATGACTTTAACGCCATCTGGGTTTTAAAGTACCGGAAAGTTTCATATAATAGAAAATTATTTTTAATTAGAAGCTTCTTTTATATTTGAATTTAAAATGACGCAGTAGAGGTAGAAATGGCAGTAAAGTATTTTTTTTAACTTATTTCTAACTGCGATTCTTGGAATCCGCGAGCTTAAAAGCTACTTTACACACACATATTTTCTCTTTCATTACCAGTTGAACACGCAAAATAATATGGTAATAGTAACCTACTTACAATGAAACTTGGAAAACATGCACTCTTTACGAACAAACGACCTGAAAATAACAATCGCGAGCCGTAACTCAATTGTCAAACTTGCGGTTGAAGGAAAAATATGAAAACGTCTGTATTGGGTCCGTTTTGCATTGAATTTTCACTTGGAAAATGTTCTGTTCAACGTTGTGAGGGCTGTGGGGCGCGGGATTCCGGAGCGGCCATACGTGGAATGAAATTTTTGTACAATGTCGGTGTCATATCCATGACATGGCGCGCTAGATATTTTGTCCTATGACGGCCCAAAAGTTAATTACAATTTAAATAACCTTCCGAGCCTTACGTACATTATTACTGCAGATAGTTTCATTTAGTTCGAAATAATGTATCACAATAATGGACCTAAGAAGGATTGTAATAAGAACTTTCAAAGCTGAACTTTAAATAGTTATTAAACTAAGGCTTCCAAAGTAACTTCAGTTCCGTCACTACAACTTCTCAGTTTAGTACCTAATCGAGTTGTCTCCATACGTATGAAGTAAGATGTATGACTTTAAACGTCTCTCGTGAAACTTCGCCTGGGAGCGAGAAGCGCGCTTTATTACAATTAAAAGTCAGTCACCGTGCATTTAAGATGGCGACGGCTCATTTAATACATTAGTTAGTTTAATTAGCGCAATTAAGTTTCTATGCTACACTAAAAGCTTAATAAAACTATGCGATATAACGCAGATGTGAGTTTATGTACGAGTTGTTGAAACAATTAGGAGTTTATGATCTAACAAATTAGACTGAGTGTAAAGATACAACAGGCTTTGGAAAGGAAAAAATATTATGTTATTCAGATGAAAATAAGATAAGAAAAGTTTGCAACATCGAAAAGTTAATGTGCCAGCATTTTTTATTATAAAGCCTGATTTACACGGTGCAACTTGAAGCAACAATAAGTATAAGCTACGTATACATTCTCTGTATATTTATCTTATTGCCTTTGTACGTATTTTTCTGTTCCTTTCTTCTTGTCTGTATTTATATGTGTGTGCATAAAGTTTTTGCTACAATTGTTTTGTATGCCACAGACAAGTTTGCATCGTGTAAATAATGAAGCTTTATAGATTCGTTAAAGAATAAATGTACCACACACGAGTAACTAATATAACTACTTCGTAACTCGAACATAATGAATGCAATTCCATTTCAGTTGTTAACCGTATTGAAACTCTGAAACTGTATTCCACTCCATGTCAAACTTATATGACTGTGTCACACACAAACTTGACTGAACTAGCCAACCGACCATTACTTCGCAAGGTACGGCCAAACTTAAACCTAATTAACTAAACGTTCACTCACCTACGTTTTGCATGAAGGGACCTGAAGGGTCGCCGACCGTTGTGATGACTTCAGGTACACCCATCTTTGGCCCTAAGGATTAACCGACGATAATGCCCTAAGCATGACTATGGCCCATTCTAATTCACAAAGATGGTTATAACTTAGCAAGTTGGAGTAGGAAACTTGGTCAAGTGGTTCCATCTTGCATCCGAGACTCGTTGCTTACCGGTGTCCTAATGGAGTTACTCAGATATTCCGGCTCTAAGTTGACGTTAGCAAATATACTTTGTTTTAAAGGAACACAATAAACAAATTAATTCTTATCCTAACTTATTTTTTAATAATATTATAAATGTGAAAGAGAGTTTGTTTGTTACACTTTCACGCTAAAACGGCTGAACGGATTTGGATAAAATTTGGCACATGGATAGACCATGACCTGAAAAGGGACATAGGCTACTTTTCATCCTGGGTCGCAGAAGAAGTCGCGGTTGAAACCGCGGGCGCAGCTAATGTTTGATACAACTAGGCACTGTACCGGCTTGAAAGAACTTTGCATGTAAAGGCTTAATCCATTACAGAACAAAGATTGAACAAAAAGCATGTAATAAATTATGCTCTTAGTTATTAATTACCTGTCCTTGTCACTCTGATGACTTTATTACTCGTATTATTGCCTATCAAAGGCCAATCATTACACCTTTAACAACATACCTGCAACAAGAAAAGAACAAATTAGAACAATTATCATGGATCACAATTATCTTGTACAAGCGAGAAAAATTGCCGCATAATTTTTCAATGCCATTCAAAGAACACTTAAAGTAAACGACTTGTAAATGAGTAAAAATTAATTAGTTTGTTCTCGGCCGCGGTTCGTTGGGTGTGACGTCAAAAGAAAAAAGATAATTGGGGGAGAAAGAAAACGGGGAAAGATTAGATTGATGTTGTTAGCCATTAGTGGATACTTAATTGTTTCACGCGTTACTCTGGAGAAAGAAAAACTTATGAGAGTAGAAAGAGAGAGAAAGTAGTCTCCCTGATCACAAATAATGAAGTGATTGATTACTGCGATGTGTTAGTCTCTTTGTTGGTAGCTGTCAGCAGCGGACCGAGTCTAGGTGTTAGATGTTATTTACTAGGATTATTGCTGTAGGTAATCTCGCTGAATTATAATCAAAATCTAAGTAGGTATTGTGTCTCTAAGAACACATAAATATACAATCTCAGGTCGAGTTTTAAGTAATATAAATTTTATACTTATTATTAACCATGTAAGTAAGTTATTTAATGTAAGTACATTTACATTAAATAGCTTTCTGTTAATATTTATTTCGTGTAACCGTATTTAGCAGTAGAAAGTGCTGCGTTTCAAAATTTATTTAAAATTGAGAAATTAACATTAATTAGTTTTTAACACAACATAATTTATTTATTTTTTTGTAACTGAATATTCCTCTGCAGCATAAGCTTTATTTAGAAAGTCACATTCATTTTAATAAAAGATTGCATTTTCAGCTTTGCTTAAATTCACTTACCTACTTTATTTATTTTTAATTTTACGCTCTAAATAACTACCAAGCCAAGTAGTAGTAAAACTTCTTCATCAGAATCTTAACAATATATCTTTTTACTAAGAAGTCTCTCGTCATTAGTGTCTCCTTGGACAAAATTGAAGCATTTTTCATATAAATTAAATTAAGCAAAGTTTCTTTTTGGAGCGACATCCAGTAAATTTTCAGTAACGGACGGGACGGTATGAAAAATCTCTCGTTGGTCGTAGGTAACTTGTTTCATGGTTGAAATCCCGCACAACCCTGGGGATCAGTTGTTGTCCTGGTTGCGAGTATTGAGTGAGAAATAGAACAGTAAATTGGGAAGCAGAGGAATATACAGGGTGAAATTGAATTCATGGACAATCTCTTATGGGGTCATTGTACTCATCATTATGAACAACTTTCACTATGGGACCAACCCTCAAATCAGGAAAAAATTATCAGCGGTGTTTTTTGTTCGCATAGCTCGTCAAAATGTAGGGAACATTTTGACGAGCTATGCGAACATGAATGTAGGGAACAGCTGATTTTTTTTTCGTGATTTCAGGTTTACTCCCATAGTGAAAGTTGTTCATAATGATGAGTACAATGACCCCTTAAGAGATTGCCCATGAATTCAACTTCACCCTGTATAGATATTAGAATACCTTTGATACAAAACCGAGAATTCGGACTGAGAACATATATATTGCATCTATGTCATCGCTCTGCCCATTTCGTTCGATTTGAATCTCGGTACTAGGAAAAGATCTAGGGCATCTTGAGGAAAATTTTAAAATTGTCGCATCCGCGCCTAATAAATAGGCACAGGTGGTTTTATACGCTTTGATCGAAGTTTATTGCTACTACTATTAATAGTATTGGGATTTTATACAAAAAAACTATGTTCTTTTGAATTTTGTTAATGTAGGTACCATTTATTTAATTTCAACGTCATTGAATTTGGCGTTCCCCACTTCGCTTCTAATGGAAATTCGGCTGTATCGTTTGGAATTTCCGCTGAATTAGGACTTATATCCAGTTGGAAATAAGAATTAACTTCATCCATAAACCCCACGGAAGCTGACGCCAAAGATTACGGGTATAATAAAATTATAATACCGGCTAAAAAGTGTTTACGCTTTGTAATATTTTATTAAAGAACGTAATACTTTTTAATACTGAGAGGTGAAAATATTATGTTAGCTGTCCTTGAATTATGATGTTTTTATTTTAGGTTTTAGGTAAGTATTTTGAAAATGTTTTGTTTGTCTTCTTATTTTAAACAAGGTAAACACCATTTGTATTTCCTTGCGTGGTAAATTCTGCTAATTAACGTTGGAAATTGCAATGTTTTAATCAATAACTGTCGCCTTCCGTGTTGTTTATGTTTCCTCTTAGAATTAGTAACTGTACCTATCTAGTAAGAGTAGCAAGTCCGGGAAGACATTCATGTAATCTTGAAATCATTTGCCTATAATCGACCCTAACGAAACTTTAAAATATTCTACTTCAATAATATGACATAACACAACCTCACGCCTGTAATCCCTGAAGGGTTAGGTAGAGATGTACCCATAATACACCCACATTCATTTCGCCAGTTATGTTAAATTCCATGTAAAAAAGGGGCGAGCCTAATGCAACCATGGGGCACAAATCAAGACTCCGGGCTGTTACTAAGAAAGATAGAAAACCCAATAACACTTTGCCCGACCTGGTAATCGAACACAGAACCTCGTGCTCAACAGTACCGCCTGCGCCCACTAGATAGTCAATAATATTTAGCCTAAAAATGCCCAGTCCTAGGGGACCTCTCATATTTTAAACCTTAGATATTCTTATCGTTTGCCTCAATTTTACCCAAGATGAATATCAGAAAGCGAATTTGGGGAATTTTCACCAAAACATCGGAATATTTCTGACGATATTACATTCTTGGTATAAAGCAAGCGTCGTCCTTTTATAAGGGCGCTAATTTTTTCCACTGTCATTGATGGATGGTGTTTAGGGAGCCTCGAACGAAAGTGGATTAACATTGAGATTATCGCATTAAGTAGATATATGTTAATATATATACTACTAGCTGATGCCGCGGCTTCGCCCGCGTGGATGTCGGTTATTATATACTAAAACCTTCCTCGAGAACCACTCTATACGTTGGTGAAAACAGCATGAAAATCGGTGCAGTAGTTTTTGAGTTTATCGCGAACAGACAGACAGGCGCGGCGGAGGAGTTTGTTTTATACTATGGAGTGATTTAATGACAACAATTCTGGTACTGAACTAAAAAATAATCACTTACATTTATATCCGTTGCTTAAAGTTAAGAAAGAGACGTTTTATCGACAAAAATGTATGTGAAACAGTCGCTAATCATTAGTTCGGGTATCGGTAAGTGTAGTGGGACCGGGAGCTAGATAGACCGATGACCCTATAAAGGTAAAGGACAGAGTGTATGCGGAAGGCGGAGAACAGAGTGTTGAGGCGCAGCCTGGGAGAGGCCTATGTCGAGCAGTGGACTACGAAAGGTGGAGTTAAGTCATTACTTAACTTTATGCAACGTTTTTAAATAAACACCGATATCTTTTTTGAAGAAAAAAGAGAGCTGTCAATTAACTGAAACTTCTAAACAAGATTAGGTTTAGAACTTGAACTTATTTTCATTGTCACCTCGTATTAAAATACCTATTGATATTAAGCCGTTTCTTTCTAAGCTCAATGTTTGGGATATTGAACTTGGAAAATAACTACGATGATGAATATCAAGAGGTGATTTGGTTCTTTATCTAATCGCCTTGAGTGTTGGAAATCCTCAAATGACTTCTCCCGCTCTGGGCGGAGCGGAGGGCGTGTCAGACTTTTACTGACTAAAACCCACCCGTGTTCCTTCAGTTGCCTGTTGCCAAGGGCCCCGGTATCCCTTTCGGACTTTCCCGCAGCAGGCAGTTATCTAATCGCCTCGAAGGTAAATATTGCAAAAAAAATGAAGTAATATTTTTTGTAATTTCTTCAAAAAGCCTTATTAATTA
Organism: Lithophane semibrunnea; assembly: GCA_947363905.1. Lineage (NCBI taxonomy): Eukaryota > Metazoa > Arthropoda > Insecta > Lepidoptera > Noctuidae > Lithophane > Lithophane semibrunnea. The sequence continues at coordinate 10,678,585 of OX376198.1, forward strand.
ATTAAGCTTTGATCTTACCTTATAAAGACCTTTCCTACACCCTACTATCTACATTCCTTGTCAGCTGACTGAGTTTATCTCACCAACAAGACTAGTTATCAATCGATAGCAGAACTATTCGGTTCGATAAGACCGGCCACGACAGCAACTACTGAGATAACTAGTAACTTTCACAAAGTGATCTCAAACTTATCGCTATGTTGAAAGACAGAACTTCATCGCGATAGCCAGGTCGTTATGACGTTTGTAAAGATAGATCTTTGTAGCTGCATCTTTGGATAATTATTATTAAGGGGGTCAAAGTTTCTGCCAGGGTTGCGGAATAGTCCGAAAGGGATACCGGGACCCTGGCAACAGGCAACTGAAGGAACACGGGTGGGTTTTAGTCAGTAAGAGTCTGACACGCCCTTCCGCTCCGCCCAGAGCGGGAGAAATCATATGATGATTTCCCACCCAAAAAAAAAAAAGGGGGTCAAAGTTTTGAACGTAGGTATACATAGAATGAGGCTTTGATGAAGGCACTATATCTGTTAGCTCATATACAAGAAAGCTTTATTTTTTGTCATTTCTTTATTGAAAACGGTCAACAGCCTTTTAAATAACCAAGTATTTTGTCGTTTCTTATTTAGAGCAAATCCCTCCGCTCCTAAAGACTTCAACTCAGGTAAATATACCTCGTTCTAATTTAATACGGAGTTATTTCTGTACTTGGCTGCAGACTCCACGTACGCACTTCATGTCACTCAATAATAGACGATCGTCTCTCTCGAATCATATTATCTACCCGTATGATCTGCCGCTGGTTATAGATATCCGTTACATGCCTACCACGAATAGTGCGGTTGAACATATTGGTGCCGATTCTCTTGTCACAAATTCTCTAAACTAAACTAAAAATCACTAAAATTTAGTTTATTCCTGTCAAACGACGATTTCTCTTTCTGAAAATAGACTAAAGTGACACAACTTAACTATAATTTAGTTTGACAGCACTAAGATGGCACTGAGTTTTAATTTAGTGAAAATGCTATTCTGAATTTGACGTTTTAACCAAAATTTTTGTTCTATATCTAAAATCCTCTAACAAACTCTGACTATTTTTAATCACGATTAAAAATGTGTGGAATAAAATTAGATGTCATGAACTAAAATTCAAACCAACACCTCTAATTCAGTTGCAAAACGGTACTGTATCTTTTTTTATGTTCTTTTGCTTATATCTCGAAAATGTTGTGTCCTATCGCAAAAATAATGAAAATTTTGACCCCCTTTGGGACCCGCAAATCCGTAACACTCAACATGTTGGTAATTTTTTTTTTTGTTTTCTTCCAAAAAGTGAAAAATTCCATGTAAAAATACGTCGAGACGGCCACATTGCGCGCCTCTCCGGCTCAAAAAAAATCACGTGGTAGGCAAACAAGTAGGTACCAAGTGGAGTCGCGATTGTCAAATTCTATTTTAGTTGTGTCAAAATAATTTTTAAATTTACAGATTGTTTTTGGCAGAATAGCTCTAAGATTCTCATAGTAAAAAGTAAGGAAATTTAGTGATAGTTAGTTTAGTTCGGTGTACACACGGCTACACATGAAGCTATACATTTCCAGTTTATGCTGATCTCGTATTGGATTAGATTTCCGTACAATGCGAGGTCAGCTTATACTGGAAATGTATAGCTTGATGTGTAGCCGTGTGGACAAGAGAATCGGCACCATTATCTAGTTGTGGCTACAATATTGGCAGGTGGACTGACGGTTAGGTACCTACTGTAGTAAGATTGTAGTCATGTGCCATTTTAATCTCGATTTCAAATAGCCCAATCCGTTAGAAAATGACACCGAAGCGAGAAAATAAACGTCTAAATATAAAGAGGTTTATCATAAAATATTACGTAAGTAATTTATACTTACATAATATTTTTTAACTTCTCATTATTCTAGCCATCTCGCCAATATCAATAACGATTAAATAAAACTTCAATAGCAGTTATTTTGCCAACTGTACTATCATTTGAAATTCTGCCAGGAACAAAATTAAAACGAAATTCGCAGAATATCGGTCCACAGTCGGGGCAAATGAAAAATAAACTCAATTGTACTGAAAAAGGTGTTAATGAAATTGTTGCCAATCTCAATAATATCACTTTGTGAATAATAACGGGAATATTGCCAATAGTGAATAAACAAAGGCTTTTTCCAAAAATATGGATATTATGAAATCAGTTGCCATTGCAATTAAGTTCCATACAGTAAAAATAACATCAAGGTTTCATTGTTTAATCTTGTCAAAGGACGCTTGTTAAAGTAGATTTTAAAAACCTAAATGTAAATAATAATAGTAAATACCTATTACATTCCAATAAGTATTTCGAAGTCACAGTAGAATAAAAAAAATTCTGCTTAGCTTGATATGAACAACCGGCCAAGTGCGTGTCGGACCACGCACAAAGTAACTAAATTGGCCATTTAATCTTTCATTTCATAATATCTATCCACCTTTACTTAATCCATGTCTTTTCTTATATCCATTCATATTCATACTCAACAACTCATGGGAAAAACAGGCTGTAGATAGGATAGGATTACCTAAATAATACACATTATTTATTATTCATCATCTGCCTAGCCTTTTCCCATGACTTTTCCTATGACATAATAATAATGTGTATTATTGTATTAGCTAGATAGGCTATTGAGAATCTGAGGATGTATACCTAATTCTAAGAATGAGGTAAACCTAAAGGAGTCAGGCTGTGTTATGTTCCCACGCATGTTTTAGAAGTCACAAGGGATGAGTCACAGACGTCTATTGTGGGTTTATAAGTCATCGTTACTTACGCATTGTAACTTTCTCTAAGCTAAAATTATGCTAAGAACTGCGTAAGTTCCTAGTTTAATTTTAGATTTCTGGAAACAGTATTAAGTTGTGAATAGATTCAGTCTTATTTATCTCTTGGAAAAAGCGTTTTGAAAGTACTAAACATGCACGGTTTTTCGGGTGAGTGTTCCAGGTACACCCTTTTCTAATATCTATTCTACCTTGTGTTAATCCAAATGCGTAGTTAGGCAAGTCGCTGATAGAATGGTTTATTGTTTTTAAATGATGTTCAACACATACCAAGTCCATTGACACAAAACCCGCTTCAATATTAATTTACACTTGCGTAACATACTGTACACAAAGACAAACAACAACACGTGAATCTCACCTCCATGTGTAGTCCAATTAGGCGCTCTGGTCCACGTGGGCGCCCCTTTTGTGCCCCGAGTAGTGCGTTGTTATGACAAAAATGCTGCATTGTATACAATACATGCACATTGTTAGTTAAGTGTTGTGCCTAGACAGCTTCAAATAGAAAATAAAATACTTGTCTGTTCGTCTTGCTCCCTAGTAACCTTTGTTCTGTAATTTGTTCTTTGCTGTGTAATATGACAGAAACATTAGCTGTAGTGCAGCGAGGGCTGCAATTTCGAGAGTTTTTTATTTTTCTCATTTAGGCTTTCATTTGACTTTGAATGTGATTATTCTATTGTCTTTCCGCCAAACGTGTATTTCGTTTTCATTATACTTACTTCTCATAAAGTTTTGCATACCAATGAGGGTCTTACTTGAGGGCAAATAGCTTGATTTAATTTATAAAAACAGTTCTACTTTAGTTTACCATATACGGCTCATCTGAGATCCGCCATAAGAATATTCATTATTCTGAGGGTCTGCATTAATTTTCTTCTGACGTCTATCTAATTAGACAAAATCTTCAGAGTTGTATAATAATGAGATTGGCTTACAAATCGGATTTTCCTAACAAGACATTTTGTTTCACGTAGCTTTCTCGTCTCTTGCCTTGAACTCGTCTAATTATGTTGCCTGTCTCGGATGATAAAATGTAAATAATCAAACAACAAACTTCCCTTATTAACGCTTACTAATTAAACGTCGCGACGAATAAATTGAAGGCGAAATATCACTTTTATGTAAATAGTAACTTTGTCTTGCGCGCCGCAGATTAAAATACTTTACTTATATTATATAAAGTTTGGCACCCGGGTGCCAAAGTATTTTCGTTTCAGTACATTAGTATTAAAGTGGAATATTTTAGCTCATATTGTGAATTCTTTGTCTTCATCATACAGCTTTTTAGCCTAGTACGTGATACTTGTCGTATTATTACGAAACGATATATTCATGTAAGGTGTAACTCATAAGCTGTTTTATATTGATGGTTAAAGTGGATAGGCACGATAAATCACTCCATTGTTATTTCTTCTAACTATTCGATAAGCTCTCGAGTTATTTATGGTTTTGGCTATACAATATTGGCAGAGGTGAATTATTATGGTAAAAATACGGTTCTCTATAAATAAACGTCAAAATATTGAGACATTGTTTTGTTACTCCCGTCGATAAAAGTTTTTAAATAAAACAATTAAAATGTAGCGCTTTAAATTTGAAACACACTCAAATAAAAAGCTGTATACAAGCTTTGTACAGTCAAAATAAAATTGCAGTTTCTATTTTCAGTAAAACTTCAACTGCAACAAGAACAAATCTCGAGTTTGTCGAAGCGTAGCAATTTTCTAGTACAAATTGACGCACTACAAACCGATTGAAACACTTTATACAAGAGGATGACGTCATAATGTTATATAAAATGGGAATAGACAACAGCTGTGGTGTTGGTTGAATGAGTGAACGGAAAATCGTGAGGAGCAATGAGGCTGCGGTGAACTATTGTGTGGCGAACTCACTCTTAACAATACCTATTTTGCATTTCGCTGTGTTTTGATATTATTCAGTGACTTTGTGTCGAGTGCAGTAGCAATATCCTTTCAAGGCTGTCCTCGTTATAGGTTTAATTGTGTTTGAAGCGATGTCAATGCATGTTGTGTAGGCACACACTACTCTAACTGGGTAGCGAATTTTTTTTCTTGACAGTCATATCAATCGCAAAGCTGGCCCAGATTCAAGAATCAATTACCCAGTAAAACGCAAATTAACGTACAACACCTCAAACCAGTTCATAAATTAATTTCCATCATAATTCAGCGTAATCTATCAATTTACAAACGCTGTTACGCGCTTAGAAAGAGGCTTACACAAGTAATCCCCTACTTGTAAGTTTAAATGAAAGTGTTTGAGAAGGAAACGCTAACTGAATTCCATTTTCCGCCGGTAGGTGTCGTAATGTCTCGAACCGCATCGATGGAAGCGTTGAGGAAATAGCCCGAGATCGACTGCGCCGTATAATACTAGGTACCTACCTATTGGGGCGCCGCGCCCGCCGGGGTGAACTTTGAAAATTACACGAGTGCTAGTAAATCAAATTTCTGAGGTGGAGGTGAGATCTGTCTGAAGGTTGGGTAGGTATTTGAAACGTGAAACAAAATGAAACATTTAAATTGTAATTTTAAGGAAGTTTTTTGTACATAAAGATTACCTTATTCGGTTCCTCGTTCCGTGGAGGGGGACATAATCAATTTTAATCTATTTAAAAAAATTGTTTCAGCATAATCTTTTAACCAAAAGCTTTCAATCGCCTTAGGATGCCTACCTATGAACCTACCTAGGTACCTCATAGAGTATCTATTCTAAAAGGGTTTTAAATTACAGAACACCATTGACCAACGACGATGTCCTTCAAAATCCGACATAATCTCCCATATTCGCGGGTAATACAAAAAGCCAAGCCACTCCGTATTCGCGCGACTTGCTCCGGAATGCGACGACACTTCCCGTGTGGAACAGAGCCAACCGTCTGCCAGTATGAAAAAAATGTATGAAGTACATCTGTGGCCTGACTGACATAGACAGCCGGCTTACCTTTAAACTGGATGGGGTCGTTGACCGCTGCTCAGTGGTTACTGAGAATATTTAATTTGAAAAATCTCTAGGCATTTGTCTTTTTCTGGGAAAATGAAACAGGGAAAAATCTAATCCAGGTATTGTTTGTATCTTTATTCCGTTGAGATTCATGTACAGAACGTGAAAAAAGTATTTAATAATAATATTATTCTAATAGAACAAAACGTGGATGGAGGTCGTCACGCTAAACCAAATTAAGGTCAACAGAAAAACTATGAGCAAGAAGCGAACATTATAAGCAAAAAATACCGCACATAATTCATGTTGTCTTATAAATTATATCTAACTACGAACTACTTTCATAGAACAAATTGTGGCACTATTTTATTATGTTCACGCTCGTTTTGCGTCACGAGACGAGTCATATTAGAGCCTATACCACGAACACACCACAGATTTACGAAACATGTTTTCCCATAGTCGGCTAAGATAAAATTCGATACTAGACATGAAAATCGTGCAACCTGGGAATAGCTACTAATATTATGTAAAAAAATTAACCCTCATGATGCATAGAAAGGTACTGCTGATGCTATTTTCGTACATAGTTATGAGGCATTGCAATGGTTGCTGATGCAATTTCATACAAAATTTTCAAATTGGTGACACATTTGCCATTTTCCTTCAAGTTTCCTAGTGGTGGGTTTACAGCCTCAGCCTTCATATTAATCACTAAAGCCACATTTAGGTACACGAATACTAGCAATGACACTATAGCTAGACAGACACTAGTTTGCTAAAAGCTATGGCCATCACAATCTTGCTAAGATGACTTTTAGACCCGACTCCCACTTACATAAACCACACTGTATTTTTAGTTTAAGATTGACATGAAAAAGGAAAAAAAAGTCACATTTTGTTCGGGCTCTGAAAACCGTTTAAAATAACGGTTCGTTATTTTGACAGTTCTATCAGAGGTTTACATGGTAAAATATGAACTTCCTGATCGAACTGACGTAGACATGGACTGTTTTTCTTTGATGCCTTCAAAGGAAGACATAGCTGATCAAATTGTTAGCCCTCAAAGTAATATCAAAGAGGTTATTGAAATCAATAAATAGTCGGAAAATTAGGAAATTTAATGATCCTACAACAAATAAACGTAGTCAATATACGTTTTAGACAATAGATTGACTACTTTTTATTGTAGTTGATTTTATTATAATACCAACCTATCACTGTCCCACTGCATGGCTTAGGCCTACAAAGTAGGCATGAGCATTGATAACCACGCATGCTCAAGGCAAGTTGGCGATTTCAGACAATAGTGGCGGTAGCGGTAATGAAGAAATTGAAGAGTACCGAATATATAACATCATTATGAATTATCTACAAGTAAGGTAAGCTTATTTAAATGCAAAGCCAGGGTCAAGTCCTTACCGGGACCTTGGCAACAGGCAACTGAAGGAACACGGGTGGATTTTAGTCAGTAAAAGTCTGACGCCCTTCCGCTCCGCCCAGAGCGGGAGAAGTCATTGGATGATTTCCCACCCTCAAAAAAAAAAAGAAAAGCGATTGGCGATGATGGCGATAATTATATATAGTGTTTATACAAGGTGGAGACGACAATACGACGAAGAATAAAACTCCGCATTACTAATGACGTTCTCGGTTTACATACAAAAAATTAACCAAATATATCCAATAGTTTAGTTACGATAGGTAGTCAAAGATCGGCAAACCCCATAGTCGGCCCATCACAACTATTTAGTTTGTTTGAAAAAATGACTTTTTTAATTTCGATGTTACGATTTATTTGATAGTTCCAAAATAATCTTATGCATTAGTATTGCCAGTGTTTTCATTTATTGTTGTATTGTCGTCTCCACACTGTATAATGAACGCTAGAACATAAACAAGTAATGAGATGATGAGTCTTATACCAATATAAATTCAGAACAATACGAGACGAGGTTTTTATTATACTCCTAACTAATATTAAAAATGTGAAAGTGAGTTTGTTTGTTTGTTACGCTTTAACGCTAAAACGACTAAAATGATCAGATGGGCTTAAGGGTAGACCATGACCTGGAGAAGGACATAGGCTACTTTTCATCCTGGATCGCAGACGAAGTCGCGGGCGACAGCAATCATTCATTAAGATTGAAAAACAAAAATCTGACGCAATATCCATCATTTAAATAAAACCTCCATAAAAGCATAAACTTCTATTTAGAAGTGAAGATGCAAGATTTATGAATCTTGGTTCAATATTCAAGGTGTGCATTACGCTTGCTTGGCGTCTTATATTCGTTTAATCAAAACATCCGCGGGTTTCCACAGACGCCATATTAAAGTCTGAAAGGAGCGGCTCAGGTAATATGAATGGGGATTAACTGTAGTGCGGCTTTCGTACCACCAAAGGAAAGCTGTGATGCCTTTGAAATATGTTTAACAATGTTGGATAAATAATTTGAGGGGCTCGTTGCTATGAGAACTGTTGCTGTTGTGCCTTGACTGGATGACTACTCCTTTACACGGAACTCTTTGCACATCGAGCAGTCTTCGAAGGGTAATGATCCTAGTTATCATTAAGAATACCTGTGACAGTCGCATAAAGCCCATATAGGATATCAGAAATGAGAAAACCGAAAGACTGATAACTAACCAGCCGTCGTTAAGCTAGCCATCTCATCCAATGAATGTAAATCTACAGCTTCCTACCTCAATGAAAAAATATTCTTCAATTAGTTACCTACCTAATTTTATATAACTGTATTTCCCTCAATGGTTTGATGTAATATCGTATTCGCATAAATCATGAATTCAAGAACAACAACAAACTCTAACTTAAGTTAGCAAATTATTGTTTTTTTGCGAAACAAAGAAACTCTGCTGTTTCTGGTTACTATCTCACAAAAGTTCACCCTTTATTTCATTTCCTTGACAAGTTTAATTAATAAAATTGTATAGCACCCCATGAGAATACAGCGACGCAAGTATTATCTTGCAGAAATCTTGCTTCTTTTCTTAATCGTATGCCACTCGAGCTCAAGCACCTCTTGTATCTACGGATACCTCATCAATGATACTTCGAAGTCAAATGGACTCAAGATCTCACGAAACAGGTCTAATCGAATTTCTAATAAAATACACAGGTCTAATAAAGTATTTCTGTTTCAAATATTTTTCCGCCCTTAACAACTTATGTTTTCGTCCCAAATTACAATTGTTTAGAAACAATTTGGCAGAAATTAACTTTCATGCTCGTGTAATTCATCGTCGATAGTTTGGAAAATTAATTTAACCTTCATAACGAGGCTTGGTTCTGAAGCCTCGTCTGAATTAATTAAAATCTTTAGCAAATGATTTATAATTTTCTGAAGCCGGTAAACGGACCGTTCATATAATGAGGCAAGTTCAAATAGGCGATTCTATTACGGCAAAGAACGCTGTGCTTAAGTGAGCTGCATTTCTAAAGTTAGAGTTCAGAGTGAATGTGTTTTTTTACATTTTTAACCGACTTCAAAAAAAGGAGGAGGTTACAATTGATATGCTTTTTATTTTACTTCAGTATAAATGTGACTAAAATGATTAGCGCTGCTATTTAGAGCAGCTGAGCAGCAACATATCTATTGCCTGTTATCTTTGCAATTTCTCCATTGCGTAATGGGAGCTCAACTAAAGTAATTAAAAGCACCAATCAAGTCCAGACAAGGGCAACAAAAACACAGATCTAAGAACTAACTAACTATTTAAGTTCCCGTCCGATAAGATGATTGCGATTTATTAGTGCCAGACGAGACCTATCCAGTTATTCCCGTTTTAGTTCTTACCGCCTACTTAGGTACGCAACTCCTTCTCATCCCATCCACGTTTTTATTCCATCTTTTTTTTAAAACAGGCTTACAGGGATTTAAGGAACTGAACGCTAGATATTGGATAGATCGAGCAACCCAAGTGGCGTTACGGACGGACCGAATGAATGTTAAAGACTCGGGCTGATACTATAAAAGGCTTATTTGATTTCGATCCAATCCCGTCTTCATTGTTCTCGTTTTCTTGCGATTTGTATAAATGAGTATGGGTTTTTTTTTCACGAATCTCGGATACTATATACCCCATGTCTTAAGCTGTTCGGAACGTTGTATTTCGGTTATGATTTTAGGAATATTACTTACAACAATTTTTATTTTATTTTATTCTCATACTCTTTTTATTACACATACATAATTATGCATTGTGTAAAACATGCCTTCAGGGGATGAAAGGCATGAACGTTAAACAAAATTAAACGAATAATACAGCAGGTAGGGTGCAGAATTTCTGACAGTACTAATTAAAATCGTACAGCATACCGTGAATCGTAGCGTGCGTCCGCGTCGAGTGTTCGCGCGCGACTTGCCACCGAATTTTATTTGCCCAATATGAAATTCGAATTTTAAATGCAATTCATTCTAAAATTGCTTTTTTTTTTCAGTGGAAAACTAGAACGCGGAAAACTGGCTGAATATAAACATTAGGGAAATACAAAAGGTTTTTGTATGTTCTAAAAATATTGCTGTTTCGTGGAACCAATTAATAAGATTTATTTTGATACTAGCGCCCAGCCCTGCTTCGCACAGGTTTTATGACTTGACAAAATATCGCGATTATTTTATGTGTAAGTTTAATAGTGACGTATTATAGACATACACCTATAGGTATTTATAATTATATTCTCTAAATGGTGGTGAAAACCGCACCAAGATCCGTTGCGTAGTTTAGAGAGAACACCACAGTCTCAGACAGACGCGAAAAGCGACTTTGTTTTACATAGATTCTGTAGTAATTAAAAAATATGTTCATCAGGGTCTACTTCTCATCCTGACTATAACTCTACCAAGCAAGCTATATTTTTAGAAAATAACTGCAAATATCCATGTAATTTCTAAGAAGACGTTGACTTTATAAGGAAGCTTTTACCTTAAACAAATTAAAGTAGCAGCAATTTATTGTTGTTTTATTTACAAGGCTGCTTTTTAATTACGTTCAAGAGAAGTGTAGGAAAGCAAATATCAACGCTGCACTGAGCTGTTGCCGAGCACACTGACTTACGAGACACACTTCCAACTACCTCACTTCGTCACTGAACTACCTCAATATGTAACATTAAATAGACGAACTTTATCATAAATGATCACTCATGAAGCATCCAAAGTGAGAGCAGTTACCAAAGGCAAATGCAAGGAAATGAAAATTCGTAAGTATAAGCAAATTGTGACCACATTCTTCCTTTGACACTTGTTAGTCACCAATAAGATCGCTAATGGAGCTATATTATGTAAACATATTCGAATAGAGGATCAAAGTATAACATCCATCCGCATTAACTACTCTAACCTACATACATGAAATATTAACAACAGTAATTAACAAGCTAGACGAGGACAACACACCGGATTACGTTCCTACACACAATGTAGCACTAATTGAACACTTTTCACGGTGTTGCTGCAACACTCGTTATTTTTGTGACATTTCAATTTCATCCCGTCGAAACAGACAAAAAATATCTCATTGAACACATCAACACGAGCGTTATAAGAAAAAAAAAGAAAATTAAATGTTAATTAGCTGTCACAAACTTTGACTCCAATAAAGTCTGGCACAATGAGAAAAAACGTCGAAAAATGTTTTCATAGAGAGGAGTGGCGAGATTAATAAAAAAAGAGAGACTCACCTTTTTGTACCCGCCGAGCCGCAGTGCCCTCTGAAGGCGCGCGGCCCGCGTCGTCGACAGGTACACTATTGGCACCGCCTCCCCCGCTTCCAGCTCGATATCGAAGTCGTTAACTGCCTCACAAAACTTATAATCCTCAAACTTTTTTGCCTCACTCTTCATTAGTTCTTCACTGTCCCCATCATCACTTATCTCGTCTTTTAAAACTTCGCTGGCTGGGATGAAAAGAGGGTTTTCGTAACAACGATTAAGAAGTTTAGGAGCTTCGTTTAAGATGTCTATTTCTTCGGAAATCCGCTTTTTGATGTCGCGAGCTGATTCGGACTCGCTGTCCTCTTCCGGAAAAGTTATCAGATAATTGTCGGTGCCCGGGCACTGTTCGTCTGCGTACAAGTCTTCAATCACTACGGCCGGCATGTTCGCGTCTGAAGACGCGGAAGAGTATGCACTCCACCTCAACCCGCTGTTGAGACGACCGCACTCCATTGTTCCTAGAGTTATGTTTGCACTGATTGAATAACTTTGTTTATTATTCAAGGGACATAAATAATGTATGTTTGACTTTCAGTAAAACACTAAAAGTAGAATAATGATTTGCGTCTGTCGACGAGTGGGCGGTTTGGGTATCTGATTTCAATCTGCAATCTGGCCGATGCACGCATCCACGTGACGATCGTGAAAAAAGAGCCTTGTGGCGCTAGGTAAAGAAGTTATTTTTGGAAGCGCCGCAGTCGTACGAATAAAGCAATGTAAACATTTTTCTAACACAGGCGGGGAAAATTAAAAATTCAGTATGATCGAAAAATTACGTTTTATTTTTTAAGGGTGCACTTTGCTCTCGTATGTCAGGCGCAAAGCAAATTTTTGTTCGTTGCTTATTGCTTTTTTTTCCAGTATACGCAGAGTACACAAAATGAAAATATTTAGTCATTAAAAAAAACGGGTATCAAATTGTACCTGTCCACAGGTGGGGAAAGGTAGGTGATAAGGGTCACCGAGAGAGGTCGCTCATGTTTTTACCTCTCATCTCACATAAGCTATGTTCAGCCTTATGGAAATACTTTGTACTTAATTTTACCCTGCCATTAGCATTATTTTGTTTATTTTGTAACTGTGATGTGGACGTTACACGTGTAAGTCTTTTCTTATGCAGTAAAAACGTGAAATATAACTAACATGAACGGATTGTGTTTATAAGATTAGTCAAACCAACTCATGTAAACCACGAACGAATTTGTACCCGTTGCCATTTATGAAGGCGTCTGAAATAAATCAGACGCAGTCCAGACGGCACAACCAAAAACGTTAATGTCATGCAACAAAACTATGGTCGGTACACTCGGCACGGTGTCATCGCTCCCGACCATCTATTTAGAAGCCACTACATGCACTAAAAGAGGGATATCATCACTTATAGTCTGCTCGCTGGAAATATTTAATAGAATGTCTGTCAGTGCAGCGCTCGGAGAATGCTTGGCGGTCGATGCGACCGCTGCTTCGGTATATCAAACGTCCTAGTGTATAGCGCCACCTATTGCCAATAAGGGTTTTTATTTTATATCCAGTGGTTCTATATACCTAAGCAGTTTACAATTAATTACATAACGTAATTTTCGGGTTTCTTAAAAAATCCTTGGATTTTAAAACATCATCGGTCGGTGACTTTAAAATATAATCTTCTCATAGGTATCTATTTTAATTCCTGACAGTTGAAAACATCCTGATGATACATAAATTGCCTCAGCTCCTATAGTTTAAGATTTAGATACGTATTATAAAATGGCGATCCAAAAGAGTAGATAAATAAATCATGTAGAACGTCTTATTTATGGACTAAACTTAATTAAATTCAGACATTGAGGAGTAGTTCTAATAAATATTCATTTACTACAAGTCATTTGTTCGATATTATAAATGTTGTATCCTGTTTTACTGTTACAATTTAGGTTAAATTATTCTTTCGTGGTTAATTAATCTTCCAGTTTATTTTAGCTATGTAGTTTCTTGATACACGCTTCAGTCTGAATGCAAATTGCGTAAAACGAAGTAGTACTCATTCCAAAACTTAGGAAAAGAATTGATTTAGGCATGGATCATTTGGGGGTAGGCTGAAACTATAGATCGCCACGCTCATTACATACTCCTTTTGCCTCGTTTACGATAAGAAATAGGTGCAGCACATTCTCGCGGTGCGATTTAATTAACTGTGGTGTACCATAAGTTGAAGCAGCAATAAAAGTTGCACCGAATATTTTCATACTTCGGTTCATAGTTCGGCGTGTGAACCGAAGTATGCAAACACGCTGTAGCTAAATGAGCGAAGCCAAACGAACTTAGCTTTGTTCCCAGTGTTGCCTGCGCTTTAACTTGTTTAGGAGATGAAAGTCCTAATAAGTTGCTTCAATTTTATTGTGCACCACAGACAAACTTGCATCAAGTAAATGGGCTGAGGCTGAGTGGCAGAAGCAAGTAAGTATGTACAGCTTTTAAGACTTATATTTTGCTACGTCAAATTCATACATATAGAATGGTGCACGTAAAATAGTAGGACTAAAGTAGTAGGTACCTTTAACATATTTCCACAGATGGATGCAGCCTGTCAAAGTTCACATTGAGTAGATTTTGAAAACATTAGCATACATTATTAGTCACAAGTGATTACAATAACTGATGACAATATCCAATTGTGCTAGAGATGTTATTTAGTAAACACTGCCAATGTAACGTTGAACAACAAGATCGAATAATTGTTATTGGCTAACAGAACAACGTTTAGTTGTGTGGTTAATCGTTTAATTTCAACAGTGAACGTACTCGTAGCTTGTATTTTGTTCGTGTCAAATGTAAAACTGAGTGAAACCATTCTATGTACCAAAAAAAGTTTTTAAAACAAAGTTTTCGTTTTTTTAATTTTAACCGAGAAAATCAAAATGACTTGCGAAGTTACCAAAAACAACTGATAAACTTTTCCTAAAAGAAGGATAATCGATTCCCGGGAGCGTTAAAAATATTTTTGTTGTAATCCTAACTCATAAAAGCTTTAAAAGTTATAAAAGTAGGTTATTCCTTTTATTGTTTCCTCTAGGGAGAACCACTTTTCACAATAAAGGCTCTCACGAGAACAGTGTTAAGACGAAAAAAATGTGAAAAATATACGAGAGAATTGATAATTTATAAAAGCGAGAAGAAAAGCAGTTGACCAAATTGCAGATTGATTACAGTTCATGTACAAATCAATGCTTTGATAACGGGTGCCAAACACAGTTTTGAAGGAAACCACTCTTGCCAAATTTCACGAAACGTCAATTTTAGTCGCACATATTTAAAAAAATCAAATAAAGTTTACGTGATAATAATCTACGGATAAGCTTGTCACATTCGTTTCAAATATGTCCTAACTACAATATTAATTTCTTGAATGATAGTTTCCGATTCAAACGTCAACGGACCGCGAGTCGGCGCACGCGCCGCGCGGGATGAATCGAGACTGAACGTTCTAATTTTGAAATGAAGTGGGTTTAATAACATTGCGTATTTTCCCGTTGACATCCGCGATGACTCACCAATCCCAGTTTTTGCGCCTGAACATTATTAAAACAATTTTTCTTGGCGCTTATTGAAATTCGGACGACATTAGAGTAGTCAACGTCACAATGCTTACAGTCATTACGCAGAATCAAAGAGTAAAAATAATGGCTTCAGTATTTCATCTTGAAACATTTTAAAATCTGATAATTTTACGCAACAAAACGATGAAGAATGATTATCTGATGATTGATAAGGAAACATTTAGCGACCCTAAGTAACATGGGACAAGGGCAGGAAGATGATGATGAAAACGATAACATGCTTCGTCCTTACAGTCTATGCAGTACTATGCACCGTTGAAGACTGCATAGGAAAAAGAAAGTTGGCAGCAAGTATAGTGACAAATTATACGAGAATTATTTCAAGCAACAATTATGACTGTTCCACATCTCTACATTCAAAATTATATATTTCAAACTCGCAATACCCGGCACTGACCATGAATTTGCGTTATTAACTTTGTCTATCACTAAGTTAAGTCAGACATGAGAACATTTAAATGTATCTACTGGTGGGTACTGTTCTTCTCTATCTGACCATAACTAAAAGAAAAAAAAAAAATTACTTATAAGCAATTATTTCTTTTGATTCAGCATGTTGCCTTATTTGCACAATATTAAAACGCTAGTTTACATATTTTTCGCCTTGCCAAAGAGTGATTCTCATAAAATAGAAACAATTTTCTGAAATATCTGAACATATTTTTTATTTATTCTGCATAATGCAGAATCGCTGACCTTCTAAACAAGACCTTCAAAC
The DNA here is from genome assembly GCA_947363905.1 of Lithophane semibrunnea. Taxonomy (NCBI): domain Eukaryota; kingdom Metazoa; phylum Arthropoda; class Insecta; order Lepidoptera; family Noctuidae; genus Lithophane; species Lithophane semibrunnea. The sequence continues at coordinate 10,694,453 of OX376198.1, forward strand.
GATCTTCCTAACTTTTCCGTCCCCATAAAACGTGCAGACAACCTTGGGCATGGACTTTGTTTTTGTTTATTAAACCGCAGTATGATGTAGACTGATCTGCGTGAATTTTATTTTATTAGCTAGTAACCGCGACCTTGCGACGTCCGTCGTCTTGATGCCGTGCCAGGACTACATTTGCACCGAACGAAACCATTGTGGATATCTCTCGCGAAAACTTCGAGTACCCGATATCAAACATTCAGTAGCTCTCCGCCTCTGAAATATTACACGTCTACATCACCGACAGGGTTTTTTGATCGACAAAACGAAATGATAACATGCCTCGCAATGTACACTTTGATCTTTCAATTTCCACTTTGGCAAATCTTTTTTGCTTCTACATTCATAAATTGTAGTCTCAATACCATTTTCTTTTTTCATTTCAGAAAGCGACATTTATTCGGTCTATGACATTTATTAAACAGTCGTTTTGACCTTATCTAATGAGGTTGCCAATATACACCAATCAATCTATCTTCATGACAGGTCAAATCCCCTAATATGCCCAAAGCATTAAATTATTCACTATCGTAGCATTCATTAGCATAAAATAAAATGGTTCACAAAATAAATGATAATGGGTCCTCCATTATTGAAATATCATACTTGCGAAGAGGCTTACAAAGTGGGTAATGAACCTTGATCTATAGTCTGTTTGACGGTCGTGCCGTAGGTTCATGTTTATGCTATTACACTAGTAATCCCTGGACATGTGGTGGGAGTGGTCCTGGCTCCCAGAGAGAATATTCGAAGTCACAGTACCTACTGGCAGCACTAACACAACAATCCTCTTGGGATTCGGGCTGTGACTGAGAACTATCTGAACAAGGAAACCTAATCATAGTGTCGTTCAATCTTTGTATTGAATCTAGGACAAAAGTGGGACTCTAACTAGGCCAATCGCAGGTAATTGTTTCTTTCTACGCGGTTATCACAAAGGGAGGGATTTTTGTTTCCCCTCCGCCTGTTCAAATGTTTGTGGTGACAACGCTAACGAAATCCCGGCTGCGGCGAGCTCGCACACATGTTGCGGAGATATATAAATAAGCTTATAGCGGATTTAAATGATATATTACGTGCAAAGTGTACCATTAATGCTGAATAGCTTTTTTTGCTTGGAATACTAACAAAATTGTACAATGTTTACAAACTTTATGCCAACCCAACGGTAAGATCAAAGGATTGTACAACTGTTAAGTATTACTAATTTAGACATGAACCATTTAAAAAGATTAGACTCCATAACATTGGTCAGTTCAAAAAGAAAAATTGAAAGCACGATATTAATTTACTAAATCTTGAGAATATTACATCAAACAAAGCGTAAAAATCAAGTGACTAAGAACCCAATGCTTACTGCGTAACTCATATACCGAGCCAAGATAATTAGAGGATGTTTGGACCTGCAACGGAGTAGTAATTTGCTCTAATGCTCTAATGAAGTCCCTATTTTACCTGAAGAATTAGAAGTATCTCTTTAACAGTATTTTACTATGAGATGATTCAGAAAGTGACTTACATAATAGTTATAGGTAATGTTGAAACATCGTGAACAAAAACACAATAGTTTTATTTCCAATTATGCAAAGAGCGTGTCGAGAGATACTTTTAATCCAGAACTGCACTTTAAGCGTTCGTTACTAAAATATGGGATACATTTGCATTTAACGCATGTATAATTTATTGTTGCTCTGCAAAATTGAAATCAGATTGGCTCGGGATGGTGAAGTATTTCTATTGGTTGTTTCGTTATAATGTTTATCGTTTGGCTCGTTTTACCAGTCTCTGATTAACTCCAGACTAAACTATTCCTAGATTTTATAGGTACGTGTGTTCCAGTTTAATTGAAATAACGGGGCTCATTATTTGTTATCGAACGATGCTAATATAAGCTGACGAACTACAGACGATAAAACCACATAGTTCACGCAAATTAATTTACAATTGGGGTGGAGATTGATTATGGAATCTTCAATATTGTTAATTTATGAGCAATTTCGTTTATTACGTGAAATGTGTGGCTTTGTGGGTACTTGTTTTAATTAAGACAAGGAGTTATACAGAAGCTTGAAGCAATAAAGGTACGTTATAAATTTCGCCAATGTATAGACTAATTTACCGCCATTTCTCTTCCAGATTCCAAAACTAGATCTAGAAGACCCATTCATTTTCTCTCATTATAATAAAGATGACACGTGTATTAGAATGAGTAAGAGTATTTAATATATCAATATTTCCAAAGATAAGAAACAATTAACAAGACTAATACAGTGATAGAAGTTCGAAGATTGCTTTTAATCATATTATAGTTAACATGCCATTCTGCTGGTCATAATGATTTTCTATTTAAAAAAATAACGTGCTGTCCAACTAAACCAATTTGTTAAATAAATTCAATCACGATAACTATTGCGTTGAATAGAAACATCATAGTGCTAGAACAATGGAGATAAAGATCACCAAATTGGGGTTATTTTATAGTTAACTAATTTAGCCTAAAACAAGATTTAAAAAGAAATCATCCTAAATGCGAACATCGCGTGCTTTTTCTAATCGAGGATTCCAATTTGAATGTTCGTCCATCAGCTTCCAGACAGTAGCTGTTATAGAAATTAGGTTGGCTTGCCAAATACTTAAACGTCCCGTCTGGACACGCAACCTAATGCCGCACGAAACTCTCGACTTTCACACGACACGTTATTTTTCCCCGTTTATTTTGATCTCTAACTTTTTCCTCTTCTACAACAAAAGCGAGCCAATTGCCAATTTAGACCACAACAAGGTTCCCCCTAATGACGCTGTTAACAACAAACATAACACTCAAATCAAGAGAATCAATAAAACACTCGCCGGGTTCCCCATCATCAATCAAACGCGAGCGGGTCCTTTTGAGCTCATAAAAACTGACGTCACACTGGCGTGTACATATTTATGAAGCATCCAAGTGATCTGCTATTGATGGGCTGTCCCATTCATCAGCCAGGGAAGCCGTCGACTAACAAAAACTTGTTCGTAACATGATTTTTGTGGGTGGACAATGTTAGACGGAAATGCGTGGATGTTTGCGGGATTTAAGAGGCGGACTTACATGAACGAAACCTTGGTAGGAGAATTGCTTAAGAAACGATTTATGTGAAATAAAACACAACTAATGGAGTGTTATTTGAAAGAATGCGCAGCAATAACTTTGCATCTCATAGCTTAATGACTGTCTAAAGTGCTTAGCGCTGTTTATTGTTGAAAAGTCAACTTCAATGCCGTTTGCTTTGTCCAAGAAAAAAACAGTTTACATTAGAGGGAGTTCATCATACATCTTCGCTTGATTAATCGAACCGTCATAAATAAAGCAATGTATCAGTAAAGTGCAATTGTGGGTGATTGTGCTTGATATCAGCTCTTTATTGATGGACACCGAGACACGGCTCGTAAATTGCCACTTGCATATGCATGCGGGGAGCGACCGATTGGCAACGGTGCACTCGACCCGTTATGACTGTCGCTCCAACCTACGCCGTCACAATTAACGGATGTTATGGTATTGTTTAACAACATTTTTCTTTTATGAATGGTATGATTGATTGAGTTTTGTACAATTTGTGCCAGATATTTTTGGGCATTGTGCTTCGTGAACTGAAATGTATAACTGTATTTTTTTAAAGATCTTCTTTTAAAAAACACGTGGCTGGTTGAATTTTAAATGTATACCTATACGGAGAATACTAAATTGAAACGAAAATAAAACAAAAGTTTACGCTAGGGTTGGAATCAGATCCAAAAACCAAGCATAATCTCGCGGTTCAGCTCGATAAAGACAACTTAAAGTCTATATTTAAAGCTAATGTCCACATTTACCGAAAACTTTCCAAAGATACCTACGCAGTACCTTTATATTTGGAAAGTGAGGATGAAACGATAATCCATACAGTCCGTCCATCAACGACTCATATTTATTGAAGCGCTTATCGCGAGACCGATTTAGCACAAAAAAATATTTTCGGTATATATTTTGCTGAGATAAAATCGTGAAAGCCGGATCAGTGCTCTCAGCTCCGCGTACGTATATTGAACAATTTTAATCCAAACTATGTAGGTGTACGTTGCTACCTATCCTATTGCACAATGGGATTGACATCGTTTGGGAACGAAATGCTGGGAAAATTTTCAAGCCCTCGGCACCCTCGGCTTGTCTGACCACGGTCCGCTGGCAGTGGAACGCCAATCAATACTAGCATATATAAACTTCAACCATTCTGTAACAAGCAACTGCAACCTTGAAATAATAATAATACCAGCTTGTAACTGTCTTAATACAGGGCAAAGGCTTCTTCTTCTTCTTCTTCTTCAGAGAAGACACGAGCATTGATCACCACACTTGCTCAAAATAGGTTGACGATTTCAGACATAAGTCCAGGTAATGAGTTTCTCACAATGTTTTCCTTCAACGATGTCAACCGTTGCATTGTTTACCATAAAAATAATTTATCAACATAACTAACCGATAAACACACTTATAACATTTTCCCCAAACTCAAGTGTATTATAAAATTTAAATGATTTTTAATGAATCCCGCAACAGGTTTCAGCAGATCAAAATGATAAGCACTAAACTTATTAACTCATTTCATACATAAACCTGATTGATCCACTTATCTTCATCAGCGACACAATCGGTCGCACAACTGACAAGTGACAACTATTACATAATAACCCTCTCGCGTCGGCGTGTGTACACAACCTAGTCAAAGTCACGTAAAAGCTGTAATCCGGTCGGACGACACGCCGATCCTGTTAACGCAATCAAATGTTGGCGTATTTAAATGGACTTGTGGAACAAACGTCGGGAGTCGCGTAGGAGTCGATCAAAGCTGTTAGGAGCTGTTGAACGAATAATTACTGCGTGTTTCGCGAGAAATGTTTGCAAATTAAGTTATCGTTGAATCTTTTGGTCTTACGAGTGTGAATACAGCTAATGATATCATTCGTTTGGAATAACTACAGGTTATGCTCGCATCTGATTGTCGTTGAACCTGTTATAATGCAGAAACTGGTTTCAATACCTTGCCTGATTAACGGTTACGATGTTACTTTTAACAACTGAATTTTCTAGAAGACATCGGATATCTTAATACAATTTTGACATTTGGCATGCACTTCCAGGAGTGCGGTCTTAACGATAGCCATCTCACTTCAAATAGGGAATATGCATGTGATTCAAATATGGGTCAAATATTTTTTTTAATAAACTATATTACATCAGAATTATGCCTCCATCAATATTTTTGAATAAAATTTCTTTTTGAGCGAGAAATTATTTTTTTACAAGTCCCAAAAAACTGTGGGTAATTCAAATACTTGAAAAGCTAAGAGTGGATGTGACGTAACAATCCGGGATAACAATCAAAATGTCAATGTCAAGTCAATCAACAAGTGTCAAGTCAATGTCAAACGCTCCTACAAAAAGGAGTGTTTGACGTTGACTTGACAGTTGCTTGTTTGTTTTCACGGACTGTGACATCACCACACCAAGCGCGCCAAATGGAGGGCGTTTAAATAGCCCGGATCGGTTGGATATTTTTAAACATTTTTTTAAGTACTTTAAATTGCTTTTTTGCCGTCGATTTTTTTAAAACTTTTATTAGACGATGTAAACTATCGAATAAAAATATTAAAAAAATACATGCATATTCCCTATTCAAAATAGTTCCTTTATTGGGAATTGAACAGATGTTTACTTCAACTTTTAATCTATGTTATCTAATCGAGGTTAAATCTTATAGCGTCTGACGTCTCATGTAGCGCGAACAGTGTCGGTCAGTCCGTTACGAGCTAAGCCTATTTGCTGGCGGCCGCGCCTGCCGGCCGGACGGCTGGACCACGCCACAATCGGGTCAACCTTAATGCAACGTCTTGTTGACAAGCTGTAATTGACCTAAATCGTTAGTACCAACTTGGTAAATAAAAAAGAAAAGGTCAATTTTAACGTTTTTGAGTTTTTTTTTTTGTGTTTATTGTAAGATGGCAGTTTTTTTTGGAAACATGTTTTTACATAACTTTACGCCTCGTTTCCCCGAAGGGTTAGGCAGAGGTGTAGCCATAGTAAGTACTCCACATTTCGCCAGGTTATGTTTAAGTCCCATGTAATAGGGGGCGGCTAGTCGTATTGCCATCAACAACTCCAAACTCCGAGTTGCTACTGAGAAATTCCAGATGGAAAAAACTAATAACTCTTTGCCTGATCCGGGAATAGAACCCAGGACCTCATGCTCAGCAGTAGCGCTTGCGATCACTAGACCAACGAGGCATACCACTTGAACAGAACTTGTTTTAAATGTGTATATTTAAAACAAGTTTGTCAAAAAATTCGCCTTCCTCGACTAACGAAATGATAAATATTATCTCAGGCCTCATGCTTCTGTGTAAAATTACAAGCATTTTAGTCTAGGAACTCAATTTTAACCTAAAATCGAAAGAGTGTGAAAGAGAGGGTCATTTGGTACGCGTGTCCCAAATGCCCCTCTCTTTCACACTTTGAGCAATTACCCATTATTGTGTGGTACTACACAATATTGATTCGGTATCACTTTCTTTTCCTACCAAATTACATTGCCTAGTAACGCGAGACCTCTGGGAAATATCACTGTACCGACATCAGAAAACAAATCCTTTTGCTCTTTGCACAGTTCAATATTTTCAAAATATCGGGAACAGAGATAGAGCTCAGTACCTGAATTTGATGCATGACCAATCGCAAACTTCCTGGAAAAATAGATATTTCAGAAATTTGAACAAAAATGCAAACATTTTTGAGATTTGCTGCAGTTCAGCTTCAGGCCGACAAACGACAAACATGGAATAACGAATAAACCCTCTATCATATTATATTTTAAAACTAGATCATTCCTATCACTGTTTATTATAAAATGTTATTTTCTTTTAAAGACACTCACTTTTAATTTAAGCACTAAAAATACCTAAATCTATTTAAATAAATACATGCGCATAAATGCCTTTACCAAAATTAATAAGTCTCTGAAAACCTCTACGTATCATTTCTCACATAAGTATAATCGCCGAAAGGATTTACTGACCAGCGACCAGCTTTGAATTTCAGAGAGCAGGCGCCATGACAGCTAGTGACGGACAGCAGATTACGGATATCTCATCGAATAGGATCCGAATCGGATCGCGACCGCTTTGACAATAATCAGAGTGAGCACGGAACTAAAATGGACTTAGATGCGGATTACAGGGGACCCTTATTTAAGATTACGTGATGTGACGTAATTTAGTCTTTGTAATGTTTTCTGGCTTACCTATAATATGATTGGATAAGTACGAGAAATATGTGGGGCTGTGGGTGTAGCCACAGTCCTTCAGTCTTTAAAGCTGCGTTTTCACTTAGGGTTCTGAAGCAGCAGACGTTTGTTCGCGCGGTAAATGATGATGATCAGTTGAATCGGCGAACGAATGCTCGCTCACTCATTCTTTCAGTCAAAACGAGCGAAACGTTTCGGCGAGTTGCGAGCATTCGCTTTCTCTTTGTAGTGAAAGCATAATCTTTTCTGTTTGGCTAGGTTAGTGAAAACGCGGTTTTACATGATGATAAACGAGTATCGTATCACTCTTGTTTATTTATAATCGCGTCGCGACGCCACAACAGACTTGGCTTTACTCCAACTCCCATTTTTTAGGAATTTATTTCAATTCATACGTTTTGGCTTTTATTTATTTATTTATTTAAACTTTTCGCACTAAAAAAAGGTACAAAGGCGGAATTAATGCCTGAGGCATTCTCTACCAGTCAACCAAGGGTGGTGAAGAGATTAGATGGCAGGTGCTCTAATTGAGAGGAACAAAGAGAAAAATAATAATAATAATAATATATCGTATTGCATTATAGATAAAGCAGGTTTACAGTACATAAATAAGCTATAAACTTATGATACATATACTTACACATATGCTTTTGTGTTCGTGTATCGATCGAATGATTGACAATAAATGCGGAGCAACAGTTATTTAAGCGGTCCGTTTGCATTTCGATGTAAGTGTGGGAAAATTCCGTAATCTTGACCATAATTCGTATGTTTCATCATGCAATTTGATTTCAATCAGCCGTCTCATTTTGCTATCGATGATAATTATAGTCTTTCCAATATAGATTATCACTCCCGAATCTTTTAAATTAAATATAGTAAATCTTCTAAGATTTCCTTCAGAAATGCTCAACATTGTCAAGCGTAAGACAGTTGTACGAATTCTAAGGCTTTTTAAAACTAGATGGCGCCGGCATTTCCAGGCTGATTGATCCCAAAAAAGAAATGCCGAAACAAATAAAACTAAGAGGTTATGATCTTTTCTAAAGTTCATCCAGTACAGTTACTATCATTTGAAATTAGAAAAACTTTTTAATTTTTCAAGCACCTGCATAATCACCTCCGTAAACCTATATAGGTACATCAAAGGGTGATAAAGACCCATCCTCCCTCACCGACACTTCACCAGCCAGCAATTAAACGTGAATGTGAAGCGAACAATCGCAAAGGGCCGGAGAGTAATCCATCATCGACAGTTCGACAGGTCATCTGTTGAATACGACCCTAACGTCCGAATCGTAATCGAAACGCACCGGTTTGATTGGCACATGTGATAGTCGCTAATGGCTGATAAACTGAAGTTGTAATTTGGAAGGTGATATTATACGATTATTTTAGACTGAGTTACTAAATCGTCAAACATATTAAAGATAGGTATTTGGAGTAGTTTGAAGTAGTAGTCTATATCTATTATACAGTTTTTCTCACAAACAATAGGTACACAGTAATTATATCACCTCAAAACTCCTTTCAAATTCATGAATACTAAATTAATTTAACTTTTATGATCAAGGTAATGATAACATCCAGCATGAAAGGATTAAAAAAAAAAAAAAACTTAAATGATCAAACAACCCTTATAAACCGTAATTTCAATAGAATAATAACATCACAATGATATCCATTACCAAACAGAGAGATATCAAATAACTGGGTAACGTACGTAAAAGGAGTAAAACGGTAAAACTTCAAGACGATTGGACGCCTCAAACAAGATCTGCAAACGAATCGCGTTAACCGCCTGATTTCGGATACCTTTGGATCTTTGCGGATATCAATCCGATTCCGATTGTAAGTAACGATGCGACCTTTGTGTATTATACAGACGAGCTCTAAGGTACAGTGGTAATGTTATCGTTTAGTCCGCTAAACAAGCTGCTGATACAAACAGAACCATTGTCAAGGACTATGAACTATCAGAGGTCGACGCACAAGCATAGACGAATTCATGATCTAGATAGGTACTTATTATGAAAATAAAAAACTAGCATTATTTTGTATTTTTTTTTTCATGACACTGGCCGACCTACCTTCAATTGGCTCAGATAAGACATACTCTTTCTCTCTTTAGCTTGTTAGTATTCATACTTTATTATGCGTGATTAATGATTATGTCAAGTGGAAGATGTAGCCTTTTATTAGCAATTGGATGAGCGTTTACCCGTGTGTCGACCCATTACCGGGTCCATAGGTTTTAAATGCATACAAAATTAAGTCGTGTATTAGGAATGTAGTGATCCTGAATGATGGTTGGTTGGTTCTTAAAATTGCAGTCATATTTTCTTGCACAAGATCATGTCTAGCTTAATAAGACGGTTGTCTCTCCGCCTTTAGGTGTGTATAAAAAGTATCACAAATAAGTACATACCAGTTCCTCAGGTGATCCCGGTTCCTTCATACCATTGCTCTTATCCGTGCACCCCGTCTCTGTAACCAAAAGAAAGAAAATATTATTTTAAATCCACTATTTAGGGTAACTGAAAATCGATACATTTTGACTTGACATTACTTTTCAACAAGCTAAGCTGTAAGCTGTAAGTAAAAGCTGTTGGATTTACAACCCTCGCCTCAGCGCCGAGGATTGAAAATACAACAGTGCAAAAGATCAGTTGCCTGTTACTTTTGATAAAGAAACTGGCCGTAAGTAATCTTTTATAACCTTTACTATTCCATTGCTGAGCAAAGACTGTAATAAAACTTTTTTTTGGTATGATGTTTAATGGAGAATATTGATGAAGAAGAAATGCGTCGACCACAAATAAATTGGGTTACGTTCAGGGATGATGGCGATGCTGAGCAAAGCTCCCTATGCGTTCCTCTTACTTACTTTACTCATCATGAAATTATGTTCTATATTATCATAAATCGCTAAAACCCATTACAAACCACAATTAAACCATCATAAATTAATTTACCTAGCGGAATTAGAATAATGAATCTAAATCACAAATTGGAAATCCGAACTGACGATAATGAATTGGTGCGTTACTAAATCTCGATATAACATTAATTAGCTGACCAAACCGAGTTTCTCAACCACAATTTCCCTGCGTGGAATATTAATGATTTTAATAAATATTATGCTTGTAAAAGTAGTCTCTAAACATACAAAAAAAACTGAAAAGCTTTTTAAGAATAGGAATAATTATTGGATAAAAGAGGATAAACGAGGATAAAAAAGGCAGAGGATAAAGGCTCGTGCAAACTGGCGCGATATCACTGCCTGTCGCGCCCGCGATATCGCGCGGATGAAACTACACGGTTTAAAAACATAATACCTACCTACCTACTTTACGGAAGTGAAGGGAGTCTGCATTGATCTGCATGGTCTTAGACGTTAAAGGCTCTTACATACTGGGGCGATTCGTCGCGCGACGCGAATTTTAACAAAACAATTTCTGAGAAAACTACACGGCGAACAATGCGGCGGCGTCGCGTCGCGCGACGAATCGCCCCAGTATGTAAGAGCCTTTATAAGGAACCCATGGATCACCTATGTCTTGTCGAACAATCTACATATTAAAAAATCTTGACAACAAATTATTATAAAACACTGTCGATAAATTATAGTTACTTATTGAAAGTATTTAAATTTTGCTACAAAGCATCTTACTGTTCATGTAACATTTTCACACGTTATTAAATAATTTATGAGGCAAGTTATTTGGCGATATTACGATATAAAAATTCCTTTCTTGTATGTACGGTCGGTAGTCATAGAAAGGTATCCATTTTAGTAAGCAGTTTACTTAGAAAGGTGGATACTAATCTTAGTACACTGACTGTACTCTTTGGTTTACAGTATTCACAAACGACTATTTACAATCAACAATTATCATCAAACAATTAATAACAATCATCAAACAATTAATAACGTGATTTCGAACTTAAATTAAACTTATTGAGAATTAATAAGTACGGCAAAGCGCTGATTACTATTTAGGTATGACAAAAATATCAAAAACGTATTTCAGATAAAACAGAAGCATAAACAAAAGCATAAACATAATCAGCCTATAATGATCATCATAAAGCATTATCAGCCTATAATGTGCAGGTGCACTGCTGGGACACAGACCTCTCTGTGAGAGGGAGTAGGATGTAATGTACCACGCAGTCTCAATCCGGGTTGGTAGATGTCACATGTCATCGAATTTTTGTTTCTAGGACATGCCGGATTCCTCACGATGTTTTCATCGTTTTTGAGAGCAGTGGTGATGAAATTATTTACACTAAGTAAAACGCCTCCGCGTTCCGACAACACATAAATCAGCGCCGTTACCCGGGCAACCAATACTCAGATAAAACAGATGATGACATAATATTATATACTGGATGTTATGGAATTATTTTGTATCTACAATTTTGGCACAAATTACTTTGGGAGCTAAATAATATGGAACACGTGTAGTTATAATATAAAGGAGATTTATTTTAAAACGATACAAATCTTCATTTGCATCACTACAAAGCCTCCTTTCGCTGTCTAAAACTTGCTAAGCCTTCGAGAAAGTAACGTAAAACGTACATGTTTTTGAGTCATATTATGTAAAAGTATTCACAAAAAATGTTTACTGATAACATCGTAGTGCAAAATGGTTTGATCCTATCAATAGTTGGCATAAAATCTCTTAGCTAAGTATTATAGGGGAAGTTCAAGTACATTTCTTTAGTAAAAGGAAGTCTGATACGCTCTAAGATATCTTGAGGATAGGATAGTATAGGATTAAATTATCGTGAAAGAACTTTATCCCCCTTTAGAGCTTGTTTGCTAACCAGAGCCAGCTATAGCACCCCATTGACACACTTACACAGCAAAGTACCGCGTCTTGCACGACATAAGTACACACTCGTTTTTCTTTTCCATTTTCCCTGACTCACATATTTTCCTCCAATTAAAATACATTAAAACGGTTGCATACTTGAACAGCAAAAAAGCTGACACAGAGGCAGAAAGCGCAAACGTGAAAACTGTTGATGCATTTTATACGAATGCTGCCGTACAACGTTTAATTGAAATGTCAAAAATCGTACATTCATTAATTCACGAGAACTACAATAAGGCACGGAGCGCGCAAATTAGTGTAATACAATTTGGTAGAACAATGAGTGCCGGAGGTTGGGTGGTTCGTGATGATAAACTATGGACGTAGGTAATAAGCCCGTGGTAACTAGAATTAATAATTAACTACACGAAATTATGGCTTTCGGTATATCTGTTGGCGTTACATAACAGTCACGCTTGTTTCCTTGAGGGCGGGTACCTAATTACTACAACACGCTGAATCCTAACCTACCTTATCTCAATGAGCCCCTCCCCTTTATTTTTTCTTTTTAATTTTGTTATATATGTAATTGTTTTTTAGTTAATTTAGTATAATAAATGTAATGTAATTTAAATGTTGAAACTTAATCTAGTATTTTTAATCTAGGTACTCTTTTCCCGGCCACTGGATCCAGATGTTTCACGGCTACGACTACTTTACAAACGAGATGATCTTCTTAAAACCACTCTAAGCACTAAGGATGTATTAATTAAATATTGGCTCAGTATAATTAATGTAAATCTCGTTAATTAAGGATGTAATTATCATTCATTTCATTTTTGGAGCGTGTTTATATGTAAACAAAACCGGTTATTTTAATGGTAGTAAATATGTTTAAAATAATTTCTCTACGATTGCGTGGTTCAAACTAATAGGTAAGCTCATTTTAGACTTGCTGTTGCTCTGCTTGTAATATCACATTACACTACTTTGTGCAAAGGTGTTTTTACTAGAAAAAATTAGAATCTTAGCAAAAAGGATAAAAAAGGCCAACTTTCCTAAAAGGAAATAGATCAAGCCAAATTCAAGCCAAGAACTGGTAATATCTCTTAGAATTTCCCTGTAAAAATTTTGTACAAGCGAGAGATCTATTTCAATTTAGCTTGATGAAAAATAGAGCACTTTCCATTTAAAAGATACAAACTGAACATTAAATAGGTTGGCATTTTAATAATTAAATACCTTTTACAGAATATGATACCTACGTTAAAACTCTTGCCGCCGGCTGAGTCCGCCTCGGAGATACGAATTTACTCGTAACGTAATCATGAAAAATATTACATTCCTGATTACCTTCGTAAACACTTTTAAGGTAGATTTTTCCCTAACTATTTTCGATTTGGCTCGCAGCCTGGCCAGTTACAGGTTATTATTATGTTGTTCTATTTCTCAAATTCTATTAATTGTTGGATTAATTACGTAAGTATAGGTACAAATACTAGTCTAGGTTCAACCTCGCCTCAAGTTTCTAATTAGTAGATCTGACGTTAGCTAATACATAATATCAGCAAAGGAGTAGATTGACATCATAATACTTGAAATATTAGGCTCTTAAATATTCAGGTTATTCGTTATGTTCCACGAAAGAACACTGTACTAAGGAATACTAGGAACAATAAATCCCTGTAAATTAGTTTTGTGAAAATTAAAGTTAATGTCACCAACAAGCGGAAGTTAATTTGTTTCGATTCATCGCCCCTGAAGCGACATTGATTGCGTCATATACAGACTCAATCAACTCCCTTGTATACTACTAACAAATTATAACAGGGTTTACATTGAGTGTACTGCTTTTTAATTTAATTCAATTTCAAGTAACGTAGTTGTTTATAGTTGAGAGATTTGAGGTGAAAAGTTTGTGAGAAAAGATGAGGAAAACTCAAGTTCACTTCAGTTTTGCTGCAAGTCTAATGTCTGTTATGAAAAGAAGCGCACTTGCCTTACCAACTTTTTAATTGGCCGAGTTTTAAATGTAGGTAGATACCCATCTTAAAAACATGAACATAGAAATTTAAAACAAATATATGTATACTAATATTATAAACATCTTCCTTACTACCTCATAACCGCGTTTATCAGTTGTTTAGGGTAAACTAAACACCTTTTAAACACGACATTAATTATGTATAGAGTTTAACGTAAGATTGACATTAGACACACGTTGAACAAGTGTCTAAGTTTTATTAGTAAGATCCTGTGAGTTTGTTTAGAAGGGGTGATCTTCGAAACTACTGATCTGATTCCGAAAATTCATAGGAATGGTAAAGCAAGAAATTTCGCGCGGACGAAGTCACGAGCAGAAGATAGTTATATTAATCATCGTCAAAAAACGAATACCAATGGTATTTGTTAAATCACATATTTATTTTCTATTTCGAACGGAAACTATTGCTTAAACTAATACCAAAAGAAGTTCAAAGATATAAGGTACAGTCAGTCTAAATATGAGTTTTAACAAATACCAATGGTATTAGAATGGAATAAATCAAACTTTCAAAAGCACTAATTATACTATACGTGTTATGTAGCTTAGTGAGTAGGTAGATACTTGCAGGAAAAGTTTGGCAATAGTCTAATTAGTAACTCAGTAATTATTGACCACCTGTATACGAGTCAACGCCTCGCCATTAGGCCGCCCTGTCTAAATTTTAATCCTTTGACAGATAAAACCAGGCTGGCGTGTTAGTTTGCTGACAAGTAATTACCTAGATTGGTGTGCGCTTTCAGGAAACTACGCTATTACACGATACAAAGCTTATAAAAGCGTAAATAGATCATAATCCATATATATTATAAATTAAAGTGGCTTTTCGTGTCTGCCTGTGTGACCGCGTTCTCGGATTTTGATGCGGTTTTCACCAGAATTTATTCCGAAAGGTTCATGTGTATAGTACATTCAATATTAAACTGACAAATAGTGGAGAAATCATGATGTCAAGTCTTCAAACCCGTGCGGAGCAGGGGTGGGTGGATGTATTACAGATTAAATGATTGGCAACCATTGGTTATCTTGACTTCACATTCGAAAAAGCTTCAAAATAATTTTAAGGCAAGGTCTTGCCAACTTTACATGACGCAAAAGCAAGCAAATACCAGAGACACGTAAAAAAAATATTCATTAATTAGTTATTTCTTAAATGAATTAATTAAAAACAGAAAACACGACTCTATGTTCTTCGTTCGTTTCAATTTTAACATGCAAATTAGTGTTCGGCCATAAAGTGATTATGAGCTGCAATAAAACTGTATCTGACGGTTCTGTAGTTATTTACCAGTGATAAATATACCTACTACTGATTAATTAAAATGTAAATGTGTGGGCGTTTCCCATCACAGGAGCGGCTTTTAATACGTAAAACTTATTATACAGGATGACTAGTTATTCGACGTGCTTCTTTTAAGGCCTGATATTTGGATCAGTGACAAGTTGACCACACACTATAAGTACCTCTTATTTATAATCTCTAAGATATGTTATCTTATCAAACATAATCCATCCATAATCCATAAATAAAATATTATAAACGCGAAAGTTTGTGAGGATGGATGGATGGATGTTTGTTACTCTTTCACGCAAAAACTACTAAACGGATTTGGATGAAATTTGGCAAACAGATATTTTATAACCTGGATTAACACAGAATTTTATCCTCTAATTACCACGGGATCGGGACTTATGCTGGTGAAACCGCGGGGCGCTGCTAGTCATCCATAAAATAAAACGTCGAATAAATAGTGCCTCACGATGGACCGAATGAGAGACTAACTGCGGAAAAGGGAGTCCTTACTACTAGATATCAAATCTTGTGAATAAACTTAAGTGTCACTGTCGTAATAAAGACTTCTGCAATAGGATGTAACAGATGGCTATTCAATTGCCTACAAATACCACAATAACCCGATTCTCTCACGGGACTCTCGGACAGATAACGGAATAGACAGATTAGTTGCGCCATCCGCTGAGCTAGCCAAGCCGACAGGGGAAGTCAGAATGCCTTGCTGAATCAGGTAGTATGTATGTACTTAGTTATGTTAGTTAACTCAGTTGTTTACAGACTTGCTTCCGAATTAGGCGGTGCTATTGTATTTGCTTGCTTGAGTACGGTGGCTTAGACAGGAATTTATCATTGGTTGTCAAAATCGTCTTTGGTTTATTGAATGAAAGCCGCGACTTGGCGTATCAAAAGATGAGACTGACTGATTGATCAAAAGGAAACCATGCATACGTTTTATACTGTGGCTAATAAAAGAGATATTTTGAGATTCGAAAGAACGAAGCCCACATATCACCGACGAATTTGCAACCTAAAGCCCATTAATAACAAAGCTAGTGCCAAAATTACAAATCGTAACTGATTACGTAGCTGCCAAACCAGACAGATGACAATAATACTGTTTGAACAAGTCAAAACACACTATCACAGTGGACGCTGGCAACACTGAAATATAGCCATGTCTGCAGCGACACGTACAATTGCGCAAAGCCTACACAAATGTCATATCAGATTGTCTCGCTTATTGGCACAGCAGGCATAATGCCATCATAGTAGGTACATTCTATACAGAATATGGTCTGATCCATCCACGATTGTACCTGACGCTGCATTCTAATTCCAACTCTGTTCATCATAAAATAAGGATAATTTTAGGTAATAAATAGAGTTACAAAACAGACGTGCATCAAAACTGAGATTAGCTGAAATATGGTAAAACAAAAAACAATCGCCAACTACGATGTTCCGATATAATAATGTTGCTATTTCTAAGGCGATATTTTGTGAGAATATCGAGGCTTTGTAGGTAAATTGTATGAAATCTCAGACCAACAAAAAAGGAAAGACGGAGCGCGCCGTACATCAAAAGTGAAGCCACCTTTTTATCTATGTGTGTGTAAAAAGGGTTGTCATTTTTTTAAGTTTTTCCCTATAATTTGGGGAATAATATTGTATGGGTAGAATAATATTGTACGAGTAAGATATTGTTGAGTATGGTATTACAACTCGATTGTTAAGAAGGACTTATATTCCGAAACAAAAACAAAAAAAAAATCATCACTATTTCGTATAGCTACTATCCATTCACTTTTAGATTCAGTATTACTTGGAAATCTAAAATATAAAAACGTAAAAACAGAAAACAAGAATATAATTACTCGAAATAAGAAATCATAATTTAAATCGGTTTAATCGAATGGGAACCCACGTTATGTCACTGCTTTCATTCGTTCATTCGTTTAGGTGTTTTGTTCCAAGTAACCTAAATTTATAGTTAATTAAATTAAAAAACGATGTTATTTCAAGTACGTACAAGTGAAAAGTGATTCCGCGAGACTTTTTATGTGATTTGCTATTGTTTTTACAAGTTTTCACTACACAAGAAGGCATAATTCTATTTTTTTTATTGATGTTTACTAGAAGACGGCTCGTGACGTACTAGGAGCGATGAGCATAGTTTTAGTGTAGGTGTGTGCGTGAGCCTGTGTGTTTACTTGCAGGAGCATAGTTTCGTGGCTTCACTTTTGACGTACGGCGTGATCCGTCTTTCCTTTTTTGTTGGTCTGAGTATGAAATACATCATTTGGCTAGGCAAACAATCGTAACAATATAAAATTATGCTTGCGTAAGTTAGAATATCAACTCAGTGGTAAAGTTTACTGTGCAAAGTTCTGAATATTTCCCACGGGTCCTAACGTTTCTAAAGGTTCATGAATTATTTTGAAGCCTATTAATATCAGAACCTATTCACGAACATTAACATCAGCTGTATAAACAGGCAATTAGCGACATAATAGTTAAATAAATGACTACTTAATCTCACCTCCTGCTTCCTATAATTGGCCTATAAGTGTCTCTCTTAATGACATACGACAAGCAGCTATAAAGCGCTGACTGATTACACCAATGGGACCATAAACGCACTTTATTCGTCTCACGTCCTCTGCGAGCTTTTACAGATACTAATTCCACCGCTTCATGGTAAGTCTCGCCGCAAAAACGCCCGGTTACGTGTGACCACGCAAATTATATCATATTAACGGACTCTACATCCATCAATGAAATTGTAACTCTATTGCTGTAGAATAAAGTATAAACTCTACCAAAGAAACCACCTGTCGCAATTTTATAACAGTTAAGTAAATCGTAAATCCGTCCGGTCCCAGGAACATTACATCACTAAGCGGAAACATTGTACGATTCTTTGCGTTGAGTTATAGTAACGTAACAAATCAGGGGTCAACGATGTCTCGGCGGTCCTCCCGAACTGGCGCGTCGTATAAAACGGGTATAGTTTATGCAACTGACGATGGGAACCGCTTTCAAAACTTTCGCCGTCAATTAAAAAGCGGCTACCGCTTTTAGCGAGACACCCGGTCACGATCCACGCCGTGACCGATGACTTTCTGTTACGTAAACCACTATTGTTTTCTACTTTTAGCATCTGTCAAAGCTAGACTATTATGGGGCGGAATTGTGTCATAACCCGCTCATCAATCAATGTTGCTGGACGTGGCGTACAATTAATAATAGTAGTGTAGGTACCTACACTATCTATGGCAGTGATTTAGTTTAGTTTCCTCCGGCTTCGCAATATTGATTTAAATAGATTTAATCCAATTCTCCATTCCAATCTCGGCAAATCTTAATACATTAGATTTCACGATAATAAATTAATAAAGAAAGATCATGAACTAATAAAGGGTAGGTATTAGAAGTAAGTTAAGTCATATTTCCTTTAAATGTCTATTAAATATAGCCATTCTTATGTTTTGAACAAGATAGTCACAAATTGACATTACGAGTAGGCGGAGAGTCAGATTTCAGAGTATCATCCCTCACCTCAAAGCTATACGATACAAAACCGATCCTAAACTAAAGTTTTGATAACAATATTACGTATCAAACTAACATAGAAGGAATAACTTAAGTTAGGTGCTAGGTGGATGTATCATAATATCATAATCAGGCAGGAGCACCAGTCGGTGCTATTTTGCATAGTCTCATTCTTTATTTTTGTCCCTTAAAATATCCATATTTATACGTACCACATACAAATATGGATCTTTTAAAGAGACATTTACGAGAATAACTAACCTTGATGAAAATATAACCAGCCAAAGTCAGTCGGCAAGACTACTAATCACTCAGATTTGAGACATCGACACTTCGACAGTCGGCACCCGTGAAGGGTCTTTTAATTATATCTTTTATAAATAAATAAAAATAGCACACGTCATCATGTCCGTATGCTTTACGTAAACCCCATAATTCCTTGACTAGACATGTAAACTCATACCCATTAGCTTTACGAAGCATAAACAAGTTATTACCATTTTAATGGCCGTGTAAGTGGCGTGTCAATATTGACGTTAATCACCGATTCGATGCCATTCGTCATGTCCCTGCCACGATGCAGCCAATTAGTTCAGCGGCGAAAATTTCTGCTAAAATATTACTTAATCTTTTGGTTAAGAGTCGAGGAGAGCGGTTGAAGATGGCAATGTTTTGATTAGTGTTAATTAATTAAAACCGTTTAATGCTTGCAGCAGAGAAATGGGATATAGTACATATGTGATAGTGATTTATTTCAATCAATGAAAGTTTATATTATCCACATTCACATCGTTCTATCTCTCTTGAAATGTCTCTCCAAATATTTCAATAATAATCAAACATAGAGATTTTTTCAGGCAGTATGTTTGTTATTCAAAATAACATTCCTGTTTTGACTAGCCAAGCAAAACATCAAATTGAAACGTTCTTTACCTGTACGAAATACGACTGCAATTTACCGTTTAAGAATTTCCGTTTTTAATCACATGAATTTCTCAGCGAGACTCGTGTCTGTCGGAGCGAACGAGGTGAGGCTAGCGGGGTCGTCGACAAGAAACCAAGATTTCGTCTCGTCGAATCTCCATAAGTGTCCGTATAAATAAGTATTTGGAGCAGAAAACGTGTAGGAAAAATCCATGAATCTTTTCAAGTACTTTATCTATAGGTATTATAATAAAAATGGATGTTGGTTTAATATGAGACTCATTAACTCCAACTCCAAAACCATGATAACTTGACACAAATATGTATTTTTCTCGACCTCCGCGCTGGCGAAGGCACAGGTAAAAGCTAGTAAAATATATTTTGACAAACAATTTTGAACCTATCTCCACTTTGGACGGTTTAATTGGAAACAGTACTCTCTCGCACTCGTAATTACGCCTGCAAATTACTGCACTAGGTAAATGCGGTGTGCCTAGGAGAGGCATTAATTTGGCTTTGAGGCAATACGCGAACATAATATATAATATAGAGGTGTGGCACATTTGTACGGCATTTGTTTTGCAGAAAATATACAATTGGAGACGATGATAGGACAATAAACTTCGTATACCTTTCTAATTATGTTACCAGACTGCATAAAAAATCATAAAATCATTTTAACCAATAGTTTTATACTACATTAATAGCTGGTTGGTTAATCGGCAAAACCGCCCCATGACTAATATTTAGTTTGTTTGGAAAATACTGTTTTTTTAAGCTTTATATAACCAGTTTCGAAATAGGTAATCAGAACAGGAGTATTTTCATTTCATCTCATATTCTTGACACGATATCCTACATCTCCACATTGTATATTGGCCACGATTTCTTAGTAGAGTCTCGAGGTAAAGTGAACCCAGTCAAGTGCAGCCCTATTTGCGACATCAAGCGAAGAAGAGGATATAGAGTACACAACAAAGTAGTATTTTCCAATTAGCACCTCAAATGCCATTCGTATCCCACAGTTAGACAAGAATAATGAGCTCGGTTCTTACACCGCTAGGCCGCGGTACTCATGTGTTTGACAAAGACGTATTGTTAGAGAACATGTACATAGTACACGAATGAAACTACGCTTAATACTTATTTTTGATTTTATTTGAATATCGAATGCGGAGAAACGAGAACGTCAGTGAGAAAGAAAGAGGCAAGAAAATGTGTTTGTTAACAAGGAATAAAACCTCGACCCGAGGACGTTACGAAGGTGACTGGGACAGACTGGATGTGGAAGGCGGAGGACAGGGTGATGTGGCGCAGCCTGGAAGAGGCCAATATCCAGCAGTGGATTGCGATAGGCTGAGTTGATTTGTTGCTTGTAAATAATATGGTGTAGTTTGTTGCTTTTCTTACATAGTTTTGTGAAAAATTGTTATAATAGTTGAACTCCTATTATGATAGAAGCAAGCCCACTAAGGGCCTGAATTCTATCATAATAATAACATTTCTCAGGAATTCTTTAAGATTGTTCCTACAGAATTTAATAACCAAGAGCACTTTCCCTCAATTAGGAAAACTTGCGCGGTTGCGTCCTGTATCAAAGTTGGAAAGTATAGAGAGCCATTACTTAGGTACTCTTCATAGCCTACAAAGAATAAGATATTATGCAGACGATTAGTTAAAAATTTAACTGTCACTAACGAGTCACAATAGAATTTTTATTGTTATCGACTTCTAAAAGCAAATCGACAATTTAACTGGTAAAAAGTAATCTCATAGAAACTCTGGAAATGGTTAAATAATTAATGCCAATTGTGGTAACAATCATCTATTTGAATCCTTAAAAACTTTGCAAGGGTGAAATACAATTTACTACTAATACATCATTTTTTGCTTTGAAAAAATTTATTATTAATATTATTCGTGGACAAAATTAAACTCCAAAAACGTGCCACATTTTAAAGCCACGGCGATGACATAACGAAACGGAACGTGTAAACGGTCCCCGACAAAAATGAAAGAACACAACCTGTATTTACAAACCGAGACTTTTGCATTTTTTATGTAGTTAGCAACTCTATGTAAAAACATTGTGAAGAAGCAACAGACAGTTAGGAACCACTGAAAGGTGTTGTGAAGTTTTAAATGTTCTTTTCTGACTCTTAGTTTAACTGTCCCGTTTGTCTGGAGGACGCAAGCATGACTTTTGGAGAGAGATTAAACCCCTTATCTATAAACGTTGCTTAAAATTAATAGATGTTTAAACGTCAAAAAATATATGGTTTAGCAGATGCTAAACATACAAGCATGTAAATACAAACATGCCCTCACTTCGATCCCTAGGTCGAAAAAGGGTATTTGGGATTTTCTTCTCAGTAGCAGCCAGGGGTCTGGATTTGTGGCCTATTTTCTTCCTATTATATCTGTGACTTAATTATAATGGGCAAAATGTGTCTTTACTATACACCTCTATAGCTACCACTTAAGGTTCCATCGTCCCTTATAGACGTGACGTTAAGGATATCAAGTCTCTTATACCTTCTTAGTACAAGGTGGTCACAGATAAATTCTAAGGGCTACGTCTAATATTCTAACACAAATGACGACGAAGTTTTAATTAAAATGGCCGTCGTTGGTTTATTTGCGGTCGTAAAGTTGTATCTGAAATCCCCAGACGTGAATTAATATGTGCCTATGTGAGTATGAATGTAAATGTTACTTCTTGGGTAACTGACCTACTCGAAATTATGTAGAATAACGGTTAGCTTCGCCCTAAGGCGTTCGAGATCTTTGTTTGAATCGCTTGAATATTTGGTTAGTTGATACAAAGAGAAATTCGAATTTAATGTTTTATTTCAAGAACCTTATCTTCATTTTCTTTTAAACTATTTATTGAGCTGAACATTACGAGAACGCGAATAGTACCTAATTAAGATTGGGTTTTGTTTTTTATCTGTAAACCGGGTTTGAAAGTAGGCTACCATTATTTTGAGCTCTGTTACCATTACTTTCATTAAAAAAATACTTTAACCAATACATTTAGAATAGGCAGTAGAAAAAAATAAAAAAGAACTACTAACGTCCACCATTAAGTACATCACCGATCATACGACCATGAAAACTTACACAAACACCAATAAAACTTATACATTTCCCTGTAATAATATACTACCCAATTAATAAAGCTTTGTATACACGCGTACCCTTTATTGGCCATAAGGGTACAGTTGTAAACTAGCCCGGGAGCCAGGAAGCATAGGTCGGGAGTCGGGATAATTATTCCTTTATGCGGATTGCTGAACGCGCTTCAGTGATTATTGTTCAAGATTTGAAGGCCATATACATGTTACAATGTTGTTTAGAATGTTTTAGAGTGTAAGGGTAGCGGTTAATTAACTAGACAAATATTGCTTCCGTAGTCATAATATTAGGAAATCGTATTACTCAGTTACTGGGTTGTGGAGGCCAGATAGGCAGTCGCTCCATGTAAAATACTAGTATTCAGCTGCATCCGGCTAGACTGGAAGCCGCCCTAACATAGTTGGGAAAAGGCTAGTTAGATCATGAGTCATTATACCTATTAGGAAAGTTAATAAAACGTCCTATTGTACCTCGGTACTTAATTTGGCCAAATTCTATAGCTCGTAGGTAGTCTTGGTTATCGAGACTTTACTGCAATTAGTGTGAGACGACACACAATGATATAAGGTCAAGTTTATTTTTATCAGATCTTATGTCATCGTATCAATTATTTCATCCGCCTACATATAACTTTCGGTCATTACCCTTTATTCATGCTACTCGGAAGACACCTTGGTTCACCTCCCACAACCTAGCCTTCACAAATACCTTTCAAGTTTAAGTTCAACTAAAAAAAATAGCAGTCAACAATCATCATTATCATAGCCTTTTCCCAACTTAGTTTGGGTCGGCTTCCAGTCTAACCGGATGCAGCTGAATACCAGTATTTTACATGGAGTGTCTGCCTATTTGACCTCCACAACCCAGTTACTGGGCAATACGATACCCCTTGGTAAGGCTTGCTGTCAGACTGACTGGCTGATAGAATGACAGACTGACTGACTGACTGACAGACTAACTGGCTGACAGACTGACTGACTGACAGACTGACTGGCTGACAGACTGACTGGCTGACTGTGGTTCGTGTGTGTTGAAGTAGCAGTCAACAATATGAAATCAAAAGTGACCAAAACATGGAAAGTCTACACGACACAAAACTTTCAGCATTTGCCAGTACCATAATCTTATGATAAAACGAAATTACTCAATAATCCGCACATAATATGTGATCAAAACACAAAATAACTCTATGATAATAATATTCACATAAATAAGGTATGCTGGTTCGTCCAGGAATCCCGCCCACCCACGCATTGGGCCTTAATCACAGATTACATGGCTAATAGGCTTAATCGATGACATTTGTTTGAAACGAAGCGACGTTGAGAACGATAGCCTCTAATGTATTATAAACCAATATTCATTTATTTATTTATAAGATAGTTATTCGATAGCGAAACGTCTTGGCTTCGTTAGATAGATTTTATATTTTCTATTTTACGAATGAAATCGTGATTTTAGCTAATACTCAGCTATGACAATAAACTTTCACAGAACCATGCTAACTTGATATTCTCACGAATAGAACGCCAAATTATTCGAAGCAACAACAATTTTATTATGATAGATACTTTAAAAGATTTTTCAGGATGCTTAGAAATCTAAAAAAAAGTCTAATCTTTTACTATTAAGAACAATTTTCAACAGACATAAGTAAATAGATAATTATGGATTCTGCTCTCTATCAAAAGTATTACATACGATCTGTACAGTATATAACACGTTATCGGTTTGTCCGGATATTGCGTCACATACTCGGAATTCGACCGTTAATGAGTCAATCACATTTTAATTTATATCGATTGGTTCCCATCACTAGATAAAGTGTCCCTGATTTTTTGTACAATTACATACTCGTTTGACCGGATTTTTTTTCTCGTAATTACATCAACTGGTTCAAGCTACACTATTATATCAAGTGGATCTAATGATTCTTTGCTATAATTTATTGGTAATTTAATCGCTGTTAAATTACTCAGGCTGCTTATTTGAAAAGAAAAGAAAAATATTTTGCTATTTTATCTAACTCTGCTGGGGAGTTATTTCAAGAACAAGAAACATTTGCAAAATTAAATGTTATTTATACTTGCTTACGAGAAAACATCATAAAAATGTCCTTATAATTACAAAGCATGCGCGTACATACTGAATATAATATCATAAAAAGTCAGTAGTAATCTCAGTTTTCCAAGCACCATAGAGTCAGTCGCTTGGCCAGCCTGGCTCTAAGAATGCCGCCGATCTTGCTCCGCAGCTTCATAAATATGGAGTTGGTGATTAAACGGCGTACTCTCTGAGTTTTTGTACGACACCCCCTCCCTAGCCGTCTGCCAGTTAAACCTTGGATTAAATCATGAGTTACGGGCAGACGGTATTTTTTCACTGCACTATCTGAATACAGCCTCACTTCCTTTTGCTTTTAAAATTGGAACTGGTTTAATGATTAATCGTCTTGTATTTAAACGAGACTATTGATTACAATAACACCATTAAGATTCTTCTACATTGATTCGCTTCAGAGTTAATTAATTCAGTAATCGTCAAAAGGATCTTGTTTTTCTTTTGTTGTATTGAAGTTCCTATCTCCATCGACTCGCTAAAGC
Source organism: Lithophane semibrunnea (assembly GCA_947363905.1). Lineage (NCBI taxonomy): Eukaryota > Metazoa > Arthropoda > Insecta > Lepidoptera > Noctuidae > Lithophane > Lithophane semibrunnea. The sequence continues at coordinate 10,720,189 of OX376198.1, forward strand.
TTGTTATGTTAGACCAAGCCCGTAATGGCACCCTTTAGTACTGAATCATAGGTCCCTAGAGCGATGTTAGTAGGCGTGCGCGCGGTGAAGACCCAAGACACGATGAACGCACCACCATTTTGCAGATACGTACTGGAATTACTGGATTATTGCGCAAACGTTTGCAACCAAACATTAGTGGTTAGCCTAATCACCAGTAATGAAACTGATTCTAAGAAGAATTATAGTCTTTAAAGATTGCGAGTTACGGCTAGCCTTTTACAAGGAGCTTAGTTTGTATTACATTGGAAGTTGCAGTGGAGATTCTAGTTATTTCAATGGAGATGGGAGAAGCAGACAGATTAGGGTGTAAGAGAATTGTCGGAAGCTAGATACAAGATTGGATAAGTGTTTGTATGTAAGTATTACAGATCGCTATCCCAACTGTATTACAGTAGTAACATTGTGACTGCACGAATTTCATAGGACTATGTCTTCTATCTTCTCTAAATTCAACCTTCAACATATAAAACGATGAATACGTAAGAAACCATTACCTTTCAACCCAAAATAAAACGTAATACGTCGCTTATGTAAAATAAACCGGAATCACAATCGTTGGCGTTCTATTTGATACCGATAAGTGGCTGCCTACACAAGCTGTTTGGCGTCGAATCAAAAGAAACATTTCTATTCATCGCATCAGCACGGCTCCCTGAAGGCGCCTAGACCGCGGAACAGGCGCTCCGGGCCGGGAAGCAATCTATTGCGAGACCTGAGGACCCATGCTTCGTTTGAACTGCCTAATACTCGACTGGAGTAAACACCTTCGGAGCTTTTGTTGATTATATGATTCTACTAGCTGCGTCCCGCGTTTTCCATCTATCAATCTACCTTTTTCCACAAGAATATTTCACCCTACACTGAATGTAGGGTGAAATATTCTTGTGGAAAAAGGTAGATTTTCTTTAAAAACAAAAAATTGTATTTTTCCATTGATTTTACGTTCTATAAATGAAACCAAACCACTGGTGTCAAGGATATCGGTGTTTACACTAACACCCTGTATAAAAACAAATGACCGAGTAACAATAAAAAAAAACGTTATTTTCATTAAAAGATTTTAAAAAGTTTCTATCCGACACCGTGCTCTCTAGCGAAACAGCTGACTAACTGAGGGAAGGGTCGCGCTCGCGGCCGGTCAGGTCACGTCCCGGACCCGGGGGCCGTGTTGAGACGCAAGTTCGTTGCCCTAGCGCATAGAGCAACGAAATTGCGTATTTTGTGGTAAAAGGTAGATTTAAAAAAAAGAAAAAAAATGTTATAATTTTCCATTGATTTTACGTTTTATAAATGACACAGGACAGGATAACGGTGTTTACCCTAACGCCCTGTAGATAGGATTATTGCATTAAATAAATAAAAAACAATACAATATTTTATTTTATTACACATTTTATTAGTTTAGGACGTTATTCAATTTATTTTATGTTTACATTGACAGAATTGTTTATTTAAATCTGACTATATTCAATACAGCTCTCTTATTCAACACCGGAATAATAAATTATGGATTGAATGACATTCAATTATATTTATTTTAAAATCCGTTCTGCAACAGAATATTCAAAGAGGATTTCTAAAATGAAAGAGCTTTATTTTTGCTGTTGCAATATTTAATTTTCACGGCCGTATTATATACGACCTCGATGGGAAGATGACACAATCAATTTTAACGTTAATCATTTAGCAGCATAATTACATTTTCTGTCCCTCTCTCTACTAACTGTATTTCACACATCTGATCAAAATAACACGGGACTTTCTACTACAAATATACACGGCAGTTGGGTTTATAATAAACCGAATCTCATCCATTACCTTCTTTTTATTGCCGATGTGATCTAGAGGCAAACTTAGTAAGATGTTATAAAAGTGGATTACTAGAATGCAAGTGAACTAGCACAAAGTAATATGGATAGTAAACAGCGATCTAAGCCCGCTGTGTACTTGTGTAAACGAAGCTGCGCTTAACGATTCCCTGTCTTGTTACCAGCCGCTGATTGGCAAAGTTCGATTGAATGTATCCCACATTCTTGTTTTTTTTCTACAAATATTTATTTACGATCATTTACGATCAATATTTACGCCACTAATTTTGTGTTCAAGACATATTTAGTGCCATTTCCTTATATTCTAGCTCAGAAAGACCAGATAAAATCAGAAAACCACTTGTACAAGGTTCGAGTATATAATTCCAGATTATATGATAAAATAGGCACTATATTTAAACGCGATTACGATAAACGTTATCTGCTGTGATATAAAGGCAGAATATAAAACTTATAGCTTGATTAGATATGTATCTATCGGTAGCGTGTAATTTAATAAATTATTCTCTGCGGATTTAATTTTCAAACTTGTGATGTTGTAATAAAAGTAATTAGTAGAAGTAAATACTCGACATGGACAAGCTTTTAAAGCTATCCTCTAGAATAAGTCTCACGGTAGGGGGTAGGTGCAGCGTGAAGGAAAAGTACTTTGGAAGCCATTCTATGCAATCAGCGTGCTTGCTAGCTAGACCAGACGCTCCGTATAAGGAAACCTACCGAAGAGGGCATCGGTTGACATTCGTCACTATCCTCTGCTCAGCAACGTAAAAACTACTGGTTCTTGCTTTTGTTCCATGGGAATTCATGAATATAGACGCTATTGTTTGCTGTGAAAAATGGTACTCAGAACCTATAAATAACTTTATCGCTACATCTCACCGAAATGTCCAAATTGGTAGCGGTGAATAACCCCAAAAAAACATATTTTATATATTTTTTGTCAAAAAATAAAGGTATCCTGGTCAATCCCCGTTGATGGACAAAGGGCTTTCTCGGCGTCTATTGTCGTCCTCAAATATAATAAGGGAACATCAAAGCAACATTAAAGGTCTGATCTTTTCACTGTTCCAAGATAAACAATTAAGAATTTACGTCAGACGGTAAACGTTAAGCTTCTTAAAGATATTATAATCATCATAAAATATTATAAAAGTGATCGCGACGCTGCTAACAATTTTAATAAAATAACACATCACCCAGCAGAAAGTGACAGACTGGCCATTTTCGTCACCAAATCTCTGGAATTGATGCATTCCACAAAAGGCGCCTTAATTGCATACCACCTCAAAAGTGAAGAGGGACAAACAGCAATTAAATCGTGCTACAGGAAAAGTGACTTGCAAATTGAGTCTCGCCTAGGAGCCTGATGCAAAGTAGTTCACCACACTATCTTCACAAATGCATGCTTCGCAGAACTTTTGAACGAACTTGCAGTACAGACGAGGTACAAAGAACGTACTCTAAACTTTGATGAAAGACAATTTAGTACCTACATGGTAAATATTCACGTTGGGTTTGGAGTCTGGAGGCAGAGTGTTTTATGTCAAGTTAAGATTTTCGTTTGTCAGACTAGACAATAGACATTGCGTGATTACTTCAAAGTATATACGTGTTTCTGTGATAAATAAAACTAAAATGCTTTATTTCTTTCTTTACAAAATAAGATGCTGACAGAAGATTTTATAATTATGAAAGTTTCACTTTTGAAAAAAAAAAATCTCTTATAATAAAAGCAGACATCGCTTTTAGTTGAGCTGCATAAAGTGAAAATGAATAAAGGACATCTATCAGGAATCTCGCTAGTGATCTGATATTCATTTTACTTTTTAGAACGAACAGCTACATTGTCCGTCACGGAATGAAAAAGGAAATATGAAAAGCTATTCTTTTAAAACTGGAACAAAATTATGAAATATGAAGCCTTGATTTCTTTCACAAAAGATTGTTTAAAAGTAACGAAGTTTGAAATTTTAGGTATTTTTAATAGTTCCTCTAAAATGTTATAAATTATTTAGGCGAAAACATTGTAGCTGAGGCAGAAATACTAGAAAAAAAGCCCTAACTTTTGACTAACATTTTTAGTTTCCCCGTAATAACTTTTTTGTAGTTCGTTGTATAGACATACAATATTTCTCCGTTTTATGGGTACATAATACTAGGTGATTGCTATTCATAGGACATACTTGAATAAGTAAACATTTGTGTCGCGCAGCTTAGACGAGAGGTGACGTCAGATTGCTGAATAAACGGACTCAAACAAAACTAGAGGTCTTTGTCCTTTGAATACGATTTAATATTTGATTTGTTGTTTTGACAAACGTATCTAACTTCCTGAGTAAATTAGTGTTACAAAATCGTAAGCGATTTTTTTATTTATTGCATGGAAGATTTACAGATAAATAAAATCATTAACTGAAAATATGAACAGTCCTGTAGCTTAAGCATAATCAGCCTATAATGGTCCCAATGCTGGGGAGATAGGCCTGTCCTTTCTGTGAGAGGGAGTGGGCCACTGGGCCGTAATCCAACACGAAGGCCCAGTGCGGGTTGGTAGGTATCACATCATGTCTTCGATTTTTTGGTTCTAGGATATGCCGGTTTCCTCACGATGTTTTCCTTCACCGTTTTTGAGAGCAGCCACCACCGCCGCCACACCACCAACGCTCAATAGTCCTACACCAATCGAAATCTTCTTCAAAAACTTTTAAAATTGGGGCTAAAATAAAGGTTTTTCTCCACATAACTTAATTTTCTTTCGCCCCCGTTTAATGCTTGGTCCCTTTATTTAACATTAGCTACAGCGTTTTAATCCCGGCTTTTCCCCGTTATGCTCCATAGCTCTGGCCAGTCGTAAAGGTCTCCTGGCCTTGACTCCTCCATGGCGAGTCTCGCCGGCGACCTTGCACCTTATTGAATACACTGAGTTACTACACAATGTAGATAGGTATAGAAGGACCACAGTGCAATAATAATGCATATCGAATAGGTTAATGGAGGACAGGTAAGTACCTCGCTACAACTTAAATTATTATCTAATAATCCAGAGATCTCCTGTAATTCTTGATTATCATTCTTATAAACATATAGGCTTATGGCAACATTGGCAACCCAACTATTTCACTCTTCAAGGAAGACAGATCCATTAGACAGAATTTCTACATCTACATTTTCGTGATCGTAAGCTGGTTTTTTCACAGCGAAAGCATTTTAAAACTAAATATGATTAGTCTGTATCCCTGATATCTGTATTTAAACCGCTAAAGAGTGAGACTTCTGCGCCCATTTATTCATCGTTTAAACTGCAATGCGCGCACGCCCCGCCCTGTCTTTTGCGCCAGGAATGCTAGAGCGAGACAATGTAACCAAACCAGTTCCAGAAACGCCGGAAGCCTTTCTCTTGTAGCGATAACCATGTGTACATTCAAGTTTTCATTGTAATATACCATTTGAAATATATGAGCTTTTTTATTACATTGGAACTTGATAAAGGCAGGATCAATATTTCAGGTTGCCCGTATGTTGATACGGGTGTACCTACGGTTATTCGAAAGTCGCAGTTTATGATAATGGTCGTATAAAACAATGATGTTTCCTGTCATTAAATCGACTGTGTAATACCATATTACTACAGGATGCAGTACTTTTTCACAAGAGCCATGACTTCCCTTGGATGGGAGCTGCGAAGAGATACGGCGTAGATTATTCACTACTAGCTTTAGCCCGCGGCTTCGCCCGCATGGATGTCGGAAACTATCCCACCGGAATAAAAAGTATCCTATGTGTTAATCCAGGTCGATCTGTGTAGCAATTTCATCCAAACCCGTTCAAGCGTTTTTGCGTGATTGAGTAACAAATATACAAACTTACGCATTTATAATCCTAACTATCCCTTGAGTGAGTTTGTTTTTTACGCTTTCACGCTTAAACGGCTGAACGGATTTTTATGTTTGGCACATGGGTAGACCATGACCTGGAAAAGGACATAGGATACTACTTTTATCCCGATATTGCCACGGGATGACTTATGTGGGCGAAACCGAATTAAAAACCGATATTAGAATAGTAGGATTTACACAACTCTTGTACTACTCATCAAATAACCTTTTACGAACAACAGAATTATTAATATAAACTTATGTATTCAATAAAGCCTCCATTAAAATACCTAAATCACTTATCGAAATATCGCCTGAACATGAAACAATCTCTCCGCAGACTCATCGAAAATTGATTGATTGACAAAGTTGAGATTATATTTATTTTGTTCAATATTTGTTCGCCGATAGCCCAATAAAGCCTTCTGACAACTTTTATCTTTTAATTATTTATTCCGCAAGGGTTGCCTAATCAAATTATCGAAGCCTTCAAAAGTAATTTAGCAATTACTGTTCAATCGAATTTGATTCAAATCTAATACAATTTAATTATAGGTAACCTATGTAGTACAAGCAACGTTCTGTCTGTTGCCACACGCTACAATTTTGTCTTAATGCTCGACTAATATTACTAGATAGACTTAATTACACCTTTCATTGCCGCCTAACATCAAACGACTAGGCATTAACTTGGTGAAACCGCAGGCGCACCTAATCGACAGCGAACCGAGATTAAATTCCCTGTCAGATCCCTGTCGGCAGTACCCGAGGCTACCCGAGGTTCCACGAGGTTCCCCGAGTCTATCCAAATTGAGACCGAATCTCTAACATTCCTGTATCACCTAGATGAATCATAATCTAAAGTTTATTGCTCTCTGAATCATGACTATTCAAGTATGTACCTATGTACATACGTATTGGCTTTAGGGTAAAGTTACGAATTGTTAACCGAAGCAAATAGTCATTACTGTGACATAATTAATGCGTGGACGTTTGAACAATGACGCGTAATGAGAGATAATGGTTCTCTTAAATTATAGTAGAGATTTACTAACACATAACTATTACGTCCACTTACAGCTTAAACACATAAGAAATACTAAAAGACAATATATAGAACCAAACAAAGTACTAACAAAGTTTCTATTCTCAGAGCTTTTAGTCAAACAACACAACTAATTGCAAACAGAACTGGTAACTGCAAACACTTTATCAAGTACACACCGATATATCATATGCAAATAAGTTTATTTTAGTCACCAATCCGGCCAGCAATCGGTGGGCCCACCCTACACGGGTGTATACTGGCGACTGTTGTGCAAGCACCCACGTATTCAAATAAATATGCCAGTAATAACTTTCCTATAGAAACTAAATCGTCTAGTCACGAGCAAACAAGTCAGTTGGTATGGACTGGTTAGCTATCAGCTATCTGTGCTGTCATTATCTATCTGTAACAACGGACGGAATAGCTCGAGATGGGATTGTTTGGACAAATACAAATTGTATGAGCTGATTGGTAAACATAGGATATGTAAAATTATGTACCGTCGGCAAAAGAAATGAGTATTCAGGGCGCTAACAGCAAGCTTCACTTTTTAACAGACTACAATAAAAAAGGAGGTTCTCAGTTCGTCGAAATCTTTTTTTTATTAAATAATTTCGCCGTTTACTCGAAGACGGCTGGACCGATTCGGAAAATTCCTATTTATGTTTGAAAGGATTATACTTCCTAGGTGGTCCCAAACTTTGCTTGGGTAGTTTTTGAGCTTCAATAATACGTATTTTTCCCACTTAGTCTATGAGAATGATTTTATAAACATCCTGTCACTGCAATTTACATAGCAGCAGGTAGTGGTATTCAAAGCGTTGGGTAGGTACCGCAACTAAAAAGTGAAAAACGGCTGACAGTACCAACCTCTCGGAAAATGGGTTGGTACCGTCTGACGGCTAACTCTATCACCGCGCGCGCTCATTGGTCAAATAAAATAGCGGGCGCTTCCTGTTACTCACTTCCGTCCTTTTTCACGAAATCACACCCACAGACTGCAGGAAAGCGAGAGAAAAGATGTTACAAATTAAAAACTTTTTACAAAAAAAAACAACTAACATCCAAAAAAAACACTAAGTATAAAGTGAACATTAACGTCCGTTGTTCTTTTGTTTCAACTCATGTTGTGTAGTTACGTGCTTACTAGTAAAATCTAAAAATGAATAGTCGAAGTTCGTCTCTATACAAAATATATAAAAATATGAAAAAAAAATTAAGCATGAATATTTCTACCGTAGAGTAGGTACTTAACTTACAAAATGTACTTACCCTCATTGTTTGACACATACTCAGGGCTTTAAAGAAAAGGGTTTTAATTTGTGCACAGTAGGATGACAACGAGCACCCTTCAGGATTTCATTGGAAAAATTACCGGAAAAGTCACTCCCGGAAAATTCTCAGCGTTACACGCGCTCCGCTAGACGTATTGAAAGACACTCCTCCATCATGGAGGATTGGTTCTGTGACTTACGACATTTTCAAGGGCAAAGCATATAACGCTTCCTTTTTGTTCAAAATAGAAGTAAGTACGTGAACTTCTTGATAAATCAATTATTTACTTCGACAGTTGAGACTTTAAGGAGTTTATTTATAAACGTTTCTTAAAGTTAAGTAATGATTAGCGACTGTATAACCATTCATTTTTGACATTTGAAGGTCACTTAACTTTAAGCACCGTTTTTAAATAAAACCCTAAATGGCACCGTCTGTCCATCTTTGTTTGTTAGTGCTCTGATATATCTACGACCACTAATAACTTCGTTATGGTAAGTAGCACACCTAGTTACAAATATTCAGCTTATATGACATAAGGGATCTACCAACAACTCCGGAGTAATTTTCCTCGTCACATGATGTCACGTGCCGAAAAAACTCAATTTCTGTGTCATGTAATAAGTAATAACCATCAAAACAAAAACTCGTCACGTTTTGTATTATATACCTTCATGAAGGTAATGGAATTTTCAATTTCATTTCGTCAGTTGACACGTTTTCGCGGAACCTAAAACATTCACATAACATATACTTAGAAGTACCTTGCCTACTCGTACCGAAGTTACTGCAAAATTCGTTTAATCGCTTCATTACGACGTGTTAATAGACCAACTTAACATTCTCATACAGCCTCTTTAAACTGCTACTAAGTACTAACATAGATTCTTAACTTCTTTTCCTTTACTTACCACAATTTGCACTCAACTCTAATAATCACCGAGATAAGTATAATAGACATGCTTGAATAAAGCCATTTGTATTACTTTCGCGTTGCCGACAACACCAAATCTGGTATTACCATTTAAGCTCAGTCTTACGCCACTGAATAAACACCTGAATATTTAGTTGGTTATGCGGAAAGATCAATAAAAACTGTTCGCAAGTTTAGTCAAGCTATTTAAAGGCATAATGGCTACTAGACAAATAATAAAAAACATAAAACAAGTTCATAAAAAAAATATTCGCCCACAATAATCTAAGTTATATGGACTGCCTAGAATATTTTGACAGTCCACGACGGTGATGCTTGTTTAAATAAGCAGAAATAATCTGTCAAATGAAGCACAATTATTTTAGTTCCCTCCACCACCTGGCAACATAAACTGGGCACTTGGTATTAAGTCTTCGTTCGCATTAGACGGGTTATAAGCATAAAACGCAGTAAGACGCGTCTCCGAAGCAAGGTGTTTCCCGTCATTGCTTACCATTATAGTTCTTAGCCGTAACATTACAGCTAAGTAATATAACCTGTTTCGAGCCCTACCGCAATGGATCCCTTACACCAGTCTTATCATTTTACTTGGTTAAATTCGTCAACATCACAATGACTAGGCTGTAAATTGTCTTTTTTATAAAGTTATCTGCCACTACTCTATATTGCCTTGCTACTCTAATTCTAACCTGTTAGGTCCCAAGTTTATGAACGAATACTGTAAATTCCCAATTATGTCGGATTTCAAAACCTCAACAAAAACATGATAATTATTTAAGCAAAGCGTCAAACATGATTAAATATCATGTTTGACGCTTTGCTTAAATAATTATCATGTTTTTGGATCATAAATTCCAATGACTGGGTCCAAAAAAAAAAAAACCTACTCATTACTTTTCAATAGGTATGCATACACAGGCTGGCCTCACGCAGTATGGTAGGTACCAGAGTGAAGACACGGCGCGATTACTCTCCAGCCGCGACTCGACCCGAGCAAGTGCCCTCGAGCGAGCACAGAGATGTGGCTCAAGTGACCGTGTAGAGCATTGTTTTTAATACGAGCCTAGCCTAGCGAGACTCTGGTATTTTTATATTATTTGGTTTTATATTAACTCGTTTTGAAGATAAACGAAAGAATATACACGGGCTGTCTAAATAATTTGAGAGAAAAGTCAAGAGGTCGACTTGCCACTTCTCGGAGCTTTTTCGGTCTGAAATTTGGCACTTAGGTACCAGTTTTGCGCCAAAGCAATTAATGTTGGTGTCGCTTTCCAGTAAGCCCCTTAGGGAAACCAAGCGTAAAGCTATAAATAAATTAATGAAATTCTTCGGTAACCTGCATCTTTTAGTAGAAGAAGTTTTGCCGCAATGTAAATCTTTCCCTGTTTTATATTATTCACGCTCAACGTGTGACTGAAGTACCAAGTTCTCCGGCTGACCTAACTTAATTCCTAACCTAATTCCGGTTCTCAATTTCGGCAAACCAAACAAGACACCAAAGCTTCCAACTTTAGCCGGAATCCAGATTAGCTGAAGGCTTATTTTTGGACAAAGATCTCTGCATAATAAACCCAAAATGTAAATTTAGATTCGCGAGAAATGGCTGACTTTAATAAAGGACTGTAAAACATAAATTTAACACCTTTTCCCACGTAAACGAGAAGTAAAAGGTTGTTAAAAAGCGCTGAATGTACGAAACAAGACAGAGCATTACGGCCTACGTAACCTTTGTAATAAGTTACCTGGACCCGAACAAACAGTGTAACAGACCCCGTTCGTCGTTTACGGATCGTGCCTGACAAACAAAGACGTCTCTGTAATCCGATCCGGCGATGTGCAATTAACATTCTAAGTGTTACGTTTACTGCTCTCGAACAATGAGCGTACTGCAATCCCTGACCACTCGACATTGTACATAGATCTGTGAACACGACTTTACGTCCGGAGTCGTCAAAAATGATGAAGTGGACGTGTTACTTGTTGTTTCAAACTGATTAGAAGAAATCCCTTTTACTTAGGTCTGTTTGAACTGTAAACCTTTCAAATTCCACGCACACCTGATAGGATTTACTTTTACCTTTTTGTAAGTCTCTTTTACGGTTTCTATGATAAGTCTTGTTATCCTAAAGACTTAATTATATTCGACCTTGACTTTGATCTTGATTATAACATTACGGGCTACCATTCGGGCATAATATCCCAAATATCTTTCCGGAATTATGTTAATTACCTTGGTTCAGTAGTCACGCTTAACCTTTTTGATCAGAAGAACAGAAACGACGTTATTTCAATAAATACGCCTTGTCTTTGAATTCTAGGAATACTTTTTCCGCGTTTGTTTACTTAAACAGAAGAGTATTATATCGTTTTGGTTTTTATTTTATACACTTTTAAAACATTACGAATTAGCTATTTCAACTTCGAGATAAGTATTCAGTTTTGTTATCCGAAAACTAACATTCATCTATTTCATAAAACGGATTAGAACTGCACTTCTCTGATGGGAAATTTAAAAGTCTACAGCCAAATATTTAACAGAGGAAAATCATTTCCTGGAAATTGAATACCTATGAGAATATTGTTGTAAAAATATTGGGTGTTTCAAAAACAGTGAAAGCTTGGAAAACGGAGAACATGTATGATTGGATAGCAACAAGTTCTCGTTTATGTAATATTCAATAGATATAGGTAACTGATTAACGTACTGAAATCAATTCTTCTCACTCCAATAAAGGGTAAAACAATGAGAGCAGTCGCACTATTGATAGAGATACAATACAATTCAACTTCAATTCGGAAGATATGATGAAAACCAGAACATATCGAGAACGGAACGGTATTTGTTTGGCACTGTATACGAATTGGTTTCGTGTTGAAGCTTTGCGTAGATTTTTCTCTTCGAAACTTGGAATTTGTATCCATAAATAGAGTATCTACTTACCAAATATGGCTTCTAGTAATATCAGTATCACTCCATATTTTCTTACTGCAGCATGTGGTTCGCACAATAGTTCAACGAGTTCGAATTTCGAATGCATTTCGAATTTCGGCCAATTTGGTCCCATAAACTTTTTTAAACTCCAAAGGAATGTAAGATACAACGTGGGGCCTCTGTAGGCGGCCATTTTGTGCGTATGTTCCGTTTGTTTACGTTTTATTGAACGTTGGATAGCGCTACAAAACCAGTTCCCGACAATTTAGCAATCCACAAAGGTCAATCTACGCACGCAATCCTATCCCGCGTCGGCTATCAAGGTTATACTTGTGTGTTTAGTATCAATTTAACATAGGATGTTATGCGAACGGTACGGGTTCTATCCGTATACTATCTGTTGAGATATTGACTGGAGGTTCGGCTTTAAGCTTTAGCTATGGCAGTAAAATTAAATGGAAACATGGTTTGTACTGTACAGATAAAGATTTGTGGAGATTTGATTTTAATGGTACTGATAACTTGGATCTCCTTAGGGATGAGGAAATTGTATTGGAACGAGTTTTCTGCTGCGACAATTTCCAGAAGGTAAAGTTTCGGTTTGCGATAGTGTCCAGTATGCTTGTTTTGGTCCCGATGTTTGGTCCTCCAACTGCTTCCAAGTTATTGTCAAATTCTCATTAACCGCTGTGGTCATTTAAATATCTAGCCTGTATTGTCCCCCTGTTGGGCTAATGCCTCGCTCGCCTTTTTCCACACACTTTTATTCTCTGCTGTGTGCCAATGAATAGGTACAATTACGGTTAGTCATGATTGTCCAACGTCTTTCTCTTCAACTTTCAAATCAACACCTCAATCAATAAACAAATAAACCATTACGTGTACATAAACACACCCATGCAATGTTATGCGATATAATTAGTCATGATAATTTCAATAAGCGTCGTACGTTATGACACAGCCACACAGCCAATAACTGTGACCGCAGCATGCAACACGCAACGTCGCCATCGCCTACTTTCTATTCATAGCAACGTTGACGTTCCACGATAATGATGGCATAAAATTAGCTAAGCGTGCTTTATATGCGATGCATTAATGTGGAGAGACTTATTTGAATAGTAGTCTAGGTGATTCTGTTAGAAAGAGTGTTATGTGGGCAAAGAAAGAAGTATTTACACAGAATCAATATCAACTACTGTTTTAAAAGACATTCCTAAAATCGCAAAAGCTATGTTCAGAATAGAACAGCGTATAACTACACACTGCATACACAGTTTTCCTATTATATTCCCACTAGTTATCCAGGGATGTACAATTTTCTACAATAGTCAACTATTGAAATGAACTTGGAAAATACAACTGGATTGAAGAGCTTTTAGGAGACCAATATCAAAACATTTTGTCTGTTTAAATAATACTACCCAAGACGGTGAAACACTCCGTCTTCATAGTACCAATGTGGTGATTATTCTATAGCAAAGCAGAAAAAGCCAATCACGCTCAGAACTGAAACTGCTAATTAAGGTCCTCAAAAGTCTCACAGAACAGTAAGGCGGTGCATTAATGAATGTATTTAATACATTCTTGACGGGCGACGTCGGCAGTGCACTCGATCGTGTTATACCCCAGACACTAGACTAGCTCGTGACACGGGGCTTTACATGTCCCAGGAAGCGACAACTTAAGCCCCGCTGAGTCCCCGTGACACTAGATTTAACCTACGTTGCTTTAACTTTTGCTATTAAAAGTAAATTATCATCTAGGTCTTCTGTTTTGAAAAATATTGTATCGGAGCTTCGACTATACATTTTAATCGTATTCAGTCATTTGACAGTTCGAAGCAAAATAATGTTACCATACTATGTTATCGTCATTACTCATCGTTTTAGTTATGATATAAACGAATTATGCACGTAAGCACATCACAAAGTTCATTAAATTTTGCTCATTCTTTTTTTCACCTCTTTTCCTGTTTTTTGTCAGAAACTCGTATCCCTCCAACCATCAAGTTACTGAATACTATTAAAAGTCCAAGTAACGGTGTGCCCCACAGACAGTCAAAACAGTTTTTTTTCAGTGTATTTTTGACAACTTTTACTTTGAGGCTGTTTTGATGCAGGTAAATAAGCGCATCCTCAATGTTTTCTATTCCAAAGCGATAATCTGCCTAAAGACAATCTTGACTCGGCTCTGCGCACAGCTTAAGTATGATGCGGCATGGCGACAGTATGTCAATATGCAAATGACTGCCTACAAGACAAAGAGTAATTTTCCTCAACTGACCGACTTTTTCCGTAACAATATTTATTCAAGTCACTGTCATTAAACAGGGCACTTACAAAGCCAACCAGAGGAAAATTTAAGGTCGCCGCGGGAAATTAAAATAACCATAGAGGTAACACACTAGAGCGTACTATTGTTCCAAACCAGAGACAATGGGTAGTTAAGGGCGTAGCTGGTCCATAAATTTAGACATACTTTCTACATCCCGCCCACAAACTAGTCACAATTGTCGCTGAGAGACTGAGTGACAAGTAACCACAACTAAACTATATTTACTAATTTACAACACAGTTGTATCTTTCTCCTATTCATGTCAATTTATTTCGGTATAGATAATTTAAGTGTGTCCATGTCCATTTATGTGAAATCGATAGTTTACAATCTTAGAACCTTTGATTAGAAGGTAAATAGCTAAACAATTGAAAAGCTAAGATAAGATTTTCTTTAGAGCTACACATTGTTTTGGGAGTTAGTTTAGGTCTGGGTCGGTCTGGCCCCAGGGCATACCGGGACTTTTCCCGGTGGGCCGGTCCCTCCGGGGGCCGGTCCGGTCCTTTCCCTTCATTTTATTTAGAGCAAAGCCGTGATTAGTGAGTTAATTATTATTTTACTTCGAACCTCAAAAAATCCCGCTAGTTTTTTGGGTCCTAGACCGACGCTGGTTTAGGTAATAAATTAACTCCCAAAACAATGAAAAACAGAGTACAGTACACCAAAATGTTGTCATTATTATCAAATTAGTCAAGTCCAGTTGAGGTGTCTATGGTAGCCTGCCAGGGTTGCGGAATAGTCCGAACAGGCAACTGAAGGAACACGGGTGGGTTTTAGTCAGTAAGAGTCTGACACGCCCTGAGCGGGAGAAGTAATTTGATGATTGCCCACCCAAAAAAAAAAAAAAGGTGTCTATGGTAAGTTTCGTATAAAACCAGCACATGCGACAGTTATGAAACCGACCATAGCTAACAGAGGGTCTGACACCTACTGCTGTCAGTGCGGAAGTTGCACATAGATAACGTCGCACTAGATTTACAAGAAGAGCATTAAATGATAAATGATAAATGATTTTATTTCTGTAAGTAGGTTTGTACAAACACTTTTACACGTCAATCACATTTTTAAAACTAGATGAGGTCGGCGTTTCCTATCTGACTACTCTGAGAAGAAAGGCCGAAACAAACTCAGAGGTCACAGTCTCTTTTAAAGTCCAGACATAATCTTGGTCAGATTATGTGAAGACCATGTAGATTGGTGTCTGAAATGGTCTTTTGAGGAAAGAACCACACAGATTGAGTGGACCTGTCCAGTCAGTGCACGCATTTGTCAGTAATCGTGCAGCTCAACTCCGAATTTAAGGAGCTCAACGATTTGACGAACAATACCAAAGAAAGGACATTTGGTTAGGCCGCATAAATTACTCAAACTGCCAGACTATCATTAATTAAAATTAAAAAAAAAAAAAAAATTAAAAAGAAAAGAAAGATCCACATAATCTTCACATTCACAATAATTAAAAATAATATAATACTTTACAAAGTAAATATTCATGTCAATGTTTGAATAAAATGTAAATGTTAATATAAATATAAAAATCCGGAAATAATCTTGGTCAGATCATTTGAGGACCATGTAGATTTGTGTCTGACATGGTCTTTTGAGTAAAGAACCATACAGATTTGAATGGACCTGTCCAGTCAGTGCACGCATTTGTCAGTAATTGTGTAGCTCAACTCAGAACTTAAGGAGCTCAACGACTCGACGAGCAATACCAAAGAAAGGACATTTGGGTAGGCCGCCTATAGTACTCAAACTGCCAGATAAATAAAAAATATGATCCACATAGTCCTCAAATTCACAATAATTAAAATAATAATAATATTATACTTCCCAAAGTAAATATTAAGTGGTGTTGGGCAAAAAGGTTCAACTCTTCGTGTGCGCACTAAGCAGATTATTTTACTTGGTACATTGAATAGAGCCGTTTACTACAGAAAATTCAAATTCAAATACCTGGATAAACGCCATGAAAAGTTTCACTTGGCGGGAAGGGATTGTTTTTTGTTTTCGTTGCGTTTGAGGAGAGTAGGTAAGGGTTGCGCGGGTGAAACACGATTTTCTCGGTTACTACGCACCCTTAATCTAGTGATTAACTGGTAGTGCACACACATTGCTAGTGTGCAATCAATATGCAATGCATGGTCGGTTTACTCAATGGCAATTCAGAATACTTAGCCTTATTAAAAAATAAACTCTTATTAGATAAATTAAATATTTCAATGGGTAATTCGGTACCTAATTTTTATTTTTATTTAATTAAAATCTGAACATCCTTATTAATGCACTCAAGATTTTCCAGAGGAAAGCATTGATAGATGTCACATGTCTTCGAATTTTTGGTTCTAATACGTGTCGGTTTCCTCACGATGTTTTCCTTCACTGTTTTGAGAGCAGTGGTGATGAAATAATTTACACAAAGTAAAGCGACTGTGTGGGTTCGAACCTACGACCTACAACTCGTAAGTCGCGGTAGGTAGTTCTGGGCCACCTGTGCCAACGCTCAATTACCTCCAATATCAGTTATATTATAACAGCAACTATATTACGTATGAGATATCTGATTTAATCAAGTGAACAAGCAATGCGAATGCATTCACTATCAGTCCGATTTTGCATGCAAATAGACACTACGTTATTTTAAATAAAATACCGTATCGTCCGCTCATCCATTCCAAGCCAATATTTTGATGCGTCACAAATTGAACATTTTATTTATCTACAGGTGTAAACATAAAAATAAAAACGTTTCAGTCAGATTTTGTTTACGAAACTTATAAACCAATCAGGTCGGAGTTTCCTATTTTAAATTAAATTCAAATTGCTGCACTGCGTTCTTCGCAAATGCTTTTAATGAATATTCTTTATAGGGGATTACTTATTCCATTGAATACCCCTTTTTATTTAAGACCTTTACTTTATACTTTATACAAGGGGCGTTAACTTTAATGATATGCTACCTTAATCCATTCATATAAAATGCACTGTGTGAGAATGATAACAAAATACTATTGCATTGCTTATAGTAAACTATAAATATTGAATCATCCATTGTTGTGAATGTATGCAAATTAAATGAATTCATTTTCTCTGTAAGCAAATTGCGCTCGTGTGCGTTTTTATCGCAATACGTAAAGTAAACGGCCTGATATCAGTTAACGAACACGAGACATAGTTCTGAAGCCTATTCAGATCAACCAGGTACGTACAGAATAAAACGCATGTCTGTAATGTTCACTCCCAGTCCCGTTTGAAATAGGTAGTAAGCCCGATACAACGCACGCGAATGTACTGTTACAGTACTTTACGACGCCACTATAAGTACCAGCGGTACTAACAATCCCATACGCTAACTGTTATAATTACACACTTCTGACTATTCTAGAAAGCAAACTTTCCTTTTCAACTTTCGTGCATCACACCTACTTGATAATAAACGCCGAAAACGCAAACGTAAACGTTACGTAAACAAGATAAAATTCATGTAAAAATATTCGAAAGCGTTCAATCTCTAGCTGGTAATTACACTGTTCAGCGAAATGCAACAGAACCGGAAACCGGGTCCCGCTATACCGGATATTAATATGACGTCATTGGATCCCTCGAGGCCACGAGGCGTACTTCCGGCCACGACTGGAACAATACACCTACATTCCATATTTTATGAGTTTTATTAACGTTTGGTAAAATCTCCCAGCCATCATGAGGTCCGTACATTATTAAGAGGGTTCCTTGTGTGTAGATAGCGTTTGAATTAAATGGACCATTGAAAGCAGTTTATACCTAACAAAAGCTCGCAACCCTTTGAACGCAAACTGCTTTTAATATATACATTACAAAATAATGGGCATGAAGGCTCCAATAATTTCGTAAAATATTCCTAAAACTATACACTAACCAAACCACGTAACACAAAAGCGTAAACAATAATAAACCACACCCATTGACGTTTAAAATTCAAGCCAACAAAGTTTTTGATATCAACGTTCGAGAAGCCAACCAAAATTTCTGTAATAACAAAAAAATCGCTGCGTGATACAATTTTCACTTTATAGACTCCGTAGGGGTGAGCCCTGAACTCCGAGGACGGGCTTAAAAACGGCAAAGTTTCAATTTTGTTCCCCCAAGTCGCGGATAAACGGGATGATAAATGAAAGCTGAAACGTCATCATTCTTTTTTCGTCTAACAAGAAATCGAATCAACTGGGTTCTGTATTAAAGGTGTTTGATAAAGTGAAGACAATGGCGAAGATTTGATAGATAACGGGATTTAGATACTGTGTCGCCGCAACATGTGGTTTCACGAATTGATACTAAGCAGTACAGTTATAAAATAGATGGTCAACTACACCCGTTTTACGGGTACAAAAAAATACAGTGAAGTAGAGACAAGAATAATTCACAAAGTTTTAATTTTCGTAATATTTTTTTTCCTACTCGTACACCCTCAGCACGATATTATTTTATTAAGGTACTTACTATTTATTTAATGCAGGTATAAAATAACTTTAATTGTTCACTAACTTTACTATTAGTTATTTAATCAATTGAAAAGCGAATACGTAAGTTGTTTTTGTTCCATAGAGTATTTGAACTCTCAATTACACAACTGAACCCGCAAGATATAATCTAATGTTTAAATTAAAATCATCTCTCAATGCATACAAAATCAATTCTCAACGGGATCTTATCAACGATAATAATCAATTTGGCATCACAAAAGATTACATCAACAAAGCAATCTTTACCTAATCGCCATAGCTATCCCACGAGATTTATCTATACTTTCGCCGCAGGAAACTAAAGTGAAAGCTTATTTAACTCGCGTTAAGGAAGCACATGGAACAAGGAATACTAGAACTTATCTCATTTGAACGTCAGCGCACCGCTGCAGTAATGAAGATGAATATTCTGCATCAACATACATAGTTTCACGACTCCCACGACTTACAAAGTACTTACCGGTTACCGGCGTCGTTTATTGCGATACTTCTTGGAATATAAACGTTTTGTTTCTCAATGTTTAGAATCATTTACAGATCAATCGGGTGAGTAATTTCACTGGTTTCGAATGAAAAAACAGTACTGCATCTGAGGGGCTCTAAAATAATGTCACACCCACATAAAAATCTAGTAATTCTAAAGGTTTTCTTACAATGTGGTGGTATGGTAATAGTCTGTGACTGGTACCGTTGCATGTGAGTCGCGAAATACGTCCCCCTCTGTCGCATCAGCAAGTTGTGGCTGTTTCACAAACAAATACACATTTGAAAAGTTTATGGATGTCACGAAATACTTACTACTTACTACTAATACTTACTTTACTAAGGGCTGATTTCTTCAAAGTCAGATATCTTTTATCCGTGGAATAAAATTGTCGTCTGACAGTTTTTGTATGGAAGAACTGTCAAAAATTCCAAATTTATTTGCAGGATATGACTTATACTCGATATAAAAGTTTGGTAAAATTCGCCCTTAATATAGTAAACTACTTACTAACTTTATCCTACTCCATGTCAAATATTCAAGAAGAACAAATCGGAGAAAAGTTTTCTATTTACTCTTTAGGGTTCCGTACCCAAAGAATGCTAAACAGAACCCTAATTACTAAGCCTCCGCTGTCCGTCTGTCTACCGGAGGGCTGTATCTAATAGGTAGACAGCTGAAATTTTCACAGATTGTGTATTTTCTATTGCCGCTATAACAACAAATAATAAAAATGAAACATATAAGAAACATGTTTTTTTTCCCGCATTTTTCGCTAAATGTTGTACGCTGTACGGAGGTACGGAACCCTTAGTGTTCGAGTCCGAATTGCACGCCGGTTTTTGTATTACTTATTGTTTATCAGTAGAGATACTTCTCATTTCGTATTCTTACCTATTTAGTAGGACACAAGATGACAAGAGTATAAAATGTGTGTGCATAGTGATAAGCTCTTTTGCATGATTGTGATAAAAGCTTACTATGGTAATCTACGTTTATCCTTCTGAAAAATACTTTTCCAAAGTGTGGGGGGGCATTTCCTTCTTCAGGCGAACAAAAGGGATTTTCACACACTTAAAGGAACCTCTTTATACTCTTTAAATACCTTTACAAATGGATGTTGTGTTATGTTAAAAAAAATATAATAAAAAAAAAAAATTTGGGGCCTTTTGTTGTTACTTGAAGTACAGAAGTGTAATCCGTTTTTTTTTTGTTTTATCGTGTTTATTAATATCGATACAACACTTCTATCTGTGAAGATTACACAAAAAAAGTCTTTAAACTGATATTTCAAGTAAGTACGCTGCGGTTGATGACTCCAAAAACAAATAAAAAAATAATTAATTTAGTACTTCATCCTGTTTACACTATATCGACACCCATCACATGTGGAGTTTCGCTAGCTAATTTAATTTGACCCTGTATATTTGAGGAAACGCTTCTTTTGGGGGAATGAACCTTCAGTTATGATAAGATTTTATTCGCATTTGGAACGTGGTTCTACAAAATAAATATAGTAGGAAGTGACTTTTATTCCTTAAATCATTAAAACAAAAATGAACATTGGTAGGTACAGACGGCTGCACATCAAGCTATACATTTCCAGTTTATGCTGATCTCGCATTGTGTAGGATTTCCGTACAATGCGAGGTCAGCATATACTGGAAATGTATAGCTTGATGTGTAGCCGTGTGTACCAAAGCTCAACCTCATTTATTTTATTTACTACGCCAGGCTACATTTTAAATTCCCGCTTTGAGCGTTCCTTGTAGAAGCCGACAAGAATCATTTCATCACATAGGTGCATGAGCAACTACCTATTTAATAATGTAGCTGAGCGAGTGTGGTCGTTCTTATAAAGCGGCTCCGACGTGCAGGCATGCGACAGACGTCGGGACGAACCACTGCCCAGATTTGTTTTGTAACATGCTATTACTATTATTGTGGAGACGTATTTGTATTAGATCGATTCGATTCTGAACTGATCGAGACAAAAGTTCAAAATTAAATGTGTTTCATGTTGATTTTAGGTGCAAAAACTTTCCAGTGAAGCTTTTTGGAATCAATGTTTCCATATTTTTTTATTGGTAACAATTTAGATTTCGTATTTTAAAGCACAAGCCTATTGTATACGGCCTGGCGCGTCGTGTCAGCCACAAATTGGAATAAAAAATATCAAACATGGAACGCACTTGTAAAAATGACGTGCGAATATCTCGACCGAGTATTTTTGCGTTCGTAAAAAATAACCTTTACAAAGGGCAAAAAGACGGTAAAAGGCTGGATTCTGTTGCTGAATAAGGCTGTGAGAGGCTCGTGACTCGCACGAGCGATCCCGGCGAACATTACGGCGGCGTGACCGCGCTCTCGGTTTAGTAATAACTCTCCGGACAACTTAAGCGTAATTGCATAAAATCGTTTTTGTTGGAATTTCGCTTGCTCAATCCGCGGAGGGTGGCATTTCTGCTGTTTCCTCGAAAATTTTGCTTTTTAAATTTTCTTTTCTTTCACGAATAGTGAACGTCTCACGCTGCAATCATTCATGCGCACAATACTATCGTTTGTTGTTGAACGTCAATTCTCATGTCATACTTAACTTTTGTAGCTCTCGATAGTCCACGGTTGACCTCTGCTACGAGTGTTGCAGCACATGTACTGCTTACAGGTATTTAAAATTATGCAAGTAATGTTAGCTGAATAAGTTTTACTTCTAAGTAGTCTTGACATTCATATGCCTAGGTTCTATTTATCGTAGCATAAATCACTGTTTTTGATTAAATTCATCAAGGCGCGAGAGTTCGTAGCGCTTTCTTGAAAATACAATATAACATTAAAGTGATTCTTACGTCATTTGAAATTCTAATATCAAGTAAATATATAGAAAACGTCTGATTTATTCAAAAATACCATTTTTCTTCCACGACGTCGCCTTGGCATAAAAATTTTAATGTAATCGCTATACAATACGTAGAAGGCAATAAATTCTTATCTTGAGATAAGCTACTATTTCAAATACTACCTACGTAAGATTACGACACATGCACGTTACACGTGCGTTCCCAGTTTCTATAACAACTATAAACGCCTATATTTCAGCTTAACCTATATTTACTTTAATGACCTTTATAAATAAAAGAAAGAAAAGCAGGAAAAATCGCTTATTCTGAACAAACAAAACGCACATTACAAAAAAATTGCATAATAAACACACGCATATGAAGTAGCCAAAAGCCCTAGTTTTTATCCATGGTAATTATAATAATGATAATAAATACAAAGACCCGAACACACTCCAAAGTGCGTGGGTCTCGCTATTCCCGTTGAGCTTTCCCATTGACGGTAATACTGAGATTACTTGTACCTATCACTATTCCCGTTGCGTTTTTATACCGCTACTATTTGCGACCAAGAAAACGCTTGGATTGATTGGAAACAATACATTTTATTTTTCGGCTAATGAATGCACGTGGTGTGATTGCACGTGTTGAAAACAGCAGCCATACGAACTGCGTAAAATATTAATGGAAATAACATCACAAAAAGTTCGAAGAATTTTGGTTTGCCATTTTATTAATTGAAAAGTATACTTAAATTTTATTTTTTTAAATGTCTACGATGATAATTATGTAGTATTTGTTACACCCTGCTGTGGCAGTTATTTGTTTTCAGATAAAGTTTCATTCTAATTAAGGAAAGTTCTGGAAAAAAATCTAGTTAGAAAGGTACTTCCTAATTAAAATTTGAGTGTTGCAAACTTGCAGAACTCAGTTTAGATAAAAAATAAGTAAAACGCAAAATTTTGCAAACTTAGCTAATGTAAGTAGATAGTTCTTTTTCATTCAGGCTTAACAAATGCTCCAGCGTCTTTGTCTAAATAGATTTTACTCCTAAGTACTAGCTGTCTGTGTAACGTATTGCTGCAAATAAATAATAAACGAAGTTGAAAGACATTCTACTAATTAACCGGAGCTCTAACTCACTGTTCAGGACTTTAGGACGCTCTCAAAGTCTACTTGTAAGTTATTACGGAAAGCAATAACAAAGGAATGGATATAAATATAAATATGTATTTGTAATCACGTTCTCGAAAACGGCTCTAACGATTTCGACGAAAGTTGCAAAGGGGTTTACGGGGGAAAAGATCGATCTAGCTAAGTCACATATTCGGGAAAATTCGTTTTTTCTATTTTCACCCGAGCAAAACTCAGTGGCCCAGTTTAGAACAAGAATAGAATAATGACATGGCAGCACGGAATTAGTATGTACTAGGTATAAATGGAATTAGTATGAAATATCCTGTAATAAATGAGCATTCTCTATTTTCACCAGAACAGAGCTCGGGCGCCCAGGTACTGAAAGAATAATACTCGTAAATCATTTGTAGGTTTACAATAACGTGCAAACAAACGTATGGATAACGAATGAACACAATTTGTACACATGCATAAAAATAATCTAATGAGGATAAACCTTGAAAAAGTAATAGAAATGCGAATACTAAACGACTACGGCAAACAGCGTTGTTGTTTCGATAACCATGTTATAAATATCTAATTCTAATTTTAACAAAACGTCAGCTGTTGTTTACCTATATCATCATTAATCACTAACATAATCCTTACATATTATAAAACTAAGTCCCCCCGCCCGCCGCGCCGCGTCTATCTGTCTGTCTGAACGCGATAAACTCAAAAATTACGGAACGGATTTTCATACAATATTTGCCAATGGACGGAGTGATTCTTGAGGATGGTCTGAAATGTGACGATGTGATATACTCCAAGTAGGATGAACATCAGTTACATTTTAATCTAAGCCACATGTTCGACGCAACCGGCCGAAAAGACAGCAAGAGAGAAAAAAAAAATTGGTTTATACATACGCTACCCGTGCGAAGCCAGGGCGGGTTACTAGTAGTTCATAATTATAGCAAATGATTTCATAATACACATCTCATTATTATTATCGCAACATAATAGGTATATATGAATATATTCTGCTTAATCAAACAACGATTAGGTGTTGAGTGGATCGACAAAATAATCAAATCTTCTTTGTTGTAAGTTCAAAGACTCGTCGGAAGTAGATAAAAGGTGTTCTGTCATCGGCGAATGTATCGTTAATATGGGATTTGAACTTGATTATAAGTTCAAATCAAGAACCTTATTCATTCACAGTAGTATTAGGAATACTTTCAGCAAGTTTTTTGTTTTTTTATTTATAAATACCTTAACTTTCGCCTCTAACTATGGTTATTGGTAGAATTGTTGATGATTCCGGACATTGAATATGTTTTTACTTACAAACAGGTAGCCCTAGTACTTCTACTGCAAATTAACTTGCGTACACACCATTCTGGACACCTGATTTGCTCCCGGAAATGGGAACCATACGGCATACTCTGACTATAGCTTAAAAAATAATCCTACAATTAAGTATGGCAGATGTGTAATGTAATGAGCTTACTATAAAGTGTATTGCGGCGCCAACTCCGAAGGGTAACGACAGACGTCACGGCAGTACATGAGTCACGTACGGCCTGGCACGCGACCGAAATATCGATGTTAGTCTGTGGCTGTTGGTAGTACCTACTGCCGATGCCGTGCAGGTGCAAACAAACGTAGGTACCTATGGAAGTACGTCTCATTGTTTGCGGTGCGGTTGTAATGGGGTAATTATGTGGGGACTCGTTCGATTGGGTGAATCGACGTGTTGATAGATAAAATGTTGGATAATTTATACATTTTAAAATAAACCGGCTGCGTGTATGACCAACAACCTAATTTCGTAACACACGATCAATCACAATCTGTTTCATTTTGACAGTTCAATAACATTCATTGCGTTATTTAAGTTCTTGAGCAGACCTATTTTTCGAACATATGAAGCAATGGATTAACGATATCCTTTAAAATTATTTAAATTATGATGGATCGTGTGTTATGCAATTAGGTTGCAGATGTATGAACGTAAAAGAAGCAAAAAGAGTATGTAAGGATTGTAACAGCTGGCTTTATGTAGTTTCTGCCTACCCCCATGGAAGGCTTGATTTTATGTACCTATTTATCTAAGTAACTACTCCATGAATAATATAACAGCAGCAAAGCGAAATCGAGGTAAATTCGGAAAGCGATAGCGGGACGCCTGAGACGAGCACAGGTTTAATATAATTGAGAGAACATAATTAGTGCAAAATAAACACCATTCAATTTGCAAAATCAATATAAACTTTTGCACAGTAATGGGATAAGGCCATAAAATATTCTAATATTCAACACGTGTAGCAAATCTTGCAACAGCATTTCTACTGACTTCCAGACGTAGCACTAATTTGGAATTATGCACGTTTCAATAATCTTCGAGGGAATAATTTGATGAGTATATATACCTATATACGTATATAGGTATGACTTGATGCTGCGCCAATGCCTGTCGTCAATTAAAATGGTATTTGAGCTTCTAAGTTTCTAATCAAAAATGTTATTTGAAATATGAGCCATCATTATTTTTACATTAATGCTCGCACTGTGTGCACGCATCAGGTGCGTGCATATAACATGCAGCTCATGTTTTTTTGTTGACATGTGACACTTGGTATTCAGTTGCCTATTTTAAGGTAGGCATTTTATTAGATACAGAATGCCCGTGGCAAAATGTACATAATTATAAATGCGGAAGTGAATTTGATTGTTGGTTTGTTTGTTTGTTACGCTCTCACGTTAAAACGGCTAAACGGATTGGGATGTTTGGCACATAGGATACTTTCATCCCGAATTGCCTACGGGATCGAGACTTATGCGGGTGAAACCGCGGGGCCCAGCTAGTGTACATATAAATAACTTAATTCCAGTGAATTTTGGATCATATACCTTGCATTGAAATTCAGTTGTATTCGAATAATGTCGTACTAAATCTTGGAATTTACACCAGTGAGCTTGCGCGACATCATCCACGTAGGCCTATATCATTCGCTCCATGACTAGGTAATTTTTAATCTCCATGATTCATTTGAAGTCTATTTTTACCCGACTTTGGCGAAGCCAAAAAAGGAGGGTTATGTGTTTATAAAATACGTATGAGTAACAAGAAACCAGCACCAATTATCGCTTATCCTATTTAGACAACAAAGAAAGAACTTCAAAATATTCTGTGCACATTTACAAATTAATCACTTGACTCACCACTTACAGTATCCCCCTAACGAAAAGACCTCCTCTCTATTTATTACTAAGTACGGTTTGGCACGTGCAACCCTTCCCCACTTCAACAGCTGTACTTCATAAAAAATGCAGGTGGAAGTATCAGGCACGTGTCTTGACAAACTGCCAGTGCCACCTTTGACGAGTAAAGGTTACTTGCTCGACTGCCCCTTAAACGGCACCCTAGTTTGACGACGGCACTTAATTAATTGATATTTTAAGCCTATTACACCTTTCAACTGCTCGATTAACATTCAATGGGAAACTTTGTATAATTTGCTTACAAATCGTCTGATTACATTATTTGGGTTTTGAATTAAGCGGTCGGTTAAGGGATTAAGTTACTAAACATTCGTTTATATATGGTTCAAAACTTGCAAGTTACAATAAAGCCAATTCTCTAGAATAAAAAACGTTCACATTCAAGTCGCAATCTGTCAAACTTGTCGAAAATGTTGGTAAATTGATAGTAATTTTGTCCGATTTCGAATGAGATGCGAATGTGAACGTTCTTAAAAATTACGGGAATTGCCCCTAATAAATAAACAATCTTTAAATAAACAGCCTTCTAAGTTTTTTGCTGGAAAACCAAGCGTTACTTGAGTCATAATTAAGACAGTGTAGCAGCTTAATCCCATAACATTCCACTCAGACGATAAAAATAATTAAATATATTCTAACAAAACGACTGTAATGAAATTTCAATATCAAAGGAATGCGGTTGAGTATATTATACGTGATGTTACTTTAAACTTAGTTTAAACTAACGACTTCAGTCATCAATGTAAACAAAGATTACGTAGAGGCAAGTCGATTAAATACTCCATATCTGTCACACAGCGATAAGAAAATATGTAAATAACTCTCAAAGAAAGCTTAGCCCATATAAATGGCTATCAATGTCAGATATCAAAGTTTGTTTTGAATCTGATATCGGTTTTATTTATCGCTTTTAGTTGAAGAATCTCTAAAGAATGACTCTTTGATGTTTTATTGTTGAAACTTTTTGGTAACTAGACTTCTGAAGATATTATACTCTAAGCTCGAAAGTTTATCCTAATCTAGTAGAAAGGTTCATGCCAACGATGATCGTAGTTTTACTTTTAAATTCCTTTTCAAACAAGTATGAGATACAAAAAACTAGCGGGTACTTGAATTTCCGTCCTTCGTCCAGCAGGAAATACACTGGCTGCCTCTTACGAAAATACATCTGATAAAGGAAAACACCACTTCATACCTCCATAGATAAAATTCCTTCGAAGCGCTCGGCACTAAACTAGTATCCCATGGTAATCCCCCAACAGCCCATAATAGTGTGTTGTATAAAATTTATGATGGTTTCTGTATGACCTTATTAATTTTATGGGACCACTTGGTCCACTTTAAAACAGGTTTGAGGAAGTCAGCGATGAGACAAGGCTTGGTACTCCGCATTTAAGCCGCTTAAGAAATATCGGTTAGTATTACTGCGTACTACCGAGCTGAATTTATTGAGTGTCTTATGGTAGAATGAGGACGCACCATGTGTACGGATTAGAACTCATTATCACTATTTTATTAGGAGAAACTTCCCGTCTTGAAAATTCTTCGGAGGTTTTAAAACTTTAAGCTGTCCTCTCATTTCGGTACAAAAGTTGACCGTTTACAAGCTTTTGTTGATATTTGAAATTAAATTCTTCAAGCCAAGGCCTTTCAAGAAGTTATAAAACACATTTTATCCAACCTTTCAATCGTCCATTGAAATTTTTATCATTGTCACGATCTCCGATATTTCATCAAACAATTGCCATTACACGAAATAACTCTCAGAATAATCGCTAAAGTTTGGCATTAAGCGTTAATCAATGAAATAGTTTCTACTCCCACATTGCTCAATATAATTAGACAGCGCGATAAGATCTGGCGAACGGTAACCAATAGCTATTTAAATGTAAATATTTGTGAGATAAGCTGGGCCGGTACCATTGGCACCTTTGTTTACTCAACTAAGACCGGCCAACTAACAAGCTCAACTGCTCAAATACTAAATGGTATTTAGTTCACACATAGCTAATGTTATCTAGTATTACCACTGTGTAACGTATAAGGTAAGAGAATAGGTAAAAACATTTCCTAGCTTTTCAATACGATCTCACACGGTTTTTTTATGAAACGCAATGCGAACGCTGATATACTTAATACAATACTACATAATATTATGTATCAGATGTATACATTATGTAACACCATTGTCTCTCAGACTAAGGTGGCGGGACGAGCTTAAGCAGTAAGGAGTGGTCCGCGCTTTCACAAGACGGAAAATAGTGCGTTGAGAAAATGGGGAATTTTCCTAATGGACCGGCAACGAGGGTTTTAAATTGTTTTTGTTGCCTATACTAATATGACTACTTATTACTTATCAATATGTAAAACAAAAGCATAGCTAAAACAAAACATTAAACTTGCAATGAAATCACGGTTTCGTGAATTTCCAAAAGGCTTGTTGGGAAAACATGAATGAAAGTTGAAAATGAAACATGTTTCACAGACAAAATGTAAGAGTATCATAATAAAATGTATTTAAATTTAGTAGGACCTTTAGTGCGTAGCAAGAAAAATATAAATATGGTGGTAATTAACAAAATAATCTTCACAATCTTCTCCAAAGGTGTTCAAAGGCCTAATCTGACAGCTGTTTCACACAAAACAAATGTTGTACCTAATCTAAACCTTAGTCTATGTCTGTACCATTGCCGTGAGATCTCAGATAGCAGTGACAATGAGTCCGCAACAATTAAACGCCGCATTTAGATAGCTGGAACAATCCACAATGGCACGTGAGAGGAATCGCATGGGAGGTTTTTCCTCCATTCAAATGAATAGGTCACATAAAGTATCCAGTTGTTCACGGCTACGGATACGGTGCGTTTAACGCGGCATTTGTGCCAGAACTAATTATTGAACTGCAATTAAGCCGAACTACGGCGGAACGGTTACGTATTCTTTGTTATTGTTATGGGAGCTATTGTAATAAATTTCAACATTCGCAAGATAACGAGTATTAATTCATAACGTTGGCTGTTGACCGCGAGGCTAAAATATGAGCAAGTAAATGCACGCCTCACGCGCGTGAGTCGCGATACCCGTTGCGGCTACGCATTCTACCAAAAACTATAATGATCATGACATTTTACTGCTATTATGAATTCGCCATTTTAATATCCATACCAACACGTTGACATTTAACACATTTGCGTGCGCCATAACTGTCCCGCTCGTGCTTCAACTCATAGAATGGCGATTTTATCACGAGTGACCATTTCAAACTCGTATTCTAGTTTACTTATATTTATTAATGATCTATTTCCTCGGACTTGTTGTCGGCTCGGCCGGTTTTGCTGTAGATTCCTAACTCATCGTTACCTACACTTGCCGATTCACAAAACTGGTTCTGCCGACCCATCCACTTGATCTTGAGCGAGTGTTGGCCAACTTTCACGAGATTCCTCTTGGGGCCCACACCGCCGCCGCCCGCGCCGCCTCGTGAGAACATCTGACGGCGCGACGTTCGCTCGAGGGTTACGCGGTCGATGTGCCAACACAACGACGCCCTTTTTCCTGTTTCCTCAATCTTTACTCACTTTCCTTCGCCATAAGTGCTTTGGAAACTTCGGAAAAGCTTTCGTCTCATTTACATTGATGTCGAGGCTTTAGGTTTTATTAACTTTGGCCAGAATAAAAGCAACAATAAAACCTTCCTCTTGATACTTTCCGGCGAAAATACAATCCAATTAAGTATTGATAACAATTTTTACTGGAATAAAAAAGCTATCACTTTTTTATCAATCTTCGAGTAACAAAATCGTATGTAACTTACATCATTTTCAAACAGCAACATCATTATTCATATCCGCAGTTAATAAACGTGCTATTTATCTAAAGAGATCGTTGACCAAATGAATATAATTATATTCCGTATCAACCAATTTGTGAAGGAGGTAATAAAGTTTTGCTATCTAATATCTGCCAACGTGTTTTTGAAATAAATCCTGTCGCATGTTAGAAAATATTTAAGATTATAATAATATTCGTGGAGTATATTTTTGCCGAGACAACTTTGCGTGGGAAGAATTATCTAACCACCTTCATTTGGAGCGTAAAATATTCCAAACGTAAGTTCGCAAAACTTTATTTATACCTACCAAGTTCCAACGTGGCATTTTATTGTAAAAATACTTGAAACACGCTTTATATTCATAGATAAACAGACACAATAGACAGTTTAAATATATTTTTCTATGGAGTGGATAATTAATCGCTTCCTTCCGCTGTTATATGAGCTTTACTTGAAGATTTATATTCATAATTTTATAAACAAACTTATGACTTTTTATTTAAACAGATGTATATTATTCTTAAGATTATACTTTTTCAAAGATGTATTGAAACTTATAAGGCAGTTATATTATTTACCTATTTCTACCTACATTCAGCACGAGCAGTTTTGTTTAGCTTATGTTATTAATGTTATTATCATCATAATTTCATTCCCCTTGAGTGCTTCATGAATTAATTTGGTAAAGTGAAATATATTTGTGTTAAGTAGGTAGGTACACGTATAATACAGAGAAACTGGAATATACCTACATTTGAAGACGTTGTTTCAAAGAATGTAGGCACTTGGTAGGCAGCCCTATAAGTTGAGACTTTAACGTCACGCCGTCACGCCGGCCACAACGGGGCCAACTTTACCTGCCTCTAATTAAAGGCATCTCCGGAATGTGCTGCGTTGTCACCCGAGATGTTTTACGAATCCTACCTTCAATACACTCAAAAACACACCCTGACTTAACCAAACAAGGTTGTAGTTCCCTTAATATGAACTGGCAGATTTATAATTGAAATCTGAACAATGGTAAATTGGTGAAGTTTGTCGAATATCTTTACGATGTTGACACAGTGTTCCCTTTGAGTCGAGTTTACGTTTAATTGTTCGTTAGTTCAAGTCACAAGTAGTGTCGATTTCAAAAGGATATCGTGGAAAGTTTACGGAAACGCGTAGCGGTATTATTTTATTTTTAGTTATGTAAATGCGGTCATCAGTGTTACCATCAGATTGTAATTTAAAAGTTTTTGTGCATTATTTTTATTAGCTGTATCAATTAACTTTCGTAATAGAGATTTATATCTCGATGCAGAGTAATAGCGATAATTCATGAATAAGCAATAATCATTCAAAGTTAATTACAAAGTATCAGTTACTTAATCTTAATAAAACGGGTCACAAAGAAAGATTTTCCGAGCATTTTCTTCCCGACACTGGTCTAAAATAGTTCATTCCGTGCTGCCTTTAGTATCTACCCTCTACTTGATCAACTACTCAACAATCCATAACATCATCGATGATTAGCCATACATTGAAATACAACGTTTTCTTGATAATTTGCATTAGCATGCATGGCAGGCGTCCTATGTTCCTATCCACTTCTTACTATGTGGCGCGTTGATGTTCTTTTAAAGGCAGATTTGCTCAGTAGGCACGGTGTGTGAAAATTTT
Organism: Lithophane semibrunnea; assembly: GCA_947363905.1. NCBI lineage: Eukaryota > Metazoa > Arthropoda > Insecta > Lepidoptera > Noctuidae > Lithophane > Lithophane semibrunnea. Next base: position 10,752,182 of record OX376198.1, read on the forward strand.
CAACCAAGTTCTAAAAGGAGGAGGACGGGTGTTTATATATTTTTTTGTTTTAATGTATTTTCGGGCATAACTCCGTCATACATGCAGATTTGCAAAATATTTTTTTCTACGATAACTATAACACTTTTCTTTTTGTTAGAACTGAAAAAAAGTACAATGAAGTTACTTTTTTTCAGTTAGTTGTATGAATTAGTTTTAGAAATTCAGTTTCAGGAGTTTTCCGGCTTTTTAGCGAGATTACAGAAAAATATAATTTTAAAATTATGTAGGTACAATAAACCTAAGTTTCCAGTCATGACCTGAGTAGTTGAGTTCTGATACTGATCTTACCGCGTGATCTAATCAGCTCTAGACTAATGACTCGTGCAGTTGAATTCGAAAATGCATCTAAATTACCTACAATTATTGGGAGTTGAGAAAAAGTAACTAATAATGAGTTTCATACTAGTTAGTTTAGAAAAAAATCTATAGTTGATAAGTTACAGGTATTTTATCGGTCCAAGGCCTATGCCTAATTGTAGACATTGGTCTAGTCAGTGTGAAAGTGTGGTAAACAATTAATGACGGATGCTATTCAAAAACATCCTCTTTTCATAAATATAGAGTATTAAAATCTAGAATAAAAATTAATTTCTTAAAACTGTCTCGAACATTCGTAAATGTGTTTATTTCAATTTTCTTGTTGACCTCACCTCTTATGATAAATAAAAAGACTGGACTGACCACGATAGTAAATACCGGTGTCAAGGTTCGAATCCACAACCACACGAGTGGCCACGCCACTCTAAAACACTCCGTAATCGAAACTTTTAATAATAATAATCAATCTACCTCATAATATTAAATATTTTTAATTTTGATAAGAAAAAACGGGATAATTAGTCCTCGAGTAACTTTAAGCCTCGTTCTAAAAGATCTCAGACATGAGGAAACCAACGTCATCTCATGATATCAAACACCAACCATATAAAGGTGTTTTCGACTACCGATACCGTTAGTAGATAGATACAAATCGATATAGTAGAAAGTATTGGAACTAAAGTACACACATACCCTGTTTTAGTCTGAAGTTAATCTCCCAATCCTTTATCAGTTGCACTTATCCACTAAACACTGTCGCACAAAGTATAACGTGCTAGAACCTTTTTTATCGCCACCACAAATTCGAATTTTAACTTTGCACTGGCACTTTTAACGAACCTACATAGCACTGGGGTACATGGCGTGATTTAAGCATTCACCGAACGAAGGCTGTATCACAACAGGCTTTCACAGCTAACACATAACATGCACATTTGTTGTCACAAAAACCACACAAACGGTTCTCTAATTCAAATTGTGACGTGTTGAACACAACATTGCTGAAAACCGACCGTTAAATCGAATAAAACAAACGCTGCGTTACAACGTTAAGTTAAAACTAAGTTAGGTCCGCTACGCGAGAAAGACCGTTGATCCAGTCGGCGGTCGGTACAACAGCGCGGGCGCTGCTTTACCGACACTGAAAAGTTCAACGCTCTGTCTCTTTCACAGCGGACCAATGAGAGAAAGATGGCGATACTAATATGGCAGTATAGTGGGAGAACTTACAACCTGCGCCTGCGCAAAGCCTCTCAATACAACCATAGCAACAGGTGAATTGTGCGCGTGTGTGCGTGTGTCGCTATGACGACGTGTGCGTGCTTTCTTGATTGTGGTTTAATGATAACGTAGTATTTTGTTCGGTGCTATTTTATCAGTTCCCCGCTACGGTAATGATCCGACTAGTATGCAATTAGTGTTATTTATTAAGGTTAAACCCTATTTAAATGCGTCTAGGTCGATAAACTAGACGTGACCGAAATTTAAATCTATCAATGTGATGCGTTAACAGCGCTCTTCGTTTTGTGCTGACGCTAATAATACTAAATACTAAAAAAAAAACAAGTTTTTTTATATGTTACAAAATTTATGCTTAGCTCTGTATTAATCTAACAGCTATCTACATTTTTAAGTATACCTACGGACAGGCAGGAATTCTTATGAGTTTTATTTTCCCTTTGTTTTTATCTAAAACATTCGAGGAATCTAAATAAAACTGAGTAGGTAAATCATCAATCACTTTGGAAGTGAAAATATATAATAAACGCTATGAATTCCTAAATACTAATGTTATGTAAATAAACTTTTCAACTTTTTTAACATAATTAATTGGACGAGTGGGATTCATAAACATTTACTTTTGCTACAATTTGTTTGTTTGAGTAATGTTAATAGGAAGGCCAATTACAAAAATAAAACAAGAGTCTCTTAAAAATGAGATTTATCCATGCCTCACTTACCTATGTCAAGAAAAATTAATTAGATGAGCAATGTATTTCTTAAAAAGTAAACTGCATTTATTTTCATAATATTTGTGAGCAAAATGAAGCTGGAAATAGGAATGAGTATTTTTAAGATTAATTTATCTTTTTGAACACAATCACTATTAATTCAGGTGGTATAAAAATCACCACGTGACAGGCAGGTAACAGCTGATCTTCCGCGGGTAGGTAGGGCGGGAATGCGCGACTCAATCCCGGTCCATCCAAGGCAGTTGGCGCGACACCATGATGAACATAAAACTGGGTAATTGCCACACTTAGTGCACCAATGAAACTAAAGGCGATCAGCACATCTAAACTGAGTTCAGGAGTCAATATTCCCCTGCCAGGGTTGCGAGAAAGTCCGAAAGGGATACCGGAACCTTGGCAACAGGCAACTGAAGGAACACGGGTGGATTTAAGTCAGTAAAAGTTTGACACGTCCTTCCGCTCCGCCCAGAGCGGGAGAAGTCATTTGATGATTTCCCACCCTCAAAAAAAAAAAGGAGTCAATATTCCACAACAATGATGACAATGACAGCTGTTGAACGCGGTTTCATTGGTGAAATCCGCTCTTAGAATGGTAAATGTCATTGATTTTGAGAACAACAACATTAATTGCGTTATTTGTACGTTGTCAAACAGACGAATTTTTAAAACATTAGTGTATAATTAATTTCCTTCAAAATCCTTCGATTTGTAATAGGAAGTGTTACGCAATTGGGTGCAGGTCTGTTCAACACGATGTTCGTCCAACTATCGCTGTACTAATCTGTGCTAACATGCGGATAATTACCCAGCAATGTCATGTCTGCTCTAAATGCTGCCTTTCGGCTATCTGAGTACACACATTGAATTCAGGAGTTGACAATGAATATGAATATTTTTACGTAATAGGGAGCTAACATAAACATAGAGCAACATATCAGCACACCTGTCTTCCCCGAAGGCTTAGGCAGAGATGTACCTATAATATATCTATACCCATTAGCCAGTTATACAGTATGTTAACTAACAAAGGGCGTTCCTGTTAACCTGCAATAGTATAGCGTGTATACATGCAAAAAAAAATTCATTTGTGTCGTGAAATTTTCTCAAAACCATTAAATTGAAATGTAAACGAAACACTCTGTACACGCACACTTGTATTTCAACGTAGAAAAACAAGTGTGACAAGTGGGCGTGTACAGAGAGTTTATTTTCCGTAACAATTTAATTTTTTTAGCATGTATAGACGCTATACTATTGCAGGTTAACGGGAACGCCCTTTGTTAGTTAACATACTGTATTTGGAGCTAGGTCTTAAATACTATTTTATGGCATTTTTGTATGAAACATCAGATTGTTTCATTATTTTATAGAAAGTTGGTCCCAAGGTTAAAATCGTTGCTTGTTATGATTCGTTTCATACCCTGAAAGATTACCAGTCAACCTGTATAATTCAGTTTTACGTAAAAAAAAAAACATAAATTGCGTTTTTTAATGACAGGCAGTTTCTTATGGCAGAATAATATGAAGAAAGCCAACATTAATAAAATAACGTCTATTTATTAATTAAAATACCTTCTTCAGCAACGTAGTAACTCATAAGGAATAATGTAACATAGTCTTAATACATCTCCCTACATGAATTATGTATCTCGAAATGAGAATTATAGCTAAGTACAGTCGCGGAATGAAAAGGTTGACCACCTTAAGATCTGTTTTTGTTTGCTCAGTATAAGTTATCAGTATCTGCTTTATCGACCGAGTAGGTATGACACATTCCGTCATAATAAATGTCATTTCACTACATGGCCCATAGATACATCCACTATGAGAATTGGCCTCTTTCATTTTGGAAAGGCGAGTTAAAATTTAAAAAGAAAACTATTTCTCTCATTCATTCTTCAGTTATTTCAGGAAGCCGAAAAGAAGACCGAAAATATCGAACTTTCGTTTTGCGAGCAGAACATTAAAAATCATAATGTGTAAATCTAAATCTAATATATATTATGTTTAGATTTCAATCTAATCTGTTAAAATTAGAAGTTAATTTTTGAAATGTCACTTGTAATTTTTATAGGAAATGAACAGTAAATTTTTTTTAATTTGTAAAAAATTTAAGCACCCTTTAATATTTAATTGACTTAAGAACGAGTAAAACTTGCCTTAAATCACTAGTGTATACCCGTGTTCACAGAAATCAAACGAATTTAATGCTAGTAAAATATATTTTAACAAAACAAACAATCACTTCTGTGAAAATATGTCGATTGGGATTTATTATTAGCCCACAATCTTAACTGAAAATAAGGAATAACTGAAGAAGTAGTGTTTAATAAGAGACGTAACCACCACGAGCATCAATTACACTTTGTAACCTATTTCTCATGGAACCCACAAGGCGGGAAGCACAGGTTCGTTCCTCTCATTTCTTCCCAGATCATTTGACAGTGGTTTTCTATGGCATCTTTGGTCCTTTCGTTTCTGTTCTCCCAACGCTGCACAATCTTAACTGAAAATAAGGAATAACTGAAGAAGTAGTGTTTAATAAGAGACGTAACCACCACGAGCATCAATTACACTTTGTAACCTATTTCTCATGGAACCCACAAGGCGGGAAGCACAGGTTCGTTCCTCTCATTTCTTCCCAGATCATTTGACAGTGGTTTTCTATGGCATCTTTGGTCCTTTCGTTTCTGTTCTCCCAACGCTGCACCATTAAACCCCATAGGTTCTCTATCGGATTCATATCTGCAGATTTTGCTGGCCAGTTAATTTTTTTTATATCACGGTGCCGATGCCGATCGAACTATTCACTCACAATACGAGCGGTTTGTGTGCGAGCATTATCTTGGACAAAACTAATCTCAGGGAAATCGTGAGCCGGATAAACGGTTCGGACACTTGGCAGCATACTCTCTTCCAGAACATATAGTGAGTTGCGTTTGCCCTTGAACGCAACTCACTATATGCCCAGCCGCTGACATCCATCCCCATAAATTAGCCGAAATTCGTCCGGAACTAAAATTGGGCACTATATGGTCCTCTGTATATCTCGTACCGTTATAACTATCTCCATAAATGTTGCCTCCTATGTTGGCTAGATTTGAAGCATTTTTCGTCGGTAAATATTGTCGTACGTAAGCAATTTTGTTTGCGTGTCGTCTATAATGCAATCCCATTGAGTGTAAGGTGTTTCTTATTACTCTTGGACAAACTTCATACATTTCAGCGTGATAATTGGTTGACACAAAACCGTTATCTTCTTATTGTCGTCTCATGTCAGCTCTTTGTGCAGCACTAAGGAAGGGGCGGCGACCTGAATTATGACGATGATCAATCAGTTCACCTTCTTCAGCATATCTTCGAATCTAGAATCTCACAGTATACCTAGTTAAATTTAGGTTTCGCGATATTTCACTGATAGTGTAGCCATCTTCGTGTTGATCAATAATAGCTGCTCTTTCTTGAATATTTAAATTTCTCGGCATTGTTAAATGTATACGAATAGTAAATAAATATATACGAATAGAAGAAAAAGCAATGATGACATTGACAGGAACTGTTATTCACATTAATAGTTTTAATCATTTTATGCGAAGAGGATTTAATCATTAGATTTATCAAACTTGACACAACGTACAGGCATGATCAAACTAATAAAAAGGTTTTAGTTCGACTATTAATAGCCTTGGAACATTCGTTTAAGTAAATTTGAACTTTGTTGTCAAACAGTTAAACATAATTTTCAATACAACACTCTCGTCTGTTACACAGTTTAAAAAGGTAGCATGTGCTTGCAACGCGCAAATGAATTTATTTGAAAACTGATCGACCTTTTCATTCCGCGACTGTACAAAAAATGAAAACGTGAATATAAAACAAATGTTTAAGATGCTTCGGCGGACAACAAATGTCCGGTTGAAATTCATGGTCTCTTCCGAACATAAATTCACTTAGTATTCATTGTTTTCTAATAAGAGTCCGTCGTCTCATGAATAAATATTGTAATTAGGTCTGTCAGGGCGGGTAACAGACGACACAGAACGAAAAACTAATAATCTATTCTCCCGAAGTCCAATTTAGAAAGAGTGTTTTCTCCCATTAATCTTTATCCGTCCATCAGTCGTGAGGAAATCAAGCAAAAATAAGAAAGAAATTGGAAAGCTCTTATAAGAAGTATCGGATGACGAAAGTGACAATAATCGTGGAGGATGATATCCGCGGGCTTATTAGCAGATGGATTACTTTCACACGAAGTTCATAGGATACGGGTACCTCTACTTCCTAAGTTTTGTACAAATACTTGTGTCGGATGTGGTGTATAAACTGGAAGATATACACTGGCCTTCAAAAGGCCTTCAGGAAAAATTGCAATTTCTACTAAACTGTAGAAGCTAGAGTTTTGAAATAAAAAACGTTTTATAGAAAGAAGAAAGTAACGTTTTTAACTTGAATAAAAAAATAGCCATTTTTAACTTACTTGCACAAAACTTAAACCATATTTATAACTACAGTTTTACGCCTTATTTATATATTTTTTTGACACCTTGACTTTTGAATCAAACATTGATCAAGAAATAAATGTGAAAATAAAAACAGAAACAAAAAGAGTCAAAAGTTGCAACAATTTGAAAAAGAGTGTTTTTCTTTATAATGTTTTTTTAGCCATTCCTTAAAAGACGGTTATCGGCTATAAAGTTTTTATATTAAAAATTAAATTCTTTTTCCAATCCTTTTTATTTCGAAAATATATCTTGTGTAACCTTTGCAGTGAACTAAAGTAACTTTATAGAGCCGAGGAAATGCATATTCCGAACTTATTAAAAAACTATAAAATTACTACATCATTTATGGACTATTCGCTGCAATTATTTAGATAGGAGCCTATCTAACTACAGAAGCCTAGAAGCCATGACACGCGGAGTAAACGACGACAATTTTAAAACACGTAAAACGTCAATTTTGAAAATACTCGTTTCACACAATATTAGTTTAGTTTTAGGACTTTATTCAATCTATGGGTGATAATCAGTTGTGCTTGTCGCAAAAAATGCTTATAGTTAATTGTATTTTCGATTCAAACATTTTTTGAATGTACGTTTCGTTTACTCCTTGCTTTCATGCTAAGCCCACTGATTTATCACACGAAAAGACGCACTAAGCCGATTACAATAGCCGACAACAACACATTGTTGGTACAATATATAAACAACAATCTAACTACGTCACCATTTTCCAGGAATAAGAACACCTTTAGAACCAATACTAAGAACTCTTCCCCCCAAGATATACACACCTTTGAAACTAACACGCCAGTTAGAGACCTAACTAAGTTTAAAACTAACCGTAGATCCAAAGGAAAGGCGACACTAGTCAATTATCAGGTCGCCCCAGACACTCGCTAATGAAATGTTCACAGCACGAAACTGATAATTCGATTGGCAGGCCTCGACTGGCAGTTTTATGGTGTCGTCTATAAGGTAAGGCGGTAATTACGAGCTCGATAAACAAACGCTCACGACGTAATGTTGCTCACAACGTCTCTTAATTAAATACTTTGCTAATGTTGCTTAGTGAATGTTTCAATGGTCGCGTGGTCTTCACTGATCTTTGGTTTAATTTCCTTGTTATTCGGCTGTAGGGTTTTCAATAGACTGAAAGTAATTTTTCTTAATACAAGAAAAATACTTTGAATCACAAAGCGGGGGCTGCTGAGTGTTCGCTGGAGTTCAAAATACGCCGCACTATATCATTTGACCGCTGGTTGTCTGTCAATTGACAATCATTAATCGAACTTAAATTAAGCATGCATTGGCTGTTCATTAATAGTGGGGTGGGTATTCTTAATTCATGTAACCTATTTAATAAGCTGTTGAGTTTCCAAATGGATAAATAAATAAATAAGACCTATCTATCTGCCAACGAGCAATGGAGCGCAGTATACTAGGCGTTAAATTAACGGATCGTATTCGTAACACAATACTACGTTCCAAAACAAAGATAGCTGACGTGGCTCAAAAGGCTGCCCAACCTAATTGGGACTGGGCAGGACATGTCTGCCGCATGCCGGACAAACTGTGGGCCCAAATAGCGCAGAACTGGTGCCCTGAGACAGTGAGACGGGGTCGCGGCAGACCACGTAGGAGATGGCGGGACGAGCTGGATAGGTTCCATCAAAACTGGAAAGAGGACGCGCGGACTCGCGAAAGATTGAAGGAGTGGAGGGAGGCCTTTGCCCAGGAGTGGAACAGCGTAGAGCGTAGGCTAGGAAAAAAAAAAAAAAAGTCTAAGCATTCAATTAGTAGAAAATCTTCCGGAAACCTCTTTTTTTACAATTTTATTTGTATTCTTAGGATGTTGCATTCGCAAAAGCAAAGTAATTAAAATATCGTGCTTACCGTCGATGTATTTGAGTACAAACTGGACGTCTGGTCCTAAGGCAGAGGCAACTTCCAGTGGCAACTCGGTGTCTCGTAACACATGCACTGAAAACAAACACTCAAGTTAGTACAAACGCAACAAAATACTGACATTATTAAAATTTCAGATGATTTTATGTAGCTATTGTAGGTATTCAGCAAATAATAAAAAAATAAGATCACCGTTACAAATGAAAATCTTTGAAACATTGACTGAAAACTGAATGAAGCTTGCTGCCTGATATTACTCTGTGCTACGAGCTATACGTATGTACCTAGCTCGTAGCACAGACACACTAGTAGTACGGTCGCAGGTTATTAAAACCTACAACAATTATTTTCTTAGTATAACATTATAAATTTAAAATAACCTTGTACTTAAATCTAAAAAAATGACCAACAATATCTAGATAATTACAGAAAACAACATCAACGTGAAATGCTCTGGTACCTACCTAATTTAAAAGAATAACACTCAAACGAGTCTCTTTCATTACGTCAACGAGGATTGTCAGACTTTTAAAATCTCGAAAGAAAAAATAAGTGAAGATTTTTTCAGTTTGAATTGAACTCATTTATCCTGGACCACGTCGGCACACAAAACAGATTCACCGTCTGATTGTTTGATTAAAATCTACCTTAGAATAATATGATCAGGAATATCCAGATCATATTATTCTGAGGTAGATTTTAAGGATGGATAAAGGATGGCCTACAGAATATTTGGCAACAAAAACTCAGTAGTACTGGTTTTATGACGCAACTGAACTGAAGTCACACACAAAAAAGCAAACCCAATTTTAAAAGCGCATTCTCAAAGTACCTAATGAAATTCGCATGGCTAATTTTCATTTATTCCATCAAAATCTTTTCAGTTTAAAAAGCAATATAGGATTTAGTATGTTAATCGAGCATAGCTAATAAAAAACTTCATCAACAGTCAACTAACCGTCTTCAATATCACCAAAACTTGATTTATTAATATTAACTTTTAGTTGAAGGCAACGATTCCAAATAATTTCTTCGGAAACAATCAGTTTGCGCATTTCGCTAACTTTGTCAACTGGCAAGCTGACATACCTTCATTTCATTGAATTTTTCCGAGAATTTTTCCTTGGGACCAGGTGTTCACATTTTTCTCTTTAATTTACTTATTTGAAAATGCTTTCCGAAGTTCCGATATTCCACATAAGGCGCTGACAACAGGCAAACGGTTAAAGTAGGCTGGACTTAAACAAAAAAAAAACCAAATCGATATAGTTTTTGGTAGCGGAAAAAATGATGGTAATGATGATGTCATCGCGCTTCTCTTTCCTTTCTATGCAATCCGACAGTGACCGCGGTTTATCTGTTGTCAGCGTCTTAAGGTTCCCCCGTATTTCCGATTTGCTTTCCGATTGTCAGATCCGATTGATTGCTCCTTGAGTTCGATAAGGACTAAATCCAGAATTGTGATAAAATTTTTGAAAGCTTTTGTTGGCTTACTAAGCTTTTAAACTGATTTCCAGCAAATTTTACTCCAGAGTAGTAAGTAGATTAGGTACCCCTAAAAAGAGGTACTACAGCTTAAAACTTAGCGAGGCAACTACCTATTTCCGAGCTAGCCAAAAATAATAAAAGATAGGGGGATGATCTAAGGTAGCCCGAGAAATTGAAATATTCTTACGTTTTTTGCAATTTACAAGTCAGAGTCAAGTTGTATGTAACAAATACCTACACAACAGAATTATAATCATTCGTTTCTTAATTTATTTTAGAATCAGCAATACAAATCCGTCATGATTTCATGAAATACCTAGTCATTCAATTGGGTAATATGTAAGTTCATATTACCCAATTGAATGACTAGGTATTTGGGTGGTTAGGTGTAGTATTGATGATTATACGATTATAATTCTATAAATAAATATTTAGATGAACATACAACAGGTTTTACATTCATATTATATATTCATCTAAATATATATTATTAATATTTTTTTTATTTGCAATTTAATGTCAGTATCCGGACACTGACATGCAAATTGCAAAAAATGAAAGAAAATTTGAATTTAGCGGGTTACCCTGACGTTTTCGCCTTAAATAAACAGACTCGTGAAAGTCAAAAAACTTTTTACAAAAAAAAACAACCGACTTCAAAAAAAACACTAAATACAAAAAAAAAACAACCGACTTAAAAAAAAACTTTTTCCAAAAAAAAAGTGAAAAATAACTTTAATTTCGGATTTTTTTTTTGTGTGTAACATACACACAAAAAAAAACATACAGACGAATTGAGAACCTCCTCCTTTTTGAAGAAGTCGGTCAAAAAGACCAATATCCCTATTATATCTCGCACAGTCTATCTCAAACGTAATAATTGTAATTGGACTTTTACAAAGTAAACAAACCCTTCCCTTGAAAGAGCCAATGTTACTGATTATATAACGAAGTTGTTCGAGATGTAACTAGGTACTCATTGTTCTCTCCATTAAACAAGGCGGCCAGTACTTGATTGTTTGAACAAGAGAGACGGGCCTGGCCTGACCAAACCAATTGCTTGAGCCCCCAAGTCATAAGATAATTTATGAACAACCATGAAATATTAGTGCGACCGCTATACTAAGGAGACGCTACAAAGGGGCTCGGTCGTCACCGGCTTAACTTTAGAGTAGTCTTACTCACCTACTATAAGTAGACTAAGTACTACACTAACTATTAAACTCATCCTAAAGTTACAAAGGCCTGTATTAATTTACTGCTCGTGACGTGCAAAAAGTGATACGCAGTATGCAGAGGGGAAAATCTCCTGGGCATGATGGCCTCAGCATTGAACATCTAAAGTTTGCTGGTACTCACCTGCCGCGTGTGCTCTCCATGTTTTATAATTTATGTTTATGTCATAGTTACTTGCCTGAAGAGTTGACGAAAACAATTGTGGTACCGATTGTAAAGAATAAGACTGGTGACATGTCAGATAAAGAAAACTATCGGCCTATCTCGCTGGCCACAATAATGGCCAAGGTGCTTGACAGCTTGCTTAACAACATTCTCCTGCAGCACATAAAACTAAATGATGCCCAATTTGGGTTCAGGAGTGGGCTCTCAACAGAGAGCGCAATCTTGTGTCTTAAGCGGGCTGTTGAGTACTACACGGAGAGGAAGACGCCGGTGTATGCGTGCTTCCTGGACCTGTCGAAGGCCTTTGATAGGGTGCTATATAATAAGCTGTGGGCAAAATTGGAAGGAGCGGGTGTGCCGGCTGAAGTCATCTCCGTGTTGCGCCATTGGTACACGGGTCAGAGAAACCAGGTGAGATGGGCTGGTGCGCTATCTGATGCATATGGCATGGAGTGTGGCGTGAGGCAGGGGGGGATAACCTCTCCTCTGTTATTTAATCTGTATGTTAATGACCTCATCGGCGAGCTCAGTAGTACTCATGTGGGTTGTTTTATAGACGGAGTGAGCGTAAATAACATCAGTTATGCGGACGATATGGTGCTGCTGGGGCCGTCTGTGGGGGCGGTGCGTAAGCTTGTATCAATCTGTGAGGCGTACGCGGCGGAACATGGACTGAAGTATAACTCGAAAAAGAGCGAAGTGCTCGTTTTCAAGAGTGGAAACAGTGGTCCAGTGCATGTTCCGCCTGTTATGCTCAATGGTGTGGCTCTGCGGGTGGTAACCAGCTTCAAGTATCTGGGCCACTTTTTGACAGAAGAGTTGCAAGATGACGCAGACATAGAAAGGGAGCGCAGAGCATTGGCAGTCAGGGGGAATATGGTTGCACGCAGGTTTGCTCGCTGCTCGAGGGCAGTGAAAATTACTATTTTCAAGGCGTACTGCCAATCGCTATACTCGAGCAGTCTGTGGGTAGCCTTTACTCGCCGGGCTGCTAATGCTTTGCGTGTCCAATACAACAACGTCTTCAGGATGTTGATGCGGCTGCCTCGCTATTGTAGTGCGTCCGGAATGTTTGCGGAGGCGCGAACGGACGGCTTTCATGCGGTTGTAAGGAAGAAAGTAGCCTCCTTGTTGCAGCGCGTGCGAGGCAGTAGCAACAGTATTCTGAAGATGGTTGTATCTCGTGCGGATTGCCCTATCCAGAACAAATGGATGCGTATTGTGATGGGTTTTGACTAACATAGTGCATAAGATTTTACTAACACAAAAATTGTAATTGCAAAAATTGTAATAATTTATTTAACTGTATTTGATTGATTTATTTTATGATTGTATTGTATTATTCACTGTAATTGTATGGATTAATTTTTTATCTGAAATAAACTGATTAATAATAATTAATAAATCATTTTCATTTGAGAACTCTCTCGAAAGACCTGTTTTATTATCTCTTGAAGTGCTGATTTAGAGGAGTGTGAAATTCAGCTGGACGATTTTAAGCATTTTTATGAGAAGGCCAATGAAAAACCTGTCGTCAATGGAGGTTTAACATATATTTAATTAAGTAGGTACTTAATTTAACGTTTCTGTGCACCAAAAAAAAAGATAAATAACCTCGATAACTCTTATTTAATAAATTCAATCATTACCAGGTAATAATTGTAAATGTATCCAAACTAAAGATCTCCCCTTCAAGCCTTTTGTTTCATAAAAGTGTAGGCAGTATTTTCCGATGCCTGTAATTTCTGTCATCATCATAAACATTTTTATAACCCCTATAATAAAAGCGAAACCAACTTAAATAACAATAAAAGAAGGGCACAGTGAGAATTTTTTCTATTAAAATGTCTCGTAAAATATGTTGAGTGTATGAAGTAGGGTTATACTGACATACTTCCTTATTTACCTAGTCCAATTAAGAGCCTAGGTAAAAATATTTTCATGCTCACTAGTACTTCTCTTGACATTTTTGAAGCTTTTAAGACGATAAACATAATTATTTTATTTTGTCATAAATTAAAGTTAGTTCAACATTTGCTAATAAACGAATTTCCAAATTAAAATAAATACCTCTGAAAATAATGTTCGGGTTTGCAGAGCGCCTACGCAAATTCAATAAGCAATAATTACCACAAGACATAATGATTGCGTGAGCCTACGACTTAGGACCTTTACAAAGTTGCCCTATACTTATTACCGAGTTAGTTACCGCTTTAACAATCAAAATTGCAATTAAGACATAAAATGAGGCCAAATGTCAAAACAAAAGAAAGCTAACGAGCAGGTATGAAGCCGTTCTCACACATTATATGAGGCCACCCTTTTATTCCGTCGCGTGCTAACCTTATCTTGACCATTCTTTGAATGTGAGTTCATTATATCAAATTATGGTTGTTATGTTGCAATTTGCGAACGTATGTTTCACTGATGAGTAACAACATTAACATGCACTTTGTTCACGAAGTTAAGATATGTCTACATGATCGCGATAGGCATCACAATAACAAGATCGAAAACCACAAGAAACAACAATTGGTCATAAAGATCTCGATTCAATTAACTCAGCACTGAGTTCACAGCTGGACATAACACACTACAAGAATTTCATAGCTCATCAAATATGTGCGTATTTATCTCACTTCTAAACTATAAAACAAACACACTCAGACCCCATAAACGACTTCAAAAAAGCACAGGCATCCATCCGTATCGTTTACGTAATGGTAACATCCGAATATGGGCGTAACACCTTATCTATGTCAATAAAAGTTCTAAGACATCCGTCGTTTACTTTTCCATATAAAACTAACCTTTAGGCTTTGTGCAGACTATCAACATTTCACGTTTGAGACATAATGCACATTACGGTAGGTACCCGTGGTCTGTTTCCGCGGATCAAAAACTTGGTCTGGAACTGTCCGTCGTCTGCCGAAGGACTAAGTTACTAGTTCACAGAGGTTAGGGAGGTGGCGACATGGGTACTTCCAGTACCTACACCATGCGTCGCATAATAAGGCGGCTCTTTGCACCATTACGCTGTACATGGGCACGACGAGTAAATATTTATGAGGCCCATTGTACACGGAGCCTGTTCCCCGATAACATCTGAGCGGATAATTACGCTAAAGTACACTTTCACTGTCCAAATTCACATACGAACTTGTGAGATATCGCCGAATCTTTACTGTCAATTAAGTTGCCAGTAATATCGTTAGGAGATAGGAATTCTTGACATATTTGGCTAATAGGTTTAAATATTTGTCTTGGCGATTTCGATAGTATGTTATGGACTTTTAAAATTCCGCCGATTCACTTAACCTTGGTGGTTCTTTACGAGGAATTTGTACACTATTAACAGATTACGAAACATGAAATTACTGCCAGAAAACCCATATTGTATTCCATTAATGAAATTACTGGGCTCAGTAGACGAAATTACGGGTTTACTATAAACCTATATTTTTCTGCCAGCTGTTACCTGCGTCAATAAAGAGACACGAACTAAAAATAAATAAATGCCCGTGTAAGTATTTATCATTTATCCTAAGGTCAAAACGATTTCAAGAGGCGCGCTTGCTGAGTGAATATGACATTTCGGGCATATCTTTCCCACGGACTGGTCGATCGGGATGCAATTACTGCCGTCTCGAGTTTTTGCATCGAAGTAAATCGAGAAACCTTTTCTTCCGAGATGTACGATCATCGATTTTCCACGCGGTGACATAGTCGCTAACGGTACCTAATATAATATGCAAATGTTGTAACACGGAAATAATGCGGTTCAATACAAAAACTAGAAATGTTCTGTCGTAATTGAGAGTGGCGTTAGATTTTCGAGATAATTTATTCGAGCGTATCTTGTTATCATATGTGTCAATCATTAATTACTGTAAATATGTGGATGATCAGCCAAACTAACTTTTGGAGGTACTTAATTTGAAATTCAAATCTGATCTGTAATAAAATTGCGTAACATGGCCTATCAGAATTATAATATGTGGGAGAAGCAGATAATGAAGCTGCATTATACATACAAATTAGACCTTACGAATTGTGTTCATTTAGTCGTGGCCCTGTCTTTTTCGATCACAAAATACTTGGAAAAGTTTACACACGTTCTCGTCCAAGTAGGCCGTCCAGGCCGGTATCCCACGTCGTCTTGATAGGGTTAGAGGCCCATCAAGTACTGTTAAGGCGAATTAAAGTGACATCTCGGAGTAACGGGGCGGGACGTTTTTGTCGAGCCACATCGCGGGCGCAGACCGATCAGCCGTGGTCGGCCGTGGTTCGATTTCCAGATACCGCGAACTTAACTGGATGCTACGTGTGTTTTTCTTTGAACGGGTCAAGGGATATTAACCTTATTATCACAAAACCGTATTTAACAGTTGTTTAGCCTAAACACCTTTTATACACGACATTTCTTTAAGGAGTTTGACATAAAACTGACAGTAGCCACGCGTTTAACAAGTGTCTACGTTTTTGTCGTATGCTGGTTGTAATTGTTTGTGCAAGAAATGGAGATATATAATGTGCTTTATTGTATTGTATTGTAACTAAAGACCGGAAAAAACTTTTTTTACTCTACTTATTGTTCGAGATATAGGTCGGCGTGTTAAAATGGTGATAAGAAAAAAAAGATGAGGTTATCAACATGATTTCCACAACTGATTTTAATACAGTTTTTATTAGCAATATCTTAGCCTACATACCTATCTCTGTGAAAGCTTCATCTCAGGTTGTGTCATTCCTGTTTCCACAATAAACATCGTACCCTTTCATATACGTTTCTAAAGCACACTTAAGTATATACATTGCCTAACCAACCAGCTCATAATTACACATATCATAATAACTGATGAGGTACATATACAACATGGCTCATCTCAATTATCTCTGTCACGAACATAGGATTTAGTGCGCGTCGTTTGCAGACAATCTGGCTAACGAGCATCTAAACCAACGATGGCAACCATATGGCAATAAGGATATCTATATACGTATGGAAGACTATGCATCGCCAAAAATACATATAAGTACCTACATGGGGACTCAAAAATATGTGTAATAAAACGAATTCTTGTCGATGTAAAAAAATGTGTACATCGACAAGTATCATTCATCCATTTAATTATCTACAATCTTTGTTCCATAATTATGTTTCATACACACACACTCTAATATGTGTAGCCACAAATAAAATCTGCTACATATTGATAAAGTATTATGAAACACAAATTCTAGACAATCAAATGAATTCTTTAACATTTTGAGGCCGACTATGCCTATCTACTTAGTATGTTCTTTTAGGTTTAACATCGATTAACCCTGAATAATTTCACTACCAAAATATAAATTAATACAAAATAAGTCCGTGATCCTAACTTAGTTGAGAAAAGGCTGGGCGGATGACCTAGAAATATCTTAAAGCGTGTGTCCCGGAGATTACAATTCCGATAGAAAGAGAAGAAAACACAACATTACTTATAACTACCGCTCGATTTCTATTAAATCTCTAACTTGAAGTTTTCCTTCAGAGCAACGAGAACTTACTTAGGTACATACTTGGTAAAAGAAAGACAATATTTTCAAAAGAATTGTAGAAGGAAGCTGCAGCGGACGTGAGGAAATGATTTATGATCTAACGCAGGAAAAGCTAAACATACTCGTACCAAACGTAAGAAAAGAAAACATTGGAGCTAACCAAATACTCGTACAACTTGTGGATTGTTTCACATTCTTATGAAGGAGTGGTTGTTTTGTAATACGTTCCATTATAAAGGAATGTTTTACTTATGTCTTTTATAACAGACTAGCTTTGCACGGGTGCTATTTACATGTGAAGACGGACAGTATTCTGCTCTCGACACGATGTGCACAAGTTCTGAGCAGTAATCTAACAAAAAGTACTAGGCTTGCATAAATTCAACATAGTATTTCGTTTAAATAATCAAGTAGAATACTTCATTTTGTTTATATTTCTATACTAGCTGTTGCCCGCGACTTCGTCTGCGATCCAGGATGAAAAGTAGTCTATGACCTTATCCAAGTCAAGGTTTACCCATGTGACAAATTTCATCAAAATCCATTCAGCCGTTTTAGCGTGCAAGCGTAACAAACAAACTCACTTTTGCATTTATAATATTAGTTAGGAGTATATAGCTTACTAGCTGATGCCCGCGGCTTCACCCGCGTGGATGTCGGTTATTATATACTAAATCCTTCCTCGAGAACCACTCTATCCATTGGTGAAAACAGCATGAAAATCGGTGCAGTAGTTTTTGCGTTTTTCGCGAACAGACAGACAGACGCGGCGGAGGACTTTGTTTTATAATATTTAGTGACACGTCCATCTTCCTTTCAAATGGTGAGAGAATTTTTCAATTAAATAGGAGCTGTGGTTCCGGAGATTACATTCCACATATATACAAACTCACAAAATTCGTTGATAGTATAGATAATGTGAAGAATCTTATTCAATCATATCAAACATCTGCCCTAACATAAATATTGGACGAGCTTGTAGTGGTCATTCTATACAGTGTCAGGCCAAATTCAGCTCGGCCTTAAGATAATCTCACAAAACTTGTCGGTAACTAACATGTCAATAGAGATTTCGGTTAAATCTGTTCAGGACACGTACAACCGCCGTCTTTCAAATGATCTATTCTAAACTATCTAGGTAACTACATACTTATAAGGTTGGAACTATGCTATGGCATCTTGTCTCTGAGATTTGTGATAATAACAACAACTATAGACATAGTTTTTGACAACCGCAATAAAATACTGAAGACTTGAGCTAGCGCCCGTGCACCAACCCTGCTGTTCCTAACCCTTGTCAATTAATTACTTTCTAATTAAAGCCGATCTTTCTAAAAAAATATACAGCTTGTAACAAAAACCCTGTCCGATCCGTGAGGGTGATGAGAAGAGTCATACTGAGAATCTAAATAGACTGGACTGGACTGTAAACTTTTTTTAAAATAGAAAAAAAAACGCGACATTTTTTTTCAATGGGGAATTTTACCGTGTTATTACATGGGGCGCGGGCGGCCGTCGTTTAGCGGGTGTCTACAAGTCATAACTGTAGTCTGTAGAAAATTTGCTAATTTATATTGAAATTGGGGTAATTTTAGTAGGTACCTAGTACTTACTAAAAACGTGAATTTTTAATAGTAATAACCTTCTCATTTTCACAAAAAAAAAATATATATAAAATGGTATAGGTACCACAATAACATTCATAAAAAGTAATCAAAATATTTTTTTCCCCTACACCGAAACCGATCCGAAAGGGGGCGCCTAGGTTCGTTACTTGCTGTATTTTGCAGGCTCAGACGGTACCTACGAGTTGAGGCACTACGTGCACGTTACAGCAGGGTGTTACTGAGCTCTCGCAACACGTCACCACACCCCTCCCGTACCGCACGGTTACGTTTAGGCACCGTCTCAATTACGTGTAAGACCTGTAATAACCATACCTCCATGTTGAGGATGCACGCTGAACAGCAAGCACGGTTCGTCTCCAGGCTCCCGGCAGCACTCGAGCACGTCGC
The DNA here is from genome assembly GCA_947363905.1 of Lithophane semibrunnea. Classification (NCBI taxonomy): domain Eukaryota; kingdom Metazoa; phylum Arthropoda; class Insecta; order Lepidoptera; family Noctuidae; genus Lithophane; species Lithophane semibrunnea. Next base: position 10,771,370 of record OX376198.1, read on the forward strand.
GACAGCTCGTGTGCGGCGTGACCGGCACGTGAGTCGGCGCCCATCCGGCACCGCTCTCGCACCACACTCGCACTATCATCTGAGGAAGCGAGAGAATAATTTATAGTTTAATGCAAATGTCCTGTAATTCTTGATTTGTTACATGACAAGAAACACAATATTAAAAACACTAGCCTTCGGGACGAAGGTCTACCTAAATCGTTTTACAAAATAATCATCGCGACCGGTTGCGGCAACTTTCGTCTGACGTCGGGCAACAAAGGAGCCAGTTGTAGTATGTTTTTCTGTCAGCTTCTATTAGAAATCAATCAACTCAACTGTTGGCATGATACTATTAGGACCCCACCCAACTGTTAGCCGAAGGAATATGAGGCACTGGTAACTATTGATACCTTAGCAACTCAAAGCATTTTTGAACTTCCCGTGACGACTGTCCACGCGGAAAAATCATAAAATTTTCTCGCAGATACATTTCTAAATTCTTTATAAATCCTGAATACGTTGACCTTTAGCATAAGAAATTTTCCTACAAAGTAATCATTATGATACAGGTTTTATTCTTACAGATTATTTCAAATGACGCTGTAAACTTCATAGCTCCATGAAGTTTCACATTTCACCCAGCGCAGACTTTGTAACACAGTGAAACGAGCATCAAGATAAAGTAAGATGGCGGCAACTCTGATATAAGGAAATATTGCTGACAAGCAAAACTCAATCTCAGTTAAGCAACACTATAAAAGCCTTACGGGGGCTTCCTCGTGAAACTTACATAGTGAAATGGCTGACAATTAAGATTTATACAGCAGCTGCCGCCGCTTTGAAGCGCTTTTATGTATGAGAATGGACTTTTACTCTTGCACTTTGAAGTTACGCAGACATTTGAATCTTTAAATTAAGAAAGCATTAAATTCTCAAATTAGGTAAAAAATCAGAGAACCAGATCAACTGTCAAAAATATACATCAAACTTCGTTCGGGCCCAGCTGTACAAATTAAAATTCAGATTAGTCATGGGACGTGGAGGTGTACGAGGGCGGCAGCTAGCACAAATTTCTCCATCAATGAAACTTTCTATGATACTTGTCAAACAAGATCCCTATTCACGGGAACACGCGAAGTGATCAAAGAGAAAATGGAAAACCTGGTAACTACAACACACGTATTCCTATTCGACTATTACTTTTAAAGTTCACGATAGGTTGCAAACGATGGTTTGAGAATATTTCCATAGCCCGCCTTTTCGACTTGGCAGTGGACGCACACTTTAATCAAACAACACAGCCTATCTAGGACTCTCCAAAATAGCGCCGGAGTACCTGGCTCTCTGCCTGTCACATCCAGCGTACTACATTTCATTATAATACGTACAGCCGGTATCCTTAAATACAGACCTCACGTCTAGTTTATGCACCAGTCTCCCCAGTATAATTATTGTTGTAATTATGTAATCTGTATTGATACGTCTCTAATTTACCTATATTGTGGTGAGAAAAATAAAAGATTATCTTATCTTAGCTACTTTAAACTCAGAATTAGCACCACAAAGAGAAGTCTAACGCGCAACTGCAGCCCAAAACAATAGCTAGCACAGCTATGTGCGTGATAATTCACATTCTAATACTCCATAAACTTTATCAACCGCAAGATCACCTAATAGGGAACTCTGGCCTTATTCCGAACACAATTTGTCCAGTGTCTATTCATTCGCTAATTTGATCGTATTCAGTTCAAAACGCACTTGGAATTCTCAGCATATAAGTAAGTGTGCAACTTGTGTGGTTTTAATGAATGCAGTGCGTATTGGGAAATAGTTATTGTGAGCTGTACGATTTATTAAATAACAGTGAATGTTTGAAATGTAATAACTTCTGTAGCTAAATCTATACATAGTATAAAAAAGTCGCTTTTCGCGTGTACCTGTGCACTTTGCACCATAATTTAGACCAAATCTCGATGTTTTGACACGTCGCCATTGCACAGGTGCGAAGCAGGGCCAGGTCGCTAGTAAATAAATAAGCCACTATTTCGATCAAAATACGTTATTTTAGCGTGACTGTGATGGAAGTTTCAGCATCATACCATACACTCGTTTGGACCACCCTCCTAGCTGTCAATGTTAGACAGTGAGTAATTATGCCCAACATTTGTATAAAGAGCGAGTTTACTTTTGCTGTCGTTGTTCAAATACCTTTTGCAACAAAACTTCCAGGCGTTATGGCTGAATAAAAGTGCCCACAATTTTCTACACGCTCTGCCGCTGCTCTAAACTGTTCAAGTTTCCTTAGAATTCGAATTTGCAATTCTGATATATCCCGCTGTCCCACTTCGCACTGAATTTTTATCCCAGTTAGCGGCCGTCCCTGGAAATATGTATTACAATAGCTTACAACCGCGACGACTACGTAATATCTATACCTGCATTCTTCGCAAATCTTAAGAGCTAAGTACTAAAAACTTTCTGCTAGAAGAATTTTAATTTTTGCAAATGATAATTTTTGGTCACGGTAAGCGCGCTATTTTTATATGAAAAATTTTAGATTTAAAAAAATTACCTAAATCCCAATATGAAAAAAAAAACCATAAAAATATAACACACTATTTGTACACCTCAGAAATCGAAGTACTAACATTCCATTCTAAAAAAAGCCTTCTCTAATTTCCTCAAGATCTAATTTATAGAAGGATAATCTGTGATAACTGCTGATAAGCCACTAATAATGCTTTTTATCAACTAAGCCAATTTGGAATAACCGCTGACTTCCGCCTCGGGGACCAATTAGGATGTACTCTTACAGTACTTACCGCAATTTGTGGGTCGCTAAGTATTTAATTAATCAACAAGTACCAGGGTCAGTTACATAAAATTAGAAAACGCTAAGTGCGAAGTACTTCGAAGTCAAGTGCATTATTTACAAAAATGGTTTATTATTAACATTTTATACGCCTGTCAAAACATTTGTGCAGCTCTTTTTCCAAAATTGTCTAAAATATTTTTATCATCAGCCTATAATTTTCACACTGCTGGGCAAAGACCTCTTCTCATATAGAGAAGGCAACAGCATTCATTATCACGCTTGCTCGCTTGCTTTATATTTACTGTAAGTCCAGGTTTCCTCACAATGTATTCCTTCACCGATGTCAGTAATGTCCAAGATAAACTCAGAAAGTACATATGTATTTAAAATTCACATCGGTACTTACCCGGATTTGAACCCACAGCCTCTTGCATGAGAGGCGAGGCCGTAACCATCCTGAGCCATCATGACAAATGGCCCTTATGTGTCCATAAATAGTAATGCAATATGATGCATGCAATATGATGCATGCAATATAAAAAAAAACAATTAATAGATCTATCGTTAAACACACGCTTTTGGAAAATATTACATCATTTCACAGTTTTGTTAAACAAACAACCAATCGGTGCACGGATGCAAGCTGCAACACATTAACAAGATCATCGTATATATACAATCGACAGCCCGGACTTAACTTATCCATTGAAGTTCACACAAACGTTTTCTATTTGCGCAAGAGTCACATTATCCATCTTATGGGACCCAAGAACATGAGGAAGCGACTCATTTACATTCCAACGATAATTTGTGAGATTTTTTGTAATTAGCACCGCACTCACTTTCCTTGTTCCGACGTGATTACACGTACGCCCATGTTAGGAAGCGAAAGATAAACAGATAGTCGTAGATTTGAATGTACAATTGTGTTTCCCATAGTGAATAGTAGTTTTAAAACCGAAATCCTATTTTCAGAGAAATAAGACAACTAACTCAAAAGTTCATCTTTTGACAGTGGAGACGGATGCGAAAGTATTAGCTACATAATGCGGCAACGTGCAAATTAACAAACTGCATAGCTCACAACAATCCCAGCGGTTAATAAAGACTGCTGGATAGTGAAGAAAATAAAACGTGCGTCTCGTCGTTCTGCTGCACTCATCGTTCTCTAAAAAAATTTAGCTCTTCAAGTCTTCAATAACAGTATTAAACTTGCCTTTTCAAGAACTGAAGTATTTTCGTTTGAATTGACTTGAACGAATGATTAAAATCTCAATATTTCAGAGCGAAAAGGTTTTCGAAAAGCTCAATTCGTGTACTCGAAGTCCGAGAGCTGTACGGGTTTTTCGACTTTCAGCAGAGAAATTTAATCAACCCAATTCGAGTTGCTTTTCATCGGCTACTACTCATAGAAATCAGTAAATAAAAGCAATGCGACGAAACTACGTTTTTGTGTATTTGTTGGATCTATAAACTTCATGTGCCTAGTTTCAGGTTTCTGTTTTGCGGGTGACTGAAATCGAGGCGAAAACCCAAACTCTAATTTTGCCAAATGTACCTCAAAGTTAATTTGTTTGAATGGCATCCCCCAAATTGCTAAAAGCCTGAAAGTTATAAAACAAATACCTATTCTGATATATTTAACGGTAGGTAGTTATTTTATTAATTTGACCAACCAAGAAGGTACCTGTAGTCGTACTGTCTGCCAGCATTACAAGTGATAAGGGATGATTTAAAAAAAAATGCAGTTTATTTCCACTTCCAACTTATTGACATTTCCCTACGTTTTAATTGTTACTAAATAGAGCTGTGTTTCGGAACTTCCATAATTATCTTATCTTTAAGTGTAAATTGAGGAAAAGGGCTTGTTCATTGTAGTCGTAAATGTAAATGTTAGTGTTACAATAACCTATCATTATTCGTGTACTGTTGCGGTTATTAAAGGTAATAAATGTTGTAACGATAATAAAAGTTACTTTCTGCTGCAGCCGCTGTTACGCTACAGACAAAACATGCAGGTCAATGTACTTTGGGCCAAGATTCTTGGTCCATTGAAAGTTTGATAAATAAAAATGGCATATAAAAAAGAGTTTGAAAATTTTCCAGATCAAAAAACAAATAAATACATACAACGCCAAACGAAACTATTCATATATGTTACCCCGTAAGCATATAACGGCGAAAAAGCCACCCTACGCTTCCAAATCTAACTTCAGAAAGTAATAAATATTCAATAAGTTCTATCACAAGAAATGTTATACATGGAAAGTAAAATTGAAGAAAACTATGGAGGACAGGCAATTTACAAGGAGCGCGCGATATGGAGGCACCGCTAACGAGTTGCGAACTACCACACTACCGCCACCTGCTGGTAAACTAACGGAAAATCGCATTATTGGAACACCTAGCCATACTAGTAAGTGCAACGTCACCAGTAATTTTAGAGACAGCTTTTCCAGAAGTTGTGGCTTCCTACGAAAGTTGTGGTCTGTAAATTGAGAAAATATTTATGCACTGCAGTGTGGAAGTTGAGTACTTGCATCCTACTCCAGCAATTAAGCGACTTGCTGAATGCTTAAGCATTTGGCTGCCTAGTTCAATATTATATTCACAAATAAATTGCTCCTTTGGCTGGAGAGTGTAGCTTACCTTTAACTTTAATTTAGGATTCTTGTAATTTCTGCTTTAGGTGTACTTAAACACACAATTATATCATCACATCATCTTGTGTCATACTCATACCCACCTCTATGATATCGTAAAACTCATTTAACACTAATTCTTTGATAAACATTCCGTCCTTATTACAGATATAATATAATAATACAGCGAAATACCTTACATCAATGTTTAATTATGTCATCAACTCATACAAAATTAATAAGCCCACAGCACGTATCACGTTTCCCTATTACTGAGAGATGTGATTACAAAGTAAAGAAACGTTCGCTTGATAGATGTTTAATTTATTTAAAGTAAGATTAATCATTAATTTTCGTCAACTCGTCATTAGTGTGTTATATTTTTGAATACTTAAATTCTTAAGGTAGGTTCCTTTACTATGTTTTTTTTTTTTCAATTTAACTTTTATTTTTATTTATAACACGTTTTACTGTCGAGAGACAGTTCAGAGGTGGAGTCGACTAGAAGTGGAGTGTAGGAAATGACTTTTAGAATATGGGTGTTTCTTTTGATTTATTGTTAGTTGTTTATTTTGGCTTCCGCATGATTATTTAGGTACTTTTAATACCTGTAAAATACCTGAATAATCTACCTAATAAATCTAAATATATGTACCAAAATACCTCGCTTTCCATCAAGTAAGATCCAGCTCAAGAGCAGTGCAATAACTCATTTTTTTTTTGTTTTAATACAAAAAAAAGTAAACATTCGTTTTAAATTCATTTAAGCAGCTTGTTGAATTTAAGTTTTCCGTAAAAGCGTTGAGCTTACAATGGTAACATTCTGCCCATATCTTTACAACGCTCCGTTTAATTACTAAATTCCTAGCACACTAACATCGATGCAAAAGGCATAAGAACGTTGTATCAACTACAAACAACTTAGTTCTTTTGTAATTCTACGAAGAAAAGGAAAACCATGTTAAAAGGTGCCACGAGAAATAAAAACGTGCAACAATGCCCTGGGGCTTCCGGTGGCCTTTAAAATCAGCTTAACCTTTTTATTTTTTTATTAATCTGCGCAAGATGCCTTGTACTGGCTTGTGAGAGATTATATAAAAGTTATAAATGGTGACACACAATTATTATCAAGAGGACTTTTTTATTGATAAAGCAAGAAATGAAAGATTAATGAATGCCGTATGTTTAAACGTCTAAGTGTATGGGGGTTTTGCTAAGAGTATGGGCTGCAGAAATCTCTATCACGAATAACAAAATGCTGCCATCACAAAGTTTGTCAGGTTATCTCTTATGATATTTTTTTCCTTTACAGTCATTGATTGTAGCTGTCTTCTGAAAGCCGTGGGTAAGCATTTGATTAATCGATAATATAATGTTTCTGTAAATTTCAAAGAAATTATTTATCTACCTATCAGGAGCCTAAAAGTCGTTTTAATTTATTAAGTTAAAATGTGTTTCTCCAAGCAACAAAAAGTCGATTAAGACTTACTGCTTTCGATAATAACCTGTAAATTACACTTTTATTGCATTTTGTTGATAACGTACAGAAGAGAAAAGTAATAAAAGGAAAATGAGCTCTTTAGAAACTTTCGCTAAGAAACTACTCAATATTTTACACACCTTACCAAGTACTCGGACTTTCACTTAGTAACTTGTAGTTACTTGTATGTACGATCAAGTAATGTATATAAACATCTACATACAGGCAAATATCTGAAATAAACTTGTAGCCATTCTTGAACAATGTTAGAGATACTGGTTCCTTAATAAAACATAGTTGGCAATCAGGAGATATTAAGTATTCCGAGCTACACCACAAAATACTCTATTCTGCTATGTCTCCAACAATCTATGCAAGCACTTTGTCACACGGTTCAAGCAATGATGGAATACATGGTGCGAACATTTACAACTCAGAAAATGCAATGCTGATTATGAATTTACATTAACTAGTCATGACGTAAGGCTGATCGAGGTGACCATGGATTCATTGGAACCATATTTTTCTTAAAGTAGATTAACGTTCATAAAAAAATACTATTTATATACAATTTTCTTATCTGAGTAGATATTATTTTTTAATTAGTAGTAATAATAGTACACAGAAAAATTGTCATCGGCAATACTTCCTAATATCAATTATGATATGGGATGAAATTCGATGGCATCACTGTCTCTGATCATAACATTCATCATTATGAACAACTTTCACGATGACAACATACCTAAAATCGCGAAAAAAAAATCTGGTGTTCTCTACATTTTGTCGAGGTATGCGAACGGTTCGCGGATTCAAGCCAAACGCTTATCTATACGAAATTTTACTATCCAAGCAAGACCGTTTCTATACCAAAACGATAGCCCTACAGCGTGAATTGAACCTTATCCTCCTCTCTAACAATAGAAGATAGCTTCGTATTTAATGTTTCCGTTATAAGTAGATACTGGAATTGTTAACAGCAAAGTAGGTGGTGCATGTGGGACGTAGATATCCCAGAAGACCAAAGCTTTGACGGTGATGGTCAAATACTTACAAACATTTCAAGCGAAACAATGAAACATGCAGTAAAACGACGATCAACTTTATATAAACTACTAATTCTTGTGGCGGAATTCCAATGGTCGTGGGAATAGTAGAACATATGCAAACTCTTCCTGAACTATGAAACGTAGACGCCTTTAATATACAGTGTTCATTTAATAAATCACTACGAAAATTCCAATAAAATTCTTAGTAATTTCTAATTGATCTCTTCTAATTATCACATATTTATATTTGGATTCAACCAAATTAAGAATGAAATAGAAAAAAAATGAATATGGAAATTGGTACTCCTTTCAATTTCTGTATCGTTACGCCACACGCCAGAACATAGAACTGATTTATTCATATTATTTGAATGTTTTATAGTTCTTACAAACACATTCACCATCTGAAACCGTCGCAGTTCGATAGCTCGAGAACTCCGTTCATTGTCTTAAAACATTAATAAATAATGTCTTCAAGACGATTCTTTATTCGAAGGAAGCTACTGTATTATGTCAAGTCCCACCTAATCACTAATCACTGTCAACTATGAACAACTGTCCATCCGTCCGTCAGTCAAAACTGAAGGAAACATATTGCCGCGTTAAGGGCGGGTTGGAAGCAAAATTGCCTGTCTTCAATTTGATTTTTCATGAAATTGATAAGACTTAGGTGTAAAATAAAAATAGTATGAGTAACTACATGATATTTCCAAACTTTTTGTGTAACAGAAACACAAAATATTAAAATTTTCTCGATAAAAAAATATCACGAAGTTACCTCTAATTTTCACGTATTTTCGATTTGTACTTAAAATGCTAATGCCTATTATGATAAAAATTAGATGATTATATGTATTAAAACAAGGCAAAAAAAATTGTGTAGGCTTTTTTTTTTATTCCTTTTATTTTTGGTTTTATTACGAATCAAAGCTTGTAGGACTTACGACGTTCTTAGTTCGTGGAAGAAGCCATCTTCCGTCGCACATTACGGGAACTTCAAGCATATTTTTGTTTCACAAATCAGTCGGCGTCGCTCTGTTGAGACGAGAGGACTACGCTCAAATTTTTAGCTGCGCTGATATATTATTTATTTTCGTAAATAATATTTTCGTAATTTATCACATTCCACAAAAGAAACTGAGACATAGAAAACATGAAAAAAACACTAAAACCACTTCCAAAACGAATATTACAAGTGTTATTGATTGATAAATAAATAAATACCGAGTCTAAATAAACATATAAAATTCAATGTTGATATTTTAAAACTCAAGATGACATATATTTTATTTGACAGATTTTTGACTGGTATAGTAGCACGGAGTATAGAAAGAAGTAGGTAAAACTAGCGCCATTGCTCTATATTGCGGTGAATTTTCTTGCGGAGAAAATTTACAACATAGCCAACGAGCCCATTCCACGTTCATTTGAAAGTTCACACTGGAGATTAAATCTTATTGCGATATACTCAGGATCCAAATTCGTTTACTCCCACTTTTTTTGACAAACTTCTTGTAAGGTGACCCTTAGACGAACAATTGGAGCGACTGACCGCCCCTAAATAAAACTTGTTTAGAATAATACCTTTATTCTTCGGTTATTGGTATAACGAACGAACTCGAACAGATTCCGTATGACTCCGGATTTTTAATTTGTCTGTCCGTGATGTCTTGTTTATATCTCTTTAGTTGACTTTTTTTGTCGTAGTTGGGTTTTAGTTTTTACCTGACTACGGCGAAGCAAAAAGGAGGGTTATAATTTTGACCGGTTTGTATGTATTTATCTATGTCTGTTCCCACATATTATCTTCTAAAAGACTCATCACAATTTGACAAATGAGGTATCGTTGGAAGCTTCTTGATCGTCCGCTGGTCATAGGCTATATGAAGACATGTTAAATTGAAAATGGCGCCCTCTAGGTGACATATCATGAACAACAAAAAATATTTTTTAATCATACCATGTTGGGTATCAAATGAAAGGTTTTAATTAGCACATTTCAAAAATATATATTATAACCCCAAAAAAAACCGCGACAATCAAGACGTATATTGCCATATGTTTATGTTAACGCGTGGGATGATAACTGCCGCTTCACGCGCCGCCGCACCGTAAACAGAAAAAACGTCAGACGCGCCGCGTGACGCCACACTGCACGCGACGCGCCACGCCCCGCGTCTCCGTAAATGAGGCCTAAAGTTATAATGCAACTTGGCATGTTTTTAAAGCTACAATTTCAACAGTTACAAAGAGGGACCATACTAAACTTTCTACTAAGGGACTAGTTATAACAAGCGCCCGAGACGCGCATTTCGTACGCTGCGTTTCGGGCGCTCAATAAAATTGTATGAATTCCTATGTAACGAATTATATCAAGCGCTGCAGTCTAAGCGAGCGCCCATGCCGGGCGCCGTTAGGCTTGCACATGTCGCAACTTGCCACTCTCAACTTGCATCTCCGTTGTGCCATTTACAAATACGACTGGGAGAAGGTATGCCGCGGGCATTGCTGCTACGTGCGCCGCCGTGATGAAACGCCGCGTGTGACGCGGCTATGCCATTCGCGGACTCCGCCGCAAAAAACGCTCCATTTCAAACAAACGCGTGTAAAATCGCGTCTCCGTAAACGCACTCATACAACGCCATATGTTTGAATTCAGTGCGAGCCGCGCCGCCCAAAGCCACGCGCGACTCCTCGCGTCTCCGTAAATGAAGCCTAACCGTGCCCTTGACGCTTGGACGCGAGTTCCTTTTTCACTATTTTTCCTTGTCATTTTCTCCGCATTAGTAATAAACTTAAAAGAAACACGGTTCAAAAGTTACAACAAAATGTGGAAATCTTGTTGCGTTTGACGAGCGTCCAAAACGCGCCGGGCGCGCGCCCAAAACACAGCGCCGGTACTGAGCGCGTACCTCGGGCCTTTGTTATAATTAGTCCCTTTGGTACTTTGGCACCCATTTACATAGATGAATAGATGTCAATTCTTTTAGTGGTGAAGCCGACAATCCTACATTTATTTCTTTTGTACAGAACTCGGCCTCTTTTTCACATGTTTCAAATGTTTTCGAAGGGGATTGTTCGCGTTTGGCGCAGGAAAGGTTTTCATGACACATGCCATATTCGTTGCACAATACAGTGCAAAATTCATTATACGAATATTATTTTTTACTTGGGTATCACTTTGCACGATCCTCCAAAGAGAGAAATCCACGATATAGCATTATATTTATTACTTGGTAACACAGTTTTCCACAAAGACGTCATTAGGTACAAATTGTACAAGGTCCTAAATAAAATTGGTAACATTTAAATTTGAACTTTTTCACGTCAACATTGAGTTTCTAGTTCCAAAACATGAACATGATCTATAGTTCTGAATTCAAGCTTAGCGTATCGTATAAGCAAAATAAACTACAGAAGATTGAAATTCGAATTCTATAAACGCCAGACGAAAAGTTTCTGCTGGCGGGAAGGCATTGTGTTTTGTTTTCGTCGTGTTTAATGAGAGGGGTAGGTAAGGGTTGCGCGGGTGAAATATGATTTTTTGCTGTCAAACTACTCCCCCTTAAGAAAACTTTCGTTCATTTTCATTAGTTGTCAAATAATACTAAGTCTTATTTTAATGTACTTAGCGTTTAATTGAGACTTTTAACTCTCAGACATATATTTGTTGATAAAATATGAGATACATAGGAATTTACTTTTATTTTATTAATGACTCGATATTTATTAAGTTTCCTGACAATGAGGCAATAGAAAGGCGAACTATGCAAATACTTGCACTGACATTCATTTTTAAAATAGTTTAAAATTCTTGGTAACTTTGCTAAAAAATCCTTTAATTAAGTTAGACTTTTAATAAGACTGCACAATTTTTTTACAAAACAATCATCGTATCATTTAAAGTTCTGCAAACCAACCGACTTATACCACCGATACAGAAAAACTTTTCCTTTAAGTACAACTTAGAAAACAATTAATGACCCCCTATGAGCACATGTGAACAACTAAATAGTGTTTACAAAGTACTAAATATGCAGAAAAACGTATGTACTAGCCTGTCAGCATTCAATAACCGCCTGCTTCCTTTATTACGATGGCAATAAGTCTGCCAGCTGCCCGGGGCAGATGCTGATGTAATTATTTCTAAGGGGTGACTAGCGTTAAGCAAATTTCTCATTATATGTTAGTATACTAGCTTTGTATGTGGCATTTGTTGTTAAAGCTTTTAATAAAGAACATTGTGTTCAGATTCAATGAGTGCGGTCTTGTTTCTGTCTCTAATCTTAATTAAATTCGTTATGATTGCCAGTTTTTGCGTACAAAATAAGTTGGTCCATGTTTATGAAATCTTTCTTTAATCACGCTTACTTTTTGATTCTTGTAAATTACGTCTCAAGACAAAAAAAGGGTTTCATATACAAGAGCATATGAAACCCATTCCTAAAACCTACAACAAGAGATGTAGGTCTAAATACGATAGGACTTTCAAAAATGATCTACATATTATCTGTATTATCTAACCATGAATTTATTATCAGTTATTTAAGGATGATTCAATTTTTTTTTTTTTTTTTAACGCAACTAGGTGGAATATGTTGGACTCACCGGAATCATTTTTGGGGGACATGTGTGTTTCCCCCTTTAGTAACCGCCGCACCTGAAACAAACAACATTGTATTAAAGTTATTATAAATAACAAGAAAAACTGTAGAACCTGTCACAAGGCTGCGGTTTACCGCGAACTCTATCTTAATACTTATGTTATTTGATAGAGCCTACTTTAATAGGTCAATATTAACCGACATTATTATAGCAACTACTTAACTAGGATTTTTTTTGTGGCTCAATTTTATACCTTTTTTTCGTAAACATCATTCACTTTCATTAAATTATTTATACACAATAGGTAACGCTTTACATCGACACTAAATGAGTTAGTAAGCAGTCGTCTAAAATTACAATATTAAATATCCTTCAAAAAATGCTTCCTCAGCAATTGATAAAGACGTAAACGCAAATGCTTAAGCAAATTATAAGTTATGTGTAGCGTGGCCATGGTGCTCAACCGGTTGGATGGCCCGTTCTTGATCTATAATCATAGGAAGCTGGCTACCGTTGAACTACTTTCTTTCGATATACCTACTATACTATATATACTATACCTGCTTCACGTTGACTACAAACTGTCATAAGTTATACAGGGCTTAATTCTTTATGAAAAGTTTATGGGGCCTAACATGGTGCCAAGAGGAACACCCGAAACATTATAATGTTACAACGGAAGCATTTTAAGGTTCGGTAATCTCTCGAAAAATTATAATAAACTTTGAAGAGCTAAATCATGTACCACTTCAAATTTTTCGACATAATTCGATGCACTAAAAAGTTTCTGTTACACTTTTTATGAAAATAAATCTGAATGAATTCATTTTGAATCAGATTCGCTATGCCCTAGTCGGGCGTGGGTCGACACGAGTCATTGTTTGTCCCCGACCTAGCCCCTGAATAAAAACCGTATTAAAATCTTAACTAGTTTATCGTACATTCATCTATGTGCCTCGCCTTTTTCACGTCGATTGCTTCACCTTGGGATTCAATATAAAAAATAATTTGCTTGCTTTGCGGAGTTACCATTCATAACATCATATGTTCATTCATTCATTTCGGGGCTTCGACCAACAAATTCAGACAAATAAATGGGAGCTCTCTGGTTAGGTACCACGCAAAACTTTTCTCAATGTACTTCGTATAACAAAGTGGGCCCCTATCCTTACATATTATAAAACAAAGTACTCCGCCGCTGTCTGTTCGCGATAAACTCAAAAACGACTGCACCGATTTTCATGCTGGTTTCACCAATGGATAGAGTGGTACTTGAGGAAGGTTTTAGTATATAATTTGTCAAGACATCCACGCGGGCGAAGCCGCGGGTATCAGCTAGATATATATATTTCGAAGTCATTACGCTAACGGTCAAAACATTTTGTACGCGAACTCGTTTAAAGTTCAGAGTTCGGAGTTCGTATTACTTCAAGATAATTCAGTGCACATAAGAATTCAAGGAACACATCTCGCGTGCTAAATATTCATGCATTCAAACCGCAAACGCGTCGTGTGGGTGTGACATAAAACGTGTTATTAAGATTTCAACTCTAAAGACAAGTCGGCATAACAGAGAAGTATACAAGTAGTGGTCTGATGTAGGCGTGGTGAAAAGTGCCAATAGTAATCATAAAGTCAGGTAATGACGGCAAGAAGTGTGTGGGATATACCACGATATGCAGTCTCATTTAGAATGCGTACGAGCTGTTCTACAAAATGACATGTTTGGATATGCGCTTTACTGTCGCATTTTTATTGCAACAGGCTTTTACCAAAGTCATATTCAAGTCACAAACGCTGGACCTAGTCATCATCCAAAATAGGCCTTTGTGCTATTTCTGGAAGTTTAGTAGGTAACGACAAACAACGTTTTTATTACCCGTACTTAAATATTTTAGGGTCACATCTGCACGTCATGTCGAAATTACGTTTGGACAAAACAGCAACCGGCTGCGCATACGCCATGCATATTTGCTTATTGTCAGAACGTTGAATGGAAAGGTGTGAGGTGTTAAGTGGGTATAGTTGTGAGTTGTGTGAAACGTGGCGCGAGTGAGGTATAGCGGGCGCTCCGGTTGGCGGCGCCGGCGACGTGACGGTGACGATACAAATTACATTCAACATCTGAATGGCAATGACGTTAGGAATTTCTGACAGCCAATTTGTCTTTTGCCGTACCGGAGCGAAGCCGTGGTGCGAATGCAACACAATAACATTATAATATACGGCCCTTTACATTCACAGTTATGGTCGAAAACCTCTACGTTATTCATGCTATAATTGGAATCTAGAGACCGCTTTGGTAGGAAGAACTTCGTCGGCTCGATTAAGACATGAAGCCTGAAATCCCAGTAGATAGTTTCGAAGGAGCAATATTGCAAAATCAGAACCCATAGCTGTGGGTCTGCGGTATAGATAAAATTAATTAGTTATCTCCAATATTCAGTAGGACACCGAGATTCAATCCCTTATAGAGGAAATCTATTTCCACAGAACCGGTCGCAGTGGCCTGCGGCTCTTTATTAGCGCGATGCCTACGGGACTGACAAAATCACTGGCACGGAAGGGACAAATTGGTGGTCGCGCGGTTTCTGGAATGCTTATGGGACCGTTCGATAGTTGGTGGGGTCGCGTAATTTGGGCGTCCCACGCGTCGTTCGCAGGCCGCCGTCAGCGTGAAATATTTGGTAGCGAGCAGGCGCGGTGGACCGATTTGCATACAATGAAATAAACCGAAACAATCGAGGGTACTCCCTCGCTGGAAAGCTTAGCCGTCTTACTAACATTTCGGAAGTACTGTTCTAGACGCATCCGATATTTTATTTCGGTTATTTGGGTCGTGATCCACTGAATTATCAAAGGTTTCTATCGGTCAATGAGATACTAGAACACGAATTTGCCTTCTAAACGTTCTATATTGCAGACACTCCAATAAAACTTTATTGGGGCCCCTAAACTTTAGATGCGAACCGTTCCAATTGGTGTAATACTTTGTGTAAAAACTTAAAATGGTAAAAATATGCTAGTAGTAAATGGGCCGCTGCGAATGGAAATAGTTGAATTTATTTTCGTTGAGGTCCACATCATGGTCTAGGAGCCTTTTCCTAACCACATTAGGGTCCGCTTTTAGTTTCACTAAACATCCTAAATCAATATAAATATCGACTCTTGACATCAAAAAGTAATTTGAAAATATTCTCTTGCGGGCTCTTCTCTATAGGAAACGACCAATTGGAACCGTGCACCATGCTTTTGACGTTTCATAAGTGCCCATGTAGGCTTATGTGAAATAAAATATTTTGATTTTGAAACAATTTGGTAGACTTCGCCGATATTCTAAATATAGAATCGAAAGCATCCTCTCTGCCCTCCATTTTATATTATACGTATAGGAATTTCCTTATCTGCTAAGCATTATTGTCATTACGTAAGTCACGTTTCCAGTAGCTGATAATCCCTATTTCCGGGCGAATCCTTTAGTCCGGCCAGTCATCAACAGACCACCCTGTAAACGAGTCACCTTATCGTTACTCGAATGAGGATTTACGTCAAGAAATGGCTCCTTGTCGGTGATTCAAGTATCCTTTGTACCGCCAAGTGTCCGCCAAGTGTCCTACTTTAAGTACGACGAATTTAAATTGCGGCCATGATGGTGTCTCTTTTTTATTGGAATCGGTACAGTCGGTTCGCGCTTACCACTACCACTCTTCGATATTCACGTCGTAAACAGACCTTGTAATTGGTGTTTTTTGTTGTACACGCCTCTCGCAGAAAAAATGTTTACTTGTAGGTTGTAGCTACTGCTGAGCTTGAGTGTACCGAATAGGTACCGCGTGTATATTATTAACGTGTTTTGTTTTTCCTTTTATCTGAACTGCCGGTATATTCTGTAAAAATATCACTGTAAAAACAAGTGAAGTGATGAGCTTGATGGGAGCAGCTGTGTGATTGTAGGGATTGGCTGTATTGACAGCTCACTTCACCTAAGATTTCACCGTGAGATTTTCTACAGAATAAGGTAAATTGACAGGAGTAAGTATTCAAAACTCTAACATACGTAGATAGTTACTAGGGTATATGGTATGATCCAAACAAAAGTGGTCTAGAACGCTCGTAAAAGATAAATTTCATTCGAGTGTAAAATTGACTTTAAACTTCTGTTAACATTAAGTTCAAGCGCCTTCATCAAGAAGAAAAACGATTTTTTAAGCAAGACAGCGCCTACAGTAAGACATGACCTTTCATATTCATCTCACCGGGCTCAACTTTTGCCGAACAACTACGAAAACCTTAAACTCGTGCAGCAATGTTTTCAAACTTTTTTCTTTAACCCTGTAGTTCACGGTCATCTGCTGTCGGGGGTAAGTTCGTGAGTGAATGCCAAATGTAATTGGTGGAAGCGGCATTTAGCATGTGCAGTAGAGGCGCGGGATCTCCGATACTTACGCCCAATCATTCTGTCAATCCGTCCGTCTGTCGGGACGCCCGTGGGAACACCGCCAATCGATAAACAGGATAATAGTATTGGACTTCGGATGTTTTTTAAAGGGTTCAATTGCAAAGAAATTGTAATGTAGCTTTCGGGGGGAGAGTGCTGTTGTGTGAATGTTTCGTAACAGTTTTACGACAATTTTTTTAAACATGTTAGTAGCACAGTAAACAGCTGACATCTCGAGATCAAACGCGGAAGCAAAAGTCGTTTCAGGGGCAATTTCAGTTTAATACTGCACATGATCAAATATAGCTGCCGCTGCAACCTCATGCCGCCAATTTAGAAACCAGTGTGTCCACATGTCATTCAAACGTAATCTGGTCCACTTGTGCGACAAATAGTTTATATAACTATTTTAATTGACTGACAACCAGTTGATTAAGTATGTTGCGATATTCGATTCTGACTCGTATCTGCATAATTTAATAATTATTTTTAGAAACAAGACAGCTCATAAATATTTGGTACACGTGTACGCGACACGGTCAGGTGGAGAAATGCATTTTTGGTGCAATAGCTGCTTCGGAAACTGACAGCTACTGAAATAAATATATTATAATTATTTAAGTTATGTGAGATTATGCACCGTCAAATACTTTTAGCCATTATATTTCTTCTGCTTTTTGTGCCACAGGATATTATCCAAAATTGTATGTATAAGTAAATAAAGAGAAAACAAAAAACTTCTCGTTTTCAAATAAATCCTTATACATATTATAAAACAAAGTCCTCCGCCGTGTCTGCCTGTCGTCCTGTTCGCGATGAACTCAAAAACTGCTGCACCGATTTTCTTGCTGTTTTTACCAATGGATAGAGTGGTTCTCCAGGAAGGTTTTAGTATATAATAACCGACATCCACGCGGGCAAAGCCGAGGGCATCAGCTAGTATGATAAGCTTGACAGGCAGACGATACAGAAATATATCGGTAGGTATACATTATTTATACTTACCGATATATTTATGTATCGTCGTCTAATTTATATACCTACATAATTATTTGACATTCCAAAAACAATTACGACGAAGATGTACTGTACCTACCTACTATTATTATGTGACAAACTGACAACCTTCAGTACCTACAAAGTTTCGTGCCGAAAATATTCTCGACATACAAAGACCCATCTTATAATATTTTCAATGCCACGCACTGTGTTATTATGTTCAAGGCTATAGATAAGGCGAAGGCAATTCGGTTTTTGTGAATGAATTCTTAAATAACATTATGTGTGTTATCGTGAGAACTTTGTGGTTATTAAACATTTAAAAACAATTGAAATAATTAATGCTACATTAACTATTCAGTATACGAGATTAAATATAATGTTTTTTGCAACCGTTTTACTTTGTTTATTTAGAATATCTATGAAATAATAATTTAAGAAATATATAAAATATATGAAAAACAACCATAAACTAACGCACGGGACAAAACAGGAACGAATCGGCAACTCCCTCTCTTTTCGTAGGTGTCGTAGCAGAGCGTAGACGTTCGTAGAGGGTGCGTAGAAGACGCGTAGCACATCTTCTTGCGATCACCAATCAGATTCCCAAGCAGACTACAACTTCTCAAGGGTTATTCGTCTTCACATACCGCATCGATGGAGCGAACGTATTAAACTTTTAGATCATTTTTTATACGTGATACTTATTTAGTATAACGATGATACTTTAACAATAGAAATGAATGCTCCGCTAACCTTTAAAAGCATAATTCAAAAAAATACTCTACATTCCGACTGAACATTACATTTCAAAGTTAGGACGGATCTCATTCTCATGCACTGAGTTGAATTTCATGCAGCCTTTATTCGCGCCATTCCATTGCATTCTAAATGAGAGCTTTTGAGCTTCCTTCCTTTTGCAGTGGAGCCATCAAAGAGCCGTTAAGCTGTATATTTTAATTTATTTAAGTAACTTTAAGTATACTAATGAAATTAAGTTTTTACTTGAACTTATGCGATGACCTTAACACTTAATGCCTCTTCACATAATACAACAAGGTAACTCAAAGTTAACCGCAAGAATCACCCAATTGGATAACTAATAATAATGATAGGTTTGAACTTTTTTTCGTAAAGAGCGTTATATAAATTATTCGTAGACTGCGAGAGCACTGCAACACCAATTACCTATACAAATATGTACACTATATTAAGTTACATAGATTCGTGTATAATGTATTAATGTATCATCATTTCTACGTTTACAGAATGAAATAATGATCTGGGTCCGCAAACAACAGTTTTGTAGGTACCACAAATATAATAATTATTAATTAGGTAGGTACCCGACCTACCTAATTAATAATTATTATATCAGTGGAAAAAGTGGATTCTTTGTTCCATGTTTTTTCTTTCAATAGAGTTTTTGAAGTTATTTATAGAATAACATCTTGCGAGTTTCTCAAAATTTTCTTTTTTATTATATAATGACAAATTCCAGGGAATATCACAAAGCTCTGTAATTAATAGATTCAAGTTCAACAAATATTTAACAAATAAATTTAACATAAATAACAACAGGGTAGCTCGTATCGCTAATTGAGGAAATATCCAAAGTCTCGCCCAAGGCCATAGCGCTGCCAAATGAAGGTAAAAACTATGAGGTCAAGGCACTCTACATGACTAACAATATTTAATAACATAAAAAACAAGAACAAAGAACAATATTTTTAAATCAGACTTCACATCAATCAGGGAAACAACCCACAAATTGATGTGGAAAGATTTTATCTGAATGACTCAAAGAACTTAGGAGTACGTCGCAAAAGCAATTTCTCAAGTCTTTTTCAACTGGCAGCATCGGCGAATTTGCTCTATAGCAAAACTGAGACTGACAAGCAATTCTCAGTACATATCGATCACTCACGAGATCCACAAAGCGATGATTGTTCAGAATCCTTGAATGGAACACAAAAACTCACATTATTAATTTTATTGTATTCGAAACGAGATGTCGCCTTGAAGACAAGATCATTACACACACCATGACCATTGAGAGCTGACCTCTCGCGAGCAGTAACACTTCGATTACTAAAAAGAATATACGACATAGAAGAAGTCACGAAAGGTCAAAGTAAATTGGCGGCGCTACCCGAACTTCACTCTCCCACAAACCTATTGTACAAACCGGTTACAAAGAATCCGCCTTGCGTCATTTAGCCACGTGTAAACATTTTAATTGATGATATACGGAAGACAAAAAGCTAAGATAGCAATCGGCATTTTGATACTGGTTTAAGTATGTAGATATCTTTCGGAGTTGGTATAAAAAGTACGGTTAGCAGACCATTATCTATGGCGCTCGAAACAACGATCTCTTTGGTTGACCGCAGGAAAGCAACATCAGAGAACATTTCTGAAATAATATCAAACAAACCTAAAGTAGAACCTCCGGTGCGTAACAATTTGCACTCAATTATAGGGGACGCCAAAGAAATGGGAAATATGGTAACGAGTTCACGAAAATGGGAAATATCCTTTGGAAGGGCAAACATTAGGTATTCGTTTTACAGAAACGGACAAAGGGCAAATATTATTCTATAGAGTTAGATCTGAGATGTTCAGTCCCGTTATGTAAAATGTTTTGTATTGGGAATCTGGCGTTGTTACGATTAAGAGCAATTTACGTATATTACCGTGTAATTTAACAAATGTATGAAGCAACCTATACTCATTACGTCGTCGTCTAGATTTCTTGCTGAGGAAATAAAATTGTGCGCAAAACTGCCGTGAAATGCGCGGTAGCGGATTGATATTAACGGCATTTTACAATTGAATTAACTCCACTAGAAATAAACGTACGTATAATATCTATCTTTTGTGCGCATTATAAAATTAATGTAACGTTCGACCATTTATTGGAATCCAATCGAAAACCACTGACTCGGCACTTATGCGGTTTTCTCCTCTGAATATTATAAGCATTGTTACATGAAAATACGTTTTATGGCTACATTACAGCTTTTATGGCATTATTTTAGCAAAATTGCCTCATGTTTTGAGGAAAAAATTAAAATTTAGGAATGCCTGTAGGTGCTTTTGTCTTCGTCATTTTATTACGTATCTTCTTTATTCATTCATATTACCTATAGCTCATAGACGTTGCTGGCGAAACATAAACGTCGTCTAAACGCCACCTTATAAGGTCGCAACCACACCGAAATGTACGTCCAAATCTGACATCTTACTTACAAAAGGTAATCCTGTGCCTGAGGCAGGGAGTGGACACAATAGTAGACTTGTAACGATTGGCACAACATAATGTGAGTGAATGGACATAACAGACATGTTCAAACACTTTCAAAGAATTTTAGCAGCATGGAAGCACGCGATATATTCATTCAGACATTTATATATAAATCCCATGCGATTTCCATTATTCATGTGAAGTTGTGTCGAGTCCATCCCATGACATAATTAACGACCCCCAACAGATGGCTGTTCGTAGTCTTTCTGGACCTATTTAGAGGTAGCTAAGTAAAAATATAGTTTCTATCTCCTATATAGAAAAGTCAACATGCACATATAAATTGTTACATTTCGTATCCTAGAAAATTATTACAAGCGTTATTGTTTTGCTTGATTTCCGTGTTATTCTCTTCACACAATTTCCAATACTCAAATTAAATGTTTAGATTTCATATACTGTTAACTACATAATGCTAATTACCGAACATCAATAATTATCTCCACCAATATGTACATGACTGTTTAATTACCTACGTTCCATAAACAAGTCCTACATTTCAATCATTTTGTGGCACTTCATTTAATATGATAGTCACAAATTACTGTATATAAATCGTGACACGATGCCCTTAGGTGACGCCATAAAAACCAAACCTGATTGGTGAAGAAGTAGGCAACAGTCAACCGAAGATTTCGAAAGGAAATTTTATGGTATACTAGATAATATTTTCACATTACTGCATTTATCTGCCGCTGTGATCTCTACCATTGGCGGTGATTGCTTAAGTCAGGTAAGCCATAAATACAGAAACCTAATTTACACTGGAAAGGACAGTGAGCCATGGACCTTAGAAACGAGTAAATCATGACGAAACGAGTAAATCATGGTGTCACGAACCATCGGTGCAGAGGCGTGAATTGATTTAAAATTACAATCAATTGCACAGATAGTGATGATCGATTGGTATCAATCGGTCGGTATGCGATCGACACATAATTAAGCGGCGATCGATCGTTGTCTGTCGATAGGTGCGCCTTGCGTCGTAATAAGTGTCGAGTACGATTGACGAGTTTAGAACGATATCGATTTGAACTCGTAATGTCAGCAGAAACTTGTACAATACGTAGACGGTTTATTTTATGCCTGTAGTAGGCGTAAATTGGTTTTAGAATGTCACCGACCGAACTTCTGTAACACATTTGAATTAAAAACACAGTCGGTACCTAATGAAAATAAGCTATCATGTTATTATACGACTAGGATCATTTACTCATATTAAAGTTTAATAAAAATCCGATTTGAAACGCTACATAATCGAGATATTAAATTGTCACTGAATTTTATACGTTTCCAATTTATTAACATCCGTTCCAACCAATTTCAACTTCAACCCGAACTTAGATCATAATAAGTTTTTTGTATAATTTCCAAAACCTTTTACGGCTAATGAAAATCATTCAACACGATTACCTACCTAATATTTTGATTTAAAATATTGATTATCTTATAATTTATGTGTTCTATCAGGACGATCAACGATGGCCGCTTCGGTCACGCTTCTCGTAAAATGTGAAGCCCATCCAGTAACTCTATTGGTGTGGCGGCGACCGCATTCGATACGTTCGAGAGATGGAGCTTGTAAATCTGTCAACAGCCAAATTACAGCCACGCGAGGACTCCATGAAGGGCCCTTTGTGAAGTCGTGTGTGCGTGCAACACCCATTCGTGACGGTTATTTATAACACTGCACATTTCTAAATTGCATCAATATTTGCCCATATTCTGCCAGAAAGGGGGTGATAGTGAGATGATAAACAACCCAAATAATTTGGGCTAAAGTAGTCAGAATGATGATCATCATCTTATTTGATCAAACTATCTCCTAAATTCACCGTTTTAATTCTTGTTTCACTGTTCCTCATAGTACCTATCTAGCTCTAAAGTGAACGCTTGCAATGTAAATGAATTTCAGTGAACTTTGTATCATGTAAGCGTGAATTTGGAACTAACACGCTAGCCTGCAAATTTCATTAAAACAAAATTGGTTAGTTTATAATATTCCTGTTTCCCGAATTTTCATCTGCATATACGTACCCTGGGACAGCTTATTAAAGTACACATAACTCTGGTAATGCTTTTTAATTACCAAACAGTAATCAAAGGATCTCAAAGGATCAAAGGATCCTCATTAAGGATAATCGTAGTAGCTCTATAATAGATTAAATACCGTACAGAATCTTCTTCTTTTCGTGTGGTTAGTGATAACCTGGTGTCAATAGTTTTAAAGCCGCTCATGGGCCTCTGATTTTGCTTCACATGCCGTTGAGAAATTTCCTTCCTTCCTTCCTTTCCAGAACATTCCTTCACCGTTGTTTAAGCAAGAGATAATTATACAATATGCACATGAATCCGAAAAGTCAGAGGCGCGTGTCTTGGGTTCGAACTCGAAACCTATGACTTGGCAGTCTGACGGTCACACCACTTGGCTATCACTGCTCACCGTACATAATACCAGTACCAAATCCGTAGCATGCAAAACAAGAATAATAATGTTTCTATTTGTCGCAACTCGACTAATGACGCAACAATAGTTATCATTTACTCTTATTTCACACATAAAAAGAACGTTGAAAGCCATAGAGTTGCATAATAACTAACAACGGCAAATTAAAAATTAATAAGGGAGATCTGTAACAGTTTTCACACAGTTACTGATTCATTACTTTATCTCACAATGGGTTAATTAAAATTAAATTGAATATCTTTTCCCGTCTCTATTAACACCGAAACGTTTAATGACTTATGTTTATAATTAATCAAGATATTCGTGCAGTGATGCATACGTGAACGACATTGTTTGTGCATCCTATGTGAGCTAAGCTAGGCTCAAGTTAGGCGCGCCGCAAAGGCCGAGTATGCGGGCACGTTCTATA
Organism: Lithophane semibrunnea; assembly: GCA_947363905.1. NCBI lineage: Eukaryota > Metazoa > Arthropoda > Insecta > Lepidoptera > Noctuidae > Lithophane > Lithophane semibrunnea. The sequence goes on from OX376198.1 coordinate 10,795,563, forward strand.
GTAGCATTGCCCTAGGTATGTGATATGTCAGATATCTAGGCGCGTCTGCTTAGAATCCTGGTTTGGTTAGCCTGCATCTATACTATGCATGTAAACCTGAAATTCGATTCTCGCATATGAAAATCCAATAGCTGATCGTGACAATAACATAAGTTTATTAGAACTTTTTAAGGATTTCTTGGAGCATTGCATTTTTCCTGGATCCTTACTAATACAGTACTTTTAACAAAATTTCCCATAACCTATGAATACAATTCTTTATCTACATTAACATAGCTACCATACAATACATCACCGGAAACGCTTCCGTCAACAAAACGAGGGTATTTTTGACAAACGCTGTTGACTGGTGTGTGAGCCGCTGTGAATGAGTGACGTCATGGCCTGACGGGTCCCATTACTCACTCTATCATGCCGTTTAGATGACCACTTCCGTGACGACCCCGTGCTTTTACACCTTCCGATTAACAGAATGTTAAGTGTAGAAGAAATATTGAAATGTTAATACATATAAACGTAGAAATTATGTTTTTAAATTCAACTACCTTTATTGATGTAACTAATATATTGTAACTACGAGTGTATTATTTGAAAGAGAGTTCATGGAGTTTCTTACCCGTTCTTCTATACAGGAACCTACCTACTATGCTTTGGAATGGGCAACTAGCTTCATGTTTCTGATTGACTGTAAATGGTTTAATTGAATTTTAAAATGCTTTCAGAGAGTTTGAGTTTTTCAACTGTCATTCAAAAAATCTATGTTTTTAATGTGAGGGACAAAAAAAGTTTTTTTTTGTTAACATCCCTATTCTACATCATGATAAGCATTTCAGTTTTGCGATTAATTTTGCACCAAATTAAATTCATATTATTACATTTAACACAATTAAACCATTTACTGGCTCTTTTGAATTGTCAAGAAGTCGGTCGGTTAGTCAGAAAGTTGAAGCTTGCCACTCACACTTACACTCTTTTAAATCAAGATATTATTACAAAATCCTTCCTATACAATGCGAGATCAGCATAAACTAGAAATGTATAGCTTGATGTGTAGCCGTCTGTACATTATTCTTGTTGCCAATATAGTTTAGAACATTTATTGATAACAGTAGGAGCAAAATCGGGTCGGAAGTTGTAAGGGTTTCCCAGTATGTGCGAGATATGTCCACAAATGTATCACTTGTCTCCCTTGTGGAACAATGGACCGGATTCTCAGTTTATCCGCGTCACACGTTTTGTTTCCATTTATCTCGGACAGCGCCGTTACACACATATAAATTACCTTAGGATAGTGGATACGATCGCCTTATGATATTGCAGACGTCTTGAATATGATGAGAGTACCTTCAATACATAATTATTATAAAACAAAGCCCTCCGCCATGTCTGTCTGTTTCGCGATAAACTCAAAAAGTACTGCACCGATTTCCATGCTGTTTTCAACAATGGATAGAGTGGTTCTCGAGGAAGGTTTAAGTATATAATAACCCATAATAACTGACATCCACGCGGGCGAAGCCGCGGGCAACAGTTAGTAAAAAATATAAAAAGAGCAAAATTAGATGATTCCTTCGTTTTCTTTTTTATCTGCTCTATTATTATTTAATTGTCTGTGGTAAGTAGAATAGCTCATTTCGAACTTAAAGAAATATCTAAAATAGACTTCAAGCTTAAATTCCAAATTCATTTTAAATGGAAATCTAAATAAACAGCTCTATTATACGGGAAACCCGGCGAACCGATAGATCGCAATCATTCCACACTGATCTATCAATCTACAGTCGGCATCGTTTCAAATTAACTGCTCTGTAGGCGTAAATTAAATCACTGACAGTGTTAAATTACTTTCATTGCAGAATTATAGGTCGCCTTTTTTACTTGCATAAAACATGATTTGCCAATACATACAAAAAGTTGTTGAAATGATGTAAAACTGGAGAACGGCAGGCAGACATGGAGGCCACTGGATCGATGGCCGGTGTCTCTTACAACCAAACCCGCTGCCGATCAGATTACCACTGCCTGCGGTTTACAACACTGCAAAACACTTGAAAACTGCCATTACTTTAAAATCGTTGAATCGTAATTACAATTTAAGTAGGATCATCAAGGCGAACCACTCAGCCCTCGCAATCTGTACATAAAAATATTATCGTGAGACTTTACTGAAAAAAACTGCGGCAACAATGGGACTATTATACATTTCAACTGTTTTCCAATTGCCTCAACAACAGTTTTTATAAATATTATCGCAATTGACAGACCAGCCTGCTATTTTTATACGAAAGCATAAAAAATAACAATTATGTTTCTTGTCGATGAAAAAATGTCTGTATCTTGTTTGACTCTCAAATAGTGAGTCGATTATCAAAATGATTGATTTTATTGTCTTTTTCTCACCTCTAGGCAATTTTTCGTGTTCCGATTAGTCACGGAACAAGCTGGATTCTTTGTTTTCCTCAACAATTCGTCAGAGGTCGACCGAACCAATTAATATTAAACACACGATACAAATAAAATCGAGGAGCGACGTCGAAACTTGGTTTGTTTGTGACAGCCGTGAAGTCAAACAGAGAAGAACATTATACAAACATCGTTTTGCTTGCAAAAATTTAAATCGAAACTTTGTAACCTACTACACAAGGTGGTAAATTCCATGAATATTAACACTTCCAATGTGCCACTACATCGTGGTTTGTTCAGCGGGCAACCCCGAACTTACCACGTAGTATGTTATCAAGAAATTACACACGTATTCTGATACAATATTCGTAATTGAAACATGCAAACATTTGCCAACTCTTAGTAAGTGGTACATAAACAAACACAATTACTTCACTTTATGTAGGTATTCGCCAGCTGGCAATATTTCTTCAACTACGTCAATGCTTTTCCCCCAACTACATGATACTTGGTAAAATACAAGGTATGTTATTCCTACTATAAATTCCACTCATAATTTCATACAGAGTCATTCATAGAGTCACTCATAAAGTCAGACATTTTTTGTGTAGGTAACTTTTAATTGAACCTACTTATCAAGTGCAAAACGAGCATTGCTGAAAACAGGCTTTTCTTCCATAAAACCTCAACTAAACTACCAGTACTAACCAACAAGCCATCAGGCAATGTCCTATTAATTGGGACTGACACTATCATCAGTTCAATTCAATACAGCTAATGAATTTCAGCAACACGGATTATCAATCTGAAACTGAGAGTATCTCTAATAAATACAGACAGACTCATCCCGCCCTTATCACATTAGATTAGGTTAAGGCTACATTGGAAACGACACTTTATTTTATCAAATCACAAATTATTTGATATGTTCCTTTCATATATCAGTGGCATGGAAAATGGAAAACCTTTTATTTTTTTAACAAATGTTTTCAACAAACTCGGGTCACTGTTGTTCCCAAACAAGATTAAACTTGATCGAGGGAACATTATAATGGGAAAATAACAAAAGCGAACATCACACCAAGCCATGTTCTAATTTTGACGGCTCATATATATAGAGACCAACACGCCACTTGATGACATCGGTAATCTACATTGACGTTAACGAGGAAGCTTAGGATCAGGTGACATAATCCGTCACGGTCTACCAACTCCAACACCTTTCTGACTAACCACGGTTACTGAACGAGCGTTTGAAAGGCGTTTGAAAGTTCTTTGAAAGAGAAGATTATTGCTAAATCATATTATGGCAACAATAGCTTAGCCTTTACAGTAAAAGTGTTGAAAACATCGTGATTGCCTACTGATTTCTACCCAGATTTGACACCATTTGTCTGTTTCTTAAGTTTTCTATTTTCGAAAGGCTTAAAAATGGTTTAGAGGCAGAATGCCCAATTCTCAAAATTACAACTGAGTCATTAATGGACTAATTCTCAAAATGCCTAACCTCTTTTTCGCTACCATTTATTTTCGCCAGTGCCCAATATTTTACCGCGTTTGTTTTTATTCACATATTTCATTTCGAATCTGAAATATTCACTCCTAACATCCGACCCCAAAAAAGTTTGGGAGTTTTAACATTCGTAATCCCAGATTAGCGATGCCATACTTTTTACATTTTTCATTTCCGGATAAAAAATCACTCACAAAAACGGGCAGAATGTAAAATGTTTTGATCGAATGAGTTTATTCCTAATGGTCTATTAACATAACATAAAAACATAACATAACGCCTGTAATCCCCAAAGGGGAAGGCAGAGATGTACCTATTTATAGGTAGTAACACCCATCACCTGCCTAGCCTTTTCCCAACCAAGTTGGGGTTGGCTTCCAGTCTAACCGGATGCAGCTGAATGCCAGTATTTTACTGGCATGGAACGACTGCCTATCTGATCTCCACAACCCTGGTTACACAAAGACTGGTTGTCAGACGTTCGGGCTTCTGACGACCCGTAACAACTGTCAAAGATCCACAAATGACAACCGGGACCAACGGCTTAACGTGCTTTCCGAGACACGGAGGAGTCTTGTTATGTAAAGATGGTCACCCATCCACGGAACAACCCCGGCTAGCGTAGCTTAACCTGACGGATCGACCCGTGCGGCTGTTATTACTTAGCCACGAGCTCCTCCTACTTATAGTTACACCCAATATTAGAAAATACTTGGGAGGCAGTATTGCGAGCTGACAGTGCGCTTCATCTTGGAAAATGTTATAGATTATTTAATTAATTACGCGTTAAAACTCAATAAGCTTTTCATTTCATTAACGACCCCGTCTCAGTACCTACACAAATCCGTTTGTTCAACCATCCAGACGTGATTGAGAAACCTCGTGTAAAAATACGTCAGAATACTCTTCCCTGTCTTAACCACGCTCAAGATTGTCAACTTCAATGTACATGCATTCCTTATTAACATAGAAACATCTTAATATACTATGTGGAGCACATAGGTAAGTAGCTAATATTAACAAAGTTCTAAGTAAACGGATTGTTGTGATGTGAGGTTAATCTTGTTATTAAACTTTGTTTACCTAAACTTGTTGGTTTACTGTACCTACTTACCTATTAACGTAAGTTTAATTAAAGTATTTCATGGTAGTTCGGGGTGAATTTTTATTTTGAGTAATTTGTACTTGACCTTTGTTGATGCCATATGGTAAGCTTAACTTTTTTAAACACCCAGACCCATGTTATTTGCAGACACAAAAAATACTTTATGTGTAGGTAAGCTTATACTCAAACATAAGCGCCTTGCGAACGTAGACGGAGCTAAAAAACATAACACAAGAGTATCAATAATGTCAAAAGAATATCTGTATCAACGAAACGCAATGAGACGGAAACTGGAAGTACCTAAGGAGCTTGACATTTCGCGAAGCGACATCGACACCGCATTCGTCGCATCACTGCGAGTCTGCGACTCTGCGGTTTTGTCACACGACACAAATGTAAGTCGACACTGGAAAAAGAGTGCGTAGTATTTAGCGACGCGACGACGGAGATACGCCAGGCTTTGTCGCGCTACGTTTTGTCTATGTGCATATCCTGAACAGTCGCGGGCCGTTGACCTCCGATGAAAAGCCGATTTCTAACAGCTCTTTTGTGCTGAGATGTGAATGTCCGACGGAGCTATTTTACGTGCTTTGCACAATTATTTTTAGGGCCCCGTAATTGCGTTTATTAAATCATGACTCTAGTCCTACATCCGCAGTATAAGTAGCAAGTGACGGTGGATATTTCTATATCGCTATAGAAAATTATCTGTCATAGAACTTAGCCGGAGATTAGGTGATGATTAGGTAGGTACTTATTTGTTCATACCAGAAGTTTGCTACTTATTTCATTCTGCGGGAAAGAATTAGACGATAAGCTTAATAAACTATTGATGATCGATGAGCATTTTGTCGGTAATAAATAAGGCTCACTGGAATATAACCGCGTTCATGCATATTGAGTTTATATGCCTGAAGGTAAGAACATGTATCAGCCTCTAAGAATAATAATCTTCTATCTAATAGACCTCGATAACTGCCATAATCCTGTACACTCCATATTATAGACCATTTCTTTCATAGTTACAGCTTTTTAATGGATTTTATTTGATGTCAGCGGCAATCATAATAATAATCTTACGAACAGTCGCCACGGGTTGTAGAGTGAACATTAAACGTTAATTTAACTGCATTTTGATAACTACAATAAGGCGGAGAACATTATGAAGGTAGCTATGATATCAAAGTGGCACTTACATTAAGTAAATGCTACTTACATAGTCGGTAATGGAGGGAGAGCATGTTTAATTTATTTTCTAGTAAGATTACGCGCGTAATGTAACATTATACTGTTGAAATACTGAATCTTTTAATGCCGTCTGACTGATACGATCATCGCTTTCGTGTTCATGTCGTTTTATGTGATTGTACGTTTAAATTATCTGTTTCATTTGCTGCGTCAGATATACTTCTGTCAGTACTTTTTCTTGTACATTGAATTGCTTTTATTACTCTTTGTCCGTATTACGTATCTACTATCTACCCACTACTTTGATAGCCCTGTGGTAATTTCGTGCAGTTTCATTTCGAAAGAGAAATTGCCATAAACTGCTACGCCTATTGCAATGCTACCTTACTGAGTAGAAGGCAAAGCCGATCTTTCTCAAACCACTCCATTGTACTGTCACCTCACGTTTTCAATTCTTCTGCAAACAATATGGCTGCTAGTAACGCAATCGTAATAAGAACTTTGTAACTTCGAAATTAAAATACTTACGGCCGAACTTGCGTAATGAACTTGACTTTTGTAGACGATAGAGTAACTTGGTATTGGAGCAAATATCTGTTATATACGTAGGTATATATAGAGCTAACCTTGACGGTGGAGGCTGTGCCTAACTAGCTAGGATCGTGGAATGAAATAACAATGCTAAATCAAACAGTCTAGACATTGTTTTTGACGGCCTCGTGACAAATGCATGAACAGTATTGGGGCCTAGCAGAATACTAAAATGTATCTATATACCTACTTGATTCAAGATTATACATAGTGTAATGCTGCGTGCACCACACAACTTTTTGTGTCGTAAAAATGAAACAAGAGAAGAAAATATTTTTGCCTATCCCCGACATTGTTGCGTAAGTTATTCATTCAGTGAAGCCAGGCAGAAATTACTTTGCTACTAAAATACGTTGGGGAGATAAACCCTCGAATACATTACCTAAAACAATTTTCATAGACATTAATAAGAATCATGATATTATAGTTAAATTGCCCATGAATGAGTCCCAAATTCTAATTTCACAAAATAATACAACAATTTCACACGAAGCCCGTATGTAATAATTACGCGAAATTAGTAACGCAGTTACCGTACATGGCGCATTTAATGCATTTTATACTGCAAGTGAGGTACCGGCCTTTGAATGGAAATTTATCTCCTCACAGGAAATACGAGTATAAGACAGCGCGGAAACGCCTCCGCGTGCCCTCAATTTCACTTTGATCTATTCAGATGCGACATCCTATATTATGAATGTATACTACGGTTCAATCGCGGTATATCATTGTACATTTCTCTTTCCTCATACTTGAGACGCGGAAGCTTATATTGAATGATACGTGGGTTTTTATAATTTGCGGCCGTTTTTGTTGTGGGTTTTGTATTTGGGACTATAGCATCTACATCTAACGTAGATTTTACTCTAATATCCGATGTTCTATAGATTTCAGTAATTTAGAAAGAATATAATATCTTTAATACTTTATTTTAACACAAAAAAAATATAACAGCCCTTTACAGAATCACAAAATATATTCAATATTACCCCTCGGCAATGAGTCGGTCTCTATCAGTTCTTTTCGTAATTTTTTTTTTTATATAACAGTTTTGGGCTAAGTAAGTAGAGTACATTGGCTTAGCCAGTAATTTTGATTCTGGGAACGGTAATCAATAAACTTCTCAAGGGTTTTCCTCGAAATAAGATAAGCTATAAAATAATCTTGAGACTATCAGTAAACCTATTCGTGAAACTAGATTACCAAGCAACATATCTAAACGACGCTAATCCAGACACGACTTAACACATTTCCAACCATTCGCTACCGGTAACAGTACCAAGGATTAGCCACAACACTATACCTGTACTGTATACTATAGGTAATTTATAACATTCACGATGAAAACGTGGTTGTTCTCATTCGAGCATTTTATTATGAACGGCTGATAGGCGCGTGCCGCGAAATTGATTGTGCGTGCTCTCACGTACCTGACAAATTGCTATTGCAATGCCTCTTTATTCCTTAGTACGTGAACGATGGCTAGCTTGCGTGGCCTAAGGATTTACTTAACTGTCATAATTTATAGCCAGACACTCGTATAAATGTATGAGTTGTGTTGTAGACTTTCAAGGAACGTTCCAATCGTGAAGCATTATTGTGTTGCTGTCGAATTATTATGGAGCTAACGTGTTTATTTTTTAACTGACAATCTATTTCAAGCTGAACTTAATTAGAACTTAAACAAAAAAAAAGAAAATAATTATCTAGAAGCGTATTTAGAAATTATACTAATCATTTATTAAATTGATCGTAAACGGGTATTTTCCAAGTTTTTATGCATAATTAACCTATACTGTTCGCACTGCTGGGACACAGGCCTCTCTGTGAGAGGGAAAGGTCTGTAATCCACCACGCGGGCACAGTGCGGGTTGGTGGATCGCACATGTCTACGAATTTTTAGTTTTAGGACATGCTAGTTTCCTCACAAGCGTAATAATTTACACCAAATAAAGTGCCTGATTCGAACTTACGACCAAGTAAATCGCGGCCGTTTCTATCGGGCTACTGTTCACCTATTCCTACGCACAGGATACAAATTACCCACGCTTTAATGAGATAAAAACGGTATGTCAGATTTAATATAAAATTATTGACCGAAGCAAATTCTTTAAACGTGAATCTGCCCTTTTTATCATATTGCAAGCACTCTTTGAGCTTAAAAGCCGTATAAATGTATTTTTATTGGTCACTTACTTTGTGGTAATCTCTGGCAATGTAATAAAGTGCCACTTAGATAATGTTTTAGTGACAAACCGCTAAAAGGAATGTCGTAACAACTTCTTTACTGCTAACGACTAGAAAAAATAATGTATTTATTGATAAGGTAATAAAAAATAGTTTTAAAGATAAATAATTATAATTGTTATGTTATAAAAGTTAAGAATTTGGAGGAGGCCATAAGGCATAACCCAGCAGTGTCAGTTTAGGATACCTATCTAATTAAAGAATGATGCAATGAAAATGTTCAAAGAATCCTAGTCCGTAGATAATACGATCAGTATCAGTGCGAAGCCCCATTGAAGCCTTTGAAAGCACATGGGTATAATCCGTCTGTCTGGTGTAACCCTGCCGGTCTGCCCCTTGACATCTGAACGAAAACATAATAATGTCTGCACATATTTGTTGGTAGGGGTAAAAGAGGGTTAATATAACATAAGTGGCTTTTTTCCTATCGATCTATCGTATCTAAGAAGCTTTCTAACAGCAGTTTTTTTTTTAGCTTGCTGAAACATCGTTTTCATAGTAGTTTTTGTATATAATAAATACGAGTTCTTTTTTGAAAATTAAATAAGTATCAAATTGCATGAACGTTAATTCAGTTCATTTCTCTACAACTTCAAAGAAAAAGGTAGAAAAACAATTCAGTGTATCGCCCGCATAAGTTGAACAAGTTGCTCTAGTGTTTGTTACTAAGAGCTGGCTTCACTTCACGAACTCACATTTATTGACTTTAAGTTGAGCTTAAAGCAAACACGTTATTACTTGTGCTTTTGAACACGTCAACACTTAGTTGTCGAGTAGGTATTCCTACGCAGAGCGAACAAGAAAAACGTAATTCCAAATTAATTTTCGTAATTCTAAATTGATTATTTTTATTCCAAATTGATTCGCTGTTGAAATTATTGTTAATTAAAATATCCGTAGGCAAAATTCGCGCTGACACTGGCCTGTCTGTAACTACTTATTAAAATATGCATATTCATTAGAAATAAGTACTTACATTGGTAAGTAAGTCATTTTAAGTATAATAGCAATCTTAATTCAATAATGATCGTGATTCTGAACCAAATTGCTTGAACTATCGCGATTTAGCAACGCAAATAGATGACTTGACTCAACCTTCAGAAATGAAGAACATGAACAACTTGAAAGTAGACCAAAAAAAAACAAAGAACTCATGAAAAACTCCTCACGAAAACTATTCACATAAGTCATTGACTCGGCCATGTGAATTCCAACGCTAATTCTAATACGAATCCTATTGTGTTAGACACACAAAGCCATGCTAAATGTGGAAAATACACATTAGGCACGTCATAATTCAATTAGCGATCAGTAGCCGAATTCTTTATTTTTTTTTATGCCTACACCAAACTAAGGAAATCGTCACAAGTATGGGATTACGTTATCTTAACCTTGACGTGAGTTGGCGATTTATAGAACACTACGTTGTCAGTTCGGTAAAACATCGTAAAAAGTTTTCAGGTCATTGCCAATATTCATGAGAAAATAAAAAAATGCAAATATTGGTCACAGAACGCAAAACAGTAGCACAAATTCGCATACCTACTCTCTGATATCCGATTCTCATTGAGGAGGTTACAAACGAACCCCTATTGGATACACCGCATCAACAACGTAAACAGTATCGCGGTTAATTTTGATTGTAATACAGGCTTACCTATCAAACGGATATTTGACAATACGCCGCCGGCAAACACTGTAGAGCAGTGTCGTGACACACAAGCTATTATTCAGACGCACTCAAATCAACATCTGTCACTGATTGACGATACTAGGATTAATTTGCATCGCAAACGGCTTCGCATAAATCCCAACTACATGAGATACAAAGCCAATAACACAACTGCTTATATTATGAAACTATTTTGTGAACATGGTAGATACTGTAAATGCGAAAGTATGTCTGTTTGTTCATATGTTACGTTTTCACGGCGAACCAATTTTTATGAAAAGAGATAGCTTTAGGTCTGAAGGACATAGTCATATTTTAAAAGAAAACAATCCTTAATGGTGTGAAATGGGGGTGTGAAGTTTGTACGGGAAAATCCGAAATCCACACGCACAAAGTCACGGACAAAAGGCTAGTTATTCATAAACTTAAGTCACAAAGATCTGTTTGTCTAACTGTTACAAAAGAATTCTTGTTAGTGAAGACTCACCTACTTTTAGGTGAAGAATGTGGATACAGATGTTACGTTACCCACTTTGGTCAAGCAAACGTTAAACTAGGCGTTGGCTATTTATCTTTTATAGTTTAATAAAATCAATTCATTCTTTACGACACTCGATAATAATATTCGTTTATCAAAATTATATTCATGATAAAGTGCTTTTGTATATAATGTTATCTCAGTCGTTGTTAAAATATTTCCAAATACTTACCTAAATAAAGAAGACACAAGCAGATCGTCTTTTAATTCTGTTAGGGTTAATGGTTGAACACCAAAGTAAAGACCGTTTTAAGGATTTCAATAATACGTTGTATTAATCTATAGATTAGAAGGTGTTTTATGAAGATCAATGCGACGCGAGTTCACGGCGTCGCATTATGATGGATGATAATGCTAACTATATCCTAACTAATATTATAATTGCGTAAGTGAGTTTGTTTATTTGTAACGCTTTCACGCAAAAACGGCTGAACGTATTTGGATGAAATTTGGGACATGGGTAGACCGTGACCTAGGTTAGGACATAGGATACATTTTATCCCGCAATTTCCACGGGGTCGAGACTTATGCTTGTGAAACCGCGGGGCGCAGCTTGTAGCTAATAAATTAGCTTTAAGTGTACAAATCAATAAACTATGTTTGCCATCCAATAATTATATGCGAACCGACTTTAAACATTCCTTTTTCGGAAATTCCAATTATATGGGCAGCTTTGAACGTCGATTTCACTACTCGCCATGAGTTTTGTTTACGATGGCGGCTGATATATGGTTTCCTAGATACTATACTGTTTCCTATAGCAACGTTAACTGCCTCTCGGTTCAGTTTCATTGTCAACTCAAGTATTTATTGTAATTTATTCCGACACTCGACAAAGTTTCTTGAGTTTGCATTATGTTCTTACAATAAGTATGTACACACACATAACTCGTGGTTGCTATTTCAGAATTTGCATAACACTAAATAATGGTGAGGTTTAGCCTGTTCAGCAACATTATTGACGCCATTTGCACTTTCGTTTGCATATTTTTGTGGCGTTAGTTTAGCACCCTGATGTATGTTTCATTTTGACTCGGAGAGCCTCATTATAAAAGTTGAAAAGAATTTTTCGCAATAATATTCCGTACCATTATAAAAATACTTATATTTTTATGTCATTTCGAACTGCGCTAGTCGCTACAGGCAGTTTCCGTTGAATTGGAAAGAGTTGAACAGAAGGAACATACTCAATTTTAAAACAACTTCGAGAGCCGTCCCCGAGATAATAGAATGTCACATCTTTACTTGTTGATAACTACGAGTTCAATCTTTTCGACGAGCAACTTTTCAAAAGAAGTTATAACTTTGCTCCCACGCGACATACATAGGTGCACTTTCATCTTTTATTTTTGTCTAGGATTAATCTTGGCTAAGAAAGCGCAGGATAATTTGATAAATTAATATTAAAATTCTGTGCAGAAATTAAACATGAAAGATTATTTTCGCTTAAAAGAACGTAGCTCTTTTCTCCCTAATTAACAACACTAAAAGATCACGCTAGCTCGATCATTCCTTCTCTCTCAAAGTTAGTTAATAAACTGAAACAGGATAGGAACATAAAACTGCTTTTTTTTTTGAGGGTGGGAAATCAACCAATGACTTCTCCCGCTCTGGGCGGAGCGGAAGGGCGTGTCAGACTTTTACTGACTAAAACCCACCCGTGTTCCTTTAGTTGCCTGATGCCAAGGTCCCGGTATCCCTTTCGGAGTTTCCCGCAACCCTGGCAGGCCGCAACCCTGGCAAGAACATAAAACTGCTACGACGTTATTTATGAGAACCAAACGTCATTAGGTATAACAAACTTGATTTAATTTGCATTCCTACCGATCTAGTTCTCTTTACATCTTTGTTATGAATGAACGCGTGGTACAACGATTCAAGTCCATCAACCGCCTACGATTCGCGAGTCACTATTTCCGTGGGAGGTTATTGTTGTAGCTTCAATATCAAGTCCATAGACATGGAAACGTTAACGTGAGCGTTATACAGACCTCGATTAAGGTCAAGAGACTTTTTCCTCTCGATTTGTTGTGAAAAATAATATAGTCATGGTGGTATTGATAACAATGATGGTTTTTTATCTGTTTAAGTTAACACTACGATGTGAAATCGACAAAATATAGAATGTACGTACCTACATTATGATATATTAACCACATAGGAGCACACACTTGTAACTAAGAGCCGTCAAAATAAGAAATTACTGTAGCGGAAATCGGCATGGGAATATACAGGAGTGTTTGGAAGCTGGGTGCAAAGCCTTAGGTGCTTAGCCTTATAGCCCCCGGTGCGGTTGCGGGAGGATGGTGGAAGACTGGGCTCTGGAGACAGGCCTGGTCGTCCTAAACCGGGGTTCTGTCCCCACGTGTGTACGGATGCGGGGCGAGTCAGTGGTGGACATTTCGTTCGCCAGCCCCACTCTGTCACCACGTGTCATTGACTGGCGCGTCATGGAGGGGGTGGAGACGTTTTCCGACCACCGGTATATCCGGTTTGACGTCTCCGCCCAGATCTCTAGCGCGCCGGTCCGACAGGCCCCGAGTGGTCCGCGGTGGGCGCTGAAGCAGCTGGACCGGGAGCTTCTCCTGGAAGCCTCGATCGTGCAGGCCTGGGTGGTATCACCGGACAGGCCTGCCGACATCAACGACGAGGCGGAGTGGTTCCGGGAGGCCATGTCCAATGTTTGTGACGTGGCAATGCCCCGGGTCCAGCCGGGACGCGCTTCGCGCCAGGTGAGCTGGTGGTCGCAGGAGCTGACAACGCTGCGCCATGTGTGCGTTGTTGCGCGACACCGGTACACCAGGCACCGCAGGCTCCGTATCCACCCTCCGGATACCGAAACCATTCAGGCGGAGCTATATGAGGGTTACAGAGCGGCGAAGACCGCCCTCCAGGCAGAGATCCTGCGGGCCAGGGCAGTGGACCGCGAGATGCTGGAGACTCTGAACAGAGATCCGTGGGGACGCCCATACAAGATGGTGCGGGAGAAACTCCGCCCATGGGCTCCCCCGCTGACGCAGAGTCTCCGGCCTCAGCTTGTGGAGGACGTGGTGAGCGCTCTGTTCCCTTCGAGAGGGGAACATACCTCCCCACTCATGGCTCCGCCTACTGCGGTGCTCGAAGCGGACCACACCGCCGACGACGACGACGATGCTCCGGAGGTGACCGAGGTAGAAATGAGAGTGGCGGTACGAAGGCTGAATGCCAAGAATACCGCCCCAGGACCCGACGGCCTGCCTCTGGCCATGGAGGCTCTCGGGCCTCGACTGAGGGGTCTCCTAAACGCATGCATGGAGAGGGGCCAGTTCCCACTTCAGTGGAAGACGGGGAAACTGGTCCTCATTAAGAAGCCGGGGCGCCCTGCGGACTCTCCGTCCGCCTATCGGCCCATCGTGCTGCTCGACGAGGTGGGCAAGCTCTTTGAAAGAGTAATTGCAAACCGCCTTGTCGGGCGGCTGGTGCGAGAGGGGCCGGATTTGGCGGAGAGCCAGTTTGGTTTCCGCAGAGGGCGCTCTACGGTGGACGCCATCATGCGCGTACGCCTTCAACACCTTGCCCTGGAGTTGCATAAGGGAGGCACTCCGGTACCACCGGATGCCGACCTACTTCTGTCGTGTTGTCGAGGCCTATTTGACGGACAGGGCCGTCATCTACCCCGGTCATCAGGGAGTGTGGAACCGGCGAGAGATGTCGTGCGGTGTCCCACAGGGATCGGTCTTAGGGCCGCATCTGTGGGACATCGGATACGACTGGGTGCTGCGCGCCGACCTCCCTAGTGGCGTCAGTGTAGTTTGCTACGCTGACGACACGCTGGTCCAGGCGCAGGGGAGGTCGCACCAGGCGGCGGCCGAACTCGCGACACGCGGGGTTGCGACAATCGTCGATAGAATCCGGCAACTGGGACTCGAGGTGGCCTTGCACAAGTCCGAGGTCATGGGTTTCGGGTCATGGGTCCGTGGCACGGCGCCACGGCGTCCACACCTTCCGCCTGACGCAGGTCCTCACCGGACACGGTTGCTTCGGGAGGTTCCTGTTTCGTATAAGGCGGGAGGAAACGCCCGGGTGTCACCACTGTGTGGATCGCCCGGAGGACACGGTGGAGCATACGGTGGAGGTCTGCCCCGCTTGGGCGGAGCCCCGCCGTGTCCTCTTGGAGGCGTGGCGGCGGTGACCTCTCGCGTCCGGCTCTGGTCCAGGCCATGGTACGGAGCGAGAGGGCATGGGAAGCAGTCACTTCCTTCTGCGAAGCAGTAATGCTCGCGAAGGAGGAGGCGGAACGCGTGAGGGAGAGGCAAAGTTTGCGCCCCGTGAGGGCCTAACCGCCGCCGTTGGAGACGCCCTGGGCGTCGGGAATCCCAGGCGGATTCCCGGCCACCATAGGCGCGGGCTTGCGGACGGCGAGCAATGGGTAGCTCGCCGTCCGATTAGGACCAGGCCCGGGTCGATGGCGCGTCGTGTTCCACGCGCGCCTCAAAGAGATGTCAGCACAATTGGCGGGGTCCGCTAGGACCGATGCCTGCCAGGGTTGCGGGTTAGTCCGAAAGGGATACCGGGACCTTGGCAACAGGCAACTGAAGGAACACGGGTGGGTTTTAGTCAGTAAAAGTCTGACACGCCCTTCCGCTCCGCCCAGAGCGGGAGAAGTCATTGGATGTATGGATGTACACACAAAAAAAAACAAAAAAGGGGGTGATAGCCACCATTTTGAGCATTTTGAGCGATAGGTACATGTCTTAGACGAAGTAGGTTATTTTTTATTTTTAACTGCAAAGTTTTTATTTTTATTTAGGTAACTAATAATTCCTAATTATAAGAAAGAAAAGCGGTGTATTCGAGATAAAATGGTAAATAAAATCATTGTGATTTGATCGAGTCTACGATGATCCTCAAACATAATGCTGACGATAATTCTAATCATCACACTGCTTGGTCCGATAGTGCAAGAACCCAAGCCGAAATCTCTAAACATAACAGACTTCGAAAAACCACAAACGACCGGATCTTCCGGCTTATCACACCTTCAATAAAACGACCTACGACTTCGTTTCCGATAAAACCAGTTGTTCCCACCTACCTCTCTACTTCTCTAGTAAGCACGCTTCATTACGATTGTGATTAACTGCAACCTTTAGGACGGCGTGCGCACGCGCATTATTTGATCATAACCTGTCGCTCCTCGAACGAGTCGTAAAGTTTAATACGTGCTCATGATTTGTTAAGATATCGGTGATTAGGTGGGTTGGCCTTTATTAAGGGCGAGATGCACAGACCGCACTTTGACTTTTCCTACTTTACTAATTAAAGTAAGCGTCGCATATACATTTTAACATTATTCGTATTAAATTAATGTTCATATAGGTATGAAACGCTTGCTCACATTCCCTTATGCGAATTCCATCATTCACATAAAAAATAAAGTCAACGTTCGTATGAAATTACTCGCTTACTTAAAGAAAAGTAGGTAAAGTCAAAATACCCAGATTCAGTATCTGGTATAGGTAAAGTATTAAACATAATATTCTCCAATCTTCTTCATAGATCGCATCTGTACCTACAGACTGTATTTAAACACATACTACTGTATTATTAGTATTAGGTACACAGAATAATCAGTGTTTTGATTTTTCTAGGACTAAGAACTGTATCATTTATTAAGCCTTTATACAGGCTGTAAGGGTAAACAGTCTTGTCATTCTAACTATGGGTAGTTGACTTAAATATAAAAATAAATGACCGAACACAACAAAAAAAAACGTCATTTTCATAAAAAGATTTTTAAAAGTTTCTATCCGACACCGTGCTCTCTAGTGAAACAGCTGACTGACTGAGGGAGGGGTCGCGCTCGCGGCCGGTCAGTTCACATCCCGTACCCCCCGCCCGTGTTGAGACGCAAGTTCGTTGCCCTAGCGCATAGGATAACGAACTTGCGTCTCTTGTGGTAAAATTTAGAATTTAAAAAATGAAAAAAAAAGTTGTAATTTTCCATTGATTTTACGTTCTATAAATGAAACCAAACCACTGGTTGCAAGGATAACGGTGTTTACCCTAACACCCTGTATTGTAGATAGAAGCAGAATATCAAAGCTCTTTAAATTATTATTCTCACTTTTGAACAAAAGGTTTATTCTATTTGCATTGGAATGGTTGATTACAGAAAATTCAGGAAAGTTCTAAGTTCGTTAGCCTTTCTTCCTACATCATGCATTCAGAAAACTCATCTAGTAGGGGGAAAGCCATAGGTTACTACTAAGATACTCATATTTATATGTTACTGGCTACGCCCCGGGGTTTCACCCGCGTAAGTCTCGATCCCGTGGGTATATCGGGATAAAAGTAGTTATCCTATGTCCTATTCCAGGTCATGGTCTTCCCTTGTGCCAAATTTCATCTAAATCCGTTCAGCCGTTTTAGCGTGAAAGCGTAACAAACAAACAAACTCACTTTCGCATTTATAATATTAGTTTGGATTCTATGAACATCCATTCCTTAGAATGTCAGATGCATAACTTTTCTTTTGATTGCGCCGCAGACGAGTAGAAAACTTAATTTCCTGTTACAAACGAATATATTACTTTCCCTAAAAAAGACATCGCTGTCCATACTAACTCATGTTATAAATGTAAAAGTAAGTAGATAACTCTTTTTGTAACTTCGTTTGTCTGTCAACTTTTTATGCCTAAACGACTGAACAGATCGTTATGACAGAGAAAAATACTTTAGCTGCAACGTCAGTTCCTCTCGGATAATTATGATGGTGTTATAATAAAAAAGATTCATTCTTTTAAGATGTTATTTGTTCTTTTAAGTAATTCACACTTAGTGGCTGGCCATGCTGGGGCCACTATTGCCCACCATCCTTTGACAGATAGGTACCTACTTAACCTTTTCATCCTGCAGGCGTAGCATGGCGCTTTCTATCTCTACGAAGAATAGACATAGCTTTTTCTATACAAAGTGACAGTTCGTTTCTTCATTTTTGACATCCACCGTAGAAATCTTTCTACAATCTGTCATTTTGTCTTTCATTTCTAACGATCTTTGTCTAGGTCTTTTATTATGTAGACTATTTCGGAAGAAAGTTTTCTATCTTTACTGTCAAAATCACACTGACAACCGATAAATCCTATGATAAAACAACGAATTCTGAGTCGAATTATGTATAAAAACTTTTTACAAAAAAAAAACAACCGACTTCCAAAAAAAAAGTGAAAAATATCTTTAATTTCGGAAGTCGGTGTCTTTGCTTTTCAATTTTCGTTTTTTGCCACCGACTTCCGAAATTAAAGTTATTTTTCACTTTTTTTTTGGAAGTCGGTTGTTTTTTTTTTGTAAAAAGTTTTTATTTTTCACTTTTTAGTTGTGGTAACTACCCCACACAAATTCGTATACCGTTGTCTGCTATGTAACGGAGTCAATTAACATGTCATCAACATCGCAAAGTGGGAAAACTACGTAATTATTGAAGCTAACTCAAAAACTACGCAAGCAAAATTAATAAAATTTATATGGGACCACCTCTGAAGCATGACCTACTAAACCAAAAAAGAATCATCAAAATCGATTCATAATTGGCGGAGTAATCGGGTAAAAAACACAAAAAAAAAAAAAAAAAAAAAAAAAAAAACATCCAGACGAATTGAGAACCTCCTCCTTTTTGAAGAAGTCGGGTAAAAAGAGTGAATTTCGTAAAAAGTGCAATTGACTCTTTCTATTTTCCTGCCGTCTCGTACTGTCTACAGGAAACGTCATTTTTGTCTACTCTTCCGTCGACAAAACGGTGCTCATGCTACGCCTGCTGGACATTCCGGTCATAAAATAATGTGAAACACGAATACTACACGCAAGCGAAGTCGCGGGCAACAGCTAAGTGGTTTGAAATAAGTCCTAGTTTTCAGTGGTTCCTACATTAACCTCAAGACCTACGTAATTATATATGGTACAATTACAACATTCCATGACCAATTTACTCTACCAAGCGTGGTTGTTATCGCAAAACTCTGAGATTTGTTCTTGTAGCAGTCAATTGAGTGAAAAGTAGAACAAAAATGGCGGAAAAGCGTTTGTCACCTGAAATAAACGCAAGGACGTACCTTATCTCGCATAGAATTTGTTTCTAACTATTTCCATACCCAGAAATGCCATGAAAATCTCATTTTAATTCAGCTCGATATTGGGTTTTGCGTTTTGTATCAAACTTCAAGACATTATTCAAGTTCCTATATACTTACCCACGAGTTCGAAAGTTTCAGAGTTCATTGAAAATGTAGGTCCCTAGGTGTACCGAAACTACGAGATTGCGTCTGTTTCAATCGTTTTACCTTAACACAATGTCTCTTTAGATTTCCTTTGCAACGAGTACTACAAAGACCTTTTGTTGACTATATCAAGCCCGTGACTTCTCGTATATCTCGAATCTAATTATCGGAATCAGAGGTTGTAGTTTGTGGGTAGTTGCTACACTTGCCACTACTACGGGTGCATTTTCCTGGTTTCGATATTTTAAACAGATTCCGGATCAAAATTATGTAGAATACGCCATTTGATCCAGAATGGTTGCAGAATTTGTCTAAATTAAGTACTTGCATTTTGGAAGAAAGTATAAAAGCAGTCTAGGCTTTTCACTTAAGTATATCTAGAACGAAATTAATATATACGCTCAAACTAAGTATAGGTACGCACAAAACTTATTTTATTTTTCAATTCGCTTTTATTGCCATCGTAATACCGAATTTATTTTTCGGCCTTTATGTTCACATACTAAAAGGTACCGCTTTGCTCTCACTGCAAACAACTTCGAAATTCAATCAATAAAATCAATCTAACCTCAATTTGATAACCGCGTTCGTCATGCCATAATTCACGACATACGCCTAGCCTAGCCACATGTACTTACCTACCTACATGACAAAAATGGCCGCGTACCCCGAGCTTATGGTAAGCCAACATGCTTCATTAGTCAATCCCACGCACTCTGTGACAATAGAATGAACACTATTGTTTACCGATGTTGTAATGTGGACGTTTGATTTAGATTTAAACTATCGGGAGTGTAGAGAAAGCTTGATTAGAACTGAACTTTGTTTAGGAAGTAGGTGGCCGTGGGCACCATTGGGAGTACCGCCAAAGAAAAACACACCTATTTTTTCGCGGGTGTCCTAAAAACAATCCAAATTTGACAGACAGCAGCCTATGTATTCTGTTGCACTATAAATAAAAGTAATACAATCTCAACGACTGCTTATGCTTTTGATCATTGACAAGTCAACGTTCAACAGTGGATATCTATACTCCATAGGTTTAGGTAGTTAAAAAAGGGTAAACAAAAAAAACCACGTGACTCATAGATTCTAAACCTTTTATTTAAATTGTTAAAATCATAATAAATAGAGTCACATATTAAAAGGCTCTATTCTGAATCTGAATCTGATGAACTATCTGTCACATTAATAATAAAGCGTTCAGTGGTATCATCAATCATTTTGTCTAATTTAAACATTTTCTGTTCTTCTTTTAGCGCTTTCAACAAAAGTGTCTGGTTAACCGAATAAACGTAATACCTGCGACTTCAGTTGCTAGTTTGGGTTCTTTACAATAGACAGATTACAAAATATTATATAATTTTTATTAAATCTAACAAAACAACGTGCTCAAGCAGTTACATCTATGAAGAGTAGTTTAAGAATAAATGATAAAGTTTAACATACTATAATAAAAGAGGAAACTATCCTGTTATCGAAAATAAATGTAATTTTGTTATAAAGTATTTTTAAACAAGAAAGTGTCAACTATAAAAAACCCTTTTTACGATTTGTTTACCTTTTTTTAACTACCTAAACCTTTAGAGTATAGGGCTTTACAGTTGGGGAGCTCGGAACGCCTTCAGGTAAGTTTGCCGAGATATAAAAAAAGAGACAAAAACGCTGCTAGTTCAATGTACATAAAAATAACGCTGAAATAGTTTCCCTGTTTTTAAAAGTGGTCATGTTGGATTTTTAATTTTCTAACATAACAAAGCCACATTTTAAATGCGGTGTCCAACCAAAATAAGTGGAGTTAAAATATATTGCAGAAAGTAGTGCTCTAGTAACAGGTCTCGCCCATCGATCTCTTGCCTCTACAGCAGCTAGTGGGTGATCCATTTCCCACCGGTGACAATACAAACAACAGGCACTATTCATGTTCTCTTTTATGTGCAGGTCAACCAGGAAATAAATCTTTCTGCCAACATTTTAATGAATGAGTTAAAAAAAAACGAAGTTATGTTCCCTGGCATGTGTGGCAGATGCATTGGACCGCAATGAAAAATTTGCAAGTTTTCAACACAGATATAAAATAATGATGATCCCAAAGATCAAGATCGAAGCTTTTGACTACTTTTCAAGTGTGTATTTCATGTGTTTTTTTGTTTGTACAGACTAAACAATTTTTATTTATTTCTTTCTTTACTTGTTTCCACATTTTCCTAGAAATTGCAAGTTGTTTACATTGCAGGTATCATTTGTGATATTTGCTTCGTTTATTCGATGGATAATGAAGCTTTGTATTAGAAACATTCTCGATACTTACCAGTCTGTGGCTCGGAATCGATCCTGGACAATTGGTAGCTCCTATACCTAACTAAGTACTTAGCTGTATTTTGTACATTTTAGAATGATTATTTAATACTACTACATTGTAATGATATGTTCATGAATTTAACCCACAATAATAATAAATCGACACAAGTACTCAAGTTATAGATCGCGTCGCGGGCCATCATTTACTACAACTGTAACCCGTTTTCCCACAGCTGGCATTATAAACAGCTGATACAATCTATATTCCCTTTCATTCCCAACTCGGCATGGATATAAATCTCGCATTGCATACATTTATTTTTATAACCTACTTAAATGCAGCATACCTACTGATCGTCCAGTTTAACTTGACATATCGAGGCGGCGCGCGGCGCTTTTACTGAAGTTATGACAGCTATGCGTCAAATTCAGTACATTTTTTTAAATAGTTCCGTTCACCTTCTGTCAAAACATACTGGTGTCTTTGTACTTTCCCCTTTTATAAACAATCGCCCTACGCATGTAGTAATGTGTAGTTACATAAATAATGTCTGTTGGCATTTGTTATTCACGCACTATTGCACTCAATAGTCGATTGGGCAAAAAGTGATCACTTGAAAGGTATAAATCCTTAAAGTAATTGCTTTAAAAATAAATCAGTCTTTTGTTTTTGTTATGCTGTGATTTACACAAAGATTTGCATGGAACTTTTAACTTATAGGTAAGTATTTTACAATATAGCTACAGTTCCGCTGTCGCGCGACGAGAGGATGCGTTCTTGACATCTGTCAGTTTTATACTAACGAATATGTGTTTTGCGAATTTGATCCATAATACTACTAGAAGTTGTCCAACTGACAGGTGTCAGGAACGCATTTTCTCGATGGCCGGACTGTACCTATGCGTACATTACAAATCATTATGAACGCTACGCTATATTTTTTAATAGTTAGGTAGGTACGAGTTACGACTCTACGTAGCCGTAGGTCAGTGAGCCAGTCACAAAAGTTAGTAGTAGTTCAATTCGAAAGCCCATTGTGGGCGACAATGGACCTTATTTAAAGTTTCTGAATGCCGCCCACAGCGACCCGAAGGCAATTTTTACATTTTAATTATCTCAAATGTAACTGTTAGTTCGGCAGTACACTATTGGCAATTAGCGTACACGTTCCAACGATAAAACTTCGATGGTTATAATAAAACTTTTAATAGTTATAATGGTTTAAGTACACAATATCTACTTAAATATTGGCAGTTCATGTCAATTATTCTATCGCATCGTATCTATTAAAAACGTATAGTGTTTTACCGATAACGACTTGAACGTTTAATTTAAATACGTGTTGAGAGTGTTGAGGCTAATAAAATAACACATACTCCCTTATTATAGCCAACTATGTTAGTAATGGAAGCTTTGCTGAATCAATTGGTTACACATAAAAATATAATGGCTAGGTACACAAGCTCAAGTCGTTGACCTCTAAACTACTCGAGTTACAGTTAATAATTAATAAAACAACGGTATTCAGCTGGTGAAGAGCGAAGCATGCGATGTAAGAACAAAAAAAGTAACGAAAGTACTTAAAAGTATCCATATATGTTTTAACAGTGTGACTATTAACTCGCAAATAGTTGTAAGCTTTGAGTCTAGAACACCTCTTTAAATATTAATGTCTTGCTCTGTACCTAATCTACAATTTAGTCGAAGTTAACACATTATTTAAATAGGTCCATAGTAGTTCTGTCATATTTAATTTTGTCATAATAGGTTGTTACCTAACTTATGATATTTGATTCTGCTGAAAAAACACCTCTTTCTGAAAATTCCTACCAAACACATACACGTACCTACAGACAGTTTTTGAACAAAACCATTTTGTATGATAAAAAACTTATGTTATTTTCTTGACCACCAAAACACCGGAAGCATTTCATATCTCAACCAGGAAATTGAGTAAAATAATAACTCGATGTTCAGCACACGATCTGCGCTCAAGCATACATAAATATTATATGGCATTCGTCATGTGCATGCATGCATTGTCGGTCAGCACCAGCCTGAAAATAGAATTTTTACGAGGGAAGTGTCAGACGTCCGTATAGCTAAGTATTCGTGAACATGCGCGGTAGTTATGAATAAAGATGGCGAATTTTACTGAGATACTTAAAGGTGTCATCATAGTGTTAGGCAAGCTAATTAGTGCTTTGAGCTGTGACGTAATGTAGGTCGCCTGAAAGAGCAAAGGAAAATCTTATACAGAATAACAAACAAGGATGCGTTATGTTTGAGAAAAAAACCCTAAATTACAAGTGGAACATATGAAATACTGACTAAAATGTCCAACAGCTTGGAAAAGGACTAGGTAATTCGCTCTGAAAAGTTTCAGAATTCCTTACCAAAGGACCGAAGTGAACTCTAAACTCAATTGCTATTTCAACAAACCATTCAAATGGCGAAACCTAACGGTCACTCGCGTGAAGTGCTTTAAAAGCGCTAAAGCTGTGACTAAAAGCATCACAATAGCAGTGTTGCCAGAGGTCATCGGGGCACGTAATTAAACCCTCAAGTGTGGCAAAGTGCAACAATGGGCGTTTCTTAGCGAAGTGTCGCGATCCTCATTAGATGAAGCGTGAGGACGTTAATGAGGGGAGATGGTATCGCCTGCGCCCGTAGCGGTCGCATACTTTCACTTCCTAAGGGCAATGCTGACTCGGAGCGATGAATGTAAACTTGACGCGAGATTGAGACTGGGAGCTTCGTTTATAGAGCCGACACGAACGTACAAATCTTGGTTGGGGAACTACTTGTAGGAGTTTCAATAATTAGCAACGGATTTTTTTATTGTCTTCTGCGTAGCAATAATAAATACCTATATCTATGATATTTCTAAAATTTGCCATTACAGGTACTACGGCACTTTTTCAGTAAAATTAAATTTTCTCGCTGTCAATACCTCCTCGACTAAATCAGAACACTCCTCCACTATTTATTTTTTACGCAATAAAATATGTTTATCATACATTTACATACAGTAGACCACACAATACATAAATTAATAACCAAGAGAGTACTACCTACACGCTTCAAAATAATTTCACCGCGGCGGGCGTAGGCATTATGTCTACGAGTCTTCGAGGCAAGGCATTGACTCCGGGGCCTGAGTGGAGGCTTTGCGTGTCATGCGTACTTGTTGTTGATATACTAATTAGTAGGTATTATCATCTTTACTCGAGCCTTAACTCTCCATGTTTACAACGATACTCCTCTTTGCTTGTAATGTTTCAGTTACGCTGAATAGTACTAGTTTTACAGTGGATTTGACTTTTCTAACACAATTCTAATTATTTCATTGAAGTCTAACGTACACAATTTTATTCCATCACATTTTTGACCTTACATTTAAACAATAGTGAGTTATATAGTACCTACGTAAAACAAATATTCTCCATAAATTAAAAGGCGTAGGGGCATCTGTGCACGATTTCATTTCATATCCATTGTACCAAGAAGCGCATTCGTCTGTTGAAAGACATGGATATCGGAAGTTCCGCTCTCCCGCCTGCGCTTGCACACCACAATACGTGAAATGCGAGTAGGTAGGTAACTAGGTAAAAGGTGAGTGATCTCGCAACGCGCTCGGAGCACAACGACCAAGCTAGACTATCAACGCTCTCCCGTGTTATTTGCACAACAAAACAAAATATTACGATACAAAATCCTTGGTCATGAACTGGATTGCACGTGTTTGTTTAAGATAAAAGATAAAACACGCTTAAATATAATCGTAATACAACAAAGAAGAGGGCCAATTACATCACAGCAGTAGCAATAGTGTATAATTGGCTGCGTTCATCGACTACTCATTAAGCGTAAAATTATTCCCAGGCGCTGACACGGCAGGTGCTCAGTCTGGTTCTGTGCGGCTGTTACCATCGATGGGTAAATAGAGAAAAACAATCAACGGCCAACGTCGGTCAACCGCGGCAGTGCGAGACGTACTTTATGCACAAAAAATGGACAAGCGCGAATCGATCGTGTGATCAATATGTGCTTACAGCAGAATAAAGTACTCATAGATTTTTCTTTATGAGCGTAGCACGCTTTGATTTGTATTCTGGCCTTGATCTACTGTTTTTTTTTATTCGATAATCTGAACGAGATCTAGTATAGTTTTTTTAATATATTTTTATTCACAAAACATAATTCAAAATCTGGCTGAGCTACGAACACAGCTACGAGGCGACTATGGCGCATCGAAAGAAATTAAAAATTCTTACAAAGAGGAATAAATAATTAAAAGCAACATTTTATAATTCCTTCTTTGATCCCGCGGAACCCTAAAGCACATCTAAATATTACAGCATAATTGCCGAGGGATGTCTCGAATAAATTACTGAAGATTACTTACCCGGCAATGTTGCTCCTACTTCAGGAATATCTTGGCTCTAGAAAACATAACGTGTAAGTATAGCTACTGGTATTCCTAATAGATACGATTCTTATCATGTTTTCCTTTAGTCTTCTTATAGATCTTTAGATAAGAATGTATTTTTGATATTTGTAAATATGCATGTGGTTATGAATGTGCAGGTACCTACTAAAATTGTGTGCATTATGTAGCTACATACGCTGAAGGTTATCTGTATTTTGGTCCTTAGGTAGGTCAGTTTTTTTCTTGTGGTAGGTATTATGGGTACCTTTAACGGAAAATAAGACCGCAATAGTAGAATTAATGGAATCACATAATGGATTTCCGCATAAAGGTACTAAGTTATTCAGAATTTTGCGCCTGTACAGCCATGGAGGGCGTGAAATTGAGTTTAAGTTATAATAATTATTCGACGTCAGCATCTCATATTATTGTTAACGATTGCAGATTATTCTTGGCTGTACACAGCCGTAATCATCGGACTAAACGTGATCTTTTCATCCTTGCATCAGATTGTGATAAATTACGATCATCAGTGAAAACTGAGTTCTACCAACTGTAATAAATAATAAGTACGTGTCTGTTTCGAAGCTCGTGCTATTTTTCTTCATGATTATTATTTTCGATATGAAATTATACAGATCGTTGCATAACTTGACCGTTAATAACAGAAGTACCCACATTTTTTTTAAACGAAGTTCTTTAACGCGGCTTTCGGTGGGATTTTTTCTTTATATTCAGTCCTCAATTCGACCCCTCTCTTTTGATGGAACTTATTAACTTATCTCACGACACATCTCAAACTCATTACCAACTTTCTGGAATTTGCACCAACGACCATAATATCAATTAAGTAGGTAGTCAAGACAGATCTATAATTAACTTTGGATCGAAAAATTATCAATTTCTTGATCTACATTTTAGATTCGCCATTATGTATGCCCGTCGGCTGTTTTGAAACAAGACGTAAATAATACATCCTAGACGCCATCTTAAAATTAAAACTACAACATTACTAGTGCAGAACCTACATATTGTTCAAACATTTCTCAATTGGCCGCCGCCGGTGGAGGCGCAAACACCCGATATGGCGCCCTCGTGAACGGTAATCTACATGTACCGAACTACCGACACACAGACAGACGCGCAGACATACACATATCGTGTGTCTTCTGATAAACAAAGGCGAGGCGACTCCATCATCATTAAGTAATAGTCTGCGCTAATCTGCCACGCGTGATCATATTTATTTACGTACCTACTTAGTAGGCACAACTTCGGAAAATGAAAATCCATTCATAATTATGAAGCTTTTGTAATTTATTTGGGTTATTCTGGAGTTTGAAGAGGCTTTGCTAGCGTTATGTTCCATAGAAATCCCATACATATCTAATAATATAGAGAAAGTTATGTAGGTACCTATACAGGGTGTTAGTGTAAACACCGTTATCCTTAAAACCAGTGGTTTGGTTTTAATTATAGAACGTAAATTCAATGGAAAAATTTTTCTTTTTTCCACAACAATATTTCACCCTACACGCAACGCAAGGGCAACGAACTTGCGTCTCAACACGGCGGCCGGCGGTTGACGGGGGCGGGAGGGGCGCGCGGGACGTTACATGACCGACCGTCAGCTGTTTCGAAAGCGTATCCATGAGTATCGGGACAGTGACGGATATTTACTTTTTAAAATCTTTCAATGAAAATAAAGTTTTTTTTTTGTTGTTACTGGGTCATTTATTGTTATATTTAAGCCAACTACCCATGGTTTGAGTGACAACGGTGTTTACCCTTGCATACTGTATTGTAAACTTGGATAGGTAGGGCTAAGAGTCTAGACAAGCTAGCCGCAAATACAATGCTACAGAAGCAGACCTGAAAAGTGACGCTTAAAATAGCCGCGCCCTCACAAAAACAACTAATAAACTGCAATACATCAATAAACTGTAAGTTCAAGCAAACAAAAGGAGAAAGTTGATACAATTATTGAGCAAAATTTCGATTTGGCAACCAAAGCGTAAACAGAAGCTCAACCCTAATAACAACTTTCATGGCACTTACGAGCAAGTTTCAAAACTGCCCCGGTATCGGAACTGAACTTTATATCCCATATCGAGCACTGCACGATATAGAGTCAAATACAGACTTCCCTCAGAAGCGAATAAAAGTTCGTACCATGAATAATATGCAACGTTAGGTTAGGAAAGTCAATGTTGTTATTGTATGTAGGAGGACTACATAACTAATACCTAACAACATTGACGTTCAGTCTCCCGAAACAAGTTCTAAGAAAACCAGCATTGTCAATTTTTTTATTCGGTTTTACACGGCTAACGCTACAATGCCGTTTTATCTTCTAATAGATTTTATCGTCACCGCAGTTATAAACGAAAAGTTTGGAAAAATGCTGAAAAATACGCAGTAGGTAGCTACATACTTGATATTTTTTTTTTACATAACTGAGTACATGGCTTCAGCTGTATGTAGGTAGGTAGGTTTTTATTTGGTCTGAGGGTATACCTACCTAATTCAAAAATATGACGTGAATCTGACAGTACATATTTGTAGTTTGTCAGTGTTCATAAAAACTTCTCGACCTTAGTTACCTACTCATCACAAAGTAATTGCTAATAGCAGTTTACGATTCTTTTACATGAACGTTTCAAAAGTCGCATCAAACTCAGACGTACCTATTCTCTCAAGGGCTTGGAGTTTATGACATGGTTCCATCTCGTGTCTAAGAATGATGGAGTATTTGTACGGCCAAGCAACCTTGACCTGGCTGCAGCATTGTCCACACTAGTGTAACAAAAATAATAGTCAAAAACTTTTACCTAACATAGAGCGTCACTGAGCGTGAACAAGCTTCAAAATGCGAAATTACTGCGATCATTAATTATTATGCAGAATATTTGAATAATTGTGGCGCATAAGGAAGTACATTCAACTCTCCACGATAGGCCTTGATCAAAAATCTACACCAGATTTATAACGTCCAATTAAAAAGTTGCGGAAGTTCGAGCGAAGACGTGAGTATTGTGCACGATACAGATGTGTATCGGACGTCGATACATGCACGTACAAATAACGATATTTTCCTCGCGAACAACGGCAAATATTGTATTTTCGCCAAACGATTCATCATCTCCGTGCTACCGACGAGCTTTGTCAATATTTACTTCCTCCAATGTACTTCACAGGCACCTAACAGTTTGCCAAAGAACCAACCTGAAAGGCGCCTCTGAGACACGAAGCCTACACCATTAAAACGCCCACGCTACACCTTGTTTACTATCAATCTTTATTTATCTATGAAAATCATTTTAAGACCGAATTCCGACTGCTAGTATTACTCTGGTTAAATTATCATATTTTTACAATCATTTAAGAAGTAAAATCATGTCGTACGTAGGTTAGCTGCTGCTAAATGTTGATAATTATGAATCATAAATCACATTTATTTCGTATTAAATTACATTTATATGGATGAGGCTTTTTTTTGGGGTCGACATTTGTAAGAGAACATAAAATAGTTAGAGAAACTGCACGCGTATTATCGGTTTACCTCTTACCAGCCAGCATAAACAATCGATTTAAAGTGCTTGAAGATACACGCTTTGAGCATGAAACTAAAGTTACAAACGTGCTGCTTATTAGAAAATTCTTATGCGTTACATTCGTAATGGGACAGATTTATGCGACGTAGATGCCGATACCAAATGATATTGGTTCATCGCACCCGACACCGCAACGACGACAGAATAATGTGCACAAGTAAGTACATCTACAAAATAACTTCACAGTTCGTTGATCTTTCGCATGTTTTCTGTATAAATACGTACCCGGCTCGAGTCCACCTATCAATATTTATCCTAGAATCAGAAAATACGAATGATAATGGATATGATATTTTTTTGACATGGACAGCTGCTGTCTCTGCACTCTTTAGCAACATCGCTATTGTTTAATTAGCAATGAAATATAGCTGGCTATTGAAAAATACTAATTAGATCCCAGGATATTCCAGATTTTTTCCAGGTAGATTGTATTTCCATTACGAAAACGAAGAATGGAAACAAAGACTTGAAACACCGAAAATATTTGGATTGTAGACCACAGTTCTATTCCCCCTTAACTCTTAGGTCTTCCTCACGAAATATTCTTAAAGAGACTATTAAAAATTAGAACCAAAACGTGTTCAATAGAAATGAGGACGGATGCAAGATTGAATCTGATCTCGACGACACTCAAGCGCCATCCGCTTCTTCTATGTACATAAGTGCTTTAGAAAAAGCATAGAAAAAGTCCCAACTATCCGGTACGCGTCCGATCCTATAACAGAAACGAACAGCCAAACTAGTTTTACAGTTACCACGAGACGATTCGGTTCTGCAACGATACGTAGTCGAAGGTCGCGGGAACTCGGGCGGGACCAATTTGGAATTCGTTCTGCAAGTTGCCGGTACCTAACTCTGGACGCAGCAGACAATGCCTGACGATCGTGGATTTCGATGACGCGATCATTGGTCGCAGTTGACACAAGGGCATGGAAAACTTGGAACTAGAGAATCTATCAAAAAATATTGTTCTTATATATATGAAATTGGCCAAACAAAACGACCTATATCCCGCGAGAATCGTAACACCTAAGGAGTCTTATTATTTCTGTTTTGTATTCCAAACATTTTCGCAGAGCTTATCGTAGCACGAAGGTAGGACGCCTTCGGCATACCCTGAAAGGGATAATTAGTAACTAGTCCCTAACGTCCTTTGGAAAAAAAATACAGACAGTATTCAGTAAGTACAGTTATTTCGAACCATAGTGTATAGAAAACTTATTTGTCAGAAGAAAGTTTTTATTGAATGCGAAAAAAAATCCTCTTACACGGGAGTATGCTTAGGAAGGCACCAAAACAACAATAATTATAAAATGACGTTCAATAAGCTGAAGTTGTTAAATAAATAAGTTAAATAAATTCAAAATAGGTAGAGGCGCACTACCAAGTAAAATTCATTGTATTCGTACACAGTTACTAAGTTCTCACGTCTTTTATTGTTCTCAAATGTTTCTAAATTAAGTTTATTTTTGCAATTCACTATCTACCTGAGCATGCTAAGCCCAAGAATTTTGGACCATGGATCATTGCAACTTTCTATGATCTATCTATTAACAGCGTCAGAATGTCTCTTCATCAAACATGCCTATATTTCGCACGATATTTCGTTTTCTTTAAACTTTTCTCAACTCTGTCGGGTGTCGGAATTTATAAAAGTATCTAAATGATATCTTGTTTTATAGACGTATTATGTGACCAACTCGTTTCTTACAGTAAAAACATAGCTATTTATTATGTCCAATCAATAACATGATGCCCGACTTACCTCCGTCCGATGAAACACGTTTTAACGTCCAAACACTTCCGTTTTATCCACACAACAACACCTTTGACACAGATTTGTTAATTAGTGCTTTCGATTACACGCATCACTTAGGTCGATTAACTGACAGATTGGCGGGTAGTTAGCATCACAATGCGATACCGGACAATACAGTGATTGAACAGATTATAATCGCGCAACACTCACTAACAAAATAACTATTCACTGTTGAATCCAAAACACATTTAAAAATACAATTAAAAGTAATCACACACGATGGGTATTTTATGCAAAAAAACTAAGAAGGTGAAGACGTAAAATTCGCTATGAATTATTTGGATACGCGCGAAAAGTGCGGCGGAGGCGAACCGGCCTGCGCGCACGTCGCGCGTGCTTTGTCCGCATGTGCCGACAGCTGACTGAATCGCAATTCAAAACAACGCTGCAATTACAAGGCTGAAGCCTCCAATTTTACGCTAACAACCTTTTAAAACCGACCACAGGCCGTCTGATAGATCTTCGACATCAAATATAATCATATCATTGTGTAATTGATGATCCGAATTCTCTTTTTTAAGGGATGGTTGTTAAAGTATCCACTAGTGTTGCAAAATAGAAAGCAGTGAATTTTTATTCCAAACAAAACAAATTAACAGAGAGAACAAATAAATAGTAAAGAATTTATATTATAAGATAAATTCCTGACATAAGCTAGCTAAGATCATTACTTATTTACATCCCAAACCGAAATATCCTTTAGCTTTTGGTTTGGGATGTAAATAACTTCAGAATATTAAACACGAATAAATATTGAAAATTTCATAATCTGGCTACTACATGTAATATGGTATATTATTCAAATGTGTAAGAATAGAACAAAATAGGATATTACCTTCTCTATCTAGTTTGAAATGTTTCGTAGCGGACACTAATGACATTGAATTTGCGATCTAGAATCGCTTCCTGTGTTTTGAATGCGACGAAGCGGCCTGTGTACACGAGTCGGGATTGCGTACGGTAATGTATAATAAATTGTACAGATTCGCCTCTCTAGCTGCAACTAGATGTGATTTATGTACAGGACTGTGTCGAATTAACAATTACCGCCTTTATGGTAACGTTAACCGAACACGACCGTTATTGTGCTCTTACGTGGGATTTTAACTAAGAAATGGTGTTATTAAGTTCAATATTTTATGTCAGATTGATTTAAAACAGCATTTGTATTGGCATCAGGTGTTTATAATTATTACGTATTGCTATGAATATTTGTTCCAGTTATCAGTTTGTTTATTACATCGTAAGATCTTGGGATTTAATCGCCCTCTCAACGTTTGATATTCTTATAGTATTAGAACTTGCACACGATATTATTATTGTCTACTCGTCTTAACAAAGCTGATCAGCTAAATTAATAAATCTTGTGTTCCTTTGTTTCGCTCAGATGAACAGAAAAGGGAATAGGCTTAGTAGTAAACTTTCACCTCCTAATTATACCCATTCGTAGTTACAGCATATGTACCTATATACTTACTCGAGCACTTCGACTTTCACTAAGTAATCAACTTCATAAACTGTGTAGGAGAGAAGCTAGGGCTTGGGTTACGCCTTTTATTAATACAGTCACATAAACAAGTATTTGCCATTGACCCGTTGCTCTCTAAGCGAACAGCGTATGGTACTGGTTTCTTCATGCTAGTACTCGATAAATATCTGTAATATAAATGAACATTTAAATATGAACGTACTGCTAAACACGTATATTGAATTTGCATACATAAACAAGATGACATGACCATATTCCTAATTGAGTAAGTAGGAGCATTAGGTGTTCCTACCAGTCTAAAAAAAATCGAATAAATCTAGAGCACTGTCAAGATTAAAATGACATGAATATTTTAGAGATTTAAGTAAGGCTTTTGATATGGTCAACAATGAGTTGTAATTTGAAAGTTAAAAAAGATGAGATAGGTTTTGAAGGTGCTGAAAATAATAAGCTCTTGCCACAAAGTAATAAGGGAAGCAGTCATTTTCGACAGTATTACAACAAAACCATTCGAAATTTGCAAAGGGATGCCCCAAGGCTGCATACTTGTACCAATTCTATTCGCGAAATATATTTCTTTTTTCTGAAGGCATAACCATAAAAGATATACATCACGCACGCATTTTCCGATATATATAATTCTTGGTCGATGCATTGACAAAGTCTGAAACGTTTATCCAAGCAATTCAAAGAAGCCCGTAAGGTTATCGAAAGATCTCTATTCCAACGATTCAATTAATAAGAATATCAAAGTTCAGAAGCTTCACATAATTATTTCGGTTCTCATGATAAATTGGTGTGCTATGCCATAACTATTTATGGACAGAATAGAAGTGGAAAAATAATAAGGCCCGTATTGCAATAACAATAAACAATGCAAAAAGGCTTCGTCTTCTCAGAAAAGTGCAGAAAATAAACAAATGCTTGCAATAATTCACATCAACGTTTATCATCTTTCCTTGTTACACAACTCGTAGTTACTCAATTTGGACCTCAAACCGCCTTGAACCTCGAAAAAATTTATTGCAGAAGGTTTTTAAACATTTTCCCTTGCCGGTACAGGCCTTAATATATTCCGTGCTACAAAAATAGGATGATATAACAATTCACAACATAAATTTATAAATCAGTCTCCATCGAAATAATAAATTTCTGATAAAATTGATTTATGGAATGGTACAATAATCGTATAATTCAAAAACAGCTTAATCACAAACTTGTACATCTATCATACTAATTACAGAGTATGAAGTTTATCGTAAATAACAATTTTAAATTTTTAGAAACATTTTGTTCATAGGCCAAATCTTTATCCGATTGAAACCTCACATAATATAAGGTAATATAAAATTCATGACCACTTCAAATACATACTTAGTATACAAAAATATACGTAAATGAAGTATAATATATAATTTAATTATTCTATTGCATGTAAAAATAAAGTGCTGCTAAAATGCGCAAAACTAATAACCTAATAATCATTACTTTTCACACATATCACCCTCTTTTAAATAGGTAGCATTTCAAAACCAGGAACTATTTACTTCATTCAGTAACAATTATAATTGATAATTATTTCTTATTCAATAAAGCTTATTCTATTCACAAACATAAAGGTACATGTCCACTTAAAAAGAAGCAGTAAACTTAGCCTAGCTCTATTGAAAACGACTTATTCCAAACGCTTACTGCAACAGGCAAATTAAAGTAACCTAATCCGGCAACTATTTAAAAAAAGTAACTACGTACACCATAGCCTATACGAAGCACGGGCGGACCACGTACGACCAAAGACGGTACGAACAATATATGACGGGGAAGAATCTACATCATCATCGGTACTGACTACACAGAGGGCCTAGACAAGTGACAATCACTTCGAAAGCGTTTCGTATTTCTACAAAGATTTTCAGCAGGACTGAAGTAAGCTTTTCGATAGCTTATATCAGTCCAGTCATTTTTGCCTTTTCCATCATCGTTATCGCTGATAGAATGTCACTTTGTCTAGGGCCTCAGAGCACGGAATAGCCGCGCCGCGTCTAAGGACGGCAATACTAATAAAATTCGTGGCGCCGAATGTGCGTTGAGCGCATTGCTTCTATCACTGCCAGTCTGTCAAAGCCATCAGTTTCTTTGCGTCATTTGTGTTGTAATGCAAGTAAACCAGTCGAGTAAACGGTGACGCCCACTGACACGCTTGGTTTGTGTGGAAAGTGTTGACAATGCCGCCTCTACCAGCGACCGCCAAAAGTATGATGTCAAGTATGATGTTTCTTACCGATCTTTAATTTTGAGACAGTACAGTTAAACACGTTAATTTAATTGGACTTGGGCAAAATGCGTCTGTTTCAAAGCAGCGCGGACATGTACCCTTCAAAATAGGGTCACAGAGAGTTCACTATTATTTCCTAGAAGTGACCAAGTTACATACTTTTTCTAACTAACACAGATTAGTCAACTTGTGATTATACATTTGGCCCTAAATCTATATAAGAAGTCACAAAGTTCAGAAAGTTTGAACAACATGGAGATATACACTTATTTCTTTTAGCTTGACCATAGAAAAATAAATGATATGTCGTATAGAAGCGAAAACGGGATTTTGGCTAAAAGAACAACTTCGAACGCGTTCAAAAGCGTACGAAACGTTTCACCTGTCAAGATTGTGACTCCGATGCGCCACAACCACGAAGCTTTAGGGTATGTACACGTTCGGGGCGCATCGGAGTTATGAACGCGAACAACGTGATTTTGAACGCGTTCGAAAAGTACGAAACGACACGATAGTAACCGGTACATACGCCCCGAAACTGTAGGGTAATAGTGTGATTATGAGTGCGTTCAGAGTTTCATATCTATACGAAATATTATTTCTGTTTCTATTAACTTGACTTATCTATTGAAATTCAATTCCGTTTTGTAAGCGTCTGTGCGATATAATACCTATTTGATTAATTAAATGACTATATCAGTCTTAAGCCCGTACTATTGGTACATAATATATCGTAAAGCAAATATATAACCGATTTTGGTTCTCAATACTTAGGGATCATATACATTACACGTAATAATATACCGTAGACACATAAATAGTTATGTTAAATACTATTTTTCCATCAAAACTTTAAATAATTTGCGTAAAAATAATATTAATTGAGTTAGTAAACATGGCTAAGGGACTTAATAGCATGTATCACAAAAGCAATGATAATTTTTTGCGTAAGTATTTATTTTAGTCGATAGATTGCTGATGTGTGCACACCCTTATATGCATAGCTTGTATGCATAAAATAAAAAATCGCGATGACTTCATATTACAATTTTATGATGGAATGCAAACAGAAATGCCAATATGCAATGAAATATACAATGAAATCCGAAACTTCACATATTACAGTAAATATAACGTGACGTAAATATAGTCCACAGTGGGATTACATTACTGTGTTAGTTTAGGCACTAAAAGTTGAAATATATAATTGTATAGTTGGGTATTTGACGTCTTATATTTACATTAGAAATTCACATTGAAGACGTTAGAATCACAAACTCCGAAGTATACAGTAAATGGAGCATAAATAGAGTCAAAAACTGTTTCCTTATCTTAAATACATATACCTTATGTATTTTTAGTAAACTCTTAACACTTTCACGTCACGAACTTTCCTTTCGGCTTATTCCCGATTGTGACTGCTTTGGTAAAAAGCATATTTCAGTAGTGCTGCCATCTATAGACGTTTCAGATTAAATAATGAAATAACACCCCAGAATACTATTCAGCAATGTGACGAAAAACATTTGTTTATAGTCTGTCAAATAAATCTGTTTCAATGACATTATTACTACTTATTTTATCTTAAATAAAATTATTTTCTACAATGTGCAATAAAATAGTTTAAACTACAAACAATTTGCTACCTTGAGACATGTCATCAGATTTATTCGACAGACCATTTATTTACATACCTGTACACAGTGCTTGAAAATGTCTTAGAAAATGTTTAGGGTTTTAAAAATAATCTTTTGCAGTTTTGCAAATACAAAATAAAAATCTATATGTTGAAAAGTATTCGAAATCAAATACTGCCTAATAATCTGCTAAACATTTTCTATTTAATAAGTAAACATATTCAAGAAAATTAAAATAAAATAATAATAATCTGAATAATTACGAACTATAAGCGTGCATAAAATATAACATTACACGTTGTGTAGAAAAATAATTATTCGCATTACTTTAAAACAAGTGATAACAATACCTTACACATACATGACTCATTGAAGCAATCGATTATATCCAATAACAATAATATCAATACATACATTTTTTAGTGTTCGACACATTGACACTTTTATCAATTAATATTCATACCGGTTATACCGAATTTTATTGGATCCATTCCAACATTTATTAAACCATTTATCTTATGACCTAAGTATTCTTCTTCATAGGCGCCATTACAATCGCCATTTGTGTATACTTTGTTCATATTCCTACTTTCGGCCTCCTCTATGGAATCTAAGAGATGTTCAAAGAAGTTGGGGAAGTTATCATAACTTGGATAGACGTTAATGTCTATGACTGCATGTCCGCCGGTGATATTGTCTATGACGACATCGAAGCCAGCTAAGAGTAGGCCAATCCTCTTTCTTAGTATCCTTATGATAGTTTTAATTTTGTCCTCATTGAGCGTCATTGTGATATCAGCCTTATCATGAGGGTCGAGGATTGAGAGTGTGGATTGACTATCTGCCTTACAAACTTCTCCCGTACTATAGTAAATTGGTTCTAAATCTTCTGATGCATAAAAGTTTTTCAGGCTTGGGCGTTCGCAAATGTGATACCTGTAATCAAACAGAAAATATTTTTAATTTTATAATTAGTTGTTATTAGAAAAGCAAATATTACATTTCAAAGATTATTTAGTTGCACATTGTTTAACACAAAATGTATAATAAATAATCCCGTAAAGCAGCAGATGGCATGTTTGTTTGAAAACACAGAGATTGATATCATTTTCTGTTTATATAAAAATTTGGGTGCAATCAAATTTCATAAATATGACATTCAAAAGACTCTTGGAAAAACAAGTTAATTAAATTCAACCTTGACATTTTCAATGCCGAAGTTTTATAACATCAATGGAAAGGTATCTTATGAGTCACCACTATAATTAAAAATTAATTTATCTGGTGATTGAATATTCATTCATTCGATAAGATACTGACCTATCTCCTATTAGGAATACTTTGTGTAGTACTGCATTGTGGTTGACGAAGCTTTGAACAACACAAGGCGGCTTGCACACATGTAGTCCGTTCTCATTAAAAATGACGATCATATCATGCGCAGACTTCGACCCATGGGCTATAGTAGGCTTGCAGATAACAGGAAACCTGATACCCCTCTGCCTCATAATCTCTATGTTCATTTCTATATTGGTTGTGGTAAACTCTGCGAATGACGGTGTGAATATCCCTTGCTTGTGCAGTGATGGCTCATCTTTCAGTATTGTGTAGTAACAGTATCTGGAAATGATATAAGGAAAAAGATTAGTGGAGTTTATGTGATCCTGTCTAAGGAAGTGATAAAGCCATTGCTGTTCTGTAGTGAAAAGGGGATGGCGCTATTCGTCCTGTATAACTCTCTATCTCTATCTCTCACTGGAAGAATGATGACTGTGACATCCCTATTATACGGCCCCTATATATTGTATTTTAAAGCCCTAATAAGTTCAATGTTCAATACTATAAATAGCTAGACAGCTACTTTGTTTTGTTAGGAAGTAGACTAATATCACGATTTTCATGTTCATCTACCTACAGATTGTCTTTCTGAAATTGCTCCTAAGGCAACATTGTCTAGAATGCTAATATAGGCACATTGTATCTATTTGTAAGTAATTTAAATATCAATACAGTTAATTTGTGTTTGTAATTTTGTTGTATAGTCGACCTCGAAATTACTTTACGATAACTTTATGACAACAATTCCTAGTAAATTGAATTGGATTAACACATCTTACAACTTAATAAGATTTAAAATATCTAACTGTCACATAGACGTTGCGGTTTTATTACGTACGTACAACTTACATACAAGTGACATTCAACCTTAAGGTGGTAAAGTAATTATGAGTTCAACAGTACATGCCTGCCAATGGGGTAATTGTGTAACACAATAACAATTGCAATGCCTTTCATTTTGACAGTTCAACAACGTTCATTTTTCACACATGAGGCAATGGATTAGGAACCTCCTTCAAAATCCTACAGATTATGAAAGAAAAAAAATGTGTTACACAAATTGAGGTGCTGTTGTAAATGATTTATCACTTTTTCAGTGACAATCTAGAATATTCTAGTTATGGAAATTACTTAAATATAAAACATACATACCTATTGAGTAGAATCCTCACATTGTCCAATGGATCAATTACTGTGATATTTGGATGGTTTGACAAGTACTGCTCCACTCGACTAATGGTTATTGATGCCTGATAACACAAGATTGACAAAGCTATTAATGGTGAAAACTCATCACATTTAAATAAACAACATTATGCTATCAAACACTTGTGGAGCAATTAATCACTAATAGGATTTATAGGACCTTGAAGCTTTCAATACTAATGAGGTTCACATACATACACATACATAAATATACGCCTTTTTAGGCAGTAACTATAGAATGTCACCTGCTATGATCCTTTGTACTTTTTTTTTATCATCTTTTTATACCATGTTTTTATGCAAATAAATATATTACTATTACTACTTATTACTATTAAATACTCCTCCTCTCTCCTAGTAATAAACTACACCTGAACTGACATCAAGGGTATTTCATACCTAAAGAAGAGTAATATCTTCACAAAACATAGCAAAGACAGTAATTTTCGGTCATTAGCCATTTCACTATTTTAATGATTGTGGCCATTAATCACACATAACTAAGTATCATACAGTCTCATTAAAAACTCATTGAACATGACTTAAAAATCAAACTGCATTTTGACCATAATAAAATTACTGGAAAATTACCAATTGTTTGGTAATTTTTGTTTTTGTGCATAACTTGTTCAAGTGAAACCAATTGTTTAGTTCTTTTTTATTGACCCTGCATAGTAAGGACACTGGTGATGGTGACTCATAATGAACAATAAAGGACACTGACCATGAAACAAATTCTAGTTATAAAGGTAATAAGATATTAAAAACAAACATGAAAGTGACATAACTAAGCTAAGACAACAAAACAGCATTGTTAACATGATTAGTGTAAATATGCATAATCATAAAACTGGCCGAGTCGGAGTCGCACACAAAGGCTTCCGTCCCACCATACAATATTACACTACAATTTTTAGGGTTCCGTACCCAAAAGGTCAACGGGAAGGATTTGTTGTTATAGCAGCAGTAGAAATACACAATCAGTGAAAATTTCAACTGTCTACCTATTACAGTTCATGAGATACAGCCCGCTGACGAACAGACGAACAACGAAACCTTAGTAATAGGGTTCCGTTTGGAACCCTGCAGGTATAGAACTATAATAAACAAAGGTGATTTCTTGATTGCTAACTCATCTGAGTCAACTAAACACTGGTCTATGAGTCATCTTTCAAGATGTCTTGATCATCTTAGTGGTCTAACATAGACATTATGATTATGAAATCAACCAATGATGTCATCTTTATTCATTTAACTTGGTTCTAAATACATTTCAAAATATAGGAATATTTTGAAATATATTTTTTTTTTCTTGTATAATTATGTATATTACCTTTGGATCACCATGATCAGCTGCAGCAATAACATCAGTTAGTTTGTGGAGGAGCACATTGATTGGTCCCTGTTCTTCCAAAGATCTGTCTAGGTCCAACTGTAAACAAAGTTTATATATTATGATCTAGTAAACATTTTTTTTAAGGGCTGTAATTTAAGAGTTCTTAGGTAAAATATATTATTTAGGCTAATAAATGGCATGACAAAAATAACATAAATTTATTGCTAGTTATTTAAGGTCGTTGTTTATAAAATGGACTATTATAAAAAGTAAAAATAGGCCAATTTTTGTACTAGTATTTTTTTCCTGAAAGGTTCAGGAAAAAAATACTAGTACAAAAACTATAACTAAATATTATGTATAAATTATAATATAAAATGAATATACACGTACAAGTTTTAGTCAATCAAGTGAACAGGAAACATAACATGAACATCTTCAACAGGAATTCCTGCTGATGCCAATTTAAATTCACAAAAAGAATACTTCGGCACTACTACGGTCTTCTACATTACCTAATTTAAACTGGTATTACTCACTCTGACTAGATTGTAGCCATGA
The DNA here is from genome assembly GCA_947363905.1 of Lithophane semibrunnea. Taxonomy (NCBI): domain Eukaryota; kingdom Metazoa; phylum Arthropoda; class Insecta; order Lepidoptera; family Noctuidae; genus Lithophane; species Lithophane semibrunnea. Next base: position 10,837,084 of record OX376198.1, read on the forward strand.
GAAGCACACGCCTTGATGAACTCTTTCCAATTTAACTTCTGGCTTTTCTTGTCGGACATCCACAAACCTATGGTTTTATTTTGAGATACGCAACTATCCATTTTAAAGTTTTAAATTAAAATACAAAACTTAAATAAACGACAATATTTGTTATCGGTCTTTTAAAACCTATCCGCAGCTGTGTGAACTGCTATTGGATTTAATTTGTAAACGAGCACAAACTCAATGGACAAACAAGAATTTAGGAATCAACCTTGAATGCATTATAAGGAAAAGCATATTCAATATTTACTTAGAAACTGTTACGGACTACAAAACCAGAATTTTACAAAACAATAATACACTACACGGCTAACGCGGCGCGACAAAACAAATGTCAAATTTTGAGGAAGGAAGTTAGTGATGTGATCACAGACCACTTTTATAATAGGTAGTGATGCGTGATGCCCTTAAATAATATAATATGATGGATTAAAATATCCGACTCTGGGCTGGTTTTTCAATCGTCCGATAACTTTTAACTGAAGAATAATGTAGTGATTCCAATATCCTATTTACAGAATAAACAATTTCATTTCTTTTCAGTGTAGTGGTTTGAAATAATATTTTCTACATAAAACCTGTCATATCGGCAATTTTATTAGCTAAACACTTTATTCTGCAGATAAAAGTTATCTGATGATTTCGAAGAATCGACCCTTAAAAAACAACTATTTTAGTCAATTTCGTAGTAGCAAAAAACGTACAAAAAATATACAAGGTAAAATTAAATTAGCTAGCGAAACTCCGCAGACGTCAATGTCGCGGGTATCGTGAATCGTGATGGGAAATGATACCAATGGCGTCTACGAACTTACTAATATTTCAAGTAAAACAAAATACGATCGATGACCCCAAAACATTCATTAAATCGTTTTATTTTGTTTTGAAAATGTTAAAATATCGATATCTATCACGTTTGCGGAGTTTCGCTAGCAAATCGGTTACGTCATATTCAAATTATGAAAGTCTAGCAATATTTTTCACAGTTATGATCTGATAATGACATGCCTATAGAGGAAAGGGCTCGCATTGTACGAAAATCCTGTATAATGCGAGATCAACTGGAAATGTATAGCTTGATTGATGTGTAGCCAACAGCCATTGATGTGTACAAGTTATATACTAGTTGTTATGTCCATGGTTTCTTTCTATAATCTGAATCCATGGACTCGAATGCATTTTTAATTTGTTTCAGACAAGCTTGACAATTTATGTCATTCATTCAATCAATTGTCAATGTCAAATGTCAAACAAACAAACTGCACACGGCAAACAAACGGCATGGTTGATGTTTATTTTTTGGAATTTTGAGTATTATTTTAACTATTTTGACTTACATAAATAAAAGAAACCTTTAGTAAATATTCCTGAATATATTGCTTTCATTAGTACTACTTAGTCTCTGTGCTTTCATTCAAGGTCTAATCATGTCTGAAGATAGTTTAGTAAACGCGAAGCACCGTATGTTGGAATTGTTCTCTGAAATGGATGAGACCGAAATTGATAGCATCGAGCAATGGATATGTAATCATTCTTACAGAAAAGGTAGGTGTACAATGTAATAACCTAGTGCGATAGTTATTTCTGCTGTGCTTATCTGTAAACTACACTGTCTTATGCCTACAGATTTGGAACGCATAAGAGTGCTAAAAAGTTCAGAGAAAACGCTCATAAAGATTGGAAATTCTATAAAGAAGATTGTGCCTTTTAAAGCAGAAATGCCATCCGAAACAATAAAAGCACCAACAGTGGGGGACCAAGCTGATTGCAATAATACGAACACCTGCCATGTGGATGAATTTCTTTACGATGATGATGCAGTGGACGACCTTGTCAAGAAGGGAAAACTAAAAAAACATTACTGCACAAACTGTAACAGTCGGAACATAAAAGTAATTATTACTTGTTTGTTTCATATTATTCCTAACCATAAATTATATTGTCTTTTCTCTACCACATTTGAGGCATTCATTATCTTTATTGAGATAATGGCTACTAGTATTAAATAAGAGAGGTACACAGGACATTAAAACATTATTTTTGCATCATTATGTCCTGTGTAAGTATTTTGGCTTGAATTAGATTGATATTGTGTATGTAATAACATTTTATGTTTTCAGGACTTGATATACATTTCACACTCAATGTCCCGACAAGCACTTCAATACATATTCAAAGTCTTGCTACCAAGTGATTTAGAAGAAAAACAGATATTGGATGTTGGTTCTCGTTTAGGTGCAGTTCTCTATGGTGTAAGTTGTAAATCTATGTAAAGTATGTTAGTGTTGTACAGAAAATTTATTTAATTTAGTAATATTTGAATTATTTTCAGGCATATTACTTCTCAAATGCAGGCACAATCATTGGAATAGAAATTAATGAAGAATGTTGTGAAGTACAAAAGAGGATTATTGAACAGTACACAATGGACAGTAACAGGGTAAAAGTAGTCCACTCTGATGTGTTGGAACGGAGTGATCTTTTTGCAAACTCTGACATTATAGTAATCAATATATTAGAGTTTTTTGTGGATAACGAAAAGCATAAAGAAATGTGGCATTTCTTTAAAAAATATATCAGGAAAGGAAGCTATCTAGTGTGCAACAGAAGTATGACTGACACATTAGTAAATCTAGATATATTTGAAGAATTCATGAATTGGTTGAGTGTTTGCAAACCAAATCAATTAGAAAATGAAATATTTTTTGATGTTGAAGATTACAATGATCTATACTTGTACACTGTTAATTAAAATAAATAATTAAATATTGTTTTGACTGGTTTTGAACATTTTTGACCTTTCTTTTTTACATCAATTCAAATTAAAGTTGCATGTTTGATGATAGTGCGTCCAAACACAAAGCAGCAATCGTACGCGGCCGCCTGTCACGCTGTGATTGGAATTGATTGGATTGTACTAGGCGTGTGTAATTCTTTACGGAACCGACTCACTGATCCGAATCATTTAAGTGATTCAAAAGATTGGTTCAGTAACAACGTTTCAAACGCATCATTTGGATCTGAAACATTACTTTGCTCTGGCTCATTGCGCGCGACGCGACGCGTCACTCGCGAAGCGACTGAGCAGAGTGAGCAGTGAGCGAGTGAGAGAGGGAGTAGAGATGAGACGTATATACTGGTAGAGGTATATATACCAAGTATGTGCTTCCCAGTACATAGACCGGGTACGGACCGAAATACTGGGTAAATACCTTGAAGGTATGACGTCAGACGCATAGTACGATACGAACCGCTACCACAAGGTAGCGCCCAGTTTTATCGGTAGTTCGGTACGCCAAAGCAACCCGAAGCTACCCGACAGCTTACGAAGGGACCCGAAACGTCATTCGTGCTTTATGAACATTCGGTTGATTTAATTTAGTTAGACAAAATGGGTACTTATTTTTACGTGTACAGGCTGTAAGGGTAAACACTCTTGACATTCAAACCATGGGTAGTTGACTTATATATAATAATAAATGACCAAACACAACAACAAAAAAACGTTATTTTCATTAAAAGATTTTAAAAAGTTTATATCCGACACCGTGCTCTCTAGCGAAACAGCTGACTGACTGAGGGAGAGGTCGCGCTCGCGGCCGGTCAGGTCACATCCCGCACCCCCCGCCCGTGTTGAGACGCAAGTTCATTGCCCTAGCGCATAGGGCAACGAACTTTCGTCTCTTGTGGTAAAATGTAGATTTAAAAAAAAGAAAAAAATGTTGTAATTTTCCATTGATTTTACGTTCTATAAATGAAATTAAACCACTGGTTGCAAGGATAACGGTGTTCACCCTAACACCCTGTATAAGGAACATAATAGCATAATTACATTTTTTGTCACGACGTGAAGAGTTCCTTAGTTTGTTTATGTTAGGGAATATTATTACGTGTTTGAATGTTTACGTTGTCTAGTGGTACTTAGGTCGACAATGTTTTGATCTTTTGCGTCAGTTGTAATTGCGATTTCGTTACACCTGTTTGTTTTTATCTAGAAAAGTGTATAGTAGACACGTATAATTATTCAATAATAATAGCTTTTATTTATGTGTAACAACTTTGTGGTGTAAATATATTCAAAAAGTGTAAATATTAGTTGGATAGTACTTAGGTTAGGTATTCTTCTTAGTAGGTATATTAGAGGACTGATAATTTATAAATTAGTAATAATGGCTCCTAAAAAAAGTGTGGCATGGGATCACTTTACCGATAAAGGTGATTTTAAAGCAGAGTGTAAAATGTGTAAAGCTGTTTTCTCTTACAAATCCGGAGTCACAAATCTCACAAAACATATCCAGAGGAAACATCTTCCTGTAAATTTAGTTAAGAGGGATAATAATTTGAACCAACTAGAAAATCAACCTATTCAAGAAGCCTGTGCTTCTTGAATAGGTTGATTTTCTAGTTAGTTGGTACATTATATTGGAGGCATACCATACTTATCGCATACGTTTACTTATCGAAATCCTACCACACCCAAATACTTAGAAGTATTTTGATACCTGGTATTTGTACCAGGTATTTAGTGATACCCATACCTTGAAAGGCCGGGTATGGAGAATGGCAGGTATATCTCATCTCTAAGAGGGAGACTGAGTGATACACAAGACACACTAAGTGTGAAATTACAGTGGCAGCGGGCGGGGCGGATGAGCGGGTGACGAGTCGAGCGGAAAACGCTCATTTCAATAGATGAACACAGTAGCAACGGAGCGTTTGAGCGGTTTGGACGTTTCTCTATGTTTCGTGTGCAATTAATATTTGCTTAAATTAAAATGTCCGATTATTTGGAAGCTAGCGCCTATATAAAGTGGGACCTTTTTTTTTCTAAAAGCAATCGTCACGATATTAATAGTGATCGGTATAGACATGGTGAATTTCATACTTTATACGAAACGCTACGAAACCATGAAGATAAATTTTATGAATACACTCGAATGACCGTAACAACTTTTGACTACATATTAAATGCTGTACAAACACAGTTATGAACAAACCGAGCGGAAAACGCAAACTGACTTGCGTCCACCCGCCCCGCCCGCGACACACGCTTCTCCCGCCGCGATACCCGCTCGCCCGCCCCGCCCGTACTTGGTGCACCTTGGTACACAAGTATGTGCTTGTCTTACACGCCAGCGGATTCCGCTACCCGCGCCGCTCCCACTGTAATTTCACACTGAGTTATTTGACTCGCGAGTCGCGAGTGAGCGGGCGACATAATTACAATCTATACAAGTCAGAAAGAGATACTAAATGAGATGTGTATCACTCATACAATCACAGATTTTCGTTCATTCGTTGTCGTTATCCATGCACGTAAAAATGACCACTAAGGCGCTTACGTATCAAATACTAGGGTTGTTTTTTGCTTAAAATGTTTGCACTAACATGTTATCGTTTTACGTTTTACCACAGAGTTTTTTACGTTGATTTTACGAAAACATAGTTCTGTTTATTTTATGATTGTTTTGCGTAGTGTAGGTATTATTGTGACTTAGTTTCTTCCTTTTTATTCATAAAGTTAGAGCTAAGACTAAAATACAATAAATTTTTACTCATAAAACTTTGAGCATTGTTGCCACATAACATTTCTCTGACTCAGTAGTAAACGCCCGCGACGCAATGTAATATATACGTAACTTTCTGTATTTTATATCTTTTGAGCCGATGATCCAAATGATCCAAATGAAACATATCTGTGTATCGGATCATTTCAGTGATCCAGATGCAAATGATCCAATCGCAAAAATGATACACTTTTCCCACCTCTAGATTGTACGACGACGACTGCCGCGCGCGAACCACAGACTACTTAGAGAACTAAGCGCGTATTCTTCTGGCTTCTGTCATAGTCACAGCAGAGCATGTATGGCTTCTGTCACAGTCTTATACCTCATTTACATCCAGCCGGGCAGGACGAGTGTGTAAACACATACTTCTCATGCCACTGCCATTGCCACTCGCGCTGCCCGGCCTCGCCGTAGGTGAATATAATATGTATGTTCCTTGTGCCCGGTGCTCCCCAAAAAGGCGGTTTTTTGTGCGGAAGTCAAAGGACCGGCAACGCGAGCGGCAGTGCGTGTTTGCATTCTGCTCCGTCGCTCAGTACTATGGATAGTTAACATCCACCATCGTCTACGATGAACTTTCTTTTTTGTATTCGATATCGGCAGGGGCTGAATGTAAATGAGGCAATAGAGCACGACAGAAAAATGTTTTCCACAGCAGAGTACATTTTGATGTGTCCTGTAAACGCCGCGTGTTGCTGCCGCGCTCTTGCCGCTCAATATTTAGACACACCTGAGGAACGTGAATGGAGGCAGGAGGCAGGCCAGGCACTGCCTTGTGAAGGAAGATCTTTCACATTCAGTATAATTCATGTTAGTTCTATATTTCGCCACTTTCCTATCATAAAGTTAGTTTTAGTAATGGCTTGAATAGTAGTGGGTAGAACATAAACTCTATTGATTCATGTTATAAAAGTAATATAATATATTATTTTCGCTCTGGTTCTCGCTGCCACTTACACTCACTAATCGACTAAAATTTCACTGAAGCCACTTACTAAACATAAACATTTGTCACTTCACTAATATCAAAATGGCGTGTGAGAGATAAAAAAAATACAGTAGCGCAGACAATATTTGATACGTTTTTCACAGAAGGTCGCGCCCGGTTTAAGTTACGCAAACAAGTGTATTTATGTTTACTTGTTCACTAAAAACATATCACAATGTGGCACGAGGCAAGGAAACAAGAACGGATGATCCGAGGAATGATTGTTGACTATCGTCGAAGGGCGGAGCGCCGCAAGGATTTTTACGAAAAGATTGTGAGCCAATCGTTTGTTTACTTGTATATTATTAATTTGTCATATATTCCATGGACACCCAAATGTAGTCATTCCTGAAATGAATAGAAATAGAAACAAAGGAAACCTTTTAAAATCAAGGTTACTGATGACTTCATTTCAGAAGGCGGAGCCAACTCAGTTCTTACAGCTCCACGGACGACCATGCAAGGTACATTTGGACCCGGCTATAGCTGCGGCAGGAGAAGGCCCGGCCATCATGTTAGTACCTATATTAATAAACATGATATTACATACTGAAACTATTCTTTGTTATTATTAGTGAAGATTATTTGGAGTGGAAATTAGGAAATTTTAAATGAAAACAAATACCTGATTTATAAAAATTACAAAGAATGCTTCTTAATTAATATTCATCAGGTATTTCCCTCTATCGGTGCTCTCCGAAAGCTACTCAATGTGTGCGAGTCGTACGCTGCGACTCACGGGTTAATATACAATAGCAGTAAGACAGAATTCATGTTCTTTGGGTCTGGCACCAGGTGTCCCACTAATGTCCCTCCTCTCCTAATGAAAGGTCACCCTATTAACAGGGTTTATAAATTTAAATACCTGGGCCATCTGGTTACTCATGACCTAAAAGATGACATGGATCTCGAAAGGGAGCGCAGAGCATTGTCAGTCAGGGCGAATATGCTGGCCCACAGGTTTTCTCGATGTACAGGTGCAATTAAAATAACCCTTTTTAAGGCATACTGCACAGCACTGTACTCGGGAGCCCTGTGGTTCACATATACCCAAAAGGCCTGCAATGCTCTGCGTATCCAATACACTAACGCATTCAGGGTATTGCTGCGATTGCCGCGCTTCTGTGGTGTCTCGGCAATGTTTGCAGACGCACGCACTGACGGCTTTGATGCACTGTGGCGTAAGAAATCTGCCTCGCTACTCCGCAGGCTGCGTGGCAGTCCCAACACTATCCTGTAATCGATAGCTGCCCGGGCAGATAGCCCGCTGGTGTGGGCGCTCGCGAACCGGACCCATTCTATTTTAGTAATTAAGTACTAACATAGGTTAAGCTATTTTGTTACTAACACTATAGACCATTGTAGTCTGATTAATAAATAATAATAATAATTTGCCTATGCTGATAATATTTGCCGCTTGAGACAAATAAAATGTATCAAAAGAAAGTAAGAATTAACGCTAACAAAAGATAAGATTAGTATCAACTAAACTGTACTTAAATTTATTTTCTTAGGATGCCTTGGCAAGGTGACACCAACAACATGATTGACCGTTTTGATGTTCGAGCCCATCTGGATTACATCCCGGAAGTGAGGATCCCTGAGATACCACCAGAGGAGCTGAGTCCAGAAGAAAGACAGTGCAATTATGAGAGATACAGAATCCTGGCACAAAATGTCTTTCTGGGAATAAGTAAGGAGCCATGTTTTTACAAACTGATTTTGATAGTTTTAAGTTCTACTTCAACATGATAAAAGTTTTGACAACAATACTAAACAGTAGTAATTCCTTCTAGGCGAAGACAAATTCCTCCAACAGCTGGCTATAGAGGAACAGTTTGGAGTCACCATAGAAGAAAAAGAACAGCAAAAGGAAAAACTTCACGAAAAGAAGGGCACGGGTGCTGCTATAGGATACAATTATAGTGATCCTGGAGCACAACCTTCTGGTTCTAACGGTAGATTCAGCTTTACTGTTATACCTCAATGTGCTGTGATGGCTACTTATGTCTGGTCATGGGGTAGTATACTCTACGGTCTTTTCTGGGTATTCTTATGGCATGCAGTATTAAATTACAGGACCAGAGACTAAAAAAGTGGAACCAAAAGATTCAGATGATGAATCGGATCTGGAAATCATTGATGTGGACTTGAGCATTGATGTGAATAAAATGGAGGCTTCACAGGTGAGTTTTCCTACCAGTATGGTTATTTATTTTAGCATTTCGTTGCTTAGTTATGGTTACATGATTACAAAATATTTTACTTGTTTTTTTTACTATAATACACTAATTTTGATTTATTCCCTTTATGTCGAGTCCCGTTATGTCGAGGCTGGAAGTCTATTGTTCTCCAAAGTATTGATATTTTACGCTTTCTATTACCTTTATGTCGAGTTTGGTGAACAGGTACAGTCGACGACAGGTACAGGTACGACTGATGGTACTGTGATTTTCTGCAAGGTTTGCGAAAAGCGAATACCTTCATCAAAAAAATACCAAAGCGATCAAAAAACTATACTAATAAACGTAAATTCTAATTTTAAATGTTTTTTGATTGTGCATATTTTATGCATATTTTACCCTTTTTAGTGCATATTTGCATGCATATTTTGGCATTTTGAAAGTGCATATAATCCGATGTCTAATCATCACGTATATAAATAATTCTGCTAAAAATAACTTTCTTAATCTAAATAAATCACAGTATAATCATCACTATTGTTGCAAATGTTAAAAAGCTTAGTTTTATAATTCTTCTTATAAAAGTAACTTTCTTAATCTAAATAAATCAAAGTATAATCATCACTATTGTTGCAAATGTTAAACAGCATAGTTTTACAGTAAAAAATAATTCTTCTTGTAAAAGTAACTTTCTTAATCTAAATAAATCAAAGTATAATCATCACTATTGTTGCAAATGTTAAACAGCTTAGTTTTACAGTAAAAAATAATTCTTCTTATAAAAGTAACTTTCTTAATCTAAATAAATCAAAGTATAATCATCACTATTGTTGCAAATGTTAAAAAGCTTAGTTTTACAGTAAAAAATAATTCTTCTTATAAAAGTAACTTTCTTAATCTAAATAAATCAAGTATAATCATCACTATTGTTGCAAATGTTAAACAGCTTAGTTTTACAGTAAAAAATAATTCTTCTTGTAAAAGTAACTTTCTTAATGTAAATAAATCACAGTATAATCACCACTATTAGTGAAAATGTAAAAAAAAAGATATAGCTTTATAATAAGTAAATAATTCTTTTAAATTAGCGTTATTGATTTACTTGTTTTAAAAGATAGGTACTTTTTCATAATGCATATAATTTCGAATATTAAAAAATATACACTGATATTATTACATACTTTGATAGTTCATAAAAAATATAATAGTAGGTACATAGTACTGTATGGTTAAAGTTATTAGTTGTTTTTAAATTCTTTTTTGTGTAAAAATTGATTCTAAATTATGTGCATGTATACATTTAATTGGACGTGACTGTACTTCTAAAATATGATATTATTACACTCGACATAAAGGTAATAAAAGCGTGGTAAATAAACTCGACATAAAGGGAATAGAAACGGGACAGAAAACTAAGCTCGACATAGGGGTAATAGAAGCGAGACAAGGTTTTCGGCTCGACATAACGGGACTCGACATAAAGGGAATAAATCCTAATTTTATTATTATTACCTGCTGCCAATCGGCCAATCATGTATTGGCCGATTGGCAATGTCCTGTATATACTATTCTAAAACCTACAACATTATACTTGTTATAGTAAAAGATCACAGCAAATGCACCATTAGTAAGTCCCATTGTGTATTCACAGTGAACACTGACTGCTGGTTCATTGTTTAATAATAGTGTAACAGAGAATGTTGACTGTGTGTGTAACAGTGTAACTAAAGAAATTGTTTCTCTTTTTTTTTTTTTTTTTTATTTATTCCAAAATCTGTATTCACAATAACATACATAAAGTCTGCCAAACTGCATAACAGTTTGTCGGCAGTTGTTCTCGTATAACAATCGATTACAAATTTTGAGTTTAGAAAATTACTGTGCTAATAATCACTTAATGCTAATGTTAATTACTTAATGTTCTTGATACACTTCTATTATAAAATTTAAAAGCTGCATGATGCTTCATGATTAATTTATTAGGATATTCATGCAACAGAATGCTCTTTCTTAATTTCATTAATATTTCAATAATGACTTGATTCATAATTTCATTGAGATATTGTGATATAAATATTTATTATGAGCTTGTGGTTTAAATGTTTTTAGGAGCACTTGATTACAATATCCTACTAATGAGCCATATTCCTATTTTCTATGACCCAAATGATGTTGACCTAATTGGCAAAGGAGTGGAGCGTAAATGTCGCGGATTCGATTCATGACTCGAAAACTGCATGACCTACATTAACAAATGCTTTTGTTCGTTTGTTTGTGCATGTAATGTGTATACATATAAGTATTGTTATGGGACTGACGTACATATAACCCTTCTGTACATACTACTAACTCTTGCAGTTTCTTTAAAGTATTTCTGTTTATAATAACTTAATTCAAGGAAATCTATACATATCTATCGTTCAATTCATGTAGTAAAGTACGTATACTCCATCGAATACCTTCGCTCACGGTACGTTTTGCGGAGCACAGGCGCACGAGTTGAATGGCGTGGGGCCTCAGTTCGGCATGGCGGGCTGCGATCTGTTCTCGTTCCTGACGGGCGATGCCGATGACGCGGAGCATCAGAAACAACTGCTAAGGGAAGAAAAGGAGAAGGCTATGTTTTCTGGGAGAAAGAGTAGGAGAGAAAGGCGTGCGCATCGGTGAGTAGGCTTGAATAACGTTCTAGTTATTTACCTAGGTGGCTATTAAGTACCAATTTAAAATCGTTGTATGAACGTTTCTTACGCTTTCTGTGCATAGATTGCTTTACTCATACACCAGGTAACATTGATAGAATGCTCAGCTCAGCTCAGCTCTCTCATACCTTCATGAGATTAGAAAAGGAAAGAGAATAAATAACATCATACTGTAGAAAATAATGTTAACTTAAAACTGATGTCTTTAGAGATTTACACACTCCAATCTTACTATTAAAACAAATGGTTATAAAACGTAAAACTAGTTAAAGGTCCTTGAGACTATTAATGAATTTAAAGGCCAATATTGAAAAGTTGTTTTACCTACTTTAATATTTTTAGCTTAGTTTTCAAGTCATGAACTAAAACATTTTTACCTAGTATAACCATTACTTAACAAATATCAATAACAATTAATGTCTTAGAAATGTACCATCGTAATAAAATAAGTCCTTAATTTAATATTATAATGATGGTATAATAATAAAGCAAAAATTCCAATTTCATGCTGACGCAAGAAGTTGTACTATTGAGGCACGCAAGTAAGGCCGTCTCCTTTTTATTGCGTTGCCATTCGGCGTGTCTTGGAGTAATAACGGTTTATTTTCAGCGACAAGAAGCTTGCTACGAGGGTGGTTAGTCCTCCAAGTTACGCCGCTCCGTCGTCAATGCCTGCTCGGTCGCCAAGTCGATCGCCCAGTCGAAGTCCTTCGCCAGATACGGGCGAGAATATACAGTTTATCACGTCTTTCGGTGGGGAGGAAGAAGAGAAACAACGTGAGTTTTAAAAGTGTTATTGATTTTCCCTTAGATTTTTCGACTGAGGGATAAACTTGGGCCTAACATCACATCTAAAGTTCTGGCATTTATACAGGATGTAAGGGACAGCCCTCCGCAAATTAACAGGGGACATTCAGCTCCATATTTTGAATCATATTCCACCGGAAAATGTCTCAGGAAAATTTTCATTTTTCTATCGTTTTACAGTTACTATTCCTTTATTTCCATGTAAAATTACATTCTCTGTACGCAAAACTACATTTATGTAAATAAAAAAAACAGCAATGGATGTTAAAATACTATAGCGAACGACGCGTGAGGCTCAGAATTTACTTTACAAAATCACGTCGCGAGCGTGCCCCCCCGCCACGGGGAGTGCGGCTACGTGCGTTTTGCCATGTAATTGTAATAAAACAAATCAGATTTATTGCATTCCCATAACATTCCTGAAATAATTTCATGTACCGGTCGTCTTAGCATGATATGCTGAATTCATCCCATCAGTCTGCGGAGGGCTGTCTCTTACACCCTTTTTTTTTTTTTTTTTTTTTGAGGGTGGGAAATCATCCAATGACTTCTCCCGCTCTGGGTGGAGCGGAAGGGCGTGTCAGACTTTTACCGACTAAAACCCACCCGTGTTCCTTCAGTTGCCTGTTGCCAAGGTCCCGGTATCCCTTTCGGACTAACCCGCAACCCTGGCAGGCATCGGTCCTAGCGGACCCCGCCAATTGTGCTGACATCTCTTTGAGGCGCGCGTGGAACACGACGCGCCATCGACCCGGGCCTGGTCCTGATCGTCCGCAAGCCCGCGCCTATGGTGGCCGGGAATCCGCCTGGGATTCCCGACGCCCAGGGCGTCTCCAGCGGCGGCGGCGGTTAGGGGCGTGAGGGCGCAAACTTTGCCTCTCCCTCACCCGTTCCGCCTCCACCTTCGCGAGCATTACTGCTTCGCAGAAGGAGGTGACTGCTTCCCATGCCCTCTCGTTCCGTACCATGGCCTGGACCAGAGCCGGACGCGAGAGGTCACCGCCGCCAATCGCCTCCAAGAGGACACGGCGGGGCTCCGCCCAAGCGGGGCAGACCTCCACCGTATGCTCCACCGTGTCCTCCGGGCGATCCACACAGTGGTGACACCCGGGCGTTTCCTCCCGCCTTATACGAAACAGGAACCTCCCGAAGCAACCGTGTCCGGTGAGGACCTGCGTCAGGCGGAAGGTGAGGACGCCGTGGCGCCTCTCTAGCCACTCCTCAAAGAGGGGACTTATCGCCGCAATTGTGGCGTGCCCAGTCTCTTACACCCTGTATCTACATTCTGGAGAAAACAGTTTTTACCAAAATCACCACCACTTTGCTGTTATTAGAGCATAAAATAATGCTGCTGCTCACCTTCCATATCTGATCTTTAAACAATCAACAAGAAAAGAATCATAGACTTAATTATCATGATTATGTAATTTTTTCTGCTTAGTAAAATGTGACTTAATTGTCTTTTTGTCCACAGCAACGGCGGCCAAGCCCCTGTATGCAGATAAAGTGAAGCAGAACCTGAAGATGTTATACGCGGATGTAGCACGCAAACCTCGTAAACGGTATGACTAAATAAAATAGGCGAAATGTGGCTGTACCAAAACACGTCTCCCCAAAGTAGGCTTTGGGGAATACAGAAGTAAAGTTATGTATGTTAATTTGTTAAATCTTTGTAGGCCGACACCACCAACCAGTCGACGCACCCGCCAGATAGGTCCAAGGGGACCCAACTCAAGGTCAAGATCATTCTCGCGCTCGCGGTCAAGGTCACGTTCGAGGTCGCGTTCTTGGAGGAAGTCGCGTTCCAAGTCTCGCTCGTCAAGATCGCGTTCCGTCTCGTCGCGGTCTCGTTCGAGATCCTACAGCCCCTACAGACGGACCCGCTCGAGGTCCAGGTCACGTAATCGTAGAAACAGATATTCTCGAAGCCCCGCAAAGTTTGTATTACACACCCGTTACTATTAATCCAATAGTTTGCTCGTATTTTTAGGTTGAAACTAAATTGTCTTTGTATTTTCCAGTCATGCTAGTGGCTATGCCAAGCGTAATAACTCCAGGTCGATGTCATTTGAAAGGTAAGCTTGTTTTGAAGTTAGATTTATTTGAATGGTGAGGTGAGTCAGATAAAGTGGAGTACCCATTAGTCTTAGTGGTATTTCGACTAAATTAATGATGTCGAGACTAAGTTATGTGGTGTTATGTTACAGTAGTGATAAGATTGCGAGCAAGCCGGCCGTGCCGCGGTACTATGGGCGGCGGAAGGAGGACCAGTCGTCGAGCGAACTGTCCATTGACTCCGACTCCAGTGAATCTGATGACGACGCGAAAAAGTGAGTTTTGACCTTTTTTCTAAACAAACTTGTCTAATCTACAAAATCTGAAAGCTAACTCTAATACGTTTTCTTAAAATCAATCCATTTAATCAAGATTTGGGTTGCGATTTTAAGGGTCGAGTTTTCAATGATATTCAACATAATTATTATGCCTAGTAATGTCGGCTCAACTTAGCTGAGAGATCAATTTCAACCGTTATCATTAGAAATAAAAAAAATCCATATTATACGCCATTTTGTTTCATATTATTTCGTTTCATGATGTCAGGAAAGGACTTTGAATTAAAAGTACAGATGTTTTATTGCCACCATACCAGATTAACCCGTCACAAGTATTGGGTTGTCTGTAAAAAAATTCTTAGGTTGTATAAAGACCCAACCAAAAAGATCATACTGATGAATGCCTCTCAGTATTGTTGTAATTATGTAAACTCTTTATCAACGCCACGAGGGAATCCACTCGATTTGTCGCAGTCTCTACATAGGCCTCGCGAAATTCGCTACATCACCAATTTCTCTGCCTACTACAACTCTGACACAAGCAATTTTTCCACATTTCAGAACGGCGGTGGGCAATAAATCCAATACAAACCAGAATCAGTTACGATTGTCTGGATCCAGCTCCAAAGTCAGTAAGAATCATTTGCTTTTATACATTTGTTCTGCTTTCATTTTAGCACCTTACGACATTACTGGCAGTAGTTTTGTACAACAGCAGATTTCGCTTTTTACTCTCTGTGATGCGAAACTAAATGCCCACATGAAAGTTTGTGACGAAGCCTGCTAAATTCCCGGTTGTATGTTTATTTGAACCCATGGCGTTGTCTTGTTCGATTTCTTTGAGATGAATGTTGCTTGAATATCAACCTTTTCTTCCCTGCCGTGTATAAATGTGCGTTAACATTCAACTTTGATGGATTGTTACTCATTTTTGTTGTCCAGAACTTGATCTTGAATTATTAATTTATTATTTTAGTATGTAAATGAATGTTGGACGTTTCATTATACTCAATGTATATTTTCTTCTACTATATGTATAAAATGTATTCGATTATAATAAGTTAGAAGATTTTCTATCTTAATCTGAAATAAACAATATATAAGTTGGGCCATAAAAAAACCATAATATTAAAAAAGATATGTATAAGTGTATAAACGGCAGATGTATGCGCGGACAATGCAACTCCGTAAGTTCATCGAGGAGAAGCGTGCAAGACATATCCATCGACTAGGAGTGCCGAAACAGTATCCTTACTATAATGACAGACAGGCTTTTTTGTAATTTTTTTTTGTCAAGGTATTCCTTACAGGCCGGACCACAATATTAACAACTATCACTTTATTCTTAGGCTTGAACTGACATCACCCTACGTAGGTATTACGCACAGGCAACCTTTATTTTACCAGCAAAAGGAGTGGGACAGTCCTGTAATACTTTTATGAGAAGTGGTCTCAGTAAAGAGTCAGTTCTCCCATAATGTATCTATCAAATTAACTTGACGACTTTTGCAGGGTCCTTCGCGTGAAACGCTTTCACTAAAAGAAAAACTCAAGAGGAAAATGCAGGCACAATTATCAAGGCAGCGTGAGTTTTATATGAGCTAAGAATATACGATCCATAAATTATTGATTGAATATCTATAAATCTTTTTATATGCACATATTTAATAATATTATGAATTATTATTAACTAATTGATGATACTCTATCCTGCGTTTAATATAACCAGTGATAAATACAATATGTTAGGTAGTCACAGCATTAATTTACAATGTTTTATTTATAGTTCGCGCCGACAAGCGGGCTGAAGCTGAGCGTCTAGAACGCGAGAGCCGTCGCCAGGCGCGTCGCGACGAAGAAATGAGGGAACTAGCCATCAAACTGCGGCGCAAGTCTGTGTCACCTATACTTTATACAAGCATGAATACCATCTGATCTTCTGCCTGCCCTTGTCCCATGTTACTGCGGGTGTGCGGAAAGTGTTCCGTTCTTCCCCCTGTCACATAGTCGTTTACTCGCTTTTCATTCATATAATCCCTCGACCATCATGAACAGTGTCTGATTCATGAGAATATGTAATCGTATCCGAGAAAAATCGCATCGCGTCGCATCTATAATTTTGTACGACGGAAATAATTTTGATGTTTGAATTCAGACTTGTTCAATACTGTTATTTGTTACAGGCAGCGCGAAATGCGACACCAGCAGAATAGAAGATCAAGCGAAGACGACTCGGATAGAAGTCGCAGTCGATCATCTTCAAGGTATTCTATTTTTTTAAGCACAATGTTTCTCGTCACTGCGTTGAGTTATTTTGTTATTATACCGTTCGACTTTTACTTCGCAGAGAATCCTTGTCGAACGACAAGAAACGAGAGGACAAAAGTAAATCAAGAAGCGTCACGCCTCCTCCGCCGCGGATACCGGTGTGGGAAGTCAACAGAGAGTCCACATCGACGTCGCAGAGACCAAGACCATCCGAATATGGAGAAAACTCACATTATACAGAGAGACGTCGGTATCAAGAACCAGAGCCCAAGGAAGACAGGAGAAACGACGAGGAACGACCGCCACACTACTCAAATAGATACGATAAGTATCCGAATCGCGAACAAGGGCCCCCTCGTTATGACAGCTATAATCGTTATGAAAGTCCGAGTCATGATGGCAGGTGGAAAGAGGAGTATCCTCCCGGGAGGAGGAGGCCATACGGACATAGAGGTGGGTACAGGGGCCATGGATTTAGGCACACCGAGCACAGCAGTAGTCCCTCACAAGAATACGATAAAGACGCTAGCGACGCATACGCAAGGAGCAAAGTGAAACTTGTAGATTATTAGATAGGGTTCAAAATGTGTTAATGCCAAAATAGGTAAAATGTATGTAGTTATTAAAATGTAAGGTGTGTAGGATGTTTTAAGTAGATTCTTATGTTGAACATATCGTAGAACCTAAGTTTGTAGGAATTACCATACTTTTGTGTTAATTTAGTCTTGTTACACCGAAATTAATTAGTCAAGTGTTTATGGCAAATGTTTTGCAATAAGTACACATTTTTGTAGACGTTATTTAGTAGGCTTTTTTTTTTCAATGAACTTTCCTGATGAATTTCCTTTTGGTTATTACTATAAAACCTACCTTCAATATTTTGTCATGCACTATCCTTTTCACCTATGAAATGTTATTGTACATTTATATTTTAATACCTATCCTTGTTGTGTAGCAGCTCTTTCTATTTGTAAATTAATTTAAATGTAATAAAAGTATGTATTGCACTATTGCGTTATTTTATTTAAATGAAATTCTCCACTCCCAGCAGAAGCACTGCACATATGTATTTGCCTGCTTATACCTACTGAAACGTAATTTCCTTTATCACAAACTGCACATGAGCGTATTCATTTGTAAGATGGTGGTGTAGGTACTCATTAGCCACGAGATTATTAAGTTAATCCCATCGATCACTAATTAGTTATCGATGGTTATTATTCCCTTCCCTTTGTCTGTTACCGCGTGAGCAATGATGTTCAGCAATCATGACCAAGGAACATATACTCACCTACGGTTCATTACAAGGTTCATTTTTTACCCGACTACGGCGAAAAAAAAAGGTGGGTTATGATTTTGACCGGTATGTATGTAGGTATGGATGTTTATCTGCTCCCTCCTATCTTCTAAACCACTCATCACAATTTGACAAATGAGATATCGCTGGAAAATGTCTTGATCGTCCGCTGGTTATAGGCTATGTGACGTCACACTAAATTAAAAATGGCGCCCTCTAGAGGAAACAAAGTAAGGAACTAAAAAAAAAAAATTCGTTTAGTCGTACCATGTTGGGTATCAAATAATTCAAAAATATATATATTATGACCCCAAAAGAATTTAAAAAAAATTAAAGTACCTAATAAAAACTAAAACCCAACTACGACTAAAAAGGTATAAACAAGACACCACAGACAGACAAATTAAAAATTCGGAGTCACACGTAATCTGTTCGATTTAACACGTGTGACTCCGGATTTTTAATTTGTCTGTCTGTGGTGTCTTGTTTATACCTTTTTAGTCGTAGTTGGGTTTTAGTTTTTATTACTTTATTTTTTTTTGTATGATACGATTTTTGGAGAGCTCAGTCCTGTTTGTGAAGAAGTCCATGCCATGCCATCATCTTATAATTTATATTCATATTCATTGTCGGAATGAGAGATCTCTTTTCAAACTGGTGGCGTGATTTTCATGAAAACTCTCATTGGGTTGGTTGGCCGCACCGCAAAACTCATCCCTTGCGTATTATTTTGTGTATGAACCATCATATCCCCGACTACCGCCGCACCTCCTTCAAAGTCAATTTTCTTTAGAAAACTACCAATGGGTACCAATTTTGTTGATCGTGCACTAATGAACATATTGAGCACTTATTATTTACCAAATATGGAAGCGATTGGCGTTGGTGGTCCGGTGGTAGTCTCGGACATGAACCATCGCACACTGCAGGCAGGCCGCACCGCGCTTTTTTTTATTGAAAGGCGATGCACTGCGGCCCGATGCGGTTGTACCTAATGTGCGCTTGACTTAACACGCAATTGTTAAAGTCTGCTCATTATGATGCTAATGAAGCCTACAATGAAGTATTAAAAATCACAGTAGCTATACCTACTAGAGTATTTTTTATTGACTACAAACATGATTTACTGTTCACAAACTAAACAAAAATAATTATTAGATTGATTTATAATAAATAAATTAAAGTCTATTAAAATATCTGATATCAAAATATTGTTATACATTTGTCTTATGTGCACATAAAATATAAATAAATGTATCTATAAAATTGGCTTAAAAAATATTTTAACATGATTTTTATGAATTGTACTTCCAATCACAATGTGTCTTAAATCTGAAATGAATTAAAACATGGAAAAATATTACAGCAATGCTACCAATCAGTTTTATTTTCTCGCCAATTATTGTTTTTATCCATTTTAACTCTTCAAAAATATTTATTTACTAAATAGATATTTTTACCTACCCTGTCACTGATTTCCGGCCGAAATCTACCCCAATCTGCGGGCGGCGATGGCATTCGTCTGTTCCGACCAATTGGATGGACGTCTTACTTTAGTAGCCCGCAAGTAGTTATGCACTGGTTGAATTTAATAAGAGATTTTTGAAGAGAAACGTTGGTATTAAGGCCATGGACCTCCTACACTTATAGCCTTCCCGGCTTAATCCCGGCTTCCCGGGTTCTGCAAACCCGGGAAGCCGGGATTTGCCGGTCCGTTGCCTACTTTAGATACGGAAGGTCGCCTTGCATCCTGCCTATTATTTCACCCGCACTCACACCTTTCAAGCCAAAACAGCTATGCTGCTTCACAGCAAAACCGCACGAAACTCAAGGCAAGATACCTCATGAAACTGACTCATAAAATGTTTTGAATTAAAACATTCAGTCCATTGTTCCAACTAATCACTGAGTGTGTCGACGTCAATATCTTCGTTGTCATCGTTGGTGGAATCTGGGTCCCGTCCCGGTAAGCCGGTGGTGCCTGCTATGCCGCCGCGTCCTTCTTTCGTGTGCCGCCATTTCATGCGACGGTTTTGAAACCACACTTTGACCTGTGAACAAAAATATTATAAGTAGGTACTTAGGTAGTAACACGGCTTAGTTAGGTAAATGTATTCTAGGATATAAAAGTGATCCCCACCAGTGAAACCCGACTGTATCAGTTGTATCACCGTCTCCGTCTATGGTCCCCATTATTGGGAACCATACACTCGGTGGCCGACGGTTTTTTATACTAACATGAAGTAACATGTTTTCAGAGCTACCTAAATAGAAATCTGCTTTGAAATCGCAACAATTTTGCCATTTTGATTAAGATACTTTTGTGGATAAACTGTAGGTAGGTAATCTACGCGTACCTAACACCGGGTTTCTGATTTGAGAAAAGTAGCAAATGTCAACTGATTATTCTCAAATTCATAAGTATGTGCTTAAGCTTTTTGCGTTTATCTGTCAAATTTGAGTACATGATGCTATAATTAAAGTTTAAAAAACTTAATTCAGAAACGAAAAAATGTTTCCGTTTTACATAAGTACAGGTTAGGTCGTTCTCAAATTCAAATTCTCAATTCAGAAACCGGGTGTAAGCCGTGCAAAACGGAGATAAAATTTCGGAAATTTCGGAATTTTTCAATCTTCAGATAATTTTATCCGAGGAATAAAAATTGCAGTTTGACAGGTTTTATATAGAAAATAATGTCAAAACACCTTTTAGTTTTTCTTCAGTTAGAAAGTTAAATGACAATTAAACATTGGCCCTCAGAATGTTGTGGCCGCAGCATTGGGGTATGACGCTAAGTGGTCACGGGTTTCCCTACGTAAGTACCTACTTCGTGTAGATACCTATCGATATAATATTAATGTATAGGTATATAAGCAACAGTGTTAATTAACTTTGGTGTAGGAAACTGTAACTGTAAAAAAGGGTACTATAAAATCACAGATTATTTAGAAGACAAAAATGCATGGGATTGAGCTGCTCGCTCTGCTAAGCATTGTGACATTTTGAATATTATGGAAAGCCATAAAAATATACCTACCAGTTTTATATACAAATTGACATTATTGAATATTATATACAAAATGACATGATGATTACTTGTAAAGTATTGTTTTATTGTGAATGTGAGGACTAGGTATGTGGATATTTATTTTTCATTCTGTTAGTTTTAGCGAAGGTCTGGCAATTTGAGAACTTTATGCGACCTACCCAAATGTCCTTCCTTTGCTCCTTAAGTTCTGAGTTGAGCTCCACTATTACTGACAAATGCTTGCACTGACTGGACAGGTCCACTCAAATCTGTGTGGTTCTTTCCTCAAAAGACCATTTCAGACTCTTATCTACATGGTCCTCATATGGCCTGACCAAGATTATGTCTGGACTTTAAAGGAGACGGTGATCTCTGAGTTTGTTTCGGCCTTTCTTCTCAGAGTAGTCAGATAGGAAACGCCGACCTCATCTAGCTTATTTTTACAACTTTTTAATATGACGTGTAAAAGTGATTCCAATATCCTATTTACAGAATAAACAATTTCATTTCATTTCATTTCATTGTAAAACAGTTTCACACCACGTCAGCGGCAACGTCGGCGCCACACCACCTGCGGCGGCCGCTATCGTTTAATAACCATTATAGGATAGGTACAGATGTTTTCGTACGACATCGACAGCTTGACGCAGCGAAGCACTAGAGCCCCGCAGTGATACCATAACACACAGACTGATCACCTAAGTGGTATATCTAATTATTAATGATTTTCTGCAAAATTCATTTTTTTTACGTATTTTGCAAAATGCAGGTCAGTGGTGCCGATTCTCTTGTCACAAATTCTCTAAACTAAACTAAAAATCACTAAAATTTAGTTTATTCCTGTCAAACGACGATTTCCTATTCTGAAAATAGACTAAAGTGACACAACTTAACTATAATTTAGTTTGACAGCACTAAGGTGGCACTGAGTTTTAATTTAGTGAAAATGCTATTCTGAATTTGACGTTTTAACCAAAATTTTTGTTCTATATCTAAAATCCTCTAACTCTGACTATTTTTAATCACGATTAAAAATGTGTGGAATAAAATTAGATGTCATGAACTAAAATTCAAACTAACACCTCGAATTCAGTTGCAAAACGGTACTGTATCTTTTTTTATTTTCTTTTGCTTATATATCTCGAAAATGGTGTGTGCTATCGCAAAAATAATGAAAATTTTGACCCCGTTTGCAACTCGCGAACCCGTAATACTCAACATGTTGGTAATTTTTTTTTTTCGTTTTCTTCCAAAAGTCAGAAATTCCATATAAAAATACGTCGAGACGGCCACATTGCGCGCCTCTCCGGCTCAAAAAAAATCACGTGGTAGGCAAACAAGTAGGTACCAAGTGGAGTTGCGATTGTCAAATTCGATTTTAGTTGTGTCAAAATAATTTTTAAATTTAGAGATTTTTTTTGGCAGTATTCTGCCAAAAAAAAACTGCTCTAAGATTTTCATAGTAAAAAGTAAGGAATTTTAGTGATAGTTTAGTTAGTTTAGTTCGGTGTACAAGAGAATCGGCACCAGTGTCAGGTTAGTTCTGTTGATCAAAATATGATTCGCGACTATAACTAAAATTCGTATTTACATAATTATAACCGTATGTAAGTAAGTGAATTATCTAACTACAATGAGAAATCATGGAGTCTCACTATTTACGCGCCCATTTATCGTGAGCGTATTCGTACGCTAATGTCGGTCGCGTACTCTATATCTAAGATATTCAGGACATTCCTTAGGACCTTAGGTGCATAATTTATGTCCAACCTTTTTCAAATAGGTAGGTACATATATCTACGTTACAAAGCTACGGAAACTGGACTTTTGATATAAAAGTGTTTGTTAGATGCCATTAAAGTTTTCTATTTCTTATACCTACGTTTTAATTAATAGATGGCTTACGTTTAATTTTTTTGAGAGAAGTGGTCTAGCCAGACTGGAGGATGAGACGCATCTGTGTATCCTCTCACAAACTTTTTTGCTACGCGCACTACTCGAACTTAGCTCAAAATATAGGTCAATATCTACTGATGGCTTAGTTGAATAAGTCTCCCCGTAACACCTACCTATCCCATATAAAAGTCTCAATCTAGATACCTACACTTACCTACATACCTACTAAAATTAACATTTTAAAGAAGGTATTACCTCCCGTACCCGACCCGCCTAAATGAAAAGCTTGCAGCTCAAGGCAATCACATTTTTGCAAAAATAAAACATGATTTTTTTCTAACGTCAGATAACTTTTATCTTATGACGTATCATTTCTGCAGATTAAGTGATCGACTAACTTTAAACTGAATGTAAAAAAATCGAGCCTAAACTGCGCAAGTAAACCCTTCATACCCTTTTCATACCTGAGCATCAGTAAGTCCTAACGTTGCCGCTAACTGCCGCCTGTCAGGCTTCGTGATATACTTTTGAATTTGGAACCGTCGCTCGAGTCCCTTTCGCTGGAGGTTGCTGAAGACTGCGCGGGACCATGACCGTTTCCTCTTGCCGCTTGAAGTGACGTCACATCGAGGAGCGGATGACTGTTGCGGTGGTGATGATGAAGGAAGAGGGAGACGATATACTGGAAATAAAGGAAAATGTTTGAAAGAGGAAAATATTATAATGTTAAATTTTTATTTTCTGAGATTCACAAAAGATACTGATGTTCTAAGTATTTTAAGAACTTGGAACATAGAGAATGCGTCTATTCCAGTTTGCTTCAATTATTTCCATGATGATGTCACGACAACCAGTCTACTGCCGCTACGTTGTACCTATACTTATACGTATAAGGGCTCAAATAATATGAGTCCATACATACCTAATCGTAACAGGGGCGAGGAGCTCGTGGCTAAATAATAATCACCACTCGGGTCGATCTTCAAGCATGCCGAGGATTAGGACCTAACCGAGGTCAGTCCGTGGATGGGTGACAATCCATTACATACCGGGATCCCTCCGTGCCTTGGAAAACACGTTATGCCGTTGGTCCCAGCTGTCATTTTCAGATCTTTGACAGTCTTTAAGGGTAGTCAGAAGCCCCGAAAGTCTGACAACCAATCTTACCAAGAGATAACGTGTTAACGAAGAACTAGGTTGTGGAGGTCCGATAGGCAGTTGCTCCCATACAAAATACTACTGGTGTTCAGCTGAATCCAGTTATAGGTGCTGGAAGCCGCTAGGTTCGGCAGATGATGATGGAATAACCAATAGTCAAAAGAGGTAATGAATGAATCACGGATGGACAGTGGACAATCATCACGTTTGGCTGTCGAAACGCTATAATAAACTTCATAAGATTAAAGAAATCCACAATCCTTTAGACGCTTTAGAGCTACAACACTACATGTGGGGTTTGGGTGCATGTATTGTGTATGGATTAGATTGATAGATCCTAAAGTTTAGTTAGATTAAAGTAAGAAATAAAATAGGTACCTATGCAAAGAAATAACATCCAAATCCTAACTTTTAATATTATAAATGCGAAAGTGTGTTTGTTTGTTTGTTAAACTTTCACGCTAAAACGGATTTGGATGAAATTTGGCACATGGGTAGACCATGACCTGGAGAAGGACATAGGATACTTTTTATCCCGGTAGTACGTGGTATCCCGTGGGATAATTTCCGAATTTCCGACCAGCATGCGGGCGAAGCCGCGGGCAAAACCTAGTAACTAATAAATGTGTTGCTGACGATTGATTAGATCATTATAAAAACTCATCGTTTTCGGAAAAGAAAACCACAACGGTTTGCTGAAATGCTGGAGTATCAAAATAAAAGAGCGCGCGCTGCTATCCGGTAGGCAATCTTGAACAGCAATAAAAACATTTGCTAACTTGTACTATACCTAGTACAAGTTAGCAAATGTTTTTATTGCTGTTCAAAAATATGATATAATATGTATAAGACATTATATCTTACGGAGAATATGATCCTAGTAGGTACCATGCTTTCGAGATCACATTGGAGGTACCTACTTTTTTATAATTTCACTGTGCTATTGCAACAATATATGACCACAGATAATATTCGACCGATGCCGGTCGAATGGTCGTACCTACGTAGCATAATACCAATACCTGCTTCATTAATCCATCATTTAAGACGCTACTTATAAACGCAAAAACCAGGGACTTGAAACGTTATAAAATAACGTTAAAATAGCGTTACGTATAGTTCCAGTAATGATAATTTCTACCGTTCCACCCGGATCGTAACATTCTTAACTAAATTCATAGTTGAAGATTTCGTTGCGATAGATTTTCTTTAGATTGCCAAGAAATTAGTTCATAAATGGTTACTGGAACTGGAACGCTATTACTTACGTAAAGTTATCGTACCCCTATTTTGAGTAACGTTTCAAGACCCTGCCTAAAACGGAGGATCAGGCACTAAATATTTATAAAAAGTCTTGAAATTGTGAAGATTTAAAAATGTAGATTTTGTTTCAACCTTTTTTCCAATACCTACGTATATAAAACTGGGGAAACTGGCCTATTCATATCAAAGTGATTGTAAGATGCCATTAGAGTTTTCTTTTTCCAACATTTTTAAAACGAATAAATGGCTTCAATATCAATTTTTACAAGTATAACGGCCAGTATTTTTAAAGTGAATGCAGCATTCAACCTTTTTACTAATAACCTATTAATCAACCTACAAGTCATGATGTACCCGACGATGCGATGTGATTATGCTTTCTACCTAATCAAAATCTGTGTCATTGTTATTATCAGTAACTGTTATGTCTGTTTAGATAGATAGATAAAACTTTTATTTGGTGCACACAAAAGACAGCACAACATACAAAAACACGGTTAAATTATAACTAATTAGGTACATTAATAAACAGCTGGGTGCCAATATACAAAAAAAAAATTAAACATTAAAAGAAAACTAAACACGGTGATGACAATATTGTCTATGACAAACTTTAAAAAAAAAAAAAAAAACGAAACATACAAAGTGCGGTGTGCGTCTCAACGTTGCACCAAATGGGAGTCCAACTCAGCATGTGTCAGTTGAATTGTTTCGATTTTCCGAAGAATATTAGAGCATTTAATTTAATAAAGTGATTCTTCGGACAATCTAACATGGAAGCCCTGCTGCATGCCGTCTATTATAGACTTATTTATTAGACAAAAACATTTCTTTACAGGTTTTATATTTCTACTATGTCTCTATGTAAAAACTGCGGTACACTGCCTGTAAATAAAGTATTATTATGAGTGTGAAACGCCTAAAGCAAATTTTAAAAGATTAGAATTACTGTAGCCTTTTCCCAACTATATTGGGGTCGGCTTCCAGTCTAACCGGATGCAGCTGGATACCAGTATTTTACATGGAGCGACTGCCTATCTGACCTCCACAATCCAGTAACTGGGTGATACGATACCCCTTGGTAAGACTGGTTGTCAGACTTTCGGGGTTCTGACGACTCGTAACGACTGTCACAGATCCGCGAATGACGGCCGGGACCAACGGCTTAACGTGCTTTCCGAGGCACGGAGGAGTCTCGATATGTAGCAAGCGTAGCTTAACCTGACGGATCGACCCGTGCGGCTGTTATTACTTAGCCACGAGCACCTCCTTTTTCTTCAATATTATAGGTATTGAAATATAATTTTAAGAAATTAGTTGAATAAAATGATTTCAATATTTTTTCATTCAGCTAAAAAGAACGCGTTTTTATAGAGTAAAAGACATAAACGAGATGCTCTCGCTTTACAAAATAATGCAACAATAAAATTAATAAATAATAAATATTATTTATTTTATTTTTATTAAATGTTATTTCAGTTATCCACAAAAGAAAATAATAATAATATTAAGTACCTACCTATTTATATTTTTGGGAGTAATAGGGACTAATACGGAACAACTTTGAATATTTTCTCTGTTCGATTGAGTACACACGGCTACACATCAAGCTATACATTTCCAGTTTATGCTGATCTCGCATTGTATAAGATTTCCGTATAATGCGAGGTCAGCTTATACTGGAAATGTACCAGTAATGCAGAAAACAGACTAGCAATAGCTTGTGCTAATTATTTCAGCATAGGATGGATCTCATCCGTTTTCAAGAGGTTCTCTTGAAAAATGATGACGCTTCGATTTCCGCGAAAAGGTATTTCCTGTTTTTTTTTATCAGTATTTTTATTTTTTTAACCTTATTTTGTAAATCGTTACACTAATACCTACACAAATTAAAAATAAAGACAATGACCCGTATTTATTATTCAACTACTGAAATAGATTACTAATTTACCAGCTTCCGCCCGAGGCTTCCGCCCGCGTGATATCTTTTTAAATTATACCTACTAATATTATAAGTATAATATAATATATAATTCGAAAGTAACTCTGTCTGTCTTTCTGTCTGTTTGTCTGTATGTTACTTTTTCACGCCTAAACCACTGGACGGATTTCGATAAAATTTGGCAAGGAGATGATGCCATCTATCTCCTTGCCAAATTTTCCCTATGTTGATTTTAACATTTGAAATAAAAGGTTTAGAATCTATGAGTCACGTGGTTTTTTTTGTTTACCCTTTTTTAACTACCTAAACCTATGGAGTATAGTACGCTTCACTAAGTTGATTTTAAAAAGGGACTTAGGTATCTCCTATAATTATCTCATACATAACTAACTTATAATAACTTTCACTAATTTAGTCCAATATTTCTGTTACCTATCTCTACTTACATAAAAATAATACACTTTAAAGCAGACAGAAAAAAAATAACTTCACATACTAGGTAAGGTAAGTAGCTACTAGGTACTTCAGTATGACACCTGTACCACCCTATAAAGGCTGCAGGTGACAAAAACACAATTAGCTAATTGTACCTAAGTATCACAAAAAAATATCTATCAAAAGTTTTATAAACAAAAAATACAGAACTTAGGGGAAGGAATGGACCACCTTACTTTACGACAGCATATCTTAAAAAATATAAGTGATAAAATGAAACCAGTTTATTATTTTTATTACGTAGGACCTTTATTTATAATAATCAAACGCACAAACAATTTGGGCTTACACTTTTTGGTATAAAAGAAGAAAACTAAATTTTGGGCTGTTACCTTCTTTGGACTATGGGCACCTTCATTGAACCACCAGGGTACCGTCAATGGACTTCGAGAAATTTGTTCTAGAGGTCCAATCAAGGTAACGAATTATAATTATCAATTATGGTTAAATTATGACATACGAGGAGAGACAAACAATACTCATACACTTACGACAAGCAAACAAACTATAGTTAGAGGCTACTTAGTTACTAATTAAATTTTACATTTGGCACAGGTCATCAAGTCTCACTGATTCTAGGGCGAGGTTCAAGCTAGTTTTATTCCAAGTATTTTCTTTTATTCGGCGACATTCTGAAATTATAAATTTATAATGATTTTTCAAGAGTTTTTTCCATAATTAGTGAAATACTCGGAGCCTACTCCAATAGTTATGACAAAAAAATACAATAAAAAGTTGCTATGATTAGACCGGTCCAACGGTGGAACCCTCTTGAGGTCCATTGATGGCAACAAGGTACTCGTTAAGAAAAGGAAATCTTAAATATACAAGGACATGATTAGACAAAATTGAATAACACTCATGGAATCACAATTAAATTATCTAATATTTCATACCAGTGCACACAAACAAATATGAATAGAATGATACTTACATCAAATTATTCCGACTCAAATAATAAGATTTTGACCGCCGCAAACACAACCACTCGAGTCACTCCTCACCACGTGCAGCAGCTTCACTGAGGTTATAGGGGGTTGCAACTGAGACGTCACGGACTCGTTTCGACTAGTTTGGGTGTTGCTAGCTTGGATAGTTTTGGGAATACCTTGGTGGTCCAATGAAAGAGCTAGTCCAATGATCGCAACTTTCCCCTATAGCATAGCACCCTAGTTATTAGCTACAGAAGATATGCGAGAAGAATCAAACCGTAAAGCTAAAATATACTGCGAAATTGTGTTGAATTTCGAAATAAATACTGAGGTGGATGATCCATATCACAAACTAATTGGAAGCTGTTGATGAAAAAAAAAAGATTAGCTAAAAATGCAAACTTACCAGTAGTAGGCCTTAACGCTGGATGTAAATGTGTGTATGGAAGAGGCAGCGGCAACTGGAGCAGGGGTGGTTCATCCCTGCAGCAGCGGTACAGCGCGGCCACGCACCCCGCACACGGCGGCTCCTGGCTCCGAGCCACATCCGTCACCGCCGCACTCGACCGATGATTATCATTGTTCCCCAAAATACTGTCCACACTAAACTTCAATTTACTCACAGAATTAACATCACCATTCAACGACGTCATTGTCACTTAATTTCATTAACGAACCAACAGGAAGACCTTCTGTTATGAAAGCAACTGAAAAACTGACAAGCGTCGCGTCTCTGTTATCGGCGCAAGCGCAGGCTGGGGGCGTGCCGATTCTAATGGAGCGTTCCGATTGGTCGCCGGTTATTGGGCGTTGCGGGCGCGTTATGGAGTGAGCCAGCATTGACTGATCGTGATGGTACCAACAACTGCACTTGTTTACAATAAACTGCTTCTTTAATGTGTTTTATATGACTTTGCACTTTAGATTAAATTTTATTGCTAAGGAACTTGCGTCATTCGTCAGTTTATAGGGATATTCTTAAACTTACATTAGGTATACTTGTTTAAAACGATTAAGTAAACTAGGTAGTATATATAATATACCTACCTACCTACTACCACGGATTAGGTACATATATACGTACCTAAGAATATCAAATTATTGGTTGATATTATCGAAACGGCACTACCATTTACCTCATTTTAATCTTGAAGGATGGTTGTGCAATGTCCGGCATGGATGAGTAAGAAAGAACATTTATTGGAAAACTATCAACTCAAAAAAGATGGCGATGTACATTACACCGTGTAGGTAAGCATTGCATATAGCTCGTTAGTTCAGCAAAAGTCAGTTTAATAGATGACCGCCATTCTTCCGACAGCTATTAGCTGATGTCGGGGGCAAGGCAAATTAGAAATTGAAAATGTGTCATTTTCGATTTGTTTAATATTGTTTGTTTACATTACATTTTAATGCACCAAATGTACCCCTCCAATATTTAACCAATTTTTGAATTTATTGGATACTAGCTGTGCCCCGCGGTTTCACCCGCGTAAATCTGGATCCGATGAAAAGTATCCTATGTCCTATTCCAGGTTTTCATTGAAATCCGTTCAGCAGTTTTAGCGTAAAAGCTATAACAAACAAACAAATTTACTTCCGCATTTATAATATTAGTTAGGATAAGGATAATATAAGATCGAACACAACATAAGACCATAGAGGTTATCCAAGTAACTTCGTCTTTGCCACAGCAAAAAAGTGATGGCAGTTAGGCACTTTGTAAGTTTGGTGCCTGGGTTTTTCTACATCAATCTTTCAGGTAAAACACTCACCTTAGTTAGGAAGTACTGCTACAGCAAGGAATCTGCTACCATGCTACACCGTCTCTACTTCAGAACTGCATTCTAGAAAATGAAGACTGTTTCAAGAAGCATGTGTCCAGTTGTATGTGGTAGAAGCTGAAAATGTCCTTATCATGGAAAACTTACTACTTATACAAAAACCATTACATAAGTACCTTTACATAAGTACCTTTTTCTAATTACTGCACACACATTGATTTATAGGGACCACTTAGGTATTCTTGGTTGTTTGAAACGTTCTTGACTTCACGCATTCCTCATTCTTGCAAAATCAAACAATTTTGTTTATTTATAGAAGAAAGATATAAATTTAACACCTGCAGAGTTAGTGCAAGCGGTACATAATATCGAATTGAGTTTTCTTCCGGAAAAATCGCGCAAAAAATACATTTTAGCCCTTGAGTAGGTACTACTACTTCATTGATTTTAGCATATTTGTTCAATGCATGGCGACACCTAGCATTTTCCTCGCTGTAATGAGGTCAAAAGTTGTGTGTTTCGCATATCATCGTGAATTTTTTTGTAAAAAATTTGCCGGCTTCAGTCATTCTGCGTTTCGTAAATTTGAAACCCTCGCTAAGTCGCTACGCTTAGGATTCTTTATTTGAACCACTCGCTTTTCTCGTGGTGATCCTAGAACCCTGGGCTTGCTCAGGATTCAATACTCGAGCCAAAAAACAACTTTGCAGCCTAGCTTAACAAATAACTATTTCAATGCGCTGGAAGGTCAAGGGACCATGAATTCTGTGGATTTCTTAGAATGTATCTTTAAACCTAAATAACTGAAAATATGTAATTAAAATTCTCTACATGACTTTTCTATTCTCACATTGTCATTAGGTTGGTACCTATCACCGTGTTTGAAATGCTACAGCATCACCAAAGCGAGATGTTCACGCATCTATATAATTCTGCAGCATCAAATGAATGACGCAGAATGATATTAATTTCAGTAAACTAAATCAAAGGTTTCCGCTGAAAATAAATATTTAATTTTTGTACCGCATAGCTCAAGTGAACGAACGCTAAATATTTGTTATTGTTTTCGTTAAAAGTATTTACTAGATGGATATCCCTACTTAGGTACAATTTTTGAAAAGCTAATTGGCAGTATTTCATCAAGAGACTCATAATTATGGAGGTCTTTATTTCTGGGTGACATTATTAAACCCACAGTTTTTATTTTTTCAAGATTTATAGCCTGAACCAATGATATTATATTAATATAATATAATATCATTGGCCTGAACAGCAGGAGTAGCATGGCGCTTTCTATCTCTACGAGGAATAGACATAGCTTTTTCTATACAAAGTGACAGTTCGTTTCTTTATTTTTGACATCCACCGTAGAAATCTTTCTACAATCTGTCATTTTGTCTTTCATTTGTAACGATCTTTGTCTAGGTAGGTTAATCCTTACGTTTTCAACCGACACATACTATTATAAGAATGTGGGTTGCAGTACACAAAACAGATCCAAGAATAAAACTGAATATTTCGACCACACTCGATTATACCCACTTACCTAAACATAATACAGAATCAATCGATATAAGAACAACTGTTAGCTCTAAAACGCTCAAATCGATTACGGTTGAGTTTATTTTGCTTGTCAGAGCACACCTGTGCTACATCCGCGGCAACAGATATAGATTCCATCATTACAGAGCATCGGCACGCTGCGCAGCTCACATTGTTTACTCGATAAGTATCAATGATCTGTGGCCAACGAAATTATTATGCATGTAAGTAGCTATACCTAGCTACTAATTATAGCGAGCTCCGCCAGATGTGGACGTTGTAATCGACAGTTTTATTTAAAATATTCCCATCGCCAATGCCGCGTGTGGTTGGGAAGCCATTCAGGATTTTTCCGCTATCAGACCATATTTTAGACGCACACGCACAGAAATACACACCACGTCTGGTCTTAGTTGCTTTTACACTAGTTGCTGACGTGTAGGTACCTAATGGCAGGTAAAATCCGAATACGAACAAAGCACATTAAACAAAATATTTTGAAATTATTTAGCGTTCAGAAATTACGCAGCTATAAAACGCTACGGTAAAAGGCCAGTCGCATTATACCTAAGTGCTGCAAGGATTTCATGGTCGATATCAGCTGACCATAAATCAGTAATATAGTTTAGAGTCAAACAAGATTGGTGTCAGTCGCCCTCGGTTGGCAAACGCAACGCCAATAGGATCAAAAGATTGGCTCGAGAACGTATTGCTTAGCACACGTGTGCATTATCTGAACGGCTGCGGGAGCTCTAAATCACAGCTATGGTTTATTTACCAATCGTGATACTTATATTTTATGATATCCGATAATTTGTAAATTCCTGTTAATCTTCCATGCGAAACTTTTGCACATTTTCGTTCTCTCAGGATCGCAGATATCTCAATTTGTTACTGAGTTTTTTATATATTTTAGTAATAAATTATAATCTGCTCCATTCGTGGTCTGGAACTAATAACTTAACAGTTTACACCAATCTTTCAGGATGCTACACCCGTATAACATTTTTATATTATTTAGCAAATATTTACTCTGTAGAGCTGAAGCTGATGCAATGGGCTTTTCCGGTGAGAGCAAGATAGTGAAAAATCTGAAGGATGACTCAAGTAATTGGAGTCAGTTGGTATTTAAACAAAAAGACGAAGGTATAACGAATAAATACAAGAAAGGGAAGGAAGGAAGTAGATGTAGGCATGTTAAATAACCAACTGCTATCTAATTGCGTAACTTATTTTCGTAACCGATTAATACTAATTTGTTTCATTTTGCCAGTTCAACAACATTCATTTACGTTGATAAGCAATATTTTTTCGAACTTATGAAGCAATGGATACATTTGTTTCAAACCGATTCCAATTCTGATTGATCATGTATTACGCAATTAGGCAGCTGATCTGCCAGGGAGAAAATGAAAATCAGACAAAAGTCACAGCCTAATTATAGGTACTATAAAGTCAATATTATAGCTTAGTTCAGTTAGTTTTTAAAGTGTATAACTCCGTGAGCATAGCGAAGACACCTACCATTGCCTGGCTATCTCAGGAGGC
Source organism: Lithophane semibrunnea (assembly GCA_947363905.1). Taxonomy (NCBI): domain Eukaryota; kingdom Metazoa; phylum Arthropoda; class Insecta; order Lepidoptera; family Noctuidae; genus Lithophane; species Lithophane semibrunnea. Next base: position 10,870,860 of record OX376198.1, read on the forward strand.
GAGCATTGTAAAATAATAAACATGTGCAAATAATTAATTACGCAAGTATTTTAAACAACAATAATAAAGCGACCTCCCGCAACTTCACAACAGTTAATTAATTTTAAACCCTATGAAATCCTATAAGTATTGAACCGTTTTTTTTTAATCACTAGCTGCGCCCCGCGGTTTCACCCGCATCAGTCTCGATCCCATGGGAATATCGGGATAAAAGGTATCCTATTTCCTATTCCAGGTCATGATCTACCCATGTGCCAAATTTCATCCAAATTCGTTCAGCCGTTTTAGCGTGAAAGCGTAACAAACAAACCAACAAACAAGATCACTTCACATTTATAATTATTATATTATATATACTAGCTGCGCCCCGCGGTTTCACCCGCGTAAGTCTCGATCCCGTGGGAATATCGGGATAAAAAATATCCTATGTCCTATTCCAGGTCATGGTCTACTCCTGTGCCAAATTTCATCCAAATTCGTTCAGCCGTTTTAGCGTGAAAGCGTAACAAACAAACTCACTTTCGCATTTATAATATTAGTTAGGATTAGGATAGTTAGGATTTGCACAAACTATAGGTAGGTACTTTCCGCACTCAGTACAAATAAAGTGAATACTAAATCAACTTTAATAGTGGCGCCTCGTATGTTTATCGTAACTTGGATTAAAAAACATAGTCCTGGAATCAAATGGGAATAGCAGTGACGGGTGTTCCGAACGACTTCCGTATACGATCGCCATTCTAATTCAATCACTTTCCGGAAATCACATCTTGAGGAGATTTATTAAGTCTGCTCTTGTTTGTGAGATAGTAAAGTCGACATTAATGTCTATAGCCTACCGAGTTACGTCGGATCCTTGTACAATTAGGCTATCGGATTCGAAATAAGTGAGTCAACAAACACAGCATCCTTCGGGGAGCGATGCCCGTTCACTGTGGCCTTATTTATAGATTTGTGATTGTTATATTATCGTGTTGCTTGATTATCGTGGTAATGACTTTTATGATCCTCTTCTGAATAAATATACAAGTGTCCATGTTTACTTGGTATAAATATTGAGGCGTGGTGAGGCGCAACGCGTACCACAGTGGGATGCTACTTTAGATGCAGTAGCAATTTGTTCACAGATTCACTTTTATTCCTTTCTTTGTCGGTCATTCCATGTGATGTGATGTTCAATAGTATTTTTAATAAATGTATCATCCTATGAATTGCCACCTTATTAACTCCATTCTAGTTAAAACTGACTTGACCAGAAGCATTTATAATCCCCCTAACGTATAAATAATGATACCATTATCATTTATTATAGGTGTTTTATTATGAATTTACACCTTTATTGTAATTGCCGAGAACTCGTGTTCATATTAGCAAGTTGAACACACGATCCGTGACATTCCAAGTTTATGGTTTACGCAGAACTGCTACTGTACCTACTCTCTAAGTAAATACATGAACACTGCGGCTAATATAAATTTCTGAGTCACCCTTTCTTAACAAGGAGAGAAAATATACATTCTGATGTGAAAAGTAAAGGCTTTTGCTCGCCCACTTGTAGCGATAGATAATATACTTAAATAGAACTAAAGCTTACATGAAGTTTAGACTAGAATTAACATCTATACGTAATTAAGTATTAATGTTACAACGTTAAAAGACACAATGGAGTTGACATATCTATTTAGATAAAAACCCCAAAACAATTAAAGAGGAAAAAATAATACCTAAACGATTAAAAGTACTAAGTCTTCCACTCCATGCGAGAATACAACTTGCAATTTCATTTTGAGCCATCTTTGACGTCAATCCATCAAGAAAAGTTTAAAACCTTTTGGTAGAACCATTATTAAACGTTAAAGTAGGTATATTCCGCCAACATCGTAGAATGTCCCGAGATTATCAAAAAGTATTGATATGAGATAATTATTTACACAAATCGCTGTTTCATATTGGGTGTCTGTGTCGCAATAAATATTAAATATCGACGCCGTTAAAAATATCCCCTTACACTTTACGAGAGCGCTCGTCGACATATTTACGTACGGGAGGAGGCTATCAATTCCGTTTTTTCATTCGACCTTACGATATAGGCACGTTCCTTGCACGCAAGCTTTCTCTTAGCACTGAATGCTATATTGTTATGATTGGCGTACTTAATTCTATATGAGAAACGATGTTTGTTTTGCGTATTTTAATAATCGAACTAGAAAATACAGGTAGCTACAAATTATTCAGACAGACCTTTTGAGCAATTCCTGAAAGAGCATCAATAATATATTATGTATTAGGCATTAAATCCAATCCGTCCGCTGTAGAATCTAGCCGCTGGGTTCAGTTGTAGCATATAAATTTAAGCATAAATTCAAAAGGCAGACAGTATTGTTTGAAGAGATATAAATTGAACATAATTCTGTCTCCGTGTTTGATGTTACGTAGGCTGTATTATCTACCATCCCACTGAATATGTCGTATCCAATTAGGAAATTCTACCTATTCAAAATGTCACAACAACTATGTGTATATTTTCATAGTTATGAGGCAATTTCATGCTTTGCATCACATTCGTAATCATCATCATTAATTATCCATGTAGTAATAAATCTATCCCTTTTATTATCTCTTCCTATATTTTTACTAATCGCATCCATTGCTCTAGCTAGGCTTTAGCTGGGAGGACTCAGGAGGAGCTCGTGGCTAAGTAATAACAGCCGCACGGGTAGATCCATCAAGTTAAGCTACGCTTGCCGGGGTTGGTCCTTGGATGAGTGACCATCTTTACTTACCGAGAATGCCTCGGAAAGCATGTTAAGCCTAAGTTGGTCCCGGCTGTCATTTATGGATGTTTGACAGTCTATAGTCGTTACGGGTCGTCAGACGCCCGAAAGTCTGACAACCAATCTTAACAAGGGGCATCGTATTACCCTGTTACTGGGTTGTAGAGGCCAGATAGGCAGTCGCTCCATGTAAAATACTGGTATTCAGCTGCATCCGATTAGACTGGAAGCCGACGCCAACATAGTTGGCAAAGTACAGGCAGATTGATTTTGCATCCATTTCTCTAACATCCGGGTCGTAAGCCCCTATAGACAATATAGGGGCTTACGACCCGGAAGTTAGAGAAATGGATGCAAAATCTTTAGCCGTCTCTATATTATGCGTTTGAGCAGACGTTTTTGAATGAATTTTCTAAGTTTAGAAGTCCATTGAATCAAAATCTAACTTAGGAGAGCCTAAGCAGTCCAAAGTCATGATTAATCCCACTAAGCCAAGAAGCAGTTCATCAAAAACCGTCCATAAATCGAGGTTCACCTATGACACACATTGTTACCAAGTAGAGGGGACATTAAACAGCTGATAAATCTCGTTGGATCGCCCACGACCTTTCGAACACATATTAATATTTAATTGTAGGCGCGATATCATCACGGAGCGCATAACTAACTGTTAATAAAGTGTATTGTTGACTTGAATTATCCTCATAAGTCTGCCGAACGAGGCTCAGATCGCGGGGGGCTATTCTCATGTACAGGATTTACGGATCAAGATTGTTGTATTGCAGCTAAGTAAGCACTTTATTTGTGGTGATTAAAAAGCCATAAGTTATGCAAGTAGCTTACTTTTTTATTTTGTGTAAATAAGATAAGATAAAACATACCTACTTTTTTGTGTAGATAAGATAACACATACCTACAACGTAGGTGAAGATACTGCATCTACATTTTTACAATCATGTAGAGTAGATACTTAGGTAGATGGTATCTAGGAATTCTAAAATGTAATTCAAATAGGTATTTGAATCAGGTCTATAAGGTTAAAGACCTGTTTTCCAACGTGATCAAATATTAAAATCAATAAAATTTTATGTGTAGTTTGTAATTACAAACTGCACATAAAATTTTATTGATGTTGTCTAATTAGACATCAATAAACTAAGTCAGGTTTCCTGCTGCGAATCACCGATGTCTTTCAGAATTTATACTAAGTAGTATTTATCAATAAAAGCAAATACTTACTACAATCGCTATAAATTTTCAATATTTTGATTTAACAAAAAGTATTATCATTTTCCTGTTGGTCATCAAGTGATCTTAAATAAAGACTACTTGTTTTTAAAAAAAAACTTAGGTACATCATCAAAAGATATAGATATTTCATCTTCAAAAGCTTGCATTTTCAAAAGAAGTGAATCCTCTGTTAGAGAGTAAGTATCCAGAATTCGATACTATTGTGTGATTTTGGAACTCTCGTTTCAACTAATAAATATTTTGAAGGAGCAAAAATAAGAAATGAATCTGCTCGTACCTCCAAATATCATGTTGAACATTAGAATATAACCCCACGTTAGTCGCCGGCGTACTTGGATGTCGCCCGGGGAAATGCTTTATATCGACGCTTATGCTTGCGCCCAATAAATGCAATAAATAATACCGCGTCGTGTGAGTCTCGCCACGGATCCCATAACAACCGCCTTAAATATCTGTTCCTGCTTGTAATAAAACAACCTGACAAAACATTATTCCAAGCTAATTGGTTCAGTATTCTTACTTTTGTTTTGTTGTTATTAGATTCCTTTTTTTTTTTTACTTAGAAACCACCTAATAAATAAATTGGTATTTGTTTCACGTTAGGAGACAAAAAAATTACCTGTTTTTTTACTACTTAGATAAAAATCTTAGTTTGCATATTTATTTACGTAGAAACTAATTAATATTCAGCACACAGGTGGCATTTGTTTTATTGAGATTATTTTATTCGCATGATTTAAGATATTGGAAAAGGAAATGTGTGATATTTTTAATTAATTACAAAGTTCAAATGCGTCTAAAGCGATTTATGATTATTTAGATGCTTAAAGCTGATAGGTATACAAAATAATCTTCGCAATTTGGTCGACTTAGGTTGTCGCATCTTTGAGGTTCTTTTTCGAAAAAGTTAACGGTAGAACCCTAAAATATATAAAAGCCGATAACCGTACATCACTTTTATTAGTTCCGATAAATAACACGAATAACTTTCCGATGTGATCGATTCTAATGTGTTGTTGTATTTATTGTAATTAGGAGCAGGCGGGCTGCGGCGCGCGGCTGCGGCCGGCCGCTATCGGACGCTCGACGCTCTCGTGTGGCGCGCCCATCAAATGTATAAACTGTTTATTAAGAACTAATAATATTTGCATAATCGCATTTTAATACCATATTCTATATGAAATTCAATATTAATCGCCCATTAATAATGAAAATTAGCTCAATATACATGTATTCAATGAATTTTTTATTATATAAATGCACAAAATCATTAACTCCAATCAATAAAATATTATTAATAGACGTTAGATTAGATATCGCATTAACTAAGTGGGAAAAGGAAATTGTATTTTTATTGCTATGCTAAGCATACCACAGCATACGAATAGAGATTTCAAATTTCAACATCAATCTTGGATTTTTTGTTAATTTTATACTTGCTATTAATTTTATAGTTATTAATTTTATTGAGATCTTCGATTCCTATTAACTAATTTCGATTATCTCAAATGATCGGTTTCGTTTTCCCAGTTCTCAGGGACATTGATTTTACGATGGAATATTTTAGAATGAACTGGAGTTCAATTATTAGTAGAGAGAAAAAAGTTAGGTACTTACCTAAGCCATTCAACAATTGTTTACAATAATGTAAAATGTATCATGGCGTTTTTCATAACGTCCCTAAATCCTATGCACAAAAAAATCCCAAGTTACTTACTTAATCTTGCTCACTAAAACTGTAAAATTAAGAGTTTCAAATAACACTAGTTTCGGCTGAAACTAGTATTATTCAGGGACATCTATAGGATATTATCCTTATATTGACGTTTATTATCCTTTTCTATAAAGATTGGAAGGTTTGCTTCCCATCTATAAAGAAAAGGATAATAAACGTATTATTGAAATCCTTAAAACGGTCTTTACTTTGGTGTCCAACCATTAACCCTAACAGGTCTACGAAGCTCTATCTGATCAAATATATGTAGATAGATACTAAGCTTTTGCTCAAAATTAAATTCCAATCATACGTTTTTGAATAAGGATTATAACTTTAGCGAAAAAAAATGAGTTTCCCTATCCCTCCCCCAAACCGGCTCAAACTTTCAAAACCCCGTTTCCCTAACCAGCTCGAACAGCGATCACAATCCACGGAATCGGCATTTACCCGCGTAAATTCAGATCGTGCACGTTGCAAAAAAGGTGCACAAGGAGTAACAAAGGTTGTTGGGGTGTAAATCACAATAAAAGTCTGTAGAGACGCCTGCGAGGCCGGCGGAGGCCCAGAGACGAATTATGATTGCCGCGGGACGCTCGTAAAGCACCGAGGTAGCGGTTGTACGGTGCACTCAATTTTGTACTGTGTATTTAATTAATTAATGAGAAAATGCTCCCATGTTGCTGGAGATGAATGGAAAAGTAGTATTTGGACGCGTTCATCGGGAACTATCGAGACGCTTTTTTAATGAAAATAAAAGAAGAAGGCGGATTTTCATGGTTTTCAGAATACCTAATAATTTTGTGAACATGTCTCAGTGCACTTTTAACAATTCAACTTTTCAAGCACGATTAATTTTTACCCTCAAGTATTTTTCATAGCCCACCTAACTGGCAAGTTTTCAGGCTCTCCGAAGGTTATAAAGTATTGTTATAGTAATTTAAAATAACCTTTCCCTCTATCAAGCTGGTGCGTGTGTAACGCAACCTATTTTCTAAGTACAGCTACCACATTTATCACACTAGCAGTCACACTGTGATAATACTATGCAAACTAAATTGTCAATTAGTGGTGTTGTGACAGTATCATAATTTGTTCAGTGTATAATTGGCTGTGTAAGGGTGCGCGAGCGCCGGGTTCCCGTATCTTGTGTCAATTTCTCAGGAAGCGACCATCATAAAAATAATTTAGGAACGGTTCAATGGGACATGATCGATATCCTTGTAACGCCTGTTTTTGAATTTTAATAGCTTATTAGCTAGATTAATCACTTTTTAAAAGGGCTTTTGTACTAGCGTTTTGTTTTTGATGTTACATGTTATTTTATTGTTTTAGAACATGATAGGTGTTTAGGGTTAGATTCATTTAAAGGTAGGGAAATAAACCGTCAATTTTCTCCTCGATTCAATTTAAGTAGTCGGATAATTTTATTAAAAGGGAAAACGGAAATTTTGTACATACAGCGTAGACACCTTTCATGTTCAACTGAGAAAAAGAAAATGCTTGAAATTTTTCAGCAATCGTCTTCGAATTCGAATCTCGTTCTCAATTTAAACGTCCCGAGACACAACTTTCCAAAGTTTGCAATCCCTTACCCATATAAACTTTATACATTTTCCTACACACAATTTGGACAAAAGCTCGTAACAAGTCTAATAAACCATCGCCATCGCCAAAAACGGCACCACCACTTCCTCAATATCCCATCGTAGGCGTGTACTGGCTTTGTGGCTGATATGGAGACCCTACACGGTAAGGGGGGGACGTGAGGTGTCCGGCGCGGGCGCAGCGTGCGATAAAGCAAGGCGCCGCGGGGTCCCCGGACCTCCAGCATGGCGGAACTGCTGGTAAGGTTAGTGTGGACGTGGCTTAGTGACTGACCTCATATTTAATAGTACGATTTTATTGATATTTCTGTTTTTTTTTTTAAATCTACCTCTTTATTGTTGTAGTTTTGACAGAACTCTTTTGGGAAAGGTTAACGAAACCTACGTGCAGAGTTTTAGAAAAATTTCGGCTTTGTAAAGTGTCATTTCTGTCGAGCCTTATACCATGTGACATGTGTTAATTGGTGTGGCCCTGAAAAAACTTTATTGAGGAAGGTTAGCAAATAGCTTAATGAACCCACAAATACCTTGCTCTCTAGTGTGCTCAATCGTATTGATATTTAAACGATACAAATGTATTTACTTAATTTAATTTATGAGCACATAAACGTGACCGTAAATCTTTTCATGAATTGTTACGCTGTAAGCCGTAAGTTCTTCATTCCTATTAATATTCAGCTCAAGGTCCATTGCATCGAATTTGTGTGCAGCAAATATATTACAGTGATTAGTGTAACAATTGATAAACTTACATATTTCGACCATTTTACGAGGATTTAGCGAGTACAATATGGAATAATCTGCCTCAAATAAACATAAGAACATCATTCATATTCCAAAAATATCCCGTGGCTTATCCACTGCATTCCATCTTCAATTCTCGCGCCCACCGTACCGTGTAAATAATAATTAATTTTATTGTAAATGCTTATATTTTATTGCAGGATTTGTCAACAGAGTGCGCGATGTATTTTGTTGCCTGAGATATTTATTGTTAGTTTCTTAATGTAATGCCTAAGTGGGCATGTGGCCATACATGAGTGTTGCAACTAGCGACTATCTGTGCCAGTACGTGTTCACTGTATGAACATCGTGCCATTTTGAATGGTAATTTGTTGGACCTGCGTTCATAATAATAATTCATAGTCCAATTGGCGTATTATATGACGTTCTGCTAGTATCTATTTGCATATCTATAAAAAGACTATAATACATTGAAATCCTTGTTTTTGCATACATTATGTAATTAGTGAACCGTTTATGATGTTGATTTATTTTGGAAATTAGTTCGGGTTTTCTATGATTCACACAATCGTACTCGAGAAGGACACTCGCCCTTCTTGACACTCGTCGATATCATCATTCATTATCATCCCCATTCTAGCTGTCAGAAATGTCTTAAAAGTAATAAAACATCATGTAAGCACAACAAAAAAAATCACTATTTCATTTCTTGGTCCTTCGATCCCAAAATTTGACATAGTTGAAGTGGTTTTGATGAAATTCATATTTATTTCAGGCAAGCAAATTCATTGATGGGATGACGAAAATGAGTTGATGTGAATATTGGATTTGTTTAAAAACACATAAAGGAAAGAAAGACAAAATTTATTTATTAAGCACATACTAAAAGGCACACAATATAGGTAATAAAGCAGCAGATAAAAAATAAAAATAAAACGAATAAAAAGTGTAAAGTGCGATGTAAGAAATTAGCAGGAAAATGTGCCTTATACGAATTTTGATTTGGATCTGATGTCAGGTTAAAGTTTAAACTTTAGGCGTATTAATAGGCAGACAATGTTATAAGCACTTAATATAAAAGGTACCTATACTTATATGTACTTGCCTGGATGTATTATACACATGTGCATATCCATTCTAGCTCTACTACTTAAGTATCTAGTAAAAAGTTCACAAGCTAATTGATAAATACTAAACATAAACCGAGCAATGTTTTTAATTTCCCATATTACCGTAGAAACCTATCCAACTCCCATTTACATAGATACTTGTCAGATATATCGTTTCTAGTTTTCATGGCGATTATACGACGCGACGTCTAAGCAATATCGTTATCGTTTACTTACGACTGCGCCCAGACACGATGTTACGATCTTTTACTATAAGGACCAGTACTTATAGGACCAGTGCTTATGAAACTAGTTGTTGAGCTGAACTTCTCCGTAGATCTTACTTATCAGCGAGTGTGACTCCAATGTGTGGTAATGAATGATTTTAGCGTGGCTGAGTTATCTTAATGAGTGTTGTTCGAAGTAATTGCTAATCTGTATAATTTCTTATTATGATGTAGATGAGTTAGGAGCTTGTTATTACCTATTTCTAGATGTTTATTTGCAGGTATTTGGCTTCGATATGGGTGATTTATGTGTCGATGATATTCGTGTGTGCTGTTTCTAGTAACCAGATAGTTGCAGCAACTGTTTTCTTTAATATTATAGTATAAGTAGGTACCTCTACCTACCTCCAACTAGGTAGATATGTATCTTTAGAGAAAGGCAAGAATGAATTTTAAGGAAAAAGCTTTCGAAACCATTTATTTCGCTTTTCAAATCGTCCAAAATTGTCTCTAAATATAACATAAATTCTGTAAAAAACACACCCGTTAAACCGTTCCATTTTTAACTTTCCTTGGGATAGGTAGGTACTACATCTGAGATTTGAGTCAAACCAGAACCATTGACACTTTACTCTTCACTCGGTGTTTGTTAATGTGCAATTTGGTTTTGAAAAAGTCTGTTAAAACAGTCAAATATTCTCGGAATAAAACTTGTTATTTCACATAATGTAAATACGATACTATAATATAGTTAAGTACTAGATTAAGGAAAAATCCGTTTTGCCCAACTTGAAATAATATTGGCCCCTGGTCACAACCCTGCATCAAAAATACGTAGGTATCTACAACATTATTTTTTGTTTATGCTAAACCCGAAAAGGGGTCATTTTGAACAACTTTTTCTATGGGACCAAACTGGAAATCGCGAAAAAAAAAATCTGCTGTTCCATACATTTTGTCGATTTAAGTGAACACAAATGTATGGAACAGCTGATTTCTTTTTCGCGATTTCATGGTTGGTCCCATAGAAAAAGTTGTTCAAAATAATGAGTACATTGACCCCTTTTCGGGTTTAGCATAAACAAAAAATAATGTTGTATATTGGCGTTGAAACCGCTTTTCTTTTTTTTCTACCTAGATACTTAGGTACCCTCTACAGCTATCTAGCAATTTTCGAACCTTGTCTTATTCGTCATAAGATTAGCTGACAATTAACAATAAACACAAATCAAAGGAGCCGCCAACTATCAAGTTAAGTATTATTGATTGGTGACACATTCCTGAACCTGAGGTGTGGGCGGCAGATAACATAAACGTTGTCGTTAACTCGCTTTTATGTAATAGCCAATAGATTACGAAATGTGTCCTTAAGGCACGTCCTTCCTGTACCAATTTTATGATAGAACTATTTATTATTGCGTTTTCAAATACGTGGTCATGAAACGGAAAAAATGCAAATGAATTGTTACTCAATTTGACTAAGCTAAAAGAGTAAAAATGCTTGCGATACTTAGGAGTGGGTTCACCTCAATAGTACCTACACAGGCGGGATCACGCCTCCAGTTGCCGGAGCAATTTGGGCATAGTCGAATTTAAAACCAGCTTCACCATTTCAGTCGGTAAACGTCTACTTAACAGACGCTTAATAGACTCCCCACGAACGTCCGTCCGGCTATTTTACTTTTCCGCTTGTCTGTGTGGCATACTCTTTTTGCAGTTGTGTTTAATTCATTACTTGGTGGCTTTGAATAAAAATCACTCTGCTTACGTGGGCAGAAAATGTTAAGAATTTTAAGAACTACTGAACAACTGTCGTAGAATGCCTTTAATTCTGATCGAGTCGGAGATTCCTGTAAGCTCGCTTTAAAGCAAAGCCTAAAAAGTCAAAAGGATCAACATTTTGCTCCTTCAAGATATTCTCGGTTCCTAACAGACTCGTTGCTCAATCAGATATTCAACTGACGCTTGTGATAGTCCTGTTTATAATATAACCAAAATAAGAGTGTCATAGTTCGAGTGTGGGCCTACTGTGCTATTTAGATTGACGACAACATTACTTACAACATAGCGCGAGGTGCAGTTGCTTTCTTATATTTTATTTTACTGCTCTTTGTCGAATATCCCATAACATTCGAATCGATTGTAAAGTCTTACGATGAGTTCTTTTACGATGCGATTCCGAGTCGAATTCAATTTAGTTTAGAGGGTCCTCAATCGTAAACCTTTGACCTAAACACACTCGATTATTCGAGTCATATTAGCACGAATAAATCGAGCCATTAAAATAAAATGTTAAATTATTCAATGCACAATCGATTTAGTAAACATGATATTGTATTGTGTAGATTCTTTTGAGTAGGTATTAATTTTATGATCTGAATTATGAATAAAATATTATGATAACTAGCACGTTTATTGAGTGATTAGTGTCATGTTTGAAGTTGTAATGAACAAATCGAGTATTTATTCTGTTGCCTTGATAAATCTAATAATATATACCTACCTATTAAATTAAATGAGATCTTCAGATCGTAATGAAATTACAAATCTGCACCTCAATTGCGTAACACACTTTCTTTCACAATCTGAAGGATTTTGAAGAATGTGTTTGAAAAATTCGTCAACTCGACAACGTAAATAGCGCAATGAACGATGTCGAATTTTCAAAATGAAAGACATTGAAATTTTTAATGTGTTACGCAATTATGGAAATCTTCGTTAATTTCCAAATAGTTAACACCATTGTTCAATCAAAAGATACCGAAATGGCAAAAGAATTGGTAAGAAAAAATATCCTGTTATTTTCTCAAGGTTTTTTCAGCAGAATCAAGGCATTTCCGAATTTTCAGTATCTAGAACACTTAAAACAAATTAGGATATTTTTAAATGATGAATTCGGCGAACAAGCTCTCATTCCTTTGTACGCAGACTACATGAGAAATGACTCACGTTAACTAGGAGCTGTGTAAAGTATGCCTAGTTCTATTTATTGTTATAATAAGATTAAATACAATTCGGTTAGTCGGACTAGACAGGACTTGCTCAATCACGCGTGAGGCCTTAGCAGATTGACTGATTAATGACATTAATTTCGTTGTCTCCACAGAAATAGACGTATCTAGGAAAAGAAACATAGGTATAGCAAAGTACATAGATTCCTTACTCCTCGGAAAATGTTTATAAATATAATAGGTACTACGTTATAACTTCCACGGAAAAAATATTTATGGCTCAGATTAGTATAGCGTTTACTGCCCACCCGACAGCATTTACATAATATTATACCCGTCGTTTTATTTTACTTAGGTATCTACTTTATTTAAGTAAATGAGCCTAATCAAGCAAATGTATTCCATTCATGTTTAAAAAAATAAAATAAAAACATTCGATTTCATTACAAGAGTTGTACTATTTATTTTATTACTTAGTATTTTTATTACTCTGTAATAAAAAAATATATGTATCGAGCTTGCAATACAGTAGCGACATTTAAAAGATAATTATCTAAGATACAGAAGTGAGCTTGTTTACACGTCTTCGTCTGTAGCAGGCATGTGGTGTGTAAGGGTCTTTATCTCAGGCCCACAGGGAAACAGCCGGCATGCACCACTTTTAGTTAAACTTGGTTTAACATTACATAGTAAGGTTAACCTTAAGTTATAATTATGAACACAGCATATTGATGGAGCGGCTTTTGCAAAGTGATATAAGTTAGTCTACTATGAATAGCCTGAAATCTTCACTAATCTACGTTTATGTAGGTATCATTATCAAACAATAGTACTATCTAGTTGGCAAGTGATGGCAAATGATAAAATAACATAATGATTGCAAAAACGGCAAATTTCAAATAACAAAACCGTATAATTAAAATATAATTTAAAGCAGCAGTTTTAACAAAAAAATAATTAAACAATCTTAATGAGTATGAAACAATGTTCTTGTAAATTAGAAACAGTTTTATAGGTGGTAGATAAATTAAAAATTTATTTTTATAAGACACGTTACACGGCTATTTCGCATCACTAACTGTGTATGTGGGCACCGGGCTGTAAACACTAGAGCGGTAGCGATGACAGACCGAACGCAGCCCCTCATTACCGACTCTTACAAACAAAACCCAACACTGGCTACATGCTAAAATATCATAAAAATCTTACACGCTACATTCAAATTTAAACTCTAATAGGATAGGAGTAAGTAGAATTTCCAGTTTCAGAAGTTAAGAGCGAATCTTCACTTGAGAGGAATGTACAATAGAATCTTTAAAGCGAAGATGCAGCTATTATTAGGTGTTAGCGTGATTATTTGACAGTTTGAAAACGTTTACAGATTGTAGGTATATTGCTGGGCAATCTGGCTTCCTGCTTTTAATGTAAACAGCGTTTTGTAGCTATCGGCTTTTTAGTGAAAAATAATAATATCTTCATAGTCTTTATGTGCTGATTCTTATTAAGATGGAATACATAAATATAATTTAAAACTTAAATATACCTCAAAAAGTGAAGATTCTTCAAATATTTCGCTCATAAACTTCTCTACTTATACCCACTATAAGGTGGTTTTCTGCACTATAAAGTAGCGTATAAAGAATTAGGCACATTATACCTATAAGATCCATATCGATAATACATCAAAATAAATTTAAATATTCGACGTCCGTCACCATTCACGGAGTAATATGAAGTCCGTCACTAAAAACTCACAAACAATTTTAATAAGCTTCAATATCTCCTCTCCTCTCAGTCCATTTCGCATAGCCCTCACAAACTTGCAGTAACGCATCAAACAACTGCTCAGGAGGCAGATCCACCATCTTCAAACTCCTTCTAAATCTGTTGTCCCTCCTCCTTCTCCCGTACGACGATGTGAATTGGCTTTGAGGCCTCTTCTTAATTCCTGCACTCACGAAGAACGTCGTTGGCTGTGTTGTGGGGATGGCAGGAGCATAAGTTTGCTTCGCTTTCACCGCTTGAACTATTAAACATAGCAAGTAACCTCCAAAAGCCAAAAACGCAAGCGTAGTGACAGACATTGAGAAAATGTTGCTGATCTTGCCGTAACTCTCCTTCTTGTACAGAGCTTCTTCGTAGTCTCCTCTTTTCACAGGTGGGGCTTGTATAGCCATTGCTTCTGCTCCGAACCTTTGTATATACGATGGTGTTGTGGTTGTCACATTCTCGTATTCAGCTGTCACGAGATCTTGGAGCGAATTTTTTAGTCTCAGAAGCTTGTCCAATGGCATCTCATTGAGGAATTCCACGTCTGTCGGTGTAACACCAGCGGAAGAGATTTTAAATGTAGAATAAATGATGATGAGTATTAACATGTTGGGAGACTACCTCTCATGGCTGTTAGGTGTTGAAATAAAGTTGAGCACAACGTTGACGGTGTGATCATTATGGTCTGTTAAGCGCGACAATCGCCTAGCGGTCATGTTAAATGGAACAGTGCATTTATCTTAAAACTGGGTAGGTCATATACGTTCTTGTACTCAATTTCGACCATATGCCTGACATGGCAATTCAAAGAGGTTGCATGAGTTTACTTTCAGCATGCACATCCACAGTAAATGCTGTACTTAAAATACCAACTTGCTAAAATGGCGATACAATAGGAACTTTGACTCGATTTTTCTTCCTCTTAATTTTTCCATGATACCATATTAAATGATCGTCAGTAAAACATAACTCCATCTAACTTATATTTTTCAAATTTTACCTACCTCACTAGTTTATAACTCTTTTTTATTTCAACAAAATCAAGTCGATAAGTTTCATCAGTCTTAAGTTTTGAACATTTAGGGACAACTATAAGTATATGTTGGTTCCTACTTCTTATTTTGTAACAAATATGAAAGCAATGTGCTCTTCCAAAGCCTACATTTCCGTTTCTATTGTCCTCTGTCTGTCAACGCGTCGCAAAATGTAGATATAGGATGCTTATTTTTGCTCCATGTCTACATGGTGTCGGTTCCGTAGGTAGAAGGTAATTAATAATAGGAATTTAGTGACGATTCTTATTTAATGGTGATAGCAAAACTGTTTTCAGGAGGTGTAGTTTATGTAGATAGCGTTCTGACAACACATTACAGTAGGAAGCAATAAAATTCAGATCATGGGTCATTGTTGTTCTAATTAATATACCTACGAGTACCATCGCAAGTAATTATCTACATATTTTAAAGTTATTTGACGATTGTGGGGTTCTGTAACGCTGTCGACTCATGTGAGATATCGCGAACTCCACGACTTCATACCAATGCAACTCTGAAAGTAATCGATTTAAAGCAAGAGCCTAAACAGAAATTACACAAAAATATACGAAAACTATAATGAAAACAAAGTTTTCAAAACTCTACTCATAATCATACCATATCCTTTGTGCAAAACCAAGTCGTTGAACTATTAGCGCCATCTGTTTGAATTTATAAAAAGAGACTTGAGAAAAATCGGACTTTCCACTACAGGCTGCCAAAGTCAACCAAAGAAATACACATGATATACTTAATTTAACTTGGAAACACCCTTTACATTCCCAGAGACATAATTATTCGAAAATGTTATGCTCTAGTACGACAATTGCGTTTGCGCACCCATTACAGTAAGAACCGAACCATGGAACAACCTCCCGCGCCGCAGCTTCTTGTAGTTCAGTACGCGACTTCAAGATGGCGCCACGTTTTCTTTGCGTGCTACTCATTACTTTCCATGTCGTGTGCGCCAGTGAACAATACAGAAATGATGGATTGATGGACCGATTAAGCAGCGGGATGAAATTCGCTCAGAATTTACTCGGTATGTTAGAACAATACTAGTAGCAATATTTTTTTGCCGTTATTTAGCATCAGACGTGAATTAGACCGAGTAATGCACTACTCGATACACATTATGGTCTTAGCTGATTCATATCGTAAGCAAAACTTAAAGATATAGCATTTATGTTTTCTTCATTAACTATTTGAACATTACCACCATACTTAAATGACATAGACTATAACCAAACAGCTAACGACTAGATATGATAAAAAACAACACCCAAATGACTCCAGAGACAATCACTCCTGTGTTCACATTCTAGGCCACCGGAATTTCTAAGATAATGTATGATGAACGTTCTCCTTAATTACTTCCAGGGTCCGAATCAGTGGCATTGAAAGTAGCAGAGTTTGTAGTAAAAGCCTTCCAAACGCCGAAAAAACCAGCAACATCAAACATAAGATGGCCTCCAAATGATCTTCACAACGAGGAATCGTCTTCATATAGTGAAAGCGAATCATATACCCACGACAAAGGCCCGGATTATGACGTCAATGAAACGCAGAGTCCCCTGACACCTTTGCGACAAATAGTTCGTCTGTTTGGACTGCAGCCGAACCAAATAAGTGCTGTGGCTGTCAACGCTTTAGTATTCGTAGCGCAAATGGTAAGTAAGAAGGACAAACATAGATTGTGCGGTCCGTAGCGATTTTAGTACCGTTTGTATTTTAAGGATATGCAGAAACAAATATTTTAGCAGTTAATCTGGATGCTGTTTACCAGTCTAATAGAATTATTAATAATCATTTTCGGGTGGTGTTTGTAAGTTTATTAATTCCTATTGCAACATTACACTTCCCAGATATCAACGTTCTTGTCAGGGCCTAAACGGCCAAATAAACCTTACCGATCAGAGGACCCCACAACATGGATCCTGAACAAGAACTCAAGAAACCTTCAGGACCTCATCGCAGCTGCTAAAAACGAATCCCTTCCAGATACTATTGATGAATTGATTCAAGAACAAGGTTCGGAGGAAGAGACGAGTTGTATTCGACTTTTGGTTTGCAAAGTTACTCCATTTATTTCAAGAATGCAGAAGACTGTGTTCGGTAAAGAAGAAAAGACAAAAGATGAAAAGTTTTCTAAAGAGCTTCACGGTTCGGCGATTATGTACCGCCATCTGCCGACGGCGGAAGAAATTAACGCACGGAACGACATCTGTGAGCAACAATATAAAGATTGTAATCTGAATGAATGAAATTGCTGCGCAGGCGCAGCGTTTATCTGGTTGTTTCTAGATTGTTGATACCATTATGCATATTTTGTTTGTAGTTCATTTTTACTGTTTGGATAAAATATTTCTAATAAGTTTGTTTTATTAGCTAAGAGTTTATACAAATAACTAAGAAGAAAGTTTTTTAGAAATCCGACTCTACCTAGTACTGAAGTCGCAGTATTTTTTTTAGATTGTAATAGAATTTTCAAAACTTCTGGATGAAAATACGGAATAATAATATTGCTCACACCATTATGAGATTGAAACCATATCGCCACTGGCTGACAGTGGGAAAAGGATTTGTTTAACTGCATACCTACCTAGGAGATAACGGGAACATGAGTGTTGTAACAAGGATGTAGGCTTTCAAGTTACAGCACCTACACATTTAGTTCCTTAGCAAAGTACAACTAGTAACCTAAGTAGGCGTTATATCACTCTGCTTAAAACTATGGGGCTTTCATATATTTATTTGCTATACTAACTGACGTGACAAGAATCTCTAGGCACTGCCAGCACTTTCGAGCAAATATTATGCAACAGAAGGTCGACGGCCGTTAAAACAACATATTCGGTTATACATGTGCTATTTTTGATATTATTTATGTAATGTGTCTGCAGTAACAGACTGCGCGGCGTAGTGGCCTCTTTTGAGCGAGTTTTTGGACGCTAATCTACATGACAATGACACAGGGTTTAGTTACGTGAATAATGAAATCTGGCAAACGTTAACATCAACGACTAAAGTTGCTTAGGCATCTGTATTGCAATCCAAACAGGATTTGTAGCAAAGAAGAGTGAGCTGTGATTATCTAACACAAGCATTTTCCCACGTGGATATACTGAAGGTATCCCACGGGAATTAAAAATACCCTGTACCCTATGTGTTTATCCAGGTTAAAAACTATCTGTGTGCCAAATTTTATCCAAATCCGTTCAGCCGTTTTTGCGCCAATCCGGAACATACATCCAGACAAACAGTCAAACGAGCAAAAATTCTTCGTTACTATTTTATTACATGGTTAATCACTAACCAAAACAGTGCTCGGTGGATAGACTAGAAGAAGATTTAACGTTCAAAAGTGCCTAATTGAAATAAATTATTTGACTTTGACTTGAAGGCAAACTAAGCCTGGATGCGGAAGACCGAGGCCCGAAACTGGTAGTGCCGTTAAGGAGAGGACTAGATATCACACTCTGATTGATTAGGCCATAACATGGATATATGAGACTCTTGAAGGGCATTCTATAAAATCAAAGAATACCTCTATCTTCGTATATTTTCAATCAAATCATTTACCTACACAACAGCAAGAGCAAACTAAAAGATTGATTGAACACTTCAAAGTATCGAGGAGGCCAATAAGACTTAATAAGTCCTGAAAATAATGAGGCGGACATTCTAAAACCAGAACTTAACAATATAAGTAAGTAGGTTTATCTATGTTCAAAATAATAGTAACCACCACTCCAAACTATTTCTGTATCCGCCCTACAAATGGGACGAAATAGATAACAAAGCCGGAGAAAGCCCGCTCATATTATACGCTCGATGCTAATAGTGGCTTGTTATTGAACGCGGACTGAAGGTCTTGGTAAGTACGGCTAAGGTTATTAGCCAAATGCTAAATAGACTAACGTAGAAACTTTGAAGATATTTACAAGTAAATATGCACCAGAGTTATTAAGTTAAATGGACGAAAATCCACTTTCATGTCTAAACTTATTCCTCTAGCCTTTGTTTCTCCCAATAGGTTTGGGTTGGCTTCCTTCTCAAGTTCTCAACATACTGTCCCAGCTAAATATCAATTCTTAATGTGTAGGTCAGATGAACAGCCTTAATCTGACCTCTACTCCCCAATTAATGCACACCAATTACCTACTAAGCCCCCGCGATCGCAAAGTTACGACTCTAAAACGTATTGTATTTAGAACAGTATTTTTAATTGAGTAAAAAATCACTCTCAAATTAATTCCTCATAAAAACTACAGCCGTGACATTCGCCTGAAGAGTGCATCAACATCAAGCGACTTCACGATATAATAGCTAATTAAACTTCTTCTTTTGCACGTAATAAACTTTTTTTGTACATACTTGTAAATTAAGTTATTAGTAAACAACTATCATAATAATACCCCACGTATGCTCGTTAAGTAAACTTAGCTAAATGTTAGTTAGTACCTACTTTTGATAACACATGGTTATATTATCTTTTAGCGCCATCTTATGTTTGGTACTTATATATCCCATTTTTCTTACACCCACATGAAGGTACATATTAAACGTTTCTTTCTATACTTACTTAAAGTTACGAGTAATCATCGAGTTTACCCAACATAAAACTCAAAGAATAAGCATTAAATCCGTGACTATAAGTATATATCATCCACAACTCACAAGGCAGGTCATCGAGAGAAAGTGAACGCGGGTCTTTGACCCCGCTGCCCAATTCCCGCACTCACACGATACTCGGTAGGTAATAGTTATAATTATAATTAAATCCTTGAACGCCTGCGTGACGTAATACACACGTGTTAGACTGTTGTCGGTGTGTTATTTGATACCTAGGTAATTGGTCAATTTTCTACC
This sequence comes from Lithophane semibrunnea, assembly GCA_947363905.1. Classification (NCBI taxonomy): domain Eukaryota; kingdom Metazoa; phylum Arthropoda; class Insecta; order Lepidoptera; family Noctuidae; genus Lithophane; species Lithophane semibrunnea. Next base: position 10,890,913 of record OX376198.1, read on the forward strand.
AACGATTGATCAGTTTGAAGTTTTGAACGTGAAATATTTTTGTCAGGAGAAAGACTTTTCTTTTTTTGATTGGCTTATTTCGTACGCATTATGCAAGAAACGATAATAATGTGGCTTTAAAAAATCATTGTTACAGCTTACCGACATAGCACCAGTGCGGCATTAACCTCACCCAATTATCGTCAGGGATAAGTCTGTGACGGTATCTACATCGCCACATGCGAACTACGCATCAAAGACCTGACGTCATACAAAAATCCTGACGTCACATAAATCCTGCATCGCGGAATTAAAGTTTACCGTGCAGTGGACATATATACAACAAGAACCCAACATCAATCGTTGGACAGTTGCCCGCCAGACACAACACCCGTCTGGTCGGAGGATCCTCCCTTTTCCATGGTGGACGAGTGAACTTTACACCCTGTTCCTCATACCCCAAAAAGTCAGATCGAAAAATAAATTCAGAACGTTTTCTAAGATGGTTTCCAAAGCAAAGCTGTCTTTGTATTGTACATATACCATAACACAATTGGTGAGCAAATGACCATAAATCATAATCCTTGCAAAATGAAACACTTGCATCATTACAACGGTATAACATCCGGTATCAAAAGATGGCAATATTGCATGGATGCGTAGACGCAACCATTCATACTCATTGCCCATCTGTTACATTACACTTCCTGTTTCCTTAAATTAAAACATTCACTTACTCAAATTAAAAATACCGCTTAGCTACCAAAAGAACTGCCGAACATTATTCGCTAGTTAATTAGTAAAACAACGTATTTTTTACCTTTTTACCTATGCTTTCATTAGGGCCTACTAATATAGGTTGGCACAAAATGGAGATGTCGCTTGAATAAAAAAAGAAACATCTATGTTAACATTATTTAGATTTCAGAATTTCGAAAATATGAATTTCAATGAAAAATTAAAATATTGCCAACGTATGAGATACCTTACCGTACCATATTTACAAGTCCCTATATGTGATAAAAACACTCTGTGACGAGGCATTGCATAATAAAGGAGACGGGAGCGTTGTTTCTAAAATAAAATTAATGTTTTTAATCATTTGTCCTACTTATTTATTTTCTCATACAAAAGACTTCAACGCACTACACACTGCTACAACTTGAAATAATTATTTTTTAAATATTTTAATTGAAAAATCTATTGTTTAATTAGTTAAGTGTGGAATTCATAATGAGTACATAATGCTTTAACTCTTCCTTTAATTAAACGCTAGGTAATTACTAATTAGGAACTTTCAAGTGAATAGTTTTTTGATTAGAGTTGATTTTGGTTTTGGTTATCATTGTCGGTCGAAAATCATTTTTGACATGACTGAATACAATTTCAAAGAGTTTTGATATAAGTTATAACTAAATAGATAGGTTCCTACTGAACAGTAGAGTAGCGATACTTTTCTACGTGGATACTAAATGCTATGTACTAGCATCGTTGCGCATTTGTTTACCAAAATAAAACTTAACACTGACATTCATTAATATCTATATCGACGATAACCTGAATTCCAACAAGCTAGATATTTCGGTATTAAAACCAACTAATAAAAATTTTCGTTTGCAATAAAACTTGCACTCAACCTCTTAACATCCGACCACAAATTACTACCTAGGCAGGAAACGAGCCACTCCTTTCCACTTAATGAATAAACAAAAAGCAATTATACTCTAAAAATTCACACGCCGTCACAAACATAATACGTATGCAGCGTCCAAACATCATGCGAACCAATCGGCGAATGTCAATATTTAAATTAGCCGTTTCATAATAACGATTGCGTCACAATTAGATAATATCTAGGAGATCGATGACCGCCAGTGAGTGGCCTTACGTAACACTATTTAAGTAGTTACTTACCTACATGAAAGAAAGTTTGGACGAAGTGAGACCTAACACTCTTGGAGCTTATTGTAGTCGATTGATGTGTCTCGCTGCAAAAAATACAACAGAGCATTATAGAGCATAGAATAGACATTGTATTGTGGGATTTGTGGGTAAATACGTCTTCACGCAAACCTAAACAAAAACATTGTTAGGGTCAGCTCCTCAGCTCAGACCGCGACGTGAAGCGACGCGACGCTGCACGCACTTTTTAACAATTATCGAACTTATTTTCTTCAGGAAAAGGTATAATTTCAGTGCGAGAGTTGACACGTGTCAAAGTTGCGAACGCTGAGTTGCGCGGTGCTGCGCAGCGCGTGTACCTTATTGTGTAGTAAATAAATTCGATATTGTATCAGATCATAAAAAAGTGCGCGTCGCGTCACGTCTCGGTGTAAACTGACCCTTAAGTACTACATCGATTAATGCGTAACAGCATTGGTTTTGAAGGCACTAATGATCAGTCAGATGTTTTATTTTATACCTAAGTACCTACTACAGGCTATAAATAATAATAATAATAATAACCCCACCGCCGTATCTCTACGTTGACGTCGTGGTGGGGCTTGCGCGCTCGGAACTCTAGGTCTGTTCCGGTAGAGTTTACTTTGCCGGAACAGGTCTAGGGTGAGGAGCCAGACTAAGAGAGATACAGAAACCCGCAGGGCAGCTTGTGGCGAGCTGTTGGGCAGTAGCGACCCCACGGACCCTACCTCCGGGGAGAAGTCTTGTTCCTCATCTCTGGTTTGCCTTTATTGGCCGGCTGGAGTGAACACTGACGAGGAACAGAGCTCCCACCTCATTCTTGCCTTGATTGGCCGGCTTGAGTGGAGATTCGCAAGAGCAAACGTGCTCGGAGGAAGGAAGTATTCCAGTAAGATGCTGGTAGGGATCTTGACCGTACTTCCGGGATTGTCCTGATAGCCGTGGAATACCTCTCCACTCCTCTTAAGCACCTCAGGACATGTTGCCCCCTTGTCGCTACGACACTTTGTGCTAGCGACCGTTTTGGGGGGCCCATTATTGAGTGTGCAAGTCACCCCCTGCCGTTTTATCTATGTATTTTATATTTAAAAACATTGGTCAGGCAGGGGCCATAGTCTTTCCATAGTTCAAGATAACCATTTCACTTAGCCACCCAAACCCATAGCCCAATATCTTTGTTTCCATGTTCTGCAATAGTCCTACACCAACCGGGGGTTGTCCTTGGCTGCACTTGCATAGTGCGAACAGGGATAATCGTCGGTTGGTGCCTTATTCCATTTAAAATTGTCTAAGGGGCCTCTGCGAGTTGGCTTCGGCCCCTCGTACGCCTTCCAAAGGTCCGGGACCCTAGGGTCCCGAGCAATGTCAAAGACAAATAAATAATAATAATAATAATAATATTCATTTATTTCAGATAGAGTATCCATAACATTACAATTACAAACGTTTGTGTTGGTATTATAAACTAGTTACTAACATAATAGTTATTTCACTAACATGAGATCAAAAAGTTACAATTTAAAGCAATAGGAACAATATTTATACCTATAAAAGAGTACAACATTCAAAGAAAATCGAATGCGAAAGCACTAAGGTTACCCCACCACTGAGCTACGTTCTTCCACTTCCACTTCATTACATTCTATTTCTGTGCTCCTACCTTCATGAAACAGACAACACAATACTTCAGCAACTACATTGCAACTACATAAATGCACAAAGACATTATCATTATTTCGCATCGGACGCATTCATTTCAATTTAACGACGATTTAATTCAGTTCAAGTTTCAAATGAATGAAGATGTTCGAGACACAGATTCCAGCGCATTCAAATAGCCGACATTTATATAAAATGCTATAAAGCGATTCTCTCCGCGTATTTCCGTGTGTTTTCCTGTTTTCCGATGTTGTAGAAAGCGTTGAGGAAAAACGTGTCTTTTTCCATCATAATGCACGCTTAATTAATTGATTTTATTCATGTTGTATTCAGTAGACACTTTTTAGGTGACTGTATTTCACTTAATTATAATTGGCAGCATTTTAACGACCCCGGATTCTTGATTTCAAACAACCGACTTCCAAACAAATCACTAAAAAAGTGAAAAATAACTCTAATTTCAGAAGTCGGTGGCAAAAGGCAAAAAACAAAAATTGACAAAGACACCGACTTCCGAAATTAGAGTTATTTTTCACTTTTTTAGTGTTTTTTTGTCGGTTGTTTTTTTTTTGTAAAAAGTTTTTATTGTTCACTTTTTAGTTGTGGTAACTACCCCACACAAATTCGTATACCGTTATCTGCTATGTGACGGAGTCAATTAACATGTCATCAACATAAGCAAAGTGGGAAAAATACGTAATTATTGAAGCTAACTCAAAAACTACGCAAGTAAAATTAAACAGACGAATTGAGAACCTCCTCCTTTTTGAAGAAGTCGGTTAAAAAGAGGACACACTTTGTTGGTGACCTTATTATTATTAAGTATTCTATTATTTCCTTATTTATTATATAGGTATTATTCTAATTTATAAAAACCAGTTCGTCCAAAAATAGGTAGAAGATATTCTAGGCAACATTATTGATTCAAAATAGTCAAATAGAATTAGTTTCTGAACTCGTCACGATGCGGCTATCGGGGTCAATCATTTCTCACTAGTAGTAACTTGTACAAATATATTTTATGGTTTGTCAAAGCGAGTCGCCAGAGAAAGTGAGCTGGTGGGGTCGGGCAGGCGCAAGCGTCAGTAAAAAGCGCCCAAATTATGTTGAAGACAAAAAGTAAGAGACTACCGACGTTCACCTGCGACGGAGGGAAACTAAACCAAGTGTAATTGTTTCAATTTAACTTAATGTTAACGAAAATTAGTGAAGTTGTTTACGCTTTTCTATTAAATTGGTCATTTGACGGAACTGCCGCTCTACATATGAAGAAGTAGCTGCTAGGTTTCTAATATTAACCGAATAAAGTATTTTAGTATTGACAGTTGTAACATCAGAAGCTATTGTTTATTTGGAACAAATTCCTAAAACACACACATTGTTTTTTAGATAAAATGTCGCGGGTCAGAAATCAAATCTTTATTATTAACTAGCTGATGCCCGTGGGTTCGCCCGCGTGGTTATACTAAAACCTTCCTCGAGAACCACTCTATCCATTGGTGAAAACAGCATGAAAATCTGCGCGGTAGTTTTTTAGTTTATCGCGAACAGACAGACACGGCGGAGGACTTTGTTTTATTATATGTAGTGATTTCGTCTATAGATTAACGTGCCAGTCTGAGACGCCTCTTTCTCACAAACTTTAAACTTATTGCAATTTAATTTGTTTGAATGAACGAGCAATTTCATATCGCACTCGAACATCTTTCGTGAGCCATGGGAGAAGCGGCATCCATTCAACTTTGATTGATGAAGAGAAAACGAGAGAAGAAATAATCGCTTACACGGGATTCAATAAAGACCTTTGTATTCCGCAAATTAATCAATGACACTTTTAATACATGTATTCCCGTTCGTCCCACCAGCGGGACAACGGCAGTGGGACGAACGGGAATACACATTGTCCCGCTGGTGGGACGAACGGGAATGATTTAGTAATTTTATTTTTAATTCCCAATTAGCGCCTACTAAGTAAAAGTTAGTAAAAAAGGTAGTAAAAGTTTTGCTTACAATTTACCTAGTTACAGAAAAATAGCGAAGTGTATAAAATCTAGAATCAGTTCGGTAACAATTTATTCTCTTTTCAAACTGTAAAAGCTGAAACATACCTAAGTAGGTATATAAAATATTATGTAATTTATTATGTATCTTATCTTATTTATATTTATTTGCCTTAATATGTGTAAGTGCCTAGGCATCTACTTATTTAGCTATATTGTAAAGTGTATGTAACATTGTAATACAGATTTATCGTCAGTTATGGTAGGTGTGTTTAAGCCAAGAAGGACTGTTTAGCCATTTCGTGGTTTTATATGACCTTAGGGCTTTTGCGGATTACTATTTGCTAAACCTTGTACCACTTTGATAATGAAGCCTAACCCTCTTTGTTAATATTTTTCAGTTAGATTAACTTGTAGGTACATAATAATTATTACTTTTTCAACAAAGGTACGTTATCGTCTTATTTTAGTACGTTGTTGGTTTAAAAACTAATTATTTTGTACTTTCGTTTTATAAAGTAAGGCAAGTAAAAACAACTTGAAGTTTTCCTACACATTATAAGTGTTTAATCATTATGGTGATTAAATACCTACAGTAGGTAACTTACATCGTACATAATATAATGATACTTTCAAAACATGAATGCTTTCAAAAACGACGACATATTCCACGCACGAGTTGAATGCATTTTTTGTTTAGTGTCCCACTTGTCTTTTAATCTAATCCAAGACAGTAAAAACTGCAGACTCATTTAGGATCAGGATTTAAGCAGGTCAACTTGAATTTAATAACTTGGAAACTTCACTTTCTCTTGAATGTCCTAAGATCGCACCTCTGAAATTCGCAAAACTGTTGTAATAAATACGATTCGAATGTTTGTAAATAAAACATTATTGGACTTTGGACCTTATCAGAAAAAGGATCAACTCTCCCTCGATGGTCTTTTGGTCGCAAGCACTACTGCCGAGCATGAGGTCCTGGGTTCGATTCCCGTAGGTCGGGCGTTCCATCAGGAATTTCTCAGTAGTAGCCCGTAGTCTGGATTTGTACCAGGTTGGTGGCAATAGGCTACGACATAGGACTTTTATGTATGTTTAGGTTTAGTATAGCTAAAATTCTGCCAAACCCTTCGGGCACTACACGAAGTATGGTATGTTATGTTAAGTGCGATCGTCAGATTGGTGCGTGAGAGAAAAGTGATCGTCAAAAAACCCTCCATTACGCATACGCGGTGATGAAGGCGCCATATTATAATTAGGGGCGGTCTACAATCCACAATCGTAATCGTAACCCATTGTTGTTTAGTACAAGCGATCCGTTCTGCTTCACATTGGGGCAGTCTTCACTTTCTATGACTGTGACATTGCCAACTTGTTATTTGTATCAAAGCCAAGCTATTGTTGATGCCTCGAGTGAAAATATCATATATTGCAATGCAATGTCTCTATTCAATAGACCCAGCTATTATTATGTGAGGCGGTACTCAGCGATGAAAGCCTCGTAAGCTAGACATTATTGAGTGAAGAAATATGAAGCTTTACATGTTTGAAATGATAGTTTATAACGATTATATCTCGCTGGTGCAATCAATTAAGCTTAACTGGATTAACAGAACACTTCGGTATGTTGGTTAGTCAAAATACTAGCAGCATAGCAGCTATACTATATGAACATAATCCAGCATTGCATATGTAAGCGGGCACGCCCTTTATGCCTGGAGGCTTTTATTTAGGTACCTACTTATTTAGTTTTAGTTACAATTTTTTATCTGGAATTGCTTATTGCTTTTTTCTGGAATTGTTTTGTCTTGAGTTGTTTGTATTTGTTGGTATATTAGCGTGTGCTAGCTGACATATGGCACATAATATAATTTAATGTTTTGTGTTGCGTAATGTCTTCTTCCCAGCCAAAGCACTAGGAAGTGGTGAAGGGTGGGCGTTTTGGGGGACTATCTCATGTAATTTTAAATACGTTTGCCAAACAAATTATGATATTGATCAACACGTTTTTTTTTTTGCAGAACATTTTGTTGAATCTTTCCTTGCTTAAGAGCGGTACTGCACTCCATCCGATCCGAATCCGAAGGTAAAAAAATGTAGGTCCGACGAAGCCATAGAACTATTTGCATGAGGGGTTGCGTCTTGCGTACTATATCCGAACTCTGTCCGTCCGAATTGAGAAAATTCCCAATTTGGATCTTGAATGCACCGCTCTAAGTGTTTAGCCTAAACAAAATGATTATCGACAGTCACGGTGACACGCACGCTACCACTAACACGTTCGGAATGCGGCGTGTCCTTCTAGGTCACGCTGCCTTGCCTTGATAATAGTCAGTCATTGGTAGTAAGAACGAAAGCTACCATTTCGCTGATGCCCTACTGGCCCACTGTGCGCCATGTTTACACATAGTATTATTTGTTTACCTTGAACATATCTTTATTTGGCTCCGCACCTACCTACGTTTCAAATTCCCCTTCTAATGTCTAAGTCACAAAAATATCTGCGTGTTTTTTTTTTTATAAAACAATTGTAATTTTGTCAATTACAATGAAAGGTAATAGTTTAAACTCTTTATTCTCCATGTATCCAATTTGTTTAAATTATAAAGTGTCTGAACTAGGAAGTGAAATTGATTGACGCAAGTCCTAGATATTAGTAGTTCAAAAATAGCGACTAGCTAGCTGCATTCTCTTTACACATTAAATTAGAAGACTCTCGAAGTAATTCTCACTGCACCTGAATTGTGATATTTAACTGAATAACAGGTAAGTTTGAGGTCAGCTGGCAAACTTGAAAGAAAAGCATACTTTCCAGTTGCTTGACCAGTATTAAAAATTACCACCTATGGCAACCAATTTGTATTTTTCAAAGTTTTTAAAAGTTGGATAATAATATTATTAATTATTTTTTGGCTACCAAGAATAGCTAAACTCTCCTTGCATCTAGTATACTTAATATTCCTATGCAACTGTTAATAAAATTACGACTTCATTAATTCAGCAGTCAGATATTAGTTGTTCAATTATAAATAGTGCTCGTTGGTATACGATACTCAATTGTTTCTATTCACGCCACAAGCATTACTATCTAGTACTGAGTTCCGAAACTTTTAAGGTCTCATAGCTTATAGAGACTGCACTTACCGTCACTTAAGTTATTACTAAGGTACTTAGCTCTGTGGTCGTCCAATTATACTGCTCATTCAAACAGGTATCATCTCAACAAGCCATGATTACTTATCATGTTACCGAAACAGCAACTTTTACAAGCGCATGACCCCATACCTTGGCGATGAGTCGAATCTAGTACCGAGCCCGCCCTCTGCGGTTCATATAAACCACTATGGGGACAAGATGATGGTGTCCCAGTTCTCAAGTTCCGTCTACGGTGAATAGACACTAAAAGTGATCATCTATAACTTATGTCTGAGGAAAAGGTTAATCATGGTTCTGCTTTCTCGTGAATGCAATGGTTTCCAAGCCAATCAAGTTGTAATTGATCACATTTTAGATACGATGTTTTTGATGTTAGGCTTCAGTTGAATACTAAATTCCAGTTCTATAATGAGGAAAATTAAGCTTACATTTTATTCCACTGCCTGAGGACTTATAAGTTTCCATGTAGAGCCGTCCAGTGTTGTTTGCCCACTTTAACAAACGACCATAACCAGAGGTTCTTACTCGCAGTGCTAAAGCTATAACCTAATGAGAACTCACACATTATAAGGCTACTAAGCTCATTGATGTGCACCTGATTAATACCTGTAATGATATCAAACCTAGATCTATTGCTCTAATGTCGGCAGTATTAACGAGATTCATACAAACCTTAATCAAAACCGATGATTATCGAAACTGCTCCTCATATTTAGATCAGTGGAGTGGAGGAGAGAAGTAGGTAGGCAAGTCGAGCTCACATTCCAACTTTACAGTTACCCTCGAATGGTCGCAGCTACATGCAAATTGACAAATATTACCGGACACGCAGCTATCTACTAGCACTTCTGTACTATGTTTATGTACGTACTTATTACAGATTGATTTTCTTCCGTCCTATTTGAAGTAAACGTATGTGTGTTCAAGAAACATTGTATTGTATACGAATCGGACTATTGAACCGTTAAATTCATCCGAAGCTAGTCCATCCTAATTAATAGTTTATATGCGAAAGTGAGTTTGTTTGTTATGCTTTTACGATAAAACGGCTAAACAGATTTAGATAATATTTGGCTCATGAGTAGACCATGACCTGGAACAGGACATAGGATACTTTTTATCCCAATAATTCCACGGGATCAAGAGTTACGCGGGTGAAACCGCGGGGCGCGGCCTATAATACAGTCGTTTGTTATGTACTTACCTATTAATAACGTAATTAATTTCAGGCATCTCCAGTAATTTCCCTTATCTCATCTTAACATCATAATATCAACTCAACCTATCTGTCATCTGTGGGATAATTTTACTGTATCTGTGGGATAATTTTACTGTTTTACTCAAATACAGCGTCATAGCATTAGTTCTTCTGATTCTGCATCCGCCATCCTTTCACGCCAGCCAGCCACCTTCAAAACGCCAAATTCCGCTGCTTTTGATGACCGTCTCTCTCTGTACTCATTTGCTAATATTAAAATTGTTTCTAAAAATAAAAATATTATGAAGATGGCCTACGGATAGTTATCATATTTATACAAATTGTTCTGAGTTTACATTTCATATTTAACCCTCTACTTACTCCGAGGTCACTTTCTATGCATCGAGAAAGTCCACGACTAAGTCGTGAGATTAAATTATTATTTTAATTCTTCAATTGAGGATTAATCTCGACTAAGGATGAGCCTTTAAGGCTTTAAGTCTGTTCGAGGATTTACTAGAGTAGAATGTTCGTTCAGATAAGTGGGGTTTCCGAATAAGAAAGTGAAATGCAATCAAATGAGTCAGCGGTAGGTCAGTGCTCTGACGCAGAGTCCTCCGTTCATTGTGAACGATACTGCGACCCCTACATTGAGTAACTCTTCGAGGAACCTAATGAAAGTAATTTTTATGTTTTCCTTGTATTCCAACTTTCATTATTTAATTTCTTTCTGATTTTAAGCGACGTATTAACCTTTAATAATAAAGCCGTTTAATTTTATTAGCCTCGATAAGTTTTGCGACCTCTTTCTTCTGTAAGGAAGCTAGCGAAAGTAAAATCTTGTTTTTCCATACATTGTAACTTTCGTTCTTTAGGCCCGTTAATTAATTAATGCAAGAATAATTTAAGTTTTCAAAACGCCGTGCCTACTCTTACTCATACCTACAATAAGATACAATTTGCGTCAAGCAGTGCAGAATGAATTTACCACTCACCCATTTTTTTTTTCTATTATATTTGACTGGCCTATCCAATACAGGAACTGTAAAAGTACCTCCAACTTGTCGGAACATACAGTCTCGGACGGGTCACCAACCTTCTTAGCCTGCACAGCGTGGTTGGTGACCCTCTCGTGTTAGATGAATTTGTTTGTAACTTCTTTCAAAGAAGAAATTGCTAATTCATCACATCAATCCGTAACGGTTGTTAGCGTAGGTACCTAGCGGTCAAAATGGGCCTCCCATTGAACGAGCTTAGAAAAAATTGATAATTATTTCAGAGAACTTATTCATTAAAACAAGATATATCGAAGACTCATTTATTGCTCAAAGTAAAAATAAACATGCTACGAGTACACACAAGCACAAGCTGCTGTTCTACTATTCTACAAACGGACCGCCATGGATTCAGATCAAATGCACCGTAGAGAGCGGAAACTTGGTTTTTAATTAAGCAAGGTCTATTATTTTCAAAGCAGAAATGGGAATTAAATAAACAAATGAATTTGCTTAATAGTCCCTTGCAAGATAAAGGCCAACGCAGACCGGGACGGGACGGCAAGGGATTTAATTTTTTACCAATGGACATTCAAACGTATAGATATAGAAATACGACAAAAATTGCTATGCTTTAAAATGATGCCATGGCATCGAAAGGGATTTCGTTGCGCGACATTGGAAGACGCGCCACGGGCTCCCGCGGCGTACTGCGGTAGGCAACGGCATGCCGAGGACGCCGGCGCTGGTTGTGATATACCGCGGGGCGCCCACGCCGCGCCGTGGCAAGGCGCAGGAATGCCGCGACATCTAAACGGCTAGTGTGCGCTGACTGACGGCAAAATCCTTTGCCATCCCGTCCCGGTCTGCGTTGGCCTTAATCGGTGCGTTTGCTGATGACGAGTTCAATACAATCCAGAGAAAGGTCTCTAATGCAATAGTGAATTGTTATTACTCACGCAAAACCAGCTTCTAGAAACAACTTACTAATATCTTCAAGATGATGCAGGAACAAGTACCTGGAAATATTTTGATATCAGTGCTTATTCGAGCTCACTTGTGTATTATCAACACTTGCCTTATTAGGTGGCATTAACAATCCTAAGTATCTATGAAAAACAAACACATAGGTAAAACCAACGATCAAAACAAAATATGGCCTGCATCACCAATATTCAGATGATCTAGCTAAGCATATACCAAAAAAGCACGCCATGCGAGTTATCTAAAAGTATCTATGGAATAAGTTTAGTACCTACACACTACAGACGATAAAACTAAATAAGCGCTTTGAATGAAAGCGGATATGTACCAGAAATCATAGGCTTTTCATTCCACCGTATTAGGCAAGGGAGCAGTGTGAAGGCTATGCAAAATACTGCTACACCTACCTGAGAAACGCTAAGCAAGGACTGTTTTTTTTTTCTATTGGACAAGAGTAACATTTTTTTCTCTTAATTCAACATATCAAATCTGCGTCTGCATTTCTAGGAAGCATTGTTACTTATTTTAATATCTTAAAAAGTTAAATGCAAAAGCATGCAGACGCTACGTACAGCAATCAAGTGGGATACACACCATTCATGGAAAGAAAATCAAATTAGATGCCTTTACTATGCCCAAGCAATTAAGTGATCACAGTGTGATTATGTACTTAAGACAACCGTGAGAAGCAAGAGAATGGAGCCCATTGGATCGAAGCGTTAGTAGCTTCAGTTTCCACGAGACACATCAAGCTTACTGGGAAAAGTAACTGATAAGACAAAGCCATCGGATGGGAAATATGTGACATTGGACCTAATTTTATGTGATTGATGAAGGAATGACATCGTTTACAATATATTCAGTGAAAAACTGTTTTTTCTGATTAGAAAGAAGGAAAAATATGCGGAGCTGATGGCAAATCATCAGAAGTGACGCTACATCACACGAATAAGACGATATTCGTATTAAGGTACCAAAGCGAGCGTGTCGAGGGAACGAATTGTGTAGACTCCATATAAAGATGGATACTAAAGCTTAGAGGTTTCCTTTTGAAGAAGTTATTATGGTTTGTCTCTAAACATTATAATGGGTGCTTGCTTAGCATACACTACAGATACACACGACACACGTGACATTTGTCTAATTATACTGAGACAAGTCCTACGAACTGAAGGTATTGACGTAGCACCTACGTAATGTCCATAAAAATATTTAATAAATTACCAGATGCAATAAAAGATGAAACCAGCGATACGAAATTTATAGATAAAATCAAGCAAATATTAATTAAAAAAGCATACTACACAATAAACGAATACATACAAGACCAAAAATTGATTAAACAGTTAGTCGTACACACGGCTACACATCAAGCTATACATTTCCAGTATAAGCTGACCTCGCATTGTACGGAAATCCTATACAATGTGAGATCAGCATAAACTGGAAATGTATAGCTTGATGTGTAGCCGTGTGTACATTTCATACATAAGTACAGTCACGGACTTTAATTGATGAGCCACCTTCTAACTTTTCAATTTTGCAGTTTCATACATTCACGAGATTACACGATTAAACACAAACTCAAATAGAGGTTGACTAATAAGTTCTCAATGATAAAAATAAATACAATGTTGCATTAAGTTTATCCAATCTATTTGATACCGACCTCCTTTGAATCATAGCTCATTAACTCGTAATTCTGAAAACAAAACTGAAGACACTGACAGTTGAAATATAGATGTCAGAGACGTTACTTTCGAACTTGTCGAAATGACTATTATTATTTCTCCGTACGCTAACGTTACTATCGATTCGATTGTCATTATGAGCTAGACCTGCAACTGGTTGACTTTGGGAGTCCCTCTGCTGTCAAGTTTGTAGTTCTGGCTCTCAGGTTAGCCAACCGGTAAATATATGAAATATAATTTTCTTCTTCTAATACGAAGACTTTGCGTGTCGGGAACCGAATAAACCCGATTTGCATTACACGGCTAAAATACGAACAGTGCCAGGTGGCTCATCAATTAAAGTCCGTGACTGTACATAGAAAAATATTATAATATTATGATCTCAATGATGTTAAGAACATAAATTTAAAAATTGTTTGAATTATTTAATGTTTCTTTTATTTTTATATAAAGAGTTTGTAATTTTATACTTTTTGCTGTGCCCTACAGGGTCCGTAATTGTACAGCTTGGCAAAAAAGAGTATGATGCGGTGACAGATGAAACTAAATATTTTACTTAGGTAATTCATTACCTAAAGTGTTTATAATTCTGTAAATCCATATTTGTTACGAGCGCTAATAATATTTAGATCAACATACAACCTGATACTGACCTGCAAATTGCAAAAAACGTAAGAAAATTTGAATTTCCCGGGCTACCCTAGCGCATCAACCTTAAGCCATTGTAATACCTTATCTACATTATGGAATGCAAATAAAATATGAATATGAATACGTAACTTCACTTCTTTACTTGACTTCATCGTGTTGATTCCTATTACTATTGACCAACAATTTTTTCCGTTCTTACCTTGTTTTGTTATGCGTCTGTGGGATTAAACCACGCTCACTTTTTGCGACATATCTTGGGTGGGTGGCGTGAACTGGCGTGATACTCTTTGGGTACCTATATGTACATATCCGCAAATCGAGGCATTTGTGATTAGGAAAGCGTGTTAGATGAGTAATTTAAACGACTTCGATTGTCATTATGAGCTTTTAAAAGAGGCGGAGGTAATTAGAACCCTGAATAAAATCACTTACATCTTACTATATCTGTATCCTCAGGGGAATTTATATAGTGATCAGATAGCATTTCTTCTGCGTTTCATTAATATTTTCAGCATTTGGAATTCTTAGCACCCAGTTCATGACTGCATATTGGATTTCAAAATTGGACAGAAAACCTGACTGCACATAAGCAGAAAAATTTCTTCTATTCGCTTCAATTGAAGCTATTTGATTTTGAGCATAAGATAGCGACAAAATCAAATTCAATGTATCAATGCTAGTTCAATGACCCCTTTTTGCACTTGACTGGCATATTCTTAAGGGGGAGTAGTTTGACAGCAAAAAATCATATTTCACCCGCGCAACCCTTACCTACCCCTCTCATTAAACACGACGAAAACAAAACACAATGCCTTCCCGCCAGCAGAAACTTTTCGTCTGGCGTTTATAGAATTCGAATTTCAATCTTCTGTAGTTTATTTTGCTTATACGATACGCTAAGCTTGAATTCAGAACTATAGATCATGTTCATGTTTTGGAACTAGAAACTCAATGTTGACGTGAAAAAGTTCAAATTTAAATGTTACCAAATTTTATTTAGGACCTTGTACAATTTGTACCTAATGACGTCTTTGTGGAAAACTGTGTTACCAAGTAATAAATATAATGCTATATCGTGGATTTCTCTCTTTGGAGGATCGTGCAAAGTGATACCCAAGTAAAAAATAATATTCGTATAATGAATTTTGGACTGTATTGTGCAACGAATATGGCATGTGTCATGAAAACCTTTCCTGCGCCAAACGCGAACAATCCCCTTCGAAAACATTTGAAACATGTGAAAAAGAGGCCGAGTTCTGTACAAAAGAAATAAATGTAGGATTGTCGGCTTCACCAATAAAAGAATTGACATCTATTCATCTATGTAAATGGGTGCCAAAGTACCAAAGGGACTAATTATAACAAAGGCCCGAGGTACGCGCTCAGTACCGGCGCTGTGTTTTGGGCGCGCGCCCGGCGCGTTTTGGACGCTCGTCAAACGCAACAAGATTTCCACATTTTGTTGTAACTTTTGAACCGTGTTTCTTTTAAGTTTATTACTAATACGGAGAAAATGACAAGGAAAAATAGTGAAAAAGGAACTCGCGTCCAAGCGTTAAGGGCACGGTTAGGCTTCATTTACGGAGACGCGAGGAGTCGCGTGTGGCTTTGGGCGGCGCGGCTCGCACTAAATTCAAACATATGGCGTTGTATGAGTGCGTTTACGGAGACGCGATTTTACACGCGTTTGTTTGAAATGGAGCGTTTTTGCGGCGGAGCCCGCGAATGGCATAGCCGCGTCACACGCGGCGTTTCATCATGGCGGCGCACGTAGCAGCAATGCCCGCGGCATATTTTCTCCCAGTCTTATTTGTAAATCGCACAACGGAGATGCAAGTTGAGAGTGGCAAGTTGCGACATGTGCAGGCCTAACGACGCCCGGCATGGGCGCTCGCTTAGACTGCAGCGCTTGATATAATTCGTTACATAGGAATTCATACAATTTTATTGAGCGCCCGAAACGCAGCGTACAAAATGCGCGTCTCGGACGCTTGTTATAACTAGTCCCTTAGTAGAAAGTTTAGTATGGTCCCTCTTTGTAACTGTTGAAATTGTAGCTTTGAAAACATGCCAAGTTGCATTATAACTTTAGGCCTCATTTACGGAGATGCGGGGCGTGGCGCGTCGCGTGCAGTGTGGCGTCACGCGGCGCGTCTGACGTTTTTTCTGTTTACGGTGCGGCGGCGCGTGAAGCGGCAGTTATCATCCCACGCGTTAACATAAACATATGGCAATATACGTCTTGATTGTCGCGGTTTTTTTTGGGGTTATAATATACATTTTTGAAATGTGCTAATTAAAACCTTTCATTTGATACCCAACATGGTATGATTAAAAAATATTTTTTGTTGTTCATGATATGTCACCTAGAGGGTGCCATTTTCAATTTAATGTGTCTTCATATAGCCTATGACCAGCGGACGATCAAGAAGCTTCCAACGATACCTCATTTGTCAAATTGTGATGAGTCTTTTAGAAGATAATATGTGGGAACAGACATAGGTAAATACATAGAAACCGGTCAAAATTATAGCCCTCCTTTTTGCTTCGCCGTAGTCAGGTAAAAACTAAAACCCAACTACGACAAAAAAGTCAACTAAAGAGATATAAACAAGACATCACGGACAGACAAATTAAAAATCCGGAGTCATACGGAATCTGTTCGAGTTCGTTCGTTATACCAATAACCGAAGAATAATGGTATTATTCTAAACAAGTTTTATTTAGGTCAGTCGCTCCAATTGTTCGTCTAAGGGTCACCTTACAAGAAGTTTGTCAAAAAAAGTGGGAGTAAACGAATTTGGATCATGAGTATATCGCAATAAGATTTAATCTCCAGTGCGAACTTTCAAATGAACGTGGAATGGGCTCGTTGGCTATGTTGTAAATTTTCTCCGCAAGAAAATTCACCGCAATACAGAGCAATGGCGCTAGTTGTACCTACTTCTTTCTATACTCCGTGCTACTATACCAGTCAAAAATCTGTCAAATAAAATGTATGTCATCTTGAGTTTTCAAATATCAACATTGAATTTTATATGTTTATTTAGACTCGGTATTTATTTATCAATCAATAACACTTGTAATATTCGTTTTGGAAGTGGTTTTAGTGTTTTTTTCATGTTTTCTATGTCTCAGTTTCTTTTGTGGAATGTGATAAATTACGAATATATTATTTACGAAAATAATATCTCAGCACAGCTAAAAATTTGAGCGTAGTCCTCTCGTCTCAACAGAGCGACGCCGACTGATTTGTGAAACAAAAATATGCTTGAATTTCCCGTAATGTGCGACGGAAGATGGCTTCTTCCACGAACTAAGAACGTCGTAAGTCCTACAAGCTTTGATTCGTAATAAAACCAAAAATAAAAGGAATAAAAAAAAAAGCCTACACAATTTTTTTTGCCTTGTTTTAATACATATAATCATCAAATTTTTATTATAATAGGCATTAGCATTTCAAGTACAAATCGAAAATACGTGAAAATTAGAGGTAACTTCGTGATATTTTTTTATCGAGAAAATTTTAATATTTTGTGTTTCTGTTCCACAAAAAGTTTGGAAATATCATGTAGTTACTCATACTATTTTTATTTTACACCTAAGTCTTATCAATTTCATAAAAAATCAAATTGAAGACAGGCAATTTTGCTTCCTACCGGCCCTTAAGCGAACTAATGAGCTTTAGCAAAAAATTACCACTAGTCCGTTATCCGTCTAAAACAACAATCTATGTGAAACGAATAATTTTCCTGTATCAGATATTTGGATGTATGAATATGTATGTTTTTGCACTTACCCTTATACTTCTTTTACCTGACCTACTGAGATGCTGCCACTTTGTCCAAAAAAATACCTGGAACAAAAAAACAATACTGTTAATTTCAGGATTTTCCTCTACAAAGATCTTATAATAGATTGTAATAATATTTGGAGTGCTCGAATAACTGAACCATTTGTGGCATTGCATAGGAATCTCAACTATTCAAACTTAGTAGAGTGTTCGTCGGTTCGGTAACCGAATGTCCTTGACAAGGTCCAGTCGGGAACAGTGCGTGCAACGGGATGGAAACAGGTTGGACACACGGACAGACGGACCGACTAGCACAGTTAGCCGCTGCCACCATAACTGGGTCATCATATATATATAGTGAAGTTCAAGGCGCAACACTCATTGCAAGTTAAACTCTCGCACAGGCAACACGCACTTTCACCGGTGACGATAAGCTACCTCGTGGAAGATAACGTGATTCAGTGTTAGTGATATCCCCCCAGTTCGAGATAAGGTAAGGTTTTTAAAGGTCCATCCCTTAGGACGCATAGTGGAATATCTTAAGTGTTCGGTGTTTGAAATAATTGTGTGAAAGTTGGACAGGACGCTGATGATTGCAAGTGACCACGTGATTTAATAGATATGGTGTTTCACAAGTGATTTTGGTGATACAAGATGTTTGTTTTTCTTACAAAAAGCTTTACTTTTTTTAACAGTGGTTCAAGTTTTTTTTTAATTATGTTGTGAATAAACATTTTTTATTGTATCAAAATTACTGTGAAATAATGTTATGAAATGCCTAAAATAAGCTTAATTTTTTTTTGTGTTGACGCACTCCCGAAAAAAAAGCCGGTGATCTGATAAAAAGATGACAGGAAAATTTAAATTAGGTATCCATTCTATCTCTAAGGAATCAATAATTTCAAATAAGTTTCTTTGGGCACTTTATATGAATGAATGATTCAAAAGAATGAATGTACGATGGTTTAAAGAAAATCGCAGATCGAGATAAATATTTGCTTTTTCTAATGTGTCTTGTCATTTAGGTACTTTAACTTAAGCTTTTGAGTGAATGGCTAATGCCTTACGTTGTTTGTTTAACAAACTTTAAATAACTAGAAATAAGTCAGGAATTTCCAATATCCATAATTCACAAAGAGACACAAGACTCACGCGGCGTCTCGCAGCGATAGTCAATTCGTAGGAATGGTTAATAAACTGTCTCATTTCTTGACACTAAAACAGTTACATACATATTCATAAAGATGTTTTTATAACGAAACTTTATAGGTTCACCGCCAAATTATCAAAAAAGTGACAATTTGCTTAACAACCGGAAATGGCAGCTTTCTACTTGATAAATCAAGTTCCGACTTTTTACACGGCTCGAATTTAAATATATAAAACACACGAACACAAACAAAACTATCTTCCGAATCAATTATCATTAAACAAATGACGGAACGATGATAAAAATCAGTCACGAACATTTCACACTTGTTATGAACTTCCACACGGCACATTATTTTCACTGTCCGCTTTAGTCATGTAAATATGAACCTTCGCTTTCTAAAATGTGAAAATGTTCACATAATGCGCTCTAACCCTGAATTCGTCGCGGAGAATCTAAAGAATACAGAGACAAAACATTCTTGAGTAGCTAATTTGACGTAACAATGGCGTTAGGTGCATTGAAAATATAATTTTACAAAGAGATTTTCCAACGCTTCCAACGGTATTTTTTGCTCGTAACATGTTGGATTTACGATAGATACTCGCGTTGCAAATGATAATCAATTTTATCCCATCCGGTAGCTCGTTTAATTGCTCTATTCTTCAAATAGAGCGAATCAATCAATTTATTATGCTTAAATATTCAAGTTCATTATGAAAAGTAAGTCGATTTCATTTGTTAGTTTTGTATAAGTATTACTTATTTGAAATGGCAACTTATAGTTTGAGGTAAAATTAGCAGTTTATTAATACAAAATAAAAATAAACTGCTATTTTAAAAGGAAATTAAATCAAGAATATTCCTCGAAACTAATTAAAGTTTGTAAACAAAAGATGAGATCTTGACGCTTGACGAGTGTTATGATACTTGTGACAGGTTCTTAAGTAATTAAAAGTCTTGAAACGTGCGCCGGCGCGTGTTGAAAGTGGCGAGGAAAGCTGCTGCGATCGGAATGGCCAATAATCCGCTTGCGTGCCAGCTGCTCGGGCCCGTCGCCGCGTTTCTCGCACCAACATATAGGTAGGTACCTACTCAAATGTAATGTACCTATTCCCAGAAATTAAGAAACGTTATGTCATCTAGCGAATATCGTTTCCACGTTGTTATTGATGAGCAACATTATGTACAAATACAACTTCTTATGAGAAAATAGTTTTATGAAGATACAGTTAGATACTTACTTCAATCGTTACTTAAACTTGGCATAAGTCAGTCTAAGTACCTATCTTCAAAATCCTAAATACAACGCTTAATAAACCTACAAAAATTCAAACGCTTAAATTAAGTAGGTATCATCCTTTTAATTAATGTTAGTGAAAAAGACATCAACGCTAGAAATAAATAATAGTCGCGACTCGCGATGATAAATCTTCACAATCGTCATCTTGTGGCGAGACTAACGAAATGCTCGTTCCACTCATGTCCAAAAAACTTTAAAGTGAAAGTTGTGGCGACAGACGTGAGAGGCAGTCTCGTCAGTCACCGGCGACGTTGGGTAATCGAAATGTTTTTAAAACGTAAATTATATACCTACTGACACCTTGCCTACGGGCTTTGGTGGGCGGCCCTTTCGGATGCTCGGAGAAATTTCCATTTTTTTTATCGGTTTTTAATTCTCGATGCAATACTTGAGTAGAAACGAAAAAAAGTAATGAATCTTCGAAGATCCGGAATACAATTGTTCGTACCAATGTATTTTGGAAAAGTTCGGCAAAGAAATAAAAAAAAATTAGAACACACCTTAGGTGTAGAGTTAAATGAGCCCTTGATAAAGTGTTTTGTAGTAAGTAGAAAACATCTTCTATCGTTGGCTTCTTAGAAAACAATACAAAACATATGTCAGTCGAAAATTATTTATGCATTCCCATTGTACGTTTAGAAATCAGATACAATGTGAGCATAATAATTGAGATGTAATACGGTGATTGACACGATTGAAGGCTTAAAGTAGGCACCGACCCAAATTGAACATGTGCATCTTGAATCAGGTGTACCGTACGATTGATCCGCATCGAGAACACGGTAACGGTGTGTAACGCGCCTATGGATCTGTTTGCGGAACATCGTGTAGCTACTTTATTATTACAGCTAGAACTAATCAATCGCGGGAATCAATGATGCTGACTCTATCATCGTGAGTGTGACGGTAGTCTTTGTGAAACTGCCACTGAAGCACCTTAGATTTGTCCATTTGACTTCATTTGTCTGCGTGGATTATGGATATACCTATGTATGTCATTAATATACCTAATAATGAAATAAGTAGACTAATTATTATTTTTGTTGGGACTGCGGAATAGTGGGGAATGATTATGAAGATAGATATGCACTATGGTAGGTTAATGGATAACAAGACTAAACTTAAAAAAGGGCCTGGACTTAAGAAAATTTGACCGAGCAAAACCATGAATGCTGAACATCAAACCAGCCTGTAAAAGCGTGAAGTCTTACATAATAATAACCGAAAAACATAAACACTTTAATCCTTCAGATAGGTATAATAATTATAATAAAACTTTATCATGTAACATAACTCAATTACATGTTCATTTAACAGTTACTCACGTAGTTTTCAACGATGTATGTTTATTACGACTGAATAAATTTCAGTCCACGCTCATATCCGCGTACAGAACACGCACGCACTTACGGACGGTTTTAGAAAGCGGATTACACGCTGGACCGGTCACTGAGCAGGCGAAAAAAGCCAAAAAAACGCGGAAGATGAAAACAAGATGAAGAGGTTTTCTGATGAAAGGTATATAATATTTTACCGTGACGAAAACTTTCTTCTTTTATTTGTTTTTGTTGACGTTATTTAATAACAAAAGTATAGGTAGGTAGGTACTATATAGGTATGCCGTATTCGTTTGTATTCTCCATGAAACATTACTTGCATGAACTGCCAAGAAGTTTCATAAAAGAAAATCGCACAAATGCTAACGTCGCGGGCGGCACGCACAAGAGGAAAATTGCCAAATGACTGGTGAAATTTGCGATTCTCATTTTTCCACGGTGAATTTCCGATGAAAGTTGAGAGCGAGTTGGTCACAACGTAATAGCAGGTCTGAGTCCTCGCTCCGAAATTAGAAAAACGTTAACCTTGCACGGTAGTGGCACACACGCGACCGGACCGCGTTGCTTTCACCCATCACCATGTTTGCCGCGCCTTGCTAGTGGTTCTGCGTTACTAGACAATATAATTATACCTACTTGATGCTGTAAAAATATACCTTTAGCCAGTTTTTTTTAGGGGATATGAGGTATTAGAAGATCCTAAGATTATTTTGAATAGAAGTGAAGTTAGAAAATACTCCACGCGCTGAAAACGCAGGGAACCCATCTTAAAAGGGATATTTCGGTATCGTCTCTTTATCAGGGAGCGAAATAAAGATATGATACGCAATCCGCTCCACGGGGCATTGATGAGGTACTTATATCTAGGCATTTTACATGTTTTTAAATAAAAAGTAGAATTAGTAGATAGGTAATTCATGCTGAAATTTTTTCATCCCGAAACTAAAAAACAAAAATAATGAGCAATTCGTGAAATCATCAATAAAATAGTAGGTACTTAATAAAATTCAAGACGACATTTTTATAATATACCTACCTATGTAACTATGAATAAATAATAATCAATTCTTTCTTATAATGCAAATGTAGGTCGGCTTGGACGTGAAGATCCGCGACGAACGAAAGTGAGGTTAAATTTCTCGTGCGTTGCAACGCCAAGTTCAGTCACCTGCGCCAGAGTGCAGGGTTACTGGGTCATGGGGTCACGCCACCTTCAAACTTGAGCGTAAATCGATCCAATATAGACTGCGGTGTGTAAATTATCATTTTATTTCACGGGTCAACTTTTCGTGGTGCTTATATTGCAAAGCAGCTTTCCAAACAAAACTTATGACAGCCGTAAAGACGGATTTATTCATATGACGGTTTTTGACGAACCAACAATTGCGGCATACGTATGGGTAGTTATTCTATGAACTGGACGTCGTCATTACATAAATAGCATCATGTATGTAGCGGTTTACCAGTAAATGGCGGCAACAAAGCATACATAAAACATACGTGACGACGGCGCAAGTCTTGCGACAACAAATTTCTCCGGAGAGAATCTCGGCGGACCCGCTGTCACCGGCGACCGGTGCGCCGGCGCAGCTCTGTTCCACCACTATTTATTTTATTCGTATGAAACACGTTTCTTTAACTGATGGACGACCAACTCAGAACATAACAATTCCTCTATGATAAAAACATTTATTAACCCATTCACGTTTGATCATCCTGGCCACGCGTAGGCCGTGATGTAATTTTTGTCAGGTGAGCCGGAAGTCACAGAAAGTGCTAATAGCTTGCTTTTTCGAACGAAGAAAGTAGACCGTCTGGCATAGCGAACTGTTAAAATTTACGTCAATTCATATAACTAGCACCTTATTAAGCGTGTAAGAGGTGACATCCGAAGAACAGTTACAAAAGACCGGGTCACCTGCATTCGAGGGCTATAGGACATGCAGGTAACATACTTCTAAGCCGGATGACGTGGACCGTGATTTAGCCCTAAAAACTTTACGCATCTGCCTGAATTTAATACAAAAATGGCTTTAGCCGTGTTGTAATTTATTATTTTATCTGTTATTATCAAAAAATTAGGTGCCGTAAAAACAGTATTTTTTTTATTATTGACGCAATTTCCGAATAGGTAGATAAGTACCTACCTAAGTACCTACTAGTCTACTTGGAACAATAAAAGCGACCCAAAAAGATTTAAGTGTAAATTAGGTAGATATATTTACTTATTTAGGTTTCTATTGATGGGCAGCAGGTACTACGCCTCTGTCGACGTCGGTTTGCTGATTAAAAACTGATTTTATGAAGAAAAAGTATTTGTTTCATATAAACAGAATGCTTTAAAAAAAAATACACTTTACAAACGTCCTCTAATTAGAGACGCGGGCATCCTCGTAAAAATACAGAGAAGGCGACGCTAGGGGCCACTTTCTAAGCAAGTCTAAAAGCTGGCAATCAATTCGCGCGAATCACTCATCAGAACACTTTCTAATCGACGTCCATTGCGCGAGAGCACAATTAAATTAATTCCTAGAGAGGTTTATTTAAAAAATGCAAGTTTTCTTTACTTACGAAAATATTCTTTGTCATCAGATGCATCACACAGTGACGGGATGGGTGCTACTGGCGCTAATAAGTTCATCAGCAGTTCTTCATACGCTGGCATATCCCCAGAATGTCCCTCTTATATCACAGGTATGGTTCTATACTTACATTCAATATGTACTTACCTACCCACGTCTGCGTAAAGGCCAACAATAAATTCATGTCGTACATAGGTATCCCAGTTTACAGAAGAAATTTGCATTAAATGTCTATTTTTTAATAATGATCGCTCATGTTGTCTTTTAAATCATATTTTCAGGCCACGAGTAGTGTTCGGACACATAATCCCCAATATTACAGCAACTCGTTACCGATGCAGCAGCAAGAACAAGCCCAAGAGCGGAAATTCGCAGAGAAGTCCAACGCCTTGAAGAAAGTCGCCTTAGATGACATTGATGAAATACAAACAAACTCAATCTCTGATGGAGGCTTCTCTTGGTCGAACATGCTTGGTAAGTAAATATAAGCTGTAGGCACAAACTTTAGGGGCAATGAAACATTTTATTTTGATGACTGGCTTAATTTAGTAATTAAAATCTGCTAAATTGCATTATTTCAGGTATGCTTATGCAAATGATCTTCAACCCTGGCACAGCAGGACCCAACAAGAGTGACAGCATCGACACCGACTCAGTGTCGCCGTCACCTTGGGCCAACTTACTCTCAATGGGTCTTAAAATCTTAACTGCAATTCTCGGAGGAGGAGCATCAAGCGATGGTATTGACAAAGTGGACAACGGCTCGTCTCCCATGCAGGTGAATTAATAAATTAAAATTTTGTAAAATTCCTTTCATTTACATCTCAAAATGAGAAAATCACATCCATGTCCACTGCAAAAGCTTCAGCTCTGAAGTTATCATGAATGTACAAAAAAAAAGCAAACTTCATTATTTTATTTATCCATACTGATCCACTAACATGGTTTTTTGTAGATACTTATTGATATTTATTTAGAATCACTCCAATAATGTAAAAAAGCACCAAGTTGACCCTCACCTGTAGCAGGCATCATTTGTCAAGTAGTTCATAGAAGCCTTAATTCACTACAAATAACTAGTAGGTACCTTCACGTCCGGGGATCACCTCAGAGAAATCACTTTAGTAACTATCACTTCTCTATTATATTTCATTTTATGATTAAAAATCATTTTTACATTTTCCTTGAGGTCTTTCCTGTCTTCGGAATGTAAATAGTAAAATTTGGTTACGGAGACGGTGTTGCTTCTCGCTTGCTTCAGGGTATATTGGCTGCGGTTCTGTCGACGGTGCTCGGTGCAAAAGATCCCGACCAGGTCGCCTCCATGGCAAAGCAGGCTGGAGAGGTACGCTACCCATCCTTCCTTCTCCCTTTTTATGCAATTAATTGTATGCCATTATTTTTAGTGACTATGAATGCAAAGGAGAAATAATTTTACGACTCAATCTCGGTTCCTTTCCAGGTCTTTTAATGACCTAGTAAGCAGTTCTTGAACGGTATTTTTTTCTTTCCACAGTTCATCAACATCGTCGTCAATCTTTTGGACGCCTTGAAGACCTCATTCTCTCACAGATCGCTGGCTGCACGATCGATGGGCCGCAAAGATTCAGTCAGTGACGCAGCGCTCGCTGGCATTGCTATGTTCAAAACCTACGTCAGGTCTTTCGGCACAAATGACGACAAGTGTCTGCAGAAATACGTATGCGATGCTAACACAGAGTGTTCTGATGACATCGGTCCCAAGAGTGTGTTCTGTCAATTCGGAACGTAAGTACAGTATTCACATAACATAACATCACGCCTGTTTTCACCGAAGGGTTACGCTGTGGTGTAACTGTAGTATTCCACATTTCTAGTAGTACCTGAATATTAAGATAAAGGTAGATAGTTAAAGGTAAATATTAATTAGGTAGGAAGGTAGCTATGATACTATCATTCAAGCATTTTACCTTTCTTGGTATTTATGCTATTTATCATTACTTCACAAGATGAATTCTCGAAGTGACTTGAACTTTAGGGCATGTTGTTTTCACAATGCTGGACGGCCTGGTTGATTCTTCTTCCTGGTTGATGCTTGGTGTCTATGTCCAGAATGAGGTGATCCAGCAGAGAACCAACGCCCCCAGGATAGGCAAGCTCAATAGGCGAGTGGAAACCGCGAATCGGTAAACATCAAGTAAGACTCCCTCCGGCTAGGTGGAGCGACGATCTTCCCAGGGTAGCTGGTAGAGCCAGATGAGAGTAGCCAAAGATTGAGTTAAATCGAGTGCGATTAAAGAGGCGTATGTTTTGCAGTGGACAGCTATAGGCTGATGCTTAGGGAGCACATTTAACTACACGATTACTCAAACAAAAACGCAGACCTACACTTGGTCTATTAAGCAAAGCCCCGATTAGGCAAAAGGGGTGGGAAAACGTACGTTTCGCACATAGAAGATAAGTAACTTATGTTAAGGTTGAAATCGTTGCAGATAGACTTGTATAAGGCTACCGTGCTTGATCGGAATCGCTTGTTAGATGTGCAAACCCTCGATTGCAGCTAATGAGCGTGTTGACCTTTTCTCCATCCTGTTTGATCGTACCACTAATTACACAGGTGTAAACCTCCTTATTTTATTGAAAAATTATTCCTATTTATTACAGCTATGCTGCAAGTTTCGTTTTGGAGAGACAATCTGGAGGCACTTTCGACGACTTCTATGAGGCAGGTCGTCGAGGCCGCTCCGGTGTGGACTGTCGCCAGATGTATCTTCAGTGCAATGAAGTTTAATGCCAACAGAATTCTCCGCCAAAATACGTAGTGCGACTTCAAAAGTAGTGATAACAAATCTTATAAGTAACGTATCGTTTCCAAAGTTTTACCTCTTGGGATTGGCATTTTTATATCCGTTTCCACAGTAATATGAAGGAAGTTTTACAAAAATAGTCAAAATACGATTTTGTTTTGATTTCGGTGGGTACATTAAAGTATTAACTACTGACGCAATGAAATATGTTGGCATATTGTGCTCAAAACTTATCCCATCGCACTAATTAAAACAGCGTCAAGTATAGTGTTTACATAATTTATTAAATTATTTATTTATTTAATTTATTTTAGAAGTAAATGAGTAAACGGTAAAATTGTCCCACATTGTTATACGGTCTATTCCATGAAACCCTTAGAAATGAGTATTGTAAAATGTTGTGTAATTGGCACATTGTTTATTGTATAAACGATGAAATAATCCGCCAGTTTCTCGATAATTGACGACTGATGTAAAAAGTTATATGTGATATAAATAAATATTTATATCACTTAATAGTTAGTATTTATGTATATTTTGTGCGACTGTGTGATTGAGGACGTCCTTGTGTGCTTGTGATTGTAAAATAATAAAGATTTAATATTTATTTTTTGTCTTTCTTTTGCTGTTACCCATTTACTTACGCGAGTTATAAAAGTATGTAATTATCTCGCGACATAGAAACGTAGGTTTTCTAGAAAATAGCTACAAGAAAATACCGCTATAATAACTTCACATAATAGAGTACGTAAAGCCAAGTAGAGCGTATTATGCTCATAGCCATGGGCGCTTGCACATCTCCCTTGACATTCGTTGACACTGCGTGATAGTGAGATGACGTTGGAAAATCTTCTCTCCCAAGTGGGAATGGGAACGAAGCAACTGACTGACAGGTGAGTACCACCGTCAACGTTACCAAAATATACTGTCATTATTAATAGCAATTATTATTTTATGGGCTCGAGCCTGTACGTTAACAGTCAACCAGATCCCGATATTTCGAAGTTTCATATTAATGGTTAATCATTTTGCTCTTTTTGGATGTTGATTTAAAGAGATTTTTTTAAAGGTTTTTTTTTCAACGTATAGTCACGGACTTTAATTGATGAGCCACCTGGCACTGTTCGTATTTTAGCCGTGTAATGCAAATCGGGTTTATTCGGTTCCCGACACGCAGTCATAATATGTCTTCGTAATAGAAGAAGAAAATTAGATTTTATATCTTTACCGGTTGGCTAACCTGAGAGCCTGAACTACAAACTTGACAGCAGAGTGACTACCCAAAGTCAACCAATTGCAGGTCTAGCAACAGTAACCTAGCAACGTTAAACAATCGTTGCTAGGTTACTGTTGCGATAGTAACGTTAGCGTACGGAGAAATAGTCATTTCTAAAAGTTCGAAAGTAACGTCTTCTTTAACTGTCACTGTCTTCAGTTAAGTTTTCAGATTTATCGAGTTAATGAGCTATGATTCAAAGGAGGTCGGTATCAAATAGATTGGATCAACTTAATGCAACATTGTATTTATTTATATCATTGAGAACTTATTAGTCAACCTATATGGATACTATTTCCGATTAAAAGTAATTTATTTGTCATCTTGTTTACGAGCGTGCAATTTGAGTTCGTGTTTAAACGTGTAATCTCGTGAATGTATGAAAATGCAAAATTGAAAAGTTTGAAGGTGGCTCATCAATTAAAGTCCGTGACTGTACCTACATTCATTTCCATAGGTAGGTAGTCAGAATCAATGTTCAGTAAAGATTGTTATATTTTTATAACAGCTATTGTTTCTATTTTACCAAATAATAACTTTTAGGAGTGAGGAACTTACGAGTACGTTAACCGATCAAAATTAGGTTAAATACTCCTAGGATTTTAGGAGTGCGTTACCCTAGCAAAATAATGTCGAAAATAGTCATTTAAAATCTTACTCCAGTGTACCTAAGTGCAACAAATTTAAAAATGAGCGCAACAATTACAGTAGCTGTACAATTAATTATCTATAAGATTTAAATGACTATTTTCGATGATTATTTTGCTGGGGTAACGCAAATGTTTTCGACATTATTTTGCCGGGGTAACGCAAATGTTTTCGACATTATTTTGCTGGGGTAACGCACACGGATTTTAGTTTTTTTTACTATAACGCCATCTGTGAGTGAAAACAGGTACTAACTGGCGGTACTCTACGAAATCTGTGAAACATTATATTTTGTTGATAGTTGCAGATTTTTTGCTTAATTTTTTTTATTTCATCACGAACCATATTTTATACATTATTTTGTATTTACAAATAACATCTTTAGTTCAATATTCTGGTTTCTTTCACAATACCCATTTCTGATATCTCTAAGTATTTATTAAAGAATGAATTCATTGTACAATACAAGTAAAGTAGAAAAATAACTTGTGGTCTATATCAATATGTTGCGTAAAAAAACAGGATCATTTATGAGAAAAAAAATGGATATATTTTTTAATAAATCGTTTGGGTTGTTGGGACATGTTTTAGGGTTGGTTAAATTTTTAAACATTAACTCGTAAGTATTATGGAAATTATTGCCCTTCGCCAAATACATCAGAGAAATGCCACAAACATGTCACAAACAAGACAACCTTGATTTTAGAATTATGCATTCAAAAAGACACGTTTGATGTGTTACACATGTTTTAGTATTTAAAATTACGTTAATATTTATTCCTTTGTACGCCTACCTAAACAAAATCCAAACTATGAAAGAGCCCTCGATAAAGATCATATCTCGATAAGTTCATCTTTTTTTGTTTGAAACGGTATGCTCTCGAAGCGGTCCCATATAAACCAACAATTTATTATGTTTGCTTGGGTACTTTTTGAGTTAGGTTCAATAATTTGTATTTTCCCATTTAATCCTACTTAGTCTATATGCATATTATAATAAATTCCTGTCACTTTTAATTACATAGCATTGGGTTAGGTATGTGCACGCTCACAAGTGTTTTTTTACAAATGGTACTTCTATCAAGTGTAGGTACTTACGGAATAACAAATTTATGGGAGTATAAATATAAAAATTAATCTGGAATTTGAATTTTCTGCCAACCGTTTTAGAGGTATTATAATTCGGAATAGATAATTTTTTTCAAAAGTATAATACTTAGGTTTATATTATTAATTAACTGATCATAAGAGATTTCATTTAAATATGTTATTTTGTGTTAATTATTTCGTAAAACTACTGGTCCACGATTGCAGGCGCTACGCCGCGTAAACACGGAGTGTCAGCGCTGCAAATGTGACATACGCTGATTAAAGCTTTCACAGCGAGTTACCACGCGAAAAATGTGTTTTAATAAACACACATAGCTTTACTTACCTTATTATAGACTCAAGATTATTTGTACCTTTATTTACTTATTTTTCGTGATATAGGTACTCGGAGATTCCAGTCCACGATCATCATGTATATTATGCATACGAACCATCTGCCCCTTCACACGGATCTGTTGCAACTTCCAAGCAGTAAGATTGTCTTTTCTACTTATGTTGAACCTAAAACAGCCTTAGAAAAAGTAGATAGGTAATGCCGAAGTCATAATGTTGGTCAAGTACACTATCGAAGCCGACGCCGATAGTAACGATCTGGGGAAATCAGATTGACAGCCGAGAACATGATGACGCTAATAACTGTCACTTCACGTCAATTCACTGTCGCCTAGGACAAAACAGCCAGATTACACCAAATGCTAGTGCAACTTGTGGGAAATATGAACCTACGACGGTGTTGCAGCAGTAGTTGCAATATTGTAAAACGAAAACGAGTAGACCGTACGACATGTACCTAACGTCGAATTGGCCATTTCCAACAAGGAAACAGCGCACAACAGTCACCCAACCAAGTGCTCAAAATGCCGCATTTGGTGTGGCCCACATTTGAAACCTTGTCTATAAATCGTAGACATTTCTGGGCTATCGTTTTTGTTCAAAAAGAGCATCACTGGTTACGTTAACGTTTTAAAAGTTATCATGGTCAATTTATATTTGTTTGTTTTGTGAGCTCTGAAATGGATTTATAGGTACCTAAAAACGACACCGGCATTAGTGTTTTCATGCCATCTCAGATCTTTAAAGGCATCGATGGTTGTTCCAACAATGGTGCGCGTACTACACGTCACAAAAGCACAACATACCTAAGAGTGTTGGAAGGCTGCCATAACAACTTCTGATTGGTGATTAAGATTATCACAATGACATGCAAGCTACTTCCACACTTTTGTGCAGGCATGTGCACCTATACCTACTTACCTATTACGTGCTAATAACTAAACTTCAATATTGGGCGGTGGCGCATGCGCACAAAAATAAAATAATTTACGGGGTTGAGTAGATCGACTAACGACAGTTATATCACGGGAAATTAGTATGGCAATAAAACCATTATTGTAGAATCTCCATGCGTAGCATGAACACCATAGAAACGGCTTTGTCAACGGAAGACAATTTGAATCTGTCATGCTACGTCATGCTACGCGTGCTGCAGATATTAATCATTGTACCGTATTTGTCAATATCGCTCCGACTTTTAGTTTTTTTTCAGTGACATAAAATACCGAAATAAACTTTCGAAAGGCACTTAAAATAGGTACCTATTAACAGTTTGCGCGTCGACGTCCCTTACAAAGTGACGGTATATCGCTTTAAAAAATATTATATATTAAATGTATATAATATATATATATATATTAAATGTTTTTCATTTCAGAAACTACGGAGGAGGTCTTAAAAGCGGCGCATCCATGTCTGCGCTTACGCTGCTAGCGTTCTTGTTCTTTTTACACATTTTGCAGCAATGCATTAAAGATCACATGACAGACATGAGCACGGCTCCCGTCATGATCATGGCGGCCGGAAGAGACGGCGATGATGCAATTACAAAATCAGCAACTTTTAACAAAATAGATAAAACCGGAATGACAGAAGTTAGTTTTAAAGACATACCCGAAAATGACCGAATGGATGCGATTAAACAAAATAAAATAACCGAAAAGTATGGTGAAAAAAATCCATACGATATTGACGATTCATCAAATAAACATCAATTAATGAAGATAAAAACCGCACATGTAACAAAATCAGATGAAACAAAGCACATAAATGTTTTAAAAAATTACGCAAACCGAAGTTCAATTTACGCTGGGTTTTATAGTGCTATGGATGGAGAATAACTGAACGTTTTAAAAAAAAGGTGTAAAAAGACGTTTTACGAAGCGTGGAATAACTCCCCGACATTGTGATTTTTTTTTTGTACTGCACCTGGGTTATTCTGGTTACGGTCGCAGTTCCAATTTTTTGTATTTTTTTTATCATGAAAACAAGGGGTATATGTTATACTTATATATAACACTTTACTTTAATAACAGCTGTTGTTCCGTGGCATGCACCCAAAAGCACAATATGTTTTGCGTGTTACCGGCAGTGCTGCCGTAAACAGCGATTTTTCACACTAAAAATAAAATCGTTTCCCAGCAATAATTTTTGCTTAATGTTACTAAGTTTGTTGTACAGGGTGCGATAACGGCTATGTGATGGGTCTTTTTACACGCTGTATAAAGTTGGTGAAATAAATATACACAATCTTGTTTAACTTAAGATTTATTATGAAGTAGTATTTTAAAATGTACATACTTTTTCACTTTTGTAATGAATAAATTATTAATTAAGCACTAAAATATTACCTAATCATAGGCTGGGGAAAGTTTATTAGTATATTATACACCAAAATTCAGTTCATAGTTTGTTCGGTTCGAACCCAGATTGCAACAAGTGACTTAATAAAATCTTTATGTAATCCATACCAGTATTTTTTTTGCAAAAGTAACTTGTCTGTCCGTCGTCTGTTACCTGTCCACGCCTTAATGGCTGAACGAATTCAGATGAAATTTGGCTCACGGATACAACATGACCATTTCTTTTTTGAGTGTGGGTAATCTTCCAATGACTTCTCCCGCTCTGGGCGGAGCGGAAGGGCGTGTCAGACTTTAACTGACTAAAACCCACCCGTGTTCCTTCAGTTGCCTGTTGCCAAGGTCCCGGTATCCCTTTCGGACTTTCCCGCAATCCTGGCAGCCATACACCATGACCTGGGTTAGTACTTGGGACTTTTAAACCCGGTAGTACGTTGCCGTGAGATAATTTCCGACGTCCACGCGGGCGAAGCCACGGGCAAATATAGTTAAGTGAAATCAGATATCATAAATATACAACGTGTTCCTTTTGAATTCCCATTATTCTAAGGTTTTACGCTTTAAGCAAAAAATAATACAAAAAGTTCTAGAATAATTGTTCCAAAAATACATATTTTCGAAGATAACATAACTCTCGATGTGTGTATCTAAGTTTCATTGATACGTACGAATTCATAATTTTCATTCAAGCCAATGATTCATATTTTAAGCTAACAAAATGCGACGATGTCATATTTTTTTATGTACAAAAATGGTCTGAATTATAAGGGTGTTTAATATAAATAATCGTATTATTTCCTATGAGGAATGAAAACGAAAGAAAAAAAAATATTGAGTAATAAATCATGTCAAATGATTCTTTGACATGGTATCATTAATATTAGTTACTAGTTATGGGATATCAAGAGGATCATGTTATATAAAGTAATTTCTATCCCACTGCTACCATCTTTCTATCAACCTGTTTATAGGTACTAAGAAAAAATAAGTTTTTGAACGTGTCTATTTAATACGAAGAAAGTTTTTGCCCGACCATATGATATAGGTAAGTATTTAGGTTTCAATTAACAATAAGTTAATAAACTCATAATTGTTAGCCTTACAACATAATCACAGAAGGTAAGACTAATAAAAAAAAATAAAGAAAAGGGTCACACGTTTTAAATAAAATAAAACTCATTTTGAGTTATTATCACGTACCTAGCCTACTACTTCACCAATATAACATCGCAACTGTCAATCTGGAAAACTGTGTTTCACGATTGTCCGTTGTCTACTTCAATTGGCCGAATAGTATAATGACCTTCGCATACCATATCAAGTCGACACCACTCCAAAACCGTCTCATATCTATATTTCGGTTCAACGTCTTTATGTCATCAACTCGTTCATTAGCCGGTCGACTCGGCGTTCACTAGTTGACCACGTGTCAAGATGCATCAGAATCAGAAATATAGAATATCTTAGTTTCATAATGATTTCAGCAAGGCGTGGTCAAGTAGACGTATACTTTCACTTGCTTTTGAAAATTCTACCTTACGTAAAAGAATTTAAAGCTCGAACGACTCGACTTCTGAAACATTTCAATGCTTTACATTTTACTCAAGTCAGTGCCAAGTCGATAAGGTGTACGATGGACTGAATAACAGTGGGGAATATTTATAAACGTTGCTTAAATAATTAACATCTGCTTAACTACACATTTGTGACGTCTCTTAACTTTAAATAACGTTTATAAATAAGCACACGTAATGTGAAGGGAATATGGTACAGGATGAAAAACCGAACACCAACATAATAAATTGAGAGTATTAGTCATATTTTGTTTAGGTATGTATATTATTCTATATTATTATTATTTAATTCGATTTGTCTTTCTATTATTATATATTGCGCCATCGGCTAAGGCATTAAAAGTCCGCCTTTGTACATTTTTTTTTACGTACCTATGCGTAAAATTTTAATCCTATATTATAAATGCCAAAATAAGTTTATTTGTTTGTTACGCTTTCACGCTAAAACGGCTGAACGGATTTGGATGAAATTTGGCATATGGGCACTATCCCAATATTCCCACGGGATCGAGACTTATGTGGGTGACACCGCGGGGGGCAACCATGCAAGACACGTGTTTCTTTTACTAAGGTATTTAATAAAAATGAAATGTTTTAAATATTGTACGTTGGTACGGAACCGTTCGTGTGCTAGTCCGAGTCGCACTTGGCCGGTTTTTTATTTATTTAATTTTTACCATGAAATTATTACAAAATTGGTTGCCCAATAACAACATCCTAAACATTTGAAGCAGCAAATTAAATCACAGCTGAGAAGGGGATGGTTGGCGTGCGGTTTTTCTATGTAGTTGTATACATATAACAGCTTTAAATGATTTTTTCATTTTGTAAACCAGTAGGTATCAGCATCTCACGTACATTTTGAAAGTGCTCGAGCGAAAGTTTTATAAATGCGCAAGCATATCTCTGATAGATATAAACTATTCCCATCGCTATGCAGTTTAGTTAATGTACCATTTTTTATGTACATCCTATATTGGTTTAAACAATTTGTTTCGGTACATTATAGGAAACAACGCTAACTTTTTTAGTGCTTTAAGATTTTCTCTAAATCTAAACAAGATAGCAATAAAAGACTTCAACATTGAATAAGAAGTTGCTACAAAAATGGAAGCTTCTAAACTGAATGCTCTAATTGCGTCTCACTCGTTCTATGTACTTTGTTTGAGTGAGCGCACTAGAACCCATTGTTGGGTCTGTCATACGGTTCCAGTCAGTTTGGCCAACAACAAATCCAATGGCACGCATCTTCTCTTGTTGTCTTCTTTCTTCAATGTCCGCCCATCGTACCTGTTTTAATTATTACATGATGAAAATTCTCTGTCACACGGTTGGCATACACGCAAAATGAAACTCACCTTCCCAATTAAATTGATCACGTAAAAAACATTTCAGAACAATTTGTCAAATCAACGAACTTCTCATTTGCGAAAAAGATTCGAAATTTTACGATAACTTCTTTGATAATTACACCTTCGAAGAAAAAAATTTTTTTTTTTTCGTTTTAAATTGGTGACAAATATCGCCAACAAATTTTGATTAGGGATATGGTTGTAAAATTGTTAAAGATAGTCGATTCACGTCGGTAAAAGAACCGAACTTTCCCAAGCGGTAAATATAATAAAACGGTTTTACGCAATCCAATTAAAATTATAAATGGATTGATCACACACAGTACAACGTTCATGTTGATGTTTCTTAAATAACATAAATAATTTGAAAGCCGCATACCTTTTGGCAGCTATGAAACACTTAATCAAATCGAGGTAGGTCGTTTTGTGTTCAAATGTAACGTATTTGATCGGAAATCGGACGTAAGACGCCAAGTCACATTTCCACAACCATATCGCTATAAAAGTGCAAAATATACACGGCAACAGCCCAGTCAAGGTGTGGACTGGACAGTTCTGAGTATCATCTCCGTCTGTGGCACTATTGACATGAACCCACTCCTAGCACAAGCATATTGAGCTAAGTTGGAGTGGTTAAAAGAAATACTGGCTATGTGGAACTCACATTAAAAATAAGAAGAATCAAACCAATGTGTATACTTACAGATTTCTTTCCTGGCTTTGCTTGGTTTGGCGTCCAGTCGTCTAGTTGTAGGTAGTCTTCCATGGAGAGCTGCGATGGCCGGAGAGGCTTGCTGGTGCCGTCGAGGCGAGCTGGAACAACATACAAACATATTTAATTTCACGGTGATGAAAATCGTTAATACAGGCCATCCTGTTAGCTACTCCATCAGGTGATAGAGTCAGCAAAATATTCCATAGGAATACTAATTAAAATGCAACTTAAACTAAGAATTAAAATATATTTTTAACCAATAACCTACCTAGTTGCGCGGCGTCGTCCATTTTCTCCCACTTGGATGTAAAAACGCTTTCGACCTGTAGTGGAGCAGCACCTTACGAGTTTAGTTACAATGCTGAAATAAAACTTATTAATCCTACCCTAACCAAATGAAAAATTGAGACATTCCATTCTAATATAAGTAGGTATAAATAAATACTTAAATTTTAGGATAACATAGAACACATAAACAATAACTGGTTGCGTCGTGAGCTTGGCAGGATGCTTGCATCACGAGGATTAAACACCATAGTCGGTTGGAGCTCGATAACGAGGCCTCACCTCAGGTTCTTGTGCATCCTCCATAATAACTTCATCGTCGGCATCCTCCATCTGGACTTCGGTAATGGCTGCACTCTGCAGTAATGTAGTAGCGTCCAGTTGTATATGATGTGACGGCGTAGTAAAGAATCGGGCACAAATTATTTCAATATCCTCTAATTTCCTATTGTGAATATTTCTCTTATAACAGATTTGTGGGTCAAGTTCCATGGTACAAATATACACCTATAAGGAGAAATAAAACGGTGTTACCCATATGTTAAGTTAACGGTATGTTTCTTATGTTTCAATATTACTACATACTTGGAAACCCTGTTGTCTAGCAAAATTCCATATATCTGCATAACCCTTTAATTGGTCATTTACTGCATCATAAATTAAAAATGTGAAATATCCATCAGTCAAACTTCTCTTGAATGCTCTTTTTAAAGAATTAGAATAAGTTTCTTCAAAGCTCTCGTCATATTCATATTTTAGGGTTGGTTTCTTAACCTGAAAATGTAATAAAGGTTATTTTTGCATAACTTGAGAACTTGTAAAAAATAAAGATGCGAAATGGCTATAGTAGTAGGAACATCTCACCAGCTTTCCTGTGGAAGGATCTCTTTCTTCAACTTCCCCCTCTTGCATAAAATAGTCATCAATAGACATAATTCTGACAGTACCACCATATTCTGCTTCTCTGTCTCTTATTAATTTAGCTAAGTATGATTTCCCACTCCCAGGAGGACCTAAAATTATTCATGAGTGTTATTACAGTTGGATTTACATAATCAAAAGATCTTATATGTATATACAACATAATTTTTTTTTTTTATGCTAAACCCGGATTGGGGTCATTGCACTCATCATTTTGAACAACTTTTTCTATGGTACCAACCTTCAAATCGCGAAAAAAAGATCAGCTGTTACATACATTTGTGTTCACTTAAATTGACAAAATGTAGGGAACAGCTGATTGTTTTTTAAATTATAAATTATTAAGTAATGCTATATTATTTTTAAATTGTACTAATTAAGGTATAAAATGGACTGTACAGTTATCTGAAATAAAAGTTATATTATTACCATTAATAACTAACTATAATAAAATCATAAAAACTCTTCTCATTACATCCCATATTTTATATCTTAAAAAATGAGATTTAAGTCCTGTTCTGGAACAAATCTAGACTAGAATAATAAAGCTGAAGAGTTTTTTTGAACGCAATCAAATCTCTGGAACTAAAAGACGCATTTGAAAAAAAAAAAAAAAAAATTTGCATTTGATAGACAAACCTTATGAGTCGAGCAAAAAGGAAAAAAGTCAGAAAGAACACTAAGCCAAAACGAAGTAATAGAGCGGGCGAGCGACGCGGTCGGTCGGGACCGAAATTTCGCACGGACAAAGTCGTGGGCACAAGCTAGTTATATTATAATGTGCATAAATAAACAATTGTCACACTTACCTCTTAAAATAATGACTATTTTATCAGGTCTCATAGTTCGTCCAGGAGATTCTAATAAATCATCAATCATAACAACATGTTTTGACTGAGTATCATCTTTATCCCTAGGTTTTTTATTAAATTGGGTGTTGCTATTTTCGCTCTCTCTACTTAGTCCTCTTTTACGAGAATCTCTTTCATGACTTCTACTGTGATGACTAACTTCTTCTCTTCTACCATCCCTACCATGGTCACGGTCTCTGTAAAGATCTTCGCGTCGGCTATACTTGTCACGGTCATCTCTTCTTCGATCATCATCACGGTCATCTCTTCTTCTGTCATCATCACGGTTATCTCTTCTTCGGTCATCATCACGGTCATCTCTTCTTCGGTCATCATCACGGTCATCTCTTCTTCTATCATCAAATCTATTATCTGGTCTCCTTCTATCTTCATAATCATCTCTAGGTGGAACTCTTGGCCGGAAGTCATCCCGCAGATCCTCTCGTGGTGCCCTTCTTTCAAAATCTCTTGAGTAATGGTCACGGCTATACCTCTCTCTACTATAATCAATTTCCTTCTCAGATCTTCTAGGTTTTCTTGAAAATAATTCATCAACTTCTCTTTCAAAATCCTTCCTTTTGACCTCACCATCCTTTGATTTGTGATTATAATCAAACATATGAACTGGTTCAATAAAATCTCGAGCTAAAAGAAAATAAAAAACACATTATTTACAAAACTAAAAATTTTCAGGAAAAGTCTATCTATTGTGATATTTTTCACAATATTCATACAATACAGTAGAATATTCCTATCACATTTATAATTATTAACATTCAACTGTCTAATAAGGTGAGAAATAATAAGCTACCGGAAAAATAGGAGCTACTATGTAAAAGTATAGTAAATCAATACACTACAAACACCTTGCAAATTTTATTACCTTTTAATCTGAGAGGTTTGTGCTCATATTCAACAATTAGAGATGGTGTGAACATAGGTTCATCTATCCACTGGGGTCGGATGGGTTGTTTTGGAACAGGATTAATGTTACTTTCAAGTAAAGGCTTTCTCTCGGGAGGACCTCGAGGATAGTCATTACCCATTTGATGACCAGACATTTCTGCCATTAGAGGGCGTATTGGGGGCCTGGGTGCAGGCATGTTGGGTCGTATAGGAGGGGGACCAACATGAGGTGGCCCATTATCTTGATATGGTGGTCCCATGTCATTGCCACCATACTGCATATTTCTGTCATAATTATATTGCTCTTGGGGCATTTCCTCATGCATTCTGTTTGGAGGTGGATAATTGGGGTTTAATTCCTGGTTTGGTTGCCCAGGGTAATTTTGTCCTTGTCGGTTGAAGGGCATAATATTACTTTGTCTGTTATCATATTGTTGATTATTATAATTCTGATTATTCTGATTTCTATTCCCATGACCATAAGGAACAGTGTTCTGATTATTAAAATTATAAGGTCCACTAGGAGGTGGAACATTCATATTTGATGTATTAGTTGAGGGGTCTTGAGAATTTTGTCCAACAACCATAGAAAGAATATTCATAATTTTTGCATCACCAAGAATATTATTAATTCCTTTAGAAATTTTTGTATAGTCTGGAGCCTTTGCAACTCCTGCTTGATCTTCTGAAATATCTATAACATCTTGATTTACATTAGTACCATATGATTTCTCTACCTCAGGTACTAAATCCAAGCCAGGAATACCTTTATTAGACCCACTTGAAGGCAGAAA
Source organism: Lithophane semibrunnea (assembly GCA_947363905.1). Lineage (NCBI taxonomy): Eukaryota > Metazoa > Arthropoda > Insecta > Lepidoptera > Noctuidae > Lithophane > Lithophane semibrunnea. Next base: position 10,931,225 of record OX376198.1, read on the forward strand.
GCTAGTACTAGGAGGAGGAGCAGAAAAATTGGCATTGGATTGATAATTATTATCACTCATACTGTGGTAGGATTCAAATCTATCTTGAGGATCAATACTTTTATTACTTCTATTGTATGTAGTTTTCGGCACATTATATTGCTCTTGCTGATACTGGGCATTGCCATGATCTGAATAGTTTTGTGAAGTATTATTAACATAATTCTGTGTTTGTTTATTAGCAAATGCATTGTTATTTGAATTTTTTAAGTTAGGAGGAAGTGTTGTTGCAACTGTTGTGGCCATGGTAGTATTGGCTGGCTGAACAGGTGGGTTGTTACTCAGAAGACGAGCTCTTTTTTGCTTCATCTGCTGTCGGCGTTCCATTAGCTGTGCACGACATGCTTCAAATTTCTGCTCATACTCTTTATATGCCTGTTTGTCAGGGTGATTCACATTGTCTCGTCTCCATTTCTCAATTTCCTCTTCCCATTTTTGGAATTGAATATCAAAAAGCCTCTCTTCCTCTGCTAGTTTCTTTAGAGCTTCAGAATTAACTGAAGTTTGAACTCCTTGATTTGGTTTAGTTGGTTGAGCTGCTTCTTTAACATAGGACCAATTTGGATTATTACCTGCTTGTGGATGTGTGTTTACATTAGCATGATTGCCGGAGTTGTTATTTTGATGCTGCTTAACTGTAGGAGCAGGAACAGGTGTAGGTTTAGGGGGGGCACTTCCATAGAGCGGCTCGTTGTTCTCATGCGGCGGCGGTGGCGGCTGGTCAGGAGGAGGTGGCGCGGGCGGCGGAGCGGCGTTCGCCGGTGGAAGTGGCGGCATTCCACCCATAGCTTGGATAGCTTGCATTTGCTCTGTATACTGTAAAACAATTAAACTTAGCTTTAGAAACTTAGTAATAACCTATAACTATTGCGACAAGTACTTACTGTATCAGTTTAGAAAAAGAAAATAGCTAAGTATTACCCAATGACCAAAACGTAGGTACTAACCTTCTCTCCATACTGGCCCTGCCATTGTACGTATTGCTGCTGCCACTGAGTCCACTGCTGCCAGTTTTGATGCTGCACTGCTGCCCATTGCTCAGGCGTATATGAGCCCATACTGGCCATATTTATGTCAGGAGTCATAGCCATACCCGAACTCCATTGACCCGAAGTGGGCATTGGCCAAGCCATAGTGACCAATCTTAATAGTTCGTCACTCAATTATGTGAAAATATTTAAATGATTTCATACAAAAACGCGAATTACGAGATACGCCGAATACAATGAATGAAAACGGTCGATGATAGCGTCGTAAAAGAGCGTTAGCTTATTAGCACGGCAGCCATTTTGTTTCATCGATTTTCCTTCGTCAACCCGTCGTGTTTGACGTTGATTTGACATGCGCTGAGCGCGTCGCATTTACTTCTAGTGATGTTCGATGTCGATTAATCGATGGATGGAAAAACACAAAAAAATTAAACAGACAGTATTTTTAAGCGAAACGAGGTCAAAGATGACACCATCAGCACAAACAGTAAGCGATGAATGGTATGCTTTATTTGAACATATTAATGTTCAGCACCCTAATTGCGTAACACACAATGAATCACAATCTGAATCGTTTTGAAACAGATTGATAATCGCTTTCGCTCAACAACGTAATTATCACAATGAATTTTGTTTAACTTTCAAAATGAAACAGATTAGTCTTAATCGTTTACGAAAATAAAGCAGTTTTCTCAAATAGTTTTTACAATAATTATAAGCTTATATATTTGATATTTAATCTTTTTAAGCTTATTTATTTAATAATTATAAGTTTATATATTTGACAATTATTGCAAAAAAGACCTAAAAGGGGTGATAGATGTGCGAGCAAGTACGCGTACTTATGCACGTACTTATGCTCGGCAAACTTACTCGCCCGTGTGTCATACTAAGTACGCGGACGAGTAAGTTCGTCGGCGGTACAACAGGTTTGAAAGGAGATCATTCACCGCCCTTAAATTCTTGGGCTAAAGAAAGGTGTGAAAGTCGGCCAAACAAAAAAAAAGCTATATTCCGAAAGAGTACGTTTTTCCCTTCATTTTTTAATACTACAAGCTATTACTTTATTTAGACATTTTAAAACAGTATTTTTCAAAATCGTATAACAACGCAGGGAATTGCCCTACAGATTATGCCCAATAGTGAAAATTGAAGAGAATAACATTTTCTAACGGAATATATCATTTTGTTTATTTGGACTTTCATAACTTAGCCCGAAATGAATGATCTCCTTTTGCTCCTAGCCCGCCGCCTTGGCTCGTCGTCTGTCACCACCGCGAGGCGCGAGCCAATTTGACAATGAAATTTTGAGCAAGCTTCACGTGTGTCACCGATGGCGAGCTGAGTAAGGTGGCGAACTTAAAAACCGCGTACTTTAAGTACGCACTCTGTCACCCACTTTGTAACTATTAAATAATGATTTTATCTGTAACTTCGAGTAAAAGTGTAAATTTTACTTCGAGACCTTTGTTTCAAATCTTAGTAAAACCTTTTTCAATATACCTCGATTGATTTACTCTTTTATTATAATAGTTATCAAAACGTATACGTAACAAAATAAAGTATTGGTCGTTCTGCGGAACATGGACGGATGACATAGTTGCAATCGGGGGCAGAATCACCCTTATAAAATAAAATGACAATCGATTGCAATGCCTATCATTTAGACATCAATTGCTACATATATTTGAAAAATTAGTTTGTTCAACAACGTAAATAATGCATTGAACGTGACTGAACTTTCAAAATAAATGTCATTGCGATCGATTGCCATTTTAGGTGTATGAAGCTCCTGCCAGGGTTGCGGGTTAGTCCGATAGGGATACCGGGAACTTGGCAACGGGCAACTGAAGGAACACGGGTGGGTTTTAGTCAGTAAAAGTCTGACACGCCCTTCCGCTCCGCCCAGAGCGGGAGAAGTCATTGGATGATTTCCTACCCTCAAAAAAAAAAAAAGGTGTATGAAGCTGTCACGGGAACGTCGAGCGTGATGATTCGCACAAGAAAAGAGAGGCATAAACATAACAGTGGGTGGCGTTTGGCTGTAGATGATTATGATAAATTATGTTATTAGAGTATGTACATATATTCATCGGAAATATAAAACCGGTCATTAATCAGGAATTAAAATAAGAAACATAAGTCATTTGAAGAATCTGTTGTTGTTACAACAGTACAACTAAATTTTTTATAGGGTCTAACTAAAAGGAGCCATCAAATACCCAATAAAATGCATTCTGTTCCTACTAATAAGTACATAATCAGTGGGTTATCCTGGTACAGTTTGATTCAAACTGAATGGCGGCTCGGAATATGAGCCGAGTCGCTGCGCAGTAGCAATTTCATGTGTCACCGGGGTGAGGGCTGGGGTACTGCGCAGCAAGGAGCTAACTTCCGAGCCGGCATTAAGTTTGAATCGAACTTATGCAGTTCGAGACCAGTAAAAAAATGACTATGATGGGGAGCGGTGAATATCGGCTAAGGGTCTTTTCACACCCGTTATCTACAGTAGGTACGCGCCAAAAACGTTAGCTACGGTTAGTATTTTGAAAGTAGAAAACCAAAGCAAAAATCTCTGAGAAAACGGTTCCCGGGTTAGAAAACGCTTTGAATGCACAATTTTTACTTTTTGGTTGTTTGAACTTCTGAAGCCCGAACGGCTGACATTGAGAACTAAACTTACCATGGGGTATCGTGTTACTTGTTACCCAATAACTGAGTTGTTGAGTGGAGGTCGGGTAGGCAGTCGCTCCATGCTAATTTATATAGGTGCTGCTGCATCCAGTTAGACTGGAAGCCGACTCCAACTTATAACGTTGGGAAAAGGCTAGGCAGATACTTCGACAGGCATCTGCCTGTCGAAGTATCTGCCTACCTAACCTTGCAGATGCAAGGTTAGATCAAAATAATCATTTATTGTATATCGTCAAAGTAGGTTTAGGGTATATTGGATTTTCTGGCTGAACTGTTAAGGGTGTGTTACTGTTTAATGGGTTTCTCAAGATCTAGTTAGCCTGGGCATAATCGGATATTCCTAATGCGCTTTAGACTCCCAAAACGGGCTACGAGCGATAGACGAAACCAATGGTATTTTTATCCATGGTCTTCATTATCACTAATACACAGTGTTACAACGTCACAATGTCTCCAGCTGCAAAATTATGTGACCTGTAGGAAATCCTGGGGAGACCGTTAAGTGGTGAAATCTATGGCCGCTCGAACAATAGTTAGCCTGAACTTTTGTCAGGCCAGGGTTACGGACAAATGCGTGAAGACCCCCAATTTTGGGCCTGAAACAATAAAATATTGAGCAAGCTTTACGTGTGTCAGCGACGGCGAGCCGAGTAAGGTCGCGAACTTAAAAACCGCGTACTTTAAGTAAGCACTTTACACTATAATATAAAAAAAAGAATAATATTTTTAAATACAGGATGTTCTCAAACATTTTGTAAAACGCGTGATAGATGTGCGAGCAAGTCCGCGTACATATGCTCGGCGAGCTTACTCGCCCGTCTGACACCGACGGTGAGCCAAGTAAGGTCGCGAACTTAACGACCGCGTACTTTAAGTACGCACGTTTATCACCTACTGAAGGATTCGGTTTTGTTCAGTTTCGGTCAGTTATCATAAAAAAGTAATTTGCGAGTCACGTTTGGGGAAAAGTTTTTTACAACGGGTGATAGACGTAACGTAAGCAAGTATGCGTACTTATGGCTCCGCGAACTTACTCGCCCGTCTGTCATCGCCGCGAGCCGCAAGCCAATTTCACAATTTGACAATGAAATTCTGAGAAAGCTTCACGTGTGACACCGACGACGAGCCGAGTAAGGTCGCGAACTTAAAGACCGCGTACTTTAAGTACGCACGCTTATCAACCACTTCCGATTTCTGACTTTACTCAAACCTCAGTTAGTCTGGAAGTCTTTTTCTTCTTTGTATAAAGTTTTTGTCAAAATTGCCCATTTACTTTGCAGATCAAAATGTCTGAAAAGGTTAAACAGTCTCATAAGATCGTTTTCTTTTAGCTACAACGGTTACGATACCAGCCCATATTCCAACTCAAACATCCAATCTGTATAGTAACCTAGTTCACTTCGGGAACAGGCAGAAACGTGGTTGAGGTCCTAGAGACCATTGCCCGTAACAATATTCGGGCTACCACAAAGATTACAGACACATTCTGATTCATTTTTAGGTCAATAATGTATTCAAAATATTTTTATCGGTAAATAATATATTTACGGTAAAATATCGATATAATCTACCACTACTACAACTTATACCAGTGACGGACCGATAATCGAAAATGGAGGGCACATCACTAGAGCGACGCCATTTTCGCGTTGGATTTGATTGTGGTGTGTGTCGTCTGTTACGATTTTTTGATTTTATAAACAAATACAATTTCATATTTTGATAAATAGTATTCAATGTAACTGCCTTTTAGTTATGCAATGTGAGAAACCTAATTGTGACATCAAAAGTTCAGTATTTGTGGTACTATTCTCTGCGCGGGAAATGTGACTACATCCAATAACAATTTGATAATAGGACATTACTCGATTATTAAGACAACAGTGCAAAAGGTTAGACTTAATCGAAATGATTCCAACTAAAATACGTGAAAGCCGAAGAGTGAAAGCTTTAAAGCTTCCTAAAAACCTAGAACGCTTATATAAAGAGGGAAAATGTCGGGAGTTTGCAGTTGTTGTTACTCGCATGGACTTTGCCAAGATACTGGGTAAATTCACTAAAGTAAAAATCCAATATGAAAGCAGTACAACTCCCAAAACGAAGCTAAACGCAGACTCGACTTCGCCTAACTCAATGGCCAGGTTAAAAAGCAATGAGAATGGTATGGTCCTCATTCATAGAAACACCTACAGTGAACGACCATTCAAAGAAGTACAGAATACGAAAAAAGCGAAAAAAAGTGGATCTTCGGTTGCTCCAAATATATTACGGGAAAATAACAGGCTAAAAAAACCTGTTTTAAAAGACCAAAACTCCAACTACGATGATATGAAACAGATTAGTGGCACTAACTTGAAACAATATGGTATTGTGTTTGAGGATCCCTTGGCAAATAATAATAACAATAATGAAATCAACATGAAAATTTCATTAACTGATTTATTACCAGGAATTGATGATAGTATACTTCCTTCCGAAGACTGGTGTATTGATTATTTTCCCAAAAAAGATGAACCTAAGGATGACCAAGTTTATGATCGCATAGCTGCTGAGTTGGAAGATCTCATGTACAATGAGAAACCAATTGCTAAATTGGATGAAAAACCAGATGTAACTGAGAACAAAGTGGATGACTTCCCATCAATAATGGACATTCTGAATGATAACAGTAGTGAGAGCAAATCAAATGACCAAAGTAATACCCTTGAATTTAAATCTAATCTAGAGTCTAGTGATGTTGAAGCCATGCTCCTTGGAAAGTCTAATGCAATCAGTGAAATTGTAGCACCAACACCTATGGAAGTTGATAACACCAGTATTGGTAATTTAATTGAAGATGTTAATCATCTGAGTACCATTCAAGAAAATTTAACTAATGATGAAGAAAACGTGAAAAGCAGTGAAGATATTTTGTCCAAACCAGACTTACCTGATGACATTGAAAACCCTCACAGTCCTTCTATACTTGATGAAGCCTTACAAAAGGGTATTGAAGAACACATACCAGTAAAACAAATCGAGCCCGGTTCAGAGGGTAACACAGAAGAAGAACAAACAAATGATGAAATAAAAGAAAATTTTAATTCAAACAATGATACAGAGATGAAGGAAACTGAGATACAGGTAATGGAAACTAATGTTGATAATGAAAATAGTGAGTCTAATGACAATATAAAGAATAAAGACATAAACATTTTAGCTTTGAAAGACGGCATCACTCATGTTGTATTTAAAAAGACTAAAGAAGGTATATGTTCAAAATCTGTGACATGTCCAAAGAATTTAAAATATTGTATTGAAATAGAAGAAAAACCTGTAGAATTTTTAGGTGCACCCAAATTTATTACAAGTTTAGAAGACTTACAAGTGCTTTTGCAAATTGTAAATGAGAGTAAATTAGATAGTCTATATGTATTGCATTGAGTTATTCAAAAGAATACGAATATATGTAAATATATTGTAATACTTACACAAATCCATACATAGTTGAGTCATTTCAACATTTTAAAATATAGTGCCTATTAGACTACTACTATCAAATGAAGACTAAAAGGCTGTTAAGAACAAAGCATACATAACAGTAGCAAACGTAATATAAATATCAGAAAAACATACTCGAAATTGGTAATAAAATTCATACATGTAAGCTAACATAGCTTAGCTTCTACCTAGCCATTGAGCTAGGTCCTTCCAGAGAAATCTCAAAAACAAGAAATATTAATAAAATTTTTGGTTTCTTATTATCTTTATCTCTAGAAATCTCAAAATCGAACTCATCTGATCTTACTTAACAGTCTTTAAGTCGGACACAGCAAAATGAAGAAGATGAAGGTATAAAATGCTTTCAAACTGTTAAAGTTTAAAAGGGAAGTATATATCTGGTAAGTGATGCTCTATTAAAACTAGCCTTTTAAGGCTTTGCCATAATAATGACAGCGTGTTTTCTCTAAAAGATCATAAATGAACATGTGTGCTAAAGTAACATTATGTTAATGACTGAAATATTGATGTAAATTGAGCATTAGTTACATATATGAATATGTATTGTTATGTATTATCTATAACTGCAATTTAATGATTAAATATATTATTTTATGGTAAGTTATAATAACAGATTAACATTGACTACAGGTTTAGACAAATAGAAAAGCTTTCCTAAAAACAAAAAAAAACAAATGATTCGGCCATAGGAGGAAACTGCTCAACATAAACATTTCTGAGTAGGTAAATAAAAGAACAGTCAACCACCTTGTCGATGGGTAACAATTTGACTTTGACAGCGCCCTTATTTTTTAGCTGTGGTTTTTGTAGTTGAAATGTTACTTTGGACGTGTGGTTGAACATTCAAATCTTGAGGATATAAACCGTAGTACACTGGAGTGGCGCGCGGCGACGGCGAAGGCAGCAGTGCGTTCATATTATGCTTATAAAGTCCGTTCCACAAGTATCTGATGAAAGTGTAAATAAACCAGAATCAGGTTAAATTCTTACGCAATCACTCCTAACGGGAATTAGTAACACATTCATCTGTATTTAGAAGGTTTCAACTTAATCATATGAATATCCCACCACTTTTTCATTTTTTTTGTTTGAACACAACATTTACCGCCTTACTAATAATCGTTGTATAGCGCCTGTATAGTTACACAACGTTTTGTCTTCTTCTTTCAAAAGTAATTTGACTTGACGTTGTGTAACTATACAGGCGCTATACAACGATTATCAGTAAGGCGCTAAGATTGCAGTCGACGAAAAGTGAGGTTATAAAATTAACCTCAAATTGTCAAATGTCAAACATCTTGGAGTTTTTATATTTGAATTTCGGGTTTATTAAATCAAAGCACTCAATTTGTAAGCTCTACATATCCACAGCCAGGTTTTCTGGTCCTTGTTTCATTTTCATCGGAGACGTCATTTAATTTGCCGTAAGAACGTTCGCATCTCATTCGCACATCTGTCAAAAATACAATCAACCAACATTTTTGACAAATTGCAACTTGATTGTGAATGGCCTTCAGATTTGAATTGCATTGTTCTCGGGTAGCAACGGCGGTGCGCACACTACAGTCGCCCGCCGCTACTCCGCTGTCCGCTGTCATCCAGAATAAGGCTACATTTCCACTATAGTTGGAAGGATGCGTAGCAAAGATTGTGTGTGAAACTAACCAATAACATCGCTTCATTTCATTCATAGATTGAGATAGGTACGCACGGCTACACATCAAGCTATACAAAACCAGTTTACGCTGATCTCTCATTGTAGGGAAATCCTATACAATGCGAGATCAGCTTAAACTGGTTTTGTATAGCTTGATGTGTAGCCGTGTGTACCTATCGATGTTATTAGTTAGTTTCATAGACGAACAAAAAAAGTCGGAAAGATTCTCGAGTAACAAAAAAACGGTGCCACGTAGGCCGACACGCACATATTCACACATTAAAGTCTGTTTTTTAATCTCATAAACTAATTTGATATTTCAAGTGTTTGTTGCTTTTTTTTTTAATTTAGAGTTTGACATTTGCACCTGTCAAATTAGTGTACGAGATTAAAAAAGAGACTAGTTGGTCGGCCCATGGTCACGCAAACTTCTAAAATCGCACTTATACAGGGTGTAAGGGAAAAACAATATTTTCACTACACTTGCGACAATCTAAGAAGTCCGTTTTGACGTTTCGTTCTCGTACATGTAATAAAATGTTATGCCTTGAGAATCAGTTTTGTGCTATGTAGATAAGTCGTCGATTACAAACTCTCGAAGTATGATCAATCGATATGTCTCGAGAATCAGTTTATAAGAAACCAATTTTCTTTTTCATCGCTACACAAAGCATTTTTATAGGTGTCAAAACGGACTTCTTAGATTGTCGCGAGTCTAAAAGATTTAAAAAAGTGTTTATCCGACACCGTGCTCGCTAGCGAAACAGCTGATTAACAAGGAGGGGTCGCGCTCGCGGCCGGTCAGGTCACGTCCCGCACCCCCCGCCCGTGTTAAGACGCAAGTTCGTTGTCTTAGCGCATAGGGCAACGAACTTGCGTGTTTTAAGGTAAAATGTAGTTTTAAAAAAAGTTGTAATTTTGCATTGATTTTACGTTCTATAAATGAAAACAAACCACTGGTTGCAAGGATAACGGTGTTTACCCTAACACCCTGTATATTCAACCATACGTACCTACAGCGAGCTGGCCGACTTGAGTGCCAGTTTCTTGTTAGCTAAAATCTGTCCGCCTTTTTTTATTCGTTCACGGTTAGCTTACATTTCATGTATACCTAACCGTGCCTTTGCACTGGCGAAACATTTGCGACAAAACATGTTGAAATCTTTATAATCTGTCAATGTTCCATACAATTTTTGGCAGGAACGAGGGATTTAAAAACGTGTTTTGTTGTAATGTTTCGCCAGTGCAAACGCACAGTAACGTCAATTGTGTTTTTCTGTTACATTTAAATCTTGTTCTTCTTTTTTCTTTTAAATTTTGAGTAGGACAACTTTTTTTATGAAACTTCAAACTGCCTATTGTCAAACAGAATCTTCAATGGATTGGAAATGTTCCAAATTATTCAAGGAATACTTCTATCACCAGAATGTTCCTACTTGAAGATGACGATTGCGTAACAGTTGGTATGTTATACATAATGTTGGTAACTCATCTATTTGAATTCCCTTGCTAAACCAATTTATTACTAAGTATTTATGAAGACGATAAACGCTATTTTATACCTTTTCAATATATATTTTTTCTTTTTCGCAACTTGATCAAGAAACATTGTAATAGTGCTTAGTAGAAAGATAAAATTATTATAAGTACAGTCACGATCATAAATATATGGATAGCTCGGCAATAATATCTGATTTCAACCATGAAATGCACCAGCATTCATTAGTATCTGTTCTCAAGAAGACGGCAAATATTCAACCTGTTCAGTTCAGGGGAATATGACCTTCTGATCAAAAATATTTGACATCAAGTTTCGAGCCGTTTTCTCCTATATCGCACTGCTCATATTGCAAAAAATATGTTACTGAGTAGACCATTGGTACACAGAGGTGCTGAAGTATTTATGTAAAAACGCTACTATGTCAGTCCGACTCCAGGGCAGGACCTCGAAATCTTCCTATCCTTCTGCAGCGAGGGGTTAGACAGGGAGACGTTATCTTTCCGAAACTGTTCACCGCTGCACTGGAAGATGTCTTCAAGGTTCTGGACTGGAAAGGTGTTGGCATCAACATCAATGGCGAGTACATAGTACACCTTCGGTTTGCCGACGATAAAATAGTCATTGCTAAGACGATGGAGGACCTCGGTACAATGCTCAATGACCTCAGTAGTTTCCGAAAGAGTGGGTCTTAAAATGAACATGGACAAAACGAAGGTCATATCGAATGCCCATGTAACACCCACCCTTTTGAAGATCGGAGACTACACGCGAAATTGAACATAATCGTCATAACCTACCTAACTGGACAGTGTGCCATAAGATTCATCACACACTGTCCAGATAAGTAAGTCCAACTTCGAAAAGGAGGTCAATGGTCGAATCGGACTCGGCTGGGCGGCGTTGGAGAAGCTGCGTACTATCTACTATCTTCTCTTGTTAGTACAGTGTCACAAGACGTAAGTTTTTGACCAGTGCGTGTTTCCAGTGATGACCTATGACACTGAAACGTGGTCGCTCACAATGGGCCTCATTTGAAGGCTGAAAGTCACCCAAAGGGCAATGGAGGGGCTTTGCTTGGAGTTTCTCTACGTGATCGAATCAGAAATTAGGGATCTGGAGTGGCAACTGCGTACCGGGAGACGCAGCATTGGAAGCCCCCCGCAAAGTTGACCGATGACCTGGTGATGGCCGCAGGAATCCGCTGGATCGAGGTTTTGATTTGTGCTACTTAGTACTTTTTGCCTTCCACAGCTGATGCTTTATATTTGCTGTCTTCTTGAGGATGTCGGTATAAATTTATCATGATATCAGCTATTAGTACAATGTATGTTACCTACTTATATACAACGTTTTGGGATGAAACAAAGCGTTTACTATTATTTTTGGTATTTATTTTTACTTACTACCGGAACTTCAGTAAGTGCCTACTGATTATATAATGTATGACGCATTACAAAAAAAACTAATTAAATCTATCATGAATTTATTGCAATTGTTCTGATTATTAATCCAGCTGCATTTTTAAACTAAAAGTGAAAACTATAAAACCTTCGGTTCAGAGGGCCTAGACAAGTGACAATCGCTGCCAAAGCGTTTCGTATTTCTACAACGACTTTCAACAGGATTGACATAAGCTTTTCGATAGCTTATGTCAGTCCTATAAATTTTTGCCTTTTCCATCATCGTTATCGCTGATAGAATGTCACTTTGTCTAGGGCCTCTGAGCTACGTACTAAACAAATTTGTCAAAAAATCATTGTCAGTGTGCTGTCGGTTTATCCCCCGTACCTTAGCAGGGTTGCCATATTCGATTCTAGGGAACCTAAAACTAGCTTGAGGGTTTTTGCTTATTTTGAGTTTCTACTTGTTTCAAGCCGAAGCTGCGAAGGCTCATGTTTTTGTTCATTCGAGTAAAGCCACGCGGAATAAGTAAAATAATCTCGTGACGCGCCACTCCTTCGATGTCGATGTCGAGTGTTCTCAGATGGTGTGTACTCATCCTAAAAAAAAAAATGTTATCTCTGATCAATACTATAGTCTGTTCTTTTTAAAATTCTTCTGTGACGTAAGAGAATTATGCTGTCAAACCGGTGTGTCAAACGAACCGCGAGAGCAAAGTAGTGCTGGCTGTGTGTACTGAGTGCGCACTTTATGTGGTGCTTACCGACTCCCACAATAGATGAAAGTTAACAGCCCGTGGAGGGGAACAGTATTCTGATAGGTACATTTTTTTTAAGGAGTATTTCTATGTTTTCCCTAAACTAATAATCATCCACCGTTCTCCAGCAGAGATTATAAAAAAAAATCGTTAATATCCAAATTATTTGTACAGACCTATTCATTGCTATATACAAAAAAAAACATCTAATGACTTTTTGCGTAAGCTAAGTAAGAACATCGTATCACATTATTTCTTCATGATTTTGTAACTCATATTTGCACATAATTATTATTACTTATCTATATAATGGAACCATAATAGAATAACTATGTATGTTGGATCTTAAGAAAGATTTATGTTATTAGTAAGGTTTAATAAACTATAATAATTTATGTACTTACCTACTTATTTACTTATAGTGTAGGTAGAAGTACCTAGGTAAATCGTAGTTATAATTATAAAAAATCGCGGGTTAAAATGTTATTCAACTTCTGATTTTCTTATTTTTAAGTATCTGCAGTAGGTAGTCGTAATCCGTTCGCGCTAAGCTTTGGTTTCCCATGTGTTTTCCCAAAAAGCGGTGAACGGTCACAGAGTATCTGATAGAATATCCAACACAGATCGTTTTTTGACACCATTCACCTTGTAGTCAAATAATGGTGAATATGACAGATTTTCCTAAGAAACCAAAGCACACACTAATCGCGTTTATTTAGGTTTTCATTTAGGGCCCGATCACATGTACCACAACGACAACACGTGGACGTGCGGTAATTTGTATGAAATTGAATAGCATAGACACACAAACCACATTTTGACATCAAAATAAACCGTGTGGGCGATACCAACCACATCAAGGCCACGTCAGTCGCAATCACCAGGCAGCGAGACCGCGCACTAGCTGCCAGCCACATCGCAAACAACGTTGCGTCAACCATTTGATTTGATTTTATAGTAACCACAAGGCGATTGCAAGAAGCTGCAGCGACACTACTCACTCACGTGACCACTGCATGCTTACATTTTGTCACTGCGCTATGGTGTGGTTGTGGTACGTGTGACCGGGCCCTTAGTGAAAACGGAATCATGGAATACTTTGTCCGTTCTGAACATGAGGCGTATTGTTGCGCAATGCAATGACCCGTGGGTTGTCTCTCGAAGTAGCTGTCTTGGCCATTTCCCCTATTTAGGGACATGGATAAAATTGAACGTGACAAAATCACTATACAGTAATTACTAATTCCATGGGCGAATTATAGAACCAATACAAAATGTACTGGATTTGACAGATTTTTGATGACTTACGTTTGCAAGCTGATTTCCTTTTTTTATAAAAATGTCTACGGTCAGCAACGAAAGTCGATGAACACTACAGATTTTTCTTGTTTATAAAGAGCATTAACAAAATAAACAGAACAGATGAAAACTATGTAAAATAAACTCTTAGCTACTATTATTTTGTGTAGGTACTAAGGCCAGAAACTAGCCCTTGTAGAATGATGATCATGTTGCTGACTGTATTAGATACGGATTGTCTTTGTTTTTCGATAACTCTACCTTAGTTCAAAGCAGTCATGTATGCATGAATGATAAATTATTGTATTCTAAGAGAACATCGCGCTCATACACGTGGGACTATCGGAAATAATAGAACAGTTGAATTCCATAATATTTCCCGGTAGGTACGGTACCGATCTTGTGTCGGCCCGTCTATTGGTAATGTACTTTTTTACTGTGTGTATGTACAGTTCGATTCAAACTTAATGGCGACTCGGAACATGAGGCGAGTCGCTGCGCAGTAACAATTTCGTATGTCAGCGGGTGCGAGGTGTGGGGAACTGCGCAGCGAAAAGATACGTCTGGATTGAATCGAATAATCGGATGGTAGCCTAACTAAATTTTATGTAATCTAAGCACCTATAATTTAGGTTTGGAAAGGCAAACCACCGATGAATCTGGGGCTAGGGTTTATTTAAAATGATATTTTACTTACCTACATACATTAAATATAACCATGTAGATTATGGAAATTTTATTAAAGTATATTCAATATTACAATAAACACCAATGTTTTAGACTTAGTGTATCTTAAGTGCTTCTTAGTATTAGTTTGTTCAATAAAATATTCAAGATTTAGAATTACAAAGGCGTGTTTCATTTACTTACATGTACACAGATAATAATTTTCAAATTATAGCTCTATATATTTATATTCCTTTCTAAAGGCATCGAACTTAGGTGGGTAGCTTGTTTGGGTACCTTCCTTGGTAACAGAAAGTGTAGCCACATGACAGGCAGCACCAATGATTTGATGCATGGGTTGGTTTCTATAAGTCACTAAGTATGTTGCCAAAGCACCAACAAACGCATCTCCTGCCCCCTGTAAATGGAAAAGGGTTGATATTATTTATAACTAGCTGTGCCCCGCGGTTTCACCCGCGTAAGTCTCGATCCCGTGGGAATATCGGGATAAAAAGTATCCTATGTGTTAATCCAGGTTATAAACTATCTGTTTGCCAAATTACATCCAAATCCATTCAGCCGTTTTTGCGTGATTGAGTAACAAACATCCAAACACACAAACTTTCACATTTATAATATTAGTAGGATTATGTTAGACATTTTTTTTTGTCGCAGAAGACTGTACCTACGTACGGCCAATACTTACCTAATAATTGGTGTCGCCGATAATACCTATAGGTACCATATTATCCTTACTTATTATAAAACAAAGTCCACCACCCGCTGCGTCTGTCTGTTCGCGATAGACTCAAAAACTACCGATTTTCAAACAGTTTTCACCAATGGACAGAGTGATTCATGAGAAAGGTTTTCGTGTTTAATTTATTAAGGTTTTGTGTAAATTGGCGGAAATATGACAATTATTGTCGAATATGTCGGAAAAAATCATGCCGACTGGGAGCCCTTACGGTTACGGTTTACGTGGCGCACGCCAGTTTACTGGCGTGCGCCACGTAACCGTAAAGTAGGTGATAGACGCACGCCAGTAAACTGGCGTGCGCCACGTAAACCGTAACCGTAAAGTAGGTGATAGACGTGCGTACTTAAGGTTGATGCGCTAGGGTAGCCCGCGAAATTCAAATTTTCTTACGTTTTTTGCAATTTGCAGGTCAGTATCAGGTTGTATGTTGATCTAAATATCATTAGCGGTCGTAACAAACATGAATTTACAGAATTATAAACATTACAATCAGCAATACAACTCTCTCGAAGATTAAAATATGCCTTGACATCATATAATTTAATTTAAATGAATAGGTAGGTAGTTTAAAAGATATACAGATTCAAAATTACGCGTAATAATGTTTGACGGCTTTACGGCAACACGGTCGCGGGAGCAGCGGTAGGAGTCGATGACCTTTTCCTCGGCTATTAAGTACCTATGTAAACCCGGTACGGTAGTACGGTCCCGTGGGATATTTTCCGACATCCACGCGGGCGAAACCGCGGGCAAAAGCTAGAAATAATCTATGTTTGTTTTAACGCGCTTAATCTCCTGGAGTCGTAGGTAGGTACCTACTTACTTGAAAAAATCAAACATCACGAACCTTACGAGCCGAACAAAAATAACAAATTCAGAAAGAACGCTGCGAAAACGAATAGCGCGGGCGGGCGATGTGATGCGACGCGGTGGGACGGGGGCAGAGGGCGGCAGTCCAACGGGGCCCGAGACGAGCCGAACTGGGCATGCCTATGTCAACGAGGCGAGGTACGGACCATCCCGTGCGGCTTAGACGCTTTATTATACAAGTACCTATAGATATTGTGGTTTTTTACGACTTTCAGGCGAATGAAGTCGGTCACCTACATTCGGCCTAAAGCTCGACTAGACCACAGTAAAAATAAGGACAGTACAGAAACTACGTAGTAAACGTTCGAAACGGCACACTCACACAGACGCGCTCATTGACGCGACCCGCAAGCGATTGTCGCGGTGCTGCAGTTGCGGGTGTCGAGAGGAGTGGTGGCTGACTGCGATCTTTTTAAAAATGTAGCGTAGGTTATTATTTCAACAAATAGGCCTAGTTCCCATACTGTCCATATTAATATTGTGACTAGACTTAAGTCCGGTCGCGAAGCTGAAAGAATTTCTGAATAGCTGAGAAAATGTATATTGCCGTCGCGGTCACACATTAGAAGGACCGCCCTTATCGCGAGCGACGGCAATACATTTGAGCGCTAGCGATAGAGATAAGTAATGAAGGGTCATTGTTCGAAATTCTTTCTGCTTCGCGACCGGACTTCTGACTATAGGTAGGTTCAGCAACGAAAGTCAATATACACTTTTACTTTGAATATCATCTAAAACACAAAATGAATTAATACACTGTTTTGAAGCATATCATGAAACCGTTGTAAAATTAATTTAAAAAAATATAGAATTATTAATTATTTGTGTTCATTCGTTATGATTTGAGAAACTGAAGTGTTATGTTTTTCTTTCTTCTTCTTTGAATGACCTTTTTTACTGACCTACCTACATGACATTCAGTTGAAAAAAAGTAGGTAATAAATGAAAGTCATACAGTAGTATCCACAGGTGTAACATGTTCACATAAAACATGTATTGCTTGTTGATCTTGTTTAGACAAATAAACAGCCCCTTCAGGTCCCAACGTAATGATAACTGATTCACAACCAGTTTCAAGTAACTTCTTGAGGGCAGTCACTGCATTTCTGTCATGAGAGTAAATTTATATAAGAACAACTTTTATTGTTAAGTTTATGTTAAGTATTATTATAGTATGACAGTTATCTCTAACAATAAATATTCCAGTACTGATGACTTACTTGATATTGACGTTGATATCAGTCAGTAAAGATGCCTCAGGTTCATTTACACAAAGTATTGTACAATAAGGCAAAATTTTCTCTATCCCTGTTCTGGCTGGTGCTGCATTCAAAAGTTTAATCTAGGTAAAAAAAAAAAGAACGATCACGTAGGTACTTAGCTATTTCTAAAAGTTAATGTTGATTAAATATCTTATAAAACTTACTCCTTTGTTCAATTTGAAAGCTTCTAATGTCGTTTCAAACGGAGTCTCTAACTGACCAATCAGTATATCAGCATTTGTTATCAATTTTGCAGAATTTTTCACATCATCCTTACTAAGCTGACCATTAGCTCCTGGTACTATCACAATTTGATTCTCCCCACTTTCAGCAACTGATATTTGAGCGATGCCTGTTGTTACATTCGGTGTTAATTTGACATGAGTGGTGTCTACTCCCACTTGTTCCAAATTATCCCTGTACTTATCACCCCATTGGTCATTTCCGAGCTAAAGGTAAAAATAATAAAAATGGATAACAATCTCATTAGAAACTTACTAGTTTTTACTACTGGTATTTATTTCAAATATTTATAGTAAGCTATAATACAAAGTAATTCATCATTGAATGATGTAAGTACAAATTCTACATATAGACTGATTCTGAGGACTTATAATAGGTAGGTATTAGTTATGAGTAGGTATACTAATATAGTTAGTATCTTACATATTATGGTAGCATTGATAGCTATCAACTGTGCCTTCAATGAGAGTCAGCTGACTCTCATTGAAGGCACAGTTTTGTGTTGTAAATAGTGGAGCTAAAAATATAGGGAATTTTAATAGGTATTAGCCCCACTTACTCTACAAATCATGGAGGTGTTTCCCCCCAGTTTTGCAGCGGCCACACATTGATTAGCCCCCTTTCCTCCATAGCTTGTTGTAAACTTTGTTCCGATGAGTGTCTCTCCAGGATTGGGCAGCCTTGGTGCATATCTATATCACAAACAGTAGGTAGTTTTAATCAAATTAAGTACCTTTAGAATTATTTGACAAACATTTTTCTATAAGTACCTACCTAATTATTTACTGAAGATTTCCTAACCTAGGTAAGTATTGCCTTTTATTTCTAGATTTAGAATCAACATTTCATTGTAACTTACTTACTCAAGTTTCAGTTTTAGCACCAAGTAAGTTAAGAGCCTATTAGGTACTTATGTGATCTACAATCTGAGTGAAATCTACCTACATAATTATATAATCCGCAATACCTACCAGGTTTCAGACTTCAAGATAGTATAGTTAGTAAATAAATCATTAAGTACGACTTAATTCGTACATACGTGGTAAAATCAACACTGCATGATCCAATTACTACAATTTTTGACATTTTGTTGTAGTTTTCTTCAATTCAGTCTTGAATTCTTGATACAATCACGTTAATTTGATGATAAATGCAAAATAATACGTAAGTAGGTATATTCGCGACCAACACGGACACAATCTTGGTGAAACTAATTTAATTTACTAAAAAGTACTTACATAAGCTATCTACGTCTGAGTAACTTCTTCACAGTTGTTATTTTTTATGACAATGATAACAACTTATCAAAAACAATGCGATATGTTATCAAACAGAACAAAGTGACAGGCTGACCGCAGAAAGCCAGAATTTCATTAGGAACGTCTAATCTGAAAGTGGGCAACGTCGCAATTCTAAGTCAAATATTTCGCTGTTTTGATTGATTTGGCAATTTAATGTAGGTATGGAAATATGAAATGCAATATAATATAATATCCTAACACCGAATATTTAGTATAGTTTTAGTTGTAAAAAAAGGATTTGGAAACTTTCCAAATGCCTTTTTTACACCTAAAACCGGTTACAAATCTTTTCATCTTTTGCAATTCCTAATCAACATTTTAGACAGTTGTCTAGCCAGAATTCATATTTCCTGATTCAAAACAGGTACACACGGCTACAAATCAAGTTATACATTTCCAGTATAAGCTGACCTCACAATGTACGGAAATCCTTTACAACGCGAGATCAGCACAAACTGGAAATGTATAGCTTGATGTGTAGCCGTGTGTACCTAATCATTTGATTATTTGATAGTTATTTGTGACGTTGCCAACTTTCAGAATAAGACAAAATTAAATATCTGATCATGTCAAATGATAGATGAGACTATGTGTAATATAGTACTTACTAATTCCATGGTATGCAGTTTTGTTAGGTCACCAATATTCACAACTATTCGACAGGCTTCCGAGTCGAAAATTAGACATTTTCGGTTACCTAGATTTTCTCGAAAGCAAATAGCGGTCTTCTATTTGCTTAACTGTCAACGTTGTCGGGTTTCGAATTTGTGAACAACGAGTACTCCTTCGACTTTTTTTTAATTCGCTTTTGTTTGATTCGCTTATTATTATGATTTTGATTTTAAAAGAACTGTTTTCATTTTCGACAGTATCTGCAAAGACTCCTTCGATTCGGCACGGAAGCGTCTATATAGTTACTTTACTCTTTGGGAAGCGTATTGAATGGATAAGCATAGCTATGCAGTGTATGCAGTGTACAAAATCACCAACGACATATTTTGAATAGGTAAACACCGGGCTTGTAGTTACAATAACTCCAATCCCCAGTATTAAAATATTTATATATAAAACACTAGCTGATGCCTGCGGCTTCGCCCGCGTGGATGTCAGTTATGATAAAAAATCATAATTATACTAAAACCTTCCTCGAGAACCACTCTATCCATTGGTGAAAACAGCATGAAAATCGGTGTGGTAGTTTTTGAGTTTATCGCGAACAGGACGACACACAGACGCGGCGGAGGACTTTGTCTTATAATACCTATTTATGGACTAGCTGATGATGCCTGTTTTCCCCGAAGGATCAGACAACGTGCCGATACAATGGTGCCGATTCTCTTGTACACCGAACTAAACTAACTAAACTATCACTAAAATTCCTTACTTTTTACTATGAGAATCTTAGAGCTATTCTGCCAAAACAAAACTCTAAATTAAAAAATTATTTTGACACAACTAAAATTGAATTTGACAATCGCGACTCCACTTGTTACCTACTTGTTTGCCTACCACGTGATTTTTTTTGAGCCGGAGAGGCGCGCATTGTCGCCCTCTCGACGTATTTTTATATGGAATTTTTCACTTTTTGGAAGAAAGCAAAAAAAAAATTACCATTATGTTGAGTATTACGCGTTTGCGGGTTGCAAAGGGGGTCAAAATTTTCATTATTTTTGCGATAGGACAGACCGTTTTCGAGATAAGCAAAAGAAAATAAAAAAAAGATACAGTATCGTTTTGCAACTGAATTCGAGGTGTTGGTTTGAATTTTAGTTCATGACATCTAATTTTATTCCACACATTTTTAATCGTGATTAAAAATAGTCAGAGTTAGTTAGAGGATTTTAGATATAGAACAAAAATTTTGGTTAGAACGTCAAATTCAGAATCGCATTTTCACTAAATTAAAACTCAGTGCCATCTTAGTACTATCAAACTAAATTATAGTTAAGTTGTGTCACTTTAGTCTATTTTCAGAATGGGAAATCGTCATTTGACAGGAATAAACTAAATTTTAGTGATTTTTAGTTTAGAAAATTTGTGACAAGAGAATCGGCACCAATGGCGACACGGGTAGGGCTAGTGGCCAGTAATCATAAAAATTATAGGTATAGGTAATAAACTTAGAATAATAATTCTATTCTATTATTCTAAGGTAATAAAATAAGATACTCAAGTAAATAGGTACTTACCTACCTAAGTAATAAAAAAACCGGCCAAGTGCGTGTCGGACAGTCGGACTACCTACGTAGGTACAATGAAAGGTTCCGTAGTTGGGATGAATTTATCCCAAAAACGAACTTACTTACCATTGTACTTACTTACTTAGTTGAACAACATGTTGGTGGTTCTCTCATACTATGGGGGAACATGTTTGTGCAACTGCAAAAAGTTGGTCGATTATTACTGGCTTGTAGCTTGTAGAGCATAATAGCTGTGATAGTTTTCCTTCGATAAATATACTTACCTACTATTGTCGTGAATTTTTTCACATAAGTATCCCTAGCTGGTGGGGTTTTCTGATTTTTGTTAGAGTCAAGTGTCCCCCTTGACTCTAACAAAAAATTGCACTTTATTATAGCTTTAATATTTCGCAAACGGATCCCTGAATCCAAAAGTGGCTTTCACAATTATAAATATTTCATTCGCTTTCGTGGTAAGTAGGTACCTACCTACCCATTTCAATTCCTCGTTACTACAGTACATTTCCTTTAACATCTCACTTCCCATTAAACACACTACGCCCTCGCCAACGTCCTCTATTCTCAATACCTCAAACCTGTACCATATCCCATATGACCAGTCCATTGTTGTACCTAGCCCTCACCCATACTATTCGTCATATTATGACGAATCCTCAGATGTCTAATCTAAATGTCTTTGCGAGTACTGAAATGAGATTCTTGAACACTGCTACTAGATACGGAGTCCATTGCCATTACAAATACAATCTCCTTGGAGAAAATAAAATTAAATATTGTACAGTCGAAAAAATTGAATTCTGACCCACCATAAGCTTATTTTTTTACAGGCATTCAAATACAATTAGGTCGACATTCGCGTAAATATACATTTCCTTGGTAACGAATTTGTCATCTGCCATCTTTGTTATTTTGACGGTTTCAAACGATTCATCGTTAAAGAGGGTCATGATTCACTTCGCCTGACCCTACTCACCCTACTGACCCTATTCACTTTACCTACCTATCTTGTTACCAACATAGAGGTAGGTAGGTAGGTACTTAGTACTACCCGTGCGAAGCCGGGGCGGGCAGCATTATTAATTTATTTTTTCAAATTTTATTGTATTTCTATCAAATTTTTAAGTTTTGGTTAGTTTTTGTATGTGTAATTAATAACTTGTATGTGTAGCGCACACTGTAAATAGAAGTTGGTAATAAATAAAAGTATGGTAGGCTGCACATCTGTAGCTTCAGTGGTAATACTTTGATCTCAAGTTGGCCTGTAATAGTACGGAGATCCAGGGGCCAATCCAATAATGGCACCATGTAAATAGAGACAGTCCACTGCATCGGATTGTCCTCAAGCTATTGAAGCCAGTCCATTGTAATTAAATGATTTATAATTCCCGCCAATTACACCATCAGTCTCGCAGTGGATTGGCTTCGTGTGAACGAGTGTTCACGTCCAAGCCAATTAGTTAGCTATTCCACTAATGTTTTCAGTACCGGACGCACGTTTTTTTATTTTGAATCTCATCTGACTGAACTGGCCTACTCGGCTGGCATATGTGTAACTGCATGACACGAATTTTGCACTTTTCATTGGACTGGTTTAATGCATTGGCGAGTGGATTGATTCGGGTATTGGCCCTGTTTAAATGGTCCAGACATTGATTTACTTATAATATTTTGAATTATCTACGTAAAAAAATAAATTAATGAGTGTATTTTACATTTTATATTACATATTTTCTACATAATTTTGACTTAAATTAAAAGTAAATTGATATTTAGCTTTCAGCGGGTTTTTCTGGGGTTTGTTTATTTTTGCTAATTTTATCCAGTGAAGCATCGTTTGTTTTACCAATGTGTTTAGCCATCTCAGTGATTTTTGATTGCCTGTAATCAGACTTTGCTGCATCAAGTAATACATTTTGAATCAACCGCTTATTGTTTGTTTTCTTATTCAACAGGTCAGGGAACGGGTTTCCTCTAAGTTCTAATACAACTTTATTAATGTCACGACCGACTTGTAGCTTTGGGGCATTGTACAGTCTTGTATAAGATAAATTAGAGTTTTCATATCTCGGTACTAAAACTTTGAATAGTTTATGTATAAGTTCCTTTTCCAATAGCCAAAAGTCTGCTGTGTCCATTGTTGGTTTGTGACAGTCTCCATGGCGTATGGCTTCAGATAAAAGCTAAAACACAAGAAATATATAATTATACATAATGCCGATGTTTATCTGCTGAAATACTAAAGAACTAATGATAGGATTATAACAGAAAATGCTGTTGTTTTATACTTACTCTTTCTGTATATTGGCGTGCTTCATCAGCTCTGTTATAGTTTAACTCAATCCTTTCAAATTTTACTAAGCCAGTTACTGTTTTACGTAATTTATCTATTCTGCCTTCAGGACCCTTCGGGTTTCTTAGATTCCGATGTTCCGGTATAACCCTTATGCGAAGCTTGGAGACTAGTTTAGACACTTCGGCTTGATTCATCTTTATGATTTTCCAATTCTATTAAATTATAGAACCCTCGAAGTTTGAACAAACAAAATAAATTTGACAAAACTAGGTTATGTTTTTTTATATTTCATTTACGCCAACCATAGACAAGGAAGTGCACACACAAGGAAGTGAACCACAGACTACAGAGAAGGGACATTTTGATACTGACAGCTGACTCACCCACCTACGGCAAGCCCATAGACAACTTGAAACCTCGCCGTAGCTGCTTTCGTGAGTGTATGCGCCCCGCCTTAATCCGGCCCTTACACACTTCAGTATTTTTTGTTTCTTAATGTAATGTGGGCTTACTCTTGACCTCGATCTTGCCTGATGGAAAGATGAGGACTATGATGGAACGAGCAACCCCAGAAGATGCCTGTTCACTCTTATCGCTTCCTTCCACGGTACGGATTACCT
Organism: Lithophane semibrunnea; assembly: GCA_947363905.1. Classification (NCBI taxonomy): domain Eukaryota; kingdom Metazoa; phylum Arthropoda; class Insecta; order Lepidoptera; family Noctuidae; genus Lithophane; species Lithophane semibrunnea. The sequence continues at coordinate 10,955,279 of OX376198.1, forward strand.
TAAAAATTCTATAATAATAATAACCAACATTCAGGCAAGAAGTACGAATTTGTCAACATTGCTATAAAAATGCACCTTGCATTCTCGGATAACCGACTCAATCGATTCCTACAATTTAAAAAACACATTCCCTTTGGTAACGGTTTACGCTCAATTACGGTTCCACTGTCAGTGGTGTCTACTGTCAGTCTATCATCTGTGGTCAAGTTTGCTTGCAAAGTTTGGCTACTATAGTGTCAGTCACAGAGTACTTTTCTATATGGGCAGTGTCAGTGTCAGCTGTCAGTCGTGCCAGTCGTGGCAGTTGGGGAAATAAAAATCAGCGCTTTTGCTGCGGCTTTACTTCTTTACAGTTTCTTCGGTTGTAAACAATATCTCATAGTAATATGAGTTTACCGAAAAATACATTTTAAAGGGTTGAATCTTGGGAACAATTTTCAAAGAAACCTGCTGAAGCCATGTCTAAAACAAATCTTGAAGATGCGGGTGTTTACGATCTTCTCACCGATCTGTGCACTAAGACAGCAGCTAAATACTGCAATCAGAACAGGATATCACATAAGCGGCTCATGACTAAAATGAGATCGAATGCTTACGAAATTATATTAAAAAAATCGTCCAAAGACTTCTCATCGTCAAAAGGAGAGCCTATTGTCGACTTGTTGTCATATTACTTTGTGTATCAACAAAATGCGAGGAACGTGGCTGAGTACAAAAGAACAGTAGAATTAAAGAAAATAATCAGCACAATACGACAAACAGATTTTGGTGATGATAAAGAAGTTGTTTACAATATATTGAGATTTCTAAATAGACTTAGCAACACAGTTAAAGAAGATTTGACAGCTGAAATGTTTCAGGTGGGATTGTCTCGAGACTTTACATAACATCATGCCTTGTTTCCCCGAAGGGTTGGGCAGAGGTGTAACTGTATTATACCCAAGACTATTACTCTATTTATTGATTGCATTAGACCAGTCCAGTGGCCAGTCAAGACATTTATGTCCTATTCTTGTTGTGTTAAAATAATCATTTTTAACATAGGAATATTAATTGGTATTTGAACTAAGTATTGATATATCCCATGCAACTTAACTAGACACTTCGCTGGAATGCGGCCCAGTACTGCACTGAACTGAACAGTATTGTATGAGTTACATGACAGCGCCAGCCAGTTGTCTAGTTATTTTACATGGTTTTGGTGGTGAATTTGATGACAAATACAGATTTTGTTAATCCATTTAACATCTTTATACTTTCAGAAACCCTTTTCATTTGGCCTGCTAGATGAGATGCTCCCTAAACCAAAGCGGGAGGCGTTTGGCTCTCCGCAGCCCTACTCTTACTACCCATCACATGTGTTTGAGCTTCCTTTCTCTTTGAAGCTTCAAGGGGCAATGCTGGACAGTCCGAAGTCACAAACATATACTGAATACACTGTGGAGAGTTTTGATTCTAGAGCATGTGAGTTCATTTTATTTAGTACAAAGCAAATACCCTTCCACACTTGTGGTACACTTGAAATGACCATAAACTGAGATATTTAGCATTTGTTTCTTTAAAAAAATATAATAGATTTACAAATATTTACAAGTTAAAATAGGGAGTTGTTTTTAAAATATTTTTTTAATGTATATGTACTATTTTGTCTGATATCTACTTGTTTTTCAACAGTTCTACCAACTGATTCAAACAACTCTCAAACTCTTCAACAAATGGAACTGAAAACCTTTCTGAGTCCAATGTCACTGGCCTCAATGACATCCTCTCACATGTCTCCGTACTCTGAGAGTGCCATGCTCAACTATCCAAGATTGACAGCTCCTAGAGACCTGCTAATACCTGGATCACAGACCAATGCAAATGTAAAGGTAAACTAAATTTTTCAGTAATTTCTTAGTTCATGTATGTCTGTATGCCATTAGAATTTCAAACCTGGTTTCTGGATTGTCATTCATTTTACTTTGTTGTTAAAATTATAATAATATTTTTTGGAACTTTAAAAAAACCAACATGAGGCTTGCAGTTAGATTAGAACAGACCAGAGAGGCAAGCACAGAAAAAGGAGAATGGCCTATACTCAGTAAATGTTTATTTGATTCCAGATATCACTGGCCAGTACAAGTGTGAAGTCTGATGTCAAGGAAGTGTTCAGAGCTAAACCTGGGGATGATTCAATTGACATATGGGAGCTGGCTACTCAAGTAGACAAGGATGTACCTAATGACATATGGGAGATAGTTGGTGAGTCTCAACGAGTTTATATTCACAACTCAACTTAAACGATGATTGATTGTTGTTTACTAACAGTGCTTGATGTTGTGATTGTATGTAAATTGTTACATGCATAATTATGTAGATAATAGGTCTAAACTTGGATCTTGTTTAGTAACATCTGGTTGATAGATTCTAGATAATTCTGAACATTATATCACAAAACTTGATACTACACTGGACACATGTCTTTTAAATGCAATTTATGATCTTCTCATGAAAAACCTCATACCCATCTGAATATCTACATTCGAAATTAACACATTTAATTATATTTCAGCAAAGTTGCCACTAATCAATGAGAGGCAAATACTGGCATCTTCATCAAGAGAGCATTGCCTATGGCGACTGAAATATGGCAACATGATTTCAGATCTAAATGTCATATCAGAAAAGCAGTTTATCAGACATATCATGTATTTAATAAGTAAGTATTACATAATAATGCCTCACATAATCATGCCAATTTTCCCCTAAAGCCATGTATTCACTGAGAAACAATTGTTTATAAACTCAGTTTCAGAAACAAAATCTATGTTTAATCTATGTGTAACATCATTTTTTTTTTTAAACACTACTTTTTTATCGGTTGTTTCGGTGCTCCCCACTTGCGACGGGGAGCACAGAAACAAATCAGTTGCACAACAGATGCATGCGAGTGTGGACGCGTCGTACATTTGTTTATAAACATGGCTGTAGTGTGGGACGACGAAAAATTTAATAGAACTGTTTGAAAAACAACTGAACTGTGTGGATGGCAGAGTTTCCGAAACATTGTTCCTGGAAACATCTACGTGATGTTTCCGACACTGTGTATCTGAAACACTGTTGCTCAATGAATACATGGCTTAAAGGGTAGGCAGACGTAAACCCAAATTTTGCCAGTTTAAGTCCTGTGTAATGGGGGGCGCGCCTATAACCAGTATTCTGAGAAATCCCCTGCCACAAAGAAATTCCTGACTGAAAAACCCATTGACTTTTTACTTAACCTGGTAATTCAGTACAAAACAATATTCAATAAACATAAAAATATTTCTATTGCAGTTGGAGTAGAAACGAGCTCATTTCCCTTCAGTCAGGAAACAAACAGTTTCTACATGAAAGAGGATTTAATACTGGAGTGCATATCACAGGAACATATCAGAGGCTACGTCTCTGAATTGTTGCTAGTCGGCACTTACTATAGACGACTGTACAAGTTCGCATTTAATGATGCACTGGAGGATAATTTTCATACTTATGGGCTTGTTTATGAAGTAAGTGTTAGAGGATATGATGCAGTAAAAGTGCTATTCTCAATTAATAAAAAAAATATGATGATATCGTCATAATTTGAGGAGTTATGGGCGAAAACAACTGCACATGTTGTCCTAAATAGCAGCAAACGACGAGATAGAATGAGAAAGCATGTTCAAACTACGGTTTTTCAAAGATGAGCTCCAAATGGTAGTAGCAGAAGGGATGAGTCAAATGAAATAAGGGTGGCCTTTATTCAGCAGTGCAGTGGGACACAAAAGACTAAAACACATAACATTATAGCTAAAGTTACTTAAACACTACCTATTGGTTGCAAAAACGCTTATGTCTATTGTAACTTTCAATGATTGACTAAAGAGGCTCATCCATGGCCATCAATCATGCTGAATAGAATATAATAATATGTATATTTGTCAATTTTCAGGCATCAAGAGAAGTAATAAGGCGATATCTATTAAAGTTTCGTTTGAACGCCACAGATATTTACGAAGAATCGTGTAAGAACGACGAAGAGGATTTGAATAAAATGCCGACGCTGTTACAAATATTACAGCATATGGAGCCGCTCAAATATGAGATAGAAACGATTGCTTCTATTTATAAACTTATAGATGCTGGTAATATATTTGATATCTTTTATTTTTCTGTAATCAATCAATAATTCTAGGAGAATTAGTATTTGGGTAATATTAATTAAAATTATCTATGGTCTCATTAATACTGAAAAAGTGTGTAAAAAATAATCAATCAGATCAATTGAAAAAAAAAACCCTTGAAAGGCGTGGCTAATTAATGATTTTATTTACTTTGTACTGATTGTAAGCTAATTATTTATTTTAAGATCCAAAATCATCAATCCCGCACGGAGCAGAGCTTATGTCGTATTTATTTAACGAAATATCGTTAATTACTCACAGACAGACCACATTCACCATGTTCAACTCGCTATATTCTATATGCATTGTTTATTTCAAGTAAGTTCCTAACATAAATTTAAAAATATTTTTATATACTTACCCAATTTTTGTTTGGGATAATTGTCACCTAATGCAGTTAGCACACTTACGCATAAGAATAAGCTTTCATGGCTATAGCAAAATCAATTTTAACAGGTCGAGCATTTTACCTCAGTGTGCCTTGCCCGTAACGCTACGTCACATGATGACGTGATAGGTACTTTTTATCCGACTTCGTCTTCGATAGAGAGTGCAATTCATTAGTAGAATGACCGGGTACATTACACCAGGTATATTTATCAAATATATTAATATAGCATAGTATCTCAGACATTATTTTCTCAAATATTTTAGGTTTATTGAAAGATTCATATTCGAAGGCGAACTAGACGATAGCTTCAACGAGTTCTTCATACGGAAGGACAATCAGTACGTAAACAACCGTTCTAAACGATATTGGGATAAAGGATTCCATATAATGCAGAGTGTGGCCGTGCCCGAGTTTCTGAAGACATTGGCCAAGTTCATACTACTGTGTGGAAAGTCTTTGAGGTTGTTGAAGCTGTGTAATCCCACCGTGAGTATTAGTTATTTATGCAACTGTTATATAATAAGGGGTATTAAAACACGAATGTGGGTTCACATGAGTGTTTTAATACCTAATTATTTACAGTTGCATACAAGTTTTTATCTACACCCATGATATGAATCTTCTGTTAAAGTTTCTTTGCAATGCCAATATCGAACAAAAATGGCGCGGTACGACGTGAATTCGAATTTTTCGAATTCGAATGTGTTTTGTTTTTAAATGACGGTGCTTTGTTAGTGAAACGCTCGTGAATGATAGTGTCCTTTTTTTAAATGAGTTGCATTATGAAATTCAGTACAACATTATAACACCCGTTTGGATGATATTATGGTTACTATGACACTGGATGTTTTAATGTTGGCAATAAGCTAACTGTTTCAGAAACTTTTATAGAGGATTTATAGCATGGGTCTGGATGGAGGATTTGTAGCAAATCTATTAAATACTTGTTAAGTTGATTTCGGTATGACTAGTGCTATTGAAAAAGTCATAAAAGATTCTAAAGTTGCAGCGTCACTTTGGGCTGCAACTTCAAAATCTTTTATGACTTTATTAATAATAGTTTACATTTTTGGAAAGTAAATGGCAAATGCAGAATAGCTTAATTTATTTCAATTAATCAGTTCAACATCATCTCTAGGATCCCCTAGTACTCCTAATATCCTCGGATCACCCATCAGTGAAGTGCTGCGCCAGTTTCCAAGAGCTGGAGAGCCAGCAACAAGTCCTGGACGTGTACCGCACACGATGTCTGTTCGTCAGCGGTGAACTGGTGACCTTCGACCAGATACTGCTGAAGAGAGAGGCTGAAAGAAAAGCTTTCACTGAAATGGCTTCCTTGAAGCAAGCTGAAACTATGGAGAAGATTGTTGGTATGCCATATCCTTTATTAAAAATTCATGTTATTGGTAATTTTATGTTAACACCAATTTGAGAGATGCGACATTCCCAGTCTCAGCTACAGATTCCCATAGAGAGACGAGAGCTACGCCGTAAAAATAGCTCATATAAATATAAAAAAAAAAGACTTGAAGTTGGTCAACACAGTGGCTTATTGTTCTAAGACAGATTGCCATGGAGCAGAATGGAAAAAATAAAATCGAATAAATAGTTTTTTTTTAAACAACGTTATTGCTAATTCTCTGTAATTAATTCAAACAGTTCAAGAAATTTTCTCAATAGGGAATATGCATGTGATTCAAATATTTTTTTTTATAAACTATATTACTTCAGAATTATGCCTCCATCAATATTTTTGAATAAAATTTCATTTTGAGCGAGAAATTAATTTTTTAAAAGTCCCAAAAAACCGTGGGTAATTCAAATACTTGAACAGCTAAGAGCAGATGTGATGTAACAATCCGTGATAGCAATCAAAATGTCAATGTCAAGTCAATCAACAAGTGTCAAGTCAATGTCAAACGCTCATACAAAAAGGAGTGTTTGACGTTGACTTGACAGTTGCTTGTTTGTTTTCACGGTCTGTGACGTCACCACACCAAGCGCGCCAAATGGAGGGCGTTTAAACAGCCCGGATCGGTTGGATATTTTTAAACTTTTTTTTTAAGTACTTTAAATTGCTTTTTTGCCGTCGATTTTTTTTTTACTATTATTTGACGATGTAAATTATCGAATAAAAATATTTAAAAAATACATGCATATTCCCTATTCTTTGTTTACGAATTACTAGAATTTGTGTACCAATGAGCGATTGACGAATTCTATCTGCCTTACATATTTGGGATATCTCAAAAATTAAATTAAATTTTTAGCCGAACGTAAACGACTAGCACAGTTAATAATAGCGGAAAAGCAGCATTCGCTGAGAGTACTAGAAGCCGCCATGGCGGAGGCTAAGGCAGCTAAATGTAAAGCTAGACAACGAGACAGAAAACGCTTTGAGTTAGAACATGCTGCTGAAAAGGCCACGGAAGAAGTGGACTCTAAACTCAGGGATGATGAAAAGTAAGTAATAATAATATAACTAAATAGCTATATATACTATTGTTAGAATCAGTCATTTGTACAGTCAGCTAGTAACTAAAAGTTCGATACGAGTAAAATAAAACGAAGTTTAAAATTTGTAGAAATAAAATAATGGAGTACTACTCGAAACTCAACATGGAAGTAGAGAAGAGCAAGATGCACACAGAATGGAAAATAAAACGTTTACAGTTAGACCAGAGTAGGATGCAGCTATTGTCCACTGAAGAGAGGAATTTGAAGAGAGAGAAATTGGAACTGGAACACCAGAAAAATGAAGAATTGATGGCGATGTCTATACAGAGCGATATGTTGAGATCAGTAGAAGATGATCTTGATAACAAAGAATCCAGTACAGACGAAAATGATGTTGATACAGATCCCAGTCTCACATTCTCGTCAGTTGTTGCGGAACCAGTAGAATGCGCTGATACTTCAGAGTACGACAATAATAAGATGAGGGCACAAACCTCCGGTGCAGTTTTGACCGCTCTATGTAATGTTGCCAAAAGCTTTTTCGGTGTTTCTAAGACTAACGAGAATGGCAATGATGACGATAATAGTAAAGAACTAGATGCTCAAGGTAATATCGTTCAACCTCAAGCTGACGAAAATTATTCTCGTACACTACATACTCAATCTTCTTGCGAAATTGGCAGCAAGCTGGATGATTGTTACGATAATTTACAATATCAAAAAAGTAGAAAAGAAGCCTTGTTAAATAAGCAAAAGGTCATGTCTCACGAATTTGGCGAAACTGATAAAGAGAACAATCAACTGAAAGATCCGCCGCTTATACAAGTTGCAACCATTGACGAAGAAAATAATTTCCAAGAATGGTCTCCATTCCTAGAAGCGAAACTTAATAAGTTAAAAGTGTTGGGTACAGAATTTGACATCGTCAAACCAGCCGTAAAGCCATCAGAGCCAAAAACTGATGCACAGAAAGAGGCGTTGATAAACAAGCTAAAAATTTTAGGAGTAGAATACAACCTTCCTGCCGAAGCTTATGTTAAAAGGGAACCTGCGAATACAGCGCAGGAAGAGGCAGTGCGTAATAAGGAAAAGATTTTGCACGCGGATTTCGATATGTTGAGTACAACTTCAGGGAGTCCTAAAAGGGACAACAACAAAAGGTCGGCGCTGACATTGAACTTGAAGCCGTATGGAGAACCTGCTACATCCACGTTTAAACTCGGAGTTACACCTAACGCAGGATCCGTTACGCCGGGCGAATATTTCCCAAGGGTAAGTTTGTATAGTGAATAGGGAATATGCATGTGATTCAAATGTGGGTCAATTATTTTTTTATAAACTATATTACTTCAGAATTATGCCTCCATCAATATTTTTGAATAAAATTTATTTTTGAGTGAGATATTAATTTTTTAAAAGTTCCAAAAAACAGTGGGTAATTCAAATACTTGAAAAGCTAAGAGCGGATGTGACGTAACAATCCGGGATAACAATCAAAATGTCAATGTCAACTCAATCAACAAGTGTCAAGTCAATGTCAAACGCTCTTACAAAAAGGAGTGTTTGACGTTGATTTGACAGTTGCTTGTTTGTTTTCATGGTCTGTGACGTCACCACATCAAGCGCGCCAAATTTTTTGCGTTTAAATAGACCGCATCGGTCGGATATTTAAAAAAAAAAAAATAATTTCTTTAAATTGCTTTTTTGCCGTCGAATTTTTTTGTACTATTATTTGACGATGTAAACTATCGAATAAAAATATTAAAATATTCATATTCCCTATTTTATAGTCACTTTTTCTATCCTATATTTTCGCTTCGTGATTTCTATGTAAACAATTCATTTTATTTCAGCTTGATCTCGAAACACCGACTACGGCAGATATACCTCTAGAAAGCGCGATGACCTCCGAAATATTTTCACCTAGAAGTGATGTTAGTAAGGACTCACACTTGCAGTCCAAAGGCAAAGAATTTCTAGGTTCTGAAGGCTTTAATTTCCCAATAATAGTCGACGAAGAAAACGTTGAATCAGAAATGACTAGCGACATTCAAACTGGTGACACGCCAGATTCCCCATCAAAATCTTTGGATTCGCCAGTCAGAAGAGTGAAATCAAAATATTCATATTTCAATGTATTAGATGGATCTTACAGTTTGAATGACTTCGATCCCTTTGGAATGAAAGAGATGAAAAATTTCTCTAAAGACCACTTTACGAGTAAAATGAATTTGGAAATGTCAAACTCTTGTTATACTCACCCTTCAGTTATAATGAAGGAAGTGAAGAAACGACCTTATAATAATATATTTGCTTCACACTTCCCTTCTGGCGATGAAGAACAAAGTAAGATAACTTGTGACAATATTGCGTCACTAACAGCTTGTCTCCAAAGATCTGTAATGTTACCGCTAACGTACCAACTAGAAGTGGTAAACAACTCTATTTTAACTTACTTCTTAGTAAATCAGGATATGTACGAACATTTGAGGAGTTTGAAAGATTATTTCTTTCTGATGGATGGAGAATTTTCTAAAAGTATTTGTCATAATTTGTTTACGAAGTTGGTGAAGACTTTGAATCCTCAAGAGTTGTTGAACTTCGCTACTTTGCACAATATTTTGGATAAAGCTCTTGGGTCATCTATTTCACGTGAGTATTATTTATATTATTGTCACCAATTCCTATTGTTATCGGTAAAACTATTTAACTCTTTGTAAAAGAAGCCAATTTTTAATGAATATTCTTGCTAACTCACTTTGATGTCCATTATAAAATCGGGCAAGGAGGATAATCCGTTAATTTTATAATTACAGACGAGCACAAGTTTTCGGAGAACCTATCATTCACGATCACTGATTCCCCTCTAAGTTTCCAGCACAGTTCTCCTGACGTGTTACAATGTCTATCCCTGACTTACACGGTCAGTTGGCCACTCAATATAATATTGTCGCAAGAGGCATTACTTCGGTACGCAAAAGTGTTCCAGTTTCTGATCAAAATGAGACGAATATTTTGGGTTTTGGGGGAAGATTTTGAAGTGAGTATAAAACTGTGTAAACTGATAAATATGTTGTTTTTTTATTTTATTTTAAATCAATTTTCTATGTTACTTCACAGTCTTTAAAATTATCAGCAAAATTATCAAGACAGCATTCCCGCAAACTGCTAAGATCGCCACAATACATATCCGTGCAAATATATCGACACATAATGGCTTCAATGATTCGAGCCCTCGACAACTATATAGTGACGACTTGCATTCTCACATCTTGGACAGAGTTTGAGAACGATTTGAAGAAAGCTCGAACGTTGGACGATCTATATGAGTGCCATGTGGTTTATATAAAGAAGGTGCTGTTTAGATGCCTGCTCAACAACAGATCGACGCCTGTGATGAAGCTTTTGAATGATATTTTCACTGTGATATTGAAATTCAGTCGGGTGTTGAAAGCAGGGTAAGTGTTTTGGTGATCTGTGTTAGCAGTTAGTAAGGGGGGGGGGGGGGGGTAACCTTATAACGTCCAAATCAAATGCTTTTCAGAGCTCTAATAAACAATGATGTTGCTGTAGGCGCTTTGTTATCGTTTCGAAACTCATTTGCAGTCTACTTCATTCTCCTAAATAAGGATTATATTTTTCTTTCTCCTTCTAGTGAATGGCAGCAGAAGGAGCCCGAAGGATCGTTCACACATTCAAGTTTTCCTCAGTTGGAAGAACTATTCCATTTGTTCGAGAAACTCGCTAAATACTTACACAAAGTGGTAACAAAGTTGATGGAATGTGGGTACCAAAGACATTTGGTGGAACTATTGACTATGGTCAACTTGAACGGGTACTATGACCCGGGAAAATCGAAAGACGATCATAATACAACTGTCCAGTCAACGACGTGAGAATGAATGGTAACTGAAGTGTAAAGACAGTCCCCAATCTCGAATTCTCGAGTACTTATCAAATCTTGTGCAGTATAGATCCATTGTGATTAATTACCTACTTACAAGAATTACTATGATCAGTGACGCAATAGTGTAATTAATTATTACGTTTCTGAAATTTACTTTACATAACATTGTGTAGTATTGGAATTTATAGATAGATCTGAATGGTTGTAATGCGGTACAAAAGCCAGTAGCTACAGAATTTATTTTTGAGCGATTTAATTAGTTGAAGGACACTGAACGAGACACAATAGAAGTTTTATTGTCATATGTCTAGGGTTGTTTAGGGTGCAAAGTGTTAAATGCAAATTCAAGGTATTTTCAGCCGATAGACGTGTTAGAGTTAGAAGTCATTTGTTTTAATAACTGTCGATTACTTGATTCGTCACTGTGTAGCACTTAGTTTAGCGCAACCAAAACCTAATACTCGTTAAACGATAGTTTTCATTTTAAAAGAAGAGTAAAGGGTAGTTTTAAAAGACAAAGGTAAGTAAACATCATTTTTATGAAATTCGCTTCCAAAATATATTTACAAAACATGTTCTCTGTTGATTCTCCAATGAGTTAAATAATGTTATTTTCAGCGTTAGAATCTCTTAATTTATACTTATTGCTTTTTGCACTCGTAGGTAACCATTTTATAATTGCATTATTATTTTATATGTGCTGAAGTATTTAGGCACAATAATGTTATGCTTTATTAGATAAAGATATTTGTGAATGTTTAGCGGGCCCAATCCATGACATTTATTGTTATTAATTTTCTTTTGATCGTTAGTCATCTTTGGTAGTTGCAACCAGGTATGTTGCGGATGCATATTTTTTAACAGCTCCGGATGCGGATCTCAAGTTTTTTTAAGGGTGTGTCTTACGTTTTTTTGCAAATACAGCGCTGCCGCGCTGATTCGTTGTATGTTGATCATAATTCAATTCGCGGCAATTATAATAAAATAATTCCAAAAATTATAATCATTTAAAAATCTCTACTCTAAAGCACTTGAAATTGTATGTGTTTGATGGATTATAAGACTATTTCGTGAAAATAAAACGATTTAGAGCTGTATTAATAATTTATACGATTATAATTTCCATTTTCCGGAGTCTGGATTAGTGCCCGGTTGATGGATGCGGATGCGAATATCCGCAACATCGCTGGTCACAACTAACAAAGTGTGCGCTAGCACTAAGAGCGAGATTCACAGATGGCACTTCGACTTTACTCTGCTTTAGTGCCCGGTTGATGGATGAATACGCTCGCCCCCTATTACATGGAACTTAAACATAACTGGCGAAATGTGGGTGTATAGGTACACCCCTGCCCAACCCTTCGGGGAATACAGGCGTTATGTTATGTAATTTTCATTTTATTGATAATGATTTTACTTATATTTAACCTTTTCCACCCCACATCTGCATCCGCATGAGCTCCGCAATGATTAATGCGGATGTCTAAATAAATCCGGAAGCTCCGCAATTGCGGATCATCATCATCTGCCTAGCCTTTTCCCAACTACGTTGGGGTTGGCTTCCAGTCTAACCGGATGTTCCACAACCCAGTAACTGGGTAATACGATACCCCTTGGTAAGACTGGTTGTCAGACTTTCGGGCTTCTGACGACCCTTAACCACAATCCGCAATTGCGGATGCGGATGCGAATATCCGCAACATCGCTGGTCACAACTAACAAAGTGTGCGCTAGCACTAAGAGCGAGATTCACAGATGGCACTTCGACTTTACTCTGCTAAGTAAAGTAAGCATCTTATACGAATATGAAAATTATTTGTATAACATTAAAGTTAATGCTATGCTTATCTACTTTATTAACTTAGCGGAGCAAAAGTCAAAGCGAGGTCTATGACTCTCGCCCTAAGACCGCAACATTACGTTATAGTTAGGTAATTCTCGATACGATAGCCAGCTAAATAAAATTCTCGATTATCTACGATTTCGGGTACCATTTTAAATTATGTTAGCGATTGTAGCGATCAAAAGTATTAAAAACTATTGACCTGTTAATTTCTCCCACCTAATAATCATGTGATATAATTATTATTTTATGTCGAATAATGTTAATTGATAGTCTTGTTTGTAGAGTGAATGTTGAGTCCATAACTGTTGTTAACTATGGGTTATGTTAATAAAGTAATAATTATTATAAATAAAATTGATCACCATGTTATATTTTAATAAAGTACCTATAGTTATTTTTTATCGTTTTTGTTTTTATATATGAATCGGAAAATTCCCTCGGGTCAATGATTCCGAAAGTCCTGAAGACTCAAAAACATGAATCCTGGAAAGTACATTCTGGAACGTACCTACTGTTACATAGTAGTTTCTGCCTCATTGGTATAGCAATCTCATACTGCATACTGCCTGGGGCGAGTTTCTAGGTTCCATCACGAGATCGGGAAATGGGTTGTATCTGTTTATTCAATACCTAAGAAAATTCTCGCAGACAGGTCTGGGTTCTTGCCCAGTTTATGTTTATAGGCTCACATTAGTGCATTTTTATAATTACTATCGTGAAGAAATTATCGTGGACTTCCACTTCTACGTCCATAAAATGTATGGAAATACGTGCACGTTTTATCATTATCGTAGACGGAAATTTAATAGTCTTCATAATATACCTACTTCCATACATTTTACTTCCCTGTGATGTCGTGATGCCGTGACATTTACAACAATATCGTAAAGTTAGAAATTATAAAAGTGCACTATTACTGTTGTTACATATTTGGCAAAATATTTGTTTGTTTACACTTGCTACATAATGAAAACTGCTGTTATTGCTTCTGAAGGGTTAACTTGGTTTATCGTAACTTGATTCAAGATGGCGTTGTTATAAAGTAACAGTCAAAAGCGCCATCTCTTGCAGAGTAGCTAAACTATTATTTATCGCCATCTATTGACGAGTAGACGGACTCATGGTTATGTTTACTATTTTGTGATTAATTTTTGTTGTTATTTGGCAATCAATAATTACGTAGATTATTGATCTTTCACTGATTCATAATTTTCATATTATTTTTAACTATAGTTCGCGCTTTACTAATCAGTTATCAAGTCAACAGTGATAGAGTTCGGTTTCATTTATTATCCGTTGCGACAGTGGCGCCAATATTTTCCTTATAATCAGACTGTGTTTTCACGATTCTTCATTCAACCGCAATTCGTCCTAGGGTTAACATCCTAACCTAATCAGTGTGTGACATTGAAGTGAAAGCCGGCATTTCCTGCAATCTACTGTCGCTTTCCTTGGAAAATTTTGAAATTAATATCTGTTTTTACTATAAAAAACATAATTTTCGTGAAATCGAAATAGTTCAGTGAACATCAATCATTGTTTATAGTTATCGATTGGAGAGCAATTTTCCGCGATCGGACTCAGTTTTCGTCGCGTCGAAGGCGATATTTTACCAAAAACGTTAAAACCGAAGAATCACCGTCACCGCCGCCGAGATGGCGTTCATGATGCCTGTAGTGAAGAAGGATTGGGACCTGTACAACTCGAACCGGACTCGGCGGGTGTCCGAGTCCGCGGAGAAGGCGGCGCTGGGCGGGCGCGTGCGCAAGGTGTCGGAGTCGCGCTCGGAGGGCCCAGTGCTGCCGGCGCGCGCGCACGCGCTGAGCCCGCACCGCAGCGCGCCAGCCATGCGCTCGCTGTCGTACTGCCGCGCACCGCCGTCTCGCGCCTCGCTGCGCACCGCCGACAGCCCCAACAAGGGTTCGGCTAGCCCGAAGAGCGTCGTGCGCGAGGAAAAGTTCCACAGCAGGTTGGTGGAGAAGTTGAAGCGAGCCCTCGGACGCTCGGATTCGAAGCGCGAGGAGAGGAGCTCGTGAGCTAACGCGTGCTTGTGTGCAGGGCGCGCGCAGAGTCCCCCGAGCGGCACTCGCGCTGTGGCGCGTGTGTGCCCTACCTGTGACCGCGCGGCGATCCCGGCCCGAGCGCGCCGACACACTATCTGTGATATGTTCCCGATAGTGAACACGAAGAGATGAGTAGAGACATTTCATGAATGTGCTAACTAACCGCCTAAGGTCTTTCGGATGCTGAGAACCTAATGTTTGAAGTTACACCGACACAATGCAATAGTTTTAGTTGTCATACATTTGATTCGCTTTCCTTAACTGTTGCATGTTTGTTAGTCGTCATCGTACTGTATATATCTTAAAGATCAGGTTGTCAGATTTAGGTTGTAATATGAAAGTACGTTGTATGGATTTTAAGACTGCGTTTAGTTTAAGCACACCCTGGGGTTTGATAAGTATTATTTGAAAAATCACCCCGGTGGTCACTAGAGGTTAGTTTGTGGCAGTTTGCGAAGGGTATCTGTGATTCGTTATTTCTAAGTAACGTGGATTTATTTATATAAGCTGAAAGGGAAATTGCATTCGGTTTTACCTATTGTTTGTGAGAGTCCTTATTGTAATAATTTTTGACATAATTGTATTGTTTACCAAAACATTGTATTCGTTTAGTTTAATTAAAATTTGTTCAGAAATTGGAAATTTTGGTAATTTGAAATTCAGTAGCAGCTTCATTTGGCAATTGGTAAAGAATTGAAAACATTGAATTCAATACGATGGAGTATGAGACATTTGTTATAATATTTGTACTGTAGTTGTAATAAGAGTACCTTTATATTAATGTACACGTACACGTAGTGCAAACTGTCGATATTGATGTAAGCAGTGTTGTATTGTAGTCATCGATGTAATAATACAATGATAATTTATTTATATAAGAACGGGGTTCGCCCTTGTTTTACAAACAATTTTGTTATGATTTCGCTTGATTTTATTATGATGTTATCTCGTGACTGTAATTGGACCAGCTTTGTTAATAGTATTATCATTCAGTGAAACTGAAATCGATAATAGTGATATATAAAAGTAAGATGTAAGTATCATAAAATTCTAAAATTAAGGCATATCTCGATGAGATTTTGATGAGGGCATCAAGGAGCGATGTATCGATGTGTTTATTTCGTTTGCTTAACAAAGTTCCTTACGCCTATTGAACTGCCACTAGGCAGTAAGGTAGGCATATTTAAATTTTTAGATGTATGCAGTAATTTTATACAATACCAAATTCAAAATCTTATTTATCATATTATTGTTTGCAAACACTTTCAAAATTGCATGTATTGTCAACGATGTCTGATCTGGTGATTTTCAACTATTAAACACCTAAATATAAAGCTTATTCTGAAACATATTTTTATTTCACACCTAATACTCTAATACCCTGTCACCTTAACTCATTACCATACTTAACGGTTTTGAGTAACACCTATACACAATGAAATCATTAACGAGGAAATCTGGTAAAGGCTCCAGATTTCAGATAGGCGCAACACGACGGAGAGACTAGTGGAACAATTTTTATGAAAACTTCGCGGAAATTGTCTTACTGGTGTTGAGTCGCGCCGTTGCATCGTGCCGGTCTGCGGAAACCTTAAATTGGCACATAAAAGTTGGCGCTGACTGAAGAAAACATTACAAGTCCAACGTAGATACAATTGGCCACGTGTGCTGTCAACGAAAATAGAAGATTTTAACGACGTATGTCTATTAACGTATATAACGAGGAATATCCGCATCACTAAACTTGGCGATCTTATTCTGGCAGTTGAGGAACATTAGAGGCAGAAGTAAAACATCTTAAGCGTAGGTCACACTGGGAACGAAGCTAAGTTCGTTTAGCTTCTCATTTAGCTACTTAGCGCGACTTTTCATACTTCGGTTCATAGTACGCGGTGTGAACCAAAGTATGCAAACACGCGATAGCTGCATGAGCGAAGCTAAACAAACTTAGCTTCGTTGCCAGTGTGGCCTGCACTTTAAAGAACGAGAAGAAAAAACAAAAGAATGTTCATTACTCCTATAGAGATTGGTAGATTTTAAACGGATCCGAAACGTCGCGCCTGTCATCCCCGAAGGGTTAGGCAGAGGTGTAAACCCGCCTTTCGCCAGTTATGTTTAAGTCCCATGTAATAGGGGGCGAGCCTATTGCCCTCAGCCGAGCACTAGGACTCCGGGCTGCTACTGAGAAATTCCTGATGGAAAAACCTAGTAACACTTTACCTGACCTGTGAATCGAACCCCTCTCAGCAGTGGCGCTTGTGACCACGAGACCAACGAGGCAGTAAAAAAAGTTAGGTTTAAACACACAAAATTTTCTGGTGAAATGTGGGTAGGTACTACAGAGCTCTACCTAACATTTTTAAGTCATTAAAGTGCCACTTCGCATAGGTCATAACTTATTTACACTAAGTTACCATTTCCTTATACTGAAGTCGAAGTCGTACGAACATTTTCAGGAAAAATTTAGCCGTGTGACAACACCCATCACGTAGTTATCATCTACGCATTCTGTAAATCAAACTAACTAAAGAATTGCTGGGAAACGACTTTTATCTTTGGTGTGA
Source organism: Lithophane semibrunnea (assembly GCA_947363905.1). Lineage (NCBI taxonomy): Eukaryota > Metazoa > Arthropoda > Insecta > Lepidoptera > Noctuidae > Lithophane > Lithophane semibrunnea. The sequence goes on from OX376198.1 coordinate 10,972,694, forward strand.
AAATTCGCTGTTTACGGTAGTGCGCAATGTAACGCATGCAAAACACTGATTATGACTGCAGGCAACGATACAGGGATCGTGGGAATATTTAACGTTAAGTAATAACATTTAACACTATTTTTTTCGTAAAAAACGTCAAAAATGTTAGAACTTTAACTTTCAGGTATGGTATAATGGCGCAGTGTAAAAAAAATATCATATGTATGGGAAACACAAGTGACTTGGTTAAAGGTTTATTTATATCCGATAGTTGTCTTATTTTATTGGACCATCACATCACCTAAACTACAGAGGATCATCAAACTCCAAAATCTAAATTAAAAGATTCCTGTATCTAACCAATGAAACTTCCAACAGAATTTTAGCTGTTAAACACCATCTTAAGTATCGTTTTCCCCTCATTCACCAACCTGACACCTCAACGACCAGACTTTCAATACGACAACAGCTTTCGCGTATAATAGGCAATTATGCGGTACTCGTAAACACACATCAGACTGAATGCAACCTGGAATATTACCAGGGGTCAGGTCGATCACTCAATGGCTTCACTTATGATTGTTCTCGAACCGAGTCGAACTTTACGAAGCTACCTACTCGTAGGTACGCACGGCTACACATCAACCTATGCATTTCCAGTATAAGCTGACCTCGCATTGTACGGAAATCCTATACAATGCGAGATCAGCATAAACTGGAAACCAGCATAAACTTGATTTGTTTTTGTCTTGTTTATTCAATAGGTTCATTTGAACAGTATTTTGATTGTCTTTTATGGCTTTAAAAGCTGTTTTGGATAGGACTCTTTTATCTTTATGCAAAGCCACACCGGCTTTGCATAAAGGTAAAAGATTTTAATGATTTGAAATCGAGCGATGAATGGAGGTCTTAGAATCGAGTTAACTTAGGGTAAGATACCTATAGAGATGACACTCGATCTGTCAAAATCATGTAGCCCTGAATCGAGCTGAATGGCGTGCAATTGGAGAGCCCTATTTCCAGCAGTGGACTGCTGTAGGATGATGATGCTGCCTAGCTTTACTTTACTTTGGGTTCGATCAATAACACAATAGCATTACTAATGAGAATTCTCGAACGATCGACGCGACGTAAAGAGATGTATAAGTATAACCAGCTAATGGTCGTTCAGTGGTTATTAGCGTTGTTAGCACTCTTCGCATTCGTTTATTGGTTGATTCATGTCAATAGACTTGTAGACATTTCTGTTTGTATGAGGTTTCCATTGAATTGAATGAGGAGGTGTGGCGAGTCCATGGCGAGTCACTCTACAATATTGACATAATCATAAAAAATATTAGAAAATGAGGGATATTGAAATATTTCAAAGTCTTCTGAAAGATTGTCAAGTAAACAACCGGCGTCCGTGTATGACCAGATGTATCTATGAATGTCAACGAAGCAAAAGGAGTAAGTAAGGATTATATCTGGTAGGTGGCGTTCTTCAGTTTCTGCCTACCCCCATGGGAAAAGGGCGTGAGTGCACCTGTGTATGTTTATGTAAACATTAATAAAGTAAACTTGTATCATAATCATAAAGTGTAGGTAATATTTCTACTATCGAAAGTCCATATAGATAGCCGAACAATTGGTAAATAAATCATAATTATCATTTTCCTTAATTCATAAATTAGTATCAACGTAGGTATCTGTACCTAATAAAAAAGAAGCTAAGTAGACAATAGAATTTTACAGCATTATTTCGTGGCAGTAATGATACAACACGTAATAAATTATAAGAAAAGTATTTGTCATCGTTGATAATAGATTAGGTACCTACGTGTAACAAGTACCTACCTACTGATCTGTTGGTATCTCCTTACATCTTTACTGTAACCTAAATTTCTGATTAGTTTGTCGTGGAAAATTCCTTCAGACGCCATTGAGGAATCAAGTGACGAAAATTAACTTTGTACAGTCATCGCGAGTGTCAAAACGTCGACAAAGTTCATTTTCGTCGTAGTGATAATGGAATTTTGTTGTCTTCATAGGATCTAATTACGATGGCATTTTATTTTTTTTGTCGAAATTAGAGATTTTGTGCTTTTCAGACCTAGGTACTGCAATTTGCCTTCGGACGCGTGGAAATCCGAATTTTCCATACGTTAACACCGCATTTCACTAACTTAGGGTTGCTTTAAAAAACAATATGTCACAGAGGTTAAATTATCTCTATCGAATGAATGAAATGCACCGACCTCAGTGTGGTTTAACCATATTCGATAAATCGAATGCACCCCAAGATTTACCTGGAGCCTTACATTTCATGGGGCTACAGAGGCCATTGCATATCAAGGAGTAGACCGGGTGGCGCGGTAATGTTTAAGAAGCCCTTAGGATATGGAAGGATTTGCGAGCCGTACCGGGAATGCATCCTAGAGCAGGTAGGCAATGGAATAGTGGAGTGACGGGTGATATTTATCTATGGACTAGCTGCCGCCAGCGGCTTCGCCCGCGTGTAATCTTTATAAATTATAGCCTGGGGCTACTCAGGGTGAATGTAGCTTTCTAATGGTGAAAGAATTTTTCAAATCGGTTCAGTAGTTTCGGAGCCTATTCAATGCAAACAAACAAACAATCAAATATTTTCTCTTTATAATAATAGGTCTTTACCTATGAAATTGCCGTTCTGCAGTACTGGCCATTTCAAATCAAAATAATTTTTGTTTGGCTAAGAATTCTAATTTCAAATTAATTTTATTTTAAAAACATGGAATTCTTTTTTCAAAAGAAGTCATTTGTTTAATGATTAGTGTTACATTTTCATCGCATTTCAATCTTTTTCGTCATCATGGATACGTTAAAAATTCGAGTAATTATGGAATATGAGTACCGTCGTGGCAGCAACGCGGCACAAGCGGCACGCAACATCAACGACGTTTACGGAGCTAACACTACAAACCAACGCACCACCTGTTATTGGTTTGCTCGCTTCAGTTCTGGAAATTTCGACCTGAAAAATGAACCTCGCGGCCGTCCGAAGACTTTGGTCGACAATGACGAATTAAAGGCGATTGTGGAAGCTGATACACAATCTACGGCTGAATTAGCAGCAGCTTTCGACGTTAGCGTCAAAACAATATTGGTCCATTTGCTTCAAATTGGCAAGGTAAAAAAGCTTGACAAATGGGTGCCCCACGAACTCAATGATCGCCAGCGCGAAGTACGGGTCGAGGCGTGCCTTGCACTGCTCAACAGACACACAAATGAAGGAATTTTGAACCGCATTTTTACCTGCGATGAAAAATGGATTCTGTTTGATAACCGCAAGCGCTCAGCAAGTTGGTTGGATCCTGGTTCAGTACCTAAACAATGCTCTAAACGAAAACTTCCCCTAGAAAAGTGATGGTCACTGTTTGGTGGTCTAGCGCCGGTGTGATTCATCACAGCTTCTTACCAAACGGAACGCATTACTGCAGATATGTACTGTGAAGAACTGAACACAATGATGGAGAAGCTTGCACATCTCTAACCAGCATTGGTCAATCGCTCGTCTCCGCTGTTCCTGCACGACAACGCGCGACCTCATACTGCACAGCAGACGGTCACCAAGTTGCAAGAACTGGGGTTGGAAGCTCTCCGTCATCCGCCCTACTTACCAGACCTTGCGCTTACAGACTACTACCTTTTCCAGAATTTGGATAACTTCTTGGCGGGAAAAAAATTCAATACCCGAGAGGCAGTACAAAATGCCTTTGAAGAATTTGTTGCCTCCCGTTCAGCTGATTTCTTTAAGAAGGGCATCAATAAACTGCCGCTGCGTTGGCAAAGATGCATTGATTGCATGGGTGATTACTTCGATTAATACAAATAAAAAATACATGAAAAAAATTCGTTTAAATTTTTTCATACAAAATGGCAATTTCATAGGTAAAGACCTAATATTTTCGAGATAATAAATGTATCTAAAACGGTTGCCTGTGGTGTATTTTTATGGTACTCAAGAAATACGGTGAGAAAAATAAGTAGTTTCCTACTGAAAATATACTAAGAAAATCTGTAAAAATCTCATGTGAAAACGAATGAGAAGTGATCCTGAAGTGAGCTGTCAATCTCATGCATCAGAAGGCCAATTCCTGTACACATCAAGCTACCAATTTCCAGTATAAGCTGACTATTAAAAAATTGTTTATTCTGCACAAATTAAACGCACAATACAAAATAAAAAATGTTATTTACTAGAACTACAAATTAGCCAAAACATGTTGTGATAGGTAGGTTTATCATACATTTGAATGATATTATTTTCATTAAGTAGGTATTCAAAACGTAATTAAGTACCTACATTAACTCAGTTTATGGTTCTATAATCAGAATTCTCAGAAATAATCATTGAAATTAACTAATACTCTTAAAAATCGTAATAACGACTGCGCTGTAAACTTTAATTAAGTACCTACTAATTGTCAACTACTTTAGATACCTATATTTAATATTACATTAATTAGGTATAACAAAACTTTTCTTATAGTTAGGTAATACCTATTGGCTAAAAAAAAAATCAATTTATAAAAAAATCAAGTAATAAAAACTAAAACCCAACTACGACTTAAAAGGTATAAACAAAACACCACAGACAGAAAAAATAAAAATCCGGAGTCACACGTGTTAGGGCATAAATCGAACAGATTACGTGTGACTCCGGATTTTTAATTTGTCTGTCTGTGGTGTCTTGTTTATACCTTTTAAGTCGTAGTTGGGTTTTAGTTTTTATTACTTGATTTTTTTTTAAATTCTTTTGGGGTTATAATATATATATTTTTGAAATGTGCTCATTAAGCCCTTTCATTTGATACCCAACATGGTACGATTAAACCATTTTTTTTTTTAAGTTACTCACTTTATGTCCTCTAGAGGGCGCCATTTTTAATTTAATGTGACTTCACATAGCCTATAACCAGCGGACAATCACGACGCTTCTAACGATACCTCATTTGTCAAATTGTGATAAGTGGTTTGGAAGATAGGAGGGAACAGATGAACATACATACATACACCACAGACAGACAAATTAAAAATCCGGAGTCACACGTGTTAGCATAAATCGTACAGATTACGTGTGACTCCGGATTTTTAATTTGTCTGTCTGTGGTGTCTTGTTTATACCTTTTAAGTCGTAGTTGGGTTTTAGTTTTTATAAATTGTTTTTTTTTAATTCTTTTGGGGTTATAATATATATATTTTTGAAATGTGCTCATTAAGCCCTTTCATTTGATACCCAACGTGGTACGATTAAACCATTTTTTTTTTAAGTTCCTCACTTTATGTCCTCTAGAGGGCGCCATTTTTAATTTAATGTGGCTTCACATAGCTTATAACCAGCGGACAATCACGACGCTTCTAACGATACCTCATTTGTCAAATTGTGATAAGTGGTTTGGAAGATAGGAGGGAACAGATGAACATACATACATACATACATACATACATACATACCGGTCAAAATCATAACCCTCCTATTTCCTTCGCCGTAGTCGGGTAAAAAAACAGATTAATTTATTTTAGACTACAGCTTACCACATAATATCGTACATAAATATCCTGGTATTTAGGTAAATGTAGTTAAATTCTAAAATACTTTTAGCTGTTATCTACTTATGAAAAATCTTAAATTAATTCACTGACAGACAACGCACTGCCTAAACCGCTGTGTCTAGAAGTAGAAACATGACATTTTGCATAATAACGAAAGAAGGAAGATTTATGAAAATTCATTTCCTAAAGGGGTTGAGTAGGGGATGAAAGTTTGCATAGAAGTTTGCCGATGAGAAATACCATCGGGCAGACGGCTAGTGTAGGTACCTAATTATAATTTTGCAATTGTTGGTTAGTTAGTTTTTCGCTAAAAATATAACTTCAAAGATACCTATGTAAAATAATGTTAACGTGTAGATACCTACCTAACTTTCATATGCTAATTCCTCCATTAGATGACTCTTTTAAATCAGAATCATAAATTTTCCCCAAACGAGCTTACGTTGGGTATCTCAATGGCAAGGATAATGTCACAGATTACTAATGATACTCTGCTTATCAGCCCCAAAGATGTGGTAACCTATTTTCAGAGCTATATGCTATACAAAGAAAAATGTATGAAAAAGGGTCGGATAACGGAAAGCTCAGCCTATTGTTAGCTTTGTGAAAAACTCGTAATAATAGGTATTATAACTTAAGTGTTTGTCTTTTCCATTTTTCTGTTCTATAATATGTTTGTCTTAATAATTATTGTTTGTAACTTTTATATTTTATTTATTTAGAAAATTGTTGTAGATGATTTTTAAAGTACATACCTAGGTGTGTGGGTGGCAGGGCTTCTTTAAAAAAATGAAAAACCTACCTTTTTTCGAATCTAATTATGTTCTAATAGTCTATACTTTTAATTAGAGAAAGAGATAAGACCCTAATTACAGTTTAACTCTAAGTTGTATTTAAAATACTGCTAAACAAACTACCTCATATAAGATTTCATTAATTACCGTTATATGTATAATAAAATAATAACAATAAAATAACGTTTATTTTCTCCACAAAACATTACGCATGTACAATACACAAATGTGTAGGTAATAAAAAATACACTGATGTTGTGGAGACTGGAGCCTGTACTAGGAATACCTGTGTTACAGGTATAACACAACAATCTTTACAAAGTAGTAACGCGAATTCAAGTTTGCTATTTAATTTATTTCCCTTTTAATTCTTAAAAGGTGATGATGGCATATATATTATTACGCCAATTACTTACGAATGTGTAAGAAGTAAACACTATGACTGATGTTCCTTCGTTTACCTTCGAAATGAACTTACAAACAAGACTAGTACTCTATTTTATTACCTACTGCCACGCCTGCGTAGGGTTTCCTTGCCACTAATTACATTAAACTAATCTAATATAGTCAAGGGAAGTGTGAAAGGGACGAGACCTATGCCTGCGTATAGACGCAGTCAGAGTATAAGGCTATCAATGATGGATTTGGGCGTCATGTGTCTTCGTCTTGGGCTAACTCAGAGCTCCCTCGCTGCGTTCGGGAGTCCTAAGATCTTTTGTTTGGCGCTCGTGAATTAAGACACTACTATCCCCTTAGTGAATAAATATGACGATGTTTTGGTATTTTTCCATTCGATAACATGGTTTTATGAGAATTTTAATGCCTGGTTAATGTAAAAATAGTGCTGGAAAAGAAACGTCGAAAGTTTATTTCAAAACTTTGAACATAGGTAATTAATAGAGTTTTAGAAGATCTGGAGTAGATCTTTGTGTTGTTGTTTTCAACAGAAAATAAAGTAGAAATTGGAATTATATTGCAGCTAATATTTAAAGAGAAATAAGGAAGGTATAGAGCAGTAGGTACCTTATGCATTTGCTATGCTTGTACCTTAAATATTATCACATAAAAAAAATGCAATAAAGATTTGAATCGATTTTATTAAATGGTCTACTCAAATACAGGAACAAAATGTGTAAACCCTGCTGTAATGCAAATATCTACGGATCACCACACCACACTATGATCACTATATTATAGGTACAGATCCAAGATACTCAAAATATATATACAGTTCATAATGCTTACAATGTGTCTGTAGTCTAAATAACATACAGTTACATAAAATAAATACATATTATTACGGATATTACCTTAGAACAGCTAACCTTGGTAAGGTCGATAAATGAGGATAAATACTGTTCATGGATAATATAAATGCAGATGCAGCGAACATAGGAAGTAGACCTATATTGCGATATGTAAAACATTTCCTAGCGGGCTAGTCCAGTAGTTCTCATTGAATTTATACGAAGTGCTATTTATAGACCAATTATTGTGAATACCAGGATGCAGAAGTAGGAAGAAAATAATGTGATATAGGCTTTTAAACGATTTGAATATCATTAAATGCCTACAGTTAATAAATCTTGCTATGAGTTTGTGCAATACAGGGAGAATATTTTTTAGATGAGATTTCTTGTCTTCTCTAAAATGAAGCTCATCATTTCTTTGACCAATTTTTATATAACACTAGCTTCCGCCAGCGGCTTCGCCCGCGTGGTATGTCGATAAAAAATATCCTATGTCCTTCCCCAGGATGCCATCTATCTCCTTGCCAAATTTTGTCGAAATCCGTTCAGAGGTTTAGGCGTGAAAAGGTAACATACAGACAGACCGACAGAATTACTTTCGAATTTATAATATTAGTATGATATATATATACTTACTTTACTTCAGTATTACTGTGTTTCCGACAGCAAACGATGTTTACATGTATAAAGTTTCCATTTTCATGTTTAATAACATTTCGAGTCTGACCCAATTTCATTTCGTTCAGTAGTTCGCTAATCTGCACAGAGATTCAATTATAAACTTTCTTGCTCGACGCTCTAAATCCGTAATATATGTAGTAAAGTTTAAATGGTGCGGTAGGAAATAACAAAAGCTGCCCTAAATCTGAAACACAGCAAATTGAAAACACTGTAAAACAGATTGTAGGTAAGTAAGTGTTTTAGGGACACATTGATTGTTATATTACTACTAGCGACCCACTCCTACTTTGCCCGGTTTTTACGTCTTGATAAAACATCGAGGTTTCTTAGTTATATGTAACTTTAATATCATATTAATTAATGTATTAAACATAATACATTAATATATACATACATTTTTAATTAATATTAAAGTTAAATTAAACCAATGCAGACTTACAGACAAACACGAAAGCGACTTTAATTTATAAATATGCATAAATATAGATTTGGTGGCATTTATGGAAAGATTATTACCTACCCACCATACCTACTGTTTCAGTAAAACTACTATGTAGATGTGTCTATGTATCGCACTCTACTTTCAGGTGATTTCAGCAAGAACAGTGGGCTTGAAACAGTCACTTTGGCAGAATTATAATAGGAAAATATGAATGATCGTAAAATGTCACAAACTGATATTTCATAATATGATCTGCGTGCGATTCATATTACGAAATAATTCATCTATTTGACAGTTTCCTATGGAGATTCGTAAACGGGTCCACACAATATGAATTGATTTTGTGTCAAATTAGAGGAATTGCTAATGACAGCTGGAAATTCAAGAAGTGAATTGCTTTTAGAGGAATTGCAAATGTGGCCGTTTTAGGCCCTGTCTGCACCCGATAACCTTCTTTATCTAATCATCCAATTCTAGTTTAATTATAAACAACAGTCTTAAATGAACAAGCAATATTATATCATCATCGATATAAGTTTCCATGACAATATTGATGCAAATAACTTATGCTGCACTTGACCTCTGCCTCTAAGATAAGGGCGACCACACGCATATAACAGTGCCAATTATAACAAGTGTCTTAATGAAGACTATAAAATTAATCGAGAGTTACCAGTTTAAACCGGATTTGAAAACTGTGGCAGATTGTACTTCGTACGCGCATTCTAATGCCAGATGTAAACCATACGACGGAAATCATAATAGTTTTATTAGGTTTCTAATGCTCTATCGATTGTATGGCTGCGAACTGTTTGCATACCAGTCAGATCAGGAATTTGTTATGATTGTCTGGGTACAGATTGTGGCTTATGATAAAACTAAAAATGAACTCACACGTAGGTACGTGTGAGTTCATTTTGGCAAATCTATTGTTCTGTGAAAATGAATTGGTTGAATTGAACGTCAAACTTATAATGAGTTAACCAAAGGCTCAGATAATAAAACCTGATTTATATTCTGACTACAGACATATCCGTATGAGCAGTGATACTTTCTCATTGCATATATATAATAATCGATCAATTAAAACAACGAGTGCATGAATGCATAATCAGATTATAGAAAAATGCTTGTAAATATCCCGACCAAAATTATCCAAACTAGAACCGATCGATACTTACGTGAAACTGATATTTGCGATATGTATAAAACAAACACTAGCGAAGCAGATAAAACTAGAGAAAAGATAAAATACTGTTCAATTGGTGTACTAGTTCCGCATTATAAAAATGGCTTGTTTCTTGTAGAATACGGACTAAACTCATTTGTCTTATCAATTAAAGCTTTATAAAACATCAATAAAGGTTCCATTACTGGCCTATGAGTGAGAAAGCAGTGTAGAATGCATGTAGCAGCAAGTATGTCCATAGCCAATTTACCTTTCCAGAGCTCTTTACAAACATTGATACCATGAAAACAGAAGTTGTTAAAGAACTGCTTAGCATGGTCACTCCTTTATAAACGACTAGCTGCGCCCCTCAGTTTCACCCGCATAGGTCTCGATCCCGTGGGAATATCGGGATAAAAAACTGCTTTTTCAGCACTGATGATACATTCAAGTATCGCAACCAAGTTTAAGTTCAAGTAGATAAAGTAGATTCTACAAAATCTATAACACTTATTAGTGAAGATGATGTAGGTACCGTATGTGTATGCTTAAAAAGTGAAAACATTAGAATTGAATGAGAAAGATCTGTTGTTGTAACAACAGAAGAAAATGTTATGAGAGTGAAACTTAGCAAAACCAACCAGAACTGGAACTGACACAGTAAACGTCAGTAGTTTTACCATAAGCCACAATCTGTACCCAGACAATCATAACAAATTCCTGATCTGACTGGTATGCAAACAGTTCGCAGCCATACAATCGATAGAGCATTAGAAACCTAATAAAACTATTATGATTTCCGTCGTATGGTTTACATCTGGCATTAGAATGCGCGTACGAAGTACAATCTGCCACAGTTTTCAAATCCGGTTTAAACTGGTAACTCTCGATTAATTTTATAGTCTTCATTAAGACACTTGTTATAATTGGCACTGTTATATGCGTGTGGTCGCCCTTATCTTAGAGGCAGAGGTCAAGTGCAGCATAAGTTATTTGCATCAATATTGTCATGGAAACTTATATCGATGATGATATAATATTGCTTGTTCATTTAAGACTGTTGTTTATAATTAAACTAGAATTGGATGATTAGATAAAGAAGGTTATCGGGTGCAGACAGGGCCTAAAACGGCCACATTTGCAATTCCTCTAAAAGCAATTCACTTCTTGAATTTCCAGCTGTCATTAGCAATTCCTCTAATTTGACACAAAATCAATTCATATTGTGTGGACCCGTTTACGAATCTCCATAGGAAACTGTCAAATAGATGAATTATTTCGTAATATGAATCGCACGCAGATCATATTATGAAATATCAGTTTGTGACATTTTACGATCATTCATATTTTCCTATTATAATTCTGCCAAAGTGACTGTTTCAAGCCCACTGTTCTTGCTGAAATCACCTGAAAGTAGAGTGCGATACATAGACACATCTACATAGTAGTTTTACTGAAACAGTAGGTATGGTGGGTAGGTAATAATCTTTCCATAAATGCCACCAAATCTATATTTATGCATATTTATAAATTAAAGTCGCTTTCGTGTTTGTCTGTAAGTCTGCATTGGTTTAATTTAACTTTAATATTAATTAAAAATGTATGTATATATTAATGTATTATGTTTAATACATTAATTAATATGATATTAAAGTTACATATAACTAAGAAACCTCGATGTTTTATCAAGACGTAAAAACCGGGCAAAGTAGGAGTGGGTCGCTAGTAGTAATATAACAATCAATGTGTCCCTAAAACACTTACTTACCTACAATCTGTTTTACAGTGTTTTCAATTTGCTGTGTTTCAGATTTAGGGCAGCTTTTGTTATTTCCTACCGCACCATTTAAACTTTACTACATATATTACGGATTTAGAGCGTCGAGCAAGAAAGTTTATAATTGAATCTCTGTGCAGATTAGCGAACTACTGAACGAAATGAAATTGGGTCAGACTCGAAATGTTATTAAACATGAAAATGGAAACTTTATACATGTAAACATCGTTTGCTGTCGGAAACACAGTAATACTGAAGTAAAGTAAGTATATATATATCATACTAATATTATAAATTCGAAAGTAATTCTGTCGGTCTGTCTGTATGTTACCTTTTCACGCCTAAACCTCTGAACGGATTTCGACAAAATTTGGCAAGGAGATAGATGGCATCCTGGGGAAGGACATAGGATATTTTTTATCGACATACCACGCGGGCGAAGCCGCTGGCGGAAGCTAGTGTTATATAAAAATTGGTCAAAGAAATGATGAGCTTCATTTTAGAGAAGACAAGAAATCTCATCTAAAAAATATTCTCCCTGTATTGCACAAACTCATAGCAAGATTTATTAACTGTAGGCATTTAATGATATTCAAATCGTTTAAAAGCCTATATCACATTATTTTCTTCCTACTTCTGCATCCTGGTATTCACAATAATTGGTCTATAAATAGCACTTCGTATAAATTCAATGAGAACTACTGGACTAGCCCGCTAGGAAATGTTTTACATATCGCAATATAGGTCTACTTCCTATGTTCGCTGCATCTGCATTTATATTATCCATGAACAGTATTTATCCTTATTTATCGACCTTACCAAGGTTAGCTGTTCTAAGGTAATATCCGTAATAATATGTATTTATTTTATGTAACTGTATGTTATTTAGACTACAGACACATTGTAAGCATTATGAACTGTATATATATTTTGAGTATCTTGGATCTGTACCTATAATATAGTGATCATAGTGTGGTGTGGTGATCCGTAGATATTTGCATTACAGCAGGGTTTACACATTTTGTTCCTGTATTTGAGTAGACCATTTAATAAAATCGATTCAAATCTTTATTGCATTTTTTTTATGTGATAATATTTAAGGTACAAGCATAGCAAATGCATAAGGTACCTACTGCTCTATACCTTCCTTATTTCTCTTTAAATATTAGCTGCAATATAATTCCAATTTCTACTTTATTTTCTGTTGAAAACAACAACACAAAGATCTACTCCAGATCTTCTAAAACTCTATTAATTACCTATGTTCAAAGTTTTGAAATAAACTTTCGACGTTTCTTTTCCAGCACTATTTTTACATTAACCAGGCATTAAAATTCTCATAAAACCATGTTATCGAATGGAAAAATACCAAAACATCGTCATATTTATTCACTAAGGGGATAGTAGTGTCTTAATTCACGAGCGCCAAACAAAAGATCTTAGGACTCCCGAACGCAGCGAGGGAGCTCTGAGTTAGCCCAAGACGAAGACACATGACGCCCAAATCCATCATTGATAGCCTTATACTCTGACTGCGTCTATACGCAGGCATAGGTCTCGTCCCTTTCACACTTCCCTTGACTATATTAGATTAGTTTAATGTAATTAGTGGCAAGGAAACCCTACGCAGGCGTGGCAGTAGGTAATAAAATAGAGTACTAGTCTTGTTTGTAAGTTCATTTCGAAGGTAAACGAAGGAACATCAGTCATAGTGTTTACTTCTTACACATTCGTAAGTAATTGGCGTAATAGTCGGGATATTTACAAGCATTTTTCTATAATCTGATTATGCATTCATGCACTCGTTGTTTTAATTGATCGATTATTATATATATGCAATGAGAAAGTATCACTGCTCATACGGATATGTCTGTAGTCAGAATATAAATCAGGTTTTATTATCTGAGCCTTTGGTTAACTCATTATAAGTTTGACGTTCAATTCAACCAATTCATTTTCACAGAACAATAGATTTGCCAAAATGAACTCACACGTACCTACGTGTGAGTTCATTTTGGCAAATCTATTGTGTAATTTTAAAATAGTTGACGTAATACCTATTACGTCAACTATTTTAAAATTATGTTTTAGTTGCCTCCATGTGCCAAGTCGTATTATCGTTGGCAATTTTAAAATTAATAGGATGAATGGAAACAGGTTAAAGCAGACAATTTGCAGTAACACTGGCCAGTATTATCTAATACCTAGTGTATTTGTGAAGCGTCCAATCCAATTGTGTGCTGTCTGTAAATCAATTGTGGAACAAATTACTTTGAATTGTTTAGTCTCTTCCATGCCTTGGTGGCGAATGACTTTAGCGTCCAATATTTGTACCTCTGCTATTGTTATATGAGTTTTATTTAAAGAAAAACTTGTTTCAAAACTGATATTTGAAGTTAGTAATTAAATTGAGATACGTTTTATTGGCAATCTTGGCAAGGGTAGACTATTTGTAGGTACTGTTTATTTTGGTAAGTTTTTTTTTTTATACTTTAGAAATCTTCAATGTTTATTTAACACATCTTCATGATAGGAGTAAGAACAGTGTTGACTGATTGAAGTGAAGATACACAAAACCATCATTAAGGCTAACTCACAAACATTTCAATTTATTGTTATTGACGTAATGATCTAGTTCACGCTGTGACGCTAAATATCTTCAAACAAATAGTAAAATTTTGTGTTTAAGTACCTTACAATGTTTCAACCGTCTATTTATAATTACCACTAATTCGATACTTGGACTATTCAATTACGTAAAATGTTTTTATTGTCGTCTAAATGTAGGTTCTATCCTAGAATAGAACCTACATTTCTCATACTAAGAAAAACTACTACGTTAAAAACGGTGCTAAATAGCTAACTACGCTATATATTATTTTTATCTATTTCTCCTTTTCAAATTAACTTTCAATAGTTGTGGTCAAGGAGAGAACTTCCTTGAGCATACTTGTTTAAATTTCCGCTGGTTCTTTCAGCCTTGGAGGCGTTTCTTTATGTCAAAAGCAAACATTTTATTCGTTGGTTCTAAGTTATAATTAACGGCCTTCAGGGTTAACACACCCTTCAGCTGTAGGTACTTTGTTTGGTGTTATTGTTTTTTGTGTTTTGTCAAGAATCTAAAATAAACTCTTTAATGTTTGCACATTGGATTCGACAACAATGTCGTTCTGCCAATAAATTACAAGTCGTGTAATTGACCCACAAAATAATTGCGATCATTAAGGTGACCCTGCCATTAGGAGAATTCAGGGATCCAGTAAATAACTATTTAGAGAATTTCAGATACGTTGTTAATTTCGTTGTCTGAATTAATTTGCATGGCTGATTTCAGACTTGGCTTAACGTTTTGGCTAGACTTGTTCTTTCATTTGACTCATATGGGACCACGAAGTGAGCGACTGATCCAGACTACACGTAGGAAAAATACGTGTAGTCTGGATGAGTCGATTACGACACGACAGTTTCGTGTGACGTATTCATTGCACATCATGATATATTAGAATGTATTTCTAGAGCATTATTATTATTACTTATTTGACAGCACATTTATGATTCCTAACGAGATGAGTGTACTGCCAAAATTACACTTCAGACACCTACTGCGTCTCACCGTCTGTTGCACATAATTTATCTCCCAAAACGAGATGATCTATTTCCTACTACGGTTGGCACTAACTTCTGAGCTTTACTCCAGGGTTTTCTGTTAGTGTAATTTTTATTGGCTAGTTGTAAAGTTCATCTATGAATCTTCTACTTCTCTTCTTCTTCTTCTTGTTGCTGTGGGATCATTGGTGATTTCAAGTTGGTGATAATGAAACTTTGTTCTGTGTCATGCTGCGTCCTTATTCCATGGATTTTGTAGGCACTTGTCTTTGGCTGAGTGATGGCATGATATAGGCATAAAAAGAATGACTGATGGAGGTTGATATTCTTTGAACTTACGCTATAGCTTTCATAAAATCCTGGGCTGCTAGAAGGAGTGTAAGTAAGTATTATTTCACTCTTCTGCTAACAGTCCGGGATTTTTTCAAGAAAGGTGATGGTGACTACCCCATCTTTCTCTCCATTGTTATATCTTTTTCGCAACCTAAATCTGGATAAGTTTTTGTACTCATAACGATATTTCGCCCAAAATAAGACTCGTCAACATTCTCACTCATTCATATATCTTCATTTACCAGTTACATTACGTTCGATTGTGTATGATTGTCCGATGCGTGCGAAGCGGTGTGCGGTGAATCCAGTGAGCAATACTGGCCGGTACGATAACATGAACCGGTTTCAACCGGCTCGACGGATGCCGCCGTCACTGATTCCGTTCGATTCGCTAACTCTATCACAGAGCTAAGTAACCATACTTCAACAACTTGTAGGACAATCTAATCAGTGTTTTTCTTATACTACACGTGGCCTGGCCGTGTGAGAATGTTGAAATATTTTTTTCTGTTGGTACATATAAAGATATTGTATATATCAGAATGTTGGTCCACAAAAAGGATGAACGAAAGGCAATTGCATGCAGCTGATATGAGAATGTTAAGAGAGACGTGTGAATAAGAAATAAGTTTAAAAGAGGAAGTCTGAAGGTGGCACCGGTGGCTAAAAAGTTATATGGAAATCAGTTGTCATGGTATGGGCATGAGATGCGGAGAAATTAAGAAAATGTGAGGAAAGTTTTGAGTATGAATGTGGATGGCTATAAGAGTAGAGGAAGACCAAAAAAACGATGGATGGACTGTGTGACAGATGATATGGCTATGAAGGGGGTGACTACCGAGATGACGACTAATAGAGAAGTATGGAAGAAAAAGATATTGCGCCGACCCTTAATTTGACATAAAGGCAAGATAATGCTGATGACATAAGTATTTCAGATCGATCCGAATAAACATCAAACGTTCATCCCACACCGTTTATTCATTTAACGTGAACAAATCTGTCTCGTCACGTCTATCTGTTATCATGAACAGTCGATAAAAAAAAAAAGTCTTGAGACGTGGTCATCACAACCATTGTTATTGTTTGCAGCATGTACTGTGCCGAGTGCTTGCAATTGCGTTTGAGTGCAATGTCGGCTATTCAAAGCACCGTAATCTAATATTCCACGCCGGGCGGCGGCAGCGTTACAAGGGAACCATTTGGCTTTAGTTAATCTTATCTGAAAACTTTTTGGGAAAACAGAATTATTCCAAATGTCAACTGAAAAAGAGAGTAATTTAGATTAACGCTTCGCATTGTCAGGTAATAAAGAATGCCTCCAAATGAAAATTTCAGTTTTTCCAGTAATTTTTGGAAACCCTTCCTAAGGACAAGAGGAAAAGTGATAGACAACATTAGGTAGAATCTTTCAGCATAAGAGCTAAGTAAGGTATCCTCTGAAATAGCCGTCCTTTTAGATAACTCGACGATTTTTGGCAGTGGTATACCTACAATTCTTCTTCGATGAGGCTACGGTCAGTCAACCAGGGGGCCAAGTCTACTAATTTACAAACGTGTCAGTGGTCTCACAATGATCAGTTTTTGATAGATTTTGTATGGCATATCGAGACCACTGACACGTTTGAAAATTAGTACTTGGCCCCCTGTTGACGCCAGCAATATGTGGCAGTACAACATTTTGATTATTTCTAGATTTAAGGAAACCGAAACTCTCTTCCTCGGTTATTGGAAGTACAAGTCATTTGTTACAGTTTATGGATAACCGAAATACTTATATCAACATTAATTTGTACTTCAAACAGGTACAGCTCAGCCCACATATGTTCAGTTTCGCAGAACACAGACTGAAAATGGATGCTGTTTTTAGGTTTATTTATAGGGAAACAGAGTAGAATATTATTGAACGTCTACCAATAACGTGTGTAGCCCATTTTATTTAGAAGACGTCCTATTTCCGTGTTAAAATAAACATCTAATGTTGGTATATGAAACATTTCTTCAGTTCAGTTTGACGTCATAAGATATATTCCAATTTTTTCATTAACTAAGAAGATGTTAAGAAAATAATTCAAACGAAGGTGTAGTTTTTCAAGCAAGAGAACTGTCGAGATTCAATGCCACGACCGATACCGTAGATATCATACAAAATAATAAACTGTTCATTCAAGTTTGTGACTTCTGGGACTTTACAGTTACTTAAACAACTGAATATTTCTGGAATCTCGGATTACTTAATAGCTAACATTGATGTAGAGGTAATTCGAACCCGTAATATTTGTGATCAATCATTCTGGGTCGATGAGAAGAAAGAAAAAGACTAATTGGTTTGTAGAACTTGAAAACTTTTAGCATCTTCAAAAAACCTGACTATTATGGCTATTTTATCGGCAGAAAAAATGGCCATTGGGAATATATGGCCATTACTGCTAATACGTTTCTCCAAGAAAAAAGGAGTTTCTGCTTGATTGAACCAAATTATTTTCAGACAAACATACGTTGAAACTTGTTCAAATCCAGATAATTCCGGCTCCAGAACAACACAACTATAAAAATATGACGCACTTCAGAATATAGATATACATCTTAGTTAATATCAATCTGGAACGTGTTACGTGTCAGTTCTATTAACGATACATGGACCACGAAGATATGTGACATCGTAACCACGCCTCCGACCGCAGCCTTGAGGACGTAGATGGATCAGATGGCTAAAACTGAATCCGATGTATTTTTAGATCTTTGTGTTATTTGTATCGGATGCTCACTGCTCACGTGTACCCTTTGTTTATTTATTGTTGATGTTCTCAGGTTTCTGTGAAACGTGGAATGTTGTGTTATCAATAAATAGTATTTAAAACATTGATTCAATTGAAATTTGATGATTCATTAGAATCGCAGGGATTGTATGAATTTATCTAGGAGTATTGCCTTAGTTCTATCAGTCACTCATATAATAATTTAGTCTTGATTAAATAGTAATAGAAAAAAAAACTTTGACTTAGTAAACTAATTCTCCACTCCCTCTCTAACTTTACTTTTAGTACTCGTAAATGCCAAAATTTCTTCTAAAGTAATTTAAAAAAAAAATGGTGCCGTAGGTAAGATTCCACCGAAGACAAGCCACTAGGTTTCTATACTAGCACATCTATGCTAACATCCTCGAATAAAAAAATTGAAAAGCATCTTAATAAAGGTACAAATAAGGCGTTTACTTCCAATTCTCACTTTATACAGCATAGTGTCCACTTAGCACGCGACTCTTCAATTGGTAGTCAACAATATTTATTGTTGACTTTTGCGGACGTTCTCATATAAGTGTCAAACTGTTAATGAATTACGTGAATTAGGTACCTATCGACATGATTTACAGACGCAAGCAATTTGCAGTGGAATGACGTCAAGATTCAAGAAACGCATGTCTGGTTGTAATCCTTATCGGTTTTTGTCACGTTTTGGTCAGAATTATTGGGATGGCTATACAATTTATACAAATGAATTGGTGGCTTAACAGCAGCAGCCATCATAATTTTTGCGTGTTGAGTAGTTGATTGTTTTATCAGAGAATTTATGGCAGAATCTTTGTCATACTTCTGCACTTATGCCTAACGTTCGATATCTACAAAGTGTTATTTTATATAATTACTGTACCCATTTATATTTTCATTACCAAATTATGTGAGTGCTACATAATTTGGTACTTTGGAAAATATAAATGGGTACAGTAATTATATAAAATAACACTTTGTAGCAATCCACTCACACTTATGCATTTATTACAACGTCCTGAAAATCTGTTCTTTAATCCCATGGCATATAGCATAATCAGCCTATAATGTTCCCACTGCTGGGACACAGGCCTCCTCTCGGTGAGAGCTCCCTCTCACCGAGAGGAGGCTTGTGTGCGTGTGGAGGGCCGCAATCCACCACGCAAGAGTAGATGTCACATATCTTCGAATTTTAAGTTCTAGGACATTCCAGTTTCCTCACGGAGTTTTCCTTCACCGGTTTGAGAGCAGTTCTGATGAAATAATTTACACAAAGTAAAGCGCCTGGCTGGGTGCGAACCTACGACCTACAAATTGTAAGGCGCGGCCGATACCACTGGGTCACCACTGCTCTCCCATGGCATACATCAACGGAATTAGTAGGTAATTTGATACAAGCTTATGTTTTTATCACGGATTTCGACGGTTTTTTATTCAACGAAAAGCGCAGCTTTACTCAGGTAATATATCCTGAAGCCGCTCGTAATGGCTTAATTAAAAAAAATCCTGAAAACAAACTGTAAAACAAAATTAAGACCAAAAGTCAACATTTGTTATCGTGATAAAGGAGGGTGCTAATTAGCTCAGATTAATATTAATCCCACTTAATATCCTCGTGTACTACCTGCTTTATGAATGGTAAATTTTGTTATCTTTGATAAACAAAAGTCCTAAATTGTGATCCATTAACGAAAGTGATGTTAGTGCGTAGTCATAGTGTAGAGTCATAAAAGATGGAGATTTAGATTACCTATCAATATTTATTGCGAATGTCTATGGCAGTAAAATATAGTAATGAACATGTCGTTAATTACCGGCGAGCAAAGAGAAATTACTATCACTTTTCCCCTTAAAGACTGGGGAAAAGTTTTCACATACACAATGAAAATTTTATTATTTTCGTCATTCACTTGTGCAAAGTTTCTTTGCAACATCGGGCTGTAAACAACAGCCCGATGTTTTTGTTTTGCACTAAAATTAAATTCAACTAAATAAAAGTAAATTTTATAACATTCTGATAAGCCCGATTGTTATCAACTATTATCTATGTGTAGGTATCGCTCTAAATACCGTTCAGTTACAAAATTAATGAATATTTCCACAGGAAATGCGTCAAGTGGCTCTCATTTCTTAGAAAATATGTGTCCACTCATAATAATTATTGTATTTAGATAAGACAAACAGTAAGGATACTGACATCCTTGATAACAAATAGTAACATATTGTCTGAATGCGACCACTTGACTTATATTAACAGTAATAAGTCCGTACCTAATCTAGTAAATAATACATAATATAATTATAGGCCTCGTCATGTTTACATATTTGAAGGATGCAAAAGCTGCCTGTAGCAGACGAGAGCTCAGTCTGTTAGGCGGGGGTGTCGGAAGGCTTTATTCACCAAAAAAACCACTTGTCAGCTTAATATGTATATTGCATCACACGTTACACGATAATCACAGTTATGTCACAAAAGTGTACATCAAAACTTAACACTATGACTATAACTATTACAAGAAAACAATCTACGATTTAACACGGCAATAACGAAATAATATAAACTATGGAACTAAATCTAGAGAAAACTAGATGTCCTAAAAACTGAGCGCGATACGAAGCAGCAGAACACGGAACGCGACAAACGTGCTACTTCGTTGGAGATTCAGAGACGAATGAGTGACGATTCACTGACAAGGAAATGACGATTGCCTTGAATTTTCCAGAGTCTGGATATAAGTAAACTTGTCACATACGCACAAGTTGCGTGTGAGTCACGTACTAAACTTTAATATACAACCAATTATTCTAGACACCTCGATTAGACAGGGGGTGATGCAGGGGATCGGGTGTCTGCGGGGTACCGCCGGATTTGGGCGTGCCGGGGGTAGTGAAAGGGACGCGGGGAAGAGATACTACGCAGTTATCTTGATATATAATACTGTTTACATTAAAGAACAATAGAATTGTTCGCAAACTGTACATCGCGTCCTATTTACATTATGTAAAGTACTCATTCTAAGGTATTTTGACCTAACTAAGCGATTACGATTAATTAAAATAGTGTATCTCCTTTACATAAAAAGTTATTAACATTTTTGTCAGTATATAAAGGTAATTTGTACTTTTAACATATTTTCGTATGGAATTATGATTCCCAGAAGGTAAATACACTAGTATATAAGGCTACATTGTTAGAATAATGACAGCTAAGCTCATTTTTCTTCATTTAAACATTGTACATGGCACTTGAGTGCTTTATTTCTTATATAATTATTTTTACACAACAAATATGAGAGCCTTATGCATTTTAAATCGCATGACATAGGGATCGAACCCATGATCTAGGTATATAATATCTTTAGATTACGTTCTCGCTTTTTATTTAATGGGTTTCCTATAGGAATCGAACCTATATATGTTTCCCATGTTTACATAGGTACTTATGATTCTACATGTGTGTCATCGTGCTTCCCCAACATTCCACCCCCTGTAACAGGGTTCCACCGCATTACATCCTGGTCGGTGGGAAGCACGACGATCTTTGCTACGGGCCGACGCAGGACCCCACTTATTGTCTTTACATCGACGACACGAACGATGCCATCGTTGCCGTTGTACACTGCTTTAATCACTCCTTTGGTCCACGCACTGCGTTCTTTGTTATTGTCCGCGATCACTACGATATCACCAACCCGCACATTTGGCACATTGTTTGCCCACTTTTCTCTTCTTTGTAGAGTTGGGAGATACTCCCTCAGCCAGCGCCGCCAGAACATGTCGGCGAGCGCGCTTACGCGCCGCCACTGCCGTCGGGAGTCGACGTCCTCGTCGTCTGCTGGCGCGAACGGAGTGCTCCCGGACGCCGTGCCCAGGAGCAGATGATTGGGAGTCAGGACCATGGGCTGGTCGTGATCGTCGTGGACGTAGCTCAGAGGCCGGCTGTTGATGATCAGCTCGGCCTCGGTGAGGAGGGTATATAGGACCTCCTCACTTGGTGCACGTTCCTTGAGCGTGCTGCGAAGGGCGTTTTTTACTGAACGCACGAGCCTTTCCCAGCAGCCACCCATGTGTGGGGCTGCCGGGGGATTGAAGTGCCACTCGATGCCGCGGTTGATGGCTTCGGCCCTGATTTGACCCTGGTTTAGGTCTTTCAGGGCTGCTCGGAGCTCGGAGTTGGCCCCGATGAAATTTGTACCCTGGTCAGAGTACATGTGCGCCGGCTGCCCGCGGCGCGCAATGAGGCGCCGCAGGGCGAGTATCGCCGAATCGGCGCTCAGCGAGGCGGCCAGTTCAAGGTGAACGGCGCGCGTTGTGAGGCAGGTGAATAGGGCACCCCACCTCTTCTCGCGGCGCCGCCCAATCGCCACCTCCATCGGGCCGAAGTAGTCCACGCCCACTTGGACGAAGGCTCGTCTGGACGTCGTCACTCTCGCGAGTGGTAGGTCACCCATTTTGGGTGGTGCCGGCCTTGCTCTGGAAGTTTTACACAATTGGCAATTAGCGACCACAGCCTTAACAGAGGTCCTTACTTTTGTTACCCAATATTTTTCCCTTAAGTTGTTTACGACGGTCTCATGGTTGGCATGTAGGGCCAGCCCATGATAGTAGGCTATGAGTTTTTGGGTCAGAGGGTGACGACCATCTAATATAATGGGATGCCTCTCTTCGAAAGTGAGCACCTCGCAGGCACTCAGGCGTCCCCTGACCCGTAGCAGCCCGTCGTCTGTGATCATTGGATCTAAAACTTTAATATTACTGTTCTTGGGAACGGGCAAGCCTTTAAGGATGGCGGCCCGCTCGTTCTTAAAGCTGTCTTCCTGGCACAACCTCATGAGATGGTTGTGCGCTTCTTCTATGTCGCGCCGCTGCATCTCTGGAGACGACCGACGCTTGCGACATCGGCCGATGAATATCAGGACTCGCGCCATGACGCGCCGTACTCGTACCCACGACGAGTAGCGCTCGTACTGGAGGAGTGGTGCTGCTGGCTCAGCTGTAGCGTGGACCCGCTGAATGCGCTCGAGGTCCGCCTCCGCCGCCTCAGCCTCGCGACACACCGGCCACCGCTCCTGTGGATCACAAAGAAACAAGGGGCCACGCAGCCATGCTGCGTGGCTATCGGGCCAAGACAATCGGGTCGCTTTGTCTGCAGGGTTCTCCTCCGAGGGTACCCAGCGCCAATTGCCTCGGTCCGATAGTTTATCTATCTCCGCCAATCTATGGGACACAAATCGTTGGAATTCCTGGGCATCAGAATTTATCCATTTGAGGACCGTCTTACTGTCGGTCCAGTACGTTTTACATTTAATAGGTAGCCCTAGTTCGGTCTCCATCGTGTTTGCAAGTCGGCAAGCTAACAGGGCCGCTTGCAACTCGAGACGAGGGATTGAAACCACTTTTTGTGGTGCAACCCGGGCTTTTCCGGCTAGCATGACAACCTCCCTATTCCCGGTGGCGTCATATCCCACTAAATACGCTACGGCTGCGTAGGCTAGCTCGCTAGCGTCGCCGAACACATGAAGTTCAAGGTCACGAAGGTCAAGCCCATACCAACGTGGCATTTTTACCTCTTGCAACTTCTCCAAATTATTGAGCCAGGCGAACCATACCTTGGCGTCCTTGTCTTTCAATGGTTCATCCCATTGAATCCCCGACTTCCAAATCGCCTGCATTAGTATCCTAGACTGGATTATACACGGATACAGAAACCCTAAAGGGTCATAAATCGACATAATGAAGCTCAAGAATTGACGTTTAGTAGGCACTATGCTACCGTTCTTTATGTCTTCGGGTAGTCTTTTAAAAGATAGGTCAAAACCTAACTCATCCTCTTTAGGTGCCCAAATTAAACCTAGCGTTCTTTCCATAATGCCTAGACCCTTCTCGAGGGCCACCTTTTCTGGCATGTCTACTTTGAGCTTATTCATCAGTTCTGATGAGTTGGTGACCCACCCCCGTATATTAAATCCACCGGACGCGTGAATATGGGTCACTTCCTCTATAAGCTTATTAGCTTGCTGCTCTGTCCAAGCACTGTCTAAATAATCGTCCATATAGTGTTTGCTTCTAATGGCCTCTACGGCCTCTGGATACTTATCCTCAAACTCACTGGCATTCTTATTCAATATGTAAATTGCCGTTGTCGGAGATGAGGTTGCTCCAAAAATCATCGAGTTCATTGCGAACACGCTCGGCTCTCGGGTCTGATCCGCGCCTCTCCACAAAAATAATTGTGCGCCTTGATCCTCGGCCCTTATTCTAATTCGGATAAACATGTCCGCAATGTCCCCTGTGAATCCTATTGGACGTATTCGGAATCTAATTAGAATGCCTGGAAGTGAGTTTAATAGGTCCGGTCCGGTCAATAAATTATCATTCAGGCACGTACCGTGAGACGCAGCGGCTGCGTCGAAGACTAGGCGAAGTTTACCGGGTTTGTTTGGGTTCACCACACCAAAGTGTGGTAAGTACCAAATTGGTGTTTGATCCATTTCCCCTTCCAACTTCCTTGCATAGCCTTCCTCTAGGAGCCGGTCTATTTGCTTTGAATAAGCTTCCGCGTAACCGGCATCCTTTCGCATGCGTCTTTCGATACCGTGTAACCGTTGCCGGGCCTGATGGTAGTTATTAGGTAGCTCTATCTGGTCGTGCTTCCATAGCAACCCTACTTCCCATTGACTACCATTTGATACGCGTCTACTGGTATCATCTAATACTTTTAGCGCTCTTTCATTTTCTTTATGTTTACGAGCGTTCTGCGATATACCGATCGCTTCTAGTTCAAATTGCGCTTTGACTAGATCATGCAGGTCAGGGAGGGAGACTGCCATACAATTAATGGATTGTTCACCATTATTATTATTATTACTATCAAATGGCCCATGAACCACCCAACCTAATTTGGTCAGTGAGGCAACCGGCTTACCGGATCGCCCTTGGCGAATGTCCTGGCTGACCAACAGCTGCCAATTGTCCTGCCCCAGTAGCAGCAGCGGCTTAGCGCCCCTCATCTCTTCGCAACCCAAGTCACGAAGGTGGGCATTGTCGCTCAGCATGGCAGCGGACACCGTTTGCGTAGGCAGGTTCATATTATACATGGTTCGGCATTTGATTTTATGTTGCAGTCCGTTCGGCCCTCTAATGTTGACCTCTACGGCCCTTGAGGTCAAATCGCTGACCCCGTAGCCACCCGCCGTCTTTAAAGTGAGCGGGATGCGCGGGCCTTCTAAGTTAGCAGCGATTGAGCTGTCTATAAGTGAGACTGTCGCGCCGTCATCCAGTAATGCGTAACAATTACATTCAATTTGTTTGTCATCAGTTATTGTTACTGGCACGATTTTCAGGAGAGCCGTCGCTCTCCATTCACCTATATTAGTGACGCTTTCGGTCTTTTCTTTGACCGGCTTGCTACTACTGTTTGAGCCCGATGCTTTATCAGCATGCAACAACGAGTGGTGGCTATATCCACACTTGTCGCAACGTTTTGCGCGGCAAAACCTCTTAGGGTGTTTTCTTATTAGACATTTAAAACACGTGTTCTTGGCTTTAATCGTAGCCCATCTATCTGGTACGCTTAATCTACCGAATGTATCGCAGTTTTCAATTGTGTGTTCCTTGTGGCAAACGACACACTCTGCCGGTACCGTAGATTCATCGCTTTGAATATTGACTTTCTGAGCCGACGGTACTCTACTATTGAAAGGGCGCGCGACTGGCTTCTGTTGCCTTACCGGGGGTTTAGATGGACCGGGTTCGAACATATTCGCCTGAGCGTAATAAGACGTGGTACGGTTAATGTGATTTAAGAATTGAGATATAATAGATAAATCCGGAGACACCCGTAAGTCCACCCCCTGCACGCTTTCTAACCCCATCGCGAAATCTCCATACTGAGCCCGCTGTATTGGTGTCAATTTGTTTAATATTTCACCAACCAATTGCGGGTTATTTAAATAGCCGTCAGCTCTAATATTCCTAAGCAGGGACACGACATTTCTTATCGTCGATGCAAATTTTCTTATTTCACGACCGCTTTCCGTTATACGCGGTAGGTCTCTAATCTTTTTTAGAACACTCTGTAATATGAGTGTCGGATGCCCGTATTCTTCTTCTAGAGCACGCATAATATCGTTGGGATCCGTTCCCGACCGCAATAAGTCTTCTACCGATGTTTTAGCCTCGCCATGCAATGAAGTTTTGAGTCGAGCTAGATTCTCAAATGACCTAAAGTTATACATTTCAGTCGTGTCCCAATACATATTCTTATAAGATATCCAATCAGCTGGGTCGCCACTAAAATTAGGCAATTCATATGCCTGTCTAGGTACCGGCCGTGGTCGCGCCATGCTTGTAATTGCATCCGCCAGTCGGTCTATCTTGCTGTCTCTGTCGCCTGACGCCTCCCTTCGTGACTCTCTTTCACCCACCCCGTATGTTGTCCGCCGTGCATCCGACTCCCGGGTCGAACCGGGAGGTGCACCTGCGGCCGGCGTGGTAGTCACAGGGTACGTCGCGGGCAGACGGAATGAAACCTTTTCACAGACTGGCGTGCGCGCCTGTGTCATTGGTACCGTTGTATTCGAAAACGGTACCGGCACAGGCGTCCCTAACACATGCGACACAATATTATTACGGTAATCGGTAAGCGTACTCACATTTTGGCGATTCCCAGCTATGTTGCGAGGCGCGGCCATTCCAGTAGGCCCGCGCCCCACGGACGGGGTACACAACACTGCATCCTTATCACTAGGCACTGCATCCTTATCGCACAACACCGGGCTAGACACACGCACTGTTTCCCTGTTATCAGCTTGAGGCGTAGTGTCGATCCATTGCTCCACTCGTTGTGCTGTACCCACGTCCGATGCTGAATCGTCACTTTCAGCAGCTGCTTCAATTTCAGCTATGTCAGCTTCCATCCTCTTCTTTAGGAGGTTTTCCTTGAGCTTTACTAGCTCACGCTCAGCTTCATATTCGATGCGCTTCTTAATGTGCTCGACGCTCTTGCGGCTATTCTTAGAAGACGCTCTGCTCCGTGGCGACGTATGGCGACCTCTTCCAGGCGCCTGTCCTCCCAGGGGTCCCTCTGACGTACTTCTAGCACTGTAGTCGATCACTCGACCACCCGTCAGAGGGATATTGAGGGCAGACGTCGACGCCATAGTCGGCGCGACGGATGGCGAACCCGGCACTCGTTCAGACTGCATACCGGAGTCCGACACAATTTCTTCACGGCGACGAGCACTTTGTTCCTCTGCCAACCTCCGTAGTTTGCTTCTAGTCGTGATGCTGCTCTTCTGACTCATGGTTGCTACGACCTTATCCGGCGACTGAAGGACCAAAATGTAGCAGACGAGAGCTCAGTCTGTTAGGCGGGGGTGTCGGAAGGCTTTATTCACCAAAAAAACCACTTGTCAGCTTAATATGTATATTGCATCACACGTTACACGATAATCACAGTTATGTCACAAAAGTGTACATCAAAACTTAACACTATGACTATAACTATTACAAGAAAACAAACTACGATTTAACACGGCAATAACGAAATAATATAAACTATGGAACTAAATCTAGAGAAAACTAGATGTCCTAAAAACTGAGCGCGATACGAAGCAGCAGAACACGGAACGCGACAAACGTGCTACTTCGTTGGAGATTCAGAGACGAATGAGTGACGATTCACTGACAAGGAAATGACGATTGCCTTGAATTTTCCAGAGTCTGGATATAAGTAAACTTGTCACATACGCACAAGTTGCGTGTGAGTCACGTACTAAACTTTAATATACAACCAATTATTCTAGACACCTCGATTAGACAGGGGGTGATGCAGGGGATCGGGTGTCTGCGGGGTACCGCCGGATTTGGGCGTGCCGGGGGTAGTGAAAGGGACGCGGGGAAGAGATACTACGCAGTTATCTTGATATATAATACTGTTTACATTAAAGAACAATAGAATTGTTCGCAAACTGTACATCGCGTCCTATTTACATTATGTAAAGTACTCATTCTAAGGTATTTTGACCTAACTAAGCGATTACGATTAATTAAAATAGTGTATCTCCTTTACATAAAAAGTTATTAACATTTTTGTCAGTATATAAAGGTAATTTGTACTTTTAACATATTTTCGTATGGAATTATGATTCCCAGAAGGTAAATACACTAGTATATAAGGCTACATTGTTAGAATAATGACAGCTAAGCTCATTTTTCTTCATTTAAACATTGTACATGGCACTTGAGTGCTTTATTTCTTATATAATTATTTTTACACAACAAATATGAGAGCCTTATGCATTTTAAATCGCATGACATAGGGATCGAACCCATGATCTAGGTATATAATATCTTTAGATTACGTTCTCGCTTTTTATTTAATGGGTTTCCTATAGGAATCGAACCTATATATGTTTCCCATGTTTACATAGGTACTTATGATTCTACATGTGTGTCATCGTGCTTCCCCAACACTGCCAGGGCTGCGGAAAAGTCCGAAAGGGATACCGGGGCCCTAGGCAACAGGCAACTGAAGGAACACGGGTGGGTTTTAGTCAGTAAAAGTCTGACACGCGCTCCCGGTCCCAGAGCGGGAGAAGTCATTTGATGATTTCACACCCTCAAAAAAAAAGTTTCCTAATAGCCATAGCCTAGCAATAGTATAACACAACATCATGCCTGATAATAGCCGAAGGGAGGGCTAGTCGGGCGTGCGGCGAAAGTAAAAGTATCTCCTGGGCACTGGTAGTGGAAGGAATCGATTCGTGCTCCATGTTCGTAGCGTTCGCATGAAACGCATTTCGCGCGCGCAAGGTGTCAAGTTACAAACTGTGTTACATTGCACTAATGTTGACGGCTAATTCTTTCATTTCCAGTTGCGTAAGTGTGTACGCGGCATTAGTGGGGCGAGCCTATTGCCAGTAGCCAAGTTGTCTCTTTCAGATCATTGTGATTTATATGAAACATATTGAAACAAAACAACCTTCCTGGTGTTGAAAATAGAAAAATCATACATCATTTAGTGGGAAGGAAAGTATTCAGTACTAATAACAATTGTTTTAGTTTTACAGCTGTGTTTAAATTAAATACATAGAATTGAAATCCACTGTTTTTCATGTTGAAAAGTGTTAGTAAATATTAAGTATTGCGTGCATGCTTCACAGATTTCGTTTCTTGCCAAACGACTTTGGCGACCCGACCGTAGTATATTACTATGATGTACGTATTGTAAAATACTAGCTCTTGTTAATAATAAAATGGTCGAACATTTGCATATACAAGTAATATTGTACCTAACCACGGTTTTTCAGTAATATTTTTGCGTATATACATTTCAAACATTATCATCATTTCATGCTCAACGTTGCGTTATTTTCACGACGAAAAATCTTCTGTATTTCCTTTAACAATGTACCTCAACATTTTCTTTCCGATAGTTTAATTTCGAACATTTAAATATTTACGTTACGTGCAGTACTTGCCCTTTATGACGTCATAATAAATGAAGATCGTGGCAAAAATGGCCCTAAATAGCTTTGTAAGGAAAGTTTTCGCGGCACATAGATATAATTACGGTGGAAAAATTCTTGGCACTAAAATGGGATGGAAGGCATTTGAGTTATGTAAGGCATTATTTTGGAGCGGACTGGAAAGGTCGAAAATAAATCTTGCTGTAGTATTTTATATACTTTATATGTATTTTATACTTACCAGCGTGTAACAAAAACCCTGTCCGATCCGTGAGGGTGTTGTGCCGCGGGAATCCGCTGGATGCGAGAAGCACAGAACCGGTCGAAGTGACGGTGCTTGGGGGAGGCCTATGTCCAGCAATGGAAGTTTTTCGGCTGAAATGAGGATGAATGCATGATCTAATTCTTTATTAAAAATGATAATCTGGTTGTGAACAGTATTTCCGGTAATACTAAAGCACGGCTTTAATAGCCGTAAAGCCTAATTGCATTTAAAATCCATAAAAAATAAAATCCTTTGTAACGGAAAATTTTCAGGTGGCGCGGAAATATATAAAAATGTTACCGTTTTATTTTGGATGTACCTAATATGATTAGGCTTTTTAAATACTGTTTATTTCAGGCTTTATTTTTTCAGTTATGAAACGTTTTTTCCGTTTTTCAGTTTCTTGCCTTCAGCCATTTCATTACTATAAAGAGTTGAAATGTTTCCTAAAATAGTTTTCAAGAAAATGATGACCATTTAGCTCAATTTAATATCCATACTCTGCCGTTCCAAGAATGGAACAGACATGGTGTAGTGAAACGGGGACATAACTTAATGCAATTTAAGCGAACGCAACCGAAACGATAATACTATTTTATGAACACAGCCATTGTTTCATGCGTCATGTCGTAACTAACATTTTTTACTGTAGGAAATTTCCATGTGAAACACCTAATCGAATCGTGTGAGGTAGGTATACTAGTTAGGCATGTATGATTCCATTTTGTGCTGTTATAAAAATATTAAGTGCGGTTTTTTATGACGGGGAATGTTCCGTAGGTTTATATTCGGTATGCGTTATTCATTGCTGAAAATTAACCATTGTTTTAAATTCTGTAACTGTTGCTATTGGTACGGATGATGGAAGCTTTTTGTTTTTCATAGGATGGTTAGAGAGAGTTTAAGATTTTTTTGTTGAAAATAATTATCGATAATCGCACATAATAAATGTCTTGAAGGGCGATATATCTCTCTATAGTCACTATATTTGAACACTCTGAATTTGAACATGATTTCATAAGTTTTTGAGGAAATAATAAACACAACTGACTGTGGAATACGTCGTCGTATTGAAGATTAAAAAGAAGGGTATTAATTTTGCGTACGCACGTACAAATTCCCAAAACAATAAATCCTAATCTAAATCGGAAAATTATGAGTAGGTTACTATTTCCGTGAATTGCATAAACGCTATCTTTTGGTATCGCCAGTCTGAAACAACGTTGTATTATTATTATTATTTTCTGTAACATTTTAATTGATGGTAGCACTGCTGTTGCTATTAAGGGGAGTTCCCGATTTCACAAATGAAAAAGCACATCTATTAATGTTATCACATTTCCTTGAGTGTGTTGTTAAGACATTTTAGAGCTATTGACAGTATTACAAAAATATTATCTTAAAATTGGCAATATTATTCCAAAATGGAATGGATCTATAAAACTAACTTCAACGAACTACTCTAATTCAATTAGCAAACCGTAAAAGTGAAGTATATGCCATATCTCATTCTCTAATAGATCGGTAACGGAAAATAACTCCCGATAGTACCATTTAGATAGTCTCGTGATTCGAGATCATTAGAAGGGTGACTGTGCACTACAAAGCGTTATTAAGTGTCAAATAAGTGCTAAAAGCTTATGTTTAAGATGTTTAGAGTTAACTTACTAATTAAAATTGCGAGGATAGGAAATTTTCTTTAACTGTTTACAATTATTTGTTTGTGTACTTACTTTAGAATGCATCTCCATTATTTTATATTTTACTAGCTGACCCGATAGACCTTGTCCTGTCCAAAAAACGATTTTCAGATTTTCCCTAATTTTCCAATTTTGCTATAGCTAGGTAGGTACTATTCCGAGACACTATTTTGATTTTAAACAGGACGTTTCGAATTTATTGTATTTTTTTTTTATTATGGGTTTTTATAGGTACTTATTTTTATTTTAACTATTAATTACATAGATAAACGAACTTAAGGGAACGTCCTCTGTTATTTAATTTATCATACTATAAGTGGATAGATGGAACTATGGTTTTAATGATGCAGTAAATAAATGGATAAACGCCTTTTAAAATAGTAGGTATAACACATACCACCTTTTTTATGTGGTGATTGCAATTTATGTATAATCTAAGTATGTCAAATCACCAACTAGCGATTTCAGTGTTCAGAGCTACTGCGTTGTTAGCTAAGTATGTCATCAAGGTCTTGCACATATTGCATCGCAGTTTTTATCGTATTTTGCGAAGTATATACCAGACAATCCCTGATATAATATAACATTCGATTTCGTTCAGAAGACTGACAAGCTAATTTTTCAAAGCTTCCTCTAACTATTTTGCTGCGTCACATATAATTTTAAGTTGCCCCCTACACTCGCGACAATCTAAGAAGTCCGTTTTGACGTTTCGTTCTCGTACATGTAATAAAACGTTAAGCCTTGACAATCAGTTTTAAGCAATGTAGATAAGTCGTCGATTACAAACTCTCTAAGTATGTTCTATTGATATGTCTTGAGAATCAGTTTATAAGAAAATAACATTTTTTTTCGTCGCTACACAAAGCATTTTTATAGCTGTCAAAAGGGACTTCTTAGATTGTCGCGAGTTCATATTGAGAAATGCAATAAATTATTGAGTACGATTGTATTAGGTACCTTTGCCTAACTTTAAATCTTTAAAGTAGGTACTACCTACGTGTTTGCTGTCTTGTCGTACTTATAAGCCTAATTTTTAAAAGGTGTATTCGGTCGTTAATTGATTCAGGCGTGACTTTGCGGAAATCCATTATAAAATACAATACACGTAGATATATTTAGTAACCTATTCCGCTTGACTATTCTTCAAGAGTCATAAAAACCCTGTAAGAAATCGACACGTGTTTCACCTCTAGCGCTGGATGCAAAGGCACTTGACTCAAGAGACTTTGCGTCTAGCGCTCTGTGTGGTAACACGTCGCGTTCTGGTTTGCAATTGGTCAATCGTCGTGAAACACGTGTCGATTTCTTACAGGGTTTTTATGACTCTTGAAGAATAGTCAAGCGGAATAGGTTACTAAATATATCTACATCTATTGTATTTTTAGGTGTATTCGGGGTGACTTCTAAATCGACGTGTTCTTTTTAGGGCGCGGTATTGTGTCATAATTTTATGCAATAAATTAAATTAGCATCCTATATGATTAAGCGGAAAGATATTGATGATCGTCGCACGTTATATCCACTATCTATAATTAAAAAAACATAAACAACTTATAATGATAAAAAAACTGTGTTAATCTCATATACCTACCTAAATAATTGATAATATTAGACGGGTTCCGCTTATATACGCCGTACTTTATAAACACGGTGTAAAGCGTGTCTGATTTTCCAGATTTTTCATACCATTTATTGCGCCGTATTTCAAACGTTATTGAATGAATCAATCTTCAGAAAGTACGCACTATATTTGAGTACTTTGTCTGAGTAATTAAACCGTCTTTACCACAAGTAAGTAGTCAAGTATCAAAACGTTTTGTCGTAGCTGTGTCTAAGAGCTGTACTCTTGTATGATCTATTTACATTTACATAATGCACGTACTAGTACCTACTGTCAAAATGTCTCTGTTTGTCTGTCTCTTTTAAGCTGTATTGACTAAACCGCAGATCCAATATTGATGGGGTATAGAGAATCCCCAGGAAAATTCCACCCCTAAAGGTGTGAAAGCAGGTGGCCGTTATAGTTCGTATGGAAAAACCCTTGCGGACGAAGTCGCGGGAAAAACCTAGTTACCATTTATCATTATCTTCATAATCTTATCATTTAAGCACGGAAAAACAACCAAGGTTTAATTAAGTCCTAGATGTCAAGTACCTACCTTCCTATAAGTATTAAAATTGTACGTGACGTTCAACACGCATCTATAGCGTTTCAGAACCGTAAACTATGACGTAGATATCATAGTTTTCATAATATGTTCGCAGTTACGTGGAATACGTGGGAAGATGAAATTGCTAGTGATGTATTAGTTTTACCTCTTCTATCGTATTGTCTTTCATGTTGTGTTGACGTTCAGGGAATCACGTGAACGTCACTACGTAGAAAGGGAAAGGTCGTGACTGATTGTTTATGTTTTGTTTACTTACAACTGAACATTAATTATTGTCCTCGTATATAAACTCTTTCAACTGTAGTGACGTAGGAGGAGGCATGACCTAATTTCCTCGCTACACCCACGGATGAGGCTTTTGTTTATTTTCTTGACGATATTAGAGTTGGTTTTAGAGATACCCACGGGGAAACAAGTCTGAAGATATATGACGTCACAATTTTTATGATTGTTTCACGTTTTCCGTGAAGGGCGCTATCATTTTTCCTTTTTTTTGAAGTATAGAAGTGATTCACGGGGCTTCGATAGATTAATCATTAGTGATCTGTTATTTTTTTATCGTTCTGTCGTCACAATGCCATTTACGTTAGGGAATTACGATTGCGCTGTGAGTAGAGGGCAAAGCTAGATTAGTATGACTTATTATATTATCCGATGCCTAAAGCTGAATATGAGCGTCCTAAGAGACTGTTGCTATAAATAACAGTCTCGTGGGAAATCTCCATATAGACTCGACAAACCTCGGGAAGTTGTAGCATGGGCGTTGCATCCTATACTCTTGGCATTGTTCCTTATTTGTCTTTAACGATATCTACACATTTAGGATTTTCCATAAAGGCTAATAAAGGATTTCTTTATTTTTATACTGCAGTGGGACAGTGATAGATTGTCATTTGAAATTAGAGGAGCAGGCAATCTAGACATCTAAGGGCTGATTTTATCAAAGTCAGATATCTTTTATCCGAGGAATAAAATTGTCGCCTGACAGTTATTGTATGGAAAAACTGTCAAAAATTCAAAATTTATTCGCAGGATAAGACTTATACTTGGTATAAAAGTTTGGTGAAATTCGCCCTAAATCTTTTCTATACTAACTAATGTTATAAATGCGAAAGTGACTTTGTTTACATGAAAGCGTTTGTTACGCTTTCACGCTAAAAAGGCTGAACGGATGTCGATTTGACATATGGATAGACCATGACCTGGGTTAGGACATAGGATTTTTTATCCTGATATTATTTTTTTTATTTTAATTTAATGCACAATGTACACAACCAATTTTACACGCTAAGCTTAAACTAGTGAGTACATGACCCTGTTAGGGCGCAGCAAGATAACTTAAAACTAATATTGCAAAAGAGGTATCCAATATCACATAAATATCATTAGGAATTAAATATTAAATTAATTAAATTTATATCTAACATTTCACTTCATTTACTTAATAACATTTGTCTGAGTGTCTTAAAGTTTAAATTAATTACTGAAAATTAGTTGAATAAACCAAACATAACTTGATTATTAATAAATAGAAAAAATATAAAATCATAAATATATCATCACTATGTCAAATCAAATTAATAAAATCACAATATAATGTCAACATGATAAAAATAAAAATATAATAAAGATACACCATTCGATATTTAAAATGTCGTACCAAAATTTTATCGAATGTCAAAAATTAAAATCATTCACCAATTTAATAAACGAAAACATGTCACATAGATAACAAATAATCACAAATAGTATTTACATACAATAGAACCTATAATAAAATGAACACATGATATATATTTTTAATTCTATTTTAACATTTTATTTTCCATAAATTCTTCAATATTATAATAGCACTTTTCCAAGAGAAATGACTTTAGCCTAGCTTTAAATACACATACTGTTCTCGTGGACCGTATATTTTCAGGTAATTTATTATATATCTGTATGCTACGATATTCTGGGCTATTTTTATAAATTCGTAGTCGAGGTGCGGGTAGTATTAACTTAGTTTTGCGGCGCTCGTTTTTATCAAAATTAAACAGTTTTATGTTTTTCTTAACAAAAGTGGCTATTTCTAATATATAAATGCGCCCTGCATTTATATATTAGAAATAGCCACTTTTAGAGTTAACATTTTTCCTTTAATAAAGTGGGGTTTGCAGCTATCTCTAGGTTTTATTTGGAATAATATTCGCATGCATTTCTTTTGTGCTATGAATAAGTCATTCGCATCTACACTATGTCCCCACATGATGATGCCGTAGCGTAGCCACGCGTAGGCATATGCGTAGTATGCAGTGAGAGCACAGTGGGTTTTTGTGTTCGATTTTAGCACGCTAAGTCCATATGAAAATTGTGACAGTTTGATTTTAGTTTTTTCGACATGTTTTTTCCAATTTAAATGAGAGTCTAATGTAATACCTAGCAATTTGAATTCTTCAACTTCTTCAATTTGGATAGCGTTTGTTATATTTTTTAAGTCAATTTTTTGTTTTTGGTAAGGTTTAAATTGTATGATTTTAGTTTTTTTGTTGTTTACTTCGAGATTGTGATTCTGAAGCCAACATTTTATTAGATTAAAAGTTTCGATAATTTGGGAGTTATATTGTAGATTGTTAGTAGGACTTTTAAAGAGTACGGAGATGTCATCAGCGAATAACACACATAGATGGTCACATATTTTTGGCAGGTCATTGATGTAAATGAGGAAAAGTATACATCCTATTACACTACCTTGTGGAATAGACCAGTTTGTGGTTAGTATATTCGAGCGCACGTTTTGTAGCTCGCACGTGTCGTCATCTAGGTGTTCTATCTGTACATACTGTTTCCTATCGGCTAGATACGATTTTACCCATTCCCACGAGATCGAGACTTATAGGGAGAAAACGCAGGGTACAGCTATAGTAATAATATTATAAAAAGGTAAAATTGTATGTTTGTTTTGTAAGAGGTAACCTTTGGAAGTAGGCACTGATCCGATTACAACAATTATTTGACTAATAGAAAGTTGCACTATTGCCAAATGCCATAGGATATGTTTAATGATACAGTTGACTTCTACGCGGACGAAAAGTCGCGAGCAGAAACAAGCCTAAGATATTTCAGTTTCAGCGGTAGACGTGCATTCTCGTACCGCATTCCAAAGTACCATCCCGGGTGTTCACAGTGGACGTGACAATTTTCACATCAAGACTCTTCGGTTTTTTTCGTAAACAACGTCATAATTTTCCATAGGTGCCTAGATGCCTAGTACACCGAGTGCAAAGATCGATTGTTACTTGTTAGTGACGTGTTAATTTTTCCCGTTTTGTCGTTACCTTATAAGTCGTTACAAATGACGTTCCTTAGGAAAATACTATTGCGTAGGTAGTACTTAGAAGGAGAAGCGTGATTTTTACTTTTGTTATTGTCTTTTACCTTAGTAGACTTACAGTTCCGGGAAAATTCAAATGTTATGTGTAACCTATGGAGAGACTGATGTGGGACTACGCATCTTGTTTTTTATCTGGGAATGCTTTTCACTTGTAAATACTACTAAGATGTAGCACATAGACCGATATTAATCAGTCTAAGTAAAAATCAATCAAAATGCCTAGCGTCTTCTCGCAACGGCTATTATTATTTAGCCACGAGTGTTTAAGTACTGCAGTAATTTACGTAAAATTTTAATGAAGTACACTCGAATCATCCTGGCTTCATCGTAAATCTGCGTCGTTACGGTGAAGTCTCCTTTGCTGATGTTAATTCCGGCTTTGACTTGAGATGTCTATCCACCAACCCGCACTGCACTCCCTCTCACTGAGAGGAGGCCTGTGTCCCAGCAGTGGGAAAACAATAGGCTGATTATGCTAGAGATTATATGATGAACCAAGAAAGCAACCAGTCTTTTCTGATTTTCCAGTTCTTTAGAAAATCAGAATAGGTGTTTTAGGTACTTCCCTATTTGATTTTAGAAAATGTTCCCTAAACTCTAAAAAAAAACTTAGGTAACTTAAAACTGTTCATATAAGATATTTTATGCTTCATAAAGTGACTGCATGAGACTTCACGGCGTCTAGCCATCGACCAGCTCTGCCCATTTAAAACACACCAGTATAGGCTATCTATAGGGTTGATGCTCATAACAAGTAGGGCAATCGATCCAGTCACTGTTTGTCTCACGAGTCGCGACGCAGACGGAAAATAAAGGTACACTGAATAAGGTTTCGGTGCAGCCCTATAAATGCTGGGAAACTTTACCCGTTTCTTCGTAATGGAAAATCACGTAGTTACTATGGAGTCTTAAATAAGGTGATTTTTTTTGCCATTCTCTTGATCGGGTAGGTAGTGTTGGTAGGAACTTACCTACCTGGCAAAGATTTTAATCAGAAAATAACAATTGACATTTCCAAATTGTGCGATGACACCTAAAAAGCTTAAGGAATTACTGAAAATTTTAACTAAATGAGCACTTTTCACTTTTGAACAATTGCTTAAAATACCTCTCCGAGAAACAACCATCAACTCTGATAAATTAATTCAAAATTAACCAAAAAACCAAGTGAAGTGAAGAATAAAAGCGTCTAGGACAAAAAAAAAATAAGCAAAAAGCTATCGTTTCAGATTGCCACGCCTGCTGGTTAGTACACAACAAGTACTAATTTAAAACAGCGTTTCAAACCAATTGGTTCCGATGCGTCGTTCCTTTGATATATAATACAATACAAACTGCGTCGCAAAAAGATCACCCAGCCTTGAAGTAGCAACATTATATGACATGATATAATGGTATAATGGATGCGCAGGACCCAGTTTATTATGTAAGGTTTTACTATCATATAATAGTCATTATTGACTAGTTATGCCCATTGATGTGCTACACTTTGTAAGTAAGTGCTTCAATGGCTATTTCAAGGTTATTCTTGTAAATCATCAGTGCCTTTACACAATTTTATTATTAAGTTGCATTAGGCTTGCAGCACTGTCTGTGTAACTATGGATACTATCATATGAATGTAAGTAGTGAGGGACTTTACATGGGCCATGCTATCTGTCCTTCGTAATTGAATCACGAAAATGTTTTTCTTATCTGGGAGCAGAATCTAATATGAAAATAGGTATTATGAATCATCGTAAAATGTCACAAACTGACAATTCATAATATGATCTGCGTGTAATTCATAGAAATAATTCATCTGTTTGACAGTTTTCTATGGAGATTCGTAAAATGGTCCACAAATTATGAATTGCTTTTATGTCAAATTAGAGGAATTGCCAATGACAGGTGAGATTCAGGAAATGAACTGTTTTTAATGGAATTGCTAATGTGGCCGGTTTAGGCCCGCTGTAGTTCTGAAGTCACTTCAAAAGGGGCAACTGCTGCCTAGCCTGTAACTCAACCGCTAGAAGAAAGCCCATGTGGCAAAATTCAGAAAAAAAACCTACTTCCATTTCTACTATCAAGCACAGTTACTTTTTTATATTTAAAGGGTGCTGTTGTTACAACTGGCATGAGACTTTTGAACTCTATCTATGGTCAAAGTATTGGCATTACTTTAGTGTTTCAGGTATCAAAGGCGACGGGGTGTATCTACCTTTATTCACGAAGAATATCGGTCTGCTGTCCGACCTATAGGTATAGTAAAAAACAAGGGAACGCCAAAGCAATATAGCCACTTTAAATAAATTGAATAACATGATTTTCTAATCATACATGCACGTGTGTATCTTGCTGAAAGCGACTGTATCTGTATCTGTATCAAATATTCAGGCTAGCCTAAAGTATAGCTTGTGGCAGTCGGATGATCAACAGTGGCTGAACCTGGGTTAAATTTTAATAAATAGTGTCACGGTTTTTTTCCTTAAGGAAATAATAACCAAAGACAAATGGCGCCGTAATGTATTAATGTGCTTCTATTAACAAGCATATGTAGTTATTTATGAAAACGCTTAACCGGAAAACGGCTAGAATATGTAATTATACCTATACAAATACATTATTAGAAACTGATGAGAATAATTAATAATAAATAATAATTGGTAATTGGTAGTATAGTACGTTCTCACGGGCAAACATGCACCATTGTCGACAACAGCATCTTACCATAAAATGAACAAGCTGTGAGTGATATTTCTCAAATTAACATGAATGAATGAAATGAATGAAAATCGACAGATCCTATGGGATCATTAAATTTGCCATTTCCTACATTTTGTTGAGTTATGCCATAAATGGTGTATGGAGCAGCTGACGTTTGTTACACAAGTTCACTGTAGGTCCGAAAG
Organism: Lithophane semibrunnea; assembly: GCA_947363905.1. NCBI lineage: Eukaryota > Metazoa > Arthropoda > Insecta > Lepidoptera > Noctuidae > Lithophane > Lithophane semibrunnea. The sequence goes on from OX376198.1 coordinate 11,012,943, forward strand.
TAAAAGATTTTCATAATGATGAGTAAAATGCGACACCCTTTTTTCTTTTTTTGAGGGTGGGAAATCATCGAATGACTTCTCCCGCTCTAGGCGGCACGGGAGGGCGAGTCAGTCTTTTACTGACTAAAACCCACCCGTTTTCCTTCAGTTGCCTGTTGCCAAGGGTCCCGGTATCCCTTTCGGACTTTCTCGCAACCATGCCAGGCATCGGTCCTAGCGGACCCCGCCAATCTGACATCTCTTTGAGGCGAGCCCCTAAGAAGTATTTAAGTAAAAAAAACTTTAAAAAATATTTTTAGAATATTCCCGAAAACTCACGCGACTTTATTGATATTGGTTCTTATCTTCACAGATTTATCTCACGTGAAGTGTACCTACCTAGATATTATTATGGTCCACATCCGTAAATGTTATCATGATAATAATCGGTGCTTTAAATCTTGACATAATCATTCAATGTATCATTTATTTAAGTCCATTTCCAGTAAAAACTGTCTAAGTTAAGTATACCTACCGCCAGTGATTGATTGGTGCACATGCCAAATATTTTCCGGAAGTCTGGTAAGAAATAACTTTCCATAGATTCAGATTTTTATCTTACTTAGGTAATGTTGCTGTTTTTACTCAAGTTCTTGTTCAGTTATAGGTACAGTTGTACCGGGAGACCCCTCTGCCCTCCGCTAGCTCGCTTAGTGAGGGTCTCACCGGACAACGTTGAATAATGAGGTAAACACAGTAGACGATAGGAGGAACGGTTTATTACTCGTTAATTAAACACGACACACATGATTATATAAGTATAGTAATATTATCACAGTATTTAGAATATTGGTTATATAAAAATTACAGACAGTAACACGCTCGGTCAAGTCCAAAGATGAAGTGTGGAGATGACTGGAAAAATACTGCACGGGAGTTTGTGGCGTTCTGAATTCAAATTGAAAATGGAATTATGATGTGGCCAGCCATAAAGGATTGCCAGTAATAAATGGTAGGATGAGTATGGATGAGAAGGACTTCGTCACACAGTGATGAGTTCACTGAAACAATGTGTTCTTTAGGTAGTTAACATAAAGATAAGCAAATAAAAGCATTGCATTTGTTTACAGAAAACCAACTTCAAAAAAACAAGTAATAAAAACTAATCGTACGTAATCTGTTCGATTTATGCCCTAACACGTGTGACTCCGGATTTTTAATTTGTCTGTCTGTGGTGTCTTGTTTATACCTTTTAAGTCGTAGTTGGGTTTTAGTTTTTATTACTTGTTTTTTTTAAATTCTTTTGGGGTTATAATATATATATTTTTGAAATGTGCTCATTAAGGCCTTTCATTTGATACCCAACATAGTACGATTAAACCATTTTTTTTTTTAAGTTCCTCACTTTATGTCCTCTAGACGGCGCCATTTTTAATTTAATGTGACTTCACATAGCCTATAACCAGCGGACAATCACAACGCTTCTAACGATACCTCATTTGTCAAATTGTGATAAGTGGTTTGTAAGATAGGAGACAGATGAACATACATACATACATACATACATACCGGTCAAAATCATAACCCTCCTTTTTTCTTCGCCGTAGTCGGGTAAAAAGTCAAAATCAACACAAAGGTTTTATCTGAAACTGAAACATGCAAACGGAACTAGTTTACAGACAGCAATATGGATTGTTTGTTTAGTTTTACATGTTTACAGACAACAAACTTGCTTTTATTTACAAAGAGCCGTCATAACATTTTCACATAACGTCCGCCCATGCGCGTCCTAGGACAACGCGTGACGTCACGACTCGGGGTCGGCGACCTCAGCTGACTTGCGCATTTTGACAGATCGAACGGAAAATTACCGGGCGGCTGGAGCTCGGAAAAATGTACCTATAAAACGAGTGTTGTATGAGCGACGCGCTCGTGCGTGACTGAAATTCATAATGCAATTACATGGTTCCTGCAAAAATACTTTTTATAGCTTTTTAGAAGTGGAAATTTTTCAGGGAGGCTATTTTTCTGCTCCTATTTAAGCAATAACAAGAGAAAGATTATAAGACTTTGAGTAATTTAATTCTACACTTTTAAGTAGTTAGGCAGAATAAAGAAAGCTTATACTTAATATCCAACATATTATTTACATAGCTACTACGACGTTTCGCATCTTCAAAATGACAGAAAGTTTTCTTAGAAACTCTTTTTTCGTAAATTTTACTGAAACGATTTCTAATTAGTTGCGGGGTGCCTCTCGTAGAAAGTAATAAGTGAGGATAAGTAATAAAGTTCGACTCATTTAGTCCTTTTGTCTCCTCCTTTTGTCTAACTTTGAGCATCCTGTAAAGCCGGCTTAGTACTGAAAGCACCTTGGTTCCACATTTCACAAGTTATCGATCTAACCAAGAGCATGAAGAGGCCTTCGTGGCTGCTGCTAGAGGCTGCATTGTCACCTTCCATACAAACCAAGAGTGTCACCGTTAATGAAGGCTTTGAAGGCGGTTCGTGACAGATAAGTTTCGCGGCCACCGCATTTTCGGCAAATATTTAGTACTGCAGTCTCGACGTAGATAGTGATCGCTTTACGACCGAATCCTTGTAAAAGTTGCACGTGATTTTTTCGTGCTTGTCAAGCAATTTTGACCGTCTAGGAATTTGCGAGCGAAGTCGATGGTAAAGCGATCGCTATCTACATACTCGTATGTCGGGGCATCTCTAGATGCTACCGGCGAAATATTGCGATTCCGCAACTAAGCTTTTAATTTAATAGGTTTGTTTAACCTCTACCACAAATATCTGTTCTTACACATAGGTATAGTAACCTCAATTTATATAATTAAAGTAAATGAAGTGGGTACATTAATAAATTAGATTTCAGGAAGACCACGCTGAGTAAAGTAATGGGTTCATCGACCTCAAATGTTAGTTACTAAGTAAGGTTTATAACTACATAGAAATTAAAAGAGTTGGACCAAAATTAAAGGAACTATCTGAAATCAACAGATGATGTGCCTATGTTATGAATATTCTGAAAGCAAGTCTTGAGACAAACCGTTTTCAGTTTGTACAATGTAACGTGTTGCTTGTATTATCTAAACAGTTCTCGAAAGATGTGTGATCCATTTGATTATGTGACACTGTTATTTCATGTTGAGTATACGATACGATTCAACATAATTGAGCTGAATAACGTCTAACTGTAATTCATACTCTCAAATAACTCGTTTTGTTAATTCTTAACTTCGTTCGTTCTGCTGGTATCAAAACACTGGATAAGGATTGCGTCCATGATGCGCATAGTGCGTGGGAGCGTCTACAGCATTCTGAAGGTCATCAGTGATAACTTATCGCTTATCACTAATAAGCCAAGTTGCACCATTATGGCGCATTGGGTGCATGTACATGTGCATGTACCTGGTGCGTCAGGTGAATGCAGCGGATACATGAATTAATTTAGTTTTGTATTACATTTGTTACTAACATAGCTTTTAAGTAGTTTGTATTACTAACATCATTATGGATCAAGGTCTGAATTAGTCTTATTTTTATAAGAGTATTTTGGAACTATAAAATAAATCCTAATAACGCAATTAAAAAAGTGATTTAATCAATGAAGGCTCGACTATAGGGTTAATTGAATATAAACCTTATATCTCCATAAAGTTTTTCAAACACTATACGACGAATATATATGTAGTTGACCTTTAAAAGCTGAAAGGGAGAGGCAATTTCAGTAAGATATAGCAATTCGCTACCGTGAACGCAGTCAGAGAAACTTGCTTGCTTGACCTTTTCCTTCAAATAGAACGGAACGCAATTTCAAGCGTTCAAGTTTAAACTGAAAGCACGGACTGATTTGATTTCCTTTTTCCTGAAAAACAATGTCTTTTATTTATGTAAGTAGTCGAACATCTAGCATTTTTCTTGCTGTAGATAGACTTTTCCGAAGGTGCAAAATGACGATCAATTATCGACTTTTTACATGCAGTCATGCGGTGTGTTTCATTAGATGTAATTTCAGGGTGAAATCCTATCCTAATCCTAACTATCCTATCATAACTAATATTATAAATGCGAAAGTGATTTTGGTTGTTTGTTTGTTTGTTTATTACGCTTTCACGCCAAAACGGCTGAACGGATTTATATGAAATTTGGCACATGGGTAGACCATGACCTGGAGGAGGACATAGGATACTTTTTATCTCTACATTTCCTCGGGATCGAGACCTATGCGGCTGAAACTGCGGAGCGTAATAATTTTGGAATGGCTTTATTATTCTGATAAGAATTGGGTTATTTCCTTTATTAGCGAGATACGGATAAGCAATTGCACTCTCATTATCTTAACAAATCACCATGTAATGGGGTTTTTTTACAGGAAAATATTTGCTTACATTATCTATAAATAACATGGTTTGCTCATGCATATTCAAACAATATTAAAATGTATACCTATGTGCAAAACCCTGCTTATCATTACATTCATTCAAGTACATAGATCGTCGAAAGAGGAAAAATAATGTAACCAGTTATGGTAATCGATCGCAGCAATTGATATAATAATGTGCGTTTTAATTACAAGTGTTAGATAACAATAATTGCAGACAGGTATTAGTTTCTGAAGATATCTGGAGATACCAAGTTGGAAAATAATTAAGTATTTATTTTGTCAAGCAATTATGGCAGTATTTTTAGGTAAAACCATTGATTTTTGTGATCATTCTACATGATCAACAGTGGAATTACACCTACGTATTTACTGAAATAACTATACAGGGTTATTGGTAAAACACCAACAACCGAAAAAAAAAACAGCTGTTCCCTACATTTTGACAAGTTATGCGAACATAAATGTACGGAACAGCTGTTTTATTTTCGCGATTTCATATTTGTTTCTATAGTAAAAGTTGTTAGGTACTGTTAGCACTACTCGCCAAAAACGCTACGTTTACCCACAAAAAAAAAAAACACTTAGCTCGGGCTTTTAATGCATCTTTTTTCTCTCTGAGTTTTACATTTCAGCACAGCTAGCGTAATTTCCGGAGAAATATGCAAACCTAAGTAGAATTTTATCCTCTGTCCCAAGTTTTATTCAAAAAATTAATTTAATTTCGGCTTCATTGAGTATCAAGCATTGGATGCGTAGCATTTCTATGTAATAATAGCAATATGTTCCATTGGGCCTTTGTTCTATAGAACACATGACAGACGCACTTGCTAGGTAAGCTTGGCAGACAAATTGTTGTTATCATATCACGTTACTATTCGAAGCTTGCTGATACAAATACATTGTTCTATTCCCTGCTACACCAACGTGGCAACTGTACCTATACTATAAGGCCCTCTATACACACACGCTTTTCTTGACGTGAAAACTAAGATTTATTCGCCGTGTTGTATGCACGGTCGTGGAAGCTTGTTGTCGGACACGTTTTTTCTAAGGCGATGTTTCTTTACGGTACGGGTTGTTAACCGCGCCGTAGAAAATCTACGGTTTTGTCGTGAAAAACTACGGTTGATTCGCCGTGTGGTAGGCACGGTCATCAGTGTTGTATGGAAGCTTGTGAACAGACACGGCGCGGCGGCATTACGGCATGGCGCCGTCGCCGTCGCCGTCACAAGCTCATATTATTATTCTACGGCGCGAAATACGGCGTACCGTAAAGAAACCGTAGTTTTTCACAGCAAATCCGTAGTTTTTCACGGCAAGAAAAGCGTGTGTGTACAAAGGGCCTTAAGATTTAATAATAGAATTCGTAAACACCGTGTTTGTTGGCAAACACATTCCCTAGAGCTTTGAGCTATGATGCGGAAGACAACTGCGAAAATAGCTTGAGGAAAATGACGCTAGACTAATTATTTTAGAATACTAGTAGAAACTTGTGTAAATATTCAAAGGCATCAGAAACATTCTCTAGAGTGGACTAGACTAACAGAAGTTAATATTAAAAAATATCAAAGTTCTTATCTCCGTTATAAAGTTATACCTAACCTAAACCTAACCTACCTAAACTTTGGTTGTGTTTATCATATTGGGCTAAGTCAGTAACCTGGCACTAGTACCGCTAAGCAATGTTGTTTGTTGTTGATCTGATCTTTCAACTGTCAAAGTCCTGAACATTACTTGAACCATTGCCAACACCTTTTTTGGCATTGCTTCAGAAAGTAAGACGAAAATATATGTTTTAACTAAAATAGCTTCTAGAGGCTTTTAAAGTGTAACAATATAAATATTGATAATTGTAGAACAATGTTCTAGTAAAGTAGTAATTAATTATATAATGCGTGATACTAATGAAGAATCTGAATTAAACAAGGTGAATAACATCATCATTAAAAAAATAGGTGATGAGGATATCCATTAGATATACAAAACTGAATCATTGTTAAGGTCATGCATGCAATTTTAACCTGTATGCATCTAATTACAAAGCTTGAAATCGGGCTTAATTAGATCTTCTGAAAGTACAGTGAACAGAAGAAATAAGTTGGCAGGTAATATTTTTACCGATATTGCAGCGTAGCCTTTGTCGTTGATTGTTTGTCTTACTATGATTGAGAAAGTTCGTGAAGATTTTCGGATGTTATTTACACAGAATTATGCATTAAGGGCTGAAAGAATTTGGCACTCAAATAGACCATGGACTGAAATAACACTACTTATCATAAAATAACATCACGCCTGTAATCCCCGAAGGGTTATTTAGAAGTACCACATTTCGTCAGTGATGTTTAAGTCCCATAAGAGGCGAGCGTATTGCCATCAACCGGATACAAATTCAGACTTCGGGTTGCTACTGAGAAATTCCTGTCGGAAAAACTCAATAACGATTTGCCCGAAACTCGAACCGAACCCAGGACCTCATGCTTAGCTCTTGGGACCACGAGGCAGTCAACTACTTCTCATCCGGGCTTATGAAGAAATTTCCCTAAGCTGCTAGTAAAAACTCCAGCAACAGTCAGTAGAAACGCTAAATTACGTTCGATGTTTACCTAATTACGAAACTCTTCTGTCATCTGTACCATTATCTCTAACACGTGTTACACTAAATAATACTTCGTCTTAGGTATTCTGTCATCTCTATGAATCACTAATACCAGGCTCACATGAATCAGGGCGTTAAATCTCTTCATACAGCTATGCGTCACACATACGCCTACAACCTCTTTGGTTTGAAGTAAGAGTAGGGTACTATATTGGTAACCCAGTGAGGTGTTTGACTAATAATAGGTCAGTTTGCTTTATTTTTCGGGATAGGTACACTTTACAGCTGCCAGTCATGATTTCATACTTCTTACATCTAAACTTAGTCCCATAGTTTTGATCACTTGGGTGTTAGGTATTGGGTATTCAAAGCGTGGGACTAATGATGTATGTGGTTTTACGAGTATGAGGAACAGGGTGTAAAGTTCACTCATCCACCATAGAAAAGGGAGGATCCTCCTACCAGACGGGTGTTGTGTCTGGCGGGCAACTGCCCAATGATTGATATTGGGTTTTTGTATATATGTCCACTGCACGGTAAACTCTAATTGCGCGATGCAGGATTTATGTGACGTCAGGATTTCTGTGTGACGTCAGGTCTTTGATGCGTAGTTCGCATGTGGCGATGTAGATACCGCCACATGGTAAAGTATCATCGTTTAATTATAACAATGGATTGAATATTATATTTTCAGCATTAAATTAAGTATAAGTTGCTATGTACCTGGCCCTGGAGTCACACCACGGTCATACATACTTATAGAATTTTGAACAACATTCGCGATATCTTAGAACCGAGTTTTGTATGCGGTTTTTACTGTAGAAACCGCATAAAGTAGTCCCACAGCTAATTTTGGTTTTAACTTGGTAATTGAGGTTATGTGTGGTAAGAAGCTAAACGACCAAACAATACTTTCAAGTTGATTTACAACTTTTTGGCACCTAGCAATGACCTAAGTTGTTTAAGACATTATATATAGATGGAAGTTCAAGTAAAACTTTTCCTTTGTACCTTGTACCTATTCTTGAAATCCTAGTTCATTAAAATTCTCAAACCATTCATCATTACAGCAGCTAGCTAGGTTATTGCTGTTCAAGTAGCGTCCTTGGTACAAATTCGCTGTAAAATATTCAACGCAGACGTGCTCCTGATGATGTATTATCAAGAGGTATTAAATCAGACTCTGAATACCTAATGGTTTAGATCCTTTGAGTGCTAGATAATTGCTATTTGAAAGTGTTCATGGGTGACTTAAAAAATAATGACCATTAAAAACATTTATTTTTCGACCCATCGCTACCTGAAATGATTTTGAAAGGTGTAGCGAGATTTATCAAGAATTATTATTTCTTCTAAATCTATTCAGTACCTCTGTAGCTAAACATCGATCTAGTCTAGAATATTTATTTATTTATTTATGCACAATTTAAGGTAGCGAAGCCGCGGGCATCGGCTGGTATATTATAATGTCAGCAGTAGATGACATTATAATACACTAGCTGTATATTATAATGTCAGCAGTAGATGACATTATAATACACTAGCTGATGCCCGCGGCTTCGCCAGCGTGGATGTCGGTTATTATATAACTTCCTCGAATTCACTTTATCCATTGGTGAAAACAGCATTAAAATCGGTGCAGTAGTTTTTGAGTTTGTTATACAATATGTAGTGATATGACCGCCAGTACCAGTCACAATACCCATTTATTACATATTATACCTACTCATCAGTCTCAGACTAAAGTCACAGAATACATTATTTATTTATAGCTACCAAGTCCTAAGCAGTGTTTTCAAATTCAAAGTTATTGTTGTGAAAGCCAAACCCAGACCGACTTCATTAAAGATTCAAACAACAGTTCTAACTGAGAGCTTTATCAAGGACTAAATCACAAATAAACGAACCTAAATAACCCTATTATTCAGTTATTAAAAATAAAATGACCTTGAAGAAACTGTTAGAACAAAAACAGAAAAGTTTCTTCAAGGTCATTTATTTTATTTTAATCTAAAGATTAAATAAATAGTTCCCCAACATAACAAATACTTAACTGCTATTACTGAGTAATTAAACAGTACTTGTAATCATGCATATTACGTGCAATTTTTGTTATTATGTTATGTTATTATTTTGCGTTATTATTCATATTTTACTCGTGTTTTATGGAGCCTTTTAATCTAATTGTGTTGACTGTTATTCATCCGTATGTACAGTCACGGACTTTAATTGATGAGACACCTGGCACTGTTCCTATTTTAGCCGTGTAATGCAAATCGGGCTTATTCGGTTCCCGACACGCAAAATCATATGTCTTCGTATTAGAAGAAGAATATTATATTTCATATCTTTACCGGTTGGCTAACCTGAGAGCCAGAACTACATACTTGACAGCGGAGTGACTACCCAAAGTCAACCAATTGCAGGTCTAGCAACCGTAACCTAGCAACGATAAACAATTGTTGCTAAATTACTGTTGCGATTGTAACGTCAGCGTACGGAGAAATATTAATAGTCATTTCGACAAGTTCGAAAGTAACGTCTCTGACATCGATATTTCAACTGTCACTGTCTTCAGTTATGTTTTCATAATTATCGAGTTAATGAACGGAGGAGCGGAGATTCAAAGGAGGTCGGTATCAAATAGATTGGATAAACTAAATGCAACATTGTATTTATTTTTATCATTGAGAACTTATTACTCAAACTCTATGGATAAGACTATTTCCGATTAAAAGTAATTTATTTGTCACCTTGTTTACGAGCGTGCGGTGTAAGTTCGTGTTTAATCGTATAATCTCGTGAATGTATGAAACTGCAAAATTGAAAAGTTTGAAGGTGGTTGATCAATTAAAGTCCGTGACTGTACATGTCCATAACAGATTCTTTATAAGTCAAAGTCAAATAATTTATTTCAAGTAGGCACATTAAAGGCACTTTTGAACGTCGAATACATAGAAATATATACAGAACACTGTCATACCTATTTAACAGCTTGTAATTATTTCGCTTTTTGTTCTTTCAATTTATTCATACGATAGGATATTTATAGCCTGGGTATGCTATGCATGCACCTTAGTTATTTTTTTTCCTTCAAGTTGGCTTTCATTTTAATATTTAGATTATTACATTTAATCTGCTGGATCCAGAATTTTTGTATCAAGCCCAATTATTGCCATGTCAATTTCCTAACCCTGTTCATTCATTTCAGATTTTACTTTGATTCTTCACTACTCAGACCAAATTAAAAAAAAAAAACAAGACAGTTCGGTGTCAACATGTGTGCACTGAGTGAATATCTATGGAGTGAGGTGTAGTTTGATTGTAAATGTGTGCGTGTGAGCGTGTATGCACGGGGCGGAGGTGTAGTTTTGCATAGCATGCTTCACTGTATTGTTCTATTAATTCATTTGTATAATGTATTTCCTAAACAAACACTGCTCGATATCAGACACCCAAACAAAAATAACACATATCTATTATGATAAGTTTTCTTATCACGTTATCAGTCTCATTTTCATTTGTATGAAACTTGGCCTTCATCCACTATCCCTTATCGGGTTAATCTTAATATAGTACGTGGGGACTTTTGGCCCGGTTGGACCAGCTCAAGGACAATACATTATTTGGGTCATCCGGCCAAGGTCGAAGCTCCCGTACTAAAATGGAGCATGAAGGTTTTTCCTATGAATTTTCATTATCACGATTTTTCAATGACGTGTAAAATAGAGGCAATTTACTCGGATACTTTAGCGTTTTTAGTTTTGGAGTTTTAAATAAACAAAGCTAATTAAATATTAACGCCTGAAAGATTATAAGTTGTCTGAAGCTTTCTTTGTTTGAAATTCATGAATAATAAATAATCATTGGCTTCGTTACCAACGTCAATCTTCTGTGAACGTCAGTCAGTGCAAAAGTTCGTTTACAGATATTTGCGTCAAACAACGCAAAAAAAAAAAACATAAACGGCGATTGTTTGGTTACCATCGTGAAAATCTATTTAATAAAGCACCATTTCACAGCTTTCAGCAAGAACTTTCTAATTAAAAATTTAGAAGCTGAAAATGAATTAATAAACTGCTTTTAATGTAGGTACAAAGTGCCTTTCTTTATTTCTAATTGTTTCTATATCTATTTCTGACAATTGGACACGTCCGACAATGTATGGGATTGGCAAAGTCACGTTAATGACAATGTGTTGTTACTATTTTATTTAGCAGCAGTCACTAAAATAAAGCTCTTTTATGATGTATTTTGAACCAGTTTCTTTTGAGCCGTGCGTCCTCTTGAAAAAATATTTGTTGAGTATTAAAAGGTAGATTTTTAAAACGTTAGGGATCTTAATAAACTAGTGTAAGCGTGTAGTACATTTTTGGCACTGATTCAGAAACAATCACATCGTAAACATCAGAGGAATTCGCTATGACGTGGGTACGGGCCCCCTCCGGATACAAGATTAAAGACTTTCATGAAAGTACCGATGTACCGATTTTGGAGAATAAATAATACCAACATTCATTTAATTAAATAATTATTATTCCTTTATTTCATTTTTCATACTTATAAATTATATTTTTAAATATTAGAATAAAAAATTATATAAAACATTTAAAAATATAAAAAATAGTAGCCCACCGGTATCGGGAACAGGGTCCAAGCTACCGGCGGTCAGGGCTCCAGAGAGAGGAACCTCCTAACGATGCGAGCCGTGTCCAGGAGTACAGCTTTCTGAATCAAGCCCTTAATCCAGCTGCCCAACGAGAGCCTCCTTAGGTGTTGGTCGAGGCTCTTGGCAATTAAGCCATTGACTGATACGACTATCGGCACAATGATCGCAGAGTCCACATCCCACATGTCGACAACCTCGTGATCCAAGTCAAGATACAATATATAATAATAAACCTATAATAATAATAATTATTATTATTATAGGTTTCGCTTCAGTTTTTGAAAGATGAAAGTAGTTTTTCGGAACATATATTGAGAAAATCGTCGAGGTATGAGTTTTACTGCTGCTGAAGCTGACCAAAACCCGACTTCTTTGCCAAAAAACTTTTTTCATTTCACTCGGGCTCTGTCAAGTGGCGCCACAAAACGTAATCTTTCGCTTTTAGAAGTCAACTAAAAGATTTTTAATTTTAACCTACTCAACGCATGTCAATCGTCCATCCAGATCATTTTATAAAACATTAATCGTAATTAATGAGTGCTAAGATTTAAAGCCCATCAGTTATTGATTAAACACGATCAATAATAGTTTTAGAACGAAAGTTTTCGATAGTAACACCTCCAGAAACTTTGTGTTTTCCGAAAATAGAGAGAATTACTTCAGCTGATGTTCTGGTGTTCGAACTTTATCTACCAAATTAATCAAATTAATTGCCAGTCAAAGTTGTCAGATATCAAGTACGATTGTGTACCATTTGTCGTCTCCTCATTGGCTGAAACTGAAGGATAGACAGCATTTCCTATAAAATATTTATTAAATGAGTATCGATCATAATGCACTAGAATCATCCTTGTCCTATTTACCTAGTTACATTTCTCATGTTCCTTTAATAGCTGAAACTGAAGGCTGTTATAGTTATTGACATTTTAAGTGTATTGTGTATTGTTTTTGGCTTCCTTGCCTTTAACGTTGAATGTGTTGATAGCAGTGCAGACAACTGAAGGAGGAGAATTGAGCCAGGACTGGACGGATGCATCCTAATAAGCTGGACTTATTCTGGTAAAGAAAAGTGAAAGTGTAGTTAGTCGAATCAGCACATCGTTATTTAGTTTGTCTACCGATTTCTCTTGAAGTTTTCAGATTCCAAACGTTGTTCCGTTTTTAAGCATCCGTTAAAGCTACCTTGTATGTTTGGTCTTGTCAAAGGTATCGTGTGATTTTGACAAGCAATTGATTGAACGACCTTCAGTCGAAATGTCATTAAGTAACAGTTTTACATATTACATGCCTTTGTTTCATCAGTAAACGTCTTTCGTTTTCCTCATAAATATGCTGAAACAATAAATAAAATGGAATGAGTTCTTTATCACACTTTATTTATTGCTTTCTGATCGTTAATGCGAAGTAATGTGTGGGTTGAATATGCTTTGAATATAAGGTATAGAAACGTTACTATATACTTTGATAGACGCATTTATATAATATTGATTTATTGTTCAAAGTTTTTAGCTGTATAAGTTAACTCATAGATCGGTTGTCGCATATTGTATGACTTAATTGGGTCATTCATTATATTATAGGTGATGAAACTTCTTATGAATTCTTTGAAAAAGCAACTGCAATTAAGGATCGTTATAGATAAGCAGTTATACCATAATGACCAGAGATAGCAAACTTAATGTTGAAACCACGGATTTGATTGAAACTAATAATGGCTTTATTAGCACACGCTAGGATTTTCTTAATAGGTACAATCTAAACAACCCCTGTCACCTTTAACATCACCAAAATCTTCCAACTTTCCTGAAAATTCACCCATCGTCATCATTTCAGCCGAAAGACGTCCACTGGTAGACATAGGCCTCCCCCAAGCTCCGCCACTTCGACCGATTCTGTGCTTCTCGCATCCAGCGGATTCCTGCGGCCTTCACCAGGTCATCGGTCCACCTTGTGGGGCCTACGCAACGTCTTCCGGTACGTGGTCGCCACTCCAGAATCTTTCGGCCCCATCGGCCATCTGTTCCGCGAGGAATGTGCACTGCCCACTCCCACTTAAGTTTGGCAATACTTCGGGCTATGTCGGTTACCTTGGTTCTCCTACAGATCTCTTCATTTCCGATCATAGCCCTCTCCATCTCAATTGCCATTTGGGTGACTTTCAGCGTTCTAATGAGGCCCATTCTGAAAATTTACGGTTCCTTTTTATATAAAACTAAACCAGAAGCTACATTCGGAAATTAGTATGTCGGCGGAAGAAGTTAGCTTTGCCAAATGTCCAGTGACCTACAATATATTTTTCAGACAGTTATTTTGTCTGCCTAATGGTGAGGAAGACCAACTATATAACGATTTGACATTGAAACTGGCTCGTTCCTGTATAAACTGACTAGCAGTAGTATATGATGGTTATGTATAATGTATGGTTTGCAGAAAAAGTATGCACTATTACACATAGACATAAACTCACGCTTTCTTCCCATGGGGGTGGTAGGCAGAAACTACAAGTGAAGACTAGGTGTGTGGATCATTCTATTTTTTTTTTTTTTTTTTCAGTTAATTTTATTTATTCATGGCAGTTTGAGTAATTTATGAGGCCTACCCAAATGTCCTGTCTTTGGTATTGTTCGTCAAATTGTTGAGCTCCTTAAATTCTGAGTTGAGCTGCACGATTACTGATACATGCGTGCACTGACTGGACAGGTCCACTCAATTTGTGTGGTTCTTTTCTCAAAAGACCATTTCAGACACTACATGGCCTTCACATGATCTGACCAAGATTATGTCTGGACTTTAAAAGAACCTCTGAATTTGTTTCGGCCTTTCCTCTGATTAGTCAGATAGGAAACGCCGACCTCATCTAGTTTTAAAAATAAAAGTGTTTACAAAAACCTACTTACAGAAATAAATCATTTATCATTTACAGTATGTACGCTTCCTGTTACGATGGACTGATATGGTCATACACGTTACGCACCTGACCGTTCTGAAGAACATCAGCAATAAGATCACTATACAGCATGTAAGGGTAAACACTCTTGTCATTCAAACCATGGGTAGTTGACTTAAATATAAATATAAATGACCGAACACAACAAAAAATAACGTTATTTTCATTAAAAGATTTTAAAAAGTTTCTATCTGACACCGTGCTTGCTAGCGAAACAGCTGACTGACTAAGGGAGGGATCGCGCTCGCTGCCGATCAGGTCACATTCCGTACCCCCAGCCCGTGTTGAGACGCAAGTTCGTTGTCCTAGCGCATAGGGCAACGAACTTGCGTCTCTTGTGGTAAAAATTAGATCTAAAAAAATAAAAAATAAAGTTGTAATTTTCCATTGATTTTACGGACTATTAATGACACCAAACCACTGGTTGCAAGGATAACGGTGTTTACCCTAACACCCTGTATATCCTTCAAGGGCGTCCCCTCCCATATTATGCAGTATTTTGGGTTTAAAATATTCTTAACCACCATAGACAGTCAGCTCTGCTACCGATCTTACTGGCTGCATATCACTCAGGTAGCTATTTACGTGTAGCCTATGCCGACGCGAAATTATCATCAACATCACCTGTCTAGCTATGTCCCAACTATTTATGGGTGCATGCCAACACAAAATGAGAAACCTATATGTTAGAGATCCGTTAATAGTTTGGAATTTCAGGGTTACATTTTTCGAAGAATTCATTCAAATATTTCGTCGTTCCGTTTTTTATTCATTTATTTAGGACCTCCATAAAAAGATAAACACAATACTTGACTCATAAATAAAATTAACATTGTTTTCTGGCCTGAAAACAATGTTATATATTATTATTTTATTCACAAAATACTTTTGCAATTTTGTAGGTGACGGCACACGTAGTTTAGCTTCTATCTGTACAATATTAATTGAGCGTCACGCTAACACGTAGTCCTCTCAATGAATATGTTTTCTTATTGTTGTGGCAATAAGAGGAACGTCACGCAGCAATCATCGTGAATTATAGGTCATCATCGTGTCAGCCTGAAATATTATGAACATATAGCTAGATAGGTCTGTGCCTTCATGATAAACTACGACGCATGTCATTGTGGATTATAGTAGACTAGCTGCGCCCCGTGGTTTTACAAGCGTAAGTCTCGATCCCGTGGAAATATCGGTATAAAAAGTATCCTATGTCCGATGCCAAATTTCATCCGAATCCGTTCAGCCGTTTTAGCGTGAAAGCGTAACAAACAAACAAACTCACTTTCGCATTTATAATATAACTAGTTTTTTCCCGCGGCTTCGCCCGCGTGGATATCGGGTATCGTCCCACGGTAATGTCTACCGGGATACTTAAGAAATGCTGGGTTTCCTATACAAACTTTCATCCCCTATATCGCCCCCTATAGGATTATTTTTGAAACAAAAAGTAGCCTATGTCCTTCCCCAGGATGCCATCTAGCTCCTTGCCAAACGTCGAAATCTGTTCAGTGGTTTAGGCTTGAAAAGGACGAAGACGAAGACAGAGTTACTTTAGAATTTATAATATTAGTATGGATTAGTTGTGATTAGGATTGCTACTTTGTAATCAAATCTTACGCTTGGATAACTGATTAATTATGGGTTTATAGTTGCTGGTTTTACTACGTATGTTAATAAAGGTAGGGAAATATTTGATTGATCCTCTAAAAGTTGTTGGATTTTCTAATGAGATCATCATTAGAAAATCCAACAACTTTTAGAGGCTTGGTTTTTTTATGTATTAGTTGATAGATTTTTTTTTCGTAGTTACTTAGGGTTTTAGTCTATTTTAAACTTATTTCCAAACACAAGTGGTTTATTTATTTGGTACACCAACATCAGTAGGTACATACAAAAACAATTAAATGGGAACAGTAAGATAAAAATATACTGGTATGAATGTGTCATGATTAGTAGGTAATTCTTTTAAGGGTTCCGAACCCGAAGGGTATCCTTACACAACGCAACTACGCAACGACGGCGTAGCGATGACGTTATAAAAGTTCAGTTTTTTTTTTAATTTCGGAACATTATAATACTATGTTTTATCATGACATTAAAATCACTGCATCAATAGATGAATGAATTCATATAAAAATCTACAAAACATAGTAAAGGCATCGAACAAAGTCATGAGTTCCTCGAAGCGAAACCTTTGAAAGACGTCATTCATAGTTTATGGGCGAAGTCCCCTTAAGCTTATAACAGACACTTCACTCGAATAAAGGTTCATTTTTGGTTCAGTCCGCGCCATCACGACACCGACAAAATTATAAAGGAATTAACGTTCAACTGCTCCTTTCATTTCATTTTTCGATCGAGTGTAAAATATCAACGTTCACTTTAAGTGAATGATACTGAATGAATGAACGGAATTAACAAAAAGTGAAGCGTCTGATGTCGGCTTTACAAAGTTCAGAGGTTAGTTCAGTGGAGCGCACTCTAAAGGGGAACCTCGTCTATCTATTTGCAGCTTTTTCCCACGTAGGTTACAGTATGTATGTTTAGGTAACAGTTCAACCAGCTGTTTAAGGTGTTCTGTATGTGTTTTTATAATGTGCTTATGGCTCCAGAAAAGAGGAAAGTTTGAATTGTATACATTGCATGGAAAGTAACTTATCTATGCCAAGTACTTATGCATATTATATATATATATATACATATTATACCTTTAAACTATGGTATGTTCCAATAATTTTTAACTGATGAAAATGTAAACAAACGGATTAGAAAACGCTACCTGTGGGGTGCCAAACTGCCAATTTGTATAGCCACTTTCAAATTGAGGGCATTTATTTGATTATTACCTACTGAAACCCGAAATTCTAATTTTAAATCTCAGTCATTATAGTCAATTGTTTTTCAATTACAATTCATTAATGTTATGTTATTCAAACAATAATGTAGGGAAAAAGTGGTGAATTAAAAAGTTGAAACACTAAATTACAGATGAATGTGTTACTACATTTCAGTGATTGCGTGAGAATTAATCTGAACAGGGTTTGTTTACATTTTTATTAGATAGTTTTCGAACAGATTACAGGTATTCTCTGGTTACTTTTATTTAAATGTGTTAGATAGTTGAGCTATGAAAATTAAAGTTTTGCTGCACATTTTAAAAATCTTGTTTCTGTCATAGGACGTGCATTTTTCATGACGTCATTTTTCTTCATTCATGTAAATTTTTGAGCGTGATTTTATTAGTTAATAACGAACGTTTTGAATCGAGCTGGATTTGCGTCTTTCGGCTTTCAACGCGTTAGCCGAAAATAAAGTGCGAAAAAAATTAGGTACACAAAGTATAAATAACATTGTTTTGCATGCAGAATATTTTCTTGGATCGTTGGCAGTGAATCAAGTGTTTGACGATGTATTGATGTTTGTGCAGCGATCTATTTTATGCGCTTACATTTAGATGAAATTGGATTTCGTTCACAATCTACATATTATTGCTTTACTGTTATGTTATTGCTGGGTAAACATGTTTATTGCTTGGTGTATCGAATTCACCTGTAGGTTCCATCATAACCATGAATAGCTGAATGCATTTGATCAATGAATTCCGAAGATTTTCTTTGCATTTTTCCATGAACTTGGAAAGCGGCGTTGGAGCCATTTACCAGAAGTTTGCTTGAGCAAGAGTTAAAACAGTCAATTTGGCAAAATCATACTAGGAAAATATTATGAATCATCGTAAAATGTCACAAACTGACAATTCATAATATGATCTGCGTGCGATTCATATTTATTACGAAACAATTCATCTGTTTGACAGTTTTCTATGGAGATTCGTAAAATGGTCCACACATTATGAATTGCTTATTGCTAATCGTAGCTGGAAATTCCGGAAACGAATTGCTTTTAGGGGTATTGCTTATGTGGTCGTTTTAGCTCCCTGTATTACAGAACTGTGATTCCTGTGGTGGTAATTTCATTTCTTTGAGTGTAATATGAATAATCATGATTAATGATTATTCACGATCCTTCAAGATTTATGTGAAATGAGTAATTGTTATTGTGGACACTATTTGACTTATAAGTAACAAATGGAATAATCTGTTTTAGCATTCACACACCTGCCTATGAAGTTACACTTTAAAAGGTATCATTCTACATACTTCAAACACAAAGGAGTTTGAATAAACAAGTGTCTCGGATGTAAATAAAATTACATTTACATTTTTGTCTTTGAAAATCTAGTCTACAGGTTACACAGGAATAATTGACATGCTTATATTGTTCACGGGTACCTAGGTCCTTTGGTATTACATTTTTAGTACATGCGTAATAAAGGGTGATTTCCATTGTTTGGGATGCATTCTATTTAAATAAATAGAATGTTCCATGGAACGGAATATAAATATATTCCGCGGCGAATACTTCGAGCTCAATGTCAATTTTTTTAGTACAAATTTTAGTTACCCTGTATTTATACTTGACTCACCTTTACTCATAATATTCAGGTGCCTGAGAAGAATCCTCAATGTATTCAGTAGGATAGGATTATTGTTCTCATCTTCACATAAGTATTATAAAAGCAATGTTATACTATCTTTTTTTTTGGTATACGTATTGTTACATAGGTAGTTATTAAATAATTTACCTGAAAAACTTGAACTCATTATTTATTTAAATATTTTCAGGTTTCCATGAAATTATGAATTTTCAATGGAACAGTCTAGATGTCCCTAGGTACTACTAAAAGTATGCGATACAATCCGTTCATACAAAACATGCTACTTAGTATGAGAACCAAACATTTACCAGCTCTCTTCAGACAAAACGCAGACAATTTACATAACTAGAAGACCCGTACCAAACTTCTATAGAACTCACAACAAAATTCAATTCTCATTCTTAAACCTAGCTTAGACTGTAGGTTTAAGGTTGAAATTGGCTTGTGACAGACTTTACCGGTAAAATGAAGTGGGGCAAGAGCCGGGACATTGTGACGAGTCGACCTTGGCAACCACGTGCTTGCATCGTGTCAGCGCACCTGATTATATATCTTTTACTAAACTAATTATTATTCGCTAATGCTGAGTCAGACACATCTAGTGGAAAATATTGTAAATTGTTACTTTGAGTAAAAATTGTTCTGTGTTTAGCGGTAATTGGGAGGCACGTGTTCAGCGGTTTGACATTTTCAAGCTGGTATTGGGTTTTTGTTCGTTTAAGTTTTGTAGTTACTGAAATAAGCTGATGCCCTATTCCCTATACTCATTATTACCGACTGGGATTGGTAAAAAAAAAATGCTTTTCAGAGTTAACAAACAGGCAAAATAAAATTGTTCACACAATATTTTCACTGGACCTTCTCAGACTTAACAAACAGGCAAAATAAAATTGCTTTCACAGTATTTTCACTGGACCTTTTCAGAATTAACAAACAGGCAAAATAAAATTGTTCACACAATATTTTCACTGGACCTTCTCAGACTTAACAAACAGGCAAAATAAAATTGCTTTCACAGTATTTTCACTGGACCTTTTCAGAATTAACAAACAGGCAAAATAAAATTGCTTTCGGAGTATTTTCACTGGACCATTTAGCTACTTACTACTTACGTTTGGTAAGGAAAAGTCTTACCTACATCGGCGTCCGCTACCCCGTGGAATGTAGTGTGCATCTATTTACAAACCTATTACATTTAAAATAACATCAAAATTAACATTCTTTATGTAATATTTTAAATATATATTTTGAACAGACTCTATCAAAGAATATATTATCAGTCAAGTAAATTATGTAGAGCATGTTGTTTACGATCTGATTAGGTACCGTTATAAAAGTTTTTGTAATCTCTTCCTTTCAGATTCCGATGACTTTTGACTGCAGATAAGTTATTAGTGGCATAGTAAACATCTACTTTTAGTAATGTTTTCCTTCACGAATATTATTATCATTTAAATGATAAAATATGTACCTTCACGTTTTATAAGTAGAGTCTGGAAAAAAGTACTTTTTCATTTTTTTTGTATAATTTTTTTTCTAAAGCGCCTCAATAGTATTCTTAAAATAAAAAATAATATTAATTATGAAATAAAATAATATGTCGCTATATTCAAGCTTTTGTTCAATTCTCGATAACCTCAAAATGCACCTGCCTATAAAAGATTATTGGATATTTTTACTCGCATAGGTACGTAACGTTTATTTTTTATAGTCTGAGGTCATGAGCCTTCAAATTCGACCTTGCAGGACACGTGGAGTTTTTTTATTAAAAAAGGCATGAAATGCGAAGGCATGAAATGAAACAATCTGTAATAAAATGATGCAGGTGGGTATTAAACTTACGTGTAAGTATGTATTTTTGTTTTCAGTTACCTCTTGGTGAAGTTTAAGTCGTGGTAGAATTTTGAAACATTGATAAAATAATTGAATAAATAAAAACCATTTATTAATCGTATTTTTCATGTAATAGATAATATATAAGGTGTATCTTTTCATACACGAAATCTCTTAAGGGGCCATTGTACTCATCATTATGAACGACTTTCACTATAGGCACCAACCCAGAAATAGCGAAAAAAATTCAGCTGTTCCCTACATTTTGACGAGCTTTGCGAACATAAATGTAGGGAACAGCAGATTTTTTTTTCGTTACTACTGTCTGTACCCGGATAAAACAATCGTCATAACATTATTTATTAAGGTCAGTAAATATTTATTTAACCTTTGAGATAAACTGTGTGATAAGTTTTAAATAATATCTTATCATTTTACAAGGTTATCGGGAATAATAAAACCAAATAATAGGTGTTGAGTGAGGGCTGGTGACTAGTAACTATTGACCAACGAATATAAAACTAAAAATATTCATCTTTTTATCAAACATCTTTTTAAGGTTACCACCATTTGATTTTGCAAAGGGGTTGAGTTGTTTACGCTCGAGAATTGTCTAGATAGGTAGGTAGCTCTCAAAGGAAGTCATGAATAGAGCTTTGTGATGGGATCAAGTAGGATCAACCCCTCTTTATATTTCGGTCTCTTTTGTTGAAGAACACGATTTTATCTTGGATGGAAGTACCTACCTAATAAGTTCTTTCCTTATGGGTGTAAAAAATACTATAAGAATGGAGAAAATAAAAATACCTACTGATTTTATTTTAAACCTAAAATTACTATAGCGAATGAAAAACATAAATTATAAATAAGTTCAGAAATGACAGTTATTTCCCCTCAACCGAAGTTATACGAATCTACGAACATCACTCAACATACCTAAATAAAAGCCTGCAATAAAATTGGATGTCTGGGATAGAAGAAAAACATGTGTTTTTTTGGTCTTGAACTCTTGACATAATAATTAATGTCAGTGTATTCACTTCAACTAGTTTACCAGACCAAACTTACATAAACGTATCAGATTCGCGAAGCAACACAAGAGTCGAGGTGCGTTGATCATACGAAATAGAAAGCAACACTACTGGGTCAACGAACCTTGTGACCGTTCGGTACACGCCATCTCCCTAGAATTCGCTTGTCTACAGAATGCGTGCTGCAAGTCTAGTTTTGCTATAATAATAATGCTGGCCTGCTAGTCAAGAAGAACATAAACAAAGAACAGAAAAACGTCGCTCTATTTTTAAAAGTGTCAGATTAGATTTTAATTTATGAGATTGTCTTTTGTTTCTGTGTCATTCACTTATCATTTACTGTAATAAGTACCATATATTATCTGTCATTAAAATTAGCAAATATTTTATAAAGACAAAATTAAAACGGAATAATCCAAACTCAGACAGCAAACTTCCCCAACTAACTGAATAATCTAACTTACTTTTTTTTTGTCATCATACCCAATGATTTACGAGTTTTTCTTGAAAATTCGCAAATATTTCCGAGTTGTTTGTGTATCAAACAAAATAGAAAGTCACAAGGCCGTACGGATTTAACTGAACCGCGATCTTGACTTACGAAGACCGCCTTGAAGCTGCGAAACAAAAGGGAGACATAAATATTTTTCAGTAAGAGTTTAGGCGGTCCTATATTTATTAATGTTACTTTTCAGGATCTTTCTCTCTTTTGTTTTTCCTTTGTGTTAAAATGCTAACCCTCGCCCATCTGAGTCAAAAATCGGAGCTGGAATTGTCCTATTAGTTTGTTCTACTACTACTAGTTATTATTAGGATAAGACAATGACCCTAATTATGACAATTCCAATTCCAATTGTCAGGTCCATAATAATGTATTTATATTAGGTATATTATGTTCCTGTTGTGTTATATTTGTTTCCAATAAAAAAGCATATTATTCGTCGTAAGTAAATTGTAAACAAAAGTAAGAGAAAATATTTACTAGAATAGGTTTACAAAAAAAAAACTTGCATATTTTGAAATCATTTCTTGAGTTCTGCTAAGCAGAGAAACAGACATTGTTTTGTAACATAATGTCATGCCATAGGAAATTTTGTCGAACACGTTTTTAAAAAAATAATCAGCGGTATTGAACTAAGATTGGAAATAAAAAGAAAAGTAGATGAATGGAAAATAGGCATGGCATTACAGGATGGAAAAGGATCTGTCAGCAGTACATAATAAAATAAATAAAAATATTAAAAAATAAAATACCTTATAAAATATTAGTTTGTAGAAAAATTTAAAAAGCCCACGTGCAAAATATTTGGGACACCAGAAATAATCTAAATTATTGGGCAATCGACCAAATTCTTTTAATTTTTATTGGGCACACCTCTATCCATTCTGTTAAATAGACCAGAGACAGTACATTTTTATTCATTTTCCTGGTCGTTTTAAAACCATTTTTGATGCATTCGGTTTAAAAGCTAATGCATTACAAATGGTTTTAAGACACGTATTATAAAAGTACACGTATTAAAATTATGTTAGGAAGTCATTAGAAAAAATAAGTAAGGATTGCATTATATTACATCAGACGCACTTCACTTTAAACCTAACGAAGGCTATATTCCGGCTTTACAAAGGCTATGTTTCAGCTTTAAATGAGTATTTTACTTTTAAAACTGCGTCATTATTGCCCATCGTCTTTATCTAAAATAGATACTTTAGGTATATACTTTAGTATATACTTTAGTATTGATCTGCATGTTTTACTGCAATTATCTCAGTGTGTTGTACATACATGTATGTATGAGATACATAAGTACATAGTTTTCTATTTTATTTTAAGTACATATTAATCATTGTGATGACGGAAATGCCCTGACCTATCTTTATCTGACTCGTAATAGGTAGCAGTCGTATGTTTAATACCTATAGATATGTTTCCTTACACGTACAAGTATGTGACTTGTCGTTTAATCATGTATAATGTACACGTAATTAATTTAATTCATTTTATGGATAACGTCATCTAGCTCCATATTAATATTTCATAATTTTTACGATCTTAATGCAATATATTTTTAAAATGTTTAAAACGTTTTATGTAATTAAATAGCATTTGTTCCTCATTAAACATTTTTTTTTTCTTCCGATGACGTTGAATTTGGCAAAGTGCCATCTTGAAAAAAAGTCATTGTAAAGGCAAAGAGCGCTAGGCAGACGTGGTATGACCGTTAAATAATTATGCAAGCAAGCCTGTGAGTTGCAAGTCGACGGCGAATAGACGACCAAGCAGCCGCGAACGAGGGCTCCGCTGCTAGTGATGTGCGGTTCGAGGTCATTGAGCAATCGATATCGATGGAAAGTTTTTCCACTTCTGTTTTATTGGCAGATGGAATTGAGGAGTCCTCTCGTAAACTCTTATTTGCTCATTTCCGACGGTATTAAGATTATTAAGTTCTGAATGGGCTTAGTGCCTTAGTGGCTTTAGTCTTGGCAGAGTGGTTTTGGCCGGCACGTTAGCACCTATACCACAACATAACAATACAACATCCGTAGCCACTCCTCACGTACTGCTACACCCTTCTGATACAGGTGTAACAGAAGGGTGTAGCAGTACTAAAGAAGACTATTAAATGCAGCCTTAATTTGGTCAGTCAAACGATTTTCTGAGTCCTCTTTTGTCTCCAACATTCCCCTGTACCTTATTTTATTTATATACTTATTTTATTCTACACAACAAAAATATATAATAAAAAAATTAATCAAATACTACAAAATATACAATGGGCGGCCTTATCGCTTTCCTTACCTACACGGTTAGGGATAAGCTAATTGTCAAGTACCGGAACTTTGAATCAAAATTCAATTCTGAGGTTACTGCTAATTGCAAAAAGACAGCAACGAAAACACTGTGTTTGTTGATAGGCTTTTAATTGGGAAGTGATGACTGATGACATGTTCCTATTTTAGACTGAATATAGATAGGTACCTATAACGCAATTAGTTTCTGATAACCTATAAAAGGTTCATTGACGCTTTTGAAGACACAGATCCCGTTTATAATATTCTTGTTATAGTTGAAACTTCTCCCTTCCAAGATTCTCATTATATCGACATTATAGCAATGGGACGGCTGAGCAGAGCTGTCAGAGCCAAGCAGGTGATTATAAGCATGAGAGGTAAATGAAAATAAGGTCTCGTGTATCTACACATAACATAACGGCTGTAATCTTCGTAAGGTTAGGCTGAAGTATTTTTACTTGCATTTGACCAGTCAAGTTTGAGCCTACTACCATGTACCGGACTCAGGATTATGCTGAGAAGTTCCAATTGGGAAACCCTCATAACACTTTGTCCAACCTGGGGACGATCCCAGGATCCCATGCATAGATGGATTTTAAACTTAAAAGAGCTTCTAATACTGTGTACTTTACCTTGAGCAAACCCTGGCTATAAGGGTCGCCGCACACGGGCCACACGTCACAGCCACAAAACGTCTCCACCCCGGCATAATTCCTGTAGTTTCCTAAGTCCGTAAATGTCAGGCATAAAAATACCATTCCTAAGTTGCCTTTATACTTTACTGTGATAAGTAGGCATGTGTTGTGATCAATTCATGTCAACAATACAGTGCTATCAGAACGAGAGCTTTCAAGATTAGATAAACTCCGTTGTTGGGCGCGAGCCAACTATCGTAGAATTGTTTTATAATATATTGCTGTCAACCCTTACGATGTCCATGCCAATATGACTTAAGCTACGTATTTTAAATACTTTGGTACTTTGTCAAATGTTTATTTAAGTAGGTACTTACTTTATTTTTGTCTAGACTAGAAATAATTTCGAACCATGGGCTATTCATTGGTTGGCAGAAGAATGAAATATTTAATAATATTTAAAACGAGCTCTTTCTTGTGCCATACTATTTTCATGTAGAACTTGTTCTTCTGTGTTTTCAGGAAACCAAAATATTATTTCAAACAATTAGCTGATAAAACTTAACTTTATTTATTTCTAATTTGACTAAAGTATTTAAAAATAATATCGATATTATTTAAA
Source organism: Lithophane semibrunnea (assembly GCA_947363905.1). Classification (NCBI taxonomy): domain Eukaryota; kingdom Metazoa; phylum Arthropoda; class Insecta; order Lepidoptera; family Noctuidae; genus Lithophane; species Lithophane semibrunnea. The sequence continues at coordinate 11,038,939 of OX376198.1, forward strand.
AATACCATCACTAGCCCTCCCATACGTTCAAGTTTCAATTGTCTGCAGTGGAAATTTCCACGATAAAACATGTAACCTTCGAATGTACTGCTCTTACACGCCATACTTGGTATATTCGCATCTCTATCGCACGGAATCGACGCAGACGCTCTGACCTAACCGGTCTGGACTGCTCTCGCATAGGGGTATACTTATAAGTCTGTCTCTTTCACTTCGGGCAACTTATCGTTCTATTTTACGAATAGCTCTCTGCTATGTATACTTCTCGGTCGTCGGCCAAATGATTTTTGTTACCTGTCTTTCTCTAGAGCTTGAATGAGGCAAAATTTGTTTTCTTGGTGCAGAGCTACAGCTTCAAATCCAACAAAATACTATAGTTACTACGTCCACGTGCTCGAGAGGTTAACGACTGATACAACAGATAACATTGGAAATAAATAAACAATAATTGAGTCATATAACCGTTAATGGGAGCAAGAAAAAGCGTTGCTCTACGTTACTTTTCTTCTTTTTTTCTTCGCTTGCCAATATTTTATTTGTTCGCGAAGTGTATACCTTCTTACATTGACGAGTATTGGCAGGGTTAACAGATGATATCAAAAGTAGGTTATTAATTAGCTTATTATATTATCATATAAGTAGTTAATTTATGAAGTGTTCTCAATAATTATATCGTCTGTAAAAATCCGTTTGTAGGTACCTAAATAATGTTGGCTATATTTTAGAATGAAAATCAATTAAAAATTATTAAATAGTCTTCGAAGTCTTCATTTTTAAGTAATTAGGTGCAATAATTGAACATCCTCTTAATTATCATAATATAATTATCACAGCAGTTATATTAGAAATATAATAATTCCTAATTACTTCCACGTAATTATTATGTTTTATTTTATCTGTCTGATGATTATATCCAGGAAGACAGGCTGAAAATATTACAGACTAAGACTGAAAATTCGGTACTTTATCGCACATGGTCGGATGTTCATGAAATATTTGTATAAATATTTTCAGATATGTTTATAAACGGAACGTCCTTAACGGCCATTCGTTTGGCCTCATATTAATTCTCACGTTTAGCAAATAAATTAATAGGAAAAGATTCCAGAAACAAATCATATATAAATAAGTAGGTACCTATGAGCTGTATTTTGCAAGTATTTTATTTTAGAACTCAATTGTTTGAAACAGAAATAAAAAAGTAAAAGTAAGCACTTGCGCCACGATACAAATCGCGCGTCGTGGAATTTTCCATGCTTCGGACGATTGAAGAAATTATTTCTGTATGTTCTCTACATAGGTATAACTTTGGTATTTTCTAATCAAAAGTATCAAACATCCATTGTTATTATTGCGTATTGCCAAAATACTCGTGACATTGGCTACGTCACAGGCGTCGCTGAGACGAGTCGTTTTAAAATTACTTTGCTCCGGAATTCGACAGTAAATGCTCCCGTATCCGTAATAAATCGTACGGTGAGAAAATGTTGGTAATATTTTAATAAACAAACACTGGCTGAAAGCCGTAAACTCCCACGTAATAACGATCTGAATTATGGATGAATTTGGGGAAATTCTTCCACTTATAAATTCACCGGCAAGGTGAGTTTACCAATGGCCTTATAAAAACATTGTTAGACTTGCCTACTTACCTATTTGTGGGTACTTTTCCAGTGATTGCCATTTTTGATACAATTCCGCTTATTGGTCGGAATTGGAATTTATTTGCGCTCATACAATATAAACACTGCATGACGAAAGTACCTACTCGTACTCTACATGCTGTAACTTTATAATTTGGCACAGAATTTGTTTATCCCGAGTCCCGCCCGTGAATATATTCGTGTAGGTTGGTAGAGTTCATTGCTAGACATCCGGCTACATTCATAATACTATAATAGGGAATATTATAATAACAGAGATCTGGAGGAAAAATATTTATTTATTTATTTACTACATTAAAGAAAACATAAAACGTTATTGCACGAACTTACTGCTTTCGACTCTACCCTGTTGTTACTTCGCTGATAACGTTTGGATTTGAAGCTTTCTGTTTATAGCAGTAAGTACTAATATAAATGTAGTCTAGTCTCAATTAGGCAACAAAATTACACACATTAAACTTATATACCTACTTATTACAGAAAAGGTTTTCTTCAGACCTGAATTATAATGTAACTCGAGGTTTACTTGTAAGCACTTGTGTGTGCTGTGTGCAGTATTGCAGTTAGGGGCCTATAAGGAATGGACCATCAGTTTATAATGTCGATCGAATTTGATATACCCAGATAAATGACGGTCTGTGTATAATGTGTACTGTTACAATTAATGTTGATATTCAATTACCTAGGTGCACTTATGATTTTGTCTTGCAAACCTAAAATTTTTTAGCCACTCAACTATTAATTTATGTATTTTACCGCTTATTTAATTAATTATTTTACCTTATTTTGGTACTTTCGACTTCAACAACCCATACCTCATTCTGAAATGCAGTCAGCGCCATCTAGCGTGGAATAGCAATCTTATACGAAAAACGAGGGTGTACAGTTCTCCTATTCGGCAATAGATGACGGCATAATCTCTAACTATTAGTACTCTCCTTTGATAAGTAGTAGTATATAATGACACTAGATGGCAGTGTTTTCGATTTAGCAGATTGAAACTTCACGCCAGTAATCTCCGAAGAGGATATGCAGAATACGCTGAGTAGGGGAAACTACAAAAGCCGACGACTTCGAGAAATTCAAGTAAATGTGCCTAGATACTTCCCTGAAAGTAATTCTAAAAAATAGCGCGACAATATGAGTAATACCAACAACTAAGTTTAAAGTTTAGACCCACTACTTTATTTCCAAAAGTTTCAAAACCTCCTAATTTCTTCCAAATAATCGTTAACTTTAAAAGCCTACAGAATAGTTCTGTTAACATAACATTTAAGTATGGGAACTCATTGCTCCTGTAACATACTTGGCCACCCTCGCCGTGATCGGTATCAATTACATCAGCATTAGAACGACAATGGTTCCGCCTCGCGCCGTTGATTTCCCCAGACAACTATTAGATCATCAATCTAATCAACACGCGACTTGTCACCACCTACTACGTATTGTTACAAGATTAGAGAAATGACTAATTTTCTCGAAACGAGGTACAAAAATACTCCGGACTTTATAACCTAATTATATCCTACTGTTTAGGTGTGTCTTAGGTACCCTACCTATCTACCTATTTATGATGATTACATGGTAATGATATTTTATTTATCAAGAGATACCTGGGTAAACAATTAAGGAGTCATACATCCATGAGTTGCCTTTTAGTTTACAAGGGAGTCATCATAATGCATATTATTACGATGACACCGTTGATACCAATAGCCCTTGATGCATTAAAAGACAAAGCCATATTTAGATACCCAGTGTGTCATACGTTCTCGTCATAACTCTTCTTTCATCACTTTGTAATAAATCAATCTAGTGAGTGAGAATGTAATAGAATCGTAAGTGAATTTCTCGCTAAGGTGGACACGTGTTTAATAGGCATTATATTGTGTTAAGGGTGAATGGCAGATAATTTACAAAGAGTTCCGACCAAATTGGAAGGAGTGTGACAAAAAGAAACTATAATTGAGTTTGAGTACCTACCTATACTTACTTAATTGTGGTGACGCGATAAGTAAGACAAAACTAGACTCTGCATTATTGATCTAGGCGCCGCATGTTGAAATGGCAATGAGATGTCCATTCGTGTAGATATAAAAGCCATTGAACTATTCTGGGATTGCTGGGCTTATCCTAGGTGCAAACGCACTTTGTGCCTACGGTCAGCTTTATGTCTAATGTTTGATGTGGACGATCAAGTGGAAACTGTTTTATTTTACTCCACCGCTCATCTTGTCTAATTAATTTCGTTGCGGGTTCCATCCAAGACTACACAGATTACTCCTTCAACTCAAGACTTTTATAAAATCACTTCTCCGGGATTCGTCGAGCTTCATTTCTCTGCGCTTTTCTGGTGGTCGTCACTGTTGGTTCTGGCTTCCGGAGTTGCAGCAGATGGGAATAGTGAGGGGAAGTTGTCTTAAAAAAAAACAGTTTTTCTGTCCTCCAAATCTGAATTCAATGCTGGTTATTGGCTAGGTTTCTGTTATAGGGTTGCTAAGACTTTAGGTAGATAGGTAATCAATACCTACCTGATCCCCCGTTCACCTGCCAAACACGTGGTTTAAAGCCTGTGATAAAGAAAATAAGCAGATAGGTGGATGCTGAACACCTGAATAGAAAAAGTGCCGATAAAGTTTGAAACTGTTATATCATCGTTACAAGGCAAATGTTTGAACGCTGTTGCCTGCGGCTTTATTCGCATTCTAACTTAACTTAAATCCTGGAAACTCTATCTGTTTTTAATTTATAGAAGCAGGTAGACCATTGTTATGGTCTGAAGATTTTATCATACCTATGTAGGTACTTATTATAGTAGACTATTCTCAGGTTAGTTCAGGTTCTTTTTTTGCCTGAGATTTATTATTATTATGTAAACTAGTGTAATCAAGACACTAGTTTACACAATAATAATTCTTCTTTTCAATCACATACTCATTTTAATATTAAAGAATCTGCACCGGCCATAAATCATTGTGACGACATATTTAAATAAAACATAAGTAAAAACCTTTTGAAAAACAAGCTTTTAATTAACTAAAAAGAGTTTTCCCAGGGCCACCTTCCGGCTCCATCATCAGACCCTGAACACCACCTAGTGTCAAACCACTTGTTAATACATAGCTAATGAGTCCAAACACGATGTTCCTATCTTGTTTGATTGATGAGTTCCTATGGCCAACTTCCGGCTCCATCATCAGACCATGGAACTGCATGGTATCATTTTTTCAATGTCTCGGTAGTTATATAAGTATGCCAAGTTTCAGCTCAATCGGATGCCAGGCAGTACTTGAAAAATGAATGACAATTGGAGTAACCGGAAACACATACGAACAGAGCAAGCTAATATAAAGCTTGTAAAAATGCATGCATATAGTTACTATATGCATCATGATATGAAGTCGTCTGTTACCGCATATTATTGGCTCATTACGAATGCATGGGGACATCGGGAAACTTGTTGGAAAGCAGCTGCGGTCTGAGACGGGGATGCCGTTCCCCCGAGACACTAGGGGAGTAAGGGCTAAACAGTCCGCACCTGTGTACCTACTCGTTTCATTTTATTGCCGTCTTCAAGATAAAGCTTCGAAAAACTTCTACATTGTTGTAATCAATGACACTATTATCTCACACCTGCGTTAATTTTTGATAAGTTATCGATTACTTAGTAGCAGACTAATTCAAGCGGCCGCATTTTTTCCATTTATATCGCTGTACTAGCTGGCGATGACAGTCCGACTAACATAGCAATGGTTATTTCAAAATAATTAACGTGATAAATAAGTAAGTGAATCTGCCAAAATGAAATTTCTCATTACATTTTTATGTTTTTTGACTCTGTGGTGCTGTGTTAATGCGAGATGTGTCGTACGTGGTGAATGCTACGAAACGCCGAATGGATTGGTTAAACCATGTCATGTAGACCAGGAAGCACCACCATTAATCGAAGGATTAACCGAAGAACGGGCTAGAGAAATCATAGATATCTTCAGCAGGATATGCCCAACTTTTGTTGTCGACGATGAAGGCAATAGATTACCAGATGACGAGATATTTACTTGTTGCGATGCAGACCAAATAGTCAGGACATCTGAAAGTTTAGTTCTCGCTGAGGGTGTCCTCGGCCGTTGCCCAACATGCTACAGAAACTTCGCGAGACAAATCTGCGAAATGAACTGTGCTACAGACCAGGATCGATTCTTAGAAGTGCGGAATGCGACCACAGACGGTTTTACACACGTTGATGAAATAAATTTCAGAATGCATGAAGATTTTATGTTGGGAGCCCACGCATCCTGTTCTGGTGTCATCGTACCTCAAACTGGGTTGCCAGCTATAAATATGATGTGTGGTAATGCAGTAATTTGTGATGCAGAAGCTTGGTTTGGATTCACTGGCGATACTGCAAACAATCCTTTAGCGCCGGTTCAAGTTAATTTTCATAAGTGGCCTACTACAGAAGATTCTATGAGCAAGGAGGCTCTATCTTGTAGTTCAACCTTCGGCGATGATCTGCCGTGCAGCTGTGTGGACTGTATACAAACTTGCCCCGACACTCAACCTATCGTCCCTGATATTTGTACTGTTGCATCACTAAATTGCTATGGATTTTCTGTTGGATTAGGTTTCTTTGCATTCAGTGTTGTCATATTTATAGTTTTAGCATTTCTGGAACGTAGAAAAGTCAAGAAAAACAGAAATTCTGAAACAAAAGACAGTGGATCGGGTGCAAATAAGCTGACTAAGGTATTTCAAATATTATTTGCTAAAATCGGAGGTATGTCCGCGAGTCACCCTGTCTTAATTATTATGGTAACATCTTGGGTCACTTTCGCTATGTTTTTCGGCTTAGTAAACCTAAAGCTGACTGCGAATCCTATAGAACTTTGGTCTTCGCCAGATTCTCGAAGTCGTCAAGAGTTAAACTTTTTTAATGAGAGGTTTGGTCCTTTTTATCGAACTGCTCAGGTTTTTTTAACATTTGATCTTGATTCTTTTGTCAACGAAGAAGGCGTCACTTACGGTCCGGCGTTTAGAATAGAGGCATTACAAGAATTAGTTAAACTTGAAGATGAAATTCTTGCAATAGGCGAAGACGATGGGGGTGTCACGTTAAAAGAAGTCTGCTATGCTCCACTTCGGCGTCGCGGTGGAGATAAAGATATTGGACAGTGCGTGTCAATGTCTGCAGCCACGTTTTTGGGTAATGATAGGGATAATATAAATCCTTCTACATACCTTAATAACCTTCAAAACTGTATTAACAATCACTATGGTTTCAATTGTTTGTCGTCGTGGGGTGGTGGTGCTGAGCCCGACCTGGTATTTGGAGGATTCGAAAGTGATAATATTTTGAGTGCCAATACCCTTCTGATTAATTTCCCTATTTCAAATTTTCTTTTGCAAGAAGAACTAGAACCTGTGTTGGAATGGGAAGCAAGGTTTATAGATCTATTGCATGATTACCGAGATAACAGGAAACCTGATTATGTCTCTGTGGCTTTTGCTACGGAAAGGTCCATTGAAGATGAGATTCAACGAGTTTCTGTTGCAGAAGCTATACCTATTGCTATTAGTTACATTCTTGTGTTTATTTATGTAACATTAGCTTTGGGAAACATACGATCATTAAAAACTTGGTTTATTGATAGCAAAATAATGGTTGCTCTCGGTAGTATTGGAATAGTTCTCGTGGCCATTTTCTGTGCGATGGGTGCACTGGGGTATGCCAATGTTGTCTTAACGTTGCTAGCTATTAATGTAATACCATTTTTTATTCTATCAGTCGGTATTGATAACGTTTTTCTAATGGTCAACTCGCTGCATGATATTCAAAGCAATTTAAAATCGTTTGACGACTATAGAGAGGATTTTAGTTTTGAGAAAAAAAGAAGGTTTGTCTTTGAAAAAATGATGGGCCAAGTCGGTCCTTCAATGTTTGTGTCGTCAGTGACTCAAATCACTTGTTTCGCAATCGGTAGTCTTGCTAACTTCCCAGCCGTAGTGACCTTTGCAATATTTGCATCAGTTTCTTTAGGATTTCTATTAGTTTTTCAGGTAACGACGGTTGTTGCATTATTATCTATAGACTACAAACGAGCCTCTAAAAACAGATTTGACTTGTTCTGTTGCATTCAGAAAAAAATATTAGATGACGAAAATCCTCTACATTCAGAAACTCCTTACAAAGGTGTTACTCAAAGATTGATGGAACCATATTCTAAATTTCTTCTTGATTGGCGCGTAAAAATTGTAGTTGCTATTTTATTTATGGGCATGGTTTCTTCAAGTGTTATGTTAATTCCTCAGCTAGAAATTGGATTAGATCAAGAATTAGCATTACCAACCGATTCTTATGTGTATCAGTATTTGCAAGCTGTCAGTAATTATATACGCATGGGACCACCAATATATTTCATTCTTAAAGGAGGTTTAGATTTTAGTAATCCCAACCATCAAAACGTTATTTGTGGTGGGCAGATGTGTCACAACGACTCTCTAATCACTCAAATATTTTTGGCTTCGCGATATAGTGAAATTACTTCTATTTCTAAGAGTTCAAACTCTTGGTTGGATGATTTCATAGATTGGACTAATTTGTATGGTGGTTGTTGTAAATACAACATCACAGATGGTGGATTTTGTGAAAGTACAAGTGTTTCACCTGATTGTGCTTTTTGTGAAGTCATGAGGTCAGACTACGCTAACGGCATGTTGAGACCTCACAGAGAAGCCTTCGAGAGGTATATACCATTCTTCTTACAAGATCCACCCACTGAAATTTGCAACAAAGCTGGATTAGCCAGTTATTCAAGTGCTGTTAATTATATCCTCGATGCAGAGGGCCGTGCAACTGTCCATGATACTAATTTCATGGCTTATCTAACACCGTTAAGTACCTCTAAAGACTATATTAATGCTGTTGATTATGGTTATAGGATCAGTGCGGACATAACCGCTGCAATTCAAAAAAATACAGGACTGAACGTGGAGGTCTTTCCTTATTCTTTGTTCTTTGTATTTTATGAGCAATATTTAACTATGTGGGCAGATACGTTTGTGTCAATGGGATGGTGCCTTATCGGCGCCATGGTGTTCAATCTGCTGGCTTCTGGGTTTAATATTATGACTACGTTTGCCGTCATGTTTAATGTAATCTTGGTAGTTGTGAATATGATGGGTGTCATGTATATTTGGAATATTCCTCTTAACGCTGTCTCCAATATTAATTTGATTGTGTCTATCGGAATATCTGTGGAATTCTGTAGTCACATTGCTCACGCTTATGCCACAAGTCAGGGAAAAAATAAAGTAGAACAGGCCATTCAAAAGGTCGGAGCGACGATAATTACTGGTATTACTTTCACTAATATTCCTATCGTAGTTTTAGCCTTTTCATACACTGAAATTATCGAAGTATTTTTCTTTAGGATGTTCTTGTCTTTGGTCATACTAGGTTTCTTACATGGAATGGTATTCTTCCCAGTGCTCTTGAGTTATTTGGACGGTTTAAAAAGAAAATGATGTTGCCTTATATAAAGTACCTACCAGATCTTGAAATATCATTGTAAATTATTAATATTAAGGAAGTAGCAATAAAGGGAAAATGAAAAACCTCTGATTTAACTTATGGATTGTGTATTAAAGTTACCTATTGATATGACATAAGGTTATTATCTTCATAAACTTAGGAATAGAAAGTTAAGTTGTAAATAAATACTATTAATTTAAATTAATGTTGTTTTTTTATTTATATTATATTTACAAGAAAACCTAAATATGGGTACCTAAATTATTATTTTAAAATTAGGAGGAAGACAGTGACTAGATAACGATCTACAATCATTTCTGTAACATCTCTGTTGTACTTGTCCCTACCGAGCAAACATTATTTTTTTCATTAAGTATGTACCTAAAAAAAATAAAAAAAAATAGTCGTTCGCAGGTGGGTTCAAACCCGGTAAACACCCCTAAGTCAATTAAGTGTATTTTATAAAATTGTGCTTTCTAAATTCAGATGAGCACTGACTCAGGGTGAAAGAAAAGCAAGTAAAGTACACGTTGACTTTTAGCTGTCTGAACTCATTGATATCAACGCTCGTTCCTCCGTATGAGACGAGGCCTCTGCCTGCAGTGGGACAATTACAGGCGAGTATTACAATCGGTGATAAAATAATGATATCACTAAAACATTATAGGTCATTATGCCTATTAGTTGTACGACTTACGCATCCAACACGTGATTGAGATAAGCGATATAGCAGATAGCTAGTCGAAGGATTTCAATTTTTGACAGCTTTTTGTCTGGTGGTAATGTTGGCAGAAGTCTTCTGAGAGCTCCGAAGGCTGCGTTGAATGCTTCAACACGGATTCTTTCGCGGGTGGCGTGGGCTGTTCTGTACTTGAGGGTAGCCCGGCGTCGTCTGCGTCGTTCCTCGCGGGAGAGACCCGCGCAAGGGGATCCAGCTCCACTTGATAGGTAAGCCTCTTCGGACATAGCACATGGTTCCAATGTTCTGTCCCTAGAATAAGATGTTGGGTGTTCAGGTTTCGATGTTAAAGACTTTGCCTTAACTTATGAATTACTTAGTCATTGAAAGTAAAAATAAATATCTAGAAAGTTTACATTTTTCGAAGAACAAATAAACAAATTAATAAAGCAGTTTATATTTAAATAGGTATTTAATTTGTAGAACATTGGTAGGTAAACGGAAAAAAATACAGTTGCTATTATTATTTACATGGGCGCCATGACTATTTCATATTGGTTGCGATGTTGGGTTACTTTAACTAAAGCTCTAAAGAATTGTTATATCAATTAGATGTACCTAAGTAGTACATCATCATTCACAAATCATTGAGATTGTATTCGCAGCAAATCTGGCACTTGAGTCCAAAAAAAAAAAAAAAACTCCGCTTCATTATTTCAGGGCTAAATTCGTATTTTCTGACTTTAACTACCTATTAAACTTAAATTATAAGTCTAGTCTAGAATGCCTATGTACATTTTATAAAATAGATATTGGAATAAGCGGCTTGTTAGATTTGATGGATAGGTGCATTATTCATGCTACTTTGAATTCTTTCGGTTGCGCGCTGCACGCATTCCTTAACCACTGGTAATGGTAATAATGGCTGGTACCAAAAGAATTGTAGACATGTAAATTATACAAATAAACGAACTACTTACAGTTTGAATCAAAATCTGACATTCAGTCGGCTACATAAATGGACATTTTTATTCATGGTAGGAATAAATGATGCAAGTTGCAAGGACTGAATTGTTTTATGAAATGGTTTCAAGGTCTTCCACTGTAAAAAGTATTGCAATTTATGGTAAACTTAGGTTTTAACGTAGGGAAACAACACTACCTACTACCCAAATAGATGGGTAGAGTTACGTTTGTAGGTAATGGAAGTGAGACAGCATCATCCTTCTGCCCATATCTCAATTTATTAGGGGTCATAGCATGGCTTCTTATTCTATACCTAAATCTCTATTAGCCATCATCTCGATAGTCATCTCCTTTCTAGCCATATCATCTCTTACACCATCCATCCATTCTTTGGTCTTTCTTTATCTTCACATTCATACTTAAAACTTTTCTCATAAAATGTATCCATTCCTCTGCATGACATGAAAAAGAGACAATAAATGTTCACAATAAATTACCTTTTCCTTGGAGCCAAGTTCTCCCTGCCAGTGATGGGCAGCAGAGCCTCCCGCGGTTCCGCCAGCATACACGACAAAGAGCCATCATCCATCCCGCTAGCTTCCAGCCAACTCTTCATGGTCACTCTAAACGTAATGGAAGGGGAGAATTAAGCATTTTTCCCATAATTGAAATTTTGCAAATGCTAACGTCCATTTCTAAATCCAACGATATATGTCCTTATTATCCCACTACGGCGAAGCCCAAAAGGAAGGGTTATGTATGCATGTTTGTAATTACATAATTATGTTCCACCGTAGCACTACTTATCCGTTATTGATGAATGAAGTGTCAATTGATTCGTTATCATGCGGCTAGTTTAATAATAGCTTTTGTTTAATGGCTCGCTTTTTAATCCAATATTTTTACAGGCATATCGATTCGGGCGTTCTCAAAATATAAAATACACAGTAGTTTAGAGTACCTATTTAATTACTATTAACCTGGATTTAGTTAACGATAATTACTAGAATACAAAAGCCAAAACTTCCGTAATAAATAGAGTAAGATCCGAGAAAGCCATCAAACGAATCGATTCGATACGGTTAGCGGGCATGATTCGATTACCAGAAGGGTTGGGGCGATATAAAAAGAATAAATACGGATTTATTATCCCCTAAAGGCCTCGCTTAGTTCTAGGTGTGAACGCGTGTTGTAATATTTATCTCGAGCACTCTGCCCTTGCGGGCAGTCAATTCGATTTGATCGGGAATCAAAACATACGTGTCTCTAAGGGTTATTTGAAGCGTCTTTATGAAACACCATGTAACATAGAGAACTCGGCTTGGAGATCATTGCGATATTTGCATTTATAAGGGCTGCCCAAAATTAAGCTATTTTTAATATTTTGTATTACTCTTCTTAACATTGATAAATTGAGTTTAAAGCGTAGCACACAATGTCAATGTCGAATTCATTGCGCTATTTACGTAGTCGAATAGATGAATTTTTCAAACAAATGAACCAATTGATTATGAATTTCATTTAAAATATTTTGGATAGTGATCTTTTGGAGTGTATACGCAATTGGGGTGCAGCTACCGACTCTAAATTCCAGAAAAGATATAACCTAGCGAGGCGCGGAAGACTATGCATGAGACAAAAGAAATCTAAAGATTTCTGTACATGAGACTGGGATAAAGGAAAGAGGATCGTAGCAGGTGGCGTTCTGTAGTCCAACTGGCGGAAAAAGGCATCAGTTTACGTAGGTATGTATGAATGTAGGTGTGTGTGTGAGACTAAGACCTTTGCCCAGGGGGCCAAGTCTACTAATTTACAAACGTGTCTGTCGTCTCACAATGATCAGTTTTTGACAAATATGCCATACAAAATCTATCAAAAATTTCACGTTTGTAAATTAGTAGACTTGGCCCCCTGAAAGGAGGCTGTACAAATGTAGGGTTGGAAAAAGTACAAATAGGTATTTTTATTTTTTTTACCCTACTCTACGATATCCTAATTAGGTATCCTACACCTAGGTACGTGTAGGATAAATAGGATCGTAGAGTTTACTGAAAACCGCCATGTGGGCCCCTACCTAGTAAGTGGGAGGATAATAAGGTACTTACTTGTATTTTAAGATCATCCTTTATTTTTGGCCCTCTGACAGTTCGTAGAATTGTGGATCTGTCATTGGTATAATTGGAATTCTCATGGGCTAACCCGAAGGCCTAATGCATGCCTGAAGTGCGGATTACGATGTGTAAATATTATCTCGATATATTTATGTAAAATTAATATTTTAGGTAAACGTTTTTTGTTCTCTGTTTTTGGTCAATCTAAATACATAATTATGTAGGAATGATAAAAAGTTATTGGATGTATCTCGGGCTCGGGGCATGCATTCAGTTTTTCAGAGTTCATATAGAGAAATTAGGTAAAACTACATTAGATAAAATATTGATTACTCACGTTTTTATGGACTGGGTTGATAATAATCCTTTAACACATGTTTAAGAATTTCCACAAGAACAGTTTTTTACTAATATTACCAAAAAATTTAAGAAAATAGATGTTAGTTATTACACTTATCACTACACTGTATCTCACTCAGATTCACACTAGTTAGAAGGTCAGCATCCCTCAGCTTTTTATCCTCTCTGGAAGGGGATGGACCAACCCTCTCACAGAGAGGGCGGCGCCTAATAACATTTAGACGAAAACACAAACAAGAAAATTCACATATTTCAGGATCAACGAATGTTAATATTCAAACACGTTAATATTTAAACTAAATGCAATTTATCTACGAAAATAAATATGTTTCATCTCTTTGAGTAAGTATAGGTAGTTTAGTCAAATCATCTTTCTATATAATCATCTCATCAGTTTGACGGATAAGTTAATACAAATACCATTTTTAGCAAGTATCAACGAAGTTGCAGAGAAAATAACCTTTGTTGAACAGACGGACAACAGATCTATCTAAAAAAAAAGTGTTCCTGACAATCTGAAAGCCGAACATGCCTTGGACCACTAGAAAAAACGTCGAAGAATCCACGTTTACTAGATACAACCTAATCCTAACTAATATTATAAATGCGAAAGTGAGTTTGTTTGTTTGCTAGGCTTTCACGCTAAAACGGCTGAACGGATTTAGATGTGGCACATGGGTAAACCATGACCTGGAAACAGGATAGGTACTTTTTATCCCGATTTTCCCACGGGATCGAGATTTACGCGGGTGAAACCGCGGGGCGCAGCTAATTAATAATAATTAAGATTTTCCACCTACAAGTTAGGTACTATCTACTTACTATCAAATCTAAATGACCGATATGGGGATTACAGTCCAAGGCTGAAATTAATTAGTAGGTACTTACAACATATTTAGGTCTTTGCAACACATAAATATGAAATTATGAAGTTACAACATTTTAACAGAGGTATGGTTGTAAACAGGGAATTTCACTGACTTAATAAGTATGTATTTGGAAGGAGAGAAGGCATTCGAGTAGCAGTGGTGGTACATTAACCATAGTGTGTTAAAAATGTATGTAATATAAATATCTGTAAGAAAACTATTAACATAAAATATATTAAATATACTATACTTAACATAAATAATATTATACATATGGTTACATAAGGTCTTACAAATGTATACAGACAGATAAATTTTTAAGACCCTATTATAAGATTATACATATTATTGTCTGTATCATATCTAGTATCTGTACCTATATAATCTATACAGATACTAATAAATATATTATGGCAGATAGTACACTTAGTATCTGCCGTATCTTAGTACTACTTACCTATGTAGGTGTAGGTATAATATATCTATTTGTGCACCAATAGGGAATATGCATGTATTTTTTTAATATTTTTATTCGATAGTTTACATCGTCAAATAAAAGTTACAAAAAATTCGACGGCAAAAAAGCAATTTAAAGTAGTTAAAAAAATGTTTAAAAATATCCAACCGATCCGGGCTATTTAAACGCCCTCCATTTGGCGCGCTTGGTGTGGTGACGTCACAGTTCGTGAAAACAGACAAGCAACTGTCAAGTCAACGTCAAACACTCCTTTTTCTATGAGCGTTTGACATTGACTTGACACTTTGTTGATTGACTTGACATTGACATTTTGATTGTTATCCCGGATTGTTACGTCATATCCGCTCTTAGCTTTTCAAGTATTTGAATTACCCACGGTCTTTTGGGACTTTTTAAAAATTAATTTCTCGCTCAAAAGGAAATTTTATTCAAAAATATTGATGGAGGCATAATTCTGAAGTAATATAGTTTATAAAAAAAAATATTTGACCTATATTTGAATCACATGCATATTCCCTATTGCCTCATAGTAGGTTTGAACAATTGTCTGCTCAACTCAACAACGTTAATATCGCCACGAACGTGGTTCAACTGTCAAAATGAAACCCATTGCGATCAACTGTCATTTCATGGGTGGTATGCAACTATCCTGCTGGTTTAAAATTGATTGACCACGGTGACCTCTCGTTTAAAAGTATTTTTATAGTTTTCCAATTCATATCAGTTCATGTCGTATTGTGTCGTGTCGGCCCTTGCCTCTCATGCACGAGGTTCAAATTTAAATCTGGCCTAGTTTCAGCTTCAATTCATATGTACTTTTGAGTTTATCTTGGACATTACTGACATACATTATTCTGTAAAAATCTCACCGTGAAAATTCAGATGAAGTGAGCTGTCTCTCCACCTGACGCTAGGATTGTCAACTCACATCACCTAAGTTTTCACAGTGAGCATAATAGCAGTGATAGCCTAGTGGTGTGACCGTCCGACTGCCAAGTCATAGGTCTCGAGTTTGAACCCAAGCCACGCACCTCTGACTTCGGATTCATGTGCGTATTGTATAATTATTACATGCTTTAAAAACGGTGAAGGATAACATCGTGAGGAAACCGGCATGCCAGAGAGATATTTCTCGACGGCACGAGAAGCCAAGTCAGAAGGCCCTTGGGCGGCTATAAAACTGTGATACCAGGTTAGTCACGAACCACACGAAAAGAACAAGACAGTGAACAAGCGAAGTGATCAATGATCGTGGCTTCTCTATATGAGAAGAGGCTTTAGCCCTGCAGTGGGACAATAGTAAGCTGGTATTATAATATTAGTAATATTATATTATTATCTCATTTCTCATCCGCAGTATCCGTGTGTCTCAGTCCCCGCCCAGCGTAGGGATGCACCAATCCCGGTCGACTCCGCCTATCGATCCCGGCCGTCCCGGGACTCAGGTGTTCCCGGGTAATTGACTATGCGAAATGGATTGTATCCAAAAACATCTCGATATGTCTCGCCAATATTCAAGTTTGATTATCCGTCTGTTTGATTGGTATTTGTAGCTGAAAAGAATCAAGGTTTATGATTTGCTTTCTTGAGGAACATAAAAAAAAATATCTTAGAGAAGAAGTAGTTATTGCCAATTCTATCATAGACCCACATACCATGAAATACCACTGATGAAATTGGGTTTCTTCAGTTACGGGACGAACCAACAATTACGGGACGAAAGGGCCTGACAGCCGACCAGGCTGGCAAATCAAAATCAACACATAGGTTCATCAGCTTTGTGGGTACGATGTTCATCATCATCATCATCATCATCAGCCTATAGCATTCCACTGCTGGACATAGGCCTCTCCAATTGCACGCCATTCAGCTCGGTTCTCGGCAGCTCTCATCCATCATGGGGTTGGATGTTAAGCACTTAAAAGTAACTTTAATTGTTTTCTCCAAGTTGTAAGGACATGCCGAAGATAGGATTTCTCCAAAACTTTTTCCAAAAAACCATATAACCGGCTGCAGTGCCGCTTTAGAAGCGTATCTACCTACCCGGGGAATTTTCCCGTGATAGAAAAGAAATAAAGAAGGAAAATACATTTGTTTAGCACAGACAGGGCACACAACACAATGTAACATGTAAAAATAAAAAAGAAACAATTTCAAAGTGTTGGTACCTAGGAAAACTTAGGTGATGTGGGTTGACTACATTTAGAAGCCAATGCTATAAATCACAAGCTGTTATATTTGTAACAGTAGGCAATATGATTTTTACAAATAAAGCCAATCCAATAATCCGGCGCCCTTTGCTACAATTGCCACACGAAATGTCTATAATAAAAAAGTCAACAAATGATTATGAAAGGCTATATTATAGCCTTTTGTCGACTTTCAGAAGTTATTAGTTTACAAACAAACTTCAACCTTATAAGTTACTAAGTTAAATTGTAATCACCGCAGAACACAAAAGGTTTTTTTTTTTTCTGGTAGCATAATCATCAAAGTTTTAATGCTTTCTGTCACACAATTTTCATTGTTATCATTTACTGTTCTCCATTATTCCTGTGTAGGTAGGCCACCTGCATTCAGCGATGCGGTCAAAGTTACTAGGAGGTCAGAGCCCTAAAGGGGAAACGATCTCTTGACAGTGCGAGCCCTATCCAGAAGAAACGCTTTCTGTCTTGGAGTAAGTGGTCCGTTCTTCTTCTACTTCCGCGAAGAAGAGGTGGCCAGGTGATATGTTGATTGAGCCTCTTACGTTGTACTACCATTTGGTATTTATCGTTTTGAGGGTTCCGTACCTGAAGGGAACCAAATGGAACCCTATTACTAAGCCTCCGCTGTCCGTCCATCTGTCTGAGAGCGGACTGTATCTCATGAATTAAACCTCAGATATGCATCATATGCTCGTATGATGAAAAGGCATTTCTAGCAGTAGGTAGTAGGACTTTGACCGGCTGGATTAGGTAGTGTTCCGTCGCTACCAGGCTGCGCCACAACAACCTGTCCTCCGTCTTCCGATCCAATCTGTCCCACCCACCTTTTAAGGTCGTCGGTCCATCTAGCTGGAGGGCGTCCCACACTACGCTTGCCAGTACGCGGTTTCAACTCCAGGACTCGTCTGGTCGACCAGCCATCGGTCCATCGACAAACATGGCCAGTCCACTGCCACTTCACACACAGTTCCGTAGCCATAGAGAAACGCGAAGTTCTTTAACGACGTAGGTATAGGTAATACCTACGTTCATTTCTTGGCTGAAACCGCGTTCAGGCATCAGGCCATTGATAGGATGAAATAGTTTACAAATCGATATTCCTCTGGCCTTGCAGATCTTGATAGAGCCAGTTGCTATCAACCATTGAATATCAACAATATGTCCTGACGACTGTCTGGTCAAAGTTTCTCAAGACCTGTCCGTAGAATAGCAGTCAAAATCGGTCGGCTTCCAGTATAACCGGATGCAGCTGCATACCAGTATTTGACATGGAGCGACTGTCTATCTGTCCGCAGAATATTAGTATTGCCCAATAGGTAATTGGGTTGTGCTATCCATTAATAGGTACTTAGTCACATTCGCAGTCGATATTTACAAGCATCTGGTTAGAGGAAAGTCAAAGTCAAGAGGAAACCTGTACCTTTGAGTCTGTTCATAACAATAAGGTATGCACCTGTGTAGGATTATTTACCTACATAATAATTTTCAAATACCAGTATCTTCTGCCAGGATTACATAAATAAGGATTATAATGATAATGAAATTAAAAATGTAGGTTTATTATAATAAAATAATAGGTACGCTCCGAATCAGAAGGTCTTTCCTAGATACTTTAGATAAGGACGGAAAACTTATGTAAGTATAGATAATAGAAAGAAATAAGTAATAATATTATTTTATGGTTTTATAATTTTATTCATTTGAGTTTCTTGCATTCTGAATTTAAATAGTTGAATTTAATTAATGTTTTTCTAACTGAACAGACCGCTGTGTTTCTAGGGAGATTGTTGCGCCTCTTCCCAGCTAAAGCACTAGGAAGTGGTGAATATTTCCGCAAGGGCTAGATCTACACATTGTAAATTAATAAGGAATTGGAACTCTAGTGTGATGAAGGAGTGAGCAAGAAAGTACCTACAGTTTGGATTGCTGGACTATGAGAAGCTACGGAATTAAAAAACTTGGCAAAGCAAATTTTGACACAATATCTGCGGTAATCCTTTCTTGTTTGAATACCAACCAACCTATTCAAGCTCATTGGCATTTTGCCTTGACTTTCTGCATCTGTTTATTTTCTTTACCGTCCTTGAGCTTACTAATGCTCCACAGTCAGCGTACACTACAATCCAAAGAGCATTACCATAACTTTTAAAAATAAGTATCTCAGCTACTATGCCTAATAACCATCTCCAAGCTATCACAAACATTTTACAACCGTTGTACGCTCGATAGTGGTTCATCGTCTATAAATTCGAAATTCAAAACGTCCGTTATCTGAATTTAAATGGCAACTCATTTCCATTTTACCGCCCAGAAATTGATGTACTCGATCACAAAGTAAGATAATTTATGCAAAGAATCATGTAGGTACCGGTCCGCGACGTCCTCGGTCTAATGTCAGTTCGCAATTCTGTATTAATACTATAATAAACAGTTATACATAACAAATACAATACTCTGACAACATATTTCTCGAAGGTCACGGCAAACGCTAATTTTCTTTATTGCGACGTCGCAACGGGACACGCGATGTAAATAAAGCAATATTTTTTTGTTTTCCGTTTTTGTGAAATTGCAATTATAAATCTGCGTTTGATTATCTTGCTGTTGGTCGTTTTGGGACATAATGAGTGATGTTACAGGAGCCCATAATGCCTTATATCTTTCAATGGCGTCGACGTCGCCGGAATCATTCGTTTTAAAACGTGAAAAGGCTCTAATGCAGTTGAAGGATGCTGATTCTTTAACCCCTCATGTGAGCTGGTTAGTAAAATTATGTAGAGGTAGTATCTAGTAAGAAATCGACTAAGTAGCTTTGCGACAAATGCATGTAGGTAGGTATACCTATCCTAAGATGTTGAGTTTCCGTCGACGCGTTTGATCTGGTGGTTCCTGTATATTTTCATCTCCTTCATAGCACCACCACCACTGTGCACACAGCTACACATCAAGCTATACCTACCTACATATCCAGTATAAGCTGACCTCGCATTGTGCGGAAATGCTATGCAATGCGAGATCAACATAAACTAGAAACGCATAGCTTAATGTGTAGCCGTGTGTACCATCTTTTTATTCCCCCTTACCTCTTTTTTCCAATATAAAAATGGAAGGCACCTCTAAAATGATAAAAGTTCTTTTATGCCTGTCACCGTAGACACGAGGATCGAGTGAGGTCGCAAAAAACTGCACTGATTACGGCACTGATATTGTACAGTGTGACTTTTTCCGTAGGATGCAGTTTTTAGCAGTTGTTAGCACAAGTCTTTCGAAGCTGCAAACTTGGTTTTAAAGCTACGTTATAAGACGTTTTAAATGACTGGCCTATTTTGAAAATTAGTTGTAGTAATATTCATGAACCTGAAAACACGCCATTGTTTTTAGGGCCTATTATCTTAAAAGATAAAAATCTACGTGCCCTGGTTCTGGTATACAAATTAAACCATTAAACCATCCATCATTTAACATAATAATATGGTAATGCACGATCAGATAGTAATCTGTTATCCAAAGTTCAAGGTATTATCCAAAAAGCTAGCTAAAAGAACGAACTGTAATTATAAAAATATTCTTTGAACGAAAAGTACAGTAAATATTACTTTCATGGCGTAGTTTTGGTTAAGTTTACTGCTTCTAATTTGTTCAGGCCGCATGCAAGAATTTTCTATTCACGGGAGGCATTGAACCTTTGAAAACAACCTACGCCGTGAACAGACACACGTGCGTGGGGAAAACTCCGTCGCCATAACGACTACGCAGTTAGGCCAATAGACTTTCCCATTTTCCGGAAAACAACTGAAGCCTTCCTGCTATTTTTGACAAATAAATTTCATTTTTGACATCTAGAAAGTTGAAAGTGCCCAAGGAATTTGTGATAATTTTACAAAACTTTCTTTCATTATTTGTGATATAAATAGTGATTTTGTACGAGAATGTCTTACAACTTCGACAGTGGTCAAGTAAGTGTCCAAGTTCATCCTGTAGACGGTTTCTTAGAATGATTTCATTTCCTAAAAAATATATGGCTTTAAAATTTGTTGTAATCTTCTATCACGAGGATTTTATTATTATAATGTGCTTGATTGATGAATAATTCTAGTTGCTACGACCTGCGCCGATAATCTAATTATCGGTCAGTTACCAGCGACCTTAGGTACCTATTACTTTCTAATATCACTACTACTGTAGTATCGTGTGCATGTGAATGAAGTCCATTTTATAAATGTGTCTATAACAACTATCCACAAATAAAATAGAATCAAATCACGCTTGTGCTGCTTTGGTAGGAAGGCAGGGCTGTCTGAAAGTTGTTGCAGCCTAATTTATTTTGGGACAATCAGAGTCTTTATCAATTACTTATATAGGTACATATATGTTATATTCCGAAAAAAAGTAGGATACCTATAGATAGACTTATGCTAGCATGGTGACTACGTACAACCAGTGTCTTCTTGTCTGTCCTTCGTAGCTTGTAACAGTCTACCTACCTACGCAAATGCAGGTCTGGTGCGGATTTACATAATCCATTTCGGCTGAATTTGGGAACCTGTTTGACATCATATTAACATGCGTTCAAGGAACACGTGAAGAAACCTGCTGGTCTAGGATGGCATACAGGCTTTGTTGTTGAACCATAGGTATTCGTTTTTCCATAAAAGATGATAGATGTTGTTCCCCTGAAGTGCTGCTCCACGGCTTTTCACTTACAGGTTAATAATAACATTGTTAGCTGCAAGTCTAGTTTTTTTTGTTTATTGACTGAAAATGAAATATTTATCCCATATATCATCATGTCCTGCTGATCCAATGGTGTTAATCTCATAAATTCTATCGCCACTGCACCTGCATCTCGTTGTACTTTCCCCTATAATAGTGCAGGACGGACGTTTTTTACTTACTTACAAATTGTAATTCCTTTAATCCCAGTTAGATACATCCAATTACATCGTAAACATCCTTAGCCCTAGTAACACCATTCTATTATTTATCGTATTTTAGATAGTTGTAAGGTTCAAAATTGTTTGTATTTTTGTCGTTTTGATGGATCATGGGTTAGAGGGGTGATTTTTTATTTGCGAGCGAATGACAATTTTTTACACCATTGTGTGCAATGTTAATCCGTGTTTGACACATCGAGCTGGTAGTCTTTAGTTAATAGCTCTCGTGTATTCGCAATAAATTGTTTTCTGTATTGTTGTTTTGATAGGAAAATGTTTTAGTAAATCTAGAGATTATATGGAGACAAATTGTGTTTTTTATTGGCCAGTTCCACTTGTTATTGTGTGTCAGCTGTAGAAGTCAACTGGGACTTTATGTTTTTGTGGGCCAAACAAGCGGGCCTGTCATTGATTAATTACCGAAAATGGACCACTCTGTCTGATACATAATCAATGACTGACCGAAATAAAACTGGTGCTTACTCAAATATAAACGTTATTGAACTCCTTTATTTAACCTGGGTCATTTCCATTAGAGTAAACACTGTTAACTACATATTTTATATAAGGTGAATCTTTTCATACACAAAACTCATAAGGGGTCATTGCACTCATCATTATGAACAACTTTCATTAGGGGACCAATCTTGAAACCCCAAAAAAAAGTCAGCTGTTCCGTACATTTATGTTCGCATAGCTCGTCAAAATGTAGGGACTGTTTTTTTTAAGAGCTTATAGTCTGTTAGCTATGATAGAACAATCTGTCGGTTTCTACATTCTAATTAATTATTAGGTGTTACTAATCACATCAATCCTTTCCACACCATGAAAAACCAAAGCAGTCTCGTTGTCTAGAGAATACACACGGTACACACCTACTCGTTAATAGCCTTAATGGAACTCAACTCTAAATGAACGCCAGTCACAAATCATGCCTTCGTTAGCAGCTAATTGGAATTCCCTATTCGATGTGTATGGTTATTAGAGACGTATTAGGCCAGTTATTTAAGACATCGTAGTTCGCAAAAAATTGCACTGCACTAATTTTTTGTCATGTTGTTACTTAGGATAAGAATTGAAAGAACTGTGCTAACTGCGTGGTGCTTGATAAACTTCGAAATTTTCGGACTTCTTTCAGTTTTTGACTTATAACTTCTAAAAGTTGCTTCCTACGTATAGAACTTTTGTTGTGATGTGATTACGGGTTCTATAGTGTAATTAAATTAAATGTTCATTGGGTATTTCATAATGAGTTTAATAAAGTTGCTATAACTAAACACGGTACAATAAGTAAGATTATGATGATTATAATTTGACGCACAAGTGATGCGGTTGGTGACCTACTATGTTAACGGCTAGTGACCGAATACTGAACCCTGAGTTCGAAATAAGGGACGTGTGAGTTGTGTGTCGTCATAGGCACTTGAGTTCACAAGTTCGTCTGCATGTGTGGGTTACATACCACTACATACGTATAAGTCTCCCGGTACATTTTTAGGGTTCCGTTCCCAAAGGATAAAACGGGACCCTATTACTAAGGCTCCGCTGTCTGTCTGTCCGTCTGTCACCAGGCTGTATCTCATGAACCGTGACAATAGAAATTTTCACAGATGATGTATTTCTGTTGCCGCTATAACAACAAATACTAAAAACAGAATAAAATAAATATTTAAGGGGGCTCCCATACAACAGACATGATTTTTTTGCCGTTTTTATAGATAATGGTACGGAACCCTTCGTACGCGAGTACCACTCGTACTTGGCCGGTTTTTTAAAGTATATAAAATTTGCGCAGACCTGCTCTGTGCTGTAAGTCTAATAAAAACCGAGATACAGCATTTCAAACATAGGCAATTTTTCCAAGGTTCAAAATACAGTTCAGTTTTAGCCGTCTTCCGAGCAGAAATTCTTTTTACGAGGAAAATCATGGGAGATGAATGAAGGACGCGGAGGGGGGGGTCTGCTATTCTATACATTTGTGTTCACTTAAATCGACAAAATGTATTGAACAGCCGATTTATTTTTTCGCGATTTGTTCGTTGTTCCCATAGAAAAAGTTGTTCAAAATGATGAGTACAATGACGCCTTTTCGAGTTTAGCATAAACAAAAACTAATGTTGTATAACTGTCAACTTTGAACTGTCATCCATATCACTGTAGAGATGGTCATGGTAAGATGTTAGGCGTCCTTTTAAAACAACCAAACCTTGAAAAACCATTACTTGGGACCTAGTTTTTATTAGAGATGCCGCGTATAGTTGTTATAGCGAATAGTCGAATACCGATCAATCGCCATTCCCTATGGCGAATAGTCGAATACCGATCAATCGCCATTCCCTATGGCGAATAGTCGAATACTCGCCATTATTACTCGACATAAAAAAAGGAATAAAAAAAATAGTTTATAAGTACTCAAATAATAATATAACACTTGTCTATCTAAATCTTAATCTTATCTAAAAAAAATATTTATGTAAAAAGGACTTGATCACATACGTTTTCTGCACCATAATCTGCCCCTTTTGGACTTTAAATATTAAATTATTAATTAATCCTGATTAATTAACTTCCATGACAGATTGTTGTCTGACTTTTTATATTAATGATAATAATAAGTACTAAGAGTATTTAGTTTTTAAAGATTAAAAAAAGTTTAATTATTTTACAATGCATGTGCTCGAAAAGAACGTTTTCAAAGCAGCCAAATTGTGCGGAAAGTGCCACTTTTTCACATTAGTGCTTTTTACTATTCAGTTTTTTTTTAATTTATAACTCAGTCTTCAAATCATACGTGAGAAGGGACGAGGGGCTGGCGGGGGTTGACTAATTATGAATTTTTCGGTATCTCTACTTTTTATCCCAGTAGTACGTTCTCGTGGAATAATTTCCGACCTCTACGCAGGCAAAGCCGCGGGTAAAAGCTAGTATTGTATAGTTTACAGCACGTTCGTTAACTTGACAAAACTTAACGAGTGCGTGATTCTCACCGGAACGGCGGAGCAGCTATTGTGCCGTGGCCGAAGTCGAAAAGATGTTTAACAATAGACCTTAAGTTTTATACAACTTAAAATAGTCGGCTATTTCTGTACGAGACATTGATCACTGATCAATTGACAATTTATGGCACGACTATGAACTTTATGACTGATCATTGATCAGTCATAAAGTTTTGGCGAACGGAAGTATCGACGGACGGCTATGACTGTCGCCAAAAAAGTTCATAGTCGTGCCATAAATTGTCAATTTGCATTTTGTATGGGAAAAATTTATGTAAATTGCAATGGACAATTTATTACTACATTTATTTATTAACGTAGGAACATTCCTTAGCCGGTTACAACAAATTACTGTTTATAGCTTAAGATATATCTCTTATTTCCTACATTGGTACAAGTGGGTCAAAGAAAGGGCTAACCGCAAGATTAGACTTCCTGACATCAGTTGGGGTTGGGTCTCAGACCAAATATTTTTTATTTTGTCTGAGGTTTGGGTATTGAATGATCAGAATTTAATACAAAAAAATCCTCAATACCATTTTGCGCACATGGTTCTCTGAAATACAGGTCATCTGGAAAATAAGTAGAAGATCAAAATAACTATTTCTTTCCTGTAGAGCTTTATAGAACTAAAATGGCTGAAAGACACTTTCGAGTATTAGGTAGGTTGTCGAATTTATAATGCAGATGCAGTGCCGTAACTAGGGCGGTGCCAGCGGTGCCCAGGCACAGGGCGCAGATCCTGGAGAGGCGCAGAAACGACCAGACCAGGGCCACTAACAATACCTATTATTTATTTATTTATACGTGTGGAGTCGCGTCGTCCTCGTACATTCTTCTTACAATTAAATATAATATTCTTCTTCATAAATAGGACTTCGCAATGAAGAAAGCGCGTAAAGTAATTCTTTAAGGTTTACGGTACGTGTATTGTCTAATTGTGAATTTTGACAAATATTTTCGAATAAACGTTTTTTCACCTAATTTATAAACGCAATTTATTTCAACTTCCTTATTCAAAACTTTACCAAGTACTTAAAATTAAGTTTACAAAAACTTAGTTTTTGGATGATAGATTTATTTTTATAGACAATCCATTTTATTGTCAGAACCGGTTATGATTAGAAAATATTTTAAAGGTGCGGTTATAGCAGCTCGCACCGGGCGCATAAAAGGCTAATTACGGCACTGTGCAGATGCAACACTTATCGATTAGATAAATTCGAATGCAAACGGAAAGTGAGTCAATGGCTCACGCCTCTTACCTATGAGGAGATTGAAAGTAGGTATCCAGCAGCCTAATTGCGTAATCGGTTAGAATTGGAATCGGTTTGAAACAAATGTCTAATCCATTGCTTCATATATTCGAAAAAACAATCTACTCAACAACGTAACTTACGAACTTATGAAGCAATGGAGAAGACATTTTTTTCGAACCGATTCAAATTCTGATTGATCGTTTATAACACACAATTAGGGTGCAACTAGGGAATTGTGTACAATAAATTAGGTTGCTACTCGGAAAGGTTTTTTAGAACTGTGGACAATTAGGGTGCTAGGTACTCGGAAAGCTTTTTATCAGTTCCTGCTTATTTAGACAAGTCAAACATACACCATATACACGACACAGTCATACACATGACACATGCACTTACGCACCCAAATGCACACTGGAGAGAGGGTGACATTTATTTTTCTCTTTAATTTATTAACTTTATTTTCTTTTTGTAATCAAACGATAGCTGCTATCCCAATCTAACTCCGTACAGGAAGTACTTGTACTAGTATAAATTGGAAAATTTTATTAATAGATTGAGCCCTGGCACCCATAACACAAGTTAATCTTAGCTTGGGTGCCGGAGGTCAGTGATTTATGCAATTTTAAAAAAAACCATGTTGTCATAGTCGGTACTAACATATTTCCTTTGTGAAAGTTGTACCTAAAGGAAATAAAGTTTATTCTATTCTTATGATTTGATCAAGATTGTACCTGCTTGGTAGGGTAGGTACCGAAAAATTCAATAAAAAATCTCCGATTACTTCAAAATCAAAACTGCATAAATACAAATCATTAGATAGGTAATTAAGTTTAGTTAACAATAATTTGTTGCGAGCACTATGACTGCAGTTCTAATACTACTTTTATTGATGCGAGTACCATGGAATTGACTAGAAATCCTAATCATAATAGGTACTTACCTTTATTTTATTTTTTTTCCGTGGGGAAATCCTCATGGATGTTATGTCGGACTCCTACCGACTAAAACCCCACTGTTCCTACTTCTACCATGAGTCGGGGGCCCGGGAGATACTTATACATGCGTCGCACCCCCGACTGGCATCAGCCGCATCGCATGGCCTTGCCTAGCGGGCCTCATCACAAAGTGCGGCCGATCCCACGACCGCACCACGTCCTCCTATAAAGGCACGCATGATGTTTTGCGTGCCACCTCTTTGGACCTGACTGTTCGGGCGACGACACAGCCCCCGGTAGGTACATAGGTACCTACCTACTTTTTACCCTTGTATAGGTAGTCCATTGCTATTTGATATGGAAATTTTATGGAAATTGTAATGGTAAAAACGGAATGGATTGCAAAAAAGTTTAGATGTCTATTTTCCATATTATCGTAGTGGTTTCCATGATAGTATATCGAGCTTGAACACAATTTGATTTAGGTAAGTAGGTCTACTCGTTGATCGGTAGCTATTCATGCACGCAACTAAATTTTAACAAAAAGAATATACGCATTAGCTTTCAGTTTTTGTCAATAGAATTCTATATTTAGCCCACGATGACGTTGCAGAAAGCCAATCGCGCAACCCTTACGTAAGCTGCGGTTTAAGCCGAATAGCTATTTAAATGTGGGTGACTGACGACCGTGAGTCCGTGACAAATGATCAAGTTCAGGGACGAATGGCAAATTGATGTCATTACGCAAGACAACACGCTATAAGGGAATCAGTCACAAATGGTTGCGTATGGAGCGGTATAGTTAAGGTCTTTGCGGGTAAATCTTCGTTCTAATTGCCAGTCGCAAATCCACAGTTCAGTGCTAAATGCCAACTCTTCTGATCGAGCTTCCGATTTTGGTACCTACTAAAGTAACACCTCGTTAGCAAAATTATAGAAGGGTTACGATTTACGATCGATGATTCAAAGCTCATTCTCAACGACAGAACATTTTATTTGATCAAGAAAGGCTGTCTTACCGCAGTCTAGCTTTTGTGCACTAAACTACGAGGTCTCTCTAGCTGGTCATAAGTAGTACCTAGTACTACCTAGGAATGACTGATAGATTGAAGTCTACTTGATAAATATATTTCACGAATTCACGGTCTATATTGCCTTCCAATTTTTCATGAACGACACTTTAAACCATGTTCTACATTTTATATCTTGCACTTGGAATAAATTTCCGCGTTGCAAGAATAGACTAAACACATGCAAAACTTCGATAACACCTGCGATATTTTTCTATTTCCCTCGAGACTTTCCACTTACAAGGCTGTTCGCCTGTATTTTTACTTTATTTTTCTTACCACGCGATGCGATTCAATGCAAGTAGGCAGTCGTGCTCGAGAAAAAGTATCTGCATGCGGCGCGTGGGCTTACTGGGGAATGCATAGGCATTCCCCAGTAAGCCCACGCGCCGCATGCAGATACTTTGTCCATAGGGACAGACATTCCTGATGGCAGTATTCCTTCAAATGTATTTGGAACTTATACTTGAATGGAAACATTTCCTTAAATTGCATCAGCTTCGTTTTCCTTTTCTGCTCTTAGATAATATCCAACTTTATTTGGGTCAGCGCAGTATCTAAATCTCTATTGTTTTTTCTTAAACAGCTCCATCGGTTTTACTTCCTTCCTAGCCTGATCTTCTTCAACTCAATCCATTCTCCCTTTCTTTGGTCTGTTTCTTTTCTTATAGTGTTCCAGTTTCAAGCTTAGGCACTTGATTTCCCTAATGTGGTCATTGAGGCCGTGTTCCCCACGATCGTTCTAATTTAGAAGTCTATAAGAGGGCTATATTTGGTAGTGGGCATTTACGAGTTGTTATGATAGATAATGTTTATGTCGATAGTATTGTTTTTTGGGAAAATTCTCCATGTTTAGCATGCGTGTATGATATGAGCGCAAGTAGGAGTCGTAAAACAAAACCTTACCCTGCTTTCTTTAACGTGTAGGTACAGTTCAATTTTATATCTTTTTATTTTATGAATGCGTTTTTATCGGAATACGTTTTCAAGACCTTGGATACTTAATTAATGCTTCTGCTTTCCTTGCGTGTCCAAAATTGCTTTGCTTATCGTGTGGCGGAATTAGATTCACGTTCATCATTATGAAGATTTATGGAGTGACAAAAAAATCTTGAATTACGGTTATAGAGCAAACTTTTTCTTGTCCAAACATATTTGACAAGATAATTCTAAATTATTGCGGGCATTTATAATTTAGGCAAATGGGCGCGTGATGTATGGGGTAAATAACAATTTGCAACCCTTTGTTGAGGGGATGATTATTATAACGCCCTGCTTTACGGGGGGTGAGTTGACACCTGATCAATGGGTGGCGAGTGTATGGTGCTATTGTTATATTTTATGGGATTCTTTTTTATTGGAGATCTCTTGACATATTTAGTGACAAAAGGATTTTTATTTCGTAAGTATTTGCACTTGTTGTCATTCAAGTTTTGGAAGTAGGAGCAAGCTAAGGGCCTTGCAATGGAAAACTATTGCTAGGGACTGGGTACCTACTTAGGTACTTTCCTTCCTATATCTTAAGCAGAATAACTTTCAATCTACTTGAAAGCTAACCAGGAAATAACCAAAGAAGGTACCTACATCGAAAAGGATGTAGATACCATTTGTTCTGAATATTTTAAATTATTGACGCGACAAACATTATGATTTGTTCTGTGGGGGATAGAGCCTGAGTAATTTTTAATTTTAAAATTTGTCTGACACGTGCTTCAAATTGTCACCACAGACACGTGTCAGCCGTCGTCATGTAATCACAATTATATTGAGAGTGAAGCTGTTGTTTTTGCCCATATGATAATAATTACTTAGTTACATTATTTTCATAGTACATATTATTTTAATACTTGATTATTCTTCGAGATGATATTTTAAAATAATTGTTTTATTAACAGTTCAATAAGGAATCGGCACCGAGGCGATTGGGCAACTGGCAGGTCCCACGATGGGCGCCAACAAGAGCAAGACCTTTAGAAATGCGGCCAGATCCCAAACCCATTTGTGATATGAACGGCCACTTCCTACCCGGAGCCCCGAGGGGCACGTCGCGATGTTTCGGCCATTACACCGGCACCTGGGAGCTCCCAAGGAAAATAACAAGAAAAGTCGGTACGTAAAAGTGTTTCGGCACCAATAAAGCTCCCATCACTATACTTTGACGAATTATATCATTATTGTTCGACCTTGGCGGAACTCATAAAGCTCCGTCATTTATTTGTCAACATACACGCAAAACACTTCCTACTTCCCAAAAGTATCGTGTTACGCAGTAGTTAGGTGACTGATTTTGAATATTTCGCTACTTACCGATTTGCTCAACGGCTGCATAAATATGGATTTTTGTTAAAATCGATGACCTATTAATGTGTCTGCACGCGAATATTTTGTATATGGGCGAAATTGAAATCGGGACATGTATCTGTCACGCGCATATGGAGCGTAGGGCTCTTCATAGCAAGACGTGCATTGTTATCGAGTGCTCAATTGTTTAATGTCAGCGGAGGAGTTAGCGCAAGAGCCGCCCGTTGGAAGATTTCCAGACTGGCTGAATCTTCGTGTTCAGAGGCCGAAAGCGGCAGAGGCGGCACGCCTGCGCTCTGAGAAACGCGGCAAACCTAAAAAGGAGCCAGGCAAGACTGATTTGCGGGACGCCCAGACGTTCGAAGTGAGTGAATAAGGTTACACGCGAGTTTCGATTGAGAGACGGTTGCGCGCGAAACGTGCTCTTGTTTGTTTGTGGCGTGGTAGTGTGTTGACTTGTCGTCTGTCGACGTCACCGCTACATACGTTTCCTTGAAACTTCTGCATTCCGATGTAGGTCAGTGTTGGTGATAGCTGTAGTTGCTTGTAGGTAGTTTACAATTTTATTTTTCTTCTTCCTTGTAGTCAGTGACCAATACCTACCTTCAACTTTTCAGTTGGTAGTTACAGATATATAACCTTATGATGCCCGGTTTTTCAATTTGAATATGCTACTCACATACTAAGCTGTTGAAAAGATCTTGGGTATAAAGTAGCTACCGCTATCAAAAGATGGAATAATCATTTTACACCTTTTATAAGTACCTACCTACCTACCTGAAACAAGATTGTATTAATTTTACCCTATTTCGATAAGTAGGTAAGACATACAAATCGGGCATGATAATAGAGCTTATAATGAGCTCTAGGTACTTATAATTATTTCGAAACAGTGTGTAAGTAGTTGTAAAGTCTCACAGTTTTTTAAATAGACCATCCACCTTTTTCGTAGTGTTTTAAGTTCACAGTTATTA
The DNA here is from genome assembly GCA_947363905.1 of Lithophane semibrunnea. Lineage (NCBI taxonomy): Eukaryota > Metazoa > Arthropoda > Insecta > Lepidoptera > Noctuidae > Lithophane > Lithophane semibrunnea. Next base: position 11,070,273 of record OX376198.1, read on the forward strand.
GATAAATAATTTTCTTTTGTTTTTATTTTATTTCAGCCACGGAAATGCCCGTATCACCGTAAACTTAAGAAAAGAATTGAAAGATCTTTAATGGATGTTAATTGATTGAGGCACCGTTTAGTAGCGTAATTAATTACTTATCTATTTACAACAAAAAAAAAATTCATAGTTGCATTTGTAAAAAAATATGAATAGGTTCTTTAAATTTTTACATGTCTGTACATAAAGGAATCTGAATCTAAAGAGGACAAAAAACAAACAAAAAGAAATAGACACGAAAATAATAAAATCCATGATAATATTGGAAATGAAGTAAATAAGAAGGACGACGATCCATTAGAGTTAAATGATAAGAAAGAACCAATAGACACCGACGGTCGCGGACCTTACGTGCCTGGTTCATTAACTGACCCGGACAAGAGGCACGACAGCCACGAGATATTGGTGAAGGACGCCGTCGACCAAGTACACGGACCTCAAGAGGAAGATGTTGACAAGTTTTGGCGAAAAGTAGCTGAGAACGCGAAGAAAAATGATGGGGTTGCAGAACAGACTAATATGAGAGAAATCAAAACAAGTGGAACTCCTAAATTGCCTCACGTTAACGTCGCGCAAAACTTTCAGTTTGCGAGGAAGATGCACGTCGGAAATCTGGAGCATCAGCCGTTGCCTGATACTTTAGGATACCGAAATTTGACAAAAATCGCGGAACATCGTGATTCTGATATCATTGTTAAGCCTTACGCTATCGGGTGGAAAGGATACGGCGCATCTGGACCTACGTGTTGCACTAAAATGCGCGTTCATAGGCCCAAGACATGCGACCCCAAGAAAACTGACGGTGATAAAGGAGAAGGTCAAAGGCCATCGACATCTGCCCCGGATTTAGGAGGACAATATACAAAGCCTATGTCGCTCATGGACCTCGCTATCTGCTGGGATTTCAGACCAGAAGACCCCAAAGGGGAACCAAGACCACCAAAGCATATAGACGGTTCAAACGGCTCTAAGGCGCCAGCGGTATTCACTATGGTACATACACCAAAAGAAGAACAAGAAGGCCTCACCATTGGCCATACGAATCCGATTTTTAATCAAAATCGTGTGGTAGGCGATATTGGACATCACGCTGTGCCATATTTCGAGAAGGATATGGCAAAAGACAGACGCAGAGATTCTTGTGACGTTCAATATTGTCCTCAACATGTTGGTGCTAATGAGAGAGGTTCGAGATCCGCGTCATCTAGCAGGAAGAGCTCAGGTCAGTCTGGGAAGAAGCCGGAGTGTGATGGCATCCATGGATGCGGGACTCCAAGTGAAATGAGTCGTAAGTCTAGTCGCGGCGACACAAGGCCGGAGAAATTACAGCCTATAAAGGATGCATGGAATAATAAAAACAAGAATAACAAAAGTGCTTACGACGTCAATCGCAATCGTCATAGTTTGGAGTCCTATGAGAAGACTCCCCTAGCGCAAGGAAAGTTGCACCACAGCTCGCCAAATGACTCGCAACATTTTTCACGACGTTCAACAAAAGACGATTTATTGAACACCAAACATAAGAATTGCGTGTCTTGTAATGGCGCAAAATTATCGCATGACACGAAACAGAAGGAAGACTATAAGTTCGCGTTTAAAGCTGGTAATCCTAATTCAGTGCAGAGCGTGACTGGCTCCACTGACTCTAAAGGAGTAAAAATGCCTAAGATGCGTCATCCGTACAGTAAGAAGTCTTATACGATTCCGACGTTGGCTCCTCCATTTAGTATATGGCGCGACGCGGACGCGTCCGGCTACCCCGAACATTGGAGATTGGCGAGCGTGTATCAACATGCTTACAAACCACTTGAGCAGAGGCGCAAGCCGCTTATAAACAGCGTATATCAGTGATAATGAAATGCACCTTAAGATTATCCGTTTATTGGGTCCAATAACCAATAACAAAGTGTACATTAAATTATTTTATTCAGCTGTTCAGAATTAAACTATTTCTTAAATCATGTATCGCGTTTTAATTCTTTATCAATACAGCTGCGCAACACCTGCGTGCTATCTGTCCAGATATAGAAATAATCTTCGTGCGTGAGGTTGGTAATTATTCATGGTAAGAACCTTTCGTATTCCATGAAGAAAGTGCACTTCCTTATAGTTTCCCAGGCCTTGCTGCAGTAGTGGAACCATCCTTTTTCTGAGAGGTTGGGTACATTGGTGATTTGATGTCTGTTGACGCCGAGGATCATCCAGCGTAGTCGTTTCGCTAGTTGCTCGAAGGCTGGATGGCCGCGGTATATGTCTCGATTAGCTGTGGAGTCAACATGATATGGTTAAGTTCAGCTCAGACGGGACGACTCCGTGGCCGTTATTACAGAACCTATACTAAAGCATTACTTAAAACTAGTTTCAAATATTCTAATGGCTTGAAACTAATTTTAAGTAATGCTTGAGTCGTCTTATGTTAGGTGTTGTATTATCGACCGTGTTAAGCTTTTTGATGTGTCACATCTTTCCTCTCGCTTCCCTGCAATCCACAGAGTAGTACTTTATTTCGTGAGTGATTTCGTGAAAGGATACGGAAGTGTGTAACAGGAAGCCGGAGAAGCGCGAGCTATTTGATTTGACCAAAGAGCCCGCGCGGTGCTAGAGTTGGCCGTCAGATGTTACCCATTTTCCGAGAGATTGGCTCTCGGAAAATGGGTAACATCTGACGGCCAACTCTAGCACAGCTACTGGCAGCCAAGACGTCAGATGTTACACATCATTTGCGACTACTGTAAGGCTCATTTCCCTGTGAAATGAAGCACTTAAGACTACACGCGGTACTGCCAGTCGTGCTTTATAGCTCTCTATACGTAAAAATGCATCAAGGACTACTTTTGTCTGCTTTATAATAAAAAAAATTGTTATTAGTCATACGCAGCTGTTCATTCCGGTGATTAGATAAAATTTTAATCTAATCCTTTAAGCTAGATAACAATTATTGTTAACCCTAAAGCTTCATTTACACATGCATACGATTATCGTGCGCGATAGATCACCACACGGTTTTCACCGATTGCTAATAGTGTTACATTTCACGGCATCAATATCAATAATGTTAATTTAAACCTTATGTCAAAGACATAAAAGTTACAACATGACGCCCGCTTATGACTTGCAACACCTATACTTATGGATTTCATTCAAGTGTCGGAAGCGCCAATCGCCTATTTTGTTTACAGGCTGTCACTCGATATTTCTCCTAGTGTAGATGAGCCCTTAGTTTTGTAATTGAGTAGGCTTAGTCATAAAACACGTGCGCGTTGTCATGCACTTCAGGATTTCTAGCGTAAGGGAATATTCTGTGCATTTATGGCAGAATATTTTTTACTGCAATATCTAAAATTAAGTTAATTTCACCTTTCATCATAAATCAAAACGAATTATTATCCAAAAGACATTAACAAAACTTAAATCGAATTCCTCCGCCAACAAAATGCTAACTACAGCTTGATTTATCACAAAACTTTTACCGACGAGGAACGTAACCTTCGCAAAGAAAAATGAACGCGAGCGACTGAATGAAGTGACCTTGGCATTGCGAACAAACTTACCGAAGTCGCTGTATATTTCCGGCAGTAGGAACAGATTGATGGGGGTTCCACATTTGTCTATGCTGTACCCTTTACAGACACTATCCACGTTCAAACTATTCTTGTTCGTGTCACTGTACATGTACATTCCTGAGTTCAGTTGTAGGTTTGATTTTTGGAATGCTTTTCTGAAAATTTAATTTGGATTAGTATTTTGAATTGGATGAATAGGTACGGTTGGAAGCCTGAGAGGTCGACGGCCTGGCTTACTGGATAATATTCTTACAATGGTGTATTTAAGCGTTTTTTAATAGGTAAAGTTCGTACCGATAAGAGAGAAGACGACCTTTATTAATAAGAACGGTGTACCATCCACGAAATGACTGCAGAAGCGCAATGTTATCTTTAAAAATGATCGAACCGCGCAGCTTTTTCAACGCTAAATAGTTGTCTGGAAATTTTCATTAACCAGACAGCCTGTTATGTCAGGTCAGGGTTGAACTTCAATAAACCCTTTTTAGCGCTGGCCATGGCGCCCGATTACGAAGCCACCTTCGTAATGAAGCGCTATGGTCAATACTAAGGTTATTGACATGAATCGATTGAATGATCAAAGTTCAATTTCACGAAACGCGGTTTTCAACACTCGTTCGCACTACAACAACCATGATGTTGTGCAAAAAGATGTCAACCTATAAAGACCAAAATATGTAGTCGAAACTGTACCCTAAATACGTATCTGTTATAGTCGCAAATCATATTTTGATCAAGATACAACCACACTGACCTGCAAATGGCAAAAATCGTAAGAAAATTTAAATTTCGCGGGCTACTGCACATCAGCAGTATTTTTAGGAAGCAGCGACCACTGACAAAAAATTACCAACATCGGAAGTGATAATGTTGAATTAAGCGAAGACTTTGCCGTGGCCCAAATCTGAGAACCTCGCGTAGTAGGCCTTGGCTTCACAGGCAAATGGTTTAATCTTTAATCCAGGCCTTTAAGGTAACAAGACTGAGTGGTCACGCCACATTTTAAAAGCCCATAAACAATGGCACACTTTAGGCATCATAAATAACTCACCTGTAAAGATCCTGCATAATGCTCAAAGATTCCGGAGTAAAGTCTTCAAGCTGACAGCGGTTGTGTAGAAGCAGTAAGTGTGGGTGACTCTCACCGCCACCCGTTGATTCTGAACCTTCTTGGTTGGTTGGGACTGTGTTTGAAGCTGATAGAGAAGGTTTTAGCATTTCAGCTGCTTGAATGTATCTGGAGAATATTTAGAACGGATCTTTATTATGACTGGGTAAAGACTCCTTTGGGTGGGACTTGGGATAGCCATTTCATAGGCGTCTAATTTCAAAGCCCACTAAAAAGATTTTTTCTGGAAATCGAGTTATTGATGAGTTAAATTCAATAACATTTTATCGCACTCCTTGCAGCACAACAGAATTACACACGACGCCATTGGTCCGCCATACTATTTGTAAGATCTGTTATTAGTTGATTACTTTGTCGAAGGATTCGAATTTAACCCATTGTGGATTTTGGTTTTGAAATTAGACGCTTCTAAAACGCAATTACCGTAGTAAAGTAGACTCCTCGTGCAGATTGCTAAGAAAGATTGTGAGGGAAACACTGCTGGGGCCTGGGGCTGTCAGACGGTAATCGTGAACAAACATTTGTCGGTTCAAGATTAGAACTGACAGGGTTCCTGTCAGGGTTCCGGGAAAATCCGAAAGGGATACCGGGACCTTGGCAACAGGCAAGTGAAGGAACACGGGCGGGTTTGAGTCAGTAAAAGTCTGACACGCCCTTCCGCTCCGCCCAGAGCGGGAGAAGTCATTGGATGATTTCCCAAATTAAAAAAAAAAAAAAAAAAGAACTGACAGGGTTATATCTTTTCACCGGTAATAGGTAGCCAGTCGGAATTTTCATAGAAAATTTATTGGGACTAAAACTAAAAAGATGATAAAATAGCAGTTTCTGTCGAATGGCACCCTACCTAAGTGCGCGAGTCTGACTCGCACTTTTAGGTGACATGCGAGCACTGCCGAAAGGAAATTATAATTAAATTACCTCAAGAAATTATAATCTGTAAACCAGTCTTGCACAGCAATAAGTACGTGGCAAGTAGCCATCAAATAAGACGCTATTTGGAGACAGTCCACCGTCACTACATTAGCACTCCTAGCTGTGATGGTCGTGTTGGACTCTTCGATCAATGAAGGCGACCACAGCGCTTGGCAGTCCAGGAGAATCACACGATCGTTAGTGATGTACATGTCGATACCTGGAATTGGAGTAGTAAGTATTGTAAGTAATCTGTAAAGGGCAGCTTTACTATCATGAAAATTGTAGGTAGGTCCCTAAAGGCAAGCAGAGATTAGGGCGGGCCGTAACGCAACGCATTGCAAAAATCCTCTTTCATCACCTTTGTATACTTTCTTTGAATATTAAAAAAAAAAAAAAAATTGCAACTTTTTGTATGAAAATGCGTTTCGCTGCGGCCCTTTACGACTGTATCTAATGTGCGATGAATGGGTTAAGGATGATGTATTAACGCACGTCAGTAGTAAAATTTAAACTAATCTTACTGCTACGAAATAATCCGTGGGCCAAGTTGCGTAGTTTAGAAGCACAACATGCTCACACAGAGAGACACGAAAAATGACTTTAATTTATAATGTGTAAAGATTACCTTTCGTGCAATGAACTCCCCTCTCTATCTGTTCAATATCTTGCATTTTGAATTTGAAAATACTGTCAGGTTTCTCTTGTACTTTTGGTTCTGGCAGCCCAGCGTAGTCAAGTGATTCCAGTTGATTATCTAATCCAACCTCATTGCTGTCAAATGTATTATCAGTTGGCATTTCGTGAGAGTTCAATATTTGTGTGCAGAGATTCTGATCATGAATATTATTAGCAATCAGGTTCAGTATCATTGATTTGCCGACACCTTGTGTACCTGAAAATAGAATGCATTTTTTATTGAAGAAATTGAAGAAAATTTTAAAACGCTCAATTTTCCTATTTTCACATACTTATTTACAATTTGATAAACTTTATTTGCGTACTTAACAGTGGAAACAAAGGTAATGTATAAGTTTTCATAAGACTTTCAATCCTAGAACACACAGCTAGAAGTCTAGAAATGGCTAGTTGGGTCATTCTAATCTGAATTTGTGTGGCAAAGTTACCTTATACATCAAATTTATTAGCACACTAGCTGTGCCCCGCGGCTTCACCCGCGTAAGTCTCGATCCCGTGGGAATATAGGGATAAAACTTATCTTATGTGCTATTCCAGGTCATGATCTACCCGTGTGCCCATCCTCTCCTCTCTTCTCTAGAGTAGGGAACATCGCGGCGCGGCGGGGCGGCGCCGGCGTCGAACGGATCGCGTATTGCATTTTCATACTCGTGATAACTTCGATATTATCCGATACGAATGAATTAAAAATTATTTTACTGCTACATAAATACCCTTGATGTTAAAACTATTTATTTGAATAAGAATTAATATTATTTTGATAAAACTCCTTCGCAAATAATGCATTAATTTCGAACAAATTTGATTACCATAAAAAATGGTTATAGTGAGTCAATCTTAAAAGATAGACATAATTTATGCTGTCGCGGACTTTTTTTTAGAACTTTTAATGAGGAAAAATTCCATCATACATGATATTTACGTAACATAAACCGTTTACGCAGCGCACGCAACGGAAGCTCTCAAAAAGGAATAATTTTTCCCGTTTTTGCAAAATATTTCATTTATGCTCCGCTCCTATTGGTCGTAGCGTGATGTTATATAGCCTATAGCCTTCCTCGATAAATGGAATATCCAATACAAAAAGATTTTTTCAATTCCAACCAGTAGTTCCTGAGATTAGTGCGTTCAAACAAACTAACTCTTCAGCTTTATAATATTAGTATAGATTGGTTAATCTATGACAAAGGACATAGATTCTATTTTCTTACCTATTATTCCAACAACTAAATAGTTGGTGCTAGAGTCATGTAGGAACTCTAAAGCACCGGGGTTGAGTTCCAGGTTCTCATCTAGAAGTTTCACAGGTTCTGTCATGAACTTTAGTGGTGGACTCGGCTTTTGTTCTGAAATTAAAATAAAGGGGTTTAAGTTAAGTGACATTCAAACGTCAAAAATGTATGGTTAAACAGTCGCAAATCATTACTTAACTTTAAGCAATGTTTATAAATAAACCACAAAACATTCAGTTTTTTTTGTTCTTTCTTTTCTAGGTAGTGTCAGACTAAGTATATATTATTTGGATGCAAAATGGTAAGTAATTGGTAAAGCATAATGGCATTGATAATACCACTTTCATTAAAGGCAGTGGACCCACCAGTAGAGACACTGAGTAAAATGGGAACATACTAAGTATTTGAATAACTTTTAATTCACTTAATCAACTGATGAAAATGATGGGAAAACGCTTTATGTAAGAAAACACAGCTCCAGTACATGTTTGTTTTCTAAAAGATAATAAACTATTCCTTTACCTATATTTTTCTTTTCTTTATTTTCATTTTGAGCAATTTTATGGATGGATGGATGTCCATCACCCTCAGATGTTGAAGTTTTGATACCCTTCGGGCTCTGTGATCGTTCCTCTTTGGGAGCACTCTGTTCTCTCGTCTTCAGTATGATAGTGGGCTGCTTTTCTTTTTCCTGCTTCTCTTTGGCCTGATCTTTAGAAGATTCACCGCGATCTGATTTTAAAATTACTGGCCTCCTTGGTGTGGTGGATTCCTGAGTAAAATTGTTAGAGGTTTAATTCAAGTGGGTTTGACTGCAATTACTGTAAGTAGGTATTAAGTGCGTTAGAAATAAAACAATTGCTACAAAAGGCCAGTTGGCTGGTCAGTGGCTCGCCTCCTATGTGGTTAAACTGTAGGTACAGTAAAGTTTATATTTTCTGCTTACCTCTTAACTGTTTGGGACGGGGTGGCATCACCGGTGATGCCACCCGGGCCCGGCAAGTACATCCCTGGTAAGCCCCCGGTTAACCGAGGAAACCAGGCGATACACTTATTATTGTAATAAATTGATTTCTGAACCTACCTTCGAGGTAAATATTTTCTTCTTTTTATCGGCCATATTGGGTGACCTTTCTGTGCAGCTGGGGGATGTTTTTACTTTATTTTACTTACTAATATCCCAGACTTCCAATCTATTTAAATTCAATGTTTATTTTTGCATGCACATTTGTAGTCAAATCAGTATTGTAGTTGCAATTTTGACATCAGATGATCAGTCACTGTCATTTTGACTTTGACAGCGGAGTGCTGCCAACACTAAAAACGTTGCAACTGTGGTTTTGCTTTGTTTGCAAGCGAGAGATAACGCTAAAAGACTATTAATTAAGTCATTTTAAAAAGTAAAATTTCGACAGACAGCTGTATTATCTTCATTTTTGTTGATTGTGATTGGGTAAAAATTATACGTCGTCGTAAGTCGTACACAAAGAGTGAAATAAAATAATCCACACGGAAAGAATTACGTTTTTAGTAGAGATATTTCCATCAAAAAGATGGGTTTCTGGAACATCTTCGGTTTTGGTGTGGTTTATTTGATCTGCACATCATCTTTCACTAATGCAGACCCTTGTGTACCGAAGACTCCGTGTTCATGTGAATTTTCGAATGGCACCGGAATTGACCTTACGCCCGCAATTTCATCTGAGTTTTATACAGCGGATACTTATGCGATCAAGATGAATGGTACGCAATATGAAATGAGTACCTATTTCTATCATCCTTGTTACGATGTTAGTATGAACGTGAGCCAGCCGAGCACGAAAAACACCTGTACATCACCTTTGTCGGTAAGTTCGTCTTCGATATAATTATTATGATAATAGCATAGTATTCTAGACCAAAATACTCATATTACACAGTTAAAAGGTTTCACCACATTAAACCAGTGTATTTAGTATAGGGCCTCATTTTTTACAATTCGTTACCTTCCTACTAACAAAACGTGTTTACGGAGAGGCATTGACGAAACCTGTTTTCCCATAAAAAATACGTAATCAATACATAATTCAATTTTAATGAAGCCAAATGTTTCATCATGCTTTGCAACTAAATTAAAGAGATTGACTGAATGATAAACCACTATTTGGATAATTACTTATTATTTCAATGCTATCATTTAATTATACATAGTTATGGGACAATATTACATGTTAAATGTATGTTGTCATATGTTCATTTAGCTGTATGGCATCTAGGTACTTACTTCTTTAACTACCATCTATCATTCAATGGTATACAGGATCACAGATATTATAATACTACATACAGGATCAAATTAAATTAGCTAGCGAGACTCCGCAGACGTGATGGGTATATCTGAACAAGATAAAACAAAAAAAAAACGATTTTCTCAACTCATACTTCAACACACACCACTACCAGTGGTTGTTGACCCCTAAAAACGAATCAATCATTTTATTTTGTCGAATTTAGATATCAATCAAATCATTCATCATTTTATTTTGTCGTATTTAATTTGACCCTATACAGGGTGACTGGATCTGGACCCGTCATAGCAAATTTGCATTATAGAGGTGGTCATTTGCTAATTCTTAGACCTTACTCTGTGTTTGTATTCTGTTCAACTAAAACTATGCATTTCTATCAAATGAAAAACACACGAAAATGTTACTATTATTGTATATAAAAATGATCAGCACCCTTATTGCGTAAGTAACACACTTTCAATCATAATCTGAATATAATCGAAAAAATTGTCTGCTCAACCAAGTAAATAATTCAATGAATGTTGTTGTTCTGTCAAAATGAAAGCCATTGCTACTGTGTGTTACGCAATTACCATGTAGATACATACGATCTGATGATAATTTTGAATTATAATAAATTGCATTAAACTTATCCCAATTTAATGACATTATATTTTACTTCTGTGTATATTTCTAGGCTGAAAAATCCAAAGACTATTTTTTATTCTCTATTAAAATTATTATAAAGTTTTAATTTGCAAAAGGCTTATTAGGATCCTAGTGTTTAGTTAAAAAGTTAAGAGTGCACCATGAGTCTCTGAATTTTATACATTTAAGTGTCAAAAATAAGATGTTTATTATGATAATTTAATTTCAGATCTGTCGTCATGTAAGCACAATGAATTTATTGAACAAAACTACCAGTACATACACATTTGATGAAGGCTCATATGACTTTATGGGCAGAACAAATATATCACAGTTTTCTGATCAAGGCAACTCTATCATTTATCCCAATGGACCATCGTAAGTATGCATTAATATATTTAGAAATTGTTCTATTATATTGTTATCCTGTATCTTATATCTCTTATCAAACATTATGTAGTTGAGGGGATCATGGCTAAACGCTAACAGCCATATGGGTTGATCAAAGGTTAAGCTACACTTGCCAATCTCGTTTCGAAGATGCGTGACCATTCATTACATATCCAGACCCTTCAGTACCTTAGAAAGCATGTTAAGCTGTTGGTCCCGGCTGTCATTTGTAGATCTTTCACAGTCATAACAGGTTGCCAGAAACCCGAAAGTTTAACAAATAGTCTTACCAAGGGTTATTGTGTTACTCAGTAACTGGGTTGTGGAGGTCAGATAGGCAGTCGCTCTATGTAAAATACTGGTATTCAGCTGCATCCAGTTGAGAGTGCAAGCCAACCCCAACTATGTTGGGAAAAGGCTAGGCAGATTGATTGATGATATATTATGTAGTTATAATGGAGAGCAGTCTTATCTAATGCTACTGGTTTTAAGATAAAAGCAGTGTTTAAATAGTAGGTACATTAGTACTATAAACACAAGAACTGCACAACAGTAAAACCTTCAGTATGTTTGATAAAAACCGTGTATGAAATAAAAGGAAATGAATTAAATGTAGCATTTTTATCATTCCAGTGAAACAATAGTTCTTTTGGAGTGTGCCGAGACAGAGAACAAACTACAAGTGTATTCATTATCGGAACCAGATAAAATTGTAAGTCATTTTTGTTTGCTCATTATATAGCTTAATTATAATATTTTGGCTCATTATGAAACATATGGCTTAACAAGGTCAATTTTTAAGGCCACTTGGCATAAAGCCAGAGGTATTTTTTTTTCACTGTAACAGTGTTATGATTATCAAAATAATTTCAGTAATATCAGACTGGACAAGCTATACTTACTACTATGCAGCATTCCGAGTGTTTACTTTCACAACTAAGCTGCTTTAACAGAATAAAAAATATGAAATAAAAAAAGGCAAAAAACAGAAGAGAAAGTCATACAAACTTTCTCTTATGTTTAAGTTATATCTGAATAAAACTAAAAAATATTCACAGGGTTAAAATTGCGCACAGTCTTATGTAGAAACGAACTTGAAGTTTTAAAGCTGTCATTAAATACTAATCTTCCATCGCTTGTTTTACCTTAATGAAATCATTAGCGTTAATGATCCATTACGTAATGAGGCATTAATGTTTGTCTGTGTGCAACAGGGTGTAAGTTAAACTTAAACGGATTTACATCCTTTTGGTAAATGCAATGAGGGAAACAATATCTGCTTGTTATAGCTATAATTGTTTTGCTGCAAAGTTAACTACACACTTCCCATGTAGGTAGTTGGATTATTAAGTTGGATTAATATGGGTTATGTGTTCTTTAATACCAGATAATCTGGTGATACAATGATTAGTGGAGTGCATATAAGTGACCTGTTGCCCGCGACTTCGTCTGCATGTATTTTTAACCGACTTCTTCAAAAAGGAGGAGGTTCTCAATTCGTCTGTATGCTTTTTTTTATGTATGTATGTTACGCGATTACTCCGCCAATTATGAATCGATTTTGATGATTCTTTTTTTGTTTGGTAGGTCATGCTTCAGAGGTGGTCCCATATAAATTTTATTAGTTTTGCTTGCGTAGTTTTTGAGTTAGATTCATTAATTACGTATTTTTCCTACTTTGCGTATGTAGACGATATAATTATTTCACTCCTTCATTGTTATTTACATAACAGGTAGTGGTATTCGAATTTGTGTGGGGTAGGTACCACAACTAAAAAGTGGAAAATAAAACCTTTTTACAAAAAAAAAAAACAACCGACTTCAAAAAAATAACACTAAAAAAGTGAAAAATAACTTTAATTTCGGAAGTCGGTGGCAAAAAACGAAAATTGAAAGCAAAGACACCGACTTCCGGAATTAAAGTTATTTTTCACTTTTTTAGTGTTATTTTTTTGAAGTCGATTGTTTTTTTTATATTTCATTTTTTTTAATGTAGAATGAAGTCCTTCTCTGGGTCCCACACTACCTCTGTCAAATTTGATTCCGATTGGTTCAGTAGGCACGAAAAGCTAACAAAGTAGAATGCTCTGGACACCACAGCCAGTCACCTTCAAACTTATCATAGCTCATTGGATAATCTTTCCCGATCACCGAGGCATCTTTTATCTTTTTAAATAGAAAATATTGAAATATATTTTCAATTTAGAATTTAGTCATCTTATTCACATTTTAGAATTATTTATTTCGTCATGTGACGACCCACTAAAGCCACAGTAAATAACAGACACAATTTGCGATAAAACCAGTTTTTTCAGTGGTTTCAACACAACATTTTATCAATTTCTAAACTATTCTCTTCATAAATTATTTGTTCAAACTACAGTTTCTAATTCTGGTTTTGGTGTATTTCAGGTGCTGGCATTCTATTCAAGAGACGCGTGTTTGAAGCAAATAGAAGTAGCTGGCAGGTCGTTTGGCTCAACCCTCTTGATAATATTGTTCTCCTTTGTGGTATTTTACCTAGTACTCGGAATCTGCACGAAGAAATTCTTGATGGGTGCGACGGGCGTGGAAATTATACCCAATCTGGCCTTCTGGTCGGAATTGCCTAATCTTGTCAAAGTAAGTGTAGATTTATTTTTGATCATACATAGGCACAGTGGCACTTCCTCTCTGGATATTGGTGAATTTAGAGCGTTTTCCTCCGTGAAAGTATAAATATGACTGAAGTCACATTAGTAAGGCACCAGAAAACATAAAAAAATTTTGATTACAAAAACAATTATTCACTGGTACTCTAGGAAAGTACGAGAAATAGTTGTTTACTCATTGTCTAAAAATAGTTGCCCGACACGTGTCTCGGTTGCGTCTCGATGCAACTGAGACAAAAATACCTACACACATCTCAAACTAAAACCATTTACAGGCGCTTTTGAATTGTCGAGGAGTTGGTCTGAAAGTTGAAGCTAGTTGTCCATTCCATCATGTAGATCTCTATGGAGAAAAATGGACAAGAAACTCTAAGGACACTCTTTTTAATCATCTTTCTTGTTATCTTGCAGGATGGTTGGGTATTCATGTTGAATGGTTGCAAGCTGCCAGCGCGAGGTGCCGGGCCCACCGTGTCACCCGACCCCAACAGCTACGACAGCATATAACATCAGGGCGACGAAGACCTCTCCGAAGGTCACCTCGTCTTTGTGGAATAGACAATCTGACTGTGTTCTTAATTTCTCATTTGTTTTTCATTTTGCTCAACTGTAGTTACATTTGCGTGGTTTTTATCTCGAATCTGAAAATTTAGTTTCCTAATGATGTGATTAAGTACTCTTGAACATCATTATTTAATCTCTTTGGAGTCAAATCTCAAAACCATAATTATTTTTTCGCAATATTTCTAAAGTGTAGGTAAAATTTTGCGCAAATGTGAACATACCAAGCTCATTGGTGATTGAAATTTAGTTATTTAAATTTCAAATCATTCATTCGTTTAACCACGGTCATAGGCAGTTCAAACGAGTTTTTCAATAACTTTCTCTGTGTAGTGATGATATTAAAACATAATATAACAGTTCTCGAATATCTGTACAATACAATCTCAATATTAAGTAATAATCGGAATATATTTATAAAACTAATTCATAATATTATGGCTTCTGTGAACTTTTATTTCCAGTTAGTTATTTTAATATTTTTAAGCATACTGTGTATTTTTTTATTAATGTTAAATTATAACAGTAAATACAGTAATTCAAAGTGAAACATGTTCACATCAATTTTATATAAAAAAGATGTGTATTATTTTTATACCTATTGGCATTAGTATATTTGCAGAGGGCCTATTTTTATTGTGATAAATACTGATTACGCAAATATAATACAATTATGATGTAATTAATAAACCATGTGCGGCTTATAATTACTTTTAATTCTTTTTGTTTATCTGGTCGTTTTTTTCCAATTTCAAACCATTTACTCTAATACATTTATTTCTTTTTTTAACATTTTAAGTATTTCGATTGTGCCAATTTAGTCCAATATTTTCATTTCTCGAATAAACAAATTATGTATGAAGTAGTTGATTGTATCAAAATATATGCTATATCTTAAATAACTGCTATCCACGTATTTGTATTGAATAATAATATAATCTATTTGGCTGCGTGGCATCTAAAGTTCTTCCTTTTTGTACTACTTTGTACCTTAGGACGTATTTTTGAAGGTTGACTAAATGGAAGAAATCCGTACGAATCGGAAATATGTCCATGCAGCATATTTTCTTATGTATTTAATGCAAAAGCATATCTAAGTAATGTAACATTTCGATACTGATTTATTGAATCTCCAAAATCTTTGGACCAAAAAGAATATTTTCATACTTCGGATACCCTTTCTACTATTTTACTTTACTATATTATATTATTAGTATAGTAAATAATTATATCATCGTTTGTATTGTCAATAATTCTAAATATAGGCAATTCAACTAATTCAACGCTTAGGTTATATTAAACTATACAGAATTAAAATATATTATATTGTGAACTTAGATGATCGTCT
Source organism: Lithophane semibrunnea (assembly GCA_947363905.1). Lineage (NCBI taxonomy): Eukaryota > Metazoa > Arthropoda > Insecta > Lepidoptera > Noctuidae > Lithophane > Lithophane semibrunnea. The sequence goes on from OX376198.1 coordinate 11,085,712, forward strand.
GTAAAACAATATATTTCTACTAATCACCAATTTAACTGTTTGCACAAATATATATCAGTAAAAACAAATATGTATGAGCAGTCTGTCTGTAATCCTTCGAATAAAATTTGCGAGTGAGTGTGTGTATAACTGTATAATGCATAATAATAATAAAATCGTAAGCACTAGTCATTGTTAGGTTCACTGTAACGCACTGTTTATCACAAAGCTTGTTAAGTTTTTCACTGTCACCTCAATATAAATGCATGCTGTATACCATTTTCATAAATATAATAGTAGTTTATACTTTAAAGACCAAGTGTGATAATATAGAACGCTGTTGTAATTGTACATCTACATACAGATAAAAAAATATGAAAGAGTTAGCTGTACAAGAATCCAATAATAAAATCAATATTTCGCCATTCAATGTTGTACTTTTTAAAACTAAATAATATTATAATCATAAAACTGCAATTTAGTAAAAAAATGCTAAAATTATTGATGTTAGTGACTAAATCGAAAAACTAAATTAAAATGAATATATTTCTTGAAAATACAACTAGTATTTGATAAAGGCGTACACACTAGTTTTCGAATATATTCATAGACAAAACTTTTCATAATAATGTTGTTGTGTTTAGTAAGGGATTTATTAACTGCATGAAATGTATCGGCAATAGTTGTAGCCAAGTATATATATATGTGAGTCTCCTAACAAACGTATGCTTTAAAATATATATTTGTACAGCAACTCGAAAAGGTATGAGAAAAACGTTAATTGGATTGGAATGTAGATAATTTCCCTCTTATTCATAAAATACTTTAAAAAAAAATGAGAAAGTCTTTTGCCTTCTCATTTCAATATTATTATTTATATATATAATTATATATTATTTATTGATTATTTGAAAGTCTTCATCGTCAAGTTTTTATGAATAAGTGGGTTGTTTTTAAGGAGAAGATTGGGATCATCTCGAGTAGATTGTAGATTGATTTTAATATACAACAATATACACGTTGTTTGAGTCTGAGTAGGTATTTTGAAAAGCTGTATTTACACCCTGTGTAATGTAGAGAAAACACGAAAACAGACTAACGTTATGTTTTTAATGGTCTATATGTTGAATTTTTTTACGACGTCTTGTCTTACGAACAACGCCCACTGAGCAGCAAAATACTCGATCACGTTGTTTTCTGCGCGAGAATTATCTCTTGCACGCTGTTTTCAGCTCTATTGTGGTTAATTATCAATGTATCTTGGTCAACTTTTGAGTGAAAAAACACCTCAGGGAATTTTTCATTGCTATTTTCATCTCTATTTTATCAAAGAAATATTGCTCGAAAATTTTGCCCTCAGTGTGTGACCTTTAATCGACACAAGTGTTATTCCTACATCGTGTGTAGTTTTCTCATTTTTTTTATCGTTGTAGATCAGTGATATAATTAAAAATGTCATTATAACCCTAAGAATTGCATAATATATGTAATAGATATTTTGTATTCAATATTTTAGAGTCCCCTGTTGTTTAAAGTGTTTTCTAAGGTTAATAAATAAATAAAATTATTATTGCTCATTAATTTATTTTAATTTTAACTTATTTACTTACTAACTATTCTAAATACATTTTAATTATAGTTATATGTGGAGCATGTTCTTAGCGTAGTTAAGGCAGTTTTATCTCCAGCTGAAATCAAAACAAATAATGTTATAAACATACGCATAAGCTTTTGCCTGCGGCTTTGTCCGAATGGATGTCGAAAATTATCTCCCGGGCACGTACTGCCGGGATACGAAAAGTATCTAATGTCCTAACCTATACCTATAGTTATGTATGCCTTTCATCTAAATCTGTAACGTTCAGCCGCGTGAAAACGTAATAGACAGAGTTACCTACTTTCGCGCATTTATAATATTAGTATGAATGGAATTAAGTTACCGTAGTAGTCGTGTTGTAACCTTATTAAGAAGCGATCGTCGCGCGAATACGCGATCGGTCGCGTGCGTATGCGTATATCACTTTTTGTTCGGAACACCGGAAAGCGCCCTCTGTCGGCGCGACCCCGCGTTCAAGTTCAGCGAGCAAAGAGTTCGAACAAGAATTTAATACAATACTTAATGATCTTAATTCCAAAACTATCAAGTATCGCGGAACATAGGTACAACATGGGGTGTTTTCGAATACCCCTGGAATAATTTTTATTTATGACGTCACTATTTAGACCATTCTTTAGAGTATGGATGACGGTACAGTCAACAAAAAGATAAATGTATGCTGGCAGCTCTCAACAATATTTTTTACCCACGTTTGGCTAGAGCTACGTATTCAAGTTTGACATCGTTGCCCTTGGGCTAAATTCATAGAGCGCATTTTACTTTGCTAAATAAAGTAAACTCTCCATGAGCCTGGGTTGCGTACGAATATGAATGCTAATGTTATACGAATATTGTTTACATTTGTTTGCGCCGTTTACTTAGCAAATTAAAGACAAAGGGAACTGTGCTTCTTGCCGTCAGTAGGTATGCGTAATAAATAACACTGCCTGCCCCGGGAATCGAACCCAGGACTCCACGCTCAGCAGTCACGCTTGCGACCACGAGACCAACGGGGCAGACGGGTAGCAGGGACCAACGGCGGGGTGTTATTAGATTTTTTCATTAGGATTTTTTTATCAACAGCCTGGAGTTTGGATGTCGAAGGTTTGATGCCCCATCCCCGTGCCTCGGTGCGCACGTTAAGCCGTTGGTCCTGCGCCTGATCTCTCTCCGATCGGGTCGGATTGCCGTCCCATTGGACTGTGAGAGTGAGCGAAAAGAGTTTGCACCTGTGTCTACGCACACACTTGTGCACTAGAATATCTCCCGCGCCGAAGGCTATCTATGTCTCCGTTGAGATTGGCCGTCTTGGCCGAAATACGGTCTGGAGGACCATTTATATAGGTATGCCTGAATAGTGTTTTCGTGGTACAAAGAATGTTCCTGATAAATTCTTGCCGAACCTGTTTTGTGAACTGTACCTATTTAAATCGTGTTAATATCGTTAGTACTTCACCTTAGGTGCAGTTTCAACAAGACATTTATGCAGTAGAACAGATCGTTCACATCCTTTCTCGCCGTCGGTGACTGCTTGGTCGTTCACTAAAACAAAACAGATAATGCAAAGATTGCCGTTTTCTAAATTTCACTAACACGACAAGCCGCATTTCACATTTTTACGATATGATTCTGCGATGGTGAAGTGTTGGTACCTACATATGTTATTAGATAAACTAGCTGCTGTCCGCGGCTTTGCCGGTGTGGACCCTAATTCTTCTTCTAAAATAAAAGTAGCTATCCTAAGTTTACTCTTTATAACATCAGCTATCTGCCAGTGAAGTCCCGTCAAAATCGGTCCAGCCGTTTCGGAGATTACATTTAGTAAAAAGCTGTTATTAACAGACACTTCAATTTAATTTATTTGTATGTAGGTATTACCTATTGTATATAAAGAAAATAGGGAAGCTTTCACACGTAAGTATGGTCGGCACAATTGGAGCTACACAAACATTGACCAGGCAAGGCTCTCCGGTAGCCTGCTGAACCTAACGGTACAAATGTGCTAAGTGACTACCTATGTTGCTTGTTGTTCGTTCTATACTTCTAACCTTGCCTGACCAGTTATGTTGGTACATTTTGAAAGTTTGTGACTTACCACTTTTGCACGATTCCAGAAGCTTTTTAGAGCTTTCCTGCTTCTTCGGATCGTCAGCGAAATCTTTTTCGGTCACTGCCGCTGAGGCTTCTACATCGAACATACCTTTGCTGTCCAGCTGTGAAATCATCAAATATTTATTTTTTAATGTTCTTTGACTAACCTACGAGCTCCGGACATCTTTCTTGCTGTCCGAAATTCTAAGATGTCGTCTACAGAGAGAAGACATAAGTTTGCAGCAATCGGAATCGGCCTTTTATACCTCCAACTGTCATTAACGAGACACAATGTAATTTTAATTGTTATCGGCCATTAGAAGGCCAATCGACAGTTGAGCGGTTGGACTCTACCGAATATTTTATTACACTATGCTACTTACCATACCAGTTTTCTTAAAAATGCAGGCAACAAAACATCTAGCGTTCTCATTATCGGGTATTTTGTTTTCCTTTAACATCAAAATTTCTTTTGGAGCTATGGGGTGTTCGTTATTACACTCGATCCCTTCTCGGAAGAACCATGCTTTGATTTCTTCATCGGTCCTAGCCTGTTAGGACAAGAGTTAAAAAATTTTGTGCAAATCTGCCTGAATAAATTCTTAACATTTGCATTCTATTACCATAAAAAAAGTTATGAAAAACTTAAAGCGCAAGTACAAGTAATTTACTGTGTGTACATAGATAATAAAATAAATCTATACTAATATTATAAAGCTGAAGAGTTTTTTGTTTGATTGTTTGAACGCGCTAATCTCAGGAACTACTGTTGGAATTGAAAAATTCTTTTTGTGTTGGATACTCCATTTATCGAGGAAGGTATAGACTATATAACATCACGCTAGGACCAATAGGAGCGGAACATAAATGAAAAATTTGCAAAAACGGGAAAAATTTATCCCTTTTTGAGAGCTTCCGTTGCGTACGCTGCGTAAACGGTTAAAGTTACGCAACTATCATGTATGATGATCTTGTTGCTCTTGAAAAGTTCTAAAAAAAAGTCCGCGGCAGCTTGTCTATCTTTTAAGATTGACTCACTATAACCTTTTTTTATGGTAATCAAATTTGTTAGAAGTTAATGCATTATTTGCGAAGGAGTTGTATCAACATAATATTATATAGCAGTAAGATACTTTTTAATTCATTCGAATCGGACATTTAATTTCGAAGTAACCACGAGTATAAAAATGCAATACGCGAACCGTTCGACGCCGCGCAGCTGTGACTTTCCCTACTCTAGAGAGAAGAGGATGGGCACACGGGTAGGCCATGACTTGGAATAGGACATAGGATACGTTTTATCCCTATATTCCCACGGGATCGAGACATACGTGGGTGAAACCGCGGGGCACAGCTAGTAGGTAATAAATAAAGCTAACCAACTGTACGCAGCCTCCTAAAAAAGAGAGATGAACAGAGTAACGTGACAGCACAGACGTAGCTATGGTCAGTGGCTAAAATAAAGTATGAAAATGTAAGATGGTACTTACATGAGTCCCATAAAATTCTATGAAATAGAGACACAATAAAAACCGGAAGATCATTCTCACTCAAACTCCAAAAACTAGAATGTTATTACATAGAAGTGATTCTTTTTATACTTGTTTGGACTGAATTCATTATGGATTAAATATTTGGTAGGTACAATATGTCAGATCTATTTTAATGGCTACTGATCAACCAGGTTGATACCATCTCAATTTGTAGGCAAGTAATTATTTTTCATTTTGTGTTTTGTATCTGGATAGACTGGTAACCACAGTTCGCGAAGCATGACAACCATAGAAATGGGTTTTCTACGGATTTTGTCGACGGAAGAATAGACAAAATGACAGACTGTGATTGTTATCTGTCATTTTTTCTATTCTTCCGTCGACAAAACCCGTTTTTATTAAGGTTATGCTAAGCGTGCTGCAAAGGTAAATAAAAAATATTATATTTGTTGTCAAAACATAGATAGGTTTCTAATGTTCGTAAGTATATTATTATGATCATCTACCTATTACATAATATACAGACAGTACCTATTTCAGTGTAGACAGTACCTATTTCCATGACATTAGTTACGATCCGCTTGTTCAATTAATTGTATAGTAAGTACCTACACCTATCTAAAACTTCCTCTAGGCAAATATTGTTGCTGGCAATGGTATATTGACGTCATTGGCAATAAATATTTACATATTGAAGTATTTTACTGTTAAGTTAACTATAGCTTATCGTTAGCTTTAACAGCTGCCCCCCCCTGGAAATCTCGCAGGACTTGTATGAACTCGCCTAATTACTAATCAAAGTGTAAACGGGGCCTTATGCTCTAACTTTTAAATAAACCGCGCAGTAGACACTGGCAAAATGCACCGCGCGGGACGATGGCACACTACACTACATATAGGTATCTGATGTTTCATGTAGGTGTGTTTCTGTAGTGTGTATGACAAAACAGCCGCGGACGATCTGATCTAAAAAATCTGACTTGCCCCCCCCCCCCCCCTTGGCCAGAAGCTGGGTACGCCCATGGATGGCTGCCATACCTATATCATAGTAGCTGCCGATCATGATCAGCGCCGGCAATACCCTTGTTCAGGGTCGCTCTGACCGTTCCTTTTGCTCTACCCCAGGGCCGGCGCTGATCATGATAGATATTCTTTCGTGACAAGTTCTTTCAGAGCCTTGTTTCACGGCTCCTATTCCGGACAGCGTTCACTCGTTCCGCTGGTTCTCCAGACTCCAGGCCACGTCGTCGCATCGTTTATGACTGTTTTGGGTTACCTTTGATTCAACCTAGGGTTATTTCAGAATGGTGATATACGAGATAGCAAGGTAGTCACAGTAGGCAACTCGGGCTTTCGTCAAGTTGTTTTCATGTCCTAAGTGGTTGGAGATACAACCCTCGTTAAGAATAAGTACATTCATGACATGTACCTCAGCAAGTTAAATTAGACGTAACACAATCTTCTCATCATAATGGGCAGCTCCAAGAAACGTAGGTACCAACATAAATAAGTGTTGGAAAAATTGCAAGTTAACGGGTCATTATCTACAAATTGATGGTGTTCGTTTACGTAGGCGGAACTAGGTAAATACCCGCCATGAAGTAGGTACAATGGTGTATTTTTTCTTTGTTGTATAAGCAGATAATGCAATGAAACGATAATTCTCTAACAATTATTTGTGACGTCTTAAAGCCTAAAACCCGCGGGACATGACATTCCAACGATACGTCAATTGTCAAAATACAACTAGCAGTTAGGAGGGAACAGATGGACATACATACGAGAGCCTGTAAAAATCATTAACCCTTCATTGGCTTCGCCGAAGTCGGGTAAAAAAAGTAGAAAAAAAAAAACATCTGACTTTGTTTCATATTTTAATTTACAGATCTAAATACAATGAAATATGAAGTAAATAAAAATAAAATATAAAAACAAGCGCTTCACGGAAAGTAAAATATTCCCGGATTCTGATTGTAGATACATTTGGTGACGTGAAACGATACGTCGCAAATATCCTTGTGGCCTTCCGCTGAAACACATAATGACGCCATTTGATGCACAATGTTAGGGAAGTAGGTAGGTAGAAGGTACTTAGCTACCAGAAATAATTGGCCAACCCAAATGGCTTCTGGTAGGTAATATGTTAGCAAGATAAACCACTAATGTGAATTTCATGACCTTCTATAGCGATTTTAGATTGTGTTCATTAGGTAGGTGGTACATTGGCCTTATATTAAAAATATTTCCATACGCGTGCATTTTCATACAAAATTATAATTATGATTTTATCACTAAATAAAACTAATCCTTTTTAACATTGTATCGTACAACTATTCACTGCTTCTTAGCCTCATTTCCAAAGTCCAAAACCAGTTTAACCATGGGGTATGGTGTTTCCCAGTTACTGGGTTGTTGAGATTGCAGTCGCTCCATGTCAAATTCTGGTAGGTACCTATTCAGCTGCATTAAGTTAGACTGGAAGCTGACTCCGACTCGTTGGGAAAAGGCTAGGCAGATCATATGCCATATAATCTCGGACCCTATTATTTCCTCTTAAATATATTAAAATCAAACGATATGCGGGTAGCTGATGATTGAGATACATACCAGCTTTTTTGCAAGCTATGATGGCTTCCTTAGCAGGTTCCTTTACTTCCTCAGGTAACAATAAATCAGCTTGCTTTAAGGCTGCATCGAAATTCAATTTGCCGTTTTTGATCTGAAAAAAAAAAAAAAAATTGGTGTATAGCTCTTGTAAAATTTCATGGTAAAAGGTATTTTTAATTTGAAGAACTTAAATCTTTATGGTGACTATTTTAGTGGTCTTCTGTAAGTCAGAAATATAATTCATACCAACCGTGTTAGCCATTTTCATGATGCAAGCCATGTAACACTTTACTTCCTTCTCGTCGATGAAGATTCCTTCGGCAATTGGATCGAGTTTCTCTGAGATATAAATAAATAAATAATTTCTTTATTTTTATAGAATGCAGGTGTTACAATAAGGGTGTTCGTTTAAGTTATATTCCCAGTACATTCTGCCTGTTGGCATACAAAAATATAGTGGGTAACTTACAGATAACTTAGAAACTAGGTAGGTACTTAAATTGAAAATTAGATCATGGATCAGCTAAGTCTGAAATTATTTGCTTATTGTATGAGATACAGTGAAGTAAAATATTACAATTCATCATTTATAAAATCGGTAACAGAGTAATAACATTTCTCTGGCAGCAACGACGACAGCAGTTTCTTAAATTTGATTAAGGGCTGATCCTTAATACAATTTGGCAATTTGTTAAATAAAATAGGTGCCATACCAATAATGTTTTTTTAAGCAAAGCAGTGTTATATCTACCAGTACACAATAGACTCTGATATATTGATCTCATGGCAGTAGCTCGCATCCTCGTATCATTTAAGGCCGGAAATAGATGCTTGTTAGTTTTAACGAAAATAGCTACTTCGAGAATGTATATACTGGGAAAAGTTAGTATTTTGTATTTCTTGAAAAAAGGAACGCAACTATCTGTAACCTTGAGATTAAAAATGGATCTTATGCACCGTTTTTAGGCTTTAAATATAGACTCCCTTTCGGTACAATTACTCCAGAATACTATGAGAAAATATAATAATATAAAAGTTGGCCTTTACATTTTGCATTTTATTGAGAGGATGGCCAGGTGAGAAACTTGTATCTTACTTGGTCATCTTCTGTGCAAAATGCGTCAAACTCAATTAATTATATTATTATTACTACTAACACTAGCTTTAAGGTATTACTAACATTTATGGATTTTTTACTGTCCGAATAAATAAATTTTGATTTGATTTTGATCTGATTTACCTTACCACAATGATATTATATTAACAGATATGTTATACACTCACAAAACAACCGAAAAAAGTGTTCCGCGCAGCAGCGGCACACATACCCACATTTCATTCAATTTTACATTTCACTACAAGTAAAAACGTTACAATTGGAAGGTTTTCCAGTCTACACGATTGCGCGCTTATAACATATCTGTTAATTTAATATCATTGCCTTACCATAGAAAATTCGGTTCTCGAGACTCGATACTTTTATTTTATAAATATTCTTACCATCTTCAGCATTATTCTTTGGTTGACATGTTTTCCTCATCATTTTTCCCGTATTTTTGATTTGTTTCATCGTCATCTAAAATGTTACCAAAGATAATTATAATGGGATTTAAAAAGCATTCCTTATATCTGGCTTTACTTCTGCAAATTACAACTCTGTTGCCTGTTGTTGTTGAAGTATATATTTTGGGGCACGAGTACCTATCAGTTCAATTATCTTCGTAACTTTTTTACCACCTTTGGTAGGATTCGATTTTCAAAATTAAAAAAAAAAACATGGTAGGTATTTCAATTTGGCACATAAACACTAAAAGGATGTTTTTGTTTCAGGCATACGTAAAAAATAGAGTTCTACTCACTGCTTCACACGTTGCAACCAGTATCAAGAACTTCACAATTTCAATGAGCAGCATATTTGTAATCTGCCAAGGTGTCGTGGAGTAGTGTCATGGCCTCCAATTTAATGGGAACCTTGATCTTCAATGACAGCTTTATATGAAGTTCGACGGGTGATGGGTTAATTGGAGGCTGTACCTACCGTTTAACACCTGAATTATTCAAGTGTCCATGAATCAATTTGGTTTTGAAGACAATATACTTCATTTGTTCTAAATGAGGATATGGTTATGAAGAGTGGCATGGTAGCTTTGGACTCAGAAAGCATATAGATACGATAGGCTGATGACGGCATTTTAGCAGTGTTGAATTAATTTGGATATTAGTGTTTCTTTTGTCAAAATGTCCCTTTGGATGCATTGAAAGTGTTCTTGTTTTTCTATGAATATAATCTTCTTGTCTCCAATGGAGTAAAGTCAAAGTCAAAGTCAAATAATTTATTTCAAATAGGCACATATATGGCACTTTTGAACGTCAAACAAAGAAATAGAATTGATTCTAGTTGCCCCTTCCAAAAGGTAGTTTTCGTATGGAGAAGAATGGGCAAGAAACTCCATCGTTACTCTTTTAAAAATGTTTTACAATATTTTGTATACATTAATTATATAATTATATGTGAAGACGATGCACCTACAATAAGATTACTGTACTACGAAAGGTAAAAAGAATTATAAATGGAGCAATAATGAATAAATTAATTACCAGATACATGGTGCTCACATATTTACAAAGATTGTAAAAGTATACGATATTACAATAGTCCTAACATTGTTACAAGTAGTACTAATAAGTCAGTGCGTGAGTTTAAGTAATGACAGAGTGTAAAAGTCTATGACATACAAATAATAAATAAAATAAAAAACTAAATTAGCTATCAGTTTGATTTTGTCCAGACACTAAATCGTCCTATGGAGCAAGACCAGCATGTTTCCAAGCATTCTTATCTTGGATATAATCCTCTAATTTGTAATAAGCTTGTTTACAAAGTGTACTTTTTATATGAGTTTTAAATTTTCTTTCATTTAATTGCAATATATCACAAGGTATTTTGTTATAGCATTTAACGCAGTACCCCATAAAAGATGTTTGTACTTTAGCTAATCTGAAAAATGGTTGATCTATTTTATCTTTATTTCTAGTATTAAAATTATGCCTATCACTTATTTTATTAAAAAGATTTAAGTTTTTTCTTACATACATAATATTCTCATAAATGAATTGGCAAGGTACCGTCATGATATTAATCTTTTTAAATAGTTCCCTGAGAGATTCGCGGTGACAAAGATTATAAATGGCTCTGACAGCTCTTTTTTGCAAAATAAAAATGGATTCAATATCAGCAGCCCGACCCCACAGTAAAATGCCATACGACATTATGCTGTGGAAGTAACTGAAATAGACCAAACGCGCGGTTTCTACATCTGTTAACTGTCTTATCTTTCTAACAGCATAAGCGGCCGAGCTTAACCGCCCCGCAAGAGATTTTATATGAGGTCCCCATTGTAATTTCTCGTCTAGCGTGATTCCCAAGAAAACTGTTTGATTAATAAACTCCAGTTTTTCTCCATTCAATATGATGTCACATTCGCTACTTCTAACATTAGGTAATTTAAATCGAATGCATTTGGTTTTTTTTAGTAACGCAAGTTAGTTTACTGTATGAGGATCTATTTCTCTTGGTCACCCTATTCACACGATTATAAGATCATGAGTTCAGTAGTTATTAATTGCTAGTTCTAGGCTTCCTTGTTCTCGAGGCACAATTTCAGTTAAACGCGTATAGTTAAATGGCATGTGATGCACTCAGATAACATTTACCTGATTAAGCTTACAATGTAACCAACTGGTAAGTAATTGCTTGACTGTGTTCGGAAGCAGTGATTATGAGACCAAAATAGTTGAATTGTATGAAGAAACTGTCCACACAATGCTGTAGCAAAAGCCATCTGCAAATCCAGCCATCAGTTGAAAAAGTAGCGTAAGTGCTCCGTATTCTGCTATTGGGTTGGATTCACAAGAAGATACCTACTTACTTACTAAATTTTTACAAAAATGCTGCTTTTTTCATCGGTTTTATCAATTAGCTGTTGTAAGGATATCATTATCTATGTTTTGATATGGGTTGACGAGCAAATAGCAAGTTATTTTATTGTCTAACAGCACTGTAATCAATCATTTATGTCTGCTAAGTAGGTAAACGCCTCCTTATAAATAGGACTAAACGATTTTTTCACAATACTTTGCTGAAGTGAGCCTAATTATGAATACGTATAACTTTCAATTCATCTGTTTCATTTTGTGCATTATTTATTTGTTTATTGGCAATAGTTATGCGGTAAGAAGTCTTTAAAATAATTCCGGTAACGATTATTAAAGTAATGATAATAAGCAAATTATTAATTTATTCATACATTTTTAACTAGTTTTTAAGTCACGATTTCTTTCGTCTAAATTGAGATCTCAGTATGATTATTATCGCACACTTATCAGAAAAAACCTTAACCTTTTATTCTTATAGATGACAAGGCAACAACTGAAAAATTCTGGAAAACTCATGAAGAAATCATGTATGCCGAAAAACGACGTTACAGAAGGTGAGTTAGTTTAAAATTTGTTTATGGATTGATGAAGCTTCTAAAATTGCCCTGTACTGCTTTACAACAATGTGTCTACTGCTTGTTAAATTAATTTGTTTTAGAGGAAGTTGGTGACATTGAAAAGGGGAAGTTTATAGAGAGCAGGAACGTCATGTGCTACATTGCCTGCATTTACACTATGACTCAAGCGGTATGCAATTCTAATTGAATTTATTTTGTTTCATAAAAACTAATTATCTTTCTTAAATTATTTAGCAGTTTTGTAACTGTAGGTATTTGCTTCACCTGACTTAATTCAAAACTGGTCCCAAGATAGTGCCCCGAGGGACACCAAATATTTTGAAATGAAATGAAATGAAATGAAATTGTTTATTCTGTAAATAGGATATTGGAATCACTTTTACACGTCATATTAAAAAGTTGTAAAAATAAGCTAGATGAGGTCGGCGTTTCCTATCTGACTACTCTGAGAAGAAAGGCCGAAACAAACTCAGAGGTCACCGTCTCCTTTAAAGTCCAGACATAATCTTGGTCAGGCCATATGAGGACCATGTAGATAAGAGTCTGAAATGGTCTTTTGAGGAAAGAACCACACAGATTTGAGTGGACCTGTCCAGTCAGTGCAAGCATTTGTCAGTAATAGTGGAGCTCAACTCAGAACTAAAGGAGCTCAACGACTCGACGAACAATACCAAAGAAAGGACGTTTGGGTAGGTCGCATAAAGTTCTCAAATTGCCAGACCTTCCCTAAAACTAACAGAACGAAAAATAAATATCCACATAGTCCTCACATTCACAATAAAACAATACTTATAAGTAATCATCATGTCATTTTGTATATAATATTCAATAATGTCAATTTGTATATAAAACTGGTAGGTATATTTTTATGGCTTTCCATAATATTCAAAATGTCACAATGCTTAGCAGAGCGAGCAGCTCAATCCCATGCATTTTTGTCTTCTAAATAATCTGTGATTTTATAGTACCCTTTTTTACAAAGTTTGGTTTTAATACAGCTTTTAAATCGTTTAATGGGTAAGTTTCAAATGTCAATGGGAAGTTTGTTATAAAAGCGTATACATTGACCCATGAACGAGTTGCCTACTCTGTGGAGACGAGTGCGATGTACAGCAAGATTGTGTTTATTCCTGGTATTTAAACTATGAATATCGGACATTTTCTTAAACTTTGATATGTTTTTGTGTACATACAATAGGTTTTCAAATATATATTGTGAGGCTACAGTCAAAATATCTATTTCTTTGAATTTTTCTCGAAGGGAATCTCTTGGACCTAGGTTGTAAATGGCTCGAACAGCCCTTTTCTGTAAAACAAAGATAGCATTAATGTCCGCACAGGCTCCCCAGAGAAGAATCCCATAAGACAGAAGACTATGAAAATAACTAAAATAAACAATTCTGGCTGTATCTACGTCAGTTATCTGTCTAATTTTTTTAACGGCATAGGCGGCCGAACTAAGCCTACCTGACAATTTTTCTATGTGTGGGCCCCATTGTAATTTACCGTCAATGGTTATTCCAAGAAAAACTGTCGATTCAACGGGGTCCAACTCTATTCCATTAACTTTAACATTGGTAGATAGCTGCCTGACATTTGGCGTTGAAAATTTAATGAGTTTAGTCTTTTTTTCATTCAAGAGGAGATTATTTACATTAAACCAATGCACAACTTTAGAGAGTGCATCGTTAACTTGTTCAAAATTGACTAACTGGCGTTTGATTTTAAAAATGAGGGATGTGTCATCTGCGAATAATACGATCTTATGATTATCCCTTATGTGGTAAGGCAAGTCATTAATATAAATGAGAAATAAGAAAGGACCTAGAATTGAACCCTGCGGAACGCCCATGGTGACCGAAGATCCTGCAGATCTCTTGCCATTAACATCGACCCTCTGAATTCTGTTGTTCAGATAAGAAGTCAGAAGGTCGAGAGCCTTGTCCCTCATACCATAGTGGTACAGTTGAGTTGTGCGTGTACCACTGACGATTCCGGACTGAAAGAATTGCAGGTGCGTGAATTACGTAAATTAAAGCAGTCTATTCATCAATTAAATAAAACAGGTGAAGAATAACAAACTGAGCTACGAAGCAGTCATCAAACAAGTGGACATCATGTTTCCAGCCGAGATGAGAGACGCTGTCAAAGCCGCCGTCACCAGTTGTAAGGATACAAGTAAGTCACAGGTGTACCTGATTATTTTTATTTTTAAACATTCGTACTCGACTCGTCTCTTGGATTTTGGAATTTTAATCATACCTACATGGTGCCGTGTAAGAGAGGTCAACGCGCAAACTGTTACCATGAATTCAGCACATGATTTTAGACCGGTGGTTATAAAAAAATCTGATGATTCATACCTCATAATCATCAACCTCCATCTGCCCTTGTCCCATGTTACTTGGGGTCAGCGCAACACGTTTTTTTTTCATCAGCTTTCTTGGAAATTATAGTTTCCTATACACAAGTAACGTTTTTAACTTAAACCAAAAAAAGGCATTTTTAACTTACTGGCAAAATACTCAAACAACATTTTTAACTACAGTTTTACGCCTTATTTATATTTTTGTGACACCTTAGCTAATGAATGAAAATTCATCGATCAAGAAATAAATGTGAAAACAAAAACAGAAACAAAAAAACAACCGACTTCAAAAAAAAAACACAAAAAAAGTGAAAAATAACTTAAATTTCGGAAGTCGGTGTCTTTGCTTTTCAATTTTCGCTTTTTGCCAACGACTTCCAAAATTTAAGTTATTTTAGTAAGTCGGTTGTTTTTTTTTTGTAAAAAGTTTTTATTTTTCACTTGTTAGTAGTGGTACCTACCCCACACAAATTCGTATACCGCTATCTGCTATGTAAATAACAGTGACGGAGTGAAATAATTATATCATCTACATACGCAAAGTGAGAAAAATACGTAATTATTGAAGCTAACTCAAAAACTACGCAAGTAAAATAATACAATTTATATGGGACCACCTCTGAAGCATGACCTACCAAACAAAAAAAGAATCATCAAAATCGATTCATAATTGGCGGAGTAATCAAAAAAATAAAACATACAGACGAATTGAGAAACGCCTCCTTTTTGAAGAAGTCTGTTAGAATAAAAAGAGTCAAATTTGCAACAATTTGAAAAGGAGTGTTTTTGTTTATAATGTTTTTTTAGCCATTCCTTAAAAGGCGGTTAACGGGTATAAAGTTTTTATATAAATAGAAGATATAAGAAATAGAATTTAATTTTTTCCTTTTAGTTTCGAAAATATATCTTGTGTAAAAGTTATTGTAATTTTAAAAGTGTGGTACTAAGTTTTGTCGGCCAGTGTAGTTAAACATCAACGAATTAACTTTTTGCTCTCTTCTATGAAGATGTCTTTGGCTTTCTGTTCTAGTAAGATACTATCGATATTTTAATGAATCTGTTGATGAGTGGTCTAGTGGCACAAAAAGGTACCTACTTAAATGATTTTAGTTTACGTTTTTGATCGTGATGCCTGATTACAACATACATTTATATTTAACAGTCGAAATATTGCTAAAATCATTTAGAAGGTCACAGATAAATGCAACTATTTAGATAAATAGCTGTCGTTACGTACTTGTGACTTTGAGGCTGAATCACCGAATTATGGTTTATTCGGTACGATCTACAGTAAAGTGGCTCTTGAAAACCGCTTAACGCAAAGCGCTCTTGAAAATCTTCTAAACCTACGATTTCCTAAGACTAACACGGCATTTAGCGTCCGCAATTACCGTCGAATGACGCCACTGAAACTTATTTACGAAAATAAGTCGGTGTGTTTTCCTATAGAGCGTTTTTGAACATCGTAAAGTACTGTGCCATCATTTTCATGGCAGCCGTCACTGCGGTCGTTATGTGGCGGCCACCGCTCTTCTAGGAAACTTAAGCTTTAACAAAAACTTAGGGTTCTACAGTCTCTCTTTTGTTTCAGCTAAAAAATACAAAGACTTGTGCGAAGCTTCATACTGGACCGCTAAATGCATGTACGATTATGACGCAGAAAATTTTGTTTTTCCTTGATCATTTTGAAGTCTAAAATAAAGACGGGTATTGCGTAATAGATCTTGTAATTTGTTTGATTTTCTAATTTAAGACTTATCAAGTTTTCATAATCATTTCAGCCGAAATACGTCCACTGCTGGACATAGGCCTCCCCTAAGCACCGCCACGTTCTGTGCCTCTCGCATCCAGCGCATTCCCGCGGCCTTCACCAGGTCATCGGTCCACCTTGTGGGGGGCCTTCCAACGCTACGTCTTCCGGTACGCGGTCGCCACTCCAGAACCTTTCGGCCCCATCGGCCATCTGTTCTGCGAACAATGTGCCCTGCCCACTGCCACTTAAGGTTGGCAATACTTCGGGCTATGTCGGTCACCTTGGTTCTCCTACGGATCTCTTCATTCCTGATTCGATCACGCAGGGAAACTCCGAGCATAGCCCTCCCCATTGCCCTTTGAGTGACTTTCAGCCTTCTAATGAGGCCCATTGTGAGCCACGTTTATCATGTTTTACTGTAATGGTATACAATATTGCACTCCTATAAGTTTTTGATCTAGCAACTGTTGTTCTTCTAGCTTAGGTACTCTGAGTAGTAGGGCCTGATATTCTGTCCTTGCTCAATGTCTAATTTATTTAACTGATACTATTTTTGGACAGGGTTTCAATTCTTGGGCTAAAAATAGTTACTAAAATGGTATAACCCAACCGTATACCTATACCACCCATATCCATTGTAAATAATAAAAAAAAACAAAATCAAAAGTCATTTATTCAAACTAGGCTCAGAATCTGCACTTTTTGAATGTCAAAATTACATAAGATAGTCCCCCAAAACGCCAACCCTTCACCACTTCCTACTGCTTAGCTTAGCTGGAAAGAAGAAGTGGCGCAACAAACTGCCCAGCAGCACAGCTGTATGTGGTGTTGTCTGCTCTTTTGCGGCAGATTTAAGCACAATTCAACAGATAACTTTCATCTGTCATGAATATTAGCCATCTTAAAAGTATAATGCAGGAAGGTAGTGTACCTACTTGATGTCCTCTAAAATAAGTAGGTACTCTCATAAATGATTGCTTGCAACTACCTGCTTTATAAAAAAGGCCCTCGGAGTAAATAACTTTACCATGTATCAACAAACGTTTAGCTAATGAGTGCTTATTTTGAACTAAATTAATGGTTTCTTTAGCTAAATATATGTTTGATTTAAAGTTGTTGAACATAAATTGAAAGATTTTTTTATTATCTTTTCAGTTTTAATTCGGTTTGTGGAGGCTAAGTTGTGTGTTGATAGAATCTTACATTTATCACAAATGAATCGGTTATTTTTACTTATTTTAATTGCTGCGTGCGTAGGAATTAGTTATGGGGTAAGTGAATTAATTTTCTATTTAAGACCAAAAGCTTTTTTCTATAAACATAATTATTTCATTTAATAAAAGCTTTTTAGAATGCAAAATTATAAGGTTAATGCAGATTAGACCAATTTGATGTTATAGATGACCCGAGCTCAAGTTAAAAAGACTATGAGCATAATAAAAAATCAATGTATGCCGAAGAATTCTGTGACTGAAGGTAAGAATAATGTCGAAAACAATAACATATCAGGCAAGATTGCCTAAGATGATAACCCTAAAGAAAAAACTAAAGCAAATACTGTTATGTTTTTAGATCAAGTTGGGAAAATAGAACAAGGTGTGTTCAATGAAGATCGCAATGTTATGTGTTATGTCGCTTGTATCTACAAAAGTCTTCAAGTGGTGAGTAGGTATTTTAGAATGAATAGGTCCTTATTATTTCTGTATTTCCCTTACACTACCTATGATTACATTAAATTAACTAGGTCAAGTTGCTAAGTCACAATACAAACAGCCCTTAAAAAGATAAAAAACGATTACGGCTGAACTGAGGGCCTTGACAAGTGAAAATCGCTTCGAAAGCGTTTCGTATTTCTACAACGACTTTCAACAGAATTGACATAAGCTTTTCGATAGCTTATGTCAGTCCTATACATTTTTGCCTATTCCATCATCGATAAAGCTGATATACTGTCACTTTGTCTAGGGCCTCTGCCTGTCTGAAGTGGTGTCACATTTGAGCTTCTGATCGACCGTAACCACTGCCATAGAAGTTTGTATGTCAACCAGGACAAAGTGTGCTCTCTGATTCACGAAAAATAGTCTCGACGTGTACAATAAGGTTACCACTCATTCAAACTTTGCGGTCGATCAATCAGCACAGCCTTTCTTTATTCCATAAACACTTAATGAATCACATGCTGCGTTTATTAGGGCCCATCTTAAGAATAGAATATTGAAGTTTTGATAATTGAAACATTTACAACGTTTTTCTTTTTGTCTTAGGTAAAAAATGACAAATTAGACATGGGGCTCATATCGAAGCAGATTGATGCACTGTATCCTCCGGACCTGAAAGAGCCAGTTAAAAAGTCCGTTGCATTGTGCATACACAGCCGTAAGTATTTTATTATATCTTTCTTTTTCTCTCGTTCCTATTAACCCATTTGCATCTCTGCATCCATATTACTTTGACAGGTAGATTGTAGGAGAAAATATCATAATTATCTCTTCTTTTCAGAGGACAATTACAACGACTTGTGTGAAGGAGTATTTCATGCTGCAAAATGTTTGTATGAAAAAGACCCGGCCAGCTTTATTTTTCCTTAATGTCTTTAGTTTACAGTACATTAAACGCATTGATATAATTTCGGATAAATAAATGTATAAATAATTTGATTTCATTATTTTGATACAATTTCGCTCCAATACTTATAATAATCAATAGACCGTTCCACCGAATACCTATATAAGTTCTGCATCTATTATAACAGAGTAATCTACTGTTTATTCAGCTAGTTGTTATCTGTTTTAAAGTACATCTTGTCACTACAACTACTGTGTTTTAGGCTGACAAGTAACACTTACCTTAGTAATTAAACATTTATCGTCTTTATAAAACAACTCCATCAAGATTTTCTATCATTGTTGCATCTTCAGATTCGTAAGGATCTTTCAAAATGTTGCACTTCAGTACCATTTTTCTCTTCTCGGTCATTTTGATTATAATGTTAAACAGTTCTTACGTCAGTTCGGTAAGTTTATTTTTAAATAATACCTACCTATCATATTATCAAAATATAATTAATGATGATAACAAAGCTGAAATATTTATTATATTTTCTGTTGACAGATGACGAGGGAGCAAATTAAGAGTTCTGGAAAATTGATTAAAAAGACGTGTTCGGCGAAAAATGACCTTGCTGAAGGTAAATCAAATGGTTAACTATCCATTTTAGAGCCTTAGTACCTACGTCTTCTGTTAAGTACTTGTTTTACCAACCCTTCCGGTTTCGTACGAAAAAAACGTATTTATTAAATATCAAATTAAGTATTCGTGATTCGTGATGCCTAATAGTTAATGCTGCTCACAAAAAGATTCGTAACACAGACAAAGTTTTAATAAATTCTTTAATTTTGCAGATGAAGTGAAAGATATAGACAAAGGTAAATTCATCGAGGAGAAAAACTTCATGTGTTACATAGCTTGTGTGTACAAGATGGGACAGAGTGTAAGTTACAATGTACAGTCAAAGATGATGTTCATTCAAAATATTGAAACTAAATTCATGTATATTATTTATAGATAAAGGGTAATACGATAAACCATGACATGATGCTAAGACAAGTGGATATGATGTTTCCAGCAGACATGAAGGCTCCTGTCAAAGCAGCTATTGAACATTGCAGAGGAGTTGGTGAGTTATAAGTGTTATAAAATTAAGTTATTTTGTGATGCTATCAGACGAAATCTTGGAAAGGCGGGACGTGTACGAGACTCCAGTAGTATAAAACTTGTAAGTTTTTAACCAACTTCGACCGATTTTGAAGATCCTTTCATCATTAGGTGGAGAAAGCTTACGCGCTGGTCTCAAGTTATGTTTATTAACTTTGCTTGAGTAGTTTTTGAGTTGGCTTCAATAATACTTACCTATATTTCCCACTTACTCTATGTGGATAATATAATAAGTTCCTGTTACGGATATTTACCAAGCAGGCGCAAAATAAATACCGACTTCGAAAAAAAACACTACACAGTGAAAAATTACTTTAATTTTGGAAGATGGTGGCAAAAAACGAAAATTAACAACGAAAATAAAACCAAAGACAGATACTGTTGTGTTTTTTTTGAAGTCGGTAATTTATTTGGTAAAAACATTTTTTAAATCTTTTCTTGTACATACACGTTCGGTGTTCTAAAATATACATTAAATGGGTAATATAGTTGTTACTCGTACCTGTTTCGACGTCTTCGTTTTCTTGCAATACCCTTGCATATAATACGAAACAAAACGAGTCATTTTTAGTATAAACTATTGCCGCAATTTTCTTAAAGTTCACATCAATCAAAATAATGACAACTTTTTATGACCAATGTAATGATGGATATTTATGTTCATCTCAATTTTATTCCTTTACAGCAAAAAAATACAAAGACGTTTGTGAAGCATCTTATTGGACAGCAAAGTGCACTTATGAATTTGATCCATCAAATTTCATGTTCCCTTAACTTGAAAGAAATTGCATATTTTAAAATTGGGTATTGCTTTAAATTGGAAAGATATAATAAACTTTTAATAACAATCGTGTTTTACTAAATACGAAAGCAGAAATGTTCTAGATATATATAATCCTCCAGACCGCATTTCGGCCACGGCGGCCAATCTCAACGGAGACTAGCCTTCGGCGTGGGAGATATTATAGTGTGTGCGCAGACACAGGTGCACTCTCTCCTACTGCAGGTACTGATTAAAGACATGCAGACCAGATCATGGAAGTTTTTGCTGCAACTGAATTTGAAATCAATAGTTTTCTTCAATTCAATCTATCCTTATTATGTTAAGAATTCAACCATAGTTTTTTCAACATTTGTGACAAAAAGCTATTATTTTCCCACCAAAGATTCAGTAAACAAAAAAATGTAATCTTGATACTATATAAAACTAGCAAAACCATGTTTAAACTCTCATTTTGCATCTTGTTGTGTTAGCAAAAGATGCAGAGTTATTAATTGGTCCTAAATAAATAATGCATGTATTTGCATTAGTTAATGATACTCCAAGTTGCATTGAATGTATGGTGTGGACAGTACTGTCCTATAATCAGGGCGCAAGACCGTCGTATATAACGGTATCAAGTAGATCTTGAGTAAACAGTTCAATTTAGTAAGGGACTTGACTATTAGTGTCGTGATGGATTGGAAAAGGATGTGTTTGTTGATTATCGTCATGATTTTGACCACTGGAAGTGACGCCGTAAGTACAAGAACACATAATAATAATGTTATAGATGTAGGGAGAGCGCAAAAAGCAAACATAATATTATTAGAGATCAATGTGCCTAAAATTTCTTGCAGATGACTAGACAACAGATGAAGAATTCGGGAAAGATACTGAAGAAAAATTGTATGAATAAGAACCAAGTGACTGAAGGTAGGCACATGACAATCAAACTAATATAAGCTTTCTTGGGTAACGGTCAACGCCATGAGAAGTATCAAAGCTTGAGCCTTGTTTTATTGTTTCAGACCAAATAGGAAGTATAGACAAGGGAAAATTCGTAGAAGACAAAAAAGTTATGTGTTATATAGCTTGCATCTATGAATTGACGAATGTGGTAAGTAGATTGACCAGTACAAATTGTAAAATCCTGATTAGCATTAAGACCAGGATTTACAAATTGTATAGTTAGCTATAAAATAAGTTCCTTCATTTACTGGAATTTTTCTTGCATTCATCAAAGCGTGCGTCAAAAAATGCGTACCTAGCATTTTTCAAAGGTGTAATTCTAAAATTTCTAATTTATGTCTGTAATTTTTATGGTGTACATAATAAAGAGTAATCTATCTATCTAAGACAAGCGTTAACTTTGCAATCATATTAACAAATATAATCAGTAAATATTTATTATATGGAGTTACGTAAAGCTATTGCATAAATCAGTAAGTTAGTGACATCATAATAAAGATATATAGATAAATCATTTATTTTGAAAGAGATATAGATAGATCATTTATTTTGAAAAATAATTCAGTTCTGATAATTTCATGTCTTCTCCAAGGATTTCTCATTATTCTTTATCTGAAGTATCTATATCCTTATTGAAAATAGACCTTTCATAACATTACGGCAACTTAAAAAAACACTCAATCTCGTTTACCGTATAACTCTTATTCTCTTTCACAAAGTTATTTGTTTTTGTAGATAAAGAACAATAAATTAAGTTACGAAGCCTCCATACGACAAATTGACCTCATGTACCCAGCGGATTTAAAGGCAGGCGCGAAGGCTGCTGTCGAAAACTGTAAAGACATTCGTAAGTACAATAAAAACTTAATAATAAATATTGATGTGTCCTACTCGTTGAATTATATTCCATTGAATCCAAAGAGAAGAGACCAAACGAAGATTGATCTTTTTGAGCACTTTGTTTCATTTGCTCTGCAATTAAAAATAGACTACTTAACATAATTTGACGCGGCAACGTTTAAGTTTAAGAAATAGTTCGAAGTAGACGTTTTAATTTTTTCCTATTCATTATGTTATTTTTACTGCAGTACTTTCAATACTATTAACGGTATTGAAACTATCTATGGAATAAGATTATAATTATATAACTACCTTCGCCCCACGGTTTCATCAGCGTAAGTCTCGATGGAATGTGTAATCTCTTTAAATAATAATTTTATATTTCAGAAAAGAAATACAAGGACATCTGCGAAGCTTCGTTTTATGCAGCGAAATGCATGTACGAGTTCAACCCAGCAGACTTTATATTTGCATGATCTTTGATTATATCTTTCTATTGTTAGAGAATGTGTTTTATTTGATTTTCCAATTGGGCAGATTTTGAAATAATGCGTAATTAAGAGAGTGATGAATAAAAACGAGGATTGAAATTTATATTGTGCTCAACAACGATATGACAGACACGAGGACAGGCTGGACAGACTGGATGCAGAAGGCGGAAGGCAGGGTGGCGTAGCCTGGGGAAGACCTATGTCTGGCAGTGGACTGCGATAGGCTAAGTTGATTGATATAACGATATGAATGAAAAGCGGGTGAATGGTTACGGGACTGCTGAAGAACAATCAACATTTTCCAAGCGAGATCTCAAAGATCATAAAAAGTTCTAAATGGCTTAGCAATTGATCAATGATGAACATGTGGCCAAACAAAAGTAGGTACCTACGATTACAGTCATCATCATTTCAACCGAAAGACGTTCACTGCTGGACATGGGCCTCCCCCAAGCACCGCCACTTCGACCGGTTCTGTGCTTCCCG
This sequence comes from Lithophane semibrunnea, assembly GCA_947363905.1. Taxonomy (NCBI): domain Eukaryota; kingdom Metazoa; phylum Arthropoda; class Insecta; order Lepidoptera; family Noctuidae; genus Lithophane; species Lithophane semibrunnea. Next base: position 11,109,377 of record OX376198.1, read on the forward strand.
CATCCAGCGTATTCCTGCAGCCTTAACAAGGTCATCGGCTGGTTAGGTTATAAGAATAATTCTTAAGAACGGCATTGGCGCCCTCCTGTCTCGTCGGTCCGGAGTGTACCCGTGTTGTATGTTGCCAGGTGCATTTTTCGGTGATTGTGGTAGTCGGATCTCTTCCGGGGATTTTTAGCACCCCTTACCTCACTGTGGCCTTGCCCTTTACCGTCGAAAGGGTAGGCGGGTCGTCAGGCTCTAGGGGCCATCTGTTCTTGGTGCTTGTCATTTTGGGGGGACACCCACGGGAAGAAATAGGGTGGTGCTACTCTTTACGTCCGGTACCACACGGAACAGCAATAAAATAAATCTTAGGATAATAATTAAGTATGCCAATTAACTCGATTTCCAAGAACACTATTTTTTCTGTTGAATCGCTATGATTGCATCCAAGGCCATACCTTGATGTGTAGTCACGAGTGCCGACGAGATTGATGATATGGATGTTATTTTATTGTAACTAACAGTATGGCTGTTGATTATACCTAGTACAATAATTCTATTGTTACATGTTAAAAAAATATGTAGTATAACAATAGATACTCCATTCGCAATGAGCCCGGTTAGGACAGAGGGTTTGAAAGTATACTTTCAAACCTGTTCTGACCGGGAAATGAAAGCACCGCAGGGTTCAATGTTGGGCCATTCATCTTTTTAGGATACTAATGATCTACGCCATAGATTACAAAAGCAACCTCAATTAATATTATTTGCTGATGATGAATCAAAGTATTCAAAAACAATAAAGTTTAATGCTATCTGCCATGCCATGGTTGAGCCATAACAGATACAACGAACCATAACATTTATAGCAATATCATATTTTTCAGTTTTGACCTTTGACAGACTGAATTAGATAAACATTCATTAGGTATACTGAAGGTCGAAGCACAATGGTTCGGATTTTGACCAGACAAAAGTATAAAAAATACCTTCAAATCTTATTTAATGTGAACCAGTAATGTGAACACTGCTTGCTTGTCTTATTTTCCTTGTATGTTATGTACTTTATTCTCTTTCTATCTCTGCTCTAGAGATTTCAAATGCTGCGTCTATCGTAAGCAAACCCCAAGTTTAACCTAGCGTGAAAAGTGCAAAATCATGTTTCCTACGTATGGAACAGTAAATGCATGTCTATAGTGTGTAATTAAGCGTTAATTTAGCATCTGTATCTACTGCGTTTTAGGTGCAGTACAGTAACAATTACGTGTGATTTTGCTTGCTCGAAAGATGGCTACATGTTACTATACCATTAATACCACACATAGCATCATGACTTTTTTTCAAGCTGTATGTATATAACAGCTTCGTTTTGCCAGCAATATGCTATTAGCAATATGCTATTAGCAATATACTATTAGCAATATGCTATTAGCAATATGCTATTCATCGACTACAGTTGCAAACTACGGGCTTCTACTGAGAGTTATCTATTCGTAAAACCCGATAGGTAATGCTTCTATGTACTTGCGGATCTTAATAATGAAGGAGTATGATTTAAGATGAGTACGATGTAGAATGCAGGTTGCATGCTAAAGGCAAAGGGCAGATATGTAAGGGCATTGCGCAACGATTGAGAACACTACAATCACGACAATTTAAGAAGTCCGTTTTGACGTTTCGTTCTCGTACTTGTAATTAAACGTTAAGCCTTGAGAATCAGTTTTAATCAATGTAGATAAGTCTTCGATTACAAACTCTCTAAGTATGTTTAATCGATATTTCGCGAGAATCAGTATTTTAGAAACGAATAATTTTTTTCATTGCTACACAAAGGATTTTTATAGCTGTCAAAACGGACTTCTTAGATTGTCGCGAGTCTACGTTGAAAATTTTCCTCATGAGATTATGAAGACACTGATAGTCGGTTTGGTTCACAAATTCAAGGTAGCTCAGGACGCTATGGAGTGGGCTATATACTCGAAGTTTCGTTGTAGGATAAAATGCAAAATGAAATTATCTGGAAAATAACTGGAATTAGGTTAAAGGTTAGAGGAATTATAAAAGTGTAGGCATTGTTTGTCGAAGGAATGATGGATATACGAGTCCTGGAGTGGAGACCGCGTATCGGCAAGAATACTGACTCCCAGCTAGATGGAGCGATAACATTTAAGAGGTGGTTGGGAAAATATAAATATAAGTTTTGACGAAAAAGTTGAAAAAATTATGAAGTAGATAAAGCCTACAGAGAATCTTGGAAGTCTTCTGTAAAATTCTTTCTGTTTTTATAAGTAGTAGACTACTGGTAGAGCTAAAACACTAAAGCCAGTAAAAAGGACCATTAGCTATATCTCTATTATTGAATAAATATTTATTATTAAATTTTTGTTATTGCACCTACCACTGTTTGACTCAGCTTCACCCAAAGGTATTAAGACCGTCTCTGTATATTTTTGTGCTTAAAGTGTTAAAATAAATGAAGTCAAAAATACCCGAAAGTATTACACGAATTAACCGTGCGTTCAGTACGACGATTGTCATATGAATGAGTGGCGTGTGCCATTACCGCAAGGAAATATTTATGAATTAGTATGTAATTATCCTTGGAAGCCTATTTACCTACTGTTTACGCATCATGTCATAATGATTCACCGCACATTGTAGGCTTAATCGGTCTAAAACTGGCTGGAGAGAGACCAAGAAAATGTTTGGGAGAAATATGTTGTGAATCTATCTCTATAAAAAATAAATAAGTCAATAATATATAGCTGTTATCATTAATCGTTTGCTAATGAAGTGATTGGTAGCCGTGACATTTTCACCTCAAGATCGTTAGTTATACTAGTAAGTAGGTAATGCTTTGGTTAATGGAGGTTAACTTGAATAGGAGAGCGGGGATCGCATGATGGATTGAAACGAGATGAAGATGATGGATGGGAGTGGCCAAGTACTCGTATATAACTCTAGGTTGCTCTTTTTGATTGATCCAACAAAATTATTAGACTTGAATAAATAAATTAGTGAAGAAAAGATAAGTATTTTATAAAAAAAATCTCAGTTTCTAATACAGACCTTAATAATAATAGAATTTCTAACGTGATGACACTATCGTGGACGTCCACCTCCACGTCACGGCATCACGATAACACTGAGAAGTAAAATATATGGAACTAGCACATTTATACTGCACCCCGCGGTTTCACCCGCATAAGTCTCAATCCCGTGGGAATATCGGGATAAAAAGTATCCTATGTCCTTTTTCAGGTCATGGTCTACTAATCCAAATCCGTTCAGCCGTTTTAGCGTGAAAGCGTAAGAAACAAGCAAACTCACTTTCGCATTTATAACATTACTTAGGAATATGATTGAAAACGCTTTTTTTTCCGTCCATGATAACGTTAACGTGCACGTATTTCCGTACATTTCGGTGGGGAGAAGTGTTTTTGGGTTTTTCTAGCTGGAATTTCTCATTAGCTCTCTATTACATGGGACTTAAACATAGCTGTAGAAATGTTGGTGTACTGTAGGTACACCACTGCCGGACCCTTCGGGAAAACAAGGCGTGATTTTATGTAATTTTATTGTGTAAAAATTATAAAAGGGCACAATGATGATTGACCAAGACTTCTCCATAGACGTTAATGGCGGATTCCTATACTTTATTAATTAAAATTAAGACTCTTGTATCTTTACCAATAATGAAGCAAAGGCCTCATAGCTTTGCATAGTAGAACCTCCCTATCCCTACTGGAAGTAGCTATCGTAGGAAAAATTGGCTCACGAATCTATTTATGTGCCCAGTTTGGCAATAAAAAAGTTACCATTTTGGTAAGTAATACGATTCGTTTTTGTTTATAGGAACCGAGCATTAATTAATTCAACTTTACTATCGGTATGCAAAAATATAGATCTGTACACATTGATAGACACAATGTGCAGTGTACTTAACATGTCGGCGTATAATCAAGATAGATGATATCTTTTTGCTATCGCAACGTTGTGTGAAAAATCAGTAAATTGTCATGATGAGGTATAACAGGAACCACACAGTAATTGCAATATCTCGTGTAGGTTGTCTTAATTGGGCACTATACTTAGGTAGGATAAAGGCACAAAGTAGGATATCCAGTATACTATATTAACCCGCGGTTTCCGCCTGTCTACCCAAAGCAGCATTAAAAAAAAATGCCTATTGGTATTAATTCTGCAGGTATAACCCATTTTTGGACAATTCCGACATTTTATGGAAACGTTTTTGACTTTCTCACAAAATAATCACATAGATATCAAGAAAATTTCAACTATTTATTTAGCGAAGATTTTATTTAACCACAAGTCCCTCTCGAAGAAGATAACTCTACTTTGGATCATTCAATATCAGATCCTCTCATTTAAACTGTTACCACCAGGATCTTTTGGCGCTCGAATGACATTGACAGGAGGGCTCTGTTGGTAAACATGTGTGCATTTGTTTTGTGAAATGTATTGAAAAAACAAAATGGCGGCGTTAGTTCCGGTTTGGGCCACGCGCCAAATGATCCTTATATCTTTTCGAATTTATGGTTTTAGGACATGCCGGTTTCCTCACGATGATTTCCTTCACCGTTTCAGCAGTGGTAATTAAATTATTTCCACAAAGTAAAGCCACGACCTACGACTCGTAATTTGGGGCCATTACGGGCCACCACTGCTCTCAAATAGTAATAATAGTAAAGTTATTTTCGGAATACATTTTCTGCTTTTTGGGTTACAAGATAATGTTCTTTTAAATACATAAAATGGATCTGGCGCAAAACATGCTTTAATAAGATGAGAAATAGTTTTTAATGATAAAATTATCTCAATTATCTTGCTAAGATCTTCGTGCATTTTATATAAATGTTGTAGGTGTCACATTAGACTCATATAAGTCTCGGAAATAGGTGAAGTACTTAGTTTATTGTGAAGTCTTGATTTTTTAAAGAAATAATGTTTGGTTACGGGTTCCTGTCGTTTGTGACTTTGATGCTCTGTTTCGAGGGCAATTATGTGAGTAATGTTTTTTTTGTTAAATACAATTTCGGTGAAAACTATTTTGTGCTTCAAATGAAAGTGAAAGAGAAAGCTTTTTCAATAGTGCAACTTTCTTTAAAGTAAAAACCAAATTATTCAACGTTAATTTATAATAAGAAGCTCAAGACTCAGAGAGAGGAGCTCGTGGCTAAGTAATAACAGCCGCTCGGGTCGATCCATCAGGTTAAGCTACGCTTGCCGGGGTTGGTCCGTGGATGGGTGACCATTTTCACATATCGAGACTCCTCCATGCCTCGGAAAGCACGTTAAGCCGTTGGTCCCGGCTGTCATTTGTGGATCTTTGACAGTCGTTACGAGTCGTCAGAAGCACGAAAGTCTGACAACCAGTTTAACCAAGGGGTATCGTATTATCCAGTTACTGGGTTGTGGAGGTCAGATAGGCAGTCGCTCCATGTAAAATACTGGTATTCAGCTGCATCCGGTTAGACTGGAAGCCGACCCCAACATAGTTGGGAAAAGGCTAGGCAGATTTTTGAATTTAAAATAAGAAGATATTAATGTTATATTGCCATGTTTAAAGTTTCGGATAGGGATATAAAGTAACTTCAACTAAGTAGTTTCATGTTTTTTTTTTTTTTTCGGGTCTAAAATAAAGGCTATATCATTTTACAATATCTAGGTAATGCAAGGATTTCGTTGCGTAGCCACCTACGTGTTAAAAACAAAATTATTTGAATTTCAGGCGTTTTCCTCAGAGGAAGAGTCCAGCTTAAAAGAAGCTTTGCATCCATTTGTAATGGAATGTGCGGAAGAATATGGAGTAACCGAAGAGCAATTCGAAGAAGCAAAGAAAAAAGGCAGTGCAGACGATATTGATCCTTGTTTCATGAGCTGTTTCTTGAAGAAAGCTGAATTTGTAAGTAGAATTATAAGTAACTAGCTGCACCGCGCGGTTTCACCCACGTGTCCTATTCCACGTCATGGTCTATCCATGTGCCAAATTCATCTAAATCCGTTCAGCCATTTAAGCGTGAAAGCGTAACTAACAAACAAACAAACTCACTTTCGCATTTATATTATTAGTTAGGATAGGGGCATGTTGGTAACCTTTAGATACGACATTTGAAGGTGAATCAATTGCATCAACAACCACATAATATAACTCAGTAAAAAAAAGTCGAGAGGTGTGGTGGGACACCTGGTTGGAACGAAGTTCCTTTCACTGTTTATTGCGTATTAAATAACAGGCACAATGAAATAAATTAACAACGTTTGAGAGTAACTAAATGAAAAAAAAATTAAACACGTGACACGCAAAAGACGCTCAAAATGTTACACTTTTTTCGGTCTAGCTCTCATTCACCAAGGGTGCAGAGTATAACGTGCGATAAGGAACTTCGTTACAAAACGAAGGCATAGGAACGTAGAGCATACTTGCACACGTTAACATTTTTACTTATACATATTTCAGTTTGACAGCGAGGGAAAACTGGATGTGGAGAAGACCATCGCATTTGCCAAGTCTCATCTGACCAGTGAGCCAGTTATCAAGTTCTTCGAAGCGGTTGGAGGAGAATGTGTCAAAGGTCAGTTAGTAGGAGGTACTTACTTTAGTCTCTGTGAAGATTAGTAGTACTTCAATACCCTCACCTATAACAAAACAAGTCAGAATAAAGTTATAACACAAAAAACTGGATCAAAAGTTTAAACTTAGTCTAAAGCTAAACTTTGTTTTGATAATATGGCCGAGTTCGGCATCTGGTTAGACTGGAAGCCAACTCACAACTCAGTTGGGAAAAGGTTAGGCAGATGATGATGATAGAACAAATGCAATTTAGAAGCCATCTTTTAGGGCTAGCTAAAGGGCAGATCCCTTTAGCTAGCCCTAAAAGATTGTATGTCGTACTTCGAAGAGTCAGGCCAAAAAAGGCGGCACGCAGAGTTCCATACGCGCCTTTGTGTCAGGTCGTGCGGTTGTGGGGTCGGTCGCACTTGGTGATGGAGCCCGATAGGCATGGTGGGCTGATACCAGTCCAGCGGCGAATATACAAGTATCTCCCTGGATCCCGACTCATGGTATAAGAAGCAACAGTAGAGTTTTAGTCGGTAAGAGTCCCACAAAACCCTCCGTTCTCCCTAGACGGAAGGTATCCATGAGTATTTTTACCCCACGGAAAAAAAATAGGGCTAGAGGGTGTTTGATGCAAGATGAAATACTTTTCTGGTTTCTAAAATATCAGAGATTAGTTTTCCATATCGAGTTTTATCGATTTTGATACTCATCTCATCTCTCTCAGTGATCAAATTTATATTAATATTTATTTTGATAATTTCAGTGAATGACGAGACAGTTACTGACGATGATAAGGGGTGCGACAGAGCAAAGATGCTGTTTGACTGTTTACAGGAACTCAAGAAAAAAGTAAGTTTATCAAAATTTAAACTATGGAGATCGAAAACGGTTGGTTTTTGGTCATAGCTTTAAATGTTTTTGATGTATGAATATGTTAAAGCAGAGTGATTTGAAGAAAATAAAGGGTGTTATAAGACGCTTAACGAAGCCGACTGTCACTTGTTCTACCCGAAATTTGTTTACGAAGATTTTGAGGTCAAAGTTCCAACTTTTACTGACGTATTTTTTACAAAAACAAGTTTTAAATGTTAAATTAAGTTTAAATATCCCTGTATCATTGCAAGCATAAGCATATTTGAAAAATTTTGCGTGCGTTACATTGAGCGCTACTGTAAATCAGAAACAAAAGTATCAGTCTTTACATAAATAAGTTAGATGTAGGTACTAGGTACAGAATGCGTAGTTGAGGGCTATGTGATGGGACTTTTTACATCCATATAGTCCAACAAAAGAGGAGTCTACAAATATATTGATTTGAAATATATTAATATATCGCTGTTTCATTTTATTTTCAGATTGGCGATTGATCAGCTTACGTGTTTGACAGCCAACGTGGACCGATTCGGGATTTGCCTATTAGTTTTTTTCTGAAATAAATGCTTTGATGACAGCATGCAATATTAATTTTCAAGTTATAAGTTAAGATCCTTTATTCATATCAGCGGAAGCACTTAAGAAACTTATAAGTGAATCCACCTAAAACTAGATGTCAGTAAACGCGGTAAAGAAAAATTTGGAGTAAGTATTGCCATGTTTTTTTTAAGTTTTTGACTTTAGGTCAAAGCTGCTTTGAAAGATTGAAATCCGATAAACTCACTTACGTACAACGTGCCCGTGTAGGTATAAATAAAACCTGGACAGTCACGTTTCTTTCCGCAATGTACAAACACTGCGTGCATCTAGTAATTAATGTAACAAAGGTCTTATAAACAACGTGCAATTTGTGTTGCATTCAGTCGTTCAATATGTCTAACAGAGGAAATGACGGGAAACAACACGTGTTCACTGAACTTGCTCAGATAAATTATAATTTCATCTGACACCTCATTAGTTTCTTTAATCCATACAGCTGTTCTGCCCTTGACAGTAGATGTATAACGAAATATTGTATATTTACGCACTTAGGTAAGTCATCATCTGCCTAGCCTTTTCCCAACTATTTTGGGGTCGGCTTCCAGTCTAACCTCATGCAGCTGAATACCAGTATTTTCCATGGAGCGACTGCCTATCTGACCTCAACAAGCCAATAACAGGGTAACACGATACCCTACGGTAAGACTGGTTGTCAGACTTTCGGGCTTCTGACGACCCGTAACAACTGTCAAAGATCTACAAATGACAGCGGGACTTGCTTTCCGAGGAACGGAGGGGTCTTGGTATGTAAAGATAGTCACCCATCCACGGACCAACCGCGGAAAGCGTAGCCAGGTTAAGCTACGCTTTCCGCGGTTTACATGTTAAGCCCGAAAGTCTGACAACCAGTCTTACCACTTTGACAGGACTAGAAAAATTATAATAATATATTCTGTCCCTTTATTAATGAAATAGAAAGAAAAAGATAAATTTAGTTTTGTTTGTGACCAACAGAATCGGCACCATTGCCTTCTTAATTCTATAGCCTAGTTATTCATTCAAGGTTCTTTCACACAGGCGCGACGAAATGTTTTGATATCAATCCCTAGAAAATTGTACAGGCGGACTCAAGAAGGAATCATTTCGCGGCATCTCAGAACAGCGTCAAGTTGCGTTTGTGTGTAGAGTTACTGTTTATGCAAGCCGGTCTAGTAAGGGAAACAAAGAAGTTGGCATCATGATTCTTGCAACAGTCAGTTTGATGTAATGTTTAATTAAGTACATGATGTGTACTTAAACCTAACTTATGTAAGTAAGGTAACTTATGTAAGTTACCTAGTAGGTACGCTGTACGCACGATACAGGCATAAATTGTATTGTAGCCTTCATAGGTTATCCTACTATCCTACTCTACTAATACTAATATTATAAATGAGAAAGTTTGTTACTCAATCATGCAAAAATGTTTGAATGGATTTGAATGAAATTTGGCAAACAGGTAGTTTATAATCTGGATTATCACTTAGGATACTTTTTATCTCGATATTCCCATGGGATCGAGACTTACTTACGGGAGAAACCGCGGGGCGCAGTTAGTCTAAAATAAAACCCACTTCCTACATTAATCGTTTGCTAATTGTATCTTACTAAATCTAAAAAAGCACTCCAAATAACAAATTAAAGATAAGCAATTTGTTTATAAAGATGGATACAGCACCGATTTCATCTAAACCAGCTACATTAGCAATTCCTCTAAAAGCAGTTCATTTATAGAATCCCAGCTGTCTTTAGCGATTCCTCTAATTTGAAACAAAAGCAATTCATAATTTGTGGACCATTTTACGAATCTCCATAGAAAACTGTCAAACAGATGAATTATTTCGAAATATGAATTACACGCAGATCATTGAATAGTCAGTTTGTGACATTTTACGATGATTCATAATATTTTCATATTATGATTCTGCTAAAGTGACCGTTTTAAGCCCCCTGAACTTTAACAATATCTGGGGGCATAAATATGATTCTTGAAGTGATGTGTAGCGACTGAAAAATATTCTATTAATTTATATAAGCGACATGTCTACACGATACTACCAGCAATACTGAACTATTAGAAGGATATTCACATTGGAAATTATAATATTTCATTGCGAACTAAATTATTTATGCCATTCAATGTGTATGTTATTACGAATTAATAATTAGCCTGGTGTTGCTCCATTGTGTGATCGAATATAATGGAAAGAGGAAGTAGCAAATGATCGCTATGTATTGTATTGGTGCACGTTATTACCATGTTTATATTATTGCATATCAGGGTTCCTTACATACTGAAGCGGAATTTTATATTTGTTTATAAAATTATTCTTGTATAGTTTCCGACGGAGATTTCACTCGCTGTCGTACGTGCATCTTTGACAGTCGTTACGGGTTGTCAGAAGCCCGAAAGTCTGACAACCAGGCTTACCAAAGGGTATCATATTACCCAGTTATTACGGAGGTCGAATGCAGTCGCTCCATGTAAAATAGTGGTATTCAGCTGCATCCGGTTAGACTGAAGCCGACCCCAAAATAGTTGGGAAAAGGCGAGGCAGATTGATTGAGTTTTCGATGGTTTTCGATAGTTTTCGAGGTTTGGGCAGAGACATGTGAAGATAATAACGATTGGCTCCTACACCTATTTCTTTTGAAAATAGAAGAAACATAATGTCCAAACTCCAGGACGCTGTTTCTAAGCAAGAATAGGATACATTTCCGAGGGTGCTTACTTGGTTGATATGGTATGGTGATAGTCAGAAGTTTTGAGAGTTTGCACCTAAAGTACGTAATTTTCCCGAACAGCTCATAACTGTTGGACATAAGGGTTCTAACAAAGCAGTTGTGAGTTTCAACGGAGCAGCTGTAACTCTTCTGAATTGGCTTGTATCATGTGTATCACAAATTCACAAAGGTTAGCAGCACTATGTGAATTACTCACCTGTAGGGAGACTGAAAATTGTAAAATATTCTTATTCTCTTTCTTCTCGTGTCAACGGCACGATCTCGGCTTCGTCCGTGGCCGCACAGAGGTCACTTTGACTGCATGTTTTAGGACACAAAGGACAGGATAGAAGGTGAGACATAGTTTGCGACAGAGCTCCGCATTCACACTCATAATACAATGTCGTTATTTATTTTCATATTTTACATACGAGATCGTAGCTTGCGAATCTGGTTCGAACTTGACATACATATATTCCCTATATATAATATATACATATGTCCCCTTTTGTTATAGGTGTAAAATATTATATGGTAATTATCTCAACATAAAATTACAGAACCGCCCGTAATAGTTTCCCTCACGAGCTCAAACATATAAAACCGGAAGCGTCAAGTTTTATACAAGTTGTCTTTTTGTTATTTCAAAATGTGGAAGTTTAGTGTCGTGTGCCTGTATTTTGCTGTGGTGGCCGTTAATTTTTGGAATGTTAATGTAAGTTTTGCAAAAGACAAACGACTGCTAAGAAGGCTCGATGTCAGTCTAGTCAAAGTATTTGCAACAATAGAGTAATTTGAAAAGGTAGAAACCGGATTAGAAAATGAAATTGATTTACCAACATTAATTTTAAATTTTAATTGAAAGTCATCTCTTAGGGTAGGTATGTACTTTTAGGTGTTCTATTTTAGTTCTGCTGTTTCAGTGCATATCTGAAGAAGAAAAAAAGGCAATCATGGAGGCAATGAAACCTATTGCAGAAGAATGTGCATCAGACTGCGGTCTTACCGAAGACGATTTAAAGAAACACAATAAAGGCGATGATATGGATCCGTGTTTTAAGAAATGCTTAATGCAGAAAATGGGCATTGTAAGTACAAAAAATGATAAAGGCCAATCAACCTGAAGGCAAATTCACTCAAGTGCAGGCCTTGGTACATATTATGAAACGAATGACTAGAAAGTTTGTCGTGAGAATATAGATGGATACTTGTGGTTTAATTCATATAAAATTATAAGGCAGCCTCTTGACCGAAAACGATCGTAACGCGAGTACGCGATTGTCACGTGAACGTGAACGATGTAATGTAACCAATATTTTGTAAATAAAAATATATATTTAAAAGAGTATCCGTGGAGTTTCTTCTCGGAATGGGCAACTTACTTCATATTTCTTACTGACAATTCGAAAGTACTTAGTAAAAGATTTACTTAAAATAAATGGTTTGAGTTTAAAACGATCGCGTCAGCCAGGATGTTCGTGCGACTGTCGCTTTTGGTTGGGACGCAGGGTAAGAATCCTTTTATTCTAGCTCGATGAGGCTGGGAAATATAACCGTGATGCATTACATGAAACAATTTCGGAATACACAGACGATAAAGATAAGGCTAAGAAAGTTCAAGACCAATTAGATAGCTGCTTTGATGGTAAGTGTGCTATAATTATAATATTTCTCACTAAATCTGTTTTAAATGCTCTTGATTTTATAATCAATGTTAAGAAGTATACAACAATATGATGGCAGTTATCTGTTCTATGATTATCTTGCCTGTTATGAATGGAATGTATCAGGAGCTAATTATGATGCTGGAAATTGCACTTGTCTTTTCGATTGGTATACATTTAATTGTTAGTCAGATCAGAAAAAGATGCCATGGGTTGCACGATTTATGCCAAATGCATTTATTGCTCTGGCAATACATAAACCGAGTTAGTTACTTATTCTATATTGAATGTTTATCGAACAAAAATGAACAGGTATAGAAAATTAACAGAGAATAGAGAAATTAGTTGATCTTTTTTCGGTTATTAGCGAACGGAGATAATGATGGTGATGATGAAGAATCTCAGATGAAGCGGGCTGACGTTTTGTTCAAATGTCTTAAGGAGTTAAAAGAAGTAAGAATTTTCTGTTAGTTTAGTTTCCGAATTTGAATCCATCCATCATGCTGTGTACACACACTTGGAATCACGATTCTAAAAATAAATAAAAACGCTGTTCCCGTGGGTTTACAGATAATTATGCTAAGCATCAACGCTGAGTAAAATCTCTAGCTGAATTTGGCTCGAATGTTTTCTAAAATGTTTTCATATGCATTTTCTACACTAATAATATAAGCTGGATTAAGGGCATGATTCAGAAAGCGGTACTCCTGGACACGGCTCGCATTGTTAGGAGGTTCCTCTCTCTGGAGCCCTGACCGCCGGTAGCTTGGACCCTGTTCCCGATACCGGTGGGCTACTATTTTTTAAATGTTTTTATATATTTTTCTATTCTAATAATTAAAAATATAATTTATGTGTGTAGAAAATGAAATAAAAAGATAATAAAGAGAAAATATTAGATTTTTTTTGTAATGAATTTACTTAAGAACTACTGGGCCGATTTTAAAAACTCTGTCGCCCTTATTAAGCTAAATTATCACTAAGTAACAGAGACTATCATTTAAAAAGATATAACGCGGGTGAAGCCGCTGGCGGAAGCTAGTCTTCAATAATTGCTTGCTTTTATAATACGACATCTACCACAGAGCACGGAATGGCCGCGCCGTCGGCGTCGGCGTCGTCAGCGTCGGCCGCCAAGGCGTCTCCATGACATGTGGCTAAGTCCTAACCGAAGGACTTAGGACACAGGGAAACGGTCTATAATTTTTGTAGGATGAAAATATATCCTTTTATTATAACCTTTTCTTCTCTTTTTCAGTAATTTCTGCAACAAGGGTTGAGTCTACCTACAAAAATGGTTTCTGTAAGAATTTCCTATTTAATGTGTCTTCTTTTGAATAAATATATGTTATGCCGAAGGCGTATTTTTAATTTTTGGATTACTTATACCTTTAGCTCTGCAATTACACTTACCTACCGTTTTCGAATACAAAATATCGATACGATCCTTTATCTTTTTCAAATATATTATATTATCTGATAAAAATGGGTACTAAAGAAGTGTTAGATGAACTTTAGCTGATATTATCAATTCAGCTCCCAATGAAATGTCGAAAATCAGAGAACAGTTTAACCCAATTCGTTTTAGCAACGAATCGAATTGTAACCCGTTTAGTATCGAGTACAATTGTTCAAGATTAGGGCGGACTTCCGCTTTCAAATCAAAGGTTGAGTTTTGCTGAAATAGTCATTCAAACAGTTTAGCTGTTTCATCATGTATTTTCAAATGTATTTTATATAAATAGGGAAACACAGATATAGTGATCAATAGTGTTCGGGTTCGGTTACAGTTCGCTACTACTTATTTTATTGTACAAGTACCTGTTACAATGTTACTAGTATTTAAATACAAGTCCTTCGTATATGTCGCTCTATAACCAGGCCTATAATATCGCGATCTAAGACAAAAATTTATTAATTCTGAGCATTTCTGAGATATTTTCAGTACTTAATTAATTATTATGAATCCCTCAATGGATTTAATTCATATTGGTTACGTTCTGCTGTTTTGGTTCTTCTTAAACAATGTTGCGGTAAGTATAATTAAAGAATTACTAGTTAACATCACTCTCCTTCTTTCAAAGTATACATAAGCCTTTGCAAATATCTCTTTTTAAACTTAATTGGGGCTAACTTATCTTTTTGTAAGCACCTGTTTCTATGACAAATAAATCTGTTTTTCGTTTTTTTCATCAATTTCGATTTTGTGATCATTCAGTCTTTTGCCAACTTTGTTGGGGTCGGCTTCCAGTCTAACCGGATGCAGCTGAATACCAGTATTTTACATGGAAGGGTCGGTGGTGGTTTTTTCTTTCTATTCTGATTTTTGTACCAATAAAATTACTACTTTGATTTGTTTATCATTTCATTCCAGGCAATAACGGATGCACAAAAGTCTGGCATCCAAAGAGAGTTAGTAACCGTAGGTCTCCAATGCATAAAAGATCATCCTCTATCATTGTCAGATATCAGGGCTTTGAAGAACAAAATGATTCCTAATGGAAACGATCCAAAATGCTTCGTAGCTTGTTTGTTCAAGAAAATTGGAGTGGTAAGTAACTAGCTGATAGCATTGCATTAGGTACAATATTTATCGAAGTGGACACTCCGGGACGCGTACCTGCGGGATCGGACAAACCCGTACATTATAGGGGATAAAAAAAAGTTACTTCGAATGAATAAATGAAAAAATAGTGCGGTAACCTCCATTGCTATTATGAGATTCTTCATGTTAGCAACGTGAGGAGTTTTGAGGAGGTTGGCGACCATCTTTTAATCGTAACTCTAGTTATCATAAAGACTTCAACGGCGTTTGTAAAGGTGGTTACAATTTCACTGGCTTTCACAGGTATATGGATGATTCATTGGCTTTTTTTTCCAGATGGATAACATGGGAATGATATCACCAGCTAAAGCGCGAGAGAATGCCAAGAACGTGTTCAAAGGAAGCGATGAACATCTAAAGAACGTCGATGAAATAATGGAGAAATGTTCGGCAGGTAACATATTCCAAACAGGAGGCTCGGAGCCGCCATCAAGTCGCCGGTGTATAGTAATTAGACTAATAGTATCATAGTAATAGCATCAAATGCCATTAAATCAATCATAATTATATTAATATTAATCATAATCCGTCGTTCAATGTCAAATACCTTTCCCATTGTTGTTTATAAATATTAAACAATTGCATATTACAACATAAATAAATATTTAATATAAATAAATAAATATTAACCGTTAATTAATTGCTGGAAGTATTTCCTAGATCAGAGGCCAAAAAAATATGTTTGAAATTAAAGCTCTTTGTATTTTGCAGTGAATCAACAAAGTACGAATGACGGGAAAAAAGGCTGTGATAGAGCGAAGCTTGCTTTTGGATGTTTTACTGAAAATGCTCCTAAAGTAAGTTCTTTCAATAATAATAGTGGTATTCATTCATTTAGATAGTCAGGATAGTCTCATATGAAATGATTCTCGTCGAAAAAGTACTCCTCTCAGTAAAAAAATATTGGTCCTGAGATACAGTAGGTAGTCGAAATCGGAACCAACTAGTATTTTTGAGTTAATAAAAAAAACAAATATCCCATGTTTTTACTTCTATATCCATAGTTGTTGCGGCCATTCTGTACATATATATAATAAATAATTACGAAGTCAGAACTGTACATTGAATATTTTTGATGAAAAAGAATTGCTACGAGAAGTGAAAAATAGTCTGATGACGAAAATATAGTTTTTAGAATTTTTGTCCGTTTGTCTGGATGTATGTTCCAGATTGGCGCAAAAACGGCTGTTGGATGAATAGTTTATAACCTGGATTAACACATAGGGCACCCTTAATACCGTGGAATATTTTCCGAGATTCACGTAGGTGAAGCGGGCAAAAGCTTATAGCTAATATAATTTTATTCACGATTTTAATTGTTTCTTTTTGTGTGTTTTTTCAGTACGGATTCGATTTCGATTTCTGAGGAGTCATCGTTACGAGATGTTTTAGAAGAAGCTGGTGGAAAACTTTATTATTTAGATTGGTTTGGATTGACTTTTTTTAAATAAATTGTTAAGTCACTGTCAGTTTTTATTTCCGTTCAGTGTACATCTTTACTTTACCTTAATTATAAAACTAAAAGGTTTATGCAAAATATGCATCCTAACAATATAGACTTCGACGGCAACTCTATTAATATACAGGGTGTAAGGGTAAACACTCTTGTTATTCAAACCATGGGTAGTTGACTTAAATATAAAAATAAATGACCGAACACAACAAAAAAAAAACTTTATTTTCATTAAAAGATTTTAAAAAGTTTCTATCCGACACCGCTCGCTAGCGAAACAGCTGACTGACTGAGGGAAGGGTCGCGCTCGCGGTCGGTCAGGTCACATCCCGCACCCCCCACTCGTGTTGAGACGCAAGTTCGTTGCCTTAGCGCATAGGGCAACGAACTTGCGTCCCTTGTGGTAAAATGTAGATTAAAAAAAAAAAAAAATTGTAACATTCCATTGATTTTACGGATTACGTTCTATAAATGAAACCAAACCACTTGTTGCAAGGATAACGGTGTTTACCCTAACACCCTGTAGATTGCAAAGCTCAACTCTTAGGATTATAATCAACTCCACTGATCAAGTGATATTGGCAAATTATTTTATTTACTTGTGAATCTTCCCATGGATATAAACAACAAAGGGTGCTGGGTTTGTTAAATCTACCTACATAAAAAAATAGTTGTGTGTTAGTTTATGATCCTGCCTTGAAAACTGTTTTTTTCAGCCTCTTCTCTCTTCTTGGTCGCGGACTTCATTACTGAAGGTCGTGTCTCTGAAAAGCCTTCGCAGTTTTATATATGATGTTCTTCCATTTCGTTTGGTCCGCTTCTCTTAGGCGGTCGTAACAGAGAGTCCAGTAAGGGCGGTTACTTGGTCTGACCAACGTTTTGGTGGCCGGCCGCGTGGTCTTTCCCCATCTACCTTGCCTAATATCACCAGCAACGGATCCAGGACTCCATCAGCAGTCGTGCTTGTACTTTTTTTTACAACCTTCTCCATTTATCTAGATTCGTGTGCAATGAGTCTCCTAATCTCATACACCAACACTTATGCCTTGTAGTTATTATTATGCATCATGTTGTTATTGAATTAATAACAAAGGATTATCACTGAAGGTCGCTGCAGTGGTTTCCTGGATCACGGTGACACGGCAAAATTTAAAATAGCACTTCTACTAGATAAAAAACTGAAAGATGCCTAATCTTATAGGTAACTGGTTTATGACCGCCAGTTATTGTACTCGTACTTCCACTTTTTATTGATTGATTGCTGTTCCAAGAATTTCGTTGGCATATATTGGACTATTTGATAGCCCAGCTCTTGGATTCGAGTTTCTTGAAATCCTTTCCTCAGTATGCTTATGCGCTGTTTGATATGGTAATCATTCAAAAGAACAATAAAAATTTTGAATAATAAGTTTTATTGTGAATAGAAGTAATGTTACAATAAATCCGCAATCCGTACTACTTAACGCATTGAAGAAAAAATGAATTAAAATACAGAGCCGTGTATGTGCCTTAAACTAAATTTATATATCCAATAAGGATCGTTGGAACTACCTTCCAGTAAATATAATTCTACATTCCACCTTTCTTAAAAGTCGAAGTCGAACCCGAGCTGTAAAAGAAAAAAATAGTAAAAATATAATATAACTAACAAAAGTATCACGCCTCTTCTCCAAAGGGGGAGAAATTATTTGTACAGTCACGAGTATAAATACGTTACACTTACGCGAAATTACAAAGCGATTAGTGACACAACCATTAAAACTTTGACAAAAGACAACGAATCGGCACAAATGACTACAAGCTTCTACTGAGAAATTGCTATTCGAACAAACTGTGGAACGAAATCAGTTGTACTATTCTGTAAAAATCTCATACCAAACTTATTCACCAAAACGATTCATCTCTACCTGTTCGTGCCGTTAGGAAGAAATAAGAACTATTTGGACTGAAATATTACGTACTTGTTCGTAGTTCTTGATGAAACAATCATAAGCCAGCTTGGCTCGGTCGCATCCTTTCTCTCCATCAGCTACTTCTTCTTCATTAACTGTTTAGGAAAAAATGTAGGTATTAAAACTGGTAGTTGTTCCTTTTTTTTTTAAATTATTTAAAAAAAATCTCATTCAAAATCATATTATTATAAATTAAAATCGCTATTTGTGTCTGCCCGCGTTGATGTTTTAAACATGATGTGATGATATTTGATGAGGTTTTCACCGTCATTTAAAGATATGCGGAAGATTTATATTTGTATACTTAATACATTAAAAAAAAACTTATATATTATAAATAATAGAGAAATCTCGATGTTTAACCAAGTCGTAATAACCGCACGTGCGAAGCAGGGGCAGTCGCTAGTTTTTATTAATTTGGACTATATTGAGAACTAGCTGCGCCCCGTTGTTTCACCCGCATAAGTCTGGATCCCGTGGGAATATCGGGATGAAAAGTATCCTACGTCCTAATCCAGGTCATGGTCTACCCATGTGCCATATTTCATGCAATACCGTCCAGACGTTTTTTTTAGCGTAAAAGCGTAACAAACAAACAAAAGGAGGATTAAGATAATATAAGGTTATTGGTTTATAATGATTTAACTACATACCTTTGGCACAAGTGGTTAAGAATCCTTCAATATTTTTCAAATCTTTATCTTCGAACAATTTCTTGGCATTGTCCAAGGCTGTTTCGTGTGACCAAGTTCCCTTATCGTCGAACTACAAAGAGAAGTAAAAATTTGATAAACTGAAGTGAAGTAAAAAGGAGAATAATAGATAAGACAACATTATATATTTATCATTTTAAGAAAAAAAAAAAAAAAATTACACGTGTTTATACAAAAACTGTCGATATATTTTTTACTTGATAAATACGTTTTATCTGACAGCAATAAATAACAGGTTATATCTTGTTAATGGCACCAGATTGAGAGGAAAATACGACAAAACGTGCCGCTACAATGGCGACATTAATTTTACACACGTGTACGGCTAGTCATGCAGTAATCATGCAAATTATAATAAGATACAATATTCGTGAATTGAAAAATTGAAATTTTGTATGAAACTAAAGCTCCTTCAATTCATGTACTCTATGCACGTTATTCGTTTTAATTTCATTGATACGATGTTATGATCTGTGACCCCGGCAAATGATCTCTGCGCTACAGTTCTAAGTACAGATTGCTCCAAGATGCTATTTCAGAAAATATTGTAAATAAATAAAACACATATGTACCTATACGGTACCGCGTTTTATCTTCATAAAACAAAAACGCACCTGTGTTAAATTAATGTCGCCATTAAAGCGGCACACTATATTTAAAGCATATAATTTATTTAAGCATAGAAATATTATGCAGAATAATTAGTTACAGAACCGGTTTATGTAGCAACCGTTGAGGGCGGCGTATGCCCAGCAGTGGACATCTTTCGGCTGAAATGTTGATGATGATAGAGTTAGTCATTTTATACGTACCAGTCCAAGTTTGTTGAAGATGCAAGCTGAGAAGCACCCAGCATTTTCAACTTCTGGAAAAACTCTGCTCTTGAAAGATGCGAGGTCATCAATTGAGAGGGGATATTCTTTAATACATTCTGCACCAACTGCCAGGAATTTTGTTTGTATTTCGATTTTTTGTTCATCCGTAATAGCCTGAAAATAACACAAGGTAAATTATAAGGACTAAGTATAAATAAGGAAGTTTCAGAATGCATTATTTGAAGTAAATCGTTTTTTTATATTAATGAAGAAAAATTACCAAAACATTTTCCAAGAAAACTGCAAAGATAGCAAAATACACAACACCAGATTTGAACATTTTGGATATTGTTTAGGGATAATTCTCTACAAAACTCTTTGGGCGAATGTGGTGACAATGACGAAGTTTGATGAATTTATACTAAAACAAAGGAATTTAAATAAACCCAATATCCTGTACGATATACAGGCCTTCGATATGGAGGCAAATCGATGTTTCCTTCATTACAAGATGACAATAGAAATACAAACAATGACGAAGTATCCGTGTGATGATGACATGCGGCAAATGAAATCTTTTATTTGAATCCGACATTGTAGGGCTTGAAATTGTGAAGCGTATCCGAGAGCCTGCTTTTGTTGTGAAAATTATTACAAAATTGGAAAATGTTAGTCATCAATCTTTAGTATTTATTCTGGTATTACCATTGCATTTTGCGTTGCATTGCCAGTGGCAGTGGAAAAGCTTATTGTTTAACTCATATTATATCCCACCGCCTGCCACTATTCAGAGATGGGACTTAAAAACTGAATTTCGACAAACCATAATACGACAAGATTTTATTTCGACAATATGGAACTCCGACATTTTCATTTTGAAATACCTTAAGTCCGACACTACTGTACTACAACAAAGCATATCTTGGAATTGACTAGGAAATGATAGCGACTTCGCCAAAAATGCAAGTCCGACATGAGTCAATTTCGCCGTAGTCTACATGCTGTATGTTGTCGAAGAAAGGCTTTGTCGGAGTACATCAGTGTCAAACTTAAGATATTTCGAACTAAAGTATTGTCGAAATGAAGACGTGTCGGAATTCCATAGTGCTGAAATAAAATCATGTTTTTTCATAAAATTATGGTTTGTAGAAATTCAGTTTTTAAATCGTATTGTGGGTAAGAAATGCTTTATATTCATTAAATGTAGTTATGTATACTTTTGCTGCGATACTATTTCTTAGTTGTTGCTTAGTGATTATTCTATGAATCATGATCATTTAATTAACACATAAGACCGGAAAAACAAGTTGTTTAACTTATTCATACCTACAAAGCATAACACGGTGTATTGCTAATCAAAATAATTTCCCGTACTTAGACTTTGTAATATATTAAAAACAATGCAATTATGTCGTTTCCATTGTTTTTATACTGTTGTTCTTTTATTATCTAATACCTAACTGCCGCACTCGGAATCATTAGCTTATTTGCCCCCCTCATAGAGAGGAGATCTATGTCCCAGTAATGGCAACGTTAGAAGAGGCTGAATAACTTAAAATTACCATCCTGAAATTGTACCACTTGTCTACTTCGAAATGCTCTAAATCTATACGAATATTATATTATATTAATATTATAAAGCTGAAGAGTTTGTTGGTTTGTTTGAACGCGCTAATCTCAGGAACTACTGGTTGAAATGGAAAAAATCTTTATGTGTTAGATAGTCCATTTATCGAGGAAGGTTATAGGCTATATAACATCACGCTACAACCAATAGGAACGGAGCATAAATGAAAAATGTTGCAAAAACGGGAAAAAATATTCCTTTTTGAGAGCTTCCGTTGCGTGCGCTGCGTAAACGGTTAAATTTACGCAAATATCATGTATGATGGAATTGTTTCTCTTTAAAAGTTCTAAAAAAAAATCCACGACAGCATATGTCTATCTTTTAAGATTGACTCACTATAACCTTTTTTATGGTAATAAAATAATAAAAATGCAATAGGCGAACCCTTCGACGCCGGCGACGGTTCCGCGCTTCCGCGACGTTCTGGAATTGGACATAGGATACGTTTTATCCCTATATTCCCACGGGATCGAGACCTACGCGGGTAAAACCGCGGGGCACAGCTAGTCTGTCATATTTTGACTGACAGCGTTCCAATTGCTTCATGCTGGTCAATTAAACATCAATCAAGTCGCAGTCCAGTGCTTGGCATAGGGTGTGCCACATCACCCTGTCCTCCGACTTCCGCATCTAGTCTGTTCCAGCCAAGCTGGGCGGCGTCCTGCACTACTCTTGCCGATACCCGGTCTCCACTCCAGGACTCGTCTGCTCCATCGGCTGTTAGTCCTGAGAAACATACCACGTCAGTTTTACAAAAAGGTGACAACCAAACATAATTATTGATTATTATTAGGTAAGTGACGTCTGTGAGAGCGGTAGTAAGTCTTTTTTTTTTTTTTTTTTTTTTAAAAACGTTGCCCCACACTAAGAATTTCTTCCTGTATCGTGGGTGCGTTTACAAACATAGAAACTCACATACACTAACACCCAGACCCGGAACAACTACTTGCAGATCATACAAATATTTGTTCCGTGCGGGGATCGAACCCGCGACACGTTGCGCAGCAGTCCATCGCGCAGCCACTGCGCCAACCGTGCTGCAATAACATGGCTATTAGTGGCAGGTGCATTGAAAAGCGGCAGTGGAACAAACGTAAAGCGCAGGCCACACTGAGAAATAAGCGAAACGAAACTAAGTTCGTTTAGCGTCGCTTATGTAGCTACCGCGTGTTTGCATATTTCAGTTCACACTGCGAACTATGAACCGAAGTATATTGAAAAGACGCGGTAGCTACATGATGAGCGAAGATAAATGAACTTGTGTTGTTTCGCTTCGCTCTCAGTGTGGCCTGCGCTTTAATGTTTTGACTAACGACGAAGAGGTCATAAGTCCAAATCTTTTGTTAGTATTGTTATTTTAGCTAGGAAGTATAAGACTGAAGTAAATAATGTGGACTATAATAATGCTGGTTAGATTTATAACCACGGTTATGATGCATGATTTAATTACGGTGTAAACTGCAATGCTTATAGATTATACGAGTAGGTATATTTATGTAGCCAGAGATTGCTGACCCTTGAAAAGGTGTAGAACAATAATATTCTGGAAACATAGCATGTGTATTTAATATATTAGTCAAAGTTTTAAGCTTTCATTGCATAAACTGTATGAAGGTAAGGATCGTAGCAGGTGGCGTTCTGTATGTCCTGCCATAGGAAAAAGGGGTGTGTATGTGTATGTATGTCACAACTAATTGCTTAATGCAATTGATTATGACGAAAATGGTTAAAATGAAAAGATTGTGTAGAGAGTGTTTAAGCAATTAGGCCGAAAAAATGTAGGCTAGCGATTGCCAGCTGACTAATTCAATTTAGTTTTGTGGGTTTTTTACAAATTATAGCGAATAAAGATGATTAGTTCACGGAACAATGATCACTAGAGTCAGCTTCTATACTTATCTTAAAAGTTTTTGTTTGAAGCTCAAGAATGGACTTTGCTTGCAATCTTTGATGGGCAATTATCATCATAATCATGGGATTTGGGAATTTCCTAGATCTATTTTTACTAGATATTAATAGTTTTCTCAGAAGCGTAGGATTGAACTTTGAAATTTTCTGTTAGAATGTACCTTGGACTATTTTTTTTATTGTTATGTATATTTTATTTTGTATCTTAGTAGCGATGGACCTTGCCAATGGTCTACGTTATGTGAAATGGTATTTTTTCATAATGACAGCAATATTTTTAGTATAAAAATAGTGATTCGGAGGAAATATCTATTCCTAAGTTGTCATTCTACTTTGTAACAGACTGTACCACTATTGTATGAAATAAAATAAAAATTTAATTAAATTAAATTATTATTATCATCAACCGTTCGTCTGTATTCAGATGCCTCTGAACATCATGACCTGATTAGAGATGGATGGACTGCTAACCCGAATTAGGCTATTGGCTATCTTTAAAATTGTCAGAGATATTCCAGTACTGATATGCTCTGCAAGATACAACCCCGTCTAAATATTGTATCGGTAAAAAAAAGACAACAAACAAAGAATGATCGCATGATGTTTTTGCAAAATTGTCCTTTAGTATCTTCGCCCCTTGACTTATCTTATTCAATTGAAAGAGCTAGATATCACCATTCACAATAAGATTATACTTGCTTGGAGATACGTTGGTGGTATCGTTGTCGTAAATTTTCACAGCAATTCCTGAAATTCTTAATAGTATTATGCATTATATTCAGTTACTCAGAAACTGGGCTGATTCTTAGACCCATAGAAGCATATCAATAATAATTTAATGCAATGGATCAATGGTTGTCTGAAATAAATATATAAATATATATCAAAAAAACCTTCATCATTAGGCGTAGGATTAGAAAAAAACATAAGCAAAAGGAAAAACTCTGGAGAAAGAGTGTGTTATACTTAAGTATACACGACAATATTTAAGTTAGGTGTCTTATAGCTTTACATACATATTGTCCGTAACGCACGCGTTAGCTTTAATGTGTCACAGTTCTCCAAAAGATCTTTTTAAGAGCAAAAAGCTAGCTATACGCGATACTTTGGAAAAGCCACTGATGAAATAATTGATTTAAATAAACAACAAAGAGATATTTTTTGCTTTGTTTCTTGCCGCTGTAGCATTGATCATAGCCGCAATGAGATAATGATAATTACTTTGCGTAAAATTACCTAACATCAGGAGTTTTATATAAATAGGCGTCGTAACGATTCATGTCATACACAGTTGAAGCTTCTAAGGATCAGGAGTACAAAGTTGATAGTACAACATGTCTATGATTACTTGTATGGTTTTGTGTTTAGTGGCTGCTAGCATTAGCAGGGTTCATGTGAGTAATTTTATAAAGATTTCTGCATTAATTTTTTGAGTGTAGGGCTAATTAATTTTTAATTATTAAAAACACTTTTTTTAGATAAACTAGAACTTTAATATAACAGTCTGCCTAGCCTTTGGTTAACTATATTGACGTCGGCTGCCTGTCTAACCAGATGCAGCTGAATACCAATATTTCACATGGAGCGACTGCTTATCTGACCTCCACAATCCAGTAACGTGTATCGTGTTTATACCTTTAGACTTGACTTGCACTTGACTTGGTTGTCAGACTTTCGGGCATTTAACGACCCATATCGACTGTCACAGATCTACTAATGAGCCGTTATTTAATGAAAAAATCTCAAAAAAAAGGATTATCCTTTTCAAAAGTTCTCTGTAATAAATTGTCGTTATTATATTTTTCCAGGCAGGTGAAGAAGAAGACAAAGCAGCTTTCCGAGAAGCCATCAAGCCCATCGTAGAGGAGTGCTCAACGGAGCATGGTGTCAGCACTGATGAGATCCAATCTGCCAAGACAGCCGGCAGCGCTGACAGCATTAAACCTTGCTTCCTCGGCTGCGTCTACAAGAAAGCTGAAGTTGTGAGTACTATTTCATAGTGTTCCTTGATTACTTACAAGTTTGGGGTTCACCAAACTTCCAGTTCATTTTGTTTTTTTTTTTAATGATTAGTCCACCTACATATTATGCTAAGGTTTAGTGGTTATATTGCTAAGTTCCTTGTTACCTTCCAAGACTAAATCAATCAAACTGGTTAGTGATAACTGACGCATCATCATAATGAGTAACATCGACTGTGAAAGGGAGTGTTTCGTATACACTATGCTTAGCTCAAGCAAGCCTTTTAGAGATATTAGCTGATGATGATAAAGGCTACAGAAGTTGGTTCAGTAGCCGCATATACCGGGAGATATGGGAGAATCGCATGACAATGATCATTATGTCAGTAAATAGTCTATTAGTATGAGAAGACTTAGACTTATGAACGACTTAAGCAATTAACTGCATCGTGAGAAATCAATTGTTGTCTCAGAATAATTCATATGGTAGGTCGCGTCTCACGTATCTCTCACATCTAATAAGTCTGCGAATCTGTGACATCAAGGAACCATCCAATTTTAATCTTTATTGCTTAATCGTTACAGTTCAACGAAAAGGGAGAATACGACGTGGATAACGCTCTGATCAAACTGAAGAAGTTCGTGCCCGATGAAGCTAAATACGCTAAATTCGCTGGAATTGGAAAGAAATGCGCATCAGGTAAACACATTTTGATGTTCAAATTATTTTGCACAGCTGTCTATGTGTCTATGAATAGATCATTATTCTACAAGCAAAGTTGCTTGTAGAATAATGATCTATTCACAATTATTTCATTGTTAAAGCCAACAAGAAATATAATACCTCTTTTTATATTTCATTTTTATTATTCTTAATTTAATTTTTTTTACATCTTCTTTTGTTTTTACTTCTTCGTGACATCTCATGTATGCACTAAAATTAAATAAATTTATCAATATTTATTTGGGTACCTATGTCTAATACTATTTTTTTGTTTAAATTCTTTTCATGGCAATAATTACGCTGCGTTAACCTATATTTATTGTTATATGTCACTCTGACAAAAAACTAATAAATATATTTTAGTTGGGTCTACACAAGCTTTAACTTTTTACTCTTATGATTTCAGTGAATGACAAGCCCGTGAGCGATGGAGAAGCTGGATGCGAGAGGGGTGCACTTCTGACCGCTTGCTTCTTGGAAAATAGGGCTGAGGTACATTTTTTACTAATTTTTTATTGAGGACCTCCAACTGAAAGTCCCAGAAAAAAATATTTATAAAGAATATAAGTTTTTGTTTGGTGTACTCCTTGAATTACAGGAGGCATACTTTAAAAGTAACTTATCAATACAATACAAAAGTGAATTAAGGCTAAGGCTCTTTAGTGAGGTCAATATTTTGCTGTGATTTATGGAAACTGCCTCGTTGGTCTAGCGGTCGCAAGCGCTACTGGTGACCGAGGTTTTCGTTTCGATTACCGGGTTTTTCCATCTTGAATTTCTCAGTAGCAGTTAGGAGACTGGATTTGTACCTGGTTGATGGCAAATAGTTACACCTCTGCCTAACCCTTCGGGGAATACAGTCGTGACGTTATGTTATGTGGCAACCTTCGTTAGGTCAAACTTAAAAAGTGCCGACTGGCTTTATTTTAACATAATATAAGTCAATGGCTTCCGTGATTTTCGTAGATTGCTATTATTAGTCAGGCAGCCAACTGCCCTGCCCTTTTTATAATCCGTACCTATGTTATTTGTCGACACTTACATGGTAAGACGACTATTCGGGAAAAAAAACGAAATAATAAATCTTACATTAGTTTCTTGATTTAAATCTTGAAACATTTACCTACTGAACGACGACATTAATTTAATTTTTTAAGTGAAAACTTCTTTAGGCTCGTTGAGCGATTTTTGGTAGGGGAAACTTATGGATTCGGTAGTGCTTTACTTTTAGACATAGATGGCGTTAATATCAGCTTTAAATTTTCATTTCTGTCGTCCGTCCCGAGTATGACTGCCTATTTTTATTTTTTTCTTTATTTCTTTCAGATCCTCATCTAATCGATCTTGAAGAGACAAGTGACATACTGTGATACAAGATGATACAAGTTGTGTTTTGTTTAGAATTTTAATAAATCAGTTATACTTTTATAACCTTCTTTCGTTTTATTCCTTTTAGTTTCTGGAATATAATTATGTAGCGACCGTGCCACCACTGAAGTCCATTTGACACGGCGCTAGTGTCAATGGCATTGCATTAAAAAAAAAAGGTTCCACATGTTTCCGCCTTCTTTCTTGGCGCGTACTAGTCTATAAAACATACAAGTTGTTGTTTGCTTGTGTGCATTCACATTATGGTAGGTAGATATAGAATGAAGACCAAAAAGTTAAGGATCTGAATGAATCGCACTACAAAAATATCTATACAAAATGATGTAAAGATGTCCTCCAGACTGACTTATTCATCAACGCAGAGCCTAAACCAATGAAGCTGGAAACATGTCGCAGTTTTCGTAATTCTACCCCCTATTTTACCCTCTAAGGGGGTAGAATGGAAGATTGTTTGGCGATGCAAGAGCGGTGGCTGGCAACTCCTTATTCGCTTTATCCATTCTGAAATTAAAATTGGAATACTGCACCTGACGTAGCCGTGCAACCTGTGGCGAAGCTTTTTCAATCTTGGCTTAGTCTTAGTAAAATTTAAGTTCGCAACTTGATAAAAGGCATTCCGCCGTTTAAAGAATTATACCACTACTCTACTATATTACTACCATACTCGATACTTTGAGACTGGCAGTTTCGTTTGCAATTCTTGAGAACCAATAAACCGAGTCACTACTGCATGACAAGCTCGGTTTGTTTTTGTCATCAGCGTACGTATATTCTTCACCTGACCTCTTCGAAACTTTCATAAGCTGATAATTATTTTTATTAAAAGCCTAATCTATATAATACTTATAAGAAAGAAAGTACCTAATCTATATAATACTTATATAATAAAGCTGAAGAGTTTGTTCGTTTGTTTTAACGCGCTAATCACTGGACTTTTGACTGCCCCGTTGGTCTCGTGGTCGCAAGCGCGACTGCAGAGCGTGGGGTCCTGGGTTCGATTCCTGGGTCGGGCAAAGTGTTATTGGATTTTTCCATTAGGAATTTCGTAGTAACAGCCCGGAGTTTGGAAGTTGGCGGTGTGATACCCCCGTGCCTCGGAAAGCACGTAAAGCCGTTGGTCCTACGCCTTATCTCTCTCCGGTCGTGTCGGATTGCCGTCCCATCGGACTATGAGAGTGAGGGAAGAGAGAGTGCACTTGTGTCTGCGCAAACACTTGTGCACTATAATATCTCCCGCGCCGATGGCTAGTCTCCGTTGAGATTGGCCGCCGTGGCCGAAAATACGGTCTGGAGGACTATTATTATTAATCACTGGAACTACCAGTCGGATTAGAAAAATATTTTTGCATTTCTTGGTTCAATTCTTGTGGAGAGTTATAGGTTAACAACACGCAACCCTTAAGACTCGAGGACCCGAGCATAGAGAAAAGTTAGAAAGAACGCTATGCGAAGTATTGCCGCGGTGGATTGGGGGCCGAAATTACACGTGGTTGACGTGCGTCGCGGGCAGAAACTAGTGCTAGATATTCATGTCGAAGCTATGAGTTTCGATCAATAGATTGAACAGACGTCACACCTTTTTGCGAAGTTTTTGTTGCATTTAGCGGAGCATCAAGATTATTTTTATAAAACCTAATTGACCTTTTGTAAAATTATCTAAGGCCAAAAGTTTCATATAAATAAGCGACGAGCTTAACTTCAGAGCATAAACAGTTGAAGCTTGTAAGGATCAAGGGTGCTAAGCGCAGGCGTGCATCATATCCAAGTTTACTTGTCTTGTGTTGTGTGTTGTGGCTGCGAGCTTGAGCAGCGTCCATGTAAGTTCTTCATGAAAAATATTCTATAGTACTTTCTTTTTTTCACAACGTATTTCGCAATTTGTTTAAAGTTTGATAACTATAAAACTCTTCAGCATTTTGAAGTGAAAACTTCTTTAGGCGCGTTGAGCACTTTTTGGGCGAACAAAAATCATGGAACTCGAATCATCGTCATGCTTGAAGAAATGAATGAATGTTAAGTGAAAATTTCTTTAGGCGCGTTGAGCCCTTTTTGGTGAACAAAAATCATGGAACTCGCGTCATCGTCATGCTTGAAGAAATGAATGAATGTTACTTAGTTTTCACTTCTATCGGCAGTCCCCAAAGACTGCCCCGCATGTTTTTTTTATTAGAATTTATAGATTTTGATTATCATTGTTGTATTTAAGGTGACTAAAGCACAAAGTCTCCGGGACACTCTGCGGCCCTTTATAGTAAAAAAAACTCAACTCAAAACTCAAAGCATTTATTTCAAATAAACCAATTACAGGCACTTTTGAATTGTCAAAGGGTCGGTCAGACAGAAAATATGAAGCTAGTTGCCCATTCCAAAGCATAGTAGGTTCCTATGGAGAAGAACGGGCAAGAAAATCCACGGACACTCTATTAAATCAGAATATTGTTACAATATGTTGTTTACATCATTCATGTTGGAATCATACATGTGAGTACAATGTAGAAAAACATGCAGGTTAAAAGCGTCCATAAATAAAAGATACAAAACAATTCAAAAATTAAAATAAATTAAAATAAGCCGTGGCAGCTAAGAGATGACCAGTCCCTACTAATGGCGCCCGTTCACGAACATGACGCATGGATCAGCACCATTCAGCTCAACCATTTTGAAGGGAACTTAATGATCCAACACACACGCCACCACCAGCGAGACATTAAAGTGAGCATGACATACTCTCAACCGCCAGGGCACATTCAAGTCAATGTAAGATGTACCTAGTAAATAGGTAAGTACATAGTGCTCACACACATGTGCTATGCAGTTATACAATACTAGGAGATTGAATTTATACAATGTAAAGATAGTTTTTACAATCTTCAGCAGCTCCAACAATATTTTCGTATGCTAATCAATTAGTTGTTGCGCCCTGTGGAGCTGGACCAGCGCTGAGCCAAGCATTTTTGTCAGTGATCCCCCAATTTATAATATGCTTGACGGCATAGTGTGCGTTTTATACAAGATTTAAATTTTGTTTCATTCAGTTGGAGTATGCGGGGAGGTATTTTATTGTAGTCGCGTGTGAACAGGAGCATGGCATCACCGACGTTGATATCCAGGCAGCTAAGGACGCCGGGAGCCCGCCGAGCGTCAAGCCTTGTTTCATTGGCTGTGTGTTTAAGAAAGCCGGATTTGTAAGTATTTGACATATCGAGATAGGTGCATTTACTGGTGACTCCTTTTGAAATGGCTTCCAATACACGTAATGCGCACACGCACACGCTTGTAATAACCAGGCACACCACACATATTGGACGTGTGGTGTGCCTATTTGTGTGACTATTTGTTTGTTACGCTTTCACGCTAAAACGGCTGAACGGATTTGGATGAAATTCGGCACATGGGTAGACCATGACCTGGAATAGGATATAAGATACTTTTTCTCCCGATATTCCCACGGGATCGAGACTTACGCGGGTGAAACCGCGTGGCGCAGCTAGTGTCTTATAAAGCCAACTTTGCATTCGATTGAGTCCAGCTTTAGTTTTTGTTTATATTAGTATATTTTTTTTTAGTTATTGTAAGAGTAGAAAGACTAAAAAGTTGATGAATTGATATGGTTCGAAAACGGGTGAATACTGGGATGACGTCTGATAGAGATGTGTGTGTGTAAATAAATTTAGCCAATAAGAGATGTATATGAAATTCGTTTTTTAAGTTTCAATTATTTCTTTGTTGTTTTCAGTTCAATACAAAACCGTGAGTGACGGAACAGCCGGATGCGAGAGGGGTGCTCTGTTGGCGGGATGCTTCTTGGAACACAAGACTAGTGTAAGTTGCCACCTAAAATATTAATTTATTGGCAGTGTTTCTCGAAGACTCCAGAAGTATTGCGATTCCTTAACCTGCTAAAGCTCACTCTCAACTTTATAAATCAGGTTGCGTGTATTCCACGGGGCAAAAACAGTTTCGTTATTAAATAAGTAGGCTGGTGCGTAAGTTAAATAAAAAATAAAAAATACGTGTGTACTATCAAATAGTATATTCCATCTCGTAACTATATTGTTTGTGGGTCGTAACTTTAAATGAAATATCTACGAGTTTTAAACGATTTCAATTTACTATTTACAGTTTTTTTTTGTTTTCGTGCTTTTTATTCTTATTCTTCTTTTTAAGTCATGCTTTGTCGTGTTGTAAAATTGTAATCACGTGACGTTGCTAAAATAGTTCTAGAGTGCGCGCAAGTTCAGTCTGCGCGCGACTAGTGGCGCTGGCGTGCTTAATTCTATACTGTATTACTTAAAATATTAAATCTATGTTAATAATTAATCGTATATTAATATGTATTAATTCTATACTTCATTTGACCTCACAAAGACTCTGCGTTCTTCTAACAATCTTCTCCTACTCTGTCCTTCTCATACTTCTGACTTTGTTCATGCTTCTTTTCATATTCAGTCCATTCTTCTTTGGAATGCGCTTCCTCTTGATATCAGGACGGCCACCAGTCGTTATGCATTTAAGCGGAAACTGCGGAGTTCAAAATAAATAGAGTATAGTCATGTCATCACCTCTCTCCCTTGAATTTGTTTGTTTTATAATATATATATCTATAATATAAAAATGAATCGCAAAATGTGTTGGTAAGCGCATAACTCAACAACGCCTGGACCAATTTGGCCAATTCTTTTTTTGTTGTGTTCGTTATCCTCAAGGGAAGGTTTAAGTAGGTGTAGGTAGGGTAGGTAGGTAGGTAGGTATGTAGGTAGGTAGGTTAGGTATGTAGGTAGGTAGGGTAGGTAGGGTAGGTAGGGTAGGTAGGGTAGGTAGGGTAGGTAGGGTAGGTAGGGTAGGTAGGGTAGGTAGGGTAGGTAGGGTAGGTAGGGTAGGTAGGGTAGGTAGGGTAGGTAGGGTAGGTAGGGTAGGTAGGGTAGGTAGGGTAGGTAGGGTAGGTAGGGTAGGTAGGGTAGGTAGGGTAGGTAGGGTAGGTAGGGTAGGTAGGGTAGGTAGGGTAGGTAGGGTAGGTAGGGTAGGTAGGGTAGGTAGGGTAGGTAGGGTAGGTAGGGTAGGTAGGGTAGGTAGGGTAGGTAGGGTAGGTAGGGTAGGTAGGGTAGGTAGGGTAGGTAGGGTAGGTAGGGTAGGTAGGGTAGGTAGGGTAGGTAGGGTAGGTAGGGTAGGTAGGGTAGGTAGGGTAGGTAGGGTAGGTAGGGTAGGTAGGGTAGGTAGGGTAGGTAGGGTAGGTAGGGTAGGTAGGGTAGGTAGGGTAGGTAGGGTAGGTAGGGTAGGTAGGGTAGGTAGGGTAGGTAGGGTAGGTAGGGTAGGTAGGGTAGGTAGGGTAGGTAGGGTAGGTAGGGTAGGTAGGGTAGGTAGGGTAGGTAGGGTAGGTAGGGTAGGTAGGGTAGGTAGGGTAGGTAGGGTAGGTAGGGTAGGTAGGGTAGGTAGGGTAGGTAGGGTAGGTAGGGTAGGTAGGGTAGGTAGGGTAGGTAGGGTAGGTAGGGTAGGTAGGGTAGGTAGGGTAGGTAGGGTAGGTAGGGTAGGTAGGGTAGGTAGGGTAGGTAGGGTAGGTAGGGTAGGTAGGGTAGGTAGGGTAGGTAGGGTAGGTAGGGTAGGTAGGGTAGGTAGGGTAGGTAGGGTAGGTAGGGTAGGTAGGGTAGGTAGGGTAGGTAGGGTAGGTAGGGTAGGGGTAGGGTAGGTACTTAGTGCTACCCGTGCGAAGCCGGAGCGGGGCAGCTAGTATATATATATATATAAAGTATTTATTATAGTAAATATGTATGTAAGTATATGTATCATAAGTTTATAGCTTATTTATGTACTGTAAACCTGTTTTATCTATAATGCAATACGATATATTATATATTTTTTCTCTTTGTTCCTTTCAATTAGAGCACTTGCCATCTAATCTCTTCACCACCCTTGGTTGACTGGTAGAGAATGCCTCAAGCATTAAGTCCGCCTTTGTACCTTTTTTTTGTGCGAAAAGTTTAAATAAATGAATAATAAATAAAACGACAAGACGGCGCGGGCGGCATGCTTATTAGTTCCGATTTCAGCCTCGTGCAGACTTAGGTATCTTGCGAGCACTCTAATGTGCGTAACGCTAATTTCAAACCCTCTGCGTGTGTGTGTGTGTAACTCTAATTTCCTTTTTTCCAGATCATCATCTAAACAGTTTGAAGAACAGTTGACATGCCGTGATGCAAGACGAATATCATTCCTTTGCTTTTAACAGAATGAAATAAATCTGTTGTTTTCTTTACAAACTTCTTTTGTTTTATTTTTGAAAAACAACTAGAATATAATGATTCAAATAAATTCATTGTTAATTAATAGGAATGTAGCAACACACGAACAGTCGGCGAACAACTATTAATATAAGGACCTATCATACAGAATCTATACACAATTTGTGTACGTTTCTTGAGCGAGAAATCGTTAATAGTTAGTCACTTCCTTATCAGCGGGTGGGACAGGTCATTATTATTTTTATAATGGTTAAAATTGCGATTTTAAATACCTACTCCATAATTATTTTGTTATTCTTAGTTTTCATAGCAGTTCAAGCATGGACTTTGTAACGTTTGGTTTTGGCCTTTGTACCTTACCTACGAGTATGTTTGAGATTTTCCTCATTCTTTTTTTACCTTGTAGCTATACGTAGTTAGAGAAAATTGCTACATGATCCATACTAATATTATAAATTCGAAAGTAACTGTGTCTGTCTGTCTGACGGTCTGTCTGTCTGTCTGTATGTCGCGACGCTTCGCACTAGGTCCTTTGACTCGTGGCCAAAAACCGACGAAACAGTGGGCATGACGAGGAGCATGACGAGCGGCATGACGAGTAATTATTATTTATTTATATTTATGTATCATATACAATGTTTATAAAAATCTTCACTTAATAACTAGGTATGCCCCACAAAACCGTTGCCTCACATCGTCTCTTCATTCTTTCTTCGCTAGTTCCCATGCCACTCGACGAGTTTTTGAATAATGACCGACTCAACATAAAGTTAAGATTGTATAGACTCTAATTTATCACACCGGTGGAAAAAAGACATACTCCGTGAAATTCTGTTGCACATTCACTTTCATAGTGCATCATGAGACATGGAACCTTGTTCAAACTACGTATTGTGTAAGCTTACCAACAAATTGCGTTTATTTTTCGAGAATCAGAAGATGATAGGTATACCGCAAGACTATTGTTAATGCTGATTCTGGTAAACAATATAACATGTACTTTAATAGTACAATGTGATACGAGTGTGCTCTTTTGGATATTACAGTCGAGGCGGTATTTTCGATAAGGTAGCTGAGAGTGTAATAATCAATGCACACGCGTTTCATAAGACGTTTTTCAACACACTTGCGAGGAAAAAACAGACTTGTTGTAAGAACTTATGCTACAACAACGTACCTAACTATAGAGATGATAGATTTATAAATTTTAACTGACCTTTGTTGCCAGGTACTGACTATCCGGAGTTTCTTTTAAAAACTTCTATATCGGTTGGTGGCAATACTTTAGATTTTGTATTTTTGATAGGTAAAATAAATCACACAACAAAAACGATAGTAAATATTTATGGAAAATGGCGCGCTGGTCGCTGGCTTGTATTGTTTTTCCATAGGTTTAAATAAAGGCCCTGGCAAAATCGTTAGACAGCCTATACAAAAAAAAAATGAATTGAATAAGAAAAAAAAAATATCACTAAACGTACCATGGCGGAGTCAAATCTATTTATTATTATTTACGCTCTTCTCCCCTACGTGAAATCGACATTTTTAATAATGATTACAAAAATGTTAAAATATATTTATAATAATTTATTCATATTTGGTGGTTGGTTTTGTTTTTTCCGCTAGCGATGCGCGCGCGGGTGTATATAAAGGCACTAGTAATACCGCTGAACAGCCTATATAAAAATATAATAATGTTAATAATACATAATACGCGAATGGGGTTAGGGTAGTGAACAATATAGACTGAAATTGCCACCGACGATATAAACCCTTATTTAATAGTACAGATAGAGTTTTATTCCGCGCGAACGCGGTGGCACACGGGCAGGCCAGCGCGATTCGTCTAGGCGGATCAAGTGGCCTGCGCGCGTGCCACCCGCGGTCTTACCGGAAAAAAGCGCAAGTCTCTGCTCGGGTGTAAATAGAGAATGCTCATTAATTAGTAGGATAGTTCATACTAATTAATGTATAGTAAGTATCCCACTGACGTTTAGTTATGATTCTTTTTTTTTAAATAAAAACTTGCTTTTGAGCGCTTGTCTTTGGTAAAAAGCTTCACCAAAACCAATTTCTATTGGATACTAATTCCATGCTGCCATGATAGTACTTACTAATTCCATACGGCCATTTTTTTTTTTTTTTTTTTTTTTTGTGTGGGAAATCATCAAATGACTTCTCCCGCTCTGGGCGGAGCGGAAGGGCGTGTCAGACTCTTACTGACTAAAACCCACCCGTGTTCCTTCAGTTGCCTGTTGCCAGGGTCCCGGTATCCCTTTCGGACTATTCCGCAACCCTAGCAGGGATTCCATACTGCCATGTCATTACTCCGACTAGTAAATAGTTATCTGTGGCGCACATTACCGTACTAGTGCGATAATGTAAAGTAAAAGCACGCTTCCATAATAAACTGCATTATGAACCTAAAAGCGGTTCAATAAGAGCCACTTTACGAGCAAGTGTGTTGAAAATCATAAAATGGAATTATATCAAAATTATATCCTAATTATAATGGACTTGCAAAAATGTCCGTAGAATATGCAAATGAGGAAACCACTGGATTTACATTAAAAGAGCCACAATTAAAGTGCAAGGAGTTTTTTTACTAGGTTTCCTGCCGTTGTAGCATTTATTATCTCCTATTCTGTGCTACACTGAGATAACATAATGGTAATTACTTGGCATCAAATTACCTAATAATGCAAGTTTTATTATAAATAGAAGTCTGGTTACGATCCATAGCAAATACAGTTGAAACTTCGAAGGATCAGGAGCAAAGCTGATTAGTACAACATGTCTAAGTTCACCTACAGTTTGTTTTTTTGTGCAGTGGCTTTAAACATCAGCAGGATTTCTGTAAGTTGCTTTAGGGTCAACCTCCTTTTACTGAATAAAAATCTTTGTTATTCTTTAATCGTGGAAGATAGAAGAAATAATTCCCAAATAGAATCAACGATTTTAAAAATAAATCACGCATTGCCACGGTGTCATCTAACACGGCGGGAATGCAGGACGGGAGTGACGCAAAATATACCAATATCAAGACGGCACTTCCACTCAAAGTCAATTTTCCTTGCCCCGTGTGTGAATAAGATAAGAATTCGTGATCGAATTCCTTATCTACACTCAGAATCTTGTGGCCAAGTAACATCAATATTCCATAAAATCCTTAGTATCATTAGTATTCGGCAGGATCCAGGATCATGTTCAAGACGCCTGTTAGTATTTTATATCGTAGTACCGTTTGTCGAAGTTCAGTTAGGTAGTCAAAAAAGTGGCCAAGTGCGAAATTTCTCAAAAATCTTTCACGAAAGACATTTTCGTTCTCAAGGTCGGTGCGGAAGGAAAAGCTGCTTTCCGGGAAGCCGCTAAGCCCCTTATAGAAGCGTGTTCTAAGGAGCATGGAGTCAGTATTGATGCACTCAAAGCTGCCAAGGCAGCTGGCAGCATGGACGGCATTAACCCTTGTTTCCTGGGCTGCGTCTATAAGAAAGCTGAAGTCGTAAGTAGTACTTATAATATTCCTCGGTTATTTACAAGAACAGACAACTTCCAAAGTTAAATCATCATCTGCCTAGCCTTTTTCCAACTATGTTGGGGTCGGATTCCAGTCAACTCCCAAGTTAAATATGCCTGATAATTAACCATGTAAACATGATGTATAGGTATCAGCTTGATAACTACCTACACGTGTTTAAAGTGAGCCCATTCTAAAGATCATTCGATGTAACTTCAAAGAGAATTAGAAGTACGGTGTAATCCAAATTATTTTTCAACTAAGTTTTCTTCCACGTTGTTTGGTGTAATATTGTATCCAGATATTTCTATTAGTTTTTATACTTCGTTGAACCTATGGAGGAGCTCGTGGCTAAGTAATAACAGCCGCTCGGGTCGATCCGTCAGGTGAAGCTACGCTTACCGGGGTTGGTCCGTGGATGGGTGACCATCTTTACATACCGAGACTCCTCCGTGCCTCGGAAAGCACGTTAAGCCGTTGGTCCCGGCTGTCATTTGTGGATCTTTGACAGTCGTTACGGGTCGTTAGAAGCTCGAAATTCTGACAACCAGTCTTACCAAGGGGTATCGTATTCCTCAGTTACTGGGTTGTGGAGGTCAGATAGGCAGTCGCTCCATGTAAAATACTGGTATTCAGCTGCATCCGGTTAGACTGGAAGCCGACCCCAACATAGTTGGGAAAAGGCTAGGCAGATGATGACTTCGTTGAACCTATGCTAACTACTGTGGCGGTATCTACATCGCAACATGCGAACTACGCATCAAAGACCTGACGTCACATAAATCCTGCATCGCGCAATTAGAGTTTACCGTGCAGTAGACATATATACAAAAACCCAATATCAATCATTGGGCAGTTGCCCGCCAGACACAACACCCGTCTGGTCGGAGGATCCTCCCTTTTCTATGGGGTATGAGTGAACTTTACACCCTGTTCCTCATACCCCTAAACTACCAAAATATGGAACCTTTGGTCACCAAAAAGTGTGCTGGAGAGTTCCATGAGTAGCTTTAACAAATTTTTCAGTAATAAATATATTACTGACTTTTAGCAATAAATAAGTTAGAAGAAACTCAACTTACCAATAATGATTTGTACTTTACAGTTCAACAGCAAGGGAGACTTTGTTTTGGATAACGCTCTGATTCAACTGAAGAAGTTCGTGAGCAATGACGAAGATTTTGCTAAATTCGCTGATATTGGAAAAAAATGTGCATCAGGTTTATAAATAATTTATTAACTTTACGACTTTATGTTCATGATTTCGGTAATTACATAATTATTTAGGATCAATTATCTAATTTTTCATTAGTACTAGAAAAGAACAGCCAGAACAGCTGTCGCTTTATGAAACAATCGGAAAATTACACGAATAATTATTTTTTTGTTGGATTTTTTATTTAATTGTTTCTTGTAATGATTTCAGTGAATGAAAAGCCCGTGAGCGACGGAGAAGCTGGATGCGAGAGGGGTGCGCTGTTGACAGCTTGCTTTTTGGAACACAGAGCCGAGGTAAAATGTTGACAATAAAATATACAACACTAAGTTAGCACTTAGGGAGGCCAATTTCTAGATGTGATGTGTGGCCGCGCATTCCTAACGCGCCGTACAGCGGTATCGGCTAAGTGACGATGATCGAGGTAGTGCACTCTTGCCCAGTAGTTACCTACTCGTCCACTATCAACATGAGAACGTCACACATATATAGGTCTTCAACAATAGTTTTATTGTCTTTCAGATCCCGATCTAAACGTCTACATTTGGAGATAGGCGACATGCGGTGATACAAGAAGATGGAAGTCTTTATTTTAATTAGTAAATCTTTTTGTTTTAAAACCTAAACTTTTTTCGTTTTATTTTTAGATTTTGTTGTTATTATTTTAATAATATTACATTTATTATCAACTAACGCTAGCGACCCGCCCCTCCTTAGCACGGGTACAATGTACTGATTTGTTTGCTGCTGTGTGACGTGTTTGCTGCTGCTACGGAATGGTACCTTAATTATTTTTTACCCGACTGCCTAAAAAAGGAGTTATATGTTTTTTTCTCTAGATCATCATCTAAACGGTTTGAAGAACAGTTGGCGTGGAGTGATACAAGATGGACTCCAGCGTTCCTTTGTTATGTTTTATCAGAATTGAATAAATTGCACCTATAAAAAGTCTTTCGTTTTATTTATTTATGAAATAATTATGCTTATACTCCTAACTTATATGTTCACTATTATATAGGCACATTTCAGCGGTAGGTAGCTCTTTGAAGTATTTTTTGGTATACAATAGAAATAAATATGTATTACGAATACTTTGTAATAAAACAGGATGCTTATAAATTCGAACTATTCATCGAAAATCCAAATAAAACACTTAGAAGCAGGAATAGAAGGTAATTTTTGGTACGTTCTATTTAAATTAAATTATTATACTATCGTATTTCTAATAACATACTCAGTTTTAGCACTTTGAATGTAAATTGACACTTAAAATAAAATCTAATTAAGAAACCTACTAATTCTGCAATAATAATGTCACTTGAGGCATTTTATTGTTTCAGGAAAAATATTTTTTTTTAAATAAAAATATAAAAAACCTTTTATTTCTATAAGTTTTTTACATTTTTTAATTGTTTTCATATGAGCACCCCTGAACAGAGAATGCCAACTTTCTCTGTCTTTCGCTACGTCTATTCAGTGTATTTTTTAAATACTACCTAATAAATATTTAAAAAACTCATCAATGCGCTAATTGAACTCCACAACCCAGTAACTGGGTTACCTCGGTAACCGGGGGTTGCATTACAAATATACAGATTTCAAAATAGCCCTTCTTGACAAGACAAGACCCGAACCCAAAAGACTGGCGACCCTTTAACTTTTTGTTGGAATCAGATTAGACTAGAAGCCAACCATATAGCTTTTACAAAGACTACTGATTATGACATTAATAAGTGCAACGAATCTTGGTACTGATTAGAGGCAAAAAATTCTGTACTTATTAATAAAAACAGACATTTTTTGCACATTTACGGTGGACATGCATCATGCATGTAGGTACAAACACAAAGTTTTGTGAAATAGTTAATTTACAGGTAGTACGGAAGATTTTGAACTACTTATGATAAAATTTCTGTTGGTATGAGTATAAACCAAAGGAACAGAAAATTAATGAATTATAGTAGACCTTATAGATACCTAGATATTTCATCTCACATACTTGAGTCTTAGAGAGATACTTGGAAATATAGCCCCAGTAAAGCTCATACACACGAGCGGCACGCATAAACGGCAGAGGCAACTGCAACCAGTCGCGTCGGGGCAGCTGCCGTCGATAACGTGCTGCTTGTTTATCTGAGCACCGTACTCAAGTGCAGCACACGAGTGTCGACGGCTTCAGTTGCTTCTACCGTTGCAGCGTGTCGCTCGTGTGTACGAACACTATGTTACAATAGTAGATACTTAATTGCGTCGAAGCTGTCTCACTCTTGCCTCAAGTGGTAGCAAAATAATGATGAGGCTCATACATAAGTAAATAACGGAGGTGTTAAATAAAGCAGAAAACGATGAAAAAAAAAACCTAAC
Organism: Lithophane semibrunnea; assembly: GCA_947363905.1. NCBI lineage: Eukaryota > Metazoa > Arthropoda > Insecta > Lepidoptera > Noctuidae > Lithophane > Lithophane semibrunnea. Next base: position 11,150,265 of record OX376198.1, read on the forward strand.
AAAATTTTCGGATTGATCAGGTCTCTGGCTGGAGTATTGCAACCAACATTATTAATTTCAACTTAGCCTTTTCTATTTTTTTATATATATATTTTTTTTTTTTCACTTTTCGCGATGCAGAGCCACCCAAGGAGCGCCCAGACGCAGACATGTAGTGAGCCGGAAGGTGGTGTCACCCGATGAAGGTGGTGCCTATGTTGGGTGACGGTAGCGCCTGAAGCCAAAGGCCCGACTCCCGCTCACCCACAGCCAGCAGGCGGGCACGCTCAACAGTAGTGGAGGTGGACGTATTAATAAGATTATTCCGTACCAACCTGCAGAGCGGCTTATCCCACTGTCTCTGAGAAGACGGGTTCACGGGCCGATCTGTATCCGGGTAAGTCACTTTCCAGGCGTTCACCGCGTCGCGCGTCTGTCAAGTATGGCACTTTAGAGTCAACCAGAGGGGGGCAACAAAAATAATGTGAACACCATCTATTTGTAATTAACAAATTGACTTATCTGTCATTACTTCTTTTTTAATTATTTTTACCTATTGTGGTATAGTAATTTTATTCTAGTTGAATCGTCAAACAAAATCCTACTAATATTATAAATGTGAAAGTTTGTGTGTTTGGATGTTTGTTACTCAATCACGAAAAACGGCTGAATGGATTTGGATGTAATTTGGCAAACAGATAGTTTATAACCTGGATTAACACATAGGATACTTTTTATCCCGATATTCCCACGGGATCGAGACTTACGCGGGTGAAACCGCGGGGCACAGCTAGTATTGTATAGATCTTAAAAGAGTTACGGTGGAGTTTCTTGCCCATTCTTCTCCATACGAAACTACCTTTTGGAAGGGGCTACTAGAATCAATTCTTTTATAATCTATTTTCTTTTAAATTTTGACGTTCAAAAGTGCCTTATATGTGCCTATTTGAAATAAATGATTTGACTTTAACTTATCATTCGAATGATGTTGCAATAAGAAGAGAGAGAATTAGATCATCTTGATTACTTTATCGTCCTCGTGTGCTTGATTATGAGTAATCAAAACTAAAAGCCATACTGTAGCGCTTCTAGAACAGTCTGTCAAATTTTTTGTAGATGATTATTTGTGGATCTAAAAGATATTTAATAGGTTTTTGCAAATGTTTTGCGTTGGAAAGATCAAGATACTCAGGACAAATGATCCAAGGACATGAGTTTTGTATAAATTGGCATCGAGTTTACACTCATGGCCACAAACGGTTGAAACTTGTAAGGATCAGGAGTGCTGAGTGCAATATGTCCAAGTTTACTTGTCTTGTGGTGTGTGTCGTGGCTGCCAGCTTGAGCAGCATCTATGTAAGTAGCATTTGTGGCAGCGTAAAAAATCTTCACATTTACTGTGTGATTTAAGTAGCACAGTATTAACTGTGGCTGTTACCGAAGATCAGGCCAAAAATCTTTATACCTTATCGGAGAATCACCATTGGTTTCTGTTTTGACAACCAGTGCTGAGTAGCACGTCCCATTTGCGACCGCCTTTAGTGGATCCTTGCAAACATTTAGCGACTGTCACTGAGCACTTATGACCGTCGCGTGTGATAGGTTTCGGGGAGCCTTATCATAATCAGTAAATAGTATTATGTACAGTTGCTTTTTTGTATGTACAACAATTAACGTTATTTTATCTGGCTGAACCTCAAATTTCTCTCTATCCGTCATTATTTCAGGTCACTGGAGCTAATAAATCCACTCTACGTGATAACCTCAAGCTCGTTTTCAAGGAGTGCTCAAAGGAAATTCCTGGAGTCACCAATGATGATATAAATAAGGCTGCGGAGGAAAGCGATCCATCAAACCTTCATCCTTGTTTCAATGGCTGTGTCTTCAAGAAAGCTGGGTTTGTAAGTAATATTATACATAATAGAAAATAGAAAAGCATCGTGAAAAAACCAGCCCTGTCTTAGAGCTAAAAATTCGTGGACATCTTACATCCACCAAACCGCTCTGTCGCCTCGTGGTGGACAGCCCAGTCCTTCTCGAAGAGGAGGCCTGTGTCCTACCAGTGGGCATATTAAAGATTGCAATAACTACTGCTGGTTTTCGTGATAGGTACTTCTCATAATTATTTTAATATATCTTTGGGCTTGCTCAGAAGAAATAGCTAAATGCAGCAGAAATGTTCCCTCTTTTATTTAGATTGCTAGATTTTTAAGTGTTCGACATTTGTATGGATTTTTTAAGCTATAGCTGTGTTTAGTATTTTCAACCTTATCAAATAAGTTCTGCTTTGATAACTATCTTAGTTAATAATTGTGGACTATTATCATAATTAACGGATCTAAACGTAGTAATACACAGAGTTTTAACATAACATCATTTTAACATAACATAAAATCACGTCTGTAATCCCCGAACGGTTTGGCAGAGGTGTACCTATTATAGTACACCCACACACTGAGCTTTAACACTGTTGAATAAGTCATTTAACATTTACAGTTATAGTTAATAAAGCTGTAGGAAATAGTTACAGTTATAATATAACATTTACAGTTATAGTTTCATTATTACAGATCAATGACAAAGGTGAATACGATCTGAAAACCGGCCTGATCAACTTTAGGAAGATTGTAAAAGACGATGAGGAATACGCCAAACTGGAGGAAGTTGCTTCAGAATGTACAAGCGGTATTATGTTTTTTTTTGTTAATTTAATGTTGAATTTTGATAATTCGAAAACGAACTCTTTTGCTTTTGAGTATAACGGATCATTCTATTCTAATTTGTATGTTATGTACGGGCTGTTTTGCTTTAATGAAATATTAATTAGCAATCTGTTTGCCTGATCGGCAAAAATAACAATCTTTCATTTAAGGAGATGATTTTTTTTAAATCCTTTCTAAGAGCTCATTTTCGTATCTAATATAAGGAACTCTTGTGCACTAGGCGAAGCGGTTTAGGCTGTGAATTGTCTATCGGTGAATTTAAGAGGTTTTAACCGATTTCCAAAAAGGAGGAGGTTCTAAGACTATGTTTTAAAAAATGTATGTCCCACTTCTACGTGGATGATGGTATAATAACTTCCTGTCACTGTTATTTATTATCAGGTAAGTAGTGGTATTCGAGTTTGTGTAGGGTACCACAACTAAAAAGTGAAAAATAAAACAGATTTCCAAAAAATCACTAGAATGAAAAACCAAAGACAAAAGTTATTTTTCACTTTGTAGTTGTTTTTTTGATTGTTTTATTAAAAAAATTTTTGGTAAACAATTGTTTTTTACGTTTCGTTTCAGTAAAACATACAGTGAGTGATGGAAATACCGGATGCGAGAGGGGCAACCTGTTGTCTTCTTGCATCTTGCAACATAAAGACAAGGTAGATAAAGTATTAACATATTACCTAATTAAAAGAAAACATTAAAACTGTCCTCGGTCGGGCAAAGAATGATTGGGTTTTTCTGTCAGGAATTTATCAGTACATGGGGCTTGCGAATTGTGGGTGTATTATGGGTACACCTCGTCCAACGCATTATGAGTATCATTATCAAATAATATTATACTAGTATAATTGAGGCCCGTAAATACTTGAAGATCCTATTTTATGAGAAACTGGGGTCAGCTAGTTTCTCATAACTGCAGCAGACTTTGTTCTGCCCAAGCAATAATGCATACAAAAATCCCAAAGAGAAAAAGGACTTTCAGTTTTGCCATTTTCCAATTTTCCGGGAAACTTCAAATTTTGAATTCCCAAAAAACCATATTCGGACTATTGCCAACATTTTAAAACAAATCGATCTAGTTGTTCTCATGTGATGCGCTTACCAACGAACAGCATTTAATTTATATTTATATAATTATGTAGATGTATATATTATTTCAAGTGCATTTTATATCTTTTCAGGTCCTTGTATAAGCAGTTTTGAGAAAAACATTAATCAGCGAAACAAGATAAACCCTGAGCTTTGTTTTTTGTTATTAAGGGGGAGTAGTTTGACAGCAAAAAATCATATTTCACCCGCGCAACCCTTACCTACCCCTCTCATTAAACACGACGAAAACAAAACACAATGCCTTCCCGCCAGCAGAAACTTTTCGTCTGGCGTTTATAGAATTCGAATTTCAATCTTCTGTAGTTTATTTTGCATATACGATACACTGAGCTTGAATTCAGAACTATAGATCATGTTAATGTTTTGGAACTAGAAACTCAATGTTGACGTGAAAAAGTTCAAATTTAAATGTTACCAAATTTTATTTAGGACCTTGTACAAATTGTACCTAATGACGTCTTTGTGGAAAACTGTGTTACCAAGTAATAAATATAATGCTATATCGTGGATTTCTCTCTTTGGAGGATCGTGCAAAGTGATACCTAAGTAAAAAATAATATTCGTATAATGAATTTTGCACTGTATTGTGCAACGAATATGGCATGTGTCATGAAAACCTTTCCTGCGCCAAACGCGAACAATCCCCTTCGAAAATATTTGAAACATGTGAAAAAGAGGCCGAGTTCTGTACAAAAGAAATAAATGTAGGATTGTCGGATTCACCACTAAAAGAATTGACATATATTCATCTATGTAAATGGGAGCCAAAGTACCAAAGGGACTAATTATAACAAGGGCCCGAGGTACGCGCTCAGTACCTGCGCTGTATTTTGGGCGCGCGCCCGGCGCGTTTTGGACTCTCGTCAAACGCAACAAGATTTCCACATTTTGTTGTAACTTTTGAACCGTGTTTCTTTTAAGTTTATAACTAATGCGGAGAAAATGACAAGGAAAAATAGTGAAAAAGGAACTCGCGTCCAAGCGTCAAGGGCACGGTTAGGCTTCATTTACGGAGACGCGAGGAGTCGCGCGTGGCTTTGGGCGGCGCGGCTCGCACTGAATTCAAACATATGGCGTTGTATGAGTGCGTTTACGGAGACGCGATTTTACACGCGTTTGTTTGAAATGGAGCGTTTTTTGCGGCGGAGCCCGCGAATGGCATAGCCGCGTCACACGCGGCGTTTCATCACGGCGGCGCACGCAGCAGCAATGCCCGCGGCATACCTTCTCCCAGTCTTATTTGTAAATCGCACAAAGGAGATGCAAGTTGAGAGTGGCAAGCTGCGACATGTGCAGGCCTAACGGCGCCCGGCATGGACGCTCGCTTAGACTGCAGCGCTTGGTATAATTCGTTACATAGGAATTCATACAATTTTATTGAGCGCCCGAAACGCAGCGTACAAAATACGCGTCTCGGGCGCTTGTTATAACTAGTCCCTTAGTAGAAAGTTTAGTATGGTCCCTCTTTGTAAAGAACTGTTGAAATTGTAGCTTTGAAAACATGCCAAGTTGCTTTAGGCCTCATTTACGGAGACGCGGGGCGTGTCACGTTGCGTGCAGTGTGGCGTCACGCGGCGCGTCTGACGTTTTTTCTGTTTACGGTGCGGCGGCGCGTGTAGCGGCAGTTATCATCCCACGCGTTAACATAAACATATGGCAATATACGTCTTGATTGTCGCTGCTTTTTTTTGGGGTTATAATATATATTTTTGAAATGTGCTAATTAAAACCTTTCATTTGATACCCAACATGGTATGATTAAAAAATATTTTTTGTTGTTCATGATATGTCACCTAGAGGGCGCAATTTTCAATTTAATGTGTCTTCATATAGCCTTTGACCAGCGGACGATCAAGAAGCTTCCAACGATACCTCATTTGTCAAATTGTGATGAGTCTTTTAGAAGATAATATGTGGGAACAGACATAGATAAATACATAGAAACCGGTCAAAATTATAACCCTCCTTTTTGCTTCGCCGTAGTCAGGTAAAAACTAAAACCCAACTACGACAAAAAAGTCAACTAAAGAGATATAAACAAGACATCACGGACAGACAAATTAAAAATCCGGAGTCATACGGAATCTGTTCGAGTTCGTTCGTTATACCAATAACCGAAGAATAAAGGTATTATTCTAAACAAGTTTTATTTAGGGGCGGTCAGTCGCTCCAATTGTTCGTCTAAGGGTCACCTTACAAGAAGTTTGTCAAAAAAAATGGGAGTAAACGAATTTGGATCCTGAGTAAATCGCCATAAGATTTAATCTCCAGTGCGAACTTTCAAATGAACGTAGGATGGGCTCGTTGGCTATGTTGTAAATTTTCTCCGCAAGAAAATTCACCGCAATACAGAGCAATGGCGCTAGTTTTACCTACTTCTTTCTATACTCCGTGCTACTATACCAGTCAAAAATCTGTCAAATAAAATGTATGTCATCTTGAGTTTTCAAATATCAACATTGAATTTTATATGTTTATTTAGACTCGATATTTATTTATTTATCAATCAATAACACTTGTAATATTCGTTTTGGAAGTGGTTTTAGTGTTTTTTTCATGTTTTCTATGTCTCAGTTTCTTTTGTGGAATGTGATAAATTACGAAAATATTATTTACGAAAATAAATAATATATCAGCGCAGCTAAAAATTTGAGCGTAGTCCTCTCGTCTCAACAGAGCAACGCCGACTGATTTGTGAAACAAAAATATGCTTGAAGTTCCCGTAATGTGCGACGGAAGATGGCTTCTTCCACGAACTAAGAACGTCGTAAGTCCTACAAGCTTTGATTCGTAATAAAACCAAAAATAAAAGGAATAAAAAAAAAGCCTACACAATTTTTTTTGCCTTGTTTTAATACATATAATCATCTAATTTTTATCATAATAGGCATTAGCATTTTAAGTACAAATCGAAAATACGTGAAAATTAGAGGTAACTTCGTGATATTTTTTTATCGAGAAAATTTTAATATTTTGTGTTTCTGTTCCACAAAAAGTTTGGAAATATCATGTAGTTACTCATACTATTTTTATTTCACACCTAAGTCTTATCAATTTCATGAAAAATTAAATTGAAGAGAGGCAATTTTGCTTACTACCCGCCCTTAAAGAAATTACTTCGGAAACAATTTTAAAATTGTTATTTCCATAATGTAGGTACCTACCTAAATTGTCAGCTGCTTATGATTGATCCGGTATAGGTATTTTTATCGATGAATCAAATAAATCAGAACAATTTTCTGAAATATTTATGCGGCAGACTATTTAAATAACAGCAGAAAAACCAAACTCAGTTAGGAATTACTATGGACAGCTTGGAAACAATATCTGATTTCATGATTCATCCATTATTATAATATGCCAGAAAATATGTCATCATTTATGGGAGGCATATACAAATATGTGACAACGAAGGAACATCAAAACTATTTGGCGAGACAAGGGACGCCAAAATATAGGATGCTGCATCGGCTTCCAAAATATGTGTTAATGCAATGACTGTCATTCTGAATTTTGACAGATCATTATTTTGATAGCGTCCGATATTAACGGACATGTCTTACGTGATAAATATCTGCCTATAATAAATATGAAACTTCGTTGTAATCGAAAATATATAACATAACTTTGGTAGCATACCGCAATCTTCTGTATTTCTGCATTAATAATTTTCGTTTATTTATTTCTTTTCTTATATAATTACAATTTTAAATATTTCTTAAATTAAAATGATAATATAAAAAAAAACATTTAAAAATATAAAAAATAGATGTCCGCCGGTGTCGGGAGCAGGGTCCAAGCTACCGGTGGTTAGGTTAGGTTAAAATGCTTTTAAGGCGCTTAGTCCCGTTTAGTACCGTAACACGGTCACTTTAAAAAGCCTACTCCTCATTAACGGCTTGGTTAAAAGATCTGAAAAAAATATATGTTTGCCATAGATTGTACAACATTTTGTATTGAGCAATTTTTTATGCTGTATGACTAATACTTTTGCCTTAAAAAATATTTAACAAAATGCAATTTTTGGCTAATATTTCCCTATTACTTCTAAACGGTTTTGATGTTTGGAAATATTTTTATACTGAAAAATTGATGGTTAGAAGTACTACAGATTGTATTGAGCAGAAATGTAAATTGAACAATTTTTTTTTTAATTACCCTTCTTAGAGATACAGGTTCAGAGGTGCTCTGCGCGGGCGTGCGCGGCAGTCGCGCGTTAGCATTGAGACGGGACGGCTGTGTCGCTCGCTGCTCCGTAGGGTAGGTAGGGTAGGTAGGTAGGGTAGGTGGTAGGTAGGGTAGTTAGGGTAGGTAGGGTAGGTAGGATAGGTAAGTGGGATAGGTAGGTAGGGTAGGATAGGTAGGTAAGTAGGGTAGGTAGGTAGGGTAAGTAGGGTAGGTAGGGTAGGTAGGTAGGTAGGATAGGCGACCGACCAACCGACCGACCGATGGACCGACAGACCGACCGAACGACCGACCGACAGCCCGACCGACCGACCGACCGACCGACAGACCGACCGATAGACAACGAAGCCTTAGTAATAGGGTCCCGTTTTACCCTTTTGGGTACGGAACCCTAAAAACAGTGCATTAATGATAAGATAAAATTACTACGCAGTTGAAAGAAAAGACAAATTATTTATTTTATTATGTAAAATCGAGTAGGTACCAGGGCCAAGCCACCTTTAGACACCAGTGCCAAAAACCAGGGCTCGAAATACTTTCAAGTGTTTTCTTTCTGCATTGAAAATAGATTTGTAAAGTCATATAAATAAGGAGTACAATCGCGTATGCAAAAAAGGTTACGTCCAACTTCCAACCAAGACTTGGTGGAAGAAAAATACTTGCATAGAACATTGATCCTCAACTCTATAGAAATAAAGATTACAATAGCGTTTACAAAAAAAACTTCTAAACCTAAACGTAAAAAAATACTTTCATAGGAAATTGTTCCGTGCAACCTTACCAATAAGGATCATGATCGCATTTGTGAAAGAGTAACGTGAGTCCCATTGATTAAAAATGATGAAAAGTAAAAAGTTCGTTCCATTTTCAAATAACACAGCACAACAGATAATTCCCCTAAGACGACACACTGACCGCATCGTCACTTGTTTTTGACCAGTACAGCAATTTTGATTTATCTCGAAGAAGTTTATCAAAATAATGCTAGAATTTCCAAGCATGTTTGAGAAAAGATTTTATTTAAATTTCGATTTGTTTTGCAAATAGAGCTGTTTATGGAGCAGTTTGAAGATTGATAACGAATAATCGGTGGAGTACTTTGAGAATAATTCAAGATACCTATGGAGCAGAATGGGAATAAAATAATAAGTATTTTTTAATAATACAAATTCCTTGGAGTAACTTGGGAAGTAATGTATGAGATTTTTATCTTTTTAGATCAAAAGAACGAGGTACTTTGGGAATAACCCGTTTAAAATAAATAAGAAACAAATGAACATATTGGCGCGTGAAACATTATCCTTGTTCGTCATTAATTCTGGAAATTAAAATTAATTTACTTAGTTTGAAATTCCGCGCATTGTGAGATTGAGAAAAGTTCTATACAAGACTTGGCCGCAACCAGGCATTGATGGACTCACGTATGTGTGCCTCGGTTTTGCCTCGGCCCACATTTTCACGATCGTCTATCAATAGCCCAGTTGCAGGCCGCGACAGTAATGTACGGAAGAAAGAATACTTGCATAGAACATTGATTCGTAACGTAATATAAATAAGGAGCAGAATTGCGTCTACAAAAAAAAAAACTTCCAAACCTTTAAAGTAAAAATACTTGCACAGAACATTGATCCGTACCTTCATATAAATAAGGAGTAGAATCGCGTCGAAATTCGACGGAGCAAAATACTTTGAAGTCTTGCGAGTATTTCGGTTCGGCACTTGGTCGGCGTAAGTACCTACTTACAAGTAAAAACCTGGTGTAAAAAACCTGGTCGCATAAATACGCACCTTCCCTAAAAGAATAAACAAGTGAACATATTGGCGCGTGAAAAATTATCATGGTCCGACATTGATTCTGGAATTTATAATTTACTCTGTTTGAATTTCTGCGCATATTTGAGAAAAGTACTATTTAAGTCTTGGGCGCAACAAAGCATTGATGCATTGATGAACTCACTTATGTGTGGCTCGGTCCACATTTTCAAGATCATCCATCAATGCGTCAGTTGCAGGCTGCGACAGTAATAGTAATGTACTATTGTAACCATCTGGTGAGCGATTGTTTATTCATTCTTTCATATTTGAAGTTAAATAATTACGAATTGTTCTAGAAAATCTAGGTCGGGGGACCCCCGTCAGAAACGGAGTTCCTTCTCACGTACGATTTAAAACAAAACAAAATTTTCCCAGCCGCCATCCCGAATTTATATTTAAATGTCACTATCGGCATAGACACCATAAACAAATTTTTTTTTTCATTTTGGTTTACCATTTTGTCGGCGTGATTTATTTGTATACCCATACCAAATTACAGCTTTCCAGTACTAAGTCTCTGAGCTAAGCCGCGGAGAGACAGACGGACCGATATGGAAAAACTATAAGGGTTCCTTGTTGACTACGGAACCCTAAAAACTGAAAAGTAAAAAGCACCATTGCGAAAAACTGGCTCTTTCCGCACAATTTGGCTGCCTAGAAAACGCTCTTTTCGAGCACATGCATTATAAATATATTTTTAACCGACTTCTTCAAAAAGGAGGAGGATCTCAATTCGACTGTATGTTTTTTTTTTTAGTATGTATGTAACGCGATTACTCCGTCAATTGTGAAACTAAAGTTATTTTTCACTTTTTTATTGTTTTTTGTGAAGTCGGTTGTTTTTTTTTTTTGTAAAAAAATTTCTTCCACATATATGCTAAAAATAATGTCCTGTTCAAAACATAAAATATACGTATACGCACAAACATAAGTATCAATCTATACAAATATCAGCCTTGCATCTACCATTAATGAGGCACAAGAATCGTAGGCAAAATGGCGACCTACGTGCGCATGTCTGCGCCCCTGCATATTCTTTGATCAACATTTTAGTGTAGCGCGCCACCGCGCGTGTCTAGAGTAAGGACTTAAGCTCCGCCCACATGCACAAGGTCAGTCAGGAAACTATGGCCCTTAAGTTGGATTACCTGTTTGACCGGCCATAAATCCAGACTCCGGGCTACCTTTGAGACATTTCAGATGGTAAAACCGAATTGAAGAAAGAGAAAGAAATAGAAAGAAAGAGAAGGAAAGAGAAAGAAAGAAAGAGAAAGAGAAAGAAAGAAAGAAGGAAATAAATCTGCTGTATACGTGATTTTACTCTATGTTTTTAATAAGTCATTCATCAAACATATTTATCAACAAAACATCACGCGTTTATTCCCCGAAGGGTGAGACAGAGATGTACCTATAGTACACCCACATTTCGCCAGTTATGTTTTAAGTTCCATGTATTATATTACATGTCTGGATTACCTGTTTGATCCAGACTCCGGGCTACCACTAAGAAATTTCACCCAATTGAAGA